>OV702284.1:148161974-150661974 GCA_916181665.1 Avena sativa
CCAGGACGTGAGCTGCACGGGAAAAACCATGGGTCCACGTAGGGGAACCACGGGGCTATATGGCGAGGCTAACATGGGCTCGGGAGGCGTCCGATTTCACGACGAACGCGCCTCGGCATCCATGTCCGACGCGGCAACGGCGGCGCCATGCTGCCAGGTGGGGGCCCCTGGCAGTGGCGCGGGGTAGCGGGATGACGGTGCAGGCGTGCGCGCGCGACGCTTAGTGCGTGCCGCTCGGTCGGGCTTGCTGGCTGCTGTCCGAGCCCTCGGTGGGCCGGCGATGGGCCGCGGCTGGCGGCGCGCTGCTTGCTTTTTTTTTTCTTTTTTTTTGATTTTTCTTCAGGGATGAACAGTAACTGAATTTGACAGAAACAGTCTGAACGTGTCTAGACTGAATATGAATTTCCATAAATCTTCAGCAGGTCATAAATTTTGATCCAGACCTCCGATTGAGGAAATTCAAAGTGCTACGGGTTTGTGGTGGAACCATCTACGCACCTATGCCTTCCAAATAACTAAACTAAAATTTTCTAGCAGATGCAAGGTATAAACCAAGCATTCATGTGTATGTGACAATAGGCATATGCAAGTGGAGTTTGACAAAAAGTTTGAAACTGAATTTTTTTGCAATGATACTCATGATGCAATGACATGTATGATATGCAGTACCAAATCTAAAATTTGGGATGTGACAATACTAACCTCCTTAAGACAAATCTCGTCCCCGAGATTCGACGTGGCTAGCAAATGGTGTGGGTGGTCCTCTCGGAGAGCATCCTCACGCTCCCAAGTGGCTTCGTCTTCGGTGTGATGGCTCCATTGCACCTTGAAAAATCTGATCGTCTTGCTACGGGTAAACCTCTCCGCTGTATCCAAAATCTTGACCGGCTTCTCCTCTTAGGTCAAGTCACTCTCCAGCTGAACCTCCTCCAGTGGCACGGTGTCTCTCAACGGTGTATCCACCATCTCCGGATGGAACTTCTTTAGCTGGGACACATGGAACATGTCATGAATAGCAGACAGAGCCTCTGGCATCTCCAACTGATATGCAACTTCTCCCTTGTGTGCTAAGACCCGGTATGGTCCTATAAACCAAGGTTCCAGCTTACCCTTGATTCCAAATCTCTTAATCCCACGCAGTGGTGATACTCTGAGGTATGCTCTATCACCGATATCATACACCACTTCCTTGCTCTTGGTGTCAGCGTAGCTCTTCTGTCTCGATTGTTCTACCTTCATCCTGTCCCTAATCAAAGTGACCTTCTCCTCGGCATCCTTGATCAAATCAGGCCCAAATAGCTGACGCTCTCCTACTCCATCCCATAGCAATGGTGTCCGACATCTTTTCCCATATAGCACATCAAACGGCGACCTCTTGATGCTGGTTTGGTAGCTGTTGTTGTAGGAAAACTCGACATATGGCAATTTCTCATCCCAACTAGAGCCATGAGCCAAAGCGCAAGCTCTCAACATATCCTCCAAAATCTGATTCACCCTCTCTGTCTGTCCATCTGTCTGAGGGTGGAATGCTGTGCTAAACTCCAACCTAGTTCCCAATGACTCGTGCAGCTGGCGCCAAAAGTGTGATGTAAATTGGGTGCCTCTATCGAATACAATGCTCTTGGGAACTCAATGTAGGCACACAATCATGTCCATATAAATTTTGGCTAACCTCGGACTCGTGTAAGTCGTCTTCACCGGTATAAAGTGGGATACCTTGGTCAAATGGTCGACCACTACCCAAATAGAGTCGTATCCAGACCTGGTCCTGGGAAATCTTGTGATAAAATCCATTCCCTCTCTATCCCACTTCCAATCCGGCACGGGCAATGGCTGTAGCAATCCTGCTAGCTTCTGGTGTTCTGCCTTCACTCGGCTGCATACATCACATAAGGCAATATGCTCGGCGATGTCTCCCTTCATGTTGTTCCACCAAAATCTGTCCTTCAAGTCCATATACATCTTTGTATTGCCCGGATGTATGGAATACGGAGAGTCATGAGCCTCCTGCAGAATTAGCTTCCTTATCTCCGGATCGTTGGGCACGCACAAACGATCTCCATACCACAAGGTTCCTTGCTCATCCCCGCGGAATTCTTTTGCTTGATCCTCCTTCATCTTTTCCTTTATCACCTCTATCTCCTCGTCTCCTACTTGAGATTTCCTGATCATGTCCTACAGTGTTGGTTGGATTTCCATTGCTGCCAAATATCCCTTGGACACTACCTCTAGTCTAAGCTCCTTGAATTTCTTACACAAATCCTCGGGCAATTTTCCAACAGTCAATCCATTGGCATAGACCTTCCGGCTTAGAGCATCCGCTACTACATTGGCTTTTCCTGGGTTGTATTGCAGATTCATATTCTGATCCTTGATAAGTTCCAACCATCTCCTTTGCCTCATGTTCAGTTCCTTCTGTGTGAATATGTACTTCAGGCTCTTGTGGTCAGTGTACACATCGTAGTGTTTCCCCATCAGGTAGTGCCTCCATACCTTGAGTGCATGTACAACCGACGCTAATTCCAAATCATGCGTTGGGTAGTTCCTCTCATGGTGTTTAAGTTACCGCGAGGCATATGACACCACTCTCCCATCTTGCATCAGCACACTTCCATGTCCCTGTCGAGATGCATCACAGTACACTTGGAAATCCTTCTGAAGATCAGGTTAACACAGAACAAGTGCGGTCACTAGGCGACGCTTTAGTTCCTGAAAGCTAGCTTCACATACATCTGCCCACTCAAACTTCTTCTCCTTCTTCAGCAGTTCCGTCATTGGTTTTGCAATCTTGGAGAAATTCTTTATGAACCTCCTGTAGTATCCAGCAAGTCCCAAAAAGCTCTAAATATCGCCTACATTCTTGGGCGCTTCCCATTCAGTAACTGCTGTCACTTTGCTTGGGTCAATAGCAACTCCTTCTCCTAACACCACGTGTCCAAGAAATACAACAGTGTTAAGCCAAAATTCGCACTTTCTGAATTTGGCATACAACTTATGTTCCCTCATCTTCTCCATAATCAGTCGCATATGTTTCTCATGTTCAGCATCATCCTTGGAATATATCAGTATGTCATCGGTGAACACAACCACGAACTTGTCCAAGTACTCCATAAACACCTTGTTCATCATGGTCATGAAATATGCTGGAGCATTTGTTAGTCCAAAAGACATAAGCGTATACTCATATAAACCATACCTAGTGGTAAAAGCAGTCTTGGGAATGTCTTCCTCCCGAATCTTCAATTGGAAATAACCCGATCTTAGATCAATTTTGCTAAACACCTTTGCTCCTTCCAATTGATCAAACAAATCATTTATGTTCGGCAGGGGGTATTTGTTCTTGATGGTCACTTCATTTAGCGAGCGATAGTCCACCACTAATCTCTTCCTACTGTCCTTCTTCTCCACAAACAGAATAGGTGCACCCCATGAAGACGAACTTGGCTGAATAAATCCCTTGTCCAACTGCTCCCTGAGTTGTTTCTTTAATTCCTTCAGCTCATCCACATCCATCTTATATGGCCTCTTTGCTATAGGTCCTGTTCCCGGCATCAGGTCGATGAGAAACTCCACATCCCTGTCAGGTGGAATCCTTGGTAACTCCTTCGGAAACACGTCGGGGTACTCCCTTATTATAGGCACTGTATCCATGCTAACCCCCTTAAGAGAATTCAACTTACACTTTCCTAGTCGTACCGACGACTTGAACCTAATTCTCTTACCATCCGGGGTTTTGAGCGAAACCGCTCGCTGTGCACAATCTATGTGTCCCTCATGCATAGACATCCAATCCATGCCTAGTATTACATCTAAACCTTGCGACTCCAATATTACCAGATGTGCAATAAAATTGTGTGCTCCAATTCTCACAGTTAAGTCGCGGCATCTCGCACTAGCTATCATTTCCCCTCCAGGTGAGCTTACTCTAATAGACCCTTTTAGAGACTCCATAGGTAACTTATGCTTATCCACAAATGCCCTTGACATGAATGAATGCGATGCACTAGTATCGAAAAGAATAAGTGTAGGGTGAGTGTTGATTGGAAACTTACCAACCACAAGCTCAGGCTCATCTGGGATCTCCTCCACATCATGTGGTTCACTGTGGCCTTCTGGTTGTTGCCTGGCTTCAGTCCCTTCTTCTATGGACAGTTGTCTGCATAATGCCCTTTCTGGTTCCACTTGAGGCATGTCACCTGATGCAGCCCGTCCTATGGACGCCCCTCCATCTACACCACCTAGTCCCCCAAGTGGACCAATGACTCGTGCCCGAGCCAAGCTCCTACAAGCTAAGGTTAACTCGCTCCTTTCCTCATGTGACTTTGATACGCCTTTGGATAGCTTGCTACTTCATGCAACTACACTATGTATCCTCAGCTATGAAGCATCAGTACCTCGCCAAGCCACCAAGGAATAAGAACCAGGAGAAGCCGCTGATGGAGCTCACCACACCGGAGTCTCCGGTCTACACCGGAGTCTCTGGTCCAGAACGGAGTCTTCGGACCGACCCCCGGTCCGACCCTAGGAACCAACCCGGGGACAGTCTGTATGCCCCTCCGGAGATGGGTCCAGAGATTGACCGGAGTCCCCGGCCTAGACCGGAGTCTCCGGACCACACCACCGGAGTCTCCGGTCTGAGCGACAACAGG
The DNA here is from genome assembly GCA_916181665.1 of Avena sativa. Classification (NCBI taxonomy): domain Eukaryota; kingdom Viridiplantae; phylum Streptophyta; class Magnoliopsida; order Poales; family Poaceae; genus Avena; species Avena sativa. Next base: position 148,166,624 of record OV702284.1, read on the forward strand.
CATGTCAAGACCTTTTGGGCCTGGCCCATGTAACCCCCAAATTCGCTCCAACTTCCAGTTTTATCCCCAAATTACCCTTGTTTATGTGGCTGGCCTATATATAGCCCCATCCCTCTATTGTAAACCCTAGACTTGGATAATTGTAATTGAATACACCCCTTGAGGATCTATCAATTGCTAGTCTCATGCTCCTTGACAAGGAGCACCAATTATCCCCCTCCTCTTGGATTTTGCCTCGTGCGTTCAAGTTGTACAAGTCCTTGGAGTTCGGTGTTCATCTCCAAGTAGTCAAGATCTCATGAAGCCTCTCACCCCCGTTGTTGGTCGTGGGAGAGTGTCTTGCCCAACGCCGATCCTAGGGATTGTGTTGGACCGGTTTCCACCGGTGTGACCTATCGGCTTGTATCGTGTTTTCGTGTGTGTGTGTGTGTTCATCGAGTTCTTCGCGTGTGAGTTCGTGGATTTCATTCCCCTCCTTAACCCCCTCACTCCCTCCTTTATTTCCACGAGATTCGTGAAAGATTAGGCCTACCCAAGGGGTCACCCCTAACATATTGGTATCAAGAGCAAGGTTGATCACGAATTTCCCCTCAATTTTTTCTTCTATCCACCATAAATTTGAAATTTTTCCAAAAAAGATCCCCAAGTTACCTTTGGATCGATCTCTCGTTTTGGAGTGTTATTTGTGGTTTTGATCCGACCAAATCTTGTTTAAGGCGTTGGTCCAACTTTTGCCTGCGTTTCCCAGCCCAATTTTGGCCAAATTTTCACGGATCTGAGGACTATTGGTGTGGATTTCCGCTCAAGAACATGAGTTGTTCTCCCCGCACCGGAGTCTCCGGCCCTAGACCAGAATCTTCGGTCCTAAATGCCAGTTTTGTCTCCTGCCTCTTATTCCTCATTGGCTAATTTGTCCGTTTGTTGTTTGTGTTCCATGTGTGTGTCACCAACTAACAGATAGCTTCCGCAACATCATCTGCGCTCTTCGACACCACAGACCCCAAACTTCTGCCGCTCCATCGACACAAGCTCATCATCAACAACTAAGGTATAACTTGTGTCAACCCCTGTAGCCATATATTCCTTTGTGTGTACCTCTCCTATGAGAGCAACTCCTTTTGTGTTTGCCTAAGCATTGTGAACTTGTCCTTGGAAAGTGAGTGTTTGGAAGCAAAGACAAAAGTTAACTTAGTAGTATAGAAAGGGAGAGAAGAATAAAAAAAGAGAGGAAAAACAACAGAAAAATAGAAAGATACATAGTCTCCCAATACAAAGAGAGTATCAAGCTTGTAAGCAAAAGAGAGAAAAGAAAGAGCAACCAAGGAAAGTGCACAAATCCGTTGCTTACACTCTTTTGGCGAACGATTTGTGGTCTCTCCTTGAGTTGGCACGACAACCGAGCGTAGTCTTCGTTAGGTCATTTTGTGCTCTTTTTCATAGTCGTGCTAACCCCATTTTTCTCCACGTGTGTGTGTAGTCGTAGGTTCTCGTCACATTTCGAGTTGACCATCTACTTTGACTTGAGTTTTCTTGGATCTTATCCACTTTTGACTATCCTTTTCGTTTGGTTGGTTCTTTGGTTTTCCATAATGCTAACCTTCCACCAAAAGCTTTTGAGAGTTGTAGCTTCCTTGTGTGTGAGTTCCTTTGCGATTTCACTTTGCAAGCTCTTAGCTCTCTTGTATGGCAATTGGTTTGATACAATATCCAAGGTGAGGTAAAAGGCTAACTCTCCACATATTCTCCTCCATATATACATTCCTTGTCGGCTTTGCATCATGGACAGGAATGGCGAGACTTCCCAACCAACGCCACCTCAAGAGGAAGACACACAATAAATGACAAGATTGGATCATTGGAAGGTCCGAGGATAATTCAACTACCGTTGTGACGCCCTTGAGCGGCGCCAAGACGAACAATTTAGCGAAACCCGAGTGGAGTTCAAGAGCATCGACAACCGATTCGAGGAGGTCCGAGGAAAAATGCATGCTACGCAACACACCCTCGTCCATCAAAATGAAGCTCTTGGTCCCGCTCTCGCCGCTATGAATGAGAAGCTTCAACGCCTCATTGATGGGCTAGCAAGACCATGATCTCGCGACTCAAGCTTGTCACGACACTCCTCAAGTGAATCAAGCTCTTCACGCCACCACACTTCAAGACACCAAGATGGACCCGTCCTTCACTCCATGAGCTCTTCGCAAGCGGTACCATCTCCGCGACACGCCGCAACATCAATCTATGATGGTGACCTCTCTGCAAGACCTCCAAGACGTGAAACGAACAGAACACAACCAAGGGCACTCATGATTCAACAAGAACAACCTCAAGTGGATCACCAAGCCCATCGTCACCGACACATTCCTCCTACAACAAGTGAAGCCTCCGAATTGGATGGACAAGATCGCCGTCGACGTGAAGCACTCGAAGGCCCACCAAGGCGTCATCATCGACATGAACGTCAACGTCGACAACATGATCACCATGACGAGCCTCCTCCGCATCATGAAGAAAGGGAGAGGCCCAGTGCACATGCGACTCGCCGTCCTCCTTGCCACATGGCTCAAGACAATGATCATCGTCATGATTACCAAAGACCAAACCAACCTCGTGATGACCAAGCGCCTCCTCCTCGTCATCAACCGCGCCATGGACACGAGCAAGCTCCCCAAGCTCGTCGTCAAGACCAAGTTCCACCACCAAATGCGGCACCACAACAACTGCAAGGGCAACGCCACCATAACCAAGCAAGATGTGAGAGCTTGGATGATGAAGATGGCCACCAAAACCATGGCAACCACCGATATCAGAAATGCAATGAAGAAGAAACTTTCGGCAAGCTCAAATTCACCATGCCCAAGTTCACTGGTTCTAATGATCCCGAAGAATATCTCTCGTGGGAACTCAAGGTGGACAAGATCTTCCGCATGCACAACTATAGCAATGAGAAGATGATGGCCATGGCGTCCCTCGAGTTTGATGATTATGCCAACCTTTGGTGGGAACAAGTCCAACTCGCTCGTGAAGCAAACTAAGAGCCTCCAATTACAACTTGGTAAGATATGAAGGCTCATATGAGATCCCGCTTTGTTCCTTCGCACTACATGCGTGACCTCTTCAACAAGCTTCAAACGCTTAGTCAAGGGACAAAGACCGTGGAAGAGTACTTCAAGCAAATGGATCTCAACATGATCTGTGCCAACATTGAAGAGCGTGATGAACAAACAATGGCACATTTCCTCAATGGCTTGAACCACCCAATAAAGCGCATCACCGAGTTCCAAAAGTACAACAACATGGTTGAGCTTGTGCACATAGCAACAAAAGCCGAACGTCAAGTGCAAGAGGACATCAAGTAGAAAAAGCCAAAGACGTACTTAACCTACAAGCAAGCGCCAACCACTACATCAACAACACCAAGTGGAAGCTCATCAAGTACCACCAAGCTTCCCTTCAAGCCAACACTTCCTCAAGGAAAACCGCCCCCAAGTGGAAAATACACGAAGTATGATCAACCATTCAATGGTGAATGATACAAGTGTGGAGGCAAAGGACACAAGTCGGCCACATGTGGGAATAATAAAGTTTTGTTCATCCACGATAATGGCGATGAAGAATACTTGAGTGAAGATTAGTTTGATGCAAGGGTCAATGAAGCATTGGCTAGGCAACATTTGGAAGATGACCAAGAACTACTTGTGTGTGAGCATGGCGCAAGTCCATCGATTGTGGTCACAAGGGTCTTAACTACTCAAGTCAATGAGAATGAAGACCAAAGATCAAACATCTTTCAAACTCGTGCCTGTATCAATGGGAAGTCCATTAAAGTTGTCATCGATGGAGCGAGTTGCCATAATCTTGCAAGCACGGAATTGTGTGAGAAGATCAACCTCACCCTCCATCCACACAAGCATCCCTACCATATACAATGGCTAAGTGACCAAGGGTCTGTCAAGATCAAGCACACCGTCTTGGTAACTTTCTCAATTGGGCCATACAAAGACACGGTGGAGTGTGATGTGGTCCCCATGACGGTTTTCCATATGTTGCTAGGTAGGTCGTGGCAATATGAAAAGCATGCTTTGCATAATGGTCACACAAACACTTATACCTTCAAATGGCTTGACAAGACTTCTGTTTTGCAACCAATGACTGCTAGCCAAATAATTGAAGACAATTCAAAGGCTTTAGCGAGGGCTCAAAGTGCAACACCATCTTGTGAGAAGAGCGGTGAGAGAGAGAACCACACTATAGTGAGTGAGAGCCACAAGTCAAACTCGAGAGTAAAAACTAAGACTGTTCTTCTTGCCACCAAAAGTGAGATGAGAGAAGTGCGGAACAACCCATCCATCTTGCACTATGTCCTTATATGCAAGGGACTAGCGCAAGGAACTAATGACTTGACAAATGTTCCTCCTTCTTTGATGACTATTTTGCAGGAATTCCAAGATTTGTTCCCCAAAGAGCTTCCTCATGGACTACCACCTCTTCGTGGAATAGAGCACCGCATCGACCTCATACCCGGCGCACCACTTCCAAACCGCGCCGTGTACCGGACGAACCCGGAAGACACGAAGGAGATGGAACGACAAATCAACCAACTCGTCTCCAAAGGTTTGATCCAAGTAAGCACTAGCCCAAGCGCAGTACCCGTGATTCTAGTCCCAAAGACGGATGATACATTGCGGTTATGCATGGACTGCCGTCCAATCAATGCTATCCCCGTGCGTTTTCGACATCCTACACCGTGTCTTGATGACATGCTTGATGAGTTGTGTGGAGCCAGTATGTTTTTGAAAATTGATCTTCGTAGTGGTTACCATCAAATATGCATGGCCGAGGGTGATGAGTGGAAAACCGCCTTCAAGACCAAACTCGGCCTCTATGAATGGTTAGTTATGCCTTTTGGCTTATCTAATGCCCCATCCACCTTCATGCGCCTTATGAACCATATTTTGAGATCTCTCATTGGGAAGAGTGTCGTTGTTTACTTTGATGATATTCTTGTCTATAGCAAGTCACTAGAGGAGCATATTACTCATGTTAAGGAGGTTCTCCAAATCCTTCGTCATGAAAAGCTCTATGCTAATCTCCCAAAGTGCACTTTTGCCAAAGACAAACTGAATTTTTGTTGGTTTTGTTGTGTCTTCTAATGGCATTGAAGTTGATGTCTCAAAAGTTAAGGACATACGAGATTGGCCCGTCCCTACCAATGTTAGTGAACTTCGTAGTTTTCATGGGTTGGCCGGTTTCTACCGTCGCTTTGTGAAAGACTTTTCTACCATTGCTTTCCCTCTCAATGAGTTGACCAAGAAGAATGTCACATTCATTTGGGGCAAAGGACAACAAAAGGCATTTGATGATCTCAAAAAGCGGCTCACCGAAGCACCACTCCTTGCTTTATCAGATTTCACAAAAACTTTTGAGATCGAATGTGACGCTAGTGGTATTGGCATTGGAGGCGTCCTAATGCAAAATGGGCGTCCTATTGCACACCATAGTGAGAAACTTGATGGCGCACGCCTTAACTATCCAATTTATGACAAAGAGTTTTTTTCCTTGGTTCGTGTCCTTCAAGTGTGGCAACACTACCTTTGGCCCAAAGAATTTATCATACATTCCAACCATGAGTTGTTGAAATATCTTAAGGGTCAAGAAAATTTGAGTAAAAGGCACGCCAAATGGGTTGAGTTCATGGAGTCTTTTCCTTACATTGTCAAGTACAAGAAATGCAAAGAAAATGTAGTAGCGGATGCCTTGTCTCGCAAAAATACAAGCCTTCTTATGCGACTCGAAGTAAATGTTTTTGGTCTTGATGACATCAAATCATTGTACGCTTCCGACCCATTCTTTGGATCAATTTTGTCAAAGTGTTCACTAGACAAAGGGGTTGATGATTTCTATTTGCATAAGGGTTTTCTATTCAAACAAACAAGCTTTGCATTTCAAAGTCGTCTCTCCAAATTTTGCTTCTTCAAGAGTCCCATGGTGGAGGCCTTATGGGTCACTTTGGCCGTGACAAGACATATGACATGCAATCCACTCACTACTATTGGCCCAATATGAAGAGCGACGTGGAACGACACGTCCAACGATGCACTACTTGTGTCCAAGCTAAATCTAAGTCTAACCCTTTTGGTCTTTATATGCCATTGCCTATCCCTCATGCACCTTGGTCGGACATTAGCTTGGATTTTGTGTTAGGTTTACCTAGATCTAAACATGGTCATGATTCTATATTTGAGTTAGTGGATCGTTTTTCCAAAATGGCACACTTCATTCCGTGCCATAAGACCGATGATGCTTCACATGTGGCAAATTTGTTTTTCACGGAAATAATCCGTCTTCACGGTGTACCAAGAACAATCGTTTCCGACCGCGACGTCAAGTTCATGAGCTACTTTTGGAAGACACTCATGGCCAAGCTCGGCATCAAGCTGCTATTCTCGTCCGCATCACATCCCCAAACAGATGGACAAACCGAGGTTGTCAACCGAAGCCTCGTAACTCTACTCCATGTGTTGATCAAGAAGAACCTTAAGGATTGGGAGGAATGCATTCCCCACGCCGAGTTCGCCTACAATTGCGCCAAACACTCCACCACCATGAATAGCCCGTTCATGATCGTCTATGGATTCTAGCCTCTCACCACACTCGACATCCTACCCCTTCCTCTCCATGACCGCACCAACATGGACGTCGACAAGCGTGCCCAAGCAATGAAGAAACTCCATGAATAAACAAGAGCTACGATCGAGCAATAAGTGCTTTGCCAAGCATCAAGGCTAAACAAAAAAAAGAAGGAGATAATCTTTGAAGAAGGCGATCTTGTGTGGATACACTTGAGCAAAGACCATTTTCCAAATGATCGCGACTCCAAGCTCAAAGCAAGGGGAGATGGCCCCTTCAAGGTCCTTAAAAGAATCAACAACAATGCGTATGTCATCGACATACCAACCTCCAAGTACCTAGTGAGCAATACATTCAACTTCAAGGACCTATCACCATACCATGGAGAGAATTAAGATGTAAACCATGAAGAGTCGAGGACGACTCTTTCCCAAGGGGGGGGGGAGCTGATGCAGCCTGTCCTACGGACGCCCCTCCATCTACACCACCTAGTCCCGCAAGTGGACCAATGACTCACGCCCGAGCCAAGCTCCTACAAGCTAAGGTTAACTCGCTCCTTTCCTCGTGTGACTTTGATATGCCTTTGGATGGCTTGCTACTTCATGCAACTACACTATGTATCCTCAGCTATGAAGCACCAGTACCTCGCCAAGCCACCAAGGAAGAAGAACCAGGAGAAGCCGCTAATGAATCTCACTACACCGGAGTGTCCGGTCTACACCGGAGTCTCTGGTCCAGACCGGAGTCTCCGGACCGACCCCCGGTTCGACCCCAGGAACCAACCTGGGGACAGTCTGTATGCCCCTCCGGAGATGGGTCCGGAGATTAACCAGAGTCTCCAGACCACACCACCGGAGTCTCCGGTTTGAGCGACAACAGGCATGTCGAGGCCTTTTGGGCCTGGCCCATGTAACCCCCAGATTTGCCCCAACTTCTAGTTTTATCCCCAAATTACCCTTGTTTATGTGGCCGACCTATATATAGCCCCACCCCTCTATTGTAAACCCTAGACTTGGATAATTGTAACTGAAGACACCCCTTGAGGATTAGTCAATTGCTAGTCTCATGCTCCTTGACAAGGAGCACCAATTATCCCCCTCCTATTGGATTTTGCCTCGTGCATTCAAGTTGTACAAGTCCTTGGAGTTCGGTGTTCGTCTCCAAGTAGTCAAGATCTCATCAAGACTCTCACCCCCGTTGTTGGCTGTGGGAGATGTCTTGCCCAACGCTGATCCTAGGGATTGTGTTGGACCGGTTGCCACCGGCGTGAGCTATCAGCTTGTATCGTGTTTACTTGTGTGTGTGTGTGTGTGTTCATCGAGTTCTTCGCGTGTGAGTTCGTGGATTTCATTCCCCTCCTCAACCCCCTCACCCCCTCCTCGATTTCCACGGGATTTGTGAAAGATCGGGCCTACCCAAGTGGTCACCCCTAACATCACCTCACTCAGTTCCTTCTTCACAAAGTTGCGATCACGGTTGCGGTCATGTCCATTGTGTCCTCTAGAATGGTGAGTGTGTCCTCCCTTGTGGCTGTGGCGGCTGCTCTTGTGGCTCTCATGGCAATGTCCATTGCTTCCATGGCTGTGGCGGTCATGGCTTCCATGGCGCCCATAGTCACTCCCTCCATGCTTGGAGTATCCATCATAAGAAGTGCGAGACTTGTGGTGAGAGCTAGAGTGGTGGTTGTTGTGCTTTCTCTTGCGGTTCTCCACCTGTTTGTGCTTTCCCTCCAAACTCCTGGCCTTGTCCATAAGCTCCTGGAAAGTGGGGCAATAGACCACAGACAATTGCAGTGAGAGCTCATCACTAAGGCCATCCAGGAACCTCTCTCTCCTCTTGGCATCAGTGTCAACATCCTCAGGGGCATAACGCGACAGGTTGTTGAACTCCTCTATATATTCAGCCATGATGCGGTTGGTCTGGCGCAAGTTGCGGAACTCCTTCCTCTTCAGAGACATGATTTGTATTGAAACCTTCCTCAAACATGGCCCAGGTAACAGTGTATAGCGGGTGGGTGATCTGGAAAGTATCCCACCACAAAGCAGCTGGTCCCTCCAGTAAGTGAGCAACAAACCTCACCATTTCAGCATCTATGCATCCAACAGTTACCAGATCCTTGTTCACCAAACGCAACCAGTCGAGAGCAACCATCGGCTTAGGTGCAGTAGAGAACTTTGCTGGTCTTAGCCTTAGGAACCTTGCAAGTGCATCTCCCTGGGGCTGGTTGTTGTTGTTGTTGTTGTTGTTGTTGTTGTTGTTGTTGTTGTTGTTGTTGTTGTTGTTGTTGTTGTTGTTGTTGTTGTTGTTGTTGTTGTTGTTGTTGTTGTTGTTGTTGTTGTTGTTGTTGTTGTTGTTGTTGTTGTTGTTGTTGTTGTTGTTGTTGTTGTTGTTGTTGTTGTTGTTGTTGTTGTTGTTGTTGTTGTTGTTGTTGTTGTTGTTGTTGTTGTTGTTGTTGTTGTTGTTGTTGTTGTTGTTGTTGTTGTTGTTGTTGTTGTTGTTGTTGTTGTTGTTGTTGTTGTTGTTGTTGTTCTATGCAGCCATGAACTAGGTCATCACCTGGGCTAGGTGTGCCTGAGCTACCATAAGATGCTCCATCTCAGTGGGTTGACGGCGGGGAGGCATCTGTGGTTCAGCACAGGTAAGCTTAGAAAAAACAATTATGAAATTAGGATTCTACCCATGCATTATGATCAAACAACAAAACAATCATGGATAATCATAAGCAAGCAACACATCAGAAAACAAGCACTCAAGCGATGTTCCAGGGGTTATCCTAATAGTATACATCTACTAAAATAGTTTTAGAAGCGTTGGCAACAGTTTCAAACATAAACAGGCCAACAAAAGCATAAAACAGAAAACTGCCAGAATAGTCCAGCACTGTTCACAAAGTTTTCTGCCTGACTTAAACTCGTCACGAATTTTTGCTGATTTTTGTGCATATAGTATAGAGAGTTTCGAACCAAATCCTATTTTTTCAGATTTTTCCTAGTTACCAAAAAACATGAAAAATCATACAGTACAACAGGGTCAGTAGAAAACTACAGCCGGAAAACCACGAATTTCAACCAAAACTTTGCCATAACTCACTTATAAATTCGCAAAAATAATCCTGAAACTTTAGGGTACATAAATGAGCAAACTAAATACTTTAAACTAATAGCAGTGAAGTTTTACATTGATCGAGGACTTAAACTAACGATGTATCCTAACGAAGACTAATTTGTGGCCATCTAATTACTTCATGAAGAGGTTGCAGTAGGTCCTTGCGTTCATGCGTTGACGCTTCGGACCACGAACCATCCATGGAGGTGGTGTATACACTTCTCCTGAATCCTCACTTGAGACCTCAAAATCCACCTCTTTTGGATCCTCTTCTTCATCCTCTGCAGCAACAACAACAGCTCGATCTCCTCCACCATCGTCGTCTCCATTCCCATCATCATCATCATCATCATCATCATCATCTTCATCCTCATCATCATCATCATCATCATCATCATCATCATCATCATCATCATCATCATCATCATCATAATCATTGTTCCCTCCGTCTTCATCATCATTGCCATCATCTCCATTGTTGTCATCGGGGGGTGGATTATATTGTTCTTGGAGAGCGGCGATTTGAGCTATCATGTCAACAATGGTTTGATCCCTTTCCTGGACGTTCCCTTGCAGCTGCTCTATGGCTTGTTCCTTCTCCTGGACGGTCCCATTCAGTTGTGCTACGGTCTCATCCTTCTCTTGGGCGGTTTCATTCAGCTATGCTATGGTCGCGTCCCTGCCAATAAGGGCTTTCTCCAGAACATCCACAGCTTCGTGTAAGGTATCAATCTCCTGTCCTTGAACCACTAGACCGTTGCTGGCAAAATCAGCTATCTCCTTTAACATCGTCACCTTCTCAGCTAGGACTCCATTCTCCACCTCCATATCCTCCATGTGCCTCCGGCGGGGCGGCATGTTGTTTCTATTGCCCGGGGTAACCACAAGGTTCCCATTCTCATCACGCCTTCCATAGTCATGGTAAGGGGAATCTTCCGACAGCAGGTGTCGAACAAGATGGCACTAGCGTGATAGGGCTTCATGCAGGGCCAAGTTTATTCCAATCTCCCAGTTGTAATATCGCTTGGTGTAGACCAAATGCACATGGTTTGGCAAGGTGAAGTCTCTAAAGATGATAGTAGTGATCTCCCAAGCGTCCTCGCCATATCCATAGGTATATAGCCTTCTTCCCTTGAACATGGGAAGTGTCAAGCCCAATGACTGCGAGAGCTGTCCCAACTGTCTTGCGAAGGGCCTTGGCGACTCAATACCCAACATACTCAGTCCTGAATTCTCCCATCTATCAATTAAAAGAGGAAAGTCAGAGTGAAAGGCATAAGATGAAAGACAGAGTTAATATAAGCTTTAGTAATTCTATGGCTTACTATTCCAAACCTAGGTCATGATCCTACAGTCGACACATGGGCTCTGATACCATCTTGTAACACTACAATTCTGAAAAGACCGTAGCTTCTATGTGACATAACAATCCCCGGATCAGTTCATTGGCCCACAATAGAATAAAGATGAATAACATAGCAAAATATTCATGTATCATAAATAACGAAAGATCCAAAGTAACATTATTACAATAAGGCTTAGCTCAAGGCTATCTCAACTTATTCAAGTAGCAACATAAATAAAATAACTCCTCCATTCTTCAAATTTCCCACAAGTGAACAAGTGCCGAGTGGAGTACCGCGACCTAATCGATCACTCAGAATTTGAATATCCTGCAACATGAAATGTAGCAGCCCCGAAGGGTCAATACATGGAATGTATGGCAAGTAGAGATATTAAAGGAGACAATAAAGCTAGCATCTACTTGCATATTTGGCCAGTGGAGCTGTGGTTATCTTTCATTTGCAAATACCTTTGTCCTACTTTCATAAACAGTTTTGTCTTTCTTTGAAAAGATCCCAAATAAGTTAACCCACCATCATTAAAGCAATTAGGAAATTAGAATGAGCGAGAAACATGTCATGAACTCAATATCAAGCAACTCAGATGTCCATAACCGGGGACACATCTAATCGATTAGATTATACACCCTGTAGGGGTTATTACACTTTACCCATGTGACTTGGCCATCTCAGCTCGTACCACCACTCTCATATTGGGTGATGATAGGGAGAAGTCCAAGAAGGGACCGTTCGGGAAGTAGCTCCCCAAACCCGACATGCACCGTACCAACCTACCAAAATTCTACATCTCTGGCTACGTGGGTTCGAGTTACCACAACCTACTAAGTACAACCAACCGCCCATTTCATTATTGGCACATGGTTGTACACGTAAGCTACCAAATAAAGAAGCCAATCATTTTCTCTTGATACCTGGGTGCCTTTCCGCAGTGATACCACCAAAAAATGTCAATCCCATCACACCCAGGAGATTCATTGATTAAGTTGTTTTTAGTTTTGCAAACCAAAACTTTTAGAAACAACTTTTAGTGATGTAACCCAACCCTCGTTCATCATAGCACGGCTAAGCACATCTACCAACGGTGGCTCAACTACAAGAGATCCCTACCACATAGTAGGACATAGCATAGCGATAGTAGTTCCTAATCATGCAACTACAAAATACACAATAATGCATTGAAAATAGTAGGACAATAAGATGAACAAATTAGCATCTACTTGCCTTGGCTGCAGCGGTCGAACGAACAATCCTCACACGAGCTACACGATATAATTGCAACACATAAACAATTGAAACAAAACCACAGATAAATGCACAAATGCATGCATGACATGTGAATGCAAGTATCAGTAGCACATAGGTGTTCTATGATATAAAAGACTACTGATGATAGGCAAGAAACAATTTTTATGCATTGAAAGCAATTGATAAGAAAATAATGATCCAAATAGTGGATTCTAAGGAAAATAATAAGCCCAGGTTGTGTGTTGTGTGGTAAAATCTGGGATAAATGCCCACTGCATAGGTAAGATAATTTGTGACTAGGGCCAACTGGAGTCATTCAAAAAGGATTTATAGAACTTTCTGAATAATTAAAATACTCCAGAAAGCCTTTTAATTATTTATGCCATTTTCAGTACTATAAGGCTACCTTTTTAATTCACTAACAGATTCTACTTGTTCTACTGATTCCAGGTACATATCATTTGTAATTTTCTGAGCAATACTCGAATTACTATGATTTTAATACTCTAAAAAGGCCATTAATATATTTAATTATTCACGGCAAAACCTGGTTGCAAAAGTCTAAACTAACTGCACAGAAATGTTCTACACGAAATGGTGAATCCAACAATACCTCATTTGTAATTTTTGGACCAGTAGATTAATTGATATGGATTTTACAATATTAAACCAAAATCTACAAATTTTATCCTATTTATTTAAATCGGAAAAGGGGCTGACCAGTCAAACGCTGAGTCAGCGCTGACGGGGCAGTTGACCAGTCAAAGTCAATAGCCCACAATTGATCTGGGTCGTTCATGGCCGATCTAGCGACAGGGAAAGACGTGATGGGGGAGCTCACCAGGGCAGTGGCGGCAAGCGGCGGCGGGGCCGTTCCGGCGGTCGTCGGCGGCGAGGGGGCGTACGGCGTGCATGGGGGTGGTGGTGGTTCTCAAGGAGGTGACGGCGGCGCCTCGCGTGTCCACGAGCAGCGGTGGTGGCGGGCTGAAGGCGCGGCGGCGGCACGCGGCTCCGGCAAGGTTGCGAGGGGTTTTCAGGGCGCTCGCTGCACGGGAAAAACCACGGGTCGAGTCAGTCGAAGGTGGGGAACGCGATAAAGGGAAAAGCGGGTCGAGGGGAGAGCTGCTGTGGCGCTGGAGCTCCTCATAGCGCTAATGGTGGCAGCGGCACTAGCAAGTCCGGCGAGCAATCGTCGGAGATTGGCGGCGCATCGAGCTAGGGTTGGAGGGGGTCCGCGTAGGGGAAGCTCGGGGCTATATGGAGAGGCTAATAGGGACTCGGGAGGCATCCAAATTCGCGACAAACACGCCTTGGCGTGGCCGACGCAGCAGTGGCTGCGCCACGTTGGCAGGTGGGGCCCTTTGGCAGTGGCGCGGGGTAGTGGGCTGAAGGTGCAGGCGCGCGCGCGTCGCTTAGTGCGTGCCGCCCGGTCGGGCTGGCTGGATACTGTCCGGGCCCTCGGTGGGCCGGCGCTGGGCCGCGGCTGGTAGTGCACTGCTCGCTTTCTTTTTTTCTTTTTTTGTTGATTTTTCTTCAGGGATGAACAGTAACTGAATTTGACAGAAACAGTCTGAACTTGTCTGGACTGAATCTGAATTTCCACAAATCTTCAGTAGGTCATAACTTTTGATCTAGACCTCTGATTGAGGCGATTCAAAGTGCTACGGGTTCGTGGTGGAACCATCGACGCACCTGTGCCTTCCAAATAACTAAACTAAAATTTTATAGAAGATTCAAGGTAGAAACCAAGTATTCATGTGTATGTGACAATTGTCATATGCAAGTGGAGTTTGACAAAAAGTTTGAAACTGATTTTTTTTGCAATGATGCTCATGATGCAATGGCATGTATGATATGAAATACCAAATCTAAAATTTGGGATGTGACAAGTGAATGAGAGTTGTGACGTACTCCGATATTTAGACCATCACACTTGTCGTTTTCCCGCGTTAATAATTTGATCTTGCCAACCTATGTGGTATGGAATTTTTTGTCTAAAGTTATGTTTGAACCTTAGTGCTTGTGATAGATTATTGTATGCTATGACATGTGTGTTTTATTGTTAAATGTATGCTTTTGGATTTTGTTTCACTATCTTATGTTTTCTCTTTACTTGTGTTGTTTCTAATTTTTCTTTATCCTATGCAATAGATGCCTAGCTTTGTTATCAGCACCACCGAGGAGTTCAAGGGAACTTGTTTTGGTTCCCGCATTGTGGATCTCACTAGTGTGGTCAATATCCCCTCCCTAACATTAAGGGACTTTAGATTACAAAGTTTGAGAGGAAGGATCTATGGGGATTTAGAGTCTCGCAGCCAGGACGTCAGTCGGAGCCACCCACCGAGGAGATTGCCTTCAAGTTGATGCATGATGACAAGGAGATGGGACTCGATGTGGTCATGCAGGAGCTACTTGGATGCCTTTGTGGACGTCACTCCACTGAGCTCAGGGCCGCTACTTCCACCCATTTGGGAGACGTGACGAGGAGGGAGAGGCTATAGTGTATGACGACGCCACTAGAGAGACCATTGAGCTAGTGCGTCTCTATCTTCAGGACCTAGATAACCTCGTTAGACACCTTGACACTGATAGGACCAACGTCTTGCTTAGCAATGAAGAGCTACAGGTTCAGTTGAGGGAGAAGGACAAGGCCTTCGCGGAGCAGGATGAGATCATCAAGGAGATGGAGGCTAGGTTTTAGAAACAATACAAGAGGTTCAAGAACCAAGAGAAGAGAGTGCAGGATAGGAACAAGAGGATCAATGAGATGAAGGCCGAGATAGAGCTCAATGATCTTGAGCTAGAGACACAACAAGGAGTGATAGAGAGGCTACGCTCATAGAAGAGAGCCCTCCGGGCGAAGGTCGATGCTTTAACCACTGCCATGGAGGAGTATAAGACAGCAATGGAGACAGTAGGACTTACTCTAGTGGACGAGGAGGTCGACATGGTGTAGTGTTGACTACTTAGCTACCTATCTATCTATCATACTTATATTTATCGAGTCGCAATGATCATCCAACATGTGGATGGCTTTGCTAGTGTGTTTATTTTTCCAAAACTTGTTGTTTACGTTGTCTAAACTCTAAGTTTATCTTATTCTTGTTTATTTGTGATTGTTGCTATGTGATGTATTGTGCATGTTAGTATCTATGGGTTATATCTCATTACTTATTCTTATTGAAACCATAGATGCCTCCCCGTCGTGCCAATCCCAGCACTAACAACAATAACAACAATGGCAATGAGATGTTGTAGCTGATGACAGCCCAGACTCAGTTGATGCAAATGATGACCTAGTTCATGGCAAATCAGAATTAAAACAACAACAACAACAATCAAAACAACCCACCAGCCTTTGATATGCTTACAAGGTTTTTGAGGTTGAGGCCTGCAGAGTTCGCGGGGACCACTGATCCTATGGTAGCCAATGACTGGTTACGTTCTGTGAACAAGGACTTGGTCACTGTGGGATTCACTGATGAGGAAAAGGTCAGATTTGCAGCACATCTTCTTCAAGGGCCAGCAACCACTTGGTGGGATAACTTCCAAATCACCACTCCTATTAAGGATGTGACTTGGGAAATATTTGAGGATGGATTCCGCACTGCTCACATCTCTTCATGAGTGATGAGCTTGAAGAAGAAAGAGTTCCACAACCTCAAGCAATGTCACCGCAGTGTGGCAGAATATATTGAGGAGTTCAACAATCTGGCATGCTATGCACCGGATGATGTTGACACTGATGCTAAGAGGAAGGAAAAATTCCTTGAAGGGCTGAATGATGAGATGTGCATGCATCTATCTGTTGCATATGTCCCAACTTATCAATCATTGTGTGACAAGGCCACCACCGTGGAAAGTAAGATGAAACAGGTGGAGAATAGGAAGAGGAAGCATCACTTTGATAAGCATAGTTCTAGATCGTCACACAAGCGTTCCCATGGTGATGATAGTGGAGGTTCTGGATCCCACAAGCACGAGAAGTATAACAGCCACCACAATAGTAACCGTCATCATGATAACAAGCATCACCGTAGTCATGACAATGGTGGATATAAGAACCACAAGAGTGGACACAAGAGCCATCACAGTGGGAATGGCAATGGAAGTCAGCCTGCTAAGAGAGACATCAGTTAGGTTGAGTGCTTCAAGTGCAAGAAAACTGGGCACTATGCAAATGAATGCCTAGAAAAGAAGGTTGATGGAGCCAACAAGCCAAACCCATTTAAGAAGGGTCAAGTGAACCACATAAATGTGGAAGAAATCTATGAGGAATCTGATGTTGTGGCTAGTAAGTTCAAGCTTAATTCTTTTCCAACACTTGTTCTTTTTTATACCGGCGCATCGCATTCATTCATATCAAGAGCATTTGTTGATAAAAATGGACTTGCAACTGAAACTATTGGATGTCCTATTAAAGTAAGCTCTCCAGGTGGAGAGATGATAGTAAATTTTGGATGTAATGATCTAGTGATTGAATTTGGAAAGTATAAGTTTCCAGTTAGTCTGATAATCCTAGATTCCCAAGGATTGGATGTAATTTTGGGCCTGGATTGGATGAAGAGACTAGTGACAGCACCAGTCTTATGTCCACCAGATCTAGAGAAAGACTTTCAAGTCTATTGTGATGCATCTCACCAAGGATTGGGTGGAGTTTTAATGCAAGAAGGAAAAGTTGTGGCATATGCCTCGAGACAACTCAAAACTCATGAAGTGAATTATCCTACTCATGACTTAGAGTTAGCCTCTATTGTCCATGCAATCAAAACATGGAGACATTATCTTTTGGGAAAGTGTTTTGAAGTGTTCATAGATCACAAGAGTTTGAAGTATATTTTCACTCAGAAGGAACTCAATATGAGACAAAGAAGGTGGCTAGAGCTCATCAAAGACTATGACTTGAGTTTGCAATACTATCCCGGTAAAGCAAATTTTGTAGCGGATGCTTTAAGACGCAAGGTTTATGTGAATGGCCTTACTAAGGGAGAATTGCCTGATGATCTGTGTGCCCAATTCAAAGATCTAAGATTGGAGATAGTGCCTGAAGGATATCTCATGTCATTGGAAGTTCAACCAACATTGTTGGACAAGATTAAAGGAGCCGAAAAGTTGGACAAGGAAATAGAGGAGATTAAGAGTAAAATTAGTAAAGGGAATGCTAAAGGATTCCATGATGATGAACAAGGAACTTTATGGTATGGAAAACGTATCTGCATTCCGCAAGATCCGGATCTTCGGAAATTGATTCTGCAAGAAGCACACAATTCACCATATTCTATTCATTCGGGTAACACCAAGATGTACATGGATGTGAAGGAAAGATTTTGGTGGAACAACCTCAAGAAAGATATTGCGGAACATATTGCCTTGTGTGACGTGTGTTGTCGAGTAAAGGATAAACATCAGAAACCGGCAGGGTTACTGCAACCACAACCTATACCTGATTGGATGTGGGATAAGATTGGTATGGATTTTATCACCGGACTGCCAAGGACCAGGTCTAGATATGACTCTATTTGGGTTGTTGTGGATCGCCTAACTAAAGTGGCTCATTTCATACCCGTGAAGACTACCTATACAAGTGCTAAATTTGCTAAGATGTATATGAATAGGATCGTATGTCTGCATGGAGTACCTAAGAGTATTGTGTCTGATAGAGGAACTCAGTTCACTTTACATTTTTGGCGAGAACTGCATGAATCATTGGGGACAAGGCTAGAATTCAGCACAACTTTTCACCCCCAGACTGATGGATAGACATAAAGAACAAATCAGATTTTGGAAGATATGTTGAGGGCATGTGCACTAGACTATGGATCTAGTTGGGATGAAAGTCTACCATACGCAGAATTCTCTTATAACAACAGATATCAAGCAAGCATAGAGATGGCTCCGTTTGAGTTTCTTTATGGAAGTAAGTGTACTAGGCCATTACTATGGAATGGGGTAGGAGAAAGAAATTCATTCGGACCAGAATCTATCAAGGAAGCCGAAGAGAAAGTCAGAATGGTAAAGGAAAGATTGAAGATAGCCCACTCCCGACAAAAGAGCTATACAGATCCCAAGCGTAGGGAAGTCACCTATGAAGTAGGTGATAGACCCTATCTTAGAGTCTCACCACTTCGTGGTGTGAAGAGATTTGGAGTCAAAGGAAAATTGGCACCAAGATATGTTGGACCATTTAAAATTGTGAACCGCAAAGGAGAAGTGGCTTATGAGATTGAATTACCTGAATCACTGTCAGCAGTTCACAATGTGTTTCATGTGAGCCAGTAGAAGAAATGTCATCCGGAGATGGAAGAAACTTCATTGAAGGACACTATACCTTTGGAAGAAGTACAGTTGGAGAGTGATATCACTTATGAAGAGAAGCCTATCAAGATTCTTGAGACAGCATAAAGAGTTACTCTTACTAAGACTATCAAATTCTGCAAAGTACAGTGGAATCATCATACCGAGGAAGAACCAACTTGGGAAAGAGAGATGACCTTCAGAAAGATCACTCTCACCTATTTGCTAGCCAATCCGAATCTCGAGGACGAGATTCATATTAAGGGGGTTAGATTTGTAACATCCCAAATTTCATAAAATGCAAAATCATGAATTGCATTCATATCATCATAGCATTTTGAGCTTGCATAAAACTTTTCAAAGTTTGAAACCAAATAGAACCATATTTATGCCCTTTTTATTATATACATATGGGGCTTGGTTTTATTTTATTTTATAACCTCAAAAGGTTTTTGAGTGAATAGATGTGTTTAGCACACTTTTGGACACTAGGATCACAGTACAAAACTTGGTGAAGTTTGAATTCAAACAGATTTGAATTGGGGTTTCAAAACAGTTTCTGAAAATCAAATTAGAAAAGAAAAAGGAGAAAAAAATAAAACCTAGTGCTACCTATTTGGCCCAACCCCACATGCGGCCTAGTAAGCCCACCCAAGATTTCCCCCTTCCCATATCTCTCTCACCCGCACGCGCACCCCCTCTCTCACTGCCACTGGGCCCTACGCCATGTCAGACTCGTCGTCCCCAAACCCTGTCCATGACCTGTTCCTCCGCCGTTTCTTCCCCCGCAGTGATGCCGCGATTGAATTTGATTAAATTCCGTTGATTGTGTGCGCCATACCCTCCCCTGCTCCGTCTACTAAAATCCCACCCCCTTGCGGCCATTTCCCCCAACACAGTAAGCCCCAAACACCGCTAGGCTCCCCAAAATTTTGCTTTCACCGCCGCAGACTAGAGCAGCTCCGGCGACACATTCCGGTGAGCTCCGTGCTCCCCTCTATCTCTTGTTCAAAAGAGCATGTCCCTCGTGTCCTTGCGCATGTCCTGACACCTTTGGTTTGCCCTATTCCACCCCAGGTCGCCGTCCCCGTTGACGACTGCGAGCACCCGAGGTGTCACTCAACTTCGGCGAACAATCTAGGTAATTATCGAGCGCCCCTTGCACTCTGGTTCAAACCATTGTTTGCGCCGCGACCTTGTGCATCTCCTAATGCCATTCGTTTGCCTTCTGGTGACCTAGGTCGTCGCCTTCGTCTCCGCCAGCAACCACCCAACGCCAGTGAGTTCTCCGACGAGCTCCTACGCCCGTGTCCGTGCGCCCCTGTCCAAGCCAGTTGCATGTCAAGCTTCACCGTATCCATGCGACTCTGGTGAGCATCTACATGCCCCCTGACCCCTAGAACCGCCGGCGTGTCATCGACAGAGCCGCCGCCTCCGCCAGTGCCAAGCGCGCCGCTAAGTTTTGGTCGATTAGATCTAGGCCTTTAGATTTGTATCCTGCGGTGTAGATTAGATCACTTACTAAACATGTATGATTATATCTGGTGCATTAGATCTGACTTAATCCAACGGTGCGAAAGCGTGATCCAGCGTGAAGCGGTACGGGCCAATCAGATTGCGCCGCGTGTCTGAGTTTTTGTTTTAAAATCCAGATTTGAATCTATTAGATGAATTAACTTGTAAAATTCATAACTTTTGATATGTTTGTCCAAAAATTACAAATAATATATCAACGGATTCATAAAATTAAGGCCTACACATATATGGCCTTGGTTTGGTCATTTGCTTATGAAAAATAGGATTATTTGCAGAAGCATTTGTAGGCCTATTTTGCATATAAAAATTATTTTGAAAATTGTTTTAAAGTAAATTTGAGTTTGTTTAGACTTTAGAAAGTTTACTTTGTGTTTAATACTATTTAGTTTGACTAGTTTAGTGTGGAAAATCATTCCATTGCATTTGCATGCATTCATATGTGTTTTTGTTTGAATATTGAATGTGAAATTTGGTGCTATGATTTTATGTGTAGATTTTGGTGATTGTGGTGATTGTGACTGTGAGGATTGTTCCTACTCCCCCAACTATCAAGGCAAGTGATGCTTCATATTTTTGTCCTATTATTTTATATATGCATTAGTGATATTTTGAGTAGAATTTGCATGCAGATTTTTCTAAGTATATGCTATGCCATGGGAAATCCTATATATGTATTCTTAGTAGTTTCTCTAAGATAAGAAACTTGCCATACTAGTATGCTTAGACTAGCTAGTAGAAAACAAGGGTGGAACATTCATACTATGTTGTTATGCAAAATCTATGTCTTTGTGTTTTTAAATAATAAAACAACTTGTGAATGGATCACCTGGGTGGAATGGAAAGAATGGTTTGTGTTGAGTAGGCCCATGTCTATGGTTTACCTTGTGTATCACACTTGTGGTTGGCCACCCAGGAACAAAGGGATTTGAGACATTTAGTGTTGAGAAGCTTCTAGTGAAACCACATGGCATATGAGCTCTGCCTTGACCAAATAGGTTGCAAGAACTTAGCCAGATGGACAGTTGGTGGTAGGGTTGATAGGTTGGAACGCGTCCATGGTGGTCTAAGAGAATGCTTCTGAAAAGTCTCGTCTCGATGCATGTCGAGTCTTGTGGGGAAAGTGCACCACCTCTCGAGAGGGTAAAACCTAAGTACTTAGCCGTGTCCCCGGCAACGGACAATTGAGCATCAAAGACATTGAAGTGATCAATAATCTCCTCATCCCAATTTATCTAAGTTAAAAATTATGGTTGAACAAGCGTTAAGGTTCACCAATGTCTATTGGTGGTTCCTTGGGTGTTTTGTCAAACAAAAACTTAGTGTTTTCAACTAATAAGGAAAACCTTATTTTGAGCAAAGCCTGCCTGAACTACACTTAGCCAAATTCATATAGTTATTAGATGCTACTATATTACTATGGTATCACTTGCCAATACAATTCCAAATGTATTGACCCTCTGTGGTTGTAACTTATGATGTTGTAGGCTACTCTGATGGAGATTAGGGTTATGAGTGTACACTCAATATGTTTGCCTGTGGCACATGAAGATGGAGACTTCTATTTATTTACTTTATGTTATGAACTCTATGTATTATCCTTGGGCTAATGAGTTGTAAATACTATGTTATCTCTCGAATGACGATGTAATAATGACCTTTGTATCTGTGTACTTCATCTTAAACTGTGGATGCTAGCAATTCGATCTAGGGACTAGCATTGCAATCACATGGGCCTTTACCTTAAATGGTGGGGTCTTACAGGTTTGAAATAAATCCTCTACTACTTGGTATTCTACACAAGAAGCAATTTACTAGAGATGAAAGATTCTGATCCATATGAGCATATTGCATGTTTTAAGGATATGTGTGGCACTTTCCAATTACCGGGGTATACTTCTAATGAGGTAAGGCTGAAACTCTTTATTTGACTAGCACAACTCTCTCATGGCATAGATATTTACCCCCAGAAGCCACTACTACCGGGGATAATATAGCTTGTGAGTTTCTAGCTAAGTATTATCCTTTATCAAAATCTTTTGGAATCAGGCATCTTATAATGACTTGGAGGAACCATCCTAATGAAGGACTAGTAAGAGCTTATATAAGATTTAAAGATTTACTTAATCAATGTCCTCATCATGATTTTCCTGAATGGTATTTATTGCATATCTTTTATGGCGGTTTAATTGAATCTAATAAAATTGAACTAGACTCTTCCGCAAGAGGGGATTTTATGAATCTTCCAATAACTAAAGCTTGGGATTTACTTAATAGAATTCACGATCATAGAGTTTCTTGTAATTTTGGTCTAGGACGCAAAGGAGGCATAGACATAGATTATGATTGTATTCATGACTATAATAAAAAGTGCCATGTTAATGGATTATCTAAAGAACTTTATTTGGATTGAGATCTTGTGTTGCATGTTGTTAAAGCTTTTACAAAACATATCAAAGATCCAAAAGAGGGTTTGGTCAAGTATGATCCACCACCCGAACCTGAGAAGAAAAGAGAAGTTAAACAAACACTATCCTCCCTAGAACTAATGTATGAGATACCTTTCCCTAACAATGAGCAGAAGAATATTTTGGAATATGAACATGTCAAAGTAGCACAGGAGAAGAAAGAAGTGGAAAGTGTGCCAAAAGTTGAAGAACATTTGGATGAAACTAAAGAAGAAGAGGTAACCAAGGAAGCAATTATGGCTATGTATGCACATTGCAACATAGTTGAGCCTGATAAAGAGACTTCCATATTGGTTAAAGGTAAAACTAAGGTAAAAGATGTAGATAATCCTATTCTTCCTTACATATTTAAAGAAACCTCACATTATGGTTTATGTGATCTTGGCACCAAAGTTAATGTTATATCTTATGATTTTTATTTAGAAATAAAATAAGAGATAGTACCGGCTAAAATAGAGAATACTGATATGAAAATCATGTTAGCCAATAAAACTCTTAGAATTCCAATGGGAGTAGTTGAAGATGCAACTATCACAATTGACAACAAAAATTTCCCTATCGATTTTGTAGTTCTTGATATGCGAGATGACACTCTTTGCCCAATTATATTTGGAAGAAACTTTTGAGCGGTTTATGTGGACATCTCATCTATTGATACAACCATTGTACCTACGGCTACACAAATACAAGGACCTATCACTCGAGCACGTGCCAAGCAACTTAACTATTAGGTACTTCCGTTTCTTGGAACTATTCCTCACATACATGAGAATATGATGCTACCTAAATCAGATGTATTTGTTACTCTTAGGAATGATGGACCAAGCATGGACGAGAGGGACAAGCATTGGAGCATGATCATGCATGGAGATGGCAGTAAGCATGTGAGGATTCAAGAGGAGGCCATGGATGAAGATTCCAGAACTTTGAAGCCACCATAATGAAGAAAGAAGGCTTGGACGAAATATTCAAGAATATTATATCATAAATTCGTCCATAGATTATTTTGGTGCTGCGACACCTTTTATTTTCTGCCAGGCCCATGTAATTTTCACAGGAATTAAAATAGCCACTTTTAGAGTCCGTATTTGAGGAGAAAAGGACTTCTAGGGTTGGTTTCGGCCACCACCTCTATGTCTATCCAAAATCCTACCTTTTCCTCCGTAAATACCCCCATAGCCGTCACTTTAGACTCGAATTTTGTTTAGACTAAAAGTTAGCCATCATCGCAACTATGCCAAGGCTCTAGTGTCGCAGAGGCCTCTTATACTTCGCACCTATACATGATGCCACCTTTTCAATAAAGCTTTTATCTTAATTCACAATATCTTGATTGCAATATTAGTTCTTACGTGTTCTCGATTTCAGGTAGGAATTAAGACCCTCGCTGGTCAGGCTGATCGTGCTTCTACAGGATCGGTAACCTCCAGGAGATTGGCCTAACGATTGCATTGGCGCTCGTGATCACACGTGTAGTCAGATCGTCAAGCCCGAACTCCACCAAATCAACTATCACCATATCATCGAAAGATTGAACACCTTTACCCTATCAAGTGGTATCAGATTTCAGGTTGCTCGGTGAGATTTACAATTTTCGTAGATTAGATATGTTTTTATCTATAACCCACAAAAAAGCCAAAAACACAGTTAGATTTAGATCCATCCCATCACCAATCTATGCCTTGCATTATCTTTTCAGTTTTTGCATTGTTGAATTTGTGTCTGCATCGTCGCGTCGAGTTGCTAGTCTTAGTGTCTCGTCCCTTAGAGTTTCGAGTTCTAGTCACATTAGTCACAACTGCTATGCTCGCAGATCTCCGCCATTGCCATACATCCACCACCATATTCCGCCGCCACCATAAACCATAAAACTCTGCCACCGCCTTCCTACCGCGACACGGATCCGATCACTTTTCCTGCCACGGCATGAGTCCGAGTTGATTTATTGTTTCCTAGTTATTTCCTTTTACTTTCCTTACTTGTTGTTTCCATGAAGTACCGATGCAGCCCGTCCTATGGACACTTCTACATCTCCGCCTAGTTCCCCAAGTGGACCAATGACCCGCACTCGAGCCAAGATCCTACAAGCTAAGGTTAACTCGCTCCTCTCCTCGTGTGATTTTGATACACTCATGGATGGCTTGCTACTTCATGCCCATACTTTGTGCATCCTCAGCTATGAACCCAATGAAGCATCGACAAGGGAGGGACCAAAGGCGGCACGGGCGGACTCTCCAGAGCAAGCCGACGCCAGGCTCGGCGAACCGGATCCCTCGCCGGAACTTCCGGCGGAAGCCCTGGTCGACCGGCCCTCTCACTGACAATACCGACAATGAACGGAATAACCCGGCGCTGACCAAAAACACGTACTGTAAGGCTTTCCGGTTCGCGACCGGAAATACCGTCGGCCACTGGAATTTCCGGCACCAATTCTGGCGCCGCCGGACCTCTCGCCGGAAATCCCCCAGACTCAAGTCAACTTTCGGACTTGGCCCGTGTAACCCCTTATTTCGTCTAAACTTTCCCTTTTCGTACCCAAACTACCCCTGTTTATGTGGCTAGCCTATAAATATCCCCACCCTCTATTGTAAACCCTAGACTTGGATAATGATAATTGACGACACCCCTTGATGATCTATCAATTGCTAGTCTGATGCTCCTTGACAAGCAGCACCAATTATCCCCCGCCTCTTGGATTTTGCCTCGTGCGTTCAAGTTGTACGAGTCCTTGGAGTTCGGTGTTCATCTCCAAGTAGTTAAGATCTCATCAAGCCTCTCACCCCCGTTGTTGGTCGTGGGAGAGTGTCTTGCCCAACGCCGATCCTAGGGATTGTGTTGGACCGGTTGCCACTGGCGTGAGCTATCGGCTTGTATCGTGTTTTCGTGTGTGTGTGTTCATCTAGTTCTTCACATGTGAGTTCATCGATTTCATTCCCCTCCCCTTCCCCCTCACCCCTCCTCGATTTCCACAGGATTCATGAAAGATCGGGCCTCCCCAAGGGGTCACCCCTAACATATTGGTATCAAGAGCAAGGTTGATCACGAATTTCCCCTCATTTTTCTTCTATCCACCATAAAATCGAAAATCCCAAAAAAGAGAGCCCCAAATTGCCTTCGGATCGATCTCTGGATTTGGTGAGTTTTTTGTGGTTTTGGTACATAGATCCGTTGCTTTGGGTCTTGATCTACATTCCTTGACCTTTCCAAGCCCAATTTTGACGAAATTTTCGACAGATTAACCCTTTTGACTTTATAGAGTTCGTCACGAACATGTTTCGACACCAGATCCGGCGAACCGGTTCTACAACCGAAATTTCTGGCGACAACTCTGGCATGACCTGTCAACACCCGGATTTTTAATCCCAGATGCCTGTTATGGCACACATCGCAATCCCAGGATTACCATTTTTGTGAGACATAACAAATTGGATATCACAGTACCCCATCCATTACAAACCATATTTAAGGTCTTACAACAATTAAAGGATCTCATGATCTAGTCTTAATACAAACCAAGCAGCGAAATAATGTAATAATAACGATAGAGTAGGCGAGACTCCATCTTCACGGTCATAGGCAATGCTGACGATGGGAGATGATCCTAGTTGTCGTAACCTTCCTGCTGTCCATCCTCCTGATAGTCCTCTTCATAGTATGGCCACGGGAATAGCTAGGGAAAAAACCATGAGTACTCTTTAAGTACTCACAAACTAATACTAGCAAGTGAAGTGGTTTTTGAGTAGGAAATACTAAGCTTAGGTTGTTTTGCAAAAAGCCAGATTTATCTCTACTGAGTTCAGAAGCAAAGAAAGCTAGTTGAAATTTTTATAACACCTAAATGGGAAATTGAATTTCATATCACAACCCTATTGTGGTCAAGTCAAAGTCATGATTCAATTCATAAGTCATTTTGAAAACATCTGACGATGGAACAGTATGGCCAGTCCAACTGTCCATAACAGCGGACGCAGCTATTCGAATAGTTTGACACTCTGCAGAGGTGGTACACTTTCACCACAATATTCGATACATCCGTCAGGAACAATCCTGAATTCACCATACTCAGTATGCGGATAATCAATCCTAACCTTTCAATTGCACGCCCTAGTATAGGCACCTCTCGTGTGAGTTTGGCCTCCCAACCATGACCATCTGTCATCTTGGGAACTGCACAGGTGGTCAATCTTCACAAGGTGGCCTTAGCTCAAACCTTGGCTGCAAGGGAACCCATACTAAGGTATATAAACTTCCAGTCAAGCCCTACCCAAATTTCGGGTATTGTGGTTGTACGGTAAAATTGGAATGGTATCGCATCTAGACAACCATC
Organism: Avena sativa; assembly: GCA_916181665.1. Lineage (NCBI taxonomy): Eukaryota > Viridiplantae > Streptophyta > Magnoliopsida > Poales > Poaceae > Avena > Avena sativa. The sequence continues at coordinate 148,193,590 of OV702284.1, forward strand.
AGTTTTATAAAGGGCTAAGGCTCATGCCTTAACATTTTCATCATCAAAATCATCTGGTATTCAGGAACACATGTCAAAACATTTCAGTAGAATGACTCATCATTCTAAGATTTTCATTACCATTTTTCACCAAGTATTCCCATCTAAAGTAGATCAAGTTTTATTCTTAGCACTAGCATCTACAAGTGGGGGTAAACACTAATGAGTGGTGGTAAACCAATGGGGATGATCTAAGTTCAATATCATGCCTCAGGATGACATCAAGATTATCTAACTTAGGCCAAGTTTTATGCTCTTTATGCTACCTTTAAATATGTATCTAAAATCTACAAGTCACTAAGTAACTCTAATAGAAATCTTTGATAAAGAAACAAAATAACTAAGCTTGCAAATAAAACTAGGATTGGGTATCAAGTGTTGTAAGCTTGCAAGTAAAATTGGCATGGTTTAGCTTGCGAAGATAGTAGTAAAATCATGCTAAGTTGCAAGTGCTAGCTTGCATAGGTGACATGCAAGTGGTATCTTGCCTTGTGCAGAGCAGTGGTTGAAGTTCTCCTCGGTTTCTTCCTCGTAGTATTCTCCTTCCTCCTCGTATCCTTGGTCGGTACTAGCGTCTATAAATAATTACGAGGTACACACTCACCAAACAATACTTAACTACTTTATTTATCACACCAAGGTTTTCACTAGATGATCTAGCATCATCACAAACATTAGAAAGATTAAGGCAATAGTTTTATTTCCTTTATTTTAGAAAAGTAATTTCTACTCAATGAAAAACTACTTAAGATTTAATATTCTCCAACCAAAACATGGGATCATGTTTACACATGTCATCACCACATGTTTCAGTACTTGGGAATGTGATTTAAAGTGGTGTCACAATTTAATAAGGTTTAACCTTTTATGCTATTTAAATAAAGTGACTATAATTGCTTGTGAGGCATTCTTTTATTGCTTGTCTATTATTTCTGCAAGTAAACCTAGATATCTTTACATATTCAGCAAGGTCTAGTTAAATGTGCTTTTTGAGAGTTGGAATCAACTCAAAAGCTTTTGTGGTTGAATTTTGAAAAATGTTTGAATGCAGAAAAGCTTCTGCCTTATTATTTTTACTATAGGAGATCAAATGAATTGAATCAAACGGGCTTGGATTAGGAATTACAGTACCTTTCTAACAAAATTAGTTTCATGCAATTTGGTTTAGTGAATCGACCTGGGTTTATTTTTGAATCTAGGTACAGAAGTAGGTTTGAAACTAAATTAGAAAATATAAATTCAAACTAACTGGATTGCACGGGATGTTATTTGGGCCAGCCCACGGTGCACAGCGCGCGCGGGGGTGAGTTAAGTGAATGACCCCACCAGTCAGCGGGACAGGGGGTGCGAAGCGGTACAGGGTGATCTAGACCGCACCATCAAACTCTAATCGAACGACTGTGACCTATCATCTCCGTCGGGCAACGCCGGCGAGACAGAACCCTAGCGCAGCCAGTGGGGTCTGTGGGGGATCACCGGGGCTCAGGAGAGGGTTGGCGATGGGGCCGAAGAACGAAGTCGATGACGGCGAACCTTCTGGTACCAGTGGCTTCTCCTGGGGCAGCTCCAATCGCTGGATCCTTTCTTCCTCCTCTGCGGTCGACTCCGGCCAAATTCCGGCGATGTGCTACTCGCCTTGCTCCGGAAATGAGTGGGGGTGGTAGAGAGAGGGGAGCGTGTTTGTGTGAAGAAATCGAGCGGGGGTGGCCTCTATTTATAGTGCCAAGAGGGGACCGAAGGGCATGGGTTGAGCTTGTCGTGGTCGTCGGCACAGTGAGCTACTGGCATGGGCGATGATAGGGGGTGGTGCTGTGCTCCCTGACGAAGCTCAACGGCATGGTCTCAAGGCGTGGGGCGGTGCGAGACGGTCAGAACGCTGCGGTTCTCTAGGCGGGTCCGATAGGCATTTAATGGCGCACCACGGCTACGGGTCACGCGGCGGCGAATGGGGTTGTCTGGCGGTGTCCTGGGACGGTGGCGATCACGCTTGCACGCGGCGAGGGCGGCGCCTGGTCTGTAGGCATGTGTCAAGTGTGGCGCTCTGGCGCACTCTCGGCATGCTCGCAGAGAGGCTGGGCACGCTCAGGCTGATTGGTCCAGGGGCTGGCAGTGCGTTGGCGTTGGACAGGGGGTGGCGGTGGAAGGTGGTCAGTGTCCCAGACGTGGTGTCTAGGCTTGGTGCTGATCTTAGCTTGCTGTCGACCAAGGGGTGGCAAGTTGAGCTCGGCATGCTCACCATTGATGGCAATGGCAAGCTCACAGTGGTGCTAGAGCTTGTTAATTGAGCTAGATGATCTACTAAGGGTGTGTTGTGAGCTAGAGAGGGGACAAGATTGGCCAAATCACTGCTCCCAATAGTGTTTGTTGTTTGTTTGATTTGTGTTTGCAAGGTGTTTGATGAAATGGCCGAAAGAGATTTGAATTTGAATTATTGGTTCAAACTTGGTGGGTGCACTAGGTACATACTACGTAGTCTCTGGTTAGTTGGTTTGTTCAAGGTGCACTGGTTTGGTTGGTTTTTGAGAATTGGTGATCTTCACATATGATATAGATTCAATTTTGAATTGTCATTTGAATCAAGTTACCAAATGTTTCTATAAGTTTGAAAGGTGGTCTTTGGTTCACTTTTACTTGGTCTAGCAAGGGGTGAAAAGAAATGGAAATGTTTCTGTTTGAAATCTTGGACTAGAAACACCCAAAGTGGCCTAGTGCACAAGATTGGCAAAAATGACCATTTGCTTTATTTGGTTTGTTTTTAATTTTCTCTTGATTTGTTTCTACATGGAAATGTTTTAGATGATGTTGTTTTCATCTTTAAACCATTCCTTTCTATTTAGATCAATCACACAAGTCCATTCATGCATTCATACAATCATCACTTACATACATGCATTCATATGATGTTAATTAACAAAAGTTTTTGTTAACCCCAATTTTGATGATTGGAATTTGATAATCATTGATCAATATTTCTGGGATGTTACAAACCTCCCCTCCTTAAACAAAGTCTCATCCCGAGATTTAAGTAAGAAGAAAAAGAAAACTAGGATTTATAGAGTTCGGGAAACTCCGTCTTGATGTAATCTTCTTGCTCCTAGGTAGCTTCTTCTTCAGTATGGTTGCTCCACTGGATCTTGAGAAACTTGATGCTTCGGGTCCTAGTGGTCCTGAAAGCTTCTTCCAAAATACGGATGGGTACTTCGAGATACGTCAGGTCATCGTTGATCTCTATGATGCGGTGATCAATGTTCTTGAAAACTTCAGTCTTCTCTGGAACTTCTAGGCATTTGCGAAGTAATGATATATGGAACACATTATGCATGGCTGACATCTCCTCTAGTAGTTCCAGCTGATACGATACTTCTCCTCGATGATTTAGAATCTTGAAAGGTCCGATATATCTGGGGGCTAACTTTCCTTTGAGTTGGAAATGCTGCATTCCCTTCAAAGGCGACACTTTGAGATACACAAAATCTCCGACATTGAAAGCGAGGTCTCGACGTCTCTTGTCAGCATAACTCTTCTGTCTTGACTGGGCGGTCCTGAGGTGCCCAAGGATCTTGTGAACTTTCTCTTCTGCTTCTCGTATGATGGGGATATGCCGACCGGGGTATACTCGGCAGGACATTTCCTACTGGCCCGAACTGCCAGCGAGTGGGCCTGCAGAACGGCGACTGGATCAAGACTTGATGAGGACCCAGACGACTTTAAGCTGGAGGCCCAGAAGCGTAGCTAGGCCCACTCGGATTAGGTCAGGAACCCTCAGAATCCTTAACTAATTCGGTTGTAGATCTGTAAACCCTAGCGAGGTGAACCTATATAAACCTTCCAAGGGTATGCATAGAGGACACGTTCCATCATACACCCCAGCGACTCGCCGCCTAGTCATCGAGCTCGCCCTTGTACTCTCTCCATAATACATCTAGAAGGAGTAGGTCTTTACCCTCTGGGGGGCCGAACTTGGGTAAATCCTTGTGTCTCTACCCTCATCTCGCACCGTAGATGGCTGGCCTTCCTTGCCACTCGTTCTACTACTCGCTGCCGATTGCAGCATCTGCCGTGGCCATTCCCACGACAGTGGCGCCCACCATGGGGCCTAGCCAGTCAGGACAGTGTTCTGTGGCGAGATCCAATCTGCCCACCAACGAGACGAGCGCCACCGGCCGCATGATCGCGATCGGCGAGATCCTCCAGATCTTGCCGAGTAGCTACGTCCCGGCGGCGTGCCCCATCACGCACAGCGTGATCATGCCGGTCGGCATGATCATCCTCTTCGTCGGCTTCACCGACTTCATCGTCTTGGAGGACTCGTCTCGCATCCGCAAGTCGCCTTCATGTGACCGGATCTCCGAGAGTCAGGTCCGCACCATCCACCGCCTCGCCTCCGAGTACGACTCGACCAACAACAACGTGGCCGAAACCACCGTGGTCGCGGACGACGCGGCCCTCAACAACGACGCTGACTCGACGACCCCGGCATCAGCTGCCAGATCCATCGTCACCGCGTCATCCGCGGGCACCATCACCCAGGTCTCCAACGTGGGAGACTTCAAGGATCCCTCCATTCTTGGGATCTTCGACTTCGACTCCGGATCGGAGAACTCCGACGACTTCCACGTAGGATCCAGTCGCAACGTCGCGACCTACATGGCGAGTGGCGTGGACGCCTTGCCAGACCCCTTCTCCACGCCGATCCCGCCGACCGCGACAGCGACGGAGGTCGAAGAACTCCGCCTACGGTTGGAGGAGGTGGTCCGCAAGGAACAAGCCAAGCGCGATTTTTTTGCCTCGAGCAGGTGACGGCGCAGGAACTTTCGCGTTACCACCAGCTCCGTATCAGGTCGCGTCTGAACCCCACCGTGCAGGGCCGCGCCCTGAACTTCGACGATGAGAACGACCCGGCCCGCGTGGCCGATCGCGCGATCTGCGAAAACGCGCCGCTAGGAGGGAGCTCCCGGCCACCACCAGGCGCGATGACCAACGATGGCAAGACCTGTGGCACAAGTACTTGGCATACCCCGGGATGACAGATCTTGGAATACCACAGATCTATCACGAGGTCAACGGTTCTAACAGATCGGCCTCTGGTGGACATGCCTCATGGTTGCGGAAGACAGATCTGGCATACCTCACGGTTGCGGATGACAGATCTGGCATACCACAGATCTAGCATGAGGTTGTACCACAGATCTTGGCATACCCTGACCAACGCTGGCATGAGGACCTGGAGCGATGCATCCAGGGACCCCGCGAGTCGACCCGCAGCTGGGTCCAACGGTGGCAAGACCTGTGGTACAACGCGACTGGAATCCACCCGAACACCGCGATCCACTGCTTCAAGACCTCATGCCGCTACGAGCCCTTGGTCGCCAAGCTCAAGCGGGTGTACAAAATACTCGAAAACATACCAGACCTCCTCGAGATCGCCAAGCGGTACGTGGAGGAGGACCCAAACCAAGAAACCGATGATGAGTCAGGAGGGAATCGCCGCATGAGCGGCCACGACAACAGAAGACGACCTGAACTACGCTACAACAACACTCGCCTCACCGGCAAGCGCCACGGTGACGGGCGACTCGAATTCGTCGCCAATGCCGGTTACGCTCCACGCGAGCCCAAGAGATTTCGCCATGACGGAGGCCAGCGCCGCGACGACGGGAACTACAAGGCGAAGCCGAGTTTCGACCCCACGGCTCTCCTTAATCAGCCCTGTGTGTTCCACAACAGGGAGGGGAAGCCAACCACGCACACGACCGCCGATTGCCACTCCCTAAGGGAGATCGAGAAGGCACGACGCGCAAGGGAAGACCCCGAAAACCACCCGCCAAACGGCGGGAAATTCGACAACGACGCCGGCTCGCTCCACACCATCACCGACTTCAACACGAAGCGTGAGAAGAAGGTCATCACCCTTGTCCATCAACGCAGTGTCCCAGGTCAACATCCCTTAGTTCCTCAACTGGTCCGAGCAACAAATCACCTGGAGCCGCGAAGACCACTCGCCACGGATCGAATATCCGGGTCGAGTCGCCTTGGTGGTCAAGCCCAAGGTGGGGGACTACTGGCTCCCCAAGACACTGATGGACGGCGACAGCTCCATCAATATTCTGTACCTAGACACGTTCAGGCGACTGCGACTCCCGCAGTCGATGATCGAGACGACCTACACCACCTTCCACGGCATCGTTCCCGGTCAGAAGGCGTACCCGATCGGCAAGATGATGTTGCCAGTCACCTTCGGCACACCAGCGAACTTCCACACTGAGCGGATCGTCTTCCTGCTGGTGCCCTTCAACAACCCCTACCACTGCGTCCTTGGGCGGCATGCATTTGCCAAATTCATGGCAGCGCCCCACTATGCATACAACACAATGAAGGTCCCGAGGCCATACAGCATCATCACCGTCCACGGCGACCCCAACATGGCCACAGAGTGCGAGGCCAAAGGCTTCGAGCTCGCTGACGCCATCATAGCCGCAGAGGCGAACCCTGCGGAGGAGCTCGCCAAGTACACGAGTGGGGTCAACAACGACGATCCCACCATACTCAAGAAGCCCAACTCGGAAGGCGGTGGATCCACCGCATTGGAGGCAACAACGCACACTCATTCCGTCGAGCTGGTCCCAGGCGACTCTAGCTAGACGGTGATGATCGGAACGGGCATGAGCCCAGCATAGGAAGGTGCACTCATCGAGTTCCTACGTGAGAATTGCGACATCTTCGCATGGAAACCTTCCGACATGCCTGGTGTCCCGAGGGAACTCGCTGAGCACAAACTCAACGCCGACCCCAAAGCGCGACCCGTCAAGCAGTCACTGCGGCCCTTTGAAGAGAGCCGCCGAGCAATCACTGAGGAGGTGCAGCGCCTACTCGCTGCATGCTTCATTCGGCCAATCAAATACTCCAAGTGGCTGGCAAACCCAGTCCTGGTCGAGAATAAAAATGGGACCTGGAGAATGTGTATCGACTACACAAACCTAAACAACGCCTGCCCGAAAGAGCAGTTCGTCCTCATACGGATCGATCAAATTATTGATTCTACCGCCGGCTCGGAGTCGCTGTGCTTCCTCAACGCCTACTCTGGTTACAACCAGATAAAAACGGCAGTCGAGGACGAGGAGAAGACGACGTTCATTACACCATTCGGAGCCTTCTGCTACACTGCCATGACCTTCGACCTCAAGAACGCCGGGGCGACCTACCAGAGGTGCATGCAGGAGTGCCTCGCGAGCCAAATTGGCCGCAACATCCACGTCTACATCGACGACGTGGTGGTGAAGTCCAATCGCCAGGGCGATCTACTCGCCGACCCGACGGAAACCTTCGCAAACCTGCGAAGGTACAAGATAAAGCTAAACCCAGGAAAGTGCACCGTCGGTGTACCTATTGGACAATTGCTGGGGTACGTCGTCTCCAAGCGAGGGATCGAGGCGAACCCCACCAAGATCAACACGATCGCCTGGCTCGGCAGACCTGAGTGCCTGCGCGACATCCAGAAGTTGGCCAGGCGTGTCGCGGCTCTCAGTCGCTTCATCCCCCGGCTAGGCGAGAAGGCGATGCCCCTCTATCGCCTAATGCGCAAGAACCCTACGTTCCAGTGTGACAAGGAGGCAGATGACGCGCTCCACGCTCTCAAGGAGGTGCTACTCGCGGCACCACTACTCGCCGCCCCCGTCGATAAGGAGCGCATGCTGGTCTACGTCGTGGCTTCTGAGCGATTCATCAGCGCCGTCATGGTCGTCGAATGACCAGAGGAGGGCAAGGAGCGCCCGGTGCAGCGACATATATACTACATCAGCAAAGTCCTCACCGAGTCGCGCCAGCGCTACCCGTAGTACCAAAAATTGGTATATGTGGTCTTCAGAGCCCAGCGGCGATTGCCGCACTACTTCCAGGAGCACCCAATCACGGTCGTATCCTCAGCACCATTGCAGGACATCATCCGCAACCGTGAGGCGACCGGGCGAGTCGCCAAGTGGGCCGTCGAGATCGGAGTCCACAACACCAGATACGAGCCGCGCAAGGCGATCAAGTCGCAGGCTCTAGCAGACTTTCTCGACGACTGGGAGGAGACCCAGCATCTAGAGAAATTGTCGTACCTCCATTACTGGTCCCTACACTTCGACGGCTCCAAGAATGCAGATGGTGCAGGGGAAGGGATCGTCCTCACATATCCAAAGGGCGACAAGCTACGCTACGTCCTATACCTTGACTCCACCCCTGCACCAACAACATGGCCGAGTACGAGGCGCTCCTCCATGGCATGCGAGTAGCCAAGGAAATGAACATCAATCGTCTGCGCTACTACGGTGACTCCGACCTCGTCACCGAGCAAGTCGCCGGCACTTGCGATGTAGTCTCCCCCACCATGGCGGCATACCACCAAGCAGTGGACCAGCTGGGAGGCCACTTTGCGGGCTACTATGTCGAGTGGATCGACCGGCGAAAGAACGAGGAGGCTGACGCACTCTCCCGCATCGGCTCGGCCCGACTCGCGCCGCTCGCTGGCGTCTTCCTCGACACCATAACCAAGCCTTCCGTCTCTCCCCCGAGGGAGATCGACATCGGAATTCTGCTGCAACCAGACAAGGCCCTGATCACAATGATCGCCGAGCCAAGCGACTGGACCGCGCCATACGTCGCCTACCAGGAGGGAGGCACCCTACCCGCTGACGAAACAGAGGCCCGGATGATAGCACGCCGCTGCAAATCCTTCATCACCATCAACAGCGAGCTCCACAAGAGCAGCGTGACCGGCGTGTTCCAATGCTGCATCCAACCCGCAGAAGGACGCAAGATCCTCCAGGACATCCACGCTGGCGCCTGCTCCCTAGTCGCCAAGGCAATGCGACATGGCTTTTACTGGCTCACCGTACACGCCGATGCGGTCGACATTGTCCAACGATGCGTCGGGTGCCAAAAGTACGCCAACCAGACTAACGTGCCGAGCTTAGCGCTCAAGACCATCCCCATCACCTGGCCATTCGCCGTGTGGGGTTGCACATGGTAGGCCCCTTCAGGAAGGCCCCCTCTGGCTTCACCCACCTCCTAGTCGCAGTCGACAAATCCACAAAGTGGGTGGAGGCCAAGGCAGTCCGCAAGTGCGACGGGAAGACCGCCACAAAGTTCCTACGCGAGCTCATCTATCGCTACGGGTTCCTGCGCAGCATCATCAAGGATAATGGCACCAACTTCGCCAAAGGATCCATGGCTGAATTCTGCGAGGAGCACAACATACGACTCGACTTCGCCTCAGTCGCCCACCCAGAGTCCAACGGCCAGGCAGAATGCGCCAACCAGAGCATCCTCCATGGCCTGAAGCCGCGACTGCAAGTTCCACTCGAGCGAACTCCTGGGTGCTAGGTCAAAGAGCTCCCCTACGTCATTGGGGCATCCGTACCTCCGTCAATAGGTCGACAGGATTCACCCTCTTATTCATGGTGTACGGTTCCGAGGCAGTCATGCCAACCGACTGCACGACTCGCCTCGGGTGGTCAACTACGCGAAGGCCGACAACGAGCTCGCACGCCAGGACGGAGTCGACCAGCTCGACGAAGCACACGACCTAGCTCGCTCCCGCACCGCCATCTACCAGCAAGGGCTTCGCCGCTACCACAGCCGGCGAGTACGGACCCGCACCTTCCAGGAAGGCGACCTGGTACTGCGTCTGATCCAGGACAAGAATGTCATGCATAAGCTCTCTCCCCCGTGGGAGGGACCATTCGCCATCGGGCGCGTCCTGTGCAACGACGCCTACTACCTCATCGACGTCTGAGGCGACGGAAAACTCGATGTCAAGCGACCATAGAATGTAAACCTGCTACGGAAGTTCTACTCCTAGAACTCCAGACATGTACCTCCTACCCGCCATGAAATAAAGAAAGTCGATCCGCACAAATTGTGTCAACTCTCCGTACCTTGTGCCACTCGCACTCGTAATAACAGCGCTATGCTATTCGCGGAAGTCAACCCTTGGTTACGCGACCGGCATGGCCAAGTAGTGCGATACGAGGGCACCGAAAATTTCGGGCCTCGCATTGTCCATGAAAAAAGCCAACCTAGAGACCCATCGGAGTCGCCTTGCCCGACTGGATTTCTGAGACACGACAACCGCATTCGCTTCCCACAGCGACACAGTCCTCCACAACCTTGGCGCAGCTACTCGAATGGCTAAGTACCATGCTCGGGGACTACCGCCAGTCCAATAATGAGCGACGAGGGAAAACGCCAAGTATGAGAGCGCGTCCTGGACTCGCCACGCGACTGGTCTTACGGATCAGGTGGAGTGACGCGCCAAAACAACGCGCCCCGTCCTCACCTACCTCGGGCATGCGACTCGAACCGCCAAGTACCATGCTTGGGGACTCGGCCACCCGACCTTGTTCGCGCCCTAGAAAATGGCTAAGTACAGAGCACCCCTTGGAGTCGCCATGCGACTGGCTTTCCAAGCCATGCCGAGTCGACCTTAACTTACTAACAGTTCAAACAACACACACAAAAACGAGGTCAACCCCATAAAAGGGCGGACGCGCTTGGGGACTCGCATAACCAACAATCAAATCTAAAAACATTGACAAAAGCACCCTTGCATTCCCTCAAGTAGCAAAATTTGTTCGCTTACAAGGGCAGTTACATACCTATTCTAATTAACACCGATCGGCAAACTATTCTACTCCGCAGGCTTCAACGACGAGGCGCCACCACTCCTGCGACGGCGGATAAAAGGAACCCACGGGTTCGACGGGTACGTCGTGAGTTCACCCGCCATGGCCGCTCGGAATGACTGCTCTACCTTGAAGTCGCGGTGCGCCGGTTCGGGGTCGTTTGGGGCGACGACCGTTTCCTGGTACGGAATGAGGTCGCACATCGCCCACACCCGCTCGGCGTACACCACAGCACGTTTGGCCAGCTTCAGCACTTCGGCGATCTCGACTGTGCCCGTCGACAAAGGGTACCCGCTCGTGACGTCGTCGAGGTCGAAATCGTCAGGGAAGTGCGTGAGCCCAAGGCTCAGCGCAGTCACCGCACCATGACGAAAGGCCGACCGCGTCATGAATTCAACCACAGCCGGGGCCTTCTCAAAGTAGCGCCAGACCTCGACAAGGTCACTAGGGATCACCTCCGCGAGCGAGATTTCCTGCAGATATGCTCGGATGCAGGTCGGTGATAGCGCGGCAGAATCAACCAGAGTGGTGAAGCATTGCCGCGCGTCATACCACTACGCCTCATCGGCATCATCAGTAATCCTGCCTACAACATACAAGCAAACAGTAAGGACGGCTCCAGCAAAATAACGCAACCCGCACGCTCGGGGACTCGCCAAAGTAAACTCACCAATCAACGGGCGACAGCGCTCCGTGATGAAATCTTGAAGACCGGAGAGATCATCCTACAGCCTGGCGACGAGTGCATCTAACATCTTCCGCTCCTCAGCAGCAGAAGCAACAGCTTCCTTGGCCCTTCCATCCGCCGAGGTCGCCTCCGCTTTCGCCTCCTTGAGCTCTCGCTCTAGGTCGGCGATTCGCTTCTCCGCGATGCTCAAGGACGACTACACAGCCGTAAGTTCACCCCCCGGGACCAGGCCCTGACGAGCCTTTCCACCACGGCCGCTTTATCATCTGCATCAACAAAACTATGAATATGAGAAGAACAAGGTTTATGACCAGCATCAAGCACGATAGCCACTCACCCGCAGTCCCTCGAAGCCGTTTCCCTGACAACGAGGAGCTCCCTCTCCAGACGGTCCCTCGCGGAAAGACGCTCCGCCGATTCGCGCTCCAGACCCTGCGCAACCATGGAAGAATGAACAACGAAATTCCTAAGTGCCTAGCCGCTGAAATTTAGTGACTAGCCACTCAGGGACAGGACAGAAAAAAATTCCTAAGTGCCTAGCCACTGAAATTCAGCGACTAGCCACTCGAGGACTGGACAACGAAAAATTCCTAAGTGCCTAACCGCTGAAATTCAACGACTATCTACTCGGGGACTGGATAGCGAAAAAATCCTAAGTGCCTAGCCGCTGAAATTCAGCGACTAGCCACTCGGGGAGTAGACAGCGAAAAAAATCCTAAGTGGCTAGCCGCTGTAATTCAACGACTAGCCACTCGGGGAATGGACAGCGAAAAATTTCTCAGTGCCCAGCCGTTCAAATTCAACGACTCGACACTCGGGGACTGGACTCCAAAAAACAATAAGAATCCGACCACCGAAATTCAGTGGCGCGATCCTCGGGAACTGGACATACCTGGATGGCGACACGTAGCATGCCATGAAGATCCATTACATCCACTAATGCAAGCACGAACGGAGTACGCCCGTGATGCTGCTCGACCTCCGTGCCGACGACCTCAGGCAACTGGCTCGATGGCACCGATGGAATCGCCGCGGAGGCCCTCACTACAAAGCGAGGGAACGTCGCCACCGTGGCTCCCGTACCACTCGAGGGTGGGCCTATTGCCCCGACCAAGGCCACGGGCTCCGCCCGCTGTGACTCCGTGTACACCGTGGCCTTCGAGGCCGCATCCACTCTAATCGTAGCCTCGCTCGGGGCGACCATCGGATCGTCCGAAATCGTGACGACCTCGTCGCCCTTTGCCTTCTTTGCGCCTTCAATAGGCGCCTCGACCTCGTCGCCCTTCCTCTTCTTCGAAGGGTAGACTAGTGCCTCCGCGGAACCCAATGGGACCTTGGCCACCGAAGGGTGACCTATTTTCTTCACCCTAGTCCTGTAGAACAATGTTGTTAGTAAACTCGCCAGTTGGACATTAATCGAGTGGACAAACGAAAGAATCAGAAATACTGACTTGGCGACTGGAATAAAACGTAGGCCAGTACGAATATTGGCCGGCTTCTCCAACTCCGGCCCCAGTTTCCGACTGAGGCCCGTCTGGAACACACTCTGTGCCTAAGGCACCGACGGCTTCTTCAAGGACAAGGCCATGGCAGGAGGATCAGCGGCGACCGTCGCGGGTGCTCCCCTCGGTGGCGAGGTCCCCGCGGCTGGAGCGGCCACGAGCCCGGTGACTGGGACGAAAGGCGGCGGCAGCAACGCCAACGACATCTCTCCTTCCACAACGGCTGCGCCGGCCGCGCTGGTCGCATGCGCCGGTATGTCGGCCCTAGCTTCCTTGGCCGCGCTGGTAGCATCGGAGCTACTCGCGGACCGAGATGGTGATACCGGCTTAGTCGGCTTCTTCTTCTTCGGTGGCAGTGGTTTCTTCTTTGATGGCATAGCTTCGCGTTTGGAGGTGTGCTTGGGGAGCGTGTCATCGTATTTGTCATGAGCCTCGAGGCTCTTGCTGGCCTCGAGCTCGCGTTGATGCTCCCGCGGGTCTTGCGGACCGTGGGTGCGGTGACTTCCACGGCCTCGTCGCCACTGTCGTCATCGTCGTCGTCATTACCGCCCCCATCACTTCTGACATTGCCCTTGTCGGGCGAAGACTCGCTCTCATCCTCGGAGGTATTGTTCGAGTTCTCGTCGTCTGCGGGTGGAAGCCAACCTTCCACCACTTGGAACAACTACAACAACAAAACGAAATTAGCACGATTGCGAATGCAAAACTGCGACTGCGAGTGCACAAGAAATAAAGGACTCACCGTTGGAGCTTGGCGTTTCGCGGTGTAAGGGGCGACACCGGCCTTCGCGTCAAGATACTCCGCCTCGGTGATCTTCTTCAAGGCCAAGGTGTAGTCCTGGAGCCTCCACTCGGCTTGAAAGGACTTCGTCAGGTCGTCCTTGCCCGTGTACTCGTACATGTAGTGGGCGCGACTGGCCAGAGGCACCAGCCGCCACCCAAACCAGCAATTGTACAAATTGATGGTATGGAGGCCCTTCTTCTTCAGGTTGTGGATCATCTGCAACATCTCGTCGATGACCATCCGCTGGTCCAATGGGAGCTTGGTGACCTGAAGTCAACGCGGCTTAGGCCGGTTGGCGGAGTACATCGGAAGCGCCACCTTATCGGCCGGTGGCGACTCGATAAAATAGAACCAACTCTTCTTCCATTTGTTGGCCACCTTCTTCGGCAGCATCAGGTCGAAAAAGGACGCCTTCGACTTCAGTTGAAAGGTTAGGCCGCCCGCGGCCAGCATTGGCCCGCCTGCCTCTTCACGGCCGATCCTCCCGTGGAACATATCTTGCCATAGGGGGAAATACGGCCGGCAACCCAGGTAGCACTCGCAAAATGCCACAAAGATGGCGAGTTTCTCGATGTTGTGTGGTCCTAGGTCCAACGATTGGATGCCATAGTAGGCGCAGAAACGGCGGAAGAAGAGGGAAGTGGGGAATTCGAGCCCCCGCTCCAGGTGGCTGGTGAAGCAGATGAATTCTCCTTCGCGTGGATCTAGAGTCACCTCTCCGGCCGCGGGGATGCGCCATCTCCCAGCGCGGAGGATCCCCGCCTCCTCGAACAATTTCAACAGCACTTTCGTGCACTTGGATCTGCCCCATGGTTCCGTCAGAGGCGCCATCAAATGGAGGATCTAGGGCTATAAGTTGCTCTGGGTCGCTCTGGTCGCTGCGCGGAATGGAGGATTGGGAGTGCGCGAGATCGGAGGAAGTGTTGGAAATGTTCGTCCTTCACCCATCACTTTCCTTATATAGGGGTTGTTACCCGCCATCTTCGGGGAGCCGTTACCGTGAGGTAACTACGCCGATATTACCGTTGGATTACCCAACGGTTAGTTTGACCAGCGCTGACGGTCCAACTTCATCTACTCGACTCGCTGTCTTCAGCGACTTGACGATTCGCCGACTTGATCACCATAGCAGTGACTCGACTACTCGCTGACCCATTCGCCAAGCTGCGATTCGACTGGTCACCGTTATTGCGACTAAAATGACTAGTTCCTTCTTTTATTCAAGGAGTCCAACGCCGATTCGGCTGGGCGTCCGAATTGGACCCGCATACTCCGACTGCCAACAAACACCTGCGACGAATCAACGACGACCTCGGGGACTACTGATGGGGATATGCCGACCGGGGTATACCCGGCAGGACGTTTCCTACTGGCCCGAACTTCCAGCGAGTGGGCCTGCAGGACGGCGACTGGATCGAGACTTGACGAGGACCCAGGCGACTGGAAGCTGGAGGCCCAGAAGCGTAGCTAGGCCCAGTCGGATTAGGTCAGGAACCCTCTGCATCCTTAACTAATTCGATTGTAGATCTGTAAAACCTAGCGAGGTGAACCTATATAAACCTCCCTAGGGTACGCATAGACGACACGTTCCATCATACACCCCAGCGACTCGCCGCCTAGTCGTCAAGCTCGCCCTTGTACTCTCTCCATAATACAATCTATTAGGAGTAGGTCTTTACCCTCCGGGGGGCCAAACCTGGGTAAATCCTTGTGTCTCTGCCCTCATCTCGCACCGCAGATGGCTGGCCGCCCTTGCCCCTTATTCTACTACTCGCTGCCGATGGCAGCATCTGCTGTGGCCATTCCCACGACATCGTAGGATGTCGGGCCCGAAAATCTGACTCTCTCCTACTTCCGACTAATTCAAAGGAGTACGACACTTCCTTCCATACATGAATTCAAATGGGGCCATTTGCAGACTGGCTTGATAACTGTTGTTGTACAAAAATTCTGCGAAAGGCAGACAGTCTTCCCATTTTGATCCATACTCTAGCACACAGGCTCTTAACATATATTCGAGTATTTTATTTACTCGCTCCGTTTGTCCATCTATCTGAGGGTGATAAGTTGTGCTGAAATCTAGTCAGGTCCCTAATCCTTCTTGTACTTTCTTCCAAAATCTCGAGGTAAACTGAGTTCCTCGATCTGACACGATGTTCTTGGGGACTCCGTGCAAACTGACGATTCTAGCGATGTACAACTCCGCTAGCTTCGAGCTCTGGTAAGTGGTCTTGACTGGTAAGAAATGGGCGACTTTGGACAGTCTATCAACTATGACCCAAATAGAGTCATTTCCCCTACTATAAGTAGGCAAACCGATGATAAAGTCCATTCCAACTGAATCCCATTTCCATTCTGGAATCTACAGTGGCTGCAACAGTCCTACGGGTCTTTGATGACCTGCCTTAACTCTCTGGCAAATATCACACTTGGCTATGTAGCTTCCAATTTCTCTCTTCATCTTATGCCACCAAAATTGTTCCTTTAGATCCTGATACATCTTCGTTCCTCTGGGGTGGATAGAATAAAGGGTATCATGGGCTTCTTTCAAAATAGCTTGCTTTAACTCGGAATCTGCTGGTACACAGAAATGTCCTTTGTACCACAAAACTCCTTCTTCAGTGAATCCGGGTACTTTGCCTGTACCGATGCGACGTTTGATTCCGTCGATACTAGCATTTTCTTTCTGCGCCTCCTTGATCTGACTGATCAAGGTGGGTTGAAGTTCTATGCTAGCCAGACATCCTTCACTTACTAATTCCATTCTGAAATCTTCCATCTCTTTGTGCAAGCTCGGTTGCTCCTTTAGAATCATGGCGTTCAAGCGGCACAACAATCTACTAAGAGCATCTGCGACCACATTGGCTTTACCGAGGTGATAATGAATGTCCAGATCATAGTCCTTGATTAGCTCTATCGATCTTATCTACCTCATATTCAGCTCCTTCTGAGTGAATATATACTTCAGGCTCTTGTGATCCAAATAAATCTCACAACGGTTTCCCATCAGGTAATGCCTCCATGTCTTCAGGGCTAGAACTGCAGCTGCTAGTTCAAGGTCATGGGTAGGATAGTTCTGCTCATGTTGCTTTAGTTATCGGGATAGATAAGATATAACTTTGCATTCTTGCATCAACACACATCCGAGACCTATCTTGGATGCGTCACAATACACATCAAACGGCTTCGTAATATCCGACATGATCAAGATTGGGGCTGAAATCAATCTCCTCTTGAGTTCTTGAAAACTCACTTCACATTTGTCCATCCATTTGAACTTCTTATCCTTCTTCAACAATTGGGTCATGGGACTGGCGATACTCGAGAATCCCTCTACGAACTTGTGGTAATATCCCGCCAATCCGAGAAATGCATGAACTTGGGTTTGAGTGGTTGGGGCCTGCCAATCTTCCACATCCTTCACCTTTGCAGGGTCAACGGCAATTCCTCCGGCTGACACGATATGTCAGAGGAATCCTACCTCCTGCAACCAGAATTCACATTTCCTAAACTTGGCATACAATCGATGCTCCCTAAGGGTTCCAAGGATGGTCCTTAGGTGTAGCTCATGTTCTTCTTCTGATTTGGAAAATATTAGAATGTCATCGATGAAAACAACAAAAAACTTATCCAGGAAGTCCATGAAAATATTATTCATGAGGTTCATGAAATAAGAGGGGGCATTGGT
This sequence comes from Avena sativa, assembly GCA_916181665.1. NCBI lineage: Eukaryota > Viridiplantae > Streptophyta > Magnoliopsida > Poales > Poaceae > Avena > Avena sativa. The sequence continues at coordinate 148,210,955 of OV702284.1, forward strand.
TAATCCAAAAGACATGACAGTATAATCGTATAATCCATATCTGGTGGTAAAGCCAGTCTTTGGAATATCCTCTGATCGAATCTTGAGTTGATGATAACTAGTTCTAAGATCAATCTTAGAGAACACTTAGGCACAAATCAACTGGTTAAACAGGTCTTCTATCTTCGGCAATGTGTACTTGTTCTTGATGGTGACATCATTCAACTTCCGATAATCAGTACACAAACGGTTACCTCCATCTTTCTTATCCACAAATAAAACAGGTGATCTCCATGGCGACGCACTTGGTTGGATCAATCCTATCTCCAGCATAGCATCCAGTTGCTTCTTCAGCTCCTCTAATTCAGACGGGTTCATACTATATGGTCTCTGGGCTATGGGTCCGATTCCATGGATTAGTTCTGTAACATCCCTAAAATCATGTTTCAAAACTCATACATATCATCCATGCATCCATGATCATTTAGGGTTCCATTTCAAAACCATTTCAAAAACAGGAGCATTTGTTGCCCATTATTTTATGTAAGTATGATCTAGCCTTAGTGCTACTTTCTAATGAGAAAGGTACTTAATTTTATTCAGTAATGTCTTAAGTTCAAACTTAAGTGATTTCCAAAGCTTGGGCAAAGTTTCAAAACAAAGTATGATTATAAAACCAAAGTTATGCCTATTATTTATATCTCATAAAGGCTTGGTTTTATTTTATTTTTCAAATGATCAAAGTGTGTTGGGTAAACAGAAGTGTTTGACACACATTTGAGTACAAAGTTCACTGTATAAAAATCTAGAGAAGATTTGAAATCAAACTTGTTTGAATTAGGGTTTGAAAATTATTTCTAAAAAATCAAACAGAAAAAGAAAAGCAAAAAGGAAAAAAATAAAACCGGCGCCAGCCTTTCGGCCCAACCCATCCACTTAGCCCATCTTAGCCCAGCAACCTTCCCCGCGAAGAAAACGTTTCGCACCCAGAAACCCACCCCCCCAGTCGCTGACTGACTGGACCCACTCCCCCTCTCTCTCTCTCGCTGGAAATCGCGCCCCACTTGTCAATCGTCTCTTCGACCCGCGCAATCAACTCCGGCCGTTTCCTCCTCAGTCACTACCGATGAATTTGCCGATTTAATTCCGTTGATTCGTCGAGTAACTCTCGCCCCCGCTCTGGCTACATAAACCCCTCCCCCTCGCGACCATTTCCCCCAATAGAGCTAACCAGAAGTGCCACCAGGCTGCCCGCAATTTTGCTCACACCGCCGCGGTACCGAGCCACTCCGGCGGACGATTCCGGTAAGCTCCGTCCACCCCACTCGGTCTTGTTCATGCTAGCATGCTTCCTTCGACCACGCGACTCACGTCATGCGTTTTCCTTGTCTGTTCGTGGCCTAGATCGACGGATTCGACAACCACCGCAAGTGCCCGACGCTTTCCTCAACTCCGGTGAAAAATCACGGTATGAATCGAGTGCCCCTTGATCTCTCCTTGAAACCATCTTGCTCACTGTGACTTTGCGCACCCCCTGATGCGTTTTGTTTGTGCAAGGATGGCGCAGAGCCTCGGCAACGTTGACGTCTGCAACCACCCGACGCCGCGCATGACTCCGACGAGCTCCAGCGACCACCTCTGCGCGCCCCTTCGCCAACGAAGCCTACCTCGAGCATCAGTAGCACACGGCAAGCACAGTAAGCCCCTTCTCTCTCTCCCGCGTGACCTAGAACGTCGGCAACAACTCTGACAGAGCCTACGCCGCCAGTCGCCGCCGCTAGCGCCGCCAGACTTCGGTCGCATGATCGCGAGCCGTTAGATCTAGATCTAACGTGTAGGATAGATCACTTATCGAAAGGGTATAGATCAAATCTGGCCGTGCAATTTAATTAGATCTGGCGGTCCACGTTAGTCGATCCGTGCGAAACGGTATCGACCAATCAAAACGCGCCGCGTGTCTGTGAGTTAGATTTAAAATCAGAATTTCTATCTATTAGATGTTTAAACTTGTTTAATTCATAACTTTTGATTCCCACATCCAAATTTGACAAATTTTATATCATTGGAATCAGGAAATAAAATCCTTTCCATTCATGCAATGTTTTTAATATTTTGCCTCAGTTAAAATAGTTGTTTTTGCAGAAACATTTGTAGGCATAAATTGAGTATAGTAATTATTTGGAAAATGTTTTGCTATTCAAATAAAGTTTATTTAGCTTGTTTTGTACTTGTTTATGATTCAGTATAGTGCACTTGACTTGTTTGGTGTAGAAAATCATCACATGGCATATTGCATACATTCATGTATTTTTGCTTGTATTATTTGTGTATGTGATTTTGTGCCATTATTTTATGTGTAGATTTTGGTGCAAATACTGATTGTGATTATGAAGATTGTAGCTACTCTCCAAACTAACAAGGAAAGTGGTGCTTCATTATTTTATACCTATGTTTTTCAACTATGCATTAGAAATATTTTGCTAGTCTTGCATGGATATTTTTGATCTATATGCTATGCTTGGGAAATCCTAGTAGTTGTAGAATTGCTAGAAATTTCTAAGTTAAGATTCTTATCAATGCCATGCTTAGCCTAGCTAGTAGCAACCAAGGGTGGTTATATATTCATGCTATGAGAAAATATTTCTAAGTCTTTGGAGTTGTATTTTTTTTAATAAAACAACTAAGTGAATGAAACACCTGGGTGGAATGGAATGAATGGTTTATGTTGAGTGGTTACACAAGGCCCATTTCTATGGTTTACCTTGTGTATCTCACTTGTGGAAAGCCACCCAGGAACAAAGGGATTTGAGATGCCATATTTTAAGAAGCTTCTAGTGCAGCCACTTGGCAATATGGGCTCTGCCTGGATCACATAGGTTGCAATAACTTAGCCATTTGGACAGTTGGTGGTAGTGGGATGATAGGTTGGAACGCGTCCATTTGGTCTAAGGGAAGGTTTCTGAAAGGTCCTGTCTTGGTGAAAATCAAGTCTTGTGGGGAAAGTGCACAACCTCTGCAGATGGAAGAATCTAAGTACTTAGCCATGTCCCTGGTATTGGACAACTTGAGCATCAAGACATGGAAGCTATCAAGAATCTCCTCATCCCAATTTCTAAGTAAAAACTTGTGGTTGAACAAGGGTGAAGGTTCCCCAATTTCTATTGGTGGTTCCTTGGGAAAGTTTTTGTCAAAGAAAAACTTAGTGATTTCAACTAATAGGTAAACCTATTTTGAGCAAAGCAAGCCTAAGCTACACCTAGCCAAAATGCATATAGTATTTAGTCTACCAATATTCTACTAAGGTATCACTTGCCAATACTATTCCAATGTATTGACCCACTATGGCTGTAACTTGTGATGTTGCAGGTTATTCTGATGATGATTAGGGGTTATGAGTCTACACTCAACATGCTTGCCTGTGGCACATGAAGATGAAGACTTATTTATCTTATTACATATTTGAACTCTTGTACTAGGCCTATGGCCATGGAGTTTGTAAAATACTATGTTTGTCTCTGGAATGACTTGTAATAATGACCTTTGTTTTTGTGTACTTCATCTTAAACTATGGATGCTAGCATTGATCCAGGGACTAGCATTGCAATCACAGGGATCCTTTCCTTTACTAAGGAGGGATCTTACAAGTTCATTGATAAACTCGATATCCCGATCTGGGGGCATACCGAGCAAAACATCTAGAAATATATCAGGGTATTCAGAGACTACTTTGACTTGGTCAATGGTTGGTTGGGCTAGAATCTTGTTGCACTTGAATTGACGGGGCAAGGTTTCAGATACATGCTCTACTGATATTCCGGCTGTACTGGTCATGGTTATGGCTTTCTTGGCACAGTCGATTAATCCTTTATGTTTGAACATCCAATCCATTCCTAGTACTACTTCCAAACCTTTAGTTCCAAGTACTATTAGATTAGCATAAAAATCTATGCCATGGATTTGGATAGGTACGGCCTTGCAAATTTGTCTAGCTTTGGTGGTTGAACCAGGTATTTGAACTATCATAACATGCTTCAATTTGGTTGGTTGAATCTTACTAGTGCATGCAAATTCTTCGACAACAAATGAGTGCGATGCTCCAGAATCAAACAACACTCTTGCAAGTACTGAGTTAACAGAAAACATACCCAGCTCGACATCTGGCGCTTCTTGGGCTTCTTCAACATGCATGAGAAAGAGACAGCCGTTGCAGTTGAGAGAATTCCCTGGGGCAAACCTTCTTCCAGGCTGAACATGACGCTGCTGCTGAGCTGCGGCATTTGCATTGGGGGCTGCTGCAATCTTCTTGGGGCACTCATTGGAATAGTGACTTGTCCTTTGCTGCAACAGGCATAACATTGCTTCTAGTCCTTGGGCAGTGTTGGTTATAGTGGCGGCATTGTTGTTGTTGAACTTAGGCGGTGCACGATTGAAATTGTTGGAGTTGCCGGGGTTGTTGTTCTGATTTCCTCCGGGCCTTGGGTTTCCTCCTCCATGATTGGGATAGGTCGGATGGTTCATCGGGGGTCTGTTGGTTCTTGGGGCAAATCCCGGAGATGGGTTGGGGCAATACTTTCGGGTATGGTGGGTTCCTGGTTGATGCATCATGCGACGCTTGTGGTTCTCATTATCTTGGTTAATCTTGCCTTCCATATGAATGGCAGAATCCACTGAGGCTTCAATATCAGCAAATGGGATATTTACTAACACAGTTTGCATCTCATCATGCAGACCGTTCAGGAATCTCTCCTTCTTCTTGGTTTCAGTATCTATCTCATCAGGCGCATACCTAGATAATGACAAAAATTTGTCACGGTACTCAACTACTGTCATTCTCCCTTGCTTCAGTTCTCTGAATTCATCTCTCATCCTCTTGATCAAACCCGGTGGCACATGGGTTCTGCTAAACTTGACTTTGAATTCCTCCCAAGTCATCATCTGACCTCCAGTCATGGCATGAACGCTGTTCCACCATGCTCTTGAATATCCGGCCAGATAGTGGGTGGCAAACAGTACCTTCTTGTTGGCTTCCACTCCTGCAAATGGGTGGATTGGTGTTCTAGAAGTTTTTCTCCATGGTCTTCAGCCAATTATCGGGATCGAGGGGCTCTTCAGACTTAGTGAAAATGGGTGGATTGGTGTTCTAGAAGTTTTTGAGCTTGGAACCATGGTTGTCCTGATTTCCATGGCCTTGATTGTTGTTGGCCATCTGAGCTAACTGTTGAAGAGTGGCTAAGTTGGCTTGACATTTGGCTCTTTCAGCTTCGTGGTCAGAAACCAACATTTGCAAGATTTGCAACATCGGGTCCGGGGATGAGGTGCTTCCTCCGCGAGGCATCTGAAGATTGAGATAGATCATGAGAAAAGGGGGAAATTTCTAAGGTTCCTGGTTTGGTTTTTGGCAAAGTTTTCAAAGTTTGACTCAAATTTTTCTAGCAACTTGCTTTTCATTCATTCAGTCATGGCACATGATACAAACACACACCACAACAAGGAAAACAGATGGTTTTAAGAACCATTTTGGGAAACTACGATATAGTGGAACCGAATACAACTCACTAACGCTAGTGCTCAAGTGCTACTACTCCTTGGATACGGTGTCCTCATCATCCTCATCGTCATCATCATCATCATCATCATCATCATCAGGCGAAGTCGTCCTCATCGGTGAATAAGTCCATGGTTTGGTCCTCCATAAAGTCATCATCATCACTGAGATAGGAGTAGGGGTCTCCACGAAGGTTCTCTCCTATGTTCTCCCTCTCCTCAAGCTGCATATCCCTATTGTGGATAGTCTCCTCCAGCTATGTGATCTTGTGGCAGAGACGGGAAATGATGCGCTCCTTCTTGTCGAGCTGACGGCGATGAGACTGGCGATCCTTCACTAGCATGGCAATAGTCTGATCCTTCTAGGCGGCGATGGCGTACTTGTGGTTGGCGTAGGAGCGGGCATTGTCTAACTCCTTCTGCCGGTCATACATCATGAAGCTGAGGTGGTCCAATTGAGTCTTCAGCTCATGGTGATACGTGGCCTCCAGTGGCTGTCCCGTAACATCACGCCTTGGATAGAACTCAAAGCGGGTACCCTTGATCTGATTGATACTCTGCCCACACAGACGAGAGAGAGCTTCCTGCATTGCCCTAGCAAGTCCATCTAGCCGGTTATTCTCTCGGATGGCGAACTGAATTCCCTCGGAGGTGGGGGCTTCAATCTTTCTCCGGAGACTTGCAATGACCATCCATTGTGATTCCTCTCCTTCTTGATCGTTGAGCCGAGCTCCGAAGAACTCGGGGTGCGGACGCTGCAGCATCTCCGAAAGATGGTCCAAGTCATGCTCAAAGATGAGATCTCCTCCATTCCCCAACTGATAGAACTTTCTATACTTCACGTCCATCTATAAGAATATAGGATGAGTAAGTTAGTAGAGTGATCAAGTGTGTCAAATTTTATGTAAGTTTGCAAGAATTTTTGAGGAACATGAATTTTCATGAAATAATCTAAGTGGTAAGAATGAGAATAAGTTTTCATAAATACTCACTTCCTTGGTTTTGAAACTAAGTTTTTGATTCAAATTTCCATTCTAACTAGGGTCTCCTATGGTCAGGATGGCTCTGATACCAACTTGTCAACACCCGCATTTTTAATCCCAGATGCCTGTTATGCCATAAATCGCAATCCCAGGATTACCATTTTTGCGAGACATAACAAATTGTATATCACAGTACCTCATCCATTACAAACCATACTTAAGGTTTTACAATAATTAAAGGATATCATGATCCAGTCTTAATACAAATCAAGCAGCGGAATAACGTAATAATAACGATAGCGTAGGCGAGACTCCATCTTCATGGTCACAAGCAATGCTGACGATGGGAGATGATCCTAGTTGTCGTAACCTTCCTGTTGTCCATCCTCCTGATAGTCCTCTTCATAGTCTGGCCACGGGAATAGCCAGGGACAAAGCCATGAGTACTCTTTAAGTACTCGCAAACTAATACTAGCAAGTGAAGTGGTTTTTGAGTAGGAAATACTAAGCTCTAGGTTGTTGTGCAAAAAGCCAAATTTATCTCTACTGAGTTCAGAAGCAAATAAAGCTAGTTGAAAGTTTTATAACACCTAAATGGGAAATTGAATTTCATATCACAACCCTGTTGTGGTCAAGTCAAAATCATGATTCATTTCATAAGTCGTTTTGAAAACATCTGACGACGGAACAGTATGGCCACTCCAACTGTCTATAACCGCGGACGCGGCTATTCGAATAGTTTGACACTTTGCAGAGGTGGTACACTTTCACCACAATATTCAATACATCCGTTAGGAACAATCCTGAATTCACCATACTCAGTATGCGGATAATCATTCATAACCTTTCAATTACATGCCCTAGTATAGGCACCTCTCCTGTGAGTTTGGCCTCCAGACCATGAGCATCTGTCATCTTGGGAACTGCACAGGTGTTCAATCTTCACAAGGTAGCCTCAGCTCAAACCTTGGCCTCAAGGGAACCCATACTAAGGTATATAAACTTCCAGTCAATCCCTACCCAAATTTCGGTTATTGTGGTTGTACGGTAAAATTGGAATGGTATCGTATCCAGACAACCAGTTTTATAAAGGGCTAAGGCTCATGCCTTAACATTTTCATCATCAAAATCATCTGGTGTTCAAGAACACATGTCAAAACATTTCAGTAGAATGACTCATCATTCTAAGGTTTTTATAACAATTTTTCACCAAGTATTCCCATCTAAAGTTGATCAAGTTTTATGCTTAGCACTAGCATATACAAGTGGGGGTAAACACTAATGAGGGGTGGTAAACCAATGGGGATGATCTAAGTTCAATCTCATGCCTTAGGATGACATCAAGATTATCTAACTTAGGCCAAGTTTTATGCTCTTTATGCTACCTTTAAATATATTTCTAAAATCTACAAGTCACTAAGTAACTCTAATAGAAAGCTTTGATAAAGAAACAAAATAACTAAGCTTACAAATAAAACTAGGATTGAGTATCAAGTGGTGTAAGCTTGCAAGTAAAACTTGCATGGTTTAGTTTGCGAAGATAGTAGTAAAAGCTTGCTAAGTTGCAAGTGTTAGCTTGCATATGTAACATGCAAGTGGTAGCTTGCCTTGTGCAGAGCAGTGGTTGAAGTTCTCCTCGGTTTCTTCCTCGTAGTATTCTCCTTCCTCCTCCTATCCTTGGTCGTTACTAGCGTCTATAAATAAATACGAGGTACACAATCACCAAACAATACTTAACTACTTTATTTATCACACCAAGGTTTTCACTAGATGATCTAGCATCATCACAAATATTACAAAGATTAAGGCAATAGTTTAATTTCCTTTATTTTAGAAAAGTAATTTCTACTCATTGAAAAACTACTTAAGATTTAATATTCTCCAACCAAAACATGGGATCATGTTGAAACATGTCATCACCACATGTTTCAATACTTGGGAATGTGATTTAATGTTGTGTCACAATTTAATAAGGTTTAACCTTTTTATTTTAATTAAATAAAGTGACTAGAATATCCTATGAGGCATTCTTTTATTGCTTGTCCATTATTTTTGCATGTAAACCTAGATATTTTTATATATTTAGCAAGGGCTAGTTAAATGTGATTTTTGAGAGTTGGAATCAACTCAAAAGCTTTTGTGGTTAAATTTTGAAAAATGTTTGAATGCAGAAAATCTTCTGCCTTGTTATTTTTACTATAGGTGATCTACAATTCCAAATGAATTGAATCAAACAGGCTTGGATTAGGAATTCCAGTAGCTTTCTAACAAAATTGGTTTCATGCAATTTGGTTTAGTGAATCGACCTGGGTTGATTTTTGAATCTAGGTACAGAACTAGGTTTGAAACTAAATTAGAAAATATAAATTCAAACTAACTAGGTTGCGAGGGATGTTAACTGGGCCGGCCCACGGTGCACAGCACGCGCGGGTGAGTTAAGTGAATGACCCCACCAGACAGCGAGACAGTGGGGTGCAAAGCGGTACGGGGTGATCTAGACCGCACGATCAAACTCTAATCGAATGGTTGGGACCTATCATCTCCGTCTGGCAACGCCGGCGAGACAGAACCCTAGCGCGGCCAGTGGGGGTCTACGAGGGCTCACCGGGGCTCAGGTGAGGGTCGGCGATGGGGGCGAACGACGAAGTCGACAACGGTGAACCTCCTGGTACCGGTGGCTTCTCCTGGGGCGGCTCCAATCACTGGCTCCTTTCTTCCTCCTCCGCGTCAGACTTCGGTCAAATTCCGGAGATGTGCTGCTCACCTTGCTCCAGGAATGAGTGGGGGTGGTTCTCAGAGAGAGGGGAGTGTGTTGGTGTGAAGAAATCGAGCGGGGTTGGCATCTATTTATCGTGCCTAGAGGGGACCGAAGGGCGCGGGTGGAGCTCGTCGTGGTCATCGGCACAACGAGCTACTGACATGGGCGACGATAGGGGGCGGTGCTGTGCTCCCTGGCGAAGCTCAACGTCATGGTCTCGAGGCATGGGGCGGTAGGAAACAGTCGGAACGCTGTGGTGCTCTGGGCGGGTCCGACGGGCATTTTAATGGCACACCGCGGCTACGGGTTGCGCGGCGGCCAATGGGGTTATCTGTCGGTCTCCTGGGATAGTGGCGATCACGCTTGCACGCGGCGAGGGAGGCACATGGTCTGTGGGCGTGTGTCGAGTGCGGCGCTCTAGCGCGCTCTTGGCATGCTCACAAAGAGGCTAGGCACGCTCAAGCTGAGTGGTCCAGGGGCTGGCAGTGCGTTGGCATTGGACAGGGGTGGTGGTGGACGGTGGTCAGTGTCCCAGACATGGTGGCTAGGCTTGGTGCTGCTCCTACATTGTTATCGACCAAGGGTTGGCAAGTTGAGCTCGGCATGCTCACCATTGATGGCAATGGCAAGCTCATAGTGGTGCTAGAGCTTGTTAATTGAGCTAGATGATCTACTAAGGGTGTGCTGTGAGCTAGAAAGGGGACAATGTTGGCCAAATCACTGCTCTCAATAGTGTTTGTTGTTTGTTTGATTTGTGTTTGCAAGGTGTTTGATGAAATGGCCGAAAGAGATTTGAATTTGAATTTTTGGTTCAAACTTGGTGGGTGCACTAGTTACATACTAGGTAGTCTCTGGTTAGTTGGTTTTGTCAAGGTGCACTGGTTTGGTTGGTTTTTGAGAATTGGTGATCTTAACATATGATATAGATTCATTTGAATCAAGTTGCCAAATGTTTCTATAAGTTTGAAAGGTGGTCTTTGGTTCACTTTTACTTGTTCTAGCAAGGGGTGAAAATAAATGGAAATGTTTCTGTTTGAAATCTTGGACTAGAAACACCCAAAGTGGCCTAGTGAGCAAGATTGGCAAAAATGACCATTTGCTTTATTTGGTTTGTTTTTATTTTCTCTTGATTTGTTTCTGCTTGGAAATGTTTTAGATGATGTTATTTTCATCTTTAAACCATTCCTTGCTATTTAGATCAATCACACAAGTCCATTCATGCATTCATACAATCATCACTTACACACATGCATTCATATGATGTTAATTAACAAAAGTTTTTGTTAACCCTAATTTTGATGATTGGAATTTGATAATCATTGATCAATATTTTTGGGATGTTACACGGCCGGACCGACGACCAGAATTTTTGGCGGCAGACCCGGCTCTGCCGGTTCCTGCACCGAAAATTTTGCAGATCACAAAATTTGTCAGTTTCTTCTTGTTTGTTCATGTTTCGCGTGCGTGTCGCCCAAAACTAACAACAAGCTTCCGCAAATCAGTAAATCACGTGCTCCTCGACACCACGACACCCGAGCATCTTCCCCAACACCGGTTGCAAGTCGTCAACATTACCAAAGGTAGAACTTGCGCCACTTTTACAGCCCCATATCTTCCTTTGTGTGTATCTATACTATGAGTGCAAATCATTTTGTGTTTGTCTAAGCATTGTGCACTTGTCATTGGAAAGTGAGAGTATGAGGGAAAATACAAAAGTTAACATAGTAGTATAGAAAGGGAGAAAAAGAATCAAAAAAATCAAAAGAAAAGTAGAAAGATACATAGTCTCCCAATATAAAGAGAGTATCAAGCTTGTAAGCAAAGAGAGAGGAAAAAGCGTGCCAAGGCAAGTGCACAAATCCGTTGCTTAACCCTCTTTTGGCAAACGAGTTGCGGTCTCTCCTTGCGTTGGCACGACACCAAGATTAGTCTATGTTAGGACATTTTGTGCTCACTTTCATAGTCGTGCTAACCCCTTTCATCTCCACGTGTGTGTTCCCTCGTGTTTTTGTAGATCGTATCCTTTTTGCTTTTGATCTTTGGTTCTTTACCACCTAGAACAATAACCTTTGTCTTGGATCGTTTCGTTTGGTTTTCCACAATCCTAACCTTCCACCAAAAGCTTTTGAGAGTTGTAGTTTATTTGTGTGTGAGTTTCTTTGTGGTTTCACTTTGCAAGCTCTTAGCTCTCTTGTGTGGCAATTGGTTTGATACAATATCCAAGGTGATGTAAAAGGCTAACTCCCCATGTATTCTCCTCCATATACAATTCTTGTCGGCTTTGCATCATGGACAGGAATGGCTAGTCGTCCCAACCAACGCCACCTCAAGGGGAAGACACACAATACATGACAAGATGGGATCATTGGAAGGTCCGAGGAGAATTCAACTACCATTGTGACGCCCTTGAGCGGCGCCAAGACGAACAATTTAGCGAAACCCGAGTGGAGTTCAAGAGCATCGACAACCGCTTCGAAGAGGTCTGAGGACAAATGCATGCCATGCAACACAACGTAGGCCATCAAAATGAAGCTCTTGGTCGTGCTCTCGCCACAACGGATGAGAAGCTTCAACGCCTCATTGATGGGCTAGGAAGGCCGCGATCTCGTGAATCAAGCACGTCAAGGCACTCCTCAAGTGAAACAAGCTATTCACACCATCACGCTTCAAGGCACCAAGGTGGACCCATCCTTCACTCCATGAGCTCTTCTCAAGCGGTATCATCTCCGCGACACGCCGCAACGTCAAGCTATGATGGTGACCTCTCTGCAAGACCTCCAAGACGTGAAGCGAACCGACCACAAACAAGGGCACTCGTGATTCAACAAGAACAACCTCAAGTGGACCTCCAAGCCCATCGTCACCGACACATCCCTTCAATAACAAGTGAAGCCTCCGAATTGGACGAACAAGATCGTCGTCGATGTGAAGCACTCGAAGACCCACCAAGGCGTCATTGTCGACATGAACATCAACGTCGACAACATGATCACCATGATGAGCCTCCTCCGCATCATGAAGAAAGGGAGCAGCCCATTACACATGCGGCTGGCCGCCCTCCTCGTCATCAACCGTGCTAAGAACAAGAGCAAGCTCCCGTAGCTCGTCAGGAGGACCAAGCGCCTCCTCCTCATCATCAACCGCGCCAAGGATACGAGCAAGATTTTAACATCCCAAAAATACTAAACTTAGATCATAAAACTCTAATCATCAAATTTAGGGTTAACAAAAACTTTGCTAAATAAAAATATGAAAGCATGCATATGTGTATGCATTTCATTTGAAATTCTTTTGAACCAACTTGTTTGTGTGTTCCTTTGCTTGTAAATGGATGCTTAGGTGAAATAAACATCATCTAAACATTTCCCAAACTTTTCCCAAAGACAAGTAAATCAAAACAAATAAAATAAGAGAATGGTCATTTTGACCAATTTAACTCCCATGCCTACTTTGGCTGTCTCAAACTTTCAGAACTTAACAAAAACTTTTCTGGATCTTTGAACCCCTTGATTGTACTCATAACAAAGTATCAAGGCCCACTTTGTGATCATCTAGAAACTTTCAAATGAATAGTTTAAATGACAATTCAAAATTGAATCTTTATCATATGGGAAGATCCCACTTTTTCAAAAACCACTCAAACAAGCTCAACTTTCAAAACCCAAGCATCTGCAGACTCACCAGCACCAACCTAGCACACCCACCAAAAATCTTTTCAAAATTCAAAACTTGAGTTCTTGCGGCCATTTCATCAAACACCTTGCAGATACAAATCTAACAAAATCAAAGCACTAATTTGAGCAGTGAATTGAGCATAACCTGTTCCCTCTCTGGACACCACTAGCCTTAGTAGATCATCTAACAATCTTAACTAATCACTAGCACCACTGTGAGCTTCGCAATGCCATCAATGGTGAACAACCGAAGCACACCATGCCACCCTAGTGTAGACAGCAAGCTAGGAAGGAAACTAGCCGTGCCAACCTTGTCTGGGAGATCACCCATGCCTCATCGCCCCCTCTCGACCAGCCCTGCCTCGAAGACGTCGAACATAGCACCCAGGAACGCCGCGCCCGTGCCTTTGTCAACCATGCTGAGAGTGCGCCAGAGCGCCACCCTCGACCGAAGCCCACAGACCGCGCGCCGCCCTCGCCGCGTGCATACATGATCGCCACCGACCCAGGAGACCGCCAGACATCACCGTTCGCCGTCCCATGCCGCACAGCCACCGCTCGCCGTCAAAGACGCCGCCTCTGCCGCGCAGTGCGTCGCGTGTTCCAGACCAAACCGCACCGCCCCTACGCGCGCATTAAAGCCGTAGAGCATCGCCAGGAGACCACCAAGAGATCGCCACCACTGGCGATGCCTCTAGCCGCCCGTAGCCATGTCGCCACCGTCGCCTGCCCATGCCGTTCGGTCTCGTCATTGCGACTATAAATAGAAGCCACCCCCAGCCGAATTGAGCACACCATCTCACTCCCCTCTCCTCACTGATCGTGCCACCCCGTTCCTGGAGCAAGGCAAGCAGCACTTCGCCGGAATTTCACTGGAGCCCGCCGCCTCTGGAGCAGAAGGAAGCCAGCGATTGAAGCCGCCCCAGGAGAAGCTGCCGGTACCAGGAGGTTCGCCGTCGTCGACTTTGTCGTTCGCCTGCCTCGCCGATCCTCGCCTGAACCCCGGTGAGCCCCCAACGACCCCCACTGGCCGCGCTAGGTTTCTGTCTCACCAGCGTTGCCCAACGTCGACGATGACTCTCAGCCGTTGGATTAGAACCAGATCGAACGCACCACATCGCCCCATACTGCTTCGCACCCCCCTGTCTCACTGACGCGTGGGGACAGCCACTTAAACAGCCCGTGGAAGCGCTGCGCTTAGCAGGCCGGCCCGTTAACCTTTCCCGCGCAGCCCAGTTATTTGAATTAAACCTTTTCCATTTTATTTCAAACACACTTCTGTACCCAGTTTCAAAAATCAAACCAGATCGATTCAGTGAACCAAATATAATGAAACCAATTTTGTTATAAAGGTCTGGGAATGCTAAATCCAAGCCCGTTGGATTCAAGTCATTTGGATCTGTAGATCATCCATGGTAAAAATAACAAGGCAGAAGCTTTTCTGCATTCAAACATTTTTCAAACTTAAACCATAATAGCTTTTGAGTTGATTCCAACTCTCAAAAATCACATTTAACCATACCTTTCAGAATATATAAAAATATATAGGTTTACTTACAGAAATAATGACCAAGTAATAAAAGAATGCCACATAGGAATTTCTAGCCACTTTAATTAATTAAAATAAAAGGGTAAAACCTTATTAAATTGTGACACCACTTTAAATCACATTCCCATGGACTAAAATATGTGGTGATGACATGTGTCAACATGATCCCATGTTTGGTTTGGAGAATATTAAATCTTAAGTAATTTTTCAATGAGTAGAAATTACTTTTCTAAAAATAAAAGGAATTAAACCAAGCTTTAATCTTGTAATGTTAGTGATGATGCTAGATCATCTATAGGACCCTTTTGTGTGATGATTGCAAGTAGTTAAGTATTGTTTGGTGATTGTGTACATCGTATTTATTTATAGACGCTAGTACCGACCAAGGATACGAGGAGGAAGGAGGATACTACAAAGAAGAAGCCGAGGAGAACTTCAACCACTGCTCTGCACAAGGCAAGCTAACCCTTGCAATTTAGCAAGATTATACTGATATTGTGCAAGCCAATACTTGCAAGCCTTACTAATCAAGTTGACCTATGCAAGCTACTACTTGCTTGCTACCATGCCTCTATATGCCTTAAAGCATATATGATCATAACCACTTGATAAACCAATCCTAGTTTTATTTGCAAGTTTATTACTTTATTTCTTTATCAAAGCTCTTACTTAGAGAGTACTGGAATAAATGGTAGATACTAGAAGGATAATTGAAGGTTGCATAAAGAGCATAAAATTTGGCCTAAGCTAGATAACCTTGATGTCATCCTAAGGCATGAGATTAAACCTAGTTAAACTCCAATAGTTTACCACCCCTCATTAGTACTCACCCCCACTTGTAGATGCTAGTGCTAAGCATAAAACTTGACCAACTTTAGATGGGAATACTTGGTGAAAATGGTTATGAAAACATTAGAATGATGGATCATTCTACCGAGATGTTTTGACATGTGTTTCCAAACACCAGATGAGTTTGGTGATGAAAATGTTGAGGCATGAGCCTTAGCCCTTTATAAAACTGATGGTTGTCTGGATGCGATACCATTCCAATTTTATCGTACAACCACAATACCCGAAGATTGGGTAGGGCTTGACTGGAATCTTATATACCTTAGTATTAGTTCCCTCACGGCCAAGGTCTAAGCTGAGGCTACCTTGTGAAGGTTGTCCACCTGTGCAGTACCCAAGATGACAGTTGGTCATGGTTGGGAGGCCACACTCACAGGAGAGGTGCTTATACTAGGCCATGTAATTGAAAGGTTAGGATTGATTATCTGCATACTGAGTATGGTGAATTCAGGATTTGTTCCTGACGGATGTATCGAATGTTGTGGTTAAAGTGTACAATCTCTGCAGAGTCTCAAACTATTCGAATAGCCGCGTCCGCGGTTATGGACAGTTGGAGTGGCCATACTGTTCCCCCGTCAGACTTTTCAAAAGACTTGTGAAATGAATTGAGACTTTGACTTGACCACAACAGGGTTGTGGCATGAGATACAAGTTCGCACTTAGTTGTTATGAAACCTTAACTAGTATTCGTTGCTTCCAAACGTAGTAGAGATAAATCTGGCTTTTGCAAAACAACCCTAGAGCCTAGTGTCCTATTATCCAAAACCCCTTTTACTTGTTAGTATTAGTTTGCGAGTACTTAAAGAGTACTCATGGCTTTGTCCCTGGCTATTCCCGTGGCCAGACTATGAAGAGGAGTACCTGGAGGATGGACCCCAGGAAGGTTACGTCAACTAGGATCATCTCCCATCGTCAGCATTGCCTGTGACCCCGAAGATGGAGCTTCGCCTATGCTACCGTTATTATTACGTATTCCGCTGTTTGAAGTTGTATTAAGAACTGGATCATGAGATCCCTATTTGTGTAAGAACTTATGTACGGTTTGTAATGGATGATGTACTATGGTATCCAATTCTGTTATGTCTCGCAAAAATGGTAATCCTGGGATTGCGATGTATGGCATAACAGGCATCTAGGATTAAAAATCCGGGTGTTGACAAAGATCCCCAAGGTCGCTGGGAGGACCAAGGTCCTCCACCAAATCCGGCACCACAACGGTCCTCCACCAAATCCGGCACCACAACAACTGCAAGGGCAACACCACCATCACCAAGCAAGACAATAGAGCTCGGATGATGAAGATGCCACCAACATCATGGAAACCACCGACGCTAGAACCGCAATGAAGAAGAAACTTTCAGCAAGCTCAAATTCACCATGCCAAAGTTCACCAGTTCCAATGAACCCGAAGAATATCTCTCGTGGGAACTCAAGGTTGACAAGATATTCCGCATGCGTAACTATAGCAATGAGAAGATGATGTCCATGGCTTCCCTAGAGTTTGATGACTATGCCAACCTTTGGTGGGAACAAGTCCAACTCGCTCGTGAAGAAAAATAAGAGCCTCCAATTACAACTTGGCAAGATATCAAGGCTCATATGAGATCCCGCTTTGTTCCTTCGCACTACATGCGTGACCTATTCAACAAACTTAAAACGCTTAGTCAAGAGACAAAGACCGTGGAAGAGTACTTCAAGCAAATGGAGATCAACATGATCCGTGCAAACATTGAAGAGCGTGATGAGCAAACAATGGCATGTTTCCTCAATGGCTTGGACCACCAAATCAAGTGCATCACCGAGTTCCAAAAGTACAACAACATGGTTGAGCTTGTGCAAGTAGCAACAAAAAGCCGAACGTCAAGTGCTAGAGGACATCAAGTACAATAAGCCAAAGACGTACTTCACCTACAAGCAAGATCCAACCACTACATCAACAACCCCAAATGGAAGCTCATCAAGTACCACCAAGCTTCCCTTAAAGCCAACACTCCCTCAAGGAAAACCGCCCCCAAGTGGCAAATACACAAAGGATGATCAACCATTCAATGGTGAATGCTACAGGTGTGGAGGAAAAGGACACAAGTCGGCCACATGTGGAAACAAGAAAGTTTTGTTCATCCACGACAATGGCGATGAAGAATACTTGAGTGAAGATGATTTTGATGCAAGGGTCAAGGAAACATTGGCTAGGAAACATTGGGAAGATGACCAAGAAATACTTGTGTGTGAGCATGACACAAGTCCATCGCTTGTTGTCACAAGGTTCTTAACTACTCAAGTCAATGAGAATGAAGACCAAAGATCAAACATCTTTCAAACTCGTGCCGGTATCAATGGGAAGTCCATCAAAGTTGTCATCAATGGAGGGAGTTGCCACAATCTTGCAAGCACGGAATTGTGTGAGAAGCTCAAACCCTCCATCCACACAAGCACCCCTACCATATACAATGGCTAAGTGACCAAGGGTCCGTCAAGATCAAGCACACCGTATCGGTAACCTTCTCAATTGGACGATACAAGGAAAAGGTGGAGCGTGATGTGGTTCCCATGATGGTTTTACATATGTTGCTAGGTAGTCCGTGGAAATATGACAAGCGTGATTTGCATAATGGTCACACAAACGCTTATACTTTCAAATGGCTTGAGAAGACTTGTGTTTTGCAACCAATGACTCCTAGCCAAATAATTGTGGACAATGCAAAGCCTTTAGCAAGGGCGCAAAGCAAAACACCATCTTGTGAGAAAAGCGATGAGCGAGAGAACCATACTATAGTCAGTGAGATCCAGAAGCCAAACTCGAGTGGAAAAACTAAGAGTGTTCTTCTTGCCACCAAAAGTGAGATGAGATAAGTGTGGAACAACCCATCCATCTTGCACTATGTCCTTATATGCAAGGGACTAGCGCAAGGAACTAATGACTTAATAACTGTTCCTCCTTCTTTGATGACTATTTTGCAGGAATTCCAAGATGTGTTCCCCGAAGAGCTTCCTCATGGACTACCCCCTCTTCGTGGAATCGAGCACCGCATCAACCTCATACCCGGTGAACCCCTTACAAACCGCGCCGTGTACCGCACGAACCCGGACGAGACAAAGGAGATAGAACGACAAATCAACCAACTCGTCTCCAAAGGTTTGATCCAAGTATGCACTAGCCCAAGCGCGGTACCCGTGATTCTAGTCCCAAAGACGGATGATACATTGTGGTTATGCATGGACTGCTGTCCAATCAATGCTATCACCGTGCGTTATCGACATCCTATACCGCGTCTAGATGACATGCTTGATGAGTTGTGTGGAGCCACTATATTTTCGAAAATTGATCTTCGTAGTGGTTACCATCAAATATGCATGGCCGAGGGTGATGAGTGGAAAACTGCCTTAAAGACCAAACTTGGTCTCTATGAATGGTTGGTTATGCCTTTCGGTTTATCTAATGCCCCATCCACCTTCATGCGCCTTATGAACCATATTTTGAGATCTCTCATTGGGAAGAGTGTCGTAGTTTACTTTGATGATATTCTTGTCTAAAGAAAGTCACTAAAGGAGCATGTTACACATGTTAAGGAGGTCCTTCAAATCCTTCGTCATGAAAAGCTATACGCTAATCTCCTAAAGTGTACTTTTGTGAAAGACAAACTGATTTTCCTTGGTTTTGTTGTTTCTTCTAATGGCATTGAAGTTGATGTCTCAAAAGTTAAGGACATACGGGATTGGCCCATCCCTACCAATGTTAGTGAACTTCATAGTTTTCATGGTTTGGTCGGTTTCTACCGTTGCTTTGTGAAAGACTTTTCTACCATCGCTTGCCCTCTCAACGAGTTGACCAAGAAAAATGTCACATTCGTTTGGGGCAAAGCACAACAAAAGGCATTTGATGAGCTCAAAAAGAGGCTCACCGAAGCACCACTCCTTGCTTTACCGGATTTCACAAAAACTTTTGAGATCGAGTGTGACGCTAGTGGTATTGGCATTGGAGGCGTACTTATGCAAAATGGGCGTCCTATTGCATACCATAGCGAGAAACTTGATGGAGCACGCCTTAACTATCCAATTTATGACAAAGATCTGTTTGCCTTAGTTTGTGTCCTTCAAGTGTGGCAACACTACCTTTGGCCCAAAGAATTTATCATACATTTCGACCATGAGTCGTTGAAGTATCTTAAGGGTCAAGACAATTTGAGCAAACGGCACGCCAAGTGGGTTGAGTTCATGGAGTCTTTCCCTTATATTGTCAAGTACAAGAAGGGCAAAGAAAATGTAGTAGCGGGTGCTTTGTCTCGCAAAAACACTAGCCTTCTTACACGCCTCGAAGTCAATGTGTTGGGTCTTGATGACATCAAATAATTGTACGCTTCCGACCCATTCTTTGGATCAATTTTCGCAAAGTGTTCAATAGACAAAGGGGTTGATAATTTCTATTTGCATAAGGGATTTCTATTCAAACAAAACAAGCTTTGCATTCTGAAGTCGTCTCTCCAAATTTTGCTTCCTCAAGAGTCCCATGGTGGAGGCCTTATGGGACACTTTGGTCGTGACAAGACATATGACATGCTCTCCACTCATTACTATTGGCCCAAGATGAAGCGCGACGTGGAGCGCCACGTCCAACATTGCACTATATGTGCCCAAGCTAAGTCTAACCCTTTTGGTCTTTATATGCAATTGCCTATTCCTCATGCACCTTGGTCGGACATTAGCATGGACTTTGTGTTAGGTTTGCCTAGGTCTAGACATGGTCATGATTCTATATTTGTTGTAGTGGATCGTTTTTTGAAAATGGCACACTTAATTACGTGCCATAAGACCGATGATGCTTCACATGTCGCAAATCTGTTTTTCAGGGAAATAATACGCCTTCATGGAGTGCCACAAACAATCGTCTCCGACCGCGATGTCAAATTCATAAGCTACTTTTGGAAGACACTCATGGCCAAGCTCGGCATCAAGCTCCTATTCTCGTCCTCCTCGCATCCTCAAACTGATGGCCAAACCAAGGTCGTCAACCGAAGCCTTGGCACACTTCTCCGCGTGTTGATAAAGAAGAATCTTAAAGATTGGGAGGAGTGTATCCCACACCCCGAGTTCGCCTACAATCGTGCAAAGCACTCCACCACCATGATGATCCCGTTCATGACTGTCTATGGATTCGAGCCTCTCAACGCGCTCGACATACTAACTCTTCCTCTCCACGACCGCACCAAAATGGACGTTGACAAGCGTGCCCAAGCAATGAAAAAACTACATGAAGACACAAGAGATACGATCGAGCTACAAGTCCTTCGCCAAGCATCAAGGCTAAACAAGAACAAAAAATAGATGATCTTAGAAGAAGGCGACCTTGTGTGGATACACTTGAGATCAATCAAAGAGGTGATGGGCCATTCAAAGTACTCAAGAGGATCAACAACAATGCCTACATCATCGACATCCCAACATCAAAGTACCTTGTGAGCCCGACATTCAATGTCAAGGACCTTTCACCATTCCATGGAGAAGATGAAGTTGAGAACGTTGAAGAGTCGAGGACTACTCTTTCCCAAGGGGGGAGCTGATGCAGCCCATCCTACGGACACTTCTACATCTCCGCCTACTAGTTCCCCAAGTGGACCAATGACCCGCGCTCGAGCCAAGCTCCTATAAGCTAAGGTTAACTCGCTCCTCTCCTCGTGTGATTTCGATACACCCTTGGATGGCTTGCTACTTCATGCCCATACTTTGTGCATCCTCAGCTATGAACCCAATGAAGCATCGATAAGGAAGGGACCAAAGGCGGCACGGGTGGACTCTCCAGAGCAAACCGGCGCCAGGCTCGGCGAACCGGATCCCTCGCCGGAACTTCAGCGGTAGCCCCGGTCGACCGCCCTCCTCGCCGACAATACCGGCAACGACCGGAATCACCCGGCGACAACTGAAAACACGTACTGTAAGGCTTTCAAGTTCGCGACCGGGAATACCGGCGGCCACCAGAATTTCCGGCAACAATTCTGGCGCCGCTAGACCTCTTGCCGGAAATCCCCCAGACTTAAGTCAACTTTCGGGCTTGGTCCGTGTAACCCATTATTTCGTACCCAAACTACCCCTGTTTATGTGGCTGGCCTATAAATATCCCCACCCTCTATTGTAAACCCTAGACTTGGATAATGGTAATTTAAGACACCCTTGAGGATCTATCAATTGCTAGTCTCATGCTCCTTGACAAGGAGCACCAATTATCCCCCGCCTCTTGGATTTTGCCTCGTGCGTTCAAGTTGTATGGGTCCTTGGAGTTCGGTGTTCGTCTCCAAGTAGTCAATATCTCATCAAGCTTCTCACCCCCATTGTTAGCCGTGGGAGAGTGTCTAGCCCAACGCCGATCCTAGGGATTGTGTTGGACCGGTTGCCACCGGCATGAGCTATCGTCTTGTATTGTGTTTTTTGTGTGTGTTCATCGAGTTCTTCGCGTGGGAGTTCATGGATTTCATTCCCCTCCTCATCGTCCTCACTCCCTCCTTGATTTCCACGGGATTCGTGAAAGATCGGGCCTCCCCAAGGGGTCACCCCTAACAAGTATGCTAAGGCCGCGTTGAGCTAAAGTCCGGTCGCAAGTCCAGAAGGAGAGCAAAAAGTCTGGAACCGCCTCCGAAAAAAATTTCTGGCTACACTAGTTTTCAACCTTTGGATCATTTTTCTCCATCGTCCGTTATAGCGATATTTTTTTTTGCGTCTGCGCGCTTTCCGGAGCATAATAGAAAATTTTCGACAAAAAATTTCGGGGCTATCCTGTTTTTAGACCCCGTAGATCAGTTCTAGACACTCACCATCATAGTGATTTTGGATATCTCGGTTCTCTTTTCAGGGCTCCATATCATTATACCATTGCTAGTTGTGCCACATCGTGACATTGTTAGTGCTCTAGTCTTGCGTCTCTAGTACGGTCTAGCCTAGGACCAGCATGGTACCATCATTGAGCATATTTTCAACTTTGCATTTCTATTTTGATAATTTATAACCCCTTTGCTAAGCCTTCCCAGAGATCCACAGATTTCTCCATGTGTGGTGTCTTGACTCCTGGTAATCGCTCGGTTCAATGTCTGGACCCACTGATCCTCGCGGTTGCACATCGCCTTTTCCTGCTATTTGGTAAGAACTTGTAAAAGCTTCGTATATTGCTTGACGGATTACGTGTGTTGCCACTAGATTTCCATACTATAGGCATATACATACCTATTATTTTTAGGACTAACCATGGCAGATATACCTCTTGAACCGGAGAACATGACGAATGTAGAGATGCATGCTCACTTCACCAAGATTTTGGTCGGGCGTGCGCAAGATATTGACTCAAGACTGGAGAGTTTTGACGTCAAGCTCAATGACACAATTGACAAGATAGAGGGACTCGATAAATCCTTCAACGATAAGATGGACACTAAGTTTCAAGAAATTCTCAATAAATTACCGGCACCTACACCTACCGCTGCTCCACGCCCTCGGCAGTAGTTACCAAACCAGATGGGTGGCGCACGACGTATTCCACGCACGGATCAAGGTACTATCGGGTATTCTGCACCTGCTGCAGCCACACCACCTCCTGCTCATGCACCTGCTGTTGATGCTGCTGCACCGCCGGCTGCCGCCTCTACCATGGATGATGCTTCCGTGGGATATCGTGAAGATGGTGACTATGGGTATGATGATGAGGATGAGTTTGATGAGTATTTCGAACAACTTGCAGGCCACCCTCGGCATTACTACCGCAATGCTCTACCACCGGTACGTAATGATGATCATGTTGCTAAGCTTAAGCTAAATATTCTATCTTTTGAGGGTAGATATAATCCTGATGCATATCTTACATGGGAATTAGAAGTAGATCAACGTTTTGCATATTTAAGATATCCTGAGAATATACGTGTTAGTGCTGCTACTTGCGAGTTTACATATTTTGCTTCACTTTGGTGGTCTGAACATTGTCGTTTAAATCCTACTACTATTCCTAACACTTGGACTGCCTTAAAAACTGCTATGCGTGTTCGTTTTGTCCCTCCTACTTATCAACGTGATTTTCTAAAGAAACTTACATGTTTAGAACAAGGGAAAATTCTATAGAAGAGTATTATCAGGAATTGCAAACAGGGATGGTTCGGTGTGGTATTGTTGAAAATTCTGAACAAATGCTTGCACGTTTCTTTGTTGGGTTAAATAAGGACATTAAAAATATATTAGACTATAAGAAATATACTACCATCACTCATTTGTTTCATCTTGCTTGCAAACCTGAACGTGAAGTGCAGGTCGCCAACAACCATAGAGGAGGACTAATAATTCTGCAGGTCGCACATCTTCCTGGACGTCCCACCAATCAGCGCCTTCTTCTCGTGGTCCTCCACCAGCTCCTACCACATCCAAAGCCACCACGCCTACCTCACGGCCTCCTTTAGCTACGCCCCCGCCGTCATCCAATGCGCCTGCTCGTAGTGCTTCTTCTATGGCTTCCACGGGCAAGACAAAGGATATACAATGCTGCAAGTTCAGGGGATATGGTCATATTGAGAGGATGTGCACAACACAACGCGTTATTATGGTGCGTTATGATGGTGAATATGATTCAGCAAGTGACTTTTATGAAGATACATTAGCTCGTATTTCTGCTTGAGATGGAGATAATTCTGATTCTGAAGAAGAGACAAAGGTAATGGGAGCTGAAACTGCTGATCAATACAAGAGTTTAGTTGCACAACGTGTGTTCAGCATGCAATTGATCAAATATGAGCATGATAAAAGCCACAACATGTTCCAAACACAAGGCATTGTCAAGGAAAGGGCTATAAGGATCACCATTGATGGAGGGAGTTAATAATCTGGCTAGTGTTGACATGGTAGAGAAGCTTGCACTCCCAACAAGACAACACACACACATTCCTATTACATCCAATGGTTTGAGAGTTCTCGCAAGATCAAGGTAACAAGAACAGTACACGTGCATTTTACTATTGGTACATATTCTGATTTTGTTGATTATGATGTTATACCTATGCAAGCTTGTTCTTTGTTACTTGGTAGACCATAGCAATTTGATAGAGATTCTGTTCATAATGGTAAAACTAATCACTATTCTCTTATGTATGATGGAAAGAAAATTGGTTTAAAACCTATGACTCCTGAACAGATTCTAAAATATGATCGTACTAGAGCTAGTAGAGGTAATACTAAGGAGAAACATAAAAGTGAGTATCAGATTATTGCTGCAGATTTTGTATCACCAAAGAACACTAAATATGATTCTAAACATGCTACTGAAATTCGTTTGAAGAGTCCATGTATGCTTGCAAATAAAATTGATATTGCTGAACTAGATGTAAACAATACTCAATTTTATGCAGTTGTCTGCAAAGAGGTTTTGTTTTCATTTGAGGATATGCCTCCTTATTTGCCACATGTTGTTGCTAACCTTTTGCAGGAATATGAGGACGTTTTTCCAGCTGAGATGCCACCGGGAATACCTCCTATTAGAGGAATTGAGCACCAAATTGATCTAATTCCTAGTGCCACGTTGCCCAACCGCACGCCATATAGAACTAATCCAGAGGAGACAAAGGAGATACAACGCCAAATTCAGGAACTACTCGTCAGAGATCATATTCGTGAGTCCCTTAGCCCATGTGTTGTTCCTATTATTTTGGTACCTAAGAAAGATGGTTCTTCACGCATGTGTAGTGATTGTAGAAATATCAATAATATTACTATTCGCTATCATCATCCTATTCCACGTTTAGGTGACATGCCTGATGAATTGAGTGTCTCTACCATGTTTTCTAAAGTTGATTTGCATAGTGGTTACCAACAGATTCATATGAAATTGGGAGATGAAAGGAAAACGACATTTAAAACTAAGTTCGGTTTATATGAGTGGTTAACTAATGCACCCAGCACTTTTATGAGATTAATGAACGAAGTTTTACGTGCTTTCATTGGATGTTGTGTGGTAGTATACTTTGACGATATTCTGATTTATAGCAAATATTTAGAGGATCATTTGGATCATTTGCGTACTGTTTTCAGTGATTTATGCGATGCATGTTTGTTTGGTAATATTGAGAAGTGCACCTTTTGCATCGATCAAGTTGCGTTTCTTGGCTATGTTGTTACATCACAGATTATTGAAGTGGATCCAGCCAAGATTGAAGCTATTGTGAATTGGCCGCAGCCAAAGACGGTCACACAAGTGAGGAGTTTTCTTGGCCTCGCTGGTTTTTATAGGCACTTTGTCAAAGACTTTGGATCAATTGCCGCGCCACAGAATGAACTTACCAAGAAGGATGTGCCCTTTATTTGGGGCGATGCACAACAACAGGCCTTCATGATATTGAAAGATAAGTTAACACATGCTCCATTACTCCAACTTCCTGATTTTAATAATACTTTTGAGCTTTAATGTGATGCTAGTGGAATTGGTTTGGGAGGTGTGTTATTACAAGTGGGAAAACCTGTTGCATATTTTAGTGAGAAATTGAGTGGGGCTAGTCTGAACTATTCTATTTATGATAAATAATTATATGCACTGGTTCGGACATTAGAAACTTGGAAACACTATTTATGGCCTAAAGAATTTGTTATACATTCTGATCATGAATCTTTGAAGAATATTCGTAGTTAAGCTAAGTTGAATCGTCGTCATGCAAAGTGGGTTGAATTTATTGAGTCTTTTCCTTATGTTATCAAACACAAAAAGGGTAAAGATAATGTTATTGCTGATGCTTTGTCGCGCCATTATACTTTGTTATCTCAACTTGAATTCAAAATATTTGGATTGGAAACTATTAAGGAACAATATGTGCATAATGCTGAATTTAAAGACGTGTTGCAGAATTGTAGAGATGGTAGAACATGGAACAAGTTCGTCTTCAATGATGGATTTGTGTTTCGTGCTAACAAACTATGCATCCCAGATAGTTCCATTTGTCTTTTGTTATTACAGAAGGCGCATGGAGGAGGATTGATGGGACACTTTGGTGTTAAGAAGATGGAGGATGTTCTTACTGCACATTTCTTTTGGGCATGCATGCGTCGAGATGTGGAGAGATTCGTGGCACGTTGCACTACTTGTCAAAAAGCTAAGTCTCGCCTTAATCCGTATGGTTTATATATGCCTCTTCATGTTCCTAGTGTTCCTTGGGAGGATATTTCTATGGACTTTGTTTTAGGTACATACAAGGGGAGGGATAGCATTTTGTTGTTGTGGATCAGTTTTCTAAGATTCCTTGTCATAAAACAGATGATGTTGTGCATATTGCTGATTTGTTCTTACGTGGTATTGTTCGTTTACATGGTGTGCCAAATACTATTATTTCTGATCGTGATACCAAATTTCTTAGCCACTTTTGGAGATGTTTTAGGGCTAAGTTGGGGACCAAATTGCTACTTAATATTACATGTCATCCCCAAACTAATGGACAAACTGAAGTAGTCAATAGAACTTTGTCTACTCTGTTGTGGGCTGTTTTAAAGAACTTTAAATTGTGGGAAGAGTGTTTACCTCATATTGAATTTTCTTATAATCGTTCGCTGCATTCTACCACAAAGATGTGCCCATTTGAGATTGTGTATGTTTTGTCCTCATGCACCTATTGATTTATTGCCATTACCTTATTCAGTGCAAAATAATTTGGATGCTACACAACATGCTGAAATGATATTAAAATTGCATAAGACTAATAAAGACAACATAGAACACACGAATGTTGAGTACAAACTAGCTGCGGATAGAGGAAGAAAGCATGTTGTTTTGATGTTGGTGATCTTGTTTGGTTACATTTGCGCAAAGATCATTTTCCTGATTTGCGCAAGTCTAACTTAATGTCACGCGCTGCTGGTCCTTTTAAGGTGTTAAAGAATATAAATGATAATACATATAAAATTGAGCTACCTGAAGATTTTGGTACGCTTAGTCCTATATTTAACATTGCAGATTTGAAGCCTTAATTTGGTGAGGACGATGAGATTGTGTCGATGACGACTTCATTTTAAGAAGGGGAGCATGATGTGGAAATTCCATTTATTGATACAACCGTTGTACCTACAGCTACACAAATACAAGGACCTATCACTCAATCTCGTGCCAAACACTATTAGGTACTTTCGTTTCTTGGAACTATTCCTCACATACATGAGAATATGATGCTACCTAAATCAGATGTATTTGTTACTCTTAGGAATGATGTACCAAGCATGGACGAGAGGAACAAGCATTAGAGCATGATCATGCATGGAGATGACAGCAAGCATGTGAGGATTCAAGAGGAGGCCACGGATGAATATTTCAGAACTTTGAAGCCACCATAATGAAGAAAGAAGGCTTGTACGAAATATTCAAGAATATTACATCATAAATTCGTCCATAGCTTAATTTAGTGTTGCGACACCTTTTATTTTGGGCTAGGCCCATGCAATTTTCACGGGAATTAAAATAGCCACGTTTTAGAGTCCGTATTTGAGGAGAAAAGGACTTCTAGTTTTGGTTTTGGCCACCACCGCTATGGCTGGCCGAAATCCCACGTTTTCCTCCTTAAATGCCCCCCATGGCCGTCACTTTAAACTCGGATTTTGTTTAGACTAAAAGTTAGCCATCGTCGCAACTACGCCAAGTCTCGAGTGTCGCAGAGGCCTCTTGTACTTCGCACCTATACATGATCCCACCTTTTCAATAAAGCTTTCATCTTAATCCGCAATATCTCGATTGCAATATTAGTTCTTACTTGTAATCGATTTCAGGTAGGAATTAAGACCCTCGCTGGTCAGGCTGATCGTGCTTCTGTAGGATCGGTAACCTCCAGGAGATTGGCCTAGCGATTGCATTGGCCCTCGTGCTCGCACGTGTAGTCGAATCGCCAAGCCCGAACTCCACCAAATCGACTAACACCATCTCATCGAAAGATCAGACACCTTTACCCTATCAGCGATGTAGGTGCCAAAGTTGATTTCAAAAAGGAGATTGTGTCTCTTAAGCTTGGGGAAGCAGAAAATGAATTCCACTTCTCAAATTTAAAGACATACCTCTATAAATACAAGAAGAAGAGAAAGGAAAAACTATTGAAGAGATGACAGCTCTTTTCTTTAGTAATCAAGTAGAAGAAGCAAATGAAGACTCAAATTATAAAGAAATATCTATGGAGGACAGGTCCTAGAAGAATTAGAAAGTGAATCCTATTTGCTTCCCATTTTAGGGCCTCCAACTGACGAGGCTTTTGAAGAGCCAGAAAAGAGAGGGGACGAGGAATTACCACCCCTGAATTAAAAACTTTACAAGATAATCTTAAATATAGATTTTTGGACAATACAAATGAATTCCCTGTTATTGTTAGTGCTAAACACTACTAGAGAAAAGCCTATGCGAGGCGCACCTAAAAGCCTATCTGAGGCGCATATCATATGCGCCTCTAGCTTCTTGCCTCGGGTATTTTTTATGCGAGGCGCATATGATATGCGCCTCCTATACTTCACATATGTGAGGCGGAACACATAACCTATCAATATGCGCCTCGCATATGTGAAGTAGCGCCTCGCATATGTGAATTATAGGAGGCGCATATCATATGCGTCTCGCATATGTTTTACAATGCGCCTCCTATATTTATAGTATATGCGCCTCCTATAGTATCCTATATGCGCCTCCGGTAATATTTTCAAAATTCAAGTTTTACAGACCACTATAAATAATAATATACAGATATTCAAATATACAATATAGTCCAGAATACAGTATAAAGAGCACAGAATTTTTCAGAAACTTGCAATTTTCCAAAGCATAATAGAACCAACATGAATACAATACATTACACATCAATCATGACATACAAGTTCATACATCAAGTGTTTGTGCCACAAGTTCACACCTCCGAGTACAAGTTCACAATCACATTACACCTTCGAGTACAAGTTCACAATCACATTACAACTCCAACGACGTAGCTCTACCTAGATGAAGTAGAACACATAACCTACCATGAAGAGCAACGAGGTGGTGATCACGAGGAAGTTCCTCCACTTCTTCCTTCCATGCCTCCTCCACTTCTCTTCCGCCACCTCTCTACTCTCATAGCCTTGGTAGCTGTTGCCCGAGAAGTTGTTCACTTGCTTCTGGCAGTCTTTCCACTCCTCGTACACACCTGGAACCTGACCGACGTACACGACATAACACCTCGGCATCTCCTACACATAATAAAGATGATATTACTTATGTCAGTGGAAAGAAATAGCTAGCAGTTCACAAGATAGAATCATGCATATATATATATGGGTGCAACAAAATGTAAGAAATCACGTTCTAATCATCGGCATTTCGAAGAAAGACCAAAAAAAAGCAAACCAAGAATGACTTGGATTCGTGCCTCATACTTAGATTGGGCACGGAAATAACAATGCTCGCTGTTCGATCTTGTGCGGCAAGTAGAGTATATGCCCAAATTACTAGTCTACTTGGCACACAAGATCGAACAGCGGCATAGTCATACACGTGACACCACAACACGTTCTAATCATCGGCATTTCGAAGAAAGACAAAGAAAGCAAACCACAAGAAAGTAGGGAAGCAATGACAAATGAAAAGCAACAAGCACTTAAAATAGTTCGTAACACAAATAACTAGCTAGTGTCTCTCACAATCAAGTTCAACAGTTGACGAAACATATTCTAGAGGTTTTGCTAGGCAAGTTTAACATAGTGATAAGAGGTTACAACACGAGTTCGGAACTAACAGCTAGGTACCCAGGAAATGCAATCATGAAGTCTTCTTCGGCTCTTGAGTCGGCTTTGGGGGGGCATTGATGAAGCCCGACCGAGTTTTCGCCATTTGCATGAACATCCTGCCGTCACCCTGCTGCGCTAAGCGTTCGTCTATCTCCCTGTTGGACGGTGTATAGCCGCCATGGAAGGTGCCTCCGGTTTTTATGACTCCCTGGTACACGATTGTCGCGATCTCCTCCTAGATGTTGAAGAAATGTTGCCTGAGGTTGCGAGCCTGTATGCATGCAAGCTTTTCAGCCCACTTCACGAGGTCAGATGGCAGCGTTTTGGTCTCCATGTCATTGAAGAACGCCTTCATGTGGTAAATGGCGTAGAAGGCATCCTTCCCACTGCCAGGCGGCTGCTTGACGCAGGCAAACTTCGTCGTGTGGCGGAACACGTGCGCGCCGAACTTTACATGTGGCCTTGCCGGTTTGACGCCTCCCGCTGCGACGTAGCCGGTGAGAGCGCCATCAAGAATTTTCTTGATATTGGTGTAGTTTTTTTGGATCGCACTGTTTGAGTCGAGGTACAAGGCTATTGAGTGTTTCAAATTCAAGCTTATGAGCACACAGCCTGTCCGATCATCCTCCGTGATGGGATGGTAGGGAAGGAGAATCACATCCTTGTCCGAGTATGTTTGCAGGAAGTTTGAGAGGTAGTCGGTCGCCAGATCTATGGCCTCAGCATCTTTCAGGACAGCGTCACGCATGAAGTAGGGATTCACTATCTGGATGCCCGGGATCTTGTCTCTGGTGATCTCCATGGCCATATTGAGGGAGAACAGCCGGACCAGGGTATTGTGCAGTCGAAACCCGTTCAACATGTCAAACAGGTCGGTATGCCGCACGTAGAAGATATCCCCGGGGGGTACAGTGACGAAGCACAGCATATGAGAAGGCACCTTAGCCTTGAAAACGAGGTACGACTGATCGTTGTCGCGAATGCGGCACTTCTCAATTGTGAGACATCCATAATTAATACTACGCATATGCGAGCCTGCGACCTCGAGCATCCATTTACACATCATCGGTACACCTGCCACGTGCTGCTGATTCCTGGCTTGCCCCACAGCGCCGTCCCGGAAAAGAGGATTTGGATCCTGGCCCCGATCACCCTTAGGCTTCCTTTTGCGACCCTTCTTGCTCTTTACGGCATCGGCCACTGCGTTCACCTCACCGACCGTCTTATGGAGGGTGCCGGGGCTGATCAAAGGAACTACTGGCCTTGGAGGCTCGGTGAAGGGGACAGGTGGCGGCGTCTCCTGACTAGTTGGGAAGAGACGCACCTTGCAAGGGGGTTTCGCTGGTGCTGGTTGGGTCTCGGCAACTTGATGTGTGCCTGATGGTCCCGGCTCATACAAATCAGAAAACCTTGTGTTAACAAACTGGTCACCGTAGTTCGGGTCAATTTCTTCATCATCATCGGGATTCTGTGCCATGTTGTCCAAGTCTCCCATCTCGAAGTCTTCATCATGTGCTGGTTGTGCTGCCTCTAGGGTGATGTTGAGCTGGTCCTCTGTCCCCAAACGGATCTGGCTCTTCGGCCATAGGTACAAGTAGCTGAAGCCGGTATTGAGGACCGCTGCCGTTTCCTCATCATCCCATCCTTGAGGTTGAGAGGGAGGTTCCACTTGCTCGTAGCCCGGAAGCACCATACTATATTTGACCCTCATCATGTCAGGTGGCTTTGTGACATTGTGCATTTTGCGGTTCTCTGGTTGAACAATAGTACCCTTGGCAACATCCATCAACTGGCCGCCCACCCAGTGCATTAGAGTGCAAGGAGTGTCTCCCTGCGAAAGATCGACATGTAGGCCGAGCGTTATAAAAACAGAGATCAAGTCATCGGTGTGGTTGAGCCTCCCAACTCTTGCTTTAATTAGTTAGTTACCTTGAGGGCATCAAACTCGGCCAATGTCGAGGCAACGACGCCGACAGGCTTGACCATGCAAGTGGCGGAGTGGCTGCCTGATGGCACGGTGGTGCGGGCCGGCGCCTTCGCCGCAGTGGGCAAGTTAAGCTCCGGAGCTAGAGGAGTCTCCACCACCACTGGCCCTGCCGGAGGAGTCACCAACGCCTCCGGCCGCGCCACATTGTCCGATTGGGCACTGTTGAGGTTGGGAACCGGTGGCGGCCCCTGTTTACCACCCTTCTGCCACTTGTTGTACTTTTCCATGTAGACGGGAAGGATGGTGTTGAGCTTCTCGTTCACTTGTGAATGGACTTGTGACTGGACTTGTGTCTGGAATTGTTCTTGGAACTTTGTCTCGGCAGCCGACACAGCCTTGTTCACGGCATCTTGGACTATATTTCGAAAGGCTTCCACCTGTTCCCTTAGGAGTTTTACCTCGGCGCTTTCGGCCTTCTTGCCCTTCCGCTCCGGGGTGCCATAGTACTCGGACCATGATATGCCGCCAAAGCCGACCACACGACCAGCCGACGGGGCCGCCAGGGGATCGACACTCTTGGTCCAGTTCAGCGCCCTATTAAAAGTGGTGTCCCACTTGGCGACAGGCGGTGGCGCTGACCCCTGGGATGAGAAGCTCCTACACTCCTCGTCCTGCGCACAAGGAACGCGAAGCATTTGATCAGAAAACTGGACTTCATTGATTAATCATGAATGCAATTAATCGACTTGCATGCAAACTACTTACATATTTTTGCATGAAGTCCTTCACCCTCGGAGCAAAGGGGCCGGCGGGCTCCGAAGAATAATCAGAACCCCCTTTCGGCGGGGCAAACCGGGCCCTGACGAAGTTCTTTGCCTGCTCCTCCTTTATGTCGTCAAAGGGACGTGTCAACCCCTTTGCACGAGCGTCGGCGTCCTCCTTATCCCATTTGGGCCTTGCGGCTCTATAACCGCCGGAGCCGAGATGGTGGGTACCAATGTTTCGGGATCTCATATTCTTGCCCTTCTCAGTCCTGGCCTTGCCCAAGGCGGAGTTACATCTGGCCTTGAACACATTGTAGTCTTCTTCCTTGACCAGAGGCTCCTTCTTGACGAGCTCTGGATAACTTAGCTTCTCCTCGAAAATCAGATTCTTCACCCGAGCCTTCCAATTGGACAAGGCTTTGGTCATCCTCCCAAGGGCATACTTGTTCACCGGATTCCCTTTGAGATTGTCATTATTATACATGTTTTCCTCATCACCCGGGAACGCGTATCTTGCGTGCAGCTTCCGGAAAAGCTGGATGAGGAAACCCTTGTTCTCTTCGGCCTTCAGGTTCTCCATGTTGATCGTGACGGTGCTCCGGAGGATTGCCGCGAGCTGGTTAGAGTAACCCCCAACAAATTCTTCTGGCTCCAAAGGCGCACCTTTAGGGCTCACGCTTGTGATGATGGACCTTTTGAGGTCGACAACGATCGGGGTCCGATCCTTCCGAGACTTCTTTGATGCGCTACCACCGTCTGTAGTAGCTTCACCACCGCCATTAGTGGTAGTGGCGTCGCCATCGGCGTCCCCCATCTCCTCATTGCCCGACGAGGTATCCTCGTCCTCCTCCATCTCGTCGTCCTGCGGAACAAATTCCGGGGCCTCTAGGGATTCCATCTCCGCCTGCTGCTCCCAAAAGGGCTTCTGTATGGCCTCATAAACTGTATGGCCTCCTTCTTACTCAGAGTGAAGCATGAGGCCTTGAGCTTGACCTCTCCCTTCTTAACCTTTTTCCCCTTGCGACGACGGCTATTCTGTGTTTCTGTCTCCTCCACCTCGTCCTCCTCCTCATCATCGCTAGGTGGTGGTTGAAGTTCATCCCTGATGCCCATATGCTTCAAGTCGTTCCTTGCCTTCGGCCCATCTTTGGTCTTGTCGGTGTTAAGGAGGGTGGCAAGCAGACTCTCGCCCACGTTCTTCGTGATATGCATGAGATCAAGGCTATGAGGCACGCGGAGGATCTTCCAGTATGGCAAGTCCCAGAAAACATACCTCGCCTTCCATACCTTCAGCAACGGCTCTGGCTTCTTCTGGGTCTTTCCTGGATCAGGGCACTCCTTCCAGTTATTCAACAGCTTGTAGATTTCCGCGCCACTCTTCTGGTGTGGGATTCCTCGGAGCTCGATCGTCCCATCGAACAGATGTCCTAGCTTTCTCCCCACCTCCGAGCCCCAAGGAACACGGTTTTCCTGGACCCGGGATCTTTCTGTAGCTGGCGGTACGTTGTATTATCCTTGCACCTAACGCACCCATAGAATCCTTGGACCACCTGCCCCGAGAAGTATCCGTAACCGGGATAGTCTTGCACCGTCGTGATCACCGCCGCTCTCATGTCTACTCTTGTCTCGAGGCGTCCCATGTACGGGCTCCTTCTTCCCATAACGTGGCCAACTCCTCTTTCAACAACGTGAGATACAGATTGATGTCTGTACCAGGTTGTTTTGGCCCTTGAACGAGCATACTCATGGTTACGTACTTCTTCTTCATGCACAACCAGGGGGGAGGTTGTAGATCCATACAAACACGGGCCAAGTGCTGTGTGTGCTGCTAAGACTTCCAAACGGATTGAGTCCGTCAGTGCTCACGCCCAGCCTGAGGTTGCTTGACTCTTTCCCAAAATATTGGTAATATTGGAGGTCCAACGCCTTCCACTGGCAAGCATCCGAAGGGTGCCTCAACATTTCCTCCTTCTCCGGATCATCATCTTCCGGCCTCTTTCTTTCCGCGTGCCAGCACATGAGCTGTGCTTCCTTAGGGTCTGCGAAATATCGCTGCAAACGAGGAGTTAGAGGAAAGTACCACACCACCTTCCTAGGAGCTTTCTTGGTCCCTCTCTTGTATCGAGAGGTCTTGCACACCGGACATGTGGTCTTCTCCGCGTCCTCGCCCCGGTAGATGATGCAATCATTTATGCAGACGTGGTATTTCACGTGCGGTAGATTGAGAGGGCACACGACTTTCTTCGCCTCAGCGATACTAGTCGGACATGTGTTCCCCTTCTTGGGAAGAATATCGTGCCAGAATACAATGTTGTCGTCGAAACATTCGTCGGTCATTTTGTGTTTCGCCTTCATCTCCAGAGCCCTAAGCGTTACATTTAGACGGGTATCCCCGTCGTTGCATCCATCAAACAATGGAGTGACCGCGTCTTTCTCCATTTGCTCCAGTTTAGCCTTCTCTCTACCGGCGGCTCTGGCGTTACTCGTCTCCTTGAGAAGCAGATCTTGGACATGAGGGTCTCGCAACCAGCTCGAATCATGGTCGGCACCACCTTGATCATCTTCGTGTCCATGCCCAACGCCACCTTGATCATCTTCGTGTCCATGTCCAGTGCCACCACCCTGATCTTCGTGATCGTGACTGGCGTCTTGATCTTCGTGATCATCACTGGCATCTTGATCTTCGTGATCATCACGTATCCATCGAGTGTAGCCATCCATGAAACTACGTCGAAGCAGGTGCGACTCCAGCATTTCGGAATCATGCCTTATCAGATACATCAGCTTGCTGTCCCGACATGGACATCTTATCTCTGTCTTGTTTGCACGTTCCATGTTGGCCCTCGCGCATGTCATCCACCTATCCACGCGGGCTTTGTTGATCAGTGGTCGGACCATGGCCGCCTGCGTGGTACAAAGAGCAAGAGAATAATTAGAGCATATATGGACGTGGATCGCCGGAAAAATTCGGCATGACCTCCCCTAAAAAGAGGACATCCGCGAGTGCCAGAAATTCGCCGGAAAAGAAATAAATGGACATTCCGGTGAAACATTGGCATCTCAAATGAAATCCCTGCACAAAAAGTAGCACCACAACACAATCATATAGTCGGTGTCTCCGACAACGTGCATACATGCAAGCAACGCCTTCATGCTTCCTCCAACAACGACTTGCGCAAGAGAGCCGGAGGAGAAGTAAATGGACATGTTGTAGATCTAGAGGAGCAAGAGACTTCACTTACATATGGGTGTCAACCAATGGATGTTGAGCAAGCTTCTATGGTGAATCAATGGGGGAAATGAGGTGGGGAGGAGGAGGGGGGCGACCAGATTTGTCTTGGTGGAGGAGGAAGAAGTGACACTAGTGAGTGGGGCGGTAGTTGCCTCCATGTGCAAAAAGCTGGAAAAAAGTGGTTCCAGGTTATGCGAGGCGCATATTGCACAATATGCGCCTCCTATAATTCAAACTATAGGAGGCACATATAGCAATATGCGCCTCACATATGCAGCCACCTACCACCGTCCGGGCCCGCAGGAGTTACTTGAGGCGCATATGACCATATGCGCCTCGCATATTATCAAATATAGGAGGCGCATATAGCCATATGCTCCTCGCATATTCGTGCACCTACCAACACACGGGCCCACACAGATTATGCGAGGCGCATTCTGTCCATATGCGCCTCGCCTATCTGATATATAGGAGGCGCATATGACTAGAATGCGCCTCGCATAATATGGGGCTGCTAGATTCTGTCCGTACAGGGATTATAGGAGGCGCATTCTTATCATATGCGCCTCGCCTATTTTTATACTAGAGGCGCATATCACAAAGTGCGCCTCGCCTATTTTTATAGGAGGCGCATATGTCTAAATGTGCCTCGCATAAGCATGTCTCCTATAGCCTTTTCTCTAGTAGTGAAACTTTCAGGGGATGAAGAATAAGAACTCATGAAATTACTTAAGGAGCATAGCAAGGCCTTTGGGGTACTCGATGGATGATTTGAAGGGCATTAGTCCCATGATAACCGTCCATCGAATATTCATGGAGGAAGGTGCTAAACCAGTTGCAGAATTTAATAGAAGGTTGAAGCCTTAAATAAAGGAAGTTTAAGAAAATAAATAGTACGCCTACTGGATGCATGGATAATTCATCATGTAAAATAAAGTGAATGGGTAAGTCCTGTTCATTGTGTTCCTAAGAAGGGCAGTTTTACTGTTGTTCCTAATGAAAACAATGAATTAATACCTACTAGAACTATTGTTGGACATAGGATGTGTATAGATTTTAGGAAATTGAATAAAAAACTAGAAAATATCACTATCCTTTACCGTTCATATATCAAACTTTATAGAGGTTAGCAAACCACACTCATTTTGTTACTTGGACGTATACTCTGGTTTTTCCCAAATAGTTGTTGATCTTGATGACCAACTTAAAACAACTTTCATTAGTCCTTATGGTTTACATGCTTACCAACGCATGCCTTTTGGTTTATGTAATGCTCCAGCTACTTTTCAAAGATGCATGACTATAATTTTTGTGGATTTTATAGAATTCATAATGGAAGTACTTATGGATGACTTTTCCGTCTATGGAACTTCATTTACTAGTTGCTCGGATAATATCAAAAGGGTTTTGAAGCATTGCGAAGAAACTAATCTTGTTCTAAACTTGGAGAAGTGCCATTTCATGGTCAAATAAGATATAGTCCTTGGACATAATGTATCAGGTAAGGGTATTGAAGTAGACAAAGATAAGGTTGAAGGAATGGAGAGAATGCCACAACCAAGGGACATAAAGGGTATAAGAAGTTCTCTTGGTCATGGGGTTTTTTATAGAAGGTTCATTAGGAATTTCTATGGAATTTCTAAAACTTTAACTAATCTGTTGCAAAAGGGAGTAAGATTTAATTTTGATGATAAATTCCTTATTGCCTTTGATAAACTTAAATATGCTTTATCCCATGCTCCTATCATTAAACCACCTATATGTTATATGAATTTTTATTTAATATGTGAAGCTAGTGATGATGTTTTAGGAGTAACTCCGGGACAACATATAGGTCACAGATTTAATATTATACATCATGCTAGTAGAACCCTTAATAGTGCACAAAAGAATTATCCTAAGGAAGAAAGAGAACTTTTTGCTGTATTTTTCTCTTGGGATACATTTCGTTCTTATATAGTTGATGCAAAAGTAAGAGTTCATACAGATCGTGATGGAAAGAACTCCTTGAGAGGAAAAATCATAAGCCAAGACTGATCTGTTGGATCCTTTTACTTCAAGAATTTGTGTTGCAGATTATGCAGAGGCAAGAAACAAAGATAATGGAGGCAACATTTATATGTGCTCAGCAAGGCACCAATCTTATTGAGAGGAAATTTAGTCCTGGTGATTTTAGTTTACGATAATTATTAGAAGAACTAAGGTCAATTCCTCCAAAAGAGAAGAAATCCTTGTTGTTGGAGGAGCTTGTCATCCCCAAATAAATAAAAGGTAAGTGTAAGGTAAGTTTTCTTTCTCTAATAAGTGATTTGTCTTCACAATTTATACTTCTGAAATCTTTACCTTGAATTCCTCTTGTTCTTCTGAAGTTTCCGAGGGGTTTTACTAACTATACGGCCGGAGAAAAATCTCCTGCTGTATAGTTGGTCGTTAAACATTATGTATACCCTTCGCGAAATATTTTTCGGTGTCTAGAAACTATACGGCCGAAATTTTTTATTCCTGCCATATAGTTGGTCCTTTTTCATTTCTTGGACGTAAAAACCTTCTGGCAGGACTTCCCGCGTAAAAACCGTTTTTGTCTTTAATCCTTTTTCGTTTTATTCATAAAAAATGAAAAAGGATCAAAGACAAAATCAGAAAAATTTAGTCCCGCGTAGAAACCTTCTGGCATCTTCGACCCTTTTTCGTTTTATTCATCTAAAAAAACAGTTTTGTCGGTTCCAAGTCGGTAACTTAACTGACTTGGACTCAAGATATTTGGAAATATCTTTCTGGAACCAGCTACACGTCCGGAACTATACGGACCGCGACCGTATAGTTGGTCTTTACGCGGTAGGACTTCTCCAAATCCGTGATTTCTTTCCCTGTTCCATTATGATTCTTTTCTTGGACGTGAATTTGTTGTTTCTCATGAGTTTTACCGACCTCTGACCCCTCTTATATACTCCCATTGTGTTTATCACTAAATCATAATCACCAGGAACCAATCTAGCCATTCTCTATCCCATCCCAGGCCGTGGAAAACCCCTGGGTCTCATTGCTCCTTCCAGTGACCGCTCTCGCATCCCTTCCATGGAGGACGGCAACAAGGAGGTGGAGAGGTTTAGCCCGGGTTACAAGGAGTACGTCGAGCCAAGCTTCTACAACAACGACCCCGACGAAGATTGGAGTGACATATACATCAGTCGTGATGTCTATGATCCTCCGGAGATCAACTGGGCAACGATGAAGAGAGCTCAACAAGAGATAGAAGGTCACAAGCCGCATGGAAAAGGGCGTGTGGAGACGGTCAAGTTCATCACCATGGACCCCGGGCCGCACAAGCGTAAGGAATTACCTAATATTGGCGCAGGTGCTAGCAAGGAAGCGATGATGCCACTCTCGAAGCCTACCATTGGTGCTCGTATGAGGGTGAAGCCTCAAGAATAGTGGAGGAACGGTTTCTACTTCCCCGATCCATCAATTATGGATGAGGAAGAAGAAGTTATCCCCAGGACCAAGGACCGCGTGCGAGCACTAGAGATATATCAGAAGCAGGAGGTACTCCATCGCGTTGAAGTCCGTCACCGTCTCAAGGAGATAGATAAGAAGGATGTTCTTCCCCTAGTGGTGACTAAGCTCGCAGATAAGGTGGACACCTTGCAATCTGATTTGCGCAGGTGCTATAGCTGCATCACTGCCCTGGAGGATACCAACCAGAAGTTGCGCACCGCGGTGTTACATGCCATGGCGCCACAGTGATCTACAATAATCACGGTATCAAATAATCGCGAGGGATTATTTGATCCCGCCTAGCTTGGTTCCATGCTTGGGGAGATCTTTAAGACCTTGTAATCTATCTTATAAGTTTTATATTACTATTTAAGCTTTGCATTAGTTCGATCTTAGAAATGAAGTTTGCGTCATTAGAATTCCCTTTAGGAATAGTCGATCCCTTTTATGAACTTCTGAGTTTATTATCATATATGGAGAATTATTGATTTTGTGCTTGTCTTATTATATATATGAATGGCTTGAGTATAATTTTACTTGCACTTGATGATAGCAATAGGAGTCTTCCACACCATTGGTATTAACGGAACATACAAAGATAATTTGGTCAATATGCTGTAAGTTCATGGTTTGATTTACAAAGAAAAATTATCTAATCAGTTAAAATGAGAAAGAAACCTT
Organism: Avena sativa; assembly: GCA_916181665.1. NCBI lineage: Eukaryota > Viridiplantae > Streptophyta > Magnoliopsida > Poales > Poaceae > Avena > Avena sativa. The sequence goes on from OV702284.1 coordinate 148,251,120, forward strand.
GAACAAAGGAAAATTAAGAGTGCTGTCAAATTAGAGTGAGAACAAGTCGAGGTAGAATATTCAAGCTACAAAGATGCTTCATATACAATTGGAATTTTGTAATTGAGATCGTTAAACTTTGAATTCCTACATGAAGTGGAATGTATGGCTAGCTCCTTTACACAACACTTAAAAAAGTGTGAGCATATATATAAAAAGAAGAAGAAAAGAGGAAATAAAATGTGCAAAGAGCAAATAGGCATACACCACTATATTGTAGTGAGACAAAGAAACGTTTGAGATTTTAAATCCCAAGTGAATATGTTAATCCTAAAATACTTGGGACTACCTCGCTAACTCATTTGGTTGAACTTAATACTTGTACATCATGTTGAGAGTAATCTTTTGTGAACTGTTAAATGCTAATGTGTGGAAGCCTTCTAATATTATTCGGATGGTTCGATTAAGGTACTATTCACGAAATTATTCCTATGTATCATTTATGATAAACACATGTTGCAACTGCCTCATTTATTTTATCGACTCAGCTTCATGAATATGAGGATCACATCCATTAAGCCAAACTTGCTCTGGACGAGCAAGATTCTAAGCTTGGGGAATTTGATGAGTGCATATTTGCATCATGTTTTATATTATTATTTTGCATTGTAGTGGTAGGATCTTGGTATTTTACGTCGTTCACGCGCACCTTTTATGTTTATTTTCACCAGGATCAGGACAGATGATGGTACGATGGACACAATTCTTCGTACAGTTGCATTGGAGCGAAAAGGAGTCAAAAACAACATAAATCGCTAATTTGGGAAATATCAATAACACCAGAAGAAAACCCGAAGCGATCGCAGGAGGCAGAAGGTTTAACGACAAACTATACGGCGAGAAGAAATTCTCCGGCCGTATAGTTCCCATTGTATAGTTGGTGCCGCAACCGCCTCCTCAAATAGTTTCACCCCGTGCAACTGGATCAGGGAGACGACATACAAAATGACCAGAAATCACCGAAACTTCACCTTCGGAAGGGATCTGGAGGGGGAACTCATCCACCAGGGATCTATCTTCACCCTACGCAGATCCAGGAGGCTAAGGCATCGATCTTCATCATCAACCGCTGCATCACCACCATCTCCATCCATCCCATCTACATCTTGTCTAGATCTTATTGTAATTTCCATACTCGTTGAGGATTTATACAAGTACTATTCATCTATGATAGATTCCATTGTCTTTGCCATGACGTTCATTGCCTCCATGTCTGAATAGATCATTAGTTCTTGGGGAGATGGAGAAACCCTAGCATGAGAATGAAATAAGATAAAGTTTATTATGATATTCATCACTGTGACCATGTGTTAGATTGTCTTCATCTTGATGTTGGGAGAAGTCAACCTCTCAATATTTTCCTCTTGTGGGGACTTGATGGAGGGAACTACTTATTGGTAGACGGAGGTGTGCTAGCACTTAGAGTGACTATAAAGCTGTTGGCACTCCTAACGTATCAAGTTGGGAACCGAGGAAACTCACGAAACATTGTCCATGCCATGGGATACATCCTACGGGGTAAAGTCCCTTAATAGCATAGTATTTCGATTGATGTTGATTGCTTGTCTACTATGGTTATGAGGATGATGTGAGCAGTGGTTGCTTCCTATTCGTCCAAAGACGGAGTTCCTCCCACACATACATAAGTGAGAATGTTCATGATTATAATCTTTACCTTAGACCTTTTATAAATGCTAGACGTGAATTCGCTACTCCCTGAGAATGCTTTTCCCATTGTAGTTTCACATCTCTTTTACATACGCGTTACTTATTTTCTGTATTCAGTTTGTTTTACTTTACTTATTGTTCTCTTATACAAAAACCCCAAAACACCTTTTTACACAACACTCGCATTTTATCTTTTTACTTAGAACGTTATTTAGCATTTCTATTTTAGTATTTAATTCAAGAGTTATTAGACTTCAGACTCCTGCTCCCTGTGGGATCGATATATTTATTTTGAAACTAGCTACAAACGATTTGTGCACTTGCAGTCATCACAAGTAAACTGGGCTTGGCCCATGTAATACCCCTATTTCGTGAAAACTTTACCTTTTATCCCCAAACTACCCCTGTTTTAGTGGCTGGCCTATAAATAGCCCCTCCCCTCCATTGTAAACCCTAGACTTGATATTAGACTAGAAGAAGACACCTCTTGTGTATCTCTATCTAGTGGGTCTCATGCTCCTTCATGAGGAGCCCCTAATATCCCAATCCTCTTCGAATCTTGCTTAATAGCATTCGGATTGTACAAGATCTTCATATTGAGTTTTCTCTTATGAAGCTATCAAGGTCTCGTCAAGAATCTCGCCTTGTCATGTCAGATTGAGAAGGATTTCTTGCCCAATTCCGATCCTGTCGGATTGTATTGGACCGGTAGCCGCCAGTACAAGTCAACGGTGTGTATTCGTGTTTGTGTCTTGTGTGTGTTCATCGTGTTCTTTGTGTGTGGAGTTCACCGAGTTCATCTCTCCCTCTCACCCCGCGCTTGATTCACCGTGAATCCTAGGCCGACAGGTGGAGGGGGCGGGGTGGGTGAGGTGGTGAGGGAGGAGGAGTCCTCCCCGGTCTCAAACTTGCCCCCAAGTTGGTTTGTGGTAGATACAAAGGAGGATTTCGTATTGGATACGAACTCCCTCTCTCCTACTCTCTTTCTCTCTCAATTGGTGGGAGAAGGAAAGGAGGATTCCCTGTAGGATACGAATCCTATACCTATTCCCTCTATGGAGGAGGGAATCCGCCTATATATTAAGGGGAGAGGGCAAGGGCAAAGTACACAAGTCCACGAGGATCCCCGCTCCGAGCCACCATCGCCGTGTCGCCCTGCCGTCGTCGCTGGCCACCACCTCCTCCGGCCACCGCCGCCTCAGCCTCCGGTCTTCTTCCTCTTCCTCTCATCATTATCTTAGTCATGCGGAGGAGATCTTCACCAACACCCAGAGCAATTCGTCTTCTACCCCATCTAGTTCCAATCTAGTCGGACGATGGAGTACTGCTAAATCTTCATTGACACATTCTCGCTTCGTTTGTGAGTTCTTGATCTCATCTTGATGCAGTGTCATTCTTGTTGCACGTGTGGATACCGGTGGAGGTGCGACAATTGAAGCACTAGTTCTTCGGAGCCATCTATGGGATAATACTTCTACTTACGACTCGCGAAGGCTTGTTACGGGGATCAACGCATGATCAACCTCATCATCAACAAACTTCCGCTAGTTCGGTCTACGAGGGTATGTTCCGTTAGCTCACCCTTGCATTGGATCCTGGTTATGTGCTAGAAATTTTTATTTTTCGTAGTGTGTTCCCTAACAGTGGTATCAGACCGGTCGATGTGTAGGCATAGGTATGGATAGAGGAATAGTCGAATTCCGGCAGTGTTTATCTCGTTCTTCCTACCCAATTGTTCCAATTTTGACCTTGGCGCTATTGTTCCAATTGTTCCAAATATTCCTCTCTAATCAATAACTTCGTCTTCACTTGAGTTGAGGTATATGTTGTCTTCCTTGTCTTCATTGAAAAGCTTTAGCTGAGCATCATAAGTCCTGGAGCATAACGTGATGTAGACATCGTTTTAATGGCTTCGGAATCTAGAAAGAGTTAAAAAGATACTTTGAGTACGAGCGTAGACAGCAAATTCACTAGAAAAGGAGTGTTTGATGCACTATAAATACAGCCACAGACCGTAGGTCATAGGAAATGCAAGTTTTCATAAAAATTTCTTCAAAGGTTGCTTTTATTCTGAAAAGCTATGTCCGTCAGCCTTCACGGGTTTACCAAAACTTTCATGAAGTTCCTTTCCTGCCGCGTTCGCAGCTCCTTCCCGGAACAGGGAGTAACAAGTTACAGTTCTTACACTCTGTAGAGGTGCGTTACTTTACCCATGAGAGATCAACTCTTTGTTGCACAACCGGGCAGCTTATTCCCGTCCACAATTCCATGATGTGGGGCCCAAAAGATGATCCAAGACAATCACTGCCCCCTTCGCGACCTCGCATGCCTCCTTGGTGTACACCATTCCCACATAAGGAATTACGGCAATGGTTTGTACAAATCGTTAGATGCCAGAACTATCGTGGGACGATGAGGGTTCCCACCCATATGCTGCATATCCTCTACGAATTACTAATTAATATGCACGCTTCGAGGATAACAACCATGACCTGCACATCTGGCTTCATGCGAGAGGAAGAAGATACAGCTGACTTCTCCGTCCCATTACAAATCTCATGGTCAACGCGTAATATACGGCGCAAGAATCACTGGCGACATTGGTTGTTAAGTCCTAGGTGATATAGTTATGAACAGTGGTATTCCAACTGTCAGATTTAATAGGTTAGCTGATCACCCTGGATCAGTAACCAATAGTTCACACTATTATTGAAAATAGTGTTTTTAGACCTTTTTGAAATGCAGGTGATAACAACACTGGATTTGTAAAATAATTTACAGAAGATAAACAAAGGACATGAGCAAGTGTGAACTTGCCTTTTGTGATTGCAAGATTATGCACTCACGGTCTTCGAGTCAGTGTATAAGATCCAAAATCTGAAATCAGCATCATTGGTCCGGTAAGGGCTAATGTTTAAAGAAGCAATATGCTTTTATGCATAAGTAATGTGATGCACGTTCTAAACGCAAATCCCGAGGATAACGTTGTCCTAGGGTTTCGATTCCGAAGATGGTTACTTTGGAATGTGTGGTCCTTTTAGATAAGTTTCATAGTTGTACTTTTATTAGAGTTTATGAGTGGTTGTAAACAACACATATGTAGGAGTAAAGTATACATACTTATGACATACTAGTTAGGATTACTTATACAAGAGTTCTTATTTAAAGTGGCAAAAAGGATAACCTTTGAAGAAAAGGTTTCTCTTCTAAGGTCTAAACAAACTTTGTGGGTAGTTAGTGGTGGTTGATGTTATTTGTTTGGTCAAATGTTTTGGCTTGAGTTGCTTTATAATTTAACTACTTCAGACCAAAGTTAACTATAAAACATATAGTAATGCTTATAGTGTTATATTAAGATTCTGTAGACTAGAGTTAACTTTAAAAACAAAGATGATTTTGAGAGTATAATAATTATAACATTTGTATCTAGTGTATCGGAAATGTTTCCTTTAGGTTACTTAAGAATGGTCATTCTTTTTACTTGGATAATGTTTTCTTGATTTTATTATGGAGTAATATCATTTATCTTTTATAGATAAGTGAGTATAGTTTATAATCTAAAACATACTATTACTTAACTACTTATGGGTTTATATAATGTTGTGGTAGTTTTGCAATTTGGTAGTTAATATAGATAGAAAAGGTTTGGGGTATTCATAATTTGTTCTTTAAGGTTTGTATTATAAATGGTAATCTTTTTAGAATAAAATCTTCATTTAAGGTTGAAGATAATTTTAATAAAAGGTATTTATAATGTTTTAAATTATTGAGGCTTTATTTTATTAATTTTTTTTAAGATTAATACTATTTATTAATCTTAATTTACTTATTTTAGGAATATTAATAAGTTTTATTTATCCTTATATGAATTATTAATGAAGTGAATAAGTTTAAATTTGATTTATTAAAGTGTTTAACTTTTTAGTTAACACAAAAGTGGAATATTATATTTTTATCATCTAGGTATTATTCTTGTGAACATTTTGGTATATTACACTTATTTTTGTGATTTAAAAATAATAAGATATGATTTATGTAATACTTATTATTTTAGAAGGACTTAATAAATAACAAATATTTAATTAAGTGGAATAATAGTATATGATTATGGTTTCAAATAATAATTTTTTCTAAGATTTTTGGTATTTTATTTATATTATTAACATTTATCATTATAAAAATATGAATTATCCAAGTTTTATTACTTATAAAACCATTATTAAATAATATTTATTTAAATAATTATCATAAGAATATTTGCTAATAAGTTTAAGTTGTAGATTTTTTCTACATATTTTCATATATTATACATATTTTTATGAATTGTAAATCAAAAGTTATTAATTAAACAAGATTTAATCATTTATTTGATTTCTGGAATATTAATTGCATTATAACATTTTATTTATTTCCTAACAGAGAATACTTTTTACAACGTACCAAGAGCTAGCCCTAGTCACTGACTAGTGGGCCAGTTTCCACCTCATCTCACTGGTTAAAGAAAATACATTTGTTACTTACCTTCTCTCTACTCTCAGTCGATGACGCATGGGCTCTAGGCCACGTCACTTGCCACGCAGGACAACGACCAGTCAAACTAGCCGACGTGGTGCGATCATGACGTAACGATGGCGTCAGCATCACCACCGCCACCAGAGGTTGGTCGCCGGCGACGATCTACTGCGCCCCAGCAAGCGAAATAGACCTAGTTCGAATAAGCGCAACCTACAGAACCTAATAGTGGCAGCGCCGCTCGGAAATAGTCATCGGAGCTTCAGCTCCGACGAGCTCCGACGGTGGCCGACGGTGGCTTACGGTGAAACGGCGATTTACAACGAGATCAGACGATTCAAGGATGTTGGAAGGTTTAGGAACTCACCCTGATGATGATTGAGTGGTCGGCGAGGACATGCGCGGTCGGAAACGAGCTTCCCGACGAGGATTCCGACGAGCTGCTGCGAAGAGGAACGGCAAAATTCACCCGCTCTAGTGCTCCCCTTGATGCAAGATTCTACCCCGAGGATCTACGGAGGAAGGCGCTTCTCCATGGCTGCTCAGAATGGTGTGGGAAGATGTGATTCGATGGTGAGAGGTGGCTCCGGTGAGCTAGGGTTTCGGTCCTGTTCGTATCTAAGAGGATAAGGAGGAATTGGAGATAGGGATTGAGGCAGGGCGTCGCGGTGGCCTTCTTATCCCCTCCTGGCAACGACGGCGTTGATCTTGGCGCAATGACGACGATGACGGCATCGGGCGGCGGCGAGCTCCGCCAGCGAGCTGTCTGTGTGCGTGACGATGACCGTTTTGCGGATAACCCCCTAACGTTCTTTGCTTCTCAACCCATAGTCCTTTGCTGTCCCCACTTGTCAGTCATAGAAGAAAAAAAATTGGGCTGGTTACTGGGCTGTTGTGGGCTCCAGAGGGGCGTCAGATAGGTGTAGGGGTGTTGGGCCACGGCCAGGTTTGGTTTTTATTTGTTTTATCCTTTTTCTATTTTCTGTTTTCTTATTCAGATTTGAATTTGATTTATATTTTGAACTTTTCTTTGTATGATTTGTTTGCTGGATATTTACAACAACACTAAAATATACTTAGTCTCATTTGTGAAATTTTATTATATCATCTTTTTGTATTTCTTTTAGTTACTTAATATGAACCCCCTTGTTAATATTTTATATAAGATTTTCTTATTATTTTTCTCTCCTATTTTAGTTAGGGATTTCTTGAATGATATATTCTTATTTGTTTATACACTTAACTCTTCTTGGCTTATAGTTAGAATATAAATTTTATATTTATAATGATCCTGGATCATTGTTTGATGCATGAAACATAAAAGACATTGATATGGTTATTACTATTCCAATTAATTTAGAAAATGAGATGTGTATGTTCTATTGTGATAAACAAAGAAATTTACGGTTATGAATTATAAATATTTACCCTAGAGTTTAGGGTTTTTAATATACTTAGATTCCTTTTTTGGATATGAGTAAAGAATTGATAACTAAGAATATTATTTTCTATTTGTGATATTTGATGACATCACCTTTAATAAAGGAAGGTTTTAATTAGAATATTTTATGGAAATGAATTGATAAAGATATACTTAAGCACATATAGTTATGATGGTTGGAATTAACAAAGATGTGATTATGTAATTTGCTATAGGGAAATATTTCTATAAAGTCTTATAGACATTAGATGATGGATCAACAGTATGAAATGGATATTATGTTTGATTTGAGATTTAGAGTTGATTGCTTAACAAGATTAAAATAGGGAAATGATTTATAACATATAATTATATTTCACAATCTTGGATCTCTAATTAAGGAATTCCTTTTCTAGATATAATACTTCTTCCTATCCAACATCATGGTTAGTATGATGGGCTTACTTATTAAAATCTTCTTATTCATATATCATTCTTCTAAGCTTATGGATGAATCCAATGAGTTTGATACAAAAGTATTTCATAATTTTCTCATATCCTTGCTTGGTTATATTACTATTCTACTGTTGATAAACTTCCATCCAACCAGTAGTTCCTTCAACTTCACTGACAATCTTCGTTAATATTCCATCACCGATCTTTCTCTAAAGTTGACTATCCTTTAAGATGAATAACATCACTTTTATAACTCTATGTTGTACTAGCTTTAATTGAATAATACTATCTATATGGTCTTTACTCCAACCCTAATTATATTTATGTAGCTTGCAATGACTACTCTGAGATAACTTATTTCTACGAAGGTTATAATCATGTTCTACCCACCAGTATTACTTATACCAATATAAGCATTTAATGTTGGTGGCTAAAGCATCACCATTATAATCCTTAAATCATTTATTGCTTAAGTTCTTAGTTGACTCAACAAGGTTTTATCAATCCTACTTTTCATTGGCTTGAAACTATTTTCTTAGCATCTCATATTGGATTAAGGTTATTTATGGACTATGCCCTCTTAAAAATATTTAAGTAGATGTTATGATAAGATCAAGAAATAGTAGATCAAAGATTGATAGTTAAATAATTTGTGAATCAATGGTTGATTACTCAAAATTGATGAACAACAGATATTAAGATAGGTTCCATAAAGATTACTATAGAAAGAAACATATATATAGTAGATCATCTTGACTTAATCTCTTTCCAACTCCAACTCATTAAAAGAGTTTTTAAGGTTAGGTATTACTATGATACTCATAGTAGGAATAGATAAAAATAAGATAGGTCAGCACTAATCATTGCATTTTTATTATTCTAATGGTAATCTTAACTTAGTATTCATAGGTTGGTATGATGAATAGTATGATATGATCCCTTAAGGATCATATATGAATCATTTAAGCAATGTATTATGAGTGACATTTATTATATCTGGTATACCCTTAGACCAAATCATGTTTAACCAAATAGGGTTTTAGCAAAGTTCATATTGAAACTTATCGCAGTTAACTTGATGATCTACTTCAATTCCATCAAGTTAAGAGAAGCTTCAATCACTTTGACAAGTTTTGTTTAACAGCGCGAAAAATATTCGGATTTTCTATGCATGAATGCAATGCACACATCTGGGTTCAGCTTATTTCTAAGCTTTAATGCTGGGATGTTACATGTGATTAGTGGCCCGATCTGACTTTACGATCTTCAGATTGAGACTTATTTGTGAAGTGTACTTCGGGTGCACATAACAACTTTGTCGGGTGCCTGTTTTTCTGCAATAGTCGAGAGAAACTTTGCACATTGGGCTTTTGTGAATTTGGTGAAGTTCACACGAGGGTCACGTGTATTGACAAAGTCTAGTGAAGATATTGTACTATTTATAGTGCAATGGGGACACACCCTAGATAAGTTTAAAAGCAAGACGATCGATTATGATGCTTTCTTACCACGTAGGTAAATAACAGTTCTCTACATCACCATAGAGCCCTGTAAGTTAGCACAGCGTGTTAGATGTGTCTAACTTGTTTTTGCAGTAAGTGATGTGGTATAGTAATGTGATGTTTATAATGCGATGTATGATATGTGTTATGTTGTAATCTCGTACGGCATGAGTGGCAGGAGCCGCGATGATTGTCATATTATTAGTGTAATAGCCATAGTTGTTTTTACTTTATTAACTAAGAGTACCAATAGTTTTAAAAGCAAGACTTGGTGATGATGATGAAGCAACGATGGACCTCGATGATATGCCCAAGGCGTGTGGAGGAGTACATGGCGCCGGAAGAGGTTGATGATGGAGATCTTTAATGTAAAGTGCTATACCATATCACTATATGAATTGCATGTGATAGTAATCCTTTTATGCACTTTATTTGTTGCATGGTAGTCATAATAAATAGGGTGATCTCTCACTTAAAAATTATCTAGTAATATTGTGTTCTCCCTAAGTTAGGCACCACATAACATGGGCTTTGAACGGGTGTGGGTCATGTAACATGGGTGAACCTAGCGACGTTCATAATATGGGTGCGAAACTCTCACACTGCCGGTATACTAAGGTTCACTTGACATACTACCTAGAACGTCTATAATATAAAACACAAGAATCAAAATATTAACAAGAGTCATATGTTGATATGATTGGTATGATTACCTACCGGTCTTATTTTCTCTTGCACGATGTGACATTAGTGGCGGGAAAATAAGTTCATGGATCTTGAATCACTAAGTATCAATCATGAGAGATATTGATTTTAGTGGGAGCTACACTCTGAATTTTGTTAATCTTGAGTAGTTCATTAATTATGAAACAATGTCTAAATGAATTTGCAATTTTTTGTAGATCAATGGCACGCAACAACTTCCCTTTAGCTGGTAGTTAGAGAAAGGAAACTCCATGAATCTCGTACAAACTTTGTGGACTAGTGATATGGGGTGGCCCGATCTTCTCAGCAAGCACTTGTCGATGATGATGGTGGATGGATGATAACTAGCCTATAGCTATGAACTCTCCCGCTCGAACCCTGATGCCAATGCAACAGCTCTCGAACCCTGTGGGATATTCACAACACCACGCTCTTATGCACGCAGTCGTCGACCATGAACGGTAGTTTGCAATCTACTAATTTACAATGGAACAACAGATCACACTCAATTGCAGTAGTATAACTCGATCACAGGGTAATTTTATAGGTTCTAATAAGAAACAACTCCAAAATATTTTTAACGTGCTCTCACCTAAACTAGAGGGCGTTCCCAGGATTATATGGCCGCCGGAACGTCTGAAAATTGCGAAACAAAAACGTGTCTAATACAGTAAGATCCGTCTGGATCTGATGGAAACTTTTAGGGCCAGATTTTCCGCCCTAAGTAGGGTGGATTACCCCCCCCCCCCCCCCCAGATTATCCTCCCCTGGGCCAGATTATCCGCCCCCCATACAGTACGACGCGCCTGAAGTCCTTAGCAAAATTTCTGGAACAGGGCCGGATTATTCGTGGGTGTGGGTGCCGGATTATCCGTGGTCTGGAGACGTGTAAGTACTCGTTGGAAAGCTCTCGGAATTATCTTTCCAACAAGTACTAATTTGCTTGATTTAGAGTTCGTACAAAGAATCCACGTCCGTTTCAATTTCAGAGCTTCTGTCTGTCCGAACTGAACCTTCCTTCTTGATGATCTTCTCTTGCGCCTTCCTCCCTCTCCTCGCTCGCGCATCATTGGCGATCATCATGCTGGGCTCCTCTTGTACCCCTTCTCCTCCTCGTGTTATGCTTGCTTCCTCAACGAACCTGATCATACACAAGTGCATAGATTTAGGCAGTATAAAGTTCTCACTATCATAAACATCAGATTCATTTAGGAGTGAATTCACCTGTTGTTCAAGTAGCTTTGCACGAGCTCGTGTAATGGGTCCAATTCTAATCTCATTGGACTGATCCTTCTTAGCAGCAGCTGGAACATCTTCAGTCGTAATTGGGGCAGGTGTAAGTATAGGTATGTCCTCATCATCTCCCCCCTTCAAAAGGCGTCGACCTCGACGCTCCAAGGTCTTCTCCATCATATGGTGACAAATCAGCAACGTTGAAGCTGTTGCTAACTCCACCAAACTCAGCAATAGGAATATCAATCGAGTAGGCATTATCATTGATCTTGGCTAACACCTTGTAAGGACTAGCACCACGAGGCCTCAATTTGGATTGTCAAAGCTTAGGGAACCTATCCTTGGGCAGATGCACCCATACCATGTCTCCAGGCTTGAACACAATCTCCTTTCTTGCTTGATTCCTTGCAGCAGCAATGTTCTTGACTTTCTTCTCAATAGCTTCTCGAGTCTTCTCATGTATTTTCTTCACATATTCAGCATGTTTTGATGCCTCCATATCAACTCTCTCATGTAATGGTAGAGGCAACAGATCAAGTGACGTCAATGGCTTGAAACCATACACCACCTCAAAAGGACAAAGCTGAGTAGTAGAATGCATAGCCCTGTTGTAAGAAAATTCGACATGTGGCAAACACTCTTCCCACTCCCGCAGATTCTTCTTGGTCATAGTCCTCCACAACTATGACAATGTTCTATTCACCACCTCCATCTGACCATCTGTTTGGGGATGACAAGTAGTACTGAACAGCAACTTCGTTCCAAGCATCCCCCATAAGGTCTTCCAAAAGTAGCTCATGAACTTCACATCACGGTCAGAAACAATCATCTTTGGTACTCCATATAGTCTCATGATGTCCCTGAAAAACAGGTTAGCAATATGTGACGCATCGTCGCTTTTGTGGCAGGAAATAAAATGAGCCATCTAGAGAATCTATCTACTACCACAAATATATAATCATGACCTCTCTGAGTTTTGGGTAAACCTAGCACAAAGTCCATGATAATATCTTCCCAAGGTGTAGTAGGTGCAGAGAGAGGTGTACACAAACCATGAGGCTTCAACTTTGACTTGGATTTGTTGCATGTAATGCAGCACCTCACAAATAGATATACATCACGCCTCATCTTGGGCCAATAAAAGTGATCAGCGAGCATGAGCAAAGTCTTCTCACGCCCAAAGTGACCCATCAAACCTCCAGCATGTGATTCCTGTACTAAAAACAAACGCAAAGACGATTCTGGAATGCATAGTTTGTTAGCTCTAAACAAATAGCCATCATGTATATGATACTTATCCCAAGCATGTTTCAAAGCACACAAATGATATGGTTCAGCAAAATCATGATCAATTGCATAAAGTGTAGAAATACTCTCTAATCCAGGAATTTTAACATCTAGATGTGTCAATAACATGTTCTTCCTAGATAATGCATCAGCAACCACATTCTCGTTTCCTTTCTTATATTTAATGATGTAAGGAAACGACTCAATAAACTCAACCCATTTAGCTAAGCATCTATGCAAGTTTGATTGAGCTTTAAGATACTTCAATGCTTCATGATCAGAATGTATGATAAATTCTTTTGGCCACAAATAATGTTGCCAAACCTCAAGAACTCTAACAAGTGCATACAATTCTTTATCATAAACAAGATAATTTAGTCTAGCACCAGCAAGTTTATCAGAAAAATATGCTATAGGATGACCCTCTTGCATCAAAACGCCAACAATTCCTATACCACTAGCATCACATTGAACTTCAAATTGCTTTGAAAAATCAGGTAATGCAAGCAAAGGTGCAGTAGTAAGCAAACGTTCCAATGTATCAAATGCAATATCTTGGGCTGCGCCCCATACAAATGGCACGCCTTTCTTAGTCAATTCTGTCAATGGTGCAACAATAGTGCTAAAATCTTTCACAAAGCACCTATAGAAACTAGCTAAACCATGGAAACTACGCACTTGACTCACATTCATGGGAATAGGCCAATTTTGAATTGCTTCAATTTTAGATTGATATACTTCGACCCCATGCTTAGATACAACATATCCAAGGAACACAACTTTATCTTTTGCAAATGTGCACTTCTCAAGATTAGCATATAATTGATTATCTCACAACACTTGCAAAACTTGTATAATATGATCAGAATATTCAGTTTCATTGCGGCTGTATATGAGTATATCATCGAAATAAACAACCACAAAATGACCAATGTACTTTCTCAAAACATGATTCATTAATCTCATGAATATACTAGGTGCATTAGTAAGACCAAAAGGCATAACTAACCATTCATACAAACCAAATTTTGTTTTGAAAGCAGTTTTCCATTCATCCCCTTCTTTCATCCTAATTTGATGGTATCCACTACGCAAATCATTTTTTAGAGAAAATAGCACTCAATTCATCCAACATATCCTCTAAGCATGGAATAGGATGACGATGTCGAATTGTGATGTTATTAATAGCTCTACAATCTACACACATGCGCCATGTACCATCTTTCTTAGTTACTAAAATAACAGGAACATCACAAGGGCTAAGAGAAACACGAATGTACCCTTTGTTGAGCAACGCTTGTACTTGTTTCTATATCTCCCTTAGTTTTGTCGGGGTTGGTTCAGTATGGTGCCCGGTTTGGCAATGTGGCGCCAGGGATCAAATCTATTTGATGCTCAATGCCATGAAATGGAGGCAATCCAGTTGGCACATCTTCTCGAAACACATCACCAAATTCCTGCAAAACAGTAGATACACCAAGAGAAATAGGGGTCATGTCGTTAGAAACCAAAACCTCGCCGTTATACATGAGCATAAGTGGCATGGCTGTAGGATCCTCACTAAATTCTCTCCTATCCTCTTTGGTGGCTAGTATTACTAGATTAGGCACTCTCTCACTTTTCGTTATATAATTCTTTTGGGGATCATTTACAACGCTCACAGTTTCAACACTCTCTCGCCTAGGTGCATCTTGCAAGTTCACTTCAATCTTCGAACGAGATTCATTCACAATTTGTAGTGGTGTCATCTGCTGCAAATTGATTTTCTTGCCCTTGAACTCCCAATGATATGTATTGGCTCGTACATTGTGTTGCACATGGCGATCATAAAGCCAAGGCCTACCCAAAAGTAAATGGAAAACAATCATAGGGACCACATCAAAATCAATAGAATCCTTGTATGGCCCTATCTCAAAGTTCACATGTACCATATGGTTTACCTTCATCTCACCGTTGTCACTCAACCATTGTATGTAGTATGGCTTGGGATGAGGTAAATATGTCAAATTCATCTTGGCACACAACTCCTTGCTTGCAAGATTTCTGCAGCTACCTCCATCAATAATGACTTTGCAAGCTTTGCTTGGGCCAATGAGAGGTTTTGTTTGGAACAAGTTGCAGCGCTGAGAGTCCACAATGGGCTGCACACTAAGAATGCGTGGAGAGACAACTATGGTAGGCGCATGCTTAGGAAAGGCATCCATACCTTCCTCCTCATAATCAACGCCATGATCATCAGGATCAACATCATCTCCACTCTCATACTCGCCTTGGTCATTCACAAATATCACCTTGCGGTTTGGACAATCTCGCTTGAAATGTCCCCTTCCTCCACAAGTATGGCACTCCACATCATGAGTACGAGCTGTTGACATATTGGAACCCGTGCTAGCAGCAGGAGCAACAGGTTTCCTAGCTTGAGAACCATAGGATGACTGAGGTGTAGGCTTGCAAGATGGTGTAGTAGTGTGACCAGCAGCCGCATTAGATGTAGGAACATGTGGCGGCGGTGTAGATCTTGCTGAAAAGCGGCTTGTGGAAGGGTATCTTGCACGCGCCTTCGCCTCTTCAGCAAGGTGTGATTCGGCCTCCCTTACATGATGCAACAATTCATTCATAGTCTCATACCTATGATGACGAACAATGCTCTTGATTTGTAGCTTCAAATTATTGAGAAATTGATGCATGGTCATCTCAAGAGATTCACGAACTCTATCACACTGCATAAGCATCTCCATCTCCATGTAGTACTCATCAACCGACATGGTTCCTTGTCTAAAGTTTGTCAACTTATCAAAAACTGAGCACAGGTAGTTGGTGGGTACAAAGCGTTCCTTCATGATACGCTTCATCTGTCGCCAAGTCATCACTGGAAGGTCATTGTCATCCCTTCTATTCTGCACAAGGGCATTCCACCAACGCAAAGCATAACCATAAAATTCTGACGTGCAAGCTTGAACTTATTTTCTTCAGTGTACTCATACAAGCGCCAGAGCTTCTCAATCTTCAACTCCCATGTGAGGTAATCTTCAGGATCAATGGAGCCATCAAACTTGGGAATTGAGAACTTGGGCTTGCCTGTAACATCCCAAAAATCATAGTTTCAAATTCATTCATATCATCTTTGCATCATTCATCCATTTAGGGTTTTCTTAAAAATCATCTAGAAACAGAAGTTGGAGCTATGATTTCATGTGGATAATTTATCCCAAATGACCATCACCCTTTGTAAATTGAAAGTTTAAATACTTGTTTGCTTGCCTCCATTGATGGAAAGATTAGGTGAAACTTTTAAAACCCAAGTTTTCAAATTTAGAAATGGATTCAAAGTCCTTTTTCAAATATTTGCAAACTAGAGCAAATCTCTGTTTACTTTGAAACCCAAGCTTGACCAAGCTTTGCCAAGTAAACACTTAGTTAAAAATGACTGTTTATGAAACCACAAAACCCTACAAAATTTCCAAAACAGTTTAGATTCAAAAGGATTTGAATTCATATCAAAAATCATTCCAGGAAATTGAAATAGAAAAAAAAAGAAAGAAAAGACTTAAACAAAAGGAAAAGGCCGCGCGGCTAGAATCTGGCCCAGCAGCCAAGCAAGCCCAGCAAGCCCACCCGGGGATCCTCGTTTCTTCTCACACGCGCGAACACACGCAGACAGACGCTGACAACACGACCCCACAATCACTTTGCGCGTTACGCTGACAAGCGGGACCAGACCACGTCACCCTCGTCTTCCCCAGACTGCGCCTGTGACCACGTCGCTGCGGCAGTGATGGCCGGTAATGGCGCGGAGTAAATGGGCAGTAATCCTCGAGCGTTTCTTGTCGATTCCCCGGCTATAAGACCCTCTCTGCCCCGCGATCTTTTTCCCCCAAACACCTCGCTCACTCCGCCACCAGGCTGCCCGCAATCCTCCGCGAATCGCCGCTGACAGAACCCTCTCCGGCGAGCGATTCAGGTGAGCCTCGCGTTCCCCTCTACCTATCGTTCTTGCTGCCTGACTCAACGCATCTTTGCGCATCTCCTGACCTCACTAGTCCGTCTTGTACTGCCCCAGGTCGCCGGTTCCACTCGACACCGTGAGCACTGACGGCGACATCAACTCCGACGAGTTTTCCCGGTAAGCACAGACCGCCCCTCGCCTCCCCGTTCATGCACACAACTTCCCCTTGACCCTGTGAACCTAATCGTGTCGCTCTTTTGCCCTGAGGTGGTTCACAGCGACGTCCACGACGACCACCTGACGCAACCAACGCCGCCACGAACTCCGGTGAGCAATCACAGCCGTGCCCGAGCGCCCCCTGACCAACCACGAGTACGTCGAGCCTCGCCAAGATCTCCTGAGCACGGTGAGCTACTCCTCGTTCTCTCTTACCCCCTGTAGCGCCGCCTCCGTCAACGACTGACAGTCCTGCCGCCGGTAGCCGCCGCTCCGCCACCGGATCTTAGTCAGTACAATAGCAGCCGTCGGATCCTTATCGTAGCGCTATGATAGAATCACTTACTCTGAAACGGTACGCGATCTGAGCCGCCTGATTTCATTTAAATCCTACGGCTGTGGATCTTGATCCGATGCGAAGCGGTACGGGCGAATGAAAACACGACGCGTGGCAAAGTTTAGATTAAAAACAGAATTTAAAACCTGATTTAGATTCAAACTTCAAATGCTCATAACTTTCAAATGCCACGTTAGGTTTTTGCAAACTTTATATCGTTGGATTCAGTGAAACAAGGCCTTTCAGAATATCCACTTTATTTAGCATATAGTAACAGTTAAAAATGATTTTAATTGTAGAACATGTTTTGGGACCATTTTAAATGGAAATTATGTTGGTAAATTATGTGGATGCCAAATGAGTTTAGTTGGCAAAATTTTGTGTTAGGTTAAGTTTCTGAACTCATGAGCATACTTGGTGGAATTTTCAAAGAAATCACACTTGGTATATTCTTGCATGCATGCATTCATATTATTTTTGTATGTATATAAATTGTGTGTAATTGTATGCTATGATTTCTTGTGTAGATTTTGCTAGTGATTGTGATTGTGAAGAGTGCTACTCTCCCCACTACCAAGGCAAGTGATATTTTCATCAACATTTCTGTCCTATGTTTTGTACTAGCATTAGTTATTTTGCTAGAATTTATTGCATGATATTTTGCCAAGTGCTAAGGTGGGAAATCCCAAGTAGAATGGAATAGTAGAAATGCTAAGGAAATTATCCTATGGTAGGTTGTCATATTCTGCTTAGTCTAGCTACTTAGCAAACCAGGGTGGTGAACATCTATATAGTTTATGATAAAACATTCTAAGTCAAGAGACTTATGTTTTTCTTAATAAAACAACTATGTCAAATGAACCTCCTGGGTGGAATGGAATGTTTGGGTTATGTTGAGTGGTTACACAAGGCCATGGACTTGGGTTGTGTATCTCACTTGTGGTATGCCACCCAGGCACAAAGGGATTTGGAGGCCAAGTGTTGAGAAAGCTTACAGTGCAACCACTTGGCAATATGGGCTCTGCCATGATCATATAGGTTGCTAGAACTTAGTCACTTGGACAGTTGGTGGTAGATGGGATGATAGGATGGAACGCGTCCATTTGACTAAGGAAAAGCTTCTGAAAGGTCCTGTCTTGGGAAACCAAGTCTGGTGGGGAAAGTGCACAACCTCTGCAGATGGAAAACCTTAGTACTTAGCCTTGTCCAAGGAAATGGACACTTTGAGCATCAAGACATGGAAGCTACAAGAATCTCATCACTCCAACTTCTAAATAAAATTGATGGGTGAACAAGGGTGAAGGACCCCAATGTCTATTGGTGGTTCCTTGGGAATGTTTTGACAAAGAAAAACTTAGTGATTTCAACTAATAGGTAAAATCTATTTTCAAGCAAAGCAAGCCAAGCTACACTTAGCCAAAATGCATATAGTAATATAGTCCACTTAAAATATAATACGGTATCACTTGCCAATACTATTCCAAAGTATTGACCCTCTGTGGCTGTAACTTGTGATGTTGCAGGTTACTCTGATGATGAATAGGAGTCATGAGTCTACACTCAACATGCTTGCCTGTGGCACATGAAGATGAAGACTTATGTTTATTTACTTATTCCTTAAACTCTTGTATTAGGCCTATGGCCCTGAGTTGTAAAAGACTATGTTTTATCTCTGGAATGAATGTAATAAACGACCTTTGTATCTGTGTACTTCATCTTAAACTGTGGATGCTAGCATTGATCCAGGGACTAGCATTGCAATCACAGGGATCCTATCCTTTATAAGGAGGGGTCTAACAGATGGTATCAGAGCACTGTGTTGCCTGTAGGATTATGACCCTAGGATTGGAAAACCACTAAGGAAAAAAAAAGAGTTTTTCAAATACTTCTACACTTGTCTATTCTTCTCGTAAAACTTTTCTAATCTCTTTCAACCTCCTTTGCAGATGAACTCCATCAACGAAGCCGTGAAGAAGGGACCACTCATGACCATGACCTTGGAGTGTGAGACGGAGTTTCCCAGTATCCTCAAGGATCTCATGGAAGCAATGGATGCACATGGTGAAGCCGTGTACAAAGGATTTCCAGTGATGGATGAAGGAGTGGAGTATTGGTGGGTGCAACTTCACTTGTACAAAAACAAGGAAGACAACCACAAAGAAAGGGGATTCTGCATGTACACCAACACTACAATGCACACCACATTCTTTGAGTCAGCCAGGGATGCAGCTTGGAGGACTATCAAAGAACTAAGTGCTAGAGTCAAGTGCAGAATGCTCAACCTCCAAAAGGACTTAGAGAAAGAGAAGGAGCTTACTCAAGAATTGGAAGACACCAACCAAGAGATAAGGGGAGATGTTATAGACCTAGTGATAGAGTCAAGAGAGCAAGACTGGTGGATTGCCTCTAGGAACATTGTGTTTAATAATAGATCCCGTGAGATTGGATTGTAAGGACACTTCGTTAGTTGGACCACCACTTATCACCTTATTTTCCAAAATGATACCTTAAATAAGTTGGACTTGTTTGATGTAATGGATTGAGTATGCATGACATATGTGGTATTGTGTTCCATGGTTATGTATGAGATGGTTGTTTTTGTGTTCATCTTAAATAGTGTTGTTCTAACTTTTCAATTTTATAAATAGATGCCTATTGCCGTCAGCACTGTTGAGAAGTTCCAGGTTACTCGTTTCGGACCCCGTATCGTTGATCTTACCACTCTGCTCAATCTCCCTCTTCCTACCATCACGGTGTACCCACTCACCAAGTTCGAGAGGAAGGACCTCTGGGCTTCAAGGTGAACCAGCCCGGGCGCCAGACTGAGCCTACTACGGAGGCCATCGTCTTCAAGCTGATGCACGACGACAGGGAGAGAGGCATGGAGGTAGTCATGCAGGACCTGATAGGACGACTGTTAGGCCGTCACTCCCGACAGGTTAGGGGCACTCACTTCCACGCCTTCGGAAGGCGTGATGTAGATGGAGATTCCATCGACTTTGAGGACGACTCGAGGAGCACTGCAGAGCCGATACGCCTCTATCTTCAGGACTTAGAGACTCTTCTCAGGCACGTAGATACGGATAGGACGAACGTCATGCTAGGTAATGACGAGCTCCAGGTGCAGCTACGCGAGAAGGACAAGCTTTTCGCACAGCAAGATGAGATGATCAAGGAAATGGAGACGAAGTTCGAGGCTCAGGATCGCAAGTTCAAGAGTCAGGAGAAACGCGTCCAGGATAGGAACAAGAAAATCCGGGACATGACCGAGGAACTGAAGTCCAAGGACTTCCAGCTTGAGCAGCAGCAGATGGTCATTGAGAGGCTTCGCTCCCAGAAGAGGGCTCTCAAGGCCAAGGTCGATTCCTTGACCACTATGATTGAGGAGAACAAGACCGCGATGGAGAACGCGGGTCTTGCCTTCGTCGAGGAGGAGATTGACACTGATGAGTAGACTTGGCTACTCGTTTACTTTTCATATTCATACTTGTTATTGTGAACTTATTATTGGACCATCCGACATGTGGATGGCTTGCCGCTTGTGTGTTTACCTCATGAGCTTGTTATGTGGTTGTTGAACTTTTATTCTTATGTTGCTTGATATGTGTTTGCTTATGATGTATTGTGCATGAAACATCTATGGGTATCTCATCCTTATCTATTTGAACAAACCACAGATGCCTCCCCGTCGCGCAAACCCCAACCCCAACAACATCACCCCGGAAATGCAACAAATGATGAACGTGCAAACACAGCTTATGCAAATGATGACAACGTTCATCCAAAACCAGAATAACAACAACAACAACAACAACAACGACCCCAACAACAACAACAACAACAATAACAACAACAACAACCCTCCGGGTTTCGATATGCTCACCAGATTTCTGCGTCTGAGGCCAGCAAAATTTTCGGGAACAACTGATCCCATGGTAGCCAACGACTGGTTACGTTCTGTGAACAAAGACTTAGTGACCGTGGGCTGCACGGATGCTGAAAAGGTCAGGTTTGCAGCACATCTGTTGGAAGGACCAGCTGCCACATGGTGGGACAACTTCCAAATCACCACTCCTATTGATGAGGTGACTTGGGATATCTTTGAAGATGGTTTTCGCACGGCTCATATCTCATCAGGGATAATGAGTCTGAAAAAGAAGGAGTTTCACAACCTGAAACAGTGCCACCGCAGCGTGGCAGAATACATAGAAGAGTTCAACAATCTGGCGCGCTATGCACCGGATGAGGTTGATACAGATGCCAAGAGAAAAGAAAAGTTCTTGGAGGGTTTGAATGATGAGCTGAACCTACAGTTGTCTGTGGCATATGTTCCAACTTATCTGTCGTTGTGTGACAAGGCTGCTATTTTGGAAAGTAAAATGAAGCAAGTCGAGAGTAGGAAGAGGAAACACTCCGACAAACACAGCTCGGGATCGTCTCACAAACGATCTCACTATGATGACAGTGGCAGCTCAGGATCCCATAAACATGGGAAATTCAGCAAGCACAACCGTTATGACAATAAGCACCACCGCAGTCATGACAAGGACAAGTACAAGAACCACAAGGGTGGACATAAGAACCACTATGGTGGAAATGGTAGTGGAAGTGGAGGCCAACCTCCTAAAAAGGACATCAGTCAGGTTGAGTGCTTCAAATGCAAGAAGATGGGACACTATGCCAATGAGTGCCCCGAAAAGAAGGTGGAAGGACCTAACAAGCCGAATCCTTTCCAGAAAGGACAGGTTAACCACATCAATGTGTAAGAGGTCTATGAGGAGCCTGATGCCGTGGCTGGTAAGTTCAGACTCAATTCAATTTCAGCATTTGTACTCTTTGATACCGGTGCATCTCATTCATTCATATCAAAGGCATTTGTTGAAAGAAATGAACTGCCGGTAGAAACCATTGGGTGTCCTATAAGAGTAAGTTCTCCGGGGGGAGAAATGATAGTAAACTCGGGTTGTCATGACTTAGTCATAGAGTTTGGAAAATATAAGTTTCCAGTGAACCTAATAATTTTGGATTCCCAAGGACTAGATGCAATTTTGGGAATGGATTAGATGGCTAAACATGAAGGAGTACTAGATTGTGCCAATCGTGCAGTTACACTCACAACCCCAGAAGGGAAAAGAATAAAATTCAAGTCAAACTTTGAATCCAAAGGAAGTAGGCTGAACTCTCTTAAGGGGGTTAGCATGGACAGCGTACCAATAGTGTGTGAATATCCGGATGTGTTTCCGGAAGAGCTACCAGGAATGCCACCGGATAGGGATGTGGAGTTTCTGATAGATTTGGTGCCAGGATCAGGACCAATAGCTAAGAGACCATACAAAATGTCAGTTGATGAATTGAAAGAACTCAAGAAACAGCTAGGAGAACAGTTACAGAAAGGATTTATTCAACCAAGTTCATCATCTTGGGGAGCCCCAGTGTTGTTCGTGGAGAAAAAGGATAGAACACAAAGGCTATGTATTGACTACCGTTCTCTCAACGAGGTTACCATCAAGAACAAATATCCTTTGCCAAGAATCAACGACTTATTTGATCAGCTAGAAGGAGCATGTGTATTCTCGAAGATTGATCTCCGGTCAGGTTATTTTCAACTCAAGATACGAGAGCAAGATATACCAAAAACAGCATTCACCACAAGGTATGGATTATATGAGTATACCGTGATGCCTTTCGGTTTAACCAACGCTCCAGCATACTTCATGAATATGATGAACAAGGTGTTCATGGAATTCCTTGACAAGTTCGTTGTCGTTTTCATCGATGACATCTTGGTCTACTCCAAGAGCAAGGAAGAGCATGAAAGACACTTACGCTTGATACTTGAGAAACTGAGGGAACATAAACTATATGCCAAATTCAGCAAGTGTGAGTTCTGGTTAGAGGAAGTTGGTTTTCTTGGTCATGTGATGACGAAGGATGGTGTGGAAGTTGATCCTGCTAAGGTTTCAGCTATGACAGAATGGGAATCACCCAAGAATGTGAAAGAAGTTCGTAGTTTCCTCGGCTTAGCAGGTTACTACAGAAGGTTCATTGAAAATTTCTCGAAAGTCGCTAAGCCTATGACAGAATTGCTAAAGAAGGACAAGAAGTTTGCTTGGTCTGAAGGTTGCGAAGTCAGTTTTCAAGAATTGAAGAGGAGACTTGTAACAGCACCAGTTCTATGTCTGCCAGATTTGGAAAAGGATTTCCAAGTGTATTGTGATGCTTCTCATCAAGGTTTGGGTGCCGTACTTATGCAAGATGGTAAAGTCGTAGCCTATGCTTCGAGACAACTCAAAACTCATGAAGTAAACTATCCTACTCATGATTTGGAGTTAGCCTCTGTCGTTCATGCACTCAAAACATGGAGACATTACCTTTTGGGAAAGCGTTGTGAAGTGTTCACCGATCATAAGAGTTTGAAGTATATCTTCACCCAGAAGGAAATCAACATGAGACAAAGAAGATGGCTAGAACTTATCAAGGATTACGACTTAAGTTTGCAATACCATCCCGGTAAAGCAAATGTAGTAGCGGATGCTCTAAGTCGTAAGACATTTGTAAATGGCCTTACCAAAGGGGAATTGCCAGATGACTTGTGTAAGCAATTCAAAGAACTCAGATTGGAGATTGTACCAGAAGGACATCTCACGTCCTTAGATGTTCAACCCACTCTATTGGACAAGATCCGAGAAGTCCAAAAGACCGATAAAGAAATTGAAAAGATTAAGGAAAATATTAGTCTAGGGAAGGCTAAGAGTTTCCATATAGATGAACAAGGTACTTTATGGCACGGGAAACGTATATGTGTTCCACAGGACCCGGAGTTACGGAAACTGATCTTACAAGAAGGTCACAACTCTCCATATTCTATTCACCCGGGAAATACCAAAATGTACATGGACATGAAGGAAAGGTTTTGGTGGAACAATCTCAAAAGGGACATCGCCGAACGTATTGCTTTGTGTGATGTGTGTAGCAGAGTCAAAGCGGAGCACCAGAAACCAGCAGGTTTGCTTCAACCACTGCCTATTCCTGAATGGAAGTGGGAAAATATTGGTATGGATTTCATTACCGGTTTACCAAGGACCAGGTCTGGGTATGATTCCATATGGGTGGTAGTGGATCGCCTAACTAAAGTGGCTCATTTTATACCCGTGAAGACAACTTATACAAGTGCCAAGTTAGCTAAAATCTACATGAGCAGAATTGTATGCCTTCACGGTGTGCCAAAGAGTATTGTGTCAGATAGAGGAACCCAGTTCACATCTCACTTTTGGAGACAGCTTCATGAATCCTTAGGGACGAGATTGGAATTCAGCACTGCTTTTCATCCACAAACGGATGGACAAACAGAAAGGACCAACCAGATTCTTGAGGACATGTTGAGGGCATGTGCCCTAGACTATGGAGCAAGTTGGGATGAAAGTTTGCCTTACGCAGAGTTCTCTTACAACAATAGTCATCAATCTAGTATTGGAATGGCACCGTTTGAGTTACTCTACGGAAGGAAGTGTACCACCCCATTGTTATGGAATGGTGTGGGCGAAAGGAGCTTATTTGGACCGGATCTTATCAAAGACGCCGAAGAGAAAGTCAAATTGGTTAAAGACAGGTTGAAGATAGCACAGTCCCGACAGAAAAGCTACGCGGATTCTAAGCGTAGAGAAGTCACCTACGAAGTTGGGGATAGAGCTTATCTCAGGGTATCACCACTTCGTGGAGTGAAAAGATTTGGAGTCAAAGGTAAGTTGGCACCAAGATATGTTGGGCCATTCAGGATTCTAAGTCGCAAAGGAGAAGTTGCATATGAAGTTGAATTGCCAGAATCTCTATCAGCAGTCCATAACGTATTTCATGTGAGTCAACTTAAGAAATGTCACGCAGAAATGGAAGAGTCCTCTTTGAAGGATACCATACCTTTGGAAGAGGTTCAACTAGAAAGTGATCTCACTTATGAAGAAAAGCCTGTCAAGATTCTAGAGACCGCAGAAAGAGTCACCAGGACCAAGACTATCAAATTTTGTAAAGTACAATGGAACCATCACTCCGAAGAGGAAGCAACATGGGAAAGAGAAGATGATCTTCGGAAAGACCACCCTCACCTATTTGCTAGCCAATCCGAATCTCGAGGGCGAGATTCATCTTAAGGGGGTTAGATTTGTAACATCCCAAAAATCATAGTTTCAAATTCATTCATATCATCTTTGCATCATTCATCCATTTAGGGTTTTCTTAAAAATCATCTAGAAACAGAAGTTGGAGCTATGATTTCATGTGGATAATTTATCCCAAATGACCATCACCCTTTGTAAATTGAAAGTTTAAATACTTGTTTGCTTGCCTCCATTGATGGAAAGATTAGGTGAAACTTTTAAAACCCAAGTTTTCAAATTTAGAAATGGATTCAAAGTCCTTTTTCAAATATTTGCAAACTAGAGCAAATCTCTGTTTACTTTGAAACCCAAGCTTGACCAAGCTTAGCCAAGTAAACACTTAGTTAAAAATGACTGTTTATGAAACCACAAAACCCTACAAAATTTCCAAAACAGTTTAGATTCAAAAGGATTTGAATTCATATCAAAAATCATTCCAGGAAATTGAAATAGAAAAAAAAAGAAAAAAAAGACTTAAACAAAAGGAAAAGGCCGCGCGGCCAGAATCTGGCCCAGCAAGCCCACCCGGGGATCCTCGTTTCTTCTCACACGCGCGAACACACGCAGACAGACGCTGACAACACGACCCCACAATCACTTTGCGTGTTACGCTGACAAGCGGGACCAGACCACGTCACCCTCGTCTTCCCCAGACTGCGCCTGTGACCACGTCGCTGCGGCAGTGATGGCCGGTAATGGCGCGGAGTAAATGGGCAGTAATCCTCGAGCGTTTCTTGTCGATTCCCCGGCTATAAGACCCTCTCTGCCCCGCGATCTTTTTCCCCCAAACACCTCGCTCACTCCGCCACCAGGCTGCCCGCAATCCTCCGCGAATCGCCGCTGACAGAACCCTCTCCGGCGAGCGATTCAGGTGAGCCTCGCGTTCCCCTCTGCCTATCGTTCTTGCTGCCTGACTCAACGCATCTTTGCGCATCTCCTGACCTCACTAGTCCGTCTTGTACTGCCCCAGGTCGCCGGTTCCACTCGACACCGTGAGCACTGACGGCGACATCAACTCCGACGAGTTTTCCCGGTAAGCACAGACCGCCCCTCGCCTCCCCGTTCATGCACACAACTTCTCCTTGACCCTGTGAACCTAATCGTGTCGCTCTTTTGCCCTGAGGTGGTTCACAGCGACGTCCACGACGACCACCTGACGCAACCAACGCCGCCACGAACTCCGGTGAGCAATCACAGCCGTGCCCGAGCGCCCCCTGACCAACCACGAGTACGTCGAGCCTTGCCAAGATCTCCTGAGCACGGTGAGCTACTCCTTGTTCTCTCTTACCCCCTGTAGCGCCGCCTCCGTCAACGACTGACAGTCCCGCCGCCGGTAGCCGCCGCTCCGCCACCGGATCTTAGTCAGTACAATAGCAGCCGTCGGATCCTTATCGTAGCGCTAGGATAGAATCACTTACTCTGAAACGGTACGCGATCTGAGCCGCCTGATTTCATTTAAATCCTACGGCTGTGGATCTTGATCCGATGCGAAGCGGTACGGGCGAATGAAAACACGACGCGTGGCAAAGTTTAGATTAAAAACAGAATTTAAAACCTGATTTAGATTCAAACTTCAAATGCTCATAACTTTCAAATGCCACGTTAGGTTTTTGCAAACTTTATATCGTTGGATTCAGTGAAACAAGGCCTTTCAGAATATCCACTTTATTTAGCATATAGTAACAGTTAAAAATGATTTTAATTGTAGAACATGTTTTGGGACCATTTTAAATGGAAATTATGTTGGTAAATTATGTGGATGCCAAATGAGTTTAGTTGGCAAAATTTTGTGTTAGGTTAAGTTTCTGAACTCATGAGCATACTTGGTGGAATTTTCAAAGAAATCACACTTGGTATATTCTTGCATGCATGCATTCATATTATTTTTGTATGTATATAAATTGTGTGTAATTGTATGCTATGATTTCTTGTGTAGATTTTGCTAGTGATTGTGATTGTGAAGAGTGCTACTCTCCCCACTACCAAGGCAAGTGATATTTTCATCAACATTTCTGTCCTATGTTTTGTACTAGCATTAGTTATTTTGCTAGAATTTATTGCATGATATTTTGCCAAGTGCTAAGGTGGGAAATCCCAAGTAGAATGGAATAGTAGAAATGCTAAGGAAATTATCCTATGGTAGGTTGTCATATTCTGCTTAGTCTAGCTACTTAGCAAACCAGGGTGGTGAACATCTATATAGTTTATGATAAAACATTCTAAGTCAAGAGACTTATGTTTTTCTTAATAAAACAACTATGTCAAATGAACCTCCTGGGTGGAATGGAATGTTTGGGTTATGTTGAGTGGTTACACAAGGCCATGGACTTGGGTTGTGTATCTCACTTGTGGTATGCCACCCAGGCACAAAGGGATTTGGAGGCCAAGTGTTGAGAAAGCTTACAGTGCAACCACTTGGCAATATGGGCTCTGCCATGATCATATAGGTTGCTAGAACTTAGTCACTTGGACAGTTGGTGGTAGATGGGATGATAGGATGGAACGCGTCCATTTGACTAAGGAAAAGCTTCTGAAAGGTCCTGTCTTGGGAAACCAAGTCTGGTGGGGAAAGTGCACAACCTCTGCAGATGGAAAACCTAAGTACTTAGCCTTGTCCAAGGAAATGGACACTTTGAGCATCAAGACATGGAAGCTACAAGAATCTCATCACTCCAACTTCTAAATAAAATTGATGGGTGAACAAGGGTGGAGGACCCCAATGTCTATTGGTGGTTCCTTGGGAATGTTTTGACAAAGAAAAACTTAGTGATTTCAACTAATAGGTAAAATCTATTTTCAAGCAAAGCAAGCCAAGCTACACTTAGCCAAAATGCATATAGTAATATAGTCCACTTAAAATATAATAAGGTATCACTTGCCAATACTATTCCAAAGTATTGACCCTCTATGGCTGTAACTTGTGATGTTGCAGGTTACTCCGATGATGAATAGGAGTCATGAGTCTACACTCAACATGCTTGCCTGTGGCACATGAAGATGAAGACTTATGTTTATTTACTTATTCCTTAAACTATTGTATTAGGCCTATGGCCCTGAGTTGTAAAAGACTATGTTTTATCTCTGGAATGAATGTAATAAACGACCTTTGTATCTGTGTACTTCATCTTAAACTGTGGATGCTAGCATTGATCCAGGGACTAGCATTGCAATCACAGGGATCCTATCCTTTATAAGGAGGGGTCTAACATTGCCCAATCCATCATCAACCGGCTGGTGAGGTATACACTGAGCACGCCCAATTGGAGCAAAGCTACGTCCATGAACAGGTTGAGGAGCACGACCACGGCCAACCTATGGGTGTTGACCATCCCCGGCATTAATTGATTCTTCATCTTCATGGGCATCATCATATTGCTGCCTTTGTCCAATTGCTATTGTTAGAGCATCAAGAGAACATTGCAAAGCTATGACATTGGTGTTGGAGCTGTTACTTGTGTCTGTATGGTAGCGACTGCCTCAACATTTGGTTCCAAAGTCACTTGCACGTCCTGAATATTCTTGTCAATGGCATATGTTTTGTGGTTGAACACACGTGTCAAATGGGACTTCAATGCTTCATATTCCCGCCAGTTGACAAGCTCGTCGTCCTTCTTTTTCTATGACACAACATCATCACTAGTAGACATGATTAGTAGATTAGTGCAAAAAGAAAAATCCATATGGTGGAACACTCACAACTCACTCCAACTGACAAGAAAGCGGATCTTACCGTTCCAAAGTGAATAGAGATGCTTTACATAGTCAAAATCACACAACTAATGCATTGATGTGATGAAGTGAATATCAAGAGTATGGAGAACGATCATAGGGCACACATGTTATTTATGGTGGAGCTATAGGTATGGAATCCTAACTACACCGCAAACAAGTCCTAGTGCTGATCGTTATGATAACCCAAAAAACACACACGATGGAGATAAGAGTGGCAAAGCAACTTATGAACAGGAATATTGCAATGCACAAGAGAGACGCTAGTAATAGCTCAAAATAAACAGGCACAAGATTGCTCAATCTACAAGTACTATGATCAACTAGGCCTCCAATAATACACACTATGATATCTCCTTTTGTCACACTTGTAGCTCTTTTCTCTTCTTTTTTTATACTGAATCTCTTTTCCTTTTCTATTTTTTTATTTTTTTCAACTATATAACTCAATGCAAAACAAATGCAAACTTCTGAAGAACAAATTAGGGGGCCGGATAATACGGTTTTTGGGGGGCCGGATAATCCGGTCTGTCGGGGCAAAAATTGTGCACTTTCAAAACCCTGATGAGCAGCCTATCAGAGCAAAGCAACTAGTCTCGTGGGTACGTTCCTAGGCACGGATGCAGTAGATAGGTTGTAGCTAGGTTTTAAACACAAAAGTATGCTATGTGGACTCGGAAAAGTAGATGTAAACTTGCGGAAAACGGTGATGGTGGACTCGGTGGAAAGCAAGATCAAAACCCTAAACTTAAACACAAACAAAAACTAGACTCCTACGAGAAAAACCTGCAGATCGGATCTACGAGAAGACACGACCAACAACTAAAAGTTGAAAAACGATGCAATCTAGGCTATGGCAAATATTTTGTGGGGCTTTTTCTATATATGACTAAAAATAAACTAATCTATGTATGGATTGTGGATGCTCACTGAGTAAATGAGGAAATATGATACCAAGATGATATGGGGTGGCCCGATCTTCTTAGCAAGCACTTGTCGATGATGATGGTGGGTGGATGATAACTACCCTGTAGCTATGAACTCTCCCGCTTGAACCCTGATGCCAATTCAACAACTCTCGAACCCTGTGGGATATTCACAACACCACGCTCTTGCGCACGCAGCCGTCGACCACGAACGGTAGTTTGCAATCTACTAATTCCCAATGGAACAACAGATCACACTCAATTGCAGTAGTATAAATCGATCACAGGGTAATTTTAGAGGTTCTAATAAGAAACAACTCCAAAATAGTTTTAACGTGGTCTCACCTAAACTAGAGGGCGTTCCCAGGCTTATATGGCCGCCGGAACGTCCGAAAATCGCGAAACAAAAATGTGTCAGATCCGTCCAGATCTGATGGAACTTTTAGGGTCGGACTTTCCGCCCTAAGTAGGGGCGGATTATCCTCCCCTGGGGAGGATTATCCGCCCCCATACAGTACGACGTGCCTGAAGTCCTTAGCAGAATTTCTGGAACAGGGCCGGATTATCTGGGGGTGTGGGAGCCGGATTATCAGGGGTCCGGAGATGTGTAAGTACTCGTTGGAAAGCTCTCGGAATTATATTTCCAACAAGTACTTATTTGCTTGATTTGGAGTTTGTACGAAGAATCCACATCCGTTTCAATTTTAGAGCTTCTGTCTGTCCGAACTAAACCTTCCTTCTTGATGATCTTCTCTTGCGCGTTCCTCCCGCTCCTCCCTCGCGCATCCTTGGCGATCATCATGATGGGATCCTCTTGTAGCCCTTCTCCTCCTTGAGTTATGCTTGCTTTCTCAACGAACCTGATCATACACAAGTGCATAGATTTATGCAGTATAAAGTTCTCATTATCATAAACATCAGATTCATTTAGGAGTGAATTTACATGTTTTTCAAGTAGCTTTGCATGAGCTCGTGTAATGGGTCCAATTCTAATCTCATTGGACTGATCCTTCTTAGTAGCGGCTGGAACATCTTCAGTAGTAATTGGGGCAGGTGTAAGTATAGGGATGTCCTCATCAACTAAGAAAGACTATGTCTTGAAAGCAACTCTTGGTGATGCTCATGGTGATAACACAACCGAAGCTGCGCAAGATGTCTTTCAGACACGTAGTGATGATTACATCGCTGTCCAATGTTCTATACTTGCATCATGGAACCAGATCTTCAAAGGAGGTTTGAATATTGGGGTCCATATGAAACAATTATGGAATTGAGGGGCATGTTTGAGAACCAAGACTGGGCAGAAAGATATGAGATATATCAAGATCTTATGGATTGAAAGATGGCAGAAGGAGGCTCGGTTAGTACCCATGTAATCAAGTTGCACGGGTATGTTCAAAGGATGGAAGCGCCGGGTGTTCCCTTTCCTTCTGAACTAGGAATCGATATAATCCTGCAATCACTCCCACCTAGCTTTGCTGGGTTTTTCATGAACTTCAACATGCATGGGATGAACAAAACATTGACCAAACTATTCATAATGTTGAAGGTGGCTGAAAAGGACAACAGAAGAACACCAATCATGTGATGATAGTGAAGAAAATCACTCGCTTCAAGAAGAATAAGTATGGGGCAACAAGAAGAAGGCGGATGCGTGCCATGCCTCTAACAAACGCAAAGAGCCTAAGCCAGGTCTTGCCCCAGACGCTGAGTGTTTCTTCTGCAAGGAGAAAGGTCATTGGAAGAGGAACTATCCAAAGTACTTAGCGGACAAAAAGAATTCTAGGTCGTCCAACTAAGGTATATCTGATATACATGTTATTGATGTTTACTTGCAAGGTCCTATTAGGGCATGACCCTTAGGATGGTCGATCTTTCACGATTTCACGGGGGATTCGAGGTGGATTCGAGGGGGAAGGGGAAGAGGATGAACTCGATGAACGCAAACCACAAGGAACACGGTGAACTCATGCAAAACACGCACGCAAATAAACACCTTTGGCTCGCACCGACGGCTACCGGTCCAATATAATCCTATGGGATCGGTATTGGGCAAGAGAATCTTGACAAAATCTTGATAGCTTCATAAGAGAAAACTCAATATGAAGATCTTGTACAAACAAACACTATTAAGCCATATCCGAGAGGTTTGTGATACTAGGTGCTCCTCATGAAGGAGCATGAGACTAACTAGATAGAGATCCTCAAGAGGGAGGCTTCTTCTAGTCTAATATCAAGTATAAGTCTGAGAGGAGAGCCTTGAGGATTATTTATAGTACTAGGGATGAAAGGGTAGGTGAAAGGAATATTCCGGGGCATCAACCCAAAGCTGTGCGTAGACAGAGTGTCTCTATGGTTAGTCCAGCAGTACCGGCCTAGGCGCCGGATGGTTCGACGGTGAAGTCGGCAGACCAGGGTGTGCGTCGGATGAGTTCGGTGGGGCACCGGTTCATCCGTGGGCTGCCAAAGAGGTGTTCTGACTAGCATTTTGGCGGGGCGCTGATTTGAGCTCGTCCCGCCGGATGGTTCACTTGGTCGAGCTCTAGTTTGGCTCGAGCTTAACCTTATCATGAAAGAGGCAAGTTGAAGTCACACGATGAGAGGAGCGAGTTAACCTTATCATGAAGAAGTTTGGCTCGAGCTCTAGTCAATGGTCCACTTGGGGGACTTGGTGGTGAGGATGTAGAGGCATCTGTATGATGGGCTGCATATGCTCCCCCCTTGGAAATAGTTGTCCTTGACACTTCATCATCTTTATGTGCTTCCTCTCCATGGAGGTGAGAGATCCGCCACATTGAACGTATTGCTCATGAGGTACTTGGAGGCAGGGATGTCGATTACATAGGCATTATTGTTGATCTTCTTGAGCATATTGAAGGGACCATCTCCTCATGGCTTGAGATTGGAGTCACGCTCATGTGGAAAGCGGTCTTTGCATAAGTTGATCCACTAGGTGCATTAGAAAGACCAAAAGGCATAACTAACCATTCGTACAATCCAAAAAAAATTTGGAAGCAGGTTTCCATTCATCCCCTTCTTTCATTCTAATTTTATGATATCCACTATGCAAATCAATTTTAGAGAAAATAGCAATACCACTCAATTCATCTAACATATCCTACAAACGTGGAATAGGATGACAATATCGAATAGTGATGTTATTTAGAGCTCTACAATCTACACACATGCGCTAGGTACCATCTTTCTTAGGTACTAAAATAACAGGAACAACACAAGGGCTAAGAGAAACATGAATGTACCCTTTGTCCAGCAACGCATGTACTTGTTTTGTATTTCCTTAGTTTCTTCGGGGTTGGTTCTGTATGGTTCCCGGTTCGGTAATGTGGCGCCGGGGATCAGGTCTATTGGATGCTCAATGCCAGGCAATGGAGGCAATCCAGCTGGCACATCTTCTGGAAACACATCACCAAAATCCTGCAAAACATTAGACACCAAGAGAAATAGGGGTCATGTCGTTAGAAACAACCCCCCCTTGTACATGAGTACAAGAGGCATGGCTATAGGATCCTCTGATGTGGACATCCCATCTATTGATACAACCGTTGTACCTATAGCTACACAAATACAAGGACCTATCACTCGAGCTCTTGCCAGCAACTTAACTATCAGGTACTTTCATTTCTTGGAACTATTCCTCATATACATGAGAATATGATGATGGCGAAATCAGATGTGTTTGTTACTCTTAGGAAAGTTGGACCAAGCATGGAAGAGAGGGACAAGCATTGGAGCATGATCATGCATGGAGATGGCACCAAGCATGTGAGGATTCAAGAGTAGGCCACGGATGAAAATTTCAGAACATTGAAGCCGTCATAATGAAGAAAGAAGGCTTGGACAAAATATTCAAGAATATTACATCATAAATTCGTCCATAGCTTAATTTGGTGCTGCGACACCTTTTTATGTTGGGCCAGGCCCATGTAATTTTTGCAGGAATTAAAATAGCCACTTTTTAGAGTTCGTATTTGAGGAGAAAAGGACTTCTAGGGTTGGTTTCGGCCACCACCTCTATGGTTGACCAAAATCCCACCTTTTCATCCTTAAATATCCCCCATAGATATCACTTTAGACTCGGATTTTGTTTAGCCATCATAGAAACTTTGCCAAGCCTCGAGCGTCACAGAGGCTGTTGGGCCACGTAGAGATAAAACAAAAAAAATTCTTCAAACGAGGTGATCCCAAGATCTAGCTGAGGTAGAAGGCCACGAGGTTTACCACTAGACGCGCAATTGCGAATTACTGATGTAGCACGTCTGTTGATGCAGTGCAGACCTTACGATCCGATCGTCCTGGTGCTGATCATACAGCACCTCTGCTGGTATCCACACGTACAAGGAGGAGCACCGGCGGCAAACTGCTAGATTCGTTACCACGGCAGGACTGTTGTGGAGCTAGGGTTTCCAACACATGGAATGACCTAACCTATCAACGATTCACCCTTCTGAGTTACTGTGCTCCATATATATAGGGAATGAACGT
Source organism: Avena sativa (assembly GCA_916181665.1). Taxonomy (NCBI): domain Eukaryota; kingdom Viridiplantae; phylum Streptophyta; class Magnoliopsida; order Poales; family Poaceae; genus Avena; species Avena sativa. The sequence continues at coordinate 148,285,749 of OV702284.1, forward strand.
GGGCTCCACTCTCGTGGCCCATTCACTAAAGCCCATATAGTATTAGTCTTGTGAGTCCGACTCACTGACTCAGTCCAAATCCGGCTCGGGTCCAACCCAACCAGATTTCCGGTTTAGATCCTATCCGAACTTGCTCCCGCTCTTAAGTGTGTGACCCCGTAGGCTCATGGCTACTTGGACACGATTGGAGTCCGACTCGCAATCCATCAGTCGGTAGCGGCTCCTATCAGAACGTGTCGACTCCCAAGTACCAAAGAGTCATGATGGCTTGCCTTTCCAATGCGAATTGCGTCTGATTCCGTTTTGCCTCACGATATACCTTGTCAGACTATAGGCGAATATTTGTCATCCCTTAAATAGTCCGACTCTCTTCTCGATCCGAGATAAGTGATTCAACTGACTAACTCTTAGTCGATCGCCTCGATTAACACTTAACTGATTCGTGCATGGCCATGCTTTCCGAATCATATCATCCGAGAGGGCCCAGAGAATATTTCTCCGAGTGGAGGGGCAAAATCTCATCTTAGTTATTCACATCACGCAGCTTGATTCTCAGTCGACCCGAACTTTGCCTTTATAACTGCCCAGTTACGGATCAGTGTTTGATAGAACCTAAGTCGGTGATCCTCAACTCGGACTATGCAATAACCTCAGGTCTAAGGATTACATTGATTGAGATATACAAATGCCAACTTGTTCGTTGTACCTCAACATGGGTCAATCCGACTCGCTAAACTCTTTAGCCGAATCTGTGTAAGTCAGAATAGCATCTCCATGCCCATGACAAGTGGAACCGAGTCATCAAGCCGACTTTCACATTGGTCTAAGTTGTGTGTCCAGCACAACCTCGATGCCCAAGGATATTTAGTACAAACAACATGAATGTATAGTTCCACAACCGAATAACATATTCAATGATACACATCAGATGTTTATACAAGGACAACTTAATATCTTTATGAATCCAATGGGAAATATCATCATACATGATTGCCTCTAGGGCATATTCCTAACAGTCTCCCAGTTGCACTAGAGTCAATCTTCCGACATCACATGTCTAAGCATGTAATGCCCATGGCTCTCAGGTGTGCCTCGTGCTTCGGCTGGGGTAACGGCTTTGTCAACGGATCCAAAATATTTGCATCCGTGTGTATCTTGCATAACTTGATATCACCCTGATCCACAAACTGGCGAATCAGATGGTACCGCATGAGTATGTGCTTGTTCTTCTGGTGTTGTCTAGGTTTCTTGGCTTCTGCAATAGCCCCATTTTTGTCACAATACACGTCTAACGGATTGGACGAGCCTTGAACCACACCAAGATCCATGAGGAAATTCCTCACCCAAACAACTTCCTTTGCTGCCTCTGAGGCGGCAATATACTCAGCCTCTGTTGTAGATGCAGACACAGTCTCTTGCTTGGAACTCTTCCAGCTCACAGCACCTCCGTTTCTAATAAACACGTATTCGGATTGAGACCGAGAATCATCAGAGTCAGTAAGATAACTCGCATCCGTGTAACCCTTTACACTGAGTTCATCTTCACCACCATAAACCAAAAACATATCCTTAGTCCTTCTCAAGTACTTTAGGATATTTATAGCCGGTGTCCAGTGGATTTCTCCAGGATCAGCTTGGTATCTGCTCACAACACTTAGAGCATACGAAACATCCGGCCTAGTACAAATCATGGCATACATGATGGATCCGACTGTAGAAGCATACGAAATCGCACTCATCCGACTTCGCTCATCAGTTGTCGAAGGACACTGAGTCTTGCTAAGTTTTATGCCATGGGACATCGGTAAGAACCCCTTCTTAGACGATTCCATGTTGAACTTCTTCAACACTTTTTCCAAATAAGTACTCTGACTCAATCCAATGAGCCTTCTTGATCTATCTCTATAGATCCGGATTCCAAGAATATATGTTGCCTCACCCAAATCTTTCATTGAGAAACTCCTTTCCAATTATTCCTTGGTATCTTGCAACATCTATATGTCATTTCCAATCAGTAATATGTCATCCACATATAAGATTAGAAAGTTTACTTTGTTCCCACTAAACTTTTTGTATAAACAAGAATCATGATCACTCTTGATGAAGCCAAACGATTTGACTACCTCATCAAAGCGAATATTCCAACTCTAAGATGCTTGCTTCAACCCATAAATGGATTTCTAAAGTTTACATACCTTGTCAGCATTATCCGGATCGACAAAACCCTCGGGTTGTGTCATATACACGTCCTCGGTTAAATTTCGGTTAAGGAAAGCCGTTTTGACATCCATCTGCCATATCTCATAGTCGAAATAGGATGCTATAGCTAACATGATCCGAACTGATTTAAGCATCACTACAAGTCTCGTCGTAATCAACTCCTTGAACTTGTCGGAATCCCTTCGCGACAAGACGTGCTTTATAGACAGAAACATTTTCATCCATATCAGTTTTCTTCTTAAAGACCCACTCGACGGGTCTTGCACCGTCTGGCAGATCAACCAAGTTCCAAATTGATTTTCATCCATGGACTTTAACTCGGATCTCATGGCTCCAAGCCATGACTCGGAATTAGATCCCACCATCGCTTCCGAATAATTTGCCGGCTCATCACTGTCTAACAGTTATACATCACGAACACTTCGTAATCTTGCCGATCTTCGTAGTACAGGTGCTGCTGCCGGCTCAGCTACCACGACCAGCTCAACCTCCAAGGTTTTTGTTGAATCTCTACTAGCCGGTTCCTCTCGAATTTCTTCGAGCTGCACCGTACTCCCACTAACTCCCCGACTGAGCAACTCTTTCTCAAGGAAGACACCGTTTCGAGCAACAAACACTTTGCCCTCTTCTTGGTTGTAGAAGTAGTATCCCAAAGTTTCCCTTGGATACCCCACGAAAATACACTTATCCGACTTGGTCGTAAGCTTGTCCGACTGAAGTCGCTTGAAAAATGCTTCACAGCCCCAAATCTTAAGAAAAGACAAACTCAGCTTTTTGCCTGTCCGCATCTCATGCGGTGTCTTCTCTACCAATTTTGATGGTACTCTGTTTAGTGTGAACACCGATGTTTCTAGAGAATAACCCCAAAATGATAAAGGTAGATCTGTCTGACTCATCATTGACCGTACCATGTCCAACAAGGTCCGATTCCGCCTTTCTGAAAAACCGTTCCTTTGCGGCGTTCCTGGCGGAGTAAGTTTGGGAACTATTCCACAACTTTTCAGATGGTCATCAAACTCATGGCTCATGTACTCGCCTCCTCGGTCCGACCAAAGAAACTTTATTTTCTTGCTGAGTTGATTCTATGCTTCATTCTGGAATTCTTTGAACTTTTCAAAGGCTTTCGACTTATGTTTCATCAAGTAGATATATCCATACCTACTCAAATCATCAGTGAAGGTAATGAAGTACTCATAACCACCTCTGGCTCTCGTGCTCATTGGTCCACATACATCACTATGTATTAGTCCCAACAAGTCGGACGCCCTTTCGCAACTCTTTGCAATGGGTGTCTTGGTCATTTTGCCGAGTAGGCAAGATTCACATGTCTCGAACGACTCCAAGTCGAACGAAGTTAGGAGTCCATCATCATGGAGCTTCTTCATGTGTTTCCAACTTATAAGACCAAGCCGACCGTGCCAAAAGTAAGTCATATTCAGATCATTTGGTTTCAACCTTTTAACATTTATGTTATAAACCGACTAACCATCAAGATTCAAAATGAATAACCCGTCTTGGACGGGTGCAAAGCCATGAAACATATCAGTCAAATACAAAGAACAACCATTATTCTTGATATTCGACTCATAGCCTTGCCTCATCAAACATGAAGCAGAAATAATGTTTTGACTGAGCACTGGAACATAATAACAATTATTCAGTTCCATAATGAATCCGGAAGGTAAATGAAGCTGCATCGTGCCGACTTCCAACGCAGCAACTCTTTCTTTGTTGCCGACTCGAATATCAATCTCGCCTCTTGCTACGCTCCTAGTTCTTACCAGTCCCTGCAACGAGTTGCAGATATGAATAACTGATCCGGTATCATATACCCAAGAACTATTAGGTGCATCAGCAAGAAAGATGTCTATAACATTGCAAAAAAGTGTACCTGAGTCGGAAGTCATACCTCCACTCTTGGCTTTATCAGCCAAATACTTGTTGCAGTTCCTATTCCAGTGGCCATCCGCCTTGCAGTATAAGCAACTGGATCTGGCTGAAGGAGATGGCTTAGTCGCTAAGGAAGCGCTTGGGACCGGGTCCTGAGCCTGCTTTCCTCCTGACTTAGCCTTCTTCTTAGTCCAAGAACTCTTATTGAACTTAGCCTTATTCTGCACCATCAACACTTGACTGGCGCCCTTCTTGAGATCCGCCTCTGCCTGCTTGAGCATCCCATGCAATTCAGTGATCTTATTATCCATACCATGCATGTGGTAGTTCGAAATGAACTGCCCATATGCACTAGGAAGAGAGTTCAGAATTATATCCGTAGAGAACTCTTCGCTAATGGGGTAGCCAAGCCTCTCCAGAGACTGCATGTAACCAACCATTTTGATCACATGCGGACTGAGTGGATCACCATCCTTAAGCTTGCAACTCAGCAAAGACTGAGAGACTTGATACCTCTCAGTCTTTGCCTGAGCCTAGAACATACTTTTGAGGCTTTCGATCATATTGTAGGCCTCAACATTCTCGAACTGATTTTGCAAGTCCGGTTCCATCTGAGCAAGCATAAGACAACTAATATCCGTGGACTCATCCTTAGCCCGATGGTAGGCATTGATAGCAGCGAAAGTTGCATTCTCATTCGGCTCATCTGGAAGTGGGTTGTCTAGGACATGGTCCTTCTTTTCTTGTTTGAGAAAAATTCTCAGATTTCGATACCAGTTGGTAAAATTAGTGTCGTTTAGTTTACCTTTCTCAAGAATGGTTCTCAACGCAAAACCGGATATCTGAGAGTGACTGCAATTTGGTGCCATGATCTACAACAGAAATATGCAAAACACCTAAGACATGTATTCATAAAAGAGCAAGCATATTAAACACTTTAATAGTTTATGCTCCCACTAGAACCAACACCCCTCCGATGTTTACTTAGTGATTCAGGATCCTAAATAAGCAAGTCGGCTAGTGAGCTTTAGCATCACCACTAGCCGTCAAGTGATCTAGGTATACAACTCCTTGTCAATCGCATCTCATACGACTCATGTTGGACGGGTAATATCACATTCCATGGCTCCCGTCCGACTTTTCCCCGAGCCCCACAACCGTTATGATAGACCCATCTAGCTTACCGAGTGTTTCCGCAGTAAGAGTCCGACTCGAACCCACCTAGTTGGAAAGAATTGGTATCACCTCAATTTTACGAGCCCACTACCAAAAATGTCTGACCTGTGATGGTGCAATACTTGCGAGAAAACCGACTAGACCTTCTTTGAGGGATTAAATTTTACCGACTATCTAATAGAGGTAAAATAGAGACATATCAATAACACAAAATAAAGCAATTATAATGTGAAATGGTACGGATCTCTTCATGGCGATCTCCATCTCGACAAAGCCTGTAATCTGACTCATTTCAACTCTTGCCACTTGTCGTCTTACTCCATGTTAGGTAGGGCAAAGGTGTCCGATCTTTCGATGAGATGATAATGGTAGATTTGGTGGAGTTCGGGCTTGACGATCTGACTACACGTGCGGGCACGAGCGCCAATGCAATCGCTAGGCCAATCTCCTGGAGGTTACTGATCCTGCAGAAACACGATCAGCCTGACCAGCGAGGGTCTTAATTCCTACCTGAAATCGAGAACAAGTAAGAACTAATATTGCAATCAAGATATTGCGGATTTAAGATGAAAGCTTTATTGAAAAGGTGGGATCCTGTATAGGTGCGAAGTACAAGAGGCCTCTGCGACGCTCGAGCCTTGGCGAAGTTGCTATGATGACTAACTTAATGTCTAAACAAAATCCGAGTCTAAGGTGAAGGATAAGGGGAGTATTTAAGGAGGAAAAGGTGGGGTTTCGGCCAGCCACATAAGTGGTGGCCGAATCCAACCCTAGAAGTCCTTTTCTCCTCAAATACGGACTCTAAAAAGTGGTTATTTAAAATCCTGCGAAAATTACATGGGCCTGGCCCAAAATAAAGGTGTCGCAACACCATATTAAGCTATGGATAAATTTGTGAAGTATTAATCTTGAATATTTCATCCAAGCCTTCTTTCTTCATTATGGTGGCCTCAAAGTTCTGAAATCTTCATCCGTGGCCTTCTCTTGAATCATCACATGCTTGCTACCATCTCCCTCTCATCCATGATTGGTCCATCATTCCTAAGAGTAAGAAATACATCTGATTTAGGCAACATCATTGTCACATCCCAAGATTTTCCAAATCTTGTAATGTGAAAATAAATTAATAAAATAAAACTTTGTTTGATTTTCAGGGCCAGAAGAAACTTTTTGAATTCAATTGGAACCTCAGACCCATTTGAATTAAATAAAAATCCTAAAGGGATTCATAAAGATAAACATTTAATAAAGGAAATTAAAAATGTTTTGGAATTACTATTCTGGATCTTTTAATAAAAGATTTGGTATTCAAAAGAAAAGATGGATTTATAAATAAAGATTATTTTATAAAGCCAAATTAAACCTTGGATAAGCTTTGGATTTAAAACATTTTGTTTTGAATAAAAATAGCAAAAGTTTTAAATAAATTAATAAGAATTTAATATCCACCTTTATTTAAATAAAAGGTTTTACTAATTTAATTGAAACATCAAAACTTATTAAAATATTTAAAATAAGTTTTCCCAAATATTTGATATTCATAATTAAAACCTACTAAAGTGTTTTGGCTTTATTTTAGATTTTAAAATAATTATCTCAATAAAACAAAACCTATTTGATTTAATAACTGAGACCCACTTATTTAATTGTAAATGGACCATAAATAAAAGGTTATTTTATTTTAAACAAGCTTTCCAAATATTATTTATTTTCAAATAAAACCTACTGAATTGGTTTTGAAAATATTTGGATTTTAAATGAAGATTATATTAATTAAAACAAACCCTATTTTATTAAATAACTAATGATTCATTTATTTAATTAATAAATGGAACCTAAAAAGATTTAAAATAATATTTTATTTTAGAATGTGAATTATGATGTTAAACAGAACCAAAAACTCATTATAATAGTTTGAGTTGTTTGAATTGATGTGAACATTGTTTGTTTGTTTGAAATTCAAAACAGAAAAATAGAATTAGAAAAGGAAAAATGAATTAGACAGAAAAAAAAAATGTGAAAAAGGACAAACTCAGCCCAACAGCCCAACTCCAGCCCACTTGTGCCCTTGCCCCGAACCGTTTTCTTCACCGCAGAAAGAACCCGCTGAGCAGCTGACAGGTGGACCCTCCCTCTCCCTCCTTTTCCCACTGACGATGGACCCCGCTCCACTGTTTATCCTCCTCACCCGCGCGACCAATTCTTCCCCTCACTCCGGCCGTTTCCAGCGACGATTGCTCGTGTTCAATTCACCTAAATGACGCACTAACTCCGCCCAGTGATGATGCTCGTAAACTCGCCTCCCTCCCCTCTCCCTCTCCTTCCAGTCATCACACCACCAGAGCCCCAGGGTGTCCACAATTTTGCTCGAAGCCTCACTGCCACCGACGAGTTCCCTGACAAACTCCGGCGAGCCCCGACCCTCTCCTACCTCCTAGCTCACACCAGCTTGATCCCCATCATCTCACGCACCTGCCCATGGCCTCCGTTCGCCCACGCATTCCCCACAGCCTCGCCTTCGTCTTCGTCTGAGCGCCACCGACGGCTAGGTCAACTCCGACGAGCTCCTCTGGTAATCCCTGACCGCCCCCTCCTCTCTAGTTGACACTATCGTACTCCCCTTCCTCGTACGTGTCTAACGCTCCCTCTGTTATGCACCGGCGTGCCTTGTAGCCTCGTTCCCGACAACAACCGAGCGTGCCTGACGGAAGCAGGAACTCCGGCGAGCGATTAGTACCGCCCCAGTGCGCCCCTCGCCTCCTCGAAACCACGTCGAGCTTCCCCACGACCTTGCGATCACTGTGAGCCACTCCTCCCTCTCTCTCGCTTCCTGTGTTAGCCAGAACTCCACTGCCAGAGCCCGCGCCGCCGTCTGTCGCCGCTAGCGCCGCCCTCCTCTGGTCAGTCGCACCGTAGCCGTTCGATTTAAATCCAACGAATGCAATAGATTCATTTAACTGAAAGGGTACGCTAGCTCTGAACCGTGCGATATGACTTAGATCTAACGGCCTGCAGTGCGTGATCCGTGCGAACCGTTTTCGGCCAATTAAAACATGACGCGTGGCCAGCTCTAGTTTAAAACAGATTTTTGAATCAGAATTATTTGCAAACTTCAAACCCTTGTAACTTTCAAACCACACGTCCAAAAATTGCAAATTTTATGTCGTTGGATTCAGGAGAACAATCCCTAGCCAACCATGGCCTTAGTCTCGAAAATAGTATCTGTTAGCTTGTTTGAAATTGCAGATCCATTTGTGTACTTGTTTAGAGGAGAAAAAATGTTTAAAATTGATTTTAGGATTAAAACTTTTGCAAAATGGTTTTTAGTGACCATACTGACCCTAGGAACCAACCCTTGGTGTTAAAAATGATTTGGGTAAAATATAGGTTGAATTATTTAACTTAGCCATTTTCTAACCAAATAAACTCATTGATTTTATTATGGAAATGTTTTTGCAAGGAAAACTTTGGGAAAATGTTTTGGACCAAACTTACTGACCCAAAACACCAAGCCTTGCCAAGGGCAACTCACTTGGTGAAAAACCTAAAGTTTTGCTTTGATAAGAATAATTTTCACCACATAAAAATGATGAATGAATTTTAAAATGGTCTTGAGATAAAACCCATTTGCCATTTTGGTAAATGACCAATTTGGACCTTACAAAGTTTATAAACCTAGTAGAGACCAACCTTGCAAAAGAACCCTCCTTTGCATGACTTAGATTCCATTGCTATGTGTGTGTGAAATTGTTTGTTTAACCTTGGTTTGGAATGTTAGTTGATTTTGTGTCTTGCTTGATTGACTTGTAGTGAATTTAGCAAAGTGTGAGACTAGCAAGATCAAGGAGTGAACCACCATTCCCTACCAAAAGGCAAGTTACACTATCATACAAAAGTCCTACTATTTTCATTATACTTAGTGGATTATGAAAACATGCATGAAAAGACATTTTATACTTATGCTATGCTAAAATCCTAATAGGATTCCCTACACATTCCTTAGTGAAAATATTGAAGTTGTACATGCTTAGCCATGCTATGTTTTGAAAAGAGATACATGTTGAGATTTTACAAAGGTTGAAAAAAGGACTTGTGTTTTACATAATAAAACAAGGACTCAATGAACCACCTAGGTGGAGGATACTTGAAGTTTTGGAGAAGGTGGCAACAAAAGGGAACCATGTCTATGGTAGTCACTTTGTGTTGGGCTCCAAAAGAAAACCACCTAGGAAACTTAGAGATCAAACATGTTTCTCCAATTGTGGCTTTCGTGTGCAACCACATGCTATTATGGCTCTGGCTTAGTCAATTACATTAGGAAGACCCATACATTGTCTTTAGTTACTGGACATGGGGATCTGGAATGCTTCATGGGGGCTGAAGACAAAGCTAGCAATGATGTATGGGAGGACCTTTTGGAAAGACTTCGTCACATTCTCAATCTGCCAGTACTCCATCTTGGTGAGCACTAATCCAGTAGGCCACTGGTGGCAAAAGGATGGGATTGTGACATGTGGGTAAAGTGTACTCCTTCTGCAGAAGATAATAAAATCTAAGTACTTAGCCGTGTCCCCGGTTATGGACAATACTGAGCAACTAAAGTTTGAACTATGGGAGATCTCGACATTCCAACTTCTAATATAAAAACTTGATGCCCTTGTGTGTCTACCAAGGAATTCAAAGAGATTTTGTTAAACTTGTTGCACTTGGAGTTACCAAGGTGCTCAAGAGCATGATGTACTTGGGGTTACCAAGGAACATCATGGGTTTTGATAAAACTTGTTGCACTTGGGGTTACCAAGGTGCTCAAGAGATTTTGACAAGGATTTGAACACTTGAGTTTCTACCAAGGAGTTCAAGGAACTTGGAAAAGAAATTTGACAAAGGACTTTAAAACCCTTTTTGAAAAGATAGGATAAAACAATGCTTTATGCAAATAAGCCTTAAACTCTACTTAGCCAAATATGCATATAATGATAGGATCCACTCTTATTATACATAAAAGTGAAGCTTGCCAATACAATTCAAAATGTATTGACCCTTGTGGCTGTAACTTGTAATGTTGCAGGTTGATTGTTTTTAAATGAAGATTGTTTGATTGACTAGGACTACAAAGTCTACAACCAACATCTGCCTGTGGCACTTTGAAGATGAAGGACCCATGATTTTATTTATTCCGCTGCAATGTATTGTAATAGCCAAATGAGCTATGTTTGATGTAATAAACTTATATTATTCCTGGTTATAAATTTATATTATGACCTTTGTATCTTGATATTACATCTTAACTGTGGATGCTAGCTATTGATCCAGGGACTAGCATTGTAAACACAGGAGGAACCTAACTTATTGGGTTGGGACCTCTACAATCATATTCTCATGTATGTGAGGAATAATTCCAAGAAACGAAAGTACCTGATAGTTAAGTTGTTTGGCACGAGATCGAGTGATAGGTCCTTGTATGTGTGTAGCTATAGGTACAACGGTTGTATCAATAGATGGGATGACCACATCATGCTCTCCTTCTTGAATTGAAGTCGTCCTCGATCCAATCTCATCTTCCTCACCAAAGTAAGCCTTCAAATCTGCAATGTTAAACGTAGAACTAACCGTACCAAAGTCTGCAGGCAACTCAAGTTTATATGCATTATCGTTTATTTTCTCTAACACCTTAAAAGGACCAGCAGCACGTGGCATTAACTTAGACTTGCGTAAATCAGGAAAGCGATCTTTACGCAAATGTATCCAAACAAGATCTCCAACATTAAACACAACATGCTTTCTCCCTTTATCCCCAGCAAGTTTATACTTAGCATTCATGTGTTCTATGTTATCTTTAGTAGTCTTATGCAAGTTTAATATCATTTCAGCGCGTTGAGTAGCATCCAAATTATTTTGCACCGAAGAAGGTAAAGGCAATAAATCAATAGGTGCACGAGGAACAAAACCATACACAATCTCAAACGGGCACATCTTTGTGGTAAAATGCAGCGAATGATTATAAGCAAATTCTATATGAGGTAAACACTCTTCCCACAATTTTAAATTCTTCTTTAAAACAGGCCGCAACATAGTAGACAAAGTTCTATTTACTACTTCAGTTTGTCCATCAGTTTGGGGATGACATGTAGTACTAAACATCAATTTAGTCCCCAACTTAGCCCATAAACATCTCCAAAAGTGGCTAAGAAATTTAGTATCATGATCAGAAACAATAGTATTTGGCACACCATGTAAACGAACAATTTCACGAAAGAACAAATCAGCAATATGCGCAGCATCATCCATTTTATGACAAGGAATAAAGTGTGCCATCTTAGAAAACCGATCCACAACAACAAAAATACTACCCCTCCCCTTTTATGTACGTGGCAATCCCAAAACAAAGCCCATATAAATATCCTCCCAAGGAACACTAGGAACGGGAAGAGGAATATATAAACCATGTGGATTAAGGCGAGACTTAGCTTTTTGACAAGTAGTGCAGCATGCCACAAATCTCTCAACATCTCGACGCATACATGGCCGAAAGAAGTGTGCAGCAAGAACATCCTCCGTTTTCTTGACACCAAAGTGTCCCATCAATCCTCCTCCATGCGCCTCCTGTAACAACAAAAGATGAACAGAACTATCTGGAATGCATAGTTTGTTAGCACGGAACACAAATCCATCATTGAAGACGAACTTGTTCCATGTTCTACCATCTCTACAATTCTGCAACACATCTTTAAATTCAGCATCATGCACATATTGTTCCTTAATAGTTTCCAATCCAAATATTTTGAAGTCTAGTTGAGATAACAAAGTATAACGGCGCGACAAAGCATCAGCAATAATATTATCTTTACCCTTTTTGTGTTTGATAACATAAGGAAAATACTCAATAAATTCAACCCACTTTGCATGACGACGATTCAACTTAGCTTGACTACGAATATGCTTCAAAGATTCATGATCAAAATGTATAACAAATTCTTTAGGCCATAGATAATGTTGCCAAGTTTCTAATGTCCGAACCAACGCATATAATTCTTTATCATAAGTAGAATAGTTCGGACTAGCCCCACTCAATTTCTCACTAAAATATGCAACAGGTTTTCCCTTTTGTAATAACACACCTCCCAAACCAATTCCCCTAGCATCACATTCAAGCTCAAAAGTCTTATTAAAATCAGGAAGTTGGAGTAAGGGAGCATGTGTTAGCTTATCTTTCAATATCACGAAGGCCTGTTGTTGTGCATCGCCCCAAACAAAGGGCACATCCTTCTTGGTAAGTTCATTCAGCGGCGCGGCAATTGATCCAAAGTCTTTGACAAAGCACCTATAAAAACCAGCGAGGCCAAGAAAACTCCTCACTTGTGTGACCGTCTTGGGCTGCGGCCAATTCTCAATAGCTTCAATCTTGGCTGGATCCACTTCAATACAGTGTGATGTAACAACATAGCCAAGAAACGCAACTCGATTGGTGCAAAAGGTGCACTTCTCAAGATTACCAAACAAACTTGCATCACATAAAGCATTGAAAACAACACCTAAATGGTCTAAATGATCCTCTAAAGATTTTCTATAAATCAGAATATCATCAAAGTAGACTACCACAAAACGTCCAATGAAAGCACGTAAAACTTCGTTCATTAATCGCATAAAAGTGCTAGGTGCATTAGTTAAACCAAACAGCATCACTAACCACTCATATAAACCGAACTTAGTTTTAAATGTTGTTTTCCATTCATCTCCCAATTTCATACGAATATGGTGGTAACCACTATGCAAATCAACTTTAGAAAACATGGTAGAGCCACTCAATTCATCAAGCATGTCATCCAAACGTGATATAGGATGACGATATCGAATAGTAATATTATTGATAGCTCTACAATCAGTACACATGCGCGAAGAACCATCTTTCTTAGGTACCAAAATAAAAGGAACAGCATAGGGGCTAAGGGACTCACGAATATGATCTCTGTCGAGTAGTTCCTGAATTTGGCGTTGTATCTCCTTTGTATCCTCTGGATTGGTTCTATATGGCGCGCGGTTGGGCAATGTAGCACCAGGAATTAGATCAATTTGGTGCTCAATTCCTCTAATAGGAGGTAGTCCTGGTGGCATCTCAGCGGGAAAAACGTCCTCATATTCCTGCAAAAGGTTAGCAATAGCGGGTGGCAAAGAAGGAGGCATATCCTCAAATGAAAACAAAACCTCTTTGCAGATAATTGCATAACATTAAGTATTGTGTACATCTAGTTTAGCAATATCAATTTATTTGCAAGCATACATGGACTCTTTAAATGAATTTCAGTAGCATGTTTAGAATCAGATTTAGTGTTCTTTGGTGGTACAAAATCTGCAGCAACAATCTGATTCTCACTTTTATTTTTCTCCTCAGTTTTAGCTCTACTGGCTCTAGCAAGATCATCTTTTAAAATCTGTTCGGGAGTCATAGGTTTTAGACCAATTTTCTTTCCATCATGCATAAGAGAAAAGTGATTAGTTTTGCCATTATGAATAGATTATCTATCAAATTGCCATGGTCTACCAAGTAACAAGGAACAAGCTTGCATAGGTACAACATCACAATCAACAAAATCAGAATATGTAACAATAGTAAAATGCACACGTACCATTCTTGTTACCTTGATCTTGCGAGAACTCTCAAACCATTGGATATAATATGAATGTGTGCGTTGTCTTGTTGGAAGTGCAACCTTCTCTATCATGTCAACACTAGCCAGATTATTACAACTCCCTCCATCAATGATGATCCTTATAGCTCTCTCCTTGACAACACCACGTGTTTGGAACGGGTTGTGGCGTTGATCATGCTCAGATTTTCTCAATTGCACACTCAACACACGTTGTGTAACTAAGCTCTTCTATTGATCAGCAGTTTCAGCTCCCATTACCTCTGTCTCTTCATCAGAATCACAATTGTCTCCATCTCGAGCAGAAATAAGAGCTAATGTATCTTCATCAAAGTCACTCGCTGAATCATATTGACCATCATCACGCACCATCATAACACGTTGTGTTGTGCACTGTCTCTCAATATGACCAAAACCCCAGCACTTGCGGTATTGTATATCCTTTGTTTTACCCGTGGAAGCCATAGAAGATGCACTACGAGCAGGAGCATTGGATGACGGTGGAGGAGAAGCTGACGGAAATCTTGTCGTGGCCTTGGATGTGGTATTAGCTGGTGGAGAATCACGAGAAGAAGGCGCTGATTGTCAGGATGTCCAAGTGGATGTGCGACCTGCAGAATCATTAGTCTTCCTCCATGGTGTCTGGCGATCCTGCACTTCACGTTCAGCTTTGCAAGCAAGATGAAACAAACGAGTGATGGAAGTATATTCCTTATAGTCTAATATGTGTTGAATGTACTTGTTTAATCCAGCAAATAAACGTGGAAGTTTGTTCAGAAGTTTCAACAAGACCACACTGAACCATCCCCGTTTGCAATTCCTGATAATACTCTTCTACATAATTTTTCCCTTGTTCCAAACGTGTCAGATTCTTTAGTAAATCATGTTGATAAGTGGGAGGCACAAAACGAACACGCATAGCAGTTTTTAAAGCAGTCCAACTACGAGGAATAGTAGTAGGATTTAAACGACAATACTCAGACCTACAAAGGGAAGCAAATTTAGTAAATTCACATGTAGCAGCACTAACACGCATATTCTCAGGATATTTTAAACATGCAAAACGTTGTTCTACTTCCATCTCCCATGTAAGATATACATCAGGATTATATTTACCCTCAAAAGATGGAATATTTAATTTAAGCTTTGCAACATGATCATCATCACGTACCGGTGGTCGAGCGTTGCGGTGGTAATGTCAGGGTCGGCCAGCAGGGTGTGGAGGTTGTTCAACCTCCTCGTCAAACAGATCGTCATCGTCGAGGTCATAGTAGTACCCGTCGTCTGCCCCCAATGTCGCAGCAGCAGCCGCGGTGGAAGCCCGAGGTGCCTCAGCTGCAGCGGTAGCCGCCTGAGGTGCGACGGCAGCTGAACCAGCAGTACGACCCGTGATCAGAATGCGCCGTGCGCCATGCCGAGGTGCCAATGGGGCGGGTGCGGGTGCCGGCAATCTGTCCAAAACCTTCTTGAACCGAGCGTCAAGCTTGTCGTTGATGGATTTTTCGAGTCCATCGATCTTGTCCATGGCGTTGGTGAGCTTGGTGTCAAACTCCTCTAGTCGTGCATCCACATCTTCAGCATGACCGACCAATAGCTCGGAGAAGTGGGAATGTAGTTCTTGGTTTGTCATTGTGGCAGGGTTACGCGAAGTATCTGCCATGGTTAGTCCTTTAAAAAGCACAGGTATAGATGCCTATAACTACGGAAATATGGTGGAAGGCACGCGTAATCCGTCAAGCAATATACGAAGCTCTTACAAGTTCTTACCAAACAGCAGGAAAAGGCGATGTGCAACCGCGAGGAGCAGTGGGTCTAGAGATTGGACCGAGCGATTACCAGGAGTCGAGACACCGCACGTGGAGAAATCCGTGGAGCTTTGGGAAGGCTTAGCAAAGGGTTAGCAATTATCAAAATAGCAATGCAAATGTTGAAAGAATGCTCAACGACGGTACTGTGATGGTCCTAGGCTAGACCGTACTAGAGACACGAGCCTAGATCACCAACGATGTCATGACGCGACACAACAAGCAATGTATGATGATATGGCACCCTGAAAAGTGAACTGAGATGTCGAAAATCACTATGATGGCGAGTGTCTAGAACTGATCGACGGGGTCTAGAAACAGGTTATCCCCCAAAAAAATTTGTCGAAAATTTTGTATTATGCTCCGGAAAGCGCGCAGGCACCAAAAAAATATCGCTAGAACAGCCGATGGAGAAAAGTGATCCTCGGGGCCGAAAATCAGTATAGCCAGAAAGTTTTTTCGGAGGCGGTTTCAGACTTTTTTTTTGCTCTCCTTCTGGACTTACGACTGAACTTTTAGCTCGACACGGACTTTAGCTCAACATGGAAACAGCAAGGAAGGAGAGTAAAAAGAAATAAATGGGAAACAATAACTCAAATCGGACTCGTGCCGCGGCAGGAAAGGTGATCGGATCCGTGTCGCGGTAGGAAGGCGGTGGCGGAGTTTTAGGGTTTATGGTGGACGGGTGTATGGTGGCGGAGTATGGTGGCGGAATATGGTGGCGGTGATCTGCGAGTGTGGCGGTGACTACTATGATCAGAACTCGAAACTCTAAGGGACGAGACACTAAGACCAGCAACTCGACGCGACGATGCAGACACAAATTCAACAATGCAAAACTGAAAAGATAATGCAAGGCGTAGATTGGTGATGGGATGGATCTAAACTCTAACTGTGTTTTTGGATTTTTCGTGGGTTATAGGTAAAACAGATCTAATCTACGAAAACAGTAAAATCTCACCGAGCAACCTGGAATCTGATACCACTTGGTAGGGCAAAGGTGTCCAATCTTTCGATGAGATGATAATGGTCAATTTGGTGGAGTTCGGGCTTGACGATCCGACTACACGTGTGGGCACGAGCGCCAATGCAATCGCTAGGCCAATCTTTCGATGAGATGATAATGGTTGATTTGGTGGGGGTTACTGATCATGCAGAAACACGATCAGCCTGACCAGCGAGGGTCTTAATTCCTACCTAAAATCGAGAACAAGTAAGAACTAATATTGCAATCAAGATATTACGGATTTAAGATGAAAGCTTTATTGAAAAGGTGGGATCATGTATAGGTGCGAAGTACAAGAGGCCTCTACGACGCTCGAGCCTTGGCGAAGTTTCTATGATGGCTAACTTAATATCTAAACAAAATCCGAGTCTAAGGTGAAGGCTAAGGGGAGTATTTAAGGAGGAAAAGGTGGGGTTTTGGCTAGCCACAGAAGTGGTGGCCGAATCCAACCCTAGAAGTCCTTTTCTCCTCAAATACGGACTCTAAAAAGTGGCTATTTAAAATCCTACGAAAATTACATGGACCTGTCCCAAAATAAAGGTGTCGCAGCACCATATTAAGCTATGGACGAATTTGTGAAGTATTAATCTTGAATATTTCGTCCAAGCCTTCTTTCTTCATTATGGTGGCCTCAAAGTTCTGAAATCTTCATCCGTGGCCTTCTCTTGAATCATCACATGCTTGCTGCCATCTCCATGCATGACCATGCTCCAGTGCTTGTCCCTCTCATCCATTCTTGGTCCATCATTCCTAAGAGTAAGAAATACATCTGATTTAGGCAGCATCATATTCTCATGTATGTGAGGAATAGTTCCAAGAAACGAAAGTACCTGATAGTTAAGTTGTTTGGAACGAGATCGAGTGACAGGTCCTTGTATGTGTTTAGCTGTAGGTACAACGGTTGTATCAATAGATGGGATGTCCAAATCAATGTTGCCGACATGTACATCGCCTTGCTTGCCA
The DNA here is from genome assembly GCA_916181665.1 of Avena sativa. NCBI lineage: Eukaryota > Viridiplantae > Streptophyta > Magnoliopsida > Poales > Poaceae > Avena > Avena sativa. The sequence goes on from OV702284.1 coordinate 148,303,454, forward strand.
TCCGGGTTCTCCAAACAGCTACATTAGCTTAGTAAAGTAAATTACATGGAGAATCCGACACGCAGGTCGTTATACAATAATATGACAACACCTAGGCTCCAGCCGGCTGACAAAACCGTGATTCGTAGATCACGTATGAATTACACACAAACATCACATGCACATGAACCATACCATTCACAACTTCCTCCAAAAACAAGTTATGCATAGATCTACCGGCGTTGTGAAACTCGCAATGACGTCTAGCACGCTACGACAGGGCGAAGCCGGCGGTCCCATTTATGGATTCCGACCATTGTTCCGACTCGATCAAACTCATTGATCTTCGATCACCGCTTCTAGATTTACGTGTTACAGTCTACCCCGATGGCGGAAAATGACCGGTAGGGGTATGTCGTTCCACGACCTCAGCAGCATGATCACGGAAATCAGATCTACCATTCCCCGAGTACAGTTGATCCAATCAACATCGTACAAAGCCGATCTATCTCATAGATCGACCACCAAAACAGCATATAGAGCTCATATATAGCCAACCGCATATCACATATGCGAGATCTCGAGCCTAAAACCAGAAGCTATCGCTCTGATACCACTGTTGGGCCACGTAGAGATAAAACATAACTTTTTCTTATAACGAGGTGATCCCAAGATCTAGCTGAGGTAGAAGGCCACGAGGTTTACCACTAGACGTGCAGTTGCGGATTACTGATGTAGCGCATCAGTTGATGCAGTGTAGTCCTTACGATCCGATCGTCCTGGTGCTGATCGTACAGCACCTCTGCTGGTATCCACACGCACAAGGAGGAGGACCGGCGGCAAACTGCTAGGTTCGGTATGACGACAGGACTGCTGTGGAGCTAGGGTTTCCAACACATGGAATGACCTAACCGATCAACGATTCACCCTTCTGAGTTACTGTGCTCCACTATATATAGGGAATGAACGTGGGCTTCACTCTCCTGGCCCATTCACTAAAGCCCATATAGTATTAGTCCCTGTGAGTCCGACTCACTGACTCAGTCCAAATCCGGCTCGGGTCAAACCCAACCAGATTTCCGGTTCAGATCCTATCCGAACTTGCTCCCGCTCTTAAGTGTGTGACCCCGCAGGCTCATGGCTACTTGGACACGATTGGATTTTGACATGCAATCGATCAGTCGGTAGCGGCTCCTAGCAGAATGTGCTGACTCCCAAGTACCAAAGAGTCATGACGACTTGCCTTTCCAATGCGACTTGCGTCTGATTCCCTTTTGCCTCACGATATACCTTGTCAGACTATAGGCGAATATTTGTCATCCCTTAAATAGTCCGACTCTCTTCTCGATCCGAGATAAGTGATTCACCCGACTAACTCTTAGTCAATCGCCTCGGTTAACACTTAACCGATTCGTTCATGGCCATGCTTTCCAAATCATATCATCCGAGGGGGCCCAGAGAATATCTCTCCGAGTGGAGGGGCAAAATCACATCTTAGTTATTCACATCACGCAGCTTGATTCTCAGTCGACCCGAACTCTGCCTTTATAACTGCCCAGTTACGGAACAGTGTTTGACAGAACCTAAGTCGATGATCCTCAACTCGGACTATGCAATAACCTTAGATCTTAGGATTACATTGATTGAGATATACAAATGACAACTTGTTCGTTATACCTCAATATGGGTAAATCTGACTCGCTAAACTCTTTAGACAAATCTGTGTAAGTCGGAATAGCATCTCTATGCCCATGATAAGTGAAACCGAGTCATCAAGCCGACTTTCACATTGGTCTAAGTTGTGTGTCCAGCACAACCTCAATGACCAAGCATATTTAGTACAAACAACATGAATGTATAGTTCCACAACCGAATCTCATATTCAATGATACACATCAGATGTTTATACAAGGACAACTTAATATCTTTATGAATACAATGGGAAATATCATCATACATGATTGCCTCTAGGGCATATTCCCAACAGAGGCCTCTTGTACTTCGCACCTATATAGGATCCCACCTTTTCAATAAAGCTTTCATCTATATCCACAATATCTTGATTACAATATTAGTTCTTACTTGTTCTCGATTTCAGGTAGGAATTAAGACCCTCGCTGGTCAGGCTGATCGTGCTTCTGCAAGATCGGTAACCTCTAGGAGATTGTCCAAGTGATTGCATTGGCACATGTGCTCGGACGTGTAATCGGATTATCAAGCCCAAACTCCACCCAAATCGGCTGTCACCATCTCATCGAAAGATCAAACACCTTTGCTTTATCAAGTGGTATCAGATTTCATGTTGCTCAGTGAGATTTACTTTTCGTAGATTAGATCTATTTTTACCTATAACGCACGAAAAAGCCAAAAACACAATTAGATTTAGACCCATCCCATCACCAATCTATGCCTTGCATTATCTTTTCAGTTTTTGCATTGTTGAATTTGTCTCTGCATCATCGTGTCGAGTTGCTATTCTTAGTGTCTCGTCCCTTAGAGTTTCGAGTTCTGGTCACATTAGTCACCGCCACCACACTCGCAGATCACCGCCATATACACCTACCACATAAACCCTAGCCACCGCCACCATATTCCGCCGCCATACATACTGCCATACTCTCTGCCACATAAAACCCTAGTCGCCATCACCATATTCCGCCGCCATACACCCTTCCAATATAAACCCGACTACAACTCCTCCACTGCCGTCCTACCACGACACGGATCCGACCACTTTCCCTACCGCGTCACGAGTCCGAGTTGAGTAATTATTCTAGTTATTTTTCTTTGCTTGCTTTTCCTTGTTGTGTCCGGGCAGATTCTATGTCCGGTCGCAAGTCCAGAAGGAGAGCAAACAAAAAACTCTAACAAGTGCATATAATTCTTTATCATAAACAGGATATTTCAATCTAGCACCAGCAAGTTTCTCAGAAAAATATGCTATAAGACGACCCTCTTGCATCAAAAGGCCACCAATTCCTATACCACCAGCATCACATTCAACTTCAATTTTCTTTGAAAAATCAGGTAATGCAAGAAAAGGTGCAGAAGTAAGCAAACATTTCAATGTATCAAATGCAATATCTGGGGCTGCGCCCCATACAAATGGCACACCTTTGTTAGTCAATTCATTCAATGGTGCAGCAATAGTGCTAAATCTTTCACAAAGTGCCTATAGCGACCAACTAAACCATGGAAACTACGCACTTGACTCACATTCATGGGAATAGGCCAATTCTGAATTGATTGAATTTTAGATTGATCTACTTCTACCCCATGCTTAGATACAACATATCCAAGGAATACAACTTTATATTTTGCAAATGTGCACTTCTCAATATTAGCATATAATTTCTTATCACGCAACACTTGCAATACTTGTCTAATATGATCACAATGTTCAGTATTATTGCGGCTGTATATAAGTATATCATCAAAATAAACAACCACAAAACGACCAATATATTCTCTCAAAACATGATTCATTAATCTCATGAATGTACTAGGTGCATTAGTAAGACCAATAGGCATAACTAACCATTCGTACAATCCTCATTTTGTTTTGAAAGTTATTTTCCATTCATCCCCTTCTTTCATTCTATTTTGATGACATCCACTATGCAAATCAATTTTACAGAAAATAGCAATACCACTCAATTCATCGAACATATCCTCTAAGCGTGGAATAGGATGACGATATCGAATAGTGATGTTATTTAGCTATAATCTACACACATGCGCCAGGTACCATCTTTCTTAGGTATTAAAATAACAGGAACAACACAAGGACTAAGAGAAACATGAATGTACCCTTTGTCCGGAAATGCATGTAATTTTTTTGTATTTCCTTAGTTTCTTCGGGGCTGGTTCTGTATGGTGCCCGGTTCGGTAATGTGGCACCAGGTATCAAGTCTATCTGATGCTCAATGCCACAATGCCACACAAGGGAGGCAATCTAGCTAGCACATCTTCTAGAAACACATCACCAAAATCCTGCAAAACATTGGACACACCAAGAGAAATAGGGGTCATGTCGTTAGAAATCAAAACCTCACCCTTGTACATGAGTACAAGAGGCATGGATGTAGGATCCTCTGAAGTGCACATCCCGTATATTGATACATCTGTTGTACCTACAGCTACCAAATACAAGGACCTATCACTCGAGCTCATGCCAAGCAACTTAACTATGAGGTACTTTCGTTTCATGGAACTATTCCTCATATACATGAGAATATAATGTTGCCTAAATTAGATGTATTTGTTACTCTTAGGAATGATGGACCAAGCATGGAAGAGAGGGACAAGCATAGGAGCATGATCATGCATGGAGATGGCATCAAGTATCTGAGGATTCAAGAGGAGGCCACGGATGAATATTTCAGAACTTTGAAGCCGCCATAATGAAGAAATAAGGTTTGGATAAAATATTCAAGAATATTACATCATAAATTCATCCATAGCTTAATTTGGTGCTGCGACACCTTTTATTTTGGTCCAGGCCCATGTAATTTTTGCAGGAATTAAAATATCCACGTTTTATAGTCTGTATTTGAGGAGAAAAAGACTTCTAGGGTTCGTTTCGACCACCACCTCTATGGCTGGACGAAATCCCACCTTTTCTTCCTTAAATACCCCCCATAGCCATCACTTTAGACTCGAATTTTTTTAGACATAAAGTTAGCCATCATAGCAACTTCGCCAAGGCTCGAACGTCGCAGAGGACTCTTGTACTTCGCGCCTATACAAGATCCCACCTTGTCAGTAAAGCTTTCATCTAGATCTGCAATATCTTGATTGCAATATTAGTTCTTACTTGTTCTCGACTTCATGTAGGAATTAAAACCCTCGCTAGTCAGGATGATTGTGCTTCTGCAAGATTGGTAACCTCCTGGAATTTGGTCTAGCGATTGCATTGGCGCTCGTGATCGCACGTGCAGTCGGATCGTCAAGCCTGGACTCCACCCAAATCGAATGTCGCCATCTCATCGAAAGATCGGACACCTTTTCTCTATCAAGTGGTATCAGATTTCAGGTTGCTCGGTGAGATTTACTGGTTTCATATATTAGATCTGTTTTTACCTATAAACCACGAAAAATACAAAACACAGTTAGATTTAGATCCATCCCAACACCAATCTACGCCTTGCATTATCTTTTCAGTTTTTGCATTGTTGAATTTGTCTCTGCATTATCGCATCGAGTTGCTGGTCTTAGTGTCTCGTCCCTTAGAGTTTTGAGTTCTGATCACATTAGTCACCTCCGCCACACTCGCAGATCACCGCCATATACACCTACCACATAAACCCTAGCCACCACCACCATATTCCGCCGCCATACATACCGCCATATACTCTGCCACATAAAACCCTAGCCACCGCCACCATGTTATGCCACCATACACCCTTCCAACATAAACCCGACTCCGACTCCGCCACCGCCTTCCTAGCACGACACGGATCCGACCACTTATCCTACCGCGTCATGAGTCCCAGTTGAGTAATTGTTCTAGTTATTTTTCTTTTACTTTTCTTGCCTTTCCTTGTTGTGTCTGTGCAGAATTCTAAGTCCGTGTTGAGCTAAAGTCTGGTCGCAAGTCCATAAGGAGACCAAGAAAACTCTAATAAGTGCATACAATTCTTTATCATAAACAGGATATTTCAATATAGCACCAGCAAGTTTGTCAGAAAAATATGCTATAGGACAACCCTCTTGCATCAAAACGCCACCAATTCCTATACCACTAGCATCACATTCAACTTCAAATTGCTTTGAAAAATCAGGTAATGCAAGCAAAGGTGCGGTAGTAAGAAAACCTTTCAACGTATCAAATGCAATATCTTGGGATGCGCCCCATACAAATGGCACACCTTTCTTAGTCAATTGTTTCAATGGTGCAGCGATAGTGCTAAATCTTTCATGAAGCGCCTATAAAAACAAGCTAAACCATGGAAACTACGCACTTGACTCACATTCATGGGAATACGCCAATTCTGAATTGCTTCAATTTTAGATTGATCTACTTCTACCCCATGCTTAGATACAACATATCCAAGGAATACAACTTTATATTTTGCAAATGTGCACTTCTCAAGATTAGCATATAATTTGTTATCACGCAACTCTTGCAAAACTTGTCTAATATGATCACAATCTTCAGTATTATTGCGGTTGTATATACATATATCATCGAAATAAACAACCACAAAACAACCAATATATTCTCTCAAAACATGATTCATTAATCTCATGAATGTACTAGGTGCATTAGTAAAACCAAAAGGCATAACTAACCATTCATATAATCCAAATTTTGTTTTCAAAGCAGTTTTCCATTCATCCCTTTTTTCATTCTAATTTGATGATATCAACTACGCAAACCAATTTTTGAGAAATTAGCAATACCACTCAATTCATCTAACATATCTCTAAGCGTGGAATAGGATGAAGATATCGAATAGTGATGTTATTTATAGCTCTACAATCTACACACATGCGCCAGGTACCATCTTTCTTAGGTGCTAAAATAACAGGAACAACACAAGGGCTAAGAGAAACATGAATGCACCCCTTGTCCAGCAACGCATGTACTTGTTTTTGTATTTCCTTAGTTTCTTTGGGGTTGGTTCCGTATGGTGCCCGATTCGGTAACATGGCGCCAGGGATCAAGTCTATCTGATGCTCAATGTTGCGCAATGGAGGCAATATAGCTGGCACATCTTCTTGAAACACATCACCAAAATCCGGCAAAACATTAAACACACCAAGGGAAATAGGGGTCATGTCGTTAGAAACCAAAACCTCACCCTTGTACATGAGTACAAGAGGCATGGATGTAGGATCCTCTGATGTGGACATCTCATCTATTGATACAACCGTTTTACCTACAGCTACACAAATACAAGGACCTATCACTCGAGCTCGTTCCAAGCAACTTAACTATTAGGTACTTTTGTTTCTTGGAACTATTCCTCATATACATGAGAATATGATGCTGCCTAAATTATATGTATTTGTTACTCCTAGGAATGATGGACCAAGCATGGAAGAGAGGGACAAGCATTGGATCATGATCATGCATGGAGATGGTAGCAAGCATGTGAGGATTCAAGAGGAGGCCACGGATGAAGATTTCAGAGCTTTGAAGCCGCCATAATGAAGAATAAAGGCTTGGATGAAATATTCAAGAATATTACATCATAAATTCGTCCATAGCTTAATTTGGTGTTGCAACACCTTTTATTTTGGGCCAGGCCCATGTAATTTTCACAGGAATTAAAATAGCCACTTTTTAGAGTCTGTATTCTAGGAGAAAAGTTCTAGGGTTGCTTTCGGAAACCACCTCTATGGCTGGCCAAAATCCCACCTTTTCCTCCTTAAATACCCCCATAGCCGTCACTTTAGACTCGGATTTTGTTTAGACATAAAGTTAGTCATCATAGCAACTTCGCCAAGGCTCGAGCGTCGCAGAGGCCTCTTGTACGTTGCACCTATAGAGGATCCCACCTTTTCAATAAAGCTTTCATCTATATCAACAATATCTTAATTGCAATATTAGTTCCTACTTGTTCTCGATTTCAGGTACGAGTTAAGACCCTCGATGGTCAGGCTAATCATGCTTCTGCAAGATCAGTAACCTCTAGGAGATTGGCCTAGCGATTGCATTGGCTCTCGTGCTCGCACGTGTAGTCGTATCGTCAAGCCCGGACTCCACCCAAATAGACGGTCACCATCTCATCGAAAGATCAGACACCTTCGCTCTATCATCCTCACTAAATTCTCTCATGTCCTCTTTGGTGGATAAAATCAAAATATTAGGTACTCTCTCGCTTTTCTTTATATAATTATTTTTGGGATATTTACACCACGCAGAGCTGCCATACTCTCTCATCTAGGTGCATCCTACAAGTTCACTTCAATCTTCTAAGGAGATTCATTCATAATCTGTTGTGGTGTTATAGGATGCAAATTAATTTTCTTTCCCTTGAACTCTAAATGATATGTATTGGCTCGGCCATTGTGTTGCACATGGCGATCATATAGCCAAGGCCGACCCAATAGTAAATGGCAAACAGTCATAGGAACCACATCAAAATCAATAGAATCCTTGTATGGTCCTATCTCAAAGTTCACACGCACCATACCTTCATATTACCATTGTCACTCAACCATTGTATGTAATATGGCTTAGGATGAGGCAAATAAGTCAAATTATGCTTGGCACATAACTCCTTGCTTGCAAGATTTCTGCAGCTACCTCCATCAATGATCACTTTGCAAGCTTTGTTTGGGCCAACTAGTGCTTTTGTTTGGAATAGATTGCAGCGCTGAGAATCAATAGTAGGCCGCACACTAAGTATATGTGGAGAAACCACAGTGGTTGGCGCATGCTCAGGGAAAGCATCCATACCTTCTTCACTTGCATAACCATTGTCCTCGAGACTATTATGATCAACTTCGTCTCCACTTTCATATTCACCATTCTGATTGACAAACATAGCCTTGTGGTTTGGACAATCTTTATTGAAGTGTCCTCTATCTCCACAAGTATGGAACTCTACATCTCTAGTATGGCATGTTGACATATTAGAACCGGTGCTAGCAGCAGGTCTCTTTGATTGGGAACCATAAGACGCCTGGGGTGAAGGTTTGGATGACGATGTGGAGGGGTTACCAGAAGCAACGTCCGATGTAGGTGCAGGAGAAGGCAATGTCAACCTTGATGAAAAATGGTTGGTGGAAGGATACTTTGAACGCACCTTGGCCTCTTCAGCTAGTTGTGATTCGACCTCTCTTGCATGATGCAACAATTCATTCATTGTCTCATACTTGTGATGACGAACAATGCACTTGATAGGCAACTTCAGATTGTTAAGAAAACGTTGCATGGTCATCTCAAGTGATTCACAAACTCGAGCACACTGCATAAGCATCTCCATCTCCATGTAGTACTCGTCAATCGACATGATTCCTTGCCTCAATTGTGTCAACTTTTCAAAGAATGAGCGCAAATAGTTAGTGGGCATGAAACGCTCCTTCATGATGCGCTTCATCTCTCTCCATGTGAAACACGCTAAGCACGTCCAATAGGAGCCTAGCCACGTGCATGAACAGGGCGATGAGCATGTCCCTGACCAACATTGTTCGAATTTTGAATTTCACCGGCATTACTTCATTTCTTGTCGTCAACGGCATCTTCGTGTGGTTATTGCTACCATTGCTCAAGTGCCAGTGCCAAATCATCAATATAATGTTGCAAGGTGGCGACATTGGTGTTGAGCCATCACTTGTGTCTGAATGTTGGTGACTATGGTCTCGTTCTCTCCCAATGCAAGTTGCACATCCTGTACTGATTTTTCAATCCCATCTGTGGTGGTAGTGAACACACGTGTCAAATGAGATCGCAAAGCTTCATATTCTCGCCAAGTTACAGGATCAGTATCATTTTTTTATGCATAAATCACTAGAAGACATGATTAGTATGTTAGTTCAAAAATCAAATTTTTTTGGGTGGCACACTCACAACTCACTCAAAACTGATAAGAAAGCATATCTTACCATTCCAAAGTGAATAGTGATGCTTTACCAATTCGAATCAACAAAAAATGCACTGATGTGATGAAGTGAATATCAAGGGTATAGAGAACGATCACAGGGCACACAGGTTTATTATGGTGTAGATGTAGGTATGGTATCCTATCTACACCGCAGACAAGTCCTAGTGCTGATCGTGAGAACCCAAGAAACACACGGTGAATATAAACATGGAAAAGCAACTTATGAACGGGAATATTGCAATGCACAAGAGAGACGCTAGTAATTGCTCAAAATAAACAGGCACAAGATTGCTCAATCTACCAGTGCTATGATCAACTAGGCCTCCAATAATGCGCACATGATATCTGTTTTTGTCACGCTTGTAGCTTTTTTTATACAGATTCTTTCTCTCTCTTTTTTTAACTATATGACTCAATGCAACCCTAATGCAGTAATTCTGAACAAACTAGGCCGGACAGTCCGGTGATTGTCGGCCGGAGACTCCGATTACACCGGATATTCCGGTTTTGCCTGATCGAAACTTTCTGCACTTCAAAACCCTAATGAGCAGCCTGTCAGAGCAAAGTAACTAGTCTCGGAGGTACGTTCCTACGCACGGATGTTGTAGATAGGTTGTGGCTATGGTATGGAAACAACAGGTACGCTATGTGGACTCGGAAAAGTAGATGTAAAACTTGCGGAAACAATGATTAAGTGATCGAATAAAAGAACAAAAGATAATACGAAAAAACCTAGACACTAAGACTTGTACTGGAAGTGATCGAATAAAAGACATGACAATGACTAGCAACTAAGACTCAACTTCGATGGAATCTAGGTTATGGCAAAAACTAACCCTAATCATTTTGTATGGCTTTTTCTGTATATGATGAAAAATAACTAGACTATGGATCGATTTGTGGATGATTACCGAGGAAACACTGTAAATCCAATACCAAGATGATATGGGGTCGTCCGATCTTCTCAGCAAGCAGTTGTCAATGATAACTAGCCTGTAGCTATGAACTCTCCCTCTCAAACCCTAATGCCAATGAAACGGCTCTTGAACCCTATGGGATATTCACAACACCACGCTCTTGCGCACGTAGCCGTCGACCACGAACGGTAATTTGCAATCTACTAATTTCCAATGGAACAACAGATCACACTCAATTGCATTAGATAATTCGATCACAGGGTAATTCTAGAGGTTCTAATAAGAAACGACTCCAAAATAGTTTTAACGTGGTCTAACCCTAACTTTGGGGGATTCCCAGGGCTTATAAGGGCGGCTGGGACGGCCATAAACCAAAACTAGGACGCATATGACTCAAATTGATACATGCCGACTCAGACCAGAATTGGTCGGCGGGCGGACATTCTGGATGATATTGGCAGTACAGTCCGGTTGGGTCAGACATTCCGGTGGATTCGGCCGGACAGTCCGGTCCGGCCGGAAAATTTGAAGTTTCCTTGTGGTGTCCGGGTAGTGTCCGATCTGGTACATAGAAGGGAACACCTCGTGGCTTCTCGGGTAGGCCAGATAGTCCAGTGGGATCTGGCCGGACACTCCAGTCATTACTAGATCTTGGTCTTCCTTCATGATGATCTCCTCTTGCGCCTTCCTCCCGCTCCTCCCTCGTGCATCCTTGGGCGATCATCATGCTGGGCACCTCTTATAGCCCTTCTCCTCCTTGCACCATGCTTGCTTCCTCAACAAACCTGATCATACAGAAATGCATAGAATTAGGTAGTATAAAATTCTCATCAATAAAAATACCAGATTTGTTTAGGAGCAAATTCACCTGTTGCTCAAGTAGCTTGGCACGAGCTCTATTAATCTGTCCAATCCTTATTTCATTAGATTTAGTCTTGGAAACAACATCGACAACTTCATTAGTAGTTGGAGATGGCAAAACATTAGGGATGTCATCATCACTTGGAGTCGGTGTCTCGTCTCCAAGTAGTCAATATCTCATCAAGCCTCTCACCCCCGATGTTGGTAGTGGGAGAGTGTCTTTCCCATCACTGATCCTAGGGATTGTGTCGGACCAGTTGCTGCCAGCGTGAGTTATTGGTTTGTATCATGTCTTCATGTGTTCTTGTGTTTTCATCGAGTTCTTCGCGTGTGAGTCCTTGGATTTCATCCTCCCCATCCTCCCACCCGCCTCCATCTTGATTTCCACGGGGATTCGTGAAAGATCAGGCAACCCTAAGGGGTCAACCCTAACAACAAGCTTCACCTCCACATCACAAGTACCCACAAGACCTTCACTCAACATCAAGCGATAACTCCAACTTGGACGAACAAGCCCGACGTCAGCGTGAAGCACTTGAAGACCCGCCAAGGCGTCATCACCACCATGACCGTTATCATCGACACCATGGGCATCACCGTGCAAACGACGAGGAGCCTCAACCTTGTCAACAACCTAGGCGTGCACCTCAAGATAGACCACAACAATAATCTCCTCAACTGCGGCAAGATAGCCCGCAAGCTCCTCAACCACCAAATGAGGTGCCACCACCACACCAACAACAAGTTCATCCACCGCGCCAAGAAAATCCCCAAGGTCCCGTCCTCAACCGCAGCAACTCTTGAACAACCACCAAGAATGTCACCGTGATAGCTCAGATGATGAAGATTACCAACTCCACCACCATAATGGCCATCGCCACCGATGACAAGATGAAGAAACATTCGGCAAGCTCAATGATATGGGGATCCCTTGTAGGATTGACCCTAGGATGGCCCGATCTTCACGGATTTGAGGCGGGGAGTGTGGGGAAACATGATGAACACGAGGAATACAACACAAATGCAAGGTAATGATACAAACGCACACAAACACACCCGATTCTATTTGCTCCCATTGGTTCGAACAACCGATCCAATAGAATCCTTGGCGAGAGACCATGAGGTAGAATCACCAAAGGAGAGATCAACAAGCGTATGATAGAATCCAAATCATAGGAGAGAGTAGAAACCAAGTAGAATCCCAAAGGGTAGAGACCTAGCACTACCAGAATCCTTGATAGGGTGAGACCAAACACTTTAGGAGGGTCTTGATGACTTGGAGACGAACACCGAACTCCAAGGCCTTGTATAACTCATAGATTAACTATAGAAAGGGATTCCCATCTAGGGTTAGGCACAAGCCTGCATTCATCTTCAACTCTAGGGTTTCAACGAGAGGGTGGGGGCTTATTTATAGGCCAGCCACGATCTATGGTAATTTGGGCATAAACAGGAAGTTCTGGGCATTACATGGGCCATGCCCATCTTAAGGCTCGCAGGCATGTCCCACTTAGGTCGGAGACTCCAGTGTGGCCGGAGACTTCGGGGCAGTCTCCGGGGACGACTCTGGTCACCTGGCTGGAGATCCTGGAAGTTTTGCCTGATTCGGGTCCGGAGACGCGTTGCAGAGACTCCGAGGTGTGCATGCTGGAGACTTCGGGGTGCGTGGGCCGGAGACTCCGGGGTGCGTGGGCCAGAGACTCCGGGGTTGCTTCGGCTACTTTATCCTTCTTCTCTTCCAAGCCTCTTGCTTGGGGGTCTTGGTTCCTGGGGTCTTCTTGTCATCTCCTCTTGGTGTTATGGTTAAGGGCCTAGTCATATCATAGGCATTCGTCTCAAGTAGGATCCCATTCACAAGATAACCAAAAGAGGGCGAGATGTGGAATGAATTCACCTTTGTGGGAATGGTTAGCGTAGCATGATGTGGGCCAATGGTGAATGCCATGTGTTGGGCTTCATCACTCAAGTTCACCATGCCCAGATTCATCGGTTCCAATGATCCCGAAGAATAACTCTCATGAGCACTCAAGGTGGATAAGATCTTCCGGATGCACAGCTATAGCAATGCAAAGATGTTGGCTATGGCTTCACTCGAGTTCGAGATTATGCCAACCTTTGGTGGTAACAAGTCCAAGTTGCTAGAGCGGCAAGGGAGGAGCCACCCATTACTACTTGGCAAGCAATGAAGGATGACATGCACTCTCGCATTGTTCCATCATATTACACTCATGACCTCTTAGACAAACTCCAAAAGCTTACTCAAGTAACTAAGAGTGTGGAAGAGTACTTAAAGGAAATGGAAATCCAAATGATTCACGCAAACATAGAAGAACGAGAGGAGCAAAACATGGGTCGTTTTATTATTGGCTTGAATCACCCCATCAATACCATCGTGGAGTTCCAAGCATATCGCAACATGGTGTACCTTGTGCATATTTCCACCAAGGTCGTGCGTCAAGTGCAAGAGGACCTCAAATATAGCAAGCCGAATACCTACTTCACCTACAAGTCCTTTAATCTCTCTCCTACACCAAGTCCCAAAGCGAGCACTCCAAGTAGCTTCAAGCCACCGTTCAAGTCAACAACGTCTCAAGGCAAACCGCCCCCAAGTGTTAAGCAACCTTTGGAATCCAACTTCGTGTCCCAAGTAGAATGCTACAAGTGTGGAGGCAAAGGACACAAGTCATACCAATGCGGCAACACCAAAGTCTTGTTTGTCAATGACAATGGCAACGACGAATACTTGAGTGAGGAAGAGTTTGAAGCAAGAGTTAAGGAGGAAATGGCTCAACAACAAGTGCCCATCAATGATCAAGATATCCTCATGTGTGAGCATGATGCAATTACATCGCTTGTCATCACAAGAGTGGTAACTACACAAGCACAAGAACATGAAGATCAAAGGTGCAACATCTTTCAAACACATGCCAGCATCAATGGAAAATCTATCAAAGTTATCATTGATAGAGGGAGTTGTCACAATCTTGCAAGCATGGAACTATGTGAAAAACTCAATGTAAGGTTCCCAACCATTAATAATGTAGAGATCCCTGTGTTTACAATGCTAGTCCCTGGATCAATAGCTAGCATCCACAGTTAAGATGTAATATCAAGAAACAAAGGTCATAATACAACTTTATAACCAGGAATAAAATAATTCATTACATCTTACATAGCTCATTTGGCTACCTCATTACAATGCAACAGAATATAACAATAGCATGGGGTCCTTCATCTTCAAAGTGCCACAGGCAGTCATGTTGGTTGTAGACTTGTAATCCTAATCAATAAACTTCACTAACATCAAACAAACCTGCAACATACTAAGTTACAGCCACAAGGGTCAATACATTTGAATTGTATTGGCGAGTGATACTATGGTAGCATAGTGGAGTCTATCATCTATATGCATTTGGCTAAGTGGAGCTTAGGCTTGCTTTGCTCAAAATAGATTTTCCTTATCATTTGAAAACACTAAGTTTTTGTTTGTCAAAATCACCCAAGGCATCTCCCAATAAAAATTGGTGATCCTTCAACCCTTGTTCAACCACAAGATTTTAACTTAGAAATTGGGATGAGGAGATTCTTGATAGCTTCCATGTCTTGATGCTCAAATTGTCCTTTACCAGGGACATGGCTAAGTACTTAGATTTTACACTCTGTAGAGGTGGTGCACTTTCCCCACAAGACTTGGTTTCACCAAGACAAGATCTTTCAGAAGCCTTCCCTTAGACTAGAATGGACGCGTTCCAACCTATCATCCCCTACCACCAACTGTCCATTTGGCTAAGTTATTGCAACCTATATGATCCAGGCAGAGCCCATAATGCCAAGTGGCTGCACTTGAAGCTTCTCAACATTTGACATCTCAAACCTCTTTGTTCCTGGGTGGCTGTGGCATCCCGCAAAAACCACTACTAGAAAATCGCGTTGTTTTTGTGCATTGCATCATCACGACCGCATGCTCATGTCATCATGCATTTGTTTGTCTGAAACTATTTTCTAAAAGCCTATTTTGTTTTCTGGATGTTTTCCTCTTTGTTCAAATCCAAACCTCAGATCTGTCCGAATCTTTTATTTGTCTAAAAACCTTTTACAAATGTTTTGTTTTAAAATAAATAAAAATATTAAATAATAAATCTATTTTTGTTCCGAGGGAGGCCATCACCGGCCAGGCCCAAAAGGCCCAGCTGGCAGCAGCCTACCACCCCGGCTAATCCTGACCCTAGATCTAATCTATCTAAACCCTAACCCTAGCTACCACCAAACCCACCCCACTCAGACCCTCCCTGCTGCCGCCGCATGCAATCAAGCGCCCAGCCTCACGCCTGCAATCCACTCCCTCTCTCACCTGTTCGACACGCCAGGAACCACCCCACGACAAGTACTGCTAGCCCCACCCTCCCGCCGATCGAACCCACACCCACACCTGCCCCGAACCGCCCACACACGCACGCCAGCCCTGTCCCCGGGTCCCACCCCCGCGACCCCGTGCCCCCGACGCAACCTCCCTCCACCCCGTCTGCCTCCTTCCTTCTTCCTCCGCCGCTTGCCGGCCAAGCTTCCCTCCGCGCGCCTCCCACCTCGCTCCTCCCTCCTCCTCCGCGCCCCGCCGGGCCCCGCCCTCTCCGGCGCCGACCGCCCGTCCTCGCGCCGTTCCCCCCGCCTCCGTCGAGCTTCCTCCGCCCGGTCTCCTCACCTCTCTGCCCCGCCGGTCGCCCTCCTTCCTCCTCCTCGCTCGGCCGCACCTTCCCGCCACCGGAAGGCGCCGCTCGCCTCCAGACGCTGCCTCCGTCGCGCCTCTCCTCCGCCCCGGCGCGTCGCCGCCAGCCTTCCCTCCGGCCCGTCCCCCTCCCCGAGCCGGCGCAGCCGCCGCCCCACCTCCTCCGCCTCCCTGTTCCCCGGCCAAGCTCCCCGCCTTCCTCTGTTCCCGCGAGCTCCGCCGCCAGCGGACGCCCTCCCCCGCCGCCGCCTACCTCCCCAGCGCCCTCGCCTCCTCTGCCCTGTTTCCGGCGAGATTTGCCTCCCCGTCGGCCCCTGCTACTCCGGTTCCCCCCTTTTTTTATCTGCAGCTGCGCAAGCCCGTCGATGTCGGGGTCGTCTCTGCGTGTTCCTGGCCATCACGGCACCTAGGTAGCACTCTGTTTTTGTTGGTCCGCGCTGTGAGGTGCTCTGTCTGTACGGGTTGACGATGAGGATGCCTGTAACCTGCTCGACCCTAGTCTGCTTGCTGAGATCTATAGTAGATCAAAGTGCTGCCAAGACGCTTGTGATTGTGTTTGTCTGGAGGTTTTATCGTGACAAGGCGACGACAAGTTTGCACCTCGAGGGTCCCGCCAAGATCTTCTTCGCCAACAAGACGGAACAATATGTCCATGATCGCGGTGTCAAACGGTTTGACCAGATCTCCTCGTGACATGCCAACACCGGCGTGGAATCCAAGTCTGTCCTCGATCGATGATGCCGGTGCCAAGCTCTCCTTCCCGAAATAGGTCAAGATGGAACACCAAGTTCTTCATGGAATTCGAGAAGCCCGATCCCCGCAGTCCGAAGACCGAACCCTGGCGCGTCAAGTTCTCCTTCCCAGATTCAAGGACGCCGAGATCCCGGAACGACAAGAACTCCTTTCCGCACCGACGCCCGAGGACCGGATGCCAAGGTCGCTTACACGGAACGCAAAGTTCTCCACCTTGAACGCCATGACCGTCTACGCGGACCCGAAGACCACGAATGCGACAAGATCGACACCGACCCGGAAGAACCCGATGCGCCCCCCGACACCGAACCAAGTACTCCCTCGAGGACGCCGAGTACTTCACCCCGGACACCGAGACCCCGGTGCGACAAGTGCTACTTCCCGGACGCCGATTCCGCCGAGAACGAATTCGTCGAACCCCAGAACCGAACCCTGAGACCGAACCCCGGACCCCAAGATCTGCCGAACCCTAATGTGTGAACCTTTTCCCGAGCCCCTATTTTATAAATGCTAAATATAAATTGTTGCATATTAAATTGTCATTCATGCATGCATAATTGTGTGGTTTGGGGGCCTTATGCCGATTCACCTTATAATTAAATATGGGGCCATATGCGGGCAAATCTAGTCTCATATTGGCCTCATTTAAATTGTGTAGCGAACCCGGTGCTATCTTTTGCCATGTTAAAACAACATTTAAATTGCGGGGTAGTTAAATAACCTAAACCATTTAATTAATTGTCGGAACCCCGGTTACACTTAATATGACCTAATTGCATCGCATCGTTGCCATGCCAAACATCATTCATGCATCATGCCCGATCTTTTGCCGTAGTATTAAATATTGCATCCGGTGTTTCTTCTAGTGTTTGGTTCTTCGTGTATAAGGCCGTTGAGTTGATGTGAGCTTCGCCCCGATCTTCGGTTGAACCTTCGACAATGTTTTCAGGCGAGCATCTCCCCCTTTCTACCTATCTTACTTTTATAGTATTTATTCCCTCCTGTTGACCTATTGCTATCTGTGTTGCGATGCTCTAGTTTTCGTACCCGTGTTATCCCTTGCAGCCATATATTGCCTTGGACACATCCTATTACCTGTTATTTGGTAGATAGTTGGACTTGCGCGTCGTAGTCGCTTGCCCAAGTGCTGTCGTGTGTCGTCAAGTACCACAGTTGTTGGAGAACTGCCGCCTGTCTAATGTTGGAGATGATCATGGCTTTAATTATTGTTCACTTTAATTACTGTTTAACAACTAAAATTGAAGTAGGTAAGCAGAGGCACCGGTGGGTGATAGATAATATCTGGTTTCCGACCGCCCACTTGTGTCCCGTAGGACCCCGAGTTCTTGACACCTGTTCCGAGATCGAGCGCGCTAACCACAGGTGGGGAGATATGGGCCCCCCATCGATTAGTACCTGATTTCAAAGTATTGTACTGGGGGCGACAAGTAGTTTGGGGCTTTATTTACTATTCCGTACTTATGCCATGCTTTACTGCTTTATTTACGATTGTGTGAGGAGCACGCTGTACTGTTTTGGAAGCGGAGTGTTTTCGCGGTATCGACAGTCCCCGTTTGGGGATTTGCTGTCGTTTACAGCCACTGTCGCAAACCCTGAGTCCGTCTTGGAGACCGGCCGACTTTGTTGCGGGTGTACTTAGTGGGGTGGCCCCCCGTGCTTGCTTTGGGTCTGGGAACATCGTGACTTAGGCCCCGCCGACATACCGATGGGTGTATGTTAACTGATCTGGCAAAAAGGGTCGAAGTGCTTGTGGATACTTTGGTGCACCCCTGCAGGGTTTAATCTTTTCGAGAAGCCGTGTCCGCGGTTATGGACGACTTGGAGCACAGTGCTTGATCATAGACAACTATAACTAAAGTTTACTGTGATAAATTGACTTGCATCCGATATGACTAGTAATCAGCTTCACTACAACGGAATGGCTAAATAAAAGTACCAACAACTGCTGGGTTTTGGGATATCTCATGCTATTGGTATCTGACTAGTAAGTGTTGCAACTACAATGGAATGGTTAACTAAAACGGCCCACTGCTTATTTATCAGGATGATTATCTATACTTGACTAGTAATTGCCGCAACAATAACCGAATAAATAAAACTGCCAACTGTGTGAGTTCCTCGGTTGACTTCCTCGTTTGGTCTCGAGGGGGAAACACCAGGCTGGGTTTGCTTGATGGTAGCATCAGGTTGGCGCCGAATAGGTCTTTCTTACCCCTCTCTGATAGCCGTCAGTTGTATCGAGTCTCTATAGGTTGTTTAGTGCATGTTGCCGCTGCCGCTCAGTCCACCATACCTATGTAGGCGAGGACCGCCGAATTCTAGTCTCGCCGTGTACTGGCCTCAGTACTGACGCTCCTTCTTTTTCCTTTGCCATTTGTCGGCACCCCTTTTGTTTAAGCAGGGTTTGAGATCGACGTCGTTAGCAGGGTTACCCTTCCGGCTTGGCCTGGGCAGGGTTATGGACGCCATTGGTTATTCTTCAGGGCTCTTAGCCCCATTTGCATCTTGTCCGTAGTCGGACGCTCTATCATTTTCAAGGTGATTTGGATCTTTGTATATTATATCTGTATTCTTGACTCATTGAGTCGCTGTTGTATATATATATATATCTGTTCTATGGGTCCCATCGAGGACTGTTGTGTAATGTTATTACTTCGTTTTCCACCCGCACGAAAGTGCCTGGTGGGCACCTTCGAATCGTTTCTATGCGGGTTTGGCGGGTTTCGCTAAAACTTGCATATGGCCGATTCTGTGGGTGTTACAGAGTGGTATCAGAGCCCAGCAGTTGCGATACCCCACAAGTCCAGCCTGTAGGATAACCTAGCTAACGGCCGAAGTAGAGTGTCAAAAGTATTTTTGCAAAATCGGTTGGATAGTTCTGATTAGGTCTGCTTTTACTCCTTACCCCTTTGCTATTCTCCTCTTACCTCTGCGTGTTTTGAATCCGCTCTCTTCTCTCTCTTCGAGTCCAGGATTTCTCGTGGTTGGGTTCCGTCGTACCTTCAGGGTTTCGCTTCCTCCTTTGGTAACGGTGTTGCTACATTTGGTCTTCGTGCTGCCTGAGGAATCCGTCTGCTGTGGTACCATTCTTTGTTCCATGTTTGTGCCTTCCGGTGTTTTCCCGACGCGACGACATCATCTACGCTAGATCCGATGCAGAGTCTGCATCACTCCTTTGTTTCTGAACCTCGATTGTCGAGATCTTCAGTCTGATTCCGAGAATGGTTGCACGCTTTCCCACTGATTGTGCGGAGTAATAGTTTGGGTGCGTGATGGATTGGCCCCCATGCCGACTACCCTTTCTATTCTCTCTTGTACATTGAAGTGGGATAGGCCGCATCTTTTCTCTCCTTCTATCGAAGTTAGAGGTGGCTTTATTTGTGGATACCTCTACCTTCGCCCTTTGTTCCCGGAGTGTTCTCTTGACGATCACGGACAACGACCATTGTTAGTGGTGTCGCGAGGATCTACACGAAGCGAGAAGATTCAGATCGCCGACCTTCTTCCCGGTACCATGAGGCGGATCTCGAGGGCGAGATCCATTGTTAGTGGTGTCGAATTGTGGCATCCCGCAAAAACCACTACTAGAAAATCGCGTTGTTTTTGTGCATTGCATCATCACGACCGCATGCTCATGTCATCATGCATTTGTTTGTCTGAAACTATTTTCTAAAAGCCTATTTTGTTTTCTGGATGTTTTCCTCTTTGTTCAAATCCAAACCTTAGATCTGTCCGAATCTTTTATTTGTCTAAAAACCTTTTACAAATGTTTTGTTTTAAAATAAATAAAAATATTAAATAATAAATCTATTTTTGTTCCGAGGGAGGCCATCACCGGCCAGGCCCAAAAGGCCCAGCTGGCAGTAGCCTACCACCCCGGCTAATCCTGACCCTAGATCTAATCTATCTAAACCCTAACCCTAGCTACCACCAAACCCACCCCACTCAGACCCTCCCTGCCGCCACCTTATGCAATCAAGCGCCCAGCCTCACGCCTGCAATCCACTCCCTCTCTCACCTGTTCGACATGCCAGGAACCACCCCACGACAAGTACTGCTAGCCCCACCCTCCCGCCGATCGAACCCACACCCACACCTGCCCCGAACCGCCCACACACGCACGCCAGCCCTGTCCCCGGGTCCCACCCCCGCGACCCCGTGCCCCCGACGCAACCTCCCTCCACCCCGTCTGCCTCCTTCCTTCTTCCTCCGCCGCTCGCCGGCCAAGCTTCCCTCCGCGCGCCTCCCACCTCGCTCCTCCCTCCTCCTCCGTGCCCCGCCGGGCCCCGCCCTCTCCGGCGCCGACCGCCCGTCCTCGCGCCGTTCCCCCCGCCTCCGTCGAGCTTCCTCCGCCCGGTCTCCTCACCTCTCTGCCCCGCCGGTCGCCCTCCTTCCTCCTCCCCGCTCGGCCGCACCTTCCCGCCACCGGAAGGCGCCGCTCGCCTCCAGACGCCGCCTCCGTCGCGCCTCTCCTCCGCCCCGGCGCGTCGCCGCCAGCCTTCCCTCCGGCCCGTCCCCCTCCCCGAGCCGGCGCAGCCGCCGCCCCACCTCCTCCGCCTCCCTGTTCCCCGGCCAAGCTCCCCGCCTTCCTCTGTTCCCGCGAGCTCCGCCACCAGCGGACGCCCTCCCCCGCCGCCGCCTACCTCCCCAGCGCCCTCGCCTCCTCTGCCCTGTTTCCGGCGAGCTTTGCCTCCCCGTCGGCCCCTGCTACTCTGGTTCCCCCCTTTTTTTATCTGCAGCTGCGCAAGCCTGTCGATGTCGGGGTCGTCTCTGCGTGTTCCTGGCCATCACGACACCTAGGTAGCACTCTGTTTTTGTTGGTCCGCGCTGTGAGGTGCTCTGTCTGTACGGGTTGACGATGAGGATGCCTGTAACCTGCTCGACCCTAGTCTGCTTGCTGAGATCTATAGTAGATCAAAGTGCTGCCAAGACGCTTGTGATTGTGTTTGTCTGGAGGTTTTATCGTGACAAGGCGACGACAAGTTTGCACCTCGAGGGTCCCGCCAAGATCTTCTTCGCCAACAAGACGGAACAATATGTCCATGATCGCGGTGTCAAACGGTTCGACTAGATCTCCTCGTGACATGCCAACACCGGCGTGGAATCCAAGTCTGTCCTCGATCGATGATGCCGGTGCCAAGCTCTCCTTCCCAGAATAGGTCAAGATGGAACACCAAGTTCTTCACGGAATTCGAGAAGCCCAATCCCCGGAGTCCGAAGACCGAACCCTGGCGCGTCAAGTTCTCCTTCCCGGATTCAAGTACGCCGAGATCCCGGAACGACAAGAACTCCTTTCCGCACCGACGCCCGAGGACCGGACGCCAAGGTCGCTTACACGGAACGCCAAGTTCTCCACCTTGAACGCCATGACCGTCTACGCGGACCCGAAGACCACGAATGCGACAAGATCGACACCGACCCGGAAGAACCCGATGCGCCCCCCCGACACCGAACCAAGTACTCCCTCGAGGACGCCGAGTACTTCACCCCGGACACCGAGACCCCGGTGCGACAAGTGCTACTTCCCGGACGCTGATTCCGCCGAGAACGAATTCGTCGAACCCCAGAACCGAACCCTGAGACCGAACCCCGAACCCCGGACCCCAAGATCTGCCGAACCCTAATGTGTGAACCTTTTCCCGAGCCCCTATTTTATAAATGCTAAATATAAATTGTTGCATATTAAATTGTCATTCATGCATGCATAATTGTGTGGTTTGGGGGCCTTATGCCGATTCACCTTATAATTAAATATGGGGCCATATGCGGGCAAATCTAGTCTCATATTGGCCTCATTTAAATTGTGTAGCGAACCCGGTGCTATCTTTTGCCATGTTAAAACAACATTTAAATTGCGGGGTAGTTAAATAACCTGAACCATTTAATTAATTGTCGGAACCCCGGTTCCACTTAATATGACCTAATTGCATCGCATCGTTGCCATGCCAAACATGATTCATGCATCATGCCCGATCTTTTGCCGTAGTATTAAATATTGCATTCGGTGTTTCTTCTAGTGTTTGGTTCTTCGCGTATAAGGCCGTTGAGTTGATGTGAGCTTCGCCCCGATCTTCGGTTGAACCTTCGGCAATGTTTTCAGGTGAGCATCTCCCCCTTTCTACCTATCTTACTTTTATAGTATTTATTCCCTCCTGTTGACCTATTGCTATCTGTGTTGCGATGCTCTAGTTTTCGTACCCGTGTTATCCCTTGCAGCCATATATTGCCTTGGACACATCCTATTACCTGTTGTTTGGTAGATAGTTGGACTTGCGCGTCGTAGTCGCTTGCCCAAGTGCTGTCGTATGTCGTCAAGTACCACAGTTGTTGGAGAACTGCCGCATGTCTAATGTTGGAGATGATCATGGCTTTAATTATTGTTCACTTTAATTACTGTTTAACAACTAAAATTGAAGTAGGTAAGCAGAGGCACCGGTGGGTGATAGATAATATCTGGTTTCCGACCGCCCACTTGTGTCCCGTAGGACCCCGAGTTCTTGACACCTGTTCCGAGATCGAGCGCGCTAACCACAGGTGGGGAGATATGGGCCCCCCATCGATTAGTACCTGATTTCAAAGTATTGTACTGGGGGCCACAAGTAGTTTGGGGTTTTATTTACTATTCCGTACTTATGCCATGCTTTACTGCTTTATTTACGATTGTGTGAGGAGCACGCTGTACTGTTTTGGAAGCGGAGTGTTTTCGCGGTATCGACAGTCCCCGTTTGGGGATTTGCTGTCGTTTACAGCCACTGTCGCAAACCCTGAGTCCGTCTCGGAGACCGGCCGACTTCGTTGCGGGTGTACTTAGTGGGGTGGCCCCCCGTGCTTGCTTTGGGTCTGGGAACGTCGTGACTTAGGCCCCGCCGACATACCGATGGGTGTATGTTAACTGATCTGGCAAAAAGGGTCGAAGTGCTTGTGGATACTTTGGTGCACCCCTGCAGGGTTTAATCTTTTCGAGAAGCCGTGTCCGCGGTTATGGACGACTTGGAGCACAGTGCTTGATCATAGACAACTATAAATAAAGTTTACTGTGATAAATTGACTTGCATCCGATATGACTAGTAATCAGCTTCACTACAACGGGATGGCTAAATAAAAGTACCAACAACTGCTGGGTTTTGGGATATCTCATGCTATTGGTATCTGACTAGTAAGTGTTGCAACTACAACGGAATGGTTAACTAAAACGGCCCACTGCTTATTTATCAGGATGATTATCTATACTTGACTAGTAATTGCCGCAACAATAACCGAATAAATAAAACTGCCAACTGTGTGAGTTCCTCGGTTGACTTCCTCGTTTGGTCTCGAGGGGGAAACACCAGGCTGGGTTTGCTTGATGGTAGCATCAGGTTGGCGCCGAATAGGTCTTTCTTACCCCTCTCTGATAGCCGTCAGTTGTATCGAGTCTCTATAGGTTGTTTAGTGCATGCTGCCGCTGCTGCTCAGTCCACCATACCTATGTAGGCGAGGACCGCCAAATTCTAGTCTCGCCGTGTACTGGCCTCAGTACTGACGCTCCTTCTTTTTCCTTTGCCCTTTGTCGGCACCCCTTTTGTTTAAGCAGGTTTTGAGATCGACGTCGTTAGCAGGGTTACCCTTCCGGCTTGGCCTGGGCAGGGTTATGGACGCCATTGGTTATTCTTCAGGGCTCTTAGCCCCATTTGCATCTTGTCCGTAGTCGGACGCTCTATCATTTTCAAGGTGATTTGGATCTTTGTATATTATATCTGTATTCTTGACTCATTGAGTCGCTGTTGTATATATATATCTGTTCTGTGGGTCCCATCGAGGACTGTTGTGTAATGTTATTACTTCGTTTTCCACCCGCACGAAAGTGCCTGGTGGGCACCTTCGAATCGTTTCTATGCGGGTTTGGCGGGTTTCGCTAAAACTTGCATAGGGCCGATTCTGAGGGTGTTACAGTGGCCATCCACAAGTGTGATACACAAGGTAAACCATATAAATGGGCCTTGTGTAACCACTCAACACAAACCATTCCTTCCATTCCACCCAGGTGATTCATTCACTTAGTTGTTTTATTAAATAAAACACAAGTCCTTGACTTAGAAATATTCCATAGCATGAATATAGTCCACCCTTGTTTTCTACTAGCTAAGCTAAGCAATGATGGTAGTGGAAATCTTAACTTAGAGAATTTCTACTAAGGTTTCATCTATTAGGATTTCCCATGGTATAGTTTATCCTTAGCAAAAATTCCATGCAAATCCTACTTAGAAATACCACTAATGCATAGTGAAAATAATGGGACAAAAGTATGAAGCATCACTTGCCTTTTTGGTAGAGAATATAAGTTCACTCCTTGATCTTGCAATATTTGCACTCTTCAAATCACTACAATTTAATCAAGCAAGCAATATTTCAAACTACCATTCAAGCAAACATCACATAAAATAATAGAAACAAAGTAATGCATCCAAGCATGCTAAAGATTGTTTTATTTGGAAAAGTGATTTCTAATAGGTTATAAACATTCTAAAACACCTATAGGTCATTTTATATAAGTGGCAAAATCATTTGCAAAAGATTTTACTTATAAACCATTTTAAACCAAATCAATATTTTATGTGGTTGAAAATGTCTTTACCAAATTAATAATCTATAGGGTTCTTCAAAATATATTTTTAAATCATAACACCTTGTGTTTAGGGTCAGAGAGTTTGAACCAAAACATTTCCCAAAGGGTTTTCGTCCAAAAGCATTTTTAATAAATAAACAGTATTTTTATTTGACTAGAAATGCTTTAAATCAAAGATTTATTCTTTTGCTACACCAAATATGTTTTTGAAACCACAAATTGATTTCTATGGTCAGTAGGTTCAAAACAATCCATTTGCCAAAGGTTCTATCACAAAAATAATTTAGAACAAATTTTATATCCAAAATATACCTACACAAGTTTCTGCAAAAACAATCAATTTAACATAAGCAATTTACTAAACAAAGTGCATGGTTGGGTAGGATTTGTCCTGCTGATTCCATTTATATAAAATTTCTAAAATTTGGACGTCTAGATTAAAAGTTATGCAATTTACAAAATTGAACATCTAATAGAACATAATTTCTGTTTTAAATCAACTCTGGCCACGTGGCGTGATTTCACTGGCCGATACCGTTTCGGTTGGATCGAGAGATGACAGCCGTTGGATTTAAGTGGAATCGCACGGCTAAGGTGGATATATACCCCTTCGGGTTAATTCTAATTTCATTCGTCAGATCTAGATCCTACGGACCTCAATGCTTTGACCAAGAAGCAGCGGTGCTGGCGGCGGCGTGTGGTGGCGCGCGCTCTGGCTATGGCGGAGCCGGCGATACAGGACAAAAAAGGGCAGAGGAAAGGCTCATCGAGGTCATTGTGGTGTGCTGAAGCTCAACGTGTTCGCGAGGAGGCAAGGGGCGCACGGGGTGGTCGACAATTGCTCGCCGGAATTCTCTCTAGCGACGGTTGCTCTCTGTCGTCATTGAGGGCGACGCTACGGAGCATGCTAAGTCAAGAGGAGATCAGTGTTAGACGCGCAAGAGAGTCACGAAGTCATGTGGGTCAAGGAGAGGAGGAGGCGCGGTCGGATGTTACCAGGGGACTTCGCCGGAGAGGTGGCAGATGACGGCGGCGTTCTGTTAAAGACGTTGTCGATGATGCAGAGCACGCGCAGCCGAGCTGGAGTTACGGGGAGGTTCGCCAGGAGATGGGGAGAAAGTGAGTGTGGTCGAGGGGGCAAGGCGCGGTGGAGGATGGCCGGAATCGTCGCCGGAAGGCGTCGGAGACAGTGGTGGTTCTGAGCAAAATCGAAGCAGCCTAGTGGCGAGCTGGTGCGAGCGAGAGAGGGGAAGTGGAGAGGGGAGACAGGCGTCTTTAACGAGCATGATCGCGGGGAGAATTACTGAGCCATTACTCGTGAATTCAACTCGCAAAATCAACGCAGGAAACGTTCGGGACGAACTGGTCGTGGGAAGGACGATGACTGCGTGGCAGTGGGGTCGCGTCATCAGCGAAGGAGAGGCAGGGGAGGTGGGTCCAGGCAGTCAGTGGTGGTGTGGGTTCCTCTGCGAGTGCGAATAGTTTTTTTGCGGGGTGAGAGGGAGTGGGCTGGACTGCTGGGCTTAGTGGGCTAGCTGGGCTGGCTGCTTCTTTTCCCTTTTTTTTTGTTCTGAATGTTTTTTCCTTTTCCTTTTCTATTTATCTGTTTTGATTTTGTTTAAATTTTTCAAACAACAATTTGATTTTAAACTTCAACCAATCCTTGTGTGTATTTAAATACTGATTAACGATTTATTCTAAAGTCAAATTTAGAACAAATCTTTTATTCTTTTTAGGATCTTTTAATTATTTAAAACAAAGCCCTTGTTTTAAATTCTATTAATATCAAATATATTTTTAACCCTTATTTACTTTAAATTCTTACAAAAACCATTTCAGTAGGTTTTATTTATTTATTAGGGTGTCAAATAATTCACTTTGAATTATTTGGAATATATTTAATATGATTTATAAATCATTTGAAATGGGTATTTGTCTTTATTCCAATGAAGTTAAATATAGTTTTAATTCCATAAATTTTATTTGGAAGATTTCTTTGATCTTATTTAAGTTAATTAAATAACTTTGATTTTACTTGGGTGAATTCCAAATACTATTTTCCCAAGATTTAATTAATCATTCTTATTAGAGATTTATCTTTATTCAAATAGAAATAGAATTTGGTTTATGCCATTTTATTTTATTTTGGAAAAAATTTTATCCTTTATTTTATTTGGATTTGGATTACTTTCATTCCATTGCTTATGGATTTGTCCAAGATTTAATTTGGTCTTTAAATATTCCTCATTTAATATTTCTTTCTTTAACTTATAAAATCCATATCTTTTTATTTATAGATCCAAACTTGGTGATTCCAATTTGTAAAATCTTATTTAATATTTGTTTATCCTTTTAAATATCTTTTAGGACTATTTTTCTCACCATTTGGTATGGATTTTAGATAGGTGCTTTATTGGCTTTGGAAATTCAATTTCCTTATCTTATTAAATTCATAAGATTTTATCTATGGCTCCAAATTAAGTGAAACCAATTTCTATGGTTTTATAATATTTCTATTTGTCATTCTTGATCATTTATAAATATTTGTTGACATATTTTTATATGGATCAAATCCATAGGCTTGGAGATAACTTGGAAATTGTTTTATTCTATTAGGGTTTAGGGTTTTGGTTTATTCTCTAAGTGTTTATACTTCTAGATGCATTTATGAAGAATGCATTTCACTTGATTTAAATTTAGTTGGATTCAAACTTTAACCAAAATTTGTTCAATATGGGATTTTAAGTTTCCAATTAGAAATAAAAAGTTTCTTTTCACCCTAAATTTCAACAATTATTTATTTTGTTTATTTATTTTTCACATTACAAGATTTGGAAAATCTTGGGATGTGACACTAAACCTTCCCCTTCGTCCACACAAGCACCCCTATCATGTGCAATGGTTAAGAGACAATGGATCCGTCAAGATTAAACACATAGTCTCCATCACATTTGCTATTGGACCATACAAAGACACGGTAGAGTGCGATGTTGTTCCGATGACGGTGTGCCATATGTTGCTTGGACGCCCTTGGAAGTTTGATAAAGGAGCTACCCATGATGGCCGCACAAACTTGTATACCTTCAAATGGCTAGATAAGACATGTGTTTTGCAGCCAATGACTCTTAAACAAATAATTGTGAACAATGCAAAGGCTTTAGCGAGGGTGCAATCCACAAAACCAACTAGAGAGATGAGTGGTGAGAAAACGAACCACCTCAAAGGAAGAGAGTGCCATAAGCCAAATATGAGTGACAAACACAAAATAGTTCTCCTTGACACCAAAAGTGAGATGCGAGAAGTGAGGGATAACCCAACCATCTTACATTATGTCCTTGTATGCAAGGGCCTCGCTCAACGAACTAATGACTTCACAAACCTTCCTCTGTCTTTGTTGTCTATGTTGTAGGAATTCGATGATTTGTTTCCTGAAGAGCTTCCTCGTGGACTTCCTCCTCTTCGTGGAATCGAACACCGCATCGATCTTACACCCAGGGGGCCCCTACCAAACCGTGCCGCTTACCGCACAAACTCGGAGGAGACGAAGGAGATAAAACGCCAAATCCACCACCTCATGTCCAAAGGTTTGATCCAAGAAAGTCGTAGTCCTAGTGCGGTCCCCGTGATTCTTGTGCCAAAAATGGATGATATGTTATGGTTGTGCATATAAATGTTATTACCATATGTTATAGACATCCTATACCTCACCTTGATGATATGCTTGATGAATTTAGTCGAGCCACAAATTTCTCCAAAATTGATCTTCGTAGTGACTACCACCAAATACGTCTGGCCGAGGGAGATGTGTGTAAAACTCCTTCAAGACCAAACTTGGTCACTCTGAATGGTTGGTCATGCCTTTTGGCTTATGTAATGCCCCATCCACCTTCATGTGCCTTACGAATCATATTTTGCATTCTCTTATTGGCAAGAGTGTTGTTGTTTATTTTGATTACATCCTTGAATATAGTAGGTCACTTGATGTGCATGTTACTCATGTCAAGGAAGTTTTGGAAATTCTTCGAAAGGAAAAGCTATATGCAAATCTTCCAAAATGTTCCTTTTCTAAAGATAGATTGGTTTTCCTTGGATTTGTTGTTTCTTCTGATGATATTGAAGTTGATACTTCCAAAGTCAAATACATAAGATATTGGCCTATTCCACAAAATGTGTGTGAACTTTGAAGCTTTCATAGGCTTGCCAGCTTTTATTGTCGCTTTGTGAAGGACTTCTCTACCATTGCTTTCCCTTTAAAGGAATTGACTAAAAATAATGTCACTTCCGTTTGGGGAAAAGCACAACAAAGATCATTTGATGAGCTTAAAAAGCGACTCATCGAAGCACCTCTTCTCGCATTACCGAATTTCACAAAAAACTTTCGAATAGAGTGTGATTCTAGTGGTATTGGCATTGGAGGAGTCCTTATGAAGAACGAGTGTCATGTGGCCTACCATAGCGAGAAACTTGATGGAGCACGTCTTAACTATCCAATTTATGACAAAGAACTTTTTTTATTTGGTTTGTGTTTTACAAGTTTGGCAGCATTACCTTTGGCCAAAGGAGTTCATCATACACTCCGACCATGGGTAGTTGAAGTATCTTAAGGTTCAATCTCATTTGAGCAAAAGGCACACCAAGTGGGTTGAATTTATGGAGTCCTTTCCCTACATTGTCGAGTACAAGAAGGGTAAAGATAATGTGGTCACGGATACTCTTTCCCACAAAAACTCCACCCTCCTCATGTGCGTTGAAGTGAATGTTATGGGTATTGATGATATCAAAGATTTGTATGCTTCCAACTCATTCTTTGTTCCAATATTTGCGAAGTGCTCACCTCGCAAGGGATTTGAAGATTTCTATTTGCACAATGGTTTTATCTTTAGCAAAACAAGCTTTGCATTCGAAGTCATCTCTCCAAATTTTGCTACTCCAAGAGTCTCACGGTGGAGGCTTAATGGGTCACTTTGAGCATGCCAAGACATACGACATGTTGGCTACCCACTACTATTGGCAAAAGATGAAGCAAGACGTGGAGCGCCTTGTCCAACGGTGCACAACGTGCTTACAAGCTAAGTCCAAGTCTAACCCATTTGGTCTTTATATGCCGTTGCCTATTCCATATGCACCTTGGTCAGATATAAGCATGTACTTTGTGTTAGGATTGCCAAGATCAAAGCATGGCCAGGACTTAATTTTTGAAGTAGTGGATCATTTCTCCAAAATGGAACATTTCATTCCGTGCCATAAAGATTGATGATGCAACAAATGTGGAAAATTTGTTTTTTAGGGAAATCGTCCATCTTCGTGGTGTGCCAAGAACCGTTTTCTCAGATCGCGATGTCAAATTCATGAGCTACTTGTGGAAGACGCTTATGGTCAAGCTCAGCGTCAAGCTCCTCTTCTGATCCGCTTCGCACCCTTAAACCAATGGTCAAACTGAGGTTGTCAATCGAATCCATGGCACTCTGATGTGAGTATTGATAAAGAAGAACCTCAAAGATTGGGGGAATGCATTCCCCACACCGAGTTTTCCTACGACCGCACCAAGAACTCTACGACAAACAAGAGCCCCTT
The DNA here is from genome assembly GCA_916181665.1 of Avena sativa. Classification (NCBI taxonomy): domain Eukaryota; kingdom Viridiplantae; phylum Streptophyta; class Magnoliopsida; order Poales; family Poaceae; genus Avena; species Avena sativa. The sequence goes on from OV702284.1 coordinate 148,334,444, forward strand.
CATGATCGTTGATGGACTCGATCCCTTGACCGCGCTCGACATGCTACCTCTACCCCTTCATGATCGTTGATGGACTCGATCCCTTGACCGCGCTCGACATGCTACCTCTACCCCTTCATGAATGCACAAACATGCACATCGACAAGCATGCCCAAGCCATGAAGAAACTACATGAAGAGACACTAGCGACTATCGAGCAACAAGTTCTTCATCAAGAATCAAGGCTCAACAATAACAAGAAGGAGATGATCTTCAAAGAAGGTGACCTCGTGTGAATCCACTTGCGCAAATACCGCTTCCCACATGAGTGTGACTTGAATCTCAAACCGCGGGGATATGGCCCCTTCAAAGTCTTGAATAATATCAACAACAATGCCTACTTGATCAACAACAATGGAATAGGAAAGCCATAGGAATTATAAACACTATTTTATTCTATCTTCTTATCTTCATATACTTCACTCTAGTATCCTCTTATCACTTCAGTTCTCCTAATCTTCTCTTTTAAAACATAGATGTGAGACCACACCATGCAATTGATGACAGATAAGATTGATGATTTGGAAAAGGAGAATGATGTGATAAAGAATGGGATTGAGAAGCTGAAAGGTGGAATAGGAGAGTGTACCTTGGAGCTATGTGATCAAGATGAAATGATTATTATGTCTAAGGATGTTTGAATAGATAACTTGATGTGAAGGATTACTACATTGATGAAGTAAGTACCACCAGCAATTAGCAGTCGCTTGAAGAAGGACAAGATTCAAAAATAGTTAGAGTTATGCCCACCATCGAGTTCTTAGTTAGAATATCAATATCGCTTCGCTATTGATCATATCAAAACTGGTGATATATCAATATTATTGATTAGGATTGTTTGTTTGCATGCTTGTTTATGCTTATTGATGTTTGAGTTTGTTGTGTATGTGATGCAGCCCCTCCTACGGACGCTTTTACATCCTCACCACCAAGTCCCCCAAGTGGACCAATGACTAGAGCTAGAGACAAGCTTCTTCATGATAAGGTTAACTCGCTCCTCCCACCGCGTGACTTCGATTCTTCTTTGAATGGCATGCTACTTCATTCCCACACATTGTGTATCCTCAGGAATAAACCCGACAAAGGAACGACCGGAGTAGCCGTCAAGAACACGCTAGAAGAAGGATCTGCCAAGTCGGTAGCCAGACCAGCACGGCCGGACCTGGTGCCGAACCATCCGGCATAGCACCCAGGAGGACAAGCTCAAGTCGCGCCCCGCCAAAATGCACTTCAGTACATTGGTTCGCCGGCCCACAGATGAACCGGCACACACCGAACTAAACTGGCACCTAGCCCGGTCTGCCGACTTCACTACCGAAGCGTTCAGCGCACAGTCCGGCACCGTCGGACTTACTGCCGAAACTCCATGTTTGTGCACAACTTTGGTTTTGATGCCCCCCAGAATATTCCTTTCACCTACCCTTCGTCCCTAGTACTATAAATAGCCCCCCAAGGCTTTTCTCTCAGACTTAGACTTGATATTAGGCTAGAACAAGACTCCCTCTTGAGGATCTATATCCTAATTAGTCTCATGCTCCTCCACGACGGGCACCTAGTATCACAAATCTCTCGGATCTAGCTTAATAGCGTTCAGTTGTACAAGATCTTTGTACTGGGTTTCCCCTTGCAAAGTTATCAAGATCTCGTCAAGTTTATCTTGCCCGATCCCGATCCCGAAGAATTGTATTGGACCGGTAGCCACCGGTGAGAGCCAACGGTGTTTCAATTCTGTTTGTGTTTGCATGTGTGTTCATCATGATTTTCGTGTTTCGTGTTCATTGGGTTTATCATCTTCCCCTCCCCCTCACTTCACCACGAATACCCTGTGAAATCATGAAAGGTCGGCCAACCTAAGGGTCATACCCTAATAGTATGGGTAGGAAAATATTTCTCTCTGTCCTCTTCTATCTATACTCATCTATGTTATCCCAAATAGATGTCGCCTTGCCGTCAACCCACTAAGATAGAGAAGAATCGAGATCCAGTGGATAATAGCACCATTAGATCTTAGAGATTGGAGCACACAACTTTCCACTAGTGCAACATATTAGATTCCAATGACAAAGTAATAATCCTAGGCATGGAGGGGATATGCAATATGAAGGTCACATAGTTGTGCACAACTAGACACTACACTAATAACCATAGAGGGAAGAAGAAAAATATATATAATTTAATATTTAACTTTGAGATGGCAACTTTAGTTCTCTTAAGGGGATAGCCTCGGGAGTATACACATAGTGATAGCATCCACTTAGAAGCTAGAAGAGGATCATCGAGAAACCACCCACAACCTTGCTAGCCATTTTGAATCTCGGGACGAGATTCATCTTAAGAGGGTTAGAATGTCACGTCCCAATATTTCAGAAAATTGGGACCAGAAAAAAATATTTTTACATGTCATTCATGAGCATTACTTTGCATCCATACAAAATTTGCATTAGAAGAACCCAAACTCTAATTGCAATGTGTTATTTCATTCCTACGGATGATTAAATAGGATTTATAAAATCCATTATTTTTAGAACAACAACTATTGCCAAATATTGTCTTAATGTGATCTATTGAATATTACAAAATTTCGGAAATAAATTTGAACTCAATTGAAGTTCATATGAAAAAGATATGGAGGAAAGGATAAAAATGGAAAAAGAATAAAAAACTAAAACTAACCTACAGCGGGCGACCCAGCCCGCGCGGCCCAGCCCACCCGCGCCTACTCTACCGCACGCAACAGCTGCAGTGCAGCCCACAGCCGGCCTAGAAACAGACATCAGAGCAACTGCGGTCGACTTCCTCGACGTGTTCCGCTAACAGCAGGACCCATGCCCTATCTTCAACCTTAGGGCAGAGTCCAGGACGCACACGAGTTCTTCTCGTTCCTGAACAAGATCCCCGTGGATTTCTCGTGAATTTGTCCGCTACCTTGCCCCATGTGCACGAAACAGGCCCTATAAATTCTACCACACAAGCCCCGTTCCATTTTTCGCCAAAATCAACAAACCCTAGCTACTGATCTCGCCAGATTCGACCGCCGCGGCTCCATTACCAACCTTGGAGCTCCAAGTTCTGGTCGACTTCGTCAGCCCTTGCCCTTCTTTTACAATCCTTACTCTTTCCCTCGAAGTCCACATCACCCCGTGCTTTTTTCCCGTTCTGTAGAGCACCTAACCACCCTAGATTGCTCACCGGAGCATCGTCGGAGCTGCAGTAGCCCAAGCCGATCCAACCGCTCACAGACACTATCCGAGGAAGAAATGCCCACCACCGAGGACGTCATCGAACATGTTGTCCTCTCCGCCTTCGTGGTGGTGTTCCCTATTGCCAAAGAGCTTCAAAACGACGCCACCATCAACCATCTACACCAGCCGCTGTCTCCACCATCGATGTTGTCCACTAGCCGCTGCTCCCTCATTGTCGACACTGTAACACCCTCAGAATCGGACCTATGCAAGTTTGGGCAAAATTCGCCAAACCCGCATAGAAACGATTCAAAGGTGCCCACCAGGCACTTTCGTGCGGGTGGAAAACGAAGTAATAACATTACACAACAGTCCTCGATGGGACCCACAGAACAGATATATACAACAGCGACTCAAAGAGTCAAGAATACAGATATAATATACAAAGATCCAAATCACCTTGAAAATGATAGAGCGTCCGACTATGGACAAGATGCGAATGGGGCTAAGAGCCCTGAAGAATAACCAATGGCGTCCATAACCCTGCCCAGGCCAAGCCGGAAGGGTAACCCTGCTAACGACGTCGATCTCAAAACCTGCTAAAACAAAAGGGGTCCCGACAAAGGGCAAGGGAAAAAGAAGGAGAGTCAGTACTGAGGCCAGTACACGGCGAGACTAGAATTCGGCGGTCCTCGCCTACATAGGTATGGTGGACTGAAGCGGCAGCGGCAGCATGCACTAAGCAACCTATAGAGACTCGCTACAACTGGCGGCAATCAGAGAGGGGTAAGAAAGACCTATCCGGAACCAACCTGATACTATCAACAAACAAACCCATCCTGGCGTTTCCCCCTCGAGACCAACGAGGAAGTCAACCGAGGAACTCACACAGTGGGCAGTTTTTCTTATTCAGTTATAGTTGCGGCACTTTACTAGCCAGGTTTAGATATTCGTCCTGATAAAGTAAGCAGTGGGCACTTTTAGTTAACCATTCCGTTATAGTGGCAACACTTACTAGTCAGATACATGTAGCATGAGATAACCCAAAACCCAGCAGTTGTTGGTACTTTTACTTAGCCATTCCGTTGTAATTGCAATACTTACTAGTCAGATACAATGGTCGCAAGCGACAACTCAAACAAGCAATGGTGGGCAGTATTATTAGCCATTCCATTATAGTGAAGCTGATTACTAGTCATTATAAAGTCAAATTTATAGCAATAAACTTTAGTTATGCTTGTCTATGGTCGAGATACTGTGCTCCAAGTCGTCCATAACCGTGGACACGGCTTTCAGAAAGTTTTACCCGGCCGGGGTGCACCAATAGCAACACACACTCGATAAACCTCGGAAAAACCAAATCAAAACCCAACGAGGCTTTCACGACAAAGCAATCACAGGATTCCGAAATATTTCAGGGGGCCACCCCTTGGAGTACACCCGCAACGAAGTAAGCAAGCTCCGAGACGGACTCAAGGTTTGCGTCAGTGGCTGTAAACGACAGCAGATCCCCAAACGGGGACTGTAGATACCGCGAAAACACTCCGCTTCCAAAACAGTACAGCGTGCTCCTCACACAATCGTAAATAAAGCAGTAAAGCATGGCATAGGTACAGGATCGTAAATAAAACCTCAAACTAGTTTGTGGCCCCAAGAAATAAGACTGAATCAAGCTCTGGCTAAGGGGGGTCCCATATACCTCCCGGATGTGGATAGCGCGATAAATCAAGGAACAGGTATCAAGTACTCGGGGTCCTACGGGACACAAGTGGGCGTTCGGAAACCAAATATTATCTATCACCCACCGATGCCTCTGCTTACTACAATTTTAGTTGTTAAACAGGAATTAAAGTGAACGAGAAGTAAAACTATGATCATATCCAACATCAACATGCGGCAATACATCAGCAACTGTGGCACTTGACGACACGCAACAGCACTTGAGCAAGCGACTACGACGCGCAAGTCCAACTATCTACCAAACAACAGGTAATAGGATGTGTCCAAGGCAGTATAAGGCTGCAAGTAATATCAAGGGTACGGAAACTAGAGCATCGCAACACAGATAGCAATAGATCAACAGGAGGGAATAAATACTATAAAAGTAAGATAGGTAGAAAGGGGGAGATGCTCGCCTGAAAACATTGTCGAAGGTTCATCCGAAGATCGGGGCGAATCTCACATCAACTCAACGGCCTTATCCGCGAAGAAGCAAAACTCTAGAAGAAACACCGGATGCAATATTTAATACTACGGCAAAAGATCGGCATGATGCATGTATGATGTATGGCATGGCAAAGGTGCGATGCAATTAGGTCATATTAAGCGGAAACGGGGGTCCCGACAATTATTTAGGTGTTTCAAGTTATTTAGATGCCCCGCAATTTAAATGTTGTTTTAACAAGGCAAGATATGACGACGGTTCGATGCACAAATTTAAATGAGGCCAATATGAGACTAGATTTGCCTGCATATGGGCCCCATATTTAATTACGAGGTGAATCGGCATAAGGCCCCCAAACCACATGATTATGCATGCAAGTATGGCAATTAATATGCAACAAGTTGTTATATAGCATTTATAAAATAGGGCTCGGAAAGGGGTCACACTTTAGGGTCTCGACGAACTTGGGGTTCCGGGGCTCGGGGTCGGTCTCAGGGTCAGGGTTCGACGGAAACGTTCTCGGACGACGGGGCAGATCTTGTGGTTCTGAGCCGGTGACCTCGGCATCCGGGAAGCAGGACTTGTTTCAGCGCCGGGGCGCATCGGACTCGCCCTGGTCGGTGTCGATCTTGTCGGGCCCGCGTATCAGGTCGGTCCTGGCGTTCAGAAGTAGAACTCGTCGTCCTTGTGGCGATCTTGGCGTCCTTCCGGTTTGGGTTTTGGCGTCCGAGGGTAGTACTTGGCGTTCCGGATCGGGTCGATCCTGTCGATGAGAAGAGCTTGGCATCTAGGTTCTCGGCGATCTTGGCGTTCCGGATCGGTCTCGGGTCCATGAAGCAGATCTTGGCGATCCAAAGGATGCGGGGTCCGGAAGAACTTGGCGTGTCGAGGTTCGGTTTCCGGTTCCGACGCCGGGGTCTTGCCTAGTTCCCGGGTCTCGACTCGGGTCGGTCTTGGGGGTTTTGGTCCCGTGGCAACAACGGACTTGTAGAAGCACATGGTCTTCGGGCCGATCTTGGCCTGCACCTCTCGGATCAAGTGTCGGGCAAACACCGCGAGACGGCTGCGGGAGCATGTGCTGCGGCACCCAGACGAGGAGGACACAGGGGCGGCTCGGGCTTGTGCAGGACGAACTCGGCGGGCCGACGCGGCTGCTGCAGGGATGATGGCGGCCCCCAGCGGCGGCGCAGAGCGCCTGACGGGGACGCGGCAGGACGGGCCAGAGGGACGGCACGGGCGCGGCGGACGCGAGCGGAGCAGCGTAGGCGACCCGGCGATGACGGTCCGCGGCGGGGCCGGGCTTGAGCGGGACGGCGCGGGCTCGGGGCAGCGGGAGGAGGGGGCCGGCGCGGGCGCGGCCTGGCGGAGCTCGCCGGCGCGGGCTCGAGGCAGCGGAAGGAGGGGACGGGGACGGAGGACGAGGCGGGGCCGCAGGGCGACGCCGGTGAGGCAGAGCGGCGGGGGGCGGCGGTAGGAGGGCGCGGTGAGGCCGAGGGCGGCTCGGGGCATGCGGGCGCGCGCGCGGGCCAGAGGCGGAGGCGCGGAGGAGGCACGACGCCGGCGGGAGGCCAGGGGCATGCGGGGGCGCGCGCGCGGGCCAGAGGCGGAGGCGCTGCTGCGGGGGAAGAAAGAGAGGAGCTCGCGAGAGGGAGAGAGAGGGCAGCGCGGCGCGGGAGATGCGGGCGTGGCCGGAGAAGCAGAGCGGCGGCGCGGCAGGTGGTGGGCCAGAGCGTGGGCCCAGGGTGGCATGTGTGGCCTGCGTGTGTGCTGAGGGGGAGAGAGAGGAGAGAGAGGGGTGAGTTGGCAGAGGGTGGTTGGTGGAGGGTTTGGGGTGTGCTGATGTGGCGAGAGTTGATTGGAGGGAGTGAGGTGGAGATAGGGGTGGGTAGGTTTTCTGGGTAGCTGTAGGATTTGTTGGGGTGTTCAGGTGGACCGATTTTAATTCCTGGGGTGGTCGTTCGGGTCGATTCGGCCCGTTCGACTGCCCCACTAAAATTAATTATAAATTTTATTTGTTTCAAACAGGGATTTTGCAAACCGATAGCATTCAAACAAAAATAATCCGGAGACCGGGGTTTGTGTTTGAATAAAGATGGGGCGTTTTAGAAAACAAAACGGGCTTGCGAAAAATAGTTTTGACAAACAACACATGATGATGACGATGCAATGCACAAAAACAACGCGATTTTCTAGTAGTGGTTTTGCGGGATGCCACAATTCGACACCACTAACAATGGATCTCGCCCTCGAGATCCGCCTCATGGTACCGGAAGGAAGGTCGGTGATCTGCGTCTTCTCGCTTCGTGTAGATCCTCGCGACACCACTAACAAGGGTTCTTCTTCATCTTGAAATTGGCGACACCACCAACAAAGGTGCGTTGTCCGTGACCGTCGAGAGGACACTCCGGGAACAAAAGGTCGAAGGTAGAGGTATCAACAAATTAAGCCACCCCTAACTTCCATAGACGGAGTAAAATCGCTGGACCCACTGATTCGATGTACAAGAGCGAATGATAAGAGTAGTCGGATGGTGATCAGTCCATCGCGCACCCAAACCATTACTCTGCACACGAATAGGCGGATTATGCAACCAACTCTCGGAATCAGACTGAAGATCTCGACAAGCGAGGTTCGGAAATAAAGGAGTGATGCAGACTCTGCATCGGATCTGGCGTAGAGGATGTCGTCGCGTCGGAAAACACCGGAAGGCACAAACAAGGAACAAAGAATGATAACACCGTAGACGGATTCCTCAGGCAGCTTGAACACCGGATGATAGAACACCGTTATCAAAGGAGGAAGCGAAACCCTGAAGGTACGACGGAACCCAACCACGAGAATTCCTGGACTCGAAGAAAGAGACGAGAGCGGATTCAAAACACGTAAAGGTAAGAGGAGAACAGCAGAGGGGTAAGGAATAAAATCAGACCTAATCAGAACTATCCAACCGATTTTGCAAAAATAGTTTTGACACTCTACTTCGACCGTTAGCTAGGTTATCCTACAGGCTGGACTTGTGGGGTATCGCAACTGCTGGGCTCTGATACCACTCTGTAACACCCTCAGAATCGGACCTATGCAAGTTTGGGCAAAATTCGCCAAACCCGCATAGAAACGATTCAAAGGTGCCCACCAGGCACTTTCGTGCGGGTGGAAAACGAAGTAATAACATTACACAACAGTCCTCGATGGGACCCACAGAACAGATATATACAACAGCGACTCAAAGAGTCAAGAATACAGATATAATATACAAAGATCCAAATCACCTTGAAAATGATAGAGCGTCCGACTACGGACAAGATGCGAATGGGGCTAAGAGCCCTGAAGAATAACCAATGGCGTCCATAACCCTGCCCAGGCCAAGCCGGAAGGGTAACCCTGCTAACGACGTCGATCTCAAAACCTGCTAAAACAAAAGGGGTGCCGACAAAGGGCAAGGGAAAAAGAAGGAGCGTCAGTACTGAGGCCAGTACACGGCGAGACTAGAATTCGGCGGTCCTCGCCTACATAGGTATGGTGGACTGAAGCGGCAGCGGCAGCATGCACTAAGCAACCTATAGAGACTCGCTACAACTGGCGGCAATCAGAGAGGGGTAAGAAAGACCTATCCGGAACCAACCTGATACTATCAACAAACAAACCCATCCTGGCGTTTCCCCCTCGAGACCAACGAGGAAGTCAACCGAGGAACTCACACAGTGGGCAGTTTTTCTTATTCAGTTATAGTTGCGGCACTTTACTAGTCAGGTTTAGATATTCGTCCTGATAAAGTAAGCAGTGGGCACTTTTAGTTAACCATTCCGTTATAGTGGCAACACTTACTAGTCAGATACAGGTAGCATGAGATAACCCAAAACCCAGCAGTTGTTGGTACTTTTACTTAGCCATTCCGTTGTAATTGCAATACTTACTAGTCAGATACAATGGTCGCAAGCGACAACTCAAACAAGCAATGGTGGGCAGTATTATTAGCCACTCCATTATAGTGAAGCTGATTACTAGTCATTATAAAGTCAAATTTATAGCAATAAACTTTAGTTATGCTTGTCTATGGTCGAGATACTGTGCTCCAAGTCGTCCATAACCGCGGACACGGCTTTCAGAAAGTTTTACCCGGCCGGGGTGCACCAATAGCAACACACACTCGATCAACCTCGGAAAAACCAAATCAAAACCCAACGAGGCTTTCACGACAAAGCAATCACAGGATTCAGAAATATTTCAGGGGGCCACCCCTTGGAGTACACCCGCAACAAAGTAAGCAAGCTCCGAGACGGACTCAAGGTTTGCGTCAGTGGCTGTAAACGACAGCAGATCCCCAAACGGGGACTGTCGATACCGCGAAAACACTCTGCTTCCAAAACAGTACAGCGTGCTCCTCACACAATCGTAAATAAAGCAGTAAAGCATGGCATAGGTACATGATCGTAAATAAAACCTCAAACTAGTTTGTGGCCCCAAGAAATAAGACTGAATCAAGCTCTGGCTAAGGGGGGTCCCATATACCTCCCGGATGTGGATAGCGCGATAAATCAAGGAACAGGTATCAAGTACTCGGGGTCCTACGGGACACAAGTGGGCGTTCGGAAACCAATTATTATCTATCACCCACCGATGCCTCTGCTTACTACAATTTTAGTTGTTAAACAGGAATTAAAGTGAACGAGAAGTAAAACTATGATCATATCCAACATCAAAATGCGGCAATACATCAACAACTGTGGCACTTGACGACACGCAACAGCACTTGAGCAAGCGACTACGACGCGCAAGTCCAACTATCTACCAAACAACAGGTAATAGGATGTGTCCAAGGCAGTATAAGGCTGCAAGTAATATCAAGGGTACGGAAACTAGAGCATCGCAACACAGATAGCAATAGATCAACAGGAGGGAATAAATACTATAAAAGTAAGATAGGTAGAAAGGGGGAGATGCTCGCCTGAAAACATTGTCGAAGGTTCATCCGAAGATCGGGGCGAATCTCACATCAACTCAACGGCCTTATCCGCGAAGAAGCAAAACTCTAGAAGAAACACCGGATGCAATATTTAATACTACGGCAAAAGATCGGCATGATGCATGTATGATGTATGGCATGGCAAAGGTGCCATGCAATTAGGTCATATTAAGCGGAAACGGGGGTCCCGACAATTATTTAGGTGTTTCAAGTTATTTAGATGCCCCGCAATTTAAATGTTGTTTTAACAAGGCAAGATATGACGACGGTTCGATGCACAAATTTAAATGAGGCCAATATGAGACTAGATTTGCCCGCATATGGGCCCCATATTTAATTACGAGGTGAATCGGCATAAGGCCCCCAAACCACATGATTATGCATGCAAGTATGGCAATTAATATGCAACAAGTTGTTATATAGCATTTATAAAATAGGGCTCGGAAAGGGGTCACACTTTAGGGTCTCGACGAACTTGGGGTTCCGGGGCTCAGGGTCGGTCTCAGGGTCAGGGTTCGACGGAAACGTTCTCGGACGACGGGGCAGATCTTGTGGTTCTGAGCCGGTGACCTCGGCATCCGGGAAGCAGGACTTGTTTCGGCGCCGGGGCGCATCGGACTCGCCCTGGTCGGTGTCGATCTTGTCGGGCCCGCGTATCAGGTCGGTCCTGGCGTTCAGAAGTAGAACTCGTCGTCCTTGTGGCGATCTTGGCGTCCTTCCGGTTCGGGTTTTGGCGTCCGAGGGTAGTACTTGGCGTTCCGGATCGGGTCGATCCTGTCGATGAGAAGAGCTTGGCATCTAGGTTCTCGGCGATCTTGGCGTTCCGGATCGGTCTCGGGTCCATGAAGCAGATCTTGGCGATCCAAAGGATGCGGGGTCCGGAAGAACTTGGCGTGTCGAGGTTCGGTTTCCGGTTCCGACGCAGGGGTCTTGCCTAGTTCCCGGGTCTCGACTCGGGTCGGTCTTGGGGGTTTTGGTCCCGTGGCAACAACGGACTTGTAGAAGCACATGGTCTTCGGGCCGATCTTGGCCTGCACCTCTCGGATCAAGTGTCGGGCAAACACCGCGAGACGGCTGCGGGAGCATGTGCTGCGGCACCCAGACGAGGAGGACACAGGGGCGGCTCGGGCTTGTGCAGGACGAACTCGGCAGGCCGACGCGGCTGCTGCAGGGATGATGGCGGCCCCCAGCGGCGGCGCAGAGCGCCTGACGGGGACGCGGCAGGACGGGCCAGAGGGACGGCACGGGCGCGGCGGACGCGAGCGGAGCAGCGTAGGCGACCCGGCAATGACGGTCCGCGGCGGGGCCGGGCTTGAGCGGGACGGCGCGGGCTCGGGGCAGCGGGAGGAGGGGGCCGGCGCGGGCGCGGCCTGGCGGAGCTCGCCGGCGCGGGCTCGAGGCAGCGGAAGGAGGGGACGGGGACGGAGGACGAGGCGGGGCCGCAGGGCGACGCCGGTGAGGCAGAGCGGCGGGGGCGGCGGTAGGAGGGCGCGGTGAGGCCGAGGGCGGCTCGGGGCATGCGGGCGCGCGCGCGGGCCAGAGGCGGAGGCGCGGAGGAGGCACGACGCCGGCGGGAGGCCAGGGGCATGCGGGGGCGCGCGCGCGGGCCAGAGGCGGAGGCGCTGCTGCGGGGGAAGAAAGAGAGGAGCTCGCGAGAGGGAGAGAGAGGGCAGCGCGGCGCGGGAGATGCGGGCGTGGCCGGAGAAGCAGAGCGGCGGCGCGGCAGGTGGTGGGCCAGAGCGTGGGCCCAGGGTGGCATGTGTGGCCTGCGTGTGTGCTGAGGGGGAGAGAGAGGAGAGAGAGGGGTGAGTTGGCAGAGGGTGGTTGGTGGAGGGTTTGGGGTGTGCTGATGTGGAGAGAGTTGATTGGAGGGAGTGAGGTGGAGATAGGGGTGGGTAGGTTTTCTGGGTAGCTGTAGGATTTGTTGGGGTGTTCAGGTGGACTGATTTTAATTCCTGGGGTGGTCGTTCGGGTCGATTCGGCCCGTTCGACTGCCCCACTAAAATTAATTATAAATTTTATTTGTTTCAAACAGGGATTTTGCAAACCGATAGCATTCAAACAAAAATAATCCGGAGACCGGGGTTTGTGTTTGAATAAAGATGGGGCGTTTTAGAAAACAAAACGGGCTTGCGAAAAATAGTTTTGACAAACAACACATGATGATGACGATGCAATGCACAAAAACAACGCGATTTTCTAGTAGTGGTTTTGCGGGATGCCACAGACACCAAGACGTCTGATCCTCCATCGGCGCTCTAGATTAGAAGGACAGCTGAAGGGGTATCAACAAATCAAGTTGCTCCATGTGGCAAGCCTCGTCAGCAGCAAGGTCGGCACCGCGTCACTGCACAATTAGCAGGTCAAAGCCTAGTCAGCGCCGACGCAGTCAAATTGTGTTGTTTAATCCTTGGAAATTCTAGAAATTAGATATATATTGTAAAAATCATATAAAACGATCTACACGTCCAAAAATTACAAATCATACATCGTTGGATTCAGAAAAATATGTAGAATATTAATGTACTGTTATATCCCACTTTCAATTTATAGTTTTATTATAGTAATTTAATTAGTTTAATAGAAAATTTAGACTAAATAAATCATAGTAAATTATTTGTGGATCATAAAAATACAAATGAAGTATCTATGGATTTATAATTTCATATAAGACATTAATATGCTATTATATCCAACTACTGCAATGTATAATTACTGTAGTTATTTAATTAGTATTAAAGGCCTTTTAGAGTATTAAATGTGTAGTAAATTATTTATAGATTAGAAAATTATAAATGATATATCCGTGGATTCACAATTTTGTACGGATAACAGATCTGGTCTTCGTTTTCATTTTATAAGAATTTAAATATTTTATTTATTTAAACTCTATTAAATATTAACTAAATCATAGAAAAAGATCTACAACTCCGTTTAGGGTGAATCTAATTCCTACTGGTTCGTACTAATTCCCTCTATCTAGTACACCCTAGACCCAAATTTAATTTGACAATTAGAACAAGATTTGTATTAAATCTATGAAAAGCCCTTTAATGGCAATCAAAAATTAATAATAAATACCCTATTGCATTAAATGAATTTCTACATGCACCATGTGATCTAATATTGTATGGGGAACTAAATACAACTATTGTGACATATTATCGTTATGAATGCATTTATTCATCATTGTTTTATTATATTTTTGCATGTTTGCAATATTTTAAATAGCGTGTTGTTGTTCTTTGTTTTAAACGTTAGATTGCGAGGAGTGCAACTACTAAGATTGCAATTATTGTGATTGTGATGAGCGCAACCATTATAATTGTGAGGATTATGTGAATGAGTACACCTACAACAAAAGGCAAGTGGTGCTATATTAATCCTAAATGTCCTACTGTTTTCCTATGCATTGTAGATATTTTGTAGAATTACATGTATAGGAATTGATGTGTATAAGCTATGCTATGTCCCATACTATACTCCTTAGTATTCCTTGTTTATGAGCCATCGTATTGGTATATTGCTTAGCCATGCTATTTTAGACGGGGAAGGGATTACACCATGCTATGGTAGTGTCTATATTTTGTTCAAACTAAAAACAACATAATGTGAACCACATGGGCAGAATGGTTTTGATTGTCATTAGAGTGCAGACTTATGGTGGGGAATGCCGCCCAGGGTACTAAGAAAGGATTGGTTTCTTTGTTTGGTAGCTTAGGTGTACAACCATATGCCAATGAGTTATGGATGGTTGGCTGTACTTAGTAGGTTGTGGTGACTTGAACCCTACGTAGTTAGAGATGTAGATAGTGTAGGTTGTTACGGTGTGTGGGTGGGTTTGGGGAACTACTTCCTGAATTGTCTCTTCTTGGACTTCTCCCTATCATGACTCAAAATGCGTGTCATGGTAAGAGCGGGTCGACCAAGTCACACGCGTAAAGTGTACAAACCATGCACGGTATCTAAACTAATTACTTAGTTGTATCCCCGGTTATGGACAATTTGAGCGACCTGATGCTATGGAAAATTTCTCACTCATCACAACTTCTCAGTTACTTAAATTTTGTTGGGTGAAATTAATTGGATATGAGCACCTAGGAGTGAACCAAAGTGTCCTATTTATCGTATTAGAAAACTATTTTGTTACAAATGTTAGGATAAAAGTATTTCTTTATGAAATAAGCCTGAACTCCACCTAGCCAAATAAGCATGTAGTTGTTAGGTCTTTTGTTAACCACTTTAGCCTACTTGCCATACATTCAATGTATTGACCATTCGTGGCTACAACATTTCATGTTTTAGGTTATTCTGTATTTGAGTGATCGATCATAGGTAGCAAGACTCAACTCAAAAATTGTTCGCATGTGGCAGATTTTGAAGGATGAAGATCTACCTTGTATTAGTTTCCACTGTAATATAATTTAAATTCTGGATCATATTTGTTATATTTATGATGCATGGTTATATTTGTTATCATTTTGTATTATGTGTGCTAGTGAACCGATCCAGGGATTAGCACTATACATAGAAACTCGGCCTTATCAGGCGAGGGTGTTACAGTCGACAATCAAACTTTGCAATATATATGAGGAACCCTTCTTCAGTTCGACCTTCAGAATATCACTGGAAGGGTAGTACTTTGCCCTTAGTACTTGAGCACACAAAGATTCAGGCTCATCAATCAACCTCCAGATCTGTTTGGCCAACATTGCTAGATTCAAACAGTGCAAGCATCTAAAGCCTATCCCGACTTTCTTCTATGGGGTACACATTTTCCACCAAGAGTACCAATGCGTAGCTTTTTTGTCATCCTTTTGCCCCACTAATATAGATCAATAGTCGAGGATATCATCCTACAAATAATTTTTGGAAGTTTAAAAACCGACATTGCATTAGGGATTGCTTGGGCCATAGCCTTGAGTAATATTTCTTTGCCACCCACAAACATATTCTTCGTGTTCCACCCATTGATGATTTGGCAGACACGATCCAGTAGGTGTTGAAACAATCTGTCATTTTAGTTCCCACATAAGATGTTAGCCCCAAATATTTATCTATCAAAGGCTTCCGCATTATTAAACGCACTACATACTGCCTCTTTATCCTCTGCTAATGTATTAGGGCTAAAAAATAGGAGTTTGCTACCTGGCGGACGCCCTACAAATATCCAAACCTAGCGAGCATCGTTCGGATAGCCTGACGCATTAATTCCAACGCCACCAAATCGATCGCCTCCATCTAACGAGCTTGAGGCTTCCAAAGAAGAATGCAAAGCATGAATAATTATCGGTTAAATGTAATTACTAGTTCATGCATACAAATTACTTACATCATTGCGTTAATCTAAAATCTGAAACTTTAAAATGTCTCGTAGATTGAACCGTTTATCAGATTTAGGATCCATTTTTATCGTTGGGATAGTCGCAACGAGACCTTCGAAACTAGATTCTATGTTATACAGGCCATAATATATAAGTTACTTACCCTATAAAACACTATATAATTTCATTACTCATTTGTAATGAGTGGATAACTATTATCATGGTAACTACATTGATTTGGTGATGATAGCTATACCATAAACACCTGGGTAACTCTACCCTAGATACTTGGATAACTCCATATATAGTTAGTTGATAACTATACCTTCAACACATGGATAACTTTATAAGTACTGGGTTGATAACTATATAGTAAACACATGGATAACTCCATCAGTACTTGGTGGATAACTATTAGTTAGAAGACATGACTACTATATTGACTTCGTGATGGTAACTATACTCTAATGTTGTGACCTCGGATCGATAAAGATCCTATGTCTCTCTGATTAACATGCTAGTCCCTGGATCAATAGCTAGCACTCATAGTCAATGAATACCATGTAAAACACAAGTCTTTATTACACGAATAGTCCAGAGTATGAAATTATTACATATTTGCTTAGCTTATAGCTAGCTCAAATAAACAACGGAAACATAAATAATCTTGAGTCCATCAACGCCCCAGGCTTGTTGAGTGTAGAATCGCGATCCCTACGCACCTTTTAATCTTCAAATTCTGCACATAAAACGTGCAGCCAACAAGTTGGGTCAGTACTTTGAATGTATTGGGAAATTACACCAAGGAAGGAATAAGACTAACTATACATGCAAGGCTAGTTTAGGCTATGGGTTTGATTTGCAGAAAGCTAGTTTTTCTCTAAGTATGGATAAAATAGAGAGAGAGTTTTCCCTACTTTGTAAACATTTGCTTAAGTAATATAGGGTCGAATAGAACACGAGATATTACTCACCAAGTGTCCAAACAACCTAACACTTGGATATTACTCACCAAGTCCCCAAAATCCCACCCATTGGCGATATTACCCACGCCTTGGGGTTTTAGAAAAACTTTAAGTTTTAAAAGAGAGAGGAAGATTCTTCAGAGACTCCATCCTTTAGATGCTCAAGTGTTGTTTTTCGTGAACTCGGCTGATTGATCAGATTGCAATACTCTCGAGATTTTGTGCACTTTACCCACAATCCATGATCAAGTCCTTTTACAGACAAGACCATGGCGAGGCTTTCCCTTAGTATCCCCTCTACCTTCTGGATCCAACTGTGCTAAGAACCTCCAAATGTTGGTACCCAGGTGAGGTTTCGCACTAAGTACTAGACCAAGACAAAGCCCATATGTATTGTGATTGCACTAGAAGCTTCTGAATTCTGAAACATGGCAGACTTCTTTGATTCCTGGGCGGCCGTCCTCCACCAAAATCTCACAGGTTGACCTGACAACCATTCCGCCCAGAAGAAAACTTAGTTTTACTTTGAAGAGGCTTTGAGAAGAAAAGATCGCTTAAGAGAGCCTTTATACTTAGAAAATTTCATGTCTTTCGAACCCCAATGGTACTTTATATATATATATATATATATATATATATATATATATATATATATATATATATATACGATGCGGATTTGCTACCCACCATGCTAGCTGCGCATGAACATATGATCGTCTGATATTGCCACCCTATGATCCCGCAATATCCGCATCGTCGCTTGCTAACGTTATCCTTTTGTCATCCATCAAATTCTGCCAAACGTAGGTTTTAGGAGATGTAGTTTGTTCCCTCATATGTGTCTTGAACACCACGGTCACATGGTTGTGGTTTTTACAGGTGCCACGAACACCATAGTCACATATTTGTGGTTTTAATAGGTGCTATGGACAACACGGTCATATATTTGTTTGTTACCATATGTGCCATGGATACCATGTCCATGTGGTCATGGATTGTCCGATCAAGTAACACATACACTTGTCCTTTTCCTGCACTTTCTATCCTTTATTCCCGCGTGGAAGCTGCATGACACTACATATAGGTACCAAGTGAACATGGGGTATCCAAAAAAACTCATGAAAACAATGCATGCCGAAACAATGCATCCTCTATCCTCTATTCTCACGTCTGGCATCTAGCCCCCCAAAAACTGCCACCATGGCCAACATGCCGCCAAGTGCTATCTTTCTGAATTGTGAGTCAAGAAAATTAGTAATCTTATTTTTTTTATTTAAAAAAGGGTGTGTGAAACCAGAAAATAAAAAAACCCTTGATTAATCACATAAAAACATAGAAAACGCCTGAACCAATTCATGTGAGTGGACTCACGGAGATGAAACATCAAATTTGGTACTTACACGATGCCTCAATGCACTTATGCCGGTTGAACGACATCACACTCTATTTTAGTTTGGAGAAACCACATGTTCTTGGCTCGTGCAAAGCCGTGTGTTCTTGGCTCGTGTCCTAACATATGTAAAATGAAAGGCATGTTGTCATGGTAGAGGCCACGCCATGGAGAGGACTTATGTGTGTGGATGAGCCATATCATGAGAAGAACTTATGTGTGTGGATGACATGTGTCGTTTGCGTCTGAAACCAACATCATGCTCCTGATACAACGTCAGTTAGTTCCTCTAATGGATCTATATCACATCTGTTAATTCAATTGTGCTCTCTTATTTTAATCCTACGGTGGTGTGGGCATGCGTAGCTAGCCGGGTGAGTATCCCACTATTATATATATATATATATATAAACGCGGATTTGCTATCTAGGATGCTACCAATGCACGCAAGCGTTGACGTTGGATACATGGAGTATTTGAACTAGCTGCCAAGATAAAAAAGAGCCAATATCTTGCATGCAGTTAACGGTGTTATTACCGTTTATAGAATAGCATCACCATACTTTATTATAGCATATCAAACACCCCCTATTGTTGCAAAAATTTCTATAAACTCGGATGCATGTGTATGCTAGTTATACTTATTGTGCTAGACACTGACTAGTTGTACTACTTGATGAGATGTGTGCATGGTAAGCATCAATCCGAGCATGGAAACATACATGAATTTCGACAATAAATCTAACCACGAGAGTAGACCAAGATAGCAAGAAAGTTATCACGCGTTTTGGGCTGCACGAATTTCAGCCAAAATTTTCGCGTGTGCTTTCATTTGAGCGCAGGAGTGCTTTCCGTGTCCGTTTCAGCTAGATTTTTTTTAGTACAAAACGCAAAACTCATTCCTTTATATATATTCCAGATCATTCCTTTATATATAGATTTTTTCTGGCCTACATGTAGTGCTAGAATGCATGCTGAAATTTTGGCTGGTTCAATGGTCTGAATGTATTGCTAGCTTGCATGCTTATATTTTAGCCAGTTCAATGGTCTACTAGTATTGCTAGCTTGCATGTGATACGTGAGCTGTTGCTAGTTTACATGCATATGCTAGCTTGCTTGTGATACTTGCATGTAATAGCAAGTGCATGCAAAATATGCTCTTGATGTAATGTAGGTGGTGTTTTCTATTAGATATTTTGTGCTCCGGCTGCTCAAATTCATGCTCTCTATAGAATATCTAATGGTTGGATTAGTATGCATAGGTAGCACCCTAGATAGTCCACTATTTCCCATATATATATATAGCAATTACTTAGCAAGAATAGGGGTAACCTATTAGGAGGGAAACTTCCTAAGTATAGAGCTACTCATGGCATACTACAAAATAATCACACTTGCAAAAGTAATACTAAGGAAAAATTCTACCATAACATTCTACACATGCACTCTACAGAATTTATAGATAAAAACATGCATAAAAAAACTGGAAAAAAAATATGAACAAGTGGTGTAAATTTCCTTGATCTGAGTAGCAATCTACACAGCAATACTCCTCGGTGCACTCCGAACAATCTAACAAAGCACAAACATAGATCTAATCACTACTTGCACAAAAACAACGCCATAGAAGTAATATGTATGCATGCAACATGGTAATATTCAAGGATGATAATTATTTCGACCAATATTTTATTTTAGGTGTTGTTTTAGGTCAGATTTATCATAGGTAACAATTTCCCATAAAGGTAACAATTTTGGATTATTAAAACTCTAGGTATGCCCATAAAGGGATCTATCCTTCGAATTTAGCCACAAATTAGATCTAAAACTCCTAAGAAAGTTATTCCAATTTAAACTGTACACATTGTAATAACAAATCCAACGCAACAAGAATCAACTAAAACGGAGTTACAGTTATTTTTATATGAATTAAATACTCCAATCTAGTGTTTAAAATCTACTGGAATACTACTGCAGTAAACTTGCAATTTTATTCCAGATCTGTGTTCTACACAATTTTATCAATCCAACTATATATTATTTGTATTTGTTGACCAAGTATTTGATTTACTACGAATTTTGCAAGATTAAATTTTTTTCTATCTATTTAAAATAAATCTAGATTTAATCTAGCAAATTCCGCCACGTGTTGGAAACTGATTGGCTGCGTGGTGAAATGTTGACTAAGTGCACTACTATGCTCGTGCCACGTGGCGCAGTTGTAACATCCCAAAAATATTAATCAAGGTTATCAAATTCTAATCACCCAAATTTAGGGTTAACAAAAACTTTTGTTAATTAAAATCAATATGAATGCATATGTGTATGTGATGAATGTATAAATGCTTGTATGGACCTGTTTGATTGTTATGAATGGCAAGGTTTGGTTTCAAGATGAAAACAACATCATCTAAATCATTTCCAAGCAGAATCAAATGAAGAGAAATTCAAAAACAAACCATATAAGCAAATGGTCATTTTTGCCAATCTTGTTCACTAGACCACTTTGAGTGTTTCTAGTCCAAGATTTCTAACAGAAAAAAATCCAATTATTTTCACCCCTTGCTAGACCAAGTAAAAGTGAACCCAAGCCCACCTTGCAAACCCACAGAAACATTTTGCAAATCTATGCCAAGGATAATTCAAAATTGAATCTAGTTCATATGGTAAGATCACCATTTTTCAAAACCCAACAAAACTAGTTCACCTTGAAAAATCCAAACAACCAGATACTACCCAGTGTGTGAAAACTACACTCACCAAATTTCATCCAAAAATTCAAATATAAATCTCTTGCGGCCATTTCATCAAACACCTTCTAAGCATAAATCAAATAAAACAACAAACACTATTGTGAGCGGTGTTCTTGCCAAACTTATTCCCTCTCCAGCCCTCACCACACTCCCAGTAGGAAATCAACCTTGTCTAAGCAACTCTAGCCCGTTGTGTACACGACCATGCCATCAATGGCCACCATGGCCGAGCACACTTGCCACCCCCACCGTCGACAGCAAGCTACAAGCATAGCCAGCCTCGCCAACCTTGTCTACCATGCCGACCATGCCTCACTGCCCCCTCTAGACCAGCCCTGGCTCGAAGACAGAGAGAGGAACCTCCGGAAACGCCATGTTCGCGCCGCTGTCGACCATGCCGACGCGTACCACAGTGCACGCCCCGTTCCCACTCAACCCGACCACCTCGAGCCCTTGCCGCCCGCCAGCACGATCACCACCGTCCCAGGAGACCACTAGACATGCTCGTTTCCTCGACCGTGCCCCGTAGCCGCCACACGCCGCGAAGTTCGCAGTCGGTACCGTGCAGAGCATCGCACGTTCCTGACCGAACCACACTGCCCCTTGCCACGCCATCAAGACGTTGAGCACTGCCAGGAGACCGCACACCGTCCCCTAGCCTCAGCCACGCCGATAGCCGCATGTACCGTCTCCTGCAACGACCTCTTCCCATGCTGCGCTTCCCCTCTCGCTCTCCTATAAAAGGAGGCCTCCCTAGCTCGATTTCTCCACACCATCTCACTCCCCACATTTCACTGATCCTTCCCCACTTCTTCCCGGAGCAAGGCGAGCACCAGGCCGCCGTAATTTCATCGGAGACCACCGTTGCTGGAGGAGAAGGGCGCCATCGATTGCGGCCACCCTAGGAGAAGCCGCCAGTACCAGGGGAACCGCCGTCGTTGACAACCTTATTCGCCCCCATCGCCGACCATCGCCTGAGCCCTGGTGAGCCTCCCCAGACCCCCACTGGCCGTGTTAGGGTTAGTTCCTCGCGGGAGTAGCTCGTCGTCAACGACGACCCTCAGCCATTAGATTAGAATTAGATCGTAAGGCTCAGATTCATAGATACTGTTTCGTTTAGTTAGTTCCGCTGACTAGTGGACCCCATCTGTCAGCAGCCCGTGCCCGCTGTGCGCAGTGGGCTGGCCCAGTAACTCTCCCGCGCAATCCAGTTAGTTTAAATTTAGATTTTTCATTTAAACTCAAACCCTAGTTCTGTCTGTTGATTCAAAAATCAATTCAGAGAGTTTTACTGAACCAAATGGCATGAAACCAATTTTGTTAGAAAAGTATTGAAATTATTAATCCAAGCCCGTTGGATTCAAACCATTTGGAATTACAGATCACCTATGGTAAAAATAACAAGGCAGAGACTTTTCTGCATTCAAACATTTGTTTAAAATGCAACCATAACTGCCTTTGAGTTGATTCCAACTCTCAAAAATCACATTTGATGAGCCCTTTCTGAATATATAAAAATATTTGGGTTTACTTGCAGTAATAAAAGAATTCCCCATAGGCATTCCTAGTCACTTTAATTAATTAAAATAATAAGGTTAAACATTATTAAATTGTGACACCACTTTAAATCACATTCCCAAGTATTAGAATATGTGGTGATGACATGTGTCATCATGATCCCATGTTTTAATTGGAGAATATTAAATCTTAAGTAGTTTTTCAATGAGTAGAAATTAATTTTCTAAAATAAAATGAATAATACTAAGTATTTAATTCATGTGATGGTGGTGATGATGCTAGATCATCTAGTGTAAACCTTTGTGTGCTAAATAGAAGTAGTTAAGTATTGTTTGGTGATTGTGTACCTCGTATTTATTTATAGACGCTAGTACCGACCAAGGATACGAAGAGGAAGGAGACTACTACGAAGAGGAAGCAGAGGAGAACTTCAATCACTGCACTTCACAAGGAAACCTAAGCTAAAACCATGCAATCTAATACTTGCAAGCCCCACAATACCAATGAACCTGCGCAATGCATTAGGCATGCTTTGGTTATACCACTTGATTATACCAAATCCCAGTTTTACTTGCAAACTTTATTAGTTTATTTCTTTATCAAAATTATTTGTTTACTTTTAGGTAGTGTTTGTGATATTTTGGAAGGATATGAGAGGTAGCATAAAGAGCATAAAACTTGGACTAAGTTAGATAAAACTAGATGTCATACTGAGGCATGAGATTAGGCTTAGATATGTCACACTTGATTACCACCCCTCATTAGTGATTACCCCCAACTTTAGTGGATAGTGCTAAGCATAAAACTTGATCACTTTAGATGGGAATACTTGGTAAAAATGGTTATGAAAACCTTAGAATGATGAGTCATTCTAATGAAATATTTTGACATGTGCTAGTGAACAGAAGTGATTTGATGATGAAAATGTTGAGGCATGAGCCTTAGCCCTTTTATAAAAAAACGGATGGTTGTGTTCGGATGCGATACCGTTCCAATTTTACCGTACAACCACAATACCCGAGTTTGGGTAGGGCTTGACTGGAAGTTCATATATCTTAGAATGGGTTCCCTTGTGGCCGAGGTTTGAGCTGAGGCTACCTCATGATGATTGTCCACCTGTGCAGTTCCCAAGATGACAGATGGTCATGGTTGGGAGGCCAAACTCATAGGATAGGTGCCTATACTAGGGTGTGTAATTAAAAGGTTAGGATTGATTATCCGCATACTGAGTATGGTGATTCAGGATTGTTCCTGACGGATGTATCGAATATTGTGGTGAAAGTGTACTACCTCTGCAAAGTGTCAAACTATTCGAATAGCCGCATCCGCGGTTATGGACAGTTGGAGTGGCCATACTGTTCCGTCGTCAGATGTTTTCAAAATGACATGTGAAATGAACTATGACTTTGACTTGACCACAATAGGGTTGTGAAAGTGAAAACTAAGTTCCCACTTAGGTGTTGAAAGATATTAAACTAACTTTCTTTGCTTCTAAACTCAATTAGAGATAAACCTGGCTTTTTGCAAAACAACCAGCTTAGGATTCCTACTTGAACCACTTTACTTGTTAGTGATAGTTTGCGAGTACTTAAAGAGTACTCATGGCTTTGTCCCTGGCTATTCCCGTGTCCAGACTATGAGGAGGACTACCAAGATGATGGACAACAGGAAGTCTACGACAACTAGGATCATCTCCCATCGTCAGCATTGCATGTGACCCCGAAGATGGAGCTTCGTCCACGCTACCGTTATTATATTATTCCGCTACGTTGATTGTATTAAGACTGGATCATGAGATCCTTTATTTGTAAGACCTTTATTATGGTTTGTAATGGATGATGAACTATGGTACCAATCTGTTATGTCTCACAAAAATGGTAATCCTGGGATTGCGTTGTATGGCATAACAGACATCTGGGATTAAAAATCTGGGTGTTGACAACAGTCCTATTTGTCGGTACACCTTCACTATGAGATCTAATCTGCACCGTTCAAAATAGATCTAATGGGCAAGGTCGATTGTGACTAACCTGGTGGCGGTGACGACGATGATGGGCGGTGGGGACGATGGTGGCGATGGCCAGCGATGATCCCGTGAGTTCCCGAGGCGACGAAGTGGTCGACGAGGTGCAGCATATCTTCACGGTGCTCGGAGAACGGACGGCGTCATTCCTCTCCTCATCTTCCCACAGCAGCGCTCCGCTGGCGTCCGCGAGCTCCGATGAAATATCGACGAGAAATTGCTGATGATGTATTGCACGAGGGGGAGAAAGGAAGGGACAAGGTGAGGCGGTGCTTCATGGGGAGAAGATCCAGAGGAAAAGGGAGGCAAGGGGCGACAGAAATGGTGCCCTACCTCCATCTCCCAAGACTCGGCGGTGGTGCTCTCCGGCAAGATCGGAACGACCTTGGAAGCAGCAGCCCGGTGGTGGTAGATCGAAATTGGTTTAGGGTTTTTAGGCGGTGGGGTGTGGGGTTTAAATAGGCGAGAAAAACTTGGCGCAGGGGCAGCGATTCTACTCCGATTTGGCCAGGGAGATCAACTTGGTCACAGTGGCGTCGTCGTTATCGCCCGGTCTCTGCGGGGAAGATGATGGCGTTGCCCCGGTCTATCAGCGACGCACGCACAGGGTGCGGTGCTGGCTGGCATTGTGGACTGGGCCAGCTGCTTAGGCGGTGCTCACTTTGTGGCCCGTGCGGCATATAGATTACGGGCTGGCTTCGGCTGGCCCGATAGGTTAGTTAGTTTTTTATTCACTTATTATTTTCTGTTTAGTTTAGACCTTTATAACTTTTGCATACTAATTCCAAAATTAGTGAAATTTTTCTCTAAAAAATTGTAAAATGGAGGAGATCATCATAGGATGATAAAAATAGACTTTTAAATAACCTTTGAAGATTAGGTTCAAATAACCTCTTCTTGTATTTATAGGACTATATGAGGAGAACAAATTAGGTTTGGGGAGAAGGGTTTTGATGCAATGAAAAATTGTGTGATGCCATGATGCAATGATATGATGCATGCTTCTAGTAACACCTTAATATACAAAAATTTGGGATGTTACAAACCTACCCCCCTTTAAGAAGAATCTTGTCCTCGAGATTCAGGTTGGCTGGCAAATAGGTGTGGGTGTTCCATCTTCAAATCTTATTCACACTCCCACGTGGCTTCTTCCTCATAATGGTGATTCCATTGAACTTTGCAAAACCTGATAGTCTTGGTACGGGTAATTCTCTCGTCTGTTTCCAATATTTTGATGGGCTTTTCCTCATAACTAAGATCATTTTCCAACTGAACCTCATCCAGGGGGATTGTATCTCTCAGTGGAGTTTCGGACATTTTCGGTTGACACTTCTTTAGTTGTTACACATGAAACACATCATGAACGGTTAGTCCCTCTGGCAACTCCAACTGATAAGCAACTTCTCCTCTACAGGCCAGAACCTTATATGGCCCTATGAATCATGGGGCTAACTTACCCTTGATTCCAAACCTCTTAACTCCTCTTAGTGGTGAAACTAGGAGGTATGCACGGTCTCCTACTTCATAAGTCACATCCCTGCACTTGGAATTAGCATAGCTCTTTTGTCGGGATTGGGCTACTTTTAGCCTATCTTGAATTTGTCATACCTTTTCCTCAGCATTCTTAATCAATTCAGGTCCGAACAGACTACGTTCTCCAACTCCACTCCATAACAGCGGAGTCCTACATTTCTTGCCATATAGAACTTCAAACGGGTCCATCTTGATACTTGTTTGGTAACTGTTGTTATACGATAACTCTGCAAACGGCAAGTTGTCATCCCAACTAGACCCATAGTCTAGTGCGCAAGCTCTCAACATATCCTCCAGAATCTGATTAACCCTTTCTATTTGGCCATCTGTTTGTGGGTGGAAAGCAGTACTGAACTCTAGCATGGTTCCAAGAGACTCATGTAGTTGTCACCAAAACTTCGAGGTGAACTGGGTACCTCTATCAGACACAATTCCCTTGGGAACACCATACAGACTTACAATCCTTGACATATAGATCTTGGCGAGCTTAGCACTCATATATGTGGTCTTTACGGGAATAAAGTGAGCCACTTTGGTAAAGTGGTAAACCACTACCCAGATAGAATCAAATCCTGAACGAGTCCGGGGTAATCCCGTGATAAAGTCCATGCCTACCTTCTCCCACTTCCAGTCGGGTATAGGTAGCGGTTGCAGCAATCCTGCCGGTTTCTGATGCTCTGCCTTAACTCTATTGCACACATCACATAGAAAATATACTCAACAATTTCCCTTTTAAAATTGTTCCACCAGAATCTATCCTTCACATCCATGTACATTTTTGTGTTACCCGGATGAATTGAGTATGGTGAATCGTGAGCCTATTGAAAAATTAACTTCCTGATATCGGGATCATTGGGAATGCACAAATGCTTCTCATACCAAAGGGTTCCTTGTTCATCCAGATGAAAACCTTTTGCTTTTCCTTCACTTATTTTGGCTCTTATTTCCTCCAACTCTGTGTCTCCCTTATGTGCTTCTTTGATTCTGTCTTGAAGCGTAGGCACCATTTCCATAGATGCTAGTTGTCCTTCCGGAACTATTTCCAGCCTAAGATCTTTAAACTTCTTGCATAAATCCTTTGGAAGTTCCCCCGCGGTAAGTCCATTCACATAAATCTTACAACTTAAGGCATCAGCTACTACATTAGCCTTTCCGGGGTGGTACTGCAGCTCTAGGTCATAGTCCTTTATGAGTTCTAGCCACCTCCTTTGCCTCTTATTTAACTCTTTCTAGGTGCATATGTATTTCAAGCTCTTGTGATCCATGAACACATCGCAATGTTTTCCCATGAGGTAGTGTCTGCATACCTTCAGTGCATGAAACACAGACGCAAGTTCCAAATCATGTGTGGGGTATTTGTGTTCATGGTTCTTAAGCTGGCGAGAGGCATAAGATACTACCTTCCCATATTGGATCAGTACACTACCAAGTCCTTGCCGAGAAGCATCACAATAGACATGGAAATCCTTTTGGATATCAGGCAGACACAGAACTAGTGCCGTCACAAGGCGTTTCTTTAACTCCTGAAAACTTTCTTCGCATGCCTCGGTCCATTGGAACTTGTTTTCCTTCTTCAACAATTCTTTCATAGGTTTTGCTATATTGGAAAAGTTTTCAATGAACCTCCGGTAATATCCTGCGAGGCCCAAGAAACTCCTAATATCTCCCACATTCTTAGGCGACTCCCATTTAGTCATGGAAGCTGCCTTACTAGGTTCTATGGCGACTCCTTTTACCGACACAACATGACCAAGGAAACCCACTTATTTTAACCAGAACTCACATTTGCTGAACTTGGCATACAACTTGTGTTCCCTTAGCTTTTTCATAATTAGGCGCATATGCCTCTCATGTACCTTCTCATCCTTGGATTATATAAGTATATCATCAATAAATACCATGATAAACTTGTCCAAATACTCCATGAAAACCTTGTTCATTATGGTCATGAAATACGCCAGCGCATTGGTTAGAACAAACGACATCACGGTATACTCATACAACCCATATCTTGTGGTGAAAGCTGTTTTGGGCACATCTTGTTCTCGGATCTTTAGCTGAAAGTAACCTGATCACAGATCGATCTTTGAGAACACACTAGCTCCCTTTAACTGATCAAACAGGTCATTGATATTAGGTAGAGGGTACTTGTTCTTGATTGTCACTTCATTCAAAGAGCGGTAATCCACAACTAGCCTCTTGGTTTTATCCTTCTTTTCCACAAACAAGACAGGTGCTCCCCAAGATGACATGCTTGGTTGAATGAATCCCTTGTCCAATTGCTCCTAAGTTGTTTCTTGAGTTCCTTAAATTCATCCACATCAATCTTGTATGGTCTCTTGGCTATCGGTCCTGTGCCTGGCATCAAGTCAATAAGAAACTCAATATCACGGTCGGGAGGCATCCCTTGTAACTCTTCCGGAAAGACATCCGGATACTCCTTCACAATGGGTACATCCTCCAAGCTAACTCCTTAAGCTCAAACTTTGACTTGATGTGGACTCTTTTCCCTTCTGGCGTTGTGAGTGTGACAGTTCTTTTGGCACAATCTATGACTCCCTCATATTCGGTCATCCAATTCATGCCAAAAATTATGTATCATCCTTGTGACTCCAGAACTACTAGACTTGTGGGAAATATGTGTGTCCTAATCCTTAGTTCTAACCCTCGGCAACCATAGTTTGCCACTATTTCTCCTCCCGGAGAACTTACCCTTAGAGGAGAACCTATAGTCTTTGTAGGTATCTTGCCTCTATCCACAAATACCCTTGATATGAATGAATGCGATACACCAGTATCGAAAAGAACAAATGCGGGGATGGAGTTGAGCTTGAACTTACCAATCACGAAGTTCGGTGTGTCACAAGCATGCTCCATGGAGACATGATTCACCATGGCTTTGACAACGGATTCGGCTTCTTCCCATTTACATTACCATGGTTGTGTCCATTGCCGTTCCCATTGCGATTTCCATTCTTCATCTTCTCAGGGAAAGTAGTTGCATAGTGCCATGTCTTGTTGCACTTGAAGCATGTCACCTCACTAAGATCCTTTCCATTGCTGCCATTTCCATTGCGGTGATAATGACCATTGTGTTTGTGACTGCCATGGTGATGACCATTATGGTTGTGTCCATTACTGTTGTGAGGTGGTGGTGATGAAGTGCGCTTCTTTTGGTACGGAGCAGAGTGCTTGTGCGGATTAGACTTCCTCTTGCGTTTTTCTATGCTCTTCCTCTTGGATTCAACCACAATTGTCCTATCCAGGAGTTCCTGTAAGTTGTCAAATTTCTGAGCCATAAGCTGAAGAGATATCTCATCATTGAGCTCTCTTAAGAACTCCTCCTGCCTCTTGGCATCAGTGGAAACATCATCGGGTGCATAACGGGCGAGCTTGTTGAAAAGCTCCGCATACTCGGTGACAGAACAGTGCAGTTGGTGTAAGTCACGAAACTCGTGGCTTTTTAGAGTCATGACACCAGCAGCCACATGGTGAGTGCGGAAGGCTGTCTCGAACTGGTACCAAGTAATAGCATCAATATCCGGTTGGGTGACTTGGTAGTTGTCCCACCATTCAGCAGCAGGTCCTTCAAGTTGGTGTGCGGCATAACGCACCCTGTTAGCTCTAGCAGCTTGAACGGTATCCAACTTCTTATTGATTGTGCGAAGCCCGTCATCCGCAACAATTGGTTCAGCGCTGCTAGTGAAGGTAGGAGGGTTCAACCTCAAAAACCGAGTCAAGCTATCATGTTGAGGTGGTGGTGGGAGTGGCGGAGGTGGCGCGTTGTTGTGTTGTTTTGCATATTCTGAGTGAGCAGTTGGATCAGCTGGTTCTACGTGGCCAAAAGCTGTGCAATCTCTGGAGAGAGATCGTTGTTCGCATGTCTTGGCGGCATCTATGGGTTTGGGCAATGATACGTCATAAACGTATCTATAATTTTTTATGTTCCATGCTTGTTTAGTATCAACTTTGCTATGCTTTATCTACACTTTGAGGTATTTTTATACATTTTCTGGGACTAACCTATTAACAATATGCTGCAGTGCAAGTTGCCTGTTTTCTGTTGTTTTTGGTTTCAGAACAGCTAGTAAGGAAATATTCTCGGAATTGGACGTGACAAAATCCAAAGTCAATATTTTATCGGAATGAACACGGAGTCCAGAGGAGAGACGGTGGGGCGCCACGGGGTGGCCACACCCCCTGGTGCGGGTCCACCCTAGGTTGCACCAGGGCAGGGTGTGGCCCCCTGGCCCTAGCCCTACTTCACCTCATCGCCTATAAAGTCACCCCGATGCAGAAACCCTAAGCACCGATCAGATCTCCACGAAATAGTCCATAGCCACCACCATCGTACCTAGATTGGGGGGATCTGAAGCTCTTCCCAGCACCCTGCTAGAGGGGAGAGATCATCCTGGAGGCCTTCTTCATCACCATGCCAGCCTCCAGCATGATGCGTGAGTAGTTCACCCTTGGACTATGGTCCATACAGTAGCTAGATGGTTGTTTCTCCTCCTTTGTGCTATCATGTTTAGATCTTGTGAGCTCCGTTCATGAACAAGATCATCTATTTGTAATCATACATGTTGTGTTTGCGGGGATCCGATGGACATTGAGATACTATGTCAGATTGATTGTTAATTCTATCATGTTAGATTGATTATTGATTCTATCATGTCTATGTTGTTTGTCCTCTTGCATGCTCTCCGTTTCTAGTAGCTATCTTGGCCAAGTAGATGCTTGTGACTCCAAGAGGGAGTATTTATGCTCGATGGTGGGTTCATGCCTCTAGTAATCTGGGAAAGTGATAGAAATCTCTAAGGTTGTAGATGTGCTGTTGATACTAGGGAGAAAACAACAATCTTTTGTTCATGGAACAATTGTATTGTTTACTTTCACACATTGCTTAATGCAATTATCCGTTGCTTGCAACTTAATACTTGAGGGGGTTCAGATGATAACTTGAAGGTTGATTATTAGTCATAGATGCAGTTGGATTACGTTCTATGTATATTGTTGTAATGCCCAATCAAATCTCATAGGAGTCATGATGTCTAGTATTTGTATTGTTATGCTTCCTCAATCTGTCAATTGCCCCACTGTAATTTGTTCACCCAGCATGTTATCTATCTTAAGGAGAACACCTCTACTGAATTGTGGACCCTGGTCCAATATTTACCATCGATACATTATCTACTGTTACCGTTTACTTTCTACAAGCAACTATTATCTTCCACACTATACGTTTAATCCTTTGTTTTCAGCAAACCAGTGAGATTGACAACCTCACTGTAAGTTGGGGCAAAGTCTTGAGTTTGTGTTGTGCAGGATTCCAAGTTGTTAGAAACACCTTGGAGTTGTTTCCTTGCTCCTACTGGTTTGATAACCTTGGTTTCATAACTGGGGGAAGACTTGCCGATGTGCTCATCACACCTTGCTCTTGGGGTCTCCCAACGAGGCTCTACAGTCAACTGAGCCATTATCGAGATTTTCTGGTGCCGTTGCCAGGGAGTTAAGGACAACTTTGCAAGGGGAGTCTTTCACAACCATTCTCTTTACTTTGTTTTTTCTTAGTTTCTTTTGCTTTTTTCTTTCGTTCAAAAACACACAAAAAATAGTTCCTACTATAGTTGTTGGTCAGTTATTGCTTTTCTTTGTCATGCTTTCTATCAATGGTTAGTTTCTTTGAAACTAGTTCTTATTGGAAAGGTAGGTTCACGGAAGAACAAAAATATTATTATAAGTAACATCGCTTGTCACAAAAAGGGAAACACTTATGGAACAAATTGATAAATTGAATACCATTGCTAGAAATGTGTGCTCTACTTATAATGTTACTTATTGCTTTGATAAGTCTTGTTGCTGTAGGAGGTATAAACACCTTCCTTTTCAATGTGAGTATAATGATAATGTTACCATATCTTCTTATGTTAAGGGAAATTATTACTTTTATGATGTGGAACAAATTGAAGAATTTATTGCTTGGAAGGGTGCATTTGAACTTGCTAGTTTTCTTGAAAATACTAATGATTCGCCTTATGAATATGAGGTTTATGATATACCTAAATTTTGCTTTGATAATTATAAGGAAGAAAATGGCTATATTCTTGAATATATTAATAGATGCTTTCCACAAATGGAAGAGACTAATTCCTTGCAGGAGCTTATGGAAAAAGAAATTGCTGAAACTGGAAGCTCATTAGATGAAAAAGAGGAGGAGAGTGATGAACAAAAGGAGGAAGAATGGATTAGCTACCCATGCCTACCTTCTAATGAGAGTAACCCTTTATCTCTTACATTATTTGATTGTCCCCCATGCTTACCAAAGGAGGATGAATGTTATGTTCCTGTGCATTCTTTTGAAATATCTACTATGGGTAAAACTTGTGATAATAATTATGCTCTTGTTATGTATGATAATCCTTTATTTGAGCCTAACTTCGAAATGCATGGTACTAAAGAGTTTTTCTTAGAAAATGTTTATGATAAAGCTCTACATGATAGTCCTATATTGGTTGATAATATTAATTGTACTACTATTGAAAATGAGATTGGAGGGGTCTTGACTTTATCTTGGAACCCCATACCTCTTGAGAATGATCAGTCATCTTGTTATAAAATTGTTAAAAGTGGGTTTGAAGGTTCTAATCCCACTATTTTTGAGCTTGATAAAAATGATGTGTTTGTAGATCATGAAAAGCATACTTTATGTGATAGTTATATTGTTGAGTTTATTCATGAGGCTAATGAAAATTATTATGAGAGAGGAAAATATGGTTGTAAAAGTTTCCATGGTACTGAAACGCCTCTCTATGTGCTGAAAGTTTTGAAGTTACTCTTGTTTTATCTTCCTATGCTTGTCACTTTGTTCCTTGTGAATTTATTTGCGTACAAGATTCCTATGTATAGGAAGTAGGTTAGACTTAAATGTGTTTTGAATTTTCTTCTTGATGCTCTCTTTTACTTCAATTCATATTTCCTATGTGAGTATCTTCTCAAACCATCAAGCCTAACTTAAAGGCGTTAAAGAAAAGTACTAATTGAGATAACCCAAATTTCGTTAGGTTTTTCCTTTGTTGAGTCTTGGAAGTTATTACTTAGGTAATAACCTCTCCTTATCCTTTTTGTGTGATTTTTGTTCCAAGAATAACCTCTAATGAGAGAGAAGTAAGATTTGGGGAAGTTGCTGCCCCAAAACAGATTTTTGTGCTTCATTATAAAAATTCGTGAAAAATCTATGTATGTCGGATTGAGCTCTAATTTTCTGATTGAAATCCCCAGGTTGTTATCCAACTTTCGTTAGTTCAACACTTCTCGATTTGAGCAACAGAAGATCTTGGAAAAAATCAGTTTTTACCTGCTGGTCTGTTTTGACAGATTTCTGCCGTTATTTGCATTTGCCTCTTTATCAGTTTCTTCTTGAGTTCTTCTCGATCACTTGAGATTTTTAAAGGAATTGCTACAGTATCTTGTGTTTTAATGAAAGTTTTACTTTTTTTGAAACTAAAACCAAAGGCCTATTCTTTTGAATACACTAATGTTGATAATGAAGATTGTGTGATGTTTTGTATGAAGGAAATTTTCAAGTGTAGGGGAAGAATGATGTGATGAGATGAAGAATGGAAAAAAGCTCAATCTTGGGGATGCCACCCCGTGTCACCCCAAGAAATATTCAAGAGATACAAGCATCAAAGCTTGGAGATGCCCAAGGCATCTCCTTCTTTATCAATAAAAATCTCAGGTCTCTTTCTAGACACTTCGTTTTTATTGTTTCATGCACTATTGTGTTGTTCTTGGAGCGTCTTAGTTTTCGTTTTTGGTTTTCATTTGTTTAGTTTGCTTGAATAAATTAGTTGGACCCCTGCTTTCACTATGTTGTTTCAAATAAGTTGATTGGTGTTGGAAAAGAGTAGAAAGTTTCATGCTTAAGTGGTACAAAGGGAGCTTGCTTTGACGGTGGCTTAGACTTTATCATAACATGCTAGATGTTGTTTTGACCTTATGCTTAGTAATTATTGTTGTAGCATGACTTGTTCCAAACAATTGAGATTTCTTAATGTGCCTTGAAAGAATCATGCGTTGATTTAGCATACAAAAGCATAATATTGTGGTATTCTCCTTTGATGCTTTGTTTGGGTTGACTTGGCACATGCTCACACCATGTTATGACAATGAACCAGTCACCTTAGCCTCTATGATAATTTGGTTTTTGACTTTTGATACCACTTTATGCTTTGATTGATAATGTTTTGTCGCTCTGCGTGATTATGTCCATTATTGCTCTCTTACTTGGTCGCTCCCAGCCTTTTGCTAGCCTCCACTTGTATTGAGTAAGCTCTACTCATGCATCCAACTTCCAAGAAACCAAGTTATTCCAAAGAGTCCACTATAAATTCCTATGCATCGTGTGTTACACCATTCCAAGTATATTCTTGTTTTGTCTATCTTCCAAATAAAACTTGTTATGAGAAAATTAGTGATTAAAGCTCTCACAAACTTGATGCCCCTAATAAACTTGAACCATTTTGTCATCTATGTTGTATATGCTTTGCACTTATAAGTTGGGAATTAGCAGAACCATGCTGTCATGAGGAACGCTTTCAACACCTGTATATATTACCTAGTTGATATCATGATTTTTGTTTATGGATGTCGGCGGTGTGAAATAAAAGGGGAGCCTGTAAGTTCATGGAGTATTATATGTGTTAGAGAAATGCCTGGGCTGCTAGCCTAATCCATGCCTAATCATGGTGGAAACTTGCAGCATCACCATAGTGAGCAATCCATGAAGCATCCTCAGAAAAAAATAGAAAAAAGAGAGAAATAGAAGAAAAAATATGCACCATGCTCATGGTAAATAAAAGGATCGTCAGATGCTCATTGTCTGTTGCCTTGTCATTCTGATATGGGATAGCTCTAGTGTCATGGGGCAAGGGGTACCCCGTTGGCGGTTCTCTATGATACACATATACTTATAATGACTAGAACTTGCTTGTGACTAAAGTTGAGTAGCATGAGGAACGACCCTCGTACTCAAGGGACATGAGATTGCCAACTTATGATTTGTCAAGCATGTACTCCATATTTGTTTCACTTTAACCTTAATCACTGCAAGATGCTTATGATAGGGGCAATGAGAGCTGAAAGCTAATAAGTACCATAATTTTTGGAAGCTCTTTATGGAACTTGATGTCGGGGGGATCACCCCCGGGTAGGCTAACCGGACAAGATGCAAGGGCAAGGCAACCGCCAGCTGGCTTGCCCATCCGGATGGAAAAACCCAAAGATAGATCAGAAAGAAGGCTAGACAAAGAGCAAGCTAGCAAACCAGTCAGCCGGATAAGAAGCATCCCCAAAGGCACCTAGCCAGCTGGATTATTCCAGCCAGATAGGGCAAGACGAGTCAAGAACAAGCTGGAAGAATCACTAGCCGGATAAAGCAGCAAAAGAGA
This sequence comes from Avena sativa, assembly GCA_916181665.1. Taxonomy (NCBI): domain Eukaryota; kingdom Viridiplantae; phylum Streptophyta; class Magnoliopsida; order Poales; family Poaceae; genus Avena; species Avena sativa. Next base: position 148,369,747 of record OV702284.1, read on the forward strand.
AGACGGTTAGTCGGATGGGTGCAAACACCCGGTCAAGACAGAGTAACCGGCTAGGGAAACCTAGCCGGACCTTCAAGGCAGACGGATGACGTAAGACACAGTATCCTACAGCTCTGGTAGGCTGAAGGACATACGCAGCTGCACCGACGCCGGAGGAGACAGCCTGTACCCGTGTCAAAAGGTAACAGGGTCGCCGCCCATGTCGGCCGAGGCGGCCTCCACTGTTTCCGTGCCGGCCGGGGGTGGCTGTCACTGTTTTTGTGCCGGACGGGGGGCGCGGCACTGTACTAGATGTTAGAGAGGTAGAACACATTGTTGTAACAGTCGACCGGGTCCTTCTGTGGGACCCACTTTCACATCCCAAAATTTTCCAAATTTTGAAATGCGAAAAATAAATAAACAGAATAAATAATTGATGAAATTTAGGGTTAAAAGAAACTTTTTGTTTCTAAATTAAACTTCAAATCCCATCTTGAACAAACTTTGGTTAATGTTTGAATGCAACTAATTTCAAATCAAGTGAAATGCATTCATCAATGAATGTATCTTGAAATTTAAACACTTGGAAAAGTTAAAACCAAAACCCTAAACCCTAATGGAATAAATCATTTCCATGATCTCTCTAAGACTATGGATTTGTCCCATATAAAAATTTGTCAACAAACATTTCAAAATGATCAAGAATGACAAATGGAATTATTATAAAACCGTAGAAAGTGATTTCACTTAATTTAGAGCCATAGATAAAATCTTATGAATTTAATAAGATAAGGAAATTGAATTTCCAAAGCTAATAAAGCACCTATCTAGAAATCCATACCAAATGGTGAGAAAATAATCCTAAAGATATTTAAAAGGATAAACAAATATTAAATAAGATTTTACCAATTGGAATCACCAAGTTTGGATCCATAAATAAAAAGATATGGCTTTTATAAGATAGCGAAAGAAATATTAAATGAGGAATATTTAAAGACCAAATTAAATCTTGGCCAAGACCATAAGCAAATGGAATGAATATAATCCAAATCCAAATAAAATAAAAGGATAAAGAATTTTCCAAATAAAATAAAATGGCATTAACCAAATTCTATTTGAATAAAGACAAATCTCTAATAAGTATGATTATTTAAATCATGAGAAAATAGTATTTGGAATTTACCCAGGTGGATTAAAAGTCATTTAATTAACTTAAATGGGATCAAAGAAATCAAATAAAATTTATGGAATTAAACCCATATTTAATTCCATTGGAATAAAGACAAATACCCAATTTAAATGATTAATAAATCATATTAAAATATTCCAAATAATTCAAGGTGAATTATTTGACACCCTAATAATAAATAAAACCTACTGAAAAAGGTTTGGTAAAAATTTGAGTAGTAACGACACCATTTAACCATTATTTCACCGTTTCTTCGATTAAATACGCAGTAACGACACCATTTAACCGCCCCCTGACCACGCCTTCTTAACCGCCTCTCCTTCCTCTCCATTTCCCCTCTCTCGCCCAGCTCTCTCTGCCCCCAGGCCGTCCCCAATTCCACCTGCGCCGCCGCGGACTCCGGCGAGCATTTTCATCAATTCCGGCCATCCTCCATCACGCCTTTCCCCCTCGACCACGTGATCTTGTTCCCCCTTAACCACTGCATCTCCTGGTAGCCACGGCTTTCCCGCGCATGAACCACGGCGTCGGCAATGACAACCACCGAGCATCGCCACCGTCTGCTCCAACTCCGGCAACATCTCCTGGTGAGCCTAGACCACCCCGAACCCTCTCGTTGATGCTCTCACACGCTCCTCTCTTGCGCGCATCTAACGCTGCTCTCCGTTTGCCTTAGTGCACCCTGTAGGTTCGTCTTCGACACCACCAGAGCTCGCCCGTCACCAGAACGAACTCCGGCGAGGGATCGACAACGACCCCGAGCGCCCCCTGATCTCCCACTGCCACCTCGAGCTTCAGCACATCGCGGCGAACTCAGTAAGCCTCACCATCCTCTCCCTCGCTTCCTGCATCGCCGACAACCTCGCTTGCCGAGCGCGCCGCCGCCACTTGCCGCCGCCAGCGCCGCCAGTAGATGGTCAATGCCTGTGAGCCGTTGCATGTGGATCCAGTGACTACGATAGAAACTAAGCAAAAGGGTATCATGTGATCTGTGCTGCCTGATCCCCTTTTAATCCAACGCTCCACAGAGTTCAATCCGCGCGAACCGTTATTGCCCAGTAAGAAAGCGCCACGTGTCTAGACTCTGGTTTTAAAAACATAATTTGACCTATTACATATGCAAACTTGTAAAATTCATAACTTTTAATCTACACGTTCAAATTTTACAAATTTTATGTCAATGGAATCAGCAGACCAAGTACTTTCCAACAATGCACTTTGTTTAGTAAATTTATTCTGTTAAATTGATTGTTTTTGCAGAAACTTGTGTAGGCATATTTTGGATATAAAAATTTGTTCTAAAAATATTTTTATGGTAAAACCTTTGGCCAATGGATTGTTTTGAACCTACTGACCATAGAAACCAACTTGTGGATTCAAAAATATATTTTGTGAAGCAAGAGAATAAATCTTTGAATTAAAGCATTTCTAGTCAAATAAAAATGTTTATATGTTAAAAATACTTTTTGGAGAAAAATCTTTGGGAAATGATTTGGATTAAACTCTGTGACCCCAAACACCAAGTTTTAGAATTAAAAATGTATTTGGTGAACCCTATAAAAATTATTACTTTGCTAAAGGCATTTTCAACTACATAAAATATTGATTTGGTTTAAAAATGATTTATAAGTAAAATCTTTTGCAAATGATTTTGCCACTTATATAAAATGACCAATAGGTGTTTTAGAATGTTTATAACCTATTACAAACCACATTTCCAAATAAAACAATCTTTTGGCATGCTTGCATGCATTGCTTTGTTTCTATTATTTATGTGATGTTTGCTTGAATGGTAGATTGAATTCTTGCTTGCTTGATTGAATTGTAGTGGAATTTGAAGAGTGTGATCATTGCAAGATCAAGGAGTGAACTTATATTCTCTACCAAAAGGGCAAGTGATGCTTCATACTTTTGTCCCATTATTTTCACTATGCATTAGTGATATTTCTAAGTAGGTCTTGCATGGAATTTTTGCTAAGTATAAACTATGCCATGGGAAATCCTAGTAGATGAAACCTTAGTAGAATTTTCCTAAGTCAAGATTCCTACTACTATCATGATTAGCTTAGCTAGTAGAAAACAAGGGTGGATTATATTCATGGTATGGAATATTTCTAATTCAAGGACTTATGTTTTGTTTAATAAAACAACTAAGTGAATGAATCACCTGGGTGGAATGGAAGGAATGGTTTGTGTTGAGTGGTTATACAAGGCCCATTTCTATGGTTTACGTTCTGTATCTCACTTGTGGAATGCCACCTAGGAACAAAGAGATTTGAGATGTCAAATGTTGAGAAGCTTCAAGTGCAGCCACTTGGCATTATGGGCTCTGCCTGGATCACATAGGCTGCAATAACTTAGCCAAATGGACAATTGGTGGTAGGGGATGATATGTTGGAACGCGTCCATTCTGGTCTAAGGGAAGGATTCTGAAAGATCTTGTCTTGGTGAAACCAAGTCTTGTGGGCAAAGTGTACCACCTCTGCAGAGTGTAAAATCTAAGTACTTAGACATGTCCCTGGTAAAGTACAATTTGAGCATCAAGACATGGAAGCTATCAAGAATCTCCTCATCCCAATTTCTAAGTTAAAATTTTGTGGTTGAACAAGGGTTAAAGGATCACCAATTTCTATTGGGAGATGCCTTGGGTGATTTTGTCAAGCTAAAACTTAGTGTTTTCAAATGATAAGGAAAATCTATTTTGAGCAAAGCAAGCCTAAGCTCCACTTAGCCAAATGCATATAGATGATAGACTCCTCTATAATACCATAGTATCACTTGCCAATACAATTCAAATGTATTGACCCTTGTGGCTGTAACTTATTATGTTGTAGGTTTGTTTGATGTTAGTGAAGTGTGTTGATTAGGATTACAAGTCTACAACCAACATGATTGCCTGTGGCACTTTGAAGATGAAGGACCCCATGCTATAGTTATATTCTGCTGCATTGTAATGTGACAGCCAAATGAGCTATGTAAGATGTAATAAATTATTTTATTCCTGGTCATAAAGTTGCATTATGACCTTTGTTTCTTGATATTACATCTTAACTGTGGATGCTAGCTATTGATCCAGGGACTAGCATTGTAAACACAGGGATCTCTACCTTATTAAAGGTTGGGACCTCTACAGATGGTATCAGAGCACTGTGTTTCCTGTAGGATTGTAACCCTAGGATTGGACAAAACCCCTTAGAAAAATAGGAGTTGTATTTGTTCCAAAACTTATTTACAAACAATCTTGTAAACTCTTTCCTCAACCATTTTGGTTTTGATTCTACATCTTGTCTATTTCAACTTGATGGATAAAAGCCTCCACCATGAGCAAAGACTTCAACATGAGCAAAGCACTTCACCAACTCAAGTGATTTCAACCTTATTCTCAACAAGGACTTCAACTTGGATATCACTAAGGACTACAAGTGAGACAAGAAATGTTACTCAAGAACTGAAGACTAAGGAAACACAACCTAGAAGGAACCATCATCACCTTTGAAGTTTTGTGACCAAGATACAAGAATTTTTCCAAGGATACCATGAGCTTGATCAAGAAGAAACAACAAAGAATAATAGAAGGATCTCAAGTAAACCATATAGTTGGACCACCATGTTTAGTTTAAATTAAACCCACCAACTTATGTGGTGTAGCAAAAATATTTTATTGCCAAAAAAATGTGCTTGAAACTTGTCGTTTGAGTGGAATGTTTGTTTGTGATTTCTTGCACATTGCTTGTGTGAATTGTGATGTGTGTGATTAGAATTAATTCCTTATAAATCTTTTGCCTATTCTAATCCCAATCCAACCCAAACAGATGACTACTCCAAGGAACTCCAACATCAAGAATGGTGACAACAACAACAACCAAGATATGCACATGAGAGAACTCATAGTAACCCAAACCCAATTGAACCAAGTGACAACTCAGTTTTTAGCCAACAACAAAGAGTTAGACCCAACCATGCAAAGGTTTTTGGAAACTCAAACTCAATTGATGCAAAAGGTGACAAATCAAATGATCAACATGGGAGATAACCCTTCCCAAGGAGTTTATGACAACAAGGATGTCAAGGATGATATTATAGAAGGAACTCAAGCTTGCAATATTTGTGGAGACAAGGATCACACTTCCAAAGAGCATGAAGATCAATGCCCCAATTGTGAAGAGAAACATCCAACTAATCAATGCCCCACATCTCAAGCTACTTGTTTCCTATGTGAAGGAAATAATCATGTCCCTATCCAATGCCCCATCTATTCCATAGTTCAACAAAGGAAACAAGGTGGATGGCATCAACAGATTGTAAACCCCCATGAAGACAAAGGAAAATCTCATCTTGCTCCTCCATGCAATATGACTCAATTTGATGGACCAAAGAGGAAACATAGGTATTATCCAAGGAAAAGATTAAGGAGACCAGGAAACTTTCCCACCTTTGAGATAAGATATGAAGAGCATGAACTAGAAGCACTCCTAGCTTTGGAGAAACCCAAGAAGAAGAAGGACAAAAGTCAAGTGCAGTGTTGCCATTGCAAAGAGATGGGACACTATGCCAATGAATGTCCAGAGAAGAAGAATAAGTATAAGGAAATCAGCCAAGTGTGGTGCAACAACTGCAAAGAGCTAGGACATTATGTGTCAACTTGTCCACAGAAGTTTCGTGAAGAACTCAATCTTGTCACATGTTACAATTCTGGTGATCAAGGGCATTATGCAAGCAACTGTCCAGAAAAGATGAAGCACAAGATAAACAAGCCTATGAAGGATCTCACCCTTGTCACATGTTTCAAGTGTTGAAACAAAGGACACTATGCAGATGTTTGCCCAGAGAGGTTTCATCAAGATCCCAAGCAAACCAAGATGTAATCTAGTTGGAAATCTTTTAAGCGTGGTAGTACCCTAGTTGCTTTGAGCCAACTTGTAACCCCTATCTTTCCCAAATATCGGGACGAGATTTATTTTAAGGGTGGTAGCCTGTCACATCCCAAAATTTTACAAATTTTGAAATGTGAAAAATAAATAAACAAAAAAAATAATTGATGAAATTTAGGGTGAAAAGAAACTTTTTGTTTCTAAATGGAAACTTAAAATCCCATCTTGAACAAACTTTGGTTAATGTTTGAATGCAACTAAGTTCAAATCAAGTGAAATGCATTCATCAATGAATGTATCTTGAAATTTAAACACTTGGAAAAGTTAAAACCAAAACCCTAAACCCTAATGGAATAAATCATTTCCAAGATCTCTCTAAGACTATGGATTTGTCCCATATAAAAATTTGTCAACAAACATTTCAAAATGATCAAGAATGACAAATGGAATTATTATAAAACCATAGAAAGTGATTTCACTTAATTTAGAGCCATAGATAAAATCTTATGAATTTAATAAGATAAGGAAATTGAATTTCCAAAGCTACTAAAGCACCTATCTAGAAATCCATACCAAATGGTGAGAAAATAATCCTAAAGAGATTTAAAAGGATAAACAAATATTAAATAAGGTTTTACCAATTGGAATCACCAAGTTTGGATCCATAAATAAAAAGATATGGATTTTATAAGATAGAGAAAGAAATATTAAATGAGGAATATTTAAAGACCAAATTAAATCTTGGCCAAGACCATAAGCAAATGGAATGAATATAATCCAAATCCAAATAAAATAAAAGGATAAAAGAATTTTCCAAATAAAATAAAATGGCATTAACCAAATTCTATTTGAATAAAGACAAATCTCTGATAAGTATGATTATTTAAATCATGAGAAAATAGTATTTGGAATTTACCCAAGTGGATTAAAATTCATTTAATTAACTTAAATTGGATCAAAGAAATCAAATAAAATTTATGGAATTAAACCCATATTTAATTCCATTGGAATAAAGACAAATACCCAATTTAAATGATTAATAAATCATATTAAAATATTCCAAATAATTCAAGGTGAATTATTTGACACCCTAATAATAAATAAAACCTACTGAAAAAGGTTTGGTAAAAATTTGAGTTCAAATAAAGATTTGAATTTATATTTAAAATCTTGTTTGAATTAAGACAAAGCCCTTTTTAAATAATTAATACACCCAAAAAAGAATAAAAGAATTATTCTAAATTTGACTCCAAAACATGTTATAAACAGAATTAAAAATGTACACAAAGTTTGGTTGTAGTTTGAATTCAAATGGGTGTTTGAAATGATTAAATAAAAATCAAAACGGAATAATAAATACAGAAAAAGAAAAGATTCAGAACAAAAAAAATGGAGGAAACCAGCCCAACTAACCCCAGGGCCATCTAGCCCAACTAACCCCTTCCCCAAAGCGTTTTCTCTCACTCGCGAAATGACCCGCAGCGTCACTGATTACTGGACCCCACCTCGTTTCTCTCTCTCTCGCTGTCACCCAGACCCCACCCCCTAGTCTCTTCCTCACCTCGCGAATACCACGCCCTCATCCCCGGTCGTTCTATCGCCGTTTCTTCGATTAAATACGCAGTAACGACGCCATTTAACCGCCCCCTGACCATGCCTTCTTAACCGCCTCTCCCTCCTCTCCATTTCCCCTCTCTTGCCCGGCTCTCTCTGCCCGGCCGTCCCCAATTCCACCTGCGCTGCCGCGGACTCCGGCGAGCATTTTCATCAATTCCGGCCATCCTCCATCGTGCCTTGCCCCCTCGACCACGCGAGCTTGTTCCCCCTTAACCATTGCATCTCCCGGTAGCCTCGGCTTGCCCGCGCATGAACCACAGCGTCGGCAATGACAACCACCGAGCATCGCCACCGTCTACTCCAACTCTGGCAACATCTCCTGGTGAGCCCAGACCACCCCGGACCCTCTCGTTGATGCTCTCACACGCTCCTCTCTCGCGCGCATCTAACGCTGCTCTCCGTTTGCCTTAGCGCACCCTGTAGGTTCGTCTTCGACAGCACCAGAGCACGCCCGTCCCCAGAACGAACTCTGGCGAGGGATTGACAACAACCCCGAGCGCCCCCTGATCTCCCACTGCCAGCTCGAGCTTCAGCACACCACGGCGAACCCAGTAAGCCTCACCATCCTCTCCCTCGCTTCCTGCATCGCCGGCAACCTTGCTTGTCGAGCGCGCCGCCGCCACTTGCCGCCGCCAGCGCCGCCAATAGATGGTCAATGCCTGTGAACCGTTGGATGTGGATCCAGTGACTACGATAGAAACTAAGCGAAAGGGTATCCTGTGATCTGTGCCGCCTGATCCCCTTTTAATCCAACGCTCCACATAGCTCAATCCGCGCGAACCGTTATTGCCCAGTAAGAAAGCGCCACGTGGCCAGACTCTGGTTTTAAAAACAGAATTTGACCTATTACATATGTAAACTTGTAAAATTCATAACTTTTAATCTACACGTCCAAATTTTACAAATGTTATATCAATGGAATCAGCAGACCAAGTAATTTCCAACCATGCACTTTGTTTAGTAAATTTCTTCTGTTAAATTGATTGTTTTTGCAGAAACTTGTGTAGGCATATTTTGGATATAAAAATTTGTTCTAAAAATATTTTTATGGTAAAAACTTTGGCCAATGGATTGTTTTGAATCTACTGACCATAGAAACCAACTTGTGGATTCAAAAACATATTTTGTGAAGCAAGAGAATAAATCTTTGAATTAAAGCATTTCTAGTCAAATAAAAATGTTGTTTATATGTTAAAAATACTTTTTGGAGAAAAATCTTTGGGAAATGATTTGGATTAAACTCTCTGACCCCAAACACCAAGTTTTAGAATTAAAAATGTATTTGGTGAACCCTATAAAGATTATTACTTTGCTAAAGGCATTTTCAACTACATAAAATGTTGATTTGGTTTAAAAATGATTTATAAGTAAAATCTTTTGCAAATGATTTTGCCACTTATATAAAATAACCAATAGGTGTTTTAGAATGTTTATAACCTATTAGAAACCACATTTCCAAATAAAACAATCTTTTGGCATGCTTGCATGCATTGCTTTGTTTCTATTATTTGATGTGATGTTTGCTTGAATGGTAGATTGAATTCTTGCTTGCTTGATTGAATTGTAGTGGAATTTGAAGAGTGTGATCATTGCAAGATCAAGGAGTGAACTTACATTCTCTACCAAAAAGGCAAGTGATGCTTCATACTTTTGTCCCATTATTTTCACTATGCATTAGTGATATTTCTAAGTAGGTCTTGCATGGAATTTTTGCTAAGTATAAACTATGCCATGGGAAATCCTAGTAGATGAAACCTTAGTAGAATTTTCCTAAGTTAAGATTCCTACTACTATCATGCTTAGCTTAGCTAGTAGAAAACAAGGGTGGATTATATTCATGCTATGGAATATTTCTAATTCAAGGACTTGTGTTTTGTTTAATAAAACAACTAAGTGAATGAATCACCTGGGTGGAATGGAAGGAATGGTTGTGTTGAGTGGTTATACAAGGCCCATTTCTATGGTTTACCTTGTGTATCTCACTTGTGGAATGCCACCCAGAAACAAAAAGATTTGAGATGTCAAATGTTGAGAAGCTTCAAGTGCAGCCACTTGGCATTATGGGCTCTGCCTGGATCACATAGGTTGCAATAACTTAGCCAAATGGACAGTTGTTGGTAGGGGATGATAGGTTGGAACGCGTCCATTCTGGTCTAAGGGAAGGCTTCTGAAAGATCTTGTCTTGGTGAAACCAAGTCTTGTGGGGAAAGTGCACCACCTCTGCAGAGTGTAAAATCTAAGTACTTAGCCATGTCCCTAGTAAAGGACAATTTGAGCATCAAGACATGGAAGCTATCAAGAATCTCCTCATCCCAATTTCTAAGTTAAAATTTTGTGGTTGAACAAGGGTTGAAGGATCACCAATTTCTATTGGGAGATGCCTTGGGTGATTTTGTCAAGCAAAAACTTAGTGTTTTCAAATGATAAGGAAAATCTATTTTGAGTAAAGCAAGCCTAAGCTCCACTTAGCCAAATGCATACAGATGATAGACTCCACTATACTACCATAGTATCACTTGCCAATACAATTCAAATGTATTGACCCTTGTGGCTATAACTTATTATGTTGCAGGTGTGTTTGATGTTAGTGAAGTGTGTTGATTAGGATTACAAGTCTACAACCAACATGATTGCATGTGGCACTTTGAAGATGAAGGACCCCATGCTATAGTTATATTCTGCTGCATTGTAATGTGATAGCCAAATGAGCTATGTAAGATGTAATAAATTATTTTATTCCTGGTTATAAAGTTGTATTATGACCTTTGTTTCTTGATATTACATCTTAACTGTGGATGCTGCTATTGATCCAGGGACTAGCATTGTAAACACAGGGATCTCTACCTTATTAAAGGTTGGGACCTCTACACCCACTAGTCGGCAGCGTCTTTTCCCATGCTGTTTCGGCCTATATAAGGGGCGGCGGGGGCATCATAGCAAGGGTTGGTCTCTCATTCTCTTCTAGCTAGGACAGATACAGCTCAAGGAGCCCTGGTAGTTCGTCATGTTCATCTAGATAGTCAGATCGGCAGGAGTAGGGGTGTTACCTCACCACAAGGGCCCCGAACCTGGGTACTCCTTGTGTCCCCGACGCATGCTTGTTCCCAATCCCGCCTGTGAACGCCGTTGCTCGCTTCCCTGCTCGCTCCCGCACCATGGACTAGCCTGCTCAGGCACTACCGTTTCCATAACAACGACAGTAGGCACCCACTGTGGGGCATCGATGGCGGCGACTGGAGTAACGTTTTGCACGGGACCCCGTACCTCGTTCAGCAAGCGCGTGGCTTCTGGCCTCGTGCTCATGCTGGGAAAATTCGACTGTGTCATCGACAACGTTCGCTGCTTCGCTGGTTCTAGTTTCCCGACAGGCGTCTCCGTCCTTCTGTTCGGCGACCTGCCCATCTAATTTGCCATCATGCCGGAGAGCTTCCCTCGGGAGATTGTCTCCATCACCGAGACGCTGCCCGCAGCCGGTAGCGCGCTCGCCACGCCCCGTTGCATGGAGGTGATGATGGCCGGCTCCAGTCATGGCCTCCATCCCACTGTCGAGCATGATGGCGACGCAGCCGTCCAGTGCACTCCTCGGCACGGGAAGGGCGTGGTGGAAGAAGTAATTAAGGAGCTCCTCGAGCTGGCTGATATCTGAGAGAACCCGGAAGAGGCGGCGGCCAAGATCGAGGCGGCGCGAGAGAGCTTGCTTCAGCAGGCTCAGGGCTTGGCCTCTACCAAGTACCAGATGGAGAGCAACATCCGCGAGTATCACCGCACCCATGGCCTCACCCCGGCTAATCAAGATCTTTGCCAGCTAGGATCCGTGCAGCGTCACGGAGGAGAGCTGGGCGCCCGCTTCAAGCAAGATGTCGAGCTGGGTCCCCACACGTACTTCCCACCGCCCGTGTATGACACCGTGGTCAAGAATGTCCGGGCGACGCGAGCCGTCGCAGAGGATTTACCTCACCTGGAGGGAGAGGACAAGACGCGGTAGTTCCAGCGGATGCAACACCTACTGCGCGTGGCTAACGAGTAGGCTGAGGCCGCTCAAAACGCGTTCGAGGCAGGAGCCGGCTCCAGAGGGAACCATCCGGGTGGAAGTAGCCGGGGAGGACCTCACCAGACCGAGTACTCCGCGTCTCCAGGCCAGCACCCCCCGCGCTCCAAGCGTCGCCAGTCCGGTAGCAGCTAACCCTATGGCGACCAAGGCGCCACGAGCCATCCACCTCCGGCTGGCCAGAACCACCCGCCACCCCCTCCCCCATCCCACCTCGCTGGCTGGGTGGGAGCACCCAATCCGGTCGAGCCGGATGCGCACGACCGCATCGACCTCCTAACGCAAGCTCGCCTCATGGAGGATGAAGAAGCAACTGGCCCAGTGTGCTTTGGGATGCGCATCCGGAAGGAGCCGTTCCCCGACAAGTTCTCCCTGCCACGATACACCCCCATGTACGACAACGGCATGAAGCCGGAAGACTGGCTAACCGACTACGTCACTACAGTAAGAATCGCCCACGGCAACGAGCGGGTGGCAGTCCGTTACATCCCCCTCATGCTGACCGGCTCGGCAAGAACGTGTCTCAACAGCCTCGCGCCCAACAGCATCAACACCTGGCCTGATTTCGAGAAGGTCTTCATCTAGAACTTCAACGACACCTACAAGCGCCCGGGCAGACCCTACTATCTCTCTCTATGCGTCCAGGGAGACCGCGAGTCAGATCGCGAGTATCTCGCCCGCTGGACTGAGCTGCGCAACTCCTGCGAAGGGCTGGTGGAGAACCAGGCGATCAACTTCTTCATTAAGGGGTGTCGAGAAGGCACGATGCTGCGCCACCGGCTGTTGTGCGACGAGCCCAAGACCATGGCGGAGCTCATGACCGTCGCGAACCAGTATGCCACCACGAACGCGGCAATGAAGAAGCCCCTTCGGGTAAATGCGGAGGGTCAGCCAGTTCAAACCTAGTCGGCTGGAGAGAAGCAAGTCGGCCAAGGCGGAGACGCTAGGTCATCCAGGCGGCACGGCAGCGACAACTGCTACCAAGGCAAGCGTTCGGTTGAGCAGCAGAACCGCGCTACCACCAAAGGCAAGTCAACGCGGTGCAAGGCGCACCGGCTGGCAACGACAAGAAGAAGAAGAATGCCTTCACCTTCGAGCAAATGTTTGATGGGTCGTGCAAGTACCATAGCGGTACCTTCAAGCCGGCTACGCACACCACTCGGCAGTGCAACTGGACCCGGCAGATCAAGGAGCAGGCTGTCTTGCCTCCTGTCCCCCCACCCTGATGCAGCCCGTCCTACGGACACTTCTACATCTCTGCCTACTAGTCCCCCATGTGTACCAATGACCTGCGCTCGAGCGAAGCTCCTACAAGCTAAGGATAACTCGCTCCTCTCCTTGTGTGATTTCGGTACACCCTTGGATGGCTTGCTACTTCATGCCCATACTTTGTGCATCCTCAGCTATGAACTCAATGAAGCATCGTCAAGGGAGGGACCAAAGACAGCACGAGCGGACACACCAGAGCAAACCGGTGCCAGGCTCAGTGAACCGCCCCCCTCGCTGGAACTTCCGGTGGCAGGCCCTATCGATCGACCCCCTCGCCGACAATCCCGGCAACGACCGAAATCCCCTAACAATGACCGAAAACGTTTTTTGTAAGGCTTTCCGGTTCGCGACCGGAAATACCGGCGACCACCAGAATTTCCGGCACCAACTCCGGTGCCGCCGAACCCCTCGTCGGAAATCCCCAGATTCAAGTCAACTTTCGGGCTTGGCCCGTGTAATCCCTTATTTCACCTACACTTTACCTTTTCGTACCCAAACTAACCCTGTTTATGTGGCTGGCCTATAAATATCCCCCACTCTCTATTGTAAACTCGAGAGTTGGATAATTGTAATTGAAGACACCCTTGAGGATCTATCAATTACTAGTCTCATGCTCCTTGACAAGGAGCACCAATTATCCCCCGCCTCTTGGATTTTTCCTCATGCGTTCAAATTGTACAAGTCCTTGGAGTTCGGTGCCTCGTCTCCAAGTAGTCAAGATCTCATCAAGCCTCTCACCCCTGTTGTTGGCCGTGGGAGAGTGTCTTGCCCAACGCCGATCCTAGGGATTGTGTTGGACCGGTTGCCACCGGCGTGAGCTATCGGCTTGTATCGTGTTTTCGTGTGTGTGTGTTCATTTAGTTCTTCACGTGTGAGTTCTTGGATTTCAGACCCTTCCTCTTCCCCCTCACTCCCTCCACGATTTCCATGGAATTCGTGAAAGATCGGGCCTCCCTAAGGGGTCACCCCCAACATATTGGCATCAAGAGCAAGGTTGATCACGAATTTCCCCTCAAAATTTTCTTCTATCCACCATAAAAACGAAAATTCCCAAAAAAGAGCCCCAAATTGCCTTCGGATCGATCTCTGGATTTGGTGAGTTTTTCGTGGTTTTGGTCCATAGATCTGTTGCTTTGGGTCTTGATCTACATTCCTTGACCTTTCCCTAGCCTAATTTTGACGGATTTATCAGTTTGACTTTCTATAGTTCGTCACGAACAGGTTTCGGCACCAGATACGGCGAACCGGTTCTACAACCAGAATTTCCTGCGACAGCTCCAACACGATCGGACCGATGACCGGATTTTTTGTCGGCGAACCCGGCTCCGCCAGTTCCTGCGCCAAAAGTTTTGCAGATTCCAAATTTTGACAGTTTCTTCTTGTTTGTTCGTGTATCGCGTGCGTGTCGCCCAAAACTAACAACAAGCTTCCACAAATCAGTAAATCACGCGCTCCTCGACACCGCGACACCCGAGCATCTTCCCCAACACCGGTTGCAAGTCGTCAACAATGCCAAAGGTAGAACTTGTGCCACTTTGATAGCCCCATATCTTCCTTTTTGTGTATCTATCCTATGAGAGCAACTCATTTTGTGTTTGTCTAATCATTGTGTGCTTGCCATTGGAAAGTGAGAGTGTGAGGGCAAATACAAAAGTTAACATAGTAGTATAGAAAGGGAGAAAAAGAATCCAAAAAAATAGAAAGATACATAGTTTCCCAATTCAAAGATAGTATCAAGCTTGTAAGCAAAGAGAGAGGAAAAAGCGCACCAAGGCAAGTGCACAAATCCGTTGCTTAACCCTCTTTTGGCAAACGAGTTGTGGTCTCTCCTTGCGTTGGCATGACACCGAGCTTAGTCTACTTTAGGACATTTTGGTGCTCACTTTCATAGTCGTGCTAACCCCACTCATCTCCATGTGTGTGTTCCCTCGTGTTTTGGTAGATCATAACCTTTTTGCTTTTGATCTTTGGTTCTTTACCACCTAGAACAATAACCTTTGTCTTGGATCATTTCGTTTGGCTTTCCACAATCCTAACTTCCACCAAAAGCTTTTGAGAGTTGTAGTTGATTTGTGTGTGAGTTTCTTTGCGATTTCATTTTTCAAGCTCTCAGCTCTCTTGTGTGGCAATTGGTTTGATACAATCTCCAAGGTGAGGTAAAAGGCTAACTCTCCATGTATTCTCCTCCATATACAATTCTTGTTGGCTTTGCATCATGGACAGGAATGGCGAGTCGTCCCAACCAACGCCACCTCAAGAGGAAGACACACAATACATGACAAGATGGGATCATTGGAAGGTCCGAGTAGAATTCAACTACCGTTGTGACGCCATTGAGCGGCGCCAAGACAAACAATTTAGCGAAACCCAAGTGGAGTTCAAGAGCATCGACAACCGATTTGAAGAGGTCTGAGGACAAATGCATGCCATGCAACACAACCTCAGCCATCAAAATGAAGCTCTTGGTCGTGCGCTCGCCGCAACAGATTAGAAGCTTCAACGCGCATTGATGGTCTAGCAAGGACGAGATCTCGCGAATCAAGATCGTCCTGGCACTCCTCAAGTGAATCAAGCTCTTCACGCCATCGCGCTTCAAGGCACCAAGATGGACCCGTCCTTCACTCTATGAGCTCTTCTCAAGCGGTACTATCTCCGCGACACGCCGCAACGTCAATCTATGATGGTGACCTCTCCGCAAGTCCTCCAAGAAGTGAAGCGAACCGACCACAACCAAGGGAACTCATGATTCAACAAGAACAACCTCAAGTGGACCCCCAAGCCCATCGTCACCGACACATTCCTTCAACAAAAAGTGAAGCCTCCGAATTGGACGAACAAGATCGCCATCGACCTGAAGCACTCGAAGACCCACCAAGGCGTCATCATCGACACGAACGTCAACGTCGACAACATGATCACCATGACGAGCCTCCTCCGCATCATGAAGAAAGGGAGCGGCACATTGCACATGCGGCTCGCCATCCTCCTCGTCATCAACCGCGCCAACAACAAGAGCAAGCTCCCCAAGCTCGTCGTGAGGACCAAGCGCCTCCTCCTCGTCATCAACCGCGCCAAGAACACGAGCAAGCTCCACAAGCTCAGCGTCAAGACCAAGTTCCACCACCAAATGCGGCACCAAAACAACCGCTAGGGCAAAGCCACCATCACCAAGCAATACGTGAGAGCTCGGATGATGAAGATGGCCACCAAAATCGTGGCAACTGCCGATATCGGAACCGCAATGAAGAAGAAACTTTCGGCAAGCTCAAATTCACCATGCCCAAGTTCACCGGTTCAAATGAACCCGAAGAATATCTCTCGTGGGAACTCAAGGTTGACAAGATCTTCCGCATGCACAACTATAGCAATGAGAAGATGATGGCCATGGCGTCCCTCGAGTTTGATGAGTAGGCCAACCTTTGGTAGGAACAAGTCCAACTCGCTCGTGAAGCAAAAGAAGAGCCTCCAATTGCAAATTGGCAAGATATGAAGGCTCACATTATATCCCGCTTTGTTCCTTCGCACTACACGTGTGACCTCTTCAACAAGATTCAAACGCTTAGTCAAGGGACAAAGACCGTGGAAGAGTATTTCAAGGCAATGGAGCTCAACATGATCCATGCCAACATTGAAGAGCATGATGAACAAATAATGGCACGTTTCCTCAATGGCTTGCACATCACTGAGATCCAAAAGTACAATAACATGGTTGAGCTTGTGCACATAGCAACATAAGCCGAACGTCAAGTGCAAGAGGACATCGAGTACAACAAGCCAAAGACGTACTTCACCTACAAGCAAGCGCCAACCACTACATCAACAATACTAAGTGGAAGCTCATCAAGTACCACCAAGCTTCCCTTCAAGCCAACACTTCCTCAAGGAAAACCGCCCCAAGTGGCAAATACACGAAGGATGATCAACCATTCAATGGTGAATGCGACAAGTGCAGAGGAAAAGTACACAAGTCGGCCACATGTGGAAACAAGAAAGTTTTGTTCATCCACGACAATGGCGATGAAGAATACTTGAGTGAAGATAAGTTTGATGCAAGCGTCAAGGAGGCATTGGCTAGGCAACATTTGGAAGATTACCAAGAACTACTTGTGTGTGAGCATGACGCAAGTCCATTGATTGTTTTCACACGGGTCTTAACTACTCAAGTCAATGAGAATGAAGACCAAAGATCAAACATCTTTCAAACTCGTGCCGGTATCAATGGGAATTCCATCAAAGTTGTCATCTATGGAGGGAGTTGTCACAATCTTGCAAGCACGGAATTATGTGAGAAGCTCAACCTCACCCTCCATCCACATAAGCACCCCTACCATATACAATGGCTAAGTGACCAAGGGTCCGTAAAGATCAAGCACAACGTATCAGTAACTTTCTCAATTGGACCATACAAGGACACAGTGGAGTGTGATGTGGTTCCCATGACGGTTTGCCATATGTTGCTAGGTAGCCGTGGCAATATGAAAAGCGTGCTTTGCATGATGGTCACACCAACGCTTATACCTTCAAATGGCTTGACAAGACTTGTGTTTTGCAACCAATGACTCCTAGCCAAATAATTGCGGACAATGCAAAGGCTTTAGCGACGGCGCACAACACAACACCATATTGTGAGAAGAGCAGTGAGCGAGAGAACCACACTATAGTGAGTGAGATCCACAAGCCAAACTCGAGTGGAAAACTAAGAGTGTTCTTCTTGCCACAAAAAGCGAGATGAGAGAAGTGCGGAACAACCCATCCATCTTACACTATGTCCTTCTATGGAAGGGACTAGCGCAAGGAACTAATGACTTGAAAAATGTTCCTCCTTCTTTGATGATTATTTTGTAGGAATTCCAAGATGTGTTCCCCGAAGAGCTTCCTCATGGACTACCCCCTCTTCGTGGAATCGAGCACTGCATCGACCTCATACCCGGCGTACCTCTTCCAAACCGCACCGCATACCGCACGAACCCGGAAGAGACGAAGGAGATAGAATGAAAAATCAACCAACTCATCTCCAAAGGTTTGATCCAAGTAAGCACTAGCCCAAGCGCGGTACCCGTGATTCTTGTATCAAAGACGGATGATACGTTGCGGTTATGCATGTACTGTCATCCAATCAATGCTATCACCGTGTGTTATCGACATCCCATACCGCGTCTTGATGACATGCTTGATGAGTTGTGTGGAGCCACTATATTTTCGAAAATTGATCTTCGTAGTGGTTACCATCAAATACGCATGGCCGAGGGTGATGAGTGGAAAATCGCCTTCAAGACCAAACTTGGTCTCTATGAATGGTTGGTTATGCCTTTTGGATTGTCCAATGCTCCATCCACCTTCATGCGCCTTATGAACCATATCTTGCAATCTCTCATTGGAAATAGTCTCATTGTTTACTTTGATGATATTCTTGTCTATAGAAAGTCACTAAAGGAGCATGTTACACATGTTAAGGAGGTCCTTTAAATCCTTTGTCATGAAAAGATATACGCTATTCTCCCAAAGTGTACTTTTGTGAAAGACAAAATGATTTTCCTTGGTTTTGTTTTTTCTTCTAATGGCATTGAAGTTGATGTCTCAAAAATTAAGGACATACGAGATTGGCCCGTCCCTACTAATGTTAGTGAACTTCGTAGTTTTCATGGGTTGGACGGTTTTTATCGTTGTTTTGTGAAAGACTTTTCTACCATTGCTTGCCCTCTCAACGAGTTGACCAAGAAAAATGTCACATTCGTTTGGGGCAAAGCACAACAAAAGGTATTTGATGAGCTCAAAAAGAGGCTCACCGAAGCACCACTCCTTGCTTTACCGGATTTCACAAAAACTTTTGAGATCGAGTGTGACACTAGTGGTATTGGCATTGGAGGCGTACTTATGCAAAATGGGCGTCCTATTGCATACCATAGCGAGAAACTTGATGGCGCATGCCTTAACTATCCAATTTGTGAAAAAGAGCTTTTTGCCTTAGTTCATGTGCTACAAGTGTGGCAACACTACCTTTGGCCCAAAGAATTTATCATACATTCCGACCATGAGTCGTTGAAGTATCTTAAGGGCCAAGCCAATTTGAGCAAAAGGCACGCCAAGTGGGTTGAGTTCATGGAGTCTTTCCCGTACATTGTCAAATACAAGAAAGGCAAAGAAAATGTAGTAGCAGACGCTTTGTCTCGCAAAAACAATAGCCTTCTTACGCGCCTCGAAGTCAATGTGTTGGGTCTTGATGACATGAAATCATTGTACGCTTCCGACCCATTCTTTTGATCAATATTTGCGAAGTTTTCAATAGACAAAGGGGTCGATGATTTCTATTTGCATAAGGGTTTTATATTCAAACAAAACAAGCTTTGCATTCGGAAGTCGTCTCTCCAAATTTTGCTTCTTCAATAGTCCTATGGTGGAGGCCTTATGGGTCACTTTGGCCGTAACAAAACATATGTCATGCTCTCCACTCACTACTATTGGCCCAAGATGAAGCGCGACGTGGAGCGCCACGTCCAACGTTGCACTACATGTGCCCAAGCTAAGTCTAAGTCTAACCCTTTTGGTCTTTATATGCCATTGCCTATTCCTCATGCACCTTGGTCGTACATTAGCATGGACTTTGTGTTAGGTTTGCCTAGGTCTAGACATGGTCACGATTCTATATTTGTTGTAGTGGATCGTTTTTCGAAATTGGCACACTTCATTCCGTGCCATAAGACCGATGATGCTTCACATGTCAAAAATCTATTTTTCAGGGAAATAATCCGCCTTCATGGAGTGCCACGAACAATCGTCTCCGACTGTGACATCAAATTCATGAGCTACTTTTGGAAGACACTCATGGCCAAGCTTGGCATTAAGCTCCTATTCTCGTCCGCCTCACATCCTCAAACCGATGGCCAAACCGAGGTCATCAACCGAAGCCTTGGCACACTTCTCCGCGTGTTGATAAAGAAGAATCTCAAAGATTGGGAGGAATGTATCCCACACGCCAAGTATGCCTACAATCATGCAAAGCACTCCACCACCATGATGAGACCGTTCATGATCGTCTATGGATTCGATCCTCTCACCGCGCTCGACATACTACCTCTTCCTCTCCACGACCGCACGAACATGGACGTCGACAAGCGTGACCAAGCAATGAAAAAACTCCATGAATACACAAGAGCTGCGATCGAGCAACAAGTCCTTCGCCAAGCATCAAGTCTAAACAAGAACAAGAAAGAGATGAGCTTCGAAGAAGGCGACCTTGTGTGGATACACTTGATTAAAGACCGCTTCCCCAAGGATCACGACTCCAAGCTCAAGACAAGAGGTGATGGACCATTCAAAGTACTCAAGAGGATCAATAACAAAGCCTACATCATCGACATCCCAACATCAAAGTACCTTGTGAGCCCAACGTTCAATGTCAAGGACCTTTCACCATTCCATGGAGAAGATGAAGTTGAGAAGGTTGAAGAGTCGAGGATGACTCTTTCTCAAGGGGGGAGATGATGCAGCCCGTCCTACGGACACTTCTACATCTCCGCCTACTAGTCCCCTAACTGGACCAATGACCTGTGCTCGAGCCAAGCTCCTACAAGCTAAGGTTAACTCGCTCCTCTCCTCGTGTGATTTTGATACAGCCTTGGATGGCTTGCTACTTCATGCCCATACTTTGTTCGTCCTCAGCTATGAACCCAATGAAGCATCGTCAAGGGAGGGACCAAAGGCAGCACGAGCGGACACACCAGAGCAAACCGGCGCCAGGCTCGGTGAACCGGCCCCCTCGCTAGAACTTCCGGTAGCAGGACCGATCGACTGATCCCCTCGCCGACAATCCCGGCAACAACCAAATTCCCCCGGCAATGACCAAAAATGTGTTCTGTAAGGCTTTTCGGTTCGCGACCGAAAATACCGGTGACCACCGGAATTTGCAGCACCAACTCCAGCGCCGCCGGACCCCTCGCCGGAAATCCCCAGATTCAAGTCAACTTTCGGGCTTGGCCCATGTAATCCCTTATTTCACCTACACTTTACCTTTTCGTACCCAAACTACCCCTGTTTATGTGGCTGGGCTATAAATATCCCCCACCCTTTATTGTAAACCCTAGACTTGGATAATTTTAATTGAAGACACCCTTGAGGATCTAATAATTACTAGTCTCATGCTCCTTGACAAGGAGAACCAATTATCCCCCGCCTCTTAGATTTTTCCTCGTGCGTTCAAGTTGTAAAAGTCCTTGGAGTTTGTTGTCTCATCTGCAAGTAGTCAAGATCTCATAAAGCCTCTCACCCTCGTTGTTGGTCGTGGGAGAGTGTCTTGCCCAACGCCGATCCTAGGGATTGTGTTGGACCGGTTGCCATCGGCGTGAGCTATTGGCTTGTATCATGTTTTCGTGTGTGTGTGTGTGTTCATCGAGTTCTTCACGTGTGAGTTCATGGATTTTATCCCCTTCCTCTTCCCCCTCACTCCCTCCTCGATTTCCATGGAATTCGTGAAAGGTTAGGCCTCCCTAAGGGGTCATCCCCAACACACACCCTCCTAGCAGACCCCCACCACCGGCTAGGGTAGCCGGCAACAACCACGGCAACAGGGCCTACCCTCAGCAGCACGAGAACTACCGCATCTTCGAGGCCAAGCCGATTGACAACCGCAGACGGAGGCAGCGCACCGTGGAGGTGAACGCTGTCGTTCCTCCGGTCCCCCTGCACCTCAACTGGTCCGAGACTCCCATCACCTGGAGCCAAGAGGACTAGCCGGATCTGCTCCCAAATCCCGAGGGCTACGTGATTGTGCTAGATCCTCTTCTCATCTCCGACGTACGCACCTGCCGGTTCTCGCGCGTGCTGGTAGACGGCGGGATCAGCCTTAACCTGCTCTACCGATCGTTTATGGAGAAGTTGGCATCCGGGAGTGCGATCTGCAGCCCTTGACCACTGTGTTCCCCGATGTTGCGCCTAGGCCACCGTGCATCCCGTTGGGCAAGATCCGGCTGGATGTCATATTCGGCTCGGAGGAGAACTTCTGGTGCCAGCCAATCTGGTTTGAGGTGGTCAACCTTGCCAGCACCTACCATGTCCTTCTTGGGCGTCCTGCCCTCGCAAAGTTCATGGTAGTCCCCCACTATGCATACCTCAAGATGAAGTTGCTGGGGCTGAATGGTGTGATCACCGTGGCCGGCTGATTCAGGCGGTCCATGGCTTACGCAAAGGACGGCGCGAAGATAGCGAAGGCCATGCTCATCGCCGAGGAGAAGCACGAGATGATACGCAACATCACCATGCTGCAGCAAGAGGTGCCGGCTGGTCTGGATCTGGCTGGGGACATGGCATTCCAGTCGTCCAAGGACACCAGGAAGATGACGCTCGACCCGGATGACCCATCCAAGTGCGTCACCATTGGTGCCGGCTTGGATAGCAAATAGGAAATCACGCTCGTCGACTTCCTCCGTGAGAATCGGGACATCTTTGCATGGTCTCCCAAAGACATGCCGGGTCTGCCGAGGGAGTTCACCGAGCATTCACTTCATGTGTGTCCTGACTCCAAGCCAGTCAAGCAGCCCCTCCGTCGCTTCGTGGAGGACAAGAGGAAGGTCATCGGCGACGAGATCGCATGGCTATTTGTCGCCGGCTTCATCATGGAAGTGTACCACCCGGACTGGCTGGCCAACCCAGTCATGGTGTTGAAGAAGAACAAGACTTGGCGCATGTGTATTGACTACATGAGCATGAATAAGGCCTGCCCGAAAGACCCTTTCGCTTTGGCTTGTATTGATCAAGTGATTGACTCTATGGCCGGCTGCGATCTGCTTTCCTTTCTCGAATGTTATTCTGGCTATAATCAGATCCGGCTAAATTTGTCTGACCAATTGAAAACAGTGTTCATCACCCCGTACGAGGGCTACTGCTATGTAACCATGCCATTCGGCCTGAAGAATGCAGGTGCTACCTACCAGAATTGCATGCATAAATGCTTACACTCGCAGATCGGCTGGAATGTGCACGCGTACGTGGACTACATCGTCATCAAGACGAAGGAGAAGCAAACCCTGCTGGAGGACCTCGGCGAGACATTCGCGAACCTCCGCCGATACCAGATGAAGCTGAACCTAGAGAAGTGCGTGTTCGGCATGCCAGCCGGATAGCTCCTCGGCTTCCTCGTGTTAAGCTGAGGGATCAAGGCCAATCCGGAGAAGATCGCGACCATCAAGAGGATGCAGCCGCCTAAGATCTTGATCGGCGTCCAGAAGTTCACCGGATGCTTGGCCTCCCTCGGCCGATTCGTCAGCCGGCTTACGGAGAAAGCACTACCACTGTAACAGCTGATGAAGAAGATGGACAAGTTCACCTGGACTACGCAGGCGGATGCCGCGTTCCACGACCTCAAGTGAATGTTATCCACAGCGCTGGTTCTCGCCATGCCGGCCGAGAAGGAGCCGATGTTGATCTATATAGCCGCCACCAACCGGGTCATTAGCGTCGTCCTGTTGGTGGAGCGTCACGAGGGAGGCAAGGCCTAGCCGGTCTAGTGACCCGTCTATTACCTCAGCGAGGTGCTCTCCCTCTCCAAGAAGAACTACCCCCGCTACTAGAAGATGTGCTACGACATGTACCTGTCCTGCAAGAAGCTCAAGCACTACTTCGAGGAGCATCCGCTCATCGTGGTGTCCACCGCACCATTGGGAGATATCTTCGGCAACAAGGACGCCACGGGCCGGGTAGCCAAGTGGGCCATCGAGCTGACCACCTACTACATCCGGTACGAGCCCCGGATCACCGTCAAGTCTTAGGCGGTGGCGGACTTCTTCGTCGATTGGGTGGAAAACCAGTACCTGCCACCGGTTCCTGATTCCGACTACTGGAAGCTGCACTTCGATGGCTCGAAGATGCGCGGGGCTTGGGAGCTGGCATCATGCTCACCTCGCCCAAGGGAGATCGACTGGAGTATGTCCTGCAGATCCACTTCATTGTGTCAAACAACGTCGCCGGGTATGAAGCCCTAGCACATGGGCTATGGCTCGCAAAAGACATCGGCATCCGTCGGATCCTTTGCTTCAGCGATTCGGATCTGGTGGTGCAGCAAGTATCCGACGAGTGGGACGCCCGGACGCCAACATGGCCCTGTACCTGTAACATCCCAAAAAATTTCCTATTTTGGAATGTTATAAATAAAATCAATAGCTTGATTGATTGTTTGACTTTGTGGAAAATTCTCAAAGAGAAGAAACTTTTTGAATAGAAAATCCTCTCAACCTTGAATTCAAAATCTTATATTCTTTTGTTATGACCTAAGTAGCCATATAAGAAAAAGGGCATGAATTGATTATGGATTGTAGAATTGGTGTGCAAGATTTCAAAATTAAAATCATGAAGAATTCATAAGCATTTCATTACATCCATGCAAAGTTCTCACAAACTGAATCCAAATCCTGGTATCTAAATCATATAGTTGATTCGCCCAAATGTTCCTAAAGGTAATTAAATTGACTTTATAAAACCCACTGTTGCTAAGGCATAAATTATTGATAATTATAGCCTAAATAGATCCAATTAATATTACAAAATTTTAGAAACAAAATTGAGCTCATTTGGAGCTATTATGAAAAGGATATGGAATAAATACAAACAAATAAAGATATAAATAAAATGGAATATACAAGGATTTATAAACCCACTACTTGCAAACTAGTAAAAATACTACAAATATTATCCTACAATGATCTATTCGATTTTATAAAAATTTAGAAACAAGAATCATGTCATTTGGAATTCGTATGCAAAAGATATGAGAGAAACAAGTAAATAGAAAAAGAAAAAAGAAAAAAAACAAATGGGCCGGCCGAGCCAGCTGGTGGCCCAGCAAGCCACCCACCGAACCAGGCACGTACACACCATCGTTCACATAAGTGCTTTAAAAACTGTGCAAAACAGTTTTTCTCAAACCTATCTCTATTCAAACCCTTATAACTTTTTATCTACAAATCCGAATCGACTTCCGTTTGTTTATACTTGTTCCCTAATCCAAGACATATCTCTACACCATCATAAATCTCCATATAAACTCGTGGAGCCACAGCTCTACGAGTTTTTATTCTCGAAATCCCGAATCTACACATGCTCGAATCTTATTTCGCTTTTTGACCCATCTAGACTTCATTGTTTGCCTTCATCCAAAAAACAAAAGTTGTAGAACTCATCGAAATCTTTCAATCCCGACAAACCTCACCTCGTTTCATCCATCATAGCCGGATAATTTCTCACCGCAATATTTCAGATATGACGGTGTAAATCCAAGATGTACTCGCGCTCGTTTCTTCAAATCCAAATTCCTTTGGTGAGAAGGTAGGACTAATGATTCCCCACAACTTTCATGTTCTAAGTTTTTTAGTTTGACCTACGGATTTGTCTCTCTAACCCAGATTTGTTTCTTGTCTATTCTGAGCCAAAATCGGGTCAATCTCCTCTCCTAACCACTGGATCTCATCCCAACGGCCAGGATTAGATCGATTCCTCGAAGGGGTACAATCCAACCGGATCTCGCCATGTGTCAATGTCAGGTCAGCATCTAATCACAGTCAGCATGCAAAGTCAACCTGTCCAGTCAGCGGAATATTCTCTAGAATATTCCGTTCAAATTTGAAATTGCACATTATAGATCTAACTTGGAAAATTCATTAGAAATTCATACAATGTCCAAAAATTGCGTATAATATATCAAATTGAAGATAATTTTACGTAGAATCATATTATTAGAATAGATCCAACTTTTACTATACGTGGTTACTGCAGTAATTTAATTAGTTTTAATGGTCTTTTAGGTTAATAAATTCATGGAAAATTATCTGTAACTCCGAAAAATATGAACAATATATCAAATTGAAGCTACTATAATGTAGATTAATAATATCTGGTTGGATCCAGCATTTTCGGATTAATTACCCCATAGTGATTTATTTAGTTTTAATGGCTTTATAAATCATTAAATTCATAGTAAATTATTTGCCTATCACAAAAATATAAATAATATACCGATAGAAAGTTGGTTCCATGTAGATCGTCAATCTGCAAATGGTTCAGGAAAATACTATAAGGTTTCGCAGCAATTAAATAAATAGTTTAATGGATTATTTAGAGTAATAAATTCATAAGAAACTAAATACTACTCAGAAAATTACAAATAATATGTCCCTGGAATCACAATTCCGTGGAGATTTCAGATATAATTTTAGTTTGATTTTTAGGCAACGGAAACTGTATGAATCATTAAAACCCATTAAACACTATTTAAATCATACAAAAAGATCTATAACTCCGATTAGGGTGAATCCAACGCCTAGTGGTTCATATTAACGTCCTCTATCCAGTAAACCCAAGAAACAAATTTAATTCTATAGTTATAACAGGCGTTACAACAGAACTATCAAAACGCTTATATTGGCAAGTAATTATTAATAACAAGTACCCTATTGCTTTAATTGATCTCATACAGGCATCATATGATCTATTAATGCTCAAAGAACTAAATATAAGCATTGTAACATATTAAACCATCATGCATGTTTTTGATCATCCTTGTTGTGTTTTCTATGTTTGCAATTGTTTTGATTGGAACTACCTTGTCCTCGTATTAGATTGTTCGGAGAGTGCGATTGCTGCGAAGAAATACAATCAACACCCATATTATCAACATAAGGCAAGTTACACCACTTGTTCATAATTTTTGTCCCAGTTTTGATTCTATGCATGTGATCTTCAAAATTCTATAGTATGCATGTGCAGGATGCTCTAGTAGAATTTTTCCTTAGAATTATTTTGCAAGTGCGATGATTTTGTAGTATGCCATGAGTAGCTCTATACTTAAGATTTACCCTCCTAATAGGTTCCCTGTTTTACTAAGTATTGCTTGCTATGCTATATATATGTAAAGTACCGTTGGGGGGTTCGAAAGACAATGAATTTTTTCTAAGTATAAAGGCTCTCTTGAGCTAACTTTTCTTCTCAAATCCACTTCAAAATAAAACTAAGTTTTCTTCTGGGCGGAATGGTTGTCGGGACAACGAGTGAGATTTTTGTGGAGGACGGCCGCCCAGGAATCAAAGAAGTCTGTCATGTTTCAGAATTCAGAAGCTTCTAGTGCAACCACAATACATATGAGCTCTGTCTTGGCCTAGTACTTAGTGGGAAACCTCACCCGGGTACCAACATTTGAAGGTTCTTGGCACGGTTGGATCCAGAAGGTAGAGGGGCTACTAAGGGAAAGCCTCGCCATGGTCTTGTTTGTAAAAGGACTTGATCGTGGATTGTGGGTAAAGTGCACAAACTCTCAAGAGTATTGCAATCTGATCGATCAGCCGTGTTCACGGAAACAGAACAACATTGAGCATCTGAAGGATGGAGCCTCTGAAGGATCTTCCTCTCTCTTTTCTAAACAAAGTTTTGAAACCCCATGGCGTGAGTAATATCGCCAATGGGTGGGATTTTGGGAACTTGGTGCGTAATATCCAAGTGTCACTTGGTGAGTAATATCCAAGTGTTTGGTTGTTTGGACACTTGGTGAGTAATATCCTCGTGTGCCATTCGACCCTGTTTTATCTAAGCAAATGTTTACAAAGTAGGGTCAAACTCTCTCTCTTTTCTCCATACTTAGAGAAAATTAGCTTTATGCAAATGAACTCCAAAGCCTAAACTAGCTTTGCATGTAGAGTTAGTCTTTCCTTCCTTGGTGTAATTTGCCAATACATTCAAAGTATTGACCCAACTTGTTGGCTGCATGTTTCATGTGCAGAATTTCGAAGATCGTTGAAAGGTGCGCTAGGATCGCGGGTATTCACTCAACCTGCCTGTGGCATTGATGGGACTCCAAGTTGTATTTATATCGCTTCTGTTGTAATAATGTAAACTCTGGATTATTTGATTCATGTAATAAAGACTTGTGTTTTACATGATATTTCATTGACTGTGAGTGCTAGCTATTGATCCAGGGACTAGCATGTTAATCACAGGGACTTAGGATCTTACTTGATCCGAGGTCACTACAGATGGTATCAGAGCATAAGTTGACTGTAGATCGTGACCCTAGACATGGAAAAACCTTAGGACAAATATTTTCTAAGTTATTTCAGAAAACTCTCATACTTCTCATCATCTACCATTGGGGTTTTAAATTTTCTTAAGTATCTTCTTTTCAACATTATAAAATGACCACTACACACTTCAAGAAGAAACTTTTCTCAAGATTAACTTTTCAAAGAAGATCATCTCAATGTTTCGATTAAGTCGGGATTTTAAGACCTCCAAGAAAGTTGTTCCAAGACTGAAGCTACGAGATTAAAGACTTCAAAGGCCTTAAGTCAATGTTATTAACTAAAGAACTCGAAATATTGAAGATTATGAAGAACATGAAGACTATCAAGAGCACGAAGACTTTTGAAGACTCGAATCCTCAAAGTTTCCAAGTGACCTATTAGGAACCAAACCCGAATAAGATTTTTCCAAATGTAGATGCGACAAATTGTTTGCTATCTTGTATGGTTTATTACCTTAGCTAATGAAAACCTATTTTCTAAATAAAATTGCTTATATGGGTTATTCATGTTTCCATACTCCATTCGTTCCTACTCTAAACCTTGGACATCTCGACGGATGGACCATATCAATAAGGAGGACAAGGAACTCAACTCCACCAAGCGTAAGAGCCACGCCGATGCAAGAAGTGGATGCTCCAGGTTGAAGAAATATTGAAGGATGCCAACATTGAAGTCAACAGAATGGTTCATTATGTCACCCAATTCCTAAAAGACGAGGCTGCAACCTAGTGGGAGATGCAACACGCCATTAATGATCATCAAGGGATGATATCTTGGGGAGAATTTAAAGAGGTTCTACTAAAATCTCGTCTCGTCACTCGTATACCAAAAACCCAAGAAGTTGAAGTCCCAAAACATTTATCTTGCACGATATGTGGAGAAATAGGACATATCACCAAGGAGCATCATGATCAGCGCCCCTACTGTGAAGGAAGGCACCCATCAGAAGAATGTCCCACCTCTCATGTTACATGCTTACTGTGCGAAGGGACCAATCACAACCACGCTCAATGCACCTCTATCCAGTGGTACATCAACTGAATCAGTAAGTTAGAGACGGAATGCGCCAAGACCTCATGAAGCTCTGCGAGGACACGACAAAGACAAGGGATGGATTCAAGACTCTAGACACCGCACCCAAAGTCATCACTTCGCAATACTCGACATACGAAAGGAATGCCCATTTTCCCGAAACTGGCTCAAGGAAACGATCAAGGCTTCCAAATGTTGAGGTAGAGCATGAAGAACCACAAGACGGGATGTCCTTGCCAAAAAAAGAGGAAGGATCTAAGCAAAGTCCTATGCTTCCAGTGTCACAATCCTAGTCATTATGCTGATAATTGTCCAAAACATGTGAATGCAGCTGGAAAGGATAAAAACGACGATGGTAATAGTAATAGAGGCAGTAGCGTGAAGAAGCCCAAGAAAGATTCTAGCCAGGTGACATGCTATAAGTGTGGTGAAACAGTGCATTACACGTTAGATTGTCCTCGGAAAAGGAAGAATGGTTGTGGCAAAGGAAATGCCAAAGAAAAGAAGCCCAATCCGTCCATCAAGCTACGACGAATTATGTTAGTGTGAATGGAGCTTACAAATCAACAATCCACACCGGACCCATCAGGAGAACCTAAAAAATACAATCTTCTAAGGGTGGTAGTACCCTAGTGTCCAAACCTATTTCTTGCTAGCTTTCTCGAATCTCGAGGACGAGATTCCTTTTAAGGGTGGTAGTCTGTAACATCCCAAAAAAATTCCTATTTTGGAATGTTATAAATAAAATCAATAGCTTGATTGATTTTTTGACTTTGTTGAAAATTCTCAAAGAGAAGAAACTTTTTGAATAGAAAATCCTCTCAACCTTGAATTCAAAATCTTATATTCTTTTGTTATGACCTAAGTAGCCATATAAGCAAAAGGGCATGGATTGACTATGGTTTGTAGAATTGGTGTGCAATATTTCAAAATAAAAATCATGAAGCATTCGTAAGCATTTCATTACATCCATGCAAAGTTCTCACAAACTGAATCCAAATCCTGGTATCTAAATCATATAGTTGATTCGCCCAAATGTTCCTAAAGGTAATTAAATTGACTTTATAAAACCCACTGTTGCTATAAATTATTGATAATTATAGCCTAAAGAGATCCAATTAATATTAAAAAAATTAGAAACAAAATTGAGCTCATTTGGAGCTATTATGGAAAAGATATGGAATAAATACACACAAATAAAGATATAAATAAAATGGAATATACAAGGATTTATAAACCCACTACTTGCAAACTAGTAAAAATATTACAAATATGATCCTACAATGATCTATTCGATTTTATAAAAATTTAGAAACAAGAATCATGTCATTTGGAGTTCGTATGCAAAAGATATGAGGGAAACAAGTAAATAGAAAAAGAAAAACAAAAAAAAACAAATGGGCCGGCCGAGCCAGCCGGCGGCCCAGCAAGCCACCGACCGAACCAGGCACCTACACACCATCGTTCACATAAGTGCTTTAAAAACTGTGCAAAACAGTTTTTCTCAAACCTATCTCTATTCAAACCCTTATAACTTTTTATCTACAACTCCGAATCGACTTCCGTTTGTTTCTACTTGTTCTCTACTCCAAGACTTATCTCTACACCATCCTAAATCTCCATATAAACTTGTGGAGCCACATCTGTACGAGTTTCTATTCTCGAAATCCCGAATCTACACATGCCCGAATCTTATTTCGCTTTTTGACCCACTAGACTTCGTTGTTTGCCTTCAGCAAAAAAACAAAAGTTGTAGAACTCTTCGAAAACTTTTAATCCCGACAAACCTCACCTCTTTTCATCCACCACAGCCGGAGAATTTCTCACCGTAGTATTTCAGATATGACGGTGTAAATCCAAGATGTACTCGCGCTCGTTTCTTCAAATCCAAATTCCTTTGGTGAGAAGGTAGGACTAATGATTCCCCACAACTTTCATGTTCTAAGTTTTTCAATTTGACCTACGGATTTGTCTCTCTAACCTAGATCTGTTTCTTGTCTATTCTAAGCCAAAATCGGGTCAATCTCCTCCCCTAACCACTGGATCTCATCCCAACGGCCAGGATTAGATCGATTCCTCGAAGGGGTACGAGCCAACCGGATCTCGCCACGTGTCAATGTCAGGTTAGCATCTAATCACAGTCATCATGCAAAGTCAACCTGTCCAGTCAGCAGAATATTCTTTGAAATATTTCGTTCGAATTTAAAATTCACATTATAGATCTAACTTGTAAAATTCATTAGAAATTCATACAACATCCAAAAATTGCGTATAATATATCAGATGGAAGATAATTTTACGTAGAATCATCTTATCAGAAGAGATCCAACTTTTACTGTACGTGGTTACTGCAGTAATTTAATTAGTTTTAATGGTCTTTTAGGTTAATAAATTCATAGAAAATTATCTGTAACTCCGAAAAATATGAACAATATATCAAATTGAAGCTACTATAATGTAGATTAATAATATCTGGTTGGATCCAGCATTTGCTGATTAATTACCCCGTAGTGATTTAATTAGTTTTAATGGCTTTATAAATCATTAAATTCATAGTAAATTATTTGCCTATCACAAAAATATAAATAATATACCGATAGAAAGCTGGTTCCATGTAGATCATCAATCTGCAAATGGTTCAGGAAAATACTATAAGGTTTCGCAGCAATTAAATAAATAATTTAATGGCTTATTTAGAGTAATAAATTCATAAGAAAATAAATACTTCTCAGAAAATTACAAATAATATGTCCCTGGAATCACAATTCCGTGAAGATTTCAGATATAGTTTTAGTTTGATTTTTAGGCAACAAAAACTGTATGAATCATTAAAACCCATTAAACACTATTTAAATCATACAAAAAGATCTATAACTCCGATTAGGGTGAATCCAACGCCTACTGGTTCGTATTAACGTCCTCTATCCGGTAAACCCAAGAAACAAATTTAATTCGATAGTTATAACAGCCGTTACAACAGAACTAACAAAACCCTTATATTGGCAAGTAATTATTAATAACAAGTACCCTATTGCTTTAATTGATCTCATACATGCATCATATGATCTATTAATGCTCAGAGAAATAAATATAAGCATTGTAACATATTAAACTGTCATGCATGTTTTTGATCATCCTTGTTGTGTTTGCTATGTTTGCAATTGTTTTGATTCAAACTACCTTGTCCTTGTATTAGATTATTCGAAGAGTGCGATTGCTGCGGAGAAATACAATCAACACCCATATTATCAACATAAGGCAAGTTAGACCACTTGTTCATAATTTTTGTCCCAGTTTTGATTCTATGCATGTGATCTTCAAAATTCTGTAGTATGCATGTGCAGGATGCTCTAGTAGAATTTTTCCTTAGAATTATTTTGCAAGTGCGATGATTTTGTAGTATGCCATGAGTAGCTCTATACTTAGGATTTACCCTCCTAATAGGTTCCCTGTTTTGCTAAGTATTGCTTGGTATGCTATATATATGTAAAGTACCGTTGGGGGGTTCGAAAGACAATGAATTTTTTCTAAGTATAAAGGCTCTCTTGAGCAAACTTTTCTTCTCAAATCCACTTCAAAATAAAACTAAGTTTTCTTCTGTGCGGAATGGTTGTCGGGACAACGAGTGAGATTTTGGTGGAGGACGGCCGCCTAGGAATCAAAGAAGTCTACCATGTTTTAGAATTCAGAAGCTTCCAATGCAACCACAATACATATGGGCTCTGTCTTGGCCTAGTACTTAGTGGGAAACCTCACCTGGGTACTAACATTTGGAGGTTCTTGGAACGGTTGGATCCAGAAGGTAGAGGGGCTACTAAGGGAAAGCCTTGCCATGGTCTTGTCTGTAAAATGACTTGATCGTGGATTGTGGGTAAAGTGCACAAACTCTCGAGAGTATTGCAATCTGATCGATCAGCCGTGTTCACGGAAACAGAACAACATTGAGCATCTGAAGGATGGAGCCTCTGAAGGATCTTCCTCTCTCTTTTCTAAACAAAGTTTTGAAACCCCATGGCGTGAGTAATATCTCCAATGGGTGGGATTTTGGGAACTTGGTGCGTAATATCCAAGTGTCACTTGGTGAGTAATATCCAAGTGTTTGGTTGTTTGGACACTTGGTGAGTAATATCCTCGTGTGCCATTCGACCCTGTTTTATCTAAGCAAATGTTTACAAAGTAGGGTAAAACTCTCTCTCTCTTTTCTCCATACTTAGAGAAAATTAGCTTTATGCAAATGAACTCCAAAGCCTAAACTAGCCTTGCAAGTAGAGTTATTCTTTCCTTCCTTGGTGTAATTTGCCAATACATTCAAAGTATTGAACCAACTTGTTGGCTGCACGTTTCATGTGCAGAATTTCGGAGATCGTTGAAAGGTGCGCTAGGATCGCGGGTCTTCACTCAACCTGCCTATGGCATTTACTCCAAGTTGTATTTATATCGCTTCTGTTGTAATAATGTAAACTCTGGACTATTCGATTCATGTAATAAATACTTGTGTTTTACATGATATTTCATCGACTGTGAGTGCTAGCTATTGATCCAGGGACTAGCATGTTAATCACAGGGACTTAGGATCTTACTTGATCCGAGGTCACTACAGTACCTTTTCCACATCCAGCTGCTCAGTGCTGGCTTCGAGGGATGTGAATTCCATCATGTTCCCCGCGCCAACAATGAGGCGGCCGACGTGCTCGCGCGAGTCGGATCCACCAGAGCAGCCATCCCGCGCGGAGTATCCTTGGAGCACCTCCGCAAGCCCAGTATCACTCCCTCTCCGGAATTTGAGTCCATCATCTGGGTAGCAGACCCGGGGGCTGCCGGCTCGAAAGAGCCAGGCCCCGCCATCGTGCCCTCCGGATCAAAAAGGCTAGGGCTGCCTTCTCAAGCAAGCCATCGTCAAGCAAGGAAAAGGGCTCGGGGCTACCGATTTGGGTATCCCACCCGGCCGACCACCGGATGAGCTCCAGATCATGCCGGTTGGTGTCTTCACTATTCAGGAAGTGCCATCCTGGGCCCAAACCGTCATGATCTACCTCCTCAACGACGATCTTCCGGATGACGAGGTGGACGCAAGGAATATCCGGCACTGCGCGCACACGTACACCATCATCAACAAGGAGATGTACAACCGCAGCGCCACATGCATTATCCAGTGGTGCGTCGACGTAGATACCGGGTATCGGCTATTGAATGAAATCCACCAGGAGGAGTGCAGTCACCATGCCTCATCTCACGCCCTGGTGTTGAAGGCAATGCGCCATGGGTTCTACTAGCCCACCGCCTCGGAGGACGTAGACCAGCTGGTTCGCGCGTGCAACGGATGCCAGTGGTTCGGCCGACTAAGGCATATGTTGACTTCAGCGCTCAAGACCATACTGATCACTTGGCCTTTTGTCGTCTGGCGGTTGCACATGGTCGACCCCTTCAAGAGAGCCCGAGCCGGCATGACCCACCTGCTGGTGGCAGTGGACAAGTTCACCGAAAAAGATCAAATCAAAGCCGATCCGGAAGCTGGAAGGTGCCACGGTCGGCACCTTATTCCGCGACAGCATCATCCGGTTTGGGTACCTCCATAGCATCATCACCGACAACGGCATGAACTTCGCCAAGGGGGCCTTTGCCCGGTTCTGCCACAACAAGGGGATCCGACTGGACCTCGCGTCCGTCGCGCACCCATAGTCCAACGGGCAGGTGGAAATAGCCAACGGTTTGGTGCTAGCCATAATCAAGCCCCGGATGATCGAGCCGCTTGAGCGATCACCCGGCTCTGTGCTATGGAGCCTCCACACCACTCTGAACAGATCAACCGGATTCACCCCATTCTTCCTCACCTACGGCTCAAAAGCAGTCCTCGCGGCGGACATCGAGTTTGACTCACCCTGCAAGCTCCTTTACACGGAGAAGGAGAACCAGGAGGTGATGGAGGATAGCGTGGACCTCCTCGAGGAGGCCCGTGAGATGGCCCTGTCCAGATCAACCATCTACCATCAAGGGTTGCACCGGTATCACTCCAACCGCATCCGGCCCGTCGCGTTCCGGGAAGGTGATTTGGTGCTCCGATTGATACAAGACACGAAGGGCATGCATAAGTTGTCCCCTCCATGGGAGGGCCACTTCATCATCAGCAAAGCGCTGCACAACAACTCCTACTACCTCATTGACATGCAGCAGCCAAGCAAGAACAAGATGGACAAGTCGGACGAGGAGACAGAGCGGCTGTGGAATGCAGACCTGCTCCGACCGTTTTACACTTAGTCGCAAATCAGTGTATTCGGAACCCTGAATGAATGAAAGATGTGGAACCCCGACTGATGCTCAGGGGATCCTTGCCAGAAATTTTGTTGTTGTTCCTTTCCGATTAAAACCCTGCCTTGAATTTCCCGGCGCTGGTAACCCCTACCCGGGGGCTCGCCGGTTGGCCAGCCCTGCTAATTCTGTAAGCCGACTGAGTAGTGTGCGATGATGCCAGAGGCCCACTCTTCGTCTCAGCTACATGTCGCAACCCGGCTGTCCGGCTAGCAATAGAAAAAGCACGAGGCATCCCACACGAAAACGGTGAAAGATGCGACAGATCGGACAGTCCGGCCATGTGCCTAGTTCATATTTTCTGCCTACTAAGCCTCTAGTACCGTGCGGAAATGTATTGTCAGCTCCCTTTGGCTCCGGCTCCAGACCTCAACCTGGCTGTCTGGCAAGGTGCAGCGTAAACAACATTGCGCACGAGAAAGTGACTAAGTGTTCAGAAAAGCACGAGCTAGTTTTCGAAAAGAGAAAGTCTAGTCGGACAGTAGAAAGACGTATAACATAACAATATATTGATAAGAAATCATCTTCATGTGTTTCTTTTTTCACAAATTGCACCAAGGCAGAAAGCAAAGACGGAGAAGATTCGAAGCACCTACCTGCGGTAGCCACTCCGAATCTGGAAGGCTACACCCAGCAGGTGCGCTGTTGCGCCCCCACTGGAAACTCATGGCATCCGGCTAACAGCGCTAGCCGGGCACATTAGGCAGACCTAGCTGGTCAAGAGAAGAAATAAAGAGAGAAAGATAGAAAGATGGAAAGAGAGAAGATAGAAGAGAGAAGAGAGAAAGATAGAAAGAGGAAAGAAAGAAAGAGAGAAAGAAAGATGGAAGGAAAGAAAGAGATAAGATAAGGAAAGTGATAGACAAAAAGGCCCAAGACACGGCCGGATAAATGTAGCCGGACTACTGTACAGTCCCTCCAATCCGGCTAAGCAAGTCGCACTCGGAAAGACAAGGTGAAAGGCAAGAGTTTTTTGAAGATTCGAAACACCTGGCTACTCCAGCTATTCCGAATCTCGGGGGCTACACCCTGGGGGCGCGCTGCCACGCCCCCACTGGAAGAATGTAGTGCCCGGCTAGAAGATGTGCTAGCCAGCCAGAACAAGTCGGTAGATTGCTACCAGGGAGAAGCATAAATCGGCATAAGGAAAATACAAGTGAAAGGTCTCGTGGCCGCGCAAGTCAAAAAGCAAGATAAAGCCGGCTAGAATGGACCAGCCGGAGAAGTCAGTCAGACGAAGCATAAGCATAAGTGGGTGCACGAAGGCAAGACCCAGCCAGACGATTAATTAAACGGTGGGGGACGAAGCCCCCATAGATCCAAAGTTTTCAAATACCATTACCAAAAGCAAAAACTATCCACAACTACACCCGGCATCCCGGGGTCTTCTTCCTCTTCACGCTGTCGGGCCCTTGTCGTGGGGGTGAGCTGAGCCGGCCCTGCCCGACTGGGAGGACGCCTCCGCCCTGCCTTCCGGTCCCGCGCTCCCCTTGCTATCCGTCAGCACCTAGTCGATGTTGGCATAGCCGGCGATCATGATGGAGGCAGAGCGGAGTCCAGGGTTGGCCCGGCGCATAATGGGAAGGTCCGTGCCGTCTCGGAAGCCGTCCGCCAGCTTGTCCAGCCGCGCGTGCTTGTACCAGGAGAGCATCAGCGCCAGGGCCATCTCGGAGCCAGCACGAGAGGCAAGGTCGCGCAGCCGGTCGATGGCGTTCAGCGCGTCGCCCGGCTTGATGGCGAGGGCGCCCATGGTCGCCGGCAGGAGCTCACCTAGGAAGACGAGGTCGTGGATGCCGGCGCCAGCCTTGCGCAGGTTGGCGGCGTCCTTCCCAAGCTGCGCTACCAGATCCCGGACGCTAGCCTTCTCACCCGGCGCAACCTGCTGCACCCGGTCGTAGGCAAGGGCATCTATTTCTGGGTAGAAGCCTTGTGATCAGAGGGGGCAAGTCAAAAAGGCAATCTAGCAATACCAGTCAGACAAACGAATAGAAAAGGTAATCGAACTTACCCTTGGCGAAGTGGCCGATGTTCATCAGCTCGTCATCGAGGAAGGTGTTGTGCTCCTCTAGCCGGGTGACCTCCTTATCCAGGAGATTGAAGGAAGTGGCTCGGCTGGCGAGGACCTCGTCGCGCTCCTTCAGGGCGGCCTCCAGCTGGTTCACCCGGGAGTGCCACTCCTTGTTTTGCAGCCGGAGCGCGGAGTTGTCCTGACTGAGCCGCGCATTATATTGGAGTGCATCAGCCGGTCTATCACGCGCTGGGCACAAACGAGGATGGATGCGCCAATACAAGGGGAAAAGAAAGTGAGAAGGTAGGCGGACACAAAAAAAGAACGAGAAGGGTCAAGACCGAAAACTTACTCCGCGTGGTGCCCAGTGCCGCCGCCAGTTGCTCTGAGGCGGCTTGGTTAGCGCTAGCCAGCGTGGCCTGGAGCTGCCGGCACTCCTTGAGCATGGCCTCGAGGTTGCCCTCGACGGCTTGTAGAGACGGCCCTGCCTCCACGGGGAGTGGCGCCAGTGGGCGGCTAAGGCAGCCGGGGCGTCGCGGGTGGCCGTCAGCCACTTCACCGCCGCCTCCTCGTCGGAGTCAATGTCCTCCATCACCATCGTCTCCTTGTCGGCACGTGAGCCACCCGCACCAGCTGACGGGCCCCCACCCGGGATGGAAGTCATGTTCGGCTGACTCGCTGCACACTCAGGCGCGGTGGGAGTCGGCTGGACCACGACCGCCGGCTCTGGCAGGGGCAAGGTCTCAGTCGTGGGAGGCGGAGCGACCGTCGAGGGGGCATCCGGCTGGGACGGAGATCGCGGGGCGGCGAGGCAGAAGGCGCACTGCGAGCCGGGCTTGCAGCAAAGGAGAGATGAGAACATCGAAAGAAGAGAAATGTTAAAGCAATTGCAGGAAAAGCAAGAGGGACAAGATAAAAAGTTTGGCAAGACTCATCCCTGCACCACGGGTGCGACTCTCTTCCGGCCACTAGTAGCCCGGCCGGGGAGCGGAGGAACCCCCACCCGGCTGCGCTTCGCCACTGGATCTTCGAGGAAGGGAGCGCTGCTCAAGGACCCCTCGCCGGCATGTTTCCGCACCGGCTCGGGCGGCGCGGTGTCGTCGCTCTCCTCTAGCGTGGGGCCGTGCGGGTCCTCCACCGTCTCGTCGGTCTGGCTGGGGAAGAATCCCTCCTCGCCGTCTGAGCCCTCGTTGCTAGTCCGGTGCGGCCGCGGCTCGGGAAGGTCGGCGGTGAAGACCTGGAGGGGCTCCTCGCCCTCCTCCCGGATGATGTAGGGGAAGGTCTGCAAAATAAGAAGCAAGTCATAACTGGATCAAGCGGAGATGCCGGATGAAGCAAGAACGAGAGAAAAGCAAGAAAGAAGGCAAGTCACACGCACCCGGGGAGCATGGTTCTCGGGGTGTAGGGAGCCAGACCAAAGCACCAGTCAGCCTTGATCTTCTCCTCGATGATCATCCACACCCATTCGTAGAGGTTGGCAAAGGGGGGATCACGGTGGGAGATCCGGGTCGGGTCGAGGCGCCCGGAGTAGTAGCACATCTTGTGTGCTCGCTGCTGGAGGGGCATCATCAGCCGGCTGGCCCAGCTGAGCGTCACGTCGACACCAGTCAAGCCGGCTATGACCAGCGACCTCATCTGGTGCAGCAACGCGTCCGACTCCGTCTTGGAGCCAAAAATCTTCTCCTCCCAGTGCGCCTGGGTGGACTTTGTGTCCTGGAAGGCCGGATGGTTGAGGAGGTCGTCAGAGCCCAAGTTCCGTACGTAAAAGTACGTCTGCTGCCACAGCTTAACCGTGTCGTGCAGCTTGAACTTGGGGTAGCTGGTTTGCGCGCGGGAATAGATGGAGGCACCGCCGCAGGGCACGACCGGCCCCTTGGCGTATTGGACCTGCGGCAGGATGAGGAAGTGGGCCAGAATGCCGATTGCATTCGGGCCGAGGTGGTGGACGCGGAGATCGAAGTGGGCAAGGAAGGAAAGGAGGAAGGCGCTGGCCGGGAAAGCTGGGCCACGCCCATATGCGCGAGGAAGATAACACGCTCACCGACTTGTGGATCCGGCAAGATTTCGCTAGCCGGGGCAAGGCGCACCCCGACCTCGCCGGCGGTCGGCAGGAGGCGCGACCACCGGTACTTCTCGACTTGCGCCTCCGTGATGGAGGAGCCGCACCACGCGACGTGGCTTTCATCCATCTCGACGATGGCGGTGCACGGCGGAGAAGAAGGAGGAACAGGGAAAGGCGAAGGGGGAGCGGCGGAGGAGTACGTGAAGGGAATATGCCCGAGAGGCAATAATAAAGTGGTTATTATCGTATTCCTTATTTATGATAAATGTTTATTTTGCATGCTATAATTCTATTAATACGGAAACGTTAATACATGTGTGTTCAATAAACAAAAAGAAAGTTCCTAGTTATTCCTCTCTTATACACTAGCTCGTTGATTAACAAGATGATCAAAGGTTTCCTGATCATGGACATTGGATGTTGTTAATAACGAGGTCACAACATTAGTGTAATGGTGTGATGAACATTCATCCGAAGTACAGAATTACGATCAAAGTCATTGAGTTTATATAGCTATAACAACTTATGAAGTGACCCTAATCCTTAGACCATGAGACCATGTGAATTACTAACACCGGAAGAGTTTCTTGATGACATCAAACGTCACACCATAACTGGGTGATTATAAAGATGGCTTCGATACTACTAAAGTGTTATGTTGAGGCTCATGGATCGAGAGTGGAATTTGTTCATCCCGATGACGGATAGATATGCTCTGGGCCCTCTCGGTGATATCACATTGATTAGCTTGAAAGCAAGTGATTTGATCACTAGAATGTTATATCACGGGAACAAGAAAAGAGTGCATGTCGGTAACGAGATCAAACTAGGTATGGAGATACCAATGATCTAATCTCGGACATGTAATATATCGTGAAACAAAGGGATAAAGACTAGTGTAAAAGGTTCCGACGATCACAGGAAAGTCATCATTAAATGTGTGGGAGTCAGTATGGATCTCCAGGTCCCGTTTCTAATTATTGATCAGAGAAGGGTCTCGATCATGTCCACATTATTCGCTAACCGTAGGATGGCACACTTAAGGGACACTGACATCCAATTGGAGAAAAAGTTTCATGCCGGAAAGAATAACAAGCTCAGGAATTTATTTCACTAGACACGAAAACTGTTTCGGTTGAAACTGCTGAAACTGGTTCTGCATGTGAAATTGAATACTAGCAAGGGGTTTTATGTGAATGTTTGTTAATTAAAGTAATGAACAAAATTCTGAATAAATACACAAAAGAGTTTTATTTAAATGAGAGCTTGCATTAAATTTGGTGGAAATTTAATGCATGTGAGTGGATTTTTGAGTGGAGGCTCTTTTATGGGAGTGGAGGCTTTTCATTTTGAGTGGGAGCTCCACACACATGAATGTGGAAGAGGTGGGGGCAGCCACCATGGCTGGCGCCATGCCCCTTGGGGTGCCCCCCTCTCCCTATAAAAGCCCCCCCTCTTCTCCTGTCAAAGTACACCTCGTCGTGAAGGATCTCTCTCCCCCTCTAGAATTTATCCCCCATGGTCTCGGACTAGCGAGATACATGTTCCTGGTGGCTATTCGGAAAGAAAGGTTTGTGCTTCCACTGCATCGCTGGATCGAGGAGGCGGAGGTTGCTCGGTGTCTTGTACGTGTGTGCGAGCACGGTTGCGCTGCTTTTTTGTGGCACTCGGACTTCCTCTTGATCTTGAGATCGGCAAGAGATCGTCTACATCAACCACGAGTTTGGACTCGTTAAGCTTTGTCGGTCTTCAAGGGTACGTTCTCTACGGATATACATCCGCCTGTTGTTTGTATCTAGTAGATAGATCTTGGTACATAGTTTTTCCCATCATAGGGAATATTTTGTTTTCTATGCTGCGAACCCTTCAATGGTATCAGATCCGGATCTATGCATAGATGCTTTGCACGGGGTAGTACACATATGAGTATGTGGGCGATGATGATCATTTTATTGCTTCTTAGTTGTACTTTGGATATTGGTGGCATAGTGGGATGAAGCGGCCCGGACAAACTTTACATGTCCTCGCACATGAGACCTGTTCCGCGCTTGACATGCAACTAGTTTTGCATAAGTGGCTAGCGGGTGTCTGTCTCTCCTACTATAGTCAATATATAATTTTCAACGAGTTGTCAACAATTTGGTTATCCTCATTGTGGTTCATGTTCGTAGGTAAGAACGGTTCTATCTTCGAAAGCCCTAAGCCACGTAAAACTTGCAATGGATAAATTAGAGGCGTCTAGTTTAGATTGTTGCTGGGCTAGTTATGATATGGTGGTGTTGTAATTAGAAGTATGAGATGATACTCTTACAACACACATAAAGTGTAGGTTCTATAGACCTTGGCCTTACACATAGAGGTATTATAAAGATCATACCACCATGCACATGATGGAGATCATATGCAGGAACCATATCATTTCACTTACAAACATGAGATGTTTGGTTGCATCTTATATTTCTTGTTTGGCGTTTTATTAGCATAATAAGATGATCCTCATTTAAATATCAAGATAAAAATGTGTTCTTCCTTAAGTATGCACCAACAATGTTTCGTCGCTTCAAGACATCACGTGATGATCGGGTGTACTTGAATCCACGAGCATATCTCGGGTGTAAGACAGTTACACACGCGAATACTATGGTTATTACTTGGCGAGCCTAGCATGTACAGACATGTCCTCGGAACATGGACCGAAAGGTTAAGCATGAGTCATATGTTAGATATGATGCCCATTTGATGCTCGCCTTTGAAGCTACACCGACTCACATGATGATCGGACTTGGTGTAGTGGATTTGGTTCATGTAATCACCAAAAATACATGAGGGATGTCGTTTTTGAGTGGGATTTCATTTCTAATTTGGATTAGTAGAACTCAATTTATCATAAATTAAATCAAAGTGAATTTGCATAAGTTGTTTTAGTCATTGGCATTCGTTCACCACCTTATGCATAGTTGTAATTGAGATAATAGAACTATAGATTTCTGGATATTTACTGTACGAACTAGTATCGTATTATGGTTGACTGTCAATCTAAAGTTTAAAGTCCTATTGCAAACTTTCAGCAAACTCTGTTTACTCTGTGAAATTTAATAATTGGTATTAAATCGAGAGTAACAATTCCAGTGTTAGTATCTTAAGTATCATGTTTGCCTCCATGATTCTTGATTTACATATCGAGATTATCTAGGAGCTGAAAGAATTGTTTCAGAAACCATCATGTGTGGCAGATATAACGATATCTGAAACAATATTTTTGGTTGCAATATGATAGAGTATAATATATGTTCTCATATTGGATGAGAATTTGCAAAGGTTGGAGATGCTAGACATCCTAATCGTCCAAAAGGGTTTTGGAAAGTAATATTATACTCACGATTCTCCTTTATAAGCTACATTAGCTTTATCATGAAAGTCGTCATGATAAGGGTGAATAGAAGATGTATGTGAAGTGTTTACTACACTAAAAAGATTACTAGAGAATGTATTTTTAAAGAATGCCGATCATTTGATGATGGTGATCTACTTCAAAGTGCAAGTCCAAAGGTATTATTATTTGAATATACACGCTTTGTACTATGTGTCATGTATATGGCGCCACTATTGATGTTGATAGATTATTTTAAAAAAGGAAAAGGAAATGCTGAAAGAGAATCTATAAAATATATTTGGTAGAAAAGAAAAGATTGGAAATATCCAATTTAGGTATATAGATGATATACATGTTATGGTTGTATTCTTTGCTTGTTAAACAATGTGGTTCTTGGGTATTGGATACTGAATTGGTTGGTATGAAATTTTATACGGAACGACGCAATTCATGAACCATAATGGCCTAAGTAACTAGCAAGAGAATATGTGATGATGTTCATCGAAAACAAACAAACCGTTGTTTGTATTCTCGTTGACATCAAAGCTTGACTTCAAGATTTGTTTTAATAATTGTTATTTAAATCAAGTATTATGAGAACAAAGGTTGTTCAAATAATTACCGTATTCCATATAAGATGGATGATTTACAAATCTAGTTGGATAAATCACATCCATAAAAACTAATGCTAAAATGTCGCGAGACAAATGATTGAAAGATCACTTACAAAGTGACATCGTCGTTTAAATTATATTGGAAACAAAACATGAAGAAACTCCATTTTCATGGAATTTTGGAGTCTTTGATTTGATCAAGTGATGCTTGTGAGACTTTCTTTGAGATAATTGAAACTTCGTTCAAAGGCCAAAGAAGAACGAACGACTAAATATTGGAATTTATACATATCGATGTATGTAGTCCATTATGTATAGTCGTAAGCGATGGATTTCAACTTCATATGCTTTCTCCGGAAATTTGAGTGAATGTTCACTTAATGAGAAAGAAGTATGGAATATTTGAAAACATTCAAAGACTTTCAAGATGAAGTGGAAAATCATTGTAACAAGAAAATAAATGGTTTATGATTTTATCATAAGGGATTTATCTGAGTTAGAAGTGTAACAAGAAAAATAAATGAATTATGATTTATCATAAAGGGATTCATTTGAGTTGCAAGTTTAGCAAAACACCTAGATTTACATCTCCCGAAACACCATAGGAGTATGGAGTGTTTGAGATTTGTAATGAAACCTT
This sequence comes from Avena sativa, assembly GCA_916181665.1. Taxonomy (NCBI): domain Eukaryota; kingdom Viridiplantae; phylum Streptophyta; class Magnoliopsida; order Poales; family Poaceae; genus Avena; species Avena sativa. Next base: position 148,413,811 of record OV702284.1, read on the forward strand.
GTTTGACATGGTTGGATCAAAGGTGTTATTTATAAAACTACCATTATGTTTTAAAAGATTAAAGCTTTAGAGACTACCGCTTTTACACTAAAAAGAGCTCCATCTTGATCCGTTGAAATGACACCATGGAAGTTATGGTTTGGGGTAAAACCCAAGTTGTCATTTCTTCAATTTTGATATGTTAAACGTAAGTAAGATGTTTACAACCAAACTCGGATGAGCATGTCTTTGTAGGTTATTTCTAATAACAATTGGTTATTCCTCTATAACACCGAGTACAAAAGGGTTTGTCGCTTGAAATGTGAAGTTTCTTGAAAAGGAATTTTTCGCAAAAGTTAAGTGGGAGGACAATAGAACATTGATAAGGTTAACAAACCTTAGATAAATGTGTTGAGTTGCGCAGCGTCGGAAATCATTCTGGAGGCTGCCATAATGCTCATAGCTTATGGGCCTCAAAGGTTGTGGTCACGGAGATCTAAGTTCTTACTAAACCAAGTTGGTCGGATAAACAATCAAATGCTGAGATTTGAGAGTAAATCATTATTGTTTGACAATGATGAACCGACCACATACAAAGAAGCGATGATGAGCCCTGACTCCGTCAAATGGCTTGAAGCCATAAAATCCGTGATAGTTCCATACACGAGAAATCAAGTTTTGAACTTGGAAGACCCTCCGGAAAGGTGTAAAAACCTATCGGTCGTATTTGGATCTATAAAGAAACAGACATGGATGTTTCACATCTATGAAATAGTCGACATGTCGTAAAGTATTTTACGACAATGTTCAAGGAGTTGAATATAACAAGATTTGATTTTTCATAGCGATATTTAGTCTAGACGGATTAAAGTAGCAACCACTACATATAATTTGGTATATGGTAGATGAATAAACAAAAAAAAGTTCTTCTAATAGAATGGTTACCTACGACGTGTACATGACACGATCCAAAGGGTTTTGTTAATTCAAAGTATGCTCAAAAGGGCATGCAAACTTCAATGGTTGAAGTAAGCATCGCGGAGTTGGAATCTTCACCGTGATGAAAAGGAGTTTTCATCAGGAGACAATGAAGATGCTTTCATTTGCAAGAAATTAAGTGGGAGCACTGAGACATATTTCTAATACATTATGTGGAGGACATCTTGTTGATTGGAAATTATATATTTTCTTGACAAAGGTTAAGAATTTCATTTTGATGAAAGACTTAGGCACAACCCGAATATTTAGCATGAATGTCTATAGTTGATAGACTGTGATGCTAATATGGTTGTGCCAAACGTACATATATGAGATATTGAAGGAGTTCAATATAGAAACGACAAGAAATGGTTCTTGTCGCATGGAAAGGAATTGAATCAAGATTCATGTGTATTGACATTTGATAAGTGAAACTAGATTCAAGTGCTTTGACACTTGATGAGTGAAATCACAAGAATGTTTTGATCAATCATACCATGATATGTACACATCCAGATATGTCCTATGCTCTAAGTGTTATGAGAATATACCAGAATGAATCATAAAATGATCATTGAACGATAGTAAGGATATTCTTATGATATTTTGGAAGAACTAAGAATATATTTGTGTAGAGGTGACAAACGATTACAAATAGTTCATTGTAAAGTGTTACATTGATACTAGTTTTGTCACAAGATACAAATTAAGTTTATCTCAATTTAAACTATGGGTGGCACAATGTAATGGAAAGGAGATTCCATGATGGATTTGGATGAAATCCATAGTTAAGACATTGTGACGAATACTACAACAAAAGGCTAAGTATATGACTGCTATAGTAGCAGCAAAGGAGGGAATTTTGTGTCAAGTAGTTTGTTATCAAACTAAGGTGTGGTTCGCAACGGACTAACACTAAAGATATATTGTATGACAATAGTATCGACATGATTTAACCCCAAGGAACTAAAGGTCTCACCGAAAGACCAAATTTATACAATGCCATCTCATTGGAGAATGAGTGATGCGTGAAGACGCAAAGACATGCAAATACACATGGACCTGAAAGTGTTAGATCTGTAGATTATGTTAACCACTTGAAGTTGCGTATATGGAACACGAGAAAGCCATAGGTGTTCAATATGCAAAGTTTTCAAACTAGATTATTGTCTCTACTGCAAGTGGGAGACTGAAAGGAATATGCCTGAGAGGCAATAATAAAGTGGTTATTATCGTATTCCTTATTTATGATAAATGTTTATTTTGCATGCTATAATTGTATTAATACGGAAACATTAATACATGTGTGTTTAATAAAAAAAGAAAGTTCCTAGTTATGCCTCTCTTACACACTAGCTCGTTGATTAACAAGATGATCAAAGGTTTCCTGATCATAGACATTGGATGTTGTTAATAACGAGGTCACAACATTAGTGTAATGGTGTGATGAACATTCATCCGAATTATAGCATTACGATCAAAGTCATTGAGTTTATATTGCTATAACAACTTACGAAGTGATCCTAATCCTTAGACCATGACATCATGTCAATCACTAACACCGGAAGAGTTTCTTGATAACATCAAACGTCACATCGTAACTGGGTTATTATAAAGATGGCTTCGGAACTACTAAAGTGTTATGTTGAAGCTCATGGATCGAGAGTGGAATTTGTTCATCCCGATGACAGATAGATATGCTCTGGGCCCTCTCGGTGATATCACATTGATTAGCTTGCAAGCAAGTGATTTGATCACTAGAATGTTATATCACGGGAACAAAGAGTGCATGTCGGTAACGAGATCAAACTAGGTATGGAGATACCGATGATCGAATCTCGGACATGTAATATATCGTGAAACAAAGGGATAAAGATACTAGCGTAAAAGGTTCCGTCGATCACAGGAAAGTCATCGTTGAATGTGTGGGAGTCAGTATGGATCTCCAGGTCCCGCTTCTGATTATTGATCAGAGAAGGGTCTCGATCATGTCCGCATTATTCGAGAACCGTAGGGTGGCACACTTAAGGGACACTGACATCCAATTGGAGCAAAAGTTTCATGCCGGAAAGAATAACAAGCGCAGGAATTTATTTCACTAGACACCGAAACTGTTTCGATTGAAATTGCTGAAACTGGTTCTGCATCTGAAATTGAATACTAGCAAGGGGTTTTATGTGAATGTTTGTTAATTAAAATAATTAACAAAATTCTGAATAAATAAATAAAAGAGTTTTATTTAAATGAGAGCTTGCATTAAATTTGGTGGAAATTTAATGCATGTGAGTGGATTTTTGAGTGGAGGCTTTTCATTTTGAGTGGGAGCTCCACACACATGAATGTGGAAGAGGTGGGGGCAGCCACCATGGCTGGCGCCATGCCCCTTTGGGTTCCCCCCCTCTCCCTATAAAAGCTCCCCCTCTTCTCCTCTCAAAGTACACCTCGTCGTGAAGGATCTCTCTCCCCCTCTAGAATTTATCCCCCATGGTCTCGGACTAGCGAGATACATGTTCCTGGTGGCTATTTGGAAAGAAAGGGTTGTGCTTCCGCTGCATCGCTGGAGTGAGGAGGCGGAGGTTGCTCGGTGTCTTGTACGTGTGTGCGAGCACGGTTGCGCTGATTTTTTGTGGCACTCGGACTTCCTCTTGATCTTGAGATCGGCAAGAGATCGTCTACATCAACCATTAGTTTGGACTCGTTAAGCTTTGTCGTTCTTCAAGGGTATGTTCTCTACGAATATACATCCGCCCGTTGTTTGTATCTAGTAGATAGATCTTGGTACATGACGGTGTCCTGTTGCTGCGAACCCTTCATGACGGTGTCCTATTGCTCCAACAGGTAGAAAACGGGCGGTGCCGGCGGAGCGTAGGCGGCACAAGCTCGACGGCGGCACGAGCATGAGGCGGCAGCAAGGAAGCAGAGAGGCGTGACATCGATGGTCTGGAGAATGGGCAAATGGCAAGTGAGGTGCGATGGGGCGCCACGGGCGCTAGTTAAAGGGGCCGGGGAGGCAAACCGCCGGCTCGCCACATGGCAGCGCCTCACAGCCCCAACCGCAGCGGGATCGTTTACGCCAGCGTGCGACGCGCAGAAGATCCTAGGCGTGGGAGGCGAGGCGCTGGAAGTGGTTCCCGAGGCAGCGCCTAACGCGACCCTTCGGCGCATGTCTCTACGGTCATCATTATGCTGTGGCTGATATCAGTGATGACACAGCCGAGCAGCCCAACCGCCAAGTCTCAGCCGGGAAAAATTTCAAACTAGCTTTCTGATCCCGCACACATTTCACCTAAGGGAGGAATCTATGCGCGCTCGGGGGCTAGTGTCGAGGGGATCACCCCTGGGTTGGCTAACCGGACAAGATACAAGGGAAAGGCAACCGCCAGCCGGCCAGCCCAGCCGGATGTAAAAACCCAAAGATAGATCAGAGAGAAGGCCAGACGAAGAGCAAGCTAGCAAACCAGTCAGCCGGATAAGAAGCATCCCCAAAGGCACCTAGCCGGCTGGATTATGCTAGCTAGATAGGGCAAGACGAGTCAAGAACGAGCCGACAGAATCACCAGCGGGATAAAGCAACAAAGGGCAGACGTTTAGCCGGATGGGTCCAAACACCTGGTCAAGACAGAGTAACCGGCTAGGGAAACCTAGCCGGACCTTCAAGGTAGACGGATGACGTAGGACACAGTATCCCGTAGCTTGGGCGGGCAGAAGGACAGACGCAGTGGAACCGACGCCGAAGGAGATGGCCCATACCCGTGTCAGACGAGAGCAGGGTTCGCCGCCCGTGTCGGCTGGGGCGGCCTCCACTGTTTCCGTGCCGGCCGGGGGGCGTGGCACTGTACCAGACATCAGAGAGGCAGAACAGGGTGATGTATCGGGCCCGCCTGTGGGACCCGCCAGTCGGCACCGTCTTTGCCCATGCCGCCTCGGCCTATATAAGGGGCGGTAGGGGAATCGTAGCAAGGGTTGGTCTCTCATTCTGTCCAAGCTAGAATAGATATATCTCAAGGAGCCCTTGTAGTTCGTCGTGTTCATCTAGATAGTCAGATCAGCACGAGTAGGGGTGTTACCTCACCACGAGGGCCCCGAACCTGGGTACTTCTTGTGTCCCTGATGCATGCTTGTACCCAATACCGCATGCGGACGCCGTCGCTCGCTTCCCTGCTCGCTCCCGCACAATGGACTAGCCTGCTCAGGCATTGCCGTTTCCATAACGACACTTGAAATCCCTGCCTCCCTTTATGAAGGGCCTTTCTTCCTACCTTTATGTTGAGTCTCCACCTTCTATCTTTATGGACCAATTAAGAGAGCATAGTTGTCATTCTTAGTTTTATGTGCATTGTCCCAAAACTTATTGATTGATTCATAATGTTGATATTGCTTGTTCTTGAACTATTTATATCTAGTCACCCTTATGAACTTTGAAGGTGTCCTATGCATTTATGTTTTGCTACTCCATGAGGGACAAGCTGAACCACTATGCTATGTTTTCTATATGTGAAACAAACAAATGTCTCTCAATGCATTATGATTCATGATCTTTGTTTGTATCTTTTCATGTTACAGCATAGTTACTATGTATTATTGTTAGAACTACATATTTCGTGCTCATGTTTAGAGTACTTTGATCCTAGTTTTCAATGCTTTGCAAATGGTTTGATCAATATTGTGATGGTGCATGTCACCTAAAAAATTATTCTTTTTATCACTTACCTACTCGAGGACGAGCAGGAGTTAAGCTTGGGGATGCTTGATACGTCGTAAACGTATCTATAATTTTTGATGTTCCATGCTTGTTTAATATAAACTTTGCTATGCTTTGTCTACACTTTGAGGTATTTTTATACATTTTCTCGGACTAACCTATAAACAAGATGTCGTAGTGCTAGTTGCAAGTTTTCTGCTGTTTTTGGTTTCAAAAAAGCTAGTAAGGAAATATTCTCGGAATTGGACGGGACAAAAGCCAAAGTCAATATTTTACCAGAACAAACACGGAGTTCAGAGGAGAGACGGAGGGGCGCCACAGGGTGGCCACACCCCCTGGTGCGGGTACACCCTAGGCCACGCCAGGGTAGGGTGTGGGCCCCCTGGCCCTCAACCTACTTCGCCTCTTCGCCTATAAAGTCACCCCAATAAATAAACCCTAAGCACTTGATTAGATCTCAACAAAATAGTCGATAGCCGCCGCCACCATTGTCCCTAGATCAGGGGGATCTCAAGCTCTTCTCGACACCCTGCCAGAGGGGAGAGATCATCCTAGAGGCCTTCTTCATCACCATGCCAGCCTCTGGTATGATGCATGAGTATTTCACCCTTGGACTATGGGTCCATACAGTAGCTAGATGGTTGTTTCTCCTCCTTTGTGCTATCATGTTTAGATCTTTTGAGCTCCGTTCATCATCAAGATCATCTATTTGTAATTCACAGCCATCACATTACCAGCACAGCAAGCACAAGATCATTAACAGGTATATAAAAATAAATGGCCAGCACAGCCAGCACATCCTGCATAGCACATTACCAGGTATATAAAAATAAATGGCAAGCTCATTACCAGTACAGCCAGCAATCTGCTACTGGAAAGTTACTATATAAAAGCAGCCAATTATTCAATTACTGGAAAGTAGATGGCAACAATGACAGTAGCCACTTATTCAATTAAGAACACATTTAAAAATTGAAAAGTAGCACTGCATACTAGCTCATTTAAAAACCAATAGTATATGTTATGTCTTCTATGTTCTGAATCTGCAAGATCACGCGGTTGATATTTAGATGATGGCGTTGTGTTTTAAGGTGGTTGATATTTGTATCGACCATTTGTGACCCTTAAGCTGTAAACTTATCATACTCACAACCATTAATTGGAGCAGTTCAAGCATAGACTTCATACAAGAACCATTAATTGGAGCTGATGCACTATAGAAGTATGGAAAGAGGAAAATCTACCTACTACTGCTAACCTACTACAAAAACTACAAGCTAACCTACTGCTAACTACAAGATAAAGAACTGCGAGGTATATTGCAAGCTACTGCTATCTACAAGCTACTTCTAACTACAAGCAGAACAAATAAAACCTACAAGCTAACCTACTGCAGCCTAAAAAAATCAACTACAATGAATTTAGCAGCATGTTCTACAATGAATCTAACCAATTAAAATGCACAAGTAAAATGCAGAACAACTAGTTGTGCCCACTCCATGATGAAAGTAACATCTGCAGATGTTCTACAAGCACTAGAGAGTCTCTGTTTTCATCGATTCATCAGTGCCATCAGTGCGGACCATCAAGCACAAAGCTAGGTGTTTTCATCAAGCACAAAGTTGTCTCTGTTTTCTCTGTATTCCTAGGGTTGTGGCAGTCGATTGGATGCAAGAAGTCAGAGAGAGGGGAGAGAGGAAGAGAGGGGAGAGGGGACGCTCACCTCAAAGATGACAACGAAGAGCGTGCAAACAATGACGAAGAGCGTGGGCGGAGCTCCTCCACGGCCTCCTCCGCCTCACACGCGTTGCTCCGAGTTCCTCCACGACCTCCTCCTCCTCCTCGGACACACGACGGATCGAGGAGGCATGTGTAGTGCGTGCAGCTCCTTAGACGCGTGTGTGAGTGCAGAGTGTGGCGGCAAGCAGGCGTAAGTGCGGTCGCAGGCGGCGGATCGAGAAGAGTGGCAGAGGGGCGGTCGGCGAGGCGCGGGTGAGGCAGTGCGGGGCGGAAGGCGAGGCGCGGGTGCGAGGGACGGCGTGGGATGGCAAGGGGCAGCACGGGATGTCAAGGATCTATGGAGGAGTGGCGCGGGACGGAAAGGATCTGTGAAGGTGCGGCGCAGGAAGGTAGATCGCAAGTGGCGATAGTGGAGTGCTTGATCTGTGAAGGGATGGGGAGAGGGACGTGCTCGTGAACGCGGGTTGACAAGTCAGAGATGATAGCAATAGCACACCCTTGCCTAGTGTGCTACGGGTATATGACTTAACCGTAGCGCACTTGGCAAGGGTGTGCTATGGATATGAGTTCTGGCTACTCAGATAAGAGGGCGACCACCCCAATTGTTGACACTAGCATTGTCGTATCCCACTGGTTCCACTCTTTGCCCCATTCTACACATGTGAGCACACAAGTTCGAACCCTGGTGCCCACCTTTTTTACTTTTTATTTAAAAAGTACTAAAAAATGTCAAAAGTGGTTATATGTTTTATATGTAAAAAGTGGTACATATATATCATAAAAGTGGTACAAAAGTGATTCAAAGTAGAAAAAATTAATAATAATGTGTCCATTAATAATATGTCGTCCATATGCATCAATACAATATTTTTGAGCTAGCGTTTTATAGTCTTTTTTCCCTTCTTTGTCGCGGTTGAATAATTTATCCCCGACACTTTAATATTTCTTATTTCGAACGGGCTACCTTTTTTGGGTAGGGTTGTCCTTTTTCTTCTTGTGATGTATGTTTTTGCATCGTAGTTGTCATCATCTTCAATCTTTGGATCGCCGTGCTGGTCGAAGTCTTGCTCGTTGGCGACTCCATCCATTCCGATGATGTTTCTTTTTCCTCCTCATGACCACTGTTCAAAAAATGGCCGAATCGGCGATTAATAGGCCGATTAATCGCTACTAGGGACTTGACTGTGTCGATTACCACTAATCGTGTAGAGGTTCCAATCTTTAATAAGATAGAGCCCCCTGTGTTTACAATGCTAGTCCCTGGATCATTAGCTAGCATCCACAGTTAAGATGTAATATCAAGATACAAAGGTCATAACATAATTTTATAACTAGGAATAACATAATTTTATTACATCATACATAGCTCATTTGGCTATTACATTACATTGCAGCGGAATAACTATAGTCATGGGGTCCTTCATCTTCAATATGCCACAGGCAGATGTTGGTTGTAGACTTTGTAATCCTAATCAAACAATCTTCACTAAAAACAATCAAACCTGCAACATTACAAGTTACAGCCACAAAGGTCAATACATTTGAATTGTATTGGCAAGTTTCACTACTAAGTATAATATAAGTGGATCCTATCATTACATGCAAATTTGTTTAAGTAGAGTTTTAGGCTCATTTGCATAAAGCAATATTTTATCCTATCTTTTCAAAATGGTTTTGGTCCTTTGTCAAATCTCCTTTCAAAAATCTCTTGAACTCCTTGGTAAAAACTCAAGTGTTCAAGTCCATGTCAAAATCTCTTGAGCACCTTGGTAACCCCAAGTGCATCAAGTTTTGTCAAAATCTCTTGAGCTCCTTGGTAACCCCAAGTGCATCAAGTTTTGTCAAAATCTCTTGAGCTCCTTGGTAACCCCAAGTGCATCAAGTTTTAAAAGTTTTCTTTTAGAAATTAGAATGTCGAGATCTTCCATAGCTTCAGGCCTTAGTTGCTCAGTATTGTCCATAACCGGGGACACGGCTAAGTACTTAGAATTTTGATCTTCTGCAGAAGTTGTACACTTTACCCACATGACACAATCTCGTCTTGACGCCACCAGTGGCCGTTGGATAAGTACTCACCAAAATGGAGTACCGGCAGATCGAGAATGTGACAAAGTCTTTCCATAGGAGTCCTCCCAATACAAAATGCTAGCTTGTCTACCAGGCACAAATGTAGGGTTGCTCCCTTACACAAGTCTAGTTAACCTGAAGATGCCAATGCATGGGACTTCCACTATGTAGTTGACTAAGCCAGAACCCATTTAGCATGTGGCTGTACACGGAAGCCACTGTACGAGAAACATGTTCAATCTCTAAGTTTCCTGGGTGGTTTTCCTTTGGAGCACAACACAAAGAGATTGCCATAGCATGGTTCCTTTTGTTGCCACCTTCTCCAAAACTCAAAGTATCCTTGTCCACCCAGGTGGTTCATTGAGTCCTTGTTTTATTATATAAAACATAAGTCTTTTCTCAATCTCATAAAATCTCAACATGTATCTGTTTTCAAAATATAGCATGGCTAAGCATGTAACAACTACAATATTTTCACTAAGGAGTGTATAGGGAATCCTATTAGGATTTAGCATAGCATAAGTATAAAATTGTTTTCATGCATGTTTTCAAAATACACTAAGTATAATGAAAATAGTAGGACTTTAGATGATAGTGTAACTTGCCTTTTTGGTAGGGAATGGTGCTTCACTCCTTGATCTTGCTAGTCTCACACTTTGCTAAATTTACTACAAGTCAATCAAGCAAACACAAAATCAACTAACATTCCAAACCAAAGTCAAACAAACAATTTCACACTCACAAGGCAAATGGAATTCTAAGTCATGCATAAGTATGCAAAGGATGGTTCTATTGCAAGGTTGGTCCCCACTAGTTTTATAAACTTTGTAAGCTCCAAATTGGTCATTTTACCAAAATGGCAAAGTCATTAGTTAGAGGGTTTTGCCCAAAAATTATTTTAAAATTCCATTCAACATTTTATGTGGTGGAAAATGGTTTTATCAAATCAAAATCTTTAAGTTTCTCAACAAAAGTTTCTAACTCTCATGACTTGGTGTTTTAGGTCAGTAGCTTTGAATTATAACATTTTCCCAATAGTTTTTTTTCCAAAATTCTTTTTCAAAATAAAACCATTATCATTACTTAGCTAGAATTAGACTAATTCAATTAATCCATTCTAATTTTTTCCAATTTCATTTCCAAACCATGGGTTGGTTCCTAGGGTCAGTAAGGTCACTACAAACCATTTTGCAAAAGATTTAATCCTAAAATCAATTTTAAACAATTTTTCTACTCTAAACAAGGTCACAAATGTTTCTGCAAATTCAAACAAGCTAACAGATACTATTTGCTAAACTAAGGGCAGGGTTGGCTAGGGCTTGCTCTCCTGAATCCAACGACATAAAATTTGTAATTTTTGGACGTGTGGATCCAAAGATACAATGGTTTGAAGTTTGCAAATAAATCTGTTTTCAAATTTCTGTTTTAAACACTAGCTGGCCACGCGTCCTGTTTTAATTGGCCGATACCGGTTCGGGTGGATCGCGGGCTGCAGGCCGTTAGATCAAGTGGCATCGCACGGCGCTGGCTGCGTATCTTTTCGAGTTTAAGTGATCTAATCTCGCTCGTTCAAACTAGATCCTACGGTACTGACTCGCTGGACCAAAAGTGAGCGGCGCCGACAGCGGCTAGCGGCGGCGCACGGCTAGGCGGTGGCTCTGCCGTGGTTCTAGGAAGCGAGGAAGACGGAGAGGGTGCTCACCGGGTTCGCGAGATCGAGGTGGTGCTCAAGGTACTGCTGGCTTGACAAGGGGTGCTCGGGGGCAGTTGTAATTCCTTGCCGGAGTTGTTATTGGCGACGGGCGGCTCTGGTCGAGGTCGAGGATGTCACTGTGGTTCACCCCAAGACAAGAAGAAGACGTGGTTAGACGCGCATGGTCGAGACAAGTGAGGAAGTGTGAACGAGGAGGCGCGGGGCGGTCGGAATCTACCTGTGAGGCTCGTCGGAGAAGAAGCAGACGGCGGCGCTGTCGGAGCTTGTCAAAGCGGACGCTCCGGGGCGCCCGCGGTTGAACGAAGGGCACGGGGAGAAGCGTCTGGGAGTGGGGAAGCTGTCAACGTGCTCAGGGAGGCTCGGGGAGGTGTGGCTTGGCCGGAATCGACAGAGGAAGCTCGTCGAACCGAGGGTGGTGCGGCGAGAAATGGAGCAGCCTGGGGGCGAGTCGAGGCGTGGTGACAGAGGGGAATAGAGGGGAAGATGCAGGCGTTTTATCGAGCATGGTCAAGGCGAGGTAAAGGCGCGGCGTTATGGCGAATTGAACGCGCGGAATCACAGCAGGTAACGGTGGTCGAGGGAGGAAGAAGGGGTCGCGCGGGTGGGGAGGAAGAACAGTGCCAAGTGGGGTCGGTCAGTCAGTGGGAAAGAAACGAGGAGGAGGTCCACTAGTCAGTCTCTGCGCGGTTTAGTTCTTGAGTGAGGAAAAACGATTCAGGCGTGGGAACAAGTGGGCTAGGTGGGCTGCTGTTGGGCTGTTGGGTTGGGTTGATCCACTTCCATTTTTTTTATTCTGCATCCTTTTCTTTTTCTATTTCTGAATTCTGTTTTGAAATTTCTATCAAACAAACATGGTTCAAATAAATTCAAACAACACTCACACTTTGTAATCTTGAAATTAGTTCTATTTAGTATCATGAAACCAAGTCTAATTCAAATTAATAATTTTATTAATAGGTCCATTAATAATTTAAATATGATTGGACCTTGGTTATTTAAATCAAAATAGAGTTTGATTTTATTACTAACATCTTAATTTGAAACCTAAATATTTTCAAACCCAAATCAGTAGGTTTTATTTGGGAAATATAAAATACTTGGAAACTTGTTTTAAAACAAAATGGTCATTTTATTTTAGAGTCCATTATTAATTAAATATAATAGACTTTCATTATTAATTCAAATAGGATTTATTCTATTGAGATATTTATTTTGAAATCAAAAATTAAAACCAAAACCATTCAGTAGGTTTTATTTGGAAAAATAAAATACTTGGAAAACTTATTAATAAGTTTTGAGGTTTTAATTAAAATGGTAAGACCTTTTATTTAAATAAAACTGGGATATTAAATTCTTATTAATTTATTTAAATAAGCCTTTGATATTTTTATTCAAACATAATGTTTTAATTCCAAAGTTTGGTCAAGGTTTAATTTGGCTTTATAAAATAATCTTTATTTATAAACTCATCTTTTCTTTTGAAAACTAAATCTTTTATTAAAAGATCCAAATAGTATTTCCAAAAATATTTTGTTTTCCTTTGTTAATTGTTTTATGTTTTTAAATCCCTTTAGGATTTTATTTGATTCAAATGGGTTTGAAGTTCCAATTGAATTCAAAAAGTTTCTTCTAGCTCTGAAAATCAAACAAAGTTTTATTTTATTCATTTATTTTCACATTACAAGATTTGGAAAATCTTGGGATGTGACAAATCGTTTGTGTTAATCGTTTAGACCGATTAATAGCTCTGACACTCCGATTACTAGGTATGTTCCTGATTAACTACCACACTTGGTCAAAAAAATTGTAAAATTATCAACACATATCGCCCTCCATCCTCTAGCCCGCCCCAATGAAGTAGGTTTTGTGAAGCACACTGTTGATCCCTGCCTCCAGGAGCTTGATTTCTGCCATCACCAACTAGTTTCTTCTTGTTGTTGACTAGTTCCTCATAGTTGCTGACCAGGCCTCAGATACAAGAGCTCGAGCGGCCTGAGGATCTCATTCGAGAGCTTGAGGCTGCCTTTCATAGGGTAGGTGGTTGAGGTGCCAGAGGAGTCATACATGTTTTTGGTGCTAATTTTTGTAGGTTCCACCGATTAATAGCTGACCGATTAAATCAGTTAATCATCTGGATTCCGATTAGTCGCTACACCCAAGATAACCGAGTAGTTAACGATTACCGATTTCCTTACCATTGCTCACGACAACACGGCTAGGCTTTGTCAGGTCGGGAAAAAACATTGGTCCACTTTGCTAGCCAGTACCCACGGTTCATTTTTTCGGCCACGTTCGCACCAGCGGCCTTGGATTTGGCTGCTTCAGGTATAATCATGGTTGTGAAATACCAGTCTTCTCTTTTGACGCTCTTGGCCCATCTGACACGGAACATCGGCACCTTTTCTCCATAGTAGTCGAGCTACCAGATCTCCTCGATCCTTCCATAGAATCTTTCCTTCATGTTGTCATCGGTGTAGAATTCCGACGTTACGCCTGAGTTCTGATAGTCACACTTTTTGTCCTTTTCCTCCCTGTAGAATGTGTAGACGTTTATATCATACGCCTGATAGGTCACCAGGTTTTGCATGGGTCCCTGTGACAAGGTGAATATGATATTTTCTGTGTTAGAAGAATGCGATTGCGGGGGATTATCTAGGAGCGTCTGCCTAAACCAATGCGTGAAATCCTAGTTGTGCTCTTTGATTATTTCTACCTGTATCCTCTGTATGCTCCGGTCACTGTACTTCTTCTCGATTAACCTTTTGTGCTTCTGTACCCAAGGATCGACCAGTTCTAAATGTTGAAGAATGACGAGGTTTGTTCGATCAAAGTCTGTCGTCGACAATCAAAGACTGCATGCAGTACGCGACGACCCTCTAGGTGACCAGATCCATCGAGCTTGCCAAGGTGCCTGTTGACGGGAAGACCGACAGGGTTCTCGATATCTAGATAATTCATGCAGAAATAGATGCACTCTTTGGCCAGAAAGACCATGGCTATGCTTCCATCTAGACGGGACCTATTGCGAACGTATCCTTTGATGTGTCTGTTCATCCTTTCGAACACCATCATGCTGCGGAGGAAAATCGGCCCGAGTTGGATGGTGTCCTCCATGACATGGACGAGTAGATGCACCATAATGTTGAAGAATGCGGGCGAGAAGTAGACCTCGATCTCACATAGTGTCACCATGATCTCCTCTTGTAGCCTCCCGAGTTGATTCACGTCAATCGACTTTCGAGAGATGACGTCGAAAAACTTGCAGAGCCCAAACAACGTTTCATGGACGTGCTCGTCCATTATCCCTATTAGTGCAATGGAAGTATCAGCGACATTAGCACGACACAGTCGTGAAACTTCATGCAACTGAACCTCTTCTTCGCCTCGTCTTGGTATCTGCTTATCTTGCCCACGTAGCCATAAGGAAATTTGACTCCTAGAAGGCACTTGACAAAACTGTTTGATCTCATCCTGGCTTAGAGTGAAGCAAGAAGGAGGGCAGTAATATTCGTTTTTCTTGACCTTTTTACCCTTCCGATGACCTTGTGTCGCCTCCGACTCATGATCATCATCATCTTCCTGATCATCAGGAGTAGTGCGTCCTCTGTGAATCTCCTTCCAGATGCCCATGAATATCAGGTCGTTCCTTTCTTTCGAACCATCTTTCGTCCTATCTGGCATGGTGATTATGGTGGCGACCAGACTCTCACACACGTTCTTCGTGATATGCATGATGTCAAGGCTATGAGGTGTGCGGAGAAACTTCCAGTATGACAACTCCTATAAAACAGACCTTGTTTTCCATACCTTCAGCAGCGGCTTGTCTTGCTGCCTCTTTTGCTTCTTTCCAGGCTTAGGATAATCTTTCCAGTTTTTTAGCAATTCTTCCACTTCTTCGCTGCTCCTCCGCTCTGGGATACCTCGGGTTTCAGATTTTCCATCGAACAGATCTCCATGTTTTCTCCATGGATCATTCTTGCCGAGCCACCTCCGGTGCGCCATGAATATGGTTTTCGAAGACACTAGATCTTTCTCTAGTTGGAGATAGCTTGTGTTATCCATGCACCTAACGCACGCGGAGAATCCTTGGATAGCCTGCCCCGAGATATACCTGCAACCTAGATAGTCTTGCACCGTAGTGACCAACGTGGCTCTCATAGTGAAATAATCTTGTGCGATAGCGTCGTACGTATTGGCTCCATATTACCATAATATGGCTAGCTCCTCTTTCAACAGCCTGAGATACAGATTGATGTCGGTAACAGGTTGTTTGGCCCTTAAATTAGCATACTCATTTGTATGTACTTGTACATCCATATAAACACAGGCCAAGTTTTGTGCATGCTGCTTTGGCTACCGAATGGATTGAGTCCATCGGTGCTTGCACCAAGCCTGATGTTCCTTGAATCTCCACCGAATTGTGGGATTTCGAGGTTCAATGCTTTCCACTGGCTAGCATCTGAAAGCTGCGTCAGCAGCTCGTCCTTTTCGGGGTCATCGTCATCTCCTGGCTTCTTCCTTTCTGCATTCCATCACATGAGCTTCGCTTTCTTAGGGTCCACGAAATAGCACTGCCGACGAGGAGTGATAGGGAAGTACTATACCAATTTTCGAGGAGCTTTCTTCCCTTTCTTTTATCGACCCACACGGCACACCGGATATGTGGTTTTCTCTATGTCCTCGCCCAGATAAATGATGCAATCGTTCATGCATATGTGGTATCTAATGTGCGGTAGATCGAGAGGATAGACGACTTTCTTGGCGTCCTCAATACTAGTTGGACATGTGTTCCCCTTCAGGAGATGATCGTGCCAGAATGCCATCATATCATCAAAGCTTGTGTCGGGCAATTTGTGTTTTGACTTCATCTCCATAGCCTTGAGCATTACATTCAATTGGGTATCATCGGGCCTACATCCTTCATACAATGGAGTAACCACGTATTTCTCAAGTTTCGCAAGCTTGGCTTTCTCTCTAGCGGCAGCCCTGGCGTTACTCGTCTGCTTGAGAAGCAGTTCTTGCACATAAGGGTCTCGCACCCAGCCTGACATAGTTCCATCGTCATCTGCTCCTCCAGCATCTAGATCATCATCATCCCGGTTTGCTTCTGCACCTTGACCATCTCCATGAGACTCTTCTTCATCTCTCCCATCATCTTCATGATCATCATCATGTTTCCCGCCTTCCAAATTTCCCACCGCCCCATTTACGTCCCCATCGTCTTCGTCATCGCTTATCCAACGAGTGTATCCATCCATGAAACCAATGCGGAGCAGGTGCGCCTGCAGATGCCCGGAATCTGGGTCGATCAACCAGTTGAGTTTGCATCTTCTGCACGGACATCTTATCTCCGTCATGTTATTTCGTATCATGTTGGCCGTCACGCATTTAAAAAATCTAGCCACAATGCCTTCGCTCATTATGCGGGCCATGGTTGCATGCCTGGTGTACACGGTAGAAAGAGAAGATTAATAGAACCACATAATCAATGCATGCATGCAATGGTCTGTAGGGTTCGCAGCATAGAAAACAAAAAATTTCCTATGATGGGAACTATGTACCAAGATCTATCTACTAGATACAAACAACGAGCGGATGTATAACCATAGAGAACATACCCTTGAAGATCGACACAGCATAACGAGTTAAACCCGTGGTTGATGTAGACGATCTCTTGCCGATCTCAAGATCGAGAGGAAGTCCTAGCGCCGCAAAACAACAGCGCATCCGTGCTCGCACACACGTACAAGACACTGAGCAACCTCTGCCTCCTCGCTCCAGTGATGCAGCAGAAGCACAACCCTTTCTTGCCGAATAGCCACCGGCAACACGTATCTCGCTAGTCCGAGACCATGGGGGATAAATTCTAGAGGGGGAGAGAGACCCTTCACGAGGAGGTGTGAGTGAGAAGTGAGGAGGGGGTGCCTTTTATAGGATAGGGGGGCCCAACGGGGTGGCTGGTGCATGAGGGCTGCCCCATTTCCCTCCCCTCATTCATGTGGGTGGACACTCCACTCACAAAAATCAGTTCAATTCCCTCCACTCAAAATCCCACTCAAAATTTCTATTAAATTTTCACCAAATTTAATGCAAACTATCATTAAATAAAACTCCTTTTATTTATTCAGAATTTTGTCAATTACTTTAATGACAAACATTCACATATAACCCCTTGCTAGTATTTCATTTCACATGCAACACTTTCTGCAATTTCACCCGAAAACCTGTTTCGGTATCTAGTGAAATAAATTCCTGCACTTGTTATTCTTTCCGACATGAAACTTTTGCTCCAATTGGATGTCAGTGTCCCTTAAGTGTGCCATCCTACGGTTCGCGAATAATTTGGACCTGATCGATACCCTTCTCCGATCAATAATCAGAAGCGGGACCTGGAGATCCATACTGACTCCCACACATTCAACGATGACTTTCTGGTGATCGTCGGAACCTTTTACGCTAGTATCTTAATCCCTTTGTTTCACGATATATTACATGTCCGAGATTTGATCATCGGTATCTCCATACCTAGATTGATCTCATTATCGACATGCACTCTTTTCTTGTTCCCGTGATATAACATTCTAGTGATCAAATCACTTGCTTGCAAGATAACCAATGTGATATCACCAAGAGGGCCCAGAGTATATCTATCCGTCATCGGGATGAACAAATTCCACTCTCGATCCATGAGCCTCAACATAACACTTTAGTAGTTCTGAAGCCATCTTTATAATCACCCAGTTACGGTGTGACGTTTGATGTCATCAAGAAACTCTTCCAGTGTTAGTGATTGACATAATCTCATGGTCTAAGGATTAGGACCACTTCATAAGTTGTTATAGAAATATAAACTCAATGACATTGATCGTAATGCTATACTTCGGATGAATGTTCATCACATCATTACACTAATGTTGTGACCTCGTTATTAACAACATCCAATGTCTATGATCAGGAAACTTTGATCATCTTGTTAATGAATGAGCTAGTTTATTAGAGAGGCATAACTAGAAACTTTATGTTTGTTTATTAAAAACACATGTATTAATGTTTCCTTATAATACAATTATAGCATGCAAAATAAACATCTATCATATACTTGTTATAAACATAAGAAACACTTTATTATTGCCTCTCAGGGCATATTCCCTTCAGTCTCCAACTTGCACTAGAGACAATAATGTAGTTACATAGTGATGTATATAACACCCACGGAGTTCTCGTGTTGATCATGTTTTGCTCTAGGGAGAGTTTTAGTCAACGGATCTGCTACATTGAGATCTGTATGTACTTTACAAATCTTTATATCTCCATCCTTGACATGTTCACGGATGGAGTGAAACCGGCGCTTAATATGCTTGGAATACTTGTGAGACCTTGGTTCTTTGGCATTGGAAATGGAACCGTTGTTGTCACAATAGATCACCATTGGGTCCAACTCTCTTGCAACCACACCTAGTTCGGATATGAACTCCTTCATCCAAACTGCTTCCTGAGCCACTTCCGAAGCAGCAACATATTCGGCCTCCGTTGTTGATCCCGCCACCACAGTTTGTTTGGAGCTCCTCCAACTAACCGCTCCTCCATTCATGAGAAATACATATCCGGATTTATACTTAGAGTCATCCGGATCGGTGTCAAAGCTAGCATTGACATAACACTTAGCGACGAGCTCTTCTTCACCTTCGTATACAAGAAACATATCCTTAGTTCTTTGCAAGTACTTAAGGATATTATTGACCGCTTTCTAGTGTTCCGAACCTGGATCCGATTGGTACCTACTAGTCAAACTAATAGCATGTGCCACATCCGGTCTTGTACATAGCATTGCGTACATTATAGAGCCTATGGCTGAAGCATGGGGGACTTTGTCCATTATCTCTCTTTCTTCCGCCGTAGCTGGACTTTGAGTCTTACTCAATGTCGTGCCTCGCAACATAGGTAAGAACCCCTTCTTACTTTCGTCCATTTTAAACTTATTTAAAATCTTATCAAGGTATGTACTTTGGGATATCCCTATTAGGCGCCTATATCTATCTCTATAGATCTTTATGCCTGATATGTATGACGCTTCACCTAGGTCCTTCATTGAAAATTTGTTGTTTAGATAACTTTTAACACTTTTTAAAAGATCTATATCATTTCCAATCAATAATATGTCATCCACATATAATATCAGAAATGTCACATTGCGCCCACTCACTTTCTTGTAAATACAAGCTTCTCCATAAGTTAAATCCAAACTCTTTGATCACCTCATCAAAGCGGAGATTCCAACTTCGTGATGCTTGCTTCAATCCATAGATGGATCGCTGAAGCTTGCACACCTTGTTAGCATCCTTAGGATTGACAAAACCCTTTGGTTGTATCATATACAACTCTTCTTCAATATTACCATTGAGAAACGCGGTTTTAACATCCATCTGCCATATCTCATAATCGAAATATGCAGCAACGGCTAACATAATCCTAACTGATTTTAGCATCACTATGGGAGAGAATGTCTCATCGTAGCTCCTTGAATTTGTCGAAACCCCTTTGCGACAAGTCGAGCTTTATAGACGGTCACATTACCATTACCATCAGTATCAGTTTTTCTTTTAAAAATACATTTATTCTCCACGGCCTTTCGGTCGTGAGGTAAGTCCACCAAGTTCCAAACATGATTTTCATACATGGATTCCATCTCGGATTTCATGGCTTCTAACCATCTGTTGGAATCCGGGCTCATCATCGCTTCTTCATACATCGCAGGGTCATCATTTTCATCAACCATGAAATTCATGACAGGATTTCCGTACAGCTCGAGAGCTGCACGCGTCCTGCTAGACCTACGAGGTTTGGTAGTACTCTCTTTTGGAGTTTCATGATCATTATCATTAGTTCCCTCTTCAACTGGTGAAGCCAACTCCGGAACGACTTCCGATGCTGCGCTACTTGCCATACTTTGAAGAGAAGGTTCAATAACCTCTTCGAGTTCGACCTTCCGACTACTCACACCTTTCACGAGAAACTCTTTCTCTAGAAAGGATCCATTCTTGGCAACAAAAACCTTGCCCTCAGATTTGTGATAGAAGGAATACCCAATAGTTTCCTTAGGGTATCCTATGAAGAAGCATTTTTCCGCTTTGGGTTTGAGTTTATCCGGCTGATGTTTCTTCACATAAACATCGCATCCCCAAACTTTAAGAAGTGACAGCTTAGGTTTGTTTACAAACCACAATTCATAAGGTGTCTTTTCAACGGATTTAGATGGTGCCTGATTTAAAGTGAATACAGCAGTTTCTAGTGCATAACCCCAAAATGACAACGGGAAGTCCGTCAGAGACATCATAGATCGAACCATATCCAATAAAGTACGATTACGAGATTCTGACACACCATTTCGTTGTGGTGTTCTGGTAGGCGTGAGTTGTGAAACAATTCCACACTCTTTCATATGAGTGCTAAACTCGTAACTTAGATACTCACCTCGACGGTCGGACCGTAGAAACTTGATCTTTCTATTACGATGATTTTCCACTTCATTCTGAAATTCCATGAACTTTTCAAAGGTTTTAGACTTGTGTTTCATCAAGTAGATATAACCGTATCTACTCAAATCATCCGTGAAAGTAAAAAATAACGATATCCACCTCACGCCGACACACTCATTGGACCACATACATCAGAATGTGTGATTTCCAATAAATCTGTCACCCGTTCCACTAAACCGGAAAATGGCGTTCTATTCATCTTGCCCATAAGGCATGGCTCATATGTATCAAATGATTCAAAATCAAGTGATTCCAACAGTCCATCCGAATGGAGCTTCTTCATGCGTTTAACGCCAATATGACCTAGATGGCAGTGCCACATATATGCGGATATATCATCATTAAGTTTAATCCTTTTAGCATCAACATTATGAATATGTGTAACACTATTATCGAGATCCAATAGAAATAAACCATTCATCATCGGTGCATGACCATAAAAGATTTCATTCATATAAATAGAACAACCATTGTTCTCGGATTTAAATGAATAACCACTTCGCATCAAACACGATCCAGATACAATGTTCATGCTCAGTGCTGGCACCAGATAACAATTATTTAAGTTTATTACTAATCCTGACGGCAAGTGGAGAGGCAGCATTCCGACGGCGATCACATCAACGCTTGATACATTGCCGACACGCATCTTGACCTCACCCCTTGCTAGCGGTCGTTTGTTCCGCAACCCCTGATTCGAGTTACAAATATTACAAACTGAACCGGTATCAAATACCCAGGCGCTACTGCAAGCACTAGTCAAGTACATATCAATAACATGTATATCATATATACCTTTGTTTGCCTTGCCGGCCTTCTTGTCTGCCAAATACTTGGGGCTGTTGCGCTTCCAGTGGCCAGTCCCCTTACAATAGTAGCACTCGGTATCAGACTTAGGTCCAACTCGGGGTTTCTTTTCAAGCACGACAACCGACTTGCCGCCCTTACTTCCCTTCCTTTTTCCCTTCTTGTCTTTCTTGAAACCAGTGTTCTTATTGATCATCAACACTTGATGTTCTTTCTTGATCTCCACTTCTGCAGTATTAAGCATTAACAGAAGCTCGGGGAGAGACTTCTGCATGCCTTGCATATTATAGTTCATCATGAAGCTCTTATAGCTAGGTGGCAGAGACTACATAACACGATGGATGCCTAAGTTAATGGGAATCGATATTCCCAAGGACACAAGCTTATCAGCGTAACCCGACATCTTGAGTCATGCTCACTTACGGAGTTGTGCTCTTCCATCATGCAGCTAAAGAACTTTTCTGAAGCATTGTAGCTCTCTACAGTAGCATGTGTGTCGAAAATCATTTTCAACTCACCCATTGTATCAAATGCATTGCCGTTTTCAAAACGCTTTCGAAGTTCCAGTTCTAGTCCATACAATATGCCGCAATGAACTAAGTTATTGTCCTCCTGACGAGTCTGATAGACATTCTTCTCCTTGTCAGGGGCATCATCGAAAGGTGGGGGGCCTAGCGGTGCTTCTAGCACATATTGCTTTTGTGCAGAAGAGAGGAGAATCCTCAAATTCATGGCCCATTCGGTAAAGTTGCTATCGTCCGTTGCAAGTTTCTCTTTCTCCATGAACACATTGAAATTAAAAGCAGGTGGTGCCATCTACAACAGAATTTGTAAAGTTTAGACTAAGTTTATGATAGATTGAGTTCAACTAATCCACATTACGAATGAACTCCCACTCAAAAACGACATCCCTCGTGCCTTTTTGGTGATTACATGAACCAAATCCACTACACCAAGTCCGATCATCACGTGAGTCAGTGTAGCTTCAAAGGCGAGCATCAAATGGGAATCATATCTACTATATGACTTATGCTTAACCTTTAGGTCCATGTTCCGAGGCCATGTCTATACATGCTAGGCTCGCCAAGTTAGAACCTTAGTATTCGCGTGTGTAACTGTCTTACACCCGAAATATGGTCGTGGATCCAAGAACATCCGATCATCACGTGATGCCTTGGAGCGACAAAAACATAAGCGATGCATACATAAGGAAGAACACATTATTATCTTGATATTTAAATGAGGGATCATCTTATTATGCTAATAAAACGCCAAACAAGCAATATAAGATGCTATCAAACATCACATGTTTATTAGTGGAATGATATGGTTCCCGCATATGATCTCTATCATGTGCACCTTGGTATGATCACTATCATATCTCTATGTGTAAGGCCAAGGTCTATGGAACTTACACGTTATGTATGTTGTAAGAGTATCATCTCATACTTCTACTTACAACATCACCATATCAGAATACTATCCCAGTAACAATCTAAACTAGAAGCCTCTAATTTATTCATTGCAAGTTTTACGTGGCTTAGGACTTTTGAAGATAGAACTGTTCTCACCTAAAAACATGAACCACAACGAGGATAAACAAATTGTTGACAACTTGTTGCAAAATAGTTGACTATAGTAGGAGAGACAGACACCCGCTAGCCACTTATGCAAACTAGTTGCATGTCAAGCATGGAACATGTCTCATGTGAGGACATGTAAAGTTTGTCTAGGACGTTTCATCCTACTATGCCACCAATATCCAAAATTACAACTAAGAAGCAACAACATGACCATCATCGCCCACATACTCATATGTGTACTACCCATGTAAAGCATCTACGCATAGATCCGTCTCTGATACCACTGTAGGGTTCGCAGCATAGAAAACAAAAAATTCCTACGATGTGAACTATGTACCAAGATCTATCTACTAGATACAAACAGCGGGCGTATATCAAAAGAGAACATACCCTTGAAGATCGACAAAGCTTAACGAGTTAAACTCGTGGTTGATGTAGACGATCTCTTGCCGATCTCAAGATCGAGAGGAAGTCCTAGCACCACAAAACAGCAGCGCATCCGTGCTCGCACACACGTACAAGACATCAAGCAACCTCTGCCTCCTCGCTCTAGCGATGCAGCGAAAGCACAACCCTTTCTTTCCGAATAGCCACCGGGAACATGTATCTCGCTAGTCCGAGACCATGGGGGATAAATTCTAGAGGGGGAGAGAGATCCTTCATGAGGAGGTGTGAGTGAGAAGTGAAGAGGGGGGGTGCCTTTTATAGGAGAGGGGGGGAACCCCAAGGGGGTGGCCGGCGCATGGGGCTTCCCCTTGCCCTCCCCCCATTCATGTGGGTGGACACTCCACTCACAAAAATCCTTTCAATTCCCTCCACTCAAAATCCCACATAAAATTGCTATTAAATTTCCACCAAATTTAATGCAAACTCTCATTAAATAAAACTCCTTTTATTTATTCAGAATTTTATCAATTACTTTAATGAAAAACATTCACATATGACCCCTTGCTAGTATTTCATTTCACATGCAAAAACACTTTCTGCAATTTCACCCGAAAACCTGTTTCGGTATCTAGTGAAATAAATTCCTGCGCTTGTTATTCTTTCCAGCATGAAACTTATGCTCCATTTGGATGTCAGTGTCCCTTAACTGTGCCACCCTACAGTTCGCAAATAATGTGTACCTGATCGAGACCCTTATCCAATCAATAATCAGAAGCGGGACCTAGAGATCCATACTGACTCCCACACATTCAACGATGACTTTCCTGTGATCGTCGGAACCTTTTATGCTAGTATCTTAATCCCTTTGTTTCACGATATATTACATTTCCAAGATTCGATCATGGGTATCTCCATACCTAGTTTGATCTCGTTACTGACATGCACTCTTTTCTCGTTCCCGTGAAATAACATTCTAGTGATCAAATCACTTGCTTGCAAGCTAACCAATGTGATATCACCAAGAGGGTCCAGAGTATATATATTTGTCATCGGGATGAACAAATTCCACTCTCGATCCATGAGCCTCAACATAAAACTTTAGTAGTTCTGAAGCCATCTTTATAATCAACCAGTTACGGTGTGACGTTTGATGTCATCAAGAAACTCTTACGGTGTTAGTGATTGACATGATCTCATGGTCTAAGGATTAGGATGACTTCGCAAGTTGTTATAGCAATATAATCTCAATGACTTTGATCGTAATGCTATACTTCGGATGAATGTTCATCACATCATTACACTAATGTTGTGACCTCGTTATTAACAACATCCAATGTCTATGATCAGGAAACTTTGATCATCTTGTTAATCAATGAGCTAGTTTATGAGAGAGGCATAACTAGGAACTTTCTATTTGTTTATTAAACACACATGTATTAACGTTTCCGTATTAATACAATTATAGCATGCAAAATAAACATCTATCATATACTTGGAATAGACATAATAAACACTTTATTATTGCCTCTCAGGGCATATTCCCTTCATGGTCGATAGAAAATTTCGGCATGACCTATCCTAGAATTAGGACCTTTGAGAAATTCCAAAGTCTTGCCAAAATGGAAATGAATCAACATTTTGGCAAAACAATGGTAACTCATTCACACACAAACACAAGAGAGAGAGAGAGAGAGAGACCGATCCATACACATGAACACATCATCCTCTCCATACACACATGAGCATCGATCCTCTCCATACACACAAGAGCATCGATCCTCTCCATACACACATGAGCATTGATCCTCTCCATACATATGAGCATATCATCCATATACACATGAACACATACTTACATGGACAACTTACCGAGATGAGAGACCGATCGAGAAGATGGAAGGCGAGGTGCGAGACCGAGAGGATGGCGTGCCCGGAAGGAGAGCTTCCTCTATTATGTATGTAGCATACAAGGTAAGTTCTACATGCTAAAAATGGTGAAATAGTGGTGAAATTAAGGTGGGAAGGAGGAGGATCACGACTATATCTAAGGAGAAAGAAGGAGGGGAAAGTGAAGTGGGGGTGTGGTAGTGGATAGTCACATGTGCAAAAAGGGAGCTGCCAAAAAGTGGACATCACATCCGTGGCGCACATGGATATAGTGCGCCACAGAACTTAACCACAACTGTGGCGCACATGAAGGTGGTGCGCCACGAATGTGTTTGGCCAGTTAGGCAGTAGATTGGCATACGGTTAGGAGTAGCGCACGGGCCGCACGTGCGCCATGTGTACCCCTCAAAACCGTAGTGCAGTTCCCCCATGTGCGCTATGGGTATGTGGCCTACGGCCAGCAGGCCCCTGGCCCACACGTATCCGTGGCGCACTGCTCCCATGTGCGCCACAATTTATCTAGTTACCAGTAGGGCACTGCCCCCATGTGCGCCACGCCTGTTTTACCCGTGGGGCACTCCAACCACGTGAGCCACGGATGTGCCAAATACCTATACCCATTTTCCTAGTATTGATTTGGTTTGGACGGACTCATGTGGCAACCACTACATATGTTGGTATATGATAGTTGAACAAACAAAAAAAAATCTACTAATAGAATGGTTACCTAGGACATGCACATGACACGATCCAAAGGGTTTTTGTTTATTCAAAGGATGCTAAAGTCACATGCAAACATCATTGGTTGAAGTAAGCATCGAGGAGTTGGAATCTTCATTGTGATGAAAGTGTTAAAAGGTTTAAATTTCATTGGAGACGATGAAGATGCGTGCATTTGCAAGAAATTAAGTGGGAGTGCTAAGACATATTTCTAATTATCACATCCCAAAATTTTCCAAATTTTGAAATGTGAAAAATAAATAAACAAAATAAATAGTCGTTGAAATTTAGGGTGAAAAGAAACTTTTTGGTTCCAAATGGAAACATCAAAACCTATTTGATCAAATAGAATTCTAAAGGGATTTAAAAAGATAAACAAATAATAAATAAAGTTATAAAAGTTGGAATCACCATTTTTGGATCTTTAAATAAAAAGATATGGTTTTTATAAACAATGCAAGTAATAAATAAATAAATAAATAAATAAATAAGGGCTATTTTAAAAGGCCAAAATTGAAACTTGGCCAAGCAAAATATTTTTGTTTAATAAAAAGAGTAAAGGATTATTTAAATAAAATCATGAGGATTTATTATTATCCAATTTCATTTAGGTAAAGACATTTCCCATTTTAAATGAACATTAAAACATAATAAAGTATTTTAAATAATAATTCAAAGTGATTTATTTATAAATAAAACCTACTGAAAAGGGTTTGATAAAATTTAGATTTCAAATGGAGTTTGAAAACAAATTAAAATCTTTTTTGAAAAAGACAAATGTCTATTTTTAAAATTAATAATAGACCCTAAAAAAATTCTAAATTTGACTTCAGAATATGTTAATAAACAGTATTAAAATATATTCAAGGTTTGGCAAAGGTTTGAATTCAAATGGAGTTTGAATTGTTTGAATAAAAAACAAAACAGAAATTCGAAATAGAAAAAGAAAAACATTCTATATAAAAAATGAAACGAACCCAACCCACTATCAAGGCCCAGTCCAACCCAACTCGCAGCCCATCTCCTCCCCCTCTCGCGAATCATTTTTCACTTAGAAGCAAACCCACGAAGACACTGAACACTCGGCCCCACACGCTCTCTCTCTCGCAGACAGCCAGGCCCCACATTGTCCTGTCATCGTCATCAACCTCGCGGCCGTTTTCCCCATCACACCTCGCCGTTCTGCCGCGATTTCATTCTGTTAAATTCGAGTAAATGGCCTGGTTAATTCCTCCAGAGACCATGCACCTTTAAACACCTTCCTTCCCTCTTCCATTTCCCCCAAACATCGCCTCCTCTCTGCCACCGGGTTGTCCCAATTGGCCGCTGCAAACCTTCTACTCCGATGAGCCTATGCGGCGAAATCCGGCATCGTCTGACCACCCCTTGCCTCCCAGTGTACACGAGCCTGCTCCCCATCTTCTGGTGCTTCTCCCTATATCACTCACTCGCTCGCGCGCGCTCCGAAACATCCGCAAGGACCACCTCTGAGTGCCGTTGTCGTCTGCCACTCCTTCGGCGAACTCCCCAGGTAGTTTCCGTCCACCCCTATCCCTCTCGATCATGCTCCTGTGATCTCCGAACTCGCCCGCGTCTAATGCCACCTTTATTTTACTTTCTTGTAGCATGTAACCTCGCCCCCGTAGTCGAACAGAGGCACCTGGCGTCGCCGCAAGCTCCGACGAGCAATATCCACTGCTCCAGTGCATCCCTCGACGAACTGACCCCACCTTGAGCTTCACTGCAACCACGCGAGCACGATAAGCGTCTCCGTTCCTTCCCACGCGATCTAAATCATCGGAAACCTCACCGTCTGAGCGCGCGCCGCCGTCCGCCGCCGCTAGCGCCGCCTAGTTTTGGTCAGGCTCCTGTACACCGTTAGATCATAATCGCGTGGCTACGATAGAATCTTAAGCAAAGCGGTATCAGACGAACTGTGCCGTGCGATTTAAATAAAATCATGCGGCCTGCGCAGCTTGATCCACCCGAAGCGGTATCGTCCAGTAAGAATGAGCCACGTGTCCAAAGTTTGATTCAAAACATAAATTTTGATCTATTAGATATGCAAACTTGCAAAATTCATAACTTTGAATCTACCCGTCCAAATTTTATAAATTTTATATCAATGGAATCAATAGAACAAGTACATTCCAACCATGCACTTTGTTAAATTAATTGCTTCTAGAAACTTAGTTGTTTTTGCAGAAACTTGTGTAGGCATAATTTGAATATAAAAATTATTCTAGAAATATTTTTATGGTAAAATCTTTGGCAAATGGATTGTTTTGAACCTACTGACCATAGAAACTAACTTATGGATTTAAAAGTGTATTTTGTGAAGCCAAAGAATAAATCTTTGAATTAGAACATTTCTAGTCAAATAAAACTATTTTTTATGTGTTGAAAATACTTTTCGAGTAAAAACTTTGGAAAATGATTTGAATTAAACTCTCTGACCCTAAACACCAAGTTTTGGGACTTTAAAACATATTTGATGAACCTTAGTAAATTATTACTTGTTAAAAACATTTCTAGTAAATAAAAATATTGTTTGATTTAAAAATGGAATTTAGGTGGAGCCTTTTTGCAAATGAGTTAATATTAAACCATTTAACCATAAACACTAACATTTGTGTTTAAAGAATATATTTGGCTAAACCTACAAATTATTACTTTGATATAAATCATTTTAGCAAAACAAAATGATTTAAATGGCCATTTTCACCAACTTGAATTTAAATGGTTTTACCACTTTTGTTAATTTCCAATATGAGCTTTAAAATGTTTAGAGCCTAATAGAAACCACTTCTCCAAATAAAACCATATTTTGCATGCTTGCATGCATTGCCTTGTTTTTGTTATTTTATGTGGTGAATTGTTTGAATGCTAGTTGAATATATGTTTGCTTGATTGAATTGTAGTGAAGTTAGAAGAGTGTGATTTTTGCAAGATCAAGGAGTGAACCAATATTCTCTACTAAAAAGGCAAGTGACACTATCATCCATGTCCTACTATTTTCACTACACTTAGTGGTATTTTTGTAGTATGCATGATAGGGCCACTATATTACTATGCTATGCTATGTCCTATTAGGAAATCTATCTTCCTTAGTGAAAACATCATAGTTGTAGTATGCTTAGCCCTGCTATATACTTGGGGTGGAATACCATATCATGATTATATGAAGTGTTGGAAAAATATATGTTTTATATAATAAAACAAGTACTCAATGAACCACCTGGGTGGAATGAGGATACTCAATTTCGGACAAGGTGGCAACAAAGGGAACCATGTTTATATGGCTATCTTTCTGTATGTGCACTAGAAGAAACCACCTAGGGACTTATAGATTGAACATGTTTCTCGTACAGTGGCTTCCATGTGCAGCCACATGCTAAATGGGCTCTGGCTTAGTCAACTACATAGTGGAAGACCCTTGCATTGGCATCTTCATGTTAACTAGAATTGTGTATGGAAATATATCCCTACATTGGTGTCTGGTAGACAAGATAGCATGGTGTATTGGGATGACTTCTATGGAAAGACTTTGTCACATTCTCGATCTGCCGATACTCCATTTGGTGTGTACTTATCCAGCGGCCACTGGTGGCGTCAAGAAGAGATTGTGTCATGTGGGTAAAGTGTACAACTTCTGCAGAAGATCAAATTCTAAGTACTTAGCCATGTCCCCGGTTACGGACAACTCTGAGCAACTAAGGCCTGAAGCTATGGAATATCTCGACATTCCAATTTCTCAAAGTAAAACTTGATGGTGACAATAAGGGATTAGAAGCACTTGGAGTTTTCCAAGGAGTTCAGAAAGATTTGTCAAAAGATCAAAACTATTTTAAAAAGATAGGATAAAATTATATTGCTTTCTACAAATGAGCCTAAACTCTACTTAGCCAAATATGCATGTAATGATAGGATCCACTTATTTCTACATAGTACTGAAACTTGCCAATACAATTCAAATGTATTGACCCTTATGGCTGCAACTTATTATGTTGCAGGTTTCTTTGATGTTAGTGAAGTGTGTAGAATAGGATTACAAGTCTACAACCAACATGATTTCCTGTGGCACTTTGAAGATGAAGGACTCCATGCTATATAGATATTCTACTGAATTGTAATGTGATAGCCAAATGAGCTATGTAAGATGTAATGAATTATTTTATTCTTGGTTATAACGTTGTATTATGACCTTTGTTTCTTGATATTACATCTTAACTGTGGATGCTAGCTATCGATCCAGGGACTAGCATTGTAAACACATGGATCTCTACCCTATTAAAGGTTGGGACCTCTACAGATGGTATCAGAGCACTGTGTTTCCTGTAGGATTGTAACCCTAGGAATGGACAAAACCCCTTAGAAAAATAGGAGTTGTTTTCGTTCCAAAACTTATTTACAAACAATCTTGTAAACTCTTCCCTCAACCTTTTTTATTTTGGTTCTACATCTCTTCCTTTTCAACTTGATGGACAAAGCCTCTACCATGACCAATGACTTCAACTTTAGTTTCACCAAGGACTTCAACTTAGACATCACTAAGGACTACAAGTGGGAACCAAGAGACGTTAGATTGCCTACCAAAAACATTGATATGATGTTAGTGTATGGATCATATTGACCTATGAGGTATGACTATACTAGGTTGATTGTCTCAAGAAAACTTGTTGTTTCCTTCAACTCATGAGTTAAGCTCATAAGTTGTTAAATGAATAGTTGCTTGTTGATTGTTTGATTGAACTTGATTGTTTTGGGTGGTGTGTTAGAACGTCTTTAGACCTACCCATCATTACTTATCCCTATCAAACCAACAGATTCCTCCCCGTCGTGCCAACCCCAACCAAAACAACAACAATAACGTCACTCCCGAGATGCAGCAGTTGATTACAGCTCAAGCTCAACTGATGCAGATGATGATGCAGTTTATGCAAGATCAGAACAACAATAACAACAACAACAATCAGAATAATCCTCTAGCACATGACATGCTCACCAGGTTTCTGAAACTGAGTCCTGCAAGGTTCTCTGGAACAACTGATCCAATGGTAGCCAATGACTGGTTACATTCAGTGACCAAGGACTTGGTGATTGTTGGCTGCACCGACGAGGAAAAAGTTAGGTTTGCAGCATTTTTGCTTGAAGGGCCAGCAGCAACATGGTGGGACAACTTTCAGATCACCACTCCCCTTGAGGATGTGACTTGGGATATTTTTGAGGATGGTTTGCGTATAGCTCACACCTCATCTATAGTGATGAACTTGAAGAAAAAGGAGTTTCACAATCTGAAACAGCGTCACCTCAGTGTGGCTGAGTACATTGAAGAATTCAACAATCTGGCACGCTATGCACCGGATGAAGTTGATACAGATGCTAAGAGGAAGGAGAAATTCCTCGAAGGACTTAATGATGAGTTTAACCTGCAGCTGTCAGTTGCCTATGTCCCAACTTATCAATCACTTTGTGACAAAGCCACCATCTTGGAGAACAAGATGAATCAATTTGAGAACAAAAAGAGGAAGCATAAACTCAAGTATCACTCAGGATCATCACAAAAGAAGCGTTCATTCAAAAAGAACAATGAAGATTCTGAACCATGTCAGCATCACTACAACAACAATGGTAGTGATAATAATGGAAATTATGCTAGCAATGGAGATGACCTTGGTCAGAACGAACATGAAAATTTCAGGAAGAAATACATTAGCCAGCTGCAGTGCTATAATTGTAAGGAACTTGGACACTATGCATCAGACTGTCCTGAGAAGAAAAAGAAAAAGGATGCTAGAACCTCCAATGGAAATGACTCCAATGTGACCCAGAGAGGACATGTGAACCACATTGACATGGATGGGAACCTTGAAGAAATAGAGGATGTGGATGTCAGGAATTAATTAACTCAGTTGAGTCAAATAAGGATTCCTTGTTGGATATCAATCATTAACCCATAGTCAAGTGAATCATCAATGTAACCCTATAAGACTTTCTTTTAAGGGTGGTAGTACCCTAGATGTCTTCAAGCCAACTTGTAACCTCTAGCCTTCCCAAATCTCGGGACGAGATTTCTTTTAAGGGTGGTAGCCTGTCACATCCCAAAAATTTCCAAATTTTGAAATGTGAAAAATAAATAAACAAAATAAATAGTTGTTGAAATTTAGGGTGAAAAGAGACTTTTTGGTTCCAAATGGAAACATCAAAACCTATTTTGATCAAATAGAATCCTAAAGGGATTTTAAAAGATAAACAAATAAGAAATAAAGTTATAAAAGTTGGAATCACCATTTTTGGATCTTTAAATAAAAAGATATGATTTTTATAAGCAATGGAAGTAATAAATAAATAAGGGCTATTTTAAAAGGCCAAAATTGAAACTTGGCCAAGAAAATAAAATAAACTCTTTTTGTTTAATAAAAAGAGTAAAGGATTATTTAAATAAAATCATGAGGATTTATTATTATCCAATTTCATTTAGGTAAAGACATTTCCCATTTTAAATGAACATTAAAACATAATAAAGTATTTTAAACAATAATTCAAAGTGATTTATTTATAAATCAAACATACTGAAAAGGGTTTGATAAAATTTAGATTTCAAATGGAGTTTGAAAACAAATTAAAATATTTTTTGAAATAAAGACAAATGTCTATTTTTAAAATTAATAATAGACCCTAAAAAATAAATGAAATATTCTAAATTTGACTTTAGAATATGTTAATAAATAGTATTAAAATATATTCAAGGTTTGGCAAAGGTTTGAATTCAAATGGAGTTTGAATTGTTTGAATAAAAATCAAAAAATAAATTCAAAATAGAAAAAGAAAAACATTTTGTATAAAAAAACGAAACGAACCCAACCCACTATCTAGGCCCAGTCCAGCCCAACTCGCAGCCCATCTCCTCCCCCTCTCGCTAATCTTTTTTTCACTTAGAAGCAAACCCACGAAGTCACTGAACGCTCGGCCCCACACACACTCTCTCTCGCAGACAGCAAGGCCCCACACTGCCATGTCATCGTCATAAACCTCGTGGCCATTTTCACCATCACACCTCGCCGTTCTGCCGCGATTTAATTCTATTAAATTTGAGTAAATGGCCAGGTTAATTCCTCCAGAGACCACGCACCTTTAAACGCCTTCCTCCCCTCTTCCATTTCCCCCAAACATCGTCTCCTCTCTGCCACCGGGCTAGCCCAATTGGCCACTGCAAACCTTCTGCTCCGACGAGCCTCTCCGGCGAAATCCAGCATCGTCCGACCACCCCTTGCCTCCCAGTACACACGAGCCTGCTCCCCATCTTCTGGTGCTTCTCCCTGTACCACTCACTCGCTCGCGCGCGCTCCGAAACGTCGGCAAGGACCACCTCTGAGCGCCGACGTCGTCTGCCACTCCTCCGGCGAACTCCCTAGGTAGTTTCCGTCCACCCCTATCCCTCTCGATGATGCTCCTGTGATCCCCGCACTCTCCCGCATCTAACGCCACCTTTCTTTTACTTTCTGGTAGCCTGTGACCTCGCCCCCATAGTCGAACAGAGGCACCTGGCATCGCAACAAGCTCCGGCGAGCAATAGCCACTTCTCCAGTGCACCCCTCGACGAACTGACCCCACCTTGAGCTTCACTGCAACCACGTGAGCACGATAAGCGTCTCCGTTCCATCCCGCGCGATCTAAATCGTCGGCAACCTCATCGTCTGAGCGCGTGCCGCCGTCCGCCGCCACTAGCGCCACCAAGTTTTGGTTAGGCTCCTGTACACCGTTAGATCATAATCGCGTGGCTACGATAGAATCTTAAGCGAAGCGGTATCAGACGATCTGTGTCATGCAATTTAAATGAACTCATGCGGCCTGCGCAGCTCGATCCACCCAAAGCGGTATCGTCCAGTAAGAATGAGCCAGGTGTCCAGAGTTTGATTTAAAACAGAAATTTTGATCTATTAGATATGCAAACTTGCAAAATTCATAAATTTTAATCTACACGTCCAAAGTTTACAAATTTTATATCAATGGAATCAGCAGAACAAGTACTTTCCAACCATGCACTATGTTTAATGAATTGCTTCTGGAAACTTAGTTGTTTTTGCAGAAACTTGTGTAGGCATAATTTGAATATAAAATTATTCCCGAAATATTTTTATGGTAAAATCTTTGGAAAATGGATTGTTTTGAACCTACTGACCATAGAAACCAACTTATGGATTTAAAAGTGTATTTTGTGAAGCCAAAGAATAAATCTTTGAATTAGAACATTTCTAGTCAAATAAAAATATTGTTTATGTGTTAAAAATACTTTTTGAGTAAAAACTTTGGAAAATGATTTTAATTAAACTCTCTGACCCTAAACACCAAGTTTTGGGACTTAAAAACATATTTGATGAACCATAGTGTTAAAAACATTTCTAGCAAATAAAAATATTGTTTGATATAAAAATGGAATTTAGGTGGAACCTTTTTGCAAATGAGTTAATATTAAACCATTTAACCATAAACACTAACATTTGTGTTTAAATAATATATTTGGCTAAACCTACAAATTATTACTTTGATATAAATCATTTTAGCAAAACAAAATGATTTAAATGGCCATTTTCACCAACTTGACATTAAATGGTTTTACCACTTTTGTAAATGACCAATATGAGCTTTAAAATGTTTAGAGCCTAATAGAAACCACTTCTCCAAATAAAACCATCTTTTGCATGCTTGCATGCATTGCCTTGTTTTTGTTATTTTATGAGGTGAATTGTTTGAATGCTAGTTGAATATATGTTTGCTTGATTGAATTGTAGTGAAGTTAGAAGAGTGTGATTTTTGCAAGATCAAGGAGTGAACCAATATTCTCTACTAAAAAGGCAAGTGACACTATCATCCATGTCCTACTATTTTCACTACACTTAGTGGTATTTTTGTAGTATGCATGATAGGGCCACTATATTACTATGCTATGCAATGTCCTATTAGTAAATCTATCTTCCTTAGTGAAAACATCATAGTTGTAGTATGCTTAGCCCTGCTATATACTTGGGGTGGGAATACCATATCATGATTATGTGAAGTGTTGGAAAAATATATATTTTATATAATAAAACAAGTACTCAATGAACCACCTAGGTGGAATGAGGATACTCAATTTTGGACAAGGTGGCAACAAAGGGAACCATGTTTATATGGCTATCTTTTTGTATGTGCACAAGAAGAAACCACCCAGGGACTTAGAGATTAAACATGTTTCTCGTACAGTGGCTTCCGTGTGCAGCCACATGCTAAATGGGCTCTGGCTTAGTCAACTACATAGTGGAAGACCCTTGCATTGGCATCTTCAGGTGAACTAGAATTGTGTATGGAAATATATCCCTACATTGGTGCCTGGTAGACAAGCTAGCATGGTGTATTCGGAGGACTTCTATTGAAAGACTTTGTCACATTCTCGATCTGTCCGGTACTCCATTTGGTGTGTACTTATCCAGCGGCCACTGGTGGCGTCAAGACGAGATTGTGTCATGTGGGTAAAGTGTACAACTTCTGCACAAGATCAAATTCTAAGTACTTAGTCGTGTCCCCGGTTACGGACAACTCTGAGCAACTAAGGCCTGAAGGTATGGAAGATCTCGACATTCCAATTTCTCAAAGTAAAACTTGATGGTGACAATAAGGGATTAGAAGCACTTGGAGTTTTCCAAGGAGTTCAGAAAGATTTGTCAAAAGATCAAAACTATTTTAAAAAGATAGGATAAAATTATATTGCTTTCTGCAAATGAGCCGAAACTCTACTTAGCCAAATATGCATGTAATGATAGGATCCACTTATTTCTACATAGTACTGAAACTTGCCAATACAATTCAAATGTATTGACCCTTGTGGCTAAAACTTATTATGTTGCAGGTTTGTTTGATGTTAGTGAAGTGTGTTGAATAGGATAACAAGTCTACAACCAACATGATTGCCTGTGGCACTTTGAAGATGAAGGACTCCATGCTATATAGATATTCTACTGAATTGTAATGTGATAGCCAAATGAGCTATGTAAGATGTAATGAATTATTTTATTCTTGGTTATAAAGTTGTATTATGACCTTTGTTTCTTGATATTACATCTTAACTGTGGATACTATCTATTGATCCAGGGACTAGCATTGTAAACACAGGGATCTCTACCTTATTAAAGGTTGGGACCTCTACAGATGGTATCAGAGCACTGTGTTTCCTGTAGGATTGTAACCCTAGGAATAGACAAAACCCTTAGAAAAATAGGAGTTGTTTTCGTTCCAAAACTTATTTACAAACAATCTTGTAAACTCTTCCCTCAACCTTTTTGATTTTGGTTCTACATCTCTTCCTTTTCAACTTGATGGATAAAGCCTCTACCATGACCAATGAATTCAACTTTAGTTTCACCAAGGAGTTCAACTTAGACATCACTAAGGACTACAAGTGGGAACCAAGAGACGTTAGATTGCCTACCAAAAACATTGATATCATGTTAGTGTATGGATCATATTGATCTATGAGGTATGACTATACTAGGTTGATTGTTTCAAGAAAACTTGTTGTTTCCTTCAACTCATGAGTTAAGCTCATAAGTTGTTAAATGAATAGTTGCTTGTTGATTGTCTGATTGAACTTGATTGTTTTGGGTGGTGTGTTCGAACTTCTTTAGACCTATCCATCATTACTTATCCCTATCAAACCAACAGATGCCTCCCCGTCGTGCGAACCCCAACCAAAACAACAACAATAACGCCACTCCCGAGATGCAGTAGTTGATTACAGCTCAAGATCAACTTATGCAGATGATGACGCAATTTATGCAAGATCAGAACAACAATGACAACAATAATAACAACAACAATCAGAATAATCCTCCAGCACATGACATGCTCACCAGGTTTCTGAAACTGAGGCCTGCAAGGTTCTCTGGAACAACTGATCCAATGGTAGCCAATGACTGGTTACGTTCGGTGAACAAGGACTTAGTGACTTTTGGCTACACCGACGAGGAAAAAGTTAGGTTTGCAGCATTTTTGCTTGAAGGGCCAGTAGCAACATGGTGGGACAACTTTCAGATCACCACTCCCCTTGAGGATGTGACTTGGGATATTTTTGAGGATGGTTTCCGTACATCTCACATCTCATCTGTAGTGATGAACTTGAAGAAAAAGGAGTTTCACAATCTGAAACAGCATCACCTCAGTGTGGCTGAGTACATTGAAGAATTCAACAATCTAGCACGCTATGCACCGGATGAAGTTGATACAGATGCTAAGAGGAAGGATAAATTCCTCGAAGGACTTAATGATGATTTGAACCTGCAGCTGTCAGTTTCCTATGTCCCAACTTATCAATCACTCTGTGACAAAGCCACCATCTTGGAAAACAAGATGAATCAAGTTGAGAACAGAAAGAGGAAGCATAAACTCAAGTATCACTCAGGATCATCACAAAAGAAGCGTTCATTCAAAAAGAACAATGAAGATTCTGAACCACATCAGCATCACTACAGCAACAATGGAAGTGATAATAATGGAAATGATGCTGACAATGGAGATGACCTTGGTCAGAACCAACATGACAATTTCAGGAAGAAAGACATTAGCTAGTTGCAGTGCTATAATTATAAGGAACTTGGACACTATGCATCAGACTGTCCTGAGAAGAAAAAGAAAAAGGATGCTAGAACCTCCAATGGAAATGACTCCTATGTGACCCAGAAAGGACATGTGAACCACATTGACATGGATGGGAACCTTGAAGAAATAGAGGATGTGGATGTCAGGAATTAGTTAACTCAGTTGAGTCAAATAAGGATTCCTTGTTGGATATCAATCATTAACCCATAGTCAAGTGAATCATCAATGTAACCCTATAAGACTTTCTTTTAAGGGTGGTAGTACCCTAGATGTCTTCAAGCCAACTTGTAACCTCTAGCCTTCCCAAATCTCGGGACGAGATTTCTTTTAAGGGTGGTAGCCTGTCACATCCCAAAATTTTCCAAATTTTGAAATGTGAAAAATAAATAAACAAAATAAATAGTTGTTGAAATTTAGGGTGAAAAGAAACTTTTTGGTTCCAAATGGAAACATCAAAACCTATTTTGATCAAATAAATCCTAAAGGGATTTAAAAAGGTAAACAAATAATAAATAAAGTTATAAAAGTTGGAATCACCATTTTTGGATCTTTAAATAAAAAGATATGGTTTTTATAAACAATGGAAGTAATAAATAAATAAATAAGGGCTATTTTTAAAGGCCAAAATTGAAACTTGGCCAAGAAAATAAAATAAAATATTTTTGTTTAATAAAAAGAGTAAAGGATTATTTAAATAAAATCATGAGGATTTATTATTATCCTATTTCATTTAGGTAAAGACATTTCCCATTTTAAATGAACATTAAAACATAATAAAGTATTTTAAATAATAATTCAAAGTGATTTATTTATAAATAAAATCTACTGAAAAGGGTTTGATAAAATTTAGATTTCAAATGGAGTTTGAAAACAAATTAAAATCTTTTTGAAATAAAGACAAATGTCTATTTTTAAAATTAATAATAGACCCTAAAAAAATAAAAGAAATATTCTAAATTTGACTTTAGAATATGTTAATAAACAGTATTAAAATATGCAAGGTTTGGAAAAGGTTTGAATTCAAATGGAGTTTGAATTGTTTGAAAAAAATCAAAACAGAAATTCAAAATAGAAAAAGAAAAACATTCTGTATAAAAAAAATGAAACGAACCCAACCCACTATCAAGGTCCAGTCCAGCCCAACTCGCAGCCCATCTCCTCCCCCTCTCGCGAATCGTTTTTCACTCAGAAGCAAACGCACGAAGTCACTGAATGCTCGCCCCCCCCCACACACACACTCTCTCTCTCTCTCTCTCGCAGACAGTCAGGCCCCACACTGCCCTGTCATCGTCATCAATCTCGCGGCCGTTTTCCCCATCACACCTTGCCGTTCTGTCGCGATTTAATTCTGTTAAATTTGAGTAAATGGCCAGGTTAATTCCTCCAGAGACCACGCACCTTTAAACGCCTTCCTCCCCTCTTCCATTTCCCCCAAACATCGCCTCCTCTCTGCAACCGGGCTATCCCAATTGGCCGCTGCAAACCTTCTGCTCCGACGAGCCTCTCCAGCGAAATCCAGCATCGTCCGACCACCCCTTGCCTCCCAGTGCACATGAGCTTGCTCCCCATCTTCTGGTGCTTCTCCCGGTATCACTCACTCGCTCGTGCGTGCTCCAAAACATCGGCAAGGACCACCTCCTAGCATCGTCGTCTGCCACTCCTCCGGCGAACTCACCAGGTAGTTTCCGTCCACCCCTATCCCTCTCGATGATGCTCCTGTGATCTCCGCACTCGCCCGCGTCTAACGCCACCTTTCTTTTACTTTCTGGTAGCCTGTGACCTCGCCCCCATAGTAGAACAGAGGCACCTGGCGTCGCTGCAAGCTCCGGCGAGCAATAGCCACTACTCCAGTGCACCCCTCGACGAACTGACCCCACCTTGAGCTTCACTGCAACCACGCGAGCACGGTAAGCGTCTCCGTTCCTTGCCACGCGATCTAAATCGTAGGCAACCACACCGTCGGAGCGCGCGCCGCCGTCCGCCGCCGCTAGCGCCGCCTAGTTTCGATCAGGCTCCTGTACACCGTTAGATCATAATCGCGTGGCTATGATAGAATCTTAAGCGAAGTGGTATCGGACGATCTGTGTCGTGCGATTTCAATGAAATTCTGCGGCCTGCGCAGTTCGATCCACCCGAAGCGGTATCGTCCAGTAAGAATGAGCCACGTGTCCAGAGTTTGATTTAAAACAGATATTTTGATCTATTAGATATTTAAACTTGCAAAATTCATAACTTTTAATCTACACGTCCAAAGTTTACAAATTTTATATCAATGGAATCAGCAGAACATGTACTTTCCAACCATGTAATTTGTTTAATGAATTCCTTCTGGAAACTTAGTTGTTTTTGCAGAAACTTGTGTAGGCATAATTTGAATATAAAAATTATTCTAAAAACATTTTTATGGTAAAATCTTTGGAAAATGGATTGTTTTGAACTTACTGACCATAGAAACCAACTTATGGATTTAAAAGTGTATTTTGTGAAGCCAAAGAATAAATCTTTGAATTAGAACATTTCTAGTCAAATAAAAATATTGTTTATGTGTTAAAAATACTTTTTGAGTAAAAACTTTGGAAAATGAATTGAATTAATCTCTATGACCATAAACACCAATTTTTGGGACTTAAAAACATATTTGATGAACCTTAGTAAATTATTAATTGTTAAAAACATTTCTAGCAAATAAAAATATTGTTTGATTTAAAAATGGAATTTATGTGGAACCTTTTTGCAAATGAGTTAATATTAAACCATTTAATCATAAACACTAACATTTGTGTTTAAAGAATATATCTGGCTAAACTTACA
The DNA here is from genome assembly GCA_916181665.1 of Avena sativa. Taxonomy (NCBI): domain Eukaryota; kingdom Viridiplantae; phylum Streptophyta; class Magnoliopsida; order Poales; family Poaceae; genus Avena; species Avena sativa. The sequence continues at coordinate 148,454,353 of OV702284.1, forward strand.
AATTATTACTTTGATATAAATCATTTTAGCAAAACAAAATGATTTAAATGGCCATTTTCACCAACTTGAATTTAAATGGTTTTACCACTTTTGTCAATCACCAATATGAGCTTTAAAATGTTTAGAGCCTAATAGAAACCACTTCTCCAAATAAAACCATCTTTTGCATGCTTGCATGCATTTCCTTGTTTTTGTTATTTTATGTGGTGAATTGTTTGAATGCTAGTTGAATATATGTTTGCTTGATTGAATTGTAGTGAAGTTAGAAGAGTGTGATTTTTGCAAGATCAAGGAGTGAACCAATATTCTCTACTAAAAAGGCAAGTGAAACTATCATCCATGTCCTACTATTTTCACTACACTTAGTGGTATTTTTGTAGTATGCATGATAGGGCCACTATTTTACTATGCTATGCTATGTCCTATTAGGAAATCCATCTTCCTTAGTGAAAACATCATAGTTGTAGTATGATTAGCCCTTCTATATACTTGGGGTGGAATACCATATCATGATTATATGAAGTGTTGGAAAAATATATGTTTATATAATAAAACAAGTACTCAATGAACCACCTGGGTGGAATGAGGATACTAAATTTTGGACAAGGTGGCAACAAAGGGAACCGTGTTTATATGGCTATCTTTTTGTATGTGCACTAGAAGAAACCACCCAGGGACTTAGAGATTGAACATGTTTCTCGTACAGTGGCTTCCGTGTGCAGCCACATGCTAAATGGGCTCTGGCTTAGTCAACTACATAGTGGAAGACCCTTGCATTGACATCTTTAGGTTAACTATAATTGCGTATGGAAATATATCCCTACATTGGTGCTTGGTAGACAAGCTAGCATGGTGTATTGGGAGGACTTCTATGGAAAGAATTTGTCACATTCTCGATCTACCGGTACTCCATTTGGTGTGTACGCCTCCAGCGGCCACTGGTGGCGTCAAGACGAGATTGTGTCATGTGGGTAAAGTGTACAACTTCTGCAGAAGATCAAATTCTATGTACTTAGCTGTATCCCCGGTTACGGACAACTCTGAGCAACTAAGGCCAACATGATTGCTTGTGGCACTTTGAAGATGAAGGACTCCATGCTATATAGATATTCTACTGCATTGTAATGTGATAGCCAAATGAGCTATGTAAGATGTAGTGAATTATTTTATTCTTGGTTATAAAGTTGTATTATGACCTTTGTTTCTTGATATTACATCTTAACTGTGGATGCTAGATATTGATCCAGGGACTAGCATTGTAAACATAGGGATCTCTACCTTATTAAAGGTTGGGACCTCTACACTAATGCATTATGTGAAAGACATATTTGTGATTGGAAATGATGTATCTTTTGTTGACAAAGGTTAAGAATTTCATCTCGATGAAATACTTAGGCAAAACCCGAATATTTGGCATCGATGTCTATAAGGATAGATTGAGACGTTACTATGGTTGTGCCGAGAGTACATAGATGAGATATTGAAATAAGTTCAATATAGAAACTACAAGAAAAGTTATTGTAGCATAGGAAGGATTGAATCAAGATTTAAGTGTATTGACACTTAGTGAGTAAAATCACAAGAATATTTTGATTAATCATGTCTTGATATGTACACATCCAGATAGTTCCTATGCTCTAAATGTTATGAGCATATACCAGAATGACTCATAAGATGATCATTAGACGATAGTAAGGATATTCTTATGATCGTTAGAAGAACTAAGAATATGTTATTTATGTAGAGATGACGCTTAGATAGATAGTTCATTGTAAAGTATTACATTAATACTGATTTTGTCACAAGATACAAATTAAGTTTATCTCAATTTAAACTAAGGGTGGCATAATGTAATGGAAAGGAAGTTCCATAACAGATTTGGATGAGTTCCAAAGTTAAGACATTATGACAGATACTACAACAAAAGGCTAAGTATACGACTGCTACTGTAGCAGCAAAAGAGGGCATTTGTGTCAAGTAGTTTGTTATCAAACTAGTTGTGGTTCACAGTGGTCTAGTACTATGAAGATATATTGTGCGACAATTGTATCAACATGTTTTAACCCCAAGGAACTAAAGGTCTCACCAAATAACCACATTTATACAATGCCATCTCATTGGAGAATGAGTGATACGTAGATACGCAAAGACATGAAAATACACATGGACTTAGAAATGTCAGATCCAAAGATTATGTTTACCACTAGCAATCATGTATATACAACACCAGAAAGCCATACGTGTTGAGTGTACAAGTTTTTTTAAACTAGATTATTGACTCCGGTGCAAGTGGGAGACTATTGGAGATATGCCCCAAGAGGAAATAATAAAATGGTTATTATCATATTTTTGTGTTTATGATAAATGTTTGCATAACATGCTATAATTGTATTAACCGGAAACATTAAAACTTGTGTGTTTTATAAACATAAAAGAGTCCCTAGTAAGCCTCTTGTTAAAGTAGCTTGTTGATTAATAGATGCCCATGGTTTCTGATCATGAACATTGGATATTATTAATAACAAGGTCATATCATTAGAAGAATGATGTGATGGACACACTCCTATAGTTAGCATAGCATAAGATCAAGTCATTTAGAGTTCTTTTGCTATAAGCTTACAAATACATAGTAACCTATTCATTCAACAATGATATCATGTTAATCACCATCACCGGATGGATGCTTTGATGACATCAAACACCACTTCATAACTGGGTGGTTATAAAGGTGGCATTAGGTATGCTGAAAGTATGTGTTGAGGAACATGGATCAAGAGTGGGATTTGTCCATCCACATGACGGATATATATACTCTAGGACCTCTCGGTGGAATGTCATCCAATTGGCTTGCAAGCATGTGACTATGTCATAAGGGATGTCATATCACGGAACGAGTAAAGAGTGCTTACCGGTAATGAGGTTGAACTAGGTATAGAGATACCGACGATCAAACCTTGGATAAGTAAAGTATCGTGTGACAATGGGAATCCGTATCATATGTAAATGGTTCATTGCATCACAATATAATCATAGAAATATGTGGGAGACATATGAATTTCCAGATTCCTCTATTTGTTATTAATCAGAGAGGTGTCTCGGTCATGTCTGCATAATTCACAAACCATAGGGAGAAACACTTAAGGATTCGATGTTGTTTAGTACAAATGGAATATGAGTTGGAGACCAAATATTGTTCGGAGTCTTGGATTGGATCAAGGACATCATGACGAGATCCGGTGTAACACTACGGTTCTAAAAATACCGTAGCTTCTATGTGACATGCCAATCCCCGGATCAGTTCATTGGCCCACAATAGAATAAAGATGAATAACATAGCAAAATATCTGTGTATCATCAATAACGAATGATCCAGAGTAACATTATTACAATAAGGCTTAGCTCTAGGCTAGCTCAACTTATTCAAGTAGCAACATAAATAAAATAACTCCTCCATTCTTCAAATTTCCCATAAGTGAACAAGTGTCGAGTGGAGTACCACGACCTAATCGATCACTCAGAATCTGAATATCCTGCAACATGAAACGTAGTAGCCTCGAAGGGTCAATACATGGAATTTATGGTAAGTAGAGCTATTAAAGGAGACAATATTGCTAGCATCTACTTGCATATTTGTTCAGTGGAGCTGTGGTTAGCTTGAATTTGCAAATACCTTTGTCCTACTTTCATAAACAGTTTTGTCTTTCTTTTAAAAGATCCCAAATAAGTTAACCCACCAACATTAAAGCAATTAGGAAATTAGAATGGGCAATAAACATGTCATGAACTCAATATCAAGCAACTCAGATGTCCATAACCAGGGACACGACTAATGAATTAGATTATACACCCTGCAGGGGTTAGTTCACTTTACCCATGTGACTTGGCCAGCCCATTTCGTACCACCACTCTTCTATTGGGTGATGATAGTGAGAAGTCCAAGAAGGGACCATTCGGGAAGTAGCTCCCCAAACCCGAAACGCACCGTACCAACCTACCAAAATTCTATATCTCTGGCTACATGGGTTCGAGTTACCACAACCTACTAAGTCCAACCAACCGCCCATTTTATTATTGGCACATGGTTATACATGTAAGCTACCAAATAAAGAAGCCAATCATTTTTTCTTGATACCTGGGTGCCTTTCCGTAGTGATACCACCAAAAAATGTCAATCCCATCACACCCAGGAGGTTCATTGATTAAGTTGTTTTTAGTTTTGCAAACCAACACTTTTAGAAACAACTTTCAGTGATGTAACCCAGCCCTCGTTCATCATAGCACGGCTAAGCACATCTATCAACGGTGGCTCAACTATAAGAGATCCCTACCACATAGTAGGACATAGCATAGCGATAGTAATTCCTAATCATGCAACTAAAAAATACACAATAATGCATTGAAAATAGTAGGACAATAACATGAACAAATTAGCATCTACTTTCCTTGGCTGCAGTGGTCGAAGGAATAATCCTCACACGAGCAAGCATTGCACTTGTCACAATCTACACCATACAATTGTAACACATAAACAATCCAAACAGAACCACAGATAAATGCACAAATGCATGCATGACATATGAATGCAAGTCTCAGTAGCACATAGGCATTCTATGATATAAAAGACTACTGATGACATGCAAGAAACAATTTTTATGCATTCAAATCAATTGATAAGAAAATAATGATCCAAATAGTGGCTTCTAAGGAAAATAATAAGCCCAGGTCGTGTGCTGTGTGGTAAAATCTAGGATAAATGCCCACTTCATAGGAAAGATAATTTGTGACCAGGGCCAACTGGAATCACTCAAAAAGGATTTATAGAACTTTCTAAATAATGAAAATACTCTAGAAAGCCTTTTAATTGTTTATCCCACTTTCAGTACTGTAAGGCTACCTTTTTAATTCACTAAAAGATTCTACTTTTTCTACTGATTCCAGGGACATATCATTTGTAATTTTCTGAGAAATACTCAAATTACTATTATTTTAATACTCTAAAAAGGCCATTAATCTATTTAATTATTCACGGAAAAATCTTGGTGCAAAAGTCTAAACTAACTACACAGCAATGTTCTACGTGAAATTGTGAATCCAACGATACCTCATTTGTAATTTTTGTACTAGTAGATTAATTGATATGAATTTTACAAGATTAAACCAAAATCTGCAAATTTTATCCTATTTGTTTAAATCGGAAACAGGGCCGACCAGTCAAACGCTGAGTCAGCGCTGATGGGGCAGTTGACCAATCAAATTCAACAGCCCACGATTGATCTGGGCCGTTCATGGCCGATCCAGCAGCAGGGAAAGACGCGAAGGGGGATCTCACCGGGGCAGTGGCGGCGGGGCAGTTCCGACGGTCGTCGGCGGAGGCGAGGGGGAGTACGGTGTGCGGGGGGTGGTGATGGTTCTCAAGGGAGGCGACGGCGGTGCCTCGTGTGTCCGCGAGCGGCGGCGGTGGCTGGCTGAAGGCGCGGCGGCGGCACGCGGCTCCTGCGAGGCCGTGAGGGTGTTCCAGGGCGCGGGCTGCACGGGAAAAACCACGGGTCGTGTCAGTCGAAGGTGGGGAACACAATTAAGGGAAAAGGGGGTCGAGGGGAGAGCTGCCGTGGTGGCGGAGCTCATCACAGCGCTAATGGCGTCGGTAGTGGCAAGTCCGGCGAGCAATCACCGGAGATTGGCGGCGCATCGAGATAGGGTTGGAGGGGGTCCGCGTAGGGGAAGATCGGGGCTATATGGCGAGGCTAACAGGGGCTCGGGAGGTGTCCGATTTCGCGACGAACGCGCCTTGGCGTCCGTGTCCGATGCGGAAGTGGCGACGCCACGCTGGCAGGTGGGGCCCCCATGTAGTGGCGCGGGATAGCGGGCTGGCGGTGCAGGCGCGCACGCGCGTAGCGCTTAGTGCGTGCCGCCCGGTCAGGCTGGCTGGCTGCTGTCAGGGCCCCGTGTGTGTCGGTGCTGGGCTGCGGCTGGCAGCGCCCTGCTCTCTTTCTTTTTTTTCTTCTTTTTTTTTGATTTTTCTTCAGGGATGAACAGTAGCTGAATTTGATAGAAACAGTCTGAACTTGTCTGGACTGAATCCAAATTTCCACAAATCTTCAGCAGGTCATAACTTTTGATCCAGACCTCTGATTGAGGCGATTCAAAGTGATACGGGTTCGTGGTGGACCCCTCTACGTACCTGTGCCTTCAAAATAACTAAACTAAAATTTTCTAGTAGATGCAAGGCAGAAACCAAGCATTCATGTGTATGTGACAATAGGCATATGCAAGTGGAGTTTGACAAAAAGTTTGAACTGATTTTTTTGCAATGATGCTCATGATGCAATGACATGTATGATATGCAGTACCAAATCTAAAATTTGGGATGTGACATCCAGAATGGTCCGGAGAATAAGATTCATATAAGGAAAGTCCAATTCCGGGGTTCAAAAATGTTTTCGGTGTTTTCACCAGAAGCTTCTAGATAGTTCTGGAAGGTCCACCATCCCGTAGGGGGGGAACATGGATGCGAAATTCCCTAGTGGGGCATGCGGCATGGTGCCCTATGTCAAGTCGGCCAAGACTAGGAAGTGGGAATCAAACTCTAGTTTCAATAGTCAAACTCTAATTTGAAAAGTCAAATCCCAATTTGGGAAGTCAAAATCCTAGTGGAGGAAGGGAAGGAAACCTACATGGGAGAGGTTTCCATCTCCCTCCCCAAGCCTCCGGCCACATGTTGTGTTGGGGGAGGACTCAGCCTCCCCCTTTCCGCCTCTCCCATCCATAAAAGGAGGGGAGGGGCCACACCCCTCCACCCCAAACCCTAGGTCGCCGACCCTTGCTCCCAAGTCGCCGGCGCCATAGACCCTCTAAACCGCCGCTCCCTATACCCTAGCCACCAGCGCCCTCCTACCCTCGGTGTATAAACCCTAGCCATCGAGGCCCTCTCTAATCCACCATAACTGCTCCAGCTTAGGCGAAGCCCTGCAGGATCTACACCTCCACCACCACCACACCGTCATGCTGCTAGAATCGCGAGGAGATCTAGAAACCTCCACTGCCTGCTAGGACAAGCGAGAGGAAGGTATTTCATCGAGTACCAAACATGTGACCGACTACGGAAGCACTGCCGGAACGTGGCACCGGAAGGATCGTCTTCGCGATTGATACGTCGTAAATGTATCTATAGTTTTTATGCTCCATGCTTGTTTTGTATCGATTTTCTTATGATTTTGTCTACACTTTGAGCTATTTTTATAAATTTTCTGGAACTAACCTATTGACAAGATGCCGCAGTGCCAGTTGCCTGTTTTGTGCTATTTTTGGTTTTAGAAAAGCTACTAAGGAAATATTCTCGGAATTTGACGGGACAAAAGCCAAAATAAATATTTTACCAGAAGGAACACGAAGTCTGAAGGGCAGCCGAAGGGGTCCTCAAGGCGGCCACACCCTAGGGCGGCGTGTCCTAGCGAGGGCGCCAGCCCTAGGTGTGGGCCCCTCGGGTGCCCACCGACCTTGCCCCTTCGTCTATAAAAGCACCCCTATGCAGAAACCCTAAGTGCCCGATCAAATCTCCACCAAATAGTCTGTAGTTGCCGCCACCATCATCCCAAGAACGGGGGGTCCAAAGCCCTTCCCGACACCCTACCGGAGGGGAGATATCATCATGGAGGCCTTCTTCATCACCATGCCAGCCTCCAGAGTGATGCGTGAGTAGTTCACCCTTGGACTATGGGTCCATATCGTAGCTAGATGGTTGTTTCTCCTCCTTTGTGCAATCATGTTTAGATCTTGTGAGCTTCGTTCATGGTCATGATCATCTATTTGTAATCATATATGTTGTGTTTGCGGGGATCCTATGGATATTGAGATACTATGTCAGATTGATTATTGATTCTATCATGTCTATGTTATTTGTGATCTTGCATGATCTTCGTTGTTCGTAGATGCTTTGGCCAAGTAGATGCTTGCAACTTCAAGAGGGAGTATTTATGCTCGATAGTAGGTTCATGCCTCTAGTAATCTGGGGAAGTGACAGAAATCTCTAAGGTTGTAGTTGTGCTGTTGCTACTAGGGAGAAAACAACAATCCTTTGTCCATGGGGCAATTGTATTGTTTACTTTACACACATTGCTTAATGCAACTATCTGTTGCTTGCAACTTAATACGAGAAGTGGTTCAGATGATAACCTGAAGGTGGATTATTAGTCATAGATGTAGTTGGATTATGTTCTATGTATATTGTTGTAATGCCCAAACAAATCTCATAGGAGTCAAGATGTCTAGTATATGCATTGTTATGCTTTCTCAAACTTTTAATTGCCCCGCTGTAATTTGTTCACCCAACATGCTATCTATCTTAAGTTGAACACCTCTAGTGAACTGTGGACCCCGGTCCAATCTTTATCATTGATATTCCATCTACTGTTACTATTACTGTTTACTTCCAACAAGCAACTACTATCTTCCACACTATTCGTTTAATCCTTTGTTTTCAACAAACTGGTGAGATTGACAACTGATACGTTGGAAACGTATCTATAATTTTTGATGCTCCATGCTTGTTTAGTATGTACTTTGCTTTACTTGTCCACACTTTGAGGTGCTTTTTACATGTTTTCTGGTACTAACCTATTAACAAGTTACAACAGTGCCAGATGCATGTTTTCTAGCTAGTAATTGCATTGTTATGCCTTGCTCAGTTCCTGTCAATTGCCCCGTTGTAATTTGTTTAACCTTCATGCCATGTTGTTTATCTAAGGAGAGCACCTCTAGTGACTATGGACCCCAGTCCAATCTTTACCATTGATACATCTTCCACTGTTACTTGTTTACTTACTGCAAACCATTACCTTCCACACCATACGTTTAATACTTTGTTACAGCAAACCGGTGAGCTTGAGAACCTCACTGTTTCGTTGGGACAAAGTCTTGAGTTTGTGTTGTGCAGGTCTCCGTGTTGCTTACAACACCTGTATGACGTTTCCTTCCTCCTTTTGGTTCGATAACCTTGGTCTTTACTGAGGGAAGACTTGCTGCTCTGCTAATTCACACCTTGCTCTTGGGGTTTCCAACGAAGCACTCCTACATCAACTTAGGCGCCATCAACAAGTTTTCTGGCGCCGTTGCCGGGGACTAAAAGGTTATCAAACTTCTTCCTCCCCGTCAAGCCAACAAGTTTTCTGGCGCCGTTGCTGGGGAGGCTAAGGACGTCTTCACTAGGGGAGTCCTTCACTTCCTTTCTCTTTACTTTGTTTTTAGTTTGCTTTGTTTCTTTTGCTTGGTTTTGTTCGCCTCTTTTCAAAAAACCCAAAAAAAATTAGTCTAGCTTGGTTTGCTTGCCTTATTCAAAAACACAAAAAAATTAGTTCCTGCTCTAGTTGCCACCTTGCTCTAGCTCACCATGTTGCTCCCCTAGTTCTCTCTGAAAAATCTTGCAATAGGTAGTGGCTCCATAATTGGGAAAAATAATATTTAAGAATTCTTTAATTATGTTAGCAAGCATGAGGATATTGAGGATAAATCTATAGCTGAACTTGCTCCTAATTATGAGATTGCTGTAGCTTCTTTAGTTAATATGTTGGAGGCTAGGTTTGTTAGCCTTAACCCCTTCATACAATTCTTATTCCTAAAACTAAAAGAAGAGAAGAATGTTGAAAAAAGGGAATTCATCCTTGAAACGTTATCAAAAGAATTCCATGAAGTTGCTAGGAAGGCCAAAAAGGTTTTTGAATGTTTCAATATGCTAGGTTAAAGTGTAGATGTTATGGGTATTTCTGATAAAAATAAGCCTACGGAGGAATTCAATATACCCATAGCCTATAAGCTTGTTGGAATGCATGAAGCTTTGAAAATAACTTCGATTGGATTGCCCCTGAAAATATTTTTGATCAAGGTAATAGAGAAAAGAGAGATGAGAAAGGATCCTCCAAAACCCATTTGGATGAGATACCTTTCATAGTTGAAGATAAAGCAAGATTTGATGTTAATGCTTCCTCATTTGAAAATACTTGATTCTTCTTGCTTCTTGTGCCTAACTTAAAGGCGTGAAAGAAAAGTACTTGTTGGTAGATAACCCAAGAGTTTCCTAGAGTCTTGGAAGTTATTACTACTATAATGACCTCTCCTTATCCTTTATGTTTGCTTTTTTGTGCTAAGAATAACCTCTAATGAGAGGGGAGTAAGATTTGAGGAGTTGCTGTCCCGAAACAGATTTCTGTCCTCCACCAAAAAAATTGTGAGGAGGCTCTGTAATTAGGATTGAGCTCAAAATTTATGAATAAATCCCCCATTATGTTGGATAACTTTCGTTAGTTCAACACTTTTTTATTTGAGCAACAGAAGATGTTCGGAAAAAAATTCGTTTCTACCTGCTGGTCTGTTTTGACAGATTTCTGCCATTATTTGCATTTGCTTCTTATTGATTCCTTTTTGAGCTCTCTTCAGGTAAATTGAGTTTATTTGAAGGAGTTACTTCAGTAGATTGTGTTTTTAGTGAAAAGCTTTGCAGTTCCAAAGATTTTCCAGTGGTCTAATATCTTTTGAATAAGCTAATGTTGCTAATGAAGATTGTGTGAAGTTTTGTATGAAGGAAAATTTTCAGGTGTAGAGAGAGAATGATGCAATGAGATGAAGGATGGACAAAAGCTCAAGCTTGGGGATGCCACCATGGTGTCATCCCAAGAAATATTCAAGAGGTACAAGCGTCAAAGCTTGGAGATGCCCAAGGCATCCCCTTCTTCATCAATAAAAAGCTCAGGTCTGCCTAGACACTTTGTTTTTATTGTTTCATGCAAAGTTGTGTTGTTTTTGGAGCGTCTTAGTTTTCGTTTGCTTTGCTTAGTTCGTTAGTTTTCTTTAGTAGTTTGGACCCCCGCTCTCGCTGTGTTGTTTTGCAAATAAGTTTGCTTGGTGTTTGGAAAGGAGTAGTAAGTTCTTGCTTGAAGTGCAAGAGGAGCTTGCATTGACTGTGACTTAGACTTTAGAATGACATGCTAGTTGTTTTTTTCGCATTATGCTTAGTGATTATTGCTGTAGCATGTCTTGTTACAAACAATTGGGATTGCTTAGTGTGCCTTGAAGAAATTATGCGTTGTTTTAGCATGCAAAAGCATAGTATTGTGGTATTCTCCTTTGATGTTTTTCTTGGATTGACTTGGCACATGCTCACACCATGTTATGACTATGACAAGTCACCATTAGCCTCTATGATCATTTAGTCCTTGACTTGTAGTACCACTCTTTTCTTTGATTAGTTTGCTTTGTTGCATTGCATAATTATGGCCATTACTGCTCTCTTAGTTGGTTGCTCCCAGTCTTTTGCTAGCCTCCACTTGTATGAGTAAGTTCTACTCATGCTTCCAACTCCCAAGAAACCAAGTTATTCCAAAGTGTCCACTATAAACTCCTATGCATGGTGTGTTATACCATTCCAAGTATATTCTTGTTTTCAACTATCCTCCAAATTAAAAACTATTTTGTTACCTCACGAACTTGATGGAACATTTTATTATTTGCCCCTAATAAACTTGAACCATTGAGGCAACTTTGTTGTATATGCTTGCACTTATAAGTTGTGATTAGCAGAACCGTGCTGTCACAGGGAACGTTTTTAACATTGCATTTGTACTTTTTGTACTCCGTTGATATCATGCTATTTTGTCTATGGATGTTACCGGTGTGAAATGAAGTGGGAAATTGTAAGTTCATGGAGTTTGTATTCTGTGTTAGAGAAACGCCTGGGCCTCTAGCCTAAGCCAAGCCTAATCCTGGTGGAAACTTGCAGAATCACCATAGTGACATCTATGAAGCATTCTTGTTATATAAAAAAATAGAGAGACACATTGAGAAAAGAGGAAAGAGAGAAAAAAGCACCATATTCCCATGGTACATAAGAAGAATTGCTGAGATGCTCATTGTCTGCTTGCCTTATCATTTTGGTTATGGGAAAGCTCCTGTGCCATGTGCAAGGGGTACCCCGTTAGCGGTTCTCAATGATATGCAAAAACTTACAGTGACAAGAACTTGCCTGGGCCCTAAGTTGAGTATCCATGAGGTGTAGCCCTCATAGTCAAGGGACTTGAGATTGCCAACTTATACTTTGTCAAGCATATACTCCAGCTTTGCCACTTTAACCTTAACCACTTCAAGATTCTTATGATAGGGGCAATGAGGGCTGAAAGCTAATAAGTACCATAATTTTTGGAATCTCTTTTTGAAACTTGTAATCCCTGCTTCCTTTACAAAAAGGCCTTTCTTCCACCACTATTGAGACTCCACCTTCTACCTTTAGGCACCATTAAGAGAGCAGAGTTGTCATTCTGTGGGCAATGTTCCAAAGCTTATTAATTGATGCATATTGTGTTATTACTTGCTCTTGTTGCTATTTGTTTCTAGTCACCCTTGTGAACTTTGCAGGTGTCCTATGCATTATATTGGTACTCTGTGAGGGACAAGATGATTGCCACTATGCTATGTTTTCTGCATGTGAAACAAACAAACGTTTTTCAATGCATATTATTCATGATCTTTGTTTGTAGCTTGTCATGTTGCATGCATAGTTACTATGTCCTATTGTTAGAACTCCATATTTCATGCACATGTTTAGAGTTCTTTGATCCCAGCTTTCAATGTTTGCAAATGGTTGGATCTTTATTGTGAGGGTGCATGTCACCTCAAAAATTATAATTTTATCACTTACCTACTCGAGGACGAGCAGGAGTTAAGCTTGGGGATGCTGATACGTTGGAAACGTATCTATAATTTTTGATGCTCCATGCTTGTTTAGTATCTACTTTTCTTTACTTGTCCACACTTTGAGGTGCTTTTTACATGTTTTCTGGTACTAACCTATTAACAAGTTGCAACAGTGCCAGATGCCTGTTTTCTGTTGTTTTTGGTTTCAGAAAAGTTAGTAAATAAATATTCTCGGAATTGGACGGGACGAAGGACAAAGTCAATAACTTTCTATGGGGAACAAGAACTCCAGAGGAGAGACGAGGAGGCCGGCCAGGGGGGCCAGACCCACCCTAGGTGCGGGTGGGCCCTACCCCGAGCCTAGGTAGGGTTTTCCCTCCCTAGCAGCCGCCTCGGTCTCCCCCTTCGCCTATAAGAAGCCCCCAATGCAGAAACTCTGAGGACCCGATCAATATTCCACGAAACCGTCTGTAGCCACCGCCACCATCGTCTCTAGATCGGGGGGATCTGAAGCTCTTCCTAGCACCCTGCCGGAGGGGAGATCATCCCGGAGGCCTTCTCTCCGGTATGATTCGTGAGTAGTTCCACCTTGGACTATGGGTCCATGTAGTAGCTAGATGGTTGTATCTCCTCCTTTGTGCTTTCATGTATAGATCTTGTGAGCTCCGTTCATGATCAAGATCTAATCTATTTGTAATCATGCATCTTGTGTTTGCGGGGATCCGATTGATATTGAGATTATTATGTTGGTTTGATTAATGGTTCTATCTTTATGATTCTATCATGTCTGTGTTGTTTGTGATCTTGCATGCTCTCTGTTGCTAGTGGTTATCTTGGCCAAGTAGTTGCTAGTGACTCAAAGAGGGAGTATTTATGCTCGGTAGTGGGTTCATGCCTCTAGTTTCCAAGGGAAGTGACAATAATCTCTTCGGTTGTAGATGTGTTGTTGCTACTAGGGAGAAAACAACAGTCTCTTGTTCATGGAACATGTGGACTGTTTACCTTACACACTTTGCTTAAAGCAGTTGTCTGTTGCTTGCAACTTAATACTGGAGGGGGTTCAGATGATAAGCTGAGGATGGAATTCTAGTCATAGATGCAGTTGGATTACGGTCTATGTATATTTTTGTATTGCCCAATCAACTTCATAGGAACTTTCTGGGTAGTAATTGCATTGTTATGCCTTTCTCACTTCCTATCAATTTCCCCGCTATAATTTGTTTACCCTTCATGCCATGTTGTTTATCTAAGGAGAGCACCTCTAGTGAACTATGGACCCCGGTCCAATCTTTACCATTGATACATCTTCCACTGTTACTTGTTTACTTGCTGCAAACCATTACCTTCCACACAATATGTTTAATCCTTTGTTACAGTAAACCAGTGAGCTGGACAACCTCACTGTTTCGTTGGGACAAAGTCTTGAGTTTGTGATGTGCAGGTCTCCGCGTTGCTTGCAACACCTGTGTGACGTTTCCTTCCTCCTTATGGTTCGATAACCTCGGTCTCTACTGAGGGAAGACTTGCTGTTGTGCTGCTTCACACCTTGCTCTTGGGGTTTCCAACGAAGCGCTCCTACATCAACTTAGGCGCCATCAACAACCTCACTGTAAGTTGGGTCAAAGTTTTGAGTTTGTGTTGTGTAGGTTCCAAGTTGTTAGCAACACCTTGGAGTTTTTTCCTTACTCCTACTGGTTCGATAACCTTGGTTCATAACTGAGGGAAAACTTGTTGTTGTGCTCATCATACCTTCCTCTTGGGGTTCCCAACAAGCTCTACATATTTGAGCCACACATCAAGACTTTTCTGGATCCATTGCCGGGGAGATAAGGACAACTTCAATCTCTTCCTCCTCGGCAGTCACCTTTCAAGGAGAAACAAGATTCTCGCGAGGGGAGTCTCTCACAACCAATCTCTTTAATTTGTTTTTGTTTTTCTTAGTTTCTTTTGGTTTGTTTTGCTTGTTTCTCTTTGTCAAAAATACAAAAAAAATTATTTTTCTTGGCTTGCTTTTTCTTATCAAAAATACAAAAAAATTAGTTCCTGCTTTAGTTTCTACTGTTGTTGGTTTGCATAACCCTTGCAAAAATGAATACTCCTGAAAACACCAAGTTGTGTGACTTCACTAGAACAAACTAGAATGATTTCATTTGCACACCTATTGCTCCACCTGCTCCTGATGCTACTTTTTATGAAATTAAACCTGCTTTGCTGAATATTGTTATGAAAGAGCAATTTTCTGGTGCTAGTTCTGATGATGCTGTTGCTCACCTTAATAATTTCTTTGAACTTTGTGAGATGCAAAAATATAAGGATGTAGATGGAGATATTATTAAGCTTAAATTGTTTCCTTTCTCTTTGAGAGGAAAAGCTAAAGAATGGTTGCTATCCTTGCCTAGAAATAGTATTGATTCTTGGATTAAATGCAAAGATGCTTTTATTGGAAAATACTATCCTCCTACTAAGATTATATCAATGAGAAGTGAAATAATGAAATTTAAAAAACTTGATAATGAAAAAGTTTCTCATGCTTAGGAAAGAATGAAATTATTGGTAAAGAATTTCCCCACTCATGGACTGACTGCTTGGATGATTATCCAAACATTTTATGCATGACTATGTTGGATTCTGCTACTGGAGGTACCTTTATGACCATTACTTTGGGTGTTGCAACAAATCTCCTTGATAATATGATGGTCAACTATTCTGAATGGCACACTGAGAGAGCTCCACAAGGTAAGAAGGGAAATTTTGTTGAAGAAACCTCCTCCTTGAGTGATAAAATTGATGTTATTATGTCTATGCTTGTTAATGGAAAAGCTCATATTGATCCAAATAATGTTCCTTTAGCCTCTTTGGTTGCTCAAGAAGAGAAAGTTGATGTGAACTTCATTAGAAATAACGATTTTAGCAACAATGCTTATAGGAATAATTTTGGTAATAATAATTATAGGCCATATCCTCCCAATAATGGTAATGCTTATGGAAATTCCTACAACAACAGAAGTGCACCCTCTGAACTTGAAGTCATACTTAAGGATTTTATTATTAAACAAACTACTTTCAACAAAACTGCAGAGGAAAAGCTTTTGAATGTTGAAAAAAATATTTCTTTTTTATCTGAAGCACAATACTCTTGGATTAATAAAATGGCTACTAAACCTGAAACCATGGAAAATACATTTTCTGCTACTCATGCCATACAAGTTAGAATTGATGAAAATGTTAGAATGTTAGCTAAATTGCATGCTAATTGGGAAAGAGAAGATGAAATTGCTAGAAATATTAGTATTTGTACTATTACCACCACCAATGTTGATGCTATCAAACCACAAGAAGTCCCCACTCCTTTTGCAACAATGCCTAAACCCAATAAGAATGCTGAAATTTTTCAAAATATGGGAAACAATAGTTCTACTAATTTGGATGCTAAGTTTGATTTTGATCTTGATGGTGGCAATATTTCTGAAGTAATTATGTTCCTACAAAATCTTGCTACAAGTCATAATGCTAGTGCTATTAATATGGATTTTACAAAACACATTACAGATGCTCTCATTAAAATTAAAGAAGAGAACTTGAAACATAAAGCTTCTATTCCAAGAAAATTAGAAGATGGTTTGGAACCCATCATTAATATGAAAGTGAATGATTTTTATCTCAAAGCTTTATGTGACCTTGGTTCTAGTCTATCTATTATGCCTAGAAAGATTTACGAAATGCTTGATTTGCCACCTTTGGAAGATTGATATTTAGATGTCCAACTTGATGATAATATTCAAAAGAAACTTATGGGGAGTATTAATGATGTTCATGTAGGGTTCGCAACATAGAAAACAAAAAATTTCATACGATGGGAACAACTATGTACCAAAATCTATCTACTAGATACAAGCAACGGGCAGATATACATCCGTAGAGAACATACCCTTGAAGACCGACAAAGCATAACGAGGTTGAACTCGTGGTTGATGTAGACGAACTCTTGCCGATCTCAAGATCGACAGGAAGTCATAGCGCCGCAAATCAGCGGCGCATCCATGCTCGCACATGTCCAAGGCACCGAGAAACCTACGCCTCCTCGCTCCAGCGATGCAGCGGAAACACAAATCTTTCTAGCCGAAAAGCCACCGGGAACATGTATCTCGCTAGTCCGAGACCATGGGGAATAAACTAGAGGGGGAGAGAGATCCTTCACGAGGAGGTGTGATTGAGAGAGAGGGATATGGGATCCTTTTATAGGAGGAGGGTGGAACTCCAAGGGGGTGGCCGGCACATGGGGGATTCCCCCTTGACCTCCCTCCATTCAGGTGGGTGGAAGCTCCACTCACAATTTGGCCCTTCAGTTCTCCACTCAAAAATCCCACTCAAATTCCCATTAAATTTCCACCAAATTTAATGCAAACTCCCTTTAAATAAAACTCCTTTTATTTATTCAGAATTTTGTCAATTACCTTAATGACAAACATTCACATATAACCCCTTGCTAGTATTTCATTTCACATGAAGATACACTTTCTGCAATTTCACCCGAAAACTGTTTCGGTGTCTAGTGAAATAAATTCCTGCGCTTTCTTATTCTTTTCAGCATGAAAATATTTGCTCCAAATAGTGTGAGTGTCTCTTAAGTGCGTAACCCTACGGTTCGCGAATAATGCGGACATGATCGAGACCCCTCTCAGATCAATAATCAGAAGCGGTACCTGGAGATCCATACTAACTCCCACACTTTCAACGATGACTTTCTTGTGATCGTGAGAACCTTTTACACTAGTAACTTAATCCCTTTGTCTCATGAGATATTACATGTTCGATATTCGATCATCGGTATCTCCATACCAAGTTTGATCTCTTTACTGACATGTAATCTTTTCTCTTTCCTGTGATATAACATTCTAGTGATCAAATCACTTGCTTGCAAGCTAATCAATGTGATATCACCTAGAGGGCCTAGAGTATATCTATCCGTCATCGGGATGAACAAATTCCACTCTCGATCCATGGGCCTCAACATAACACTTTAGTAGTACTGAACCCATCTTTATAATCACCCTGTTATGGTGTGACGTTTGATGTTATCAAGATACTCTTCTAGTGATAGTGATTAACATGATCTCATGGTCTAAGGATTAGGATTACTTTGTATGATGTTATAGCAATATAAACTCAATGTCTTTGATAGTAATGTTATACTTCGGATGAATGTTCATCACACCATTCCAATAATGTTGCGACCTTGTTATTAACAACATCCTATGTCCATGATTAGGAAACCTTGATCATCTTGTTAATCAACGAGCTAGTTTATAAGAGAGGCATAACTAGGAACTTTCTGTTTGTTTATTAAACACAATGTATTAACGTTTCCGTATTAATACAATTATAGCATGCAAAATAAACATCTATCATATACTTGGAATATACATAATAACCACTTTATTATTGCCTCTCAGGGCATATTCCCTTCAGTCTCCCACTTGCACTAGAGATAATAATCTAGTTACATAGTGATAAATCTAACACCCATGGAGTTCTGGTGTTGATCATGTTTTTCTCTAGGGAGAGTTTTAGTCAACGGATCTACTACATTGAGATCCATGTGTACTTTACAAATCTTTATATCTCCATCCTTGACATGTTCGCCGATGGAGTGAAACCGGCGCTCAATATGTTTGGAATTCTTGTGAGACCTTGGTTCTTTGGCATTGGATATGGCACCATTGTTGTCACAATAGATCACCATTGAGTCCAACGCGCTTGAAACCACACCTAGTTCGGTTATGAACTCCTTCATCCAAACTGTTTCCTGAGCCGCTTCCGAAGCACCAACATATTCGGCCTCCGTTGTTGATCCCACCACCACGGGTTGTTTGGTACTCCTCGACTAATCGCTCCACCATTCATGAGAAATATGTATCCGGATTGGGACTTATACTCATCCGGATCGGTGTCAAAGCTAGCGTCAACATAAAACTTAGTGACGAGCTCTTCTTCACTCCGTATACGAGAAACATATCCTTAGTTCTTCGCAAGTACTTAAGGATATTCTTGACCGCTATCTAGTGTTTCAATCCTGGATCAGATTGGTATCTACTAGTTAAACTAATAGCATGTGCCACATCCGGTCGTGTACATA
Organism: Avena sativa; assembly: GCA_916181665.1. Lineage (NCBI taxonomy): Eukaryota > Viridiplantae > Streptophyta > Magnoliopsida > Poales > Poaceae > Avena > Avena sativa. The sequence continues at coordinate 148,473,167 of OV702284.1, forward strand.
GCATGTCGTACATTATAGAGCCTATGGTTGAAGGATAGGGGACTTTGTCCATTATCTCTCTTTCTTCCGCCGTAGCCGGACTTTGAGTCCTACTCAATGTCTTGCCTTGCAACATAAGTAAGAACCCCTTCTTACTTCCGTCCATTTTAAATTTCTTTAAAATATTATCAAGGTATGTACTTTGTGATAGCCCTATTAGGCGCCTAGATCTATCCCTATAGATCTTTATGCCTATATGTAAGACGCTTCACCTAGGTCCTTCATTGAAAATTTGTAGTTTAGATAACTTTTAACACTGTTTAAAAGATCTATATCATTTCTGATCACTAATATGTCATCCACATATAATATCAGAAATGCCACATCACTCCCACTCACTTTCTTGTAAATACAAGCCTCTCCATAAGTTTGAATAAATCCAAACTCTTTGATCACCTCATCAAAGCGTTCCAACTCCGGGATGCTTGTTTCATTCCATAGATGGATCACTGAAGCTTGCATACCTTGTCAGCATCCTTAGTGAAAGGATACGGATGTCGCCTAGAGGGGGGTGAATAGGCGATTAAAACTTTTCCTAGAGGGGTTCAACAAAGGCAGAATAAAACTAGTGTTTACTTTGTTAAGCACAACCTAGAACAACTCAGGTTCACCTATGTGCACCAACAACTTATGCTAAGCAATACAAGCAACCAAGTGATAGCAAGATATATATTACTTCAAGCACGAAGGCTATCACAATGTAAAGTGCATAAGTAAAGAGCTCGGGTATAGAGATAACCGAGGCACGCGGGGACACCAATATTTTACCGAGTTCCTCCCAACATGGAGTACGTCTCGTTTGGAGAGGGGGTGCTATCAAACCACCAACACCACAAAAGGCCTCCCTTATTCTCCGGTGAATCTCACCCCAACGGGATCGATCCACGCTTCCACTATCGGTGCACTTGTCGGTGGCAACCGGAACCTCTCACAAGGTTGGGGCACTTCTCCACAACTTAATTGGAGGCTCCCAACAAATTCCACCAAGGCCACAATGCCACCAAGGCCACAAAACCGTCTAGGGTTCCAAAAACCCAAGAGGGACAAGCTCCAATGAGAAACTCAAACCAAATCCTCCGAGGAGAACTCAAACCGATGCACCAAATGCAAATGGCAAGAACACCACAAAGGTGTTGAAATCCTTCTCTCCCAAATTCCACCAAAGCTACAAAATCTTATGGGGGAATAAGAGAGGAATAAAAATGGAGGAAATCCACAAAAGACTCCAAGATCTAGATCCCAATATGTTCCCCTCACTTAGAGGAGAGATTGATTTGTGGGATTGTAGATCTAGATCTCTTCTTTCAAATCCCTCAAGAATATGCAAGAATCATCGGAGGGATTGAGAGAAAGCAAGATCAAGAAGGTCAACAATGGAGGGGAAAACTTGCAAGAATGGTTGAGGAACCATTGGGGAAGAAGGCCCCTTATATAGGTCCCTCCAAAATCCAACCGTTGCAGCCCAAAAACGCGATTCCCGGTACTACCGTACTTTTTCCCGGTACTACCGGACTTTACCGGTACTACCGCACTTTCCCGGCACTACCGGACATTTCCTGGGGTTCCTGGGGCTCCAAACGCATTTTTTCTCTGCGCTCCCCGGTACCAAAATGCGGTACTACCGGATCCTGGTCCGGTACTACCGGTCATCACAGAACGAAAACAGCCATAACTTTTGCATGCGGACTCCGATTTCGATGATCTTGGGCTCGTTTCGAAGAGGACAACAACCTCTACAATATCATGCAAAGAAACATCATAGTCCTTCAAGGTAGGATAGATCCAAATGATGAAGTAAAAAACCTTCTGCCGCGCTAGGTACTAAAATGCGGTACTACCGCTTTTTGGTACCTAGCCCGGCAGTGGATTTTGGGAACTTTCCAAAACCTTCTGCCTTGCTTGGTACTACCGCATTTTGGTACCTAGGAGACCAGCAGATATTCAAACGGCTATAACTTTTGATTGGTAACTCCGATCGACCCGATTCCAATTGCGTTGGAAAGAGGACGACATGAGCTTCCCTATAAAAGGTGAAAATATTGGTTATCACCAAGTGAGAATGTATCAAGTATAATAATGTGAGATACCTCACTTGGTGAGAAACCGAAAAACCGCATAGATCAAAATCGCAATAAGATTAAAAGAGTGATCCGATTTTGATGAACAAGAGCTTGTTATGGAGATTACCACAAGCTTTATATCCTCACATGGATAAGACCAAATAACAACCAAATACGATGATGAAAGTATGTAAAGTTTTGAGCTCTCTCCGAACGATGTGATCGAGTTACTCATTCGAGAGCCCCTCTTGATAGTACGGTTATCTATCCTAAACCCGGTCTTCCACTAACAATATAAGACCGGCAAAACGGAAAACCTATCAAGATTATACCTTTGCCTTGAGCATTCCACTTGAGCTCGATGTAGACGATCTTTACCTTCTCAAGATGGAACGCCTTTCTTGATTCCTCATCATCGATCCATGATCACCGAGGATGGCAAGCATCAAACATGAGATCTTCTAAAGATTGCGCATTTTGAGCTTGCACAACATCTCATTTCATCGACCTTGAAGCCGACACAAGCTCCAAGCGATGTCAAGGGACAATTCCTACAAGTATAACTTAATACACACATTAGTCCATAAAGATTGTCATTAATTACCAAAACCACACATGGGGGCCCACATGTTCTTTCAATCTCCCCCATTTTGGTAATTGATGACAATCCCTTTAAGAGGGTTTATATAAGGAATATTAATGAGTAAAATGGTAACACCAATATCAAGTACTACATAAGTATGTGATATTGGTACCACCACCATATATAGAGCAAACTCCCCCACAATACTATGCATGTGTGATGAACTTGAATTTCATTGCATATATTGCCAATCATTATCATTGGTGGAGTTTCCTCTATATATACCACATGCTAAGCAACAACAAAGATGCAAGAGCATGAAAGGCAAATGCTTAAGAACAAACTCAAAGCATAAACCATTTACCTTAAAACCTCTAAAATTTCTCCCCATTGGCATCGATTGCCGAAATGGGTGACAAGTTCTAGAAGGCCAATATAGTGATAAATCCTCCAAAGGTGTGCATTCGCACATATCCAATGATGAATACTTGGGAGGAAGTAGGACTATATCGAGGACCCAAATATTTCCAAAAGAAATAAAAAAAGAAGAGGCATCAGCAAATGATGCAAGCAATTACAAGGTCTGACAAACCAATTGAAAACAACAAATGAGTCCAAAAGGAAACAACAAGATATTATGATATGAGCAAAAGAGTGATTTAAATAACAAATAGAGAAGCTCCCTAATAATAAATGCATTGGAATACATAATGCACAAATATGAAATCCTCGCTCCCCCATAAGCATTTAAACACACAACAAATGAAAGATCAAATAAATGCTTAAATAAAATAGAGAAGCTCCCCAAGATTTGTGCACACTTTAGAATCATTGTAATTAAATACAAAAATGCACAAATATGGAATCCTCACTCCACCATAAACATTTAAGGCACAATAAATGAGAGGGAAGACAAATGAGCATTATTAAATGAATTAGATGAGCTCCCTAAAGATAATGCACCAATTATGATAATTGTATTTGGGAACAAGGTGCATAATCATGGAATACTCACTCATCCAAGTTCATTTAACAATACAAGGCATGAGAGAATAAATATGAGTGCCCAAAGATGCAAACAAGAGGAACAAGCACTCATAGGAAATTAAATTTGGAAGCCACCAAAAAATCAAAAGGAATAGAAAGGTGGTCTCCAAGGATTAAAAATCAACTAAAATTATCTTCTCATATGTGTATATGTCTCTAAGTGGAAAACATCACAAATACATATGCCAACAAAGAAATATGCACACATAAAGAATACATACAAGAAATCACATAAAAGGGAAAAAATGAAGTCATAACATATATCAATAAGATTTTTGCTTCAAAGCATGGCCAAAGGCTCAAATATATCTTATTGTACATTAATGAACTTCAAACACCAACACACTACATATATTACAACTATCACCAAGGTAAAAGGAGAAAGTTGGAATATATGGAGAAAGGCAACAAATAACATAAGGAATAAACAACTAGCAAAATCTCACTATTGCACATGAGAGAAGTTGAGGAAAACATAGGCACTAAAATTGCTAGATTGACATATTTGGGATTGATAGATCACATGCATGATTTTTTATAGTCCCAATTATATGCACTCATCTCAACTTATACACATATACAATAGAGAGTTCTCTTAATACCATGGATATAGATACAACAATAAATACAATAACAAAAATTCATGCTAGAAGGCAACTGACAAACGGTTGGAATCAAGATATATGAGCATAGAAGGAGATACTTGTTGCCGAGATATAATTGGTAGGATGCAGAGGATATGAATTCGTTGAATATCCTATAGCTTGCCTCCAATTTTCATGTATGCATCATTTCTTCAAAATTGAGATACAACCATCCAATCTATCTCCAATGTACCTAAAACACATTTAAGTACAAAATGGTCCCCAAACTTATTGGGTCCAATGTAGTTAGTGCAACTACAATATGTAGGAGAGACTCCACATAAATATGTGCATATTGATATGAAATTGAATTTCATGCACAACTTAGCCGATGGGATTTGGTGGAGTTTCCCCTATATATTGGATCAAAGAAAGCAAGCATGCCATAATATAAACATATAGTAAATATGCATGCATAAAGCTTTCAAGAACCAAAACGGAGATACAATTTGAACAAAAAACACCAAGTAAATCGAGATTGCACACACAAGAGTGTGACATGAGCTTGTTATGGAGATTACCACAAGCTCTATATCCTCACATGGATAAGACCAAATAACAACCAAATACGATGATGCAAGTATGCAAAGGTTTGAGCTCTCTCCGAGCGATGTGATCGAGTTACTCATTCGAGAGCCCCTCTTTATAGTACGGTTATCTATCCTAAACCCGGTCTTCCACTAACAATATAAGACCGGCAAAACGGAAAACCTATCAAGATTATACCTTTCCCTTGAGCATTCCACTTGAGCTCGATGTAGACGATCTTTACCTTCTCAAGATGGAACGCCTTTCTTGATTCCTCATCATCGATCCATGATCACCGAGGATGGCAAGCATCAAACATGAGATCTTCTAAAGATTGCGCATTTTGAGCTTGCACAACATCTCATTTCATCGACCTTGAAGCCGAAACAAGCTCCAAGCGATGTCAAGGGACAATTCCTACAAGTATAACTTAATACACACATTAGTCCATAAAGATTGTCATTAATTACCAAAACCACACATGGGGGCCCACATGTTCTTTCACTTAGGATCGACAAAACCCTTTGGTTGTACGAGATACAACTCTTCTTCAATGTTTCCATTGAGGAATGCAGTTTTGACATCCATCTGCCATATCTCATAGCCGAAATATGCAGCAATTGCTAACATAATCCTAACTGACTTTAGCATCGCTACGAGAGAGAATGTCTCATCGTAGTAAACTCCTTGAATTTTTCGAAACCCCTTTGCGACAAGTTGATCTTTATAGACGTTTACATTACCATCAGCATCAGTTTTTCTTTTGAAAATCCATTTATTCTACACAGCCTTTCGGTCGTGAGGTAACTCCACCAAGGTCCAAACTTGGTTTTCGTACATGGCTTCCATCTCGGATTTCATGGCTTCTTGCCATTTGTTGGAATCCAGGCTCATCATCGCTTCTTCATATGTCACAGGGTCATCAATTTCATCGACCATGAAATTCATAACAGGATTTCCGTACAACTCGGGAGCTGCACGCATCTTGCTAGACCTGCGAGGTTCGGTAGTATTCTCTTTTGGAGCTTCATGATTATAATCATTAGTTCCCTCTTCATTTGGTGAAGTCAAGTCCGGAATGGCTTTCGGCACTGCGCTACTTGCCATACTATGAAGAGAAGGTTCTACAACCTCTTTGAGTTCTACCTTTGGACTACACACCTTTCACGAGAAACTCTTTCTCTAGAAAGGATCCATTCTTGGCAACGAAAACCTTTCCCTCGGGTCTGTGATAGAAGGAATACCCAATAGTTTCCTTAGGGTATCCTATGAAGACGCATTTTGTGGCACCCCGGATTTATGGTCCGGGAATATCCGTTATGCCTGCAATTCACGTTCCCATGATCAGTGAGCTATGAGCATAATCGACAAGTATCATTACAACATCCATAAATAACAAGTACAAGTACTTACAAATGTTCCATTATGGAAATATAACATGAATAGCGGAAGTCTTCAAGCGCAGAGCCCATGTAATGCCTTAACCTATAGGCAACTGACTGGGAAGACGACCTAGCTCGCATAGAAGTCAGCAACCTTCATCGTTCCTCTTGCTTCTAAAAAGTATGGCCAAGTAAATAGATAGGGACAATGCAGATGAGTACTTTGAATGTACTCGTAAACCACCTTAAGAAAAACCATAATAAAGGATATGCAATATGGCTGTGGTAGGATGGCTCCATAATAGGTTCTTTTATAAATTAGTTTCTCTTGTAGATATAGCATATCTCTATATCTTTGTTGAAAAACATTTGTAGAACATTTTGGAAACCTTTTTGAAAAGTTTTAAGAAAACACTAGGATTGGGTCACCCATTTGTTTTTCCTTCCGGTCATCTCATGACCAAACTCCTTCCTCCTTTTTCCCGACCATCCCATGGTCAAAACATTTCCAAGCCATTGCTTTTCCGAAGTCCTTTTTGAAATCAAAACCATCACCGCGGTACAGCAGCCATCACAACCGTCCATGACCGAGGACTCGGCTATTCAAATAGATTTACACTCTGCAGAGGTTGTACACTGTACCCACACCATCTGATTACCCGTCCCTCATCTACACTGATCGTGGGTCGAATAACCGGTCAAGACCTTACGGATGTCTTCTCTAGTACAAGTGCCTACCCTATGACGTTAATCCCCTCAAGACCAGGACGCCCTATATAGTCACAAGCCAACCGGAGCGCGTTTTGCACCTCGTCGGGTGTGCGCTTTCAATGAGGGGCTCATAGTATCGTCTGGCCGTCCTTAGATAGTATGTGCCTTCTCCATACCGATGTTTCACATGGGCCTTTACAGGTGAAGGCCCAGCTTCCGGGGATTTGTTCTCTCCCGTAGTAGTTCGAGGCACCTATATCGGATTAGACAAACTTCCAGCCTAGCCCCGTCCCATTCCAGAGTAATGTGGTTTGCATGGGTTAATTGCTCAAGCATTAGGAACTGTACAGCCCAGCGTGTTTCCGTAAAAAAATTCCTCCATCTTTCGTCCGACCATTTTGTAAACCAAAACCTTTTCCATTTTCAACTTCACTTGGTAGGCCAAGCCTCACCAAGGTTTTCTCATAAAACATTTCTATAAGCTTTTCCGGGGTCTTCCCATCCCATAGTTTTTGCTTCGGCTTAAAACGGGTTTTCCAAAGGGGCATGGTGTTATACACCATCTAACTTACTAGGGGAAGAATAGGTGTCATCAAAGGGGTTTATACCTAATGGTACCAATGTGACAATAGTTTGGAGGAGCCAAACATTCCCACACGTAAAAACATAATTAAGTAAACTATGCAATTTAAGTAAACCATTTGAATAACATGCACAAGTATAAAATTAGGATGAAGGCTTATGAGCAAGAAGGTGGCTTGCTTGTGACCAGCGATATGTCCCGTGACTTCTTTAGAATACCAGAATACCGAATACAATAAAAATAAGAAAAAACGATGCTTCCTTCTTCTCGGCGTCTGTTGGGGGGATAACCCCCAGGTGGGGAACGCCGGGCACAAGTAGGCCGGATCTAGAAGATGCAGGTCGCCTGGCCTCCAAGAAAGACAACTCTAGCCAACTGGCGAGCACGCCCGGCTGGTCTTATAACCTTCCTGGCTGGCCTGTCTAGCCGGTGGCCATAGGAACCGGTCGTGTGGCCGTTTCCACCGGGCGACCTCGGATTCGATGGAGAGCATGGAAGGGCTGACGCTTCCTGCGGGGTACGCTTCTGGCTCTCTCTCGTCATCAAGGAAGCTGGCATGCCGTCATGACCAGTGCTACCCGACGAAGATAAAGCAAGATGGTCAGCTGGACTGGAGAAAGCAGTCCGGGTGACCGTTAAAGCAAGGATGACGCTTCAAAGGAAGCCCCGGTGACCACTAAAGAGAAGGGTGACGCTAAAAGAAGGGCGGACTGGGTCCTGGCCCACCGGCTGGGCCATGCAGCCGATCCTGCCCTGAAAACCCATATCCAAACAGTAAACCCTAGGACCCGATCTGTAATCTTCCCCAGACCAGTATATAAGGGAGGGCAGAGCTAGGGTTCTAGGTAGGCAACAATAGAAGTAGGGAAGTGTTAGCATATAGTTCCCATCTTCCTCTAGCCTTCGATAGTAGCTAAGGAAACAGCTCAAGGAGCATCTGTACTAAGCATCAGCTCCCATACATAGTTCATCTTGCAGGACTAGGGGTGTTACCTCGCCAAGAGGGCCCCGAACCTGGGTACGTCCCTGTGTTTGCAGTGCACCGTGCCCAACTCGTCGCGTGAGCCATCGAATGCATCCGTGTGTCCCTTCTTTGCCATCCCCGACGGCACTACCGTGTTCCACACCACGACAGTTGGCGCCCACCATGGGGCACAGCGCTTTGGCTGGGATCATCTTCCGCACGGGACTTCTGCTTGTCGCCGGCGAACGCGTGGCCTCTGGCCTTGGTCTCACGCTAGGTGCCTTCGACTGCGTCATCGACAACGCACCGTGTTTCACCGGGAACACCTTCCCCGCTGATGGCTCCATCATGCATTTTGGAGACGTCCGCGTCTATGTCGCCACTGTCGCTGAGGGTTTCCCCAGCATGGTCACCCCCGTCCTCGACGTGCCCCTCACCCGCGTCCCAGCCGTAGGGAGTGGTCGTGTCGAAGTCATGGTGGTAAACGCTTGCGAAAACCATCGGCAGCCTCAAGAACGTCGGGCAGGAGGAGAAAACTCCGCGCTCGAGCAAGAGCAAGACCCGCTCACCACCTCCATCCAGCACCTGCGCGCTCCGGTCATCGTCGAAATGGATCCAGCGACTGCAGCGGCAGCGCTCGAAGCTACGCGCTAAAAACACCTGGAGGAAGCCACCAAGGTCGCGGCTAACCAGCGTCGGCTGAACACCACCGTGCACGAGTACAACGCAGCTCACGGCTTCGCCAAGAAGATCCAGCACCGGGGGCGCGACCTGGCGTCAGAACTGGACCGCGCCGCCGACTCGCATGCAGGTGTGGTGCGACCCGTCTACAGCACTCCCACCAAGAACATGAGGGCAGCCGAGGCAGCGGCCGTGGAGCTAAAGCACCTTGAGGGCGAGGAACTTCGTCGCCAACAGGAGCGCGTGTAGCTCCTCGTGGACACTGCGAACAAGCAGCAAGCCGAGGGCGTCCCCAACCAGGAGGGCAACTCCCGCGACATCGTCGTCCGTAAAGGCGCCCAACAGAGGGCGCATGGAGGAAGCAAGCATCAACATGCCTCTTCTCCAGGAGGGGTTGGACAAAACAGCCGCCCGCGTGGTGAATCTGGCAATAGCGGTCGTCACAACCGAGACGCCTCCGCCTCCAGCGTAAGCCGCGCAGGCAGAGCTTCCCAGGGGAAAAAGACGCGAGCACCAGAGGAAGAAGCAGACGTGAACAAGGACCCGCCTGCGTCGCGCTTGAAGGGCTGGCTCGGTCCTCGAGAACCGGCTGACGCGCGGGAGCGCATCGACCTCCTGGTGCAGTCATGCACCTTGGAGGAGGAAAGTCCGGCCGGCCCAAAGTGTTTCGGTCTGCGCATCCGGAACGAGCCGTTTCCGAAGGGATTTTCGCTCCCAAGGGACACGCCAAAGTACAACGGAACCGTCAAGCCCGAGGATTGGTTAGTCGATTACACCACCGCAGTGGGAATCGCCAATGGAAACCTCCGCCTGGCCATCCACTACGTCCCCCTCATGCTCGTCGACTCGGCAAGGACATGGCTCATTAGCCTCCCCGACAACAGCATCAACGCATGGCTGGACTTCGAAGAAGCGTTCATCCGCAACTTCACCGGAACATACAAGCGGCCGGGTCGGCCTCGCGAGCTTTCCCTCTGTGTACAAGGCAAGGACGAGTTGGATCGCGCCTACCTCACTCGGTGGACCAGCATGCACAATTCGTGCGAAGGGGTGCGCGAGCACCAAGCGATAGACTTCTTCACCAACGGCTGCCGAGACGGCACCATGCTAAAGCACAAGCTCAGCCGGGCAGACCCGCAAACCATGGCCCAGGTCATGGCCATCGTGGACAAGTACGCCACCGCGGACGCAGCAATTAAGAAGCCCATCTCGTCATGGACGAGCAGGCGGAGCGATGCCAGCCGGGTGAACATCATCCCAGGCGGCACGGTCACGACAACCGCCACGGCAAGAGGAAAGATGACCAGCCGGATAGCTGGTACAGCACCAAACAAGTAGCCACGGTGCATGAAGATCCGACTGCAGGAGGCAGCCAGAGGCAGAGGCCGGACGACAGGCCGCCTCGTCCTAAGTACACCATGGAGTCCATGCTCGACGGACCATGCAAGTTTCCCAGTGGACGCCACAAACTTAAGTCAAAGTAGCCAAAAGATCTTCGCCCCGGCTGGCTACCCCAGCCGACCCGAACCTCGGGGACTACACCCAGTGGACGCTCTCCCGCGCACCCACAAACTCAAGACAAGGTAGCCAAAAGAGCTTCGCCCCGGTTGGCTACCCCAGCCGGCCCGAACCTCGGTGAACTACACCCACTGGACGCGCTCCCGCGCACCCACAAACTCAAGACAAGGTAGCCAAAAGAGCTTCACCCCGGCTGGCTACCCCAGCCGGCCCGAACCTCGGGGACTACACCTAGTGGACGCGCTCCCGCACACCCAGAAACTCAAGTCAAGGTAACCAAAAGAGCTTCGCCCCGGCTTGCTACCCCAGCCGGCCCAAACCTCGGGGACTACACCCAGTGTACGCGCTCCCGTGCACCCACAAAGTTAAGTCAAAGTAGCCAAAAGAGCTTCGCCCCGGCTGGCTACCCCAGCCGGCCCGAACCTCGGGGACTACACCCAGCGGACGCGCTCTCGCGCACTCACAAACTGAAGTCAGGACGGCAAAAGAGCTCCAACCTGGCTGGCTATCCCAGCCGGCCCAAGCATAAAAGACCACAAACAGAAGAAATATAAACAAAGAAAAGCAAAAGGCACCAAGCCATAAAACGGAGCATGAAGGCTCCGCGCACATTCAGAAATCGGCGACAAAAGTCAGCCGAAATGTAGCACAAGCAAAGTAACAAGTTTCACAAGTACACCCGTCATCCCGGGGATCAAGAGTCTGGAGCTAAAGAAGTGGAAGTAGCAGGAGCAGGAGCTGGATTAGCAGGGGCAGCACCGGCATCAGTGGAAGGAGGCTGGCTGCTGGAGGCGACGTCAAGGGGATTCCAAGGCGCCGAGACCCAATTGAACGGTCGTGGCTCTCCGGGGGCACTGAAGTCACGCTCCAAGTCCACGTAGGTTCCAATCTTCACCCCACAGGCCTGGAGCACAGGAGTGCTAGCGCGAAGGCCCTCGTAGCTCGTCCCAAGACGGAAGCCGCAGGTGAGCACGCTTAGGTCGGCACCCGGATACCACGACTTCACCAGAGCAAGCTCCATCTCCACTCCGCCTCGAGCAGCCCACTCTTTGTGCACGTCCAGCACGTCGATGCCTTTGGACAGAGCCAGAGCTAGGCTGGCCATGACATGCACATCGCTCACGTCCGGCCAGATGTAGTGGAAGAGATCATTGCCAATGGCACACAAGCCATTGCTCTCCTACTCCACCACCTTGACCAAGTCGAGGGCAGTCAGGTCGCACCCAACCTCCTCCACGGGCAGCTTCTCCATGGCCATCTCGGTCGCCTCAGGATAATGAGCTGCAACCAAGCTCAAAGCAGAATAAACGGACAAGATTGAGCAAGTCAAGACACAAAGGGAGAAGGAAACTGAAGAACTTACTGATGACCATCTCCGAGATGTTCTGGAGGTGTAGAGTAATGTAAGATCCCTCCTTTGTAAAGGAAAAGGATCCCTGTGATTGCAATGCTAGTCCCTGGATCATTGCTAGCATCCACAGTTTAAGATGAAGTACACAGATACAAAGGTCATTTATTACATCCATTCCAGAGATAACATAGTCTTTACAACTCAAGGCCACAGGCCTATTACAAGAGTTTGAATAAGTAAATAAATATAAGTCTTCATCTTCATGTGCCACAGGCAAACATGTTGAGTGTAGACTCATGACACCTAATCCTCATCAGAGTAACCTGCAACATCACAAGTTACCGCCACAGTGGGTCAATACTTTGGAATAGTATTGGCAAGTGATACCTTACTAAATTTTAAGTGGACTAAATTACTATATGCAATTTGGCTAAGTGTAGCTTGGCTTGCTTTGCTCAAAATAGGTTTTTCCTATTAGTTGAAAACACTAAGTTTTTCTTTGTCAAAACTTTTCCCAAGAAACCATCAATAGACATTGAGGTCCTTCACCCTTGTTCACCCACAAGTTTTTACTTAGAAGTTGGAGTGATGAGATTCTTGATAGCTTCCATGTCTTGATGCTCAAGTTGTCCATTGCCATGGACTTGGCTAAGTACTTAGATTTTTCCATCTGCAGAGGTTGTGCACTTTCCCCACCAGACTTGGTTTCCCAAGACAGGACCTTTCAGAAGCCTTCCCTTAGCCAAATGGACGCGTTCCAACCTATCATCCCACTACCACCATCTGTCCAAATGACTAAGTTCTAGCAACCTATGTGATCCAGTCAGAGCCCATATTGCCAAGTGGCTGCACTATAAGCTTCTCAACACTTGGCCACTAAAATCCCTTTGTTCCTGGGTGGCATACCACAAGTGACATACACAAGGTAAACCATATCCATGGGCCTTGTGTAACCACTCAACCAAAAACCACCAATCAAGTCCCTTTCCACCCAGGTGATTCATTGACTTAGTTGTTTTATTAAGAAAACATAAGTCCAAGGACTTAGAAATATTTTCATCATAGCATGTATATACTTTACCAACCCTTGTTTGCTACTAGCTGGGATAAGCATGGCATAGTAACTTAACTTAGAAAATTTCCTAGCAATTCTACAACTACTTAGGATTTCCCAACATGGCATTTGGCAAAATAGTAACATGCAAGACTTAGCAAAATATTTCTAATGCTTGTATAAAATATAGGGATAGACATATTCATGAAGTACCACTTGCCTTGGTAGTTGGGAGAGTAGCACTCTTCACAATCACAATCACTAGCACCAAAATCTACACATAAAATATAGCCACAATCACATACAAAACATATACAATCAAAAATATATATATGCATGCATGCAAGATGCTAATGAATGATTTTTAAAACCCACCAAGCAAGTGCATAGTACTGAACCATAAACAAGTCAAAAACTTGCTAAACCAAGTTTATTTGACACTAAAATAATTTCCTAAACAATTTCTATACTCAAAATAGTCCTAAACAAGTTTCTGCAAATAAAATCATTTTAACAGAAACTAAACACTAAACACATTTAATAAACATAAAGGGCTTGTCTCCCTGATTCCAACGGTATAAAATTTGTCAAATTCTAACGTGTGGATCAAAAGTTATAGCTAAATCAAATTTGATTACAAATCTGATTCAAATTCTGTTTTTAAACTAAACCCTAGCCACGCGTCTGTTTCCTATTGGTGCGTACCGCTTCGCACCGGATCATGCTCGGCTACCGTTGTATCTAACTAACACGCACGGCTCAGATCTAAGCTTAACGGTTCGATAAGTGGACTAATCCTACGCGCTGGATCTGGATCTGACGGCTACGAATCAACTGACCAAAACTGAGCGGCGCTAGCGGCGGCGACTGGCGGCGGCGCGTCTGTCAGCGGCGGCGCTGGCGTTCTAGGTCGCGCGGGAGTGGGGGAAGAGGCTTACCAGAACCGCGGTGGTGTGCTGAAGCTCAACGTGGCGGTGGCTTGGCAAGGGGCGCACGGTAGGGGCTGCTGGAGCTCGTCGGAGTCGTGCACGGCGTCGGGTGGTTGCGGTCGGAGTCGTTGTCAAGGTTTTGCGTCGCCCTAGAACGAACCAGAGGGATTAGGAGATGTGCAAGACAGTGGCAATCATCCTCGTATGCAAGAGGGGGCAAGGGGCGCTCGGAGCTTACCGCGATTGGTCACCGGAGTTGAGCGGCGGCTCGGTCGGTTGCGGGCACGAACGGGGACGGCGTCCTGGGTCACAAGCAGGCAAACGAAAGTGTCAGGAGATGCACGAGATATCGCTAGGAACGATAGTTTGAACCGGAGAAAGGGGGGCGGTCGAAGCTCACCGGAATCAGTCGCCGGAGTCGTCGGTGCTGCGGGGTTTCGAGGTCAAATGCGCGTAGCCTGGTGGCAGAGTGAGCGAGGAGAGTGGGGGAAAATGACCACGACGGCGAGGGGTTCTTATAGCCGGAGCGGGGCGTGGAGTTACTCGAGGAATCAAGGGAATTTAACGCAGCAGTGACTGCGGCGAGTAACGGCGGCGAGAGCGGCGCATGCGCGCGTGATTGCGAAGACGACGACAGGGTCACGGGTCCACTTGTCAGCGAAATAAGCAGAAGGAGGGTGGGGTCTGGGTGTCAGTGACTCCGCGGGTGCGTCGGCGCGTGCGAGAGAGAGAGAGGTGCCCGGGTGGGCTAGTTGGGCTGCGGTTGCTGGGCCAAATTCCTGGCGCCGGCCCTTTTCCAATTCTTTTCTCTTTTCTTTTTCTAAAATGAATTTCAGGAATGGTTTTCAAATGAATTCAAACTCTTTTTGGATTCAAATATTTTCTGGACTTTTGCAGTGTGCATTAGTCACCAAACTTGGCATAAAACCATGTGGTCACTTTGAATTGGCTTGGTCATCTTTGGAAAGACAAAGTAACAGGGACATTGCACTTGGTTTGCAAATGTTTTAAAATGGGTTTTTGAAACCATTTCTATTTTGTAAAATTTTGTTCTAACTCCACACTCAAACCAATCAACAAGGGAGACAAACAACCTAGGTTTAAAACACTCAAACTCTCTAATGGGGATGGCCATTTGGTTTAAGTTTGCTCACATAAAATGATAGCACTATGTGCTTCTGTTTTCTGAAATGAGTTTGAAATTGATCTCAATTCTATATGCATGCATGAATGATATGCAATCTTTGAAATCATGATTTTATGGTTGTTACAAATCTAACCCCCTTAAGGTGAATCTCTCCCTCGAGATTCGGATTGGCTAGCAAATAGGTGAGGGTGGTCTTTCCGAAGATCATCTTCTCTTTCCCATGTTGCTTCCTCTTCGGAATGATGATTCCACTGCACTTTGCAAAACTTGATAGTCTTTGTCCTTGTGACTCTTTCTGCAGTTTCAAGAATCTTGATAGGTTTCTCTTCATAGGTGAGATCACTTTCCAATTGAACCTCTTCCAAAGGTATAGTGTCCTTCAAAGAAGTTTCTTCCATTTCTGGATGACATTTCTTAAGCTGACTCACATGAAACACATTATGGACAGCTGATAGAGATTCTGGCAGTTCAATTTCATAGGCAACTTCTCCTTTGCGACTCAGAATCTTGAACGGTCGAACATATCTTGGTGCCAATTTTCCTTTGACTCTGAATCTTTTCACTCCACGAAGTGGTGACACTCTAAGATAGGCTCTTTCACCAACTTCGTAGGTGACTTCTCTATGCTTAGGATCTGCGTAGCTTTTCTGTCGGGACTGTGCTATCTTCAACCTGTCCTTAACCAATTTGACCTTCTCTTCGGCTTCTTTGATAAGATCTGGTCCGCATAGACTTCTTTCTCCCACACCATTCCATAACAATGGGGTGGTACACTTTCTTCCATAGAGAAACTCAAACGGTGCCATCTCAATGCTGGCTTGATAGCTGTTGTTATAAGAAAATTATGCGTAAGGCAGACTTTCATCCCAACTTGCTCCATAGTCTAAGGCACATGCCCTTAACATGTCTTCGAGAATCTGATTAGTCCTTTCTGTTTGTCCATCGTTCTGAGGATGAAAAGCAGTACTGAATTCCAACCTTGTTCCCAATGACTCATGTAGTTGTCTCCAAAAATGGGATGTGAATTGAGTTCCCCTATCTGACACAATACTCTTGGGCACTCCATGTAGACATACAATTCTACTCATGTAGATTTTGGCTAACTTAGCACTTGTGTAGGTTGTCTTCACGGGTATGAAATGAGCCACTTTAGTTAGGTGATCCACTACTACCCATATAGAATCATATCCTGACCTGGTCCTTGGTAATCCGGTAATGAAATCCATACCAACCTTGTCCCACTTCCAATCAGGAATAGGTAGTGGTTGAAGCAAACCTGCTGGTTTTTGATACTCCGCTTTCACTCTACTACACACATCACACAAAGCAATATGTTCGGCGATGTCCTTCTTGAGATTATTCCACCAAAACCTTTCTTTCATGTCCATATACATTTTGGTGTTACCCGGGTGAATAGAATACGGAGAGTTGTGTGCTTCTTGCAAAATCTGTTTCCGTAGCTCCGGATCTTGTGGAACACAGATACGTTTCCCATGCCATAAAGTACCCTGTTCGTCTTCGTGGAATTCTTTGGCTTTTCCCATGCCAATCTTTCCTTTAATCTCTTCAATTTCCTTATCAATCTTCTGGGCTTCTTTGATTTTGTCCAACAAAGTGGGTTGAACATCCAAAGACATGAGATGTCCTTCAGGCACAATCTCCAATCTGAGTTTTCTGAATTGGGTACACAAATCATCCGGCAATTCTCCTTTGGTAAGGCCATTCACAAATACCTTACGACTTAGAGCATCTGCTACAACATTTGCTTTACCAGGATGGTATTGCAAACTTAGGTCATAGTCTTTGATAAGTTCTAGCCATCTTCTTTGTCTCATATTAATTTCCTTCTGGGTGAAGATATACTTCAAACTTTTGTGATCTGTGAACACTTCACAACGCTTTCCCAAAAGATAGTGTCTCCATGTTTTGAGTGCATGGACGACAGAGGCTAACTCTAAATCATGAGTAGGATAGCTTACTTCATGAGTTTTGAGTTGTCTCGAGGCATAAGCCACAACTTTACCGTCTTGCATAAGTACTGCACCCAAACCTTGATGAGATGCATCACAATATACTTGGAAATCCTTTTCCAAATCTGGCAGACACAAGACTGGTGCTGTCACAAGTCTCTTCTTCAACTCCTGAAAGCTGAGTTCACAACCTTCAGACCAAGCAAACTTCTTGTCCTTCTTTAACAATTCAGTCATGGGCTTAGCTACCTTAGAGAAATTCTCGATAAACCTTCTGTAGTAACCTGCTAAGCCAAGGAAACTGCGAACTTCTTTCACGGACTTGGGAGATTCCCATTCAGTCACAGCCGAAACTTTAGCAGGATCAACTGCTACACCATCCTTTGTCATAACATGACCAAGAAAACCAACTTCCTCTAACCAGAACTCACACTTGCTTAATTTGGCATAAAGTTTATGCTCTCTCAACTTCTCAAGTATCAAATGCAAGTGTCCTTCATGTTCTTCTTTGCTCTTGGAGTAGACTAAGATGTCATCAATGAAAACGACAACAAACTTGTCAAGTAATTCCATGAACACTTTGTTCATCATATTCATGAAGTATGCTGGAGCATTTGTCAAGCCAAAAGGCATTACGGTATACTCATACAATCCATACCTTGTAGTGAAAGCTGTTTTAGGTATGTCTTGTTCCCTTATCTTCAGTTGAAAATATCCTGACCGGAGATCAATCTTTGAGAACACACATGCTCCTTCTAGCTGATCAAACAAGTCATTGATTCTAGGCAAAGGATATTTGTTCTTGATAGTTACCTTGTTGAGCGATCGGTAATCTATGCATAACCTTTGACTTCTATCTTTCTTCTCCACGAACAACACTGGGGCTCCCCAAGATGAAGAACTTGGTTGAATAAAACCTTTCTGCAACTGTTCACCAAGTTGCTTCTTGAGTTCTTTCAGTTCATCAACTGAAATTTTATACGGTCTTTTTGCTATTGGTCCAGACCCTGGTACCAAATCTATCAGAAACTCCACATCTCTATCGGGTGGCATTCCCGGCAATTCTTCCGGAAACACATCCGGATACTCATTCACAATTGGCACACTGTCCATGCTAATCCCCTTAAGAGAATTAAGCATACTCCTTTTTGCTTCAAAACTGGTCTTGAATCTGATCCTTTATTTTCTGGAGTTGTGAGTGAGACAGTATGGTTGGCACAATCTATCACTCCTTTGTACTTAGTCATCCAGTCCATTCACAGAATGACATCCAATCCTTGGGAGTTTAGAATTATCAAGTTAACGGGAAACTTATACTTCCCAAATTCTATGACTAGATCATGACATCCCGAATTCACTATCATTTCTCCACCAGGAGAACTTACTTTTATAGGACACCCAATAGTTTCTACCGGTAGTTCATTTCTTTCAACAAATGCTCTTGATATGAATGAATGAGATGCACCAGTATCAGAGTACAAATGCTGGAATAAAATTGAGTCTGAACTTACCAGCAACAGCATCAGGCTCCCCATAGACCTCCTCCACATTGATGTGGTTCACCTGTCCCTTCTGGAAAGGGTTGGGCTTGATAGGTCCTTCAACTTTCTTTTCAGGGCACTCGTTTGCGTAATGCCCCATCTTCTTGCATTTGAAGCATTCAACCTGACTGATGTCTCTCTTAACAGGCTGACTTCCACTTCCATTACCGTTACCACTGTGGTGGCTCTTATGTCCACTCTTGTGGTTCTTGTACTTGTCATTTTCATGACTACGATGATGCTTGTTGTCATGACGGTTGTGGTTGTGGTTCATGTTGAATTTCCCATGCTTGTGGGATCCTGAGCTTCCGCTGTCATCATAGTGAGATCGTTTGTGAGACGATCCCGATATGTGCTTGTCGGAGTGCTTTCTTTTTCTACTCTCAACTTGCTTCATTTTGTTCTCCAATATAGCAGCTTTGTCACAGAGCGACTGATAAGTGGGAACATATGCCACAGCCAATTGCAGATTCAGCTCATCATTCAAGCCTTCCAGAAATTTTTCCTTTCTCTTGGCATCTGTGTCAACTTCATCTGGTGCATAACGCGCCAGATTGTTGAACTCCTCAATGTATTTAGCCACGCTGCGGTGGCGCTGCTTCAGATTGTGGAACTCTTTCTTTTTCAGGCTCATTATTCCTGATGAGATATGAGCAGTGCGAAAGCCATCCTCAAAGATAGCCCATGTCACTTCATCTATGGGAGTGGTGATCTGGAAGTTATCGCACCAAGTGGCGGCTGGCCCTTCCAGCAGATGTGCTGCAAATCTGACCTTTTCAGCATCCGTGCAGCCCACGGTTACTAAGTCCTTGTTCACGGAACATAGCCAATCGTTGGACACCATGGGATCAGTCGTCCCTGAGAACTTAGCTGGCCTCAATCTCAAGAACTTGGTGAGCATATCAAAGCCCGGAGGGTTGTTGTTGTTGTTATTGTTGTTGTTATTGGGGTTGTTGTTGTTGTTATTGTTTTGGTTCTGGATGAATGTTGTCATCATCTGCATCAGCTATGTTTGAGCAGTCATCATTTGTTGCATTTCTGGAGTGATGTTGTTGTTGTTGTTGGGGTTGGGGTTTGCACGACGGGGAGGCATCTGTGGTTTGTTCAAATAGAGATAAGAATGAGATACCCATAGATGTTTTCATGCACATTAAATCACATAAGCAAACACATAGCATGCAACACAAGATAAAAGTTCAACAACACGATAACAATTTCACAAAGTAAAACACACAAGTAGCAAGCCATCCACATGTCGGATGGTCCAATAACAAGTTCTCAAATAACAAGTGTGATAATGAAAGATAAACGAGTAGTCAAGTCTACTCATCGGCGTCAATCTCCTCCTCGACAAAGGTAAGACCTACCTTCTCCATCGCGGTCTTGTTCTCCTCAATGGTAGTGGTCAAGGACTCTATCTTGGCCTTGAGAGCCCTCTTCTGGGAACGAAGTCTCTCTATCACCGTCTGCTACTGCTCTAGCTCAAAGTCTTTGGACTGCAGTTCTTCAGGATCTTCTTGTTCCTATCCTGGACACGCTTCTCCTGACTCTTGAACTTCCTGTCCTGGGTCTCGAACTTCGCCTCCATTTCCTTGACTATCTCGTCCTGCTGCGCGAAGAGCTTGTCCTTCTCGCGAAGCTGCACCTGGAGCTCATCGTTGTTGAGCATGACATTGGTCCTGTCCGTGTCCACGTGCCTAATGAGAGACTCTAAGTCTTGGAGGTACAGGCGTATCGGCTCTGCTGCGTCCCTCGAATCGTCCTCGAAGTCGATGGACTCTCCGTCCTCATCACGTCTTCCGAAGACGTGGAAGTGGGTGCCTCTAACCTGTCGGGAGTGTCGTCCTAGCAGACGTCCTATCAGATCCTGCATAACTACCTCCATGCCTCTCTCCCTGTCATCATGCATAAGCTTGAAGACGATGGCCTCCGTAGTAGGCTCTGTCTGACGTCCGGGCTGGTTCACCTTGAAGCCCCAGAGGTCCTTCCTCTCGAACTTGGTGAGGGGATGCACCATGATGGTGGGAAGAGGGAGATTGAGCAAGGTGGTAAGCTCAACGATACGAGGACCAAAGCGGGTAACCTGGAACTCCTCAATAGTGCTGATGGTAATAGGCATCTATTTATAAGATAGAAAAGTTAGAACAACACAATTCAAGATAAAACAAAAGACAAAACATCACATACATATCCTTGGAAAGCAAAATCACACAAGTCATGCATACATGAATCCATTACATCAACCAAGGTCCAATCTTATTTTAAGGTAACATTTTGGAAAATAAGGTGATAGGTGGTGGTCCAACTAACGAATTACGTTTACAATCCTATCTCACTGGATCTGTTGGTTAACACAATGTTTCTAGAGGCAATCAGCCTATCTTGCTCACATGATTCCATCACTAAGTCTATAATATCTCCTTTTAAGGTTTGGTTGGTATCTTCGAACTCTTGGGTATGTTCCTTCTCTTTCTTCAAGTCTTTTTGGAGGTTGAGCATTCTGCACTTGACTCTAGCACTAAGTTCTTTGATAGTCGTCCAAGCTGCTTCTCTTGCTGACTCAAAGAATGTGGTGTGCACCACAGTGTTGGTGTACATGCAGAATCCTGTTTCTTTGTGGTTGTCTTCCTTGTTTTTGTACAAGTGAAGTTGCACCCACCAGTACTCAACTCCTTCATCCATCACGGGAAAACCCTTGTACACAGCTGCACCTTGTATCTCTAAAGCAACCATGAGGTCCTTGAGAATTTTGGGAAACTCTGTCTCACACTCCAAGGTCATGGTCATGAGTGGTCCTTTCCTTACGGCTTCGTTGATGGAGTTCATCTACAAATAGAGATGAGAAAGAGAAGATTAGAAAAGTTTACGAGAAGAATAGACAAGTGTAGAAGTAGTTGAAAATTTTTCCTTAGTGGTTTCCAATCCTAGGGTCATAATCCTACAGGCAACACAGTGCTCTGATACCATCTGTAAGATCCCTCCTTTGTAAAGGAAATGGATCCCTGTGATTGCAATGCTAGTCCCTGGATCATTGCTAGCATCCACAGTTTAAGATGAAGTACACAGATACAAAGGTCATTTATTACATCCATTCCAGAGATAACATAGTCTTTACAACTCAAGGCCACAGGCCTATTACAAGAGTTTGAATAAGTAAATAAATATAAGTCTTCATCTTCATGTGCCACGGGCAAACATGTTGAGTGTAGACTCATGACACCTAATCCTCATCAGAGTAACCTGCAACATCACAAGTTATAGCCACAGTGGGTCAATACTTTGGAATAGTATTGGCAAGTGATACCTTAGTAAATTTTAAGTGGACTAAATTACTATATGCAATTTGGCTAAGTGTAGCTTGGCTTGCTTTGCTCAAAATAGGTTTTTCCTATTAGTTGAAAACACTAAGTTTTTCTTTGTCAAGACTTTTCCCAAGAAACCATCAATAGACATTGAGGTCCTTCACCCTTGTTCACCCACAAGTTTTTACTTAGAAGTTGGAGTGATGAGATTCTTGATAGCTTCCATGTCTTGATGCTCAAGTTTTCCATTGCCATGGACTTGGCTAAGTACTTAGATTTTTCCATCTGCAGAGGTTGTGCACTTTCCCCATTAGACTTGGTTTCCCAAGACAGGACCTTTCAGAAGCCTTCCCTTAGCCAAATGGACGCATTCCAACCTATCATCCCACTACCACCATCTATCCAAATGACTAAGTTCTAGCAACCTATGTGATCCAGGCAGAGCCCATATTGCCAAGTGGCTGCACTATAAGCTTCTCAACACTTGGCCACTAAAATCCCTTTGTTCCTGGGTGGCATACCACAAGTGAGATACACAAGGTAAACCATATCCATGGGCCTTGTGTAACCACTCAACCAAAAACCACCAATCAAGTCCCTTTCCACCCAGGTGATTCATTGACTTAGTTGTTTTATTAAGAAAACATAAGTCCAAGGACTTAGAAATATTTTCATCATAGCATGTATATACTTTACCAACACTTGTTTGCTACTAGCTAGGATAAGCATGGCATAATAACTTAACTTAGAAAATTTCCTAGCAATTCTACAACTACTTAGGATTTCCCAACATGGCATTTGGCAAAATAGTAACATGCAAGACTTAGCAAAATATTTCTAAAGCTTGTATAAAATATAGGGATAGACATATTCATGAAGTACCACTTGCCTTGGTAGTTGGGAGAGTAGCACTCTTCACAATCACAATCACTAGCACCAAAATCTACACATAAAATATAGCCACAATCACATACAAAACATATACAATCAAAAATATATATATGCATGCATGCAAGATGCTAAGGAATGATTTTTAAAACCCAACCAAGAAAGTGCATAGTACTGAACCATAAACAAGTCAAAAACTTGCTAAACCAAGTTTATTTGACACTAAAATAATTTCCTAAACAATTTCTATACTCAAAATAGTCCTAAACAAGTTTCTGCAAATAAAATCATTTTAACAGAAACTAAACACTAAAAACATTTCATAAACAGAAAGGTCTTGTCTCCCTGATTCCAACGGTATAAAATTTGTCAAATTCTAACGTGTGGATCAAAAGTTATAGCTAAATCAAATTTGATTACAAATCTGATTCAAATTCTATTTTAAACTAAACCCTAGCCACGCGTCTGTTTCCTATTGGTGCGTACCGCTTCGCACCGGATCACGCTCGGCTACCGTTGGATCTAACTAACACGCACGGCTCAGATCTAAGCTTAACGGTTCGATAAGTGAACTAATCCTACGCGCTGGATCTGGATCTGACGGCTACGAATCAACTGACCAAAACTGAGCGGCGCTAGCGGCGGCGACTGGCGGCGG
The DNA here is from genome assembly GCA_916181665.1 of Avena sativa. NCBI lineage: Eukaryota > Viridiplantae > Streptophyta > Magnoliopsida > Poales > Poaceae > Avena > Avena sativa. The sequence continues at coordinate 148,496,747 of OV702284.1, forward strand.
CGCGTCTGTCAGCGGCGGCGCTGGCGTTCTAGGTCGCGCGGGAGTGGGGGAAGAGGCTTACCAGAACCGCGGTGGTGTGCTGAAGCTCAACGTGGCGGTGGCTCGGCAAGGGGCGCACGGTAGGGGCTGCTGGAGCTCGTTAGAGTCGTGCACGGCATCGGGTGGTTGCGTTCGGAGTTGTTGCCGAGGTTTTGCGTCGCCCTAGCACGAACCAGAGGGATTAGGAGATGCGCAAGACAGTGGAGATCATTCTCGTATGCAAGAGGGGGCAAGGGGCGCTCGGAGCTTACCGCGATTGGTCACCAGAGTTGAGTGGCGGCTCGGTCGGTTGCGGGCACGAACGGGGACGGCGTCCTGGGTCACGAGCAGGCAAACGAAAGGTGTCAGGAGATGCACGAGATCACGCTGGGCAAGATAGTTTGAACCAGAGAAAGGGGGGCGATCGAAGCTCACCGGAATTAGTCGCCGGAGTCGTCGGTGCTGCCGGGTTTCGAGGTCAAATGCGCGCAGCCTGGTGGCGGAGTTAGCGAGGAGAGTGGGGGAAAATGACCGCGGCGGCGAGGGGTTCTTATAGCCGGAGCGGGGCATGGAGTTACTCGCGGAATCAAGGGAATTTAACGCAGCAATGACTGCGGCGAGTAACGGCGGCGAGAGCGTCGCAGGCGCGCGTGATTGACGAAGACGACGACGGGGTCATGGGTCCACTTGTCAGCGGAATAAGCAGAAGGAGGGTGGGGTCTGGGTGTCAGTGACTCCACGGGAGCATCGGCGCGTGCGAGAGAGAGAGAGGTGGCCCGGGTGGGCTAGTTGGGCTTCGTCTGTTGCTGGGCCAAATTCCTGGCGCCGGCCCTTTTCAAATTCTTTTCTCTTTTCTTTTTCTAAAATGAATTTCAGGAATGGTTTTCAAATGAATTCAAACTCTTTTTGGATTCAAATCTTTTCTGGACTTTTGCAGTGTGCATTAGTCACCAAACTTGGCATAAAACCATGTGGTCACTTTGAATTGGCTTGGTCATCTTTGGAAAGACAAAGTAACAGGGACATTGCACTTGGTTTGCAAATGTTTTAAAAATGGTTTTTGAAACCATTTCTATTTTGTAAAATTTTGTTCTAACTCCACACTCAAACCAATCAACAAGGGAGACAAACAACCTAGGTTTAAAACACTCAAACTCTCTAATGGGGATGGCCATTTGGTTAAAGTTTGCTCACATAAACTGATAGCACTATGTGCTTCTATTTTCTGAAATGAGTTTGAAATTGATCTCAATTCTATATGCATGCATGAATGATATGCAATCTTTGAAATCATGATTTTAGGGATGTTACAAGTAAGCTCCCCCCTCCCTGCGGCAAAGAACCTAGATTGTCTCCTCCTGTTGGGTGGAGATCATCTCAAAATTCTTCAGCGCCTTCGCCCGGATGTCAGCTGTCTTCTTGCCCCGCTCCATGCTAATCTCAAGTTGATGCTTGGCCGCGGCAAGTTGATCGAACTGCGCCTGTCGCGCCTTGTTTGATTCTTCCAGCCGGGCGACCTCAGCTTTGAGGCGCTCCACCTCCCTCTCCTTGTCCTGGACCATGGCTGTAGGAGGATACCCGATGGTCAACAAAAAAGGGAAAAGGGAGCGAATCGCCAAGACAGATCTGAAAAAGCAATCTTACGGCCAAAATCTTTATGCAGCAAGAAAACAAATGAGCAACAGAGAAGCAAACCGGATGGAAGAATGGAAAGCATGTAAAGGGAAATGACTTACCTCCATCAAAACAGACAAATTTTTGGCCTCGCCAAGGCCCTTTTCCATTCCCTCAACCAGGTGGCGAACCTGGCTGAGTGCGATGGGCACCGAGCTCGAGAGCTGGGTAAGGATCGCACCCAGTGTCAGCACAGCCGGAGCTGGCCTCGAGCCGGTGACGATAACCTCGTCATCATCGGCAGCCGCACCCGAAGGCGCATCCACCACAACTCCCTCCCAGCCGGCCAACCACCATCCGGCTGGCTGCCGCCGCAGCTGCCTGCGCAGCCCCAGCCTCCTCCGTCACCTCCGTGATCACGGGCCTGGCGGAGATGCTTGGAGAATCGCTCCAGGCCGGGTTCACGCCAGCCCCGGGATGAAAGAGGAGGGTCTCCGGGTCCCGTGCAGCCGCAAACAGCTGCCCCAACCGCTAAGATGCAGGCGCCTGGTGCAGCAGCCCCGTGGTTGGGGAGCCCTCAGGGGCCCTGGGCGGAGACGGCACGGCTGCTTCAGCCAGGCTCGCCGCAGCCAGGCCCGCCGCAGCCAGCGACCTCGCCACCTCTTCAACCGGCGGAGGAGGGGGAGGAGCAACAACGGCGGCACCACCATCGCCAAGCAGCATGGCCTTGCTGCGTAGAGTGAAGTGTCAAAAGAGGAACCAGTAGAACCGCAGAGCGTCAAGCAAGGGAAAGGGAGGTACTAACCCAGCGACGGACGATGGAGCAACAACCTGACGCCCTCGACGCGTCTCTTTCGTTTCAACTGGAGTGGGAGTGACAACAGGCGCCGCCCTCTTCCCCCGGGCTCTCGCCGTGGGTTTCTCTTGGCCACCCTCCTCGTTGGTGACATCGACTGTGACACAAGCAAGGAATCAAAAGCATAACCTCAAGAGCAAAGGGGAAGGAAAGAGATACGGTCAGCAACTTACCATGAGGATCCAAGGGGCCGTCGTCCGCCCAGACGGGAAACCCTTCGGGCTCCGTCTGGGGGTACTTCTTCAGCTTCTTGTCCTCCAAGAAGGACGGAAGCGGGAAGTCACTCATGCCATCCTCAGCTAGATATGCCGTGAACAACTAATTAAAAAGGGGAGCATAAGGCACCCAAGGAAAGCTAGCAATGACAAGAAGCGAGACGCAAGATAACCAGAGAAAAACATACCCGAGGCAGCATGCGGCCACGATGGTACGGAGAGCAGGAGTACGCCCAGGTAGCCTCCATGCGGAACTTGGATATCATGGAGACCCAGTTCCGCAGGTCCTGCTGGGGCACATCCTTCCGCGACGTCCTCGTCGGGTCGTTGGTGGTCGATATGTGGCACATCTTGTGCGACCGCATCTAGAGCGGAAGCACACGACGCACCATCCACGACAAGGTGATGTCCCAGGCAGTGAGCCTCTCCGTCTCCACCATCATCTCCAGCCGGGTGGCCATCCGATCGAGGTCTGCTGTTGCGCCCATGCCCTTCGTCGCCCAGCCTTTCTGCGTCGAGGGCACATCGGCGAAGGGCGGAAGGCAGATCCAGTCAATCTCTATGGCATTGCTCACATAAAGTATGAGCGCTGCCACAGCTTGATGGTGTCGGGAAGCTAGAATCGCGGCATCAGCGAGGAAGACCGTGGGTAGATGGCGCAGCAACCCGTCTGCGTCAGCGAACCACCCTTGGAGGTGTTCTGGGCCTTGAAGTTGTAGAGGTCCCAACCTTTAATAATGAAGAGATCCCTGTGTTTACAATGCTAGTCCTTGGATCAATAGCTAGCATCCACAGTGAAGATGTAATATCAAGAAACAAAGGTCATAATACAACTTTATAACCAGGAATAAAATAATTCATTACATCTTACATAGCTCATTTGGCTATCTCATTACAATGCAGCAGAAATAACTATATAGCATGGAGTCCTTCATCTTCAAAGTGCCACAAGCATTCATGTTGGTTGTAGACTTGTAATCCTATTCAGCACACTTCACTAACATCAAACAAACCTGCAACATAATAAGTTGCAGCCACAAGGGTCAATAAATTTGAATTGTATTGGCAAGTTTCACTACTATGTAGAAATAAGTGGATCCTATCAAAACATGCATATTTGGCTAAGTAGGGTTTAGGATCATTTGCAGAAAGCAATATAGTTTTATCCTATCTTTTCAAAATAGTTTGATCTTTTGACAATCTTTCTGAACTCCTTGGATAACTCCAAGTGCTTCTAATCCCTTGTTGACACCATCAAGTTTTACTTTGACAAATTGGAATGTCGAGATCTTCCATAGCTTCAGGACTTAGTTGCTCAGAGTTGTCCATAACCGGGGACACGGCTAAGTACTTAGAATTTGATCTCCTGCAGAAGTTGTACACTTTACCCACATGACGCAATCACGTCTTGATGCCACCAGTGGCCGCTGGATAAGTACACACCAAATGGAGTACCGGCAGATCGAGAATGTGACAAAGTATTTCCATAGAAGTCCTCCCAATACACAATTCTAGCTTGTCTATCAGGCACCAATGTAAGGATATATTTCCAATACACAATTCTAGTTAACCTAAAGATGCCAATGCAAGGGTCTTCCACTATGTAGTTGACTAAGCCAGAGCCCATTTAGCATGTGGCGGTACACGGAAGCCACTGTGCGAGAAACATGTTCAATCTCTAAGTCCCTGGGTGGTTTCCTTCTAGTGCACATACAAAAAGATAGCCATATAAACATGGTTCCCTTTGTTGTCACCTTGTCCAAAATTGAGCATCCTCATTCCACCCAGGTGGTTCATTGATTACTTGTTTTATTATATAAAACATATATTTTTCCAACACTTCATATAATCATATCATGTATTCCATCCCAAGTCTATAGCATGGCTAAGCATACTACAACGATGAGGTTTTCACTAAGGAAGATGGATTTCCTAATAGGACATAGCATAGCATAGTAATATAGTAGCCCTATCATGCATACTACAAAAATACCACTAAGTGTAGTGAAAATAGTAGGACATGGATGATAGTGTCACTTGCCTTTTTAGTAGGGAATATTGGGTCACTCCTTGATCTTGCAACAATCACACTCTTCAAATTTTACTACAATTCAATCAAGCAAGCACATATTCAAATTAACATTCAAACAATTCACCACATAAAACAATAACATCAAGTAATGCATGCAAGCATGCAAAAGATGGTTTTATTTGGAAAAGTGGTTTCTAGTAGGCTCTAAACATTTTAAAGCTCGTATTGGTCATTTACAAAAGTGGTAAAACCATTTAAACTCAAGTTGGTGAAGATCGTCATTTAAATCATTTTTGTTTTGCTAGAAGTGACTTAAATCAAAGTAATATTTTGTAGTTTTATCCAAATATATTCTTTAAACACAAATGTTAGTGTTTATGGTCAAAATGTTTAATATTAATCCATTTGCAAAAGGTTTCATCCAAATAATCAAACAATATTTTTATTTGCTAGAAATGCCTTTAACAAGGTAATAATTTACCAAGCTTCATCAAATATGTTTTCAAATCCCAAAACTTGGTGTTTAGGGTCAGAGAGTTAGAAACAATTCATTTTCCAAAGGTTTTACTCAAAAATAATTTTTAAACCATAATCAATATTTTTATTTAACTAGGAATTCTTTTATTCAAATATTTAATTCTTAAGTGTCACCAAATATACTTTTAAATCTACAAGTTGGTTTCTATGGTCAGTAGGTTCAAAACAACCCATTTACAAAATATTTTACCCTAAAAACATTTTTAGAATAAATTTTATACCCAAAATAAGCCTAAATATGTTTCTGCATAAACAACCAATTTTGCAGAGGCAAACTACTAAAAAATTGCATGGTTGGAAAGTTCACATTTTTCTGAATCTAGTGATATAAAATTTGTAAAATTTGGACGTGTAGATTTAGAGTTATGAATTTTACAAATCCTATCATCTAATAGATCAAATTTCTGTTTTTTAAACCAATCTCTGGACACGTGTCTTAATCTTACTGGCGCGTACCGGTTCGTGCGGATTGCGCTCTGTGGATCGTTGGATCTAAGTAAGATCGTGCGGCACAGATCATAACTTACCCCTTCGTCTAAATCTAATCTTAGCCAGACGATAAGCATACTACGGTTCTGAACACAGCGACCACAGATGGGCGGCGCTGGCGGCGGCTGTGCGGCGGCGGCGCTCTGGCGGTGGCGTTGCCGATGAACTAGGAAGCGCGGGAGAGAGTGAGGATGCTCACCAAACTCGCAGGTGTGTTATGATGCTCAACGTGGTCTCTGTTCGTCGAAGGGCACTCCGGGATAGCGGTGATTGCTCACCGGAGTTCGCGGCAGCGTCGGGTTCGTCTGGTCATTGTCGGAGGCGAGGTTATAGGCCACCTGAAGGCAAAAGGGAGGAGGCATTAGACGTGGGCGAGTGTGGCTATCACGGGAGCATCATCGAGAGGGACAGGGGTGGACGGTACGTACGGGGAGGGGTTGCCAGAGAAGTGGCAGACGACGGCGGTGCTCGGGCGAGTTTGTTGCCGACGCTGTGGGGCGAGCATGGCCAAGCGGGAGTTACTGGGATGTGCAGGAGACGTTGGCGAGCAAACTAGTATGGACCAGAGGGCTGGGGTGGGTGTGGTTTCGCCGGAATTGGCCGAAGAGTTCGTCGGAGCCGAGGGTGTTCGAGCTCGCGATTGAGGCAGCCTGGTGGCAGAGAGGGAGCGATGCCTGGGGGAAATGGAGAGGGAGCATGGGCGTTTAAGTGTGCATCATCGCTGGAGGAATTAACGTCGCCAATTACTCGAATTTACCAGGATTAAATCGCGACAGAACAGTGAGGTGTGATGGGGGAAACGGTCGCGAGGTTGATGACGATGACTGGCGGAGTGGGGCCTGGTTGTCTGAGAGAGAGAGAGAGAGAGAGAGACAGACAGAGAGAGAGCGTATGGGGTCTGCTGGTCAGCGTCTGCGTGGGTGTGTTTGCGCGTGAGAAAAGAAAATGCTTCGGGATAGGTATGGGCTACGACTTTGGGCTGGACTGGGCCTTGCTTCTGGGCTTGCTTTGTTTCCTTTTTTTATACTGAATCCTTTTCTTTTTCCTTTTCTATTTTTCTGTTTTGATTTTTGTTCAAATAATTCAAACTCCATTTGAATTCAAACCTTTACCAAACTTTGTGTATATTTTTAATACTGTTTATTAGCATATTCTAAAGTCCATTTTATAATATTTCTTTTATTCTTTTAGGGTATATTAATTATTTAAAATAGGTCCTTGTCTTAATTCAAACAAGATTTTAAATATGTTTTCAAATTCTATTTGAATTCTAAATTTTACCATACCTTTTTCAGTAGGTTTTATTTATTCTTTAGTGCAAAATAATTCACTTTGAACTATTATTTAAAATACCTTAATAAGATTTATATTTAAATTGGGAATTGTCTTTATTTAAATAAAATTGGATATTAATACCTTATGATTTTATTTAAATAATCCTTTACTCTTTTTATTAATCAATAATCTTTCATTTTATTTGTTTATCCAAGATTTAATTTGATTTTTTAAATATTCCTTATTTATTTATTTCTTCCTTTGCCTTATAAAATCTATATCTTTTTATTTAAAGTCCAAAATTGGTGATTCCAATTTGTATAATTTTATTTAATATTTGTTTATCCTTTTAAATCCTTTTAGGATTACTTTGCTCATGATTTGGTATGGATTTTAGCTAGGAGCTTTTATTAGCCTTGGAAAATATTTCCTTTTAACTTATTAAATTCATAAGTTTTTATCTTTGGTTCCAAATTAAATGAAACCAATTTCTATGATCTTATAATATTTTTATTTATCATTCTTGATCATTTATAAATATTTGTTTATAAATTTTTATATGGACCAAATCCATAGTCTTAGAGAGATTTTGAAAAAGAATTATTCCATTAGGGTTTTAGGATTCTGGTTTAACTTTTCCAAGTGTTCAAATTTCAAGATACATTATTGATGAATGCAATTCACTTGATTGAAATTTTGTTTGATTCCCTTTTCATTCAAAGTTTGTTCAAGATGGGTTTTGATGTTTCCATTTGGAATCAAAAAGTTTCTTTTCACCCTAAATTTCAACATTTATTTATTTTTCACATTTCAAAATTTGGAAAATTTTGGGATGTGACAGAAGTGGAAGAACTTGAGAAAGTTCGCCACCTCGGGCCAAACCCCAAGATAGGATTCGCAGCAGGCCGCATGATGCGACAGCTGCGCAATGGCATTGGCACCCAAGTGATGAAGCTGGAGGTCGAAGAAGTGAAAGAGCTGGAGGAGGAAGGGACTGACGGGAAGGCCGAAGCCACGGGCAAAGTGCGCGAGGATGACGCGTTCCCCTGACCAAGGGTTCGACACCCGCTCCCCCTCCGGCACGAGACGGTGCTTCACAAGAATTGACGAGGGAAGAAACCTCCCCCACCGATACTTGTTGACGAGCTCATCGGTCACAAAGGACCCGCACCAGCCTCCGCGTTGCTTCGGCAGCATCTCGACAGAGGAAGAGGCTGTGGTGGACGGGGAGAAAGTGGCTGGCGTGGACAAGGAGAAGGCGTGCAAGAGCAAAGGGCCCTCAGGCAAGTTTGGGTGCGCAGTTGCCAAAAACTGGCGCAGTGACGCAGAAGTCAAACTGACACGACGTGCGCTATAGCCGTAGTCATGGGTGACGACATCAACGATGTCATCAAGCCAAACGTTTCATCTTCAGCTAGGCCAATCGGCACCTGCCTTCGCTGTTTACACCCAGTGGACGACCATCGATTCTGCAGCCGGTTAATTCCAGCCGAAAAGCAAAAGCAAAAGCCACAGCTGGAGGAAAGAAAACAACTCTCTCAGGACAAGAAGGAGCACGAAATATCTTGCCCGCCGGCGAAGCCCATATGTGCTCGGGGACTAGTGTCAGGGGGATAACCCCCGGGTGGGGAAAGCCAGGCACAAGTAGGCCGGCTCCAGAAGATGCAGGCCGCCTGGCCTCCAGGAAAGACAACTCTAGCCAACTGGCAAGCACGCCCGACTGGGCTTATAACCTTCCCGGCTGGCCCGTCTATCCAGTGGCCAGAGGAACCGGTCGGGTGGCCGTTTCCACCCAGCCCACCTCGGATTCGATGTAGAGCACGGAAGGGCTGACGCTTCCTGCGGGGTATGCTTCTGGCTCTCTCTCGTCATCAAGTAAGATGGCATGCCATCATGACCAGCGCTACCCGACGAAGATAAAGCAAGATGGTCGGCTAGACTGGAGAAAGCAGTCCAGGTGACCGATAAAGCAAGGATGACGCTTCAAAGGAAGCCCGGGTGACCACTAAAGAGAAGGGTGACACTAAAAGAAGGGCGGACTGGGTCCGGGCCCACCGGCTGGGCCCTGCCCTGAAAACCCATATCCAAACAGTAAACCCTAGGACCCGATCTGTAATCTGCCCCCGAGACCAGTATATAAGGGAGGGCAGAGCTAGGGTTCTAGGTAGGCAACAATAGAAGGAGAGAAGTGTTAGCATCTAGTTCCCATCTTCCTCTAGGCTTCGATAGTAGCTAAGGAAACAGCTCAAGGAGCATCTGTACTGAGCATCAGCTCCCATACATAGTTCATCTTGCAGGAGTAGGGGTGTTACCTCGCCAAGAGGGCCCTGAACCTGGGTACGTCCCTGTGTTTGCAGTGCACCGTGCCCAACTCGTCGCGTGAGCCACCGAATGCATCCGTGTGTCCCTTCTTTGCCATCCCCGATGTCACTTCCGTGTTCCACACCACGATAGTGTCACACAGTCACAACTATCGCCGTCATCGAGCAACATGCAAGCCAACAACACCACAATCAATACATTGCATACAAATACCAAAGCATACAGCAAGAAATGGGCAAAAAAGCTTATAGATCAGTAGATGTTGAGGATTTGGTTGGGGATACAAGGGAAATGCTTGGGTTGCATTTGTGGGTTTTCTATTTCGGATTTATAATCCAAAACTAACTAGATAGGGGGTTTTAGAGCACGGTCAAGTTATTTATGCTAACATTGAGTAAAGATGATATCATCAGATAGATATTGATAAAATGAAACCAACAAAAGTGGTTTCACTATTTTATCAATTACCATTGATTTATAATGACTTTTATAGTGGATAAAACTCTAGTTTTAGGAAATAATTCACCAGAATTGTTATGGAGTTCCAAAAATTATTTCCTTGGATGATTAGGTATTGTTTGATGGACTGATTCCAGAGGAGTTGGAATCAACTTAAAATAATTAATAGAATGCCCTTGAGAAATTCCCAATGATAGTACTAGAGGCATTTAGTCTTTTTCATCAAATTTAATATACAGCTTTTGATGTTATTCCAAGGAAACATGTTAGGTATTTGAATTACCTTTCAGTAGAAATTTGAATCAACATTTTTGGATAAGCAAAACTAATGATATGAATATATTGGTGAATTATCTATGCATAGAAAGGATTAATTCACCAGAATTCAAAGATAGCTCAATAAAATTTGGTCTCCTTGTTTTTTATATGTATGGGTATATAGATGTACAGAGAGTTGGAATTAGGTCAATAGCTCACTTGGTTTGACCTAGAGAATTTTCTAAAGGCAGAAATGGCCTGATTGTGTGATTTTTGCCAAGGGTATTTTAGGAAGCAAAAGAGTATGAGGCCAGAGTGACATGCAAGGTATCACTTATACCTTTTAGTGAAAAGTGGTTTTGGTTAATTTGGGATTGTAAATATCCCTGGAGAGATTTATTGATGGAAAGGATACATCCGGGGAAATGGATTTATTACCCTTATTATAGGCACTAATTGGGCCAATACAAACTTCTGCATGTTAGACAAATGGTGCATGCATATGTGAAAATTTAGATCTGGCCAAAATATGGTGTTTTACAATTTATTTGGGATTCAAACTATACAACAAACTTAACAGATCTAAGAATAGGAGGGCAGGGTGTCTGGGCCTGATCCGATAGGGGGATGGGCCGCGCAGGCAGATCTGGCCTGCTCGGGCTGTGCTTCACACGGGAGGAAAGAATTCAAAACCCGCCAGGCGGGGCCGGGCTGTCCGAGAGAGAGGGAGGGCGAACCGGTACCTGCTACTGTCGGCCATTGGATCGAGACGAGATGGACGGGCTCCCGTCGTTGTCTCCGCGAGGGTTCTGGCGGCGCGGCCGAAACCCTAACGCGACGGAGGCTTGCCTTGGAGGATTCTCCGAGGCTCTCCAATGTCGGAGGCGTGGCGGATGAGGGGAGGCACGTCATGGCGGTCCAGGAGAGGGGTGGCAAGGGCCGGTTCAACGTGGATCTTATGGGGCATGCGTCACCACAGCGGGGAGCGATCGGATGCTCGTCGGGGCCTGCAGGGATAGCCTTGCATGTCAGAGGAAGAAGCACCATTAGCACCAGGAAGGAGAGGGGAGAGCGCGTGTGAGGCATGCAGGGAGAGAGAAGCACGGGAGAGGGTGCTGTCCTTGATTTTTAGGAGAGGGCCGAGGTTTCTTCTCCTCCTTCCTTTGGGCAGTACAGATGAGGGGAGGGGGTGTGGTGCTAGGGGAGGTGTGTGGAGGGTAGAGGGAGTGAATGAGGGCGAAGTGAGATGATGGGGTGGCCTCGGGATATTTGTTTGGGGAGGAGGAGGCCTATGGTAGAACAAGCTCATGGAGAAGCTTGGGGAGGGGTGGTGCTCGAGGATAGGGCCTCAGGGGTGGTGGAGAGGGAGTGTGGGGTCCTGGGTCGAGCAGTGAGTGGAGGGGAGGATGGTGCTGCTGCTGCCTCACTTATTGCTAAGATTTTTAAAAGATGGGGTCTTTCTCTTCCCTCAAGAACATAAGACAAAGGGGAGGGGAGCTATAGTAGTGGTCCTACAGTACAACTCGACCAGGGGAGAGTGTGGGTGTTGTGGGGAATTGCTATACAAGCTTTGATGGGGTTTGGAGGTGTGGGATGAGGGGATTTTAAAATTTGGCCAAATAAGGGTTTATGAAGCAACCCTAGATTTTTGAATTACACAAGATGAGACAAATGTACTGATTTGGAGATATGGTCAAGGAAACACTCCTAGATTTATTTGAGATTTTTCAGAGGATTTAAAGTCCATTTAAAACCATTTCTTCAAATAGTGCAGAAGTAGTTTTTAGAAGATCACTTTATATTTTTACATTGTACAAGGATGTTTTATGATGTGGTATGGTCCTAAATACTATGTCACACATTGGAGAATTTTATTGGAATTTATTTGGAAGGAAAACTATTTTTAATGAATTATTTCTTGTTTCTGCCATTTAAGAAAAAGGGCAAAAAGAAATAATAAGGAATCTCAAAAATATTTATTTTTGAGTTTGAAAGATAGGGTATGAGGTAGAGAACTCAAATGTGCATTTAGTTGTCCAAGTGATTTGGAGAAAAACAAACTTGCCATTATAGGAGAGATTTTTAGAATTTTGCCAGATAATGAATTTAAATTGTTTGAGGATCCAAATAATTATGGTAATTATTTGGGGAATTACCATAACCAAGGTAGATGATGTAAACTTGATGTATCCATCATGTCCATCCTTGGGTTTTGAAGGAATGTGGAGAAAAAGGATGGAAACTAGATTTGGGATAATCTAGGGTTATGATAATTTTATATCACCAAAACATGGTTGGATCAGGGAGCTCAGAGCTCACCTTGGTACAAGGGATATATGGATAGATATACCAAGTTACATATATGATCATGGAGGAAATAGTTAAGCTTGTTTGGATCTAAGGTGGTTTAGGAGTGATGGCAAACTTTGTTGAAAATAAGGCTGCCATAACATAGTTATCATGATGCCTCATAAACTATGGGGGTTTAAGAAGCACAAAGCTCCAAATGAAACAAGTGAAGTAGGAGTTTATAGACCGTGGTTAGTAGACCACAATCATGCAAAGAGTTTGTCTAGGGGTGGTAGCATATGGATGTGAGCTTCTGCCAAAGTAGGCAAGATGATAAGATTTGCATAAAAGATTATTATCTTGACTACAAAACCATCATGGATGAGTGGGGACTAGAATTGCTTAGCCCAGTACAAGAGTGGGCTTTGGTAGTACTGAAGATATAGTACAAGATGGTTCAAGTACATTCTCAGGAATGCACCTAGGTTGGAAAAGGTAGAGCTCCAAAGATTGAACCTAGATAAGAAAACCAAACTTGAGGGGATGCTAGTTTCCAAACTCATGATCAAGGGGATGATGTTGAAGTGTTAACTAAGTAGATAGGATCCATGCTTAGATTGGGTCTTCACTGGGTTGGAAACTATCAAAAGGGATTATCCTTGGATTAATCTAATTAGGAGATGAGATGGCAACTTTAGTGGCTTAGGATAGATCCAAATTTGGATGCTTGGTTTGAGATTGAGGATCACAAACATAGATTGGGTCCTGAGGGATGAGCTACTAGATTATCTCACTCTAGTTCCTAAGCAAACAATGTAGCAGATCAAGGCAATTCATCAGACAGCAGATCAAGGCAATTCATCTTATCAAACCTATCCAACTACTACTAGGGTTACCATCAAGCCTAGCTTGAGGTATAGATGGGTATTTTGAATTGGTTATGCTTTGAAGTAATGTAAGGACCATCTTGGTATTTCTACCAAGATTGGAAGGAAAAGGTTTTCATAAAGATTTTGGAAAACCTAGGGATAAGAGTAGCTGGGAGTTCTGCCTTGAAAACATAAGGAGATTATAGAGGTCTCCATAGTTTTGTTAATAGAAACTAGTAAAGTATTTTTTTGTGTCAAAGTCATCTTGGCTCAGACTTTGGAATGCCAAAACATTTGAGAATATAAGGATGAGCCAAGACATTTCTTTTGTAAAATAGCTTTTTGTAAACTAGTGTTGGGATGAGAAGTATATCACCTAATACACATTCACTTGCAGGAACACAAGCAAACAAGTAGGCAACCATTGTAACACTTAGCAAGAATTTTTTTTGTTCCCCCTAATTTTTGCCTTTTTGACAAAATATGAGGGTTGCTGAAATTGGGATGTTACACATTTTTCTGCTTTGGGTTCGAGTTTATTCGGTTGAAGTTTCTTCACATAAACATCGCATCCCCAAACTTTAAGAAATGACAGCTTAGGTTTGTTTCCAAACCACAATTCATACGGTGTCTTTTCAACGGATTTAGATGGTGCCTGATTTAAAGTGAATGCGGCAGTTTCTAGTGCATAACCCCAAAATGATAGTGGCAAGTCCGTCAGAGACATCATAGATCGAACCATATCTAGTAAAGTACGATTACGATGCTCTGGCACACCATTTCGCTGTGGTGTTTCGGCATGTGTGAGTTGTGAAACTATTCCACACTCTTTCATATGTGTGATAAACTCGTAACTTAGATACTCACCTCCACGGTCGGACCATAGAAATTTGATCTTTCTATTATGATGATTTTCCACTTCACTCTGAAATTCCTTAAATTTCTTAAAGATTTTAGACTTATGTTTCATCAAGTAGATATAACCGTATCTACTCAAATCATCCGTGAAAGTAACAAAACAACGATATCCACCTCGCACCGACACACTCATTGGACCACACACGTCAGAGTGTATGATTTCCAATAAATTTGTGGCATGTTCCATTGAACCGGAAAATGGCATTCTAGCCATCTTGCCCGTAAGGCATGGCTCACATTTATCAAATGATTCGAAATCAAGTGAGTCCAAAAGTCCATCCGAGTGGAGCTTCTTCATGCGTTTAACGCCAATTTGACCTAGACAGTAGTGCCACATATGTGCGGATATATCATCATTAAGTTTAATCCTTTTAGCATCAACATTATGAATATGTGTAACACTATTATAGAGATCCAACAGAAATAAACCATTCATCATCAGTGCATGACCATAAAAGATATCATTCATATAAATCAACAACCATTGTTTTCATATTTAAATGGATAACCACTGCGCATCAAACATGATCCGGATACAATGTTCATGCTCACTGCTAGCACCAGATAACAATTATTCAAGTTTATAACTAATCCCGATGGTAAGTGGAGAGGTAGCATTCCGACGGCGATCACATCAATGCTTCATCCATTGCCGACACGCATCTTGACCTCACCCCTTGTAGTGGTCTCTTGTTCCGTACCCCCTGATTCGAGTTACAAATATTAGCAACTAAATCGGTATCAAATACCCAGGTGCTACTGCGAGTACTATTCAAGTACACATCAATAACATGTATATCGAATATACCTTTATTTGCCTTGCCGGCCTTCTTGTCTGTCAAATACTTGGGGCAGTTGCGCTTCCAGTGGCCAGTCCCCTTGCAATAATAGCACTCGGTATCAGACTTAGGGCTAACTCATTATTTCTTTTCAAGGACGGCAACCGGATTGCCACCCTTCTTTCCCTTATGTTTAACCTTTATGTCTTTCTTGAAACCGGTGGTCTTACTGATCATTAAAACTTGATGTTCCTTCTTGATCTCCATTTCTACAGATTTAAGCATTGACAGAAGCTTGGGGAGAGACTTCTTCATGCCTTGCATGTTATAGCTCATCATGTAGCTCTTATAGCTAGGTGGCAGAGATTGGAGAACACGATGGATGCCTAAGTCAATGGAAATCGTTATTCCCAAGGACACAATCTTATTGGCGTAACCCGACATCTTGAGTACATGCTCACTAACGGAGTTGTTCTCTACCATCATCAAGTGGTGGGGCCTAGCGATGCTTCTAGCACATATTGCTTTTGTGCAGCAGAGAGGAGAATTCTCAAATTCATGGACCAGTCGGTAAAGTTGCTACCGTTCGTTGCAAGTTTCTCTTTCTCCATGAACACATTGAAATTAAAAGCAGGTGGGGCCATCTACAACAGAATTTGTAAAGTTTAGACTAAGTTTATGATAGAATGAGTTCAACTAATCCAAAATTAAGAATGAACTCCCACTCAAAAACGACATCCCTCGTGCCTTTTTGGTGAATACATGAACCAAATCCACTACACCAAGTCCAATCATCAAGTGAGACGATGTAGCTTCAAAGGAGAGCATCAAATGGGCATCATATCTTTATATGAATCATGCTTAACCTTTTGGTCCGTGTTTCGAGGCCATGTCTGCACATGCTATGCTCGCCAAGTAAGAACCTTAGTATTCGCGTGTGTAAACTGTCTTACACCTGAAATATGATCGTGGATCCAAGAACACCCGATCATCACGTGATGTCTTGGAGCGGCAAAAAATAATCGGTGCATGCTTAAGGGAGAACACATTTTTATCTTGATATATAAATGAGGTATCATCTTATTATGCTAGTAAGACGCCAAACAAGCAATATAAGATGCAACAAACATCTCATGTGGAAAGTGAAATGATTTAGTTCTTGCACTTGATCTCCATCATGTGCATCATGGTATGAACATCATCATTCCTCTATGTGTAAGGCCAAGGTCTATGGAACTTACACGTTATGTGTGTTGTAAGAGTATGTGTGTTGTAAGAGTATCGACTCATACTTTTACTTACAACATCACCATATCATGACACTAGCCCAACAACAATCTAAACTAGACTCTTCTAATTTATCCATTGCAAGTTTTACGTGGCTTAGGGCTTTCAAAGATAGAACCATTATTACCTACGAACATGAACCACAACGAGGATAACCAAATTGTTGACAACTTGTTGCAAATTAGATATTGACTATAGTAGGAGAGACAAACAGCCGCTAGCCACTTATGCAAAACAAGTTGCATGCCAAGAGTGGTTCGTGCCATTATTAATATAAAGGAAGGCACCATTAAATATCAATTCCCACTAAAGAAAGGGATATAACACTTCCCTAAAAGCAGAGAGAAGATACTTTTTGCTCCTCCTATTAAAGAAAATTTGATGTTAATGCTTCGTCATTTGAAAATACTTGATTCTTGCTTCATGTGCCTAACTTAAAGGCGTTAAAGAAAAGTACTAATTGGGAGATAACCCAAATTTCAGTAGGTTTTTCTTTTGTTGAGTCTTGGAAGTTATTACTTCTGTAATAACCTCTCCTTATCCTTTTTGTGTGGTTTTTGTGCCAAGAATAACCTCTAATGAGAGAGAAGTAAGATTTGGGGAAGTTGCTGTCCCGAAACAGATTTTTGTGCTTCACTATAAAAAATTGTAAAAAATACAAGTATGTCGGATTAAGCTCTAATTTTCTAAGCTTATCCCCCGGGTTATTATATAACTTCCGTTAGTTAAACACTTTTCGATTTTATCAAGAGATGATCTTCGAAAAAATCGGTTTTTACCTGCTGGTTTGTTTTGACAGATTTCTGCCATTATTTGCATTTGCCTCTTAATCGGTTTCTTTTTGAGTTATCCTTGATCACTTGATCTTTTATAAGGAATTGCTACAGTAGCTCGTGTTCTAATGAAAGTTTTACTTCTGTTGAAACTAAACCCAAAGGCCTATTATCTTGAATACACTAATGTTGCTAATGAAGATTGTGTGAAGTTTTGTATGAAGGAAATTTTCAAGTGTAGGGGAAGAGTGATGCGATAAGATGAAGAACGTACAAAAGCTCAAGCTTGGGGATGCCACCCCATGTCACCCCAAGAAATATTCAAGAGGTACAAGCGTCAAAGCTTGGGGATGCCCAAGGCATCCCCTTCTTCATCAATAGAAATCTCAGGTTTCTTTCATAACACTTTATTTTTATTGCTTCATGCACTTTTGTGTTGTTCTTGGAGCGTCTTAGTTTCTGTTTTTGGTTTTATTTTGTTTGGTTTGCTGAATAAATTAGTTGGACCCCCGCTTTCACACTTTTGTTTCAAATAAGTTGATTGGTGTTGGAAAAGAGTAGAAAGTTTCATGCTTAAGTGGTACAAAAGGGAGCTTGTTTTGACTGTGGATTAGACTTTATCATGTCATGCTAGATGTTTCTTTGAACTTATGCCTAGTGATTATTGCTGTAGCATGAATTGTTCCAAACAATTGAGATTACTTAATGTTCCTTGAAAGAATCATGTGTTGTTTTAGCATACAAAAGCATAATATTGTTGTATTCTCCTTTGATTCTTTGTTTGGGTTGACTTGGCACATGCTTAAAACATGTTATGACTATGAACCAATCACCCTAGACTCTATGATCATTTAGTTTTTGACTTGTGATACCACTTTATGCTTTAACTGGTAATGTTTTGTTGCTCTGCATGATAATGGCCATTATTGCTCTCTTAGTTGGTTGCTCCCAGTCTTTTGCTAGCCTCCACTTGTACTGAGTAAGCTCTACTCATGCATCCAACTCCCAAGAAACCAAGTTATTCGAAAGAGTCCACTATAAATTCCTATGCATGGTGTGTTACACCATTCCAAGTATATTCATGTTTTTATCTATCTTCCAAATTAAACTTGTTATGTGAAAATTACTGATTAAAGCTCTCACAAACTTGATAGCACACTTCACTTCTTTCACCTAATAAACTTGAACCATTGTGTCATCTATGTTGTCTATATGCTTGCACTCATAAGTTGGGAATTATCAGAACCATGTTGTCATGGGGAACGCTTTCAACACTTGTACATATTATCCAGTTGATATCATGATCTTTTGTTTACGGATGTCGGCGGTCTGAAATAAAAGGGGAGCTTGTATGTCCATGGAGTATTGTATATATGTTAGAGAAACGCCTGGGCGGCTAGCCTAAGCCATGCCTAATCATGGTGGAAACTTGTAGCATAACCATAGTGAGCAATTTGTGAAGCATCCTCAATAAAAACCTATGCAAATAGAAAATAAAAAGATCGCTGAGATGCTCATTGTCTGTTTCCTTGTCATTTTGATATCGGATAGCTCCTGTGTCATGGGGCAAGGGGTACCCCGTTGGCGATTCTCTATGACACACATATACTTACAATGACAAGAACTTGCTTGTGACTAAATTTGAGTAGCATGAGGAACGGCCCTTGTACTCAAGGGACATGACATTGCCAACTTATGATCTGTCAAGCATATACTTCATATTTTTTTCACTTTAACCTTAATCACTTCAAGATTCTTATGATAGGGGCAATGAGAGATGAAAGCTAATAAGTACCATAATTCTTGGAAGCTCTTTATGAAACTTGAAATCCCTGCTTCCCTCTGTGAAGGGCCTTTCTCTTACTCTTATGTTGAGTATCCACCTTCTATCTTTATGCACCAATTGGGAGAGAATAGTCATTCTAAGTTCAGTGTGCATTTTCCCGAAACTTATTGATTGATTCATAATGTTGATATTGCTTGTTCTTAAATTATTTGTATCTAGTCACCCTTATGAACTTCGAAGGTGTCCTATGCATTTATGTTTTGCTATTTCATGAGGGACAAGCTGAATACCACTCTTGCTATGTATTCTATATGTGAAACAAACAAACGTCTTTCAATGCATTGTTATTCATGATCTTTGTTTATACCTTCTGATGTTACAACATAGTTACTTTGTCTTATTGTTAGAACTACATCTTTCATGCTCATGTTTAGAGTACTTTAATCCCAGCTATCAATGCTTTGCAAATATTTTGATCAAGGTTGTGATGGTGCATGTCACCTCAAAAATTATTCTTTTTATCACTTACCTACTCGAGGACGGGAAGGAGGTAAGATTGGGGATGCTTGATACTTCATAAACGTATCTATAATTTTTTATGCTCCATGATTGTTTTGGATCGACTTTCTTATGATTTTGTCTACACTTTGAGGTATTTTTATACATTTTCCGGAACTAACCTATTGATAAGATGTCGTAGTGCTAGTTGCCTGTTTTCTGCTGTTTTTAGTTTCACAAAAGATAGTAAGGAAATATTCTCAGAATTAGACGGGACGAAAGCCAAAGTCAATATTTTACCAGAAGGAACACGGAGTCTGAATGGCAGCCAAAGGGGGGCCTCGATGCGGCCACACCCTAGGGCGGCGCGGCCTAGAGATGTGCGCCAGCCCTAGGTGTGGGCCCCTCGGGTGCCCACCGACCTTGCCCTTTCGCCTATAAAAGCACCCCGATACAGAAAACCTAAGGACCCGATCAAATCTTCATGAAACAGTTCGTAGCCGCCGCCACCATCGTCCCTAGATCGAGGGGATCTAAAGATCTTCCCGGCACCCTGCCGGAGGGGGGAGATCATCCCTGAGGCCTTCTTCATCACCATGCCAGCCTCCGGAGTGATGCGTGAGTAGTTCACCCTTGGACTATGGGTCCATATAGTAGCTAGATGGTTATTTCTCCTCCTTTGTGCTATCATGTTTAGATCTTGTGAGCTTTGTTCATGATCAAAATCATCTATTTGTAATCATACATGTAGTGTTTGTGGGGATCCCATGGATATTGAGATACTATGTCATATTGATTATTGATTCTATCATGTCTGTGTTATTTATGATCTTGCATGCTCTCCGTTGTTCGTAGATGCTTTGGCCAAGTAGATGCTTGCAACTCCAAGAGGGGGTATTTATACTCGATAGTAGGTTCATTCCTCTAGTAATCTGGGGAAGTGATAGAAATCTCTAAGATTCTAGATGTGCTGCTGCTACTAGGGAGAAAACAACAATCCCTTGTCCATGGGGCAATTGTATTGTTTACTTTACACACATTGCTTAATGCAATTATCTGTTGCTTGCAACTTGATACTGGAAGGGGTTCGGATGATAACCTAAAGGTGGATTATTAGTCATAGATGTAGTTGGATTATGGTCTATTTATAATTTTGTAATGCCCAATCAAATCTCATAGGAGTCAAGATGTCTAGTATATGCATTTTTATGCTTTCTCAATCTGTCAATTGCCTCGCTGTAATTTGTTCACCCAACATGCTATCTATCTTAAGGAGAACACCTATAATGAACTGTGGACCCCGATCTAATCTTTATCATTGATATTCCATCTACTGTTACTATTATTGTTTACTTTCTACAAGCAACTACTATCTTCCACACTATTCGTTTAATCCTTTGTTTTCAGCAAACCGACGAGATTGACTACCTCACTGTAAGTTGGGGAAAAGTTTTGAGTTTGTGTTGTGCAGGTTCCAAGTTGTTAGCAACACCTTGGAGTTGTTTCCTTACTCCTACTGGTTCATTAACCTTGGATTCATAACTGAGGGAAAACTTGTTGTTGTTCTCATCATACCTTCCTCTTGGGGTTCCCAACAAGCTCTACATATTTGAGCCACACATCAGCAATCTTGAGATTGCCAAGTGAACGACTACATCAATGTAACATCCCTAAATTCATTATCCAAAACTCATGCATATCATCCTTGCATTCATCATCATTTAGAGATTTTCTCAAAATCATTTCAGAAAAACAGAAGATTTTGGATGTTATGATTTTATGTGGACAGATTTAATTCAAAAGACCTACACCATTTAAAACTTGAATGTTTAGGAACTTGTTTGCTTGCCCCATTGTTGGAAAAGTTTAGGAGAGAAGGGTTAGCCAAAGTTTCAAATTTAGAAAGAAATTCAAAATCCCTTTTCCAAACATTTTCAAAACAAATGCAAAGCCTCTATTGTTTGAAATCCAAGTTTGACCAAGCCCTTACAGAATAACCACATGTTTACATAACAGATTTTAGAAACCACAGTACCCTGCAAAAATCCCCAGAATTGTTTGAATTCAAAAAGGATTTGAATTCATACCTAAATCATTCCTGAAAACCAAATTAGAAAAGAAAAAGAAATAAACAAAAGAAAAGGGCCAAGCGCCAGGTTTCTGGCCCAGCAAAGGATCGAGCCCAACTAGCCCACCCGGGAGTTCCCTTTTCTTTTCTCACGCGCGAGCGTACGCGTTCAGCCACTGACGACCATACCCCACCTCCACCTCGCACCTTTCGCTGACGAGCGGGCCCTGTCCACGCTGTCATCGTCTTCCCCAAACCACACCCGCGACCACGTCGCAGCTGCAGTCACTGTCGGTAATGGCGTGGCTTAATTGGGCATTAAAACTCGGGCGTTTCCTGTCGAGGCACTGGCTATAAGATCCCCACCTCCTCGCAGTCATTTTTCCCCAGCCAATTCTGCACTCACGCCACTAGGCTGCCCACGACTCGCTCAAACCCGCCGCAGACAGAGCAACTCCGGCGATCGATTCAGGTGAGCTCCGTGCGCCCCTTCCCCTCTGGATTGTTCGAGCCACATTGTAATCTCCTGGCGCACCTCCTGACCCCACTAGCTCATCCTGTATTGCCCCAGGTCGCCGTATTCGCTTGACACCGTAAGCACCTGACGACCACCCCAACTCCGGCGACCAATCTAAGTAAGTCCCGTGCACCCCTTGCCTTTTCCTTCACACGAGCGTGTTCGCAACTGTCTTGCGCACTTCCTGAACCCTCTGATTCGTGTTAGGGCGACGCGGAGCCTCGGCAACGACTCCGACAACATCCACCCGACGCCAGACGCAACTCCGACGAGATCCAGAGCCCATCTCCGAGCGCCCCTCCGCAAACCAGTACCACGACAAGCTTCAACACGTCTTGGCGAATCTGGTAAGCACCTTCCTGCTTCCTGGAGCGATGTAGAACGCCGGCGCCGCCGTAGTCAGACGCGCCGCCGCCAGTCAACGCCGCTAGCGCCGCCAGATTGTGGCTTGATGGTTTGGTCCGTTGGATCTGCATCGTAGGGCTAGGATAGATCTTGAACGAAGGGGTACGCGAGTGTCTGAGCCGCCAGATCTCATTTAGATCGTGCGGTCCGCAGAGCTCGATCCGCGCGAATCGGTACGCGCCAGTGAGGTTGCGACACGTGGCTAGGATGAATTCAAAAACAGAATTTAAACCTGATTTAGATCCAAACTTCAAACTGCTATAACTTTTGAATGCCACGTTATAATTTTACAAACTTTATACCGTTGGATTCAGTGAAATAAGACCTTTCTGAATATCCAATTTGTTTAACAAATAGTAACAGTTAAATTGACTTTATCTGTAGAAACATGTTTAGGGCTATTTTAAGTATGGTTTTGTTTTGGTAAATTATATTGGTGCCAAATAAGTTTAGTGGGCAAACTTGTGACTTGTTAAGTTTCTGTAAACATGTGCATGCTTGGTAGAATTTTCAAAATCACCACTTGGCAAATTCTTGCTTGCATGCATTCATATTATTTTTGGTTGTATATAATTGTGTGCTATATTTTTGTGTAGATTTTGCTAGTGATTGTGATTGTGAAGAGTGCTACTCTCCCCACTACCAAGGCAAGTGATATTTTCATGAATATTTATATCCTATGTTTTACATTAGCATTAGATATTTTGCTAAGTCTTGCATGCTACTTTTGCCAAATGCTAAGTTGGGAAATCCTAAGTAGTGTAGAATTGTAGAATTGCTAGGGAATATTCCTAAGTTAAGTTATCATACCATGCTTAGCCTAGCTATTTAGCAAACAAGGGTTGGTGAAAATCTATACTCACTATGATGAAAATATTTCTAAGTCATGAGACTTATGCTTTCCTAATAAAACAACTAAGTCAAATGAACCTCCTGGGTGGAATGGAAGGATTGGGTTATGTTGAGTGGTTACACAAGGCCATGGACTTGGGTTGTGTATCTCACTTGTGGTATGCCAGCCAGGCACAAAGGGATTTGGAGGCCAAGTGTTGAGAAAGCTTTCAGTGCAACCACTTGGCAAAATGGGCTCTGCCTTGATCATATAGGTAGCTAGAACTTAGTCTTTTGGACAGTTGGTGGTAGAAGGGATTGATAGGTTGGAACGCGTCCATTTGACTAAGGAAAAGCTTTTGAAAGGTCCTGTCTTGGGAAACCAAGTCTGGTGGGGAAAGTGCACAACCTCTGCAGATGGAAAATCTAAGTACTTAGCCTAGTCCAAGGCAATGGACAACTTGAGCATCAATACATGGAAGCTACAAGAATCTCATCATTCCAACTTCTAAATAAAACTTGTTGGTGAACAAGGGTGAAGTACCCCAATGTCTATTGGTGGTTTCTTGGGAAGTTTTTGATAAAGAAAAACTTAGTGATTTCAACTAATAGGTAAAACCTACTTTCAAGCAAAGCAAGCCAAGCTACACTTAGCCAAAAAGCATATAGTAATATAGTCCACTAAAAAAATATACTAAGGTATCACTTGCCAATACTATTCCAAAGTATTGACCCTCTGTGGCTGTAACTTGTGATGTTGCAGGTTACTCCGATGATGAGTAGGAGTCATGAGTCTACACTCAACATGCTTGCCTGTGGCACATGAAGATGAAGACTTATGTTTATTTACTTATTCCTTAAAACTCTTGTATTAGGCCTATGGCCCTGAGTTGTAAAAGACTATGTTTTATCTCTGGAATGAATGTAATAAACGACCTTTATATCTGTGTACTTCATCTTAAAATGTGGATGCTAGCATTGATCCAGGGACTAGCATTGCAATCACAGGGATCCTTTCCTTACAAAGGAGGGGTCTAACAATCAACCACAAGAATCTGATCTCGTTAAACGCTTTGGATCTTCGAGGGTTAGTACTCTATGAAATCGTTGCTCCGATCTCGTAGATTAGATCTTGGCTTTTGTGTGTACATGCGATACAAAATTTTTGTTTTTCCATGCTACGAACCCTATAACATCCCAATTTCAGCAACCCTGATTTGCTGTCCAAAAAGGGAAAAAATTAGGGGGAACAAAAACTTTTTCTTGTTACTTGTTGCAATGCTTTCTTACTTGTTTGCTTGTGTTCATGCAATCGTTTGTGCATTAGTTGAAATACTTTTTCTCTCAACACTATCTGACAAAAACTATTTCACAAAAGAGATGTCTTGGCTCATCTTTCCTTTTCTCAAATGTTCTGGCATTTCAAAACCTGAGCCAAGATGACTCTGACACAACAAAAGGTTTTTCTAGTTCTATTAACAAAAAGTTTTGGAGACCTATATACAAGTTCCTTATGTTTTCAAGACAGAACATTCAACTACTCTTATATCTAGGTTTTCCAAAACTCTTTACTAAAAACCTCTCCACTCCAATCTTGGTAGAAATATCAAGAGGTACTTATCTTACTTCAAAACCTAACCCATTTCAAAATATCCATCCCTACCTCAAGCTAGGCTTGATGGTAACCCTAGTAGTAGTTGGATAAGTTTGATAAGATGAATTGCCTTGATCTGTTGATTTCCTTGTTTGCTTAGGAACAATAGTGAGCTAATCTAGTAGCTCATCCCTTAGGACCCAATCTATGCTTGTGATCATAAATCTCAAATCAAGCATCCAAATCTGGATCTATCCTAAGCCACTAAAGTGGCCATCTCATCTCCTAGTCAGAACAATCCAGGGATAATCCCTTTTGATAGTTTCCAACTCAATGAAGACCCAGTCAAAGCATGGATCCCCTCTATTCAATCCACAACTCAATATAAACCACTTGAGGGAGAGTATAAACCATTGCCACCCTGTCAAATGTTTTCCCTCTTGTAATCTAGTCTAAAACCCTAAATCTGCCAAAATGGCTAAGTCTGGAATTCTTATCTAGATTCAATCTTTGGAGCTCTACCTTTTACAACCTATGTGCATTCTTGAGAATGTATTTAAACCATATTGTAGTACATAATTAGTACTACCAAATCCCACTTTTTATCTTGGATAAACCATTCTGGTTCCCACTCATCCATGATGGTTTTGTAGTCAAGATAATAATATTTTCTGCAAATCTTATCATCTTGCCTACTTTGGATTATTATGACCTACTAATCATGGCCTATCA
Organism: Avena sativa; assembly: GCA_916181665.1. Taxonomy (NCBI): domain Eukaryota; kingdom Viridiplantae; phylum Streptophyta; class Magnoliopsida; order Poales; family Poaceae; genus Avena; species Avena sativa. Next base: position 148,522,168 of record OV702284.1, read on the forward strand.
ATCCACTCTTCACTTGTTTTCATTGGAGCTTTTTGCTTCTTAAACCCCCATGGTTTAGGAGGCATCATGACCACTCTGTTATGGCAGCCTTATTTTCAACAAAGTTTGCCATCACCCCTAAACCAACTCAAATCCACCCAAGCCCAAATATTGCTTCCATTATCATCTATATAACTTGTTCTAGCTACCCATGTATGCCTTGCATCAAGGTGAGCTCTGAGCTCACTAATCCCAGCTTGTTTAGGTGGCATAAAAAATCAAAACCCTAGATTCCCCCAAAAATCGAGTTTCTTCCTTTCCCACCATATTTACTCAAGAATCAAGATGTAAATGATGTATAAATCAAGTTTACATAATCTACATTCGTTATGATAATTCCGCAAATAATTTCCTAGGATCCTCAAACTATTTAAATTCATTATCTTGCATAATTCTAAAAAATATATCCTATAAAGGCAAGTTTGCTTTTCTCCAAATAACTTTACCAACTCAATGCACATTTGAGTTCTATATATCATACCCTCCCTTCTAACCTCAAAAAAAAATTTGAGTTTCCTTATTATTTCTTTTTGCCCTTTTTATTAAATGGCAAAAACAAGAAATAATTCCTTAAAAATAATTTTCCACCTCAATAAATTCCAATAAAATCCTCAAACTTAATATGGTATCTAGGACCATCTCACATCAAAAAAAAACCTTGGCCAATGTAAAAATATCAAATAAACTTATAGAAACAACTACTGCACTTTTTGAATAAATGCTTTTAAATTTTCTTTTAATCACTAGAAAAATTCCAAGTAAATCTTGAAGAGATTATTTGACCTCCTCTATCTACCAGAACTATTTCCCCACCTTGCCATATGCAAAATTTTGCAACTTCCTTCACATGCACCAACTTGATGAAGTTTGCAAAACTAGCCCAACCTTGGCTCAAACCAACTCCAAACCCCATCAAATATTTCCAAGCACATCACCACCACACCATCCCTCACCTTTTGGTCGAAATGCACTACAGAAATGGTACTGTAGCTCCCCCTCTCCTTGTATTATGTGAAAGTGAGAGAGAGAGTTGTTCCCCTTTTATATTATCTTGCAAAACATCTTCAAAGGCAGCAGCTCCCACTCCCTCTCCACCCCCTCTACCACAAACAAGGGCCCCACACCTCACTACCCACCGTCCCCTTGCCCAATACTTGGCCAGCACCCCTCCTCCTTTGCCCTAGTGGACAAGGTCCACCATGGACCTCCTCCTCCTCAAATAAACTAGCTAGCGGACACCAACCATGCTGCCACTCCCCCATTTTCTCCCTCCTCACTCCACTCACCTCCCCTAATCTCCCTCTCCCTCTCTCCCGCTCTGTACTGCCCGAAAGAAGGAGGATAAGGAAACCTTGGCTTTCCCCTAGAAACCGAGCAATCCCTCTCCCCCGAGCTCCTCTCCCTCTGCATGTCGCACCCACGTTTTCCCCACGACCTACTGGTGCTAATTGTGTCCCCCTTTTTGGCATGCAGCAACCATGGGCGTCGCTCCAGCGAGTTCCCGAGCGTGCTCCGAGGCGTGCTCGCGTGACTCTCCCTGTGTCGACCCCGACCGTGCCGCCCCTTGCCGGACTCCCCTCCGGCCACCACATCCCTCTTGGCCCCCTTCGGCGCCTCCCCACCGCTTAGGTGAGCCTCCTCGCACCCCTCTGCCCGCAGCTAGGGTTCCTGCCCTAGAAAACCGATGGGAGGTAGAAGACGACTTGTGGCCCTCGATCGGGGTCTGATCCGGCGTCCACAAACAATCCATACCCCTTTACCCGCGGGCGCCGCTGACGGGCCGGCCCAGCTAGGCCGGCAGCTAGCTTCTTCCCACGCACGGGCGCCCGGGTGGGCCCATTCCCCTTGGGCAGCCCATCTGCCTGCCAGATCTAGCCTAGGAACAATGCCCTTTTTATTCTTTTGCCCAGATCCAGAAATTTGACCTCTTGGTTTAAATCGAAATGAAAATGTAAATGTCCTAAATAATTTTTTATATTATTTTTCACAGGTACCTAAGTGTCCACTCTAACATGCAGACTTGGTTTTGGACCAAAATATTGTATGAATAACTCCTAGAAAATAAAATAGCCACATGTGTTCCTTCCACTAATAAATGTCTTCAGAGAGTTTGGTTAATCCAAATGGAGTAAATACAATTAGTACTGAAAGGTATTAGCAATACCTTCTTTCTCCCACTGGACCCACATGAAATGTCTTCCTGGTTATCCATTAGTAAAATAACAAAAATAGAGCTTTTCTGCCTTTATAAAATTCTCTAGGCAAAACCACAAATGTTTTGGACCTGATTCCAACTCTCTGGACATCCACTTACCCATGCATATCAAACCGAGGAGCCCAAAATTTATTGAGCTATCTTTGAATTTTGATGAATTAGTCCTTTCTGTGCATGGGTAATTCACCAAAAAATTCATATCTGTAGTTCTATAAACCCAAAAAGGGTGATTCAAATTTCTACAGAAAGTTATTCAATTTGCCTAATTTATGACCTTGGAATCACATAAAAAACCCTTATAAATGTAATCTGGTGAAAAAGACAAAAACCATCCAGTACTGCCTTTGGGGATTTCCTAAGGGCATTCAGTTAATTGGTTTGAGGGGAATCCAACTCTCAGTGAATCAGATCATCAAATACTACCTAATATGCTAAGGAAATAATTTTTGGAACTCCAGAACAATTCTGGTGAATTATTTCCTAAAAATAGAGTTTTAACCAGTAGAAAACACTTTATAAATCAATGGAAATTGATAAAATAGTGAAACCACTTTTGTTGGCTTCATTTTATCAATACCTATCTGAGTGTATCATGTTTGCACATTGATCTCATACAGAACTTGGCCTTGCTCGAGAACCCCTTATCTAGGTAGTGGACCTTAAATCTTAATTAGAAAATACAGAAATGCAATCAAGGCCATTCCTTTGTATCCAAAGCAAAATCTCCAATCCTTACTGATCTATAAAATTGTTTCATCAATTGCTTGCTATATGAATTTGTGTTGGGATGCATCGTATTGATTGTTGTGTTGTTTGCTTGCATGTTTGCTCGACAACAGCGATAGTTGCGACTGTGTGACGCCGAGAAGAAGGAAGCATCGGGTTATTCTTATTATTATTTGTATTCTAGTATTCTAAAGAATTCACAGGACGTCTTGCTGGTCAAATACAAGACACCTTCTTTCTCATAAGCCATTGTCCTACCGTTTTAGTTCTGCATGTTTTATCTACTGTTTATGAAATTGCATTGTTTTACTTATGATGATTTTGTATCTGGTAGTGGCTTGGCTCCTCCAGCTAATACCATTTGCACTACTAAGTGCAACCCCTTTGATGGCACCTACTTGCCCTAGTATGGTAGATGGTGTCTTAACACCATAATCCCTTGGAGACCCCGTTGATGGGAAGACACCGAAAAAGCTTACAAAAATGTTTTATGACAAAACCTTGGGGAGGCTTGGCCTACCAAGTGAAGTTGAAAATGAGAAAGGTTTTGGTTTTACAAAAAGGTTGGACGAAATATGGAGGAAAAATGTTTATGAAAACGCACCCGGTTCTTTGCAGTTTTGCTTGAACAATTAACCCGTGCAACCACATTACTCTGGAATTGGACGGGCTAGGATAGAAGTTTGTCTAATCTGCTATAGGTGCCTCACAATACTACATGGGCAAACAGTCCCTGGAGGGTGGGCCTTCTCCGTCCAAACGGTCCATGCGTAGCATCGACCGAGAGAAGGAACGAAGGGTCTGCGGGCCTCCACGCGATACTATGAGCCCCTCATTGAAAGCGCCCACCCGTCAGGGTGCAAAATGCGCTCTGGTTGGCTTCATAGGGCGTCCTAGTTTTGAGGGGATTAACATCATAGGGTAGGCACTTGTATCAGAGAGGGCATCCGGAAGGTTATGATTGGTTATTCGACCCATGATTAGTGTAGATCAGGGACGGGTAATCAGATGGTGTGGGTACAGTGTGCAACCTCTGCAGAGTGTAAATCTATTCGAATAGCCGAGTCCTCAGTCATGGATGGTTGGGAAGGTTATTGTAGAGGGGTGTTGGTTTTGATTTCAAAAAGGAATTCGGAAAAGAAATGGCTTGAAAGTGTTTTGACCATGAGATGGTCGGAAAATGGAGGAAGGAGTTTGGTCATAGGAGGACCAGAAGAAAAACAAATGGGTGACCCAAATACTAGTGTTTTCTTAAAACTTTTCAAAAAGGTTTTACAAAAGTTTTTCAACAAATATATAGAGATATGCTATATCTACAAGAGAAACTAGTTTCTGAAAGGAACCTCTCATGGAGCCACCCTACTACATGCCTACACTACAGCCATATTGCATATCAATTATTATTGTTCTCTTAAGGTGGTTTGCGAGTACATTCAAAGTACTCACAGGCGTTGTCCCTGGCTATTTACTTGGCCGGACATTTAGATTATCGAGATAAATGATGGTGATGTTGACGTCTATGCGAGCTAGGTTGTCTTCCTAGTCAGTCGCCTATAGGTTGAGGCATGACATGGGATCTGCGCTTGAAGACTTCCGCTATTGATGTTGTATCTCCATAATGGCACATTTGTAAGTACTTGTACTCGTTATACATGGATATTGTAATGATACTTGTCAGTTATGCTCACGGCTCACTGATCATGGGAACGTGAATTGTATGCATAACGGGTATTCTCGGACCGTAAATCCGGGGTGCCACAAACCCCTACACGTTTAACGCCAATATGACCTAGACGGTAGTGCCACATATATGCAGATATATCATCATCAAGTTTAATCCTTTTAGCATCAACATTATGAATATGTGTAACACTATTATCAAGATCTGACAGAAATAAATCATTCATCACAGGTGCATCACCATAAAAGATATCATTCATAGAAATCACAAACTATTGTTTTCGTATTTAAATGAATAACCACTTCGCATAAAACATGATCCGGATACAATGTTCATGCTCAGTGCAGGCACCAAATAACAATTATTTAGATTTATCACTAATCCCGATGGTAAGTGGAGAAGCAGTGTTCCGACGGCGATCACATCATCTCCTGATCCATTGCTGACACGCATCATGACCTCACCCCTTGCTAGCGGTCGCTTATTTCATAGCCCCTGATTCGAGTTACATATATAGCAATCGATCCAGTATCAAATACCCAGGTGCTACTGCGAGTACTGGTCAAGTACAAATCAATAACATGTATATCATATATACCTTTGTTTTCATTGCCGGCCTTCTTGTCTTCCAAATACTTGGGGCAGTTTCGCTTCCAATGGCCAGTACCCTTACAATAATAGCACTCGGTATCAGACTTAGGGCCAGCTCGGGATTTCTTTTCAGGCGCGGCAACCGATTTTCCACCCTTCTTTCCCTTCTGTTTACCCTTCTTGTCTTTATTGAAACCGGTAGTCTTATTGATCATCAACACTTGATGTTCTTTCTTGATCTCCACCTCTGTAGTTTTAAGCATTGATAGAAGCTCGGAGAGAGACTTCTTCATGCCCTACATGTTATAGTTCATCATGAAGCTCTTGTAGCTAGGTGGCACAGATTGGAGAACACAATGTATGCCTAAGTCAATGGGAATCCTTATTCCCAAGAACACAAGATTATCGGCATACCCAGACATTTCGAGTACATGCTCACTAACGAAGTTGTTCTCTTCAATCATGTAGCTAAGGAACTTTCAGAAGCATTATAACTCTCTACAGCAGCATGGGTATCAAAAAACATTTTCAATTCACCCATTGTGTCAAAGGCATTGCCATTTTAAAAATGCTTTCGAAGTTCTGGATCTAGCCCATACAGTATGCCGCAATGAACTAAGTTGTGGTCCTCCTGACATGTCAAATAGATGTTATTTTCCTCGTCAGGGGCATCAAGAGCTGGTGGGGGCCTAGGGGCGCTTCTAGCACATATTTCTTTTGTGCAGCATTGAGGAGAATCCTCAAATTCATGGCCCAGTCGGTAAAGTTGCTACCATTCGTCTCATGTTTCTCTTTCTCCATGAACACATTTAAATTAAAAGCAGGTGGTGCCATCTACAACAGAATTTGTAAAGTTTAGACTAAGTTTATGATAGATCGAGTTCAACTAAACCAAATTATGAATGAACTCCCACTCAAAAACAACATCCCTCGTGTCTTTTTGGTGATTACATGAACCAAATCCACTACACCAAGTTCGGTCATCACGTGAGTCGGTGTAGTTTCAAAGGTGAGCATCTATATGGGCATCATATCAAATATATGACTCATGCTTAACCTTTCGGTCAGCGTTTCGAGGCCATATCTATACATGCTAGGATCGCCAAGTAAGAACCTTAGTATTTGCGTGTGTAAAATTGTCTTACACGCAAAATATGATTGTGGATTCAAGTACAGCCGATCATCACGTGATGTCTTGAAGCGGCGAAACATAATCGGTGCATACTTAAGGGAGAACACATTTTTATATTGATATCTAAATGAGGGATCATCTTATAATGATACTAAAACACCAAACAAGCAATAAAAGTTGCAAAAACATCATATGTGAAAAGTGAAATGATATGGTTCTTGCACTTGATCACTATCATGTGCATCGTGGTATGATCTTTATCATTCCTTTGTGTGTAAGGCCAAGGTCTATGGAACTTACAAATTAGGTGTGTTGTAAGAGCATCAACTATACATCAAATTACAACATTACCATATCATGACACTAGCCCAACAACAATCTAAACTAGACACTTCTAATTTATTCATTGCAAGTTTTACGTGGCTTATGGTTTTCAAAGATAGAACCATTCTTACCTACGAACATGGAACCACAATGATGATAACTAAGTTATTAGCAACTCGTAAATCGGATATTGACTATAGTAGGAGAGACAGACACTCACTAGCCACTTATGCAAAACTAGTTGCATGTCAAGCGTGGAACAAGTCTCTTGTGCGAGGACATGTAAATTTTGTCCGGGCCGCTTCATCCCACTATGCCACCAATATCCAAAGTACAAACAAGAATCAATAACATGATAATCATCACCCACATACTCATATGTGTACTACCCATGCAAATCATCTACGCATAGATCAGGCTCTGATACCACAGTTGGGTTCACAGCATAGAAAACAAAAAAATCCTATAATGGGAACTACTAAGCACCAAGATCTATCTACTAGATACAAGCTACGGCTGGATATACATCCATAGAGAACATACCCTTGTAGACCGACAAACTTTAACGAGGTTTTACTCGTGGATGATGTAGTCGAACGCTTGCCAATCTCAAGATCGAGAAGAAGTCCAGCACCGCAAATCAGTAGTGCATCCGTGATCACAGACACGTTCAATCCACTAAACAACTTCTGCCTCCTCACTCCGGCGATGCAGCAGAAGCAGCAACTACTTCTAGACGAAAAGCCACAAGGAACATGTATCTCACTAGTCCGAGACCATGGGGGATAATTCTAGAGGGGGAGAGAGATCCTTGATACCTTCGATCCATATTACGGATGTAGTATAGCTCTTTTTCCCTAGTATAGCAGGTTTATCGAATCATCGGGAAGCAGAAGCAAAGTGAGATTACTTAAATGGACCTTCGAGAGTTTTAGAATTCCTATTGCATTTTCACCGGACCAAGAGTGTGATCTTGTTGTTGTTGACGATGGAGAGAGAGAGGGCCTAGGGTCTTCGGTTTTCACCAGTAGCTGTGCAAAACATCTTATGGGAATAGTAGATAATAATAAAGTACTCATATAATTGTTAGAGCAAGATAATTGTATGTGGGTAGTGCATCCATAAATGTTATTGCCTCTGCAACCACTTATGGTAATAACCTACTAGTCTCATCCATAGAAGAAAGAGAACTAATAATATGCATAGTGATGTCACCGTTAATCCCAAGTAAGTTCCTCACATACAACCGTACTACCCTTTCTGCCACTGGGTTCCTATCATGTAGATCAGTCGTTACTCACACTCCCTTTACTTAGATCAATCCTCGAGATCTTGGGTACCTGAGAAGTCCTTATATTGAGGCAAGAGAGGGTACTACAATCATCATGTCATACAAACTAATACATGATCCCATCTATGATAAATAACATGCAAAAAAGCTACATGGCTAGGCCGAAGCCCTTAGCCCAATGAGAGTTACTCACACATAGAGATGAAATAGACAATCATAATCATTGTAATAAAGATCATAGAGTTGATAACAAATAGTCTTACAATGTCACCAATTGGAGTTGAGATCTACTATTACAAGTGGTGGAAGATGGCTATGGTGGTGGAGAAGGGTTAGAGGTTTAGATCGAGATCTATTCCTTCGCCGTGGCGGCAGGGAGATTTGGGGATGTAAGAAGCGGTGTTGTGGATCAGGATCTGTTTCTTGTCACCTGAAGACTCTTTTTATAGGGGTCCCTTCACGAAAGTTGTTCTCTTTGACATAATGAAGTCGGTGCAAACTATATGGTCGGAACTATACAACAACGGCCCGTATAGTTGGTCGTTAAGTCTTCTGGATCCTCTTCAAGGCTCCTGGTTTCTTTGGCATGTTGGAAATCTCGTATCTTTGGCATTTATGTAGTGATTCTCATCATAATATGTCATTATCTGTGCAGGCAAAAATAGCAAGAAAGGATTGCATACCCCTTTGATCATTAGGAATTAGTGGCAGGAAATAGAGAGATATTTCATCAAATATATGAATAATATCTAGTTTAAATGCGGACGTGGATGGCTATATTTCACAGCCATCAACCTCCCCAAGCTTAAACTTGATCGTCCTCGAGCAAGAAAACAAAAATCAAAAGGGCACTTTGAAAGGGCATTTATTTTCATAATCACTTTTGGTGTTCGGTAACAACAAGTAGATCATTTTACAGTTTGTCACTGTCCACAGGTTGCTATTATGATAAGTGAAAAGCATCCTCACACTTGGGAAAAGTCCACACTCATTTGACACATGTCTGGAAACTCCAGACCGGAGTCTCCGGTCTGCCAAGACCGGAGTCTCCGGTATGGTCCGGAGTTTCCGGATCTGTCTCTGGTGGTGTCTTTAGGATCTGGGCTGGGACATACTGACTAGGGGTCCGGAGCCTGCACCGGAGGATACTCCGGAGTCTCAGGTTCTTGCTCAGTCCGGAGTCTCCGGTGTTGGAAGACCGGAGTCTCCGGTGTTGATGGGTCATGATTAGTCTGGGTCATTCAGATGGGCGGTCCGGAGGCTGGTCCGGAGATTGGCCGGATTCTCCGGTGAAGACCGGAGTCTTCGGTCTACAGACCGGAGTCTTCGGTCTACAGACCGGAGTCTCCGGTCTGACTTTTCCACAACGGTTAGAAAACGGTTCGTGGAGGGGGCTGCCTATAAAAAGGGACCCTTATCTTCTTCCTCTAGTTGCTCGAGCTGCTCAAGAACACCAACTCCATTAGAGCCACCAAATCTACAAGATCTCTTCATCCAACCATCCAAAGTCATTGATCTTTGGAGAATCGAAGGAGGAGGCCTTGATCTACATCTTCACCAAAAGAGATCTTCATTTCCCCCTCATTCACTTGAGGGCCCCCAAGCTCTAGTGTTTCATTGGAAACCCAAACTTTGATTTGGTTCTTACAAGCTTGTCTTTGATTTGTCTTGACAGCTTTCTTGTATTTGGGAGCCTCCAATTAAGTTGTGGATGTGTGCCCCGAACTTGTTGTAAAGGTGCCGGCTTCCACCTCAAAGGTTGCCGATATAGTGGAAGGTGGATCGAGCTCGTTGGGGTGAGATTCATCGGAGAACAAGGGAGGCCTCTCGTGGCGTTGGTGGTTTGAAACCACCCCCTCTCCAAACGTAGACGTACTTCCCCTCAAAAGGAAGGAACTATGGGAAACAAATCCTTGTGTCTCCGCGTCCACTCCTTTGGTTACTTCTATCCTTTACCGCACTTTACTTACTTGTTCTTTCTTAGTGTTTTGTTAGTTTGTGCATGGTTGACATATAGGTAAATTCATCATAGTTGCATAATCTAGAGAATTTACCTTTCTTGTCAAACCCTAAGTTGAAAAAGAAGAAAATTTGAAGTAGCACCTATTCACCCCCCCTCTAGGTTCCCATACGATCCTTTCAATTGGTATCAGAGCCTCGTCTCTTTATTTGGGCTTCACCACCTAAGATAATATGGGTAGCCAAGATGGAGAAGGTGATGGTGAGCATACTACGGTGACCATGGAAGATCTCAAAAACTTGGAAACAATATTGAGCTCTTCCTTGGTCAACGAAGTCAAGAAGATGCTTGAGCAACTTCTTAAAGACAAAGATGGCTCATCATCCCCTTCTCCTCAAGAGGATCCTCCATCCGTTTTACCTAAAGGGGTTACTCCCATATCCCCCGAGGACAGAATGGTTAGGGGTAAACAAGACAACACTAATTCCTCCACACAAAATGATGGTGGGAAGGGTGAGCACCGTGATTCATGGTACTCTCCTGACCCACCAATCCCTCACCCTCATGTATACAATAGAGGTGACCCACCTAAGCTTGAAGAATCTGCTACCTTTGCTCAATGGCAATCACTAATGAGAACTCATATGCGCAACTCCTGCATTGAACGAGCATGGACTCTTTATTGGGGATCCAAACAACTTGACAAGAAGAGAGGTGGTCAATAGTCAACTCAATAACACTGCTCTGCATATGATTCAACAAGGATTGGGGACAAAGGATTATCCATACATTGAGCACTTTAGCATTGCCAAGGAATCTTGGGATGCCCTCACTGTATTGTTTGTTGGAAATGAGAGTATGAGGAGGAACCGATATGATGCTCTAAGAAATGAAGCCGAAGGCTTCTATATGAAAGAAGGTGAAGATCACGAAGACATGTACCGAAGGCTCAAGACCACCGCCACCGCTTTTAGAAACATGGGTGCCTCACATGTGGATGATGCATGGATAAAAAGAAAATATGTGAGTGCACTCATGCCTGTTGAGCCCACCGACTTGAAGACAACTACCATCTCATGACCTCAAATGAAGTTATGCAAGAGATGGCCACGTTCAAAGTGGCCACCAAGAATGCCAAAGATGCTCGTTCCCGTGCCCTTGGTATGTGCAACGTTGTCAATGTTGCTTTGAAGGCTAAAGTTGTGGACCATGGAGATGAAGATGATAGTGATGAAGGGCTCTCCATGGACCACCCCGATGAAGTCAAGATTGCTCATAGTCAATATATGGCCTTCTATGCAAAGAACTTTTGGAAGAATCCCGCCAAGGCCAAGATGGAAATGCAAAGAAAAAGCAACCCAATGGGAAAAGAGAAAATACAACTAGATTGAGAACTTGCTTCAATTGGGGTGACTGCTATCACTTTGTGGCAAGTTGTCCCTATGAGAAGAGAGAAGATCATGGGGGTAAGCTTGTGTTGAAGAAGACTCTCAAAGCACCTTACAAGAAACCTTTCATCAAGAAGAATCCCATCAACAAGAAGTCAGGATAAATTGTCTTGATCACTCATGAAGAATACTCCTCCGACAATGAAGATGATGAAGAAGAGGAAGAGGAAACGTCTAATGGTGTGGCGGCTCTAGCTACTACCTCTACTCCGACATTCTCTCTCTTCGATTCTCCAAACGAGAATTCTCCCATAAAGAACGTCACTTGCCTTATGGCAAGGGGAACGGAGGTATCATCATCATCTCACTCCACTCCCTTAGGTAATGATGAAACCGATGATGAGATGTCTCTTGATGTTAAAAAGGAATTAATTGTTTTTGATGAGTTCATGACTAAACTACAAGGGGATGCTAAGATACATTTTGGTAACATCCTAGATCAACTTTCCCACACACAAGAGCTCCTAGATGTAAGATGTAAACTTGGGCATGAACACATGGTTCAGCTAGAGGCTTTAAACAATGCTCTAGAAGAAGAACAAGAGACTAGGTTGTCCCTTGAATTAAAACTTGAAGGGATTGATGAGGCAAACAATATTATTGTTAGCAAACTCATCAAAGAGCGTGATCATGCTATTGCTAAATACAAAAGGGCTAAAAAGGACAAGGTGTAGTTTGGTGTGGTTCATGAAAAACTTGTCGAGGACTTTAGTTTGCTTAACAAGGCTCTTAAGTCTTTGAAAAGTGAACTCTTGTCACTCACAAAGTCCCATGAAACGCTTCAAACTCAATTGGCCAATATTCCTTCACCTAGTAACTTCATTCCATCTAGTAGTACAACTATTCTTGAAGAGAATGCTAGGTTGAAGGGGGAGCTTGATAAGGCCACATTTCCACAAGGCAACAAGTCCATTGATGATATTTTGAGTAAGAAAAGGCCTAGTGGTGATAAAGGAGCATCGATTTTGTCTCCAAAACTAAGAAGAAGAAGAAGAACAACAACAACAACAAGAAGAAGGCCGAGCCGACATGAGAGACTAACAAGGCCACTGTGGATAGTAAGACCACAAGTGGTAAAACTATGTCTCATGATGACTTTGTGGGAAGTGCTAACCCTCACTATGTTCTAATGCTTGATTATTATTGTGATGTGTATGCACAATATGTTGGCCCATATGATGGTTATATTGCTTGGTCTATTTGGGTTCCCAAGACCCTAGTTGCTAACATAAGAGAACCCATTGAAAAATGGGTACATCAAAATTAGCTTGATCTTTTGTAGACCTATGCTTCCGGAGGGTCAAAGTGGGTGCTTGATAGTGGTTGCACAAGTCATATGACCGGAAGCTCGTCTATTGTCAAGCACTTAAAGCCAAATGATGATCAAATCACCGTGACATATGTCGATAAGTCAAAGTCTAAGGTAATGGGTTTTGGCAAGGTAGTGGTTGCTCACGACATTACACTCGTGAACGTCATGCTTGTTGAGACCCTTGGATACAATTTACTTTCAGTCCGTGCTCTAGGAAAGATGGGTTTTGCCGTCTTAGTTGATGATGATATTGTGGTCCTCATGTGGAGCAAGTCTCTCAAGGTTGCTTTTGTTGGGTATGTCGAACATGACTTTTATGTGGTGGACTTTTCGGGGCAAGCCACTACAAGTGCGATGTGCTTATTTGGAAAGGCCGATGTGGGTTGGTTATGGCATCGCCGACTAGCCCATGTGAAAGAACATGTGGGCCCCCATGTGTGGTTTTGGTAATTAATGACAATCTCTATGGACTAATGCTTGTATCAAATTGTACGTGTAGGAATTGTCCATAGGCAATGCTTGAACCATTTGTTGGCTTCAAGGTTTGGAGAAGAAGTGAAGTGGATCATGTGGCGACCAAGGTGTTCAAAGAATGATCCACAGATTGGTCATGTGAGAGTTAAACCTATGGCAAGTATGTCTTGAAGAATAAGATGGAGTAATATCTCTGGTGTATCTTCAAGGCATCAACATAATGAAGAAAAGAAGAAATGATGTGCAAGCTAAAGATGTGCAATATCTAAAAGATCTCATGCTTAAAGCTTGCCATCCTTGGTGATCATGGATCGATGAAGACAAGGTCAATGTAAAGGTTTCCCCATGTTGTATGGGGGAGTAACTTGCAAGTCTTCATCAAGCAAGTGCGTAAAAGAGCAATCAAGAAAGGTGTTCCATATTGAGGAGGACAAGATCGTATACATCAAGATCAAGTGGAATATGCGCAAGGCAAAGGTATAATATTGATAGGATTTCTTTCTTACTGGTCTCGTGGTGTTAGTTGGGGAGACCGGTTTATAGGATAGACAACCGTACTATCAAGAGGGGCTCTCAAGTGAGTAACTCGATTATATCGTTCAGAGAGAGCTCAAACCTTTGCATACTTAGCATCATCCTTTCTTGGTTGTTATTTGGATCTTATCCATGTGAGGTTCTAGAGCTTGTGGTAATATTCATAACAAGCTCTAGTTCATCAAAAACGGATTTCCCTTTTATATCATATTTCGTTTTTGATCTTTGAGGTTTTACGGTTTCTCACCAAGAGAGGTATCTCACATTATAATACATGAAATGTTCTCTCTTGGTGGTATCCAATATTTCCACTTTTTGTTGGTTAGCCCTTGTTGTCCTCTTTCCAACAAAATTGGTTCGGGTCAATTGAAGTTTCCAAACTCTAGATATCGCCATTTGAAGTTTGTGTCTTATTTGGTCCTGACCGGAGTCTCCGGTCTGTGTGGACCGGAGTCTCCGGTGTAGTCCGGAGTTTCCGATGTGTCTCCGATGGTGACTTCAAAATCAGGGCTGGGACATACTGTATGGGGGTCCGGAGCCAGGTCTGGAGGCTACCCCGGAGTCTTCGGTGTTTCCTCAGTCCGGAGTCTCCGGTGTTGGAAGACCGGAGTCTCCGGTCTTGTTGGGTCTTGGATGGACCAGGTCATTCAGATGGGCGGTCCGGAGGCTGGTTCGGAGGTTGGTCCGGAATCTCCGGTGTAGACCAGAGTCTCCGCTCTGACTTTTCCCCAACGGGCAGAAAACGGTCAGAAATCTGTGGGCCTATAAAAAGGGGCCCTTCTTCCCCAATGCAACTCTCGAGTTTTACAGGATTTCTCCTCCATTCTTGACCCTCTTGAGCTTGCTCCCCCTTCAATCCCTCCCTTGATTCTTGCATATACTTTACGGATTTGAAAGAGGAGATCTAGATCTACAATCTTACCAATCCATCTCTCCTCTAAATGAGGGGAACATCTTGGGATCTAGATCTTGGAGTCTTTTGTGGATTTCCTCTATTGTTATTCCTCTCTTATTTCCCCACAAGCTTTTGTAGCTTTGGTGGAATTTGGGAGAGAAGGATTTGAGCACTACTTGTGTTCTCCCCGGAGGATTTGGTGAGTGAAAGTTGAGAAGCTTTTTACTCTTGGGTTCTCCCCGGAGGATTTGGTGAGTGAAAGTTGAGAAGCTTTTTACTCTTGGGTTCTTTTAACCCTAGACGGTTTGTTGGTGTTGCAGGTTGTGGCCTTGGTGGCATTGTGGCCTTGGTGGCGTTTGTTGGGAGCCTCCAATTAAGTTGTGGAGAAGTGCCCCAACCTTGTGAGAGGTTCCGGTTGCCACCGACAAGTGCACCGATAGTGGAAGTGTGGATCGATCCCATTGGGGTGAGATTCACCGGAGAATAAGGGAGGCCTTTTGTGGCGTTGGTGGTTTGATACCACCCCCTCTCCAAACGAGACGTACTCCATGTTGGGAGGAACTCGGTAAAATATCGGTGTTCCCGTGTGCCTCGGTTATCTCTATACCCGAGCTCTTTACTTATGCACTTTAATTGTGATAGCCTTCGTGCTTGAAGTAATATATATATCTTGCTATCACTTTGTTGCTTGTATTGCTTAGCATAAGTTGTTGGTGCACATAGGTGAACCTTAGTTGTTATAGGTTGTGCTTAACAAAGTAAACACTAGTTTTATTCCGCCTTTGTTGAGCCACTCTAGGAAAAGTTTTAATCTCCTATTCACCCCCCTAGGCGACATTCGTTTCCTTTCAATTGGTATCAGATCCCGGTCTCTCATTTTAGGCTTCACCGCCTTGAGAGTAAAGATGTCGGCTAGGGGATTAGTGCACAAGGACACGCTCACATTCGATGGCACAAATTATGATGTTTGGAAAATCCGCATGCTTAATTTATTTCGGGAAATTCACCCAATTATCGAGGGATATCTATATGTGGGTCTCTCTTCTCCTATGGATACCCAAAACGAATCTTTAGAGGAGAAGTTGAACTCTCATATAGATGCTCTAGCTACTAAAATTCTTTTGCATGTTGTGAGCAATGTAGTTCTTTCTTCTATCATGCCTTATTCAAGCGCTCGTGAGATATGGACCAAGCTTCAAGATAAATATAACAAGTCCAACATTATTAAGGATGATTGTGTTGCTTCCACTTCCGGTCGAGATGAGTTCTCATCGTCTACCACTTCACCAACATGTGATTTTTCACAAGGTAATGATATGGTGAGTGGTGATAGAAATTGCAATATGGATAGTGATATTACTACTTGTAATACTTCATCCCTATCTAGTTGCAATGATCTAGCTTTGGACCTTAACACTTCTAGCACTCAAAACTCCTTACATGCTTGTGTTAATAGTCCTTGCATATCATGTAGAAATGACTTGACTAAATCTCATGATGATATGCTTGTGTTGTCTTGTTGCCATGATAAAAATGATTCCATTTCCTCTAGTGCTTGTGTTGCTAACCATGTAGAGGAAAATGAAGATTCTATGGGCCAATACAAGGTCTTGAAGAGAGCTACAAGTGCAATCTCATCATCACCTTCCTCCGGTTCTCACATGTGCCTTATGGCTAAGGGAACAAAGGTAACCTCTTTGAATCCCATTGTATCTCATGATGATGATGATGAGGTTGAGAATGATAATGATGATTATAGAAGTAAGTATGATATTACCTCTATTAAGAAAATGGGAGAGGTTGTCTATAGCGCTCTCTTCAAAAATAAAATTGCTTCCTCCAACTTTCTTGAAATCTTGAATTGTGCCATAGAAGGCAATGATCTTATTGAGGAGCAAGAAAACTTAATTGATGAAAAGTTTTCACTTGAGCGTGAGTATGCTAATGAAGTTGCACAACTAAAGGACTCCCTTGAAGAAGAACAAACCACCAAAGAATCTCTTGAGGAGACTTTTACTCTAGAATTATCTAGAGTAAAGGAATACCATGATAGAGAACTTGCGGTGGCTAACTCCTTCAAGATTAAAAATGATGAACTTGAAGTTGCTTATGCTAAACTTGTTAAGGATTTTAAGCACCTCGAAAATGGCTCTCGGGTCGTTAAGAGGGAGCTCATCAAACTCACTGAGTCACATGAGGAACTTAAAGCTTCATATTTAAAAGAGTTTGACAAGTTGCCCTCACCTCTTGCTAATAATAATGATGCTTGTCCTACTAACTCTATTTCTTGTGAAGCATCTATTTTGAAGGAGAATGTTGAGCTAAAGGCTCAACTTGCTTTGCTAACTAGCAACTATGGGAAATTATAAGAAAGTCATGATAAGCTCTCGAGCTCGCATGAGGATCTTCTAGTCTCCCGTGGTAGGCTAAAATTAGCTCATGAGGCCATCGTGTCAAAGGTAACATCTATTGGGCCTCATGTGGACATTAGCACTATATCTACTCCAAATATTATATTTCCATGGACTAGTCCATGTAATTCATCCTCTCACAACCATGCTATATCTGGTGATGAATTACATTTCGTGCCTTGTTGCTCTAACAATGTGGCATCTACTTCCTCTAGTATATTTGTTGAAACTAACCATGTAGAGGAAATCAAAGAGCTCGGGGATCAAGTCACTTCTTTGAAGAATGAATTGAAAAGGGGTCATCAAGGGAAGGTCGCACTCAACAAAATCTTGAGTGTGCAAAAATCCCCCAATGACAAGAGTGGGCTTGGATTCAACTCCAATGTCAAGAACAAGTCCACTATCAAGTTGAAGCACAAGGACAACAAGAAGAATGGCCAAGATCAAGTCAAGAATCCGGCCAACATTGTTTGCTTCAAGTGCAAGGAAGAAGGGCACCATGTTAGATCTTCCCCATTGAAGAAAAAGCCTCTTAGTATGAAGCAACAAGGGAAGCGGCCTCAAGCTCCACCTCAAGTCATCGACGGGCCTCTTCCTAACAGGACTACTCGAGCTCTTCCTCAAGTCATGGCTTCACCTAAGAATAAATATGGCAAGAGAAGAACTTGCTACATATGTCGTGCAAAGGGGCACATTTCTTCCTCATGCACTATTGGTATCTCCTCATCCAACCCTATCATTATTGATGATGCTTATTCTCTTTGTAAGGATGAGGTTGGCAATGTGTTTGCCAAGTTTGTTGGTGCCCAATGTGGTGTCAAGAAAAGAGCCATTTGGGTTTCCAAGCCTATTGTGACTAACCTCTTAGGACCCAACTTGGTTGGGGACCAACAAGCCAAAACTTGATCATTAGGTGTTTTTGAAGGGCTTTGGAGACTTGGCTACATCATGAAGAATTGAGGGATCTTCATTATTATATTTGTCAAGCCAAGTCATGTGGATTATATTGCTCCTATTATATTTCCAATCTTCCTCCTTGCGGTAACATATGCTTAACTCTTTACATTTAAAGTTACTCACCCCCTTGTGCATGTGTTGTTTTTGTATCTTCCATGTTTTTGTACATGTTGTGTTATCCACTTAATTTTCTTGAGATCAAGATTATTTGTGTATGATTAGGTGGCACACCATGTATGTATGTTTCTTGTGTTTTAGCCTTTCTTGATTATATTTGATATCTTATTTGGATCTTGTGAGAGATTAATGGATTATCCCATTTTGGGGGAGTGTTATTCTTGGGCATACCACAATCCTAAAAATGTGTATACATGAGGAATACCACCTAGTATTGATATTATAATATTATATATTCTCTATGTGGTACAATTCTCATGAGAAATTCAAGTTCTATAATGTCCATTAATTATCTCTATTTGGACCTTTTTGCCTTGTGTTGGTTTTATGGTAATATCACATTATGGGGGAGTCATATGCTTAGTGCATATTACAATCCTAGAAAATGTGAATATTTGAGGTTGTGTCACTTAGAATTGATATTGATAATTATCTAGCGCCTATATGACACATTTGCTCATACAAGTTCTAATTTGCTTGAATGGTGTTGTTGATCATATTTTGGATCTTGTATATGACAGTGTTTCTTGGTATGTGTTTCCTCATATTTAGATCTCTATATCATCATGGAAACCATTTGCTTCAAGTTACTCTAATCAGTAGTGATTGTGTGACTATTGGAAGCTACCATGAATCTTGTTCGAAGTATCATGCTTAATTCTTATATTTTGTTATATGCTTCTTGTTGTGACTATGATCTTGTATATCCATGCAAGCTACCTTGGGAAAATTATTCCCAATATTTCTTGTCCTTGGACAATGAGTACCCAATTTATGGTAGAATTTATTGATCATATTCACTTTGGCCCTTGCTTAATATTGTCCTATCTTTTGCCAAGTAAATGTTTTGTATGCTCCCATGTATTCCTTGCTACTTTTGTATCTTCTTATTTTATTGGTATCCTCTTGTGTTTTATTTAATGTAGGTAGTAGTGATGATCTCATTTGTGTGCATTTTGCATTCAAAACGCAAAATTCTGTATAATGTACTACTTATGGGTGAGCTCTCCTATATTAACTAGAACAATCCTTTTTGTTTGATCCATATAGAGTTTTATGTGCTTGGATGCTCAATCTTTTCATTTTGGTACTTTGTGCCATCATGAAAAGTTTGGGGAGTTTGGTTTCTTGTTGGAACCTTGCTCTTTTTGGGAGTTGGTTTTGTCTCATACCTTGTTTCTTGATTTGACCATTTTAGAATGAGATAAATCCTTGAGCATTTTTATTTCTATCTATTTTTGCTCTTTTGGCCTTAGCCTAGTTCATTTGTTGAACTTGTGATCTTTCATGTGTTGAATTGGTTCTTTGATACAATTTGGACACCCCTTGTCTTGTCACACTCTTGTGTGTGCCATCTCGATTTACTTGGTGTTTTTGTTCAAATTGTATCTCCTTTTTGGTCCTTGAAAGCTTTATGCATGCATATTTACCATATGTTTATATGATGGCATGCTCGCTTTCTATGATCCAATATATAAGGGAAACTCCACCAATTCCCATCGGCTAAGTTGTGCATGAAATTCAATTTCATATCATTATGCACACAATAATGTGGAGTATCTCTTATGTATTGTAGTTGCACTAACTACTTTGGACCCAATAAGTTTGGGGACCATTTTGTACTTAAATGTGTTTAGGTACATTGGAGATATATTGGATGCTTGTCTCTCAAATCTTGAAGAAGTGGTGCATTAATGAAAATTGGAGGCAAGCTATAGGATGATCAATGAATTCATATCCTCCACATCCTACCAATTATATCTCGGTAACAAGTATCTCTTTCTCATGCTCATATATCTTGATTCCAACCGTTTGTCGGTTGCCTTCTATCATGAATTAATGTATTTGTAATTGTTGTAGTTCTAGCCATGGTTTTAAGAGGACTCTATATTGTATATATGTTTAAGTTGAGATGAGTGAATATAATTTGGACTATACAAAATCATGCATATGATCCTCCAATCCCAAATATGTCAATCTAGCAATTTTATTGCCTATCATTTCATCAACTTCTCTCATGTGCAATAGTGAGATTTTTGCTAGTCTATTTTATCTTATGATACTTGTTGCCTTTCTCCATATATTCCAACTTTCTCCTTTTCCCTTGGTGATAGTTGTAATATATGTAGTGTGTCGGTGTTTGAAGCTCATTAATGCACAATAAGATATATGTGAGCCTTTGGCCATGCTTTGAAGATCTCAGTGATATATGTTATGACTTCATTTTTGCCTTTTATGTGATTGATTGTATATCCTCTTTGTGTGTGGTTGTTTCTTTATGAGAATATGTCTTTGTGTTATTTTCCACTTAGAGACATATACACATATGAGAAGATAATTTTAGTTGATTTTTAATCCTTGGAGACCACCTTTCGATTCCTTTTGATTCTTCGGTGGCTTCCAAATTTATTTTCCTATGAGTGCTTGTTCGTCTTGTTTTCATCTTCGGACACTCATATTTGTTCTTTCATGTCTTGTATTGTTAAATTAATTTGGATGAGTGAGGATTCCATGACTATGCACCTCGTTCCCAAATGCAATTATCATAATTGGTGCATTATCTTTGGGGAGCTCATCTAATTCATTTAATAATGCTCATTTGCATTCTTTCACATTTGTTGTGTTTTAAATGCTTATGGGGGAGCGAGGATTCCATATTTGTGCAATATGTATTCTAATGCATTTATTTTGAATTATTCACAAATCTTGGGGAGCTTATCCATTTATTATTTGAAAGCACCCGTTTGCTCATATCATAATATCTCGTAGTTTCCATTTGAACTCATTTGTTGTTTTCAATTGGTTTATCGGATCTTGTATTTGCTTGCATCATTTGACTTTATTTATTTTGGCAATCTTTGGGTCCTCGATATAGTTCTACTCCCTCCCAAGTATTCATCATTGGATATGTGCGAAGGCACACCTTTGGAGGAATTATTACTATATTTGCCTTCTAGAACTTGTCACCCATTTCGGCAATCGATGCCAATGGGGGAGAAGTTTTAGAGGGTTTAAGGGAAGTTGGTTTATGCATTGAGTTTGTTCTTGTGCATTTGCCTCTCATTCTCTTGCATCTTTGTTGTTGCTTAGCATGTGGTATATATAGAGGAAACTCCACCAATGATAATGATTGGCAATATATGCAATGAAATTCAAGTTCATCACACATGCATAGATTGTGGGGGAGTTTGCTCTACATATGGTGGTGGTACCAATATCACATACTTATGTAGTATTTGATATTGGTGCTACCATTTTATGTGTTAAAATTCCTTATATAAACCCTCTCAAAGGGATTGTCATCAATTACCAAAATGGGGGAGATTGAAAGAACATGTGGGCCCCCATGTGTGGTTTTGGTAATTAATGACAATCTCTATGGACTAATGCTTGTATCAAGTTGTACGTGTAGGAATTGTCCATAGGCAATGCTTGAACCATTTGTTGGCTTCAAGGTTTGGAGAAGAAGTGAAGTGGATCATGTGGCGACCAAGGTGTTCAAAGAATGATCCACAGATTGGTCATGTGAGAGTTAAACCTATGGCAAGTATGTCTTGAAGAATAAGATGGAGTAATATCTCTGGTGTATCTTCAAGGCATCAACATAATGAAGAAAAGAAGAAATGATGTGCAAGCTAAAGATGTGCAATATCTAGAAGATCGCATGCTTAAAGCTTGCCATCCTCGGTGATCATGGATCGATGAAGACAAGGTCAATGTAAAGGTTTCCCCATGTTGTATGGGGGAGTAACTTGCAAGTCTTCATCAAGCAAGTGCGTAAAAGAGAAATCAAGAAAGGTGTTCCATCTTGAGGAGGACAAGATCATATACATCAAGATCAAGTGGAATATGCGCAAGGCAAAGGTATGATATTGATAGGGTTTCTTTCTTACCGGTCTCGTGGTGTTAGTTGGGGATACCGGTTTATAGGATAGACAATCGTACTATCAAGAGGGGCTCTCAAGTGAGTAACTCGATTATATCGTTCAGAGAGAGCTTAAACCTTTGCATACTTAGCATCATCCTTTCTTGGTTGTTATTTGGATCTTATCCATGTGAGGTTCTAGAGCTTGTGGTAATATTCATAACAAGCTCTAGTTCATCAAAAATGGATTTCCCTTTTATATCATATTGCGTTTTTAATCTTTGAGGTTTTACGGTTTCTCACCAAGAGAGGTATCTCACATTATAATACATGAAATGTTCTCTCTTGGCGGTATCCAATATTTCCACTTTTTGTTGGTTAGCCCTTGTTGTCCTCTTTCCAACAAAATTGGTTCGGGTCAATCGAAGTTTCCAAACTCTAGATATCGCCATTTGAAGTTTGCGTCTTATTTGGTCCTGACCGGAGTCTCCGGTCTGTGTGGACCGGAGTCTCCGGTGTAGTCCGGAGTTTCCGATGTGTCTCCGATGGTGACTTCAAAATCAGGGCTGGGACATACTGTATGGGGGTCCGGAGCCAGGTCTGGAGGCTACCCCGGAGTCTTCGGTGTTTCCTCAGTCCGGAGTCTCCGGTGTTGGAAGACCGGAGTCTCCGGTCTTGTTGGGTCTTGGATGGACCAGGTCATTCAGATGGGCGGTCCGGAGGCTGGTCCGGAGGTTGGTCCGGAATCTCCGGTGTAGACCGGAGTCTCCGGTCTGACTTTTCCCCAACGGGCAGAAAACGGTCAGAAATCTGTGGGCCTATAAAAAGGGGCCCTTCTTCCCCAATGCAACTCTCGAGTTTTACAGGATTTCTCCTCCATTCTTGACCCTCTTGAGCTTGCTCCCCCTTCAATCCCTCCCTTGATTCTTGCATATACTTTAGGGATTTGAAAGAGGAGATCTAGATCTACAATCTTACCAATCCATCTCTCCTCTAAATGAGGGGAACATCTTGGGATCTAGATCTTGGAGTCTTTTGTGGATTTCCTCTATTGTTATTCCTCTCTTATTTCCCCACAAGCTTTTGTAGCTTTGGTGGAATTTGGGAGAGAAGGATTTGAGCACTACTTGTGTTCTCCCCGGAGGATTTGGTGAGTGAAAGTTGAGAAGCTTTTTACTCTTGGGTTCTCCCCGCAGGATTTGGTGAGTGAAAGTTGAGAAGCTTTTTACTCTTGGGTTCTTTTAACCCTAGATGGTTTGTTGGTGTTGCAGGTTGTGGCCTTGGTGGCATTGTGGCCTTGGTGGCGTTTGTTGGGAGCCTCCAATTAAGTTGTGGAGAAGTGCCCCAACCTTGTGAGAGGTTCCAGTTGCCACCGACAAGTGCACCGATAGTGGAAGCGTGGATCGATCCCATTGGGGTTAGATTCACCGGAGAATAAGGGAGGCCTTTTGTGGCGTTGGTGGTTTGATACCACCCCCTCTCCAAACAAGACATACTCCATGTTAGGAGGAACTCGGTAAAATATCGGTGTTCCCGTGTGCCTCGGTTATCTCTATACCCGAGCTCTTTACTTATGCACTTTACATTGTGATAGCCTTCGTGCTTGAAGTAATATATATATATCTTGCTATCACTTTGTTGCTTGTATTGCTTAGCATAAGTTGTTGGTGCACATAGGTGAACCTTAGTTGTTCTAGGTTGTGCTTAACAAAGTAAACACTAGTTTTATTCCACCTTTGTTGAGCCACTCTAGGAAAAGTTTTAATCGCCTATTCACCCCCCTCTAGGTGACATCCGTATCCTTTCACCATGTCAATATGAGAACTTTGCAAGGATGGCCATATTGTTGGACTAAAAGAAAATGTTTCCTTTGCCAAAGATCATGTTTGCAGGGCATGTGTTCTAGGGAAGATGCATGATGCTCCTCACAAGCCTAAGAACCGCATCAAGTCCACCAAGATCTTGGAGCTCCTCCATGTGGACCTCTTTGGTCCTCCATCTCATGCAAGTCTTGGTGGGAAGAAATATTGCTTGGTGATCGTTGATGAATTTTCAAGATACTCATGGGTATATTTCTTCAAGTTTAAGAGTGAGACCCAAAAGACATTCATCGACTTCATCAACATGGTCCAACGTCAATACAATCTTCCCGTATTGATCATAAGAAGTCCCAACGGCACCGAGTTCAAGAACTACACCTTGAATGATTTTCTTAGTGATGAGGGGATTAAACATCAATATTCCGCTGCATACACCCCTCAACAAAATGGTGTGGCCGAAAGGAAGAACCGGACTCTTATTGAGATGGCTAGGACCATGTTGGCGGAGTTCAAATCTCCATACAACTTTTGGCCCGAAGCCATCTCCACCGCCTGTCATGCTTCAAACCGGCTCTACCTCCGCAAAGAAATCAACAAGACTCCATATGAAATACTTACCGGTAACAAGCCCAACATATCTTACTTCCGGTGTTCAGTTGTAAGTGTTTCTATCTCATAAAAGGTGTTCGTTTGTCCAAATTCGAGTCTAAAGCATTAGAGGGTATTTTTGTTGGCTATGGTCTCGAATCTCACACTTATAGAATCTATGATAAGCTCTCTGGAGCCGTCATAGAATCTTGTAGTGTGACCTTCGAAGAATATGATGGTCCCCAAGGGGGGCGTGTTGATGCTTGTGATGCAGATGATGAAATGCCTCAGGATGCCATAGGAAGAATGGGTGTGGGATATATCCGCCCCATTGAGGAACCCCTTATGGCGGATCAAGAAGAACTATGCTCCACTCAAGTGGAGCCCTCATCTTGACAACATCAACAAGCTCCATCCACCGAGGAGGACAATGACTCAAGCCAAATACAAGATGCAGACCCTCAACATGATGATCATAGTGACAACTCTAGTCAAGGGGAGCTTGATTCATTCTCCCGAGTGTAAGTGGTGCCAAGGCAATTGCTCAAGGAATATCCATACAAACTTCTTTGAAACAAGCTCAAATTGATGCTACAAGAGCACTTGATCATGACCAAGGTCAATCTTTGCCTCTAGATGAAGAGAATGATTCGAATGATGATCAAGGTCAAGTTAATGGTCAGTACGAGGATCAAAATGATGAAGAGGGTCCCCCAAGAAACAACACGGAGATCCACGTTCGTCGCGAAGCTAGAAAGGAAAGAATGTTGGAATTAAGATACCACACCTTGCAAAATGTGGTTGGTGACCTAAGGAAAGACATTTCCACAAGAGCACAATTGAAGAGGTTCAGTGAGCACCAAGCACACATCTCCATGATTGAACCAAAGAAAGTGTGGGAAGCTCTTGAATATTCGGATTGGTTAGAAGCTATGCACAAATAGCTCAACAACTTTGAGAGAAACAAAGTATGGAAGTTAGTAGAGAAGCCAAAGGATTACCGCAATGTTATTGGAACAAAGTGGATATTCAAGAACAAGAAAGATGAGCATGTAATTATTGTAAGGAACAAGGCTAGATTGGTTGCACAAGGGTTCTCTCAAATTGAAGGCATTGACTATGGAGAGACTTATGCACCCGTGGCTCGCCTTGAGTCCATCCGTATCCTTCTTTCTTATGCGGCACATCATAACTTCAAGTTGCAACAAATGGATGTAGAAAGTGCATTTCTTCATGGCCCACTAAATGAATTGGTATATTTTAAGCAACCCCCGGGTTCTGAGGACCCCAACTTACCAAACCATGTCTACAAACTTGATAAGGCGCTCTATGGGCTCAAGCAAGCCCCACACACGTGGTATGAGCACCTTAGAGAGTTATTGTTTGACCGTGGATTTGAGGTTGGGAAAATCGATCCCACTCTTTTTACTAAGAAAGTCAATGGGGAGCTTTTTGTATGCCAAATATATGTTGATGATATTATCTTTGGTTCATCTAACAAAGCTTTTAATGATGAATTCTCAAAGCTTATGACTAGTAGGTTTCGGATGTCTTTAATGGGGGAGTTGAGAGTATTTCTTGGTTTTGAGATCAAGCAAGTTAGAGGAGGGACATTCTTCAATCAAGCCAAGTATACTCAAGACATGCTCAAGAGATTCAATATGCAAAATTTAAATGGAGCTCCTACTCCCATGGCCACAAAGACTCATCTAGAACAAAATCCAAATGGTAAAGATGTGGATCAAAAGGTATACCGGTCTATGATTGGTTCTTTGCTTTACCTTTGTGCATCTAGACCTGATATTGTGTTGAGTGTAGGTGTGTGTGCAAGATATCAAGCGGCTCCTAAAGAAAGCCATTTAATGGCGGTCAAGAGCATCTTTCGATATTTAGTTCATACCCCATTTTATGGTCTTTAGTATCCTCGAGGGTGAACATTTGCTCTATGTGGATACACGGATTTGGATTGGGCGGGTGACAAGGATAATAGAAAATCAACATCCGGAGCTTTCCAATTCCTTGGAAGGTCCTTGGTATGTTGGTCTTCCAAGAAGCAAAATTGTATATCTCTCTCCACCGCCGAAGCGGAGTATGTGGCAGCTGCTAGTGCTTGCACCCAATTGCTATGGATGAGGCAAACTTTAAAGGAATACGGTGTCCATTGTGACAAAGTGCCTCTTCTATGTGACAATGAAAGTGCCATCAAGATTGCCTACAACCCGATGGATCACACAAGGACAAAGCATATTGAGATTCGCCATCACTTCATTAGAGGTCCTGTTGCTCGAGGTGATATTGATTTATCATATGTGTCAACCAAATATCAACTTGCCGATATCTTCACGAAGCCACTTGATGAAGCAAGGTTTTGCTATTTGAGGAATGAACTAAATGTCGTAGATTCAAGGAGCTTGACTTGATTTTCTTGCATTCTCACCTATGTTTCAACCCATATCTGGTTTAGGTGTAGGCATGGATATAGGGGGAGTGTGGTCCTAATTAATTGGACTATCCCTCCCCCCATTATTCCCAATGCAATCGAATTCATTCCTCTTAATATCATAATGTGATATGTGAGCTTAATGATGAGTTTCGGTAATGGACCCAAGATATATCTTCGTGGTGCCAAGCCGAGTATACTTAAATATGGTGGCCTAGGCCACCGCCCTCTCACATTAGAGAGGTTGGTACTTACTCATGTTTGTCATTTGCTTGATTCTAATCTCTTGGAGTTTTTCTGAATGTCTTTGTGAATTCCTATGGCTCTTGATTGGTTCTTCACAGTTTGATGTCTCAACCCAAGCCCTTTCTCTATCTTAAAACTGTCTATTTCTCATATATGTCCCCAAAACACCTATCCTGGAACTTTTGGTCGAGGAGGACCGGAGTCTTCCGTGTACATACACCGGAGTCTCCAGTGTAGACGGTTTCTGCCTAAAGTAGGGGGCGGGGTGAACTGGTACAGCAGTTCCTCATTCTTCACCCCGTCCCCTACCTCCAAACCCGTCGCCTCCTCTTCCAAAATTCCTCCCCAGATGTCAAGAAGCCCCCGAGATCCGTCGTGCCGCCAGCCAACCTTCCCTTCTCCTCCATTGGGTCATTCCCACCAGAGGAATTGATCCCATGGACAGATCTGGTACCTCCCCTCTACTTTTTCTCCTAGGTTTCATCCCTAGATGTGTTTTTGAGGATTGGTGCTGATTTGCCCATTGGAATCACTTGTTTGTGTGCACTCTAGTACTTTAGCCTTGTTGCATTGCCCGATCTACTAGATTCACCCCTACCTGCCTCTCCCCATCTCATGCCCGAGCCTCCCGACCGGAGTTTCCGAACCTAGGTCCGGAGACTCCGGTCCAGGCCGGAGATTCCGGTCCCCCGGACCGGAGACTCTGGTATGAGGTGCGGAGACTCCGGTGTTGGGTGAATCAAAACAGACCAGAAATGCATCAAAGCTCTTGTACTGCATTATTGGGACATATATACTCATCTCCATGCTATCTCCCTCACTGCTGTTCACAGGTGATGGTTCTAGTCGTCCTCGTCGTACCAAGGCCAAGTCCCAAAGGGGGAATCCTTGCTATGATGAAGCTCGGGGTCAATTTATCGTGCCTCCGTCCAACCGGAAACTGTAGGCACGTGATGCAGCTTACTTGAAGAGGGATCAGGAGAGGGATGAACGAGAGGACCGTGCCAAGGAGGCCAAATATGACAACCTTCAGTCCTTAGCCAAAATGTCAAAAGAGGAGTACCGTGAGCTGAGAAATACAGATTTCTATGCGCTGCCTCGTACCAGTGATGACCCTCGTTACTGGAGGAAAGAACAGGTTGTGTTCATGAAGGATGTGTATGGTGTGCTCACCAGATCACATGTCTGCCCTCAGAAGTTCATGAGTGTTGAGCAAATGCGCCTCAGCCCCTACTTCAATGATGCTTTATGGATCTGTGAGAAGCTGGGACTGTATAACTTGATGGAGCTGTGTGAAGACTACAATGTCCACCTTGTACAGCAGTTCTATGCCACCGTTGTGTTTGGTTCTGATCTAGACAGGACTATGGTTTGGATGTCTGGTACCACTCGCTGCACAGCTACCTTCCATGACTTTGCCAACGTCATTTTTGAGACCTTTCATGGAGTATCCACTCCGGTTGGGCTGCGTATGCACTCTGCTGCTCTGGGTGAGAACAAGTTGAAGCTGGCACCTCTGTATGATGATGGTGTTGTGGGGGGGTCTAAGGGACTCAAGACCCTCTACAACCTTATGTTGAGGATTTTCCGTCATACCATTGCACCAAGTGCTGGAAATGATGATGCAATTAGGGGTGGGCTTGTCAATCTTCTGTACCACACTCACCGGACCTACAATGCTGGACCAGAGGCAGATGCTGCACCTATTGATGTGATGGAATTTATTTTCGAGGAGATGTTCCATGCCATTCTTTATAATAAATCTCCTCCATATGCACCCTTGGTTATGAGGCTCATCAACTCCCAAGAGCATGATTCTCCGTTTGGCATACCACCACACCTCACTGAGCACACTCTGGTCACACTGCAGCAGAAGGGGCATATGGGGCCTTCTCCAAGGCGTCTCTATGGGGATGATGATGAGGAGATTGAGACTGAGAGGGCTCCCTCTCCACCTAGAGTTTGGAGGAAGAATGCCTCCAATGCCCCTATGCCTACTATGACTCGAGACTATGTGCATGAGCGGGTCAAGAAGGCCAGCTTTTGGGAGAGGACCCTTTGTTGCATGAACTTCGACATCCGTAAACAACAACATGCATCCTACCAAAGCAACCGTCGCATTGAGAAGCTCCTCAAGGAGATCAAGGTACAGGGTGCTGAGGATAATGAGGAAGGTGAGGATGAATACAATGATGAGCATGGGGCTTAGCAGTCCACAGAGTCCGATCACACACTCTCGTTTGGGGCATGGAATGCCTAATAGGATAGTCTGGTGGATTGGAAAACTTTTGCTGATGTCACCTCCGGTTTCGGGTACCAGGGTACTTTCTCTTCTCGCCCTCACGGAAAAGGACCTGCTGTCCCTGAAGACGATGATGATGACTATGATGAGGGTGGTGATGACCAGGAGGAGGATGAGGATGACGATGACTACTGATCTGTTGGGCGCTAGTTTAGGTATTTTCCCTTTTTCGGTGTTTCGATGCCAAAGGGGGAGAAGACATTCTCATCGGTTTGCATGGGCTTGGGACTTTGGATTTGCTACTATATGCTTTTATTTGCCTTTTATTTGCCATATTCGAACTTGAACTTTATGTGTGTTATTTGTTGTTCATGTGTGTCACTATGACTATGTGCTTGTGTGCACCATCTATTGTAACTCATGTGAGATTTATGTGTGCTACCGTTGATACTATCTACCTTTCATGATTTACTTAATTATCTTGTTGCACATAGTCAGGGGGAGTCCCATATATATTTTATTCCATGCAAATCACTTATTGTCATCGAACAACAAAAAGGGGGAGATTGAAAGGGCATTTATTGTCATAATCACTTTTGGTGTTCGGTAACAACAAGTAGATCATTTTACAGTTTGTCACTGTCCACGGGTTGTTATTATGATAAGTGAAAAGCACCCTCACACTTGGGAAAAGTCCACACTCATTTGACACATGTCTGGAAACTCCAGACCAAAGTCTCCGGTCTGCCAAGACCGGAGTCTCCGGTGTGGTCCGGAGTTTCTGGATCTGTCTCTGGTGGTGTCTATAGGATCTGGGCTGGGACATACTGACTAGGGGTCCGGAGCCTGCACGAAGGATACTCCGGAGTATCAGGTTCTTGCTCAGTCCGGAGTCTCCAGTGTTGGAAGACCGGAGTCTTCGGTGTTGATGGGTCATGATTGGTCTGGGTCATTCAGATGGGCGGTCCGGAGGCTGGTCCGGAGATTGGCCGGATTCTCCGGTGTAGACCGGAGTCTCCGGTCTGACTTCTCTACAACGGTTAGAAAACGGTTCGTGGAGGGGGCTGCCTATAAAAAGGGACCCTTATCTTCTTCCTCTAGTTGCTCGAGATACTCAAGAACACCAACTCCATTAGAGCCACCAAATCTACAAGATCTCTTCATCCAACCATCCAAAGTCATTGATCTTTGGAGAATCGAAGGAGGAGGCCTTGATCTACATCTTCACCAAGAGAGATCTTCATTTTCCCCTCATTCACTTGAGGTCCCCCAAGCTCTAGTGTTTCATTGAAAACCCTAACTTTGATTTGGTTCTTACAAGCTTGTCTTTGATTTGTCTTGACAGCTTGCTTGTATTTGGGAGCCTCCAATTAAGTTGTGGATATGTGCCCCGAACTTGTTGTAAAGGTGTCGGCTTCCACCTCTGTAACACCCCCAGTCACTCTGGACCGATGGCTGTCACTTCTGGCAGCTCAATAGGATCTCTAGACTAACCCCACAGACCAACACTAGTCTTTTCTGCGACTTTGACCTCACTCGTGCGCACCCGGTACCCACTTCCCGGTCGGTCACCCATCCTAGAATTGCTCTAGGTTAAACACGCTTAACCTTAGAGTTCTTTTCGAATGAGCTTCCGAAAAAGAAGTTGCAACTTGTTGGTATGGGTTTCCTATCAAACCTATTGAGCCATGCGCCAGGGTCTCACATACACCCACCCTTAGAAGATCGACGTCCTCGTCGATCAACCACAAGCCAGGAACGTCCCCTCTTGGCATACGTCTGTGCGTCTAGTGTCGGCACATGTTCCATGCTGTGTCCACTCCGGGCCACACGCGCCATGCGCCACATGTCCGCCACTAACCCGCACATGCCCGTGTAACCGCAAGTGTCGGCTCTGATACCACTTGTAAAACCCCCAGCCTCTCTGGATCGACGGCTATCACTTCTGGCAGCTCAATAGGATCTCTAGACTAGGCCCACAGACCAACACTACCTTTTCTGCGCACTTTGTCCTCACTCGTGCGCACCTGGTACCCACTTCCCGGTCGGTCACCCATCCTAGAATTTCTCTAGGCCAGGCACGCTTAACCTTAGAGTTCTTTTCGAATGAGCTTCCGAAAAAGAAGTTGCAACTTGTTTGTATGGGTTTCCTATCAAACCTATTGAGCCATGTGCCAGGGTCTCACAACCTCGAAGGTTGCTGATATAGTGGAAGGTGGATCGAGCCCGTTGGGGTGAGATTCATCGGAGAACAAGGGAGGCCTCTCGTGGCGTTGATGGTTTGAAACCACCCCCTCTCCAAACGTAGACGTACTTCCCCTCAAAAGGAAGGAACTACGGGAAACAAATCCTTGTGTCTCCGCGTACACTCCTTTGGTTCCTTCTATCCTTTACCGCATTTTACTTACTTGTTCTTGCTTAGTGTTGTGTTAGTTTGTGCATGGTTGACATATAGGTAAATTCACCGTAGTTGCATAATCTAGAGAATTTACCTTTCTTGTCAAACCCTAATTTGAAAAAGAAGAAAATTTGAAGTAGCACCTATTCACCCCCCCCCTCTAGGTGCCCATACGATCCTTTCACACTTAGCATTTAAACTGAAATAATGAGATGATGATCTTACTCATGATTGGTAGTCTCATGTTTCCTCCACTTTATTAATCTGAAAAACTTCAGCATAGATAGAGTAATGGCAAGCATATCATATGGGTTTTATGAATCCTTATAGCGCAGAAAAATTATTGTAAGCATGGATGATTCAAAAGAGTAAAATGCATTCCATGTCATGTAATTAACTCATATGCTTTCCTTTGAAAAATAAAGTGTAATCATGTAGAACTAAGAGTGTGAGAGTTTTTCATGAAAAGCATATATACTAGAGTATCTCAATTCTCCCGCATCAGTAAATCAAGAATTTTCAAGCACTACTTTTTTATTCATTGTCCTTCAAGAATTTCAGTTCTTAAGTAATTCAGAGCATGCCAAAAAACTTCATTACTTTAACGGGCTGAGATGGACACTCGTGGTATGACTAAGGCTTTTGTTCCTTTTACATAATGATTACTCATATCAGCCAGAGGAGTGATTCCATCATGTTACAGCTACCCGGGAGTTCCAAGAATCTTACCCATTATAGCATTGTTGCTACAAATGTTTAATCAACTTATATTTGGAATCTAGGAGTTTTCTCCATGAAGATCATTCGTAGGCCAGCGGAGTCATTAGCATCCCATGAAGTTTGACACTCATAAAGATACATCATTCTTATGATTTACAAGTCAAACTTTGGCATGCTCACAAAAACCGGTAAACATTAGAACAAATCTTTTCAAAGAGAGCTATCAAGTCAATCATTATGTTCTATGGTGTTGAGTATCTCTAGGAATAAGCTTTCAAGACTAAACACTACAACACCCAAGTCTTCAATTTGTGAGATTTTTTCTTATTTCAATTGTTTAGCAAATTTTTAAGCAAGACTTGTTTAACTACAAGAGCTAGAACAAAACGTACCCAATTAAATACACATGCAAACAAAATTTTACTACAATATAGAGACTCACTCCACCAATATAACATCTCAACATTACTACTAACTATCATGGTTTTCTCAAACTTCAAAAGTGGGGAGTCATAAGGCATACCTCTCATGTTTGGTTCCACTTCTCTCTTCCCTTTTTATTTGTTTCTTGGAAACTCAAAGTCAATCACTCTCCTGCAAATCAACAAGAACTTCGAGGCGGAAAGAAAAGAGAGAGGGAAAATAAAGATAAACAGAGAAATCTTTTTGTGGTTTTTGAGAAGGGGGATTAGAGAATAGAAAATTGGTGGCAAAACTCGGCTTGAAAATCTCAAACAAAATAACAACTAAGATAAAGTGTTGGAGAAACCAACACGGGTGTTTATAAACTCAAATAAAAGCATAACCTCGAAAATAAGATAACGTAACTTAAAAACCAAAATATAAAATTGATAAAAAACCTCCCCAAGCTTAGGCTTTTGCAAGCCCTTCAAACACTTTGGTGGGGGGGGAAGTTGTAACTCCGGTCCGCAAATTGAGTTGAAAGGTTACTTGTTGTTTCTCAGAGGTTTAGGGCGAGATTGTGCATTCCCGCCACAGTTCCTCCAAGTTCTTGGAAATCTTGATATGTAGCAAATCGGTTTGGTGGCTGCTGCTCCTGATGAGGGACTTCTTGCTCCTCCTCTTGGTCCTCATCCTCCTCCGGAATATCCTCCTCGGGTTGGTGTTGCTCAACCTGCAAGTCATAAACCACATGTCCTTCCTCGATAGAGAAAAGACCATTAGGCAAAGGAGCAGGGTAGATACACCCAGCTCCAGCAATATGCAGATAATAAACACGACCTCTCGTAGTAATAATTCCACAAGACCTCAAAGTAGTGTAACCAACACGTCGCTCACCTAGCACCGGCTGTAACTCACCTAGGTCGATGCCTAATGCATTGGCAAGCACGGTGATGACGCCTCCACAAGTGATTGGTCCTTGGCTTTGGTGGGATTGGTACTCCAAGTAGCGCACAAGTGAAGTGACAAGTTGTCATACTTGAAAGCAGCTTTTGTGAGGACTAAGATGTCCTCCTCGTTGATTCTTGTAAACTCCTTGCACTCTTGCAAAGTGTTAGCAATAACAAAGAACAAATAGAGAATAGCAAGATGTTGAATATTCTTCCCCCTACTGATTCTAGAGGTAACACTACTAGGAAACAGCACATTGGTGGTGCACCTGAAAAACACATCCATGGCGCACTAGGGGTGTGCCACCATGCCTGCACTACGGCTAAAACATACTCGTAGCGCACTGTCTAGTGCGCTATGGGTAACTAGAGATATCTGTAGCGCACCTGCTAGTGCGACATGTCTACGAAACAAAGTGTGATTCCAGTATTTTCGCTATGGAGCACATGGCAGTGCACCACTGAAGGCATGCATGTGCGCTTTAGGGCAAGTGCGCCACTAAAGCCTGGCCATGTGTGCCACAGGCAACTTTTTTGTTTTTTTATTCCAAGCCAGATGGTATACAGTATAGATTATACACAATATACAAGTCAAATATACACACACAGATATAAGATATACAGGTATATATATGAATACACAATTTGCAAATTAATATTGAAACAAATGCATATAGATAAGTCACATACATGAATACATAGTATAAGTTAAATTGTTTCGATCAAGATACAAAGTAGTTGGTGACATGAATACATGTGTCTCGAATAAGTTAGAGCTCAGAAGCTCGCCTAGACATCTAAACTAGAAACACGCACGGGATAAACAACCAAGGACGATAAGCATCACCGCAACGAAGGTGTAGGTCTTCATTCGGTTCCTTGTCCTAACTCCCGCTAGATAGCGCGTATATCTAGCTTTCGCCTCTGCCATAGTGTTGTACCCTTTGTAGCTATTGCCGCTGAAATGGTGCACCTGTCTCTGGAAGTCTTCCCAATCATCGTAGACTCCGGGAACCCGTCCCTTGTACACGACGTACCACATCATCTACAAGTTGGCAATAATAATTAACCGGTTATTGATAAAACATGTATAATTAAAGTCGCATATAAATATACACTTATAGAAAGTAGTCTCAACTCAAAAAGACCAAAGTAACTCAAAAAAGCATGCCTCATATATAACTAAGTCGTTGGACACAGGAATATGCTACGACGGAACTGTATGCCAATGTAGAGGTCCCAACCTTTAATAAGGTAGATTCCTCCTGTGTTTACAATGCTAGTCCCTGGATCAATAGATAGCATCCACAGTTGAGATGTAATATCAAGATACAAAGGTCATAATATAACTTTATAACCAGGAATAACATAATCTTATTACATCAATACATAGCTCATTTGGCTATTACATCACATTGCAGCGGAATAAATAAAATCATGGGTCCTTCATCTTCAAAGTGCCACAGGCAGATGTTGGTTGTAGACTTTGTAATCCTAATCAAACAATCTTCATTAAAATCAATCAAACCTGCAACATTACAAGTTACAGCCACAAGGGTCAATACATTTTGAATTGTATTGGAAAGCTTCACTTATATGTATAATAAGAGTGGATCCTATCAATACATGCATATTTGGCTAAGTAGAGTTTAAGGCTTGTTTGCACAAAGCAATATTTTATCCTATCTTTTCAAAAATGGTTTTGGTCCTTTGTCAAATCTCTTTTACAAGAATCCCTTGAACTCCTTGGTAGAAACTCAAGTGTTCAAGTCCTTGTCAAAATTCCTTGAGCATCTTGGTAACCCCAAGTGCAACAAGTTTTATCAAAATCTCTTGAGTTCCTTGGTAACCCCAAGTACATCAAGTGTTAAGCAAAATCTCTTGAGCACCTTGGTAACCCCAAGTGCATCAAGCTTAACAAAATCTCTTTGAATTCCTTGGTAGACACACAAGGGCATCAAGTTTTTATTTTAGAAGTTGGAATGTCGAGATCTCCCATAGTTCAAACTTTAGTTGCTCAGTATTGTCCATAACCGGGGACACGGCTAAGTACTTAGATTTTATTAACTTCTGCAGAAGGAGTACACTTTACCCACATGTCACAATCCCATCCTTTTGCCACCAGTGGCCTACTGGATTAGTGCTCACCAAGATGGAGTACTGGCAGATTGAGAATGTGACGAAGTCTTTCCAAAGGGTCCTCCCATACACCATTGCTAGCTTGCCTTCAGCACCCATGAAGCATTCCATATCCCCATGTCCAGTTAACTGAAGACAGTGCATGGGTCTTCCCAATGTAGTTGACTAAGCCAGAGCCATAATAGCATGTGGTTGCACACGAAAGCCACAATTGGAGAAACATGTTCAATCTCTAAGTTTCCTAGGTGGTTTTCTTTTGGAGCACAACACCAAGTGAATCCCATAGACATGGTTCCTTTTGTTGCCACCTTCTCCAAAACTTAAAGTGTCCACCACCTAGGTGGTTCATTGAGTCCTTGTTTTATTATGTAAAACACAAGTCCTTTTCTCAACCTTTGTAAATTCTCAACATGTGTCTCTTTTCAAAATTTAGCATGGCTAAGCATGTATCAACTACAATATTTTCACTAAGGAGTGTATAGGGAATCCTATTAGGATTTAGCATAGCATAAGTATAAAATTGTTTTCATGCATGTTTTCAAAATCCACTAAGTATAAGAAAATAGTAGGACTTTAGATGATAGTGTCACTTGCCTTTGTGGTAGGGAATGGTGGTTCACTCCTTGATCTTGCTGGTATCACACTTTACTATCTTCACTACAAGTCAATCAAGCAAACACAAAA
Organism: Avena sativa; assembly: GCA_916181665.1. Lineage (NCBI taxonomy): Eukaryota > Viridiplantae > Streptophyta > Magnoliopsida > Poales > Poaceae > Avena > Avena sativa. The sequence continues at coordinate 148,558,829 of OV702284.1, forward strand.
TCAACTAACATTCCAAACCAAAGTCAAACAAACAATTTCACACTCACAAAGCAAATGGAATCTAAGTCATGCATAAGTATGCAAGGATGGTTCCATTGCAAGGTTGGTCTCCACTAGGTTTATAAACTTTGTAAGGTCCAAATTGGTCATTTACCAAAATGGCAAAGTCATTAGTTAGAAGGTTTTGCCCCAAAATTATTTTAAAATCCATTCAACATTTTATGTGGTGGAAAATGGTTTTATCAAGTCAAAAATCTTTAAGTTTCTCACCAAAAGTTTCTAGCTCTCAATACTTGGTGTTTTAGGTCAGTAGTTTTGAATTATAATATTTTTCCCAAAGTTTTTATTCCAAAATCCTTTTTCAAAATAAAACCATTATCTTTACTTAGCTAGAATTAGACTAATTCAATTAATCCATTCTAAATTTTTCCAATTTCATTCCCAAAACCATGGGTTGGTTCCTAGGGTCAGTAACTTCACTACAAACCATTTTGCAAAGGTTTTAATCCAAGAATCATTATTAAATAATTTTAATACTCTAAACAAGCATACAAATGTTTCTGCAAATTCAAACAAGCTAACAGATACTATTTGCTAAACTAATTCCACAGTTGGCTAGGGCTTTCTCTCCTGAATCCAATGACATAAAATTTGTAATTTTTGGACGTGTGGATCCAAAGATACAAAGGTTTGAAGTTTGCAAATAATTCTGTTTTCAAATCTGTTTTTAAACAGAACAGTGACACGCGGCGTGATTTCATTGGACGATACCGCTTCGCGCGGATCGCGCTCTGTAGAGCGTTGGATCAATGTAAATCGTGTGGCTCAGAATCATCACTTACCCCTTCGCTAACATTCTATCGTATCCGTCAGATCCAGATCCTACGGTCACTAACACGCTTGCCAAAGTCTGGCGGCGCTCGGCGGCTGCGCGCGGCGGCGACGGCCAGGCAGTGGTGGTCCGGCTATTCTAGGAAGAGAGGGAGAGGAAGGAGGGGCTCACCAGGTTCGCAATGCAGCACTGATACTCAATGTGCTCTTGGTTGGTGGAGGGGCGCATGGGGATGGGCAGAATTCTTCGCCGGAGTTGGTTCTGGCGACGGGCGCACGCGGTCGAGGTCGAGGACGACGCTGTGGATCACGCCGAGGCAAGCAGCAGGCAAGGTTAGCTGCGCAAGGTCGAGGCGGTGACGCGTGCATTAAAGAGAAGAGGAGGAGCCATCGGATACAACCTGTGGGCGTCGTCGGAGAAGAAGACAAACGCGGCGGCGTAGGGAGCTTGTCGTAGTCGATGCTCCAGGGCGCCCGCGGTTGAATGAAGGGCACGGGGAGAAGCGTCTGGGAGTGGGGAAGCTACTAGGGTGCTCAAGGAGGCTCGGGGTGGTGTGGCTTGGCCGGAATCGGTCGGAGACGATGGTCGGAGCTGGGAGTGTGTCGAGTCAAATTGGGGCAGCCTCGGGGCAGAGAGTGAATGGCCACAGAGGGAAAGGGAGGGGAAGATGCAGGCTCTTAATATCATGCAGTCACGGCGAGATTAACGCGCGGCATTACTGTGAATTGAACGCGGCATTCAAAGGCAGCAACGGCAGCGAGGTTTGGGGGTGACAGGGTCGCGCGAGTGTGGACGATGAGCAGTAGAGGTGGGGTCCACCGGTCAGTGGGAAAAGAAATGCGAGTAAGGTCCACTGGTCAGTCTCTGCGCGGCTAAGTTCCTGAGTAAGGAAAAACGATTCGGTGTGTGGGAACAGGTGAGCTAGGTGGGCTGCTGTTGGGCTGTTGGGTTGGGTCGATTTAAATCCATTTTTTTTATTCTGTATCCTTTTCTTTTTCTATTTCTGATTTCTGTTTTGAAATTTCAAAACAATCAAACAAGGTTCAAATCAATTCAAACAACACCCAAACTTTGTAATATTGAAATTAGTTTTGTTCAGTAACATGAACCAAAATCCAAATTCAAAATAATAATTTTAATAATAGGGGCTATTACTATTTAATTAAATGGATGTACCAATTATTAAATCCATAGGTTTTGATTTAATTCAAAGCTCCACTTGAGAACTAAATAATTTTATTCCATTCAGTAGGTTGTATTTGAAATTAAGGAATATTTGGAAAGCTTGTTTTTAAAATAAAATAACATTTTGTTATATAGGGTCCATTAATAATTAAATATAATTGGACCTTGGTTATTTAAATCAAACTAGAGTTCGATTTTATTAATAAAATCTTTATTTGAAACCTAAATATTTTCAAAACCAAATCAGTAGACTTTATTTGAAAATATCAAATATTTGGAAAACTTATTTTAAATAATTTAATAAGTTTTGATGTTTCAATTAAATTGGTAAAACCTTTTATTTAAATAAAGTTGGATATTAAATCCTTATTAATTTATTTAAATAAACCTCTGCTATTTTTATCAAAAATGTTTTTAATCCAAAAGCTTGGCCAAGGTTTAATTTGGCTTCATAAAATAATCTTTATCTATAAAACTTTTATTTCAATTGAAAACCAAATCCTTTTATTTTAATGATCCAAAATAGTATTTCCAAAATATTTTGTTTTCCTTTATTTAAAATATTTATCTTTTTAAATCCCTTTAGGATTTTATTTGATTCAAATGGGTTTGAAGTTCCAATTGAATTCAAAAAGTTTCTTCTGGCTCTGAAAATCAAACAAATTTTTATTTTATTCATTTATTTTCACATTACAAGATTTGGAAAATCTTGGGATGTGACAGGCTACCACCCTTAAAATAAATCTCGTCCCGAGATTTGGGGAGGCTAGGATTACAAGCAAGTTCAAAACAACTAGGGTACTACCACCCTTAAAATTTTCAAACAAAAATTACATAATGTCCTTCTTGGGATCCTTGGAAATTTCTCTAAGCAACATTTGCATGGTGTCCTTGGTTTCCATACTTGACTCATGGGCCAAGGTTGAGTTTCTCCATAGGCTTGTTCAACTTGTTCTTCATCTTTTCTGGACAGTTGCTTGCATAATGTCCTGGATTCTTGCAGTTGAAATAATGGATGTCCTTGAGTTCTTTACGTGGCTCTTGTGGACAAGTTGCTACATAGTGGCCTGGTTCTTTGCAGTTGTTGCACACCACTTGGTCAATTCCCTTATTTTTCTTGTTCTCTGGGCACTCACTGGAGTAGTGTCCCATTTCCTTACATTTACGGCATTGCACAAGGTGCATGTCCTGTCTTGGTTTCTTGGGTTTCTTTGATCCTTTGAAGTAGGTTGTCTTGTTTGGGGGTACAAGTGGTCCTTTTCCTTTGGTAGATTTGGATCCTTCTTGTTTCCTTTGTTCCACCATGGAGTAGATAGGGCATTGGTTAGGAGTATGATCACTTCCTTCACATAGGTAGCAAGTAGCTTGAGAGGTAGGACATTGTCCAATAGGATGTTCTTCTTCACAATTAGGGCATTGACCTTCATGCTCCTTGGAAGTATGATCCTTGTCTCCACAGATAATGCAAGCTGGGGCTCCATCTAGAACAACATTCTTGTCATCTTTGTTATCATAAACTCCTTTGGGATAGCTTTCTTCCATGCTGATCATTTGATTAGTCACCTTAAGCATCAGTTGGGATTGTTCCTCCAAAAACTTTTGCAGTGTTGGATCTTTATCATTATTGTTGGCTATGAACTGAGCTGTCAGTTGGTTCAACTGGTGTTGAGTTGCTATGAGTTCTTTCATGCTGTCAGCTTGGTTGGTGTTGATGTCATCAACCTTGGAGTCTTTTGGAGTATTCATCTGTTTGGGTTGAAGGGAGATTAGAACAGGCAAGATATTTCTAAGGAAATATTTCTACTCACACACATCACAATTCACACAAACAATGTGCATGCAATCACAAACCAAACATTTCACTCAAACAAGGTTCAAGCACATACTTATTCAACAAAAATATTTTTGTTACACCACACAGGTTGGGGGTGTTTTGGACTTAACTATAATATGGTGGTCCATCTATATGGTTCACTTGTGATCTTTCCATCCTTCTTGGCTGCTTCTTCTTACATGAGATCATGGCTTCCTTAGGAGAATTTCTTGGTCTCAAAACTTCAAGTGATGTAGGCTCTTTCTAACTTTTGCATTCCCTTAGTCTCTAAATCTTGAGCAAGATTTCCTTGTTTCACTTGTGGTCCTTAGTAGTTTCTAAGTTGGAAGTCCTTGGGGAATATGCTGAAGATGTTGAAGTCATTAGAGTTGAAGAAGTTGAAGTCATTAGAGTTGAAGAAGTTGAAGAAGTCCTTTGCACATGGTGTAGTCTTTGTCCATGGGTAGGTTTTTCCATCAAGTTGAAGTAGAAGAGGTGTAGAGTTAAAATCAAAATGGTTGAGGAAAGAGTTTACAAGTGTTTTTGTAAATAAGTTTTTGGATCAAAATATAACTCCTATTCTTCTAAGGGTTTTTGTCCAATCCTAGGGTTTACAAATTCTACAGGCAACACAATGCTCTGATACCATCTGTAGAGGTCCCAACCTTTAATAAGGTAGATTCCTCCTGTGTTTACAATGCTAGTCCCTAGATCAATAGCTAGCATCCACAGTTGAGATGTAATATCAAGATACAAAGGTCATAATATAACTTTATAACGAGGAATAACATAATCTTATTACATCAATACATAGCTCATTTGGCTATTACATTACATTGCAGCGGAATAAATAAAATCATGGGTCCTTCATCTTCAAAGTGCCACAGGCAGATGTTGGTTGTAGACTTTGTAATCCTAATCAAACAATCTTCATTAAAATCAATCAAACCTGCAACATTACAAGTTACAGCCACAAGGGTCAATACATTTTGAATTGTATTGGCAAGCTTCACTTATATGTATAATAAGAGTGGATCCTATCAATACATGCATATTTGGCTAAGTAGAGTTTAAGGCTTGTTTGCACAAAGCAATATTTTATCCTATCTTTTCAAAAATGGTTTTGGTCCTTTGTCAAATCTCTTTTCCAAGAATCCCTTGAACTCCTTGGTAGAAACTCAAGTGTTCAAGTCCTTGTCAAAATTCCTTGAGCATCTTGGTAACCCCAAGTGCAACAAGTTTTATCAAAATCTCTTGAGTTCCTTGGTAACCCCAAGTACATCAAGTGTTAAGCAAAATCTCTTGAGCACCTTGGTAACCCCAAGTGCATCAAGCTTAACAAAATCTCTTTGAATTCCTTGGTAGACACACAAGGGCATCAAGTTTTTATTTTAGAAGTTGGAATGTCGAGATCTCCCATAGTTCAAACTTTAGTTGCTCAGTATTGTCCATAACCGGGGACACGGCTAAGTACTTAGATTTTATTAACTTCTGCAGAAGGAGTACACTTTACCCACATGTCACAATCCCATCCTTTTGCCACCAGTGGCCTACTGGATTAGTGCTCACCAAGATGGAGTACTGGCAGATTGAGAATGTGACGAAGTCTTTCCAAAGGGTCCTCCCATACACCATTGCTAGCTTGCCTTCAGCACCCATGAAGCATTCCATATCCCCATGTCCAGTTAACTGAAGACAGTGCATGGGTCTTCCCAATGTAGTTGACTAAGCCAGAGCCATAATAGCATGTGGTTGCACACGAAAGCCACAATTGGAGAAACATGTTCAATCTCTAAGTTTCCTAGGTGGTTTTCTTTTGGAGCACAACACCAAGTGAATCCCATAGACATGGTTCCTTTTGTTGCCACCTTCTCCAAAACTTAAAGTGTCCACCACCTAGGTGGTTCATTGAGTCCTTGTTTTATTATGTAAAACACAAGTCCTTTTCTCAACCTTTGTAAATTCTCAACATGTGTCTCTTTTCAAAATTTAGCATGGCTAAGCATGTATCAACTACAATATTTTCACTAAGGAGTGTATAGGGAATCCTATTAGGATTTAGCATAGCATAAGTATAAAATTGTTTTCATGCATGTTTTCAAAATCCACTAAGTATAAGAAAATAGTAGGACTTTAGATGATAGTGTCACTTGCCTTTGTGGTAGGGAATGGTGGTTCACTCCTTGATCTTGCTGGTATCACACTTTACTATCTTCACTACAAGTCAATCAAGCAAACACAAAATCAACTAACATTCCCAACCAAAGTCAAACAAACAATTTCACACTCACAAAGCAAATGGAATCTAAGTCATGCATAAGTATGCAAGGATGGTTCCATTGCAAGGTTGGTCTCCACTAGGTTTATAAACTTTGTAAGGTCCAAATTGGTCATTTACCAAAATGGCAAAGTCATTAGTTAGAAGGTTTTGCCCCAAAATTATTTTAAAATCCATTCAACATTTTATGTGGTGGAAAATGGTTTTATCAAGTCAAAAATCTTTAAGTTTCTCACCAAAAGTTTCTAGCTCTCAATACTTGGTGTTTTAGGTCAGTAGTTTTGAATTATAATATTTTTCCCAAAGTTTTTATTCCAAAATCCTTTTTCAAAATAAAACCATTATCTTTATTTAGCTAGAATTAGACTAATTCAATTAATCCATTCTAAATTTTTCCAATTTCATTCCCAAAACCATGGGTTGGTTCCTAGGGTCAGTAAGGTCACTACAAACCATTTTGCAAAGGTTTTAATCCAAGAATCATTTTTAAATAATTTTAATAGTCTAAACAAGCATACAAATGTTTCTGCAAATTCAAACAAGCTAACAGATACTATTTGCTAAACTAATTCCACAGTTGGCTAGGGCTTGCTCTCCTGAATCCAACGACATAAAATTGTAATTTTTGGACGTGTGGATCCAAAGATACAAAGGTTTGAAGTTTGCAAATAATTCTGTTTTCAAATCTGTTTTTAAACAGAACAGTGACACGCGGCGTGATTTCATTGGACGATACCGCTTCGCGCGGATCGCGCTCTGTAGAGCGTTGGATCAATGTAAATCGTGTGGCTCAGAATCATCACTTACCCCTTCGCTAACATTCTATCGTATCCGTCAGATCCAGATCCTACGGTCACTAACACGCTTGCCAAAGTCTGGCGGCGCTCGGCGGCTGCGCGCGGCGGCGACGGCCAGGCAGTGGTGGTCCGGCTATTCTAGGAAGAGAGGGAGAGGAAGGAGGGGCTCACCAGGTTCGCAATGCAGCACTGATACTCAATGTTCTCTTGGTTGGTGGAGGGGCGCACGAGGATGGGCAGAATTCTTCGCCGGAGTTGGTTCTGGCGACGGGCGCACGCGGTCGAGGTCGAGGACGACGCTGTGGATCACGCTGAGGCAAGCAGCAGGCAAGGTTAGCTGCGCAAGGTCGAGGCGGTGACGCGTGCATGAAAGAGAAGAGGAGGAGCGGTCGGATACAACCTGTGGGCGTCGTCGGAGAAGAAGACAAACGCGGTGGCGTCGGGAGCTTGTCGTAGTCGATGCTCCAGGGCGCCCGCGGTTGAATGAAGGGCACGGGGAGAAGCGTCTGGGAGTGGGGAAGCTACTAGGGTGCTCAAGGAGGCTCGGGGTGGTGTGGCTTGGCCGGAATCGGTCAGAGACGGTGGTCGGAGCTGGGAGTGTGTCGAGTCAAATTGGGGCAGCCTCGGGGCAGAGAGTGAATGGCGACAGAGGGAAATGGAGGGGAAGATGCAGGCTCTTAATATCGTGCAGTCACGGCGAGATTAACACGCGGCATTACTGTGAATTGAACGTGGCATTCAAAGGCAGCAACGGCAGCGAGGTTTGGGGTGACAGGGTCGCGCGGGTGTGGACGATGAGCAGTAGAGGTGGGGTCCACCGGTCAGTGGGAAAAGAAATGCGAGTAAGGTCCACTGGTCAGTCTCTGAGCGGCTAAGTTCCTGAGTAAGGAAAAACGATTCAGTGCGTGGGAACAGGTGAGCTAGGTGGGCTGCTGTTGGGCTGTTGGGTTGGGTCGATTTAAATCCATTTTTTTTATTTTGTATCCTTTTCTTTTTCTATTTCTGATTTCTGTTTTGAAATTTCAAAACAATCAAACAAGGTTCAAATCAATTCAAACAACACCCAAACTTTGTAATATTGAAATTAGTTTTGTTCAGTAACATGAACCAAAATCCAAATTCAAATTAATAATTTTAATAATAGGGGCTATTACTATTTAATTAAATGGATGTACCAATTATTAAATCCATAGGTTTTGATTTAATTCAAAGCTCCACTTGAGAACTAAATAATTTTATTCCATTCAGTAGGTTGTATTTGAAATTAAGGAATATTTGGAAAGCTTGTTTTTAAAATAAAATAACATTTTGTTATATAGGGTCCATTAATAATTAAATATAATTGGACCTTGGTTATTTATATCAAACTAGAGTTTGATTTTATTAATAAAATCTTTATTTGAAACCTAAATATTTTCAAAACCAAATCAGTAGACTTTATTTGAAAATATAAAATATTTGGAAAACTTATTTTAAATAATTTAATAAGTTTTGATGTTTCAATTAAATTGGTAAAACCTTTTATTTAAATAAAGTTGGATATTAAATCCTTATTAATTTATTTAAATAAACCTCTGCTATTTTTATCAAAAATGTTTTTAATCCAAAAGCTTGGCCAAGGTTTAATTTGGCTTTATAAAATAATCTTTATCTATAAAACTTTTATTTCAATTGAAAACCAAATCCTTTTATTTTAATGATCCAAAATAGTATTTCCAAAATATTTTGTTTTCCTTTATTTAAAATATTTATCTTTTTAAATCCCTTTAGGATTTTATTTGATTCAAATGGGTTTGAAGTTCCAATTGAATTCAAAAAGTTTCTTCTGGCTCTGAAAATCAAACAAAGTTTTATTTTATTCATTTATTTTCACATTACAAGATTTGGAAAATCTTGGGATGTGACAGCCAAGTAGGATGCACAACACCTGGACTTGTGCATAGCACAAGGCGTACAATCCCGTTGTAGCACATTCACATATATAGTGTGCCATGACATTTCAATCATCGACATTCTAGAAAAATACTAAAATAACTCAAAAAGCATGCCTCGTATAAAACTAGGTTGTTGGACACAAGAATATGCTATGATGGAACTATTAGACTAGTAGGATGCACAAGACCTGGACTTGTGCATGGCACAAGGCTAATAATCCCATCACAGCACATTCACATATATATAGTGTGCCACGGAATTTCAATCATCGGCATTCTCGAAAAAATACCAAAGTAACTCAAAAAGAATGCCTCATATATACATAGGTCATTGGACACAGGTATATGCTACGACGGAACAGTAAACCAAGTAGGATGCACAACACCTAGACTTGTGCATATCATAGCGCTCACTATCCCGTGACAGCACATTCACATATATATAGTGTGCAACGACATTTCAATCATCGGCATTATCGAAAAAATACCAAAGTAAGCAAAGGACCAATGAGTAAGCAAAAAAACCAAGCATTGATTCATATATAATAATAATAAGCAAAAGAAGTAAGCGATGATTCATAACCCTAATAAGCTAAGTAGTAGCATGTGCTTGTTGATACGTCGTAAACGTATCTCTAATTTTTGATGCACCATGCTTTTTTTTGTATCAACTTCATTATGTTTTGTCTACACTTTGAGGTATTTTTATAAATTTTCCGAAACTAACCTATTGACAAGATGCCGCAGTGCCAGTTGCCTGTTTTCTTCTATTTTTGGATTCGGAAAAGCTAGTAAGGAAATATTCTCGGAATTGGACGGGACAAAAGCCAAAGTCAATAATTTACCAGAAGGAACACAGAGTCCGAAGGGCAGCCGCAGGGGGGCCACGAAGCAGCCATACCCTAGGGCGGTGTGGCCTAGGGGGGCGCGCCAGGCCTAGGTGTGGGCCCCTCGGGCGCCCACCGACCATGCCCTTTCGCCTATAAAAGAACCCCGATGCAGAAAACCTAAGGACCCAATCAAATCTCCACGAAACAGTCTGTAGCCGCCACCACTATCATCCCTAGATTAGGAGGGTCGGAAGCTCTTCCCGGCACCCTGCCGGAGGGGAAAGATCATCCCAGAGGCCTTCTTCATCACCATGCCAGCCTCCGGAGTGATGCGTGAGTAGTTCTCTGTCAACACCCGGATTTTAATCCCAGATGCCAGTTATGCCATACATCGCAATCCCAGGATTACCGTTTTTGCGAGACATAACAGATTTGGATACCACAGTACATCATCCATTACAAACCATACATAAAGTCTTACACAAATAAGGATCTCATGGTCCAGTTCTTAATACAACTCAAGCAGCGAAATAACGTAATAATAAAAGTAGCGTAGGCGAAGCTCCATCTTCGGGGTCACAAGCAATGCTGACGATGGGAGATGATCCTAGTTGTCGTAACCTTCCTGTGGTCCTTCGTCTTGGTACTCCTCTTCATAGTCTGGCCATGAGAATAGCCAGGGACAAAGCCATGGGTACTCTTTAAGTACTCTCAAACTAATACTAACAAGTGAAGGGGGGTTTTGTAGTAGGACACTAAGCTCAAGGGTTGTTTTGCAAAAAGCCAGATTTATCTCTACTAAATTCAGAAGCAAGAAAAGCTAGTTGAAATTTTATAACACCTAAGTGGGAACTTGTAGTTCATATCACAACTCTGTTGTGGTCAAGTCAAAATCTCAATTCATTTCATAAGTCATTTTGAAAACATCTGACGGGGGAACAGTATGGCCACTCCAACTGTCCATAACCGCGGACGCGACTATTCGAATAGTTTGACACTCTGTAGAGATTGTACACTTTCACCACAACATTCGATACATCCGTCAGGAACAAATCCTGAATTCACCATACTCAATATGCGGATAATCAATCCTAACCTTTCAATTACACGCCCTAGTATAAGCACCTCTCCTGTGAGTTTGGCCTCCCAACCATGACCAACTGTCATCTTGGGTACTGCATAGGTGGACAATCTTCACAAGGTAGCCTCAGCTAAGACCTTGGCCGTGAGGGAACCCATACTAAAGTATATAAGTTTACAGTCAAGCCCTACCCAATTTTCGGGTATTGTGGTTGTATGGTAAAATTGGAATGGTATCGCATCCAGACAACCATCAGTTTTATAAAGGGCTAAGGCTCATGCCTTAACATTTTCATCAACCAAATCATTTGGGTTTCGGAAACACATGTCAAAACATCTCAGTAGAATGACTCATCATTCTAAGGTTTTCATAACCATTTTACACCAAGTATTCCCATCTAAAGTTGGTCAAGTTTTATGCTTAGCACTAGCATCTACAAGTGGGGGTGAGTACTAATGAGGGTGATAAACAAGTGTATTTTTAACTAAGTTCAATCTCATGCCTTAGGATGACATCAAGATTATCTAGCTTAGGCCAAATTTAATGCTCTTTATGCAACCTTCAATTATCTTCCTAGAATCTACAAGATACTTAAGTAGACTCTAAGTAATAGCTTTGATAAATAAATAAAGTATAAAGGTTGCAAGTAAAACTAGGAGGGGTATCAAGTGGGTATGATCACATATGCTTAAGGCAATCTAGTGGTCATGGTAACAAGCAAGTATTATCTTGCATCAGTATCAGTATAGGCTTGCTAAAGTAGAGTATCTTGCAAGTGTTAGCTTGCTCAATCAACTAGTAGTATTAGGCTTGCTAAAGTAGAGTATCTTGCAAGTGTTAGCTTTCTCAATCAACTAGTAGTATTAGGCTTGCTAAAGTAGAGTATCTTGCAAGTGTTAGCTTGCCTTGTGCATAGCAGTGGTTGAAGTTATCCTCGGCTTCTTCTTCGTAGTATCCTCGTTCCTCCTCGTATCCTTGGTCGGTACTAGCATCTATAAATAAATACGAGGTACACAATCACCAAACAATACTTAACTACTTTCAATCATCACACAAAAGGGTTCTATAGATGATCTAGCATCATCACTAACATTCAAGATTAAAGTATTTGCATTATTTATTTATTTTTAGAAAAGTAATTTCTACTCATTGAAAAACTACTTAAGATTTAATATTCTCCAAACCAAACATGGGATCATGTTGACACATGTCATCACCACATATTTCAGTACATGAGAATGTGATTTAAAGTGGTGTCACAATTTAATAAGGTTTACCCTTTTATTTTAAATAAAATAAAATGACTAGAAATGCCTATGTGGCATTCTTTTATTACTTGAACATTATTTTTGTAAGTAAACCCATATGTTTTATATATTCTAAAAGGTATGGTTAAATGTGATTTTTGAGAGTTGGAATCAACTCAAAAGCTATTATGGTTGAAATTTGAAAAATGTTTGAATGAGAAAAGCTTCTGACTTGTTATTTTTACCAGGGTTGATCTACAGATCCAAATGATTTGAATCCAACGGGCTTGGATTAAGCATTTCAACACTTTTCTAACAAAATTGATTTCATGCAATTTGGTTCACTGAATCGAGCTGGGTTGATTTTTGAAACTAGGTACACAACTGAGTTTGAATATAAATAGAAAAAGCTAAATTCAATCAAGTGGGCTGCGCGGGAAGGGTTGTTGGGCCGGCCTAGTGTCACTCCGTAGTGCGGGGCGCAACTGACAGGGGGGGGGTCTATTGGTCAGTGGCTCCTAAAATGCGAAGCGGTACGGGGAGATGTGGTGCGTTGGATTAGAAGTGAGATCGACGGCTGAGGGTCGTCGTCGACGATGAACAAGTCACCAGCAAGCTTGAACCCTAGCGGCTCGGTGGAGGTGCATAGGGGCCATACCGGGGCTCTAGTGACGACGGCGAGGCGGTCAAACGACGAAGTCGACAACGGCGAACTCAGGGGTGGTCGCGGCAGCTCCGGGGGTGGTCGAAATAAACGGCTCCCTTCTTCTCCAAAGGCGGCCTGCTCTGGCGCAATTCCGGCGAACTGCTGCTCCTCGTGCTCCGGCTAAGGGATGGAATGATCAGTGAGGTGAGGGTAGTGAGATGGTGGGAAGAAATCAAGCGGGGGTCATCTCCTTTTATAGGCTCGAAGGCGAGACCAAGAGGGATGGGCAGGCGACGGTGGCGACACGGCTACGGGCGGCTAGAGGCATGGCCGAGGTTGGCGATCGATGGGCGGTCTCCTGGCGATGCTCTAGAGCTTAACTGCGCGTGTAGGGACGGTGGCAAATGGTCGGGAACGTGCGGTGCTCTGCGAGGCAGAGGCGGCGAACTCTGCGGCGAGCGGTGGCTACGGGGTACGGGCGGTGAAACGAGCATGTCCGGTGGTCTCCTGGGACGGTGGTGTGCATGCTGGCGGGCGGCGAGGGCTCATGGTGGTCGGGTGGCGTGGGAACGGCGCGTGCTCTCCGGTGCGTGTCGGCATGGTCGACAGCGGCACGGGCGCGGCGTTCCTGGAGTATCTGGTCGCTATCTCTGAGCTAGGGATGGTCGAGAGGGCGCGGTGAGGCATGGGCTTCATGCTAGACAAGGTTGGCACGGCTAGTTCTTCTCCTAGCTTGCTGTCCACACTGGGGTGACATGGGTGCTCTCGGCCTGCTCACCATTGATGACAATGGCGAGCTTATAGTGGTGCTAGAGGTTAGTTAAGGTTTCTAGATGATCTACTAAGGCTAGTTGTAACCAGAGAGGGAACAAGGTTGGCCAAAACACTGCTCAACATAGTGTTTTTGATTTTGTGGATTTGAATTTGCAACCTGTTTGATGAAATGGCCGCATGAACTTAAGTTTTGAATTTTGAAAAGATTTTTGGTGGGTGTGCTAGGCATGTGTTGAGGGTTCTGTGGATGCTTGGTTTTTGAAAATTGAGCTTGTTTGAGTGGTATTTGAAATAGTGGGATCTTCCCATATGAAATAGATTCAATTTTAAACTGTCATTTAAACTAAGCATTTGAATGTTTTTGGATGATCACAAAGTGGTCCTTGGTACCTTATTATGAGTACTATCAAGGGGTGCAAAGATCCATACATGTTTCTGTTAAGTTCTGAAAGTCAGGGATAGCTAAAGTAGGCATGGGAGTTAATTTGGCCAAAGTGACCATTCACCTAATTTATTCATTTTGAGTTGTTTGTCTTTGGGAAAAGTTTGGGGATTGTTTAGATGATGTTTATTTTACCTAAGAATAATTTTACAAGCAAAGAAACACAGAACCATGGCAATTCAAAAGAATCCAAATTTTAATACACACACATATGGATGCTTTCATATTTTTAATTAGAAAAGATTTTGTTAACCCTAAATTTGATGATTAGAGTTTGATGATCCAAGTTTAGTATTTTTGGGATGTTACAAACCTTCCCCCCTTAAACAAAATCTCGTCCCAAGATTTGAAAAGGGACGAAAATATTACCTAGGATTTGAAGAGATGGGGAAACTCCGTCCTGATGTGATCTCCATGCTCCCAGGTAGCTTCTTCTTCTGTGTGGTTGCTCCACTGAATCTTGAGAAACTTTATGCTTCGGGTTCTGGTAGTTCTGAAGGCTTCTTCCAAAATACGGATGGGTACTTCGGGATAGGTCAGGTCATCGTTGATTTCTATGGTCCGGTGATCAATATTCTTGAACACTTCAGTCTTCTCCGGGACTTCGAGGCACTTGCGAAGTAATGAGATATGGAACAGGTTATGCACGGCTGACATCTCTTCGGGTAGTTCCAATTGATACGACACTTCTCCTCGACGGTTCAGAATCTTGAAGGGGCCGATATATCTGGGGGCTAACTTTCCTTTGAGTTGGAAACACTGCATTCCCTTCAATGGCGACACTTTCAGATACACAAAATGATAGGGCAAAGGTGTCCGATCTTTCGATGAGATGATGATAGTCGATTTGGTGGAGTTCGGGCTTGACGATCCGACTACACGTGCGAGCACGAGCGCCAATGCAATCGCTAGGCCAATCTCCTGGAGGTTACCGATCCTGCGGGAACACGATCAGCCTGACCAGCGACGGTCTTAATTCCTACCTGAAATCGAGAACAAGTAAGAACCAATATTGCAATCAAGATATTGCGGATTAAGAGGAAAGCTTTATTGAAGAGGTGGGATCCTGAATAGGTGCGAAGTACAAGAGGCCTCTGCGACGCTCGAGCCTTGGCGAAGTTGCGACTATGGCTAACTTAATGTCTAAACAAAATCCGAGTCTAGGGGGTCGGCTATGGGGAGTATTTAAGGGCGAAAAGGTGGGGTTTCGGCCAGCCATGGAAGTGGTGGCCGAATCCAACCCTAAAAGTCCTTTTCCCCTCAAATACGGACTCTAAAAAGTGGCGAATTAAAATCCTGCGAAAATTACATGGGCCTGGCCCAAAATAAAGGTGTCGCAGCACCATATTAAGCTATGGACGAATTCGTAAAGTATTGATCTTGAATATTTCGTCCAAGCCTTCTTTCTTCGCTATGGTGGCCTCAAAGTTCTGAAATCTTCATCCGTGGCCTTCTCTTGGATCATCACATGCTTGCTGCCATCTCCATGCATGGCCATGCTCCAATGCTTGTCCCTGTCATCCATGCTTGGTCCATCATTCCTAAGAGTAAGAAATATATCTGATTTAGGCAGCATCATATTCTCATGTATGTGAGGAATAGTTCCAAGAAACGAAAGTACCTGATAGTTAAGTTGTTTGGCACGAGATCTTGTGATGGGTCCTTGTATGTGTGTTGCTGTAGGTACAACGGTTGTATCAATAGTAGGGATGTCCACATCATGCTCCCCTTCTTGAATTGAAGTCGTCCTCGACGCAATCTCATCTTCCTCACCAAAGTAAGGCTTCAAATCTGCAATGTTAAATGTAGGACTAACCGTACCAAAGTCTGCAGGCAACTCAAGTTTATATGCATTATCATTGATTTTCTCTAACACCTTAAAGGGACCAGCAGCACGTGGCATTAACTTAGACTTGCGTAAATCAGGAAAACGATCTTTACGCAAATGTAACCAAACAAGATCGCCAACATCAAACACAACATGCTTTCTCCCTTTATCCCCAGCAAGTTTATACTTAGCATTCATGTGTTCAATGTTATCTTTAGTAGTCTTATGCAAGTTTAATATCATTTCAGCGCGTTGTGTAGCATCCAAATTATGTTGCACCGAAGAAGGTAAAGGCAATAAATCAATAGGTGCATGAGGAACAAAACCATACACAATCTCAAATGGGCACATCTTTGTGGTAGAATGCAATGAACGATTATAAGCAAATTCTATATGAGGTAAACACTCTTCCCACAATTTTAAGTTCTTCTTTAAAACAACCCGTAACATAGTAGACAAAGTTCTATTTACTACTTCAGTTTGACCATCAGTTTGGGAATGACATGTAGTACTAAAGAGCAATTTAGTCCCCAACTTAGCCCATAAACATCTCCAAAAGTGGCTAAGAAATTTAGTATCACGATCAGAGACAATAGTATTTGGCACACCATGCAAACGAACAATTTCACGAAAGAACAAATCAGCAATATGCGCAGCATCATCCATTTTATGACAAGAATAAAGTGTGCCATCTTAGAAAACCGATCCACAACAACAAAAATACTATCCCTCCCCTTCTGTGTTCGTGGCAATCCCAAAACAAAGTCCATAGAAATATCCTCCCAAGGAACACTAGGAACAGGAAGAGGCATATATAAACCATGTGGATTAAGGCGAGACTTAGCTTTTTGACAAGTATTGCAGCGTGCCACAAATCTCTCAACATCTCGACGCATACGTGGCCAAAAGAAGTGTGCAGCAAGAACATCCTCCGTCTTCTTGACACCAAAGTGTCCCATCAATCCTCCTCCATGCGCCTCCTGTAACAAAAAAAGACGAACAGAGCTATCTGGAATGCATAGTTTGTTAGCACGGAACACAAATCCATCATTGAAGACGAACTTGTTCAAAGTTCTACCATCTCTACAATTCTGCAACACATCTTTAAATTCAGAATCATGCACATATTGTTCCTTAATAGTTTCCAATCCAAATATTTGGATGTCAAGTTGAGATAATAAAGCATAACGGCGTGACAAAGCATCAGCAATAACATTATCTTTACCCTTTTTGTGTTTGATAACATAAGGAAAAGACTCAATAAATTCAACCCACTTTGCATGACGACGATTCAACTTAGCTTGACTACGAATATGCTTCAAAGATTCATGATCAGAATGAATAACAAATTCCTTAGGCCAAAGATAATGTTGCCAAGTTTCTAATGTCCGAACCAACGCATATAATTCTTTATCATAAGTAGAATAGTTCAGACTAGCTCCACTCAATTTCTCACTAAAATATGCAACAGGTTTTCCCTCTTGTAATAACACCCCTCCCAAACCAATTCCACTAGCATCACATTCAAGCTCAAAAGTCTTAGTAAAATCAGGAAGTTGGAGTAAGGGAGCATGTGTTAGCTTATCTTTCAATATGACGAAGGCCTGTTGTTGTGCATCGCCCCAAACAAAGGGCACATCCTTCTTGGTAAGATCATTCAGCGGCGCGGCAATTGATCCAAAGTCTTTGACAAAGCGCCTATAAAAACCAGCGAGGCCAAGAAAACTCCTCACTTGTGTGACCGTCTTGGGTTGCGGCCAATTCTCAATAGCTTCAATCTTGGCTGGATCCACTTCAATACCCTATGATGTAACAACATAGCTAAGAAACGCAACTCGATTGGTGCAAAAGGTGCACTTCTCAAGGTTACCAAACAAACGTGCATCACGTAAAGCATTGAAAACAGCACGTAAATAATCCAAATGATCCTCTAAAGATTTGCTATCAATCAAAATATCATCAAAGTAGACTACCACAAAACGTCCAATGAAAGCACGTAAAACTTCGTTCATTAATCTCATGAAAGTGCTAGGTGCATTAGTTAAACCAAACGGCATTACTAACCACTCATATAAACCGAACTTAGTTTTAAATGCTGTTTTCCATTCATCTCCTAATTTCATATGAATCTAGTGGTAACCACTACGCAAATCAACTTTAGAAAACATGGTAGAGCCACTCAATTCATCAAGAATGTCATCTAAACGTGGAATAGGATGACGATATCGAATAGTAATATTATTGATAGCTCTACAATCAGTACACATGCGCGAAGAACCATCTTTCTTAGGTACCAAAATAATAGGAACAGCACAAGGGCTAAGGGACTCACGAATATGATCTCTGTCGAGTAGTTCCTGAATTTGGCGTTGTATCTCCTTTGTCTCCTCTGGATTGGTTCTATATGGCGCGCGGTTGGGCAACGTGGCACCAGGAATTAGATCAATTTGGTGCTCAATTCCTCTAATAGGAGGTAGTCCTGGTGGCAGCTCCGCGGGAAATACGTCCTCATATTCCTGCAAAAGGTTAGCCATAGCGGGTGGCAAAGAAGGAGGCATATCCTCAAATGAAAACAGAACCTCTTTGCAGACAATGGCATAACATTGAGTATTGTTTACATCTAGTTCAGCAATATCAATTTTATTTGCAAGCATATATGGACTCTTCAAACAAATTTCAGTAGCATGTGTAGAATCAGATTTAGTGTTTGTTGGTGGTATAAAATCTGCAGCAACAATCTGATTCTCACTTTTATTTTTCTCCTCAGTTTTAGCTCTACTAGCTCTAGCAAGATCATCTTTTAAAATCTGTTCGGGAGTCATAGGTTTTAGACCAATTTTCTTTCCATCATGCATAAGAGAATAGTGATTAGTTTTGCCATTATGAACAGATTCTCTATCAAATTGCCATGGTCTACCAAGTAACAAAGAACAGGCTTGCATAGGTACAACATCACAATCAACAAAATCAGAATATGTACCAATAGTAAAATGCACGCGTACCGTTCTTGTTACCTTGATCTTGCGAGAACTCTCAAACCATTGGATGTAGTATGAGTGTGGGCGTTGTCTTGTTGGAAGCGCAAGCTTCTCTACCATGTCAACACTGGCCAGATTATTACAACTCCCTCCATCAATGATGATCCGTATAGCTCTATCCTTGACAACACCACGTGTTTGGAACAGGTTGTGGCGTTTATCTTGCTCAGATTTGCTCAATTGCACACTCAACACACGTTGTTTAATTAAGCTCCTGTATTGATCAGCAGCTTCAGCTCCCATTACCTCTGTCTCTTCATCAGCATCAGAATTGTCTCCATCTCGAGCAGAAATAAGGGCTAGTGTATCTTCATCAAAGTCACTAGCTGAATCGTACTGACCATCTTCGCGCACCATCATCACACGTTGTGTTGTGCACTGTCTCTCAATATGACCAAAACCCCAGCACTTGCGGCATTGTATATCCTTTGTCTTACCCGTGGAAGCCATAGAAGATGCACTACGAGCAGGAGCATTGGATGATGGTGGAGGAGCAGCTGGAAATCTTGTGGTGGCCTTGGATGTGGTAGTAGCTGGTGGCGAATCACGAGGAGGCGCTGATTGTCGGGATGTCCAAGTGGATGTGCGACCTGCAGAATTATTAGTCCTCCTCCATGGTGTTTGGCGATCCTGCACTTCACGTTCCGCTTTGCAAGCAAGATGAAACAAACGAGTGATAGAATTATATTCCTTATAATCTAAGATGTGCTGAATGTCCTTGTTTAATCCACCAAAGAAACGTGCAAGCATTTGTTCATTAGATTCAACAAGACCACACCGAACCATCCCCGTTTGCAATTCCTGATAATACTCTTCTACAGAATTTTTCCCTTGCTCTAAACGTGTCAGATTCTTTAGTAAATCACGTTGATAAGTAGGAGGTACAAAACGAACACGCATAGCAGTTTTTAAAGCAGTCCAAGTACTAGGAATAGTAGTAGGATTTAAACGACAATACTCAGACCACCAAAGGGAAGAAAATTTAGTAAATTCACATGTAGCAGCACTAACACGCATATTCTCAGGATATTTTAAGCATGCAAAACGTTGTTCTACTTCCATCTCCCATGTAAGATATGCATCAGGATTATATTTACCCTCAAAAGATGGAATATTTAATTTAAGCTTTGCAACATGATCATCATCACATACCGGTGGTCGAGCGTTGCGGTAGTAATGTCGGGGACGACCAGCAGGTACTTGTGGAGGTTGTTCAACCTCCTCGTCAAACAGATCGTCGTCGTCGGGGCCGTAGTAGTACCCGTCGTCTGTCCCCAATGTCGCAGCAGCAGCCGCAGCGGAAGTCTGAGGAGCGTCAGCCGCAGCAGTAGCCGCCGGGGGTGCGGCGGCAGCCGAACCAGCAGTCCGACCCGTGATCGGAATGCGCCGTGCGCCATGTGTGGGTGCCGCTGCGGGTGCGGGCAATCGGTTCAAAAGCTCCTTGAACCGAACGTCAAGCTTGGCGTTGAAGGATTTCTCGAGTCCATCGATCTTGTCCACGGCGTTGGTGAGCTTGGTGTCAAACTCCCTGAGGCGCGTATCCACGTCTTCAGCGCAACTGACTAAGAGCGCGGAGAAGTGGGCATGTAGTTCTTCGTTCGTCATTGTGGCAGGGTTCCGCGAAGTATCTGTCATGGTTAGTCCTTAAAAAGCACAGGTATATAGTACGGAAATATGGTGGAAGTCACGGGTAATCCGTCAAGCAATATACGAAGCTCTTACAAGTTCTTACCAAACAGCAGGAAAAGGCGATGTGCAACCACGAGGATCAGTGGGTCCAGAGATTGAACCAAGCGATTACCCGGAGTCGAAACACCGCACGTGGAGAGTATCTGTGGAGCTCTGGGAAGGCTTAGCAAAGGGGGTTAGCAATTATCAAAACAGCAATGCAAAAGTTGAAAGAATGCTCAACGACGTCCTAGGCTAGACCGTACTAGAGACGCGAGCCTAGATCACCAACGATGTCATGACGCGACACAACAAGCAATGTATGATGATATGGCACCCTGAAAAGCGAACCGAGAGGTGGAAAATCACTATGATGGCAAGTGTCTAGAACTGATCTACGGGGTCTAAAAAATAGGTTAGCCCCAAAAAAAAATTCGAATTTTTTTTATTTTGCTCAGGAAAGCGCGCAGGCGCCAAAAAAATATCGCTATAACGGCCGATGGAGAAAAGTGATCCCCGGGGTCGAAAAACAGTATAGCCAGAAAAAAATTTCGGAGGCGGTTCCAGACTTTTTTTTGCTCTCCTTCTGGACTTAAAACCGGACTCTTAGCTCGACACGGACTTTAGCTGAACACGGACACAACAAAGAAGGAAAGTACAAAGAAATAACGAGGAAACAATAACTCTACTCGGACTCGTACCACGACAGGAAACTGATCGGATCTGTGTCGCGATAGGAAGGCGGTGGCGGAGTATTAGGGTTTATGGTGGTAGGGTATATGGCGGCGGAATATGGTGGTGGAATATGGTGGCGGTGATCGGCGAGTGTGGCGGTGACTACTATGATCAGAACTCGAAACTCTAAGGGACGAGACACTAAGACCAGCAACTCGACGCGACGATGTAGACACAAATTCAACAATGCAAAAACTGAAAAGATAATGCGAGGCGTAGATTGGTTATGGGATGGATCTAAACTCTAACTGTGTTTTTTGGCTTTTTCGTGGGTTTATAGGTAAAAACAAATCTAATCTACGAAAAACAGTAAAATCTCACCGAGCAACCTGAAATCTGATACCACTTGATAGGGCAAAGGTATCCGATCTTTCGATGAGATGATGATATTCAATTTGGTGGAGTTCGGGCTTGACGATCCGACTACACGTGCGAGCACGAGCGCCAATGCAATCGCTAGGCCAATCTCCTGGAGGTTACCGATCCTGCGGGAACACGATCAGCCTGACCAGCGAGGGTCTTAATTCTTACCTGAAATCGAGAACAAGTAAGAACCAATATTGCAATCAAGATATTGCGGATTAAGAGGAAAGCTTTATTAAAGAGGTGGGATCCTGAATAGGTGCAAAGTACAAGAGGCCTCTGCGACACTCGAGCCTTGGCGAAGTTGTGACTATGGCTAACTTAATGTCTAAACCAAATCCGAGTCTAGGGGGTCGGCTATGGGGAGTATTTAAGGGCGAAAAGGTGGGGTTTCGGCCAGCCATGGAAGTGGTGGCCGAATCCAACCCTAAAAGTCCTTTTCCCCTCAAATACGGACTCTAAAAAGTGGCTAATTAAAATCCTACGAAAATTACATGGGCCTGGCCCAAAATAAAGGTGTCGCAGCACCATATTAAGCTATGGACGAATTCGTAAAGTATTGATCTTGAATATTTCGTCCAAGCCTTCTTTCTTCATTATGGTGGCCTCAAAGTTCTGAAATCTTCATCTGTGGCCTTCTCTTGGATGATCACATGCTTGCTGCCATCTCCATGCATGGCCATGCTCCAATGCTTGTCCCTCTCATCCATGCTTGGTCCATCATTCCTAAGAGTAAGAAATATATCTGATTTAGGCAGCATCATATTCTCATGTATGTGAGGAATAGTTCCAAGAAACGAAAGTACCTGATAGTTAAGTTGTTTGGCACGAGATCTTGTGATGGGTCCTTGTATGTGTGTTGCTGTAGGTACAACGGTTGTATCAATAGTAGGGATGTCCACATCACAAAATCTCCTATGTTGAAGGCGAGGTCTCGACGTCTCTTGTCGGCGTAACTCTTGTGTCTGGACTGGGCGGTCTTGAGGTGCTCACGGATCTTGTGAACCTTCTCTTATGCTTCTCATAGGATGTCGGGTCCGAAAATCTGACTCTCTCCTACTTCCGACCAATTCAAAGGGATGCGACACTTCCTTCCATACATGAATTCAAATGGGGCCATTTGCAAACTAGCTTGATAACTGTTGTTGTATGAAAATTCTGCGAACGATAGACAGTCTTCCCATTTTGATCCATACTCTAACACACAGGCTCTCAGCATATCTTCGAGTATTTGATTTACTCGCTCCGTTTTTCCATCGGTCTGAGGGTGATACGCGGTGCTGAAATCTAGTCGGGTTCCTAAACCTTCTTGGACTTTCTTCTAGAATCTCGAGGTAAACTGAGTTCATCGATCCGATACGATGTTCTTGGGGATTCCATTCAAACTGACGATTCTAGCGATGTATTACTCCGCTAGCTTCGAACTCTGATATGTGGTCTTGACTGGTAAGAAATGGGCGACTTTGGACAATCTGTCCACTATGACCCAGATAGAGTCATTTCCCCTACTAGAAGTAGGCAATCCGGTGATAAAGTCCATTCCAACGGAATCCCATTTCCATTCCGGAATCTGCAAGGGTTTCAACAATCCTGCGGGTCTTTGATGTCCTGCCTTGACTCGCTGACATATATCACACTTGGCGATATAGCTTCCGATTTCTCTCTTCATCTTATGCCACCAAAATTGTTTTTTCAAATCATGATACATCTTCGTTCCTCCGGGATGGATAGAATAAAGAGTATCATGAGCTTCCTTGAGACTAACTTATTTCAACTCAGAATCTGCTGGTACACAAAGGCGTCCTTTGTACCACAGAACTCCTTCTTCGTCTTCGGTAAATCCGGGTACTTTGCATGTACCGATACGACGCTTGATTCCATCGATACTAGCATTTCCTTTATGCGCCTCTTTGATCTGGCTGATCAAAGTGGGTTGAATTTCCATGCTAGCCAAAAATCCTTCACTCACTAATTCCATTCGTAAATCTTCCATCTCTTTGTGCAAATTTGGTTGCTACTTCAAAATCATGGAGTTCAAGCGGCACGACAATCTGCTAAGGGCATCTGCTACCACGTTGGCTTTACCGGGGTGATAATGAATGTCCAGATCGTAATCCTTGATTAGCTCAATCCATCTTTTCTGTATCATATTCAGCTCCTTCTGAGTGAATATATACTTCAGGCTCTTGTGATCCGAATATATCTCACAACGATTTCCCATCAGGTAATGCCTCCGTGTCTTCAGGGCTAGAACTACGGCTGCGAGTTCGAGGTCATGGGTTGGGTAATTTTTCTCATGTTGTTTTAGTTGTCGAGATAGATAAGATATAACTTTGCCTTCTTGCATTAGCACACATCCGAGACCGATCTTGGATGCGTCACAATACACGTCAAAGGGCTTCGTGATATTTGGCATGATTAAGATTGGGGCTGAAATCAATCTCTTCCTGAGTTCTTGAAAACTCGCTTCACATTTGTCCGTCCATTCAAACATCTTGTCCTTCTTCAGCAATTGGGTCATGGGTATGGCGATACTCGAGAATCCTTCTACGAACTTGCGGTAGTATCCCGCCAATCCGAGAAATGCACGAACTTGGGTTTGAGTGGTTGGGGCTTGCCAATCTTCGACATCTTTCACTTTTGCAGGGTCAACGGCAATTCCTCCGGCTAATACAATGTGACCAAGGAATCCTACTTCCTGTAACCAGAATTCACATTTGCTAAACTTAGCATACAACTGATGATCTCTAAGGGTTCCAAGAATGGTCCTTAGGTGTAGCTCATGTTCTTCTTCTGATTTGGAATAAATCAGAATGTCATCAATGAAAACAACGACAAACCTGAAGGTGGATTATTAGTCATAGATGCAGTTGGATTACGGTCTATGTATATTGTTGTAATGCCCAATCAAATCTCATAGGCGTCAAGATGTCTAGTATATGCATTGTTATGCTTTCTCAATCTGTCAATTGCCCCGCTGTAATTTGTTCACCCAACATGCTATCTATCTTAAGGAGAACACCTCTAGTGAACTGTGGACCCCAGTCCAATCTTTATCATTGATATTCCATCTACTGTTACTGTTACTGTTTACAAGAAACTACTATTTTCCACACTATTCGTTTAATCCTTTGTTTTCCACAAACCGGTGAGATTGAGTTGGGGCAAAGTTTTGAGTTTGTGTTGTGCGGGTTTCAAGTTGTTAGCAACACCTTGGAGTTGTTTACTTACTCCTACTGGTTCGATAACCTTGGTTTCATAACTGAGGGAAAACTTGCTGCTATGCTCATCATACCTTCCTCTTGGGGTTCCCAACGAGATCTACATATCTGAGCCACACATCACTTTTCCACACACACAAGGTCATCTATAGTTTGGAACTACAACTTGGCCAACATCAAGACTTCTGGCTCGGCTCAGGGAACGGGAGGACGCCTTGTCTCATCATAAACTTCCTATAGTCACCCTACATCTCTAGGTGAGCTTCTATGTCACGGTTATTCGAGACATTATTGCCTCCATAGAAGATCCCCCCCCCAAAGTCATGACATCACGAAAGATGATTGCCCCAAACTGCTACTGGATGTGATACATCTCTTGTCTAATATCTGAATCAGTGATCTTGGCCTTGGCTTCGGCCTACTATTTGAGATGATCTGGCAACATAGAATTATGTTGCTCTAGTAGGAACGCCCTCATGTGATGGAGTGCGTAGTAGGCTTCCTTCTGATTGCCGTCTGGCTGCTTCATGCAGGGGAACTCCGTTACGTGGGTGAAGACATGTCTGCCGAACTTGACCTTATTATGCACGAAAGTGGTGCCTTCCGCCGAGGCATAGCCAGTGAGAGCATCATCCCGAACTTCATTGATATTGTCATAGTTTTTCTTCTTTTCTAGACTCCCCGAGTCGAAATGCGTAGCTTGCAAATGCTTCGGCGATAAGGAGATGAGTGTGAAGTGTTGATCTCTGCGCAAAAAAATCAAATGGAATGTGTTGGAAAAAGAATAATGATAATCTAATAAAGCCAACCGATGGTGGCGAGTGAATAATAACTTACTCGGGAAAGTAAGGCACGAGAATGTATTCCTTTGTCTTGTTCGCCACCAAGATGCCTTTTAGGTACGAGGCCACAAATCGTTGTTCAAGGCGCTTCCCAAGCAGCCGTCACGCATGTAGTAGGGGTCCACTACCGCGATGCCTGGGTTGTTCTCTCTAATGATCTGCATGGCCAGGCTAAGAGAAAAAAGGGGGACCATGGTATAGTGCAGCGGGTAATGGTGGAACATACTGAAGATGTCATCAAACTGCAGGAAGAACAGATCCGCGGGGACATTGTCGACGAACCCCAAGCCTGGTGGCACCTTAACCACGAATACCGGGTGTGAGGGATCTTTCTCCTCCAAAAGGCGTATCTCTACCGTTAGCACGCCATCATGCACAATCTTCATTTCCGAACTAACGAGCCTCCGCAATTTCTAAGTTAGCATGGGCTCACCCGCCACATGCATCCTCCACATAATGCCCTCGGGTCTTGGTGGCCCGTCCCGAAACCAGATAGGATTCGTAGTTGACACCACCGGCTGGCTCGAGCTTCTAGATTTTCTTTTCCTGGCCTTGTTTGCCTTTTGGAGAGCGGGCAGGCACCACAATCTGAGCACCGGCCACCCTATGTAGTGTGTCAGGGCTTAGAATAAAGGGCCGGTTGGTTGTATCAGCTGGCTCGGTGAAGGAGCAAGCTGGAGGCTTGGTTGTATCAGCTGGCTCGGTGAAGGAGCAAGCTGGAGGCATCTCCTGAGAACCAAACAGACGCTTGGTGATAGTGGGTTTCTCTGTGGGGCCACTAGCTGGGTCTTTGTTTGGGCCGTTGTTGCAAAACTGAGTGTTGAAGAACTGATCGAAGTCTTCTTCGTCATCGTTCGGATCCTGCACAATGTGCATATCATCAACATGATCATCCAACCCACCGCGTGGAGGTGATGCCGAGGCAGTAAGGGGGAATTGCCATGTCTTGTCGTTGGCATGACAGGGTTGTTGTCTGTGGGGTGATGGCCCCGGCCATCCCCAAAAGAATCATGCTATTTGTCCATTGCATGAATAAGCCAAAGCAACTTCTGAGGACAGCCGACTCTTGTTCATACGCTCCTGGGGGTTGAATGGGAGGTACCAGGTTGTCGCAACCCCTTAGCACCCGAATAATTTTAACCATGTGCATGCTATCTGGCATCGACCTTGAGTGGAACATGTGCTGCAAGGGTTTAATGATGGCTCCCTTAGCAACATCCCTCAGCTCGTTGTTCACGTAGCTTAAGAGAGTGCAAGGAACATCCGTCTGCGGAAAACATGTACGGCGTCAGAGAGATGCCATAAGAGTAATAGATGGCAAGGTGCTAAAGTAATTTGTTTACCGTGATGGCGTCGAGCTCGGCTAATGTCGAGGCACCGCATACGACGACGGGAGTGCAGGAAATGGAAGGGCTTCTTGATGGCGCGGTTCCGGCCGTCGGTGTATTCTCCCTCCCGGGTGCATGGATCTTCGGTGCCGCCGCGATGATGGCAGGGGGAGTCACCAACATGTCCGGCGCCGCGGTGATGGCATGGGGAGTCACCAACACTTCCGGCAGTGTGGTGCTAGCGTGCGGAGTCACGAACACATAATTTGCCTAATTCGCCGGTGTCGCGTTGTTCGAGTGGCTGCTGACCATGCTTGGAATCGGGCACGACCCTTGTCTACCACCCGCACGTCAGTTCGCAATTGACTCCACCAAGGTAGGCAGGATTGACGTGAGGGTGATTGCCAGGTTGTCTTAGATGATCTGCGAGATCCACGTCTGTAGAGGTCCCAACCCAATAAGGTAGAGTCCTCCTGTGTTTTACATTGCTAGTCCCTGGATCAATAGCTAGCATCCACAGTTAAGATGTAATATCAAGATACAAAGGTCGTAATATAAATTTATAACCAGGAATAATATAAGTTTATTACATCAAACATAGCTCATTTGGCTATTACTATACATTGCAGCGGAATAATTATAGTCATGGGTCCTTCATCTTCAAAATGCCACAGGCAGATGTTGGTTGTAGACTTTGTAATCCTAGTCAATCTAACAATCTTCATTTTAAAACAATCAACCTGCAACATTACAAGTTACAGCCACAAGGGTCCATACATTTTGAATTGTATTGGCAAGCTTCACTTTTATGTATGATAAGAGTGGATCCTATCATTATATGCATATTTGGCTAGGTAGAGTTTAAGGCTTATTTGCATAAAGCAATATTTCATCCTATCTTTTCAAAAAGGGTTTTAAAGTCTTTTGTCAAATTTCTTTTCCAAGTTTCTTGAACTCCTTGGTAGAAACTCAAGTGTTCAAATCCTTGTCAAAATCCCTTGAGCATCTTGGTAACCCCAAGTGCATCAAGTTTTATCAAAACTCATGAGTCCCTTGGTAAAGCCCCAAGTACATCATGTTCTTGAGCACCTTGGTAACCCCAAGTGCATCAAGCTTTACAAAATCTCTTTGAATTCCTTGGTAGACACACAAGGGCATCAAGTTTTTATATTATAAGTTGGAATGTCGAGATCTCCCATAGTTCAAACTTTAGTTGCTCAGTATTGTCCATAACCGGGGACACGGCTAAGTACTTAGATTTTATTTACTTCTGCAGAAGGAGTACACTTTACCCACATGTCACAATCCCATCCTTTTGCCACCAGTGGCCTACTGGATTAGTGCTCACCAATATGGAGTACTGGCAGATTGAGAATGTGACGAAGTCTTTCCAAAAGGTCCTCCCATACATCATTGCTAGCTTTGTCTTCAGCCCCCATGAAGCATTCCAGATCCCCATGTTCAGTAACTAAAGACAATGTATGGGTCTTCCTAATGTAATTGACTAAGCCAGAGCCATAATAGCATGTGGTTGCACACGGAAGCCACAATTGGAGAAGCATGTTTGATCTCTAAGTTTCCTAGGTGGTTTTCTTTTGGAGCACAACACAAAGTGATTGCCATAGACATGGTTCCCTTTTGTTGCCACCTTCTCCAAAACTTAAAGTATCCTCCACCTAGGTGGTTCATTAAGTCCTTGTTTTATTATGTAAAACACAAATCCTTTTCTCAACCTTTGTAAAATCTCAACATGTATCTCTTTTTAAAATTATAGCATATAGCATGGCTAAGCATGTACAACTTCAATATTTTCACTAAGGAGTGTTTAGGGAATCCTATTAGGATTTAGCATAGCATAAGTATAAAATATCTTTTCATGCATATTTTCAAAATCCACTAAGTATAATAAAAATAGTAGGACTTTTGTATGATAGTGTAACTTGCCTTTTGGTAGGGAATGGGGTTTACTTCCTTGATCTTGCTAGTCTCACACTTTGCTAATTTCACTACAAGTCAATCAAGCAAACATAGTATCAAGTAGCATTCCAAATCAATATACAAACAACATTTCACATACACAAAGTAGGGATTCTAAGTCATGCAAAGGTGGGTTCTTTTTGCAAGGTTGGTCTCTACTAGGTTTATAAACTTTGTATGGTCCAATTTGGTCATTTACCAAAATGGCAAAGTCATTTGCAATTGGGTTTTATCCTAAGACCATTTTAAAATTCATTCATCATCTTATGTGGTGAAAATTATTCTTATTAAAGCAAAACTTTAGGTTTTTCACCAAGTGAGTTGCCCTTGGCAAGGCTTGGTGTTTTTGGGTCAGTAAGTTTGGTCCATAACATTTTCCCCAAAGTTTTCCTTGCACAAACTTTTCCATAATAAAATTTAATGAGTTTATTAGGCTAGAAAATGACTAAGTTAACTAATTCAACTTAAATTTCACCAAAATCATTTTTAACACTATGGGTTGGTTCCTAGGGTCAGTAAGGTCACTACAAATCATTTTGCAAAGGTTTTGTCATTAAATTCAATTTTAAACAATTTTTATACTCTAGACAAGTACACAAATGATTCTGCAAGTTCAACCAAGCTAACTGATACTATTTTCAAAACTAATGCCATGGTTAGCTAGGGCTTGTTCTCCTGATTTCATTGATATAAAATTTGCCAAATTTGGACGTGTGGTTTGAAAGTTACATGGGTTTGAAGTTTGCAAATAAATCTGTTTTCAAATTTGTTTTTAAACGGAATAGAGGACACGCGGCGTTATCTAACTGGTTGGTACCGGTTCGGTCGGATTGACCTCTCTGGATCGTTGGATCTAAGTGGGATCGCACGGCGCTGGCTGTGTACCTCTTCGAGTTTATGTGATCTAATCTCGCTCGTTCAAACCAGATCTGACGGCTGTGGGGTGTTCGACCATAGACGGGCGGCGCTGCGACGGCTGCTGGCGGCGGCGAGGTCAGTCGGCGGCGGCGCTGATGAAATAGAACACGAGGAAGAAGGGGAGGATGCTCACCAGGCTCAGGAGGATACGGCGATGCTCAACGTGCGGTTGACGAGGCAAGGGGCGCTCGGGGTAGGGCAGAATTTCCTCGCCGGAGTTGGTTCTGGCGACGGACGCGCTCGGTCGAGGTCGAAGACGGCTCTGTGGTTTACGAGAAGACAAACGGAGGGTTGGGTTAGCTGCGTAGGACCATGGCAAGGATGTGTGCGTGATCCAGAGGGTACGGGGTGGTCGGAATTAACCTGTGGGTGTCGTCGGAGTTGAGGCAGACGACGGTGGCGGTAGGAGTCGTCGCTGCAGATCGCCCTAAGGTAAAACAGGAGCACATTTAGGTGCGCAAGAACAAGGCGATGCCGGGTGCGTGAACGAGAGGGGTCGGGGCGGTCTGGTTCACCTGAGAGTCGTCGCCGGAGTAGAAACGGACGGCGA
This sequence comes from Avena sativa, assembly GCA_916181665.1. Taxonomy (NCBI): domain Eukaryota; kingdom Viridiplantae; phylum Streptophyta; class Magnoliopsida; order Poales; family Poaceae; genus Avena; species Avena sativa. The sequence goes on from OV702284.1 coordinate 148,589,156, forward strand.
CGCTGTCGGAGCTTGTCGAAGCCGATGCTCCGGGGCGCCCGCGGTTGAAAGAAGGGCACGGGGAGAAGCGTCTGGGAGTGGGGAAGCTGCTATCGTGCTCGGAAAGGTGGAAGGTGGTCTGTACTGGCCTGAATTGGCCGGAGACGGCGGTCGGAACAGAAGAGCTCGAGGAGGGAATTAAGGTGGTCCAAGGCGTGCGAGCGCGAGGTGTCAGAGGGGAATTATAGAGGAGGCTTGGGCGTTTCAACCTGCGTGATCAAAGCTGGTAACGGTGGTCGAGTTAAAGCGAATTAAGGCCGAGAAATCATCGGCAGGAGCGGTGTCGAAGGAGGGAGAAGCGGTCGTGTGGGTGGGAAGAAGAACAGTGACAAGTGGGTCTACCTGTCAGTGGAAAAAGGGAAGGGGAAAAAAGGTCCACATGTCAGTGGTTCAGCGGGTTTCTTTTGCGGTGTAGTAAAACGGTTCGGGAGAGAGTAGATGGGCTAGGTGGGCTGCTGCTGGGCTGTTGGGTTGGGTTGATTCCTTTCTTTTTCTTTTTTTATTCTGTGTTCTTTTCCTTTTCTATTTTATTTTCTGTTTTGAGTTTCCAATCAAATATACATAAACCAAAACAATTCAAACAACACTCAAATTTGTAATATTGAAATTAGTTCTGTTTAGTGATATGGTCAAAAGCCCAAAATAAAATAATAATAACTTTATTAATCCATTCTGTAATTAAATAAAATGGAACTTTATTTATTTAACATGGTTTGATTCATTTAATAAAAATTCTCATTTGAAAACACTTTTCAAATCTAAATCAATAGGTTTATTTGGAAATAAAGAATATTTGGAAGATTTGTTTAAAAATAAAATAACCTCTTATTTTAGGGTCCATTAAATAAAATGGGCCTTAGTTATTAAATCAATTAGAGTTTGATTCTATTAGTAAAATCTTTATTTGAAACCTAAATATTTTTCCAAACCAAATCAGTAGGTTTTATTTGGAAGTATTAAATACTTGGAAACTTGTTGTGAAAACAAATAACATTTTATTTTAGAGTCCATTATAAATTAAATAACATAGACTTTTATCATTAAAACCACTTGGGTTTGTTTTATTGAGATATTTATTTTGAAATCTAAAAAAAATAAAGCCAAAACACTTTAGTGTTGGTTTAACACTTTAGTAGTTTTTTTTGATGGTTTATAATTGGTAGAACCTTTATTAATAAGACTTGGATATTAAATCCTTATTAATTTATTTTAAATAAACCTTTGCTAATTTTATTTAGAATAAAATGTTTTTAATTCCAAAGCTTGGCCAAGGTTTAATTTGGCTTTATAAAATATTCCTGATTTATAAATTCATTCTTCTCTTTTGAACACCCAAATCCCTTTTATTAAATGATCTAAAATAGTATTTCCAAAATATTTTATTTTCCTTTATTTAAAATGTTTATCTTTTTAAATCCTTTTAGGATTTTATTTAATTCAAATGGGTTTGAGGTTCCATTTAAATTCAAAAAGTTTCTTCTGGCTCTGAAAATCAAACAAAATTTTATTTTATTAATTTATTTTCACATTACAAGATTTGGAAAATCTTGGGATGTGACAACGTCACTTGTTCTTTAAGTTCATGAACCTCACGGTTTTCCTCCTCGCTCCTTCCCGCCACACGCAACCTCGGCAGTGGACCAAAATGATCCACCCAATTCTTACCCTCAAAGCCAGCCACACGGCCAGCCGACGACGGCTTCTTCGTAACCGGCGTGATTTTCTTGGCCCGGTTCATCTCCCTGTTAAAAGGGTTATCCCACCGGGTGGCCACCGTCGTCCCCTTGGATGAGAAACCCTGGGATCCACATGCAATTTCCTCTTCCTACAGAAGAAGTAACAGTGAACCATTTAGAAAGTCGACTTCATCGATTAGAATGCAATCGAGTTGATCTGCGGTAATTAAATTACTTACCACAATAACCTCAAAGTGCTTCATCGCAGGATCCGTGATGTCTACGCACTTCTATTCTTTTAGACATTTGTTGTACCTCCAAGCGCAGAGGTTTGTAGAACAACAACAAGTTTCCCTTAAGTGGATTACCCAAGGTTTATCGAACTCAGGGAGGAAGTGGTCAAAGGTATCCCTCTCAAGCAACCCTGCAATCAGATACAAGAAGTCTCTTGTGTCCCCAACACACCCAATACACTTGTCAGGTGTATAGGTGCACTAGTTCGGCGAGGAGATAGTGAAATACAGGCGGTAACAATGCCAGAAAATAGCTTGACGGTGAGGTAAAGACAAGGCAAAAAGAAGGAAGCACGCAAACATGCAACAGATCTAGATGCAAACGGTGTTTCGATGTTTAGAAACAAGGCCTAGGGATCATACTTTCACTAGTGAACACTCTCTCATATAAATATCTTCTCTTAATGATACTACCCTTAACTACTCTCCGGTTGGACACTCTAATCCATGGTAGGGCTATAACAGCACACCTCAAAGTCCGCCTTTCCCTATCTAGATAACCCCACACTATCACCTTGAGCGCTAGATGGTTCCAACAAACACCACAATTTTATAGAGACAACCAACTCAAAATATACTCATGATAAATATATATGTAAACTAGCTTAAGTACCACACACGGTGTGCACGATGTCACTTTCACACACGTGGGGAAAAGCATAGATCTATTAAAGCACGATGAGCATATATGTAGACTCTAGCCTAAGTGCCACCATGGCATGCACGCTGTCACTTTCACACACATGGGGAGAGTAGAGATCTATTGAAGAACTTAGTAGCAAGGTAGATCTACTTGATTACAAAGCTCATGACCACAACAAGATATGCATAGAGAGAGAGATGAACACATAGCTACCGGTAGAGCCCTTAGCCTCGAGGAGGAACTACTCCGTCCTTATCATGGGAATCAGCAACGATGATGAATATGGCGATGGAGATCGATGGAGATGGATCCGGGGGCACTTCCCCATCCCTGCAGGGTGCCGGAACAGAGACTTTCTGTCCCCCGAATCTCCCCTTCGGTGGCGGCAGCGCTATGGAACTTTTCGTGGCTTTTTGGTCAATTCTCTAGGGTTTTCTCCTCGGGGCCTTCTTATAGGCGAAGGAGGCATGGTCGATGGAGGGCCAGGGGGCCCACACCCCCTGTGGGCGCGGACAGGGTGGGCCTTGTGCCCACCTAGGGTGTGGCCACCCTGGTGTCCTCCTCTGTCTCGTCTTCGATTTTCCGTATCGCTTAGGGAAAATATGAACTTTGGATTTTGTCCCGTCCAATTCCGAGAATATTCATTTTTTAGCTTTCTGAAACCAAAAACAGCAGAAAATAGGCAACTGGCACTGTGGCATCTTGTCAATAGGTTAGTTCCATAAACTGTATAAAAATACCTCAAAGTGTAGACAAAACATAGCAAAGTGGATACTAAACAAGCATGGAACATCAAAAATTATAGATACGTTTCCGACGTATCAAGCATCCCCAAGCTTAACTCCTACTCGTCCTCGAGTAGGTAAGTGATAAAAGAATAATTTTTAAGGTGACATGCACCATCAAAACCAAGATCAAACCATTTGAAAGCATTAAAAGCTGGGATCAAAGAACTCTAAACATGAGCATGAAAGGTGGAGTTCTAACAATAAGACATAGTAACTATGTTGCAACATGAAAAGGTACAAACAAAGATCATGGATAACATACATTGAAAAACGTTTGTTTGTTTCACATACAGAGAACATAGCATAGTGGAATTCAGCTTGTCCCTCATGGAGTAGCAAATAGATGCATAGGACACCTTCAAAGTTCATAAGAGTGACTAGATACAAATAGTTCAAGAACAAGCAATGTCAACATTATGAAACAATCAATAAGTTTTGGGACAATGAACATAGAACTAAAAATGGCAACTATGCTCTCTTAACCGGTACCTAAAGGTAGAAGGTGGAGACTCAATATAATGGTGGAAGAAAGGACCTTCATAAAGGGAAGTAGGGATTTCAAGATTCAAAACGAGCTTCCAAAAATTATGGTACTTGTTAGCTTTCAGCCCTCATTGCCCCTATCATAAGAATCTTGAAGTGATTAAGGTTAAAGTGAACAAATTATGGAGTATATGCTTGACAAAGTATAAGTTGGCAATCTCATGTCCCTTGAATATGAGGGCCGCTCCTCATGCTACTCAACTTTAGTCACCTGTAAGTTTTTGTCATAGTAAGTACATACGTATCATAGAGAACTGCCAACGGGGTACCCCTTGCACATGATACAGGAGCTATCCCATAATCAAAATGACAAGGCAAGCAGACAATGAGCATCTCAGGAATCTTCTTATTTACCATGGGAAAATGGTGCTTTTTTCTCTCTTTCCTCTTTTCAATATGTCTCTTTTTTATAAGAAGAAAGCTTCATAGATGTCATTATGGTGATGCTGCAAGTTTCCACCATGATTAGGCATGGCTTAGGCTAGCGGCCCAGGCGTTTCTCTAACACACATACATATCTACATGGACTTACAAGCTCCCTTTTTATTTCACACCGGCGACATCCATAGACAAAAGAGCATGATATCAACTATGTACAAAGTAAAAGTGCAATGTTGAAATCATTCCTCGTGACAGCACGGTTCTGCTAATTCCAATGTATAAGTGCAACCATATACAACATAGATGACACAATGGTTAAAGTTTATTAGGGGAAATAAAAATAAAGTGTGCCATCAAGTTTGTGAGATCTTTAATCACTAAGTTTTCACATAACAAAGAGACTTTTTAATTGGAAGGTAGATGAAAAACAAGAATATACTTGGAATGGTGTAACAACCCATGCATGGGAATTTATAGTGGAAACTTTGGAATAACATGGTTTCTTGGGAGTTGGATGCCTGAGTAGAGCTTACTCATACAAGTGGAGGCTAGCAAAAGACTGGGAGCGACCAACTAAGAGAGCAATAATGGCCACAATCATGCAAAGTGACAAAAACATTACTAAACAAAGCATAAAGTGGTACTACAAGTCAAGGACTAAATGATCATAGAGGATATGGTGACTTTCTCATAGTCATAACATGGTGTGAGCATGCGCCAAGTTAACCCAAACAAAGCATCAAAGGATAAAACCACAATGTTATGCTTTTGTATGCTAAAACAACGCATGATTCTTTCAAGGCACATTAAGTAATCATAATTGTTTGGAAAAAGTCATGCTACAGCAATAATCACTAAGCATATGGTCAAAGCAACATCTAGCATGACATGATAATGTCTAAGCCACAGTCAAAACAAGCTCCCTTTTGTACCACTATATGCATGAAACTTTCTACTCTTTTTCCAACACCAATCGACTTATTTGAAACAACTCACAAAGATAATAATCAACAAAGATTGGTCTGCTTTTCTCACAAATCCACAAAGAAGAACTAAAAAGTTCTAAGCTGAAAGAACAAGAAAACTAAGGCTAAACACAATGCTAGCAAAAGAGAACATTCACAGAACAATAAGAGTGAAAACTAGAGTGTTCCAGGGAATGAAAACAGAGTGTGTCTCTCCAAAATAAGTGTGCTGGGATCAACCAACTTATTGCTGCAAGCCAACCAAGCAAACAAAAACCAAAACCAAAACTAAGACGTTCCAAGAACAACACAACTATGCATGAAACAATAAAAACGAAGTGTCTAGAAATACCTGAGATTTTTATTAATGAAGAAGGGGATGCCTTGGGCATCCCCAAGTTTTGACGCTTGTAACTCTTGAATATTTCTTGGGGTGACATGGGGTGGCATCCCCGAGCTTTAGCTTTTGTCCATTCTTCATCTCATTACATCATTCTTGCTCTACACCTGCAAATTTTCCTTCATACAAAACTTCACACAATCTTCATTAGCAACATTAGTGTATTCAAAAGATAATAAATCCTTGGGTTTAGCTTTAGAACAGCAAAAATTTCACTAAAAACACAAGCTACTGTATAAATTCCCTCAAAAATCTCAATTTCCCAAAAAGAAACCCAAAAATGAATCACTAAGAAGCAAATGCAAATAATGGCAGAAATCTGTCAAAACAGACCAGCAGCTAGAACCGATTTTTTCGAAGACCTTATGTTGCTCAAATCAAAAAGTGTTGAACTAACGAACGTTAGCTAACACACTGGGGGATTTATTAACAAAATATCATCTCAATCTTACTTACAGAGATTCCTCACGAATTTTTACGGTGGAGCACAAAAATCTGTTTTAGGACAGCAACTCCCCAAATCTTACTTCCCTCTCATTAGAGGTCATTCTTGGCACAGAAAGCAAATAAAAAGGATAAGGAGAGCTCATTACAGAGGTAATAACTTCCAAGAGTCAAGAAAACTCTTGGGTTATCTCCCAACAAGTAATTTTCTTTAACGCCTTTAAGTTAGGCATGATAGTTTGAGAAGATGCTCACATAAGAAATATGAATTGAAGTAAAATAGAGCATCAAGAAGCAAATTCAAAACACATTTAAGTCTAACCCACTTCCTATGCATAGGAATCTTGTAAAGAAACAAGTCATGAAAGCACAAAGCAACAATCATAGGAAAGCAAAACAAATGCAACTTCAAGATTTTCAACATAAAGATTGGAAATTTAATATTTTTGAGATGCATAAAACCATGTTTCCCTCTCTCATAATAACTTTCAGTAGCATCATGAATAAAATTAACAATATAACTATCACATAAAACATTCTTATCATGCGCCACATGCATATAATAATTATTACTCTCCACATAAGAATAGTCATTCTTATTAATTATAGTGGGAGCAAATTCAACAAAGTAGCTATCATTGTTATTCTCATCACCATAATCATCAAATATAGGAGGCATATTGTAATCACAATTAACTTTCTCCTCAATAGTAGGTGGACTAAAAATATCATATTCATCATTGTAATCATCATATCTTGGAGGTTTGGTATCATCATAAGAAATAGAATAGCTATCTTTCAAAGCTGGGGAACTAAAAAGATTATTTTCATAAAAACTACCTTCCCCAAGCTTAGAATTTTCCATAGCATTAGCAATAAGGGTGTTCAAATAATTCATACTAATAACATTTCTATTAGCATGCAAATAAAGTTCCATAGGTTTTTTAATTTTGTCTTCAAACACTTCATGTCCTAACTCAAGATAAACAGTATAAATCTCTCTAATTTTGTTGTTGTTTTCCATTAAGCCTAACTAGTGAAAACAAGAAACAAAAAGACCAAATTGCAGAATCTAAAGGAAATAACTTCGAGCACTCACACCAGAGGATGTGAGTACCTTTTACCTTACCTCCCCGGCAACGGCGCCAGAAAGTAGCTTGATGTCTACGCACTTCTATTATTGTAGACATTTGTTGGGACTCCAAGTGAATAGGTTTATAGAATAGCAGGAAGTTTCCCTTAAGTGGATTACCCAAGGTTTATCGAACTCAGGGAGGAAGTGGTCAAAGGTATCCCTCTCAAGCAACCCTCCAATCAAGATACAAGAAGTCTCTTGTGTCCCCAACACACCCAATATACTTGTCAGGTGTATAGGTGCACTAGTTCGGCAAAGATATAGTGAAATACAAGCAGTAACGGTGCCAGAAAATAGCTTGATGGTGAGGTAAAGACTAAAGGAAACAAGAAGGAAGCAAGCAAACATGCAACAGATCTAGATGCAAACGGTGTTTCGATGTTTAGAAACAAGGCCTAGGGATCATACTTTCACTAGTGAACACTCTCTCATATAAATATCTTCTCTTAATGATACTACTCTTAACTACTCTCCGGTTGGACACTCTAATCCAGGGTAGGGCTATAATAGCACACCTCAAAGTCTGCCTTTCCCAATCTAGATAACCCCACATTGTCACCTTGAGCGCTAGATGGTTCCAACAAACACCACAATTTCATAGAGACAACCAACTCAAAATATACTCATGATAAATATACATGTAACCTAGATTAAGTACCACACACGGTGTGCATGCTGTCACTTTCACACACGTGGGGAAAAGCATAGATCTATTAAATCACAATGAGTATTTATGTAGACTCTAGCCTAAGTGCCACCATGGCGTGCACACTGTCACTTTCACACACATGGGGAGAGCAGATATCTAGTGAAGCACTTGAGTATCAAGGTAGATCTACTTGATTACAAATCTCATGACCAAAACAAGATCATGCATAGAGAGAGAGATGAACACATAGGTACCGGTAGAGTCCTTAGCCTCGAGGAAGAACTACTCCCTCCTCATCATGGGAATCCGCAACGGTCACGAATATGGCGATGGAGATCGATGGAGATGGATCCGGGGGCACTTCCCCATCCCGACAGGGTGTCGGAACAGAGACTTTCTGTCCCCCGAATCTCCCCTTCGGTGGCGGCGGCACTGCGGAACTTTTCATGGCTTTTTGGTCGATTCTCTAAGGTTTTCTCCTAGAGGGATTCTTATAGGAGAAGGAGGCAAGGTCGGTGTAGGGCTAGGGGCCCACACCCCCTATGGGCGCGACCAGGGTGGGACCCACACCCACCTAGGGTGTGGCCACCCTGGTGTCCTCCTCCGTCTCGTCTTCGATTTTCCGTATCGCTCAGGGAAAATATGAACTTTGGCTTTTGTCGCGTCCAATTCCGAGAATATTCATTTTTTAGCTTTCTGAAACCAAAAACAGCAGAAAACAAGCAACTGGCACTATGGCATCTTGTCAATAGGTAGTTCCAGAAAGTGTATAAAAATACCTCAAAGTGTAGACAAAACATAGCAAAGTGGATACTAAACAAGCATGGAACATCAAAAATTATAGATACGTTTCCGATGTATCAATCTGCGGTGAGTTGTTTGGTTTTTGGGTCCACATGGTAACGGTCCCTGATAAAGTTTCGAAGATGCCTGTTTTCGAATTTCGCAAATGGGTTAGATATCCCCTTAGCTCTATACTCGTCATCCTCCTTATCCCATTTGCGCTCCCCGGTTCTGTATCCACCTGATCCGAGATGGTGGTGACCTATATTCATATCCTGCAGCACCTTTCCCCGCCTACTCGAGGCCAGGGCTCTTTCTGATTCGCACCTCTCCTTGAACTCTAGGTACTGATCTTCGGTGATCTGCGGGTCAATCTTCTGGATATCCTCGAGACTTTTGCCTTCTTTGTAGATCTTCTTATTTATCCGGGTTCTCCAGCTAGCCAGGGCGGTGCTCATCCTTGTGAGGGCGGATTTTCTTATTTCATTCCCATGATAATTTGTGTTCCGATACTCAGTAGGGAACTTGTATCTTGCGTGTAGCTTCTCAAAGAGGAGTGTGCACAAATGGCCATTATCTTTACGTTGGAGATTCTTGGTGTTGATCAAGATGGTGGTCCGGGTGATAACCGCCACTTGCCCACCGTACCCTCTGACGACATGGTCGGGCGCCAAAGGAACCCCTGTTGGGCTCACTTCGGTAATTTCCTCTCTGACGGTGCCGACCGTGTTCGGGCGCCTTTCCTTCGGCTTCATCTTCTTCTTAGGAGGATTGATACCACTCGATGTGCCCTCAACACCATCAGTGGTTTCATCATCCACCACTCCATCGGCTTCTTCTTCCTCCGTGTCTTCCATCTCATCGTTGTCGCTCTCCGAAGGATGGTATTCTTCATCTTCTTCTAGCCGCTGGGCTTCCTCCCATAATGACAATTATTTATTCTGAGGTCTGACTTCTCCTTCAGCGTTGATGCACTTAGAACAGCCAGCGTCGTCATTGTCACACATGTTTGCACTAATAAAAAACAAATAATGGTTAGTAATAAAGTTCCCGGAAAAATTCGGCATGACCTTTGATAATTTTCTTAAACTAGGAGTGCCCGATTTCTACCGAAACGGAAGTTAATCAACATTCCAGCAAAAATCAAGACTCATTTCATACAAGAACCTGCATACACGACATAAGAAAGTGCTTCATACAAGAACAAGCACAGCCAGCATAGCCAGCACATCCAGCGCATTACCGGCATAGCAAGCACAAGATCATTACCAGATATATAAAAATAAATGGCTAGTATAGCCAGCACACAGCCAACATAGCACATTACCAGGACATTACCAGTGCATTACCATGTATATAAAAATAAATGACAAGCTCATTACCAGCACAGCCAGCACTCTTCTACTGGAAAGATACTATATAAAAGCAGCCAATTATTCAATTACTGGAAAATAAATTGCAACAATGACAGCAGCCACTTATTAAATTAAGAACACATTTAAAATTGAAAACTAGCACTGACTACTAGCACATTTGAAAAACCAATAGCAGATGTTCAGTGTTCTGTGTTCTAAATCTACAAGATCACGCGGTTGATATTTAGGTGATGGCTTTGTGTTTTAAGGTGGTTGATAACCATTTGTGACCCTTAAGCTATAAACTTATCATACTCACAACCATTAATTCGAGCAGTGCAAGCATACACTTCATACAAGAACCATTAATTGGAGTTTATGCACTATAGAAGTATGGCAAGCAGAAAAAATCTACCTACTACAGCAACTACTACTACATTTCTTAATAACCTACTGCTAACCTAATAAAACAACTACAAGCTAACCTACTACTAACTACAAGCTACTACTAACTATAAGCTAACCTACTGCCAGGTATATGCAAGCTACTGCTAACTACAAGCTACTGCTAACTACAAGTAGAACATATAAAACCTACAAGATAACCTACTGCAGCCTAAACAAATCAACTACAATGAATTTAGCAGCATGTTCTACAATGAATCGAACCAATTAAAATGCACAAGTATAATGTAGACCAACTAGTTGTGCCCACTGTATGATGAAAGTAACATGTACAGATGTTCCACAAGCACTAGAGAGTCTCTGTTTTCATCGATTCATCAGTGCCATCAGTGCGGACCATCAAGCACAAAGCTAGGTGTTTTCATCAAGCACAAATTTGTCTTTGTTTTCTCTGTATTCCTAGGGCAGTGGTAGTCGATTGGATGCAAGAAGTCAGAGAGAGGGGAGAGAGGAAGAGTGGGGAGAGGGGACGCTCACCTCAAAGACGATGATGAAGAGCACGCAGACGACGACGAAGAGTGCGGGCGGAGCTCCTCCACTGCCTCCTCCGCCTCACACGCGCTGCTCCAAGTTCCTCCCCAACCTCCTCCTCCTCGGACGTGCGGCGGATCGAGGTGGCGTGTGCAGTGCGTGCAGCTCCTTAGACGCGCGTGTGGCTACAGGGTGTGGCGGCAGGCAGGCACAAGTGCAATCGCAGGGGGCAGATCGAGGAGAGTGGCAGAGGGACGGCCAGCGAGGCGCGGGTGAGGAAGTGCAGGGCGGAAGGCGAGGCACCGGTGCGAGGGATGGCGCGGGACGGCAAGGGACAGCGCGGGATGTCAAGGATCTGTGAAGGGGCGGCACGAGACGGCAGATCGCGAGCGGTGTTGGTGGTGAGCTTGATCTATGAATGGATGGGGAGAGGGACGTGCTCGTGAACGCGGGTTGACAAGTCAGAGCTGATAGCCGTAGCGCACCCTTGCCTAGTGCGCTACGGGTATATGACTTAACCGTAGCGCACTTGGCAAGGGTGCGCTACGTCTATGAGCTCTGGCTACTCAGATAAGAGGCCGACCAACCCAATTGTTGACACTAGCACTGCCGTATCCCACTAGTTCCGCCCTTTGCCCCATTCTACACCTGTGCACACCCAAGTTTGAACCCTGGTTCCCACCTTTTTTTACTTTTTATTTTAAAAGTACTATAAAATGTCAAAAAATGCCAAAACATTATCTAAAAGATATAAAATATATGTTATATGTTTTATATGTTAAAAGTGGTACATATATATCATAAAGTGGTACAAACGTGATTCAAAGTAGAAAAATAATAATAATAATGTGTCTATTAATAATATGCCGTCCAATATTTTTTGAGCTAGTGTTTTACAATCTTTTTTTCCTTCTTTGTCGCGGTTGAATAATTTATCCCCGGCACTTTAATGTTTCTTCTTTCGAACGGGCTACCTTTTTTGGGTAGGTTTGTCCTTTTTCTTCTTGTGATGTATGTTGCTGCATCGTAGTCATCGTCGTCTTCAATCTTTGGATCGCCGTACTGGTCGAAGTATTGCTCATTGGTCACTTGATGACCCACAAGTATAGGGGATAGCAACAGTCTTCGAAGGTAATATTACCTAATTTATTGATTCGACACAATAGGAGCCAAAGAATACTTATAAGCCTTAACAACTGAGTTGTCAATTCAGCTGGACCTGGAAATAGTCTTGCTCACAGTAGTTTATCAGTAGCAACAGCTTTATAGCAGCAATAGCAAAGTAACATCATTAGTAAAAGAAAGGCAGTAGTAACAATAGTAGCAAACATTAGGATATGAGTGCGGTAGGCATATAGATGGATGGACGGGCGTTGCATGGACAAGTCTATTCATGTAACTTCAATATCTAGGGAATTTGCAGATAAGTAAGATAAAGCATCCAAGTACTAAACAATCACAGACATGTGTTCCATATATAGTCATACGTGCTCGCAATGAGAACTTGCACAACATCTTTTGTCCTGCCAGGCCATTGCAGCGGGGCCTCAAGGGAATCTACTGGCAATTAAGGTACTCCTTTTAATAGAGCACTGGAGCAAATTATTAACACTCTATGAACACATGTGATCCTCATATCACAGCCATCCCCTCCGGCTGTCCCAATTTCTGTCACTTTGGGGCCTTTGGTTCCGGACAATGATATGTGTACACAACTTGTAGATAAGATCACAAACAATACTATCATCATGAATCAATAATAAGTTCAGATCTCAGATCATGGCACTTGGAACCTAGTGACAAGCATTAAGCACAACAAGTTGCAAAAAAGTCAAATAGCACTAATAGAGATACTAGGCATCATGCCCTAATAATATTATTCGATTACATGATAGAACTCATCCAATCCCTACCATCCCCATAGCCTACGGCGGGGTATTACTCACTTATGGATGGGGAAACATGGATGGTTGATGGAGAGGCGTCGGTGATGATGATGGCGATGATCCCCTCCAAATTCCCCGTCCCGGTAGGGTGCCTGAACGGAGTTTCTGGTTCTGAATCGCGGTTTTTGGTGGTGGCAGCGCAGCTGAACTCTTTCTAGAAAAAAGGTCGAACCCCCTTGAGTTTTTAGGTCAGAAGGCATCTTATAGGAGAAGAGGGAGGCCGAGGGGATGCCAAAGGCGGCCACACCCCTCCCAGGCGTGGCCTGGGCTGGCCCGCGTGGCCAGGGGTGTGGGCCCCTCATGGCCCACCTCTACCTCGTCTTCTGGATCCGTGAGTCTTCTGGTGAAATAGGATTTTTGGCATATTTTCCGGGATTTTTCCTGATAGTTGATTTTCTGCACAAAAACTAGACACCAAGGTAATTCTGCTGAAATCAGCGTCAGTCCGTGTTATTTGTATCCAAATCACACAAGTTTAGAGGAGAAATAGTAGCAAAAGTGTTCAGGAAAGTAGATATGTTTTGGACGTATCAACTCTCCCCAAGCTTAGCTTATTGCTTGTCCTCAATCAATTCAGTTGAAAACTGAGTGCGATAAAAGAACTTTTACGAACACATTTGCTTCATATGATGTAAATATTCTCAGCACATGAGTAGATACTTATACAATTCATAACAAGGAGTATGCAACTAAATCTACTTAATAGTCATTGCAAGCTATGAAGAGATTCCAACTCAATATTAATAAGTAGCATGAAACATAAACATAAGCAACATTGCAATGCTCATAAGAAGGTATGATAGAGTGGTATCTCGCTTTCCTTTGATGGGTGGAGCAAAATATGAATGCCAAAGCACCTCTGAAGTTCAATGAAGACTAGAAATAAAGATACCAGAGATACAAGCATCAAAGTTATGACATAATTAACCAAGTTTTGAGACAAGTACATTACACTAAGAATGACAACTATGCTCTCAAGAAGGTGCGCATAGAATAAGTGGTGACTCAACAAGGAAGTGAAAAGGTTTTGAAAAGTTTGAAATGCTTCCAAATGCTGAAAGTATGGTACTCATTAGCTTTGAGCTCTCATTGCCCCTATCATAGGCATCTTTAGATGGTTAAGGTGAAAGTGAGGTCCAATATGAGTTATATGCTTGACAGACCATAAACTGAAAATCTTATGTCCCTTTAATATGAGGTACGCTCCTCATGCTACTCAACTTTAGTTACCGGCAAGTTCTTGTCATAGTAAATACATGCGTATCATAGAGAAACGCCAACGGGGTACCCCTTGCACATGATACAGGAGCTATCCCATATCAAAATGACAAGGCAAGCAGATAATTAGCATCTCCGCGATCTTTTTATTTGCTATTTTCATAGGTTTTTATTGAGAATGCTTCACAGATTGCTCATTATGGTTATGTTGGAAGTTTCCACCATGATTAGGCATGGCTTTGGATAGCGGCCCAGGTGTTTCTCTAACACATATATGTATATATATATATATAACTCCATGAACTTACAAGCTCCCCTTTTATTTCACACCGACGACATCCGTAAACAAAAGAGCATGATATCAACTGGGTACAATGTACAAGTGCAATGTTGAAAGGGTTCCCCGTGATAGTACAGTTCTGCTAACTCCCAGCCTATGATTTGCAAGCATATAACTTTCATGGACAGTCACAATGGTTCAGGTTTATTAAGTGCAAGAAATAAAGTGTGCCAACAAGTTCGTGAGAGCTTTACTAACTAAATTTCTCATAACAAGCAAACATTTTATTTGTAAGAAAACAAGGCATAATGAATATGCATTGAATAGCAAATGATGCTAATAGGTAGGTATGGTGGACAGTTTTGGCAATATTGGTTTTGGGGAGTTGGATGCACAAGTAGAGCCCATACTCAGTGCAAGTGAAGGCTAGCAATAGAGAGAGAGCGACAAACGAGAGAGCAATAACTGTCATAATCATGCTTGCAACAAAATAGGACTAATTATGGCATAAAAGTTATACAAGAACTCTGAGGCAAAATAAATCATCGAGGCTTACTGACTTTTGTTCAGTCATATGCATGTGTGAGCATGTGCCAAGTCGATTCAAATGAAACATTCAGAGGAGGATACCACAATGTCATACCAAGTTATGAATAAAACAATGCAAGCAAACATTCATATGACATGCTACAAACTATTAGCAAGATAGAGCTAATCATAAGAGAGCAAGAACTACTAAGCATCCATAAATAACATACACATTACATGATAGACTAAGCATGCCCACAATGATGAGTATATGTACAAAAATGAAAACAAATAGAGTTCATTACCAGCCTCTTACCACACCTCAAGTTGTCATTAATCTTCATTATTGCCCTTCACTTGTGAGGCTTGAATAATAACAAGAAACGAAACTCCACTGAGAACTGCTGAATCCTGCAAAGAACTTCACAAAACCAAACAAGGAAAACAAATATTTTTGGTGATTTCGATTTTTTAAAGCAAGCACACAAAGCAAAAACAAACAAAGCAAAATCTTTTTGGATTTTTATTAAGGCAAACCAAAGCTAAAAAGCAAAGAAACAAACCAAGAGAAACAATGAAAATATTTTTGGTCTTTTTGTGTTTTGGAAAAGCAGAAACAAAAACCAAAAACAAAGCGAAACATGCATATACAAAGAACCGACGAAACATGATATATAGATGAGTCTGCTATCGGTATACCTCCTCCTAAGCTTAGGCTTTTGGCCTAAATGGGGCTCAATCCCATCTTGGCCCAGAAGATGCACCCCCATAATGCGACGAAGAGGCCCCTTCATCCTGGTACGTGCTCGAGGACGCCCCTGTGTAGTGCACAGAGTGGTCATAAGAGGGCGCGTCCCCATGGTAGTGCCCGTGGAAACCACAAATGTGCAGCTGCTTGTCCATATCCTCCTTGGAGCATGACCAAGGTCCCCTGCATATACTGAACAAAGTAGTTTGTGTCAAAGGAATTTCCCTCTCTTCCACATCAGTAAACATCACCCTATAAACCAATCTCTAAAGGGTAGAGCTAGCAGTGAAAAAGTGATGTGCTTTCACGGCAGCAAGATCAAGCCTCTGAGGAGCCAAAATTGTATCATTTGGATCAACAGAAAGTTCTAAGGCAGCAACTACACATGCAGCAATAATACCCCCATAAATGGGTCCTCTACCAGCTAAGCAATGAGCAATGAGAGAACCAAGATTATACCTGGTTTCATTGTTGAGTGCAGCAGCTAGAAAGGCCAAATGATAGTTGGAAATATTGCTAGTATTCTCCCTACCAAGAATACTAGTGGCAAGATAATAAGCAAAATATCTGATAGCTGGGTGTTGAATATTTCTTATATTCCCGCGCTGGGCTCTACGGTCATCATCATCAGTTACCCCATGGTAGAGCTCCAACAAATCAGCGGGTTGAGCTGGAATCTTCTTCACCGTCCCAGCCATGACAATACCCAAAATTTTGAAAAAAATTCTTCAATGTCATGGTGATAGGCCTATCAGAGATTTTGAATGACACATCTAACCTGAAAGGGTTGTTAGAAAAAAGAGAAAATCTCCACAAAAGTTTTGGTGAGCATAGCATATTTCTCACTCTCATCCTGCATATAATCAGTTAGTCCAACCCTCCGAACATGAGTTAGGAAATCATTGAGAATCCCTACAGCCTGCAAAAAGGTAAAACAAGGTAAGGTAGAAGGGTGCGCATCCCCCTCATCTCCCTCATTGACAAAGCGCGGCGTAATAAGATCCTCATTGTATGATGGCCTAGCTCGGGAGGATGATCTCAAAGGCCTTGTCCTCCTAGGTGCATCACTCTCAAACACTTCTCCAAAGGTGTGGTTATCCATGACCCTTTTTCTGAAATTTTTAGACAAACATCAAACCAAGTAATTTCCAAGTTGATAAATGATGAGGAACAACTATAGGAACTTGCTAGAGGGCTAAACATGCATAAAAATGAAATCTCTAAGCATAGAACAAGCATGCGAGCTCACACAACCTGACACCTACAGTAGAAAAATACTCAAGATACAATCTACATTTCACAAATCTAATTAGACAAGTGGGGGAGGCACATACCAAGGAGCAATCCCTCCAGAAATCAGCAGCAAATATGGGCTGAGCAAGGAGATCGAAAAGTGGGAGCAAGAAAAGCAGGAACTCGAGCTTGAGAAAAAAATTCGGTGTTTTTCGGGAGAGAGAAAGAAGTGGCTGGAACGAGACAACTTGGACGGACACAGGTGGGTCCCACCCAGGCCAGGCGCGCCCTGGGGCTGGCCGTGCCACCAGGGGGTGTGCTGGCCTGGTGGGTCCCCCTCGGCCATTCTAGGTGCCCCTCTGCCCCTTTTTCGAGGAAAATTTTAATATGGATTTTCTGGAATTTTTGGGAAACTTTATTTTTGGCCAATTTTCAGGTTATGAAAATTGATTTTCTCGCAGAAAAAGATTTTTTAGAAGAAGCAAAAAAGCAAACGAAAACCAAAACTACAGAAGTTCTAAGACACTCTAACAAGCAAACAACTAGCAAAACTAAAGCTAACAAGAGGTAGAGTAAAGATAGGAGAGGGAGAGTTATAACCATTGTGAAAGCATTGTTTTGTTCATTAAAATCCCTTTGTTAACAAGGTTGATCAAGTCTTGTTACCAAAACAATCTTATATGAAGAAAAACTTTGCATTCCACAAAATAATTATGTTACCTCAAACTTGATAGCAATGGTCCCAATCATAATAGTTTCAAAACTTTCTTGTGGAATGGGACAATATATTTCTCCAACTTTGATGCTCTCAATATTTTCAATAGAATTCAGGCAATAGCTCTTATCAACCTTCTTGGGGAAATAGACAGTATGCTCTTTGTCATTAATATTAAAAGTTACTTTTCCTTGATTACAATTGATGACATCACCTACAGTATTAAGAAAAGGTCTCCCAAGAATAATAGACATATTATCATCTTCAGGCATCTCAAGCACAACAAAATCAGTTAAAACCAAGCAATTATGAGCCACTTGAATAGGAACATCCTCACATATACCAACAGGAGTAGTAGTTGAGTTATTAGCCATTTGCAAATATATATCAGTTGGTATCAAATTTTCTAGCTGGAGTCTCTTGTAGAGAGAAAAAGGCATAACACTAACTCCAGCTCCCAAATCACACAAAGCAGTTCTAACATAATTATTCTTAATAGAGCAAGGAATAGTTGGAATACCTGGATCACGAATTTTCTTTGGGACCTTACCATTGAAGGAATAATTAGCAAGCAAAGTAGATATTTCCACATTAGGAATCTTCCTTTTATTAGAGACAATATCCTTCATATACTTTGAATAAGGAGGCAACATAATAGCATCAGGAAAAGGAATTTGCAAAAATAAAGGTTTTATCCACTCAAAAAACTTGTTATAGTGTTCTTCCTCCTTTGACTTGTGTTTCTTATTGGGAAAAGGCATAGGTTCCTGCACCCAAGGGTCTCTTTCACTACCATGTTTATTAGCAATAAAATCTTCCTTAGTGTACCTAGTGTTCTTAGTGTGATCCTCAGGTTCTTCCTCAACTTCTTCCTTATCAGGAGCATCATTTTTATCATTACCACTTTCAGTTTCAGCATCAGAGAAAGATATACTATTAGGATCTACAGTAGGTTCAGGAGGTTCCTCAATAGTTTTATGTTTCTTTTTCTTTCTCTTATGAGGGCTACCACTATTTTCAACTTGTTGAGAATCTTGCTCAATTCTTTTAGGGTGTCCTTTAGGTTATAAAGGGTCTTGAGTGGTTGTACAACTCCTAGTTCTAATTCCATAAGCATGTTTATCTCTAGAAGCATTAACTAGCATATCTTTTTGTACCTTAGAAAGTTGATCAATTTGGGTTTGAACCATTTGGAAGTGTTTAACAAGCATTTTAACATCATTAGCAGTTCTTTCCATAATATCTTTCAACTCATTAATAGCTCTAGAGTTCTCCAATAAATTATTCTGAACTTGTTTATTAAAATTACCTTTCTTAACAATAAAAGTGTCAAGTTCCTCTAAGCATTGATCAGGAGGTTTACCATAAGGAATATCACCTTCATCAAAATGTTGGAGAGAGTGTACCTCAATAGTGGATGAGTAGGGAATTGGCTTACATAATTCTTCTATAGGAGGCAAATTCTTCACATCTTCAGATCTAATACCTTTCTCCTTAAGACATTTCTTATCTTCTTTCATCACTTCATCATTTAATGCAATCACTCCCCTCTTATTTGGTGTTGGTGTTGGAGCTGGTTCAGGCACAATTGGTTTAGGAGTAATGGCTTCAGGTGTTATTATCCAGTTGAAGTCCAATCATCATAATTCTTGCTTATTTTATCCATTAATTCTTCAGCTTCTACAGGAGTTCTTTTCCTAAAAACACAATTAGCAAAACTATCTAGGTATGTCCTAGATTCATCGGTTAGTCCATTATAGTAAATATCAAGAACTCATTTTTAGGTAATGGACATCCAGGATGTGCATGAATCAAGGCACAGAACCTTGTCCATGAATCAGGCAATTTCTCCTCTTCTCCCTGTTTAAAATCAAAAAGTTTCTGCCAAGCAGCATGTCTAGCACTAGGAGGAAAATATTTCTAAAAGAAAGAAGCAATCAAGCAATCAAGGCTATCAATGGATCTAGGAGGTAATCTATTAAACCAAGCTTTAGCTTCTCCTTTTAGTAAAAAAGGGAAGATCTTTGTAACAAAGTACTTACGCATCTTAACATCATCAGAGAATAATGCACTCATAGTGGAAAGCTCATTCATATGTGCTATATCACTTTCATTCTCAGTCCCACAAAAAGGTTCTTTCTCTATAATGTTTATATAGGATAAATCAAGAGAGAAATCATAATCTTTATCTTTAATGTCTATGGGAGAAGTAGCAAACTTAGCATCAGGAGACAATTTAGGTATAATGGTACGTCTCTCAAGGAGACTCCTAATAGCACTAGCACCACATGTGTTTTTGTACTTTTCAATAAATTCATCAATCATTTCAATGTAACCATCATTAATATCATATCTCTCTCTAGACTCAGGTGAGCTAACAGGTGTAATAGTGTCTTCACTAGGAGTTTCAGTGTTTCCCAAAATAGTTCTAGCAATAGTAGCATCTAGGAAAGGACCTAATGAACCAATTGCATCAAGCACAGTAGAAGTAACATCATGAGTATCAGAAGCAATTTCAGATTCAGCAGTAGTAGCAGTGTGTGTAGCATGTGTATGTGGTGGTGGTGTAACAAGCTTACTTATAACAGACGGTGAATCAAGAGCAGCAGAGGTGTTTAGAACTGTACCTCTTCTAGTAGTGGATGGTAAAATAGGAAACTTTCCATCACGAGACTTCCCCATGATGAAACGAATAGCAGCGAACAATAATATAAAGCATCCAAGTACTAAACAATCATAGGCATGTGTTCCATATATAGTCATACATGCTCGCAATGAGAACTTGCACAACATCTTTTGTCCTGCCAGCCCGTTGCAGCGGGGCCTCAAGGGAATATACTAGCAATTAAGGTAATCCTTTTAATAGAGCACTGGAGCAAATTATTAACACTCTATGAACACATGTGATCCTCATATCACAGCCATCCCCTCTGATTGTCCCAATTTATGTCACTTCGGGGCCTTTGGTTCCGGAAAATGATATGTGTACACAAATTGTAGATAAGATCACAAACAATACTATCATCATGAATCAATAATATGTTCATATCTGAGATCATGGCACTCAGGCCCTAGTGACAAGCATTAAGCACATCAAGTTGCAACAAAGTCAAATAGCACTAATAGAGATACTAGGCACCATGCCCTAACAATCTTATTCGATTACATGATAGAACTCATCCAATCCCTACCATCCCCATAGCCTACAGCGAGGGATTACTCACTCATGGATGGGGGAAACATGGATGGTTGATGGAGAGGCGTCGGTGATGATGATGGCTCTGATACCAACTGCGGTGACCCAGCATACCACTGCATGATGTAGTACACTATAGTCGTTGACATAACACCAATCAAACACCGTTCACTAGTATTACATCCCTCAGAGTGGTACAACAGAAACACAGCAGGTCCAAGACATGACTATAGGTTACAACTCAACTCTTTACACAAGATCCAGAGAACACTCTTGGTTAAAGAGAGAGAAAGAAACTTCTTACAAAGAAGTATTATAAATAAGCAACTCATAAACTATCCTATTATTAAGACTAGTATTTAAACTAATGCCCTGGCATTGCTGCTATTGCAATACACTACAGAAATAGGTTCTATGGCTAGAGATTATATTCCTATATAATCAGTTACTTCGTCTTCACTTGAGTTGATGTATATGTTGACTTCCTTGGCTTAATTAAAGAGCTCGAGCTTTTGATGATGATTACTGGAGCATAACTTGATGTAGACATCATCTGTACTGGCTTTAGAACCTAGCAAGGGTTAAGAAGATGCTTTGAGTACGAGCGTACTCAGAAAGTTCACTAGAACAGGAGTGTTTGATGCACTATATCTACAGCCACAGACCATAGGTCGTAGGCAATGCAAGTTTTCGTAAACATTTCTTCAAAGGTTGCTTTTATTCTAAAAAGCTATGTCCCTCAGCCTTCACAGGTTTACCAGATCTTTCATGGAGTTACTTTCCCGCCGCATTCGCAGCTCCTTCCCGGAACAGGGAGTAACAAGTTACAGTTCTTACACTCTACAGAGGTGCGTTACTTTACCCATGAGAGATCTTAGCTTTGTTGCACATCCGAGCGGCCAACCCGTTCATACTTCCTTGGTATGAGGCCCAGACTAAGATCCAAGCCAATCACTGCCCTCTCCGTGACCTCATATGTCTGCACGATCCTTCGGGGCCGGCTCACCTCCGTTAAGCCCCTATCGGGTAGGCTAAAACCCTGATGAGTTCCCGAAGACTCTATGACCTGGTGATGCCCGGGAAAGCACCATATTAAATGGACTATACCCCTAAACACCATTCATAGATAATCTAGACACCAAAAGTTTGGGGAGTAAGGGTGCCCACCCATATGTTGGATCCGCACAAGGAATCACAACGTCACGTTAAGGTCGTCTTGCCTCCATACGAGAGAAAAAGGATACAGCTGACTTCTCCGTCCCATTCCAAATCTCATGGTTAACGCGTAATATACGGTGCAAGAATCACTAGCGACATTGGTTGTTAAGTCCTAGATAATATGTTCCTTTACCATCGAAACTTTCATAGTAGGTTATATTACCTCATGGTAAATAACCTATAATCATATTATTATGAAAATAGTGTTTTCTGACCCTTTTGAAATGCAGGTGATGACAACATTGGATTTGAAAAATACTTTATAGAAAATAATCAAAGGACATGAGCAAGTGTGAACTTGCCTTTTGTGATTGCAAGATTATGCACTCATGGTATTCGAGACAATATAAAAGATCCAATATCGGAAATCAGCATCATTGGTCCGGTAAGGACTAATGTTTAAAGAAGAAAAATGATTTTATGCATAAGTAATGTGATGCACTTTACAAACGCGAATCCCGGGGATAACGTTGTTCTAGGGTTTGGATACTGGAAATGATGTCTTTGGAATGTGTTGTATTTTTAGTTAATTTTCACACATGTGCTTCTTGTTATGGCTTGTGAGTGTATGAAACAACATGTACTTATAGTAATATAAATAATGAGGTACACACCAACGTGAAATGTTACTCAAGATTACTTACATTATAATTGTTTATTCTTAAGTTTTAATTTACAAGTGATGGTTTTAATAAGTAACTTAAGTGTTTACAATCCTAAGTATACAAGTAGAAGATAAAGTAATGTGATCCTGATTAACTGCCATATGTTGTCTGAAGTGGCAAAATGAATAACTTTTGAAGAAAAGATTCCTTTTCTAAGGTCTAAACAATCTTTGTGGTTAATCAAACGTGGTTAAGGTTGTTTGTGCTTGCTTGAATAGTTTGGACTTGAGATGCTTTATGACTTAACTATGACAGACCAAAGTTAGCTATAAAACATATAACAATGTCTTTAGTATTATATTTAGAGTCTTGTAGACTAAAGTTAACTTTAAAACATAGATGGTTTGAAAGTGTAATGCTTATGATATTTGTACCTTGTGTACCTAGTAATTTTTCCTTAAGGTTACTAAAGAATGGTTATAATTTTACTTGATGTAGTGGTTTCTTGATTTTATAATGGAATAGTATCATTTACCTTTTTATAGATGAGTGGTTATAGTTTATGAACAAAGAAATAATATTACTTAACTACTTATGGACTTACTATAGTGTTGTGATAGTTTTGTAATCTGGTGGTTGCAGTATATGGAAAAGATTGGATTTAGTCACAAATTATTCTTAGGGATTTTATATTGGATAAGGATCCTTTTGGAAAATAATCTACACTTATGGTTGAAAGATAATTCAATAAAATAGAATTTATAAAGTTTTGAACCATTATGACTTAATAATATTAATATTTAAGACTAATACTATTTATTAGACTTAATTGACTAATTTTAGAAATATTAACAAATTTTTATTTACCCTTATATGAATTATCAATTATAGAAATAGGTTTAAATACAAGTTATTAAAGTGTTTAACTTTTTATTTAACTCAAAAGTGTAATATTATATTTTTAACATGTAGATATTATTTTTGTGATCATTTTGATATATTACATTTATTTTTTTGATTTATAAATAATAAGATATGATTTTGATAAGATTAATTACTTTATAAGTACTTAATAAATAACAAATATTAAATTAAGTGAAATAATAATGTATGATTATAGATTTGAATTATAGTTCTTATTTTTCTAAGATTTTTTTTGTATTTGATTTATATTTTTAACATTTTCCATTATTAAAATATGAATTATCTAAGTTTTATTACTTATAAAACCTTTATTAAATAATATTTATTTAAATAATTATCATAATAATATTTGATAATAGTTTTAAGTTGTAGATTTTATTTTTCTAAAAAGTTTCACATATTACATGTATTTTTCTGAATTACAAAACTAAAGTTATTGAATTTCTAAGATTTAATTATTTTCTAAATTATTTTCTAAATATGGATTTACTTTTTACACTCAGACTGGATCTACCCCAAGTCACAGACAGGTGGGGTCAGACCATGTTGGCATGCCACCTAGGCGCGGACCAGTCAATTGGGTGGGCCGGGTCAAGGATGGTGTCAGCTTGTCGTCATGATGACGACAACACGGCCTCCATCGCCAGTGAATGGTCGCCGGCGGCGATCCAGCGTGCGCCTGCGAGCGGGGATGCGCTTGTTCGAACCGCACGGACACGGGGATCCTCTCAGCATTCACACTACCACCTAATGGTCATCGTAGATACAACGGCGATGAACCACGCACTAAGGAGGTGGATGCACGCAATTACGGCCTCCTGGCTCGATTCCTTCCGCGCACAGACAAAGTCCACCATGGCAGAGCTTGCGGCATCTTCAGTTGGCCTTGGGACAGTCTTAAACGGCGACGACGAGAAACTCCGGTGAGCTAGGGTTTTGGTATATAGGATACAGAGAGGAACAGAGAGAGAGTGCACGGGAAATGATCAGGACGAGGATGAAGGCGTCGTCATGGCCTTCTTATCCACTCCGGGGAACGGCGGCGTGCATCTTGACGCGGGCAACGACGGCGTTGGGCACCAGCAAGCTTCTTCGGCCGCGGTGCGGGAGGTAGACGATGAGGATTGAGTTGACAAGACGGTATCTGGGCCGGTCTTCTGTTGGGCCGTGGAGAAGTGAGTGGAAGAGGAAAAGTGTTGCTGCTGTGTGGTGGATATATAGAGAGGGAAATGGGCCTCGGCCAAGAACTGGGCTAATCTGTTTCTTTTCTTTTTCTTTTACATTTTCTATATTCTATTTTCATTTTTAGATTTGAATTAGATCATTTGATTTAAATTTCCTTATAGGGTTTATTTGTTGAATACTTGCAGCAGCAAATAATATTTATTGAAATTTATTTTGTGAACCTTTATAATTTATTTCTTTATTCCATTCATGGAAATCAATATTTAATTAATGTTTTGTCAGGGCTTTTATTATTAAATTTTCTTTCAGTAATAAACCATGAATTTTTATTATGGAATAGTTCCTTATCAATTTACAAAATTTTATTTTTAATGAATTTATAGTTTGGAGATAAGTTTGATGTAAAGATCCTATAACATTATTTGATGCATGATATCCTAAGGAATTAATATGGCTAGTACTATTCCCATAAATCCAGAAAATTCCAAGGTTTATATTTTATTATACCCAATATAGGAGTTAGGGTTTGAAATTATAAGTACTCATCATGAGTTTTTTAGGAGATTTAATATACTCAGATTCTTTTATAAATATGGATAAAAATTAATGGTTAAGTCACATTATCCTCATGTTTGTTTTCATGATATCACCATCCATGATAAAATAGTAGAGTTGTTCTTTAGGCTAACTTATGAGAAGGAATTAATTAAGATAGTTCCTAAGCACTAGTGATTATGATAGTTGTAAAGAACAAAGATATGCTTAAGTGATTTTCTATAAGAAAATATTCCTATAAGACATTGTAGAAATAAGATGATAAATCAATCATAGAAAGTGGATATTATGTTTGGTTCTAGATTTAGGGTTTAGGGTTTATCAAGAGTTCCTATCTTCCATAATTCACAATCTTAGACTTCTGTTTAAGGAATTCCTTTCCTAGATATACTACTTCTTCATATCCATCATCATGTGTTAACATGATGAGCTTTACTTCACAAGAATATTCTTATCCACCTTTTTTTCTTCTAAATCCATTCATACTCTTCCTTAATCATCCATCACTAACATTACTCCAATGGATGTATATAAATCAAATTCTACTTTCCTCAAAAGCTTACTATCCTTTAAGAGGAATAAAACTACTTTAATAACTCCATGATACTCTAGCTTTAACTTAATCATACTATCTTATATCTACTTCACTCCAATATCTTATACTAGAGTTCAACCATGTTTTACCCACCAATGTCCCTTATACATGATATAAGCATTCAATCTTGGTGACTAAAGCATGATCATTATAATCCTTTGATCCTTTATGGTTTAGGTTTCCAATTGGCTAATCAAGGCTTCATCAATACAACATTACAGTTGTATTGAAATTATCTTCTTAGTATCTCTATTGGATTAAGGAATGTTATTCATTGACTATACCTACTTGATTCAATAGGTTTACTCCTGGTAACCTTCTTCAGAAGTGAATTAACTCCATCCATTAACACTTTGATCTTATTCTATTCCAACACTCCCATCCTATAGAGGATATTTAATTCTAGCATTTCCACTTACCTCTTCTTACTTCTATATTTATAGGATTTGAGTGATTGTTATGATGAGAACAAGAGTTGACAGATCAGGAATTGATAGCTTTAACAATTGGTGAACCAATAGTTGATTACTCAACATTGATGAACAACAGATATTAGATAAGATTCATTAGAGATGATAAAGATTGATATGGAAAGAAGGATATGTGGTGAATGGTATTGAATTGCTTTCCTTTCCTACTCAAACTCACTAAAGAGTTAAGATTGTATTACAATGATGTTCATGGTATAAGTAGATGAGATTAGGATAGATCAATATTTAGTTGTTATATTCTTATTACTTAAGTTATATTTATAACTTGGTATTCACGGGTTGTGTAATGAATACTGGGATATGATTACTTAAGGATCAAATATAAACCATTAAATATTGTATTAAGGTTTAATTTTTATTGCATTTGATCTACCCTTAGATCAAATCTCCTTCAACCAAAATAAGTTTTCAATAAAGGTCATATTCAAACTTATCGCAGTCAACTTGATGATCTACTTCAATTCCATCAAGTTGTGAGAAGCTTCAATCACTTTGACAAGTTTCGTTCAAAAGCGCGAAATTATTCGTATTTTCTATGCATGAATGCAATGCACACATTTGGGTTCGGCTTATATCTAAGCTCTAATGTTGGGATGTTACACCCTCCAAATTCCCCGTCCTGGCAGGGTGATGATGCGTGCACCCAGTGTTGACGTGGGACACTTCGTTGGAATCCCAAGAGCACAGTGTGATGAGCACAGCAGCAAGTTTCCCTCAGTAGAGACTGAGGTTATCAAACCTGAAGGAGGAAGGAAACATCTTAAGGGTGTTGCAAGCAACGTGGAGACCTGCACAACACAAACTCAAGACTTTGTCCCAACGAATCAGTGAGGTTGTCAAGCTCACTGGTTTGTTGTAACAAAGGATTAAACGTATGGTGTGGAAGGTAATGGTTTGCAGCAAGTAAACAAGTAACAGTGGAAGATGTATCAATGGTAAAGATTGGACCGGGGTCCATAGTTCACTAGAGGTGCTCTCCTTAGATAAACAACATGGCATGAAGGGTAAACAAATTACAGCAGGGCAATTGACAGGAACTGAGCAAGGAATAACAATGCAATTACTAGTCAGAAAGATCCTATGAGATTCGATTGGGCAATACAACAAGATACATAGACCGCCATCCAACTGCATCTGTGAGTAGAAGTCCACCTGCAGGTTATCATCCGAACCCCCTCCAGTATTAAGTTGCAAGCAACAGACAACTGCTTTAAGCAAAGTGTGTAAGGTAAACAGTCCACATGTTCCATGAACAAGAGATCGTTGTTTTCTCCCTAGTAGCAACATCACATCTACAACTGAAGAGATTATTGTCACTTCCCTTGGAAACTAGAGGCATGAACCCACTATCGAGCATAAATACCCCCTCTTGGAGTCACTAGCAACTACTTGGCCAAGATAGCTACTAACAACGGAGAGCATGCAAGATCACAAACAACACATACATGATAGAATCATAAAGACAAAACCATTAAACAAACCAACATAATAATCTCAATATCCATCGGATCCCCGCAAACACAACATGCATGATTACAAATAGATTAGATCTTGATCATGAACGGAGCTCACAAGATCTATTGTAGTGACCTCGGATCGGTGAGGATCCTAAGTACCTATGATTAACATGCTAGTCCCTGGATCAATAGCTAGCACTCACAGTCGGTGAAATATCATGTAAAACACAAAGTCTTTATTACACGGAGAATCCAGAGTATAAATTTATTACAAATTTGCTTAGCATAAGGCTAGCTCAAATAACAACGGAAACATAAAAGCAGCTTGAGTCCATCAACGCCCCAGGCTTGTCGAGTGTAGACCCGCGATCCCTACGCACCTTTCAATCTTCGGATTCTGCACATAAGACGTGCATCCAACAAGTTGGGTCAATACTTTGAATGTATTGGCAAATTACACCAAGGAGAGAAAAGACTATTTCTACATGCAAGGCTAGTTTAGGCTGTAGAGTTCATTTGCTCAAAGCTAGTTTTCTTAAGTAGAGAGAAGGAGAGAAGATTGTCCTACTTTGTAAACATTTGCTTAGATAAAATAAGGTCGAGTGGCACACGAGGATATTACGCACCAAGTGTCCAAACAACCAAACACTTGGATATTATGCACCAAGTGACACTTGGATATTACACACCAAGTTCCCAAAATCCCACCCATTGGCGATATTACTCACGCCATGGTGTTTTAAACTTTTTTTAGAAAAGAGAGAGGAAGATCCTTCAGAGGCTCCATCCTTCAGACGCTCATTGTTGTTCTATTACCGTGAACACGGCTAATCGATCAGATTGCAATACTCTCGAGAGTTTGTGCACTTTACCCACAATCCACGATCAAGTCCTTTTTACAGACAAGACCATGGCGAGGCTTTCCCTTAGTAGCCCCTCTACCTTCTAGATCCAACCGTGCCAAGAACCTCCAAATGTTGGTACCCAGGTGAGGTTTCCCACTAAGTACTAGGCCAAGACAGAGCCCATAATGTATTGTGGTTGCACTGGAAGCTTCTGAATTCTGAAACATGGCAGACTTCTTTGATTCCTAGGCGGCCGTCCTCCACCAAAATCTCACTCGTTGTCCCGACAACCATTCTGCCCAGAAGAAAACTTAGTTTTATTTTGAAGTGGATTAGAGGAGAAAAGTTTGCTCTAGATAGCCTTTATACTTAGAAAAATTCTTTGTCTTTCGAACCCCCCAACGATACTTTGTATATATAGCATAGCAATACTTAGCAAAAACAGGGGTAACCTATTAGGAGGGAAAATCCTAAGTATAGAGCTACTCATGGCATACTACAAAATCATCGCACTTGCAAAATAATATTAAGGAGAAATTCTACTAGAACATCCTACACATGCATACTACAGAATTTTGGAGATCACATGCATAGAATCAAAACTGGGAGAAAAGTTATGAACAAGTGGTGTAACTTGCCTTGATCCGAGCAGCACTCTACACAATAGCACTCCTTAGCGCACTCCGAACAATCTAACGAATCACAAACATAGATCTGATCACAACTTGCTCCAAAACATGTCACAGAGATAATCATGCATGCATGCAACATGGTATTTTATGCAAGATTGGTTTTCTAAATTGACCAAGGTAGCATATCTTGGATAGCAATAGTGCTAAGGGTGTCACTAGGATTGATTTCCCATAGGTTTTAATTCTATTTGGATCACTAATATAATTCATAGGGTTAATAGAAGATCCAATCGTCTAATTAGCCCCAAGTTAGATCAATTGATCTTAAGCAAAGTTTTAAAATTTTGTTCAGTAGGTATTACAGAAACAAAGTCAGCGCAACAACAATCGACTAAAACAGAGTTCTAATTATTTTTCTATGAATTAAATATTCCACTCTAATGATTAAAATCTACACCTAAAACCCTACTGTAAACTTGGAATATTATTGCAGATCTGGATTCTACATAAAATTATGAATCCAACGGTATATTATAAGCTAAATTTGGCCAAATATTTGATTTTATATGATTTCGCATTAATTAACTCAATCTGCAAAAATCAAACCAAACTAGCCTAACCCTAACTCAAAATGCGCCAAGTGGCAGCGTCTGGTTGGTCCAGCTGGAGGGACGCGGCGCGGACGCGGTTGCTGGCGCGGCTTGCCACGCGGCAGCGCGGTATTGCCCGGTACCCCTTCGCCCCTCCTTCTAATCTGGCCCGCACATCTACAATCGGACGGCCGAGGGCGGCTTTACTGACCTGGGGCGGTGGCGGCGATGGAGACGACGGTGGCGGCGATGGAGGCGACGATGGCGGCGTCCTGGCGGCTCTAGTGATCTTGGAAGATGACGAGGACGGCCCCTGATGCGCACGGTGATGGCGAATCTCCCAACAGTCTCAGGCGCGGTCCCTCCCCTCCTCAATCTCCCAACGTCGGCCGTTCCTCCTCTCGGACCCGATGGGCTCCGGCGAGCAATTGCCGGTGACCCCTTGCGATTCGGAAGAAACGAATTAGATGGGAGGGTAGAGTAGGTCGAGGCGGGTAGTGTGGAAGGTAGAACAAGGCTCGAGGTGCTCTGGAGGGTCGCCAACCTCGAGCTCCGATGGCGGGTTGCTCCGGTGAGATTGGAATTTCGCGAAACGGCGCTAGGGTTTGAGAAAAACACAAAAAGGCGGTGGGGGTCGAAGCAGCGGTATAAGAGGGGTGGATTCCTTGGAGTAGGGGGCACGGATTCGAACGGAGAACGGATAATCGCGCGGATTTTTAATCGGAACCGTGTTCTTCAGGGACTCTGGCTGGAGGTGGGGGATGACAGCGTGGCCCCACCTGTCGGTGGCAGCAGCGGGTGCGGGCTGGCGCGGGCTAACTGGCTGTCGCGCGGGCGCTGGGGGCAGGGTGGGCTGGCGAGCCGGCCCAGCTAGGTTAGCTGCTGCCTCTATTTTTTTCCTTAAACGTTTTTCTATTTCTGTTTTAGTACAACCTAAATATCTTTTGCATACTAAGTCCAAACTTGATGAAATTTGTTTCTAAAATTTTATAAAATTAAGGTGGTCAACATAGGACCATGGTTTAATATTTTTACATAGTTTTTGAAGGGGTCAAACTACTACAACAATAGTGCTTACATATGGAAACATTTAATAGGGTTTTGATAGGTTTAGGTGTTAGGATTTAGTTGCAAAATTTATTTGTAAGATGCATTGATGCAAGGATGATGCATGATTCTAGTAACATCATAATATAAAAATCTGGGATGTTACAAACCTACCCCCCTTAAGAATAATCTCGTCCCCGAGATTCGGGTTGGCTAGCAAATAGGTGTGGGTGTTCTGCCTTCAAGTCTTCTTCACGCTCCCATGTAGCTTCTTCCTCGGAGTGGTGGTTCCATTGTACTTTGCAGAATCTTATAGTCTTGGTGCGTGTAATCCTTTCGGCTGTTTCCAATATTTTGATGGTTTTTCCTCATAGGTAAGATCATTCTCCAATTTAACCTCATCTAGGGGAACGGTGTCTCTTAGCGGTGTTTCGGCCATCTCCGGGTGACACTTCTTTAGTTGTGACACATGAAACACATCATGAACAGTCAGTCCTTCCGGTAACTCCAACTGATAAGCAACTTCTCCTCTACGAGCCAGAACCTTATATGGTCCTATGAATCGTGGGGCTAACTTGCCCTTGATTCCGAACCTCTTAACTCCTCGTAGGGGTGAAACTCGGAGATACGCGCGGTACCCTATTTTATAAGCCACATCTCTGCGCTTGGAATCAGCATAACTCTTCTGTCGGGATTGGGCTACCTTTAGCCTATCCTGAATCTGTTGTACCTTTTCTTCAGCATACTTGATCAATTTCGGTCCAAATAAACTACGTTCACCAACTCCACTCCATAGCAGCGGAGTCCTACACTTCCTGCCATATAGAACTTCAAACGGAGCCATCTTGATACTTGTCTGGTAGCTGTTGTTGTATGAGAACTCGGCATACGGCAGGTTATCATCCCAACTAGACCCATAGTCTAGTGCGCAAGCTCTCAACATATCTTCCAAAATTTGATTCACCCTTTCCGTTTGGCCATCTGTCTGAGGGTGGAAGGCAGTACTGAATTCTAGTCGGGTTCCGAGAGACTCATGTAGTTGTCGCCAAAACTTTGAAGTAAACTGGGTGCCTCTATCTGACACAATTCCCTTGGGAACACCATGCAGACTTACAATTCTTGGCATGTATATCTTAGCAAGCTTAGCACTTGTATACGTGGTCTTTACGGGGATCAAGTGAGCCACCTTGGTAAAGTGGTCCACCACTACCCAGATAGAATCAAATCCAGAACGAGTCCGGGGCAATCCCGTGATGAAATCCATGCCTACCTTATCCCACTTCCAGTTGGGTATAGGTAGTGGTTGAAGTAGTCCTGCCGGTTTCTGATGCTCGGCTTTAACTCTATTGCATACATCACATAGAGAAATATATTCCACAATTTCTCTCTTTAGGTTATTCCACCAAAATCTATCCTTCACATCCATGTACATCTTCGTGTTACCTGGATGAATTGAGTATGGCCAATCATGAGCTTCTTGTAAAATCATCTTCCTGATATCGGGGTCATTGGGAACGCACAAACGCTTCCCATACCAGAGGGTTCCTTGTTTGTCCAGACGAAATTCTTTAGTCTTTCCTTCGCTTATCCTGATTCTTATTTCTTCCAACTCTTTATCTCCCTTCTGTGCTTCCTTGATTCTCTCTTGGAAGGTGGACACTATTTCCATAGTCGCTACGTGTCCTTTCGGAACTATCTCTAGCCTGAGATCCCTGAATTGTTTGCATAAATCCTCTGGGAGTTCCCCTGCGGTAAGTCCATTCACATACACCTTACGACTTAAGGCATAAGCTACCACGTTTGCCTTTCCGGGATGGTACTGTAAATCCAAGTCATAATCCTTAATTAGTTCAAGCCATCTTCTTTGTCTCATATTCAACTCCTTTTGGGTGAAGATGTACTTCAAACTTTTATGATCTGTGAACACATCACAATGTTTGCCCACGAGGTAGTGTCTCTGTACCTTGAGTGCATGAACCACAGACGCAAGTTCCAAATCATGTGTGGGGTAAT
This sequence comes from Avena sativa, assembly GCA_916181665.1. Lineage (NCBI taxonomy): Eukaryota > Viridiplantae > Streptophyta > Magnoliopsida > Poales > Poaceae > Avena > Avena sativa. The sequence continues at coordinate 148,622,207 of OV702284.1, forward strand.
TGTGTTCGTGGTTCTTAAGTTGTCAGGAGGTATAGGATACCACTTTCCCATCCTGCATCAATACACTTCCAAGTCCTTGTCGAGAAGCGTCACAATAGACTTGAAAATCCTTCTGGATATCAGGCAGACACAGAACTGGCGCCGTTACAAGGCGTTTCTTCAACTCTTGAAAACTTGCTTCACATGCCTCGGTCCATAGGAATTTCTTCTCCTTCTTCAATAGTTCCGTCATGGGTTTTGCTATTTTGGAAAAGTTTTCAATGAACCTCCGATAATATCCTGCGAGGCCCAAGAAACTCCTAATATCCCCCACATTCTTGGGTGACTCCCATTCCGTCACGGAAGCTACCTTACTAGGATCTACGGCAACTCCTTTTGCCGACACAACATGACCAAGAAATCCCACTTCCTTTAACCAGAATTCGCACTTGCTGAATTTGGCATACAACTTGTGTTCCCTTAGTTTCTCCATGATAAGGCGCATATGTTTCTCATGTTCCTCCTCATCCTTAGAGTATATGGGTATATCATCTATGAATACCATGATAAACTTGTCCAAATATTCCAAACACCTTGTTCATCATGGTCATGAAGTACGCTGGGGCATTGGTTAGACCAAACGACATTACGGTGTACTCATACAATCCGTATCTTATGGTGAATGTTGTTTTGGGCACATCCTGTTCTCGAATCTTTAGCTGAAAGTAGCCTGATCGCAGATCGATCTTTGAGAACACACTGGCTCCCTTTAACTGGTCAAACAAGTCATTGATGTTGGGTAGAGGATACTTATTCTTGATCATCACTTCGTTCAACGAGCGGTAGTCCACAACCAGCCTCTTGGTTTTATCCTTCTTTTCCACAAATAGGATAGGTGCTCCCCAAGATGACGCGCTGGGTTGGATGAACCCCTTGTCCAATTGTTCCCTAAGCTGTTTCTTGAGTTCCTTTAACTTGTCCACATCCATCTTGTATGGTCTCTTAGCTATCGGCCCCGTGCCTGGCATCAAGTCAATGAGGAACTCGATATCACGGTCGGGGGGCATTCCTGGTAGTTCCTCCGGGAAGACATCTGGGTATTCCTTTACAATAGGTACCTCCTCCAAACTAACCCCCTTAAGAGAGTTCGCCATGGCTTCCTTACGTGCAAAATTTGACTTCATACGAATTCTCTTCCCTTCCGGTGTTGTGAGCATGACAGTCCTTTTTGCACAATCTATGACTCCTTCATATTCGGTCATCCAATTCATGCCCAAGATTATGTCTAATCCATGTGATTCTGGAACTACTAGACTTGTGGGAAAGATGTGTGTCCCAATCCTTAGTTCTAATCCCCGGCAATCGGAGTTTGCCACTATTTCTCCCCTAGGAGAACTTACCCTTAGAGGAAATTTTATAGTCTCCGTAGGTATCTTTCCTCTATCCACAAATACCCTTGATATGAATGAATGCGATGCACCAGTATAAAAAAGAACAACTGCGGGAATAGAATTGAGCTTGAACTTACCAATCACAGAGTCTGGCGCATCACAAGCATCCTCCATAGAAACATGATTTATCGTGGCTTTGACAAACGGATTTGTCTTCTTCCCGTTTCCATTGCCATGGTTGTGTCCATTTCCATTCCCATTACCATTTCTATTCTTCTTCTCGGGGCAAGAGGTTGCATAGTGCCCTGTCCTGTTGCACTTAAAGCATGTCACCTCACTGAGATCCTTTCCATTACTGCCATTCCCATTGCGGTTTTTATGCCCATTGTGTTTGTGGCCACCATGGTTATGACCGTTATGGTTGTGGCCATTATTGTTATAAGGTGGTGGTGAGGAATTGCGCTGCTTCTGGTATGGAACAGAGTGTTTGTGAGGGTTAGACTTCCTCTCGCGGTTTTCTATGCTCTTCCTTTTGGATTCAACCACAATGGCTCTGTCCAGAAGTTCCTGAAAGTTGTCAAATTTCTGAGCCACAACCTGAATGGATATCTCATCATTGAGTCCTCTTAAGAACTCCTCCTATCTCTTGGCATCAGTGGAAACGTCATCGGGTGCATAACAGGCTAACTTGTTGAAAAGTTCACCATACTCGGTGACAGAACGGTGCAGTTGGTGTAGGTCGCGAAATTCGCGCCTTTTCAGAGTCATGATACTAGCAGCCACATGATGAGTGCGAAAAGCTAACTCAAACTGATCCCAAGTGATAGCATCAATGTCCGGGTGGGTGACTTGGTAGTTATCCCACCATTCTGCAGCAGGTCGTTCAAGCTGGTGTGCGGCGTAACGTACCCTGTCGGCTCCGATAGCTTGAACGGTGTCTAGCTTCTTGTTGATTGTACGCAGCCAGTCATCAGCGAGGATTGGTTCAGTGCTGCTAGTGAAGGTAGGCGGGTTCAACCTCAAAAACCGAGTCAAGCGATCCTGTTGAGGTGGTGGCGGCGGTGGTGGCGGTGGCGGGTTGTTGTTGTTGTTTTGCATGTTCTGAGTGAGCAGTTGGATCAGCTGGTTTTGAGTGGCCAAAAGTTGTGCTATTTCTGGAGGGATTTCGGATTTCGCACGTCTTGGCGGCATCTGTGGGGTTTAAGAGAATAGTTAAGAAATAGACAGAAAGACTAAGTAGTAAACTCCTACACTTATGAAAACACACCAAGCACACAAGACACACAGGTCACAATCTTAACGCAGAAAACAACCAAGTTTAACTAGGCCGGAATTGTCTTGGTATTTATTACAATCGCGAATAACGTTCTACTATAGAATTAAAGGTGGTCCAACTATTACACATCTTCCACGCCTTCCTCTTCCTCATCCTCGAACGAGTAGCCTTCCTGCTCTAGAGTTGTCTTGTATAACTCCATCTCCTTCGTGGTGGCTTCAAGCTTCTCTTGGAGGTTCTTAATCTCATCCTGCAGCTTCTTGGTGGTGGCTTCTAGCTGCTCCTGAAGTCCCTCCTTCTATCTTTGTAGCTCCTCCACTAGGCTTGACTTCTTCGCGGTTTCAAGTTTGCCAAGTCCCTCTTGGAAGCACGCACATCATTGATTATCTTGCAAAGGCCTTCAGTTTGCACTTCAGCTCCATCGATCTGCTGTTTGAGTTCCCTAATTCTCTTGTTTTTATTTATCACCCTATTCTCTTGGTTAGCGAACTTCTTCTCTTGGTCCTGGAACTTTATCTCTTGGAGCTTCATTGCCTCTTCCTGCTGCTTGATCATTTGTTCCTTCTCCTTGATGAGGGCGCATAGCTCGTCGTTCTTCAACATCTCGAGGAAGGTACCCTTTTCAAGGTCATGGATGTGGCACTCCAAATCTTGATATTGGGTCCTTTGGCGCTTGGTAGAAGTTCTTTCCTCAAAGGTTAACTCCATGGGAATTCCTTCCTCATCTCGTCTTCCAAAGAGGCCGCCGCAGTGTCCTTGGAGAGCTTCATGATGACGTCCACATAGGCGACCAATGAGTTGCTCCAAGCTTATGCTAAGGGCCTTCTCCTTGGAATCGCTAACAATGTGGATTGCTATGTCTTCCTCCGGGTTCTTGCCTCGCTCTTTTCCTGGGTGGATGACTTTGACTCCCCAACAGCCGTCCTTGTGGAGTTTCTTCATTGTGCTCCCCTGGATTGTTGGGAGGGGAAGGTCCAAACGTGTGAGTAGGTCCATGAGGCATCCACCAAAGCGAAGGGGCTCGATGTCCGCGACGGGGTCGTAGAGGAAGCTTGTCATCTTTAAGTCAGAAGAAAGAAAGTTAGACACTTAATCAAGTAGAGGAGAACAGATACTAGAAGTGCGGAAAATAACTTAGTAGAAAAGCAAGTAAGGCATATAAGTTAGAGGTCGTTCCAATCCTAGGGTCACGTCCTACAGGCAATGATGTGCTCTGATACCATCTGTAGTGACCTCGGATCGGTGAGGATCCTAAGTCCCTGTGATTAACATGCTAGTCCCTGGATCAATAGCTAGCACTCACAGTCGATGAAATATCATGTAAAACACAAAGTCTTTATTACACGGAGAATCCAGAGTATAAATTTATTACAAATTTGCTTAGCATAAGGCTAGCTCAAATAACAGCGGAAACATAAAAGCAACTTGAGTCCATCAACGCCCCAGGCTTGTCGAGTGTAGACCCGCGATCCCTACGCACCTTTCAATCTTCGGATTCTACACATAAGACGTGCAGCCAACAAGTTGGGTCAATACTTTGAATGTATTGGCAAATTACACCAAGGAGAGAAAAGACTATTTCTACATGCAAGGCTAGTTTAGGCTGTAGAGTTCATTTTCTCAAAGCTAGTTTTCTTAAGTAGAGAGAAGGAGAGAAGATTGTCCTACTTTGTAAACATTTGCTTAGATAAAATAAGGTCGAGTGGCACACGAGGATATTACGCACCAAGTGTCCAAACAACCAAACACTTGGATATGACGCACCAAGTGACACTTTGATATTACACACCAAGTTCCCAAAATCCCACCCATTGGCGATATTACTCACGCCATGGTGTTTTAAAATTTGTTTAGAAAAGAGAGAGGAAGATCCTTCAGAGGCTCCATCCTTCAGACGCTCATTGTTGTTTTGTTACCGTGAACACGGCTGATCGATCAGATTGCAATACTCTCGATAGTTTGTGCACTTTACCCACAATCCACGATCAAGTACTTTTTACAGACAAGACCATGGCGAGGCTTTCCCTTAGTAGCCCCTCTACCTTCTGGATCCAACCGTGCCAAGAACCTCCAAATGTTGGTACCCAGGTGAGGTTTCCCACTAAGTACTAGGCCAAGACAGAGCCCATAATGTATTGTGGTTTAACTGGAAGCTTCTGAATTCTGAAACATGTCAGACTTCTTTGATTCCTGGGCGGCCGTCCTCCAGTAAAATCTCACTCGTTGTCCCGACAACCATTCCGCCCAGAAGAAAACTTAGTTTTATTTTGAAGTGGATTTGAGGAGAAAAGTTTGCTCTAGAGAGCCTTTATACTTAGAAAAATTCTTTGTCTTTCGAACCCCCCAACGATACTTTGTATATATAGCATAGCAAGCAATACTTAGCAAAAACAGGGGTAACCTATTAGGAGGGAAAATCCTAAGTATATAGCTACTCATGGCATACAACAAAATCATCGCACTTGCAAAATAATATTAAGGAGAAATTCTACTAGAGAATCCTACACATGCATACTACAGAATTTTGGAGATCACATGCATAGAATCAAAACTGGGACAAAAGTTATGAACAAGTGGTGTAACTTGCCTTGATCCGAGAAGCACTCTACACAATAGCACTCCTTAGCGCACTCCGAACAATCTAACGAATCACAAACATAGATCCGATCACAACTTGCTCCAAAACATGTCACAGAGATAATCATGCATGCATGCAACATGGTATTTTATGCAAGATTGGTTTTCTAAATTGACCAAGGTAGCATATCTTGGATAGAAATAGTGCTAAGGGTGTCAGTAGGATTGACTTCCCATAGGTTTTAATTCTATTTGGATCACTAATATAATTCATAGGGTTAATAGAAGATCCAATCGTATAATTAGCCCCTAGTTAGATCAATTGATCTTAAGCAAAGTTTTACAATTTTGTTCAGTAGGTATTACGGAAACAAAGTCAACACAACAAGAATCGACTAAAATGGAGTTCTAATTATTTTTCTATGAATTAAATATTACAATCTAATGATTAAAATCTACACCTAAAACCCTACTGTAAACTTGGAATATTATTGCAGATCTGGATAGTACATAAAATTATGAATCCAACGGTATATTATAAGCTAAATTTGGTCAAATGTTTGATTTTATATGATTTTCGCATTAATTAACTCAATCTGCAGAAATCAAACCAAACTAGCCTAACCCTAACTCGAAACGCGCCAAGTGGCAGCGTCTGGTTGGTCCAGCTGGAGGGACGCGGCGCGGACGCGGCTGCTGGCGCGGCTTGCCATGCGGCAGCGCGGTATTGGCCGGTACCCCTTCGCCCCTCCTTCTAATTTGGCTCGCACATCTACAATCGAACGGCCGAGGGCGGCTTTACTGACCTGGGGTGGTGGCGGCGATGGAGACGACGGTGGCGGCGATGGAGGCGACGGTGGCGGCGTCCTGGCGGCTCTAGTGATCTTGGAAGATGACGATGATGGCCCCTGATGCGCATGGTGATGGCGAATCTCCAAACGGTCTCAGCGCGGTCCCTCCCCTCCTCAATCTCCCAACGTCGGCCGTTCCTCCTCTCGGACCCAACGGGCTCCGGCGAGCAATTGCCGGTGACCCCCTGCGATTCGGAAGAAACGAATTAGATGGGAGGGTAGAGTAAGTCGAGGCGGGTAGTGTGGAAGGTAGAACAAGGCTCGAGGTGCTCTGGAGGGTCGCCAACCTCGAGCTCCGATGGCGGGTTGCTCCGGCGAGATCGGAATTTCGCGAAACGGCGCTAGGGTTTGAGAAAAACACAAAAAGGCGGTGGGGGTCGAAGCAGCGGTATAAGAGGGGTGGATTCCTTGGAGTAGGGGGCACGGATTCGAACGGAGAATGGATAATCGCGCGGATTTTTAATCGGAACCGTGTTCTTCAGGGACTCTGGCTGGAGGTGGGGGATGACAGCGTGGCCCCACCTGTCGGTGGCAGCAGCGGGTGCGGGCTGGCGCGGGCGCCGGCTAACTGGCTGTCGCGCGGGCGCTGGGGGCAGGGTGGGCTGGCGAGCCGGCCCAGCTAGGTTAGCTGCTGCCTCTATTTTTTTTCCTTAAACGTTTTTCTATTTCTGTTTTAGTAAAACCTAAATATCTTTTGCATACTAAGTCCAAACTTGATGAAATTTGTTTCTAAAATTTTATAAAATTAAGGTGGTCAACATAGGACCATGGTTTAATGTTTTTACATAGTTTTGAAGGGGTCAAACTAATACAACAATAGTGCTTACATATGGAAACATTTAATAGGGTTTTGATAGGTTTAGGTGTTAGGATTTAGTTGCAAAATTTATTTGTAAGATGCATTGATGCAAGGATGATGCATGATTCTAGTAACATCATAATATAAAAATCTGGGATGTTACATCTATACATGAAAGCACAAAGGAGGAGATACAACCATCTAGCTACTACATGGACCCATAGTCCAAGGTGGAACTACTCACGCATCATACCGGAGAGAAGGCCTCCGGGATGATCTCCCCTCCGGTAGGGTGCCGAGAAGAACTTCAGAACCCCCCCCCCATCTAGGGACGATGGTGGCAGCGTCTAAAGATGGTTTCGTGGAGATTTGATCGGGTCCTTAGGGTTTCTACATCAGGGGGCTTCTTATAGGCGAAGGGGGAGGCCGAGGAGGCGACCAGGGGGCCAAACCCTATCCAGGTGCGGTCCCACCCCTGGCCACGCCTGGGGAGGGTCTGGCTGCCCTGACCCGCTTCCTCGTCTGCCCTCTGGACTTCTTGTTTATCCCGTCCAATTCCGAGAATATTTCTTTACTAACTTTTCTGAAACCAAAACCAGCAGAAAACAGGAATTTGGCACTGTTGCAACTTGTTAATAGGTTAGTACTAGAAAACATGTAAAAAGCACCTCAAAGTGTAGACAAGTAAAGCAAAGAAAATACTAAACAAGCATGGAGCATCATAAATTATAGATACGTTTCCGACGTATCAACATCCCCAAGCTTAACTCATGCTCATCCTCGAGTAGGTAAGTGATAAAAGAATAATTTTTGAGGTGACATGCACCCTCACAATAAATATCCAACCATTTGCAAGCATTGAAAGCTGGGATCAAATAACTCTAAACATGTGCATGAAAGATGGAGTTCTAACAATAGGACATAGTAAATATGCATGCAACATGGCAAGCTACAAACAAAGATCATGAATAACATGCATTGAAAAACGTTTGTTTGTTTCACATACAGAAAACATAGCATAGTGGCAATCAGCTTGTCCCTCATAGAGTAGCAATATAGTTGCATAGGACACCTTCAAACTTCAAAAGGGTGACTAGAAACAAATAGTACAAGAACAAGTAATATCACAATATGCATCAATTAATAAGCTTTGGAACATTGCACATAGAATGACAACTATGCTCTATTAATGGTGCCTAAAGGTAGAAGGTGGAGACTCAATAATGGTGGAAGAAAGGCCCTTTTTTGTAAAGGAAGCAGGGATTACAAGTTTCAAAAAGAGCTTCCAAAAATTATGGTACTTGTTAGATTTCAGCCCTCATTGCCCCTATCATAAGCATCTTGAAGTGATTAAGGTTAAAGTGGAAAAGATGGAGTATATGCTTGATGAAGTATAAGTTGGCAATCTCAAGTCCCTTGAATACAAGGGACACACCTCATGCATACTCAACTTTGGGTCCAGGTAAGTTCTTGTCATTGTAAGTATTTGCATATCATTGAGAACCGCCAACGGGGTACCCGTTGACATGGTACAGGAGCTTTCCCATAACCAAAATGACAAGGCAAGTAGACAATGAGCATCTCAGCAATCTTTTTATTTACCATATGCATAGATTTTTATTGAGGATGCTTCATGGATAGCTCATTATGGTGATGCTGCAAGTTTCTACCATGATTAGGCATGGCTTAGGCTAGCGGCCCAGGCGTTTCCCTAACACGGGATACAAACTCCATGGACTTACAAGTTCCCTCTTTATTTCACACCAGTGACATCCATAGATAAAAGAACATGATATCAACTGAGTACAAAGTACAAGTGCAATGTTGAAAACGTTCCTCGTGACAGCACGGTTCTGCTAATTCCAACTTATAAGTGCAAGCATATACAACAAAGTTGTCACAATGGTTCAAGTTTATTAGGGGCAAAGAATATAAAGTGTGCCATCAAGTTTGTGAGGGCTTTAATCGCTAAGTTTTCACATAACAAAAATAGTTTTTAATTGGAAGATAGTTGAAAACAAGAATATACTTGGAATGGTGTAACACCATGCATAGGATTTTATAGTGGACACTTTGGAATAACTTGGTTTTTTGGGAGCTGGAAGCATGAGTAGAACTTACTCATACAAGTGGAGGCTAGCAAAAGACTGGGATCAACCAACTAAGAGAGCATAATGACCATAATCATGCAAAGCAACAAAGCATACTAATCAAAGCAAAGAGTGGTACTACAAGTCAAGGACTAAATGATCATAGAGGCTAATGGTGACTTGTCATAGTCATAACATGGTGTGAGCATGTGCCAAGTCAACCCAAGCAAAGCATCAAAGGAGAATACCACAATACTATGCTTTTGCATGCTAAAACAACGCATAATTTCTTCAAGACACACTAAGAAATTCCAATTGTTTGGAACAAGACATGCTACAGCAATAATCACTAAGCATAATGCCAAAACAACACCAGCATGCCATGCTAAAGTCTAAGTCACAGTCAATGCAAGCTCCTCTTGTACTTCAAGCAAGAACTTACTACTCCTTTCCAACACCAAGCAACTTATTTGCAAAACAAAATAGCAAGAACGGGGGTCCAAACTACTTTATTCAAGCAAACTAAACAACCTAAGCAAAGCAAACGAAAACTAAGACGCTCCAAGAACAACACAACTGTGTATGAAACAATAAAAACAAAGTGTCTAGACAGACCTGAGCTTTTTATTGATGAAGAAGGGCATGTCTTGGGCATCCCCAAGCTTTGACGCTTGTACCTCTTGGATATTTCTTGGGGTGAAACCATGGTGGAATCCCCAATCTTAAGCTTTTATCCATTCTTCATCTCATTGCATCATTCTCTCTTTACGCCTGAAATTTTTCCTTCACACAATCTTCATTAACAACATTAGTGTATTCAAAAGATATTAGACCCCTGGAAAAGCTTTTGAATAGTAAGGATTTTCACTAAAAACATAAGCTACTGTAGTAACTCCTTCAAAAATCTCAATTCACCTAAAGAGAACTCAAAAAGGAATCAATAAGGAGCAAATGCAAATAATGACAGAAATCTGTCAAAACAGACCAGCAGGTAGAAACCGATTTTTTTGAATATCTTATGTTCCTCAAATAAAAAAGTGTTGAACTGACGAAAGTTGTCTAACATACGGAGGGATTTATTCGTAAATTTTGAGCTGAATACGAGTTACTGAGACTCCTCATGAATTTTTTTGGTGGAGGACAGAAATCTGTATCGGGACAGCAATTCCCCAAATCTTACTTCCCTCTCATTAGAGGTCATTCTTGGCACAAAAAGCAAACAAAAAGGATAAGGAGATGTCATTACTGAATTAATAACTTCCAAGACTCAAGGAAACTCTTGGGTTATCTCCTAACAAGTACTTTTCTTTAACGCCTTTAAGTTAGGCACAAGAAGCAAGAAGAATCAAGTATTTTCAAATGAAGAAGCATTAACATCAAACCTTGCTTTCAAAGGAGGAGCAAAAAGCAACTTATCTCTACTCATAGGGAAGTGTTCAATACCTTTCTTGAATGAAAATGATATTTAATGGTGCCTTCTTTCATATCAATGATAGCACCAACTGTTCTAAGAAAAGGTCTTCCCAGAGTAATAGGACAAGAAGCATTGTATTCAACATCCAAAACATAGAAATCCACAGGGACATAAGCATTATTAACCATAATTAGAACATCATTAATACTCCCCATGAGTTTCTTCTTAGCATTATCATTGAGTGGGATATCTAAATAACAATCTTCTAATGGTGGCAAATCAAGCATTTCATAAATCTTCCTAGGTATAATAGAGACACTAGAACCAAGATCACATGAAGCTTTGAGATCAAAGTCATTCACTTGCATATTAATAATGGGTTCCCAACTATCTTCTACTTTCCTAGGAATATAAGCTTTGTGTTTTAGTTTCTCTTCCTTAATCTTAACAAGAGCATTTGTAATGTGTTTAGTGAAAGCAACATGCATATCACTAGCATCAGTACTTCTAACAAGCTTTTGCAAGAACATAATCACTTCATAAACATTGCAACCATCAATATCAAAGTCAAACTTAGCATCAGTAGTAGTAGGCTCACTAGGCTTAGGCATAGTAGGAGGAGGAATAGGGACTACTTGTGGTTTAGTGGTTATGGTGCACACACTATTGTTTCTATCAATTTCAGCTTCCCTTTCCCACTTAGCATGAAGTTGAGCTAACAGCCTAACATTTTCATAAATAGTAACTTGTATGGCATGAGAAGTAGCAAAGGTGTTTTCCATGGCTTCAGGTTTAGCAGCCATTTTATTAATCAAGGAAGACTGAGCTTCAGACAAAGAGGATATATTTTTCTCAGCACTAAAATTTTTTGACTGTAAACGAGGAATTTCTCTATTCAGATTCTCAAGCTGATGGCTAATGTTTTTCAAGATGATAGACTGTTCCTCCATAGTTTTAGTGAAAATCTTATTTTTCTCATATTGCATCTGCATAAAATTCTTAGTGGATCTCTCTACTTCTAGAATCCTTTCTTCACTAGGCATTCCAGATCTACCATGATAAATATTTCCACTAGGAGGATAAGGTCTATAATTACCATAAGTATTGTTACCAAAATTGTTGTTTCTAATGAAGTTCACATCAACTTGCTCTTCTTGAGCAACCAAGGAGGCTAAGGAAACACTATTAGAATCTAGAGGAGCTTTCCCATTAACAAGCAAAGCCATAATAACATCAATCTTTTCACTCAAAGAGGAAGTTTCCTCAACAGAATTTACCTTCTTACCATGTGGAGCTCTCTCAACATGCCATTCAGAGTAGTTAACCATCATATTATCAAGGAGCCTTATTGCAACACCCAAAGTGAAGCCCATAAAGGTACCTCCAGCAGCTGAATCCAACAGATTTCTTTAGGAGAAGTTCAAACCTGCATAAAAAGTCTGGATAATCATCCAAGCAGTGAGTCCATGAGTAGGGCAATTTTTAACCAAAGATTTCATTCTTTCCCAAGCTAGAGCAACATGTTCACTATCAACTTGTTTAAATTTCATAATGTCACTTCTCATAGATATAATCTTAGCAGGAGGATAGTACTTTCCAATAAAAGCATATTTGCACTTAGTCCAAGAATCAATACTATTTTTAGGCAAAGAAAGAAACCATTCTTTGGCTTTTCCTCTCAAGGAGAAAGGAAAAAGCTTGAGCTTAATAATATCTTCATCTACATCCTTATACTTTTGCATCTCACAAATTTCAACAAAACTATTGAGATGGGCAGCAGGATCATTAGAACCAGCACCCAAAAATTTCTCTCTCATCATAAGATTCAACAAAGAAGGCTTAATTTCATAAAAGGTAGCATCAGGAGCAGGTGGAGCAATATGAGTGGCTAGGAAATCATTGTTGTTGGTGCTAGTGAAGTCACACAACTTGGTGTTCTCAGCAGAGTTCATTTTGGCAAAGGTGGGCAAGCCAAAAACAGCAGCAGCTAGAGCAGGAACTAATTTTTTTTTGTGTTTTTGAATAAAGCAAGCAAACATAACTAGACTAATTTTTTTGGGTTTTTTTTGGAAAGAGGCGAACAAAACCAAGCAAAAGAAACAAAGCAAACTAAAAACAAAGTAAAGAGAAAGGAAGTGAAGGACTCCCCTTGTGAAGACGTCCTTAGCCTCCCCGGCAACGGTGCCAGAAATCTTGATGCATGCACCCAGTGTTGACGTGGGACACTTCGTTGGAACCCCAAGAGCAAGGTGTGATGAGCACAGCAGCAAGTTTCCCTTAGTAGAGACCGAAGTTATCGAACCTTAAGGAGGAAGGAAACATCTCAAAGGTGTTGCACGCAACGTGGAGACCTGCACAACACAAACTCAAGACTTTGTCCCAACAAATCAGTGAGGTTGTCAAGCTCATCGGTTTGCTGTAACAAAGGATTAAACGTATGGTGTGGAAGGTAATGGTTTGCAAAAAGTAAACAAGTAACAGTGGAAGATGTATCAATGGTAAAGATTAGACCGGGGTCCATAGTTCACTAGAGGTGCTCTCCTTAGATAAACAACATGGCATGAAGGGTAAACAAATTACAGCAGGGCAATTGATAGGAACTGAGCAAGGCATAACAATGCAATTACTAGTCAGAAATATTCTATGAGTTTCGATTGGGCTATACAACAAGATACATAGACCACCATCCAACTGAATCTATGACTAGAAGTCCACCTTCAGGTTATCATTCGAACCCCCTCCAGTATTAAGTTGCAAGCAACAGACAACTGCTTTAAGCAAAGTGTGTAAGGTAAACAGTCCACATGTTACATGAACAAGAGACTGTTGTTTTCTCCCTAATAGCAACATCACATCTACAACCGAAGAGATTATTGTCACTTCCCTTGGAAACTAGAGGCATGAACCCACTATCGAGCATAAATACCCCCTCTTGGAATCACTAGCAACTACTTGGCCAAGATAGCTACTAACAACGGAGAGCATGCAAGATCACAAACAACACAGACATGACAGAATCATAAAGACAACACCATTAATCAAACCAACATAATAATCTCAATATCCATTAGATCCCCACAAACACAACATGCATGATTACAAATAGATTAGATCTTGATCATGAACGGAGCTCATGAGATCTATACATGAAAGCACAAAGGAGGAGATACAACCATCTAGCTACTACATGGACCCATAGTCCAAGGTGGAACTACTCACGCATCATACCGGAGAGAAGGCCTCCGGGATGATCTCTCCTCCGGCAGGGTGCCGGGAAGAACTTCAGATCCCCTAGATCTAGGGACGATGGTGGCTGCGGCTACAGATGGTTTCGTGGAGATTTGATCAGGTGCTTAGCGTTTCTGCATCGGGGGCTTCTTATAGGCGAAGGGGGAGTCCGAGGAGGAGACTAGGGGGGTCAAACCCTAGCTAGGCACGGGCCCACCCCTGGCCGCCCCTGGGGAGGGTCTGGCTGCCCTGGCTTGCTTCCTCGTCTCCCCTATAGACTTCTTGTTCCCCACGGAAAGTAATTGACTTTGATGTTTCTCCTGTCCCATTTTGAGAATATTTCTTTACTAACTTTTCTAGAACCAAAAACAGCAGAAAACAGGCATCTGACACTGTTGCAACTTGTTAATAGGTTAGTACCATAAAACATGTAAAAAGCACCTCAAAGTGTAGACAAGTAAAGCAAAGTAAATACTAAACAAGCATGGATCATCAAAAATCATAGATACGTTTCCGACGTATCAGGTGCCGGAACGGAGTTTCTGGTTCTGAATCGCGGTTTTTGTTGGTGGCGACGTATCTGAACTCTTTATGGAAAAAATGTCGAACCCCCCCCTGAGTTTTTAGGTCAGAAGGCATCTTATAGGCGAAGAGGGAGGCTGAGGGGGTGCCCGAGGTGGCCACACCCCTCCCAGGCGCGACCTAGGCTGGCCCACGCGGCCAGGGGTGTGGGCCCCTCGTGGCCTACCTCCGCCTTGTCTTCTGGCTCCGTGAGTCTTCTGGTGAAATAGGATTTTTGGCATATTTTCCAGGATTTTTCCTAATAGTTGATTTTTTGCACAAAAACTAGACACCAAGGTAATTCTTCTAAAAACAGCGTCAATCTGTGTTAGTTGTATCCAAATCACACAAGTTTAGAGGAGAAACAATAGCAAAAGTGTTCGGGAAAGTAGATATGTTTTGGAAGTATCATGACTCCATACATTCCTATGATGTTTGTTTTCTTATCCTTACGACAACACGGCTAGGCTTTGTCGGTTCGATAATAAAAAAACATTGGTCCACTTTGCTAGCCAATACCCACGGTACATTTTTCGCGGCCACGTTCGCACCGGCGGCCTTGGATTTGGCTGCTTCGGGTATAACCATGGTTGTAAAATACCGGTCTTCTCTTTTGACACTCTTGGCCCATCTGACATGGAACATCGGCACCTTTTATTCATAGTAATCGAGCTCCCTGATCTCCTCGATCCTTCCGTAGAATTTTTCCTTCACGTTGTCATCGTTGTAGAATTATGACGTTACGCCTGAGTTCTGATAGTCACACTTGTTGTCATTTTCCTCCGTGTAGAATGTGTAGCCATTGATATCATACGCCTGATAGGTCACCAGTTTTTTCATGGGTCCCTGCGACAAGGTTAATATGATATTTTCCATGTCATAAGAATGTGATTGCGGGGGATTATCTAGGAGCATCTGCCTAAACCAACGCGTGAAATCTGAGTTGTGCTCTTTGATTATTTTTCCATGTGTCCTCTATATGCCCCAGTCACTGTACTTTTTTTCGATTAACCTTTTGTCATTCTGTACCTAAGGATCGACCAGTTCTAAATGTTGTAGCGCGACGAGGTTTGCTCGATCAAAGTCTGCGCGTCGACAATCGAAGTCTGCATGCAGTACACGACGACCCTCTCGGTGATCAGATCCGTCGAGCTTGCCAAGGTCCCTCTTGACGGGAAGACCGATAGGGTTCTTGATATCTAGATAATTCATGTAGAAAGAGATGCACGCTTCGGCCAGAAAGCCCTTGGCTATGCTTCCATCTGGACGGGACCTGTTGCGAACGTATCCTTTGATGTGTTAGTTCATCCTTTCGAACGCCATCATGCTGTGGAGGAACATCGGCCCAAGTTGGATGATGTCCTCCACGACATGGACCAGCAAATGCACCATAATGTCGAAGAATGTGGGCGGGAAGTAGACCTCGGGCTCGCATAGTATCACCATGATCTCCTCATGTAGCCTCCCGAGCTGATTCACGCCAATCGACTTTCAAGAGATGACATCGAAAAACTTGTAGAGCCCAAACAACGTTTCACGGACGTGCTCGTCCATTATCCCTCTTAGTGCAACCGGAAGTATCTGCGTCATTAGCACGACACAGTCGTGAGACTTCATGCCAATGAACCTTTTCTTCGCCTCGTCTAGGTATCTGCTTATCTTTCTCGTGTAGCCGTAAGGAAATTTGACTCCTAGAAGGCACTTGAAAAACCGTTTGATCTCATCCTGGCATAGAGTGAAGCAAGAAGGAGGGCAATAATATTCGTTATTCTTGACCTTTTTACCCTTCTGATGACCTTGTGTCACCTCCGACTCATAATCATCGTCATCTTCCTGACCATCGGGAGTAGTGTGTCCTCCGTGAAGCTCCTTCTCGATGCCCATGAATATCATGTCATGCCTTGCTTTCGAACCATCTTTCGTCCTATCTCGCATGTTGATTATGGTGGCGACCAGACTCTCGCACACGTTCTTCGTGATATGCATGATGTCAAGGCTATGAGGCGTGCGGAGAAACTTCCAG
The DNA here is from genome assembly GCA_916181665.1 of Avena sativa. Classification (NCBI taxonomy): domain Eukaryota; kingdom Viridiplantae; phylum Streptophyta; class Magnoliopsida; order Poales; family Poaceae; genus Avena; species Avena sativa. The sequence goes on from OV702284.1 coordinate 148,638,396, forward strand.
TATGGCAACTCCCAGAAAACAGACCTTGTTCCATACCTTCATCAGCGGCTTGTTTTGCTGCCTCTTTCGCTTCTTTCCAGGCTTACGACAATCTTTCCAGTTTTTCAGCAATTCTTCCACTTCTTTGCTGCTCCTCCGCTCTAGGATTCCTCGGGTCTCGGATTTTCGATCGAACAGATCTCCATGTTTTCTCCATGGATCATTCTTCCCGAGCCACCTCTGGTGCGCCATGAACATGGTTTTCGAAGATCGTGGATCTTTCTCTAGTTGGACATATCTTGTGTTATCCATGCACCTAACGCATGCGAAGAATCCTTGGAAAACCTGCCCCGAAATATACCCGCAACCTGGATAGTCTTGCACCGTAGTGACCAACGCGGCTCTCATAGTGAAATAATCTTGTTCCATGGTGTCATACGTATTGGCTCCAGATTCCCATAACGTGGCTAGCTCCTCTTTCAACAGCCCGAGATACAGATTGATGTCGGTACCAGGTTGTTTCGGCCCTTGAATTAGCATACTCATTTGTGTGTACTTCTTGATGCACAGCCATGGAGGGAGGTTGTACATCCATACAAACACGGGCCAAGTGCTATGCGTGCTACTATGGCTACCGAACGGATTGAGTCCATCGGTGCTCGCACCAAGCCTGATGTTCCTCGAATCTCCACCGAATTCTGGGTATTCGAGGTCCAATGCTTTCCACTGGCTAGCATCTGAAGGGTGCGTCAGCAACTCGTCCATTTCGGGGTGATCGTCATCTCGTGGCTTCTTCCTTTCTGCATGCCATCGCATGAGCTTCACTTCCTTAGGCTCCACGAAATAGCGCTGCAGATGAGGAGTGATAGGAAAGTACCATACCACTTTTCGAGGAGCTTTCGTCCCTTTCTTGTATCGACTCACGCCGCACACCGGACATGTGGTTTTCTCCGCATCCTCGCCCCGATAAATGATGCAATTTTTGATGCATATGTGGTATCTAATGTGCGGTAGATCGAGTGGACATACGATTTTCTTGGCATCCTCGATACTAGTTGGACACGTGTTCCCCTCTGGGAGACGATCGTGCCAGAATTCCATCATATCGTCGAAGCTTGTGTCGGTCAATTTGTGTTATGCCTTTGTATCCATAGCCTTGAGCGTTACATTCAATCGGGTATCATCGGGCATGCATCCTTCATACAATGGAGTAACCGCGTCTTTCCCAAGTTGTGCAAGCTTGGATTTCTCTCTAGCGGCAGCCCTGGAGTTACTCGTCTTCTTGAGAAGCAGTTCTTGCACATTAGGGTCCCGCACCCAGCCTGACGTAGTTCCATCGTCGTCTGCTCCTCCAGCATCTAGACTATCATCATCCCGGTATGCTTCCGCACCTTCACCATCTCCAGGAGACTCTTCTTCATCTCGCCCATCCTTGCCGTGATCATCATCATGTTGCCCGCCTTCCAAATTTCCCGCCGCCCCATTTACGTCCCCATCGTCTTCGTCATTGCTTATCCAACGATTGTATCCATCCATTAAACCATGGCAGAGCAGGTGCGCCTGCAGATGCCCGGTATTTGGGTCGATCAACCAGTTGAGTTTGCATCTTCTGCACGGACATCTTATCTCCGTCATGCTATTTCGTATCATGTAGGCTATTGCGCATTTCGAAAATCTAGCCACAATTCCTTCGCTCATTATGCATACTATGGATGCCTGCAGGGTGTACATAGTAGAATAAGAAGTTTATTAGAACCACATAATCCATGCATGCAATGGTCGATAGAAAATTTCAGCATGAACCATCGTAAATTAGGACCTTTGCAAAATGCCAAAGTCTTGCCAAAATGGAAATGAATCAACATTTCGGCAAAAGAGAGACCGATCCATACACATGAACACATCATCCTCTCCATACACGCATGAGAATCGATCCTCTCCATATACACATGACCATCAATCCTCTCCATACACACATGAGCATCGATCCTCTCCATACATATGAGCATATCATCCATATACACATGAACACATCCTTACATGGACAACTTACCGAGATGAGAGACCGATCGAGAAGATGGAAGGAGAGGTGCGAGACCAAGAGGATGGCATGCCTGGAAGGAGAGATTCCTCTATTATGTATGTAGCATCCAAGGTAAGTTCTACATGCTAAAAATGGTGAAAGAGTGGAGAAATTGAGGTGGGAAGGAGGAGGATCACGACTAGATCTAAGGAGGAAGAAGGAGGGGAAAGTGAAGTAGGGGTGTGGTAGTGGATAGTCACATGTGCAAAAAGGGAGCTGCCAAAAGGTGGACGGCACATCTGTGGCGCACATGGACATAGTATGCCACAGAACTTAAGCACAACCATGGCGAACATGAAGGTGGTGCACCACGGATGTGTTTGGCCAGATAGACAGCAGATCTGCCCGCGGTTAGGTGTAGCGCACTGGCCGCACGTGCGCCACGGGTACTCCTCACAACTGTAGAGCACTTCCTCCATGTGCTCTACGGGTATGTGGCCTGCAGCCGGCAGGCCCCTGGCCCACACGTATCAGTGGCGCACTGCTCCCATGTGCGCCACGGTTTATCTAGTTACCAGTAGGGCACTACCCCCATGTGCGCCACACCTGTTTTACCCGTGGGGCACTCCAACCATGTGAGCCACGGATGTACCAATTACCTATAGCCCTTTTCCTAGTAGTGTAAAGCTCATTCTATTATAGTAGTATTTAGGAGAAGGTTCCATGCCGGTAAAATCTGCACGCAGAGCGTTAGGATCATTGTTCGGTAAACCAAAACAATTGCACCAGTCATTAAGTGTTATAAAATAATTATTATTCATGAGTCGGAAAGAAATCTTATCCTCCCCATGTCATGGTTTGACGGTGCTACTCAAAGAGCTAAGAAATTCAAGGGTTAACCGTCAATAGGTTGGTGCATCATGTAATATAAAGGTTTGCAGGCCAACTCTACTTCAAAGTAAATCAAAATCATCAGAAATACCGAGTTGGTTCAAAGTGACGGGGCAAGCCCACTTGGTTGCCTTGACTTCTCGATTTTTGATCCTGTCGAAATGATCACGGTGGGCTTTGTTCTTGAAATGAATCCCCATGCGTTCCTGAGCTGTAGACTGAAAATAACTAGCTGCAGAAAAAGCACGTGTCTGGCTCCTCGTTTTCATCTTCTAAAAATAATAAAAGAGACAAATATAGAACTTTTTGATTCAACAGTAATAGTCATAGCATAATCCTCATCATAACACACTAAAGAGTCTCCTCAACATATTAATCTAGGCAATATAATCATGGCAAATAGTTTAAAACAAGTCACACCTTAGATTGATAATGACAATAGATCCTAGATGAATTTGCAAATAGTAATTGGAGGATCGGAGGATAAACATCGTAGATCACTTGTGTATGAGGAATTTCAATGAAATTGAGTAGGGGTGAAGATCCCTTGAGGTTTTGAGAGAGTTTGGAGGTAGAAGAGAGAAAAAGGATTGTGTTTTTGATGTTTTGGGTACCTCCCCGAGCATTTAAGTGGTCGGACGCAACTATACGGCAGCAACTATACGACGGGAACAAGGTGTTCCGGCTGTATAGTTGGTCTGATGGCAAAATTTTAGGGTTTCCTAGGGTTTCTGTCTTGCGGCTGTAACTATACTGTGACAACTATACGGCCGGAACATCCTGTTCCCGTTGTATAGTTGGTCATCAAACCTTCTGTACTCTCCAATGAAAAATTATTGATGGGTAACATAACTATACGGCGGGAATTTTTATTCCCGCTGTATAGTTGGTCGTTAACCTTTCTGTACACATCAAAAAATTTCTATTTCTTCAAGAATTACTTTTTAGACTGAAACTTAGCGAAACACCTCTTTTGACAGAAAAAAGATAGACTAAAATTTCGAAAAAACTATGGATAAAAACAAGAATTTTTAGTATCGCTGAATCTCTTCCTCTCGCTGGAGTTTTCTAGCACTCTTTATTTATACAAAACTTAAACTAAAACTTAAAAACTTGAATGAAACATTTATTTCACATGGGTTTCCTCCCATGCAGCGCTCTTTTATGGTCAATAGCTTGACCTTGATATTGCTCACTTAGGCCATATGAGTGGAACACTCACTCCGAAGCAATTGGCCTTCAAAGTGATGGCCTCCTTATCATCTTACTGTCATATCCCAAGATTTTCCAAATCTTGTAATGTGAAAAATAAATGAATAAAATAAAACTTTGTTGATTTTCAGGGTGAGAAGAAACTTTTGAATCCAATTGGAAACTTTCAAAACCTATCTGGATCAAATAAAATCCTAAAGGGATTTAAAAAGATAAATAAACAATAAAGTTAAAATATTTGGAATTACTGTTTTGGATCTTTTAATAAAAAGATTTGGTTTCAAATAAAAGGTAGAACTATAAATAAGGATTATTTTATAGAGCCAAATTAAACCTTGGCCAAGCTTTTGAAACAAAATATTTCTATTTAATAAAAATAGTAAAGGTTTATTTAAAATAAAATAATAAGGATTTAATAAACAAATTTTATTAAAATAAAGGTTTTACTATTTTAATTAAACATCAAAACTTGTTAATTTATTTCAAACAAGTTTTCCAAGTATTTTATATTCTCAAATAAAACCTACTGAAGTGTTTTTAGTTTTATATTTAGATTTCAAAAATAAAGATTTTAATAAACAAATCCTATTTGAATTAAATGATTAAAGTCTAGTCATTTAATTATTAATGGACCCTAAAATAAAAATATTATTTTATTTTTGGGACTTGGTTTTGTATTGTTAAACAGAACCAAACTCAAATGAAAAGTGTGGTGGAAGTTTGAATTGAATTAGTGTTTGAATTGTTTGATTGAAATTCAAAACATAAAATCAAATGGAAAATAGGAAAAAGTTTCAGTACAAAAAAAATGCTAAAGGATTCAGCCCAACTCGTCTGGCTCAACAGCCCACCAGTCCAGCCCAACTTTTCCCCCACGCACGAAGCGTTTTGCACCTAAACACGCACCAGCAGAGCGACAGACCGGTGGACCCCATTTTCCTTTTCCCTCTCTCGCTGCCAGACGGCCCCACCGCCAGCTCACTCTCTTCCTCCCCGCGACGACCTCGCCCCTCATTCCTCTCTTCCATTACTGCCGATGAAATGCCGGCGTGATTACGCGTTAACGACGCCATGTAACGGCCCTGCGACGACGCCTACTTAAGCGCCAGCATCTCCTCTCTCGTTCCCCTCCGTCGCCCTACCTTAGCGCGTCCCCAGGCTGCCGAATTCTCTCCTACACCACCCTCTGCTCCGACGAACTCGCGAGCAAATTCCGGCGAGCCCAGCCACCGCCTTGCCTCCTCGACCAAGCTCACACACTCCCCAGACCTAGGCACACCTCCTTGTACCTTTCGTTCGCCCGCGCTCGCCCCAGAGCCTCGTCTTCGACAACCTCTGAGCGCCGCCGCGTCTGCTTCTCTCTCCGGCGAGTTTTCCTGGTAATTCTAGACCGCCCCGAGCCCTCTCAATCATGCTCACGTGAACCCCGGGACTGTACGCGTCTAACCGTACCCTTGTCTTGCCTCGGAGTGAACTGCAGGCCCATCCTCGACGACCTCCAGAACCGCCTGACGTCGTCCCCCACTCCGGCGAGCAATCCCCTTCACGCCAGTGCGCCCCTCGACCAACCGACCACGCCTCGAGCATCACCACAACCTTGCGAACACAGTGAGCACCTCCCCTTCTCTCTTTGCTTCCTGCATCGCTAGTACCGCCATCGTCTGAGCGTCGCCGCCGCCAGCCGCCACACAACGCCGCCAGTTCTTGGCAAAATGATAAGAGCCGTTCGATCTAGATCGTAGTGACATGATAGAGTCACTTAACGACGAAGGGGTACGCAATCTGAGCCGCGCGATCTATTTAAATCCAACGCCCCGCAGAGGCCGATCCACCCGAATCGGTATCAGCCAGTATCATCCCGCCGCGTGGCACTAGTTGATTTAAAACAGATTTTTGAAATCAGATTGATATGCAAATTTGTAAGCCTTGTAACTTTTGATCCACACGTTCAAAATTTGCAAACTTTATATCAATGGAATCAGCAAGACAAGCCCTAGCCAACCGTGCAATTTTTTTAGTAAAAAGCTTCTGGTAAAATGCTTGTTTTTGCAGAAACATTTGTATGCTTGTTTAGGTTGTAAAAATTATTCCAAAATGATTTTAAGGATGAAATCTTTGCAAATTGGTTTGTTGTGAACCTACTGACCCTAGAAACCAACCCATGAATTTAAAAATATATTTTGTAAAGATTAGGATTGAATAGTTGAATTAGCCCATTTCTAGTCAAATAAAAATATTGATTTTGTTATGGAAAAGTTCTCTTAAGAAAAACCTTTGGAAAATGTTTTGATTCAAACCTACTGACCCAAAACACCAAGTTTTGTGAATTAACAACTTCTTTGGTAAACAATATAAAATTGTTGCTTTGCTAAAAACATTTTCCACCACATGAAATAATGATTGGATTTAAAAATGGTTTATAGATAAAACCCTTTTGCAAATGACTTTGGCACTTTGGTAAATGACCACTTTGAACCTTACAACGTTTAGAGCCTAGTAGAAACCACCTTTGCAAATAAAACTATCTTTTGCATGCTTGCATGCATGACTTAGTTTCTATTATTTTGTGTGTGTTGAATTGTTTGAATATTAGTTGGAATGCTAGTTGATTTTGTGTTTGCTTGATTGACTTGTAGTGAAGTTATAAGAGTGTGATATTAGCAAGATCAAGAAGTGAAACAACATTCCCTACCAAAAAGGCAAGTGACACTATCATCCATGTCCTACTATTTTCATTATACTTAGTGGATTTTTGAAACATGCATGAAAAGGATTTCTATACTATATGCTATGCTAAAATCCTATTAGGATACCCCTATATATTCCTTAGTGAAAACAATGTAGTCGTAAAATGCTTAGCCAAGCTATATATTTTGAGAAGTGATACATGTTGAGATTTTATGAAGTTGAGAAAAGACTTATGTTTTATATAATAAAACAAGTACTCAATGAACCACCTGGGTGGACAAGGATACTCAAGATTTGGACATGGTGGCAACAAGAGGAACCATGTTTATATGGCAATCTCTTTTTGTTGTGCACTAGATGAAAATCACCCAGGAACTTAGAGATTGAACATGTTTCTCCAACAGTGGCTTCCGTGTACAGCCACATGCTAATATGGCTCTGGCTTAGTCAACTACATTGGGAAGACCCCTGCATTGGTCTTCAGGTTAACTGGAAATGGGGGAACTCGGAACCCTACATTGGTGCCTGAAGACAAGCTAGCATTGTGTATGGGAGGACCCTATGGAAAGACTTCGTCACATTCTCAATCTGCCAGTACTCCATCTTGGTGAGTACTTATCCAGCGGCCACTGGTGGCAACAAGATGGGAGTGTGTCATGTTGGTAAAGTGTACAACATCTGCAGAAGATAAAAATCTAAGTACTTAGCCGTGTCCCCGGTTATGGACAATACTGAGCAACTAAAGCTTGAAGCTATGGGAAATCTCGACATTCCAATTTCAAAAAGAAAAACTTTTAAGTGACAACAAAAGGATTGAAGCACTTGGGGTGTACCAAGGAGCTCAAGAGATTTTGATAAAAACTTGAAGCACTTGGGGATTTACCAAGGAGCTCAAGAGATTTTGTTAAAAACTTGAAGTACTTGGGGTGTACCAAGGAGCTCAAGAGATTTTGACAAAGACTTGAAACACTTGGGGATTTACCAAGGAGTTCAGAAAGATTTGACAAAAGATCAAAACCATTTTGAAAAGATAGGATAAATTATTGCTTTCTGCAATGAGCCTAAAACCCTACTTAGCCAAATATGCATGTGATGATAGGATCCACTTATTTCTACATAGTAGTGAAACTTGCCAATACAATTCAAATGTATTGACCCTTGTGGCTGTAACTTGTAATGTTGCAGGTTTGATTGATATTAGTGAAGTTGATTGATTAGGATTACAAAGTCTACAACCAACATGTCTGCCTGTGGCAATTTGAAGATGAAGGACCCCATGCTTATAGATTTTCTGCTGCAATGTATTGTGATAGCCAAATGAGCTATGTAAGATGTAATAAACTATGTTATTTCTGGTTATAAAGTTGTATTATGACCTTTGTTTCTTGATATTACATCTTAACTGTGGATGCTAGCTATTGATCCAGGGACTAGCATTATAAACACAGGGATCTCTACCTTATTAAAGGTTGGGAACCTTACACTTACTTGGCTTTCTTCTCTTCCTAGGGAAATGAATAACAAAAGGATCCCGCGAAGGTAATTGAAGCTTCATGTTCCCTTCATGCAAATTGATTAAAGCCTTAATAGTTCTTAATAAAGGACTGCCTAATATGATAGGGGTAGTAGCATCTTCAGGCATGTCAACAATAACAAAATCAATAAGAGCGGGATAGCCTTTACTGTAAACCAAAGTGTTTTCCTTAATGCCTACTGCTTTTTATAGGTATAATCTGCTAAATGTAATTTTAGTTCAGTAATCTCAAAAGATCCAAGATTCAACTTGTTAAAAATACTCTTTGGAATTGTTGAAACACTTGCACCTAGATCACATAGTGCAGCTATTTCATTAGTCCCAATTTTAATCTTAATAGTGGGCTCAAATATATCATCTAGCTTAATAGGAAATTTTTCAGCAATTTTCTTGTATTCTTCTTCAAGCTCACGTACCATTATTTCTACCTGATTAACAAAGTGTTGATACATGGCTTCTTGATTTCCTTCACTTACTGAAATCTTGACATTGATCCTTTTTACAAAATCTTCAACAGTGTAATTTGGTGAAGGAGCATTTCTATAATCAAGTTCTTCAGGCTCCTCCCTTTGGATTCTTATCATCTTGAGCTCTTCAACTGGGTTGGGCTCAACTTTACCTACAAATTTTGCTAGAATAAGAGTTTGACTATAGGTTATCTGACCTAGATGTGCCTCAAAGATCCTTGTTCTTTCTTGGAGGGCTTGTAAATCATTTCTCAAACTAACAACTTGGTTAGATAATTTTCCAAGAATAGCATCATGATTCTCCGTAATTTTGACTAGAATATTGTTTTGCTCATTATGTGAGTCCATAAAAGCTTTAAGAGTTTCTTGGATACTAGTATTGCTTGTTGCCATATTATTATTATTAGAGCTACCTGCAGGACTAGAATAACGTTTTTGAAAGTTTGGATCATAACTCTTCTTCCAAGCAGGGTTATAATCACTACAAGCTATGAAGTCTACTTCTTTAATACTTGGTTCAGGAGTAGTTCTTACCAGGGTTTCCTTACCTTTAACGGCTAATATAAGCTCATCCAACTTAGCATTGAGTTCATCATTCTCTTGAGGTGTGACGGAGTTCACCTTCTTCGTGTTTGATCTTTATACATGCCATTGGGCATGGTTGTCTTTGATATTGTCTAGCAACTGCTTTGCTTTGGTAATTTGTTTACCCATAAATGTTCCTCCAGCTTCAGTATCTAGCATAGACTTAGAAACAGGGTTAACAGCATCATAAAATAAATGGATAATCAACTAGTCTTCCATCCCATGGTTGGGACAGTTTCTCATGCATTCTTTCATTCTCTCCCATGCGAGCGGTAGTGGCTCATGCTCTTCCTGTCTAAAACTAGTAATATTAGATCTGAGTTGCATTGTTTTTGCGGGTGGAAAGAATTTAGTCATAAATAAATAAGTACATTCCAACCATGTTGCAATAGTATTTCTATGCAAAGATAGAAACCATTCTTTTACTCTTCCTCTAAGAGAGAAAGGAAATAAGCGCAACTTGACCGCATCTGGGTCAACATCTTTAATGCGCATCATATCACAAATTTCAATGAAAGTATGTAAGTGCATACATGCATCTTCTACACCAGAGCCTCCAAATTTATTATGTTGAACCAAACTTAAATAGTGGGGCTTAATTTCATAATCTTTAGCAACAATTATTGGCTGAGTAATAGGAGTATGCAAATAATCATTGTTAGGAGTTGCAAACTCGCCAAGCTTCTTTTCAGCCATACTTCCTATATTTTTGTATTTTCTTAGACAAGTACTAATGATGATAAAACAAGAATTAAAAAACTAACCTTTTTTTTTCTTTTTTCAAATAAAAACTGAAAGGAAACAAACAAAAATTAAAAACAAGAATTAAAATTAGCAAGGTTCCTATTAACCTCACTAGGGTAGCTATTTCTTCCCCGACAATGGTGCTAGAAAAAGGGTTGATACCTTCGATCTGGATTATAGATGTAGTATAACTCTTTTTCCCTAGTAGACCTAGGTTTATCAAATCCTGAGGAAGCAGAAGCAAAGTGAGATTACTTAAATGGACCTTCGAGAGTTTTAGAATTCCTATTGCATTTTCACCGGACCAAGAGTTTGCGATCTTGTTGTTGTTGACGATGGAGAGAGAGGGCCTACGGTCTTTGGTTTTCACCAGTAGTTATGCAAAACATCTGATGGGAATAATAGATAATAATAAAGTACTAATGTAATTGTTAGAGCAAGATAAGTGTATGTGGGCAGTGCATCCATGAATGTTATTGCCTCCACAACCGCTTATGGCAATAACCTACTAGTTTCATCCATAGAAGAAAGAGAACTAATGATATGCATAGTGATGTCACCATTAATCCCAAGTAAGTTCCTCACATACAGCCGTACTACCCTTTCTGTCACTAGGGTTCCTATCTTGCAGATCAGTCGTTACTCACACTCCCTTTACCAGAATCAATCCTCGGGGTCTTGGGTACCTGACAAGTCCTTAGATTGAGCCAAGAGAGGGTACTACAATCATCATGTCATACAAACTAATACATGATCCCATCTATGATAAATAACATGCACAAAAGCTACATGGCTAGGCCGAAGCCCTTAGCCTAAGGAGAATTACTCACACATAGAGATGAAATCGACAATCATAAACATTGTAATAGAGATCATAGAGTTGATAATAAATAGTCTTACAATGTCGCCAATTGGAGATGAGATCTACTATTACAAGTGGTGGAAGATGGCTATGGTGGTGGCAGTACAAGGAATGTGTGAGCCTATGACGTTTTGGTAGTGACCGTGAATGAAATCGTCATAGAATTATGACGATTCTACACCAGATGGTTGCAAGTTGTTTGGGAGGGCCAAATCCTTAATAAACTATGATGATTTTGTAAAAAATGTCGTAATTTATGTTGACAAAATCATCATAATTGCTAGACAGATCGAGATATAATAGAAAGACAATATCAACCGTAGGATGTGAACATAATAAACGGATGAGATGATGCACTATGAAAATTTGGTGTGGATCGATGACCTGGCATACATAGAGCGCACACGCGACAAATATTTCATCATCGCGCGCACACTCAGCGGATATTTTGGCGCACGCCAGATCCCCCATCGCCATGACTAACCCTACCCTTATCTCTTACCCTCTGCCACACCACGCCCATCTCCATTCCCCTTCTCCTCCCTTAGCGGATCAACCCTAGGTCCGTGGCCATGGAGAGGGACGAGATCCCACGCCCTGATCCCACACCATGCCCTGATCCCCTCCACTTACAGCGGCGCCCTGATCCCCTCCATTTACAGCGGCGCCCTGATCCCCTCCATCCTCACCTGATCTCCTCCGCCCTCCCAACGAACTACCATCGGATGGGCCAGGGCTTCTGGATGGCCATGGAGAGCAACGAGAAGCCACCCCTGTCCTCAAGGTCGGCGACCTATTCCTCTACCTAGTCCTCAAGGTCCTCAACCCCGGCGCGAATCCTCCTTCGGCGTCTGCAAGGTGTGGAGCTAGCTCATCCTTGGTGCCCGCATGTTCCCCAACGAGCAGGAGTGGTGACCCTCGACGGCCTCCGCCTCGCCCACTTTCTCATGTTTCCTCGCTGCCATCTCGGATGCTGGCCGCACCAACGGATTCGAGGATGCGGAGGTCCTACCCGTGGACGCCAAGGCCGAGCCCATCGACCCCAGTTCCGTGGCCCATGGTAACTCTCCCACTTCCGCCAGCTTCACGTCCACCTCCACCACGAGCGAAGAACCGCCTCAAGCCGTGGAGCACACCGACAAGTCCATCTTCGACGCAGGAGGGCATCTGCGTATGTTCTTCAGTGTTTTCATCGCCCTTTTCTTCCCAACATGTACAGCAAATCTCTCACTCTTTATTTCTTGTTTCCTCTTTCGAGTACAACTACATGTATGCTTTGGTGCTGGTACTTTTATAAGATCTGGCAGAAACATGTCTTCAGCTTAATAGGAGAGCAATTGTATTGTGTTATAAATATAGATCACTTTATTTTCTTTATATTTCTGTGTAACTATGACATAATCTTGCTTAATAGACGATAAGTACCAGATCTGATGATTGCTATGGTATCATATTGTGTCTGTAACACGTTTATGTTTTCTTGACAATGTACATCCGTTCTATGCATAATACAGTGTGTTTGATTGGATTTTTTGCAATTTAGGGTTGTAAACAGTGTTTTTGATACTGTTGCATACTCATTTAATATGATTTGATCATGCATAATTATTCTGCTTCATTATAGGGTTCATAAGCATTAATGTTATTCATTTGCTTTCTATAACTTTGGTATTCATACATATGTTCAGTTTTAATATTAGTAGTACAACATCCTGACATTAATTGATGTAGTTTCATTCCTGTTCTTTCCGTGTACAATCATAAATCATACAACTTCTATTTCTTGCCTTAATTGAAATGACCCTACCATGATGTTTTGTTCTGATATCTAGGTTTCCTTTTGATTCATGACTACTTGTGTGTATGTTCTGCTAGCCCGGTAAGTCTCACAGGCATGCTTAACTATGTACTACTTGAGATGGTTAATACATTGTTGTTCTGTAACTTAAGACATCTTCTACGTGGAGGTGCTCTTGAACTTCTACTTGGAGTACAACTTTTTACTGATTGTACTTTACTTTATTTCCTTGATATAGTCCGGAGATGTTTAATATTACCTTTTGCTTTTGTAGATTATCATTATATGATAGTATTCTCCATGAGCCCTCTATTGACTAGGATTTTCACATGTTACTTGATATAGACTAGGATGTACTTGATATAGACTAGTTGCTCTTGCAAATGTAAACGTTGACACCTCTTTTATGCAGGAAAGTGGCAAAACCTGCTGATGCATGGCAGCATTGAGTAGTGGAGCTGGCTAGGCTAGTGGTAGCTTACTATCCAGAGGTGTCACCGGCAAATATTGTTAAGGGTCTTCAAGTTGCAAGTTCACATGATTGTGTTCACTTTATTCAGATCACCATTTGCAGAATAATTTGCAACCTGCCATCTAATTATATCTTCATTTTTATCTATTTGTAAACTATACCACTATTATTTATTTCTAATGAACCATGCATGTTTTAGCTATTATGCTCTCCCGGGTAAACACCTATTTGTTCATAACTTTGTCCTTATACCAAACTAAAGCACATATGTGATGTCTTGATCTGATTTCCCTTAATGAAAAAATGGGCTCTATTATTTCCTTCGTCATAGTTTTATGAATGATCAAACTTGAAAGCTGTGTTGTCCAACTTTTTTATATCCTGATGTTATTGTTGTGTCTACTCACTAGCCTTAGAGCAGATCATGGAGGACGAAGTGAACATCAGTTTTCCCAATATCACCTCCGCCTTCACCTCTTTCACCTCTCCAGTGGCAAGGTCGGTGACTGCTACATCGACATGCTCAGTGGTAAGGGACTCCAGTCCCATACTCACTCGGTGGTGATTCTACTGAAATAGAAACAGTAGAACTTAGTGATGCTACTGCTACATCTACTTGGGAAATAATAGTAGAATTAATTCCCCAAATGGTTTACTCTAATACGTATTTGTCGGCTGTTGAAGTGGTGATTTTACTAACATATCTCATTGCAGTTGAAGTACTAGTCTATATTCAATAAATGTCTGTTATTTGTCTATTTACCTCATGATACCTTTATCTACCTTTATATCCCTCATATGTTGTGCTACTATTTGGGTGCTGCTATTTTTCATCTTTTACCTACATAATGGTTTCAGTAGACTTACTGTTTAAATAAAGGCTTTAACTTATCAATTCTATTGCTGCTTAACTATAAGGATGACACCTCAATCGATAGTCAGAATGACATGGAGGTGCTCTAGAACTTCTACTTGGAGTATTTTTCATGCAGTTGTCATGTTTGCTGAAATGCTTAGCTTCTACTTGATCAGACTAGAAATGGTTCGAGGAAAGTAGCGAGTCTGAAATATCTAGGTTCCATTGCATAATCGAATTATACAATGTTCAGAAACTAGAAATAACTCTGTTTCTACTCTGTGATTCTGCACATGTGGTCCTCATATTTTGTATAGTTCCTTTGTGATGTTGAAGATATGGTCTGAATATATTTGTATTAGGATCTAGTTGTTTCTCTATGATGTTATTTTATGGTCACCATTTCATGTTACTTTCTGTTTGGTCTCTATGATGTAAGTGATACTGATATCTGTGTAAATTGTATGGGAATGCAAGATACATGATGGGGTCGTGTTGTGCCTTGTCTGCTTCCGCAACAAGCCGCATGCGAGGTACGGGTGGGCCTAGGCGTCGGTGCCTGCGCCTCCTGCTCACCATCGACTCCCGAAGGCGGTGGCCGGGCTGGTGGTGTAGCGCGACCCGACGGGGCGGGATCTAGACGCACTCCACGTGCTGGTCTAGGCTATGACAAGCCCCTCGCCAAGTTCTTCGACACCGATGTCGACGAGTTCATCGCCTCCGACCCCGCCTACGCCCCCAGGTATGTGCCTATCCTACCCTCTCCACCTCAGGTTCTGCTAATTTGTTGCTGCTGCTAGGATTTTGTTGGTGTCGTGTATTATTAAAACTCCTTAATTACTCCTAATTGCAGTTATGCTCATTTGTAGTGTACCTTTCCTATAATCTCCTGCTATACCCCTTCTATGCATTTTTATAAGGTGTCATCCTGTAACAAATTTTCACTCTTTTACATGAGCTGCAGGCTAAACATGAAAGAACTGAAAGCTTCATACTTAGCAAAGAGTTGATATTCATATTTTTGTGGCCGTGGGTGATTTGTACTATAGGATGCTTGTAATATACTACACAGTACTTGTGTAGCTGTTTTCTATTCCTAGGTTATCTGAATTACGTCTGATTGTAATATATGTTAGAATTATTGAATGTGATTTGAGATGCGCTTACCAAAATATTATTTGTGTAATGCATGTGTTTATCGAAATGCTACTTGGGATGTTAAAAGCCACGGCCTAAAAATAGGAGCAGCTTACAATTCCTGGAAAAGTCGATAAAAATGAAAGGAGCTAAGACGGTATGCCCTAAAAATAAAAAGGCCACGGCCCTAAAAACAGAAAGGCTAAAATGTTGGGCCTGGCCCAAGTAGCAACGAGAATTAATAGGAAAATATTAATTGACTGAATAATTGGGCTTGTCCCATATAATTTTTGAAATGGACCGGGCTGATTGTGTGCCACGTAGGATCTGACCTAGCGAGGCCAGTTTGCCCATGACGATATCGGATCGTCCTAATGGTTATGATGATCCAATATCGTCATAGACGATTATGATGATTTCACTAAAATCGTCGTTATAGTTCATTTGCGACGCTCAGCTTTTGACGATTTTAAAATCGTCATAGAATCGTCATAGATGGACTATTGTGACGATTTTGTGACGAAAATAGAGGGTCATATATAGCCAGATTCCTTGTAGTGTGGATAAGGGTTTAGAGATTTAGATCTAGATCTATTCCTCCAGCGTGGCGGCAGGGAGAGTTGGGGATGAAAGAAGTTGTGTTGTGGAGTCAGGCTCTGTTTCTCATCGCCTGAATCCTCTTTTTATAGGGGTCCCTTCACGAAAGTTGTTCTGTTTAACCTAATGAAGTCGGTGCAAACTATATGGCCGGAACTATACGGCGGCGGCCCGTATAGTTGGTCGTTAAGTCTTCTGGATCCTCTTCACGGCTCCTGGTTTCTTTGGCGTGTTGGAAATCTCGTATCTTTGGCATTTATCTAGTGATTCCCATCATAATACGTTATTATCTGCGCAGGCAAAAATATCAAGCAAGGATTGCATACCCCTTTGATCATTAGGCATTAGTGGCAGGAAATAGAGAGATATTTCATCAAATATATGAATAATATCTAGTTTAAATGCGGGCGTGGGTGGCTATATTTCACATCCATCAATCCTTCACGAGGAGGTGTGTGTGAGAGAGAGACGGAGAGGGGGAATTTTATAGGAGGAGAGGGGCTCACCCCAAGGTCCATGGCCGGCGCCATGGTGGCCGCCCCCACCCCTTCCTCCATTCATGTGAATGGAGCTCCCACTCACAAATTGGCTCTCCATTTCCTCCACTCAAAATCCCACTCAAATTCCCATTAAATTTCCACCAAATTTAATGTAATCTCTCATTAAATAAAACTAATTTTATTTATTTATTCAGAATTTTGTCAATTACATTAATTAACAAACATTCACATAAAACCCCTTGTTACTTTTCAATTTCACATGCAGAACCAATTTCAGCAATTTTACCTGAAACAATTCCTGTGTCCCTTGAAATAATTATGGCGCTTTGAAATTCCGGTGTCTAGAACATATTTTCTACAAATGGTGTTGGTATCCCTTAAGTGTGTCACCCTATGGTTCGCGAATAATGCAGACATGATCGAGACCCCTCTCGGATCAATAATCAAAAGCGGGACCTAGAGATCCATACTGACTCCCACACATTCAATGATGACTTCTGTGATCATGAGAACCTTTTATGCTAGGAACTTAATCCCTTTGTCTCGCGATATATTACATGTCCGAGATCCGATCATCGGTATCTTCATACCTAGTTTGATCTCGTTACCGACATGCACTGTTTTCTTGTTCCCGTGATATAACATTCTAGTGATCACATCACTTGCTTGCAAGCTAACTAATATGATATCACCGAGAGGGCCCAGAGTATATCTATTTGTCATCGGTATGGACAAATTCCATTCTTGATCCATGAGCCTCTACATAAAATCTTCGTAGCACTGAACCCACCTTTATAGTCACCCTGTCACGGTGTGACGTTTGATGTTATCAAGATACTCTTCCAGTGTTAGTGATTGACATGATATCATGGTCTAAGGACTAGGATTACTTCGTATGATGTTATAGTAATATAAACACAATGACTTTCATCGTAATAATATACTTCGGATGAATGTTCATCACATCATTCCAACAATGTTGTGACCTTGTTATTAAGAACATCCAATGTCCATGATCAAGAAACCTTGATCGTCTTGTTAATCAACGAGCTATTTTATAAGAGAGGCATAACTAGGAACTTTCTATTTGTTTATTAAACACACATGTATTAATATTTCTGTATTAATATAATTACATCATGCAAAATAAATATCTATCATATACTTGGAATACATATAATAACAACTTTATTATTGCCTCTTAGGGAATATTCC
This sequence comes from Avena sativa, assembly GCA_916181665.1. Lineage (NCBI taxonomy): Eukaryota > Viridiplantae > Streptophyta > Magnoliopsida > Poales > Poaceae > Avena > Avena sativa. The sequence goes on from OV702284.1 coordinate 148,655,956, forward strand.
CTTTAGTATTACTTTTCAACTTCACTGTCGCTGAGGGATAGGCTTCTTCTACTTCATACGGTCTTTCCCACTAGGATCTTAACTTTCCTGCAAAAATCTTATGCCTAAAGTTGTAGAGTAAAACTTTATCTCCAGATTTGAATTCCTTATTCTTTATTTTTTCTATCATGCCATTTTTTACGTTTTCTTTGAATATATTAGCACTTTCATAAGCTTTATTTCTGAGTTCATCTAAAGTATGAATATCTAAGACATGTTTTTCTCCCACAGTTTTAAAATTAAAATTCATAGTTTTAATAGGCCAACGAGCCTTATGTTCTAACTCTAGTGGGAGATGACAAGATTTACCGTAGACCATCTTATTGGTGTCATTCCCATTGGGTTTTTGAACGCTCTACGATATGCCCATAATGTTTCATTTAGATTCATAGCCCAATCCTTCCTTGACTTATTCACTGTCCTGAAGTATAACTTTAATTTCCCGGTTAGAAAGCTCAACTTGCCCACGAGTGGTAAGGTGAGGCTACTCGATGCTCGACTCCATATTTTTTAAGTATCTTCCTAAAAGTACCATTCATAAAATAAGTTCCACCATCAGTAATCAAAAGTCGAGGTACTCCAAACATGGGAAGAATGATGTCCTTAATCATATTGATGGAAGTGGCTGCATCTGCATTAGAGGTGGGTATAGCTTCTACCCATTTGGTAATCGTAGTCAACAACAACAAGAATATGAGCGTAATCGTAAGATGAAGTAAAAGATCCCTTGAAATCCATTCCTGTAACACCCTCGCCTGATAAGGGTGGGTTCATGTGTATAGTGTCAATCCCTGGATCGGTTCACTAGCATACACCGTACAGATGAATACCAAAGAATTTAACAGTGCATCATTATTACATCGAATGATCAAGAATTTGAAATTATTACATAATTCTTAGCTCAAAGCTAGCTTAAATACTCAAGTATCATGCAGAAGCATAAATAAATAATAGGCTCCATCTTTAATTGTGCCACATGCGAAAAACTGTTGAGTGAAGAGTCCCAACCTATAAGATCAATCAGAACAATAAGAATAACCTATAACATAAAAGGTTGCATCCAAACAAGTCGGGTCAATACTTTGAATGTATTGGCAAGTGGAACTATGAGAGAAAGTAACAAGTCTAGTCACTACATGCTTATTTGTCTTGTGGAGTTCAGGGCATGTTTGTAGTATCAAGATAAGTTTATCCTATCATTTTTAAATCATTTAATCTTTCAGCACACAACCCAATTATGTTCAACCGCAAGTTTTATCAATTATGAAGTTGGAATGAGAACATGCCATAGCCTCTAAAATTCAGCAACCCAATCGTCTGTAACCAGGTACATGGCTAAATACTTAGTTTTACACCCTGTAGGAGTTGTACACTTTACCCATATGACCTGGTTGACCCGCTCTTACCATGACACGCATTTTGAGTCATAATAGAGAAGTCCAAGAAGACACAATTCAGGAAGTAGTTCCCCAAGCCCATTCACCGGACCAACCTACCATAATTCACTACAACTCAGGATACGAAGAGATCGGTTCACCACGACCTAATAAGTCCATCCAGCCACCCATAACTCATTGTTATATGGTTGCAGACGTAAGATACCAAAGAAAGACACTAGTCATTTTTCTGAATCCTGGGTGGCCATCCATGAGTGAGATACACGGGTAAACCTTAGACATTGGCCCGGTAACCACGAACCAAGCATTTACCAATTCCACCTAGAGAGTTCGTCAATTAAGTTGTTTCAATTTTCCAGCAGAACACATCCTTTCAAAACATACTTTATCATGGTGTACCCCATCCTCGTCTAAGTAAGAACATATAAGCACATCTAACATACGGTGGCTCGCTAACAAAGAAATACTACGACAATAGTGAAATATAGCATAGCAATAATAGTCCTACACATGTAACTACAAAAACAGAGCTACAATGAATAAGGAAAATAAATAGGACATTTATGTAGCACCATTGCCTTGGTAGTTGTTGGAGTCAAACACAAAGTCTTGAAAATACAGGGGTTACACTCCTCGTAATCTACATGGAACGATAGAACAACATAAACAACAACACATAGAGATAAAAAAATGCAGCATATGCATGCAAACAAGTTAATAAAAGTTTTAGTAGTACATTTATGTTCTCTGATCATTATACCTAGTGATGACATGCATGGAAACAGTGGCAAAGGACGAAACAAATTGTAGGTCAGGCAAAATCTAAAGCATAAAAACCGTCGAGGAAAAAATTCGAAATTGTATCAACACATTAATACTTTATATAATCTTAACTATAATCACTTAGTACAATAGTAATTGCAACTTATTTAAATATAAGTGTAGCCTATAAACTTACTAATAATGAAACTTTAATACCATCTAGAAGTCCTAGGCAATGACACTGCTCTACCTTCTTTTTGAAAATCTTTCTTAATTTCACCAAGATCAAGACTTGTGAATATTCCTCGCTTGATGTAGAACACTATCAAATCATTAAGCCAACTATCAGACATTTTCTTGCATAACTTGGTCTTGACGATCTTCGTAGCTGAGAATGTCATTTCAACTATTACCGTCGCCACCCATAAAAGTAATGCAAACTCAATGAGACGATAAACAGTAGGAAACATGATATATCTTTCAAGTTTAACCATCTTTTTTGCTAGGCCTTCAATATCAATACAAACTCTAAAATCTTTAGTTCTCTTTAACATCCACATTCTCTTTTTTGATAACGGCTTCAACTTCATCTCCAATATCTTCTTCCATTTGTTCGGGGGGACCTAGAATTTTTGTCTCTTTGTCCACTTCTTGCTCTTGCTCTTGATGTACCATAGGGTCTGCAACATTTTGACTCTCATGTGTGTTTGGTTTAGAGTTACTGTCACTAAAAACTGGCACACAATATCTCATCAAAACTGCAATTTTATAATTTACAAATCACAAATTTATCAAATAAGACACTAATATTCTATCCAAATACAAAATTTACAAAAAAATGCACCTTTCCCTCCTTTGCTGGCCCTTCCCCTTTTTGCTCATGCTCGATCTAGCTGCTCGACTTTGTTGTGTTGTTGCCGATTTTTGTTGAATTGCAGAGTCTGGAGAGAACTTGAGATTTGAGAAGTCCCACATTCCATGACATGCGAGTGGCCTACCTGTAGCGCCTGAGTCGTTCCTTCTAGCAAAGATATGGCGCCTAGATGATCCGGCGATTGGGCGCCTTGAGCGCCGCCTCTTGAACGAGCGATCGCCCAGGAACCAGGACTCCCAATTTTCCTCTCGCTCGGTCGCCCGATCATGAGGGGACGCGAGCACGAGTGGTTCAGAATTCAGAGCAGTCCTGCCTCGGCTGTACATGGTACGCCCAAAACTACACGGCCTAATAGGCCATATTCCCCAGGAAAATAAATACAGGAGATTATATTGATCGATATAGGATTAGGATATGTACACTCGCCAAACTCACTGCTACGTAGGTATAAAAATATTTCCGTCGGGAGTTAAGGTAGGGCGGACGCCATACCTCGCCCTACCGAGAGCCTCCCCGCTGCATGGAAAAAATTTAATGCATCAAAACCAATTTATGCAATTTAAAGATCTAGTTAATAGGCTTTTATCCAAAATATTAAGCTTCTATTGTAACCAGTGTTGTTAAATCTGGGCTAAATCTTATTTGAATTAATACAAGGGCCTATTTTATATAATTAATATACCCTAAAAAGAATAAAAGAATCATTCTAAATTTGACTTTAGAATATGTTAAATAATAGTATTAAAATCTACATAAAGTTTGGTAGAAGTTTGAATTCAAATGGTTGTTTGAAATGATAAGAAACCAGCCTAGCTAACCCAGCCCATTAGCCCAGTCCAGCCCACTTCCTCTCTCCCCGCGAGAAAACGTTTCGCACCAGAAACTTAACCCACGCTACCACCGACGCCCGGACCCCACCTCACCCCCCTCTCTCTCGCTGCCACCAGACGCCACCTGCCAGCTCACCTTCTTCCCCACCACAACCAGTTCATCCCCAACCGCGATGTCGTTTGCTGCGTTGATTCCTCTGCTTAAATCATCTTCAATGAACGCATAACTCTCCCATTATCTCGCCCATTTAAGCTCCCATGCCTCCTCTCCCTTTCCTCTCACACTCTGCTGCCAGAGAGCCACCGGGCTGCCGCAATTTTGCTTGTGAACGCCTCTATTCCGACAACCTTCCGGCGATGATTCCGACGGAGCCAACCAGCCCCACTACCCCTCGACCACACGAGCGTTCTCCCCATCGTCCTGCGAACCTCCCAGTACCGCTCGTTTAGCCGCGCGCGCCTCAGACGCTCGGCAATGATGACCCCCCTTGCCACCGTCCACTGCCTCGACTCCGGCGAGTGCCCCAGGTAGCATCTGACCACCCCCTTTCCTCTTGCTGATGCACGCATGATCGCCAACCTCGTGCGCAGCTAACGCAACCCTCATCTTCTCTTAGCGTGGTCCGAAACGTCGCCAACGACGACAGCCCGAGAGCACCGCCGCCAGAAGCTTCTCCGGCGAGCAATCACCGTCATCCTCGAGTGCCTCTTCGCCAACCAAGGACACGACGAGCATCAGCAAGATCACGCGATTCTGGTGAGCCATCCCACTCCTCTTCTCTCCTCCTGTATCGCCGGCAATCTCACCGCCAGAACGCCACCGTCGCGCAGCCGCCGCCAGCGCCGCCCACCTATGGTCGCTGCATCGTGAACCGTTGGATCAAGATCATAGAGATAGGATAGATTGACTTAATCGAACTGGTATGTTCAATGAGAGCCGAGCGCTGTAACTTAAATCCAACGCACCGCGTAGCTCAATCCATACGAATCGGTACCGCCCAATAAGAAATAGCCACGTGGCTCTGAGTGTGATTTAAAAACAGAAACATTTCAATTTGATATGGGAATTTGCAAATTGCATAACTTTTGATCCACACGTCCAAATTTTGCAAATTTTATATCAATGGAATCAGCAAGACATGTAATTTCCGACCATGTACTTTGTATAGTAAATTGCATCTGTTAAATTGGTTGTTTTTGCAGAAACTTGTGTAGGCAAAAATTGAATATAAAATTCATTCTAAAATTATTTTTGTGATAAAATCTTTGGCAAATGGATTTTTTTGAACCTACTGACCATATAAACCAACTTGTGGTTTCAAAAACATAGTTTGTGAGGCAAAAGAATAAACCTTTGAATTAAAGCATTTCTAGTTAAATGAAATTATTGTTTATGTGTTAAAAATACTTTTTGAGAAAAACCATTGGAAAATGTTTTGATTTAAACTCTTTGACCCTAAACACCAAGTTTTAGGATTTAAAAATATAATTGATAAACCCTATAAATTATTACTTTGCAAAAAAGAATTTCCAACAACATAAAATATTGTTTTAGTATAAAAATAGTTTATAGGTGGAACCTTTTGCAATTGGTTTTAATATTAAAAACCTGACCTTAAAAAACTAACATTTGTGTTAGAATTATATTTGGCAAACACTAGAAAATCTTACTTTGATTAAATCATTCCTAGCAAAAACAAAAAAATGATTTAAGTGACCATTTTCACTAACTTAATATCAAATGGTTTTTCCACATTTATAAATGACCTTGCCACTTTTATAAATGACAAATATGTGTTTTAAAATGTTTATAACCTAATAGAAACCACTTTTCCAAATAAAACAATTTTTGGCATGCTTGCATGCATTGCTTTGTTTTTATTATTCTATGTGATGATTGCTTGAATGGTAGATTGAATATTTGCTTGCTTGATTGAATTGTAGTGGAATTTGAAGAGTGTGACAATTGCAAGATCAAGGAGTGAACTTATAATCTCTACCAAAAAGGCAAGTGATGCTTCATACTTTTGTCCCATTATTTTCACTATGCATTAGTGATATTTCTAAGTAGGACTTGCATGGAAATTTTGCTAAGTATAAACCATGCCATGGGAAATCCTAGTAGATGAAACCTTGGTAGAATTATCCTATGTTAAGATTCCTACTACGATCATGCTTAGCTTAGCTAGTAGAAAACAAGGGTGGTTTATGTTCATGCTATGGAATATTTCTAAGTCAAGGACTTGTGTTTTGTTTAATAAAACAACTAAGTGAATGAATCACCTGGGTGGAAAGAGGCTTGATTGGTGGTTTTTGGTTGGGTGGTTACACAAGGTCCATTTCTATGGTTTACCTTGTGTATCTCACTTGTGGATTGCCACCCAGTAATAAAGATATTTGAGATGTCAAATGTTGAGAAGCTTCAAGTGCAGCCACTTGGCATTATGGGATCTGCCTGGATCATATAGGTTGCAATAACTTAGCCAAATGGACAGTTGGTGGTAGGGGATGATAGGTTGGAGCGCGTCCATTCTGGTCTAAGGGAAGGCTTCTGAAAGATCTTGTCTTGGTGAAACCAAGTCTTGTGGGGAAAGTGCACCACCTCTGCAGACTGTAAAATCTAAGTACTTAGCCATGTCCCTGGTAAAGGACAATTTGAGCATTAAGACATGGAAGGTATCAAGAATCTCCTCATCCAAATTTCTAAGTTAAAAACTTGTGGTTGAACAAGGGTGAAGGTTCACCAATTTTTATTGGTGGTTCCTTGGGTGATTTTGTCAAACAAAACTTAGCGTTTTCAAATGATAAGGAAAATCTATTTTGAGCAAAGCAAGCCTAAGCTCCACTTAGACAAATGCATATAGATGATTGTCACCACTATACTACCATAGTAGCACTTGCCAATACAATTCAAATGTATTGACCCTTGTGGCTGTAACTTATTATGTTGCAGGTTTGTTTGATGTTAGTGAAGTATGTTGATTAGGATTACAAGTCTACAACCAACATGATTGCCTGTGGCACTTTGAAGATGAAGGACCACATGCTATAGTTATTTCTGCTGCATTGTAATGAGATAGCCAAATGAGCTATGTAAGATGTAATGAATTATTTTATTCCTGGTTATAAAGTTGTAATATGACCTTTGTTTCTTGATATTACATCTTAACTGTGGATGCTAGCTATTGATCCAGGGACTAGCATTGTAAACACAGGGATCTCTACCTTATTAAAGGTTGGGACCTCTACAGATGGTATCAGAGCACTGTGTTGCCTGTAGGATTGTAACCCTAGGATTGGACAAAACCCCTTAGAAAAATAGGAGTTGTATTTGTTCCAAAACTTATTTACAAACAATCTTGTAAACTCTTTCCTCAATCATTTTGGTTTTAATTCTACATCTCTTCTATTTCAAACTTGATGGACAAAGACCTCAACCATGAGCAAAGGACTTCACCAACTCAAATGACTTCAACATCATCAAGGAATTCAACTTTATTTTCCCCAAGGACTTCAACTTGGACATTACTAAGGACTACAAGTGAGACAAGAAATATTACTCAAGACTTGAAGACTAAGGAAACACAACTTAGAAGGAACCATCATCACCTTTGAAGCTTGTGACCAAGACACAAGAATTTCCCAAGGAAACCATGATCTCATTCAAGAAGAAACAACAAATAAGAATAGAATGATATCAAGTGAACCATATAGTTGGACCACCATATTTAGAATAGATCAAACCCACCAACTTATGTAGTGTAGAAAAAATATTTTGTTGCCTAAAAATGTGCTTGAAACTTGTTGTTTGAGTGGAATGATTGTTTGTGATTGCTTGCACATTTCTTGTGTGAATTGTGATGTGGGTGATTAGAATTATTGCCTTAGAAATCTTTTGCCTATTCTAATCCCAATCCAACCCAAACAGATGACTACTCCAAGAAACTCCAACATCAAGAATGGTGACAACAACAACGAAGAGATGCACATGAGAGAACAACTGCTAGCAAACCAGACCCAGTTGAATCAGTTGATAACTCAGTTTTTAGCCAACAACAATGAGTTAGACCCAACCATGTAAAAGTTTTTGGAAATTCAATCCCAATTGTTGCAAGGGATGACCACTTAAATGATCAACATGAAAGACAGCCTTTCCCAAGGAGATGGTGACAACAATGATGTCAGAAATGATATTGTAGAGGGAACTCAAGCTTGAAATATTTGTGGAGACATGGATCACACTTCCAAAGAGCATGAAGATCAATGCCCTAATTGTGAAGAGAAACATCCACCTAATCAATGCCCCACATCTCAAGCTACCTGCTTCCTATGTGTCCCTATCCAATGCCTCATCTATTCCATAGTTCAACAAAGGAAACAAGGTGGAGTGCATCAACATCTTGTAAACCCCCATGAGGTAACAACTTCTACCAAGAAGGATGAAGACAAAGGAAAATCTCAGCTTGCACCTCCAAGCAATATGACTCACCTTGATGGACAGAAGAAGAGACATATGTATTATCCAAGAAAAAAGATTAAGGAGACAAGGAGACTTTCCCACCTTTGAGGTGAGATATGAAGGGCATGAACTAGAAGAACTCCTAGCCTTGGAGAAACCCAAGAAGAAGAAGTACAAAAGCCAAGTGCAGTGTTGCCATTGCAAAGAGATGGGACACTATGCCAATGAATGTCCAGAGAAGAAGAAGAAGTATAAGGAAATTAGCCAAGTGTGGTGCAACAACTGCAAAGAGCTAGGCCATTATGTATCAACTTGTCCACAGAAGATACGTGAAGAGCTCAACCTTGTTACATGTTACAATTGTGGTGACCAAGGACATTATGCAAGCAATTGTCCAGAAAAGATGAAGCACAAAATATTTCAAGTGTGGAAACAAAGGACACTATGCAGATGTCTGCCCAGAGAAGATTCATCAAGACCCCAAGCAAGCCAAGAAGTAATCTAGTTGGAAATTTTTTAGGGTGGTAGTACCCTAGTTGCCTTGAAGCCAATTTGTCACCCCTATCTTTCCAAAATCTCGAGACGAGATTTCTTTTAAGGGTGGTAGCCTGTCACATCCCAAAATTTTCCAAATTTTGAAATGTGAAAAATAAATCAACAAAATAAATAATTGTTGAAATTTAGGGTGAAAACAAACTTTTGTTTCTAAATGGAAACTTAAAAATCCCATCTTGAACAAACTTTGAATAAAATTTGAATCCAACCAAATTCAAATCAAGTGAAATGCATTCTTCTTAAATGCATCTTGAAATTTAAACACTTGGAAAATAAACCAAAACCCTAAAACCCTAATGGGAGATTTCCAAGATATCTCTAAGACCATGGATTTGATCCATATAAAATTTTTCAACAAATATTTATAAATGATCAAGAATGACAAATGGAAATATTATAAAACCATAGAAATTGATTTCATTCAATTTGGGACCATAGATAAAATCTTATGAATTTAGTAAGATCAGGAAATTAAATTTCCAAAGCTAATAAAGCATCTATCTAAAAATCCATACCAAATGGTAAGTAAATAATCCTAAAGAGATTTAAAAGGATAAACAAATATTAAATAAAATTTTACAAGTTGGAATCACCATTTTTGGATCCTTAAATAAAAAGATATGGTTTTTATAAGCAAAGGAAGAAATAAATAAATAAATAAGGACTATTTTAAAAGGCCAAATTAAAACCTGGCCAAGCAAATAAAATAAAATACTTTTGTTTAATAAAAAGAGTAAAGGATTATTTAAATAAAATCATGAGGATTTATTATTATCCAATTTCAATTAAGTAAAAGACATTTTCATTTTAAATGAACATTAAAAACAAAACAAAGTATTTTAAATAATAATTCAAAGTGTTTTTTTTAAATAAAACCTACTAAAAAGATTTGGTAAAATTTAGATTTCAAATGGAGTTTGAAAACATTAATAAATCTTATTTGAATTAATACAAGGGTCTATTTTAAATAATTAATATACCCTAAAAAGAAAAAAAGAATTATTCTAAATTTGACTTTAGAATATGTTAAATTACAGTATTAAAATCTACACAAAGTTTGGTAGAAGTTTGAATTGAAATGGTTATTTGAAATGATTAAACAAAATCAAAACAGAATAATGAAAACAGAAAAAGAAAAGGTTTCAGAACAAAAAAAATTAGAAGAAACCAGCCTAGCTAACCCAGCCCAGTCCAGCCCACTTCCTCTCTCCCCGCGAGAAAACGTTTCGCACCAGAAACTTAACCCACGCTGCCACCGACGCCTGGACCCCACCTCACCCCTCTCTCTCTCGCTGCCACCAGACCCCACCTACCAGCTCACCTTCTTCCCCACCGCGACCAGTTCATCCCCAACCTCGCTGCCGTTTGATGCATTGATTCCTCTACTTAAATCCTCTTCAATGCATGCATAACTCGCCCAGTAATCTCGCCCATTTAAGTGCTCATGCCTCCTCTCCCTTTCCTCTCACACTCCGCTGCCAGAGAGCCACCGGGCTGCCGCAATTTTGCTTGCGAACGCCTCTGTTCCGACGACCTTCCGGCGACGATTCTGAAGGAGCCAGCCCCACTACCCCTCGACCACACGAGCGCACTCCCCATCATCCTGCGAACCTCCCAGTACTGCTCGTTTAGCCGCGCGCGCCTCAGACGCTCGGCAACGACGATGCCCCCTCGCCACCGTCCACTGCCTCGACTCCGGCGAGTGCCCCAGGTAGCATCTGACCACCCCCTTTCCTCTCGCTGATGCACGCATGATCGCCAACCTCGTGCGTAGCTAACGCAGCCCTCATCTTGTCTTAGCGTGGTCCGAAACATCGCCAACGACGACAGCCCGAGAGCACCGCCGCCAGAAGCTTCTCGGGCGAGCAATCACCGTCATCCTCGAGTGCCCCTTCGCCAACCAAGGACACGACGAGCATCAGCAAGATCACGCGATTTTGGTGAGCCATCCCACTCCTCTTCTCTCCTCATGTATCGCTGGCAATCTCACCGCCAGAGCGCCGCTGCCGCGTAGCCGCCGCCAGCGCCGCCCACCTATGGTCGCTGCATCGTGAACCGTTGGATCCAGATTGTAGAGATAGGATAGACTGACTTAATCGAACCGGAATGTTCAATCAGAGCCCTGCGTTGTAACTTAAATCCAACGCACCGCGTAGCTCGATCCATACGAATCAGTACCGCCCAATAAGAAACAGCCACGTGGCTCTGAGTGTGATTTAAAAACAGAAACATTTCAATTTGATATGGGAATATGCAAACTACATAATTTTTGATCCACACATCCAAGTTTTGCAAATTTTATATCAATGTAATAAGCAAGACAAGTACTTTCCAACCATGTACTTTGTTTAGTAAATTGCATCTGTTAAATTGGTTGTTTTGTAGAAACTTGTGTAGGCATAAATTGAATATAAAATTCATTCTAAAATTATTTTTGTGATAAAATCTTTGGCAAATGGATTGTTTTGAACCTACTGACCATATAAACCAACTTGTGGTTTCAAAAACATATTTTGTGAGGCAAAAGAATAAACCTTTGAATTAAAGCATTTCTAGTTAAATGAAATTATGGTTTATGTGTTAAAAATACTTTTTTGAGTAAACATTGGAAAATATTTAGATTTAAACTCTCTGACCCTAAACACCAAGTTTTAGGATTTAAAAATATAATTTATGAACCCTATAAATTATTACTTTGCAAAAAAGCATTTCCAACAACATAAAATATTGTTTTTGTATAAAAATAGTTTATAGGTGGAACCTTTTGCAAATGTTTATAACCTAATAGAAACCACCTTTCCATATAAAACAATTTTTGGCATGCTTGCATCCATTGCTTTGTTTTTATTATTCTATGTGATGATTGCTTGAATGGTAGATTGAATATTTGCTTGCTTGATTGAATTGCAGTGGAATTTGAAGAGTGTGACTATTGCAAGATCAAGGAGTGAACTTATAATCTTTACCAAAAAGGCAAGTGATGCTTCATACTTTTGTCCCATTATTTTCACTATGCATTAGTGATATTTGTAAGTAGGACTTGCATGGAAATTTTGCTAAGTATAAACCATGCCATGGGAAATCCTAGTAGATGAAACCTTAGTAGAATTATCCTATGTTAAGATTCCTACTACTATCATGCTTAGCTTAGCTAGTAGAAAACAAGGGTGGTTTATGTTCATGCTATGGAATATTTCTAAGTCAAGGACTTGTGTTTTGTTTAATAAAACAACTAAGTGAATGAATCACCTGGGTGGAAAGGGGCTTGATTGGTGGTTTTTGGTTGAGTGGTTACACAAGGCCCATTTCTATGGTTTACCTTGTGTATCTCACTTGTGGATTGCCACCCAGGAACAAAGAGATTTGAGATGTCAAATGTTGAGAAGCTTCAAGTGCAGCCACTTGGCATTATGGGCTCTGCTTGGATTATATAGGTTGCAATAACTTAGCCAAATGGATAGTTGGTGGTAGGGGATGATAGGTTGGAGCGCGTCCATTCTGTTCTAAGGGAAGGCTTCTGAAAGATCTTGTCTTGGTGAAACCAAGTCTTGTGGGGAAAGTGCACCACCTCTGCAGACTGTAAAATCTAAGTACTTAGCCATGTCCCTGGTAAAGGACAATTTGAGCATCAAGACATGGAAGCTATCAAGAATCTCCTCATCCAAATTTCTAAGTTAAAAACTTGTGGTTGAACAAGGGTGAAGGTTCACCAATTTCTATTGGTGGTTCCTTGGGTGATTTTGTCAAACAAAACTTAGCGTTTTCAAATGATAAGGAAAATCTATTTTGAGCAAAGCAAGCCTAAACTCCACTTAGCCAAATGCATATAGATGATAGACACCACTATACTACCATAGTATCACTTGCCAATATAATTCAAATGTATTGACCCTTGTGGCTATAACTTATTATGTTGCAGGTTTGTTTGATGTTAGTGAAGTATGTTGATTAGGATTACAAGTCTACAACCAACATGATTGCATGTGGCACTTTGAAGATGAAGGACCCCATGCTATAGTTATTTCTGCTGCATTGTAATGAGATAGCCAAATGAGCTATGTAATATGTAATGAATTATTTTATTCCTGGTTATAAAGTTGTAATATGACCTTTGTTTCTTGATATTACATCTTAACTGTGGATGCTAGCTATTGATCCAGGGACTAGCATTGTAAACACAGGGATCTCTACCTTATTAAAGGTTGGGACCTCTATAGGATGCTTCACAGAATGCTCATTATGGTGATGCTGCAAGTTTCCACCATGATTAGGCATGGCTTAGGCTAGCGGCCCAGGCGTTTATCTAACACATATATATACTCCATGAACTCACAAGCTCCCCTTTTATTTCACACCGTCGACATCCGCAAACAAAAGAGCAAGGTATAAACTAGATAGGTATCCATAAGTGTTGAAAGCGTTCCCCGTGACAGCACGGTTCTGCTAACTCCCAGCATATAATTTGCAAGTATATAACTTTCATGGACAGGTCACAATGGTTCAGGATTATTAAGTGTAAGGAATAAATTGTGCCATCAAGATCGTGAGAGCTTTACTAACTAACTTGCTCAAAACAGACAAACATTTTATTTGGAAGCAAACAAGGCATATAGAATATGCACTGAAATAGCAAACGATGCTAATAGGTAGGTATGGTGGACACAGTTGGCAATATTCATTTTGGGGAGTTGGAAGCACAAGTAGAGCTCATATTCAGTGCAACTAAAGGCTAGAAAAAGAGAGGGATCGACAAATGAGAGAGCAATAACTGTCATAATCATGCTTGCAACAAAATAGGACGAATTATGGCATGAAAGTGATACAAGAACTCTGAGGCAAAATAAATCATCAAGGCTTACTGACTATTGTTTAGTCATATGCATGCGCGAGCATGTGCCAAGTCGATTTACATGAAACATCCAGAGGAGGATACCACAATATCATACCAAAATATGAATAAAACAATGCAACCAAACATTCATATGACATGCTACAAACTATTAGCAAGCTGGAGCTAATCACAAACAAGCAAGAACTACTAAGCATCCATCAGTAACATACTCCTTATAATGAACAGAATAAGCACGCTCACCATGATAAGTATATGTACAAAAATGAAAAACAAATAGAGTTCGTTACCAGCCTCTTACCACACCTCAAGTTGTCTTAATATTCATTATTACCCTTCACTTGTGTGACTTGAATAATACATGAAACCAAAATCCACTGAGGACGGCTGAACCCTGCAAAGAACTCACAAAACCAAATAAGAACAACAAATATTTTTGGTGTTTTCGATTTTTCAAACAAGCCAACAAAGCAAAAACAAACCAAGCAAAGCAAAGAAAGCAAAATCTTTTTGGATTTTTCTCTTTAAGGCAAACCAAAGATAAAAACCAAAGAAACAAAACAAGAAAAGCAACGAAAATATTTTTGGTATTTTTGTGTTTTTGAGGAAGCAGAAACAAAAATCAAAAAGAAAGCAAAACAATGGATATACAAAGAACCGACCAAACATGATGAATAGATGAGTGTGATGTCGGTATACCTCCCCCCAAGCTTAGGCTTTTGGCCTATGTGGGGCTCAATCCCATGGTGCCCAAGTAGGTGCACCTCCGTAGTACGCTGAGGAGGCTCCCTCATCCTGGGACGAGCTCGAGGACTCCCCTGTGTATTATACAAAGGGGTCGTATGAGGGTGCGTCCCCCTGATAGTGTCCATGGAAGCCAAGAACGCGCATCTTGTTATCCATCTCCTCCTTGGAGCGCGACAAAGGTCCCTGAGAAATACTGAACAAAGCGGTTTGGGGGAGAGGTATATCTCTCTTTCCCGTCAATAAACAACATTCTATAAACCAAGTTCTCATGGGTAGAGCTAGTGGTGACAAAGTGATGTGCCTTCGTGGCAGCAAGATCAAGCCTCTCAGGGGCCAAAACTGTATCAGTTGGATCAACAGCAAGGTCCAAGGCAGTAGCAACACGTGCAGCAATAATTCCCCCATAAATGGGTCCCTTAGCAGTTAAGCAACGATCAATGAGAGAACCAAGATTTTACTTAGTTTCATTGTTGAGCACAGCAGCTAAGAATGCCAAATGATAGTTAGAAATATTACTAGTGTTTTCCCTAATAAGAACACTAGTGGCAAGATAGTAAGCAAAGTACGTGATGGCTGGGATTTGAATATTTCTTATCTTTCCCCTTTGATCTCTACGGTCATCATCATTGGTTATCCCGTGGTAGAGCTCCAACAAATCAGCGGGTTGAGCTGGAATCTTCTTTGCTGACCCAGCTGTACCAAGTCCCAAGGCCTCACAAAATTTCTTCAATGTCATGTTGTAAGACCTGCCATAAATTTTGAAAGAAACATCTGGCTCAAACATGCTGTTAGTAAAGGAGAAACTCTCCAATAATGTTTTAGTGAGCGTAGCATATTGCATGCTCTCATCCTGAATAAGGCTTGTTTGTCCAGCCCTCCGAAACAAGGTTCTAAAATCATCAAGAATCCCAGCAGCCTGCAAAAAGGTTGGGCAAAGAAAGGTGGAAGGGTGAGCATCCCCCTCATCTCCGAATCACGGAGTAATGAGATCCTCATTGTATGAGGGCCTGGCTCGGGGCGATGATCCTAAAGGCCTTACCCTCCTAGGTGCATCACCCTCAAATATCTCTCCAAATGTGTGGTTGTCCATGACCACTCTTTTCTGAAATTTTTAGACAAACATCAAACCAAGTGATTTCCAAGTTGATAAATGATGAGAAA
Source organism: Avena sativa (assembly GCA_916181665.1). Taxonomy (NCBI): domain Eukaryota; kingdom Viridiplantae; phylum Streptophyta; class Magnoliopsida; order Poales; family Poaceae; genus Avena; species Avena sativa. Next base: position 148,671,629 of record OV702284.1, read on the forward strand.
CTACTATAGGAACTTGCTAGAAGGCTACACATGCATCAAAATGAAATCTCTAAGCATAGAACAAGCATGCAGGCTCACACAAGTTGTCACCTATAGCAGCAAAATACTCAAGATACAATATATTTATCACAAATCTAATTGGACAAGTGGAGGAGGCACATGCCAAGGAGCAATCCCTCCAAAAATCAATAGCAAAGAGGGGATGAGCAAGGAGATCGAAAATCGGGAGCAAGAATAGCAGGAACTCGAGCTTGAGCAAGTTTTTCGGTGTTTTTTGGGAGAGAGAAAGAAGATGGCTGGGAGGAGACACTTTGGAGGGGCCTAGGTGGGCCACTGTAACATCCCTAAAATCATGTTTCAAAACTCATGCATATCATCCATGCATCCATGATCATGTAGGGTTCATTTCAAAAATCAATTCAAAAACAGGAGCATATGAGCTCATTATTTTATGTGATCAGCATTAAATCAAATGCTACTCTCCAATGAGAGATTGTTGTTCATGAACCAAACCTTGTTGCCATATTGCTCTCAGATTGTATTGCTTGATTGCTAGGACTTAAACCAAAAATTTCAAAACAAATCTGAGATGAAAACCATTTTCAAAACCTATTTAAAACTAAGTGCTATGTCACTGTTTATTTTATTTTATTCCAAGTGACCAGGCCAGTGCAAAGTGACCACATGTTTTTGTGACCAGAAATATGAATGTTGCACTCTACAAAAATCCTGAAATGGTTTGAATTCAAACAGCTTTTGAAATCATTTGAAAATGAATTCTGAAAATGCAAATAGAAATAGAAAAGGAATAAAGAAAAGTAAAAAGGCTGGCGCCAGTTATCTATCCCAACAGCAGAACCAGCCCATTTAGCCCACCCGGGTTCCCCTTTTCTCTCTCTCACTCGTGGACAAACCCACTGGGTCGCTGACAGCCTGGACCCATCCCCACACCTTTTCTCTCGCTGACGACTGGGCCTCACTGCCGCATCACCCTTCGTCCTCAATCAGCGCCGACGACCACCTCGCCGCTGCCGTTTCCCCCGCACTGATGCCGCGCGTAAATTGCATTGATACGGCTAGAGATTTCCGCCCTTGTTCTGGCTACATAGACCACACCCCTCGCCGCTCATTTCCCCTCACCTAGCACCACCACTCCGCCATCGGGCTGCACGAATTCGAACTCACTCCACCGTAGCACAGACGCACTCCGGTGACTAATCCCGGTGAGCTCCGACCGCCCCCCTGTCTCTGGTTCAAACCAACGTGACCAGCGTGTCCTTGCGCGTTCACTGATGCCTTCTGTTTGCTTTCTCGTGACCCAGAACGACGTCTTCGTTCACGCCCGCAAACACCAGAGCCGCCGCTCGTCTCCGACGTGCAATCCAGGTAAAACGCGACCACCCCTTGCCTTCCCTTCGATGCTATCATGATCGCCGAGTCCTTGCGCACCTCCTAATCCATTTGGCTCATTCTAGGCCGACACAGAACCTCGGCAACATCTCCGTCCACAAGCACCAACGCCGCCAGCAACTCCGACGAGACCCTGCCGCTGCGTTTGTATGCCCCTTGACTAGCCACCGCCATGTTGAGCTTCAGCACACCATCGTGAGTCTGGTAAGCATCTCCGACGACCCCAGAACCCCCTGTAGCCACCGCGCCGCCGTGTACAGAGCCGTCGCCGCCTGTCGCCGCCGCTAGCGCCGCCACTGGATGGTCAGATTGCTTAGGATCGTTAGATCTAGATCCAGTGGATACGATAGATCCTAGGCGAAACGGTAAGATTAGATCTGGGCCGCGCATTTTAGTCAGATCTGACGGCTCACAGACGCGATCCAGCGCGAAGAGGTATCAACCAATAGGATTGCGTCGCGTGTCTGTTAGTTTGTTTTAAATTTCTGATTTGAATCTATTAGATGTTTAAACTTGTTTTAATCATAACTTTTGATTCCCACGTTCAAATTTGATAAATTTTATATCAATGGAATCAGGAGAGAAAGCCCTTTCCAATTATGCGATGTGTTTAATGTTTTGCTTCTGTTAAAATGGGTGTTTTTGCAGAAACATGTGTAGGCATAATTTGGATATAATAATTATTTGAGAAATGATTTAATGTTCAAATAAAGTTTGTTTGGCAAGTTTTGAACTTGTTTATGAATCAGTACTGTGCACTTGCATTGTTTTGTGTAGAAAATCATCACATGTCATATTGCATGCATTCATATATTTTTGCTTGTATTTATTTTGTATGTGATTTGGTGTTATCATTTTATGTGTAGATTTTAGTGCAAATAGTGATTGTGATTGTGAGGATTTTAGCTACTCTCCAAACTACCAAGGCAAGTGGTGCTTCATGATTTTCTCCCTATGTTTTACAACTATGCATTAGAAATATTTTGCTAGTCTTGCATGGTTATATTTTGCTTATATGCTATGCTTGGGAAATCCTAGTAGTTGTAGAATTGCTAGAAATTTCTAAGTTAAAGATGCTTATCTATGCCATGCTTAGCCTAGCTAATAGCAAACAAGGGTGGCTATATGTTCATGTAGGGATTCGTAGCATGGAAAACAAAAATTTTCTACCGCATACAAACAAACAAGCCAAGATCTATCTACGAGATTGTAGCAACGATCGATAGAGGAACTCACCCTCGAAGATTCCAAAGCGGTTAACGAGAGAAGATTCTCGTGGATGATGTAGTCGAACACTTCCGATCTCAAGATCGCGTAGACGATCCTTCCGGCGCTGCGTTCCGGTAGCGCTTCCGCAGTCGGTCACACGTTCGGTACTCGATGAAGACCTTCCTCTCCCTTGTTCCAGCAGGCAGCGGAGGTTGTAGCACTCTCCTCGCGATTCCGGCAGCACGACGGCGTGGTACCGGAAGTAGAGGGGAGATCTCGCAGGGCTTCGCCTTAAGCCGGAGCGAGTATGGTGGACTATGAGAGAGCCTTGGTGATCTAGGGTTTAGACACACCAATTAGAAGGGGCTAAACCAGCGGCTAGGGCAATTAGAAGCTCTAACTCGGCGGCTTGGGAGAAATCCCTAGGCTGTGGCTAGGGTTTAGGTTTAGAGGGAGGCAACTTGTGTGTCTAGGAGGGGAGCCCTGCCCCTCCTTATATAGGTGGAGGGAGGCGCCGGCCAAGGGGAGGGAGTCCCTCCCCAACTCGGATCCCTAGTGGGCCGGCGGTGGAGGAGGAACTCCTCCCCAACTCGGTTTCCCACTTCTTCTCCACTTTCCAAAATAGCCGTTTGACTTTTCAAATTGGCGTTTGACTTTTCAAACTAGGATTTGATTAAACCCTTTATTTTGTACAGCGATGACACCTAGTACATGATGCAATCATTCCAACTTGCAATGACACATTCATGTACCCTTCCCCTCCGGAGTGCCCGACATTCCGGAACCTTCTAGAACATTCCCGATGAAAACACCGGAATCATTCCCCAACTCCGAAACAGGACTTTCCTTATATGAATCTTATTCTCCGGACCATTCCGGATCTCCTCGTGATATCCCGGATCCCATCCGAGACTCCGAACAACATTCGGTCTCTTACTCATCATTCCATAACTACTCAACAACATCGAATCCTTAAGTGTGTCTCCCTACGGTTCGTGAATTATGCGGACATGATCGAGACACTTCTCTGAACAATAACCAATAGAGGAATCTGGAAATTCATATGGCTCCCACATATTTCTACGATTACTTTGCGATCGAATGAACCACTTACATATGATACCAATTTCCCTTTGTCTCACGATAGTTTACTTATCCGAGCTTATGATCGTCGGTATCTCTGCATACCTAGTTCTACCTCGTTACTGATAAGTACTCTTTTCTCGTTCCCGTGATATGTGATCCCTTGTGAGCCAGTCACATGCTTGCAAGCTAATTGGATGACATTCCACCGAGAGGGCCCAGAGTATATCTATCCGTCATATGGATGGACAAATCCCACTCTTGATCCATGTGTCTCAACCGACACTTTCCGAACACTCAATGCCACCTTTATAGCCACCCAGTTACGGTGTGGTGTTTGATGTCATCAAAGCATCCTTCCGGTTAAGGTGATATGCATGATCTCATGGTCGAAGGAATTAGGTTACTATGTATCAGAAAGCTTATAGCAAATGAACTATATTAAATGACTTGATCTTTATGCTACGCTTAACTATAGGAGTATGTCCATCACATCATTCTCCTAATGATATGACCCTGTTGTTAATAACATCTCTATGTTCATGATCAGGAAACCATGATCATATATTAACCAACAAGCTAGTTTAACAAGAGGCTTTACTAGGGACTCTTTTATGTTTACAAATCACACAAGTATTAATGTTTCCGGTTAATACAATTATAGCATGGTATGTAAAAATTTATCATAAGTATGAAGATATGATAATAACCACTTTATTATTGCCTCTTGGGCATATCTCCAACAGTCTCCCACTTGCACTAGAGTCAATAATCTAGTTTCAAACCTTTGTGTATTCAACACCTATGGCTTTCCGGTGTTGTATGTACACGATTGCTAGTGGTCAACTGATCTCCGGATCTGACACTTCCAGGTCCGTGTGTAATTGCATGTCTTTGCGTCTCTACGCATCACTCATTCTCTAATGAGATGGCTTCGTACAAATTTGGTCCTTTGGTGTGTCCTTTAGTTCTTTGGGGTTAAAAACATGTATTGTCGTACAATATATCTTCATAGTATTATCCCACTGTGAACTACACCTAGTTTGATAACAAACTACTTGACACAAATGCCCTCTTTTGCTGCTAAAATAGCAGTCATACACTTAGCCTTTTGTTGTAGTATCTGTCACAATGTCTTTAACTTTGGAACTCATCCAAATCCATTATGGAACTCACTTTCCATTATATTGTGCCACCCTTGGTTTAGATTGAGATAAACTTAATTTGTACTTTGTGACAAAACTAGTATCAATGTAGTACTTTTACAATGAACTAACCATCTGTTTGTCACTTCTACAAATAATATACTCTTAGTTCTTCCAAAAGATCATAAGAATATTCTTACTATTGTCCAATGATCATCTTATGAATCATTCTGGTATATGCTCACAACATTTAGAGCATAGGACATATCTGGATTTGTACATATCACAGTATGATTGATATAAATACTCTTTGTGATCAAGTATCAATCTATACTTGAATCTTGTTTCACTTACCAAATTTCAATACATTTGAATATATCATCAATATTGAACTCATTCAATCCTTTCTGTGTGACAAGAAACTTTCTTGTAGTTTCTATATTGAACTCATTCAATATCTCGTCTATGCACTTCTGGCACAACCATATTAGCGTCTATTCATGCCAAATATTTGGGTTTTGCCTAAGTCTTTCATCGGGATGAAATTCTTAATATGTGTTAATAAAAGATACATCTTTTCCAATCAACAATATGTCCTCCACATAATGTATTAGAAATATGTCTTAGCGCTCCCACTTAATTTCTTGCAAATGCAAGCATCTTCATTGTCTCTGATGAAATTAAACTCTTTTAACAGTTTCATCATAGTGAAGATTCCAACTCCGCGATGCTCACTTCAACCATTGAAGTTTACATATGCTTTTAGCATCCTTTGAATTAACAAAACCCTTTGGATTGTGTCATGCACACGTCCTAGGTAACCCTTCTATTAGAAGAACTTGTTTTGTTTATCCAACTACCATATAACAAAATTATATGTAGTGGTTGCTACACTAATCCGTCTAGACTAAATATCACTATGAAAGATCAAATCTTATCATAGTCAACCTTTGAACATTGTTGTGAACTTTTTCCCAACATGTCGACTATTTCATAGATGTAAAACATCCATGTCTATTTCTTTATAGATCCAAACACGACTGTAAGGTCTTACACCTTTCTCGAGGGTCCTTCAAGTTCAAAACTTGATTTCTCATGTATGGAACTATCACGGATTTTATGGCTTCAAGCCATTTGACGGAGTCAGGGCTCATCATCGCTTCTTTGCATGTAGTCGGATCATTATTGTCAAATAATGATTTAACTCTCAAATCTTGGTATTCGATTGTTTACCCGACCTACTTGTTTTAATAGGAACTTGGATCTCCGTGACCACAACCTTTGAGGCACGTGAGCCATGAGCATTATCGCTGCCTCCGGAACACTTTTCGGCGCTGCGCAACTCTGCACATATAGCTAAGGTTCTTTTAACCTTATCAAAGTTCTTTTGACCTACCACTTAACTTTTCACGAAAAAATTCCTTCTCTAAGAAACTTGACGTTCTAAGCGACAAACATTTTTGTCTCCGATGTTATGGAGGAACAGTTATTCGAAATAACATACAAAGACAGGTTCATCCGACTTTGGTTGCAAACATCTTTCTTATGCATAGCATACCAATGTTTAAGAAAGGACAACTTGGGTTTTATCCCAAACCATAACTTTATATGGTGTCATTTCAACGGATTATGATGGAGCTCTTTTCAGTGGAAAAACGGTAGTCTCTAAAGCTTTTAATCTTTAAAATATAATGGCAGTTTTATGAATTATACCTTTGATCTTACCATGTCAAACAAGGTTTAATTACATATCTCGAATGCTCCATACTCTTATGGTGTTTCGGGAAAATGCAAATCCACGGAACGATTCCTTAAATCTTAGGTATTATGCTAAACTTGTAACTCAAATATCTTCCTTTATGATCTTATCATAAACTATTTATATTCTTGTTACAATGATTTTGCACTTCATCTTGAAAGTCTTTGAACTTCTCAAATATTTCACACTTCATCCTTATTAAGTAAATATTCATATATTCACTCAAATTTTCGGAGAAAGCATATGAAGTTGAAATCCATCGCTCTTGACTACACATAATGGACTTCGTACAACAATATGTACAAGTTCCAATAAGCTAGTCATTCGTTCCCTTTTGGCCTACGAACGAAGTTTTAATTATCTCTGGGAAAGTTTCACAAGCGTCATGTGATCAAAAATCAAAAGACTCCAAAATTCCATCCACATGGAGTTTCTTCATGTTTTCTTTCCAATATAATTTAAACGGCGATGTCACTTCCTAAGTGATCTTTCAATCAATTTGTCTTCACTAGTTTTATGGATGTGATTTCTCCAACGAGATTTGCGAATCCATCTTTTATGGATTACGGCAATTATTTGAACAACCCTTTTGTTCTCATAATACCTGATAAAACAAATCTTTGAAGGCAAGCTTTGATGTTTAACGAGCAACACAATAACCCTTTATTTGTTCTCGATGAACATCATCACATATTCTTTTGCTATTTACTTAGGCCACTGTAGTTCATGAATTCTGTTGTTTCGTATGACGATTCACACCAACAAATTCAGTATCAAATACTTGAGAACCACATTGTTTAATAATCAAAGAATATATCCATAACATGTATATCATCTATATACTTAAACTTAACAATTCTAGTCTTTTCTTTTCTGCCATATATTTATGAGATTCTCTTTCAGTATTTCCTTCTGTTTGAAAGAATCTATCAAAATCAATAGTGGAGTCATACATATGACACATAGTCCAAAGCGTGTATAGTTAAATACCAATGTCTTTGGACTTGCACTTTGAAGTAGATCACCATTATCAAATGTTTGGTGTTCTTTCAAATTCCTTTCTTTAGTAATCTCTTGGTGCAGTAAACATTTTACCTACATCAAATATTCACGCTCATCATGGATTTATCCATGATCAAGCTACTTTTAGCTTGTAAAGATGAATCACGAGTATAATGTTGCTCTCCAAAACCTTTTGGTGGATTAGGACAACTAGTGTCTCCAACCTTTTGCAAATTCTCATCAAATATGAGAACATGACTTTTGCCATATTATACTCTATCATGTTGTAACCAAAACTTCATTTCAGATATCACAATATCTTCCACACATCATGGTTTCTGAAACAACTCTTTCAGATCCTAGATAACCTTGATATTAAGACAATCCTTTGAATATCAAGAATCATGGAGACAAACATGATACTCATACACCAACTCTTGGAATTGTCACTCTTGTTTTAATACCAATTATTAAACTTCATGGAGTAACCGAAACTTACTGAAAGTTTGCAATAGGACTTTTAAGCTTTAGATTAACACTTCAAAACAATACGATACCAGTTCGTAAAGTAACTAACCAGAATTCTATAGTTCTATCATCTCAATTAAAACTAAGCGCAAGGTGGTAAACGGATGCCAATGACTACAACAACTATGCAAATTCACTTTGATTTAATTTATGATAAATAGTGTTCAACTTTAATCATATTGCCGCTGAACTCCCACTCAAAACAATATCCCTCACATTGTTTTAGTGATCACACGAACCAAATCCACCACATCAAAACCGATCATCACGAGAGTTGATGTAGCTTCAATGGCGAACAATCAACATGTTCATCATATCTACTATATGACTCATGCTTTACCTTTCGGTGATCCGTGTTACGAGATCATGTCTGTACATGCTAGGCTCATCAAGATCAAACCTTAGCTTCCGCATGAGCAAATCTGGCTTGCTCACGTTGTATACACTCGCAGAATCTAACACACCCGATCATCACGTGGTGCTTCGAAACAACGAGCTTTAGCAACGGTGCTAACTAAGGATGAACACTTTAAAACTTGAAATTGTGTCCTTGAGGGATCATCTTATAATGCTACCATCGTTAACTAAGCAATACAAGATGCATAAAGGATTAACATCACATGCAATTCATAATATGTGATATGATATGGCCTTTCTTCTTTGTGCTTCCGATCTCCATCTTCAAGCACGAACATGATCTCCATCATCACCGGCATTGCATCAAGGTCAATGACGCTGCTCCATGGTTGTCGTCCACCAGCTTCAACTATTACAACTACTTTGAATAGACATGCGGGTCTTAACAGAATTTAAAGACAACCATATGGCTCCTTCCGGTTGCCAACTTACAATAAGGAACATTGCATACATCATATATAATCACAATCATGGCCATATCACATCACTGCACACCCCTGCAAAACAAAGTTAGACGCCTCTAATTTTCTTTGCATATTTTACGTGGTTTGGGGCTTTCAATAAGTGTCGCTCTAACTTACGAACAAGAACCACAACATTGATACTAGTATTGTCAATCACCCATTGTAAATTGAATCTTAACTATGTTGGGAGAAACAGGCACCCGCAAAGCCACTTATGCAATACAAGTTGCATGTCAAGCGTGGAGCAAGTCTCATGAACGATGTCATGTAAGGTTAGCCCGGGCCGCTTCATCCCACCATCCCGCAAGATGCAAAGTACACAAGAAGCAATCGACAACAAAAACAACAATGCCCACAATGACCATTGTGTTCTACTCGTGCAACAGATCTACATATAGACACGGCTCTGATACCACTGTAGGGGTTCGTAGCATGGAAAACAAAAATTTTCTACCGCATACAAACAAACAAGCCAAGATCTATCTACTAGATTGTAGCAACGAGTCGATAGAGGAACTCACCCTCGAAGATTCCAAAGTGGTTAACGAGAGCAGATTCTCGTGGATGATGTAGTCGTACACTTCCGATCTCAAGATCGCGTAGACGATCCTTCAGGCGCTGCGTTCCGGCAGCGCTTCCGCAGTCGGTCACACGTTCGGTACTCGATGAAGACCTTCCTCTCCCTTGTTCCAGCAGGCAGCGGAGGTTGTATCACTCTCCTCGCGATTCCCGCAGCACGACGGCGTGGTACCGGAAGTAGAGGGGAGATCTCGCAGGGCTTCGCCTTAAGCCGGAGCGAGTATGGTGGACTATGAGAGAGCCTTGGTGATCTAGGGTTTAGACACACCAATTAGAAGGGGCTAAACCAGCGGCTAGGGCAATTAGAAGCTCTAACTCGGCGGCTTGGGAGAAATCCCTAGGCTGTGGCTAGGGTTTAGGTTTAGAGGGAGGCAACTTGTGTGTCTAGGAGGGGAGCCCTGCCCCTCCTTATATAGGTGGAGGGAGGCGCCGGCCAAGGGGAGGGAGTCCCTCCCCAACTCGGATCCCTAGTGGGCCGGCGGTGGAGGAGGAACTCCTCCCCAACTCGGTTTCCCACTTCTTCTCCACTTTCCAAAATAGCCGTTTGACTTTTCAAATTGGCGTTTGACTTTTCAAACTAGGATTTGATTAAACCCTTTATTTTGTACAGCGATGACACCTAGTACATGATGCAATCATTCCAACTTGCAATGACACATTCATGTACCCTTCCCCTCCGGAGTGCCCGACATTCCGGAACCTTCTAGAACATTCCCGATGAAAACACCGGAATCATTCCCCAACTCCGAAACAGGACTTTCCTTATATGAATCTTATTCTCCGGACCATTCCGGATCTCCTCGTGATATCCCGGATCCCATCCGAGACTCCGAACAACATTCGGTCTCTTACTCATCATTCCATAACTACTCAACAACATCGAATCCTTAAGTGTGTCTCCCTACGGTTCGTGAATTATGCGGACATGATCGAGACACTTCTCTGAACAATAACCAATAGAGGAATCTGGAAATTCATATAGCTCCCACATATTTCTACGATTACTTTGCGATCAAATGAACCACTTACATATGATACCAATTTCCCTTTGTCTCACGATAGTTTACTTATCCGAGGTTATGATCGTCGGTATCTCTGCATACCTAGTTCAACCTCGTTACTGATAAGTACTCTTTTCTCGTTCCCGTGATATGTGATCCCTTGTGAGCCAGTCACATGCTTGCAAGCTAATTGGATGACATTCCACCGAGAGGGCCCAGAGTATATCTATCCGTCATATGGATGGACAAATCCCACTCTTGATCCATGTGTCTCAACCGACACTTTCCGAACACTCAATGCCACCTTTATAGCCACCCAGTTACGGTGTGGTGTTTGATGTCATCAAAGCATCCTTCCGGTGAAGGTGATATGCATGATCTCATGGTCGAAGGAATTAGGTTACTATGTATCAGAAAGCTTATAGCAAATGAACTATATTAAATGACTTGATCTTTATGCTACGCTTAACTATAGGAGTATGTCCATCACATCATTCTCCTAATGATATGACCCTGTTGTTAATAACCTCTCTATGTTCATGATCAGGAAACCATGATCATATATTAACCAACAAGCTAGTTTAACAAGAGGCTTTACTAGGGACTCTTTTATGTTTACAAATCACACAAGTATTAATGTTTCCGGTTAATACAATTATAGCATGGTATGTAAACATTTATCATAAGTATGAAGATATGATAATAACCACTTTATTATTGCCTCTTGGGCATATCTCCAACAGTTCATGCTATGAATAAATATTTCTAAGTCTTTGGATTATGTTTTTGCTTAATAAAACAACTAAGCGAATGAAACACCTGGGTGGAATGGTTGTGAATGGGTTATGTTGAGTGGTTACACAAGGCCCATTTCTATGGTTTACCTTGTGTATCTCACTTGTGGAAAGCCACCCAGGAACAAAGGTATTTGAGAGGCCAAATGTTAAGAATCTTCTAGTGCAGCCACTTGGCAAAATGGGCTCTGCCTGGATCATATAGGTTGCAATAACTTAGCCATTTGGACAGTTGGTGGTAGTGGGATGATAGGTTGGAACGCGTCCATTTGGTCTAAGGGAAGGCTTCTGAAAGGTCCTGTCTTGGTGAAAATCAAGTCTTGTGGGGAAAGTGCACAACCTCTGTAGATGGAAGAATCTAAGTACTTAGCCATGTCCCTGGAAAAGGACAACTTGAGCATCAAGACATGGAAGCTATCAAGAATCTCCTCATCCCAATTTCTAAGTAAAACTTGTGGTTGAACAAGGGTGAAGGACCCCAATGTCTATTGGTGGTTCCTTGGGAAAAGTTTTTGACAAAGAAAAACTTAGTGTTTTCAACTAATAGGCAAAACCTATTTTGAGCAAAGCAAGCCTAAGCTACACTTAGCCAAATTGCATATAGTATCTAGTCCACCAATATTATACTAAGGTATCACTTGCCAATACTATTCCAATGTATTGACCCACTGTGGCTGTAACTTGTGATGTTGCAGGTTACTCTGATGATGATTAGGAGTCATGAGTCTACACTCAACATGCTTGCCTGTGGCACATGAAGATGAAGACTTATTTATCTTATTACTTATTTAAGCTCTTGTACTAGGCCTGTGGCCATGGAGATGTAAAGACTATGTTGTCTCTGGAGTGACTGTAATAATGACCTTTGTTTCTGTGTACTTCATCTTAAACTGTGGATGCTAGCATTGATCCAGGGACTAGCATTGCAATCACAGGGATCCTTTTCCTTTATAAAGGAGGGATCTTACAGCCACACCCCACCCAGGCGCCACCTGTAGGGGGGCCGCTCCCACCATGGGTTTGGGTGCCTGGGGTGGCCCCTGGGTCACTCCAGGTGTCCTTCTGCCCCTTTTTTCGAGGAAAATATTTATTTTGAATTTTCTGGGATTTTTTGGGAAACTTTATTTTTGGCCAATTTTCAGGGTATGAAAATTGATTTTCTCGCAGAAACATTTTTTTTAGAAGAAGCAAAAGTAAACCAAAAGCCAAACTACAGAATCTCTAAGACACTCTAACAAGCAAACAACTAACAAAACCAAAGCTAGCAAAAGAAAAGGCAAAGACTAGGAAGGAGAAAAGTAAAAGAAAGCAAGTATAACCACAGTGAAAACATTATTTTGTTCATTAAAATCCTTTTGTTAACAAGGTTGATCAAGTCTTGTTACCAAAACAATCTTACATGTAACAAAAATTTGCATTCCACATGGTGATTATGTTACCTCATACTTGATAGAAATAGTCCCAATCATAATAGTTTCAAAATTTTCTTGTGGAATGGGACAATATATTTCTCCAACCTTGATGCTCTCAATATTTTCAATAAAATTCAGGCAATAGCTTTTAGCAACCTTCTTGGAGAAATAAACAGTATGCTCTTTGTCATTAATATTGAATGTTACTTTCCCTTGATTGCAATTGATGACAGCACCTACAGTATTAAGAAAAGGTCTCCCAAGAATAATAGACATATTATCATCTTCAGGCATTTCAAGCACAACAAAATCAGTTAAAACCAAGCAATTATGAGCCACTTGAACAGGAACATCCTCACATATACCAATAGGAATAGTAGTTGACTTATCAGCCATTTGCAAAGATATATCAGTTGGTATCAACTTTTCTAGCTGGAGTCTCTTATAGAGAGAAAAAGGCATAACACTAACTCCAGCTCCCAAATCACATAAGGCAGTTCTAACATAATTATTCTTAATAGAGCAAGGAATAGTTGGTATACCTGGATCACCAAGTTTCTTTCGAACCTTACCATTGAAGGAATAATTAGCAAGCAAATTAGAAATCTCCTCATTAGGATTCTTCCTTTTATTAGAGACAATATCATTCATATACTTTGAATAAGGGGGAAACTTAATAGCATCAGTCAAAGGAATTTGCAAAAATAAATGTTTCATCCACTCACAAAACTTGTTGTGGTGTTCTTCCTCCTTTGACTTGTGTTTCTTACCTAGAAAAGGCATAGGTTTCTGCACCCAAGGTTCTCTCTCTTTACCATGTTTATTAGCAATAATATCTTCCTTAGTGTACCTAGTGTTCTTAGTGTGCTTCTCAGGTTATTCCTCACCTTCCTCCTCATCAGGAGCATCATTATTACCATTACCACTCGCGGTTTCAGCATCAGAGACAGATATACTATTAGGATCTACAACAAGTTCAAGTGGTTCCTCAACTATCTTGCTATTATTTTTCTTTCTCTTATGAGGACTACCACTACTTTCACCTTGTTGAGAATCATGCTTAATTCTTTTAGGGTGTCCTTTAGGATATAGAGGATCTTGAGTAGCTATACCACTCCTAGTACTAATTCCATAAGCATGTTTATCTCCTGAGGCATTAACTAGCATATCTTTTTGTACCTTAGCAAGTTGATCAAGTTTGTTTTGAACCATTTGAAAGTTTTTACAAAGCATTTTAATATCATTAGAAGTCCTTTCCACAATATCTTTCAACTCATTGATAGCTCTAGAGTTTTCCAATAAATGATTCTGAACTTGTTTTTATTAAAATTACCTTGCTTAACAATAAAAATGTCAAGTTCCTCTAAACATTGATGAGGACCATCAGGAATATCACCTTCATCAAAGTGTTGGAGAGAGTGTACCTCAATAGTAGATGAGTGGGGAATTGTCTTACATAATTCTTCTATAGGAGGTATATTCTTCACATCTTTAGCTCTAATACCTTTCTCCTTTAGACACTTCTTAGCTTCCTTCATCACTTCATCATTTAATGCAATAACTCCCCTCTTCTTTGGTGTTGGTACTGGAACTGGTTCAGGCACAACTGGTTCAGTAGTAATAGGCTTAGGTGTATTTAACTCAGTTGAAGTCCAATCATCATAATTCTTGCTTATCTTAGCCATTAATTCTTTAGCATCTGTAAGAGTTCTTTTCCTGAAAACACAATCAGCAAAGCTATCTAGGTATGTCCTAGAATCATCAGTTAGTCCATTATAATAAATATCAAGAAGCTCATTCTTAGGTAATGGACACATAGGATGTGCATGAATCAAGGCACAGAACCTTGTCCATGACTTAGGCAATTTCTCTTGTTCTCCCTGTTTAAAATCAAAAAGTCACTGCAAAGCAGCATGTCTAGCACTGGGAGGATAATATTTTTGGAAGAAAAAAGCAATCAAACAATCAGGGCTATCAATGGAACCAGGAGGTAATCTATTAAACCAAGCCCTAGCTTCTCCTTTTACTCAAAAAGGGAAGATCTTTGTAATAAAGTACTTGCGCATCTTAAAGTCATCAGAGAATAAAGCACTCATAGTGGAAAGCTCATTTATATGAGCCATAGCACTCTTATTTTCAGTCCCACAAAAATGTTCTTTCTCAACAATGTCTAAGTAGGATAAATCAAGAGAGAAATCATAATCTTTATCTTTAATATCTATGGGAGAGGTAGCAAACTTAGGATCAGAGGACAACTTAGGAATAATAGTACATCTTGCAAGGAGACTCTTAATAACACTAGTACCATGTGTGTTTCGGCACTCTTCAACAAATTCATTAGTGAACTCAATGTAACCATCATTAATATCATAACTCTCTCTAGACTCAGGTGAGCTAACAGGTGTAACAGTGTCTTCACTAGGAGTTTCAGTATTTCCTAGACTAGCCATAGTAGCATCTAGGAAAGGACCTAATGAACCACTCGCATCAAGCACAGTAGAAGTAACATCATGAGCATCAAAAGTAGTTTTAGATTCAGCAGTAGTAGCAGTGTGTGTAACATGGTATGTGGTGGTGGTGTAACAAGCTTACTTATAACATATAGTGAATCAAGAGCAACAGAGGTGTTTAGGACTGTACCTCTTCTTATAATGGATGGTAAAATAGGAAAATTTTCATCACGAGACTTCCCCATGATGAAAGGAGTAGCAGTGAACAATAATAGATCCAAGTAAACTTACAAATAAAGCTATGCTCCCCGGCAATGGCACTAGAAAATATTCTTGATGACCCACAAGTATAGGGGATCGCAACAGTCTTCGCGGGTAGTATTACCCAATTTATTGATTCGACACAAGGGGAGCCAAAGAATACTTGCAAGCCTTAACAACTAAGTTGTCAATTCAGCTACACCTGAAAATAGTTCTTGCTCACATAAGTTTATCAGTAGCAATAGTTTGTAGTAGCAACATCAACAGTGAAACAGGAGCAATGGTAACAGTAGCAGTAAATAGTAGGATATGAGCGCGGTAGGCATAGGATGGACGGATTGCATGGAAGAGTCTAAACAAGTAACTTCAAGATCTAGGGCAATGCAGATAAATAAGAATAGGCATCCAAGTACTAAACAATCCTAGGCATGTGCTCCATATATAGTCATACGTGCTCGCAATGAGAACTTGCACAACATCTTCTGTCCAGCCAGCCCATGGCAGCAGGGCCTCTAGGGAACTACTGAAAATTAAGGTGCTCATTTTAATATAGCACCGGAGTAAAGCATTAACACTCCATGAACACATGTGATCCTCACACCACATCCATCCCCTCCGGTTGTCCCAATTTCTGTCACTTCGGGGCCTTTGGATCCGGACAATGATATGTGTACACAACTTGCAGATAAGATCACAAACAATACTATCATAATGAGTCAATAATAAGTTCAGATCTGAGATCATGGCACTCGGGCCCTAGTGACAAGCATTAAGCACAACAAGTTGCAACAAAGTCAAATAGCACTAATAGAGATACTAGGCACTATGCCATAACAATCTTATTCGATTACAAGATAGAACTCATCCAATCCCTACCATCCCCATAGCCTACAGCGGGGGATTACTCACTCATGGATGAGGGGGACATCAATGGTTGATGGAGATGTGTTGGTGATGACGATGGAGATGATCCTCCCCAAATTTCTCGTCCCGGCAAGGTGCCAGAACGGAGTTTCTGGACCCGAATCGCGGCTTCTGGTGGTGGCGGCGTAGCGGAACTCTTTTCTGGAAAATGTTGAACCCCCCTCGGTTTTTAGGTCAAGGTGTAACTTATAGGCGAAGAGGGAGCCCGAGGGGGTGCCTAGGGTGGCCACACCCCCCTAGGCGCGGGCAGGGCCCACCCACGCCTGGCAGGGGTGTGCCCCCCCCCCCCCAGGCCTCCACTCCGTTTCGTCTTCCGGCTCCGTGGATCTTCTGGCGAAATATAATTTTTGGCATATTTTTTGGGATTTTTCCTAATAGTTGATTTTCTGCATAAAAACTAGACACCAAGGTAATTCTGCTGAAAACAGTGTCAGTCCATGTTAGTTGTATCCAACTCACACAAGTTTAGAGGAGAAACAATAGCAAAAGTGTACAGGAAAGTAGATATGTTTTGGACGTACCAGTCAAATGATAACAACAAGTAAAAAGGGGGCAAGTTTCACCAAGCAGGATAACAGTAAAAAGATCAAAGGGTAAAACACCTCACTGATCTCATCCACAACCATGCAACAGACACACAGGCAGCTCAATCACCAAACTGCATGGGTTGTACTGTCAACACAGCCACATCAGCTCAATCAAGTAAAAGGAGCAAGCACAGCCGTGGGCAAACACTAGTGCATATCTGTATTTCCCACACCACACCAAGAACACTTAGCTTCAAGTAGGAGAATGTCCTAGCTCACATAGTCGTGAACGTCACCATCTACTTTTTTTCTTGTCGAATCTGACCAAGTTAATAGCCAGGGAAAATCTAATGAGTACATTGAATGTACTCGCAAACCACCTTAGGATAATAGTAATAAAAGGAATATGCAGTATGATTGTGGTAGTAGGAGTGCTCCATGAGAGGTTCTTTTCTAAAATAGCTTCTCTTATAGATATATCATCTACAAGGTTTTGTTGAAAACTTTTGTAAAACATTTTGAAAGGTTTTGGAAAACAATAGGATTGGGTCACCCTATTTCATAACCTCGGTACTCAACTGACCGGGTTCTTCATCTTCATGATCCTTCAAGATCACCTCCCTTCATTGGTGTCCTTTAGACTACCAGGTTTTGGAAACACTTTCTTTTTCGGAAGTCCTTTTTAAAAAAAACCACCACTGCTCTATAGAAACCTTCCCAACCGTCCATGACCATGGACATGGATATTCGAATATATTTACACTCTGCAGAGGTTGTACACTTTACCCACACCAAACGGGTACCCTTCCCTTATCCGCACCAATCGTGGGTCGAGTAACTGATCAAGACTCTCCGAATGCCCCTCTAGTATAAGCGCCTACCCTATGAGCCATTCATAGTGAACGCATGGCTGCCTGCTGATAGTTCGTTTCTTATCCTGGTCGATGCTTCACAAGGACCCTTACTGGAGAATACCCACCCTCCAGGGATCATAGTCACCTATAGTATTTGTGAGGCAACCTATACTAGAGGAAACAAACATCAAGTCCATCCATGTCCCATACCAGGGTAAATGTGGTTGCAAGGGTTAATTATTCTAAAAAACTACAAAGAAACATGTGTGTTTTCATATTCCTCCAACATATTTTGTAAAACAAAAACCTTTTTCTGTGTCAAACTTCTCTTGGGAGGTCAAACCTCACCAAGGTTTTATCTAAAACATTTTTATAAACTTTTTTAGGGTATTCCCATCCTATATTATTGCTTGGGCTAAAACGGGGTCTCCAAATGAGGGTGGTATTATACACCACATATATTACTAGGGACGAGTATGTGCCATCAAGGGGTTGTAAATAGTGGTACTAAAGTCGTAATGGTTTGGAGGAGCCAAACCTTCCCACATATAAAACATAATATAGTAAAGAAATGCAGTTTTTCATAAACAAGTAGGTAAAACATGCAGAAATAAAATAGTAGGACAAGGGCTTATGATCAAGAAGGTGGCTTGCCTGTTATCAACAATATGGTCATATGTCCATGGACTTCTTAGAAAACCATGATAATAAGGTGATCCTTTCTTCTCGTCATCAACACAATCGCAACTAGTGTCGTTGAGGATCATACATGCAAGCAAACGAAGGAAACAATCAACACAGGGCATACAAGCATCATTCATTGCAACAATCAAGTAAACTAGACAACATCTACTTTAGTAGGTTTTGGGGATTTGGGTTTTGGAAACATTGGAAAACTCTAGTTGCATTTGTGCAATTGTCTTTAGGGGTTAGAAGCCAAATACCACCTATATAAGGGTTTTTAGACCAAGGCCAAGTTTTGTATGATAGAAATGTACGGAAATGATATTATCATATAGGTATTTACAAAACAAAGCCACCAAAATTGGTTTCACTATTTTGGCACTTTTCCTTATTTAGTTATGGTTTTTCTAGTGGAATAAACTCTAGTTTAGGTGAATAAATCACCAGAAAAGATCTATAGGTCAAATAAATTTGTCCTCGGATATTTTTATAGACCTTGAAGTGTATGATTTTTTAGAGTTTGATTCACTTCAAAATAATTATCAGAATGCCGTTGGGAAATTCCCAAAGACAGTTTTGCAAGAAGTTTGTCTTTTTCACTAGATTTATTAAATAGAATATTTTAAGTTGAATCCAAAAGCACTTAGTAGGTATCTAAAATACCTTTCTCTATAAATTGGAATCAGTACTTTGGAATTACATAACTATTGGAATGATTTTATTACTGAAACAACTATAGACAAAATAGTTTTATTTAGTAAAATTTATCTAGAGATTAATATATAACGGGATTCTAGGGTTTGTTAGGTATGAGAATGTAGGTGTTCTGAGAGTTGGAATTAGGTTGAAACCACTTTTAGTTTGGCCTAGATAAATTCCTAATGTTAGAATTGGACTATGTTTGTTATTTTCACTACACTAGATTTATAGCTCCAAATGGTGTGAGGCAGAGACCGCATGAAAGGTACCAAAGATACCTCCTAGAGAGATTTTGTTTTGAAGCATTTGGATTTGTAGAACTCTAGATACAATTTGTTAATTGAAAATGACACTAGCTAGAAGATTAATTGTCAGAAAATATAGGAATTTATTTTGAGCCCGGGGTTTTCTTTGAATGTTAGAGGGAACCCTATAGAACATGTAGAAAATTGTATCTAGACAACTAGACAAGTTTTCCATTTTGTTTGGGATCTAATCCTAACAGCAAACATAGCATATCTGGGGAAATAACTAAAAGAAAAGAGGTAGCCAGGTCAGATCTAGGGAGAATGGGACACATAGGAGGTGACCATCCCAGCTACGCTGGCGGGAGTACGAGCGTGGCCACATTTGAAACAGCCAGGGAGCGGCCCGCTCATCAGTAACAGGCGCAACAGAAGGGGTATCGGCGAAAAGAGGTCGTTGGATCAAGTGGAAACGGACGGACCTCCGTCATCATCCCCAGAGAGGATGTCATGGCGGCGACGGAACCCTAGAGGTGCTGGAGAAGGGCAGGGTGCTCAATGGAGGCTCTAGGAGGCGAAGGGGAGGTTGTAGAACGACGTGGCATGCGATGGCGACTCGAGGTAGGGGCGGCACAGTGTGTTTTGGCTCCAACATGGCCCTCGCGCGATGAGGCCCAAACTGCATGCCTCGAAAGCTCGCCGGCATCGATGACTAGGGGTTTCCTGGGAGAAAACAAGGGTGGGGTGAGGTATGCAGGGGCTAGTAGAGGCATGTCTACATGCCAAGGAAGAAGAGAAAAAGGGAGACGACCACCACTTCTAGATCTTGAAGGAGGCCAAGAAGGTGAGTTCTTCCTCCCGAGCGCCATGAAGGTACCAGTCACGAACCAAACCGGCACCACTACCGTCAAGTTCTTCCAGTCCATTGTCTATAGGTTCGGGGTGCCTCACAGCATCATAACCGACAACGTCATGAACTTCACCTCAAAGGAGTTTCGAGACTTCTGTGAAGGACTTAGCATCAACGTCACGTACGCCTATGTGGTGCACCCGCATACCAACGGGCAGGTCGAAAAGGCCAACGACCTCATCTGCAATGGAATCAAGAAGCAACTGTTGCGCCCACTTGAACGATTGGCGGGAGCATGAGAAGATGAGATACCCTCCGTCCTTAGGAGTCTACACACAAGGCCAGAAAGCGCCACCGGCTACACGCCCTTCTTCATCATGCACGAAGACGAAGCAATGTTGCCCGTTGAGGTACACTACAAGGCCCCATGGGTAGTTTCTTATAGCGAAGACGAATCAACGGCTGCACTCGAAGATGTCGTCGACACACTGGATGAAGCCTGCGACATTGTCGCGGCTTGTTCGACGGTGTACCAGCAAAGTCTCTGCAACTACCACAGTGGACGGCTACACCCAAGGTCATTCGTCGAAGGAGACCTCATCCTGCGACTCAAGAAAAAAGGGCACCTAAAGGTAGAGTCACCCTAGGAAGGACCCTACATGGTCACCGAAGTAATCCCAAGTGGAGCCTACCGCCTCAAGGACGTCGAGTCCGGAGTAGCATACTCCAACCCCTGGAATGTCGCGCAACTGTGACGCTTCTACCCTTAGTCGTCTTTACTTTCAATAAGGCTATTCAGCCAGGCTACTCAGCCAGGCTACTTAGCCAAAACTTGTATCCTCTACTATGCGATGAATAAAAGCTAAGTTCCTTAGCCAACATACTTTTCTCTCTTATGTATATTTACATTAATAAATACGCTCGGGGGCTCCGCCTCACCCTATGACTTTGTCGACTGTTACAATAACGCATCACCCTGAGTAGCTGACCACGTCAGGCTAAAGAAAAGGTCATGTAAAAATCAGCAACAGCAAGCACTGCGTGCAAATACTACTTTATAAACTGTACAAGGGCACAAAAAGCCCAATCTAAACTATACAGATTTTACATCACTTTGTTACATAACCTGTAGGACTCAACTACGCTGAAGCATAATGTTCGTCCGCTCGTCGAAGAAGTTTACGATATCCTCGGCATGGTGAGCCACTGCAGCATAGTGCGTGTGGTAATATATCCTCGGCATGGTGAGCCACTACCTCCCAATTTCCTTGGATTCTTGTTTTCGAAGCCTAATTATTGCTTCTAGAACTGCTATTTGATACATCGTCGCCATACATCTCATCTTCCCCGATGACATTACCTCTCTTATCCCCAACTCTTTTGGTAAGATATGCACTATACGGTACTTGAATAACACTTTCCTGTGTTGGAAACTGTAAACCTTGACGAAAATTTGAGATTTCCAATTCCATATTCCATAAAAGTTGTATCAAAAATTCTGTCTAATCCTCTACATAGTCCTATATATCACTTGGACATTCCGGTTTGGGTACCGAGATTTCATTCCTCACTGTAGATAAGAGATTATAATTGTCCTACTAGATTATAACTTATTATTATTACCCAAATTGCATCATAATAAAGAATTATCGCACTAGAAACATGATAATGTAATTCTCAAGTGAATACTCATCATATTTCTAGAGAACTCTTTACCGTTGCTAACATACTTCCTACAAGTTCTACCCATTTAATAGGTTTCCAACCTAAGGTCAAAGATTTTGCTCTGATACCAGCTGCGGTGACCCAGCACACCACTGCATGTTTTAGTATACTATAGTCGTGGACATGACACTCACGGAGTACCATTCCGCAAATATTACAACCTCGAAGTGGTACAACAGAAACAAAGCGGGTCCACGTCATACATTATCATTATTACAACTAGAATTACATGACGACTTTGAGATCCTCCTAGGTCTATAGAGGTATCCCAATGACTCAGGGCTAAGCTATAATAATTCTGAGAGCAAGATAAAGAAGCAAACTAAACTTTAAGGTTTATACAAGATTTAATATATATATAGGGGACAGAGATCTATGCTACTGGACTAGATCACTATATATGATACATCTACACTTTAGATACGTCGGTCTCCATTCCAGAGATGTTTTCGTAATTGTTCCCTTCGACGCTTTCGGATACTTCTGGTTCTTCATAGCGGAATTCTTCTTGGTATTCAATTGGATATAGTATTTCCTCTTCCTGACCGTTATTGTCTTCAGAATCTAGCAAGGGTTAAGAAGATATGTTGAGTACGAGTGTACTCAGCAAGTTCACTAAAAATGAGTGTTTGATGCACTATATCTATAGCCACAGACCATAGGTCGTAGGCAATGCAGGTTTTCGTAAATATTTCTTCAAAGGTTGCTTTTATTCTGAAAAGCTATGTCCGTTAGCCTTCACAGGTTTACCAGAACTTTCATGGAGTTCCTTTCCTGCAGCGTTCGCAACTCCTTCCCGGAACAGGGAGTAACAAGTTACAGTTCTTACACTCTGCAGAGGTCACTTTACCCATGAGAGATCAAATCCTTGATGCACAACCGGGCGAATATTTCCCGTCCACACTTCCTACGGTGTGGGTCCTAGTAGATGATCCAAGCCAATCACTGTCCTTCTCCATGACCCCGCATACACCGCAATTGTTGTATGCCCAAAATCAAGGTAGACCTTTCCCCGTATAAAACGGCTATACCTTAGTTGGATACACACAACAACCATTAACACTAGTAATTTGTCTTTTTGTAAGCCCAGATCCACGGTAGACCTTTTCCCGTATAAAACGGCTATACCCACGATCTACAACTCACAAATGCCCAGAACAGTGTCCAATACATGCGAAAGGGAGCCGATCCAGCTGACTTCTCCGTCCCATTCCAAATCTCATGGTTAACGCGTAATATACAGCGCAAGAATCACTGGCGACATTGGTTGTTAAGTCCTAGATGATATATTCCTGTGCAGTGGTATCCCAACTGCCGGTCTTAATAGATTAGCTGATCACCCTGGATCAGTAACCGATACTTCAAGTTAATTATGAAAATAGTGTTTTCGACCTTTTTGAAATGCAGGTGATGACACACAGTTTGCAATTACTTTACAGAAAATAATCAAAGGACATGAGCAAGTGTGAACTTGCCTTGATATAGAGAAGTATTGTAGTCGAATGTCTCGACTTGACCCTGGACCTCAGGTTCTACAAAAATATCATCATTGCCCGGTAAGGACAATGTTTAAAGAAGCAATATGCTGTTATGCATAAGTAATGAGATGCATAATGCAAAATCCCAAGTAATTCTTCAATCATTCCCAATGAGATATATTTATGATTTACTTAAGATTTGCTTTAGTTTAAGTTTACTTCATAAGAAAGATAAACATATAAAATATGAAGAGTAAAGTACAATTATAATATAATTCTATGGTTCCATGATATTATGTAATTCTTACAAAATTAATGTTTTAAGCTGTCATGGCTTTAAAGAAATGGTATAGTGTTTCTTTTGAAGTGGCAAAAAGAATAACATTTGAAGAAAATATTATTTATGTTAAGTTATTCAACTTTCAAGATTAATAGGATTGAAGCTATGGTATTTTAATAAGGTTTAATTGATTTGAGTTATTATATATCTAGCTTAAGATATCTTAGACCAAACTAAACTATAAAAATGTAATTGGACTTGAGATATAGCATTTTTAGCATTATCAATTATTAGGTTTTTCCTAAGAATAATAAAAAATGAAACCTTATAATTATGGAACTTTGTTTTAAAGATGTAAATTTAGCATGTTTAATATTTATAGATCATACTATGAGAATTATTTCTTTATAAAGAAAAATATGTGGATTATATTGTAATTTATTTAGTGAATTTCAAGTTTGTTAAATATTATTATTTATGAATTGTTAATGATTTGCAAAGAATAACTTTGTAAATCCTTGACTTATAGTTAGTTAAAGATTTTAAAAGAATATTATAAAGTTAATTGTTTACACCTAGATTTTATAATAAATTATAATTATGGTTTACACTAGTTAGATTCAAAAGATTATGTTTTGAATAAGTTCATTTCTTACTTAGGAAATAATATTAAATAATTAACAAAACAATTATCCTATTTTAATAACTTAGATAATTCAAGTTATATGATATAAGAACTTTAAAATGTTTTTATAATAATATACTTAGTACCTTTCTAGTAAATATACTTGCTTAACTTCTTAAAATGAATTTTATTTATTTTTAAACATTATCTTTATTATTATTATTTTTATGCAATTTCTTAATTATTTAATGTCTTTAAATATTTGTTTTAAATTTTATTAGTAAAATTTTAAGTTAGTATTTTTATGAGATAAGAGATTTCTTTTTATTCATAAAAATGATTTTTATTTATTTTTAGGATTTTTTCTAAATTTATTAATTTTCATTTAGATATTTAAGGGTGTTAATATTTATTTGCATTTTATTAAACTTAAATAAATATGATTATATTTTTCTTAGGTGGATATTATTTTAATAAACATTTGGATGTATGAAATATATTTTTAGGATTTTTCTACATTTTTATAGAGCTTAGAATGTGTAGAGGGTATTTGAATAATTTCCACTTTTGTTTTTATTTATATTGGGCCTAGTTCTTGGGCCCATCTAGCCCAATCCACTTAGTGGGTCTAAACCACAGGACCCAACCGCGGTCGGTCAACTCGATCCACTCGACCCCTTCTTCCTTACACACGAGCTCGATCCTCTCCTTCCCCCTCTCTGGAGACCTGGTGTCGTTGCCGCCGTCAGCGTCAGCGCCACTCCGGCCGGTAGTCGGCCGATTTTGACCGCGCCACATGCCGGCGAGCCTCCGTCTTGTACTTCTCTATCAGTTCCCTGCCGCCACAATGCTCTACATCCCTGCATCGATCCCCTCCGATCCTCTTTCAATTCGCCGCTGTTTTTCGTGATATTGGATGACGCCGGTTGTCTCGGCTCTACCGCTATGGCGACCTACCTCCGGTGCCTTTCCAAGCCACCTTCAGGTCGCCTCTTCTCAGAGGTGTACCCCGCGCCTCCTCCTGACCTACGAAGAATCCTAGGGTTCTTCGGCAGGCTCGACGTCGATGGCGACGCAGCTCAGCCCTCTTGGTTTCTCCTGGACTACTACCCCTTCTCGGGCTCCTGCTCCTCCATGCCCTCCTCGAGTCGATGTTGGCGAGACGGCAGCGTGGCTGCAACCCCGTCGTTCATGGCCTGCTACCTATATGGCCATGATGTGGTGTTGATGCACGTGCGGTGGTGATGATGCTAGTGCTGCTGCCGACGGAAAGGCAATGATGTCGTTACCGCAACCTCGCTGCTGCGCTGAGCTTACGCCTCGTCACGCCTACATTACAGGTGCATGGCACCCATGATGAGCTTCGTTTTGTTATGACCATCCTTCGTGCTGATGGCCTTAATCCATGGGTCTGTTGTAATGGTTTGTTCTGGTTGATCATGTGCTAGTGGCTTGGTCTTCAATTAGGAGTAGTGGATCTATTGGTGTTTGATCTATGGTCATACATCTCTAAATCTTGCAGAGATGCCCTAACCTGTTCCTTGATAGTGTGCAATTTCAGTTAACATGTTAACTGAATATCTAGGCTGGCTGGTAAGCTATGTTTTTATAGATTCCCAACTTGTGACAGTGCTTGGTAGAGAATATATTCAGCTAATGGCTTAGCTGAATCCTGGTTGTGTTGATTGGGAAAATGATTGGAAAAAATATGCCTTGCTTGCTAGCAGATGAATTATAAAAAAATGATGGTGGTTTTCTTTGGCTTGTATATGTGCTATTGAACTGGTGGTCAGATGATACAACAGCTTAATATGCTCTCTTCATCATATTAATATGATGTTTGATTATAGAATGATGATTGTAGCTTTGCTACTGTATATCAAATGATTCATATCTAGATTGGCCGAGAAAAATGATTTGAAATAATTTATTTTGTTTGCAGATGATAACTGATCTAATTGAGTTTTTGGGTGAGATATACATGGCTATCTGAACCTATGGTTTAGGAATGATCATAGCCCCTATGGAGTATATTTATATTTATATCACTTAGAATGATTCTAAAATGATTTGGGATATGGTTTTGGTTGCTTACAGCCAGAGTTGACTTGGTGGATCTTACAACTGGATGAAAATGATGGTCTTTTATCACATAGGAATTACTACATATACAAAAGTGAATACAAAAGTGAAGCACTTCAGCCAGCTTAGCGTGCGTCCACGTCATCCCGTGTACTGTAGAAACGAAAAAATTGAGACTTCCACAGTGTTGCGTCTTCGATTGGCGGTTTGTTGTCCATCGTTCTTGATTCATTTACATGTGTGTTGCCACGTTGCCTTTTTTCTTCCGTACGTGTCCTCTCCACTTCCTTTTCTTTCCTCGGCCGTCTCTTCTCTATACGACTCGTGGAAACTTCGGCACGTCCGACGTGGGCGGTTCCTCTGGCGATTTCTTCTCGATCTAATCGATCCCAATAGATCTCGTCGGCTCTCCTCTCCTTTGGTCTTTCTGCCCCCGATCCAAATCCTTCCACCCGGTCGCTGTCGTCATCGAGGAGGACGGGCACGACTGCGACCCTGTCTCGGCTGCCCCAGCCATGTCCCTTCTGCTGCTCGCCGTCTGGGGCGGTGTCAGGGACTAGTAGTGGTATGGAGTAGTAATATGTTGTAGCTATGAGGGCATATTAGGTATTCCACCTATGTTGTTGTCTTGTAGTTGGTTTGGCCTATATAAGCCTACCTTGTATCCTGTGATCCAATCAAGAAATATAAAACCCTAAATTTATCTTTATTTTCTGCATTTATCTTAGATTTAGTTCTTCAATTTATCTAATTTATCTTTCGATTACTCTCAAATCCTCTCTTCTTGTGATCCTCTTCGTGTCAGATCCAACAGGATCCTGACAAAGTGATATCAGAGCGGTCGATCGATCGGCCTGCTTCCCACCCTCACCTCGCTGGTCATCCTCATCGATTCCGAATTTTTTCCTATGGCGAGAGCTCGATCTTGCCTGCATCCATGGCGGACTCTCTCCCCCCTCCTTCTTCTCCACCACCGCATCCGCGTATGCCACCTACCAACCTCCTCTTCTTCCCGGCGGCTACTACCCAGCTCCTTTCCCCTACACCTTTCCCTCCTACCTAGCGCCCGCGCCTGATTTTATCCCCGTCCCAGCGTACGGCACCCCCAGCCTCCCCTCCGCCGCTAACTACCAGCAGCCTTTCCCCTTCACCACACTTCCCTTCCCATACGCCGCGGCCTACCCCTACCCGCCTCCCGCCTTCGCGTACACACCCGCATCTACCTTCCACCCGGCTCAACCATACAGCCCTTCCACCTTCCCCTACGCCACCACATCCCCTTGCCCGACGAGCGAGGCGACTCCAATCCCCACCAACGTTGAGCCGAATTGGCCTCCGCCAGCTCCAAAACCGAGTCCCATCGCCCCAACATCCACCCCACATGCCACTTCTTCTACTCCCACTTACGATTCTAAGCAATTTTCCCCACCGTCGCCTGCAGGAGGCCGGCCACCGCTCTCCTAGGACGTCCTGACCAAGTACCCGGTGCTTCTCTCCCCACCGAAGTCCCCAGTCCAACACCGGGGTTGCTGAACACCATCTCGGTCGCTCCAAACCGCGAGCGCCACAAGCATCGGCGTCTTGCCTCCCCCAAGTCGTCGGACTCGAGCTCCTGCGCCACAAGCGTCAAGCTTTCCTCCTCCAAGGCCGCCTTCCACAACTCCTTGTCCAGGATGCGGCCGGATCTCGCGCCGCTGCTCACGCTCCCTGACCGCGATGCCTCCTCCTCACCCAATGACTGCAAGAGCAGAGTCCCTGACTCAAACTTTCCCATGCTCACCGCCTGCGCCCCCGTCGTCAAGGAGGTGGCCACGTTCCTGGCCAAAGATGGCGACGACTCTGCCTTCCCCACCACCACCAACAGGATGAAGAAGGACAGCGTGCCTGTAGCCCTCAACGACCTCGCGCTGAAGCTCAAGCTTGCTCGTCGGATGCTTTTGGACATGAATCAGCGATTGGATGAGAACCACGCTCACTCACAGCGTTCAGTTGCATTCTTGCAAGGTGACTTGACTAGGCTATCATCTCTGACCACTCCCATGGTGTCCTCGTCTGCGTCAAGCGGGAAAATTGGTTATTTACCCAAAAGTTCAGCGGCCTTGTATTTTCTACCCAAAGTTGATCGTAACTTGGTAAAATACCCATTAAGGACTTCAAGGTAAAATACAGGTTTAGCAGGCCCCTTAACCAGAGTTGGTGGAAAGGATCAATCGCTCAGCTATTAGATCGCAAAACCTACAGCTCCCGATCGTGTACGCCTCCAGGCAGCGTGGCGGCGCCGACCGGTTAGCGACGTCGTGGCAGTCGTGCCAAAGTCGTCGCCCTTCATCGGCATCGTCTGCTCGTGACCACCGTCTTTCCGTTCCGACCGGCCGGCACCGTCAACCAGTACGTCCTTCTCGATCCATCTACCTTTCTTCTGGTCTCTTTGTTCCCATACGTACAGTACATCTAAATAATTAAGCATCTTCGCCCGGCTAAAAGTCACGATGGAGTAGATTCAGCTTGATCATAATGTCTACAACAAGCTCGTACTGATTTTCTTGTAGGTAATAATTATCTGCATGCATTTATGCATATAAATTCCAGCCCACGCATGAATGAATATTTGCACATAACAAAAATTCTATTTGGAACGAATGTGTTCTTTTATTATTGTACTGCATCCGTCCCAAAATAGATGTCTCAGATTTATCAAAATTTAAATGAATCTAGACACTATTTAGTATATAGATTTCTCCAAATTTTAGAAAACTTGAGACGTCTATTTTGGGATTGAGGGAGTATATAAAAAGGATCATATCTACTTTCATCACAAAAAATAAAAATTAGTCTATAAATATCATTTACTTTTGGAATTTTTTGGTGTTGTTTAGGCATGTCAGACGCAAAAGATAACATTGGAGACAATGGTGTTAATGCACTGATAACGGGCATTGGGGATGTGGACCGGTCAAGTCTTGTAATTGAACAAAATGATGATGGATTTAATGTTCCCGTGACCGAGGATCATATGTTCGCTTTTCTTGGTTTGAGGGATGATGACGAGAGACCGTTGGAAACCACTTCGTTGAATGATACAAGTGTTGATGCTACAAGTTCTCATGGTACTAACATTGATGTCGCAGACGACACAAATTATGCAGATGTAGACACTGAAGGTGCAGCCATTCCAGTTGACGATCATGTATCTGAGGAGGAGAACATTGATTGTGACATGGATAACCCAAATATGGATGAAGGCTGCACCTTTCCATCCATAGAGGTATTTAGATTAGTAGTAAAACAATATGCAATTATGGGGAAGTTTGACATAGGGACTGTAAGATCTGAACCGGGTAGGTTTGAGGGAGTGTGTAAAGCTGAAGGATGCAAGTGGAAGATTAATGCTAAAAAAGTGCAACACGAGGGTGCTATCATGCTACTGATCTATTTCCTGGCTAATAGTTCCTTTTTATTGATGTATTTGTTTATCATTTGTTATTGCTTGGGCGTATGGTCTCATGTTCTTTATTTGTTCTTCTATTTGCAGGTCACTAATGTAGGGCCTGATCACAATTGTTTAACTAGCAGCAGGAAACCATCTAGTATGGCATCTCAAAGTTGGATTGTAGAGATGGCACAACCTATATTAAGGAAGAAGCCTGAGACAAGTGCCATAGAACTGCAGGAGGATTTGGAAGAGGAGTTTGGTATCACACTTAGCTATTGGACAATATGGAAGGGGAGAGAAAGAGCAATGAGTAACCTATATGGTACCTGGGAAGAAAGCTTTCAATCACTTTATAGTTTCAATGCTGAAATTGAGCTAAGGTCTCTAGGAAGTATTGTTGAGATTGACACTAAAGATGTTGATGGAGAAGTATACTTCAACAGATTCTTTATGGCACTTAAACCTTGCATCGACAGATTTTTGAGTGGTTGTAGACCATACATAAGTATCGATTCGACACATTTAAATGGCAAGTGGAATGGGCAACTTGCCGTGGCTACAGCTCTGGATGGACACAACTGGATGTTCCCAATTGCGTTCGGATTTTTTGATGCAGAAACTACTGAAAATTGGGCATGGTTTATGAGTCAATTAAAGAGGGCTATAGGTGACCTCCCTGTATTAGCTGTGTGCACGGATGCTTGCAAGGGGTTGGAGAATGCAGTGCAAGTTGTCTTCCCTAATGCTGAGAAAAGTGAGTGTATCAAGCACCTTATGGCAAATTTTCTTAAGAAATTCCGTGGTAAAGTATATAGCCGCATGTGGCCAGCAGCTAGGGCATATGAAAAAGAGATATTTGACCACCACATGAGCAAAATATTTGCAGCAAGCATTAAGGTAGCACCATACCTAATGGAGTACCATAATTTTCTATGGATGAGGTGCATATTTTAGCTTCTGTCAATGCCATGTCCATTACTTGTACTCTTGTTGCATACACATACATACCTTAATTTCTCTTGCTTTTCAGGTGTGGTTTTAATCCTGCAATCAAGTGTGACTCGATAACTAATAATCTTGCTGAGACATTTAATGCTTGGATTAAGGATATAAAGGATTTACCTATTGCACAACTAGTTGACAAGTTAAGGGAGAAAATTATGGTGCTTCTCAAGAAGAGGAGAGCAATGGGAGCAAGGCTGCAAGGTAAAATACTACCGGCTATCATACAAGAGTTGAATGTTTGTTCTAGAGGATTATCCCATCTTAAGACATGTGCATCTAGCGAGTGGAGTGCTGAGGTCAAAGATACTACAAAAAATGACCTCCGACATGTAGTTAAGTGTCTTACACATGAGTGTACTTGCCTAGAATAGCAGCACACAGGCAAACCGTGTCGACATGCACTCGTTGTATTAGCTGCACAAAAAATCAAATTGGAAGACTTTGTGCATGACTACTACTCAGTGGCGAGATTCAGGGCAGCATATCAAGGGGAAATAGAACCACTAACAGGCAAGTCTCAGTGGCCTAGTGTTGATCCTGGATTTGTGTTGAGACCACCAATATCTAAAAGAGGGAGAGGGAGACCTAGAAAGTTAAGAATCAAGGCATGTACAGAAAGAGGTTATCAAGGGAAGAAAAAAGTTCAAACGGGAGGTAAAAACAGATGCAAAAGATGTCAAGAGCTAGGACATAGGCAAGCTGGTTGCCCTTTAAATGGTACAAAAAAAGGTACAAGGCTCTAATTATAAATATATTTGTGCTTTTACTTAAAGAATACACGTATGTTCAACTTACACTGCTTCTTATGGTAGGAAAAGTAGAAGCAAGAGAAATACAGTACCATGGGATCATGCAAGCACAAGTAAATATAGAAATCCTTCTACACCTACAAGTCCTGGACCAATCACAAGGAGGTTAAATTTTGCATGTCATCTGTTTCAGTTTTATCACATAGACATATTTTTCTTTTCACTAGTCAATCTGTACGTACCTATAAGCACCAATATCCTTCGCCCACTGTCAACAAGTCCCGGACCGGTCACAAGGAGGTGAATATATTTCGCCAACTCATTTATTTTTAAGCATGCATTTTGTAACATCTTATGCTGTTTTTATAGCCAATCTGCACGTATTCCTTCTACACCTATGTGGACGGATATCCCTGTCCAACCATCGATGAGTCCTGGACCTGTTACAAGAAGGTGAAATGTTGCATCGTTAGCTCATCTTTTCATAGCATGTTCTTTATTTATGACATTTTCCTTTTTTAAAGCCAATCCGCTCTTTTTGGAGATGGAGGATCCCGGTTAGCATTCACAACATCTCCAGCAAAGACTCCGACAAATTCAACAACAAGAACTGCCAAGAAGATTACTCCAAAGAAGAAGAGAATAGATTAAAACTTATTGTTTCTTTAATCATCATATGATGTGAACCTGACTATATTTTGGATTTTCTTGTGATATACACTTGTCCCGACACTATTTTCCATTATGGTAAGCTTGTTGCTACATATATTGATACATATATGTGCCTATGAATATAATCAATGTTGAATACTTTCCGTGCGAATTTACTTTTCTCCACTGAATATACGCATGCCATCAATATCAACTGGCCGGCTGGATGTATATCTTAGTTTATAAGTTAACTTGTCGTTGTTCTTTGTATACATAATTCCTATCTTAATGCGTGTCGGTGAGCCACATGTAAACAAGCTCTAAGAGAGATAACCGATTGAGGTTTACATGGCCAGCTCTAATTACTACGTCCGTGCTGGCGGACGGTGCCGGCCGGCCGGAACGATGGCGGTCAGAAGCAGACGATGCAGACGAAGGATAGAAGACTGGTCATCGCTGTGCGCCGTCGCATTGGTTGAATTGCTGCAACACTATCTAGAGGTGCACACTTAACTGTACGTGTGTTTGCCATCTAATAGCTAAGTGAGTGTCTAATAGCTGAGCGATCAATTCTTTCCATCAGCTCTGGTTAAGGGCTTGCTAAACTCATATTTTACGTTGAAGTCCTTAATGGATATTTTACCAAGTTACAATCAACTTTGGGTACAAGATACAAGGCCGGTGAATTTTTGGGTAAATAACCAATTTTCCCATGACGCACCACCACTGACCCAACACCATCTACCGGCTTCGCACCATCATTGACAAGCACATCAAGGGCTGACCCTTCTCTGTTAGTGCTCTCTAATACTGGTGCAGCAGAAATCACCCCAGCTAGCTCTAGTAGCTCCCTTTTTGGTAGATCTTCTACTGTATCTATGGCGATGTTTCCTCATGTCTTTACAATGAGTGCATCCACCATGCCATCAGCTACTGCTTATGTCGCTCCCCAGGTGTTCGGTGAAATGCCCAAACCTTATGGTTTACATAACCTGAATCGCCAAATCGTAATCCTAGCAAATGGAACCAAGCACAGTTACTTTACTCTGCCCGAAGATTATTCCTTGGAGCAGGCTACTCAACCAATGCCATCTCCAGCAGAAAAAAATGTTAGTGTCATTGTTCCGCTACATGTAGATGCACAAGAAGCAGGTCTGGCTCCAGTTCTATGCTCCAAAACGAACAACACTACTGGTTCTGAGTCGCTTCTTGTTCCAAACCTGCAACTGCCAATAAATGTCCAAGATGCTTCCCAGGTGTTCAAAGAAACATCTTCATATGATATATATGAAGAAGATAGATCTTGCCTGGACATTATCTCAGATGTGCAGGATTTCACTTTTCAGCTGCAGCAACAAGATGATGAGAGGGCATGCAATTTTTCAGTCCTAAACGTCGCAGATTCGGTTGCCAAAAGGTCTAGCCAACTCAGTGTTGATTATAGTAAGAGAGAATCGAGACTGCTATGGGATCCAGGAGCTACAAAATTCCCTGTCATGTTTATGACTGCTGATGATGCTACAAAATTACAGTGCATAGATGTCTATAAGTCCACAATGATACAGATACTAGCTGTGAAGCTTGGCGCAAGAAACACACCCATTTTTGCTACTGCTATCATGTGTTTCGTTGCCTTTGATTTGAGATGGACAGAAATGAATGCAGCAGCTGTACTTGTTCAAGTAGTTTCATATTGAGTAATCCATATGAGCGGTCCTAATTTTTTTATCGCATCTTCACTTTGGTCCCTATTCTTTAAAACTGCACATCTAGATCCTAAATCTTTTGTAAATGATTCATCTGAGGTCCTAAATCGGTTTGAACGGAGTTAACCAGTGCCACGTCGGCAGTGAGGCCCACGAGGCTTACCAGGTCACCGCGTATATTTGTGAATAAGCCCCCGAGGTTCTATATCTTCCAAAATACGGCCTCTGAATAGTGCATTTGTACTGCTCGGAGTAGTTGTATTTCTCTAAAAATTGTATTGCCTAGAGTAATTGTATAGGGGCGCCTGGCTCTAGCGGGTACAGCGGGGAGCCGAGCCAGATTTCGTTCTTAGTCAGTTATGTGTTTGTGCTCCTGGCTCCTGCTGTCGCGATGGAGGCGGTGGCCGCCGCCGCACCTGCTACCGCGGCGAGCGTGTCGTTAACACCTGAACCAATGGATACGACACCGGCGATGATATTCTGTGTCCGAGGCTCGAGTGACAGGAGTCCCCAGTGCACGGTGCTAAGTTGGCAAACTGAGATTACAAACTAGATTAAACTGAATCCCGAATCCTAACTGATAAAAACAAACTACACTAGCTGAACTAATAGAGCCAGAACAACACACACCTAGCCGAGGACTTTGACGAGCAGCGCGTGCCTAACCAAGGACTTTGATGAATAGCGCATGCCCCCAGATCTGAGCCTCCCGTGATGGCATCGCTGCCGTGTGTGCGAGCACCATGCGGCCATCGTATGGTATCATATCGGGCTCCCACCGCTTCAAAGTCTCCTACAGAAACGTGTGGTCGTCACGGATGCAGGACCAAATCGGTGTGGTCGTGCTGCCGCCACTCACGCCGCAGCTCGAGCTCCGCCGCCGGCCATCAATTGGGGGAATAGGGTTAGCTTTTAGAAGAAACAGAACCTCGGGGGATCATTCACAAATATGTGTGGTGACCTGGTAAGCCTCGTGGGCCTCATTGCCAACGTGGCACCAGTCAATTCCTGTCAGACCGATTTAGGACCTCGGATAAATCACTTTCGAAAGATTTAGGACCTAGATGTGCAATTTCAAAGAATAGGGACCAAAGTGAAGATGCTGTAAAAAATTTAGGACCGCCCATACAGTTTACTCTTCCATATTCTAAAGACACCTCTGTAGCAAAGCATATGAATACAAGACAAGTGCAATGGGATCCAGGTACCATATTCACCTTATATGAGCTCTGGTGGTTGAGTAAAGGGACTGAATATGCTTTGAGGCATCTACTGGCCTTGAAGTTTGGTACTCGCAATTCAACTTACTTGAGGGATACTGCTGCAATTATATGTGACCCTCCTGTAAATTTGATTCAGCAAAGAAGAACCACTGCAGTCTGGGAATCGCTAAGCAGTATTGTATGTACATGGGACCCTGGAATTGCATATGTACATCATCAAGGCGTCTATGAGTATTACAATGCAAAGAATCTGCTATTTCCACAGAACTATCTTGAGATCTGAGAAATGGATATCATCTTCATTACATTTCTACCTCCCTGACATGGTGAATGAATTCTGGAGGATAATTGATAATGATAAAAGTTTATGTAGAACTTGTCCATTGCTGTGCAATGGTCTCAAGGGGGGAGTAATGTCAGGGACTAGTAGTGGTATGGAGTAGTAATATGTTGTAGCTATGAGGGCATATTAGGTATTCCACATATTTTGTTGTCTTGTAGTTGGTTTGGCCTATATAAGCCTACCTTGTATCCTGTGATCCAATCAAGAAATATAAAATCCTAAATTTATCTTTATTTTCTGCATTTATCTTAGATTTAGTTCTTCAATTTACCCAATTTATCTTTCGATTACTCTCAAATCCTCTCTTCTTGTGATCCTCTTCGTGTCAGATCCAACAGGATCCTGACAGGCGGTCACGTGGCGCCGCTGCGGGAAGGTTTGGGGGCGGTACATGAAGCCATGACGGCGCTAGAGGAGCGTTTTGCCATGGCCAGCGAAATGGCTATGATGCTGATCCGGCTGCGGAAGAAGAAGGCCAAAGCCCAGAGCTCCGTCAGCGAGAAGATGATTCTGGAAGCCGCCGAGATCTAACTGCTTGCGAGGCCATGGCTACGATGCTCTAGCTGCAGAGGGAGAAGGCAAAGGTTCGTCGACGAGAAGATGGCTCTGGACTCTGCCGAGATCGACAACCTCCACCACCTAATCGCCCACTGCACATGCGTCCGCTTCAGGCTATGCGACTACCAGCAGACGTGCCTCTGTCCTGGTCATGGTATTGGCATCCTGCTCGCCGACGGCGAAGAAGTTGAGGAGCAGGTTTCCTTGAGGGCGAGGACGGCGATTATTACCCCGAGCGCCGCTGCTACTACTACAACGGTCAGGAGATCTTCTCTCCCATCGTTTATTTTCCTAAGTCCAGTAAAGTGGATATCACCATTTCACCACGCATCTACTTTACCTTAATTAATTCTAATGTTGCTATTTCGATCCCACAGCAGTACCGAACCCACAGGCGCATGTTATGTTAGGAGCTTTCTTCCTACCAGTCTTCCACGGACCACATAAGTTGACATTTCATATGTTAAGAGAGTTCATATTTGTTTCTGTGCAGTCATTATTCTGACAGTAACTGGGGCGCGCCTGTTCATGAGGTTTGTGCCTTCATTTATATTTTACAAATGTCGTTTAGCTGGAAGTATTATGCCACTTGGAATATGGATCAAATACTTAGAGCCCTTTTATTTAATTATCATAGTTCATGGCTGACATGATATGGACAACACTAGATACAGGGACAACATTAATTTCTTCACTAACATTTATATTTTGATGTTTCAGAATTTAAGTCATTGATTAGATTTTATTATTTTAGTTGCGATATAGTTTTGCTGATTCTTGAGATTGCACTGCGATTTGCCCTTGATCCAAATCGTAATGGAGGCCTAGCCTGTTCTATGAACTGCTTAGCCTGCTAGACAAGTCTAATATGGCTTGCTCCAAGCTCAATGTAGGCATAATCTATCCAAGATTTGAGCTGGAGACAACCCTAGCCAATTTAGGTTTGACAATAAGCTAGGTCAAATCCAGGCCAAGCTTGAGCTCTAGCCAAACAGTCGGTTTATTGCAGGTGTTATGTTCCTGTTTATCAACTTCTCCTTTTGTTGTTTTAGATTGTGCAGAGCATGCATATATTCATCATGATCAGTTATAGTTTAGTCACTTTCTCTTCTATTTACTCATACTGCGTGTATGAGACATCAATCGATAATCTGAAGTATCATTATCCGGTTTATGGTTTGTATGTCTTAGATGTAAAGAGAAAGGGTGGAGCACGATGATTAATCTGACCCTTCCTCATAGGAACATGGCGAGCTCTGGAGTTTCAATGGAGCCCAACTTTAAATTATTGGCTGAAGAGAAGCTTAGTGATACTAAGAAAAAAATGAATTATTTCGAATTGGGTAATTATGGATGTGAACTTAATAGGATGTTTCAGGAAGTAAATCATTCATTTTGAAGGGCATATACTATATTCACCACTCGCCATACATTAATTTCATTGCAAATTATAGTTTATGATGCAAACAATACAAAATGGCATGTCGGGTATTCTTTGAGCTTACACCAACTGTGGCATCTTCTATTATCTGCACAGTTTTATTTGTTACACTCTTACTGCATCCATTCGGGTACGGTAGCTAGACCCATCCTCTAAATGTTAGCTCTTGATTCATATCTAATTAATGGTCTTGCCATTCACTATTGGCTTAAATGTCTGAAAATTTGGCGTTGTTTAGAGCTATCATAGACAGCTTGGTGTTATTTTCCCTTATATACTATTGTGTTGCTAGCTTCGATTATGGGCAAAGGTACTTTATCTGCATATGCACTTACTTTATATGTTGTTGAATATTGTTTCCTTGAAGCCTGTTGTTTGTACAGATATTAAAGATGGATGACTTTGTGGGGCTCCGTCCACGGGTTAAGGAATTTTTACCTTCGCTGGGCTCCGTCCGCGGGTTAAGGATTTTTTACCTTCGCTGTACCTATGTGGAAGAACCACATGTTTATTCTCGCAAAGTACAGTCCTGCCTTTGTTTCTTAATAAGTATACACAATTTTCTTGGACAAGATTGAGTATCTCCATGGCATAACTAGAAGCTACGGGTATAAGAATGCACTACTACTAGATCCACAGGTCATATAGTGTTCCCTGCTGAACGCTACAGTTCACCAAAAATGCCAACTCCTAGAATGTACAAAATAACTCATCTTTTTCTCAAGACTTTGTAATTTATGTGCCACCCAAGCATTTAGTTCCATCCATTTTGGTTTCGAGTAGCAGACAACAATGTCTATTATATCTGCTGATAATAAGTGACATCTAGATTATTTGTTCACTTAGGACAAGGCTCAGTTCACAAAAATGGGAGGACAAAAATGGGAGGACATTATGCTTCCTTTTTCAGTACAGATTAATATTCATAGGTGTAGCTTACACATTTTCACAGTAATGCATTGTTTGCAAAATAGTGTCTCATTCCAAGGTTCAGAAAGCTCTAGCAATCGGTCAATGTAACCATTAACATTGTAAAGGCTTATCCCATTGTCACACTCATCAATTGGATGACAATATATTACATCGTTCATATTTGCAATATTGTCTTATATTTTATTTTGTTAGCTTAGCAGTGCAAATCTGAAACAAGTGAATCAAAGTTATGGCATTGTGTTTGTGCTGCTGACTTATTTATTTTACCATAAAGTGAAGACCCCTACTTTCAGCTATATACGTACATAGATTGAAGATGAAACTTCAAACAAGGCTCAGTTCATGTACATGTTTTTTTTAATGTTCAATGTGCATGCTCTCTTTTACATCTATATAAAATGAGCATTACTTTTCCTGCTCTAAAAAAGGCCTCGGTGTCGTATAAAAAAAGCCCGTGTGAGGCTCGAAAATAATTCTTATATAATCATTATGATGAAACAATCAGTAGTCACACATTATTTGTTTTGTTGATTTTCAGTATGTTTTGGATATAGGTATTGAGAGAATTTACTGAAATTTCCTTTTTAGTTTGAAATAATGAAGTGCACTTAATTGCACAAGATGACAGTTTATAGAAGAGCCGAGCACTCATTACAACCTGCTGAAACGTTGGTGTAGTTCAATTTTGTTTTCCTCAATTTTTGTGTTCCTACTTACTAATTCGTGTTTGTTGCTTCTTTTGGTGGTGTGGTTCTATTTTGTTTTCCTCAATCTTTGTGTTCCTACTTACTGATTCCTTTTTGTTGCTTCTTTTGGGTTCATGTGTTCATGGGTGCTTGGCCTCGATGATCACGTTGTTCAACAATGGTTGCAGTGGTGAAAGAGTGTCTCTTCGTATTTATCTAAAGTGGTCTTCTCCTTTGGTTGATCACTAATATGAGAAGCAGCCCCGCCAACCACCCAATTTTCTCCAGCAGAATAACAAGTCGACAACTCTAGCGACTAGACATGAATAAGAGGAGCAGGACATCAACGCCTCTTTCAATGAAGAACCAAAGCCTTTCATGCGATGTGACGGTGAAGCAAAGCCTCTTTCAACGACAAAAAAAAGGCTTTGATTCCATGTTTCAGTGAAGCACAGTCCGCTCCAACCATCGATTTCTCCACCAAAGGCAAAAAAGTTCATCATTCTTTCTGCCGAAGATGGGTACAACCCGGAAACAATGGCATCGTGCTATCTCCTCTAAGCTTTCATGACGTTTATGTAAGACAATCCTATGAGCTATGTAATCAGCTGTAATTCTATATTAGTATGTGTACTACTTATGTAAGACAATCTCATGAGCCATGTAATTAGATCTAATTATATTATTACTGCTAGCTTATTTTAACTCAGGTATGAATATGCCATATGTCCACCCGTTACTTATAGCTGCTACTGCAAGTTCCTAGAAGACGTCCAGATCATTCATGGGCGCAGCGTGTCGCTGCGCCATGTTTCCTAGTTGGCTACTGTGGTGTCTCCCTGGAGTGTGCATAGTAGTGGTTTCCAATAGCAGCATTTGCTGCTCCTTTGGATGGCTGGGAGATATGCTAGTTAATAATTTGAGCAGTGGCTTATTTGAAATGATTCCTTGTGACCATCACTAGGAAAATGATTTAACTTATTTAAGGTTTTTATAAACTTGATGCTTTGTAGATTCACTAATGGGATGTCACTGTGATGCCTCCCTTAGGATGGAACACAGTGACCTCTACTAATGGACCAGCTAGACCTGCCAAGTAAGGTGTGGAAAAATGATATTATCTAGTTGTATGATCTGGATGCATAATCTTAATATGTGATCTTGGTCAATGATGCATAAGGCTGAGACTCCAATTTCTTAGAGAGATAAGAACAGATTCCACGTGTGTTGCCAAATCCTGGGATGAAATCTTGTACTCCATTTGAGTACAGATCTGAGGATACAACCCCTATTCCAACAATCATGCCTATAATTGTTAAGAATGGATCTGCATGATTTCTGGATGCTAACCTGATGTGCAGAGTAAACAGATGGATGAATCTAGAGATGTTTGTGGTGGGCTGGATGATCTGCTACTCCTGACTTGGTTGTGGATATTGTGGTGATTCTGTTCTGTTGCTAAATCTAGTGCTTTTCTTGCTCCTCCTTGCACTCCTGTCCTGCTCCACCTTGTTTCTCATTTGGCCTACTCCTTATGCTCCTGACCTCCTCCTGGTGTCCTTGGATGGCTCCCTCGAGCAACCATGGTGCTAGTGATGTGGTTTGATCTATGTGTTATTGGGAAAATCTAATAAGAACAGGTGATGTTCTATGTGGTGCTATTCTCTTGTGGTGTTGACAACACACATAATTGCATGTGTTGTGTGAGCTGCTTGTATACTTGTCTCATGTGTGTGGATCAGATCAAGTAAAAGGCTTGATATTTCCTTTGATCTTATCTCTTTGCCTTTTACCTTCCCTAGGTGAAACTTGCCCAATCTCTGTCAATGATGTTGTGCTGAGACAAATTTGATAAGAACAGATTTACACTTGACTTGTTTTCTTATCTAAAACTCAATGATGTGACAAGCAATGCATCACATTGCATTACTGAGAGTAATTCTAACCCCCCAAACTCCTTTATACTATATTTTGTTTACTTTATGCTTTTACAGGAACAAGATCAGGAAATGAGAAGATGTGAAGATGAAGATTAGTTCTAGGATTTTCCTTTTAATCCTTTTTTTGTAATTTCCTTTTCTGTCAGGAATTAATGTAAAAACATTGTAATACATTAATTTATCTTATTATTGTAACCATTCTTATTATTCCTTTATTGTAAAAGAATAATGTAATATATATTCTTTTAATAAAGAATTCTTCTATTTGTTTAATTATTGTAATTCATTTTCCATTTTCTTTATTCACTTATTTGTTTCATTGTAATATTCCTTTATTCTTTTATTGAAAAAGAACATCGTAATGTTGGATTTTAATAATCTTTATACTTTTATTTATAATACTTGTATTTGTATTATTCTGAATAATTATTTATAAGTCAAACTTCTCCCCTCATAACTCAACAAAATAGTAGA
The DNA here is from genome assembly GCA_916181665.1 of Avena sativa. Classification (NCBI taxonomy): domain Eukaryota; kingdom Viridiplantae; phylum Streptophyta; class Magnoliopsida; order Poales; family Poaceae; genus Avena; species Avena sativa. Next base: position 148,713,258 of record OV702284.1, read on the forward strand.
GGTTATGTCAAAATTCATCCCATTCCCCTTTTGATGACACTAAACCTAATTCATCAGAGTAAGAATTCTGATCACTCTAGTCTTTAATTTGGCGAAAATTTTACCCAGATTTTCAGATGCATGCATGCAGATGCACAAAATCCTAAATCTACCCTTCGTCTAGTCCTAAATGCTGGGATGTTACAGTGCAGGCGCATATTCCAATTCATACCATCCGGAGGAATGGGCGGCCCCGCCACTATTTCTGCCAAATCCACGTCTCGGCGATGCAGCCGAACAAGCGCCAACGCCGCCTTCGCACCCGCAGCAAGTTGTTGGTGCACAAGATCCTTCATTACATCTACGATTCTGAACTTCCCTAGCATCCCCAAGAAACTAGATGGAGCCGCATCTAAGGGGAACATGGCAGTCCAGATAGACGCGAGTGATGACCTCGCACACTGCAAAACCTGAAACACTTGGTGGGCACGATCCTGGACCATTCCGACCATAGTCGCTTGGTCGCGGTCCATCCAGAAGAAACCTCTGGCCTCCAACTCCTGTTAGGTGAGGCAATTGAGCCAAATGGCAAAACCCTCCTTCTCTTCCTGCGGAAGAAGATTGACAAATACAAAAGAGAAGTAGCTCAGAAGCCGCAAACATCGGACCAAGCCAAAAACAAGATAAAGACATCCAAGGCGACTTACATTGAAGTTGCTCGCTGAACTACTTAAATTCTTCAAGAAGATACTCCTCTCTCGCAACGGCCCGCTCTTCCAAACATCTGCATGGCCACGTATGATAAGGACATCCTTCTCTAGACTTCAGATGCGGTCATGCAGTAAAGGCAACTGCAACACCTCACTTGTCGTTGGACGGGCAACAGCCAAAGCAGATGATGGAGTCACGGGGTCAGCATTTGAAGAGCCCTAAGAGGCACACAAGTGAAGAAGTATAAGTACAAGAGCAATCGACAATAGTAGAAGGAAATGTATATATTTACATCAACATAACCACTACATGGTAGCGTTAGAGTACAGGGGCATTACATGCGCATCGGCAAAAGGAAACTTCAAACTACAAAAGCGACTACGAAGAATAAGAACCCTAAGAAGCAGTCGCATCCAGAGAAAGTTCGGACTTCGAGGTTTTCTCCTTGGCCACCCTATGCTGCTCTAATGCATAGGTGGCTAAAAGGTCAATGAGACGGAGGGCCATAGTGCTTGCAGCGGGAGGCGAAGGAAGAAAAGGCTACTTTAGTGCCATCCGCCACCACCGGCATGTTGGAGGTGACTTGGCTCAGGTTTAGATGCTTGCCAGACGCCATCGCCATCGCCAGGCCAAGGGTAGTGCCCATGCCCTTCTGGATCTTCTTATAATCTGCAGGCGCATCACCCCCAGGGCCTTCGCCAATGAGTCGACGTTGTTGAGGGGAACTCCCTTGGGGAAGATCTCCCGGTAGGAGAGGCTGAGGCCTCCTTAGCCTTGCCCAGCGTCTCGACGGTAGATCTACAACGGTCGAAGCCGCAACCGCATCCACGATGGGGTCCCCATGATCCAAGACATCATGATCCAATGCAACGCTAGTGACATCTACAGATGTGTCAAAGAAATTTTGGGTCAAATGAAGGAAACGCACCAAAAAGCTTAGGACGAAGGGATGAATGGTACCTCACCAAACAACGCTTTGGCAGCCGCCATAAGTTGTTCCGCCATCGCCTTCTCCCGAGATGCAGCAGCAGCTGCAAGTTCTTCGCACTCTTGAGCCTCCTGCTTGCAGCGCTCAAGGGCCTCCATGGCATCTTTCTCCTTGGTCTCCGCCTGGCTATGCCTCTTTTTGAGTGCGTTCAGCTTAAGGAGAGCCTCATTGTTCTCATCTGCGAAAAGTAAAAGGAAAAAAGATCAGAAAACAAAACTCACCATTAACACACGAGGAAAATGAGCAAAATTATACGCACCTTGGAGCTGCTGAAAGCTTTACTCCAAGGTGAGGTATTGTTGCCCGAGGTGGTTGATGTCGCGGATGAAGGGCTGCAGCAAAGAAACAACAAATCGGGTAAACAAACGACTCGGGGGCTCGCCCGAGTCAAATGGATAGTACTTACATGGCCACCTAAAGACTCCGTAGGAGTAGCTTGCGTCTTTCGGGTAACAACCGCACAAGTCCTTGGCTTCAAGGATCTCGAAACGATGTCACTGGAGTTGGCCGGTATCTTCGAGGAGGATGTTGCAGGCTCTGCATGCAACATCTTCGAATCCACGGCTACCTCTTAAGTCTTATCCTTTACGGATTCACCTAATGTCGTAGTATTGCCGATGAGTACGCCATGGAGGGGTCCTCACAGTGCGTGTTTAGAGACGTGGGGGAAGGCGGACGGTTGACGGGTACGAGGTAACACAGCTTACCCAGGTTCAGATCCCACAACGGTGGCGGAATCCTACTCCTGCTATAAATCACTATAATGGCAATACGCCGAGTTATAGAGATAGGTTCGTTGTGCTAGGTGTATGCTAATCGCTCGGTGCCCTAAAGGCTCCCATAGGCCCGACTTATATAGTCGCCAGGTCCTAGGGTTACAGGGAAAAGTCTTAGCCAGACGGGTTACAGAGTCCTACACCGTCTATTACTAGTCTTGCGTGTCTTGTACTCCAAGGCTCCGGGTACGTCGGTGACTCCACCGTAGCCTTCCTTTATCCGGCATGGACCTCCCTTCTGGATCCATCTAACTGGGCCGCCCAGCAAGCCATGGGCCATGCTACCAACTGTGGGCCACCCGGGTTATCAGGATAGGAGACATGCTATGAGGATACCCATATAGCATATCCCCAACAATAGCCCCCGGAGAACTCCGAGATCTTGCGTCGTCTTGCCTCTTCACATGGAATGCTCCGTCTAGATGGATGTCGGCAAATCGTCAAGCAATATCTTGTAGTCCTCCCAAAGAACCCTGCAAGGTCTTCTCCGTCTTCAACTCGTAAGTCGGAGAATTGCTGAATCTTCCATTGTACTCTTCCATAGTCGAACTGGATCCGTCCATGCCGGAATCTTCTGATGTGATGGTTCATCTGCCTATATCAGCTAGGGCGACATAGACGTAGGTCAGCAACGCCTCGTAACTCACACATGCAGAGAACGCAATCATGTCCACTTTTCCCGTGCGAGCAATACGAACCGTTGGCGGCGACGGTTGGTACATGGTGAAATTTTCGCGCATGCCTTCGCACACGTCATCTACGCGGCAACCGTTCGATCAAGCTACACGAATCTTGACGCTGGGTATCATAAATAGTAACCGCGGTGGAAAATTTACTTTTTCACCTCATTCTCCCTTGCATCTTCTTATTTCTCAGGCAAGCGTCTCCTCGAGCTCTCCACGCCTCTCACGAAAAACCCTAACTCCCAATATCGCCAGTCACTTCCAAACACTCGCAATGGCCAGCAGCAGTTCTTATCCTTCGATGGCGGCGTCGAGCGAAGCCGCCGCAAAGCCGGCGAGCTCCGTCGTCGTGCCCCCAGAGGGCCTGGTCATCCCCGTATCCGCGGTGGTTGAGGCCACCGGCGGCGACCATAATCCAGCAGCGCTGGAGCTGCTGGAGGAGGAAAACGACTCCCACAAAGGCGACTGGCGCGGTTCGGACATCACGGACCGCGACATCAAAGAGTTGATCGTCGAGGGCTACCTCCCCGCGACGGAGGGGCTCGCCTGGCGGGCGGAGCCGGCCGGCGAGGTCACACCTTCTACCCAAGCCGGAGAAAAGTTGTACCTCAAAGCACAGATGGTACGCGACGTCTCCCTTCCCATCTCTAACTTCTTCCTTGCCGTCTTGAACCATTACCGAGTCCAGCCCCAAAACCTCTCTCCCAATAGTATCATAGCGCTTAGCAATTACGCGGCGCTTTGCGAGGGTTACTTAGGGATTAAGCCTAGGCTAGACCTCTTTATATATTTCTTCACCGTCAAGCGCGAAGCCGGAGCCAGCAAGGACGAACTTAGAAATTGTGGCACTATTAGCTTCAAGATCCTACCTGGTCGGCGCTTCCCCGACATCGTCGTCCATGAGTCCTGCAAGAACTGGCAGCGTACTTACTTCTACGACCCAAATATCCCTCTGGCCGGCCGAGAAGTAACATACCCGGACTTCGTCGATGGAGAAGCCGCTGAAACTTCGACATGGAGATCCCAGGTATCCCTTCCCTCCAACCTCGACGCTTCCCGTGCTATAAGGCGGATAGAGTGGTTCGTAGAGACGGGTTTCACCGGCTTGGACCTAGCCATGTGATGGTTTATCAGGCGAATCCAGCCTCTGCAGCACCACTCGAAGCTGATGCACGAGTATACCAATGATAGAAGGGATAGCCTCCGCATCTCCGTGGAAAATTTCTCGAGGGACTCCGTCAAGCTCCGCCTCAACGACATCGTCAAGGTGAAGGACAAGAAGTGTGGCTTCACCATCACCTACGACATGTTCGTAGAGAACAAGTGCCCAAAGGTAACTGTTTATTTTCCGTGTATGACATATACTCCAGTTCTTCCGCCTAGACATTACCATCTCATCTAACACGGAGGTTCTTCACCTTAATAGCTTAGCGACATAGACGAGGACAGCATGGCTCCTCAAATCTATGATCCAAAGATTAAGGAAGTCACCGTCGTGTCCGACGACGATGCTCTGTTGGCGTGAAAGTGGAAGAGCTCCACCTCTGACACTGCCGACGGAGGCAAGAAGAAGAAGACAGAGGGTAGAGCCTCAAAAAAGACTACCGCTGCCCTGGAGGCGGAGAAAAGAAAGATTACTGGGATCCCCTTTTCCAAAGCACCCCCTCTTGTGTAAGCTTCTTTCTCTCCGACATTGCCCATTTATCTGTCTTATTTTTGTACTTATGCATTTTGCACATTTCAGAAAGAAAGCCACGACTAGCTTGAAGAAGACCTCCAAAACATCGGGGGCTTCTAGAACCATCAAGGACATGCTGCATCGCGACGCATCTCCTGCCATCGCCCCTGTCACTCCCACCGTCAAGCCCTTGTCTACTCCGACAAGCTCTCAAACCAAGGAAGCAGCTGGCCCTTCCGCCATGGAAGTAGACTCAGGTGCCTCTACCGAGCTTGCTGTTGTCAGCGAGCAGGCGACGCAGGAGAGTGCTGCACACCAAATGGTTGAAGCTCCGGCTAAGGATGCCATCGGTAGCGGTAAGGCGGTGGTGGAAGCTGGTACTTCTACCGAAGGCGGCGCCCCCGCGCCCAAGAAAACCATAGAGTATCCGAAGATAGTCTATCTGGTACTTACACAGGGTAGCACTGCTCTGGTTCCTGATGCGGCGCCGACATCTCTGACGTGCGGTCTAGAGGAGCTTCTCCGGCAAGAAGAGATCTTGCAAGGAAAAAGTGTATCCTTCGGAAAGCTGCTGGCTGGGAGTGCTACCAACCTCAAGATCATTGCACTTGTAAGTTTTATTTGCCTTTTTGCATTTCATATGAATATCCCACTGTAGCCCCCGAGGATGTAGACGGAAAACCATAGGTCTTTGCGTCTAGATTCTCTAAGAGTGACTAAGCTAGAAAACTTCTCACTGTAGCCCCCAAGCATATAGGTGGAATGAATTATTCCGACTAGATGCTTTAAGAGTAGCATACACAGTGTTTATAAATTTCGATACTGTAGCCCCCAAGCTTCTAGTTGTAACTAAATTAGTTCTGACTAGATGCTTAAAGAGAAGCTAAGCATACATCCGAGTTAAAAACTTTATACTGTAGCCCCCAAGCTTCTAATCAAAAACTGAATTAGTTCCGACTAGATGCTTAAAGAAAGACTAAGCATATTGCTAAGTTAAAAACTCTCGCTATAGCCCCCGAGCGTCTAGGTGGAAATTTTCTGGCTAGATGCTCCAAGTAGACTAAACAACGTTTAACTTTTCTTTTTTCCATAGAACGAGAATGCTCGGAGGGGCATGGACAACGACAAGTACCAAAAGATGCGCGCGGACTTGGAAGCCAAAAAGGGTAAAACTGCCTTCTTGAAGGAACAGATCATCAAGAGCAAGCGTTTGTTTTTAATTTCTTTTTCGTATTCCAACTTAAACTTGTGTATTCTCCGAGTACTCACTGTGTACTTTGCTTTCTCCGTCTTGCAGAAACCATTGCCAAGGCTAAGGACATTGTCGAGCAATCCAAGCACATTCAGGAGCTGGATAGCGAGAACAAGATCCTTAAGCAGGAGAGGAGGGACATGCTGAAGATGCATGAAGAATCAATGAAAGCCCTGCAGGACTCCGCCACTGAGGAGATGAAGCGCTTGAAGGAGGAGATCTCGATCTTAAGAGATCAGAAGAAAGCTGCCGATGAGCAGAATCAACGCCATCATGAGGCGTACAAGCTCCTCCAACAAGAACGAGACTCCTTCGAGGATACCCTCTGGCAAGCTGAGGCTAGCATCTTCAGTAAGTGATTCTCCGTCTTGGATTTCTGTAGTCTAGATACTCTGAATTTTTGAACTCATGTGCTCCTTTGTCAGAAATTCGCAGCTCCTATGGGTTTAACCCGGTCGCCTCCTCCGGCAAAGTAATGCATGGTTCTTTCCGGCAACTTCATCAACACCTCCATCGCGCAAGCCAAAGAGATTGCCAAGCCCCTCCAGATCAACATCAAGGCATCAGACTCTATGGCGAAGTTCTTGGAGATCCTGCACCGAGCCCCCTAGCGTATTACAAGCTGGAAAGCTTCATGTGCACGGTCTGGTGCGAGGATGACGATGTCCATGGTTAAGGAACACTACGAGAATGCCGACATCGACACGGTAACCTCTGGCATTCCCGACGTAGATGACGAAGGCCATGAAATAAACCATGAGTCCATCTTGTCGTCACTCGCGGGATATGACACCAGAGTTTCCGAGTTGGTCGAGTCAATGTCTTCGTGCCAAGGAATACCATCGATGGCGGCGACCAAAGCTCCTCCGAGTCCCTCGACACTGCCGACTTCGAGGGTGACTCTCCTGCCGACGACACCGCTTCCAAGTCGCCTGCGCCAGAGGAATGAATTTTTTTTTGTAATATTTGTTTCCTCTGTGATGCGTATGCGGAAAAAACTATGTATTAACTTAAGGCGGAAAATAATGTTGTATGTCCTGCTACTTAAGAACTAGTTCCAGCATGTATATATTTTTAAGCAAGTGCTGGCTTATCCATTACTTTGGTTCTTATGCTTGACTTTTCGTGAGTCGGAAGACCCGTTGTCGGAACCATGCCCTCAGGTGATGATGCCCAATGGCACCGTCAATAACCTAAGCACAAAATCGCCAACAATAAGTGCCAAAAGTTATTTCTCTAGAATCCGCATAAAAACGACAAAGAACGTGTAGACCAGAAAACTTAAGCTAACGCCTGTAGACGGAATTTTCATAAGTGCAATCGCAAAGCTTGTGCATAAAGATTTTATATGATCCAAAAATGAACACTAAAGGAGGTAAAAGACTCAGAAATATGAGTGAACCATAGAGCTTTATTTCATTGATCATATAAGAGGTACACAATTAGATAAAAATGCTAAGTGTAAAAAGGACGTAGCTGTGCTATGTTCTATGGCCGATCAAACTCCGGGTAGTCATCATCCGGGTCACGTCGTTTACGCTTATGATCCTCGTTGGGTCTATCCTTTAGTTCACGATTATCAATGAGGTAGTAAGACCCATTGAGTAGTGCCTTGCTTATGATGAACGGTCCTTCCCATGGCGGGGATAATTTGTGTGACTTCTTCTGCTTAAGTCAGAGCACCAAGTCCCCCTCTTTAAACGAGCGATGCTGAACGCGGCGACTATCATAGCTGCGTAGCTTCTGCTGGTAGATGGCGGATCTTTGGCATGCCAAAACGTGCTCCTCCTCGAAAAGGTCCACATCTAGGCATCTGGATTCTTCAGCGTCATCTTCGTCATAGGAGGCAACCCTTGGTACATTGTGAAGTATGTCGGAAGATAGGATGGCTTCTGCTCCATATACCATGAAGTAAGGGGTGTAGCCGGTGGATTTGTTGGGTGTAGTTCGTAAACTCCACAGCACAGATGGCAATTCTTCCGCCCAGGCTCCAGATGCTCTATGTAGCGGTGCCTCAGGACGTGGCTTGATTCCCTGCAGAATTAATCCATTGGCTCGCTCAACCTGACCATTGGATTGTGGATGTGCCACAGATGCAAGGTTAAGTCCGATGCCCTTCTCCCAACAATAATCCTCCACTTCTCTGAGTGACAAGTTGCTACCGTTGTCGGTGATAATGCTATGTGGGAGACCAAACCTCACCACTAGATCCCGGACAAACCTGAGGGCAATTGCCCCATCAAGCTTTCTAATGGGTTTAGCTTCTATCCATTTAGTGAATTTATCAACTGCTACTAGCAGATGCATAAACCCACATGGTGTCGTCTGTAACGGTCCCACCACGTCTAGCCCCTAGACTGCAAACGGCCAAGTTATTGGTACTGTTCGCAATTCTTCAGCAGGAACATGTGGTTATCGGGCATAATACTGGCATCCCATGCATGTCTCAACCAGCTTGTCGGCGTCCGCCTTCGTGGTCATCCAGTAGAATCCTTGCCGGAAGGCTTTCGCGACCAACGATCGAGGGGCGGCATGATGCCCGCAATCTTCGAGATGGATTTCGCGTAGGATTTCAATACCTTCTAGCTAGGAAACACACTTTAGGTATACACCAGTAGTGCTCCTTTTGTAGAGTTTTCCATTGATTATGGTATAGCCCTTTGCTCGTCGTACCATTTTCCGTCTTTTGACTTTGTCGTCGGGCAAAGTTCTGTGTTCGAGATATTCCATGAACGGTTTTGTCCAAGACGGAGGGACCTTTGCCACCATGTGGACAAAAGAGTCGACTCTATCCGAGTTGTCGATGTCGGCTCCCTTCACGGATGGTGTCCACAGATGCTCTAGGAAAACTCTTGGCGGAATTCGTTTGCGCCCTGATCCAAGCTTAGACAGCAGATCAGCCGCCTCGTTTTGCTCCATAGGTACATACTTGACTTCGTAGCCCAAGAAGCACTTGGCTATCTCGTCCACTTCGTCACGATATGCCGCCATCATAGGGTTCCGCGCATTCCAGGTGCCAGCCACCTGCTGGGCAACCAAGTCGGAATCTCCACAGAATACTATGCGCTTGATGCCAATATCCTTGGCTACGCGTAATCTATGAATGAGTGCTTCATACTCCGCCATGTTGTTCGTAGCCTTGAAGTGGATCTGCAGAACATAGTGTAGCTTGTCGCCAGTTGGTGACTGTAGCAATACACCAGACCCCGAGCCGTTGAGCAGCTTTGATCCGTCAAAATGCATCACCCAGTACTCTGGTTCCGACAACGGACTAGCATCTGGCATCTCCGTCCAATCTGTGATAAACTCCGCCAAGGCTTGTGACTTGATAGCGCGGCGTCTCTTGGAGGTGATCTCGAATGCGGCAAGTTCAATGCCCCACTTCGTGACCCTTCCCGTAGCGTCACTGTTGTTGATAATGTCGAACAGTGGAGTCTTGCTCACCACTGTGATCGGGTGCTCCTGGAAGTAATGCCTCAGCTTCCGAGAAGCAAGAAATACTCCATAAGCTATCTTCTGGTAGTGCGGGTAACACTGCTTGGACTCCGTCAAGACCTCGCTTACATAGTTAACTGGTCGTTGAACTCCATGCTCGTAGCCTGGTTCCTTCCGCTCTACCACGACGACAATGTTGATTACCCGGTTGGTTGCTGCCATGTAAATTAACATGGGCTCTCCCGGCTCGGGTGCTGCAAGGATGGGCGCTGAGGAAAGAATCTCCTTGAGCTGCTTCAATGCTGCATCTGCTTCGTCCGTCCATGTAAACTTGTCCGCCTTCTTCAGTAACTTGTACAGCGGCAGGGCCTTCTCTTCAAGTCGGCTGACGAACTGACTAACTCCTTATAACATGATCTCATGGTCGAAGGAATTAGGTTACTATGTATCAGAAAGCTTATAACAATTGAACTATTAAAATGACTTGATCTTTATGCTACGCTTATCTATAGGAGTATGTCCATCATACCATTCTCCTAATGATATGATCTTGTTTTTAATAACATCTCAATTTTCATGATAGGGAAACCATAATCATCTATTAACCAACAAGCTAGTATTATGAAGAGGCTTTACTAGGGACTAGTTTACAAATCACACAAGTATCAATGTTTCCTTGTTAATACTGTTATAGCATGAATGTAAACATTTATCATAAACACAAAGATATAATAATAACTACATTTATTATTGCCTCTAGGGCATATCTCCAACAGTCTCCCACTTGCACTAGAGTCAACTAATCTAGATTACATGGTAATATACCGAACACCCATGGCAGTTTGGTGTTGGTCATGTTTTGCCCTCGGGAGAGGTTTAGTCAACGGATCCGCCACATTCAGATCTGTGTGTACTTTGCAAATCTTTATGTCACCATCTTGTACATGTTCTCGAATAGCGTGAAAACGTAGCTTGATGTGCTTCAGCTTCTTGTGTGACCTTGGTTCTTGCGCATTGGCTATGGCGCCCATGTTATCACAGTAGATAGACATTGGGTCCAGCGCACTTGGAACCACACCGAGCTCTGTAATGAACTCCTTCATCCATATCGCTTCTTGTGAAGCCTCCGAAGCAGCTATGTATTCCGATTCAGTTGAAGATCTCGCCACAACGCTTTGCTTTGCACTCCTCCAGCTAACTGCTACACCATTCAAAGTAAATACGTATCCAAATTGTAATTTAGAATCATCCGGATCGGTGTTCCAACTAGCATCGGTGTAACCATTAACAACGAGTTGTTCATCACCTCCATAAGAAAGAACCATATCCTTAGTTCTTCTCAAGTACTTAAGGATGTTTTTGACCGCTGTCCAATGATCCACTCCTGGATCACATTGATATCTGCTAGTCAAACTAACATCATATACAATGTCGGGTCTAGTACATAGCATGGCATACATTAGAGATCCTATGGCTGAGGCATAGGGAGTCTTACTCAATATTTCTCTATCTTCTGCCGTTGCAGGACTTTGAGTTTTACTCAAGGTCGTATTGGGCAACATGGGAAAGAACCCTTTCTTACTATCTTCCATTCCAAACCTCTTTAGAACTTTGTCCAAATATGTACTTTGTGACAATGATATTAGGCGTCTCGATCTATCTCTATAAATCTTTATGCCTAATATGTAAGCTGCTTCGCCAAGATCTTTCATTGAAAAACTATTATTCAAATATTCCTTGACACTATTAAGAAGGTCTACATCATTCCCAATCAACAATATGTCATCTACATATAGTATTAAGAATGCTACAGAGCTCCCACTCACTTTCTTGTAAATACAAGCTTCTCCATAAGTTTGTATAAAACCAAAACTTTTGATTACCTTATCAAAACGTTGATTCCAACTTCGGGATGCTTGCTTCAACCCATATATGGACCGTCGAAGTTTGCATACCTTGTTAGCGTCTTTAGAATCGACAAAACCTTTGGGTTGCATCATATACAACTCTTCATCAATGTCTCCATTGAGGAACGCTATTTTGACATCAATCTGCCATATTTCATAATCGTAATATGCAGCAATTGCTTACATAATCCTCATAGACTTTAACTTCGCTACTGGTGAGAAAGTCTCATCGTAGTCAACTCCTTGAATTTGTTGAAACCCTTTTGCGACAAGTCGAGCTTTATAGATAGTAACATTACCATCAGCATCTGTTTTCTTCTTAAAAATCCATTTGTTCTCGACAACCTTCCGGCCATCCGGTAAGTCCACCAAAGTCCATACTTGGTTTTCGTACATGGATCCAATTTCCGATTTCATGGCCTCTTGCCAGTTATTGGAATCTGGGCTCATCATCGCTTCCTCATATGTCGCAGGGTCATCGGTGTTGTCCACCAACATGACACTCATAATGGGATCATACCAATCAGGAGTGGTACGAGTTCTCATTGACCTGCGAGGTTCTGTAGCAACTTCAACCGAAGTTTCATGATCATCATCATTATCTTCCTCTCTTATTGGTGTAGGCGCCACAGGAACTTCTTCCGGTGCTGCGCTACTCGCAAGTTCGAGAGAAGGTTCAACAACCTCGTCGAGTTCTACTTTCCTTCCAGTCACTTATTTCGAGAGAAATTCTTTCTCTAGAAACGATCCATTCTTAGCAACAAAGATTTTGCCCTCGGATCTATGATAGAATATATACCCAATAGTTTCCTTCGGGTATCCTATGAAGACGCATTTTTCCGCTTTGGGTTCAAGCTTGTCCGGTTGTAACTTCTTTACATAGGCTTCGCAACTCCAAACTTTAAGGAACGACAATTTAGGTTTCTTCCCAAACCATAATTCATACGGTGTCGTTTCAACGGATTTAGATGGTGCCCTATTTAAAGTGAATGCGGCTGTTTCTAATGCATAACCACAAAATGATAGCAGTAAATCTGTAAGTGATATCATAAAACGAACCATATCTAAGACTAAGAGAGTTCGATTACGACGTTCGGACACACCATTACGTTGTGGTGTTCCCGGCGGTGTCAATTGTGAAATTATTCCGCATTTCTTCAAATGCTCGCCAAAATCGTAACTTAGATATTCACCTCGACGATCAGAACGTAGAAATTCAATCTTCTTGTTACGTTGATTCTCTACCTCACTTTGAAATTCCTTAAACTTCTCGAAATTTTTGGACTTATGTTTCATGAAATAGATATACCCATATCGACTCAAGTCATCCGTGAAGGTAAGAACATAACGATAACCACCGCGCGATGCTACACTCATTGGACCACACACATCGGATGTATGATTTCCAATAAGTCCGTAGCTCGCTCCATCATACCAGAAAATGGAGTCTTAGTCATTTTACCCATCAGACATGCTTCGCATCTTTCAAGTGATTCAAAATCAAGTGATTCAAGAAGTCCATCGAAATGGAGTTTCTTCATACGCTTCACTCCAATGTGACCAAGACGACAGTGCCACATATAGGTCGAGTTATCGCTCAATTTCAAACGTTTAGCTTCAATATTATTAATATGTGTATTTCCACTATCGAGATTCAATAAGAATAGACCATCTATCAAAGGTGCATGTGCATAAAACATATTACTCATATAAATAGAACAACCATTATTCTCGGACTTAAACAAGTAACCGTCTCGCAATAAACAAGATCCCGATATAATGTTCATGCTTAACGCAGGCACCAAATAACAATTATTTAAGTATAAAACTAATCCCGATGGTAGATGAAGAGGTAGCGTGCCGACCACGATCACATCAACCTTTGATACATTTCCAACGCGCATCGTCACCTCGTTCTTCGCTAGCTTCCGTTTATTCTGTAGTACCTGTTTCGAGTTACAAATATGAGCAACCGAACCAGTATCAAATACCCAGGCACTACTACGAGTACTAGTGAGATACACATCAATAACATGTATATCGGATATACCTTTCTTCTTGATGTTGCCGTTCTTCAAATCCGCCAAGTACTTTGGGCAATTCCGCTTCCAGCGACCTTCTCCCTTGCAGTAAAAACACTCAGTATCAGGCTTAGGTCCAGCCTTGGTCTTCTTCGCCGGTGCGGCAACTTTCTTACCACCCTTCTTGAAGTTACCCTTTTGCTTATACTTGCCTTTCTTGAATTTGGTGGTCTTATTGACCATCAACACTTGGTGCTCTTTCTTGATCTCCACTTCTGCAGATTTTAACATGGAGAAGAGTTCTGGCAACTGCTTGTTCATGCTTTGCATATTGTAGTTCATCACAAAGTTCTTATAACTTGGTGGTAGTGACTGGAGGACACGGTAAATCCCCAAAGCATTAGGAATCACTATACCCAAGCTTTGGAGTTTGTTTGCGTGCCTAGACATCTTAAGAACATGCTCACTGACGGAGCTGCCCTCTTCCATCTTGCAGTTAAAGAACTTTTCAGAAGCCTCATAACTCTCAACTGCCGCGTGAGTCTCAAATATTAATTCGAGTTCACGGACAATATCATGTGGGTCATGGTTCTCAAACCTTTTCTGAAGCTCCGATTCCAAACCATACAAGATAGCACACTGAACTGTGGAGTACTGATTCTTCCGAGCGAGGTAAACATTCTTTACTTCATCGGTAGCATCAGCTGCAGGCGGGTCACCCAGCGGTGCATCCAGCACATAGGTCAAATTACCAGCATTGAGGACAATCCTCAAATTGCGGAACCAATCCGCGAAGTTGCTTCCATTGTTATTTAACTTTTCTTTCTCTAGGAACGCATTAAAATTGATGGTAGGGGCCGCCATTGATCTACAACATATTTGCAATAGTTTAGACTAAGTTTATGACAAATTAAGTTCTAATTAATAGTTAAATTAATCTAGGTGAACTCCCACTCAAAACAATATCCCTCACATTGTTTTAGTGATCACACGAACCAAATCCACCACATCAAAACCGATCATCATGAGAGTTGATGTAGCTTCAATGGCGAACAATCGACATGTTCATCATATCTACTATATGATTCATGCTTTACCTTTCGGTGATCCGTGTTCCGAGACCATGTCTGTACATGCTAGGCTCGTCAAGATCAAACCTTAGCTTCCGCATGAGCAAATCTGGCTTGCTCACATTGTATACACTTGCAGAATCTAACACACCCGATCATCACGTGGTGCTTCGAAACAACAAGCTTTAGCAACGGTGCTTACTAAGGATGAACACTTTAAAACTTGAAATTAATGTGCATGAGGGATCATCTTATAATGCTACCGTCGTTAACTAAGCAATACAAGATGCATAAAGGATTAACATCACATGCAATTCATAGTATGTGATATGATATGGCCTTTCTTCTTGTGCTTCCGATCTCCATCTTCAAGCATGAACATGATCTCCATTATCACCGGTATGGCGTCAAGGTCAATGACGCCGCTTCATGGTTGTCGTCCACCAGCTTCAACTATTACAACTACTTTGAATAGACACGCGGGTCTTAAAAGAATTTAAAGACAACCATATGGCTCCTGCCGGTTGTCAACTTACAATAAGGATCATTGCATACATCAAATATAATCACAATCATGGCCATATCACATCACAGCACACCCCTGCAAAACAAAGTTAGACGCCTCTAATTTTCTTTGCATTTTTACGTGGTTTGGGGCTTTCAATAAGTGTCGATCTAACTTACGAACAAGAACCACAACGTTGATGTTTGAACTATCAAGTGCCCGTTGTAAATTGGATCTATACTATAATGGGAGAGACAGACACCCGCAAAGCCACTTATGCAATACAAGTTGCATGTTGAGCGTGGAGAAAGTCTAATGAACGATGTCATGTAAGGTTAGCCCGGGCCGCTTCATCCCATCATACCGCAAGATGCAAAGTACACAAGAAGCAGATGATAATAAAAGCACCACCGTCCACAATGACCATTGTGTTCTACTTGTGCAACAGATCTACATATAGACACGGCTCTGATACCACTGTAGGGGTTCGTAGCATGGAAAACAAAAAAATTCGACTGCATACAAACAAAAAAGCCAAGATCTATCTACTAGATTGTAGCAACGAGTCGATAGAAGAACTCACCCTCGAAGATTCCAAAGTGTTTAACGAGAGCAGATTCTCGTGGGTGATGTAGTCGTACTCTTGCCGATATCAAGATCGTGTAGACGATCCTTCCGGCGCTGCGTTCCGGCAGCGCTTCCGCAGTCGGTCACATGTTCGGTACTCGATGAAGACCTTCCTCTCCCTTGTTCCAGCAGGCAGCGGAGGTTGTAGCACTCTCCTCGTGATTCCGGCAGCACGACTGCGTGGTACCGAAAGTAGAGGGGAGATCTCGCAGGGCTTCGCCTTAAGCCGGAGCGAGTATGGTGGACTATGAGAGAGGCCCTGGCGATCTAGGGTTTAGAGGCACCAAGGGGAGAGAGCTAGGCCGGCGGATAGGGCTTGGGGAGGGCCCCAACTCGGCGGCTAGGGCAAACCCTAGGGCGGCAGCGGCGACTTGGTGGCCGGCGGCTAGGGTTAGGGTTTTGGTGGAGAGAGGTGTAGGTCTAGAGGGGCACCCCTGCCCCTCCTTTTATAGGTGGGAGGGCGCGACCAAGGGGGAGGGAGTCCTTCCCCAAGTCGGCCTCCTTGGCCGGCGGTGGAGGGATGAGGACTTCCTCCCCAAGTAGGTTTCCTACTCTCCCTCCACCAAGCAAACTTGCCGTTTGACTTTTCAAATTGGCGTTTGACTTTTCAAACTAGGATTTGATTTTTCCCTTTATTTTGCTCAGCCATGATACCTAGTACATGATGCAACCATTCCACATTGTCATGACACATTCATGTACCCTTCTCCTCCGGAGTGCCGGACCTTCCGGAACCTTCTAGAACATTCCCGATGAAATCATCGGAATCATTCCCCAACTCCGAAACAGGACTTTCCTTATATGAATCTTATTCTCCGGACCATTCTGGATCTCCTCGTGATATCCCGGATCCCATCCGAGACTCCGAACAACATTCGGTCTCTTACTCATTATTCCATAACTACTCAACAACATCGAATCCTTAAGTGTGTCTCCCTACGGTTCGTGAATTATGCGGACATGATCGAGACACTTCTCCGAACAATAACCAATAGAGGAATCTGTAAATTCATATGGCTCCCACATATTTCTACGATTACTTTGCGATCGAATGAACCACTTACATACGATACCAATTTCCCTTTGTCTCACGATAGTTTACTTATCCGAGGTTTTGATCGTCGGTATCTCTGCATACCTAGTTCAACCTCGTTACCGATAAGTACTCTTTTCTTGTTCCCGTGATATGTGATCCCTTGTGAGCCAGTCACATGCTTGCAAGCTAATTGGATGACATTCCATCGAGAGGGTCCAGATTATATCTATCCGTCATATGGATGGACAAATCCCACTCTTGATCCATGTGTCTCAACCCATACTTCCCGAACACTCAATGCCACCTTTATAGCCACCCAGTTACGGCGTGGTGTTTGATGTCATCAAAGTATCCTTCCGGTGATGGTGATAAGCATGATCTCATGGTCGAAGGAATTAGGTTACTATGTATCAGAAAGCTTATAGCAATTGAACTATTAAAATGACTTGATCTTTATGCTACGCTTATCTATAGGAGTATGTCCATCATACCATTCTCCTAATGATATGATCTTGTTGTTAATAACATCTCAATGTTCATGACAGGGAAACCACAATCATCTATTAACCAACAAGCTAGTATTATGAAGAGGCTTTACTAGGGACTAGTTTACAAATCACACAAGTATCAATGTTTCCTTGTTAATACTGTTATAGCATGAATGTAAACGTTTATCATAAACACAAAGATATAATAATAACTACATTTATTATTGCCTCTAGGGAATATCTCCAACAGACCTCGATTCCACGCTGGGAAACGATGAAGCCCAACAATTTGCCGGCTGGAACCCCGAAGACGCACTTCTTAGGGTTAAGCATCATGTTGTATTTCTGGAGATTGTCAAAGGTTTCTTTTAAGTCGGAGATTAAGTCATTTGACTTTTTAGACATCACCGCGATATCGTCCACATAGGCGTGAACGTTCTGACCAATTTGGTATTGAAGGCAACGTTTCATTGTCCGTTGGTACGTAGCACCTGCGTTTTTTAGCCCAAAGGGCATCGTAACATAGCAAAACGTGTCGTATGGGGTAGTGAACGAAGTGGCAAATTGGTCTGACTTCCTCATCTTGATCTGGTGGTATCCTGAGTATGCGTCGAGAAAACACAAAAGTTCCGAGCCAGCCATCGAGTCAATGACTTGGTCAATGCGAGGCAAAGCAAACGGATCTTTTGGGGCATGCCTTGTTCAAGCCGGTGTAATCAACGCACATTCTTAATTCTTTGGTTCCCTTTTTGGGGACAAGTACAGGATTGGCCACCCATTGGGTGTGAAGGACTTTTCTGATAAAACTAGCCTTAAGTAACCTAGCTATCTCTTTGCCTATGGCGCGTCTCTTCTCATCTCCAAAGCGTCGTAGAGGTTGCTTCACTGGTTTGCATTTTGGGTCAATGTTTAAGCTGTGCTCGGCAAGTTCCCTAGGTACACCTTTCATGTCGGTAGGTTGCCAGGCAAAGATGTCCCTATGCTCACGGAGGAACTCGACGAGCGTGCTTTCCTATTTGGGATCCATGTTCGTCCCAATGTCGATGGTCTTGGAGGCATCGCCTACCACAAGTTCCACCGGCTTGGTCTCGATGGCGGCCTTGAATGCTGGAGCGGAGTCAGAGATCTGTTTCTTCGACACGGGCATCTCTGAGTCATCGACCTTGCACTGGATCTCTTTGAATTCTTCGCTGTAGAGGACAGCTTCCGCGAAGGCTGCTTCATTAATCTCGCAATCCCTTGCCTTGGTAAAGCTTCCGGATATGGTGATGACACCGTTTGATCCGGGTATCTTGAGTTTGTTGTAGACGAAGCATGGCTTGGCCATGAAGGTGTGGAATATGCTGTGGCCGAATATGACGTGGTACACGCTCTTGAAGGGGACCACCTCAAAGGTCATGTGCTCTTGGCGGTAATTATTAACATCGCCAAAGGAAACCTGAAGTGTGATGCACCCAAGGGACCGAGCCTCCTGACCAGGAACTACGCCATGGAAGATGGTGTTGGTCCACCTTAGGTTTGCCTCCGTCAAGTTCATCTTCTGCAGTGTATCCAAGTACATGATGTTGATGCTGCTTCCACTATCCACCATACACTTGGTGAACTCCACGCCATCAATCAAGGGGTTGACGACCATGGCGTATTGGTTCTCCGTAGGGATGAGGTCTGGGTGATCCTTCCTGTCCCAAGTAATTGGAACCTCCGACCAGTGCAGGTACTGGGGAACTGGGGGTAGAGTGGCCATCAGTATCCTCATAGAGGTCTTATGTTGTCGGACGGTGGGGGTGCCAAGGAAAGTGCGGTAGACTGGCACCTTCTTCACGAAGGGGTTCTTGACTTTGTCTTCGCCCTTGGTGGCGTGCTTGGGGTCAACATCCTCGTCCATGTCACTTGAATCCTTGGAATCCTCCTCCTTGTTCTTCCCCTTGCCCTTGCCTCGCGGTCTGTTCTTCCGACTTTGCTTGTAGCCAGACTCCGGGTCCTCCTTGAGGTCGTTGACGAACTTGCAGTGTCGAAAGGTATGAGTGGCCTTGCCGTTGACATTGAGGTGTACGAGGCATGGCATATCGCGGTACTCTTCGTAGGTTTGGGGAACGTGGAGCGCTGCCGACGTAGTTTCACTTCCTCGCTGCTGCCCACGACCAGCTCCCCGTCCTCGGCCATGTTGTCCGCCATCACCTCGTCCTGCAAAGGTCATGGCGACCATGTCGGGAGTTTGCTTTTATTTTGGAGCGGTTTTCCGCTTTGTGTTGCTGTTCCTCCGAGCTTGAGTTGGAACGGCCGTTGTCGGCAGAGAGCCGCGAGCATCGTCGTCGGCGGCTGCAAACTCACTAGCCAACTGAATCATCTGGTTCAAGTCAAGCAGGTGATTGTCCTACAAGCGCTTCAGCTTATGTCGGAGCAACGTGCCCCTTTCCAACCCATCGATGAAGGCGGCCATGGTGGTCTGGGCGTGTAGTCCTGCGCAGGAATTCCTCATATCCAGCCAGCGGGAGAGGTAGGCGCAAGATGTCTCATCTTTCTCTTGCACGCACTGCTGTAGATCGCCAACAGTGCATGGACGTTTGTATGTACCCTCGAAGTTCTTGGTCAATGCTTCTTGCATGTCCAACCAATTGCAGATGGATTTCTCCGGCAAGTCGTCAATCCATTGACGGGCTGTGCCCACCAACATCAATGGGAGGTACTTGACGACAACGTTGGGGTTGCCCCCGGCAATCTCTACCGCATTGCTGTAATCCTGGAACCATGTAGCTAGCTTAGCGGTGCCGTCATAGGGATTGATGGTCTTGTCAATCCGAAAACCTTTGGAGTAAGTTGCGGATCGTATCGCAGGTCCAAAGCAGCGTGGTCCCAGGTATGGTCCTTCCCGGGCCTCATGGATCTTATCGATCCATGAACGTGCGTCGTACGGCTCCAGGTTTTTCTTTTTCTTATCAACAGGGGATGGGCTGCATGAACAATGCGGGCCTCCTCCGCCATGGTGACTGCTAGGTGGCGGTGGGTTAGCCTTCTTGCTATTACCCTCCTGTGATGCCTCATGTTTATCGTGATTGCTTGCCAGACGTGGAGGGTCATGGCGCGACCTGCTCTTGTGTCCTTGGTTGCGCTCTCCATCATGACGAGTCTTCTCCGTGTTGTCGCGGATGATGATGCCGCTCTACCTTGGCGGGGGCATATCGGTACGATGGTGAGCCTTGGGGTCTTCGCGATGTCGGGGGGGGGGGGGGGGGGGGGGGGCGGGGCGGTGGCGATGGGCGACGAGGTCGGGCCTTTTCTCCGTGGTCGGAGGATATGGGGATAGCATCCTTCCTGTTGCATGCATCCCTCCATCTTCATTCTGATGAACCCGTCTAAGACCTGACATCAAGAGGAGATCTATCCCTTGGCGGCTTATGCTGGCTAGACTGGCAAAACGCTGGGTCAGACTCAAGCCTTTGAGGGGTGGCCTTTTCCTGCTGCTTCACCACCTTGTCCACTAGGTCATAGACCTGGTCCACTGCCTCGGGCGATCTATCTTGCTCCATAAGGGTCTTGGCGATGGCGAGGTTGAGGAGTGGGGTGGGCATCACATGTCTACCTTCACTGTCAATGTATGGCTTGGCTTATGCTGGCTTCGGGGGAGCCCATCCTAGGTTTCGCCATACACCAGGATCGTTGATGACGCGAGCTGGAGCTTTCTTGGCCTTTTGCTGCTGCAGCAGAGTCTTGTACTCGGCCTCCATTGCTCTAGCTTTCTCTATGGATTTTTGTGCGTTGACCAGATCTCAATCTAGCTTAGCGCCTTGCTCCGCGATGGCCTGCGCTTCCTCCAGCAGCTGCTGGCGCTTCTCGTCAAGCTGGGTCATGTTCCGGATATGAGCTACGGTCAGTGGCTCGACGAGGAGGTTGTCGTACATCACTCTATGAACTGGAGTAACTTGGGCAGCAGCAGAAGTAGATGCTGGAGGCGGCAGGTTTGTGGTGTTGTTGTTGCTCAGGCCGGTGTCGAGTTCCTACAGCTGTTGTACTGGATTAGGCGGAGGGGGCATGACCTTTGAGCGATCAATGTCGTCAGCAACAGGTGGTCCCTTCCCTCTGTCCAGAGCTGTGGCGGAGCTCGTCCGGGTTGATCTTCATCCATCGCCATCCCAATGGTGATGAACACCTCTTGAGACATGATGGCGTTGTTGGCTTGCTCGTCGCGCGTGTACTCCTCCTCCATCTCCTGCATGGTGGAGTCTAGTTCCTCTGGACTGAAATCTATCTCCTCTGAATCTGCACTAAAGTCGGCGTATAGCGCGTCAAT
The DNA here is from genome assembly GCA_916181665.1 of Avena sativa. NCBI lineage: Eukaryota > Viridiplantae > Streptophyta > Magnoliopsida > Poales > Poaceae > Avena > Avena sativa. Next base: position 148,734,702 of record OV702284.1, read on the forward strand.
CACAGATTCGGAGGGTGCCAGGACTTCCTTGATGACAGGGGGTGGAGGTGCAACAGCAACAACAACGACTGGAGGTGGCGGCGCAGCTACGTCGATGGCAGCCGGAGGTGGTGGAGGTGGTGGCTGAATCGGAGGGGCTCCGTCAATGAGAGCAAGTGCTGTCTGAGCTGCCACTTCAGCCTCCGCGTAGTTGTTGACGGTGTTCACCATGCTTTTGAATGTAAGGCGTCCCGACACCTGCTGCCGTCTTAGAGAATGCCGGAGAAGCGTGCCGTGGTCCAGTCCTTCCACAAAGTGATACATAGCATCATCATTGGGGTAGTGGGCCAGATCGGCTCGTATACGGAGCCACCTGGCCAGGTAATCGCAGGGGTTTTCTCCCTCTCTCTGAACGTAACGCGCTAGATTGAAGATGGTGACCACGCCGACGAACTTGGATCTTGTAGCACCCCGGGTAAAACCACTCCTAGAAAATCGTGTGTCTTATCTTTGTGCATCGTCATGACATCAACATGCATATATTAGTCTAAAACTATTTTACTAAAAGCCCTATTTCATTTTCTACAAATGTCCCTCTCTTTATTCAAATGCGAAACCTCGGTCTTTTCTGGATCTTGTATTTATCAAAAACTATATTTCAAAATGTTTGTTTTATAAAAATAATAAAATATTTTTGTATCGGGGAGGCCGCCACCGGCCAGGCCCAAAGGGCCCAGCTGGCAGCAGCCTACTACCCGGCCCAAACTAGACAAAACCTAGACCAACCACAAACCCTAATCTAGTCAAACCTCAACCCTAGACCTAATCCTTCCTCTCACCCCACCCTGCCGCCGCCACCCCTGGCTCCACACCACACGACCCACAACCGTCCGTCCCGCGTGGACCCACCCCCCTCTCGAATCCCCTCTCTCGCTCCTGGTCCTACCCGCGAGGCCGCAACCCAGTCCTTCCTGCATGATCCCCACGCGAGCCCCGCTTCTCTCCCGAGCCGTAGTCGCTGTCGCCTCTGCTCGCCTCGCTCCCCTCCCCCCCGCCGCCAGGGACCACGCCCTCCCTCTAGCGTCGCCGCCCTCCTGCTGCCGCCAGGTTCCTCTTCTCCCTCGACGGCGCCGCCAGGCACTCCCTCGATTGCGACCCCTTCTCCCGAGCCGTCGCTCGCCCGCTGTCCTCCCCGGCGTGGCTGCCTTCCTCCCCTGCTTCCACCTCCCTGAAAGCCCATCGTCGAAGCCCTTCCCCGCCTCCTCTGTGCCCATCGCCGAGCGCCGCCCTCTGTCGCTGTTCCGGCCACCGCCGGCCATGGTGCCCTTGTCGCGCGCCTTTCCCCGTAGCCAACTGCTGTCTCGCGCTAGGCCGCCTCCCCAAGGCCTCCCTCCGGGCACCGCCGGACCCCTTCGCCACCGTCGGAAGCGGCAACGTCACCCCGCTGCAGGCCGCCAAACACCCCTGCAACCACTTGTCGCACCGCCCTCTGCGAGGTCGCCCCGACACCACCTACGGTCGCCGCTGCGCCTGCGTCGTCTGTCCTCGTCGGCCTCCTCCCGTCTGTGATCCCGTGCACCGCCAGTACCCTTGTCCGCTTGTCGCGCGCCTCCTCTGCCCGTGCTACTGTACCGGGGGCCGCATGTCCTCTGCATGTTTTGCTGTTGCTGCACGCTTGCAAGGTGTTCAGGTCAATGCCCGGACGGGACACGGCCTCCTCGCGTTGTTTCATTCCTGTTGGTGTATGTCTGCTACGTGTGCTTGCGTTGAGTACCCGGAATAAGATAACTTCAAGCCTCTCGGAGCCAACAAGGTTGTCACCAAGATCTCAACGGAGTCCAAGTGTTCCCAGGAGGGCGTCGAGAACTACCGGCAATTCCAAGCCCGCCATCGGTAGCAAGTTCGAACCAAAAGTGACGAAGCCGATCTGAAGACCCGGACTCGAAGGCCTTCGACGTGGAACGCCAAGGTCGTCGACATGGAACGTCAAGGCCCCGAGCTCTCCCGTCCGGATCGAGGATCCCGTTCCCGGTGGCGAAGACCGATCCCGGAGTTCGAAGACTGACCCTGCCGAAGACTGAACCCTGGCGCGCCAAGTTCTTCGACCCCGGGGACCGATCCATAGATGCGTGAAGTACTTCCTCGAGGACGCCAAGTACTTCACCCCGGACACCGAGACCCTGAACGACAAGTTCTCCTTCCCGGAAGCATTGACGCCAGTGCGACAAGATCTACTTCCCAGATCCGAAGACCCCGGTACCCGATCTACTCAAGTTCGCCATCGCGAGTCCGAACTTCATCGTTTCCCCGTCGAACCCTGAGACCGAACCCCGGAACCCCTCCGAACCCCCAAGACCTTCGACCCCAGATGTGTGAACCTTTTCCCGAGCCCCTATTTTATAAATGCTATATATAAAACCTGTTGCATATTAATTGTTCATCTCGCATGCATATTGGTGTGGTTTGGGGGCCTTATGCCGATTCACCTCCTAATTAAATATGGGGCCCATATGCGGGCAAATCTAGCCTTTCTTTGGCTCCATTTAATTTTGTGTAGCGAACTGATGCCATGTTTTGTCCTGTTAAGACAACATTTAAATTGCGGGGTATCTAAAAAACATGAACCACCTATTTAATTGTCTGGACTTCGGTTCCACTTAATATTGCCTAATTGCATTGCACCTTTGCCATGTCATGCATCATACATGCATCATGCCCGATCTTTTGCCGCAGTATTAAATAGTGCATCCGGTGTTTATTCTAGTGTTTTGCTTCTTCGCGGATACGGCCGTTGAGTTGATGTGAGCTTCGCCCCGATCTTCGGATGAACCTTCGGCAATGTTTTTCAGGCGAGCACCTCCCCCTTTCTACCTATCTTACTTTTATAGTATTTATTCCCTCCTGTTGATCTATTGCTATCTGTGTTGCGATGCTCTAGCTTTCGTACCCGTGATATCCCTTGCAGCCTTATATTGCCTTGGACACCTCCTATTACCTGTTGTTTGGTAGATAGTTGGACCTGCGCGTCGTAGTCGCTTGCTCAAGTGCTGTTGCGTGTCGTCAAGTACCACAGTTGTTGGAGTATTGCCGTGTGTTTATTGTTGGAGATGATCAAGACTTTAATTACTGTTTAACAACTAAAATTGAAGTAGGTAAATGCAGAGGCACAGGTGGGCAATAGATGTTATTTGGTTGTTAACCGTCCACTTGTGTCCCGTAGGACCCCGAGTACTTGATACTTGTTCCTTGAATATTCGCGCTATCCACATCCGGGAGGATTATGGGACTGTAACTACCTCGGTGAATTACGCTCCTAGTTACAAGCCTGGATGAGCGGAAATGGTTGAAATAGTACGGTGGGGCCCAAATGCCACTCACAGGTAGACCTTTCGGCCGTCCCAACCATTTCCAATTCATCGGGGCAAGAACGGGCGGCGTAATCGGCAGGCGAAGGGATCAACTACATACACAAATGAGTATGTATGCAAGCCACCATACAACAGTACATCAGAGCCATTCCATCTAAAAGAAAGGAAATATAGCAACGCCATACGGCAAGATTCAAATGTCCTAGTTAGATATAATAGTTTAGGATATCTCCTCATACATCACACATCAGAGTATCAGGCGGAAGCGGCAAACAAGATCCGAGTACGGATAAGAAGCAAATCGGCATAAGATGCCCCATAAATAAGAAACATCCCGCCCACAGATCTCACGGATCCCCGTTCCCGGAATCTCTACACCGAATGATCGTTGCCCACATCGTCCGTCTCCTCCACCCAGTATCCATCTCGTAGTGGTACCTGTTCATCTGAATCAAACAATTTATCGTGTGAGACCCTAGGGGTACTCAGCAAGTCTTAATGCCTCTAAAGGGGACACAACCTGGGGTGACGCAATTGCAGCAAAAGATAAACCCTAACAGTTCTATAGATACTCGCTAACCATCCGCCTAACCAAAGATAGGCGGATATCCGTGAATTAATGATAACAGTTATAACAGTAATATCATCAGATCCATCCTCCTCCTCGCTTACCAACGAGGAAGCAGACGAACAACCCCCCATCCATTGGCAATTTTATTAACCATTCCATGAGTGTTGCACTATGTACTAGTCAGTTACTTAGTCAAATTAGAAGCGGTACTTTAGTTATGCTTGTCTATGATCGAGAAACTGTACTCCAAGTCGTCCGTAACCGCGGACACGGCTTTCAGAAAGTTTTACCCTGCAGGGGTGCACAAATAGCAACACACACTCGATCAACCTCGGAAAAACCAAATCAAAACCCAACGAGGCCTTCACGACAAAGCAATCACAGGATTCAGAAATATTTCAGGGGGCCACCCCATTGAGTACACCCGCAACGAAGTTAGCTGACTCCGAGACGGACCCAAGGTTTGGGTGGACGGCTGTAAACGACTGGGAACCCAAAACTGGGCTTGTCGATACCGCGGAATCGTGTCCCGATCCTAAACAGTACAGGTGCTCCTCGCACAATCGTAACTAAAGCAGTAAAGCATGGTATAAGTACAGGATAGTAAATAAAACCTCAAACTAGTTTGTGGCCCCAAGAAATAAGAATGAATCAAGCTCTGGCTCAGGGGGGGTCCCATAAGCCTCCCGGATGTGGATAGCGCGAATAATCAAGGAACAGGAATCAAGTACTCGGGGTCCTACGGGACACAAGTGGGCAGGAAAAACCAAATAGCAGATATTGCTCACCGGTGCCACTTTCATTAGTTATCCCATTACTACTCAGGTTAAGTTGTTTAGGTACCTCGTTATCCATCAGACTCTCACATACCCTACACATGTTGTTCTACGACTCGCATGGCTCAAACAACACCTGTAGTAATGGCTCATGGGATGGAGGAACAAGCTTGGTGGGGTTTAAAAGTAAAGGCTATGAAATACTTGGGATTCAGTTTAATGCAATCGCGACTCAATGATGCAAGAATAAGATAGAGGCAATAGGTACTGTATGTATGCAAGCATGTGGTAGTGCTTGCCTGGCAGCTCAGTTGAAGCGAGAGAAGGATCTGGGTAGTGCTCCTGGTTCTCTTGATATATCCCCTGCTCAGTGTCTATTCGAAGAAGAACCAAACAAACAAGGGCCAACATAAATAAAGTGCACAAGCATATGAATAAAATGCGACAAGCAAACAATCATGCCATGATGAATGATGCACAATTTGCATGGCAATAAAGTAGCATGGCATGGGTGAGGTGTGGAATACAAGAATAAGTCATTTTATTGAGTTTTGGCCACAATTTATTCTCATATTAGTTGCTGTATACTTTATATTTATATGATGCATTCTGCAATTTAAGTCATGGATATCATAAACAGAAAGGTCTCGTCGAGCTAATCATTTTAGACATATCATTTGTTTAATTTGGAGTTACAGAACTAAAGTTATTAATTATTTAAGGTAAATGGCATTTATTGTAATTTTATTCAACTTAGAAAATAAAGTGCTCAATTGATATTGTGGATAGCATATTTTAATTCCTCACATTTTTCTGATTCAAATTCATATATTATTTGTTAAATTTGGATTTATAATTTAAAAGTTATTAAAATACAGATTTGAATTGAATTTAAATTAGTTTGAAAACAGTTTAAATCAAACAGAAAAGATCAGGGATTTTTGCTACTCAACCACTGCTAGCCAGAGCCACCGACAGGTGGGCCAGCTGCGGGCTGGGGCCACGCGCGCGAGCGGCCGACGCGGGCGCTGACACGTGGCCAAACTGGACCGCGGGTTGATTCCACAAAAGCCCGGGAGTCTTTTTACAAAAAAGCAACCGACGCTGACTGTGGGCCTGGGCTGGCCCGCGGTGGAGGAGTAAAAAGCCACAGGGGGTTAAGCGCAAAAAGGGCCCGCGTGCACTGTACTTCTTCCGCGCGTGCAGAGACAGACTCCAGTGCACGGCGCGGCGAGGCGGGGTTCGAACCCGCGACGCGGGCGCGCGCGCGGTGGGGCGGAACCACTGCGGTTAGGTGGGGTAGGTGACAGGAGGGAGTAGCGGGGCTAGGTAGGGTTTGCGCATCGCGGGAGCGAGTAGACAGACGCGGCGGCGGTGCACTGAGGATGCTCGAGGAAATGATCGGCGACGCTAGGGCGGTATGGCGAGGCAGACCATGTCCAGGAGGGAGAAGAGCTCACCGCGAGGGCGTTGGTGTGGTCGACGGGGCTCGGGGTGGTCGAGATCGTCGGCGAGGCTGGCGCACCGGCGGTTAGGGTTTGCGTCGGTGTCACGCTGGTACCGGCGCTCCTGGGCCTTCTCCTCCGCGTCGTCGGGTACAGGGACGTCGCTGGAGCCCGGCTCGTGCTTCCTCGTCACCTAGCGCTCCTCGCCACCGGTTGCAGGAAGGGGAAAAAGGAGGGGCCGACGGTGGCCGACGTTGGAAAAGAGAGGGGTAGCAGGGTTAGGTGGGGAGGTGAGGCAGGCCTCGGCGGATCTGGGGATGCAGGGGAGGCTGAGGGAGAGGGTAGATAAGGATGGGAGAGAGAGAGGGGGTGCCGTGGGGAGGTGGTAAGCTAAAGGTGGCTTCGGCCACCTTTTTGGCCCCTCCTCACATGCTCGGTTGGGCTCGGCCAGGGCAGGTGCATGGGGGGGAGGTGAGGCTGCAGCTGGGCCAGGGCGAGGCTAGGGTGGAGAGGAGGCTCGGGTGGGGCTAGCATGCAGGAAGAGAAAAGAGGGAGGGTAGGCTAGGTTAGGAGCTAACTCGGGTTAGAGCTAGGTTAGGGAATGGGGTGGCTCGGGTTGTCTTTAGGGTTGGGTAGGCTTCGGCCTGGTAGGTTAGGGCTGGTGGGGCCCTCATATTAGAGAGAGTGAGAGGTTGGGGAGGTGAGGTGAAGTTAGGGTCGGGTTAGGTTAGGGTTAGAGAGAGGGAGGGTTTAGGGTAGGATTAGGGTCATGGGGTTCCCATGGTATAGAGAGAAGAGAGGGAGAGGGAGGTGTCTTAGGCTTGTTTTGATAAGGTTAAAGCAAAACAAACAAGACCAAGCCAAAAAGGAGGGAAAGATGGAGAGATGATGATCCCCTCAAAATGACCAAATAAAAATCCAAATGACAAGCAAAAGGTGGTACTTACATGGCCCATGCAGAATACTTAATGCCATGTTTTATTCTTGTGAAAAAAAAATTAAGAACATGGCATTATTCTCATGCATTCCCAAATGTGGAGTAAAGGCCAAGCCAAGAATTGTAGAATTGGACCCACCCTATCTCCCATGAGCTAGATCAAACACCAAAAGAAAATAAATACAAGCTCATGGATAAGGGGATGGTGGAATTGTAAGGTGGTGAAAGAAAGGTGGTGGAGTTGATTAAAAGATATGCCCCCAACTCAACTTGGGCATTTAAACAATATATCAAGAACCAAATACAATATCAAGAGGCAAATACAAATAATGATGCATATGAGATAAGAACCAAAACACAAGGGTTTTTGTATGATGCTCAAATGCAAGGTGGCATGATGACATGAGCATGATATGATGATGATGCAACAATTATATGTAGGAAGTAGCCATTATATTACTAGACCAAGTAGCATTACAGTTGTTAGACAAATGGGATGCTACAACTCTCCCCCACTAAACAGGAATCTCGCCCCGAGATTCTAGGAAGAAGAAGACTCAAAGAGGGTAGGATAGTTGGCACGGAGTTCATCTTCACGCTCCCAAGTGGCTTCATCAACGGAATGGTGCGACCACTGCACCTTGCAGAACTTGATGGACTTGTTGCGGGTCCTTCTTTCTGCGGTCTCAAGGATTTTTGTGGGGTGTTCTTGATAAGACAGGTCTTCTTGGAGATCGATTAGCTCATGATCCACGGTCCTGCCGGGATCTTTGAAGCACTTCTTGAGTTGAGAGATGTGGAAAACATCATGAACTTTGAGTTTTTCCGGGAGCTCAAGAGCATAAGCAACTTCTCCTCTTCTTCCACGAATTTTGAAAGGACCGATGTATCTAGGAGCCAGCTTTCCTTTGATACCAAAGCGGTGTGTGCCTCTCATGGGAGTGACACGAAGGTAAACGAGATCACCAGGGGCATACACCATGTCCGTGTGCTTCCTGTCATAATTGCTCTTCTGGCGAGTTTGAGCAATCTTCAGATTCTCAAGAATGATATGCACCTTCTCCTCTGCTTGAGTTACAATGTCAGGGCCAAACCAAATTCTTTCTCCTGCACCTGACCAACCAATCGGAGTTCTGCACTTGCGACCATAGAGAGCATCAAATGGTGCCATCTTCAGACTTTTCTGGAAGCTGTTGTTGTAAGAGAATTCAGCGTAAGGAAGACATTCCTCCCACTTCATGCCAAAAGAGATGACGCAAGCACGAAGCATATCCTCTAGAATCTGATTGATCCTTTCAACTTGTCCTTGCGACTGAGGGTGGTAAGCTGTGCTGAAGTTCAACTTTGTTCCCAAAGCATTTTGGAAACTTTCCCAGAACTTGGAAGTGAAGATGCTCCCACGGTCTGAACTGATCTCAAGCGGAACCCCATACAGAGAGACAATTCTGTTGATATAGAGCTCAGCCAACTGAATTCCAGAAATTGTTTCCTTGACGGGGAAGAAGTGAGCCACTTTAGAGAGCATGTCAATGACAACAAAGATTGCATTGTTGCCCTTCTGCGACCTTGGAAAACCAGTGATGAAGTCCATCTCTACTTTCTCCCATTTCCATTCCGGGGGTTTCAATGGCTGTAGAAGACCGAAAGGTTTCTGATGGACAGCTTTCACTCTGCGGCAGACATCACACTCCGAGACATACTTGGCACAATATCGTTTCAAACCCGGCCACCAATATTGTGTTTTCAAGTCCATGTACATCTTTGTGCTGCCAGGGTGGATAGATAGAACAGAATCGTGCGCCTCCTTGAGAACTTGCTCTCTCAAACCCGGGTAGTTCGGAACAAACATCCGGTGTTCAAAGAAAAGCGTGCCTTGATCATCGACGTGGAAAGACTCATACTTCGGAAGCTGAAGTTTGGAGATGATCTTTTTGGTGTGCGGATCACCAAGCTGACGAGAGCGAATCTTTTCTTCCAAGAGAGGAGTAGCCAGAAGGTTCAGGAGATGCCCTTGTTCCACAATTTCAAGGTTGAGCCGACAGAATTCCTCGCACAAGAGAGGCTGTTGTTCTTCCATCATGAGGTTGTTGACATAAGCTTTGCGGCTGAGAGCATCGGCCATGACATTAGCTTTGCCCGGAGTGTAGTTGATGGTCAAATCAAAATCATTGATTGCTTCAATCCATCTCCTCTGCCGAAGGTTGAGATCAGGCTGAGTGAAGATATACTTCAAACTCTTGTGGTCAGAAAAGATCTCACAACGGTTGCCAAGCAGGTAGTGCCTCCATAGTTTCAAAGCAAAGACAACTGCTGTGAGCTCGAGGTCATGTGTAGGATAGTTGATCTCATGCGTCTTCAACTGTTGAGAGGCATAAGCAACAACTTGTTTTTCTTGCATAAGGACCGCACCCAATCCTTGCAAAGAGGCGTCACAGAATATCTGGAAAGGCTTGGATGTATCCGGAGGAACCAAGACTGGTGTGGAAGTGAGCTTCTCTTTGAGTGTCTCAAAGCTTGCTTGACATGCAGGTGTCCAAAGGTATTTCTTGCCTTTCTTGAGGAGATCGGTAAGAGGCTTCGCTATCTTCGAAAAGTTCTGAACGAAGCGACGGCAATAACTAGCCAAACCAAGGAAACTCCGCACTTCTTTGACATTTACAGGAGGAAGCCATTCAACAATTGTCTTCACAGTTTCCGGGTTGACTGCAATGCCCTTGGCAGAGATGACATGACCAAGATAGGTTACTTGAGGCAGCCAGAACTCACACTTTGAGAACTTTGCATACAAGCGGTTCTCACGAAGCTTGTTTAGGACACACCGAAGGTGTTCTTCATGCTCTTCCTTTGACTTAGAATAGACTAGGATGTCATCCAGATAGACCACAACGAACTTATCAAGGTACTCCATGAAAACCGAGTTCATAAGCCTCGAGAAGGTAGCAGGTGCGTTTGTGAGACCGAAAGACATGACCGTGTACTCATACAGGCCATAGCGGGTGGTGAAAGCTGTTTTAGGAACATCTTCCTTGCGAATCTTGATTTGGTGATAACCACTTCTCAAGTCAAGCTTAGAGAACACCACAGCTCCAGCTAGCTGATCGAAGAGATCGTTAATCCGCGGAAGGGGATATTTATTCTTGATGGTTTTAGCATTGAGAGCCCGATAATCCACACAAAGTCTATCGGTCCTGTCTCGCTTCTTCACAAAGATTGTTGGGCTACCCCAAGAAGAGGTACTGTGTTGAATGAAACCCAACTTCTCTTGTTCATCAAGTTGACGCTTGAGATCAGCCAACTCAGCAGGACCCATTTTATAAGGCCGCTTGGAGATAGGAGCCGTTCCAGGTTCAAGCTCAATTACAAACTCAACCTCACGATCCGGAGGCATACCCGGCAACTCTTCAGGAAAGACATCTGGGAACTCACAGACCACCGGAACACTCTGAATAGCTTCCATAGCATCATCATTCAGAGCCGCCAAAGAGAAAAGCTGGATCGCAGGAGTCAAACTTGGAGAAAAGACTATATGGCCTTCAGGAATCTTCAGAGAAACTGAGCGTTCAGCACAATCAATCACAACTGCATTTGCTGTCAACCAATCCATGCCCAAGATGACATCAATGTCAGAATTGCCCAGAAAAATTAAGGAAGCCGAGAACGAAGAGCCACCAATCTCAATTTGATTGCCATGGCTGATATGAACAGCCCTCATGTTTGAACCAGGAGATTGTACCACCAACCGCTTAAGGAGAGGAACCAAGACTAACTCATTCTCATTTGCAAACTTGTGAGAAACAAAAGAATGCGATGCACCAGAATCAAACAAAACTCATGCAGGGACTGAGTTAACGGAAAGCATACCCATCACAACTCCAGGTGCATGCTCAGCTTGAGCGGCGTTGACACAGTTGGCACGAGCAACAGTAGACCCGGGCTTGGTGTTGATGTTGAGAGCCCGAGGTGGTGGTGCACGAACCAAAGGAGAGCTTGCCGCAGATCTTGGAGGGGGTGGAGGAAGAGCTTTGTTTTTCAACGGACAGTTCCAGTTTAGATGTCAAGAGTCTCCACACGTGAAACAAGCACCAGGTGGACGTGGAGCAACGTAGCCAGGGACTCCTCCAGGCGCTCCAGGGTAGTGGTGGTTGTAGCCCCTGGGAGCCGCAGTGATGAAGTTTGGTGGCCTTGCCGCGTAGCTTGCAGGTCTTGGTGGAGCCGGGAGCGACGGTGGGGTGTTAGGAACCCAGACACGCCGCTTAGAAGGAGCTGACATTGCTGAAGCGCTTGGTGCATCACGGTTGTGTTTCTTTGACTCCTCAAACACTTGCCTACTTGCTTCCTCCTGCAGGGCTGTATGCTGAAGTTCCAGAAAAGACGCCGGCCTTGCATGTGTGATTGCATATTTAATCGATGCATTGAGCCCTTGCCGGAACCTCTTTTGCTTCTTCTTGTCATCAGATATCTCATCGCCACCATAACGATAAAGGTTCATGAAGTTCCTGATGTAGGTATTGACATTGTCATTTCCCTGCTTGAGGTTGAGAAACGCTTCCTTCATCCTCTCCATGACAATTTCTGACAGATACTGCTCTTTGAACGCTCCAGTGAACTGTTCCCAAGTAGGCTGAAAACCAGTGCAGTTTGCCTTCAGGTAATTCTCCCACCAGAGAGCTGCATCTCCCTTCAGAAGGTGAGTAGCACACTTTACCCATTCTTGCTCAGGAACATCAGCAGTCTCCAGTAGCCTTGACATCTCACGCAACCAATCATCAGCATCAAGTGGTCGATCAGAAACATCAAATTGGCGAGGGTTGAACTTCAGGAAGCTTTTGATGTCTCCTCGCTTGGGAGGTGGAGGTAGTGGAGCAAACTCATTCCTCCTGACACTTTCCTCAAAGCGATGCTGGTTCTGCTGCATTGTTGCCAAGGCATTGGCGATGTTTGACAACGCGGAACCCAGTTCAGGTGGTATGTCCTCATCAGAGCGGCGTGGTGGAGCCATCCTGTGATTGATATAAAACACAAGTCAGTACTATAATGGAGAATAATAATAATCCAAAATAGTACCAAGATGGAATTAACCAAGATTAAAGGATACAAATTACTAAGATGATATTAAAATATCAAAAAAGTTCAAAGCACCTAGAAGATATTAAGCATATCGCACACGACTGAAAAGGAGTGTGGTACACAGATATATCAAAGAAAAAATTTCCACAAATTTCGGCATTAAAATACCAATAGATGCGCAAAACCACTTAACGAATCAAGATTAGTGACTCTACCAATTCAATATACAAAAGCGAATGATAAGAGTAGTGGTATGGTCGCGACTCCATCCCGCACTCAAATCATTACTCCGCACATGAATAAGTGGAACACATATCCTAACCCCTTCTTCTCACGATGAACCTAAAGATTAGTAACTACGGAAACGAACACCCCAAACAAGATAGCGTCGGATAACAAAGAGTAAGACAGATCGCGGCGGTATACAACGAATCAGATAGATCGCGTCGGTTTGCAAAGCCTGCCGGTATGGAATGTACCAACAGTTGATAACCAAAGGCTGATTGTGATAACAACTTGGATGCAACAGATAGACAAGGAATTACTCACACGCACACACACACACACACACAACCTATGGTACTACGGAAACCCAGAACACGTGAATCCTAGTTTGAAATTTTTAAGAAGAGGATTGAAAACGTTGCACTTCCTTACCAGAAAAGGGTGGGTGGGTGGGTAAGAAGAAAAATGGAAGCAGTCCTACTCTCGCGTTTTGTTTTTACCTAGTATACATAACTACCAAAAATATTTGCTAGACTGACAACGACCATTTGGCTGAGACCCTGAAGGGCGGGATGGCTCTGATACCAATTGTAACTACCTCGGTGAATTACGCTCCTAGTTACAAGCCTGGATGAGCGGAAATGGTTGAAATAGTACGGTGGGGCCCAAATGCCACTCACAGGTAGACCTTTCGGCCGTCCCAACTATTTCCAATTCATCGGGGCAAGAACGGGCGGCGTAATCGGCAGGCGAAGGGATCAACTACATACACAAATGAGTATGTATGCAAGCCACCATACAACAGTACATCAGAGCCATTCCATCTAAAAGAAAGGAAATATAGCAACGCCATACGGCAAGATTCAAATGTCCTAGTTAGATATAATAGTTTAGGATATCTCCTCATACATCACACATCAGAGTATCAGGCGGAAGCGGCAAACAAGATCCGAGTACGGATAAGAAGCAAATCGGCATAAGATGCCCCATAAATAAGCAACATCCCGCCCACAGATCTCACGGATCCCTGTTCCCGGAATCTCTACACCGAATGATCGTTGCCCACATCGTCCGTCTCCTCCACCCAGTATCCATCTCGTAGTGGTACCTGTTCATCTGAATCAAACAATTTATCGTGTGAGACCCTAGGGGTACTCAGCAAGTCTTAATGCCTCTAAAGGGGACACAACCTGGGGTGACGCAATTGCAGCAAAAGATAAACCCTAACAGTTCTATAGATACTCGCTAACCATCCGCCTAACCAAAGATAGACGGATGTCCGTGAATTAATGACAACAGTTATAACAGTAATATCATCAGATCCATCCTCCTCCTCGCTTACCAATGAGGAAGCGGACGAACAACCCCCCATCCGTTGGCAATTTTATTAACCATTCCATGAGTGTTGCACTATGTACTAGTCAGTTACTTAGTCAAATTAGAAGCGGTACTTTAGTTATGCTTGTCTATGATCGAGAAACTGTGCTCCAAGTCGTCCGTAACCGCGGACACGGCTTTCAGAAAGTTTTACCCTGCAGGGGTGCACAAATAGCAACACACACTCGATCAACCTCGGAAAAACCAAATCAAAACCCAACGAGGCCTTCACGACAAAGCAATCACAGGATTCAGAAATATTTCAGGGGGCCACCCCATTGAGTACACCCGCAACGAAGTTAGCTGACTGCGAGACGGGCCCAAGGTTTGGGTGGACGGCTGTAAACGACTGGGAACCCAAAATTGGGCTTGTCAATACCGCGGAATCGTGTCCCGATCCTAAACAGTACAGGTGCTCCTCGCACAATCGTAACTAAAGCAGTAAAGCATGGTATAAGTAAAGGATAGTAAATAAAACCTCAAACTAGTTTGTGGCCCCAAGAAATAAGAATGAATCAAGCTCTGGCTCAGGGGGGTCCCATAAGCCTCCCGGATGTGGATAGCGCGAATAATCAAGGAACAGGAATCAAGTACTCGGGGTCCTACGGGACACAAGTGGGCAGGAAAAACCAAATAGCAGATATTGCTCACCGGTGCCACTTTCATTAGTTATCCCATTACTACTCAGGTTAAGTTGTTTAGGTACCTCGTTATCCATCAGACTCTCACATACCCTACACATGCTGTTCTACGACTCGCATGGCTCACACAACTCCTGTAGTAATGGCTCATGGGATGGAGGAACAAGCTTGGTGGGGTTTAAAAGTAAAGGCTATGCAATACTTGGGATTCAGTTTAATGCAATCGCGACTCAATGATGCAAGAATAAGATAGAGGCAATAGGTACTGTATGTATGCAAGCATGTGGTAGTGCTTGCCTGGCAGCTCAGTTGAAGCGAGAGAAGGATCTGGGTAGTGCTCCTGGTTCTCTTGATATATCCCCTGCTCAGTGTCTATTCGAAGAAGAACCAAACAAACAAGGGCCAACATAAATAAAGTGCACAAGCATATGAATAAAATGCGACAAGCAAACAATCATGCCATGATGAATGATGCACAATTTGCATGGCAATAAAGTAGCATGGCATGGGTGAGGTGTGGAATACAAGAATAAGTCATTTTATTGAGTTTTGGCCACAATTTATTCTCATATTAGTTGTTGTATACTTTATATTTATATGATGCATGCTGCAATTTAAGTCATGGATAGCATAAACAGAAAGGTCTCGTCGAGCTAATCATTTTAGACATATCATTTGTTTAATTTGGAGTTATAGAACTAAAGTTATTAATTATTTAAGGTAAATGGCATTTATTGTAATTTTATTCAACTTAGAAAATAAAGTGCTCAATTGATATTGTGGATAGCATATTTGAATTCCTCACATTTTTATGATTCAAATTCATATATTATTTGTTAAATTTGGATTTATAATTTAAAAGTTATTAAAATACAGATTTGAATTGAATTTAAATTAGTTTGAAAACAGTTTAAATCAAACAGAAAAGATCAGGGATTTTTGCTACTCAGCCACTGCTAGCCAGAGCCACCGACAGGTGGGCCAGCTGCGGGCTGGGGCCACGCGCGCGAGCGGCCGACGCGGGCGCTGACACGTGGCCAAACTGGACCGCGGGTTGATTCCACAAAAGCCCGGGAGTCTTTTTACAAAAAAGCAACCGACGCTGACTGTGGGCCTGGGCTGGCCCGCGGTGGAGGAGTAAAAAGCCACAGGGGGTTAAGCGCAAAAAGGGCCCGCGTGCACTGTACTTCTTCCGCGCGTGCAGAGACAGACTCCAGTGCACGGCGCGGCGAGGCGGGGTTCGAACCCGCGACGCGGGCGCGCGCGCGGTGGGGCGGAACCACTGCGGTTAGGTGGGGTAGGTGACAGGAGGGAGTAGCGGGGCTAGGTAGGGTTTGCGCGTCGCGGGAGCGAGTAGACAGACGCGGCGGCGGTGCACTGAGGATGCTCGAGGAAATGATCGGCGACGCTAGGGCGGTATGGCGAGGCAGACCATGTCCAGGAGGGAGAAGAGCTCACCGCGAGGGCGTTGGTGTGGTCAACGGGGCTCGGGGTGGTCGAGATCGTCGGCGAGGCTGGCGCACCGGCGGTTAGGGTTTGCGTCGGTGTCGCGCTGGTACCGGCGCTCCTGGGCCTTCTCCTCCGCGTCGTCGGGTACAGGGACGTCGCTGGAGCCCGGCTCGTGCTTCCTCGTCACCTAGCGCTCCTCGCCACCGGTTGCAGGAAGGGGAAAAAGGAGGGGCCGACGGTGGCCGACGTTGGAAAAGAGAGGGGTAGCAGGGTTAGGTGGGGAGGTGAGGCAGGCCTCGACGGATCTGGGGATGCAGGGGAGGCTGAGGGAGAGGGTAGATAAGGATGGGAGAGAGAGGGGGTGCCGTGGGGAGGTGGTAAGCTAAAGGTGGCTTCGGCCACCTTTTTGGCCCCTCCTCACGTGCTCGGTTGGGCTCGGCCAGGGCAGGTGCATGGGGGGGAGGTGAGGCTGCAGCTGGGCCAGGGCGAGGCTAGGGTGGAGAGGAGGCTCGGGTGGGGCTAGCATGCAGGAAGAGAAAAGAGGGAGGGTAGGCTAGGTTAGGAGCTAACTCGGGTTAGAGTTAGGTTAGGGAATGGGGTGGCTCGGGTTGGCTTTAGGGTTGGGTAGGCTTCGGCCTGGTAGGTTAGGGCTAGTGGGGCCCTCATATTAGAGATAGTGAGAGGTTGGGGGGTGAGGTGAAGTTAGGATCGGGTTAGGTTAGGGTTAGAGAGAGGGGGGGTTTAGGGTAGGATTAGGGTCATGGGGTTCCCATGGTATAGAGAGAAGAGAGGGAGAGGGAGGTGGCTTAGGCTTGTTTTGATAAGGTTAAAGAAAAACAAACAAGACCAAGCCAAAAAGGAGGGAAAGATGGAGAGATGATGATCCCCTCAAAATGACCAAATAAAAATCCAAATGACAAGCAAAAGGTGGTACTTACATGGCCCATGCAGAATACTTAATGCCATGTTTTATTCTTGTGAAAACAAAATTAAGAACATGGCATTATTCTCATGCATTCCCAAATGTGGAGTAAAGGCCAAGCCAAGAATTGTAGAATTGGACCCACCCTATCTCCCATGAGCTAGATCAAACACCAAAAGAAAATAAATACAAGCTCATGGATAAGGGGATGGTGGAATTGTAAGGTGGTGAAAGAAAGGTGGTGGAGTTGATTAAAAGATATGCCCCCAACTCAACTTGGGCATTTAAACAATATATCAAGAACCAAATACAATATCAAGAGGCAAATACAAATAATGATGCATATGAGATAAGAACCAAAACACAAGGGTTTTTGTATGATGCTCAAATGCAAGGTGGCATGATGACATGAGCATGATATGATGATGATGCAACAATTATATGTAGGAAGTAGCCATTATATTACTAGACCAAGTAGAATTACAGTTGATAGACAAATGGGATGCTACAGGGACCCCCCTGAGCCAGAGCTTGATTCATTCTTATTTCTTGGGGCCACAAACTAGTTTGAGGTTTTATTTACTATCCTGTACTTATGCCATGCTTTACTGCTTTATTTAAATTGTGCGAGGTACTGCACACTGTACTGTTTAGGATCGGGACACGTTTTCGCGGTATCGACAAGCCCAGTCACACTTTCGGGTTCCCAGTAGTTTACAGCCGTCCACCCAAACCTTGAGTCCGTTTCGGAGTCAGCTAACTTCGTTGCGGGTAGCTTAATGGGGTGGCCCCCTGAAATATTTCTGAATCTGGTGATTGCTTTGTCGTGAAAGCCTCGTTGGGTTTTGATTTGGTTTTTCCGAGGTTGATCGAGTGTGTGTTGCTATTTGTGCACCCCTGCAGGGTAAAACTTTCTGAAAGCCGTGTCCGCGGTTATGGACGACTTGGAGCACAGTATCTCGATCATAGACAACTATAACTAAAGTAGTGCTATAAATTTGACTTTATAATGACTAGTAATCAGCTTCACTATAATGGAATGGCTAAATAAAATTGCCAACAATTGCTTGTTTGGGTTGTCGCTTGCTACCATTGTACCTGACTAGTAAGTATTGCAACTATAACGGAATGGCTAAATAAGAGTACCAACAACTGCTGGGTTTTGGGATATCTCATGCTAATTGTATCTGACTAGTAAGTGTTGCAACTACAACGAAATGGTTAACTAAAACGGCCCACTGCTTATTTTATCAGGATGACTATCTATACCTGACTAGTAATTGCTGCAACGATAACCGAATAAATAAAACTGCCAACTGTGTGAGTTCCTCGGTTGACTTCCTCGTTTGGTCTCGAGGGGGAAACACCAGGATGGGTTTGTTTGGTGGTAGCATCAGGTTGGTTCCGAATAGTTCTTTCTTATCCCTCTGTGATAGCCGACAGTTATATCGAGTCTCTATAGGTTGTTCAGTGCATGCTGCGCTGCCGCCCAGTCCACCAGTAGGCGAGGACCGTCGAATTCTAGTCTCGCCGTGTACTGGCCTCAGTACTGACCGCTCTCTCTTTTTCCTTTGCCCTTTGTCGGCACCCCTTTTGTTTTAGCAGGTTTTGAGATCGACGTCGTTAGCAGGGTTACCCTTCCGGCTTGGCCTGGGCAGGGTTATGGACGCCATTGGTTATTCTTCAGGGCTCTTAGCTCAATTTGCATCTTGTCCGTACTCGGACGCTATATCATTTTAAAGGTGATTTGGATCTTTGCATTGTACATCGGTATTCTTGACTCATTGAGTCGCTGTTGTATATATATCTGTTCTGTGGGTCCCATCGAGGACTGTTGTGTAATGTTATTACTTCGTTTTCCACCCGCACGCAAGTGCCTGGTGGGCACCTTTGAATCGTTTCTATGCGGGTTTGGCGGGAAGCGCTGAAACTTGCATAGGGCCGATTCTGAGGGTGTTACAGATCTCTTCTGTCCAGACGCACGGATGAAGCCGGCGGACTTGCAGTGATCTTCCACTGTTATATCCTGCACAGGGGCGGTTTGGGTGAGCCTTGAATTTTTCCGATCTTTGCCGGCAAACTCCGAAGAGAGATCCGACATCGATCCTTCCGTGAATGTGTCCTGCCCGTAGGCGTTCCGTGCGGGTCTTGATGCTCCTCCGACTCCTAGGGAACTAGTGCCCGAGTCGGTTTCGCCAATGAAGAGGTGGATGTCTCCGATAGGAACAATCGAACACCGCGTAGGGTTCGTCTTTGCCGGGATCCAGAACTCATCAGGAGGGACGATCGGAACGTTGCCGGAGAAGAGAACGCGACCGATGGCTATGGTTTCGCTGATTCCCGCGAAGATCTTGGTCCTTGCCCGCTGAAGAGCCTGAAGCGCCTCTTGCCCCACGGTGGGCGCCAACTGTCGTGGTATTGCCGACGAGTATGCCATGGAGGGGTCCTCACAGTGCGTGTTTAGAGACGTGGGGGAAGGCGGGCGGTTGACGTGTACAAGGTAACGCAGCTTACCCAGGTTCAGATCCCACAACGGTGGTGGAATCCTACTCCTGCTATAAATCACTATAATGGCAATACGCCGAGTTACAGAGATAGGTTTGTTGTGCGAGGTGTATGCTAATCGCTACTTGGTCGTCTGAAGTTGTGCCCTAAGGGCTCCCATAGGCCTGACTTATATAGTCGCCAGGTCCTAGGGTTACAGGGAAAAGTCCTAGCCGGACAGGTTACAGAGTCCTACACCGTCTATTACTAGTCTTGCGTGTCTTGTACTCCAAGGCTCCGGGTACGTCAGTGACTCCACCTAGCCTTCCTTTATCCGGCATGGGCCTCCCTTCTGGATCCATCTAACTGGGACGCCTAGTAGGCCATGGGTCATGTTACCAACTGTGGGCCACCCGGATTATCCGGATAGGAGACATGCTATGAGGATACCCATATAGCACATCCCCAACACCTAAGGAGGATCCCCTGATAAAATAAAACAGGCAAGTCACTCAAAAAAATCAAGAAGGCTAAAGCTTAGCACAATCAAGACATGGAAGCATCCAATACTTACGAAGGGATATCGAAGAGGTTAAAGACCGGTGTCGTCTTCTTCTTCTTGGCCTGCGGCTAAGGGGTGATCGGTGGGTTCCTGCACCAAAACAAGGTTATTGCAGTACTTGTAGCAGCAAATATTTAAGAGTTTGTCCCGATGGGAGCTCGAAGAACATGACCCCGCAGCCACGTTGTCAATGCGACTATGTTTTCACCAAAACCGTGGTTTCGAAATAGTCTACTCTATATGTTGCTAGGATAAATGATTTTAAGATTATTGTAACAACTACTACTAGGACTGGAAGAAAACTAGAACAAAAGTAAAATATAAAAAGAGGTGAATGCAATGAGGTGAAATATTAATGCTATGATTCCTCAAGTAATGTTGTGTATATCGATGTGCATGGTAAGTGCTTATGGAATAGTTGTTAACTACAATTGTGGCGGTCCCTCATATACCGTTGTCTCCCACCGTTGGTAAGTGGAAACTAGACAACTCAATTGTGCACTCCCTCTTCGGACATGGGTCATCCGTAAGAGAATACTGTATTAAGGTAACAAGACCAATCAAGGTAAACTAGAGAAAAGGCATTAAGTTCAATGGACAATCGTACTCCTAAGCAAGTAGTGTGCTAGTCACAAGATATCTCGTTTGTCACTTTAGGGTCAAGCAATTCGCAAAACTATACCTATCTAATCATGAGTGATCTTGGGGAACTCTCCGTGGTGCATCCTAAGCTGCTATTGCCTCCGCAAATCACTTATAGCAAATAGCCTATTAGTTCTACCCATGGAAGAGTAGACACTAATGATAAGTTTTGTGACACTCCATGAATCTCTAGTAAATTTCTCAACAATGGATTGGACGTCTCCAATCACTAGAATAATATCATGAATAGAATAATGTAAAGATAAAGCACAAATATTAATTAACAAGAACACACCACACTTCAATTACTCAAATCATCATAACATTAATAAAAGGGGGTCCAAACCATGTTACAACCCATCATAGAGACCATGATGGGGAAGGATGAAGGAGTAGCGACGATGGAGATGGTGATGATGGCGCGGTGATGGTGGCGTCGGCGTGATGATGGCGGTGTCCTCCTTCTCCTCCTCTTCTTGCTTGGATGGCTTGATGGTGTTGATGGAGATTGGATCTTGGTGGAGCTTGAGAGGCTATGGAGGTGTCCTCCTTCTCCTCCTCTTCTTGCTTGGATGGCTTGATGGTGTTGATGGAGATTGGATCTTGGTGGAGCTTGAGAGGCTATGGAGGCGGCACGGCGGCAGGGCGCCGCCGTAGAGGCGGTAGATGGGATCTAGATCTTGTATATGGTGTATGGTTGCTTCCTTTGGCTCCTCCCCTCTTTATATAGGCCTTGGGGGTGCCCTAGGATACCCATAATACGGTCATATGACTTGGGGAAGGTTCTGGAGCTTTTCTGGGGTAAAATTCAGTTGTTTCTGACATTTTTGGCAACTATACGGCCGGAACTATACGGCCGCCAGCCGTATAGTTGGTCGTTGAATTTCCAGACTCTTTCGGATTTTGGTCGCCATTTATTTATACGAACTCCGTATTGGGCGTTCTTCGGCTCGTTGGATTCGCCTCATCGAGGGCTACAACCCCATGGTCTTGGATCTTGATTTTGAGAAGTTGGAAAATTTCACTTTTTCCAACACTTCAAATGTCTAAGTTTGGTCCTGCAGTTCCTCCATACTATACTCTCTTTGTTCCTTTTGCCTTTATTTTATCTGTAATCATCATCAGAACCTACACACATGTCGAAGAAAATAAAGAGGGATAAAATTCTACCTAAAATACTAAATGTGCAAAGCTCATATTGAATGTAATGAAAACAAGTAATCATGCATATCAGGCATAGCAATAGTTAGATGGAGCATGATATGATAGGCAAATGACACTATTTATATAGCTAAAAAGTGTTGTATTATCACAGCCATCAACTTCCCCAATCTATATCTTGCTCGTCCTCGAGAAAAAGGGATCGATAACTTAATGGATGTGATCTTGCTTATCATTGAAAATCAATGCACCGTGTTCTTTTTTTTCCTACAAACTTAAAGCAAGATTGCACATAATCATACAAGGCAATATAAGCTTAGTTATATTATTCCAAACCACTAGAGATTAGTCAAAAACTTCTATGCCCCAGTAAAAGTTAAATCTAGCTTGCAAGTAAACTTGTGATCCTTCTATAAGCACTTTACTATATTTTTGTATCTTTATTTGTATAAGGCAAAGCTGAACATGGTTAGTTGTCAATCATAAATAGAGATAGAGTTTTCCAACGCTGCTGATGTCTACGCACTTCTATTCTTGTAGACAGTTGTTGGGCCTCCAAGTGCAGAGGTTTGTAGAACAGCAGCAAGTTTCCCTTAAGTGGATTACCCAAGGTTTATCGAACTCAGGGAGGAAGTGGTCAAAGTTATTCCCTCTCAAGCAATCCTACAATCAAGATACAAGAAGTCTCTTGTGTCCGCAACCCACCCAATACACTTGTCAGGTGTATAGGTGCACTAGTTCGGCGAAGAGATAGTGAAATACAAGTGGTAACGGTGCCAGAAAAGAGCTTGACGGTGACGTAAAGACTAAAGGCAACAAGAAGGAAGCAAGCAAACATGCAACAGATCTAGTAGCAAACGGTGTTTGAATGTTTAGAAACAAGGCCTATGGATCATACTTTCACTAGTGAACACTCTCTCATATAAATATCATCTCTTCATGATACTACTCTTAACTACTCTTTGGTTGGACACTCTAATCCATGGTAGGGCTATAACAACACTCCTCAAAGTCCGCCTTCCCCATCTAGATAACCCCACACTGTCACCTTGAGCACTAGATGGTTCCAACAAACACCACAATTTCATAGAGACATCCAACTCCAAATATAACTCATAAAAAATATTCAATCTATCCAAAGTGCCACACACGGTATGCACTCTGTCACTTTCACACACGTGGGGAAAAGCATAGATCTATTAAAGCACAAAGAGTATTTATGTAGACTCAAACCTAAGTGCCACCATGGCGTGCACGCTGTCACTTTCACACACATGGGGAGAGCAGAGATCTAATGAAGCACTTGAGTAGCAAGGTAGATCTACTTGATTACAAAGCTCATACCACAAGATCATGCATAGAGAGAGAGAGAGAGAGATGAACACATAGCTACCGGTAGAGCCCTTAGACTCGAGGAAGAACTACTCCCTCCTCATCATGGAATCAACAACGGTGATGAAGATGGTGGTGGAGATCGATGGAGATGGCTCCGGGGGCACTTCCCCGTCCCGGCAGGGTGCCGGAACAGAGACTTTCTGTCCCCCGAATCTCCCTTTCGGTGGCGGCGGTGCTACGGAGGTTTTCGTGGATTTCTTCTAGATTCCCTAGGGTTTTTGGGTCGGAGGCTTCTTATAGGTGTAGGAATCAAGGTCGGTGGGGGTCTAGGGGGCCCACACCCCCTCCAAGCGCCTCCAGGGCTTGCCGTGCCTAGGGGTGCGGCCACCCTGTGGCCCCCTTCCGGCTCTGCTTCGTGGTTCCGTGTTGCTCCGGGAAAAATATTAACTTTGGCTTTTGTCCCGTCCAATTCCGAGAATATTGATTTTCTGCCTTTCTAGAACCAAAAACAGAAGAAAACAGGCAGCTGGCACTGTGGCAACTTGTTAATAGGTTAGTTCCAGAAAATATATAAAAACACCTCAAAGTGTAGACAAAGCAAAGCAAAGTAGATACAAAACAAGAATGGAGCATCAAAAATTATAGATACGTTTTTGACGTATCAAGCATCCCCAAGCTTAACTCCGGCTCGTCCTCGAGTAGGTAAGTGATAAAAAGAATAATTTTTGAGGTGACATGCACCATCAAGAACAAGATCAAACCATTTTCAAGCATTTAAAGCTGGGAACAAAGAACTCTAAACATGTGCATGAAAGATGGAGTTCTAACAATAGGACATAGTAACTATGCATGCAACATGAAAGGATACAAACAAAGATCATGAATAACATGCATTGAAAAACGTTTGTTTTATTCACATACAGAAAACATAGCATAGTGGCATTCAGCTTGTCCCTCATAGAGTAGCAATATAGATGCATAGGACACCTTCAAAGTTCACAAGGGTGACTAGAAACAAATAGCACAAGAACAAGTAATATCACAATATGCATCAATTAATAAGCTTTGGAACACTGCACACAGAATGACAACTATGCCCTCTTAATGGTGCCTAAAGGTAGAAGGTGGACACTCAATAATGGTGGAAGAAAGGCCTGTTTTGTGAAGGAAGTAGGGATTACAAGTTTCAAAAGGAGCTTCCAAAAATTAAGGTACTTGTTAGCCTTCATCCCTCATTGCCCCTATCATAAGCATCTTGAAGTGGTTAAGGTTAAAGTGTGATGTGGACATCCCATCTATTGATAAAACCGTTGTACCTACAACTACACACATACAAGGACCTATCACTCGATCTCGTACCAAACAACTTAACTATCAGGTACTTTCGTTTCTTGGAACTATTCCTCACATACATGAGAATATGATGCTGCCTAAATCAGATGTATTTCTTACTCTTAGGAATGATGGACCAAGCATGGAAGAGAGGGACAAGCATTGGAGCATGGTCATGCATGGAGATGGCAGCAAGAATGTGATGATTCAAGAGAAGGCCATGGACGAAGATTTCAGAACTTTGAGGCCACCATAATGAAGAAAGAAGGCTTAGACGAAATATTCAAGATTAATACTTCACAAATTCGTCCATAGCTTAATATGGTGCTGCGACACCTTTATTTTGGGCCTGGCCCATGTAATTTTCACAGGATTTTAAATAGCCACTTTTTAGAGTCCGTATTTGAGGAGAAAAGGACTTCTAGGGTTGGATTCGGCCACCACTTCTATGGCTGGCCGAAACCCCACCTTTTCCTCATTAAATACTCCCCTTAGCCATCACCATAGACTCGGATTTTGTTTAGACATTAAGTTAGCCATCATAGCAACTTCGCCAACGCTCGAGCGTCGCAGAGGCCTCTTGTACTTCGCACCTATACAGGATCCCACCTTTTCAATAAAACTTTCATCTTAATCCGCAATATCTTGATTGCAATATTAGTTCTTACTTGTTCTCGATTTCAGGTAGGAATTAAGACCCTCGCTGGTCAGGCTGATCGTGTTCCCGCAGGATCGGTAACCTCTAGGAGATTGGCCTAGCGATTGCATTGGCGCTCGTGCTCGCATGTGTAGTCGGATCGTCAAGCCCGAACTCCACCAAATCGACTATCACCATCTCATCGAAAGATCGGACACCTTTGCCCTATGAAGTGGTATCGGATTTCAGGTTGCTCGGTGAGATTTTACTGTTTTCGTAGATTAGATCTGTTTTACCTATAACCCACAAAAAATCCAAAAACACAGTTAGAGTTTAGATCCATCCCATCACCAATCTACGCCTTGCATTATCTTTTCAGTTTTGCATTGTTGAATTTGTTTCTGCATCGTCGCGTCGAGTTGCTGGTCTTAGTGTCTTGTCCCTTAGAGTTTCGAGTTCTGATCACAGTAGTCACCGCCACACTCGCAGATCATCGCCACCATATTTCGCCGCCATACGCCCAGCCACCAAAAACCCTAAAACACCGCCACCACCTTTCCTGCCGCGGCACGAGTCCGAGTTGAGTTATTGTTTCCTAGTTATTTCTTTTTACTCTCCTTCCTTGTTGTTTTCGTGTTGAGCTAAAGTCTGTGTCGAGCTAAAAGTTCAGTCGTAAGTCCATAAGGAGAGCAAAAAAGTCTGGAACCGCCTCTGAAAAAAAATTCTGGCTATACTAATTTTCAGCTCCGGGGATCACTTTTCTCCATCGGCCGTTATAGCGATATTTTTTTTGGCGCATGCGCGCTTTCCGGAGCATAATACAAAAATTTCGACAAATTTTTTTTTTGGGGGGGGGGGGTTAACCTATTTCTAGACCCTGTCGATCAGTTCTAGGCACTCGCCATCATAGTAATTTTCGACATCTCGATTCGCTTTTCAGGGTGCCATCATACATTGCTTGTTGTGTCGCGTCGTGACATCGTTGGTGATCTAGGCTCGCGTCTCTAGTACAGTCTAGCCTAGGACCAGCACAGTACCGTCGTTGAGCATTCTTTCAACATTTGCATTGTTGTTTTGATAATTGCTAACCCCTTTGCTAAGCCTTCCCAGAGCTCCACAGATTTCTCCACGTGCGGTGTCTCGACTCCTGGTAATCTCTCGGTTCAATCTCTGGACCCACTGCTCCTCGCGGTTGCACATCTCCTTTTCCTGCTGTTTGGTAAGAACTTGTAAGAGCTTCGTATATTGCTTGACGGATTACGCGTGCCTTCCACCATATTTTCGTAGTTATAGGCATATATACATGTGCTTTTTAAAGGACGAACCATGATATATACTTCATGTAACCCTGCCACAATGACGAACCAAGAACTACATGCCCACTTCTCAGAGCTATTGGTCGGTCGCGGTGAAGATGTGGATGCACGACTAGAGGAGTTTGACACCAAGCTCACCAACGCCATGGACAAGATCGATGGACTCGAGAAATCCTTCAACGACAAGCTTGATGCTTGGTTCAAGGAGTTTTTGGACAGATTGCCGGCACCTGCACCCGCCCCATTGGCACCTCGACATGGCGCACGGCGCATTCCGATCACGGGTCGTACTGCTGGTTCAGCTGCCGCCGCACCTCAGGCGGCTACCGCTGCAGCTGAGGCACCTCAGGCTTCCACCGCGGCTGCTGCTACGACATTGGGGGCAGACGACGGCTACTACTACGACCTCGACGACGACGATCTATTTGACGAGGAGGTTGAACAACCTCCACACTCTACTGGCCGACCCCGACATTACCACCGCAACGCTCGACCACCGGTACGTGATGATGATCATGTTGCAAAGCTTAAATTAAATATTCCATCTTTTGAGGGTAAATATAATCCCGATGCATATCTTACATGGGAGATGGAAGTAGAACAACGTTTTGCATGTTTAAAATATCCTGAGAATATGCGTGTTAGTGCTGCTACATGTGAATTTACTAAATTTTCTTCCCTTTGGTGGTCTGAGTATTGTCGTTTAAATCCTACTACTATTCCTCATACTAGGACTGCTTTAAAAACTGCTATGCGTGTTCGTTTTGTGCCTCCCACTTATCAACGTGATTTACTAAAGAATCTGACATGTTTGGAACAAGGGAAAAATTCTGTAGAAGAGTATTATCAGGAATTGCAAACGGGGATGGTTCGGTGTTGTCTTGTTGAAACTACTGAACAAATGCTTGCACATTTCTTTGGTGGATTAAACAAGGACATTCAACACATATTAGACTATAAGGAATATAATTCCATCACTCGTTTGTTTCATCTTTCTTGCAAAGCTGAACGTGAAGTGCAGGATCGCCAAACACCATGGAGGAGGACTAATAATTCTGTAGGTCACACATCCACTTGGACATCCCGACAATCAGCGCCTTCTTCTCGTGATTCTCCACCAGCTACTAACACATCCAAGGCCACCACAAGATTTACGTCAGCTGCTCCTCCACCGTCATCCAATGCTCCTGCTCGTAGTGCATCTTCTATGGCTTCCACCGGTAAAACAAATGATATACAATGCCGCAAGTGCTGGGGTTTTGGTCATATTGAGAGACAGTGCACAAAACAACGTGTTATGATGGTGCGTGATGATGGTCAATATGATTCAGTGAGTGACTTTGATGAAGATACATTAGCTCTTATTTCTGCTCGAGATGGAGACA
Organism: Avena sativa; assembly: GCA_916181665.1. Classification (NCBI taxonomy): domain Eukaryota; kingdom Viridiplantae; phylum Streptophyta; class Magnoliopsida; order Poales; family Poaceae; genus Avena; species Avena sativa. The sequence continues at coordinate 148,762,313 of OV702284.1, forward strand.
ATTGTGATTCTGATGAAGAGACAGAGGTAATGGGAGCTAAAACTGCTGATCAATACAAGAGCTTAGTTACACAACGTGTGTTGAGTGTGCAATTGAGCAAATCTGAGCATGATCAACACCACAACCTGTTCCAAACACGTGGTGTTGTCAAGGAAAGAGCTATAAGGATCATCATTGATGGAGGGAGTTGTAATAATCTGGCTAGTGTTGACATGATAGAGAAGCTTGCACTTCCAATAAGACAAAGCCACACATTCATATTACATCCAATGGTTTGAGAGTTCTCGCAAGATCAAGGTAACAAGAACGGTACACGTGCATTTTACTATTGGTACATATTCTGATTTTGTTGATTGTGATGTTGTACCTATGCAAGCTTGTTTTTGTTACTTGGTAGACCATGGCAATTTGATAGAGAATCTGTTCATAATGGCAAAACTAATCACTATTCTCTTATGCATGATGGAAAGAAAATTGGTCTAAAACCTATGACTCCCGAACATATTTTAAAAGATGATCTTGCTAGAGCTAGTAGAGTTAAAACTGAGGAGAAAAATAAAAGTGAGAATCAGATTGTTGCTGCAGATTTTGTACCACTAAAGAACACTAAATCTGACTCTAAACATGCTACTGAAATTCGTTTGAAGAGTCCATGTAAACAATACTCAATGTTATGCAATTATCTGCAAAGAGGTTTTGTTTTCATTTGAGGATATGCCTCCTTCTTTGCCACCCGCTATTGCTAACCTTTTGCAGGAATATGAGGACGTTTTTCCCGCTGAGATGCCACCAGGACTACCTCCTATTAGAGGAATTAAGCACCAAATTGATCTAATTCCTGGTGCTACGTTGCCCAACCGCGCGCCATATAGAACCAATCCAGAGGAGACAAAGGAGATACAACACCAAATTCAGGAACTACTCAACAGAGATCATATTCGTGAGTCCCTTAGCCCCTGTGTTGTTCCTATTATTTTGGTACCTAAGAAAGATGGTTCTTCGCACATGTGTACTGATTGTAGAGCTATCAATAATATTACTATTCGATATCGTCATCCTATTCCACGTTTGGATGACATGCTTAATGAATTGAGTGGCTCTACCATGTTTTCTAAAGTTGATTTGCGTAGTGGTTACCACCAGATTCGTATGAAATTGGGAGATGAATGGAAAACAGCATTTAAAACTAAGTTCGGTTTATATGAGTGGTTAGTGATGCCGTTTGGTTTAACTAATGCACCCAGCACTTTCATGAGATTAATGAACGAAGTTTTACGTGCTTTCATTGGATGTTTTGTGGTAGTCTACTTTGATGATATTCTGATTTATAGCAAATCTTTAGAGGATCATTTGTACCATTTTTGTGTTGTTTTCAATGCTTTACGTGATGCACGTTTGTTTGGTAATCTTGAGAAGTGCACCTTTTGCACCAATCGAGTTTCATTTCTTGGCTATGTCGTTACATCACAGGGTATTGAAGTGGATCCAGCCAAGATTGAAGCTATTGATAATTGGCCGCAGCCCAATACGGTCACACACGTGAGGAGTTTTCTTGGCCTCGTTGTTTTTATAGGCGCTTTGTCAAAGACTTTGGATCAATTGCCGCGCCGCTGAATGAACTTACCAAGAAGGATGTGCCCTTTGTTTGGGGCGATGCACAACAATAGGCCTTCGTGATATTGAAAGATAAGCTAACACATGCTCCCTTACTCCAACTTCCTGATTTTAATAAGACTTTTGAGCTTGAATGTGATGCTAGTGGAATTGCTTTGGGAGGTGTGTTATTACAAGAGGGAAAACCTATTGCATATTTTAGTGACAAATTGAGTGGGGCTAGTCTGAACTATTCTACTTATGATAAAGAAGTATATGCGTTGGTTTGGACATTAGAAACTTGGCAACATTATCTATGGCCTAAAGAATTTTTTATACATTCTGATCATGAATCTTTGAAGCATATTCATAGTCAAGCTAAGTTGAATCATCGTCATGCAAAGTGGGTTGAATTTATTGAGTCTTTTCCTTATGTTGTCAAACACAAAAAGGGTAAAGATAATATTATTGCCGATGCTTTGTCGTGCCGTTATACTTTGTTATCTCAACTTGACTTCAAAATATTTGGATTGGAAACTATTAAGGAACAATATGTGCATGATGCTGAATTTAAAGATGTGTTGCAGAATTGTAGAGATGGTAGAACATGGAACAAGTTCGTCTTCAATGATGGATTTCTGTTCCTTGCTAACAAACTATGCATTCCAAATAGTTCTGTTCGTCTTTTGTTATTACAGGAGGCGCATGGAGGAGGATTGATGGGACACTCTGGTGTCAAGAAAACGGAGGATGTTCTTGCTGCACACTTCTTTTGGCCACGTATGCGTCGAGATGTTGAGAGATTTATGGCACGCTGCACTACTTGTCAAAAAGCTAAGTCTCGCCTTAGTCCACATGGTTTATATATGCCTCTTCCTGTTCCTAGTGTTCCTTGGGAGGATATTTCTATGGACTTTGTTTTGGGATTGCCACGTACACAGAAGGGGAGGGATAGTATTTTTGTTGTTGTGGATCGGTTTTCCAAGATGGCACACTTTATTCCTTGTCATAAAACGGATGATGCTACGCATATTGTTGATTTGTTCTTTCGTGAAATTGTTCGTTTACATGGTGTGTCAAATACTATTGTTTCTGATCGTGATACTAAATTTCTTAGCCACTTTTGGAGATGTTTATGGGCTAAGTTGGGGAATAAATTGCTGTTTAGTACTACATGTCATCCTCAAGCTGATGGACAAACTGAAGTAGTAAATAGAACTTTGTCTACTATGTTGCGGAACATTTTAAAGAAGAACTTAAAAGTGTGGGAAGAGTGTTTACCTCATATAGAATTTGCTTATAATCGTTCCCTGCATTCTACCACAAAGATGTGGCCATTTGAGATCGTGTATGGTTTTGTTCCTCGTGCACCTATTGATTTATTGCCTTTACCTTCTTCGGTGCAAAATAATTTGGATGCTACTCAACACGCTGAAATGATATTAAACTTGCATAAGACTACTAAAGCTAACATAGAACACATGAATGCTAAGTATAAACTTGCTGGGGATAAAGGGAGAAAGCATGTTGTGTTTGATGTTGGAGATCTTGTTTGGTTACATTTGCGTAAAGATCATTTTCCTGATTTATGCAAGTCTAAGTTAATGCCACGTGCTACTGGTCCTTTTAAGGTGTTAGAGAAAATAAATGATAATGCAGATAAACTTGAGTTTCCTGCAGACTTTGGCACGCCTACGTTTAACATTGCAGATTTGAAACCTTACTTTGGTGAGGAAGATGAGATTGTGTCGAGGATGACTTCCATTCAACAGGGGAGCATGATGTGGACATCCCATCTATTGATACAACCGTTGTACCTACAGCTACACACATACAAGGACCTATCACTCGATCTCGTACCAAACAACTTAACTATCAGGTACTTTCGTTTCTTGGAACTATTCCTCACATACATGAGAATATGATGCTGCCTAAATCAGATGTATTTCTTACTCTTAGGAATGATGGACCAAGGATGGATGAGAGGGACAAGCATTGGAGCATGGTCATGCATGGAGATGGCAGCAATCATGTGATGATTCAAGAGAAGGCCACGGATGAAGATTTCAGAACTTTGAGGCCACCATAATGAAGAAAGAAGGCTTGGACAAAATATTCAAGATTAATACTTCACAAATTCGTCCATAGCTTAATATGGTGCTGCGACACCTTTATTTTGGGCCTGGCCCATGTAATTTTCGCAGGATTTTAAATAGCCACTTTTTAGAGTCTGTATTTGAGGAGAAAAGGACATCTAAGGTTGGATTCGGCCACCACTTCTATGTCTGGCCGAAACCCCACCTTTTTCCTCCTTAAATACTCCCCTTAGCCGTCACCATAGACTCAGATTTTGTTTAGATATTAAGTTAGCCATCATAGCAACTTCGCCAAGGCTCGAGCGTCCCAGAGGCCTCTTGTACTTCGAACCTATACATGATCCCACATTTTCAATAAAGCTTTCATCTTAATCCACAATATCTTGATTGCAATATTAGTTCTTACTTGTTCTCCATTTTAGGTAGGAATTAAGACCCTCGCTGGTCAGGCTGATCGTGTTTCCGCAGGATCAGTAACCTCCAGGAGATTGGCCTAGCGATTTTATTGGCGCTCGTGCCCGCACGTGTAGTCGGATCGTCAAGCCCGAACTCAACCAAATCGACCATTATCATCTCATCAAAAGATCGGACACCTTTGCCCTATCAAAGTGGCAAAGATGGAGTATATGCTTGACGAAGTATAAGTTGGCAATCTCAAGTCCCTTGAATATTAGGGCCACACCTCATGCATACTCAACTTTGGGTCCAGGTAAGTTCTTGTCATTGTAAGTATTTGCATATCATTGAGAACCACCAACGGGGTACCCCTTGCACATGGTACAGGAGCTTTCCCATAACCAAAATGACAAGGCAAGCAGACAATGAGCATTTTAGCAATCTTTTTATTTACCATATGCATAGCTTTTAATTGAGGATGCTTCATAGATAGCTCAATATGGTGATGCTGCAAGTTTGCACCATGATTAGGGATGGCTTAGGCTAGCGGCCCAGGCGTTTCTCTAACACATGCTAAAAACTCCATGGACTTACAAGTTCCCTCTTTATTTCAAACCTGACATCCATAGACAAAAGAGCATGATATCAAGTGAGTACAAAGTACAAGTGCAATGTTGAAAACGTTCCCCATGATAGCACGGTTCTGCTAATTCCAACTTATAAGTGCAAGCATATACAACAAAGTTGTCACAATGGTTCAAGTTTATTAGGGGCAAAGAATATAATGTGTGCCATCAAGTTCGTGAGGACTTTAATCACTAAGTTTTCACATAACAAAATAGTTTTTTAATTGGAAGATAGTTGAAAACAAGAATATACTTGGAATGGTGTAACACACCATGCATAGGAATTTATAGTGGACACTTTGGAATAACTTGGTTTCTTGGGAGTTGGAAGCATGAGTAGAGCTTACTCATACAAGTGGAGGCTAGCAAAAGACTAGGAGCAACCAACTAAGAGAGCAATAATGGCCATAATCATGCAGAGCAACAAAACATTACTAATCAACCCAAACAAAGCATCAAAGGTGAATACCGCAATACTAGGCTTTTGTATGCTAAAACAACGCATGATTCCTTCAAGGCACATTAAGCAATCCTAATTGTTTGGAACAAGACATGCTATAGCAATAATCACTAAGCATAAGGTCAAAACAACGCCTAGCATTTCATGCTAAAGTCAAAACAAGCTCCCTTTTGTACCACTATAAGCATGAAACTTTCTACTCTTTTCCAACACCAAACAACTTATTTGAAACAACTCACAAAGATAATAATCAATAAATATCAGTGAGCTTGTCTCACAAATCCACAAAGAAGAACTAAAAAGTTCTAAGCTTAAAGCACAAGAAAACTAAGGCTAAACACAGTGCTAGCAAAAGAGAACACTCACAAAACTATAAGAGTGAAAACTAGAGTGTTCTAGGCAATGAAAACAAAGTGTGTCTATACTCAAAATAAGTGTGGTGTAACCAACCAACTTACTCAAGCAAACTAAGAAAACGAAAACCAAAACAAAAACTAAGACACTCCAAGAACAACACAACAATGCATGAAACAATAAAAACGAAGTGTCTAAAAGACCTGAGATTTTTATTGATGAAGAAGGGGATGCCTTGGGCATCCCCAAGCTTTGATGCTTGTACCTCTTTGGTATTTCTTGGGGTGACACCGGGGTGGCATCCCCAAGCTTGAGATTTTGTCCATTCTTCATCTCATTACATCATTCTCTCTCTACACCTGAAATTGTTCCTTCATACAAAACTTCACACAGTCTTCATTAGCAACATTAGTGTATTCAAAAGATAATAGACCTTTGGGTTTAGCTTTAGAACAGCAAGAATTTTCACTAAAAACACAAGCTACTATAGCAACTCCTTTAAACATATCAATCCACCTAAAGAGAACTCAAAAAGGAATCAATAAGAAGCAAATGCAAATAATGGCAGAAATCTGTCAAAACAGACCAGCAGGTAGAAACCTATTTTTCGAAGACCTTCTGTTGCTCAAATAAAAAAGTGTTGAACTAACTAAAGTTATCTAACATACTGGGGGATTTATTCATAAATTTTCAGCTCAATACGAGTTACAGAGACTCCTCAATAATTTTTTTGGTGGAGGACAGAAATCTGTTTCGGGACAACAACTCCCCAAATCTTACTTCCCTCTCATTAGAGGTCATTCTTGGCACAAAAAGCAAACAAAAATGATAAGGAGAGGTCATTACTGAAGTAATAACTTCCAAGACTCAAGAAAACTCTTGGGTTATCTCCCAACAAGTACTTTTCTTTAATGCCTTTAAGTTAGGCTTAATAGTTTGAGAAGATGCTCACATAAGAAATATGAATTGAAGTAAAAGAGAGCATCAAGAAGCAAATTCAAAACACTTTTAAGTCTAACCCACTTCCTATGCATAGATATATTGTAAATAAACAAGTCATGAAAGCACAAAGCAACAAGCATAGGAAAGCAAAACAAATGCAACTTCAAAATTTTCAACATGAAGAGGGGAAACTTAATATTTTTGAGATACATAAAACCATGTTTTCCTCTCTCATAATAACTTTCAGTAGCATAATGAATAAAATTAACAATATAACTATCACATAAAAATATATTATCATGAGCCACATGCATATAATTATTACTCTCCACATAAACATAGTCATTCTTATTAGTTGTAGTGGGAGCAAATTCAACAAAATAGCTATCATTATTATTCTCATCACCATAATCATCAAATATAGGAGGCATATTGTAATCACAATAAATTTTCTCCTCAATAGTAGGTGGACTGAAAATATCATACTCATCATTGTAATCATCATATATTGGAGGTTTGGTATCATCATAAGCAATAGAATAGCTATCTTCCAAAGCTAGGGAACTAAAAATATCATTTTCATAAAAACTAGCTTCCCCAAGCATTAGCAACATTGGTGTTCAAAAAGTTCATACTAATAACATTGCTATTAGCATGCAAACAAAGTTCCATAGGTTTTTTAATTTTCTCTTCAAACACTTCATGTCCTAACTCAAGATAAACACTATAAAGCTCTCTAATTTTTTTTTTGTTTTCCATTAAGCCTAACTAGTGAAAACAAGAAACAAAAAGACAAAACTATAGAATCTAAAGGAAATAACTTCGACCACTCACACCGGAGGATGTGAGTACCTTTTACCTTACCTCCCTGGCAACAGCGCCAGAAAAGAGCTTGATGTCTACGCACTTCTATTCTTGTAGACAGTTGTTGGGCCTCCAAGTGCAGAGGTTTGTAGAACAGCAGCAAGTTTCCCTTAAGTGGATTACCCAAGGTTTATCGAACTCGGGGAGGAAGTGGTCAAAATTATTCCCTCTCAAGCAATCCTGCAATCAAGATACAAGAAGTCTCTTGTGTTTCCAACACACCCAATACACTTGTCAGGTGTATAGGTGCACTAGTTCGGCGAAGAGATAGTGAAATACAAGTGGTAATGGTGCCATAAAAGAGCTTGACGGTGAGGTAAAGACTAAAGGAAACAAGAAGGAATTAAGCAAACATGCAACAGATCTAGTAGCAAACGGTGTTTCAGTGTTTAGAAACAAGGCCTAGGGATCATACTTTCACTAATGAACACTCTCATATAAATATCCTCTCTTCATGATACTACTCTTAACTACTCCCGGTTGGACACTCTAATCCATGGTAGGGCTATAACAGCACTCCTCAAAGTCCGCCTTCCCCATCTAGATAACCCCACACTGTCACCTTGAGCACTAGATGGTTCCAACAAACACCACAATTTCATAGAGACATGCAACTCCAAATATAACTCATAACAAATATTCAATCTAGCCAAAGTGACACACACGGTATGCACGCTGTCACTTTCACACACGTGGGGAAAAGCATAGATCTATTAAAGCACAAAGAGTATTTATGTAGACTCAAACCTAAGTGCCACCATGGCATGCACGTTGTCACTTTCACACACATGGGGAGAGCAGAGATCTAATGAAGCACTTGATTAGCAAGGTAGATCTACTTTATTACAAAGCTCATGACCACAAGATCATGCATAGATAGTGAGATGAACACATAGCTACCGGTAGAGCCCTTAGCCTCGAGGAAGAACTACTCCCTCCTCATCATGGAATCAGCAACGGTGATGAAGATGGTGGTGGAGATCGATGGAGATGGCTCCGGGGGCACTTCCCCGTCCCGGCAGGGTCCCGAATAGAGACTTTCTATCCCCTGAATCTCCCTTTCGGTGGAGGCGGCGCTATGGAGGTTTTCGTGGATTTCTTCTGGATGCCCTAGGATTTTTGGGTCAGAGGCTTCTTATAGGCGCAGGAATCAAGGCCGGTGGGGGTCTAGGGGGCCCACACCCCCTCTAGGCGCCTCTAGGGCTTGCCCACGCCTAGGGGGTGCGACCACCCTGTGGCCCCCCTCCGGCTCTGCTTCGTGGTTCTGTGTAGCTCCGGGAAAAATAATAACTTTGGCTTTTGTCCTATCCAATTCCAAGAATATTGATTTTCTGCCTTTCTGGAACCAAAAACAGAAGAAAATAGGCAACTGGCACTGTGGCAACTTGTTAATAGGTTATTTATAGAAAAGATATAAAAACACCTCAAAGTGTAGACAAAGTAAAGCAAAGTAGATACAAAACAAGCATGGAGCATCAAAAATTATAGATACGTTTCCGATGTATCAGCTGCCCACTCATGTCATCTATTAAAGTCTCTCAAGTGCAAACTTTTATTGTTGAACTCATAGCAAATCTACTTCTTAGTAACAAGACCATGCCAAAAGAGTGGTATATGTTTAATCGAGACTGTATAGTCTAGGAAGGACACTCGTGACCATTACTAAGGTTTCCCTTTTCGGTATAATGATTTCTCATAACGGTTAGAGGAGTATTCCGAATTTTGCTTTTAACGCAGGCCCATGAGAATACCAATGCATAACCAAATATAGAATTTTTGCTACATATGTTGGGCAACTCATAGCCAAACTCCAAGAGTTTCCTCTTTTTGGATTGTCAAAGGCCAGCGGAGTTATTAGCATCCCATGTTGTGCGACAATGGTGCAAGACACCCATAAAGCAATATCTCACTTTGATTTCCAAGACAAAATTTGGCATATGCAATCTCGAAACTTTGAAACATCATTTCTTATTTGCCAACTCACTTAGTAAGCATCTATTAAGGTCATCATTTCCAACACTATGGGGTTGTGCTACTCCATAACTATTCACTTAAGACAATTCTAAATAGTGATAACTAGCAAGTTTCAAAGAACTTCTTTATTATATTTTTTCAAAATGTAGAGAACATGTTTCAAAGAACTTCTTTATTATATTTTTTCAAAATGTAGAGAACATGGCAATGTATATTTAGAGGATCATAATATTTTCCACAAGCTAGATAAAAGTTGAACAAGATGCATCAAAGCCATGGCTTGTCTCCTATGGGGCCTAACATGAGCAAGTATATCCCTTATATAAATATGAACAAAAACTCACCTAAGCAAGCATTCAAAAACAGAGGGATACATAATAGCATGAAAACTTTTTAAGATAAAGAACATTGCACAAGATTCTATGCATGCAAAACACCCCCCCCCCCCCCCCCAAGAGAAGAAATTTTCAAATACCAATTTGAGAAGATCATGAAAACAAAAGAGAAAATGCAGTTATCAAAATAGGGTATAAGAAGTGGTTACCTCCCAAGATTAAGTTAAAGCAAGGGTCACACATTTTACCGTTGAGGTACTAGTAACCTCTCTTTCGATGGAAAAAGAACATTTGCTTCAATGAATGCTTCACGATCCGGTGTATGCCTTCCTTAAGAACCTGGTAGGAACAAGACTACAAAGAAGACAAAATATTTTTGTGTTTTTGAAGACATGGGTTTGGCTCACAAGTGATAAAAATACAAGTCCCACTGAGTCAGTTCATCAACCTACCATGCTTAAGTCAATAAACTAATTCTAGAAGTAAGCTTCTCCTAGATTGTGATGAAGTGTAAGTGAGACAAAATATGAAATACGAGTGTGCAGCCCCTATGTGCTTATTTAAAAGAGGTTTGAGTTGGAAGGTTTTACCAGAAATGAATAGGTGAACTGAAGCAACCAAGTGGCTCATGTGAGTGTTTGCACGGTTAGCACTACCGTACACGTCGTCACACAAGGTTCAAGTCCCTGCAAAAATAACACACAAAATAAAATGCATCGGTTTGGTATACGAACATATTTCATTTACCCCATCGATAAAACGAAAGTAAAAAAGAATACATAAACTTCTATAGAGAATTATAGTTTAGGAAGTTTCTGAGGTGGAACTTTTATTGCTTACAGATATTCGGCCTCCCCTTGATCAAGGTAGAAGATCCCATGTGGACTTTCGAGGTTTTTAGAAGAGGAAGGAAGAAGAAAGAATAAAATTTTGAGCACTGGCTACCTTCTAGTTGGCGTTTGAGGGGTTTTCCCAACTATAGGGCGCAACTATACGGCCAGAGTTTTTACTCCCGCCGTATAGTTGGTCGTTAAACTTACTGTACCTTGAAATAAGAATTCGAGGCAGGTGTCGATATCTATACGGCTGTAACTATACGGCCAGACCAAAAAGGTCCCGCCATATAGTTGGTCGTTAAACCTTGTGTATCCTGGACAAGAAATTTTATGAAGGCATCGATAACTATACGACCACAACTATACGGCCGGAATTTTTTGTTCCCGCCGTATAGTTGGTCGTTAAACCTTCTCGAGTCCGCAAAATTTACCTGTTTCTTCAAAAAAATCTTAACCTGAAACTTAGTAAAACACCATGTTTTGACAGTAAAATTACAACTTTAATTTTCGACCAACATTAGCATGTATAAAATGGTATTTAAGTACAACTGAGTTATGCAACACATAGTAACAATAAATTCAACCTTTTGAAAACTTCAACAAGATAACTCTAATAGCAAGACATGCAAAGAATAAAAGTGCCAATGCAAAAAGAATGCAACTAGACTCAAGACACAAAACTAAGAAAGACGCTCCGGGTTGCCTCCCGGAAAGCGCTCTCTTTAAAGCCATAAAGCCAGACTAGGATGCTCCATACATTACCCACCTGGATCCCAAGGGATGTCGACTTGAGGTGTGGTTATACATACCAGTTTGGAGCATCTTGGAGTAGAGTTCGGTCGGAGTCGTACCCGCTTACGGTGCATCGGCATCATGTAGATGAATAAGTTCTCGCTTTCAAGCGAGTGTTGATGCACCAAAATTGGTGAAAACGCCTCTATGTATAGCTGCAATGAGAGGATTGAAGATTCATCTATAATTCTTAAATCTTTACCTTGGTTACCTGTGTAGGGGAACACTTCATAGTACTCTTCCTTCATAGAAGGGAGTTCAGGACCCTGCATGTTAGTATATCAAGGTTCTATCTCTAGTTTATTATTATCAATGCTCTCCATATGAGTGTCTAGGCACAAGTCCTCCGCGGAACAATTATCAACAGTTTTAGCATCATAAAAATCATTACTAGAGTGAGAGGCATCACAAACAAAAGTTGTAGTGTGACTCTCTTTGTCAACCTCAGCTTGTTGTTCCTCCTTTTCATCGACTAGTGTTTTAATAGCAATGATAGAATCAAAAGTAGAAGTTGAAGGTGTGAGCGGGTGATCAATCCGTTCTTCCTGCTCTTCGTTGTGATCGTTTTCCTCTCCACTCTTTAGTGAGTCCTGCAAAAGGTTATTTTTCTCCATGGCGGTTTTAGACCGCTTCAAATAATATAATACCAATGCCTTATTACTTAAATTATTGTCGCAAAAGAGAAATATGAGGTATACTAAATTAAAAACTCCATCAAGTGCTTCACTTTCAACATCAATACTTCCTAGTCTAAATACCATTTCATATGCACCTTTGAAAAGAACGTATTCTAATACTTCTGTACTAGCATAGGATTTATCTCCATTATAATTTGATAGAGTAGGATTGTTGGAACACTTACATTAAAAATTAAGGTGGTCATCTATTATACAAATTGTGCAATAAGATCCATCATTAGCACGCAACCATAATGAATGCCTTTCCAATTGGTCCAGCAATTTCTTTATCAACTCATGTCTAGCAACCAGGCTTGATGAACTTGAATACATTATCTCCTCCAATGCTTGTATTATCTGTTGAACACAATTTATCTCAGAAGACATGATTAGTACCAATAGATTTTATAAATTTTTGGTTTTGTAATAATTTTTTATTTTTTCCAATTTAAAATAAAGCAGTAAGATAATAGCAACAAACAGAAATAAACTATGTCCGAGTAGATAATCGAACACTTTGCTCCCTAACAACAACGCCAATTTGATGAGTGGGTTCCTGCACTAAAATAGGGTTATTGCAGTACTTGTAGCATCAAATATTTAAGAGTTTGTACCGATGGGAGCTCGGCGAACACGACCCCATGGGCATGTTGTCAATGCGGCTACGTTCGCACCCAAACAGTGGTTTGGAAATAGTATACTCTATAGGTTGCTAGGATAAATGATTTTAATATGATTCTAACAACTACTACTAGGACTGGAAGAAAACTAGAACAAAAGTAAAAATAAAAAGAGGTGAATGCAATGAGATGAAATATTAATGCTATGATTCCTCAAGTAATGTTGTGTATATCGGTGTGCATGATAAGTGCATATGGAATAGCTGTTAACTATAATTGTGACAGTCCCTCATATACCGTTGTCTCCCACCATTGATAAGTGGCAACTAGACAACTCAATTTTCCACACCCTCTTCGGACATGGATCATCCGTAAGAGTATAGTGTATTAAGGTAACAAGACCAATCAAGGTAAACCAGAGCAAAGTGAAAGGATACAGATGTCGCCTAGAGGGTGTGACTAGGGGATTACAACTTTTCCGAGAGTGGACAAAGGCGAAATAAAACTAACGTTTACTTTGTTAAGCACAAAACCTAGAACAACTAGGGTTCACCAATGTGCACCAACAACTTATGCTAAGCAAGACAAACAACTATGTGATAGATAGATATATACTTCAAGCACGAAGGCTATCACAAAGTAAGGTGCATAAGTAAGAGCTCGGGTATAGAGATAACCGAGGCACGCAGGAATGACGATATTTTACCGAGTTCCTCCCAACATGGAGTACGTCTCGTTTGGAGAGGGGGGTGGTATCAAACCACCTACGCCACAAAAGGCCTCTCTTGTTCTCCTGTGAATCTCACCCCAACGGGATCGATTCACACTTCCACTATCGGTGCACTTGTCGGTGGCAATCCAGAACCTCTCACAAGGTTGGGGCACTTCTCCACAACTTAATTGGAGGCTCCCAACAAACAAGCTTGGGGAAAGCTCCACAACTTAATTGGAGGCCCAAGTAATCCACAACCTGCAACACAACCAAACCGTCTAGGGTTCCAAGAACCCAAGAGTAAAAATCTTCTCAATTTTCACTCACCAAATCCTCCGAGGAGAACTCAAACCGATGCACCGAATGCAAGAGGCAAGAACACCACAAAGATGCTCCAATCCCTCACTCTCAAGATACAACAAAGCTACTAAAGCTATTGGTGGAACAAGAGAGGAAGAACACAAAGGGAACACAAAATCCCCCAAGATCTAGATCCCAAAGGATTCACTCATAAAGAAATGGAATGGATTGGTCAAAATGTAGATGTAGATCTCCTCTCTCTTCCACTCAAATATGGGCAAGAATCATTGGAGGGGAAGAGATTAGTCAAGCTAGAGAAAATAAGAACAATGGGGCAAATCTTGATGAAAGAGGGGAGGAGTTTCAACTAAATAAAAGAAAGAGAGGGGCTATTTATAAGGGCCAATGAAATCTGCCTGTTGGGGCGTTTTTCCTGAATGGAATGGTAGTACCGGATTGGACCGGTACTACCAAACCCAATCAGCGAACAGCCAGGCGAGGCAAGCAGCTAGCGCGAGCGGCAGCGCGCGCGAGGTGGGGCCAGCAGGCGCAGCAAGGCGCGTAGGTCAATGCGCGACAGCACGCGAGAACCAGATGGCGAGCGGTGCAAGCAACGCGGGCGCGCATGGGGGAGGAGCGGCGGTAGTGTGCGGGAAAAGTGACAGTGCACGCGCTGCATGCAAGAGTGGGCATGCACGCTAAGCGAGCAAGCGGCAGCGGCGGTAGGAGCGTCCCAGGTGCAGTGAGCACGGAGCGAGCACAGGCGGCGGGGAGCAACTCGGGCTGGAAGTGATGGTGCTCGACGTGGCACTTTGTTGGTAACCCCAAGCGCAGGGTGTGAAGAGCAAGAAGCAAGTTTTCCCTCAGTTGAGACCAAGGTTATCAAACCAGAAGGAGGAAGGAAACGTCACACAGGTGTTGCAAGCAACGTGGAGACCAGCACAACACAAAATCAAGACTTTGCCCCAACGAACAGCGAGGTTGTCAAGCTCACCGGTTTGCTGTAACAAAGGATTAAACGTATGGTGTGGAAGGTAATGGTTTGCAGCAAGTAAAAAAGTAACAGTGGAAGATGTATCAATGGTAAAGATTGGACTGGGATCCATAGTTCACTAGAGGTGCTCTCCTTAGATAAACAACATGGCATGAAGGGCAATACAACATATACATAGACCGCCATCCAACTGCATCTATGACTAGAAGTCCACCTTCAGGTTATCATCCGAACCCCCTCCAGTATTAAGTTGCAAGCAACAGACAACTGCTTTAAGCAAAGTGTGTAAGATAAACAGTCCACATGTTCCATGAACAAGAGACCGTTATTTTCTCCCTAGTAGCAACACCACATCTACAACCGAAGAGATTTATGTCACTTCCCTTCGAAACTAGAGGCATGAACCCACTATCGAGCATAAATACCCCCTCTTGGAGTCACTAGAAACTACTTGGCCAAGATAGCTACTAACAACGGAGAGCATGCAAGATCACAAACCACACAGACATGATAGAATCATAAAGACAAAACCATTAATCAAACCAACATAATAATCTCAATATCCATCGGATCCCCGCAAACACAACCTGCATGATTACAAATAGATTAGATCTTGATCATGAACGGAGCTCACAAGATCTATACATGAAAGCACAAAGGAGGAGATACAACCATCTAGATACTACATGGACCCATAGTCCAAGGTGGAATTACTCACGCATCATACCAGAGAGAAGGCCTCCGGGTCCGGCAGGGTGCCGGGAAGAACTTCAGATCCCCCCCGATCTAGGGACAATGGTGGCGGCGGATACAGACAGTTTCGTGGATATTTGATCGGGTACTTCGGGTTTTTGCATCGGGGGATTCTTATAGGCGAAGGGGGAGACCGAGGCGGCGGCCAGGGCGACCAAACCCTAGCCAGGCGCGGAGTGGGGCCCACCCGCGCCTGGGGTGGGTGTGGCCCCTCTGGCCGGCCCTTCCGGCTCTCCTCTGGACTTCTTGTTCCCCATGGAAAGTAATTTACTTTGTCCTTTGTCCCGTCCAATTCCGAGAATATTTCTTTACTAACTTTTTTGAAACCAAAAACAGCAGAAAACAGGCATCTGGCACTGTTGCAACTTGTTAGTAGGTTAGTACCAGAAAACATGTAAAAAGCACCTCAAAGTGTGGACAAGTAAAGCAAAGTAGATACTAAACAAGCATGGAGCATCAAAAATTATAGATACGTTTCCAACGTATCAACATCCCCAAGCTTCACTCCTGCTCGTCCTCGAGTAGGTAAGTGATAAAAATAATAATTTTTGAGGTGACATGCACCCGCACAATAAAGATCCAACCATTTGCAAGCATTGAAAGCTGGGATCAAAGAACTCTAAACATGTGCATGAAAGATGGAGTTCTAACAATAGGACATAGTAACTATGCATGCAACATGGCAAGCTATAAACAAAGATCATGAATAACATGCATTGAAAAATGTTTGTTTGTTTCACATACAGAAAACATAGCATTGTGGCAATCAGCTTGTCCCTCATAGAGTAGCAATAAAATTTATAGGACACCTGCAAAGTTCACAAGGGTGACTAGAAACAAGTAGCACAAGAGCAAGTAATAACACAATGCATCAATTAATAAGTTTTGGAACACTGCACACAGAATGACAACTATGCTCTCTTAATGGTGCCTAAAGTTAGAAGGTGGAGACTCAAATAATGGTGGAAGAAAGGCATTTTTGTAAAGGAAGTAGGGATTACAAGTTTCAAAAAGATCTTCCAAAAATTATGGTACTTGTTAGATTTCAGCCCTCATTGCCCCTATCATAAGCATCTTGAAGTGGTTAAGGTTAGAGTGGCAAAGCTGGAGTATATGCTTGACGAAGTATAAGCTGGCAATCTCATGTCCCTTGAATACGAGGGCCACACCTCATGCATACTCAACTTTGGGTCCAGGTAAGTTCTTGTCACTATAAGTATTTGCATATCATTGAGAACCTCCAACGGGGTACCCCTTGCACATGGTACAGGAGCTTTCCCATAACCAAAATGACAAGGCAAGCTGACAATTAGCATCTCAGCAATCTTTTTATTTACCATATGCATAGCTTTTTATTGAGTATGCCTCATAGATAGCTCATTATGGTGATGCTGCAAGTTTCCACCATGATTAGGCATGGCTTAGGCTAGCAGCCTAGGCGTTTCTCTAACACAGGATACAAACTCTATGGACTTACAAGTTCCCTCTTTATTTCACCCCGGTGATATCCATAGACAAAAGAGCATGATATCAACTGAGTACAACAAGGTACAAGTGCAATGTTGAAAAACTTTCCCCGTGACAGCATGGTTCTGCTAATTCCAACTTATAAGTGCAAGCATATACAAAAAAATTGTCACAATGGTTCAATTTTATTAGGGGCAAAGAATAAAGTGTGCCATCAAGTTCGTGAGGGCTTTAATCACTAAGTTTTCACATAACAAAATAGTTTTTAATTGGAAGATAGTTGAAAACAAGAATATACTTGGAATGGTGTAACACACTATGCATAGGAGTTTATAGTGGACACTTTGGAATAACTTGGTTTCTTGGGAGTTGGAAGCATGAGTAGAGCTTACTCATACAAGTGGAGGCTAGCAAAAGACTGGGAGCAACCAACTAAGAGAGCAATAATGGCCAAAATCTTGCAGTGCAACAAAGCATATTAATCAAAGCAAAGAGTGGTACTACAAGTAAAGGACTAAATGATCATAGAGTCTAACGGTGACTTGTCAAAGTCATAACATGGTGTGAGCATGTGCCAAGTCAACCCAAGCAAAGCATCAAAGGAGAATACCACAATACTATGCTTTTGCATGCTAAAACAACGCATAATTTCTTGAAGGCACACTAAACAATCCCAATTGTTTGGAACAAGACATGCTACAACAATAATAACTAAGCATAATGCTAAAACAACACCTAGCATGTCATGCTAAAGTCTAAGTCACAGTCAATGCAAGCTCCTCTTGCACTTCAAGCAAGAACTTACTACTCCTTTCCAAACACCAAGCAAACTTCTTTGCAAAACAGCATAGCGAGAACGGGGGTCCAAACTACTTTAGAAAACTAAACAAACTAAGAAAAGAAAAGAAAAACTAAGATGCTCCAAGAACAACACAACTGTGCATGAAACAATAAAAACGAAGTGTCTAGACATACCTGAGCTTTTTATTGATGAAGAAGGGGATGCCTTGGGCATCCCCAAGCTTTGACGCTTGTACCTCTTGGATATTTCTTGGTGTGACACCATGGTGGCATCCCCAAGCTTTATCTTTTGTCCATTATTCATCTCATTGCATCATTCTCTCTCTACACCTAGAATTTTTCCTTCATACAAAACTTCACACAATCTTCATAAGCAACATTAGCTTATTCAAAAAGATATTAGACCACTGGCAAAGCTTTGAAACAGCAAGGCTTTTCACTAAAAACACAAACTACTGTAGTAACTCCTTCAAAAATCTCAATTTACCTGAAGAGAACTCAAAAAGGAATCAATAAGAAGGAAATGCAAATAATGGCCGAAATCTGTCAAAACAGACCAGCGTAGAGAAACCAATTTTTTTGAACATCTTTTGTTGATCAAATAAAAAAAAATTGAACTAACTAATGTTGTCTAACATACGGGGGGATTTACTCGTAACTGTTTAGCTCAATCCGAGTTACAGAGCCTCCTCACAAATATTTTTGGTGGAGGAAAGAAATCTGTTTCAGGACAGCAACTCCCCAAATCTTACTTCCCTCTCATTAGAGGTCATTCTTGGCACAAAAAAGCAAACAAAAAGGATATGGAGAGGTCATTATACAAGTAATAACCTCCAAGACTCAAGGAAACTCTTAGGTTATCTCTCAACAAGTACTTTTCTTTAACGCCTTTAAGTTAGGCTTGATAGCTTGAGAAGATGCTCTCATAAGAATTATGAATTAAAGTCAAAGAGAGCATCAAGAAACAAATTCAAAACATATTTAAGTCTAACCCACTTCCTATGCATAGAAAACTTGTATGCAAATAAATTCACAAAGAACGGAGTGACAGGCATAGGAAGATGAAACAAGAGAAACTTCAAAACTTTCAGCACATAGAGAGGTGTTTCAGTACCATGAAAACTTCTACAACCATAATTTCCTCTCTCATAATAATTTTCAGTAGCATCATGAATAAACTCAACAATATAGCTATCACATAAAGCATGATTTTCATGATCTACAAACACATAATTTCTGTCAAGCTCAAAAATAGTTGGATTAAAACCTTCAGAGGTTTTACCCGAAGTAGATATTTCAAAAGGATCCACAGGAACATAACATTCATCCTCCTTTGGTAAGCATGGGGGACAATCAAATAATATAAGCGGTAAATAGTTACTCTCATTAGAAGGTAGGCATGGGTAGATCCATTCTTCCTCCTTTTGTTCATCACTCTCCTCCTCTTTTTCATCTAATGAGCTTCCATTTTCAACAATTTCTTCTTCCATAGGCTCCTGCAAGGCATTGGTATCTTCCATTTGTGGAAAACTCCAATTAAAATATTCAAGAATATAGCCATTTGCTTCCTTGTAATTATCAAAGCAAAATTTAAGTATCTCATAAACCTTATGTTCATAAGGTGCATCATCAGTATTTTCAAGCAAGCTGGCAAGTTCAAATGCACCCTTGAAGGCAATAAACTCTTCAATTTGTTCCACATCATAAAAGTCATAATTTACTTTAACATAAGAAGATATGGTAACATTATCATTATACTCACATTGAAAGGGTAGGTGTTTATACCTCCTGCAGCAGCAAACTTTATCAAAGCAATAAGTAACATTATAAATATAGCACACGTCTCTAGCAATAGTATTCAACTTATCAATTTGTTCCCATAGGTGTTTTCCTTTTTGTGACAAACGGTGTTCCTTATAATAATACTTTTGTTCCTCCGTGAACCCACCTTGCCAATAAAAACTGGTTTCAAAGAAACCATCCATTGATAGAAATCATGACCAAGCAAGGCAACAACAGACCAACAACTAGAGTAGGAACTAATTTTTTTGTGTTTTTTAATAAAGCAAGCAAACCAAACTAGATTAAAAAAATTGGGTTTCTTGAAAAGAGGCAAACAAAACCAAGCAAAAGAAACAAAGCAAACTAAAAACAAAATAAAGAGAAAGGAAGTGAAGGACTCCCCTAGTGAAGACGTCCTTAGCCTCCCCGGCAACGACGCTAGAAAGACTTGGTGCTTGACGGGGAGGAAGAGGTTGAAGCTGTCCTGTAGATCCCCGGCAACGGCGCCAGAAAGACTTGATGGTGCTCGACGTGGCACTTTGTTGGTAACCCCAAGCGCAGGGTGTGAAGAGCAAGCATCAAGTTTTCCCTCAATTGAGACCGAGGTTATCGAACCAGAAGGAGGAAGGAAACGTCACACAGGTGTTGCAAGCAACATGGAGACCTGCACAACACAAACTCAATACTTTGCCCCAACGAACAGCGAGGTTGTCAAGCTCACCAGTTTGCTGTAAGAAAGGATTAAACGTATGGTGTGGAAGGTAATGGTTTGCAGCAAGTAAACAAGTAACAGTGGAAGATGTATCAATGGTAAAGATTGGACTGGGATCCATAGTTCACTAGAGGTGCTCTCCTTAGATAAACAACATGGCATGAAGGGTAAACAAATTACAGCAGGGCAATTGACAGGAACTGAGCAAGGCATAACAATGCAATTACTAGTCAGAAAGATCCTATGAGGTTGATTGGGCAATACAACAATATACATCGACCGCCATCCAACTGCATCTATGACTAGAAGTCCACCTTTAGGTTATCATCCGAACCCCCTCCAATATTAAGTTGCAACCAACAGACAACTGCTTTAAGCAAAGTGTGTAAGGTAAACAGTCCACATGTTCCATGAACAAGAGACCGTTGTTTTCTCCCTAGTAGCAACACCACATCTACAACTGAAGAGATTTTTGTCACTTCCCTTGGAAACTAGAGGCATGAACCCACTATCGAGCATAAATACCCCCTCTTGGAGTCACTAGTAACTACTTGGCCAAGATAGCTACTAACAACGGAGAGCATGCAAGATCAAAAACAAAACAGACATGATAGAATCATAAAGACAAAACCATTAATCAAACCAACATAATAATCTCAATATCCATCGGATCCCCGCAACCACAACATGCATGATTACAAATATATTAGGTCTTGATCATGAACGGAGCTCACAAGATCTATACATGAAAGCACAAAGGAGGAGATACAAGCTACTACATGGAACCATAGTCCAAGGTGGAACTACTCACGCATCATACCGGAGAGAAGGCCTCCGGGATGATCTCCCCTTCGGCAGGGTTCCGGGAAGAACTTCAGATCCCCTTGATCTAGGGGCGATGGTGGCGGCGGATACAGACGGTTTTGTGGATATTTGATCGGGTACTTAGGGTTTTTGCATCGGGGGCTTCTTCTAGGCGAAGGGGGAGACCGAGGCGGCGGCCAGGGCGACCAAACCTTAGCCAGGCGCGGGGTGGGGCCCACCCGCGCCTGGGGTGGTATGGCCCCTCTGGCCGGCCCTTCCGTCTCTCCTCTGGACTTCTTGTTACCCACGGAAATTAATTGACTTTGTCCTTTGTCCCGTCCAATTCCGAGAATATTTCTTTACTAACTTTTCTGAAACCAAAAACAGCAGAAAACAGGCATCTGGCATTGTTGCAACTTGTTAGTAGGTTAGTACCAGAAAAATGTAAAAAGCACCTCAAAGTGTGGACAAGTAAAGAAAAGTAGATATTAAACAAGCATGGAGCATCAAAAATTATAGATACGTTACCGAGCGGTACTACCGCTTGGCCCAAGAAAGATCTTTTTCTTTTTCTTTTTAAAAGCAAATGAGGCAAATATTCCAACAGTGATAACTTGAGATTGGTAACTCCAATTGACCCGGTTCCAATTGCGTTTGAAAGAGGACGACATGAGCTACCCTATAAAATATTGGTTATCACCAAGTGAGAATGTATCAAGTATAATAATGTGAGATGCCTCACTTGGTGAGAAACCAGAAAGCCGCATAGATCAAAATTGCAACAAGATATAAAAGGGAGATCGATTTGATGAACAAGAGCTTGTTATGGAGATTACCACTAGATCTAAATCCTCACATGGATAAGACCAAATAAAAACCAAATATGATGATGCAAGTATCCAAAGGTTTGAGCTCTCTTCGAACGATATGATTGAGTTACTCATTCGAGAGCCCCTCTTGATAGTATGTCTATCTATCCTAAACTCGGTCTCCCACAAACAACATGAGACCGGCAAAAGGGAAAACCTATCAAGATTATACCTTTGCCTTGATAATTCCACTTGAGCTCGATGTAGATGAACTTGACCTTCTCAAGATGGAACGCCTTTCTTGATTCCTCATCGTCGATCCATGATCACGTAGGATGGCAAGCATCAAACATGATATCTTCTATAGATGGCGCATTTTGAGCTTGCACAACACATCTTTTTCTCATTTCATATATCTTGAAGTCAACACATGCTCCAAGAAATGCCAATGGACAATTGCTACAAGTGCAACTTAATACACACATTAGTCCATAAAGATTGTCATTAATTACCAAAACCACACATGGGGGCCCACATGTTCTTTCAATCTCCCCCATTTTGGTAATTGATGATAATCCCTTTAAGAGGATTTATATAAGGAATCTTAATGAATAAAATGGTAACACCAATATCAAATACTACATAAGTATGTGATATTGATACCACCACCATATATAGAGAAAACTCCCCCATAATCTATGCATTTGTGGTGAACTTGAATTTCATTGCATATATTTCCAATCATTATCATTGGTGGAGTTTCCTCTATATATACCACATGCTAAGCAACAACAAAGATGCAAGAGCATGAAAGGCAAATGCTTAGAAACAAACTCAAAGCATAAACCATTTACCTTCAACCCTCTAAAACTTCTCCCCCATTGGCATCGATTGCCGAAATAGGTGACAAGTTCTAGAAGGCCAATATAGTGATAAATCCTCCAAAGGTGTGCATTCGCACATATCCAATGATGAATACTTAGTAGGAAGTAGAACTATATCGAGGACCCAAAGATTTCCAAAAGAAATAAAATAAAAGAAGCATCAACAAATGATGCAATCAATTACAAGGTCTGACAAACCAATTGAAAATAACAAATGAGTCCAAATGGAAACAACAAGATATTATGATATGAGCAAAAGAGTGATTTAAATAACATATAGAGAAGCTCCCCAAGATTTGTGCACAATTTAAAATAAATGCATTAGAATACATAGTGCACAAATATGGAATCCTCACTCCCCCATAAACATTTAAGGCACAACAAATGAGAAAGAAGACAAATGAGCATTATTAAATGAATTAGATGAGCTCCCCAAAGATAATGCACCAATTAAGATAATTGCATTTGGGAATAAAGTGCATAATCATGGAATCTTCACGCATCCAAATTTATTTAAAAATACAAGGTATGAGATAACAAATATGAGTGCTCGAAGATGCAAACAAGAGGAACAAGCACTCATAGGCAAATAAATCTGGAAGCCACCGAAGAGTCAAAATGAATAAAAGGTGGTATCCAAGGAATGAAATCTCAACTAAAATTATCTTCCCATATGTGTATATGTTTCTAAGTGGATAACATCACAAATACATATGCCCATAAAGAAACAAGCACACACACGGAAGATATACAAGAAAGCATATGAAAAACAAAATGAAGTCATGGCATATACCAATAAGATTTTTGCTTGAAAGCATGGCCAAGTGCTCAAATATATCTTATTGTACATTAATGAACTTCAAACACCAACACACCCCATACATTACAACTATCACCAAGGGAAAAAGAGATAGTTGGAATATATGGAGAAAGGCAACAAGTATCACAAGAAAAATCAACTAGCAAAATCTCACTATTGCACATGAGAGAAGTTGAGGAAATGATATGCAATAAAATGGCTAGATTGACATATTTGGGATTTGTGAATCATACGCATGACTTGGTATAGTCCCAATTATATGCACTCATCTCAACTTATACAAATTTGCAATAGGGAGCTCTCTTAACACCAAGGCTAGAACCACGACAAATACAAATACAAGAATTCATGCTACAAGGCAACCGAAAAACGGTTGGAACCAAGATATATGAGCATGAGAAAGAGATACTTGTTACCGAGATATAATTGGTAGGATGTAGTAGATAAGAGTTTGTCGCACATCCTATAGCTTGCCTCCAATTTTCATGTATGCATCGTTTCTTCAAAATTGAGAGACAAGCAACCAATATATCTCCAATGTACCTAAAACACAACTAAGTACAAAATGGTCCCCAACCATATTGGGTCCAAAGTAGTTAGTGAAACTACAATACATATGATAGATTCCACATAATTATGTGCATATTGATATGAAATTGAATTTCATGCACAACTTAGCCAATGGAATTTGGTGGAGTTTATATATTGGATCAAAGAAAGCAAGCATACCATAATATAAACATATAGTAAATATGCATGCATAAAGCTTTCAAGAACCAAAAAGGAGATACAATTTGAACAAAAACACCAAGTAAACCGAGATGGCACACACAAGAGTGTGACACGACAAACGATGTCCAAATTGTATCAAAGAACCAATTCAACACATGAAAATCCCAAGTTCAACAAATGAACTAGGATAAAGCCAAAGAGCAAAAGATAGATAAAAACACAACTGCTCAAGGATTTATCTCATTCTAAAATGGTCAAAACGTGAAACAAGGAATGAGACAAAACCAACTCCTAAAAAGAGAAAGGTTCCAACAAGAAATAAAACTCTCCAAACTTTTCATGATAGCACAAAATACCAAAACAAAAAGATCGAACTTATAAGCACATAAAATCCGATATGGATCAAAAAAAGAAACATAAAAATGATTGTTCTAGATAATATAGGAGAGCTCACCCATGAGTAGTACATTATATAGAATTTTGCTTTTGAATGCAAAATGCACACAATTGAGATCATCACTACTACCTACATTAAATAAAACACAAGAGGATACCAATGAAATAAGAAGATCCAAGAGTAGAAAGGAATACATGGGAGCACACAAAACATTTACTTGGACAAAGATAGGACAATATTAAGCAAAGGCCAAAGTGAATATGATCAATAAATTCTACCATAAATTGAGTACTCATTGTCCAAGGACAAGAAATATTGGGAATAATTTTCCCGAGGTAGCTTGCATGGATATCCAAGATCATAGTCACAACAAGAAGCATATAACAAAATATAAGAATTAAGCATGATGTTACGAACAAGATTCTTGGTAGCTTCCAATAGTCACACAATCACTAGTGATTAGAGTAACTTGAAGCTGATGGTTTCCATGATGATATAGAGATCTAAATATGAGAAAACACATACCAAGAAACACTCTCACACACAAAGATCCAAAATGTGATCAATAAAGGCATTCAAGCAAATTTAAACTTGTATGAGCAAATGTGTCACATAGGAGATACATAATTATCAATATCCATTCTAAGTGACAAAACCTCGAATTTTCACATTTCTAGGATTGTAATATGCACTAAGCATATGACTCCTCCATAATGTGATACTACCATAAAACTCAACACGAGGCAAAAGAATCCAAATAGATATAATTAATGGACATTATATAACTTGAATTTATCATGAGAATTGTACCACATAGAGACTAGAAAATATTCTGACATAAATACTAGATGGTATTACTCATGTACACACATTTTTTAGTATTGTGGAATGCCTAAGCATACCACTCCCCCAAAATGGGATAGTCCATTAATCTCTCACACGAGCCAAATAAGATACCAAATATAATCAAGTAAGGCTTCAATACACGAAACACACATACATGGTGTGCCACCCAACATACACAAATATACTTGATACCTCAAGATAATTAAGTGGAAAGCACAACATGTACAAAAGCATGGAAGATACAAAACCAACACATGCACAAGGGGGAGAGTAACTTTTGATGTAAAGATTTTAGCATATGTTACCGCAAGGAGGAACATTGGGATATATAATATAAGCATAATAATCCAAAAGGCTTGGCTTGAAACAAATAATTGATGAAGATACCTAAATTCTTCATAATGTAACCAAGTCTACAATGCCCTACAAAAACACCTATTGATCAAGTTTTGGCTTGTTGGTCCCCAACCACGTTGGGTCCTAAGAGATTAGTCACAATAGGCTTGGCAACCCAAATGGTTCTTTTCTTGACACCACATTGGGCACCATCCAACCTCATACTTACAAATAGAATACATATCATCAATCATGAGAGGGTTGGATGAGGAGTTACCAATAGTGCATGAGGAAGAAATGTGCCCCTTATCACGACATATGTAGCAAGTTCTTCTCTTGCCATCTTTATTCACAGGTGAAACCACAACTCGAGGAATATCTTGAGTAGTCCTCTTAGGAAGGGGCCCATTAATGACTTGAGGTAGAGCTTGATGCCGCTTCCCTTGATGCTTCACACTAAGAGGCTTTTTCTTCAATGGACAAGATCTAACATGATGCCCTTCTTCCTTGCACTTGAAGCAAACAATGTTGACCGGATTCTTGACTTCATATTGGCCATTTTTCTTGTTTCCCTTATGCTTGTTCTTGACATTGGGGTTGAATCCAAGACCACTCTTGTCATTGGGGGATTTTTGCGCACTCAAGATTTTGTTGATTGCGGCCTTCCCTTGATGACCCTTTTTCAAGTCATTCTTCAAAGAAGTGACTTGAGCCTTGAGCTCTTTGATTTCCTCTACATGGTTAGTTGCAACAAAAGTACTAGAGGAAGTAGATGCTACATTGTTAGAGCAACAAGGCATGGAATGTAATTCATCACGAGATATAGCATGGTTGAGAGAGGATGAATTACAAGGACTAGCACATGGCTATATAACATTTTGAGTAGATATAGTGCTAATGTCCACATGAGGCCCACTAGAAGTTATCTTTGACACGATGGCCTCATGAGCTAACTTTAGCCTACCATGGGAGACTAGAAGATCCTCATGCGATCTTGAGAGCTTGATATGATTTCCTTCTAATTTCCCATAGTTGCTAGTTAGCAAATCAAGTTGACCCTTTAGCTCAACATTCTCCTTCAAAATAGATGCTTCACAAGAAATAGAGTTAGTAGCACAAGCATCATCATTATTAGCAGAGGTGAGGGCAACTTGGCAAGATCTTTTGAATATGAAGCTTTAAGTTCCTCATGCGGCTCGGTGAGTTTGATGAGCTCTCTCTTAACAACCCGAGAGCCATTTTTGAGGTGCTTAAAATTCTCAACAAGTTTAGCATGGGCACCTATAAGTTCATCATTTATAGTTTTGAAGGAATTTGCCGCTGCAAGTTCTCTATCATTGTATTCCTTTACTCCAGATAATTATAGAGTAAATGTCTCCTCAAGAGATTCCTTGGTGGTTTGTTCCTCTTCAAGAGCTTTATTTATATTTTCAATAGTATTAGCATACTCATGCTCAAGACTACTCACTTTATCAAAATTGTTCTCATGCACCTTAATTGGTGTTTCTAACATATCAATATGTTCTTTGCTCTTAATAGCAAAGTAGAAGATTCCAACAAAGTTATAGCAAGCAATATCATTTTTAACAAGAGCACGATACACAATCTCACCCTTTTCATACAAATCATCAATATCAAGCTATTCTTCCACAATATCCACATCCTCCTCATCACAAGAGGTATTGGGTTCCAAAGTAGGAGTTACCTTTGAATACCTAGCCATAAGGCATAGGTGGGTACCGGAAGAAGGTGAAGATGATATTGCATTTGTAGCACCATTCAAAACCTTGTATTGCTCATAGAATCTTCGGTTTCCTCTACATGGTTAGCAACACA
Source organism: Avena sativa (assembly GCA_916181665.1). Lineage (NCBI taxonomy): Eukaryota > Viridiplantae > Streptophyta > Magnoliopsida > Poales > Poaceae > Avena > Avena sativa. Next base: position 148,789,863 of record OV702284.1, read on the forward strand.
AGCACTATAGGAAATAGAAGCATTTTTATCATGGCAACAAGACTACATAAGCATATCATCATGAGATTTATTCAAGCCATTTCTACATGATATTCAAGGACTATCAACACAAGCATGTAAGGAATTAGTAGTGCTAGAAGTGTTAAAGTCCAAAGATAGATCATTGCAACTAGATAGATATGTGGGATTACAAATAGTAAGCACACTATCCATATTGCAATTTCTATCACCACTCACCATATCATTACCTTGTGAAAAGTCACATGTTGGTGAAGTGGTAGAAGATGAGAACTCATCTCGACCGAAAGTGGAAGCAACACAATTATCCTCAATAATGTTGGACTTGCTATATTTATCTTGAAGCTTGGTCCATATCTCATGAGCACTCGAATAAGGCATGATAGAAGAAAGAACTACATTGCTCACAACATGTAAAAGAATTTTAGTAGCTAGAGCATCTATACAAGAGTTCAACTTCTCCTCTAAAGATTCGTTTTGGGGATCCATATGAGAAGATAAACTGTAAGGGTCCCAACCTTTAAATAAGGTAGAGTCCCCTGTGTTTACAATGCTAGTCCCTGGATCAATAGCTAGCATCCACAGTTAAGATGTAATATCAACAAACAAAGGTCATAATATAACTTTATAACCAGGAATAACATAATTTTATTACATCTTACATAGCTCATTTGGCTATTACATTACATTGCAGCAGAATATCTATAAGCATGGGGTCCTTCATCTTCAAAGTGCCACAGGCAGACATGTTGGTTGTAGACTTTGTAATCCTAATCAACACATTTCACTAAATCAATCAAACCTGCAACATAACAAGTTACAGCCACAAGGGTCAACACATTTGAATTTTATTGGAAAGTGATACTATGGTAGTATGGAGGAGTCTATCATCTATATGCATTTGGCTAAGTGGAGTTGAGGCTTGCATTGCTCAAAATAGATTTTTCCTTAACATTTGAAAAACACTAAGTTTTTGTTTGACAAAATCATTTCTCCAAATCAAAGATTGAAGAATCCTTTAACCCTTGTTCAACCACAAGTTTTTAACTTAGAAATTTGAATGATGAGATTCTTGATTGTTTCCATGTCTTGATGCTCAAATTGTCCTTTACCAGGGACATGGCTAAGTACTTAGATTTTACACTCTGCAGAGGTGGTGCACTTACCCCACAAGACTTGGTTTCACCAAGACAAGATCTTTCAGAAGCCTTCCCTTAGACCAAAATGGACGCGTTCCAACCTATCAAACTCTACCACCAACTGTCCATATGGCTAAGTTCTTGCAACCTATATGATCCAGGCAGAGCCCATAATGCCAAGTGGTTGCACTTGAAGCTTCTCAACATTTGACATCTCAAATCTCTTTGTTCTTGGGTGGCCATCCACAAGTGAGATACACAAGGTCAACCATAAACATGGGCCTTGTGAACCACTCAACAAAAAAGCACCAAGCAATTACCATTCCACCTAGGTGATTCATTAACTTAGTTGTTTTATTAAACAAAACACAAGTCCTCAGACTTAGAAATTTTCCCATAGTATGAATGTATATTCCACCCTTGTATTCTATTAGCTAAGCTAAGCTTGATAGTAGTAGGAATCTTAACTTAGGAAAATCTCTACTAAGGTTTCATCTACTAGGTTTTCCTATAGCAAGGTTTATACTTAGCAAAAATTCCATGCAAGTTTTACTTAGAAAAATCACTAATGCATAGTGAAAGTAATGGGACAAAAGTATGAGCATCACTTGCCTTTTTGGTAGAGGGTATAAGTTCATTCCTTGTCCTTGCAACAATCACACTATTCAAGTCACTACAAATCAATCAAGCAAGGCACAAGTTCAATCTACCATTCAAGCAAAACATCACATAAAATGACAAAGTCAAAGTAATGCATGCAAGCATGCCAAGCTTTGTTTTTTTTTGAAAAAGTGGTTCCTAATGGGTCATAAACATTTGAAAACACCTAATGGTCAATTTATAAAGTGGCAAAGTCATTTGCAAAAGATTTCACTTCAAAAACCATTTTCAAAACAAAGTATCATTTTATGTGGTGTAGAAATATTTTTTACTAAGGCATTAATCTATAGGGTTCACAAAATATGTTTTCAAACCATAAAACTTGGTGTTTGGGGTCAGAGAGTTTAAAACAAAACATTTCCCAAAAGTTTTCTTCCAAAACCATTTTTAATAAATAAACCATATTTTTATTTGACTAGAATTGGTTTTAAATCCAAGATTCATTCTTTTTCTTCACCAAATATATTTTTGAAACCAAAAAGTGATTCCTAGGGTCAGTAGGTTCAAAACACACCATTTGCAAAAGATTTTATCCCCAAAAACATTTTTGAACAATTTTTATAACCTAAACAAGCATACATAAGTTTCTGCAAAAACAAACATTTTAACAGAAACTTTTTACTAAACAAAAGGCATGGTTGGCTAGGGCTTGCTCCACTGATTCCATTGATATAAAATTTGTAATTTTTGGACGTGTGGATCAAAAGTTGTGCAATTTACAAAATCACAAGTCTAATTGATCAAATTCTGTTTTTAAAACCAACTCTGGGACACGCGTCTGTTTCCTATTCGTCGAAAACGCTTCGTGTGGATTGAATAATACAGACCGTAGGATTAAAAGGGGCCTGTGCGGCTTAAATCATCACATACCCTTTCGTTTAAGTGAATCTAATACAACCGCAGGATTCGCATCTAACGGCTCAAATCATCTAGACCAAGGACGGGCGGCGCTCGACGGCTGTGCACGGCGGCGACGGTCAGACGACGGCGGAGTCGATGCTACAGGAAGCGAGGGAGGAAAAGAATATGCTCACCGTGTTCGCAGACGCCTGGGGAAGCTCAACGTGGCAGTATCTCGTCGAGGGGCGCACGGGAATGAGGTGGATTGCTCGCCGGAGCTTGCAGTGGCGTCGGGTGCTTCTGTTTGTCGCCGGAGGCGAGGTTTGAGGGCGCGCTAAGGCAAACAGACCCTACTGTTAGCTGCGTACGGTACTGGGGATCACAGGGGCATCATTAGAAGGTGTTGGGGCAGTCTGTACTCACCGGGGGAACTCGCCGGAGCAATGGCAGACGACGGCGACGCTCAGGTGAGTTTGTTGCCGACGTTGTAGAGCGGGCGCGGCCAAGCGGTTGGTACTGGAAGATGCACCAGGAGACGGGGAGCAATCCTGTGTGCAGTGGGAGGCGAGGGGCGGCTGGTCTACGCCGGAATTGGTCGGGGAACACGTCGGAGACAGTGGTGTTTGAGCTCGCGATTCGCGCAGCTTGGTGGCAGAGAGGAGCTGGCATTTGGGAGAAAGGTAGAGGGGACAGGGACGATTAAGTACGCATGATCGCTGGCGAGTTTAACGTTGTCATTTACACGAATTTATCGCTGGAATTCAACGACTGAGAACGGCAGCGATGAATGGGGGAAAGCTGGTCGCAGTGAAGACGATGGCTGGCGATGTGGGACCGTGCTGACAGTGAGAGAGAGAAGAGGGGTTGGGGTCCACATGTCATTGGCTCTGCGGGTCGTCTGGTGAGTGAGAGAAAAACTCTTCGGGGAGAGAGGGAAATGGGCCGCTGGGCCTTGTTGGGCTGCTGGGTTGGGTCGAGTCCAATTCTATTTTTTCCTATTCTGAAACCTTTTTCTTTTTCTATTTCTTTTTCTGTTTTGAAATTCAAACAAACAAATCAAACAACCAATTAAAATATATTCAAACATTCACCACACTTGTAATTGAATTTGGTTCTGTTTAACAACATAAACCAATTCCCAAAACAAAATAATATTTTTATTTTTGAGTCCATTTATAATTAAATAAAATGGACACTAGTTAATAAATCAAATGGGTTTTAATTTATTTAAAAACCCCATTTGAAATCTAAATATTTTCAAAACCAAATCAGTAGGTTTTATTTGAAAATAGAATATACTTGGAAAACTTGTTTAAAATAAAATAACATTTTTTTATTTTAGGGTCCAATAATAATTAATAAAATGGACCTTTAGTCATTAGATCAAATAGGATTTGTTTTATTAAAAACTTTATTTTGAAATCTAAAATAAAACCAAAACACTTCAGTAGGTTTTATTTGAGAATATAAAATACTTGGAAAACTTATTTAAAATAAATAAATAAGTTTTAGTGTTTATTTAAAATGGGAAAAGCCTTTACTTAAATAAAATTGGATATTAACCTTATTATTTTATTTAAATAAACCTTTACTATTTTTATCAAAACAAAATGTTTTATTTCAAAATATTTACCAAGGTTTATTTTGGCTCCATAAAATAATCCTTATTTATAAATTTACCTTTTCTTTTGAAAACCAAATCTTTTTATTAAAAGATCCAAAAAATAGTAATTAAAAATATTTTTAAGTTTATTGTTTATTTATCCTTTTAAATTCCTTTAGGATTTTATTTGATCCAAAAAGGTTTGAAGGTTTCCAATTGGAATTAAAAAGTTTCTTCTCACCCTGAAAATCAATAAAGTTTTATTTTATTCATTTATTTTTCACATTACAAGATTTGGAAAATCTTGGGATGTGACATAAACCCATATATAGATTTTCCTCGATAATTGGGTGAATTTGCCGAAATAAATTAAGCACGCGAGATTTCCAAACATCATAGTTTGTGCCATAGAATGTGAGCATGTAATTATGCACTAATCCCCTAGCCGACATCTTTACTCTTAAGGCGGTGAAGCCAAAAATAAGAGACCTGGCTCTGATAACAATTGAAAGGATACAGATGACACCTAGAGGGGGTGAATAGGCGATTAAAACTTTTCCGAGAGTGTCTCAACAAAGGCAGAATAAAACTAACATTTACTTTGTTAAGCACAAAACCTAGAACAACTAGGGTTCACCTATGTGCACCAAGAACTTGTGCTAAGCAAGACAAACAACTATGTGATAGAGAGATATATACTTCAAGCACGAAGGCTATCACAAAGTAAGGTGCATAAGTAAGAGCTCGGGTATAGAGATAACTGAGGCACACAGGAATGACGATATTTTACCGAGTTCCTCCCAACATGGAGTACGTCTCGTTTGGAGAGGGGGTGGTATCAAACCACCTATGCCACAAAAGGCCTCCCTTCTTCTCCTGTGAATATCACTCCAACGGAATCGATTCACACTTCCACTATCGGTGCACTTTTCAGTGGCAATCCGGAACCTCTCACAAGGTTGGGGCACTTCTCCACAACTTAATTGGAGACTCCCAACAAACAAGCTTGGGGAAATCTCCACAACTTAATTGGAGGCCCCAAGTAATCCACAACCTGCAACACAACCAAACCATCTAGGGTTCCAAGAAACCAAGAGTAAAAAACTTCTCAACTTTCACTCACCAAATCCTTCGAGGAGAACTCAAACTGATGCACCAAATGCAAGAGGCAAGAACACCACAAAGATTCTCCAATTCCTCACTCTCAAGATCCAACAAAGCTACTAAAGCTATTGGTGGAACAAGAGAGGAAGAACACAAAGGGAACACAAAATCCCCCAAGATCTAGATCCCAAAGGATTCACTCACAGAGAGAGGGAACGGATTGGTCAAAATGTAGATCTAGATCTCCTCTCTCTTCCACTCAAATATGGGAAAGAATCATTGGAGGGGAAGAGATTAGTCAAGCTAGAGAGAATAAGAACAATGGGGCAAAGCTTGAAGAAAGAGGGGAGGAGTTTTGACCAAATAAAAGAAAGAGAGGGGCTATTTATAAGGGCCAACGAAATCTGCCCATTGGGGCGTTTTTCCTGAATGGAACGGTAGTACCGGATTGGACCGGTAGTACCGGACCCAATCAGCGAACAGCCAGGCAAGGCAAGCAGCTAGCGCGAGTGGCAACGCGCGCGAGGTGGGGCCAGCAGGTGGCGGGTGCAGCAAGGCAAGCAGGTCAACACACGGCAGCACGCAAGAGCCAGCTGGCGAGCGGTGCAAGCAACACTGGCGTGCGCGGGAGGAGCGGCGGCAGCGCACAGGAAAAGCGGCAGTGCGCGCGCTGCACGCGGGAGTGGGCCTGCGCGCTGAGCCAGCAAGCGGTGGCGGCAGGAGCGGCCCAGGTGTAGTGCGCGGAGCGAGCGCAGGAGGCAGGGAGCAAGGCGGGCTGGAAGCTGGGCAGGTCGTACCTGGGCCGGTCGGTAGTATCGGCCCGCCCGGGCGGTACTACCGGGCCGGTCCGGTTCTATCGAACCAAACAACCGGGCAAGGCAGAAGGTGTTAAGAAGCGCACGGGTGCGGGCGGTAGTACCGAGCGGTACTACCTCTTGGCCCAGGAAACATCTTTTTCCCTTTCTTTTTAAAAGCAAATCAGTCAAATATTCCAACAGCGATAACTTGAGATTTGTAACTCCGATTGACCCGATTCCAATTGCGTTGGAAAGAGGACGACATTAGCTACCCTATAAAATATTGGTTATCACCAAGTGATAATGTATAAAGTATAATAATGTGAGATACCTCACTTGGTGAGAAACCGGAAAGCCGCATAGATCAAAATCGCAACATGATATAAAAGGGAGATCGGTTTTGATGAATAAGAGCTTGTTATGGAGATTACCACAAGTTCTAAATCCTCACATGGATAAGACCAAATAACAACCAAATATGATGATGCAAGTATGCAAAGTTTAAGCTCTCTCCGAACGATATGATTGAGTTACTCATTCGAGAGCCCCTCTTGATAGTACGGCTATCTATCCTAAACCCAGTCTCCCACAAACAACATGAGACCGGCAAAAGGGAAAACCTATCAAGATTATACCTTGGCCTTGATCATTCCAATTGAGCTTGATGTAGACGAACTTGACCTTCTCAAGATGGAACGCCTTTCTTTATTCCTCATCATCGATCCATGATCACGGAGGATGGAAAGCATCAAACATGAGATCTTCTATAGATGGCGCATTGTGAGCTTGCACAACACATCCTCTTCTCATTTCATCTATATTGAAGTCAACACATGCTCCAAACAATGCCAATGGATAATTCCTACAAGTGCAACTTCATACACACATTAGTCCATAAAGATTAATTACCAAAACCACACATGGGGGCCCACATGTTCTTTCACAAAGGCATTAAGTTTTATGGACAACCGTACTCCTAAGAAAGTAGTGTGCTAGTCAGAAGATATCCTGTTTGTCACTTTGGGGTCAAGCAATTCGCAACACTATACCTATCTAATCATGAGTGATCTTGGAAAACTCTCGGTGGTGCATCCTAAGATGCTATGCCTCCACAAATCACTTATAGAAAATAGACTATTAGTTCTACCCATGGGCTTGTCAGGACCCATGGAAGAGTAGAGACTAATGATAAGTTTTGTGGCACTCCGTGAATCCCTAATAAATTCCTCAACAATGGATTGAATGTCTCCAATCACTAGAATAATATCATGAACAGAAAAATATAAAGAGAAATCACAAAATATTAATTAACAAGAACACACCACACTTCAATTACTCAAATCATCATAACATTAATAAAAGGGGGTTCAAGCCATGTTACAAGCCATCATGGAGACCATGATGGGGAAGGATGAAGGAGTAGCGATGATGGAGATGGTGATCATGGCGCGGTGATGGTGGCGTCAGCGTGGTGATGGCAACATCCTCCTTCTCCTCCTCTTCTTGATTGGATGGCTTGATGGTGTTGATGGATATTGGATCTTGGTGAAGCTTGAGAGTCTATGGAGGTGGCACGGCGGCAGGGCGCCGCCGTGGAGGTGGTAGATGAGATCTAGATCTTGTATATGGTGTATGGTGGCTTCCTTTGGCTCCTCCCCTTTTTATCTAAGCCTTGGGGGTTCCCTAGGGTACCCATAATACCTTAATATGACTTGGGGAAGGTTCTGGAGCTTTTCTAGGGTGAAATCCCGTCGTTTTCGACCTTTTTGGCAACTATACGGCCGAAACTATACGGCCGTCGGCCGTATAGTTGGTCACTGAACTTGCAGACTGTTCCGTATTTTGGTCGTCATTTCTTCATACGAACTCCGTTTTGGGCGTTCTTCGACTCGTTGGATTCGTCTCATCGAGGGGTATAACCCTATCGTATTGGATCTTTATTTCCAACACCTCAAATGGATAGGTCTGGTCCTGCAGTTCGTCCATACTATACTCTCTTTATTCCGTTTGCCTTTGTTTTATCCATAATCATCATCAACACCTACACACATGTCAAAGACAATAAAGAGGGATAAAATTATACCTAAACTACTAAATGTGCAAAGCTCATATTGAATGTAATGAAATAAGTAATCATGCATATCAGGCATAGCAATAGTTAGATGGAGCTTGATATGATAGGCAAATAACAATATTTATATAACTAAAAGTGTTGTATTATCACAACTATCAAGGGGAAACGACCCGGATGGGCACCGTAGGAATGGGGGAGGTAGCATCGTCATCTGCAGAATGTCGCTGCAGGAAGGCGGTACCTTTCGGTGACGGCGGAGTTGTGGCATCCGAGCATTCGCTCCAGGCTCTCTTGCGAGAGTTACCTTCGCTATGCTCGAGGGATTCCCCAGTCAGCGAGTGCACAGGAGGGACCGTGGAATCAAATTTCGTGTCCCCGCCATCTAGCGCAGCCGTGTACTTCTCAGGAAGGGGAGGCATCATGCTTTCCACCTTAAGCTCCTACAGAACACCGAAGACTTACGTCAAAATAAAGGTCATCAGATACAAACAAAAGAAAAGGCATTTCATGCAGGTAAAAAACTCACCCGAGGAACCTCCTTCCTCACACTAAAAGGGGCAGTCAGCAACTTCCCCGGCAAGTCCTCGTCGAACCTGAAGCACAACAAAGGCCGAAGCACCCGGTCGAGGTCGGTTGAGGACATCTCCTCATCCGACACTCTCGTCGGGTCACTGGAGCCGGCGTAGAGGAACATCGGGTACACCCTCGCCTGGAGAGGCTGCACCTGATGCTTGAGGAAGGTCCGGATGATGTCGACACTAGAGACCTCCTTGCCTCGCACCAGCTAGAGCTCCTCTGCCCGCTTGTACATCTTCTCCACCACATCGGTTTCACCCTCCATAAAATTGTTAGACCACGAACATTTTTGGGTGACCACCTTGCTAGCGTTGAAGGGAGCCAATCCATAGTGTTGACCGTCGAGCTTGGAGTCGTGAAGATAGAACCACTTATTCCTCCATGCTTGGACGGATTCGCAGAGGTGGAAGCTGAAGTATTGGATGTTGGGGAAGATGGATATCCGGCACCAGCCCAACGCGTAAAAGTCGCTGGTACCAGATTGCCTCTTCAGGGAATAGAGTTTCCTGAAGAGGCCAAAGTGCGGCTCGATTCCGAGCCAGCACTCGTATAGCATGATGAAACACGCAATATGCAAAAGGGAGTTGGGCGACAACTGATGGAGTTGCAGCCCATAAATAAAAAGGAGCCCACGAAGAAATTCGTGGGCAGGAAGAGAAATCCCGCGGTTGACAAACGCATAAAACATAACCCGAAAACCTTCGGGTGGGTCTAGGGTTACCTTAGACCCATGAAGAATGGCATCGCCCTTCTCCTGCGGGATTAGGCCAGATTCGCGCAGGCGGCGCAAGTCCACCTCCCTCATCGCCGACCGCCGCCAGCTACCATCAGTGGCGCGGATGGTGATGGTGGCCTTCTTAGCGGCGCCCACGGAGCTCGTCCCAGCGGCAGCAGAAGAGGACCTCTTCGGTTTGCCCATCTTGCTAGCATGGCGCGTGATGCGATGGGTGCGAAGGAAAGAAGAGGGGAAAACACGAAGAATGTCTAGTGCATGGTGTGAGCGAGCTCTGGAGATGGAGGAGGAAAATCGACAGAGAAACAAGAGAGAAAATGGTGAAGGAAAAAACTACCACGTCCCCCATGGAATAAAACGACGAGGACGACGAAGCGCAACGTCAATTGAATAACCCTAACACCTATCCTTCATCACGACATACACATGGCGGGCACCGCCCGAACCATCGCAAGCACGCCGTCCACTACGCACGTAAATCGAGAAGACACGGTAATTATCGCGTTAACTGCGCATGACTAGTCAAATCCTAGTCAGAAATTGGGACCCACAATCGTCTCGTCACATTGCCTCTGCTATCATAGACGATTAAGCTTACCGAGCGTCAGCAATGATGTCAGCGAAAGTGAGGCCAGCAATGGCTCTAATCTTTTGATTCCAAATAGAAGTAATTACTCGAGTCTGCGAATCAACCAAATACTCGGGGGCTACTCCCATAAGAAGCGCTAGTCGCACACCTAAAAATTTGATAAGGTCCCCGGGTCAGTCGAAGAAATTTCTAAAGCTTTGAGTCCTTCTTCGAGTCTACGACTCCATTACGGACTCGTGGGCTACTCCCATAGGGAGCGATGGTCGCGAATTCGAAAAAGTGCCAGCGTTGATGGCGTCTTCCAAGGTCATCCGAAGAACTTCCGGATCGCTGTAGCGTATAATTGATAACTATAAGTCTCTGCTCGAGTTTGCGACTCGAACAGACACTCGGGGGCTACTCCCATAGGGAGCACTAGTCGCACACCCTATAAATTACATAATTAAAATCCTTTGGATCCTTCATGATTGCAATAAAGTATACATCTCATTTAGCAACTCTGCTCGAAATAGCGCTAAGAGAGGCAACGTCTCCTTAGTCACTCGAAATGCCTTCGTGGCGATAAACTTCCAGATGTTGTGTCTACGATGCAAAGGTAAGACCTACATATACTTCTGATGGACTGGTAACGCACCTGACTGCGCTCTTCTAGTAATATTCCGTGTCAACAGGCACAATGAAAAATCCCGACAGACGCGTTGGGTACATAACTTAAAACACTGGAATTCGACTCCTGTAAGACCTCCGTGGCCTGGGTCGAATTATGCCAGCAATTTTCTGGAATCAAGTCCAAGGACTCGAGTCTGAAGTAGATTTTTGTTGTTTTGTCCAACGACAGTTAACTAACCCTGATCCATCGGGCGAGTCAGACACACGTATCAACAATCCCTATGAACTAATGCATCGACTCGAAACTTGTTCGGATGAAAGCACCCGAAAGACTTAAGAGTCTCCAATCGAATCTGCGATTCGACTGAACACTCGGGGGCAACAAACATGGGTATGCGCTACGGGTGCCTGATGTTAGCCTACCCGGTCCGACCTTGCAAAAACCCATACAATCATCTGCTCCAGACGACGAAGCCCAGGAAGGATTCGGATGACCCAGGCCATGAAGGATGCGACTCCTTGAAGAACACGGCTAGCAAAAATTCAAAGGGTCAAACCCTAAATTGTAACCAACTTAACCTAACCCCGAGACCTGGCCTCCCCATATAAAGGCTAGGAGGACATGGCGAGGAGAACAATCCAGAACCCTAGCACACAACTCGCCAGATCTCATATGTGCTCCCATGTAACCTTCGATATTACCATCAATCAAGAACATACAAGAAGGAGTAGGGTTTTCCCTCTAGAGGCCTGAACCTGGGTAAATGTTGTGTCCTCGTGTTGTGAATTTGTTAGCTATTCTGCAATTTCCAGCATCCCTTCCTTCTCAAAAAACCCAAGTCCATAACAATGGGCATTGACGAGTCAAACCCTTGTCAACTAGTATCATGGTTATCCATGATTTTGATAAGCATATTATTTTTCTCGGTTTGAGCTTGCATGAAAGTTCTATAAGTATGCTCAAAAGAGAGTTTGCCATGATTTTCTCAATTATGGTTATCATAATTATTATTGTGGAGCACCTGCGGGATTAGAATATTGCTTTTGAAAATTAGAGCCAAAGTTTTGAGTCTTCCAAGTAGGATTATACATATTATGAGTTATAAAGTTAACATCATTAACATCGGTAGTGATAGCATTAATTTTGGTATCTTCCTTACCCTTTAGTATGTTGAGTAACTCGTCTACCTTTGCTAAAAGCTCTTCATTGTTTACCTTGGTGATTGAATTCACCCTTTTTGAGGTTCTTTCCACATGCTATTGGGCATGGTTGTTTTGCATATCATCAAGTAGTTTCTATGTAACACTCACTTGCTTTCCCATGATTGTTCCTCCTGCTGCGGTATCTAGCATAGACTTAGACATTGGCTCAAGGCCATTATAAAATAAATGTAGTATAAGCCATTCTTCCATCCCATGATTAGGATAGTTCATTATGGCTTCTTTCATCCTTTCCCAAGTAAGCGCTAGTGGCTCGCGGTCTTCTTGTCTAAAGCTTGTGATGTTGGATCTTAGCTAGGGAAAAAATTAGTCATAAAGAGATTAGTGCCTTCCTCCAAAGATGTAATAGTGCCTTTAGGTAGAGCTAGCAACCAGTCCTTAGCATTTCCTCTGAGAGAAAAAGGAAACAAACATAATTTAATAACATTTGGGTCAACATCCTTAATGCGCATCATGTCGCAAATTTTAGTAAAAGTATTTAGGTGAAAACCTGAATCCTTAGAAGATGAGCCTCCAAATTGGTTTTGTTAAACCAAACTGAAAAGGTTAGGCTTAATTTCATATGCTTCTGCATCAACAGTGGGCTGAGTAGTAGGTGCCCGGATAAAATCATCAGTAGGAGTAGCATACTCCCCAAGTTTCTTTTGAGCCATGGCTATTTTCTTTTTGGTATTTTTAAAGTAAGGGAAACAAACAAACAAGTAACTATTTTTTGGGGGTTTTCAAATAGATAACTAGAAAGTAAACTAATAAAAAGAAATAAACTACAAACAAAAATAAAAATAAAAATAAAAAGAAAGTCTCTAGTGACCTCACTAGGATAGAGAATTGCTTCTCAGTAATGGCGCCAGAAAAAGGAGTTGATACCTTCAATCCGGATTCACATATGTAGTATAATAGTATTTTTTTCCCTAGTAGACCTAGGTTTACTCAAACCTTGGGAAACAATGCTAAAAGGAATTAAAAATGACACATCTCAAGACTTTTTTTTTCATTTTACATTTGTTTACTCGACCACTCTAGTTTACTTTATATCGTGTGTTGTTTCAATGGATGGAGATAGGCCAGGGTTGAAGATTCACCTATAGCTACACATTATATGGGATAAATATAATAATAAGCATAGACATGTGTAATGTTAATAAAGATAAACTTTGTGGGAAGCACATCCTGGTATACTAAAGCCCCTGCGAGTCACAAGCATATCAATAGCCTTTTGATCCAACCATTTGCACCATGAAGTACCGGCCTACAAATAGTTATTAAGAAATCTTCATTTTTTAGCTCCTGATTTCGCATTAAAAAGCGTGATTTCCTACACAACATATTTTAAAGCAATGGATTGCATATATTTGCAATAATTAGTCATTAGTGGGAAAGCTAGAGTGGTTCTTATCAATTTCTTGGCTAAAAACAATGTTTAAACGTGGAAAAAGATGACTATTTTCAAAGCCATCATATATAAAATGCAACTATTGTATTTTTAATATGTTTTGTGATCATAAAAATGCAAGGATCAATAATATGATATCCAAAATAATTTCTGTCCAAATAAAATTTCACAATTGTTTTAATGCTATTAAATGGTATGTTCTCAATAAATTTATAACATTAATTCCATAAATCAGAATTCGACAAATAATATATCTAAATCGATCAGCGCGACGAGCCCTTCTAACTGTGCATTCCTTACTTGCAATTGCATCATGCATCATGGATAACTTGTAAAATCAGAATTGTTTATGTAAGGAAAACATGAGAAATAAAATTGGAAAATAATTATTTCTTGTTAATAATGCCTCACTAGTGTTGTATTATTAAAGTGTTATGCAAATGACATCTTTTCCACATGGTTTGCATCATTCGCTTGCCATGACATGCATCATATTATGATCATGACGGCTCTTCCGCATTAGTTGTAATTGTTGCATCTCTTGTTTCTTTCTAGTGCTTTGCTTCTTCCCGGATATGACGATGAGATGTTGTGAGTTTCGACAAGTTCTTCGGATATATCTTCGGCAATGGTTCCCAAGCGAGCATTATTTACCTTTCTACCTATTTCTGATTTATGGCTTTACTTCTCTCTATTGCTATCCGTGTTGCAATGCTTTACTTTCTGTACCATTTATATTCCCTACAGCCTACATTGCCTCGATCACTTCCTATTGCCCGTTGTTTGGTAGATAGTTGGCCTTGCGAGTCACAGTTGGTTTCTCGTGTGTTGGTTCAAGTTGTCAAGTTTCGCAGTAGTTGGGAGGTTGTCGTATGCTTAATGATGGAGATAATCATGGTTCTATTTACAACTTGATAATTAAACGTTGGGAGTTGATATAATTAATAAAGAGGCACCGGTGGACAATAGTTGAGATCTAGCTTTTATCCCCTCCACTTGTGTCCAACTAAGACCACGAGTACTTGAAACATGTTCATTGACTATCGCACTATCCATATGTTGGAGCCTTTCTGGGATCCCCTAGGCTTGAACTTGATTATAAAGAATGTTATGGGGCTACAACTTGTTCGGGCTTTATACGTTACCTACTACACTTGACTATCGCACTATCCATATGTTGGAGCCTTTCTGGGATCCCCTAGGCTTGAACTTGATTATAAAGAATGTTATGGGGCTACAACTTGTTCGGGCTTTATACGTTACCTACTACACATATGGCGTGTATGCCATGTATGAGATATTTATTACAAGTTGCTTGATGAGCGTTTATTACTATTGTGTAGATGCGACACTCTGTTACGGTAATATATTATCTATGGCCTTTCCTCGCATGACAAGTGCACGTGACCTCTGGGTCCATACGAGACTTAGTTATATCTCATATGGGTAGCATTTTTGGGTGGCCCCTAAAATATTCTCTAGTTTCTTGGAACGATTCTATAGTGATGTCTTGTTGTTTTTTATTCGTTTGCTTTTCCGAGGTTGATCATGCATGTGTTTCTATTTGTGCACCCCTGCAGGCAAATCTTTTTAAAAAGCCATGTCCGTGGTTATGGATGAATTAGACCATAGTTTCTCGGCCATAGACAACTTACACTAAAGTAGTAGTAAGTTGGGCAAGTACCATGGAATGATTAATAAAACTGCCAACTGTGTGAGTTTTCTTTGGAAGGAATTCCTCATTTGGTCTTGAGGGGGGAATCCCGGGATGGGTTATGTTTGGTGTTAGTATCAGGTTGGGTCGAATAGGCCTCTCTTACCCCTCTTTAATAGCCGACAGTTATATCGTGTCTCTATAGGTTATTTAGTGCATGCTTTGCTGCCGCTAGGCCACCATACCTTTGTAGGAGAGAGCCGCTGAATTCTAAGCCTCACCATATATTGGCCTTAGTACTAACCACTTCCTTTTTATTTTGCCCTTTGTCGGCACCCCTTTGAATTCACAAGTATGAGTTCGACGACGTTAGCAAGGTTACCCTTCTAGCTTGGCCTGGACAGGGTTATGGACGCCATTGGTTATTTTCAGGACTCTTAGTCCAATTTTCATCTTATCCATACTCGGATTTTGTATCGTTTTCAACGTGATTTGGATCTTTCTAATGCATATTCGTACTTTTGACTTTCTGAGTCATTGTTGTATATATATATATATATATATATATATGTTCTTGTGGGTTTCATCCTGGACTATTGTGTAATGGTATTACTTCATTTTGCACCCGCACGCAAGTTCTTGGTGGGTATCATCAAATCGTTTCTATGAGGGTTTGGTGGGAATCGCTGGAATATTCATAGGGCCATTCGAGGGTGTTACGAAACGCAACATCTTGACCAAAAGTCCACCCCCATCCTAAGGGTCGCGCCTCAAGTCCTTACGAAAATCCCCCAGGGGAGGGGGGCAGATAATCCGGCCCACCGGGAGGGGTGGATTATTGTGGCATCCCGCAAAACCACTACTAGAAAATCGCGTTGTTTTTGTGCATTGCATCATCATGACCGCATGCTCATGTCATCATGCCACATTGCATTTGAGCATCGTCATCATCTTGCATTTGCTTGCATAAAATTATTTTCGGAAAAACCGGTTCATGTTTTCTAAACGCCCCGTCTTTTATTCAAACGCCAAACCCGGGTCGCCGGAATATTTTTGTTGGTCTGCTATCGGTTTGCAAACGGTGCATTTAAAATCAAATAAAAATTATATTATTTTAGTGGGGCAGTCGAACGGGCCGAATGACCCGAACGACCATCCCAGAAAAACACAAACGGCCCACCTCTAATTCCTAAACCTACCAGCCCTATCCTACCCACCCCTTTGGCCACCTCACCCCGGCCTATAGCAACTTGCCACCTCCCCTTTCCCTTCCCCCCAGCCAACCATGTGCTGCCACTTGGCTCACCCCTCTCTCCCTCTCCCCTTCCTCTCTCCACCTGCCCAGATTCCCACACCACCTGACCCCACAGCCCCAGCACACACTCCCACCCACCGACACGCACGCAGCCCCCTGGCCCCTGGGACCCACCCGCACCGACGCAGTCGTCCCCCACCTCCCGTTTTCTCTCTCTTCCTCTCCTTCCCCGCAGCCCCTGCTCTCGCCTCTCCCCGTGCCCGCTCTCCCCGCCGAGCTCGCCCCTACCGCCTTCCCTCCGTCCCGCTCCCGGCCGGCCGTCGCCCCACCCCTTCTTCCTCCTCCGCGTCGTAGTCCGCGCCCCGTCAAGCTCCTCCCCGCCCCGCCGGCGCTCCGTCGTCCCCGCCTCCGGGCACCGCCTCTCGCCGCCCTCCGCTCGGCGCGGCCCCTCTTCCACCTGCCGCGACCCCGCTCGCCGCATGCATCCTCCGGCGCCGCCCTCGCTCGCCTCCACCCCACGCTCGCCTCCCGCTCCGCCGCGCGGCGCTGCTCCTCTCCCAGTCGCCCCCTCGCCACCGCTTTTCCCTCCTCGCCGGCTCGAGCTCACCGTCGCCCGGGCCGCCACCACCCTCTGCCCCCCTCGTCGCCTCTGGTCCGCTGCCTGCTTCCCTCCCCCGTCGCCGGCCACGAGCGCCCGCCGCCTGACCGCGACGCCACCGCCACCTCGCCGGACCGCACCGCCCCGCTCAAGCCTGCCGGCGCCGCCCGCCTCTCTCCAGCGCGACCGCGCCCCGCCGTCGGAGCCACCCGCAGTGAGCCCCGACCCCGCCGCCGCAGGAGCTCTGCGCCGGCCGCCGGCGTCGCCAACCCGTGTGCCCCGACCGCGCGTGGCTGTTCCCCGTCGAGCTCGCCGCCGTATCTTCTGCTCTCCGGCCGAAGGCCGCGTCGCGCTTGGGCCTGGCTCTGGTCGTGCCAAGTATGTGTGGCCTTGTTGATGTGATGCGGGAGCCACACTCCTAGTGAAGGATCGACATTAGCCGACCGCGATGAATCACCCGCACCGAAGACCTAGCACTCCGTCCACACATGCGACCATACCTCCGTCCCGGATGCGGATAGCATGTACCCGAACGACAAGATCGCCACCTTCCAAGATCATCGACAGGGGTTCTGAACATTCCAACAGGAAACTCCAAGGTCTACTTCCGGAATCCGAAGACCCCGAACCCTCGTCGATCCCCGCGGACCGGCAGGATCTTCTTCCCGGATACGACAAGCACTGCACCCCGAACGCCAAGACCGTCCCGACTCGAGGACCCGACAAGACCCACGCGACGACAAGACCGGCACCGACCCGGAAGAATCCAACGCGCCCCCGACGCCGAACCAAGTCCTGCTCCCCGGAGGCGACAAGTGCTTCATCCCGAACGCCAAGACCGACAACATGGCCGACCACCGCGAATGCGCCAAGATCTACCTCCGTTATCAGAGAACGCACCGCCAAGACCTTCACCCCGGACACCGAGACCCTGGACGACAAGTTCTCCGTCTTGTATCCGCTTCCGCCGAGACCGACCCCGTCGAACCCTGGACCCTGAGACCGACCCCGAACCCCGGAACCCCAAGTTCGTCGAGACCCCCTAATGTGTGAACCCTTTTCCGAAACCCTATTTTATAATATAATACAACTGTTGCATCTTAAATTGTCATCTCACATGCATATCTGTGGTTTGGGGGTCTTATGCCGATTCACCTCATAATTAAATATGGGGCCCATATGCGGGCAAATCTAGCCTTATATTGGCCTCATTTAAATTTGTGTAGCGAACCCGGTGCTATCTTTTGCCATGCTAAAACAACATTTAATATGCGGGGGTTCTAAACAACTTGAACCATCTAACTAATTGTCGGGACCCCGGTTCCTCTTAATATGACCTAATTGCATCGCACCTTTGCCATGTCATACATCATGCATGCATCATGCCGATCTTCTGCCGTAATCTTAAATATTGCATCCGGTGTTCCTTCTAGTGTTTTGGTTCTTCGCGGATAAGGCCGTTGAGTTGATGTGAGCTTCGCCCCGATCTTCGGTTGAACCTTCGACAATGTTTTCAGGCGAGCATCTCCCCCTTTCTACCTATCTTACTTTATAGTATTTATTCCCTCCTGTTGATCTATTGCTATCTGTGTTGCGATGCTCTAGTTCCCGTACCTGTGATATCCTGTGCAGCCCTATATTGCCTTGGACACATCCTATTACCTGTTGTTTGGTAGATAGTTGGACCCGCGCGTCGTAGTCGCTTGCTCAAGTGATGTTGCGTGTCGTCAAGTGCCACAGTTGTTGATGTATTGCCACATGTTGATGTTGGGTATGATCATAGTTTTACTTATCGCTCACTTTAATTCCTGTTTAACAACTAAAATTGAAATAAGCAGAGGCATCGGTGGGTGATAGATAATATTTGGTTTCCGAACGCCCACTTGTGTCCCGTAGGACCCCGAGTACTTGATACCTGTTCCTTGATTTATCGCGCTATCCACATCCGGGAGGTATATGGGACCCCCCTGAGCCAGAGCTTGATTCAGTCTTATTTCTTGGGGCCACAAACTAGTTTGAGGTTTTATTTACGATCCTGTACTTATGCAATGCTTTACTGCTTTATTTACGTTTGTGCGAGGAGCACACTGTACTGTTTAGGAATTGTGACCCGTTTTCGCGGTATCGACAAGCCCAGCCACACTTTCGGGTTCCCAGTCGTTTACAGCCGGCCCCACAAACCTTGAGGCCATCTCGAAGTCAGCTAACTTCGTTGCGGGTCTACTTTAAGGGGTGGCCCCCTGAAATATTTCTGAATCTTGTGATTGCTTTGTCGTGAAGGCCTCGTTGGGTTTTGATTTGGTTTTTCCGAGGTTGATCGAGTGTGTGTTGCTATTGGTGCACCCCGGCCGGGTAAAACTTTCTGAAAGCCGTGTCCGCGGTTATGGACGACTTGGAGCACAGTATCTCGACCATAGACAAGCATAACTAAAGTTTATTGCTATAAATTTGACCTTATAATGACTAGTAATCAGCTTCACTATAATGGAATGGCTAATTAATACTGCCCACAATTGCTTGTTTGGAGTGTTGCTTGCGACCATGGTACCTGACTAGTAAGTATGACAACTACAACGGAATGGCTGAATAAAAGTACCAACAACTGCTGGGTTTTGGGGTTATCTCATGCTAATTGTATCTGACTAGTAAGTGTTGCCACTATAACGGAATGGTTAACTAAAAGTGCCCACTGCTTACTTTATCAGGATGATTATCTAAACCTGACTAGTAAAGTGCCGCAACTATAACTGAATAATTAAAACTGCCAACTGTGTGAGTTCCTCGGTTGACTTCCTCGTTTGGTATCGAGGGGGGAAACGCCAGGATGGGTTGTTTGATGGTAGCATCAGGTTGGTTCCGAATAGGTCTTTCTCATCCCTCTCTGATAACCGCCAGATGTATCGAGTCTCTATAGGTTGTTAGTGCATGCTGCCGCTGCCGCTCAGTCCACCATACCTATGTAGGCGAGGACCGCCGAATTCTAGTCTCGCCGTGTACTGGCCTCAGTACTGACGCTCCTTTCTTTTTCCTTTGCCCTTCGTCGGCACCCCTTTTGTTTAAGCAGGTTGAGATCGACGTCGTTAGCAGGGTTACCCTTCCGGCTTGGCCTGGGCAGGGTTATGGACGCCATTGGTTATTCTTTAGGGCTCTTAGCCCCATTTGCATCTTGTCCGTAGCTGGACGCACTATCGTTTTCAAGGTGATTTGGATCTTTGTATATTATATCTGTATTCTTGACTATTTGAGTCGCTGTTATATATATATCTGTTCTGTGGGTCCCATCGAGGACTGTTGTGTAATGTTATTACTTCGTTTTCCACCTGCACGAAAGTGCCTGGTGGGCACCTTTGAATCGTTTCTATGCGGGTTTTGGCGGGAATCGCTGAAACTTGCATCGGTCTGATTCCGAGGGTGTTACAATTATCCGGCCAAGGAAAAAAGCTCTGGCCCTGGTCGGATTATCCTGGGAAATATCCACCCCCTACTAAGGGTCGCGCCGCTAGCTCCTTGGTCGATCTAGCCAAGGGTGAATAATCCACCTTAGATCCTTTGTTTTGCTTCATTTGACTAGGAGTTCTTTTTGGGGTGTGGTGTCTGCAACACTCAACGCACCACTAAATTGTCCTTGGTAGTGTTATGTAACACATAAAACTCTAGGGATCATGAAATGTTCTTTCACCCACTCGGTGAGTTTACATCCATAAGCCGCGTTGAATATGACTAGGTCATGGGGGATGGAATGATTAAAAATCTAATTTAAATTTAATTCGGTCATACCTCCCTAAATGGGCCAACTCCCAATGGGAAAGGACCAGGAGGGAGGGTCGCCACCCAAAGGAAGGGGAGAAGGGGCCTGATACGTCGTAAAAGTATCTATAATTTTTGATGTTCCATACTTGTTGAGTATCTACTTTTCTTTGCTTTGTCTACACTTTGAGGTATTTTTATATGTTTTCTGGGACTAACCTATTAACAAGATGCCATAGTGCCATTTGCATGTTTTCTATTGTTTTTGGTTCTAGAAAAGTCAGAAAATGGATATTCTCGGAATTGGACGGGACAAAAGCCAAAGTCAATATTTCACCGAGGAGAACACGGAGCCAGAAGACGAGACGGAGGAGGGCCTCGAGGGAACCACATCCCCTTTGCCTCCCTCTTCGCCTATAAGAAGCCCCCGATACCTAAACCAATTATTCAATCAATCTTCCACGAAACAGTTCATAGTCGTCGCCACCATCGTCCCTAGATTGGGGGGATCTGAAGCTCTTCTCGGCACCCTGCCGGAGGGGAGAGATCATCCCAGAGGCCTTCTTTATCACCATGCCAGCCTCCGGTACGATGCGTGAGTAGCTCCACCTTGGACTATGGGTCCATACAGTAGACATATGGTTGTTTCTCCACCTTTGGGCTACCATGTTTAGATCTTGTGAGCTCCATTCATGATCAAGATCATCTATTTGTAATCATGCATATTGTGTTTGTAGGGATCCGATGGAAGACTTGCTGTTGTGCTCATCATACCTTCCTCTTGGGGTTTCCCAACGAAGCTCTACAGTGATCTGAGCCGTCATCAACGAGTTTTCTGGCGCCGTTGCCGGGGAGGCTAAGGACGGCTTCACAAGGGGAGTCCTTCACAACCTTCCTCTTTACTTTGTTTTTGTTTTGCTTAGTTTCTTTTTCTTTGTTTTGCTTACTAATTTTTATCAAAAATTACAAAAAAATTAGTTTCGTTTGGTTTGCTTTTTCTTATCAAAAGCACAAAAAAATTAGTTCCTACTATAGTTGTTGGTCTGTTGTTGCCTTGCTTTGTCATGCTTTCTATCAATGGTTGGTTTCTTTGAAACAAGTTCTTATTGGCAAGGTGGGTTCATGGAAAAAACAAAACTATTATTATAAGGAACACCGCTTGTCACAAAAAGGGAAACACTTATGGGAACAAATTGATAAATTGAATACTATTGCTAGAGACGTGTGCTCTACTTATAATGTTACTTATTGCTTTGATAAATCTTGTTGATGTAGGAGGTATAAACACATCCCTTTTCAATGTGAGTATAATAATAATGTTAACATATCTTCTTATGTTAAATTAAATTATGACTTTTATGATGTGGAACAAATTGAAGAATTTATTGCTTGGAAGGGTGCATTTGAACTTGCTAGTTTGCTTGAAAATATTGATGATTCACCATATGAATATGAGGTTTATGATATACTTAAATTTTTCTTTGATAATTACAAGGAAGAAAATGGCTATATTCTTGAATATTTTAATAGATGCTTTCCACAAACGGAAGAGACTAATGCCTTGTAGGAGCCTATGGAAGAAGAAATTGCTGAAACTGGAAGCTCATTAGATGAAAAAGAGGAGGAGAGTGATTAACAAAAGGAGGATGAATGTTATGTTCCTGTGGATTTTTTGAAATATCTACTATGGGTATAGTTATGCTCCTGTTATCTATGATAATCCTATTTGTGCCTAACTTCGAAATGCATGGTACTAAAGAATTTTTCTTAGAAAATGTTTATGATAAAGCTCTAGATGATGGTACTATATTGAATGATTAGTCACCTTGTTATAGAATTGTTAAAAGTGGGTTTGAAGGTTTTAATCCCACTATTTTTGAGCTTGATAGAAATTATGTGTTTGTAGATCATGAAAAGCATGTTTTATGTGATAGTTATATTTTTTAGTTTATTCTTGAGTCTACTAAAAACTATTATGAGAGAGGAAAATATGGTTGTAGAAGTTTTCATGGTACTGAAACACCTCTCTTTGTGCTGAAAGTTTTGAAGTTACTCTTGTTTTATCTTCCGATGCTTGTCACTTTGTTCTTTGTGAATTTATTTGCGTACAAGATTCATATGCATAGGAAGTGTGTTAGACTTAAATGTGTTTTGAATTTGCTTCTTGATGCTCTCTTTTACTTTAATTCATATTTCTTATGTGAGCATCTTCTCAAACTATCAGTGCCTAACTTAAAGGCGTTAAAGAATAGTACTTCTTGGGAGATAACCCAATAGTTTTCTTGAGTCTTAGAAGTTATTACTTTTGTAATAACCTCTCCTTATCCTTTTTGTTTGATTTTTGTGCCCAGAATAACCTCTAATGAGAGGGAAGTAAGATTTGGGGAGTTGTTGTCCCGAAACAGATTTTTGTGCTCCACTGTAAAAATTCTTTAAAAATCTCTGGAAGTCGGATTGACCTGTAATTATCTGAATAAATCCCCCAGGTTGGTATCTAACTTTCTTTAGTTCAACACTTTTTGATTTGAGCAATATAAAGTCTTCGAAAAAATCGGTTTCTACCTACTGGTATGTTTTGACAAATTTCTGCCATTATTTGCATTTGCTTCTTATTGATTCCTTTTTGGGTTCTTTTTGGGAAATTGAACTTTTTGAGGGAATTGCTACAGTAGCTTGTGTCTTTAGTGAAAGTTTTTGCTGGTTTGAAACTTGTAACATCCCAAAATTCATGAATTACAAAAGCTTGCATTTCATTCATGCATTCATAACATTCTTAGCTTACACAAAAATTTTCAAATCAAAACTCAAACTAAAACCAATTTTATGCCTATGGTTTCTATCATATGAGGATTAGTTTTATTTTTATTTTCAAAGGACCTAAGTGTAATTGAGTAAACAAGTGTGTTTGACACATGTTTGAATACTTGGATCACACTACAAAAATCCAGAGGTGGTTTGAATTCAAACTCATTTGAATTTGGTTCCTGAAAATCCAAATAGAAATAGAAAAAGAGAAAAGAAATAGAAAAGGGCCAGCGCCACCAATTTGGCCCAGTGCCAGAAACAGCCCAACAAGCCACCCGACTGTTTCCCCCTCTTCTCTCTCTCTCTCACGCGTAGCTCTTACCCCGCTATCACTGCCCGGTGGACCCGCGCCAGCTCAGCGTCGACTTCCCCCAAATCACGCACCAGACCACGTCGTCGCTGCCGTTTGCTGTCGTTGATGGCGCGGCGTAAATGCCATTGATTTAGCAAGTGATTCTCGTCGTACCTCTGCCTACTTAATCCCCTCCACACCACGAGATTTTCCCCTCACTCACCACCCCCTTTCCGCCACCAGGCTGCCGAGAATTCAGCTTGCAACACTGCTGCCCGAGCGTCTCCGGCGAGACATTGCGGTGAGCTCCGTCCACCCCGCCCCTTCTCGTTCATGATAGCATGATCTCCTTGCTCGTGTGCTTCATCTCATGCCTCTATTTTGTCTGCTCGTGACCTAGGTCGTCGGATTCATCAACCACTGCAAGCACCCGACACCCCTCTCGTCTCCGACGAGGAATTGTGGTAAGTTGAGACCACCCCCAACCTCTAGATCAAACGATGACGTCCGCCTCATATTTGTGCACGCACTGATACCGTTCGTTTGTGTAACATCCCAGAAATCATAATTTGAAAAGTTTGCATATCATTCATGCATTCATAAGCATTTGGTTATTTTCAAACAAGATTTCAAAATCAGAAACCATTTATATGCTTATTATTTTATGCTAGAAAGGCAATGGATCTATTTTACTCTCAAGTATGAGAATAACTTGTTTTGATCATAAATGTTTCAAAGATGAATGCAAAGCTATCACAAAAAACTTTCAAAACAAAATTCTAAAATAAAACTATTTTATGCCTATTATCTATATTCATTTTAAGGCATGGTTTTATTTTATTTTTCTTTATGTCAAAATATTTTGGACTAAACAGTAAGGTTTTATACTTATTTAAGTACAAGGATTTCACTACAAAAATCCAAAAGTGATTGGATTTCAAAATCATTTGAATTGGATTTGAATTTGGTTTCATAAAATCAAATTAGAAATAGAAAAGGAGAAAGGAAACAGAAAAAGGCCAATGTAGCCATTCTGGCCCAGCCCCAGATCCAGCCCACTAATCCCACCCGGCTGTTTCCCCCTCCCCTCTCTCTCTCACCCGCACCTGCTCTACCCTGCGGTCACTGTCTGGTAGACCCACGCCAGCTCACTCCTTTCTTCCCCAAATCACACACGCGACCACATCGTTGCCGGCCGTTTCCTCCTCATCACTGCGGTGATCAATCCCATTGATTCGCCGCGAGATTTTTGCCCCTGCTCCGACTATTTAATCACCACCTCGCTGTGGTCCTTTCCCCCAAAACACTTGCACCCAATCGCCCCTAGGCTGCTCGTATTGGAGCTCGAACCACCACTGCCCGACGAACTCCAGTGAAGTATTCCGGTGAGCCTCGTATGCCCCTTGCCTGCTAACCCATACTATCGTGCTCCCCTTGTTCTTGCGAAGCTTACTGTGCCTTTGGTTTGCCTTGTACTGCCCCAGAGCATCGACTCCTTTCTCGGCTGAGCGCCACCGACGACTAGCCCAACTCCGATGAGAAATCTAGGAAAAATCCGAGCGCCCCTTGCCTTTTGCCTTCCACTCTCGTGTTCGCCTAAACTTTGCGCACACCCTAATGCTTCTGGTTTGTGTTAGGGTGACCCAGAGCATCGTCAACGTCTCCTCCATCACGTGCCCGACGCCTCCAGCAACTCCGACGAGCTCTAGCCACTTCTACAACACGCCCCCGTCCTCGCCATCGACACGTTGAGCTTCCTCGCGACTTTGCGACACTGGTAAGCCAACACACAGCCCCCAGCCCCCTCTATATTCGCCAGAACAATATCGCCGGTAGTGCTTCCGCCGCCAGTGCCATTTATGCCGCCCGCATTAGGTCAAAGCAATGAGATCCGCTGGATCTGGATCCAGCGATCAAGATTAGAACCAACAGTGAATCCGTACGCGTAGATCTGGGTCGTAGGATTTAGATCTGGTGGTGTAAGTTAGTTTGCCAGCGAAGAGGTAAGTTGTGATCTGGTGCGTTGGATATGATTAAATCCAACGGCACGGAAGCACGATCCATCCCGAAGCGGTACTGGCCAATCAGAAGCCGCCGCGTGTCTGGATTTTTCTTTTAAAATCCAGATTTGATTTAATTAGATGATTTAACTTGTAAAATTCATAACGTTTGTTTTGTTTATCCAAAAAATACAAATAATATATCAATGGATTCACAAAATTAAATCCTACATATCTATGGGAATAGTTTTGTATTTTTATTTTGTTAAAATGTAATTTTATGCAGAGACATTTGTAGGCTTATTTTGTGCATAAAACTTATTTAGAAAATGTTTTTAAAGCCAAATTAAGTTTATTTAGTCTCTAAATGTTTATTTTAGTGTTCAGTACTGTTTACTTGTCTTGTTTAGTTTGAGAAAAATCATCACATGGCATTTGCATGCATTCATATATTTTTGCTTGATTGTTTGGAATATAAATTGGGTGCTATCATTTTATGTGTAGATTTTGGTGCTAGTGGTGATTGTGATTGTGAGGATTGTTTCTACTCCCCCAACTAACAAGGCAAGTGGTGCTTCATGTTTTTGTCCTAATATTTTGATTATGCACTAGTAATATTTTGTATAGGGCTTGCATGATATTTTGCTAAGTAACTATATGCTATGCTATGGGAAATCCTAGTAGTTGTAGTCTTGATAGAATTTTCTCTAAGATAAGATACTTGTTATATTGCCATGCTTAGCCTGTCTAGTAGCAAACAAGGGTGGATTATATATATGCTATGGAAAATATTGCTAAGTCTTTGACTTGTGTTTTTGCTTAATAAAAACAACTAAGTGAATGAATCACCTGGGTGGAATGGTATGTTTGGGTTATGTTGAGTGGTTACACAAGGCCCATATCTATGGTCTACCTTGTGTATCACACTTGTGGAAAGCCACCCATGAACAAAGGGATTTGATATACTTAGTGTTTAAAAGCTTCTAGTGCAACCACATGGCATATGGACTCTGCCTTGATCATATAGGTTGCAATAACTTAGCCAGATGGACAGTTGGTGGTAGGGTGATAGGTTGGAGCGCGTCCATTTGGTCTAAGGGGAGGCTTCTGAAAGGTCTCTTCTTGATGCATGTCGAGTCTTGTGGGGAAAGTGCACCACCTCTCGAGAAGGAAAAATCCAAGTACTTAGCTGTGTCCCTGGCAATGGACAATTTTGAGCATCAAGACACTAAAGCTATCAAGGATCTCCTCATCCCAATTTCTAAGTTAAAAACTTGTGGTTGAACAAGGGAAAAGGTTCACCAATGTCTATTGGTGGTTCCTTGGGAGTTTTGTCAAATAAAAACTTAGTGGTTTCAATTGATAGGCAAAAACCTATTTTGAGCAAAGCAAGCCTAAGCTACACTTAGCCAAATTCATGTAGAAGTTAGAACTATTATTCAACTAAGGTATCACTTGCCAATACTATTCTAATGTATTGACCCACTATGGCTATAACTTGTGATGTTGCAGGTTACTCTGATGAGGATTAGGATTATGAGTCTACACTCAACATGTTTGCCTGTGGCACATGAAGATGAAGACTTTACTTTATTTTGTTAAGTTGAACTCTTGTACTAGACTATGGCTATGGAGTTGTAAAAGACTATGTTTTCTCTGGAATGTCCTAGGGAGGCCTAGAACGTCGTCGTCGTCTCCGTCAAGCCGTGCCCGACGCCAGCAAGGTTTCCGACGAGCTCTTCCAGCCACCACAGCACGCCCCTGCCCACGCCAGCGACACGTCGAGCTTCCTCGTGACCTCGCGAGTCTGGTAAGCATCACCGCAACCCCCAACCCCCTCTGCAATCACCGGACCGTCGCTTCTAGAGCGCCACCGCCGCGCAGCTGTCGCTAGCGCCGCCATACCTTGGTCGCGTGCACTGTAGCCGTTGGATCCAGATCCAGTGGATCTGATTAGATCACTTAAGGAATGGGTACGTTTAGATCTGGCCCGTGCGTTGCCACTTAAATCCTACGACTCTGGATGATTGATCCAACCGAACTGGTACGGGTCAATCAGACACAGCCACATGTCTAGGGTTTTGATTTAAAATCTGTTTTTGTATCTATTAGAGATTCAAACTTGTAAAATTCATAACTTTTGTTCTGTTTGGTCAAATTTTGCAAATAATATATCATTGGAATCAGAAACATAAATCCTACACTACTGTGGGCGTGAATTTGTATTTTGCTTCTGTAAAATTTGATTTATTTATAGAATCAAATATAGGCTTATTTTGACTATTATTTAGAAAATAGTTTTAAAGCAAATTCAAGTTTATTTAGACTATAATTAGTTAGTTTTGGTGTTCAGTACTATTTGACTTGAATGGTTTAGTGTAGAATTTATTTCATTGCATTTGCATGCATTCATATATTTTTGCTTGATTATTTGAATGTAAATTTGGTGCTATCATTTTATGTGTAGATTTTGGTGCTAGTGGTGATTGTGATTGTGAAGATTGTTGCTACTCCCCCAACTACCAAGGAAAGTGGTGCTTCATGTATTTGTCCCATTATTTTGACTATGCACTAGTGATAATTTGTATAGGGCTTGCATGAAATTTTTGCTAACTATCTATATGCTATGCCATGGGAAATCCTAGTAGTTGTAGTCTTGATAGGATTTTCTCTAAGTTAAGATACTTTATATGTTATCATGCTTATCCTAGCTAGTAGCAAACAAGGGTGGATTATATACATGCTATGGAATTTTTTTTGCTAAGTCTTTAACTTATGTTTTTGCTTAATAAAACAACTAAGTGAATGAATCACCTAGGTGGAATGGTATGATTGGGTTATGTTGAGTGGTTACACAAGGCCCATATCTATGGTGTACCTTGTGTATCACACTTGTGGAAAGCCACCCAGGAACAAAGGGATTTGAGATACTTAGTGTTTAGAAGCTTCTAGTGCAACCACATGACATATGGGCTCTGCCTTGATCATATAGGTTGCAATAACTTAGCCAGATGGACAGATGGTGGTAGGGTGATAGGATGGAACGCGTCCATTTGGTCTAAGGGAAGGCTTCTGAAAGATCTCGTCTCGATGCATGTCGAGTCTTGTGGGGAAAGTGCACCACCTCTCGAGAAGGAAAAACCTAAGTACTTAGCCGTGTCCCCGGCTGTAACATCCCTAAAATCATGTTTCAAACTCATGCATATCATCCATGATCATATGAATCTCATTTCAAACAAATCATTTCAAAACAGAAGCATTTATGCTTATGATTTCATGTAAAGTTTGCTCTAGCCTTAATGCTATCTTCCAAACAGAAGAGTACTTGTTTTGGTTCAGTAATGTTTGAAATTCAAACTTAGGCACCAACAAAAGTTTGAACAAAGTTTCAAAACAAAATGAGTAAATAAAACCAATATTATGCCTATTGTATATATATCATAAAGGCTTGGTTTTATTTTTATTTTCATTTGATCAAAGTGTTTTGATTGAACAGTAGTGTTTGACACACATTTGACTGCAAGGTTTGCAGTATAAAAACCTAGAGAAGATTTGAATTCAAACTCATTTGATTTAGATTTGAAAACTATTTCAGAAAATCAAAACAGAAAAAGAAAAGGAGAAAATAAATGGAAAAAGGCCAGCGCTACCTATCTGGCCCAACTACGAATCCAGCCCAGTTAGCCCACCCGGGTTCCCCCTCTCTCTTTCTCACTCGCAGACAAACCCACTGAGCGACTGGCGCCAGGACCCCACCTCCCCTCTGTTTAACTCGCTGACGAGTGGACCCTGCGACCACGTCGTCTTCGTCGTCAATCACGCGTGGTCGCGACGCTCACTTCGCCGTTACCTCGCCGCAGTCAGTACGCGCTTAATTGCCATTGATACGCCGCACGATCCTCGCCCCCGCTCTGTCTATAAGACCCCCTCTGCACCACGGCCATTTCCTTTCACCTAGCACCACCTCTATGCCCCCAGGCTGCCCGCAATTGCCTTTGTGCCGCCGCAGACAGACGCACTCCGGCGACGAATCTCGGTGAGTACAGATCGCCCCTCTGCCTCTAGTTCAAACCACTATGTCCAGCATGACCTTGCGCATTCGCTAATGCCCTCCGTTTGCTTTCTCGTGACCCATAGCGACATCTTCGTCCTCACCCGCGAGCACCTGAGCCGCCGCTCGACTCCGACGTGCGATTCAGGTAAAACGAGACCGCCCCTTACCTCCCCTTTGGTATTGTCTTGTTCGCCAGGCCCTTGTGCATCTCCTAAACCCTTTGGCTTGTGCTAGGTCGACGCAGAGGCTCGGCAACGTCTTCGATAGCAAGCAACAGACGCCGCCCGCAACTCCGACGAGCTCCAGCGACCCTTGCCAAGCCGTCGCCAGGTTGAGCATCAGCGCATCGTCGCGTTACTGGTAAGCATCTCCGACGACCCCAGAGCCACCTGTAGCGCCGCGCCGCCGTAGGCCGAGCACGCCGCCGCCAGTAGCCACCGCCAGCGCCGCCCAGCTATGGTCGTTTGATCTAGGACCGTTGGATCTGGATCCAGCGCGTAGAATTAGATCACTTAGCGAAGCGGTATAGGTAGATCTGGGCCGTGCGATTAAATCAGATCCAGCGGCTCAGAAGCGTGATCCAACGCGAAGCGGTACGGGCCAATCAGAATAAGACGCGTGGCAGCAGTTTAGGTTTAAAAACAGAATTTGAATCTATTAGATGTTTGAATTTGTTTTGGCTATAACTTTTGATCCCCACGTTAGAATTTGACAAATTTTATACCAATGGAATCAGGAGAGCAAGCCCTTTCTAAATATGCAATGTGTTTAATGTTTTGCTTCTGTTAAAATGGTTTTATTTGCAGAAACTTGTGTAGGGCTAATTTGAGTATATGAATTGTTTAGGAAATGATTTAAGGTTTAAATAATTGTTGTTTGGCAAGTTTTTAACTTGTTTATGCTAGTACTGTACACTTGCTTTGTTGAGTTTTGAAAATCATCACATATCGAATTGCATGCATTCATATATTTTTGTTTGTATATGTTTTGTATGTGATTTGTGGCTATGATTCTTTGTGTAGATTTTGGTGCTAGTGATTGTGATTGTGAGGAGTGTAGCTACTCTCCAAACTACCAAGGCAAGTGGTGCTTCATGAATATTTTTATCCCTATGTTTTCTACTAAGCATTAGAAATATTTTGTTAGACTTGCATGTTATACTTTGCTTATATGCCATGTTGGGAAATCCTAGTAGTTGTAGAATTGCTAGAAAATTTCTAAGTTAAGATGCTATCTATGCCATTCTTAGCCTAGCTAGTAGCAACCAAGGGTTGGTGAAATATACATGCTATGATAAAAATATTTCTAAGTCTTTTGGACTTGTGTTTTGCCTAATAAAACAACTAAGTAAATGAAACACCTGGGTGGAATGGTTTATGTTGAGTGGTTACACAAGGCCCATTTCTATGGTTTACCTTGTGTATCTCACTTGTGGAAAGCCACCCAGGAACAAAGAGATGTTAGAGGCCAAGTGTTGAGAAGCTTCTAGTGCAACCACTTGGCAATATGGGCTCTGTCTGGATCACATAGGTTGCTAGAACTTAGCCATTTGGACAGTTGGTGGTAGTGGGATGATAGGTTGGAACGCGTCCATTTGGTCTAAGGGAAGGCTTCTGAAAGGTCCTGTCTTGATGAAAATCAAGTCTGGTGGGGAAAGTGCACAACCTCTGCAGATGGAAGAATCTAAGTACTTAGCCATGTCCCTGGAAAAGGACAACTTGAGCATCAAGACATGGAAGCTATCAAGAATCTCCTCATCCCAATTTCTAAGTAAAAACTTGTGGGTGAACAAGGGTGAAGGACCTCAATGTCTATTGGTGGTTCCTTGGGAAAAGTTTTGACAAAGAAAAACTTAGTGATTTCAACTAATAGGCAAAACCTATTTTGAGCAAAGCAAGCCAAGCTACACTTAGCCAAATTGCATATAGTATCTAGTCCACCTAAATTATACTAAGGTATCACTTGCCAATACTATTCCAATGTATTGACCCACTGTGGCTGTAACTTGTGATGTTGCATGTTACTCTGATGAGGATTAGGAGTCATGAGTCTACACTCAACATGTTTGCCTGTGGCACATGAAGATGAAGACTTTTATTTATTTACTTATTCAAACTCTTGTACTAGGCCTGTGGCCTTGGAGTTGTAAAGACTATGTGTGTCTCTGGAATGACTGTAATAATGACCTTTGTTTCTGTGTACTTCATCTTAAACTGTGGATGCTAGCATTGATCCAGGGACTAGCATTGCAATCACAGGGATCCTTTTCCTTTATAAAGGAGGGATCTTACATATGGTATCAGAGCACTGTGTTGCCTGTAGGATTATGACCCTAGGATTGGAAACCACTAAGGAAAAAATTTCAACAACTTCTACACTTGTCTATTCTTCTCGTAAACTTTTCTAATCTTCTTTCTCATCTCTATTTGTAGATGAACTCCATCAACGAAGCCGTAAGGAAAGGACCACTCATTACAATGACTTTGGAGTGTGAGACAGAATTCCCCAAGGCTCTCAAGGACCTCATGGTTGCAATGGAAATACATGGTGCAGCTGTGTACAAAGGTTTTCCTGTGATGGATGAAGGAGTTGAGTACTGGTGGGTGCAACTTCACTTGTATAAAAACAAGGAAGACAACCACAAGGACTCAGGATTCTGCATGTTCACCAATTCAGTGGTGCACACTACATTCTTTGAATCAGCAAGGGATGCAGCCTGGAGGACCATCAAAGAACTTGGTGATAGAGTCAAGTGCAGAATTCTCAACCTCCAAAATGACCTAAAGGAAGAGAAGAAACATACCCAAGAGTTGGAGGCTACCAACCAAACCTTAAGAGGAGACATTATAGACTTAGTGATGGAGTCGTGTGAGCAAGATAGACAGCTTGCTTCTAGAAACATTATGTTAGCCAATAGATCTAGTGAGATAGGATTATAAACGTACTTCGTTAGTTGGACCACCACTTACACCTTATTTTCCAAATGTTGCTTTAAAATAAGTTGAACTTTGGTTGTTGTAATGGATTCTTGTATGCCATGACTTGTGTGTTTTGATTTCCAAGGATATGTATGTGATGTTTTGCCTTGTGTTTTATCTTAAATGGTGTTGTTCTAACTTTTTCTATCTTATAAATAGATGCCTAATGTTACCATCAGCACTGTTAAGGAGTTCTAGGGAACTCGCTTTGGTCCTCGTATTGTTGAGCTTACTACTTTGCTCAATCTCCCTCTTCCTACCATCATGGTGCTTCCCCTCACCAAGTTTGGGAGGAAAGACCTTTGGGGTTTCAAGGTCAATCAGCCCGGACGCCAGACTGAGCCTACCACGGAGGCTATCATCTTCAAGCTCATGCACGATGACAAGGAGAGAGCCCTTGAGGTAGTCATGTAGGATCTGATAGGACGTCTGCTAGGGAGACACTCCCGACAGGTTAGAGGCACTCACTTCCACGTCTTCGGTAGACATGATGAGGATGGAGAGTCCATCGACTTCGAGGACACTTCGAGGGAGACAGCGGAGCCGATTCGCCTATATCTTCAGGACTTAGAGGCTTCATTAGGCACGTGGACTCTGATAGGACCAACGTCATGCTCAACAATGACGAACTCCAGGTGCAGCTTCGCGAGAAGGACAAGCTCTTCGCGGAGCAAGATGAGATAGTCAAGGAGATGGAGGCAAAGTTCGAGAGCCAGGACAGAAAGTTCAAGAGTCAGGAGAAGCGGGTCCAGGATAGGAACAAGAGGATTCGGGACATGACTGAAGAACTGCAGGCCAAGGACTTCGAGCTCGAGCATCAGCAGACGGTGATTGAGAGGCTTCGTTCCCAGAAGAGGGCTCTCAAAGCCAAAATAGAGACCTTGACCACCAGCGTCGAGGAATACAAGACCGCGATGGAGAACGCAGGTCTTACCTTTGTCGAGGAGGAGGTTGATGCCGAGGAGTAGATTTGACTACTCATTTATCATTTATTATCATACTTGTTGTTGGGAACTTGTTATTTGACCATCCAACATGTGGATGGCTTGTTATTTGTGTGTGTTTTACTTTGCAAACTTGTTATCTCGTTGTTGAACCTTTATCATTATGTTGCATGCTTTGTGATTGTTTATGTGATGTATTGTGCATGAAAGCATCTATGGGTATCTCATTCTTATCTCTATTGAACAAACCACAGATGCCTCCCCGTCGTGCCAACCCCAACCTCAACAACAACAACATCACTCCAGAAATGCAACAAATGATGATAACTCAGACTCAGCTGATGCAAATGATGACGACGTTCATCCAAAACCACAACAACAACAACAATAACAACAATAACAACAACAACAACAACAACAAGAACAATAACAACAACCCACCGGGTTTTGATATGCTTACCAGGTTCTTGAGATTGAGGCCAGCAAAGTTCTCAGGAACAACTGATCCCATGGTGGCCAATGATTGGCTACGCTCTATGAACAAGGACTTGGTAACTGTGGGCTGTACTGATGCAGAAAAGGTCAGATTTGCAGCACATTTGCTGGAAGGACCAGCCGCCACTTTGTGGGATAACTTCTAGATCACCACTCCCATAGAAGATGTGACATGGGCTATCTTTGAGGATGGCTTTCGTACTGCTCATATCTCATCTGGAGTGATGAAGTCTGAAAAAGAAAGAGTTCCATAATTTGAAGCAACGCCACCGCAGCGTGGCAGAATATATTGAGGAGTTCAACAATCTGGCGCGTTATGCACCGTATGAAGTTGACACTGATGCTAAGAGGAAGGAAAAGTTCCTTGAAGGGCTGAATGATGAACTGAACTTGCAGCTATCAGTAGCCTATGTTCCCACATACTAGTCTCTCTGTGATAAGGCTGCTATTTTGGAGAGCAAAATGAAGCAAGGTGAAAGCAGGAAGAGAAAGCACTCAGACAAGCACAACTCGGGATCGTCTCACAAGCGTTCCCATTATGATGATAGTGGAAGCTCAGGATCCCACAAGCATGGGAAATTCAACAAGCACCACCACCACAACCGTCATGACAACAAGCATCACCGTAGTCATGACAATGACAAGTACAAGAACCACAAGGGTGGATATAAGAGCCACCACAGTGGTAATGGAAGTGGCAGTGGCAGCCATCCTATCAAGAAGGACATTAGTCAGGTTGAATGCTTCAAGTGCAAGAAAATGGGGCATTATGCAAATGAGTGCCTAGAAAAGAAAGTTGAAGGACCCAACAAGCCCAACCATTTTCAGAAGGGACAAGTGAACCACATCAATGTGGAGGAAATCTATGAGGAGCCTGATGCTGTTGCTGGTAAGTTCAAACTCAATTCCGTTCCAGCATTTGTTCTCTTTGATACTGGTGCATCTCATTCATTCATATCAAGAGCATTTGTTGAAAGAAATGAACTACCGGTAGAGACTATTGGGTGTCCTATAAAAGTAAGTTCTCCTGGTGGAGAAATGATAGTGAATTCAGGATGTCATGATCTAGTCATAGAGTTTGGGAAGTATAAGTTTCCCGTTAACTTGATAATTCTAAACTCCCAAGGATTGGATGTCATTTTGGGAATGGACTGGATGACTAAGCACAAGGGAGTGATAGATTGTGCTAACCATACTGTCTCACTCACAACTCCAGAAAATAAAAGGATCAGATTCAAGAGCAACTTTGAAGCAAAAAGGAGTATGCTAAATTCTCTTAAGGGGGTTAGCATAGACAGTGTGCCAATTGTGAGTGAATATCCGGATGTGTTTCCGGAAGAATTGTCGGGAATGCCACCAGATAGAGATGTGGAGTTCCTTATTGATTTGCTACCAGGATCTGGACCAATAGCAAAGAGACCGTACAAGATGTTAGTTGATGAACTGAAAGAACTCAAGAAACAACTTGGAGAACAGTTGCAGAAAGGATTTATTCAACCAAGTTCTTCATCTTGGGGAGCACCAGTTTTGTTTGTGGAGAAGAAAGATAGAAGTCAAAGGTTATGCATAGATTACCGTTCACTCAATGAGGTGACTATCAAGAACAAATACCCTTTGCCTAGAATCAATGACTTGTTTGATCAGCTTGAAGGAGCTTGTGTGTTCTCAAAGATTGATCTCCGGTCAGGTTATTTTCAGCTCAAGATAAGAGAACAAGACATACCTAAAACAGCTTTCACTACAAGGTATGGATTGTATGAATATACCGTGATGCCATTTGGTTTGACCAATGCTCCAGCATACTTTATGAATATGATGAACAAGGTGTTCATGGAATTCCTTGATAAGTTTGTTGTCGTTTTCATCGATGACATTTTAGTCTACTCCAAGAGCAAAGAAGAACATGAAGGACATTTGCGATTGATACTTGAGAAGATTAGAGAGCATAAAATGTATGCCAAATTCAGCAAATGTGAATTCTGGCTAAATGAAGTTGGATTATTTGGACACGTTGTGTCAGGAGATGGTGTAGCAGTTGATCCTGCTAAAGTTTCAGCTATAACAGAATGGGAATCTCCTCAGTAAGTGAAAGAAGTTCGTAGTTTCCTTGGCTTAGCAGGTTACTACAGAAGGTTCATTGAGAATTTCTCCAAGGTTGCTAAGCCTATGACAGAATTGCTAAAGAAAGACAAGAAATTTGCTTGGTCTGAAGGTTGTGAACTCAACTTTCAGGAATTGAAGAAGAGACTTGTGACAGCACCATTGCCAGACTTGGAAAAAGATTTCCAAGTATATTGTGATGCATCTCATCATGGTTTGGGTGCAGTACTTATGCAAGAAGGAAAAGTTGTGGCATATGCCTCGAGACAACTCAAAACTCATGAAGTGAACTACCCTACTCATGATTTAGAGTTAGCCTCTGTTGTCCATGCACTCAAAACATGGAGACACTATCTTTTGGGAAAGCGATGTGAAGTGTTCACAGATCACAAGAGTTTGAAGTATATCTTCACCCAGAAGGAAATTAATATGAGACAAAGAAGATGGCTAGAACTCATCAAAGACTATGACTTAAGCTTGCAATACCATCCCGGTAAAGCAAATGTTGTAGCGGATGCTTTAAGCCATAAGGTTTTTGTGAATGGCCTTACCAAGGGAGAATTGCCAGATGATTTGTGTGCCCAATTTAGAGATCTCAGATTGGAGATTGTGCCTGAAGGACATCTCATGTCTTTGGATGTTCAACCCACTTTGTTGGACAAGATCAAAGAAGCCCAGAAGATTGATAAGGAAATTGAAGAAATTAAGGAAAATATTGGCAAAGGAAAAGCCAAAGGATTCCGTGAAGACGAACAGGGTACTTTATGGCATGGGAAACGTATCTGTGTTCCACAAGATCCGGAGCTTCGGAAACTGATTTTGCAAGAAGCACACAACTCACCGTATTCCATTCATTCGGGTAACACCAAAATGTACATGGACATGAAGGAAAGATTTTGGTGGAATAATCTCAAGAAGGACATCGTCGAACATATTGCTTTGTGTGATGTGTGTAGTAGAGTGAAAGCGGAACATCAGAAATCGGCAGGTCTGCTTCAACCACTACCTATTCCTGATTGGAAGTGGGACAAGATTGGTATGGACTTCATTACCGGATTACCAAGGACCCGGGATAAGATCGCCTAACTAAAGTGGCTCATTTCATACCCGTGAAGACAACTTATACAAGTGCTAAGTTGGCCAAAATCTATATGAGTAGAATTGTATGTCTACATGGAGTACCCAAAAGTATTGTGTCTGATAGGGGAACTCAATTCACTTCCCATTTTTGGAGACAGTTACATGAGTCATTGGGAACGAGGTTGGAATTCAGCACCGCTTTTCATCCTCAGACTGATGGACAGACAGAAAGGACTAATCAGATTCTTGAAGACATGTTGAGGGCATGTGCCCTAGACTATGGAGCCAGTTGGGATGAAAGTCTGCCTTACGCAGAATTTTCTTATAACAACAGCTATCAAGCCAACATTGAGATGGCACCATTTGAGTTTCTCTACGGGAGAAAGTGTACCACCCCATTGTTATGGAATGGTGTGGGAGAAATAAGTTTGTTCGGACCAGAACTTATCAAAGAAGCCGAAGAGAAGGTCAAGTTGGTTAAGGACATATTGAAGATAGCACAGTTCCGACAGAAAAGCTACGCAGATCCAAAGCATAGAGAACTCACCTACGAAGTTGGTGATAGAGCTTATCTTAGAGTGTCACCACTTCGTGGAGTGAAGAGGTTCGGAGTCAAAGGAAAGTTGGCCCCAAGATATGTTGGGACATTCAAGATTCTAAGTAAGGAGAAGTTGCTTATGAAATTGAACTGCCAGAGTCTTTGTCAGCTGTTCATAATGTGTTTCATGTGAGTCAACTTAAGAAATGTCATCCAGAAATGGAAGAAACTTCTTTGAAGGATACTATACCTTTAGAGGAGGTTCAGTTGGAAAGTGATCTTACCTATGAGGAGAAACCTATCAAGATTCTTGAGACTGCAGAAAGAGTCACACGGACTAAGACTATCAAGTTTTGCAAAGTGCAGTGGAACCATCATTCTGAAGAGGAAGCAACATGGGAAAGAGAAGATGATCTTCGGAAAGACCACCCTCACCTATTTGCTAGCCAATCCTAATCTCGAGGGCGAGATTCACCTTAAGGGGGTTAGATTTGTAACATCCCTAAAATCATGTTTCAAACTCATGCATATCATCCATGCATCCATGATCATATGAATCTCATTTCAAACAAATCATTTCAAAACAGAAGCATTTATGCTTATGATTTCATGTAAAGTTTGCTCTAGCCTTAATGCTATCTTCCAAAGAGAAGAGTACTTGTTTTGGTTCAGTAAGGTTTGAAATTCAAACTTAGGCACCAACAAAAGTTTGAACAAAGTTTCAAAACAAAATGAGTAAATAAAACCAATATTATGCCTATTGTATATATATCATAAAGGCTTGGTTTTATTTTTATTTTCATTTGATCAAAGTGTTTTGATTGAACAGTAGTGTTTGACACACATTTGAGTGCAAGGTTTGCAGTATAAAAACCTAGAGAAGATTTGAATTCAAACTCATTTGATTTGGATTTGAAAACCATTTCAGAAAATCAAAACAGAAAAAGAAAAGGAGAAAAGAAATGGAAAAAGGCCAGCGCTACCTATCTGGCCCAACTACGAATCCAGCCCAGTTAGCCCACCCGGGTTCCCCCTCTCTCTTTCTCACTCGCAGACAAACCCACTGAGCGACTGACGCCAGGACCCCACCTCCCCTCTGTTTAACTCACTGACGAGTGGACCCTGCGACCACGTCGTCTTCGTCGTCAATCACGCGTGGCCGCGACGCTCACTCCACCGTTACCTCGCCACAATCAGTACGCGCTTAATTGCCATTGATACGCCGCGCGATCCTCGCCCCCGCTCTGGCTATAAGACCCCCTCTGCACTGCGGCCATTTCCCCTCACCTAGCACCACCTCTACGCCCCCAGGCTGCCCCCAATTGCCTTTGCGCCGCCGCAGACAGACGCACTCTGGCGACGAATCTCGATGAGTACAGACCGCCCCTTTGCCTCTAGTTCAAACCACTGTGTCCAGCATGACCTTGCGCATTCGCTAATGCCCTCCGTTTGCTTTCTCGTGACCCAGAGCGACATCTTCGTCCTCACCCGCGAGCACCTGAGCCGCCGCTCGACTCCGACGTGCGATTCAGGTAAAACGAGACCGCCCCTTGCCTCCCCTTTGGTACTGTCTTGTTCGCCAGGCCCTTGCGCATCTCCTAAACCCTCTGGCTTGTGCTAGGTCGACACAGAGCCTCGGCAACGTCTTTGACAGCAAGCAACAAACGCCGCCCGCAACTCCGACGAGCTCCAGCGACCGTGTCCGTGCGCCCCTTGCCAAGCCGTCGCCAGATTGAGCATCAGCGCATCGTCGCGTTTCTGGTAAGCATCTCCGACG
Organism: Avena sativa; assembly: GCA_916181665.1. Taxonomy (NCBI): domain Eukaryota; kingdom Viridiplantae; phylum Streptophyta; class Magnoliopsida; order Poales; family Poaceae; genus Avena; species Avena sativa. The sequence continues at coordinate 148,829,536 of OV702284.1, forward strand.
ACCCCAGAGCCACCTGTAGCGCCGTGCCGCCGTAGGCCGAGCACGCCGCCGCCAGTAGCCACCGCCAGCGCCGCCCAGCTATGGTCGTTTGATCTAGGACCGTTGGATCTGGATCCAGCGCGTAGAATTAGATCACTTAGCGAAGCGGTATAGGTAGATCTGGGCCGTGCGATTAAATCAGATGAAGTGGCTCATAAGCGTGATCCAACGAGAAGCGGTACGGGCCAATCAGAATAAGACGCGTGGCAGCAGTTTAGGTTTAAAAACAGAATTTGAATCTATTAGATGTTTGAATTTGTTTTGGCTATAACTTTTGATCCCCGCGTTAGAATTTGACAAATTTTATATCAATGGAATCAGGAGAGCAAGCCCTTTCTAAATATGCAAAGTGTTTAATGTTTTGCTTCTGTTAAAATGGTTTTATTTGCAGAAACTTGTGTAGGGCTAATTTGAGTATATGAATTGTTTAGGAAATGATTTAAGGTTTAAATAATTGTTGTTTGGCAAGTTTTTAACTTGTTTATGAACCAGTACTGTACACTTTCTTTGTTGATTTTTGAAAATCATCACATATCGAATTGCATGCATTCATATATTTTTGTTTGTATATGTTTTGTATGTGATTTGTGGCTATGATTCTTTGTGTAGATTTTGGTGCTAGTGATTGTGATTGTGAGGAGTGTAGCTACTCTCCAAACTACCAAGGCAAGTGGTGCTTCATGAATATTTTTATCCCTATGTTTTCTACTAAGCATTAGAAATATTTTGTTAGACTTGCATGTTATACTTTGCTTATATGCCATGTTGGGAAATCCTAGTAGTTGTAGAATTGCTAGAAAATTTCTAAGTTAAGATGCTATGTATGCCATTCTTAGCCTAGCTAGTAGCAACCAAGGGTTGGTGAAATATACATGCTATGATAAAAATATTTCTAAGTCTTTTGGACTTGTGTTTTGCCTAATAAAACAACTAAGTAAATGAAACACCTGGGTGGAATGGTTTATGTTGAGTGGTTACACAAGGCCCATTTCTATGATTTACCTTGTGTATCTCACTTGTGGAAAGCCACCCAGGAACAAAGAGATGTTAGAGGCCAAGTGTTGAGAAGCTTCTAGTGCAACCACTTGGCAATATGGGCTCTGTCTGGATCACATAGGTTGCTAGAACTTAGCCATTTGGACAGTTGGTGGTAGTGGGATGATAGGTTGGAACGCGTCCATTTGGTCTAAGGGAAGGCTTCTGAAAGGTCCTGTCTTGATGAAAATCAAGTCTAGTGGGGAAAGTGCACAACCTCTGCAGATGGAAGAATCTAAGTACTTAGCCATGTCCCTGGAAAAGGACAACTTGAGCATCAAGACATGGAAGCTATCAAGAATCTCCTCATCCCAATTTCTAAGTAAAAACTTGTGGGTGAACAAGGGTGAAGGACCTCAATGTCTATTGGTGGTTCCTTGGGAAAAGTTTTGACAAAGAAAAACTTAGTGATTTCAACTAATAGGCAAAACCTATTTTGAGCAAAGCAAGCCAAGCTACACTTAGCCAAATTGCATATAGTATCTAGTCCACCTAAATTATACTAAGGTATCACTTGCCAATACTATTCCAATGTATTGACCCACTGTGGCTGTAACTTGTGATGTTGCAGGTTACTCTGATGAGGATTAGGAGTCATGAGTCTACACTCAACATGTTTGCCTGTGGCACATGAAGATGAAGACTTTTATTTATTTACTTATTCAAACTCTTGTACTAGGCCTGTGGCCTTGGAGTTGTAAAGACTATGTTTGTCTCTGGAATGACTGTAATAATGACCTTTGTTTCTGTGTACTTCATCTTAAACTGTGGATGCTAGCATTGATCCAGGGACTAGAATTGCAATCACAGGTATCCTTTTCCTTTATAAAGGAGGGATCTTACACCGGCAACGGACAATTTGAGCATCAAGACATTGAAGCTATCAAGGATCTCCACATCCCAATTTCTAAGTTAAAACTTGTGGTTAAACAAGGGTTAAGGTTCACCAATGTCTATTGGTGGTTCCTTGGGAGTTTTTGTCAAACAAAAACTTGTGTTTTCAACTGATAGGGAAAAACTATTTTGAGCAAAGCAAGCCTACGATACACTTAGCCAAATTCATATAGATGTTAGATACTACTACTCTACTATGGTATCACTTGCCTCTATAATTCCAAATGTATTGACCCACTGTGGTTGTAACTTATGATGTTGCTGGTTACTCTGGTGAGGATTAGGGTTATGAGTCTACACTCAACATGCTTGCCTGTTGCACATGAAGATGAAGACTTTACTTTAATTATTTATGTTTTGAACTCTTGTACTAGCCTTTGGCTATGGAGTTGTAAAAGACTATGTTTATCTCTGGAATGACGATGTAATAAAGACCTTTTGTATCTATGTACTTCATCTTAAACTATGGATGCTAGCATTTGATCCAAGGACTAGCATTGCAATCACAGGGGCCTTTACCTTTATAAAGGTGGGCTCTTACAAAACTAAACCCAAAGGTCTATTATCTTTTGAATGCACTAATGTTGCTAATGAAGATTGTGTGAAGTTTTGTATGAAGGAAAATTTTCAGGTGTAAGGGAAGAATGATGTAATGAGATGAAGAATGGACAAAATCTCAAGCTTGGGGATGCCACCCCGTGTCACCCTAAGAAATATTCAAGAGGTACAAGCGTCAAAGCTTGGGGATGCCCAAGGCATCCCCTTCTTTATCAATAAAAATCTCAAGTCATTCTAGACACTTCGTTTTTATTGTTTCATGCACTGTTGTGTTGTTCTTGGAGCGTCTTAGTTTTAGTTTTTGGTTTTTGTTTGCTTAGTTTGCTTGAATAAATTAGTTGGATCCCCGCTTTTGTTGTGTTGTTTCAAATAAGTTTATTGGTGTTGGAAAGGAGTAGGAAGTTCTTGCTTTAGTAGTACAAGAGGAGCTTGCTTTGACTATGACTATGACTTAGACTTTAGTATGTGATACTAGATGTTGTTTTGACCTTATGCTTAGTGATTATTGATGTAGCATGACTTGTTCCAAACAATTAGGATTGCTTAATGTGCCTTGAAAGAATCATGTGTTGTTTGAGCATACAAAAGCACAGTATTGTGGTATTCTCCTTTGATGCTTTGTTTGGGTTGACTTGGCACATGCTCACACCATGTTATGACTATGAACCAGTCACCTTAGCCTCTATTATCATTTAGTTTTTGACTTGTGGTACCACTTTATGCTTTGATTAGTAATGTTTTGTCGCTCTACATGATTATGGCCATTATTGCTCTCTTAGGTGGTCGCTCCTAGTCTTTTTCTAGCCTTCACTTGTATGAGTAAGCTCTACTCATGCATCCAACTCCCAAGAAACCAAGTTATTCCAAAGTGTCCACTATAAATTCCTATGCATGGTGTGTTACACCATTCCAAGTATATTCTTGTTTTATCTATCTTCCAAATTAAACTTGTTATGTAAAACTTAGTGATTAAATCTATCACAAACTTGATGGCATACTTTATTTTTCTTGCCCCTAATAAACTTGAACCATTGTGTCATATATGTTGTATATGCTTGCACTTATACGTTGGAATTAGCAGAACCGTGCTGTCACGAGGAACGCTTTCAACATTGCACTTGTACATTGTACCCAGTTGATATCATGCTCTTTTGTTTATGGATGTCGTCGGTGTGAAATGAAAGGGGAGATAGTAAGTCCATGGAGTTATGTATGTGTGTTAGAGAAACGCCTGGGACGCTAGCCTAAGCCATGCCTAATCATGGTTGAAACTTGCAGCATCACCATAGTGAGCAATCTATGAAGCATTCTTCTTATAAAAAAAAGATAGTGGTTGAGAAAAAGGAAAAAAAGAGATGAGAAAAGAGGAAAGAGAGAAAAAACACCATTTTCCCATGGTAAATAAGAAGATTGCTGAGATGCTCATTGTCTGCTTGCCTTGTCATTTTGATATGGGATAGCTCCTGTATCATATGCAAGGGGTACCCCGTTGGCGGTTTTCTATGATACACATGTACTTACTATGACAAGAACTTACCGATGACTAAAGTTGAGTAGCATGAGTATGTCACATCCCAAAATTCTCCTAATTTTGGAATGTGAAATAAATAAATAAGTTTGATTGATTGTTTGACTATGTTGAAAATTCTCAAAGAGAAGGAACTTTTTGAATAGAAAATCCTCTCAACCTTGAATTCAAAATCTTATATTCTTTTGTTATGACCTAAGTAGCCATATAGGCAAAAGGGTATGGATTCATTATGGATTGTAGAATTAGTGTGCAAGATTTCAAAATGAAAATCATGAAGCATTCATAAGCATTTCATTACATCCATGCAAAGATCTCACAAACTGAATCCAAATCCTGGTATCTAAATCCTATAGTTGATTTGCCCAAATGTTCCTAAGGGTAATTAAATTGACTTATTAAAACCCACTATTGCTAAGACAACGATTATTGCTAAATTATAGCCTAAAAAGATCCAATTAATATTACAAAATTTTAGAAACAAAATTGAGCTCATTTGGAGGTAGTATGAAAAAGTTATGAAACAAATACAAACACATAAAGATATAAATAAAATGAAATATATAAGGATTTATAAATCCACCGCTTCCAAACTAGTAAAAAGATTAGAATTTTGATCCCATAATGATCTATTCGATTTTAGAAAAATTTAGAAACAAGAATCATGTCATTTGGAGTTCGTATGCAAAAGATATGAGGAAAACAAGTAAATAAAAAAAAAACTAGGCGGGCCGCCGGCCCACCGACCGAGCCAGCGATCGGAGCACCAGCACACGCGCACGTACCTATGTGTTGCTTTAAAAACCGTGCGGAAATATGTTTTCTAGACCTATCTCTACTCAAACTCTTATAACTTTTTATCTATAACTCCGACTCGACTTCCGTTTGTTTCTACTTGTTCTCTACTCCAATACCTATCTCCCCAGCGTCCTAAATCTCCATATAAACTCGTGGAGCCATGGCTGTACGAGTTTCTATTCTCGAAATCCCGAATCTACATATTCCCGAATCTTATTTCGCTTTTTAACCCATCTAGACTTCGTCGTTTGCCTTCGGTCAAAAAACGAAAGTTGTAGGAATCGTCGAAATCTTTCAATCCCGACAAACCTCACCTCTTTTCATCCACCACAGCCGGAGAATTTCGTATCGCAATATTTCAGATCTTACGGTGTAAATCCAAGATCTACTCGTGCTCGTTTCTTCAAATCCAAATTCCTTTGGTGAGAAGGTAGGAATAATGATTCCCCACAACTTTCATGTTCTGAGTTTTTCAATTTGACCTACGGATTTGTCTCTCTAACACAGATCTATTTCTTGTCTATTCTGAGCCAAAATCGGGTCAATCTCTTCTTCTAGCCACCGGATCCTATCCAGACGGTCGAGATCCAATCAAACCGGTGCGTGTCATGTCGTCATCCCGGTCATCTTCCTCATCAACGCCACGTCAACGTAAGGTCAACATCTAGTCCCAGTCAGCATGCAAAGTCAACATGTCCAGTCAGCGGAATATTACCTGGAATATTCCATTCGAATTTAAAATTGCACATTATAGATCTAACTTGTAAAATTCATTAGAAATTCATACCACGTCCAAAAATTGCGTATAATATATCAAATTGAAGCTACTGTAATGTACTTTAATAATATCAGGTTGGATCTAGCCTTTGCGGAATATTTACCCCATAGCAATTTAATTAGGTTTAATGGCTTTAGCAATCATTAAATTCGTAGAAAATTATTTGCATATCACAAAATATAAATAATATACCAATAGAAAGCTGGTTCCATGTAGATCATCAATCTGCAAGTGGTTCAGTAAAATACTATAAGGTTTTGCAGCAATTAAATAAATAGTTTAATGGCTTATTTAGAGTAATAAATTCATAAGAAAATAAATAGTATTCAGAAAATTACAAATAATATGTCCCTAAAATAAAAATTCCGTGGAGATTACAGATATAATTTTAGTTTGATTTTTAGGCAACAGAAACTGTATGAATCATTTAAAACCCATTAAACACTATTTAAATCATACAAAAATATCTATAACTCCGATTAGGGTGAATCCAACGCCTACTGGTTTGTATTAACGTCCTCTATCCATTAAACCCAAGAAACAAATTTAATTCGACAGTTAGAACAGGCGTTACAACAGAGCTATCAAAACCCTATATTGGCAAGTAATTATTAATAACAAGTACCCTATTGCTTTAATTGATCTCATACATGCATCATATGATCTATTAATGCTCAGAGAACTAACTGTAAGCATTATAACATATTAAACCATCATGCATGTTTTTTATCATCCTTGTTGTGTTTGCTATGTTGCAATTGTTTTGATTAGAACTACCTTGTCCTCGTATTAGATTGTTCGGAGAGTGCGATTGCTGTGGAGAAATACAATCAACACCCATATTATCAACATAAGGCAAGTTACACCACTTGTTCATAACTTTTGTCCCAGTTTTGATTCTATGCATGTGATCTTCAAAATTCTGTAGTATGCATGTGTAGGATGTTCTAGTAGAATTTTCCTTAGTATTATTTTGCAAGTGCGATGATTTTGTAGTATGCCATGAGTAGCTCTATACTTAGGATTTACCTCCTAATAGGTTCCCCTATTTTTGCTAAGTAATGCTTGCTATGCTATATATATAAAGTACCGTTGGGGGGTTCGAAAGACAATGAATTTTTCTAAGTATAAAGGCTCTCTTGAGCAAACTTTTCTTCTCAAATCCACTTCAAAATAAAACTAAGTTTTCTTGTGGGCGGAATTGTTTTCAGGACAACGAGTGAGATTTTGGTGGAGGACGGCCGCCCAGGAATCAAAGAAGTCTGCCATGTTTCAGAATTCAGAAGCTTCCAGTGCAACCACAATACATTATGGGCTCTGCCTTGGCCTAGTACTTAGTGGGAAACCTCACCTGGGTACCAACATTTGGAGGTTCTTGGCACGGTTGGATCCGGAAGGTAGAGGGGCTACTAAGGGAAAGCCTCGCCATGGTCTTGTCTGTTAAAGGACTTGATCGTGGATTGTGGGTAAAGTGCACAAACTCTCGAGAGTATTGCAATCTGATCGATCAGCCGTGTTCACGGTAACAGAACAACAATGAGCCTCTGAAGGATCTTCCTCTCTCTTTTCTAAAACAAAACTTTGAAACCCCATGGCGTGCGTAATATCGCCAATGGGTGGGATTTTGGGAACTTGGTGTGTAATATCCAAGTGTCACTTGGTGCGTAATATCCAAGTGTTTGGTTGTTTGGACACTTGGTGCGTAATATCCTCGTGTGCCTCTCGACCTTAATTTACCTAAGCAAATGTTTGCAAAGTAGGGAAAAATCTTCTCTTCTTCTCACTACTTAAGAAAACTAGCTTTGAGCAAATGAACTCTACAGCCTAAACTAGCCTTGCATGTAGAGATAGTCCTTTCTTTCCTTGGTGTAATTTGCCAATACATTCAAAGTATTGACCCAACTTGTTGGCTGCACGTTTCATGTGCAGAATTTTGGAGATCGTTGAAAGGTGCGCTAGGATCGCGGGTCTTCACTCAACCTGCCTGTGGCATTGATGGGACTCCAAGTTGTATTTATATCGCTTCTGTTGTAATAATGTAAACTCTGGATTATCCGATTCATGTAATAAAGACTTGTGTTTTACATGATATTTCATCGACTGTGAGTGCTAGCTATTGATCCAGGGACTAGCATGTTAATCACAGGGACTTAGGATCTTACTTGATCCGAGGTCGCTACAGAGTAGCGGCCCTCGTACTCAAGGGGCATGAGATTGACAACTTATACTTTGTCAAGCATATACTCCATAGTTTGTTCACTTTAACCTTAAACACTTCAACATGCTTATGATAGGGGAAATGAGAGCTGAAAGCTAACAAGTACCATAATTTTTGGAAGCTCTTTATGAGACTTGAAATCCCTGCTTCCCTTTGAAGGGTCTTTCTTCCACTTTTATATTGAGCCTCTACCTTCTATCCTTAGGCACCAATTAAGAGAGCATAGTTGCCATTCTTAGTTCTATGTGCATTGTCCCAAAACCTATTGATTGATTCATATTGCTGATATTGCTTGTTCTTGAACTATTTGTATCTGGTCACTCTTATGAACTTTGAAGGTGTCTTATGCATTTATTGCTACTCCATGAGGGACAAGCTGAATGCCACTATGCTATGTTTTCTGTATGTGAAACAAACATACGTCTTTCAATGCATTGTTATTCATGATCTTTGTTTGTATCCTTTCATGCTGCAGCATAGTTGCTATGTCTTATTGTTAGAACTTCATCTTTCATGCTCATGTTTAGAGTACTTTGATCCCAGCTTTCAATGCTTGAAAATGGTTTGATCTTGATTTTGATGGTGCATGTCACCTCAAAAATTATTCTTTTTATCACTTACCTACTCGAGGACGAGCAGGAGTTAAGCTTGGGGATGCTTGATACATCGTAAACGTATCTATAATTTTTTATGTTCCATGCTTGTTTAGTATCTACTTTGCTTTGCTTTGTCTACACTTTAAGGTATTTTTATATGTTTTCTAGGACTAACCTATTAACAAGATGCCACAGTGCCAATTGCATGTTTTCTGTTGTTTTTGGTTCCAGAAAAGTCAGAAAATGAATATTCTCGGAATTGGATGGGACAAAATCCAAAGTCAATATTTCATCGAGGAGAACACGGAGCCAAAAGACAAGACGGAGGAGGGCCTCGAGGGGGCCACACCCCCTAGCCATGCGGCCAAGCCTGGCCCGTGCCTGGGGGGGGTGCGCCGCCTCGGGCACCCCATCGGCCTCCCTCTTTGCCTATAAGAAGCCCCTGATACCTAAACCCTAAGTATCCGATCAATCTTCCACGAAACAGTTCATAGTCGCCGCCACCATCGTCCCTAGATCGGGGGGATCTGAAGCTCTTCCCGGCACCCTACCGGAGGGGAGAGATCATCCCGGAGGCCTTCTTCATCACCATGCCAGCCTCCGGTATGATGCGTGAGTAGTTCCACCTTGGACTATGGGTCCATACAGTAGCTAGATGGTTGTTTCTCCTCCTTTGTGCTATCATGTTTAGATCTTGTGAGCTCCGTTCATGATCAAGATCATCTATTTGTAATCATGCATGTTGTGTTTGCGGGGATCCGATGGATACTAAGATTACTATGTCAGATTGATTAATGATTCTATCTTGTTGATTCTATCATTTCTGTGTTGTTTGAGATCTTGCATGCTCTCCGTTTCTAGTAGCTATCTTGGCCAAGTAGATGCTAGTGACTCCAAGAGGGAGTATTTATGCTCGATAGTGGGTTCATGCCTCTATTGAATTTGGGGAAGTGACAGGAATATCTAAGGTTGTACATGTGTTGTTGCTACTAGGGAGAAGACAACAATATCTTGTTCATGGAACAATTGTATTGTTTACTTTACACACTTTGCTTAAAGCAGTTATCCGTTGCTTGCAACTTAATACTGGAGGGTTCGGATGATAACCTGAAGGTGGACTACTAGTCATAGATGCAGTTGGATGGCGGTCTATGTATATTGTTGTAATTCCCAATCAAATCTCATAGGATCATGAATGCCTAGTATTGCATTGTTATGCCTTTCTCTGTCCTATCAATTGCCCCGCTGTAATTTGTTTACCCAGCATGTTATGTTGTTTATCTTAAGGAGAACACCTCTAGTGAACTATGGACCCTGATCCAATCTTTACCATTGATACATCTTCCACTGCTACTGTTTACTTTCTGCAAGCCACCATTGCCTTCCACACCATATGTTTAATCTTTTGTTTTCAGCAAGCCGGTGAGATTGACAACCTCACTGTTCGTTGCGGCAAAGTCTTGAGTTTGTATTTTGCAGGTTTCCAAGTTGCTAGTAACACCTTTGAGTCGTTTCCTTCCTCCTACTGGTTTAATAACCTTGTTTTCTTTCTAAGGGAAGACTTGTTATTGTGCTCATCATACCTTCCTATTGGGGTTTTCCAACGAAGCTCTACAGTGATCTGAGCCGCCATCAGGGCCGACTGGCCTGGGCTTGGCATGCGGGTCCCACCCGGCCGCCGCCCCCACCTGGCCACCGCATCACCCCTTTAGTGCCACATTGCCCGTTGGATGGTGGGAGTCCCTCCCCTTCCCCTATATAAGAAGGGGCACGTGGGGAGGGAAGGTCACACAATATTCTTTGGAGCCTTCGGGTCTTCTTCCTATTGGCTCTGCTCTCACTCGTTGGCTTCCATGCTCACGGTTCCAAGAAGAACTGCACAGGTGGAGGACGACTTCAACACTGGCACGCCCACTCACTGCTGGATCCCCGATCCAAAAGATCTACATATGTAATCTTGGCTAGATTGGAGAGACCGAGAGTCGTCATTGAGAAACATACGTGTGTGAAACCACGTGGGTGTTGCTAGTTGTAGCACTTGGATTGTCGTGCGAGAAGCAACACAGCCTTGAGGTCAGCTACATCATTCAACTACATCATCCGCGTTCACCGTGAACGTTAAAAGCTTTTAGTCTACAAGGATATGTCACCGAAACCTTCTTTGTTACAACATTAACTCGTAGATCTTGGCAATCGGTGTTGCGCTAGTCATGATTTTTTTCTACTATAAACCCTTTAGTTATAATGTTGCTCGACGAGAGATGAATCTAGGTTTATGACTAAGTCGAATACTTAGACGATTATGATGTGTCCTTTTCAAGTGAATGTCTTTGAGTACTTATAGGTGTCAATGGTGGCAGAGTCTTACTTAGTCACGTTAGATCTTCATCTTGTCTTGCATGTAATCTTGATCCTCGATCTCCCTTGGATGCGTGTTCGGTATTCAGTATCTCGAAAGAACCGTCTTGCAGCCACACATGTCAGGTCGGTTGAGGTTATGTCGGCCGAGAGCTTCTAGATGCAGGCCTTCTGATGAGGATATATTTTATGAATATGATGATTCTAGTTGTCTCAGCTGGAAAGAAATATTGAGCCTCATTGCAAAATATCACAAGGTGACTTCATTCCTAGTTGAACATGATACTTTGATTTATAAGAACTTTATACTACCTAAATCATGGTGTTATTGTTTGACTATATTTAATATCCATCGGATTAGTGCCAACGGGAGGAGAGGGAGGAAGGCGACCGAGAGATGGAAGGCGGCCAAGAATGAAGGTTCAGTTCAGACAGACATAAGCTCTGAAATTGAAACGGGCGTGAATTCTTCATACCAACTCCAAACCAAGCAAATAAGTACTTGTTGGAAAGATAATTCCGAGAGCTTTCCAACGAGTACCTACATTTCTCCAGACCCCGGATAATACGGCCCCCACACCCCTGGATAATCCGGCCCTGCTTCAAAATTTCTGCTAAGGACTTCTAGCGCTAATCCGATGAACATTAAATCTAATCAAACAATAACACTATGATTTAGGTAGTATAAAGTTATTATAAATCAAAGTATCATATTCAACTGGGAATAAAGTCACCTTGTGATATTTTGCAATGAGGCTCAATATTTCTTTCCAGCCGAGACAACTAGAATCATCATATTCATAGAATATATCATCATCACCTTCAGATCCTTGATCACACTAGACCATATAAGCGCGCGTTTCTACGCCCGTTCATCTTGATAAATGAATAATTGAAGGTACTTGTGAATAACTGATTAGTTCAAATACTAGAGAAATATGGACAATATATGAGTATTGTGGATATTGTAGAAAATATCTATATTATATTCTAATATACAGAGATTTTACAAACAACAGTTCAAATCGATCACGACTATCAATGCTACAATAGCTTCATTGGGGTGTTAATAGCTACTCCCTCCATCCCAAGGCTTAGGACCTATAACTTTTTTAAGAAGTCAATCCATGTAACGTTTGACCAAAGTTTTAGAAAAAACTATCAAGAACTATTATATTATATAGATACCATGTGAAAATATGTTTTGTGATGTATGAAAGGATATGGATTACATATTGTAAATATTAATATTTTTCTCTAAAAACTTGGTCAAACTTTAGGTAGTTTAACTTTTGAAAAAAATTATAAACCTTAAGCCTTGGGACGGATGTAGTATTGTCTAAAACATAGGATACCATTCAATCAAAGAGTCCTGAGGACATATTTGAATTTCTTCCTGTTGTTTCACGACCTTCTAAATTTGCTTGGTTGCCTTTTGTCAAGTTTGTTGTCTCACTTGCTTCCAGATCATTATATCTGATCACCGTAGTAAAACTGCTTCAAAAAGATGAATAAATCATGGCAGGTATTCGAGAACATGGCTCTGTTTATTCAAGACCATAACTCCATAAGCACAACAAAAGAGATATATGATGAATAGCAGGTACTTTGCACCCTAAAATGTGAAGTCTAGCAAACAAAGTAAGTACACCTAAATTTTCTTTGTATAGTTCTTGAGCGGCAAACCACGACATTGGTTCAGACGGAGTTGTTTCTACATGAATATAATACTACCAAGTTATCAACACCACCATTTACAACATGCACACACATACACACACATACACACACACTTTGAATGGTATCGTTGTCAACAAAGCAAAAAAGTTTGTTGCGAGCTATGTTTCAGAAAGCAAATATTTAAACACAAAAACAAAAGTCTGTAAAAAACAAAAGGAACAATTGTAACTATATATGCTTATAGGGAGGATCCCAATTGATCTGATGGCCTCTAGTATTTTGTTCTTGCCAAAATAATAATTTTAGGAAAATAAGGCAGCTTGGCTTTAGTATATACAAAATGAGTTCTAATAGTAGTCAAATCATATTATGAGACACCTTGAAGGCCGAAGGCAAAGAACAACATCAGATGGAAGACTGAAATCCCGATTTTCACCCGGGGCCGAGATCATTTTCTAGAGTAAAAGAAAAATCTATTTCCCAAAATGCATCTCAACATTATGTTATTTTAAGACAAGCAAATATTAAAGATAAAAGGATTTAGATCAATCTAACATCCATGTAACAAGGTAACTACTCAACACGAATCGATGTAATGAATTTCAATCAAATAATCAACTTATGGCCTTATACCAAGTAGCATATCACATCGATCAACTGTAAAAATGCAGTTATATTCATCGCAAATTCTTATGCATTACAAATCTTATCAAATGTCACAACTTAATTTCTGCCGTCTCAAAGGAATACTATATGAAAACATGAATGACACTACATTAGTTTCATGTCCTTGGAAGCAATTATATGTTATTCCAAATGTTTCTGTAGCTTTCAAAGTTAATCTGGGTGGCAATCTGCTATGTAGGGCAAAAGAAACTGATCTCTTATCTATATGCCATATAAACTCATGTAGAACTATAGACTCAACCTCAGACTAATAATAACTTACTCCCTCTGTTTCAAAATATAAGATGTTTTATCTTTGTAAAAGGAGTGTATATAAACCCATTTTAGTGTGTAGATTCGGAGTGAACCTACACACTAAAATGGGTCTGGATACACTACTTTCACAAAGCTAAAACATCTTATATTTAAAAACGAAGGGAGTAATCAAACTGGTTGAAAGAAAGTAGCAGCACTACTTTTCATGTCAGATCGACATGGTCTACATTCTACAAGGTAATCTTTTCATATAGTGGAAGTTTAGCATGCTACACAACAACCCTCTATATGCTGTTGCGCAAGACCTAGAGCATCTCATGTATGCCCTAAGAGAAGCCTTAGTTTGCCATTCTCCTGCCAGGAACAAATCCACAACCAGACTAAAAACCCCAAAACTTGAAATTCGCAAACCGTTGCTTACTCCAATCGCGGCAAGGAGAGCGAATTGGATCTAGCATTTGACTTGAATTAATTTCCCATGGTAGCATTGACGCTGGAGCGCCATAAAGTTGGAGGTGTCCACACACATCCCCAATCCTTTCGCTACAGTTGGAATGAATTGCAACTTGAAGCCATCATGTCAAAATCAGCCTAAATAGAGTAATTCGAAAATTCCTGAAATAATTCCAAAGGGGCAGAGGATGAAAAGTAAGATGAAGAGATGAAGGCACGCACCATATATGGTGGGGGCAGGAAGTAACGTATATCAACTCTGATTAACCATAACGGAAGGGAGATGAACGAGCTTCATCGTCATTACTCCGCCACTGTTGGTATCGTGATTTTTTTCGAGCAAGGTTTCACGATCGGTTCCTTTGAAGCGAAGGAGGAGGATTGTAGCCTGTAGGGGAGACGACAGTGATTGGTGCTGAGAAAACTAAATTGGACCGTAAAAGCACCGAAGACTATAACAACAGAAATTTACACAAACCAGTGCAACAGCCCATCAAGAAATTACTATCTATATACAGTCAAATCGTCCCGGTTAATACAAAGGTGTCCAACTCAATACCTGGAGTAGCAGCCCGGTAACGATGGAACGGACGGGACGGTAAAAATATTCTAACCATCTTAGGTGGGACTAATGAACAATCTGAGACGTTCAATACAATAGATCGTACGGTTACGAATGTTAAATGGCTATAGTGGCTCCTAGGTTGCTCGGTTTTAATGTTTTTTAACTTAATAGGTAGGCATGGGCAGTAATAATAGATTAATGTCCATGTAAGGTACATGTCTAAATTTACCTATCACCAACACTAGTCGATGGCGTCCACGACGGTGGTCAAACGTCTTATTGCGTTTCACATAAGCGGTATGGCCGACGGTACATGCGAGCACGAGCTGGCATGTGGTGTGCCAGACGCCATGGAGCCGGAGGCCGTTGAGTAGCGTGAGCGTCACGCGAGGATTTGGAGAAAGAGCTATAGAACAAATTATTAAGGGGGATTATGCTACATGTAAGGCTGAGAATGAGTTTGGGTTGGTTTGCTCAAAAAATGGATTTGGTGGACGAGCTCACTAGAGTTTTTTTTCAATAAATTCGAAAATGGTATTTTAAGTTTTGAATAAATACGAAAAACATATGTACATCTAGGTAATTATATATATTTCAAGTGTGCGATATCTTGATCTGAAATACATTGTATTTTAGGCTACATAAAATAAATAAAATCTGATAAGATTTGAAAGTTACCGTTCATCTGCTGAGATCTATATTTGTCTTTTTTGTGTAGCCATAAATACAAGATATTTCGAATTGGGACATTGCACACTTAGAGTATACCTCATTTCCCATTCAAATATTTTTTTTCTGATTTTTTGAAACTTTGAATATACAAAATTTGAGTGTTCAAACTAAAGGGCTCCGATGAGCTCGTCCACTAAAATGATCCTCCCTCCGTTTGCTCCCCTATGACAAGTTTATGTACCGCTTCATCCCAGCTTTCAACTTCTTGTTGTATGAATTTGACGCAAGTTGTTCTATGTCCAGTGAAATCCAGGGGTACTTCAACATATTTTATGATTACAATCTGAAGGTAAGAGTATCTCCACTTGTTGGACGTTTTCGGGCCGAAATTCAGACCAAAATAGTGTCGGACGGACGTAACTTTCGGTCTAGAAACGCCGAATTTTCCACTCGCGTTCCCATGCCGAGTTCCTAGACAAAGGAAAAAGAGCGAAATGTTGAATATTTTTGTTCCTAATCTCTGGCCCAAGGTGTTCGATAGAATTACGCCCAACAAGTTCGGCGACAAAATTATTACAGAACTAGGCAAAACGGTACGACGGTCATTCGTCGACGAGGATGACCTCCTCCGGCGTGTCTGATGTGACGGGGATGGGTGCATCGGCGGCGTTGCCAGCCGACTGGTTGGAGGAGGTGGAAGCAGAGCTCAGCGTAGTCGTGGAAGCCGACTGGTTGGCATGCTGGCAGCATTGTCCTCCTGGAGAATGGCGTTGCAGCGCGCCATGTACCCGACCTTGACCGGCGTGCTCATAGCCGAGGTGTCTTCGCCGCCCATGAGAAACTGGAGATCCGTGTTCCTCTTCTTAGCGGCGTAGTTCGCCTTGAGGAGGTCGAGCTTCTGGTCTTGGTTCTGGAGTAGTTGCGCCCATCTCTCGCCAGCCTTATCCTCCCTGTTTTCGGCATGGGCCTTGGTGTCGACGATGCACTTCTCGATTGAAGTGTGGAGACGCTCGGCGGGAGGTCCTGCAGCTTTTAGCATCTTCGCTTTCTTCTGGCCGAGCTCCGACCTTCCTTCACCGACAGCAGTGGGAGGAGCCTTCGGGTTGTACACGTCGTCCTTGGTATTGGCAGGGCTCAGGCGAGTGTCTCGCCATTTCTCGCATTTCTATATCACAGAAAACACATGGTGAAACTTGAACTCCGTCTTGGTATCGTCCCGATAGAGTCCGAGTGCAACCCCGATAGAGTCCGAGTGCACGGAGGAACTGCAAAGGCAAGGCAAAATGTGTCAAGACATGCATGCATGAGTCCCCAATGGTTGATGGGTGTGTGGCGAAGTACCTTGCTATTCATGCTTTCACCGCTGATGGGTGTGTAGTCGACCCCCTCAAGACAGCTGTGCCATTTGCCGCACGCCTGCTGGATGAGGCCCCAATGGTTGGTCATGGCTTTCTTCCCTCGCTCCATATGAATCTTGCTATACTTTGGGTTGTAAAGGATGCGCTCGTCGAACGCTAGCTTCACGAGCTTTCAGTAATTGTCTGAGTTTTGGTTGGCACCAATGATGAGATCCATGCTCACCGATTTCCAAGCGTCGGCGAGGCAAAGGTCTTCAAGCGTCGTCCACTTGATCCGGGGCTCCTGCGCCAACTTGCCTTTGCCTCTGGCTTTCGTCGGAGCCAAGGCATCCCCTTCGGCGTCCTCCACATCCTCGGCCTGCATCTGCTCGTCCTGGCCCTCAGCGAAATCCCGAGACTCAATGCCGTGTTCGGCATCGACCCGAGACTTTTCCTAAGTGAAGAACGAGGTGTTGCTGATCGCAGCCAAACCTGAGGCGATTATGTCCTACATATACGTCTCAGCCGACATTGCGGCAAACATGTTGTGGGCGTCAGCCTCGCCGAAGGTTGCGGGCGATGACCTGCCGGCAAAAGGAAGGGGCTGTGGCGCATGGACGACAAAGGGCCCGCATACGTCAGAGAGGTGGAGTAGGGGACGTTGATGTCGACTTTGAAGGGTAGAGGAGGGTGAGGCGCAGGGCAGGGGAATATCACGTTCAGGTTGAACCCGCCGTCAAACTCGAGGGATGAGGAGTACCTTTGGCGCGGGTCGGCCGACGAGATCGACGAGAACCAGGCCGGCGAGCCGACGCTTGGCTGGCTCCCCCAGTGGGCGTCGTACTGTGGGGGGACGACCGGCCTCGGGTGCAACATCGCCGCGCACAATGTCGCCGCCTTCTTTGCCCTCATCGTTTGCTCTTCGGCGAGGCCCTGGGTCACGGCGAGCTCCTTCGCCGCTTTTGCCCTCTTCTTCCTCTTCCTCCGTTCATCCGACGCGTACTTCCTCTTCTGGACAAGGGGCAAGCCACTCAGTGTTGGTCAAGCCTTCAAGCCTCTTCGTCGGCGCTCTCGGTTTCCTCTCCTTTGTCGCCTCCGGTTCGCCGAGGTTGGATCGGAGTTTGACGAAACCCTTGAGCGCATGGCGGGCGGAAGCTCAACGAACTGGCGGGAGGTTGGGGGAATGGGGAGAAAAGACGGGAGGGAAAGAAGAAAAGGGCGGGATCTCGGCCTGTAATCGCCGACAGGGTTGGTCCACCTGCATTTTCGCTCCGTCAGCGTTTTCAATGCTTTTCTAGGACCCTGGGATCGGCCTGAAAATTCGGACACAAATTGAGCCAAATTCGAACAAAATTCGAACGTAATCGGCATTTTTAAAATGCGACTGGACGAAAAGCCATCCGGACAAAAGAAAAAAACGCGGTCCGCGTAACACGGGTGAAAATGCTCTAAATAATTTTATAGTTAGAAGTGAAAACCGAAAACCCCTGCAAGCCTTGAAGAGATCGTGCGATTCCCCCGTCCGGGGGCTTCTGCTTCACCGCACTCCCGTCTCATCTTCCCTCGTCACTGCCCCACCGCCTATACCGCCGTCCCCGTCAGCCCGCCTAGACCCTAGGCAGTTATACCACGCGAACACGGCAAGCACAACCGTCTCTGCGCGATCCGGCGGACGGGTTGCGGATGGCGATGATGAGCCGGACGCGGGATCTGCTGGAGGGTTTCGAGGGGTTCGTGCGGGACGGCTCGTTCAAGTGGCCCGTCCCCCGCCGCGCGGCGGACGACGACGACGACCCCGGCCGCTCTCCATTCGCTGGCAAGAGTGCGTCCGTCGCCGGCCTCTCCCCCATGGCCAGCGCCGTCGTCTCTCGCTGCTCCCGGTAATGTCCTAAACAATTGGGCTTCTGTGTTCTGAGTTCGAGAAGAGGAAATGATGCTCTGGGATGTCGTGATTTATTTCTCACATAAGTTATGGGGTTAAGAGAATCTCGTTCCGGAACCTTTTGCGAATATTTAGTGCGCAACCGGCATGACCTATTTTGCTATGCAATTAGATCATCGCGAAACCCAATCCTCTGTATTTGGTTCTTCCTTTTCTAGGGAATTGCTTACCGGTACTGCTGTCTAAACTACAGTGTACAGTCGACCACGACGGAGGTGACAATCCTGAGTGAAGTCTCAAACGGTATTAGGTTGCAACTGCTATGCTGTACGGAATCCACCGAGGAAATCCTTGGGCATTGGGGTCTGAAATGAGTTCGTGTTGGTCATGAATGGGTTTAGTTTATTGTGCGGTACTCGGAACTGGTGTGTGCAACTGTTGCATGCGTTGTGACTTGTCCGCCAGTGCAACGGTCTTTTGTGAACCATAGGATTCAGTAGGTTGGAATGGAAACTGCATTGCATCGTGAAAATGGACATTGTGAGAAATAGAATTGGTGTGAACATTTATGTGACAGAAACAGTTTGAGTTTCCTGTCTATTAGGTTTTCTTCAAGATCATTGGGTGTTCTCCATTTTAGACAGAATTTTGTTGTGTGAACTGATATAGTTTAACTCGGTCGAATCATCAGTTGTCCAATTATTAGCTTGATTGGGAACCTATTGAGCATTCTCTGTTTCATGGAAATGTCGTAATGATTTTCTTTCATTTTGCCTTTTTTTGTGGAGCAGAAATAATCAGACATGGCAATGCAGTATGCACTGTCCTACTTTATTGTGAACTAATATTACCATGTAAAAAATCGACTTCTCTTCGTTTCACGACATCAATTTTGTTGAATCACTGTTTTTTGTGTTTAATTACCTTTCAGAATTCTCGACATTACCATCGAAGACATGCAGTATGACTTTGATATGCAAGCGTCTGATTCCATAAGGCACCCAAGAAACTTTGCAAGAAACTTTTTGGAATATTGCTGCTTTAGGGCACTTGCACAGGTTTCACAAGTTGCAGGGTATCTTGCTGACAAAAGCCTTCGTCGCCTCACATTTGATATGATGTTAGCTTGGGAAGTTCCCTCTTCTTCAGGCCAGCTCACCGTTAAGGTAGGGTGTCAAGTGGGATCCCACCAAAATCCCACTTCTAGTTCATTTGCCAAAATCTAGTGTAAATTTTTATTCAAAATTTGAACTAGATTTTGATAAATGAACTAAAGGTGGGACTTTGGTGGGATTCCACTTGACACCCTACGTTAAGGTGCTTTGCTTTTTTTTGCTTGCACTATGTAACTTGTAGGTCATACAGAATGAACTGAGTTTGCATTACAATCATCTTTAACAGTTGTCTGTTCTTACATTATGGTTCTGTATCAATATTTTTTTATACAGAATTTCATCTCTTTTTGTTTATAGGTTGAGGTTGATAGCACAGTAAGTTTAGAGGCTTTCTCAAGAATAGCACCTGCCATACCAACAATTGCTGATGTAGTAACTTCTTCAAATCTCTTTGATGCGCTATCATCAACAAGTGGAGGCCGTCTTCCATTTCCTGTATATGATAAGTATCTTGCAGGATTGGACAGGTCACCTTCTTTATTGATATGTTGTACATATTGCCTTGTTCAAATGTCTTTGTGGTAGCAATTTCATCTCTTGTGGTATAATTCTTAAATAAAATACACTTCATGTAAGATTTTTTTGCTAGATATCTGGTCTTGAGCTCACATCTTTGGTGTTCATTACATGGCTTCCCTTGTGGTGTAAAGTATTTTACTTTGCAGAGTTTATATATGACATTACTCTGTACTTCCTATAATTAAATGTGCATGTGGATTGCTACATATTCTAGTTCTGATTGCCTACAAAATAATTAAGCTCGACCATTTTCTGCATTCATGCTTATGTACCACTGTATATCACCTTATCTTTCCTACTTATAGAGATTTGAGTTGGTGGCCGTCCATTTACCCTTTTCCATATCTTCCTTGTTTCAACCCAGACAAGTGGGGCCATGCAAATCTACGAGCATAGCAATAAGTGACCCTCTCTCGAACCCTACTACTTCCCCTTTCACCCAATCAGTCTTCTCCGATTTCCAATCTCTGCCAGCATGCTTCAAAATCAAACCCAACGTACCAAGCTCCTTGAATCTTGGAGTGAACCTTGCTATGCTAGCCTACCAAGGTTCATCTAGTCTATAGACTTTTGTCCCAAGTCGCCTTGCACGTACTAGTAGCTATAATTCATAAATGGATGTGTAGTGAATTAATTCAACTTGCAACTGTAAACTACGTTCCACCTTTTTTTTGTGGTTCCGTAGCGTAGCACCGGCGTCTTGCTAGTCGATGTAAATAAAGGAATGTAGATATATGGTGGATTTATATGGTGTATTGTAGTCAATAGCAGCTAATTTTGTGTCAACCCCATTATGTGTATGTCTGTTCTTAGTTGTTACCCAAATGAAGCATACAACTGCATCACACATTTGATTTCTTGCGTTCTTACTGCTTATTCTCAACAAACATAAGCCACCTTCTGAACTAAGATGGAGGTTTTTTGGGCAATCACCAACTAAGTTTTCATCTCCGAAGTTCTACTTGTACAACCTTGTAGTATACACCATTATATGGCCACTCGCTTCCTAATTCGTGCGCTGTGGTATTAGAGTCCTGCTTGAATTAATAAGGTTGTGTTGTGGGCAAATAACAACTGTACTTTTGCTTGCTCGAAATCATGCTTGCTTCTGCAGGGTGTAGCGTAATGTGATATTGAGATCGTAGAGCTTGAATAAGTATACGATTGTACGTTCTGGGGAGCATGTTACCTCATTGTTGACTATCTATACCCTGTTGTTCATATAGGCAGACAAGTTTTTTGACCAGTTAGAAACATGCTTTTTAGTGGCAATTCTGAAGTGGTATCACTATCTGATATAGGATGGCAATGAGCATTGCTTTTTAGTGTTGAGTCATTTCTTGACTCTTTTAAAGTTGGTTGTAAGAAAATGCATGGGATAAAATGTCTATTAACTTTTTTCTCAAATAGTTACTCTTATTTTTCCTCTTAACATAGGATATGTAAGCATGAGTTTCTATTGGATATTTTTTGGTAAAGGCAGGACTCAAGAGTGTTTTCTGTCTCATATAGAGCTATTAAAAAAATGAAGGCACAATCTGAGTCATCGCTTCTATCGGGCCTCCGATCTCAGAGAGGAGGAAGGGTTCTAGAAGTAGATGGGACATTGACAACACAACCAGTACTTGAGCATGTTGGGATTTCAACATGGCCAGGTGTGTCTGGTTTACTGATGGGGCTGATCAAGTTGCTGTCACGCTTGATTACTTGTCCGTTATTGCTTAATTTCTGTACTTTTCATTGTCCATTTTACTAATATCACTGGTTTTCTACCCTTTCTGATGCAGGAAGATTGACACTTACAGATCACGCTCTTTACTTTGAAGCTGTTAAGGTTGTGACATTCGATAAGCCCAAAGCTTATGAACTTGCAGAAGATTTAAAGCAGGTTGTTAAACCTGAGCTGACTGGCCCATGGGGTTCACGGCTATTTGATAAAGCCGTTATGTACAAATCGACAACCTTGTAAGTTTAACACAAATCATCTGGCAATACTACATGAACTGAATATATGGTCTTTTACTGATCACTTGACTTACAGTTGATTGCTGTTTATCTTACAGAAAATTTGTTCTGTTAGGACTAGTGTTCTACTTCATATGATTAACATATAGGTTTGTCCTATCCTCCTTAAGTACATGTCTATGACTCTGTATATTCATGATGTGAAATGCAGAACAGAACCAGCGATCATAGAATTTCCAGAGCTGGCTGGCCACTCTCGCCGTGATTACTGGTTGGCCATCATATTGGAAGTTCTTTATGTCCACAGATTTGTTAGGAAGTTCGACATAAATGGAGTTGATAAAGAGGAAATAATTCTGAAGGCCTCGCTCGGTATCTTGCGGTTACAAGCCATTGAGGAATTAGCCTTTCCAGTTCCCAGTCGATATGAATCTCTTTTGATGTTCAATCTTTGTGACAAACTTCCTGGAGGAGATGTTATACTTGAAACACTGGCGAGTGCTATATCTTCAAGAAGTTCAGCTCAAGTCAACCAACCAGGCATGAACATTGGAATGCGTTCCATGTCTGCCTTCGCTGTCCTGTCAAACCTGGGTGTGGTATCGCCAGGTAATAATAGTGAGAGACTCTCTGTTGGTGAGATAGTCGTTGGGGAAATGAGTTCCTTGCAGAAGGCAGTTAATGAGTCAATGAACAACTACAAGAAGGTTGAATTGGCACAAGCCACAGTTGATGGAGTCAAAGTTGATGGGCTTGATACCAACTTGGTAGTGATGAAGGTAAAAACAGAACCAAAGTAGTCTCTTAATCTGCTTATACTTGAGATTTTTTGGCCTTTTTGAGCATTGTTAGTTTATCACCTGTTCAATCCAGCATTCACTTACTTCAGCTTCACTACAGACTTTTATTGTTTCGAGCCAGGTTCTTGTTTCAGTCCCTATTACACATTGGCTTGATTAAGTTAGAAACTGGGAATATATAAATGCATACGTGTTGTCTTGTGGAAGTCCTAGATGGGAGGGGGAAGTGTTTGGGTTGCAATCATTCTGTCAGCCTCTTTAGGCTCAAAACATGTTAGTTTGAGGACTTGCATGATACAGAGCAATCTATTGTGTCAGCTGGATTCAAAGTAAAATGAAAGGCAGGAATATTCTTATCCCTAGTATAAGGCATCAATTTGCTTTACTCATATTACTGTTGCACTTATATAAATTAAAGAGTAAGCGTTGCTACTAGTATAATCTGTAACTGAAGGTATAGATAGCATCACTTTTTTTTGGCTTCCATTTAATGTTTTTCATCAGTATAACTGCTCAATACCAAGTACTCCCTCCATTTTAAAATATAAGATGTTTTAGATTTGTGAAGAAAATGTATCTAGACTTATTTTAATTCTAGATTCACTCCAAACCTGAGTGAACCTACATACTGAAAGTAGTCTAGATACATTTGCTTCACAAACCTAAAACATCTTATATTTTGAAACGGAGGGAGTAGTAGGTAAAATGACTTGGCATGTGTTTGTAGCTGGTAGCTTCTGGATATTTGTTCACTATGGAAATATAAGTAGTCAGGGGATTCTTTATATATGTCTGCTGAATCAATTAGGTATTTGGACTTCGTCGATATCCTTGTTTCCACTGTTCTTATATGCCCACCGAATCTATATTCTGTCGGAGATGTTTGCACTGCTAGATGGTTTATGTTTTCAATACTATGGCACTAACCATGTCTGTCAAATATCAGTTTTCTATAGGCAATTTTGGAATTAATTATTAATTGTATTCATCAGGAATTGTTATCTCCGGTAAGTGAGATTTGGAGGTTTTTGGTATCGCTGGCATTATGGGATGAGCCTCTGAAGTCATTGGTCTTTTGCTTGCTATCTTCTTTTATTATCATCAGGTATGCTACTTTGTCCATATATGCTCTCATGTTCTTTATGTCAGGCATGATGCATTGTCACTCTAGTATGTAGTGTTGGTTATTTGTATTATTCAACGTACAGATAGGACGTAAATAAGTGCAGGAATTATGCTCTGCAACAGCTCATGGAATAAGGCTTGCAAAATAAACTTACAGGGCTTGCAGGAGCTAATATTCGTGTAAAGAATGTGTGGGTGGTTGGAGTCTGGATATCTTTTGTAGGTAGGTTGTGGAAGTCCATTTATAATGGCAGCACTAAAACTGTATCAGAAGAATCATTTTTAGCGATGTGCTATTCTACCCTTGTAGTGAAATGATAATGTTGTGATTCTTGGGAAGCTATAGCAGGCCAACTTTTCCATTTGAATGTCCGCAACACAACTAAGTAGATCTTTATCCCCATGGTGAATTACGGGCCCATTTGTTTTCTGAACAGGGGACGAGATGAAGACCTGTTAGTAACTAGCTGTATAACTGTTGAATCAGTGTGACCAGACCGGAGCTTATGATGTATGTTACTGTTATTGGTCTGAATATTCAGATTCAGTTACGGAGCAAATATGCGAGCTTGATGTTCACCATTTGTATTAACCTTCTCAGTTTTATGAAATTTATTTGATCACTGGGGCATCCGAGTTGTTATTGATGCATGCCTAAAATGCATATGGTCATCAGTAGTTTACTTAGCCTGCAAAGTCTGCTCGAGAGTTTTGACATAGAGGACTTCATCTCCTGCTGTAAGTTCAGATTGGATTGTAAGAGATAAGTTTTAGAACAAGTCAACTAAGTGCTATAAAAGTTTATGCGCTGTAACATATGAAACCAGGAAAGGGGAAAAATGTATTGCTCTAGGATAAAAAGGTCAACATCGTGGTGTATTTTTAGGATCTCAAAGTCCCAGCGCTTTTAGTTTGGTATTTACGCTGTCCTGAAATAAGTAATGTTCATGACTGGTTGTATTACTATTGCACTATGTTTTTTTTTCTGAAGTATCTTTATTAGAGGGTCTCTTTTAAGAGCAATAGCAGAATAGCAATTCCAAACTGGCACTCTGATAGTAAGCAGTTAATAGGCGCACATGCATTTAGGCCAAGCTACGTCTAGGGATACCAATAGTCCCTTTGTCAAAGTCCTAATGTAGCTTCTACTAGTAATTTGAGCGTAGTACAAGTCCACTGCTATGATGAATGTTAATTTCAATTTATTAATTAACCAATGAATTTTCATCCGTTCATATTAGTGACCAGTGATGATCCTACGTTTCTATGCTGATACAGGGGATGGGTAGTCTATTTTGTTGTTATGGTCCTACTGTTATCAGCAGCGTTCATGCTCCTGACAAGATTAACTAGTCAAGGAAAGCCAATGATCGAGGTCAAGGTGTCATCTCCACCTTCAATGAACACAATGGAGCAGCTCTTAGCTGTTCAAAATGCCATTTCCAAAGTTGAACAGCTTGTCCAGGATGCAAATATTGTTCTTCTGAAGATAAGAGCTTTACTGCTGGCTTTTCCATCTCAGGTGACTATCGTCTTAGTTCTCAATATTATTTCATCTTATTATTATTTTTTGTTTTGCAGCTTTGTTTCTCTGCTCTCGATTATATTATATGTGCAATAGTGTACTAAGAATGTAATGCACACTGTAGATTGTGTAGATGTTATTGTCCAAAGGGAGGCCAAGATTACACTTTAACTTGCAAATTTATATGTAATGCAAGGATTTAAGAGTCGCAACGCATCTTTTGTGGTTTGGCTGGGGAGAAAAGCTGCTACTTCTGAAAGATTCTCTGCCTACCTGGATAACTACTGTAGCAACCATCCCTGGATCTTATGGACATACTTAGTCCAAGTGTTGATTAAGTTTTCAGCTTACTTTCCTCGGCATGCCTATCTTTGATCTTGGTCAGGTGCCCTTTCTCAGGAAGACATCTAACATCTTGAAGTACCAGATAATGGTTCCCACCTCATCCAGTGGAGAGGACTCCCCAGTCCTCATCAGAGTTCTTCAAGTTGAAGTTATCAATG
The DNA here is from genome assembly GCA_916181665.1 of Avena sativa. Lineage (NCBI taxonomy): Eukaryota > Viridiplantae > Streptophyta > Magnoliopsida > Poales > Poaceae > Avena > Avena sativa. The sequence goes on from OV702284.1 coordinate 148,855,481, forward strand.
GCTGCAATCTGTTTCTGCACCCAGAACTGAAGCCTTAATTTACCAAATTACTAGCCCAAGCGTATGCGCTCTGCTTTTTCCTAGATGGAGGAGGATTATGAATGTTGGAGGCTTTCTATCATTAGGAGTTTGCATATCCATGTCCTTATCTTGTCCACCTTTATCCTTATTAGGCCGATCAGCCTCCTCACCCTCAAATCCATCTTCATCTACTCCCTCCGTCTCAAAATAGATGTCTCAGGTTTGTCAAAATTTGAATGAATTTATATATTAAATAGTGTCTAGATTCATCTAAATTTTGACAAATCTAAGACATCTATTTTGAGACGGAGGGAATAGTTTATCTCAGATTTTTCATCATTATCTGGGTTATCATTATCCTCAAGAGTGGAACCATGGTATGATTATCCTCTGAGAGGACTTATGCAACTTGTATTTCAATGAGGCCTCTGCTGCACGAGGAGAACGGCAGCGGGATTCAGGGGCGAAGACGGTGGGCATCCCATGGGCGTTCGTGTGAAAGCAGTTTGATCTGGACATGTGTTGGAATTTGACCAGGATGCTGATGTTTATTTCAGAGGGGATCAGCGTGGGGATCTCCAGGTACAGGCAGTACATGATCAGGATTGACTGGCAGCAGACGAACTTAAATTGGTAGAAAAGGAATCAATCTGATTGATCGATGAGAAAAATTGGATCACAAGAAATTGAAATCGATAGGAGAAAAGAAAGATCAATTGGAAGCACGAGTTGCATCGTGTGGTGAGGGAAGAAAACACTAGACTCTTTGTATCACGTGAGGAAATATGCAACTTGTATTTTCATGAGACCAAGGGCCAATATATATGCACGTACCTGTGTGTTAAATATGCACGTACAACTCCGTAGTGTCAGACTGCTTACATGTTCTATTGAAAAATACAGTTTGTCTAATTTCTCTCTGTTTCTATGTTTCCTTAATACTTGTACTTTACAGGCTACCGATAAAGCTATCCTTGCTCTGGTGATGATGGCTCTAAGCCTTGCCTTCCTGCCCACAAGATTGCTTGTCCTGGCCATGTTTCTGGAGGTGTTCACCAATAACTCCCCTCTAAGGAGAGCAAGCACAGAGAGGTGCACCAGAAGGTTGAGAGAGTGGTGGTTCAGCATACCTGCAGCTCCAGTAGTGGTCGAGAAGGATAATAAAGACGATAAGAAAACGAAATGAATATCCATGTGCGTGTCCAATGTGATGTTGTATCCTGTTTGTCCGATGCAGCTTTGATGGGACCACGAGCGCCCCACTGTGTACAATGTTGATATTTTGACACAGTTAGTATTTCAATAAAAGTGCTTCACTAGGGAATTATTATTCCAGTCTGACGTCTCTCAAAATTAGTCTGTTTTCCTGAACCGATGAGGTTTGCTGTGTATCTGAGGTCACAACGTTGACAATTAGCTTCTGTCAAAAAAAACGTTGACAATTAACTCATTTTAACCGTACGATCATACTTAAAAGACCAACACCAATTTGCTTTATGAGGTAGAATAGTAGTACATTAAAGTTATCTCGACAGAATATCAAGAGAGTTCTACTAGCATTACAAATTTACTTCTGCAAGTACTTGTTCTAGTTATCTTTTTTCTTCTTTGCTTTCTTAACAAAATTTTTAAAATTGGCAAGAAAAATTATTTGTAACTGACGCCGAGCTGATGAGGAGCGGTGAAAATCTTAATAAAACAAAAAGTCATGAAGTGGTGAACCAGTGCAGACCTGCAAGAAATATATGATGAAGACGTCCAGGGAAAAACATCCCATAGATAGTCAAGCACACATAATATAATAATTAAAATCAATCAGAAACTAATAGAAATTATATAGGCACATCATATCTCACCAATCCCTTACATCTTCCATGTCCAAAGAAACATACTCACACATGATAGAAGAAAGCATCATCGATATAATTAAATAAAAGGAGTTCTTCTTGATATTACCGTGGATATCCACAATAAGAATAGAAAATAAATCCAACACAATTCAAGATGAGAAGAAACAATCTCAAATCCTAATCTTGCAAGGTGAAGATCTCTCTCTCTCTCTCTCTCTCTCTCTCTCTCTCTCTCTCTCTCTCTCTCTCTCTCTCTCTCTCTCTCTCTCTCTCTCTCTCTCTCTCTCTCTCTCTCTCTCTCTCTCTCTCTCTCTCAAGTACAAGTAATGGCTATGGGGTGTGGTGGCTAGGAGGTTGAAGAACATGGAGCAAGATGAAGAACTTCTTCCCCTTCTTTTCTGGATCTCTTCTTTGTCTCATCTAGATGGAACGGCGGCTACTGTGTTGTGTTTTTGCCTCTGGCCTCTTCACGAAAATTGTCCCTTTTGACAAAATGAAGGCGGTGGCAACTATATGGTGGAAACTATACGGCCGGAGAAAATATTCCCGTTGTATAGTTGCTCGTTAAAGCTACTGGTTCCCTCCCTCGATTGCTTCCAAAAAGAGACTTGCTTGTTTTTGTCTGAATATTTTATTTTTCATGTTAAAAACCTCTGTTGATGTTTAGAACCTGAAACACACATTAAAAACCAAGTTTCCTTCGCTACCGAAGTATTAGAGTTAGGTAAAGCTAGAAAAACATCAAATCCAGACGAAAACCATCAAGAAAATCCATTAAAAATGTATCGAATCTCACAACTATCATTGGGCTTCAGGGTACCTCGGCGACTCGTCGCAGCTTGCCAATCGCGGTGGATTTGGGCCGTTTTCACAAGGGGAGATTCCCACGCGCACCCTCGTGGGGGCAATTGGTAGCGGACCGCGCTCTTGAGTAGAGACGTGACCTCGCGTGGCTCGGGAGCACCCTGGCGTCTTGGTTGTGAGGGGAAACGAGTTACGCACTTCCCGAGGGAGAAAGAAAGAGCCTAGGCGTGGCCGCCCAGCTATGGTCCCGCTGGAAGGGTTGAGCCGCTCGCTGGTCTCCGGGTGGAGTGCTGCAGGGTCGGCGCCTGGCATGCTCCGAGGAATGGCTGCGAGACTTTCCCTCACGCGCCTTGCCAAGGGGCCTCCCGAGGGGAAGGCCACCGCGTGAAGACACCTATTGCTAGGCCCCCTGAAAAGGTGCTTTGGTGAAACATTTGAACGCTAGGTCCTGTGGATGAGGTAACTTACCGTCGTCTAGGCCTGTAAGTTCAGAGTTCACACTCCAGGACCTGCGAAGTTGCCCGCTGGGGAGTGTATCACCAGGTTCGCCCCATAAGCTTCTCGAGGAGAAGGCCATAGTACAAGTGCTAACCGGCTGGTCTCCCGAGAGCGGACAAGTGGCCAACACGAGGGTTTACCATCACTTTGGGAGTCAGGAGCCACGGGTGAGGTAACGTAAGGCTGCAGATCGGGCCGTAAGTTTAGAGCTCACACTTGGGTCCTAAAAGAGCTCAGAGGGACTGGGCCTCGCGAACCGTTTGCGAAAACATTTTGTTCTTTGATGTCCAGGAGCATGGGTGAGGTAACTCGTATCCAGACCCAGTCCGTAAGTTCAGAACTCACACTTTAGGTCCTGGATAGGCTAGCGAAGGAGCTAGGCCTCTTGAGCCACCCCGTAGACCTTTCTAGGAGAGGGTCGTAGGAAAAAACATGCATAGCGATGAGTTTTTTTATTTTTTAAGGTCTGGGAGTGTGGGTGAGGTAACTCATAGCCGGACCCAGTCCATAAGTTTAGAGATCATGCCCTAGGTCTTGGACAGGCTGGCATAGGAAAAGGGCCTCGCGAACCGTTTCTTAGAAAGGGGGTTTTAGAAGTATTAAGAACCATGAGTGAGGTAACTCATAGCCGGACCCGGTCTGTGAGAGTTCAGAGCTAACACTTTAGGGCCTGGACAAGATAGTGGAGGAACATGGCCTCACCAGCCGTTTTCAAAATCATTTTGGGGTCCAGGAGCGCGGGTGAGGTAAGTCGTAGCCGGACCCACTACGTAAGTTCAGAGCACACGCTTTAGATCCTGGATGGCAAACGGACGGGAATGATTCCTCATAAGCCGCCCTGTAGACCATTCGCAGAGAGGGCCATAGGGAAAAACACGCATACCATTGTGGCTCGATACATGCACTGCACGAGGGACACAAGCACCAGAGACCGTGGGTGAGGTAACTTGTTGCCAAGGAATGGTCCGTAAGTTTAGAGCTCGACGCTTTAGGCTCTAGTGATGCTAGTGAGTGACTAGTATCAGGGACCGTGCCTAGCCCCCCGCTCGCGTGGTGTATGTGAAGGAACTCAGGTTGGTATGGTTTTCAAAGGAAACTCTTCCAAGGGAAAAACCAAATAGCAGACTGTGCGCAAGACACAAGATCCAAAAAGGCACTGAAAGTTCAAGCTTCTTATAGTACCACCGTGGCTCTCACGAGGTCTTACTAAATATAAGGCTGCGAAGGATGATGGTCTTTCAAGGGTCACCTTCAAAAAGTTGTGGAGTCAGGCGCATTTCTTAGAGAGGTTTGTATGCCTTCCCGCCGCCTTGAGCTCTTGCTCGACCGGTAGACTAGCTGGCTCCTGGAGGGTTGCCGATGTTGTCCGCACGCTGGGTGCAATCCATCGAGAAGTCGGGAGCCCCAGGTCGAGGCAGTCTTCTGGGGCCTCCGTGGTGTTCTTGAGGGTAAGCGGTGGCGAGGCATGGCCGCTCCGGAGGGCTCGAGTACTGACCGGGGTCTGTCCCTCACAAGGTGCAAACAGCGTCGCGGCTGCCCTCTTGGCCATGGAGCTCTCTTGTGCGGCCATCAGCTTTCTCCTCGAGGAGCCGCCGATGTAATCCAGCGCGTCTATGTCCTCGGGATAGGCGGCAGCTGCTTCTTTGTAGGCGTTCTCGAGGGAGCATAGGGCCTCCACTCCATCACAGCAGACCGTAATGATCCCTCCGTTGCCGTCGGGTATCTTGAGGATGTTGTAAGTGTGGTGAATGGCTGCCATGAACTTGGACAGCACAGGGTAACCAAGGATGACGTTGTACCGGAGCTTGATGTTGTCCACATCGAATTCGACGAGCTCGGTGCGATAATTACCGGGCATCCCAAATGTGACGGGGAGACACACCTGCCCGATGGGAGTATTGGTTCCGTCTGTCACCCCGGAGAATGGCTTGGTCGGCACCATCCTCTCGTAGAGTGCCTGCAGCTGGGCGAATGTCTCGGTGGAGACCATGCTCAGCCCGGCGGCCCCATTGATGAGTGTTTTCGCGACTGCGATGTTGTTTATGGTGAGGGGCAAATCATGGGAAGTGTGCCCACGGGCCTGGTGGAGACGGGGTGGTTGTGGTCGTCAAAGGTGATGGGGCACTGAGACCACTTGATCTTCTAGAACGGGACTCCGGGACTGGCAACGGCGACCTCGCGAGCGAGCAGCTTGAAGTGCTAGCCAGAGACCAAGGCCTGGGAGACACCAAGGATGCAAGAGATAGATCCTTGCGACACTTGATAGCCCACGGGGTCCTCAGCACGACCCTTTTTTGCCTGTAGAGGGTGCTACACAGTGTTGGCTTGCTGGCCATCTGCAGGGTGTCGCGGCCTCCGGTGTTGTCATTCTAGTTATCACCCCCGTGGTGGCCACCCCTAGCCCCACCGCGCTACCCACCAAGTTCCCCTTCCTCTGGCTATTGCGCATGTCGTGGAGCTTCTGGAGTTCATATCAGTCGTCAGTGGGGTGTCCATTACTCTTATGGAAGTGGCAGTACGTGTTGCTGTCCCTTTCTCCTCCGCTGCACTCCTCGCGAGGACTCTTCCGGTCCGGCTCGGCGGCGAGGAAGACATCGGTTTTGTGCTTGGAGTCCTTGTCTTTTCTCTTGGACGATCCCAAGGACTTTGGGGTGGTTTCCGCCTCGGGGAGACCGAACATTCGCCCAGCCTTAGCCTTGGCGCACTTCTCAGCCATGAGGAAGAGCTCGACAGCCGAGGTGAGGCTCTTTCTCTGTATTCCGATCTTCTCCCTCATCTTGACGTCCTTGACGCCCTCGGAGAAGGCAGTGATGATGTTGGAGTCCGAGATCTTCGAGATCTTGTTGCAGACTCGGCTGAACCTCGGCAAGAACTTGAAGATGGTCTCTCCAGGCTCCTAGCGCACCTAGAGGAGGTCGAAGTACATGAGCGGGAGCTCGTAGCTTCCCTTGAAGTTGGCGATGAAGAGGGAGCTAATCTCGGCCCACGAGTCAATGGATTCCTCTGGCAGGTTCATCATCCAAGTATTGGATGTCTCCTTCAGGCACAGGGGGAGCCAGTTCACCATGATGCGGTCGTCACCCCTGCAGCCTCAATGCCCATGGTGTAGAGCTGCAAGAACTCACATGGGTTAAGTCATTCCGTCATAACGCGTTGGCGTCTCCGGGCGGAACTTGTGCGGCCAGACCACACTTTGGAGAGCCTTTGTGAGGGCGAGGCAGCTGTTGGCCTGCACTGCCTTGCCGCTGGCGAAAGCCGCGCGGTTTTGCTAGCCTGCCACAACGATTTCCTCGGCGATTCGGTCTTCGCGCCCACGCGGTAGAGCTACGACTGCGGGGACGAGACAATCTAGCAGCTGTTGGTCGCTGGCAGAGGCGCCTTGAAGGACTTGGGGGTGTCCTTGTGGTGCTGGGCCTGCGGCGAGCTCCCAGCCCCCGACGCCGGGTCTTCTTCCTAGGCCCTCTGCTCCTAAGGGGAGAGTGTCACGATGTGAAGGAGCTCGACGATCCTGTCCCACCGCTTCACCTCGCCCGGGTCGTCCCGCGAGTGGTCCAGGAGTTCCTGCACCATGCGCCGGGCCGCCTTGGGCGTGAGGTGCTTGGGGTTGCCGCGTGTGGACACAGTGTAGGAGAGCGAGGTTGCGCCGCGAGAGGAGGACGAGGACTCACGCGACGGGAGGTAGGTGGAACCTCCATCGTCCTCGGTCCACTTGTCCTGCTCGGAGGGGGTGCGTCACGGGGCCGGCTCGGTCTGGGCCCTGGTCGCCATGAGGCAGAGCGCGCGCTCAGCATGGGTCTCGGTGCAAGCCGACCTGTGGTCGAGGTTGGTGGAGACCTTGAAAGCACACTCAGCCCCCTACCTGGCGTGCCAAATGTAGGAGATTTTTCCCGTGAAGGAACTAGGATCCAACGATCCCTAGGTTCAAGAGGGGATGAACAAGCGTTCTCAAGGAGCCTCGGCGACGGTGGCGACGGTGAAGCAAGAATCACGAAAGAGAGGTGACACGGTGTTTTTTACCCAGGTCCGGGACCCTCGTGAGGAGGTAAATCCCCTACTCATGCTTTGTTGTATTGCTCGCTTGACTTTGTGAGGGTACAATGGAGATGAGATCTCTAGGGTTTAGATAAGGATCAATCCTTTCTAAGGTAGGAGGAGGAGCATTTATATAGGGCGGTGTCGGGCCTCTTCCCTAGCCTTTGGGCGGGAAGGGCGTCCACAGTACCTCCCCTAGAGGACCTGGTCTAGGAGACTACTTTGCGTGGACTTGGTCTAGCTCGCCCCGCTCCGCTCCGTCCTCCTATAAAGCGTCTTTTGTAGGAGAGGCTTGTCTTCATCCGGCGCTCTCTGCTTTATACTTTCTATTACCAGAACGGCAACAAAGGCATATCCTGTCTTGAGTTCGGTCGTCCTTTCCCTGCAAAAAGGGGTGTTGGACCGAGTCTTCTTTTACCGAGGCAGCCAGCATCACAGGAACGCATCCCTTCCTATTGGGACCGTGGTTCAAACTCCGCTCGACGAAATTATTGTCTTGCCCTGGAGATACTCCACGGTATCCGAGGCTCAAAGGCTATGTGCAAAGTCATGCTGACTCACCCTGCGAACTCTATGCCCTCATGAGCTCCGCTTGGACGAGTCTCCTCCAGAGGTACCCTGCCTCTTGAAGGTGGGGATCCCCTGGCGCGGGGCCCGCTCAGCACGGGGACGTGGCACCCCGGTTGCCAGGGCTCTGACAATATTTTATCGATAGATAAAGTAATCCTCTCTGATGTATGTTACCTTTGTTTCCTTTATCCCCTGATCCAATGATCCTAGCATAACTACGGTTTTGCTTGTGAAGCATCGCTATAGATGTTTATATTGGTTGTGCTTAGCCATGCTTAGATGTTATTGCTGGTTCATTCGGTTGATGAATTAGAGCTACGATGAACCTAGTATGACAGGGTGATGTGGTATGATTAGAGATGTAAGTTAAACATTCTAAGGCTTGTATGGGAGGCCATGGTGGGTTATGGTTTTTATAGTCCCATACTTGCCATCACTATGACATGAGTTCTTGCCTCTTGAACCAAGACGAGCGAACAACCACACGGGGTCTTGGAAACCCCCTCGACCAATTTACTTGCCTAGTAGATTCCATGAGTCACCTAGTTCGGGCGTTCCATTCGACATATGCATTCTGGTTGTCCCGAAGGCGGTGAAGGAGTTGCATGCATTACAGGTAGGTAAGCGTTGCCGAGAACAAGAGAGGCACGACCTCCGTTGTGAGGGTTCGACTCGTCAATGCCCATTGTTATGGACTTGGGTTTTGGATAAGGACGGGAAGCTAGAGATCGTGGAACGCCTAACAGATTCGCAACACGGGGAAACGAGGTTTACTCAGGTTCAGTCCCCCGGAGGGAAAACCCTAATCCTCCTTGTATGTTCTTGATTGATGGCAATGCTGATGATTACAAGGGTGCGCAGATGCAACCTAGCGTGAGGTGTGTTCTAGGGTATGAGGTGAGAGAGCCTCCTCGCCGTGCCCTCCTGGCCTTTATATGGGGAGGCCAGGTCTTTGATCGTTTTAATATGCTAGGCTCATGTGTAGATGTTATGGGTACATTAAAAAAGTTGGATAAAACCAAACCCAATGGAGAGGAAATTAAAATACCCATATCTTTTAAACTTGTAGGAATGCATGAGGCTTTAGAAAAGAATTTTTATTGGATTGTTCCTGAAAACCCGTTTGATGAAAGTAGTGAACCCAAGAGTGCTGAGTGAGGATGCTCTACAACTCATTTGGGTGAGATACATTTCCTAGTTGAAGAAATTTCAAGTATTGATCTTAATGCTTTTTCATTTGAAAATACTTGATTCTTGCTTCTTGTGCCTAACTTAAAGGCGTTAACGAAAAGTACTTCTTGGGAGATAACCCAATAGTTTTCTTGACTGTAATAACCTCTCCTTATCCTTTTTATTTGATTTTTGTGCCAAGAATAACCTCTAATGAGAGGGAAGTAAGATTTGGGGAGTTGCTGTCCCAAAACAGATTTTTGTGCTCCATTGTAAAAATTCTAAAAAATCTCTATAAATCTGATTGACCTATAATTTTCTGAATAAATCCCCCAGGTTGTTAGCTAACTTTCGTTAGTTCAACACTTTTTTATTTGAGCAACAGAAGGTCTTCGAAAAAATCGGTTTCTACCTTCTGGTCTGTTTTGTCAGATTTCTGCCATTATTTGTATTTGCCTCTTTATTGATTTCCTTTTGAGTTCTCTTGGGCCAATTCTTTTTAGGGAATTTCTATAGTATCTTGTATTTTTAATGAAAGTTTTTCTGTTTTGAAACTAAGCCCAAAGGTTTATTATCTTTTGAATGCACTAATGTTGCTAATGAAGATTGTGTGAAGTTTTGTATGAAGTAAAATTTTTAGGCGTAAGGGAAAAATGATGTAATGAGATGAAGAATGGACAAAATCTCAAGCTTGGGGATGCCACTGCGTGTCACCCCAAGAAATATTCAAGAGGTACAAGCATGAAATCTTGGGGATACCCAAGGCATCCCCTTCATCAAAAAAAATTTCAGGTCTCTTTCTAGACACTTCGTTTTTATTGTTTCATGCACAGTTGTGTTGTTCTTGGAGCGTCTTAGTTTTAATTTTTGGTTTTTGTTTGCTTAGTTTGCTTGAATAAAGTAGTTGGACCCCCGCTTTCGCTATGTTGTTTCAAATAAGTTGATTGGTGTTGGAAAGGAGTAGGAAGTTCTTGCTTTAGTAGTACAAGAAGTAGGTTGCTTTGACTGTGACTTAGACTTTATCATGTCATGCTAGATATTGTTTTGACCTTATGCTTAGTAATTATTGCTGTAGCATGACTTGTTCCAAACAATTAGGATTGCTTAATGTGCCTTCAAAGAATCATGTGTTGTTTTAGCATACAAAAGCATAGTATTGTGGTATTCTGCTTTGATGCTTTGTTTGGGTTGACTTGGCACATGCTCACACCATGTTATGACTATGACCCAGTCACCTTAGGCTCTATGATCATTTATTTTTTGACTTGTGGTACCACTTTATGCTTTGATTAGTAATGTTTTGTCACTCTGCATGATTATGGCCATTATTGCTCTCTTAGTTGGTCGCTCCCAGTCTTTTTCTAGCCTCAACTTGTATTGAGTAAGCTCTACTCATGCATCCAACTCCCAAGAAACCAAGTTATTCCAAAGTGTCCACTATAAATTCCTATGCATGGTGTGTTACACCATTCCAAGTATATTCTTGTTTTATCTATCTTCCAAATTAAACTTGTTATGTGAAAGTTAGTGATTAAAGCTCTCACAAACTTGATGACACACTTTATTTTTCTTGCCCCTAATAAACTTGAACCATTGTGTCATCTATGTTGTATATGCTTGCACTTATAAGTTGGAATTAGCAGAACCATGCTGTCATGGGGAACACTTTCAACATTGCATTTGTACTTTATACCCAGTTGATATCATGATATTTTGTTTGCGGATGTCGTCGGTGTGAAATAAAAGGGGAGCTTGTAAGTCCATGGAGTTATGTATGTGTGTTAGAGAAACTACTGGGCCGCTAGCCTAAGCCATGCCTAATCATGGTGGAAACTTGCAGTATCACCATAGTGAGCAATCTATGAAGCATTCTTCTTATAAAAAAAGAGAGATAGAAAAAAAGTGATTGAGAAAAAAAATGAAAAAAAAGATATGAGAAAAGAGGAAAGAAGAAAAAAAGCAACATTTTCCCATGGTAAATAAGAAGAATGCTGAGATGCTCATTGTCTGCTTGCCTTGTCATTTTGATATGGGATAACTCTTGTATCATGGGCCAAGGGGTACCCCGTTGGTGGTTCTCTATGATACACATGTACTTACTATGACAAGAACTTACCGGTAACTAAAGTTGAGTAGCATGAGGAGCGGCCCTCGTAATCAAGGGACATGAGATTGCCAACTTATAATTTTTCAAGCATATACCCCCTATTTTGTTCACTTTAACCTTAACCGCTTCAAGATGCTTATGATAGGGGCAATGAGAGCTAAAAGCTAACAAGTACCATAATTTTTGGAAGCTCTTTATGAGACTTGAAATCCCTGCTTCCCTTTTGAAGGGCCTTTCTTCCACTTTTATATTGAGTCTCCACCTTCTATCCTTAGGCACCAATTAAGAGAGCATAGTTGTCATTCTTAGTTATATGTGCATTGTCCCAAAACTTATTGATTGATTCATATTGTTGATATTGCTTGTTCTTGAACTATTTGTATCTAGTCACCTTTATGAACTTTGAAGGTGTCCTATTTATTTATTGCTACTCCATGAGTGAAAGCTGAATGCCACTATGCTATGTTTTCTATATGTAAAACAAACAAACGTCTTTCAATGCATTGTTATTCATGAATCTTTGTTTGTATCCTTTCTTGTTGTAGCATAGTTGCTTTGTCTTACTGTTAGAACTTCATCATTCATGCTCATGTTTAGAGTACTTTGATCCCAACTTTCAATGCTTGCAAATGGTTTGATCTTGATTGTGATGGTGCATGTCACCTAAAAAATTATTCTTTTTATCACTTACCTACTTGAGGACGAGCAGGAGTTAAGCTTGGGGATGATTGATACGTCGTAAATGTATCTATAATTTTTAAAGTTCCATGATGTTTAGTATCCACTTTGCTATGCTTTGTCTACACTTTGAGGTATTTTTATAAGTTTTCTGGGACTAACCTATTAACAAGTTGCCAAAGTGCCAGTTACCTATTTTCTGCTGTTTTTGGTTCCAGAAAAGCCAGAAAATGAATTTCTCGGAATTGGACGGGACAAAAGCCAAAGTCAATATTTCACAGAGGAGAACACAGAGCTAGAAGACGAGACGGAGGAGGGCCACGAGGGGCCCACACCCCCTGGCCGTGTGGCCAGACCTAGACCGCTCCTGGTGGAGTGCGACCGCCTCGGGCACCCCCTCGGTCTCCCCCGTCACCTATAAGAAGCCCCCGATGAAAAAACCCTAAGTACCCGATCAGATCTCCATGAAACAGTCCGTAGCCGCCGCCACCATTGTCCCTAGATCGGGGGGGGGGGGGGGGGGATCTAAAGCTCTTCCCGGCACCCTGTCGGAGGGGAGAGATCATCCCGGAGGCTTTCTTCATCACCATGCTAGCCTTCGGTATGATGCGTGAGTAGTTCCTCCTTTGTGCTACCATGTTTTGATCTTGTGAGCTCTGTTCATGATCAAGATCATCTATTTGTAATCATGCATGTTATTTTTATGGGGATCCGATGGATATTGAGATTACTATGTCAAATTGATTAATGGTTTTATCTTATTGATTCTATCATGTCTATGCTGTTTGAGATATTGCATGCTCTCCGTTTCTAGTAGCTATCTTGGCCAAGTAGATGCTAGTAACTCCAAGAGGGGGTATTTATGCTCGCTAGTGGGTTCATGCCTCTATTGAATCTGGGGAAGTGACAAAAATCTCTAAGGTTTTAGATGTGCTGTTGCTACTAGGGAGAAAACAACGATCTTTTGTTCATGGAACAATTGTATTGTTTACTTTACACACTTTGCTTAAAGCAGTTATTCGTTGCTTGCAACTTAATACTGGAGGGGGTTCGGATGATAACCTGAAGGTGGATTACTAGTCATAGATGCTGTTGGATGGCGGTCTATGTATATTGTTGTAACTCCCAATCGAGTCTCATAGGATCATGAATGTCTAGTATTGCATTATTATGCCTTGCTTAGTCCTGTCAATTGCCCCGCTGTAATTTGTTTACCCAGCATGTTATTTGTTTATCTTAAGGAGAACACCTCTAGTGAACTGTGGACCCCGGTCCAATCTTTACCATTGATACATCTTCCGCTGTTACTGTTTACTCTCTCCAAGCCACCATCACATTCCACACCATACATTTAATCCTTTGTTTTCAGCAAACCGGTGAGATTGACAACCTCACTGTTCGTTGGAGCAAAGTGTTGAGTTTGCATTGTGCAGGTTTCCAAGTTGTTAGCAACACCTTTGAGTCGTTTCCTTCCTCCTACTAGTTCGATAACTTTGGTTTCTTACTGAGGGAAAACTTATTGCTGTAATCATCATACCTTCCTCTTGGGGTTTCCCAACGAAGCTCTACAGTGATCTGAGCCGCATTAGTTTCCTGGTACTTTTGTGTTTTCAATGTGCTAAGTGTTAGCTTGCTGATTTGTCGAATGACTTGGAATGTTTTGGCTATGCTAGGAGGAACTCCTCAGATGAATCCTTCAAGGAATAACTTGATGAGATGGCTGGGGAGTTGAAGGCAATGGACGTTGAGGCTGCTACGACCTCCCCGAAGATGCCGGCCAACTCCGATGATGAAGCGTCGAGCTCCTCTAAGCCAAGGACTCGCGTGGTTGTCGCTCGGAAGACACAAGTTAAACCTTCAGAGTCTTCAGGTGCCCATGTGAGTATTATTCAACTGCTATGCTTGAGCCCCCAAGTCATCTTATGGTTCTTTGACCTTCATTTTCTCACTGTATCCTATCATGCGCGATTTGCAACGCATTGGCCATCAGTACATGTACTTGGAGGAGAGCTTTAAATAGCTCCAAGGTGAGTATTGAGTTTATTATTATGTTACAACTGCTAGTGTCATGGTCTATCTTCTTATTCTTCTGTCTTTTTCTTTTGGGCAGATGAAAAAAATAATGCTCTCCGCAAACTGGATGCTCTTGGAAAGAAGAAAATCCAGGCGAAGACTAGGGCGAAGGATGCTATGGATGCTTTCGAGCACTACAAGCAATAGGCCTAAGAGCATGAGCAGCAACTGGTGGTTGCTGCTACCTCCCAAGAAAAGGCCATCACGGAGCATCTTATGGCTGTTGCCAAGGTGCTGTCAGGTTGGTCATCGTTTGTCTTCCTCTTCTATATTTTTGCTTGCGTATTCCTCTTGATCTGAGGGTTTGTTCATCCTATCTTCTACAGATGGTGCCGGCATTGTGTTCGATCGCAATGTCTTGGAACATGGGGATCCCCTCACGGATGCAGTTTCTATGGTCGAATACCGTTGCAGCTCCACAGTTGAGACGGTGGGGAAGGCCAAGGAGGTCCTTAGCCGCTTCTACCGGGAGATCTTCCCCAAGGGCGTAGCCCTTGAAGCCATCGACTCCTTGGCGAATGCACTGGCCGGGGATGCACTGGCAAGCTATAAGAGGACCCAGAAGGGCGTAGGTTCTACCCTTGGTGTGGCCACGACGGCCTCTGGATCCTAGTTGAATCTGGGCCAGATCACCTCCAGGATGCCCGTTGCAGCTGACGACACCGAGGTAGCCTTCGCCTCCTTCTCTTGACGCTGCAAGCCCTATGGTCCTCGCCTGATTGACCTTCTGGCCGCCTAAACCCTAGGGCAGCAACAGATGGCTATGGCACGGGCCTCCGATTCTGCGGTTGCTTCTCTTTAGCCTGTATTTCTTGCTTTTGTAGTTTTATGTAATGTAGTGAATGACTCCTAACGCGACCATGGAGTGGTGCTTTTGATGTGATACATGCATCGTCTTATACTTCTGTTGATTTCCCTTGTTCTTACTATCTGCTATTTGTGCGCCTACTAGGGCTCTTCGAATGTTCCACCTGTGGCCACATCCTCTGCCTTGGTTGTTGCTCTTCCAGTGACAAGCGAGGCGTCGTAGTTGCCCTTATTGCGTGACCGCATCCGGAGCTTAGAGAAGGACATTCTCAACATTCGTGGCCATGCAGATGTAAGGAAATCCAGGACAGAGCGGGCTGTTGCGAGAGAAGAGTTTCTCCTTGAAGAATTTCGGCAGATCAGCGAGCAACTCCAACGTGAGTCATCGTGCACTACTAGGAAAAGGGCTATATGTAATCCACACATCCGTGGCTCACGTGGTTGAATTGACCCACGGGTAAAACAGGCGTGGCTCACCTATGGGCAGTGCCCTACTAGTAACTAGAACAACCATGGCGCACATGGTGATAGTGCGCCACAGATATGTTTGGGATAGGGGCCTGCCGGCCGCATGCCACATACCCGTAGCGCACATGGGGTATGTGCGCTATGGTTATTAGGGGTAGCCGTGGCGCACAAGAGGCCCATGCTCTACACCTAATTTAAGGCCCCTCTTCTCTGTAAATGGGCAAACACAGCCGTGGCGCACTCCTAGCATGTGCGCCACAGTTGTGATTAGTTCCTGTGGCGCACTAGGGCCATGTGCACCACGGATGTGTCGACCATTTTTTGGCACCTCCACTTTGCACATGTGACTATCCACTACCACACCCACACTTCACTTTCCTTGTCGCGCTACAGCATTTAGAACTGGTTGATCCTTGGTTACAGAAGCACAAAAGGTTAATCGAGAAGAAGTACAGTGACCGGGGCTTACAGAGGACATAGGGAGAAATAATCAAAGAGCACAACTCAGATTTCACGCGTTGGTTGAGGCAGACGCTCCTTGATAATCCCACGCGATCACATTGTTCTAACACGGAAAAGATCATATTCACCTTGTCGCAGGGACCCATGCAAAAACCTGGTGACCTATCAGGCATATGATATCAACGGCTACACATTATACACGGAGGAAAAGGACAACAAGTGTGATTATCAGAACTCAGGTGTAACTTGAATTCTACACTGATGACAACGTGAAGGAAAGATTCTACAGAAGGATTGAGGAGATCTGGGAGCTCGACTATTGTGGAGAAAATGTGCCGATGTTCCGTGTCAGATGGGCAAAGAGCGTCGAAAGAGAAGACCGGTATTTAAACTATGGTTATACCCGAAGCAGCCAAATCCAAGGATGCCGGTGCGAATGTGGTCGTGAAAAATGAACCGTGGGTACTGGCTAGCAAAGTGGACCAATGTTTTTATTACCAACCCGACAAAGCCTAGCCGTGTTGTCGTGAGGAGAGGAAAAAGAAACATCATCGAATTGGTGGCGCCAACGAGCAAGACTTTGAGCAGTATGGCGATCCAAAGATTGAAGATGACGACGACTACGATGTAGCAACATACATCAAAAGAAGAAAAAGGACAACCCTACCCAAAAAGGTAGCCCGTTTGAAAGAAGAAACATTAAAGTGCCGGGGCTAAATTATTCAATCGCGACAAAGAAGGGAAAAAAGATTGTAAAACGCTAGCTCAAAAAATATTGTACAACGTGTGGTAAAAAAAGATTGTAATATTCATGGACAAATTATTATTTAATTTAACTATACTTTGAATCATATTATTTGTACCACTTTCATGACATATATTATCACTTTTGGGCATTTTTGGAACATTTAAAAGTATTTCTAAAATAAAAACAAAACTTTTATTGCATATATTACCACTTTTGGGCATTTTTTGGAACATTAAAAAGTATTTTTAAAATAAAAACAAAAAGGTGGGCACCAGGATTCGAACCTGGGTGCTCATAGGTTGAGATAGACCAGTGAGCGGAACTAGTGGGATAGGCTAGTGTAGTGATTAGATAGTGGGGCGGATGTTTTCTTATACAGGTGCTAGAGGAGATAGGCGTAGCGCACTAGACCGGAGTGCGCTACGGATACCTGTAGCGCACTATGCCAGAGTGCGCTACACCTATCTGTGCTTTATCCACGTGCACGAGCACATCCCTCATCCCCATCTCAGACGCGCCCACCATCTCGAGCCCGAGCCCCCGCTGCCGCTATCGATACGCCGCCTCGCCAGCCCCGCCAGCCGCCGCTCGAGGAGGAGACCATGGAGGAGGAGGCCCGCGCCACTGCCGATCCGTGGAGGAGGAGGTCGCCGTCGCTGCCGATCCATGGAGGAGGAGGTCACCGTCGCTCGAGGAGGAGGAGGCCGCCGCCGCTCGAGCAGGAGGAGGAGGCTGTGGAGGAACCCGCTGTCGTCCACCCACTGTCTTCGTCCTTGTCTCAGAGGTGATAGTCGCCCCTGCCTGCTCTCCCTCTCTCCCTCTCTCCCTCTCTCCCTCTCTCCCTCTCTCCCCTCTGACATTAGGGTTCAGAGTATGGTTCAGAGTAGGGTAGTGACAAATTTAGCTCTGTTTTAGGGTTCAGATTGTTGACACATTAGCTCTGTTTTAGGGTTCAAAGTAGGGTTTAGATTTAGGGTTCAGATTGTTGACACATGAGCTCTGTTGACAGTGAGGTTGACAGTATAGAAATTCTAGTGTGACTGTAGTGAAGGAGGTTGACAGTGAGGTTCACACATGAGCTCTGTTGATAGTGTGATTGTAGTGCAGGAGGTTGTTGACACATTAGGGTTCAGAGTAGTGCAGGAGGTTATATGATCATGTTTGTGCCCCTGACTGAATATCTTGATTTAGTTAACCAAGTCTGTCGCAGATGAATTTTTGGTTGCCCCATTATGCCCATAGATGTGGTAGTTGTTCTGGTGTTGGTGTCCCTTGCAAACCTGCCACTAAACTGATTTTGTAAATAATTGCACACAAAAATATGGTGTTTGTTTTGTTCTGGTAAATAATTGCACACAAAAACCTGCCACTAAACTCATTTTGTTCTGGTGTTGGTGTCCCTTGCATATCTGGTAGGGTTCAGAGTATGGTGCTTGCTTGTGTAAATAATTGTTCCAAGCACACGACTAATAATATGCTTGCTAAATATTGCACACAAACACTGCTCCTAATAACACTGTTTACATGTTGATTGTAAAAGCACTCAAATGCTGAATACATGTTGTGATTCAGAGATTGTAAAAGCACTCTAGTTATGCCAAACAAATGCTGAATACATGTTGATATAGATACATTTGTAAGTCAAGCACTCTAGTTCATCTACTATGACTCCTAAGTAAATCCTTTATGTACTATCCAGATTATGTACTATCCAGATCATGTACTCTAGTCAAGCACTCTCGATACATTTATGTACTATCCAGATTATGTGTGCTGGTTATGTTGGCCATTTATTGTGTGCTGGCTATGCTGGCCATATATATGCAGGTTCTTGTATGAAATGAGTCCTGATTTTTGCCGGAATGTTGATTAACTTCCGTTTCAACAGAAATCAGGGACTCCTAGTTTAAGAAAATTAGCAAAGGTCATGCCGGATTTTTCCGGGCACTTTATTACTAACCATTATTTTCTTTTTATTAGTGCAAACATGTGTGACAACGACAAGGCTGGCTGTTCTAAGCGCATCAGCGCTGAAGGAGAAGTCAGACCTCTAAATAAACAATTGACATTCTGGGAGGCGGCCCAACGGCTAGAAGACGATGAAGAATACCATCCTTTGGAGAGTGAGGATGATGAGATGGAAGACACGGAGGAAGAAGCCGAAGGAACGATGGATTATGAAACCAGTGATGGCGGCAAGGGAACAGGGAGTGATAGCAATCCTCCTAAGAAGAAGAAGCTGAAGGAACGAAGCCCGAACAAGGTCGGCACCGTCAGAGAGGAAATTACCGAAGATATCCCAACAGGGGTTCCTTTGGCACCCGACCTTGTTGTCAGAGGGTATGGTTGGCAAGTGGCGGCGATCACCCGGACCACCATCTCGATCAACACTAGAATCTCTGGCATAAAGATAATGCCCACTTGCGCACACTCCTCTTCGAGAAGCTGCACGCAAGATACAAGTTCCCCACTAAGTAACAGAACACAAATTATCATGGAAATGAAGTAAACAAATCTGCCCTCACAAAGATGAGCACTGCCCTGGCCAGCTGGAGAACCCTGATGATCCACAAGTATAGGGGGTGTATTGTAGTACTTTCTATATATAGGAGTGTTGATCCCAACGAAGTCCAGGAGGTGTTGACTAGTGGTATGGAGCATGAATTCTCTGTAAATACTTAGCAAACGGGTTTTTAGGGGTTTTCTGATAAAGCAACAAAACAAAGTGCAAGTAATAATGACAACGAACAATTGCAGCAAGCGGCCCAATCCTTTCTTAGCAAAGGACTAGCCGGTGGAAATACTTATAAGGACCAAACGTTCTCGAGGACACATGTGAATTCTATCAAGTGCTTTCGCTTTATATAGCTAAGTACTCTTCTTTGGTGTTGTAAGTGTTGTGTGGGTGAACCTGTGTTAATGTACCAAACTTACTTGGACTAATACATACTTGTGATTAAACCCCCAGCAAGCATCGGAAACTACAGGAAAGTAATTAAGATATAAACCTAACCACATCCTTAAACTCTGAGATCCTACACTCCCTTGTGCAAAGGTGTCCTAACGGGGGTTCAGGTTTCTGTCACTCCGGCAACCCCGCAATTAGTAGACAAATACACAATGCATTCCCCTAGGCCCATAAATGGTGAAGTATCATGTAGTCGACGTTCACATGACACCACTAGAAGAATAGCACCACAACTTAAATACTAAACCATTGAATAATAACTCAACATAAATCCACTACTAACAACATGACTTCTCCCATGTCCTCAAGAACTAAACGAACTACTCACAAGACATCATATGGATCAAGATCAAAGATGATATGGTGATGAATAACAATCTAAACATAAACAATAATCCAATGGTTCCACTCACAAGCATCAACTACAATAGTAATTAACACTGGGAAAGTTTCCCCTAAGAACTAATGCAAGATCCAACATGATTGTTACAGCGGGATGGAGTGGTGATGATGGTGCTGGTGGAGATGATGGTGTGGATGATGATGATCCCGATGAGCCTAGCTTGATGACGGTGTTGCTGGCGATGATCTCCCCTCTCCGGGAAGGGAATTCCCTGGTAGAAATCTGTCTGCCGGAGAGCTCTTTCTCTCTCGGTGTTTTCCGCCCCGTAGAGGCGGCAGAAATCTTTCTGTGGTCGCTCCCCTGGTATTAGGGTTCCGTGGGGAAGATATAGGCAAGAGGGCAGAGTTGGGAGCTGGCCAAGTGGGCCACACCTGCCCTAGGCACGGGGCAAGGTGGGCCCGCGCCTAGGGGGTGTGTGGGCCCACTGTGGCCCGGCTACGCCTCCCCTTCTGGCTTCCTCCGTCTTCTGGGAAAATATATTTTTCCAATATTTTTCTGGTATTTTTTTGATCTTCGTGAATTTGCATCAAAACACCTCTTTTTCCATCAGAAACCTGACTCCGATAGTCCATCCTCCAAGAATCATCCAACATGCAAAAACAGAGGAAAAGACATAAGTAACACCTCATAATAAGACATATATCAATGAATAGAGGCAAATTATGATATATTATGGTGATGCAAATTGGATGTATCAACTCCCCCAAGCTTTGACCTTCACTTGTCCCCAAGCGAAAACTGAGCTCAGTAAACATGTCCACAGGTTTATGGAGTGAAGTGTCGATAAAAGAATACGGATAAGAAGCATCACACTTACCTTTACACAACTCATAGAAGTAAGAAACTCACCATTATATAACTTAGCTTGCAACAAGTACATGAGTCACAATAGAGATACATAAAGATGAATAATAATTAGAATTGGCAAACTCTTGTTCTTGGTCAGAGAACAGCTGGCAAACAGTTTCACAAATAAAGCTTTTGAAGAAGTTTTATAACAGGAGTACTCTTTTCTCAAAAAGGTTATCACAAAGAAGGCTTTCAAAGTAATACTCAATAGATAAGAGTTTTGTGAAAACAAGGAGGATAAATAACATGATTGAATAAATCACCATATGAATGCTTGCAACACAACAACTCAAATGCTTGCTGGAGATAGAGAGGAAATAGGTTTACTGACTCAACTTAGAAATAGGAGAAAGGCCCTTCATAGAGGGAAGCAGGGATTTCAAGTCATAAAGAGCTTCCAAAAGATTATGGTACTTACTAGCTTTGATCCCTCATTGCCCCTACCATAGGCATCTTGAGATGATTAAGGTTAAAGTGCACAAAGATGGAGTATATGCTTGACGAAATATAAGCTGGCAATCTCATGTCCCTTGAGTACGAGGGCCGATCCTCATGCTACTCAACTTTGGTCACCGGTAAGTTCTTATCATTGTAAGTATATGCGTATCATAGATAACTGCCAACGGGTTACCCCTTGCACATATTATAGGAGCTATCCCATAACCAAAATGACAAGGCAAGCAAACAATGAACATCTCAGCGACCTTTTTATTTACTATGTGCATAGATTTTTTTTGAGGATGCTTCACAGAATGCTCACTATGGTTATGCTGCAAGTTTCCACCATGATTAGGCATGGCTTAGGCTAGCGGCCCAGGCGTTTCTCTAACACACATACATCACTCCATGGACTTACAAGTTCCCTCTTTATTTCACACCGTCGACATCCGCAAACAAAAGAGCATGATATCAATTGTGTACTACGTACATGTGCAATGTTGAATGCGTTCCCCGTGATAGCACGGTTCTGCTAATTCCAACGTATATATGCAAGCATATACAACTTTGATGACACAATGGTTCAAGTCTATTAGGGGCAAGAAAACAAGGTGTGCCATCAAGTTCGTGAGAGATTTACTAACTAGTTTTCACATAACAAAATACTTTTTAATTCGAAAGATAGATGAAGCTTGAGAATTTGCTTGTAATAGAAAATTCTAATAGGTAGATATGGTGGACACAAATGGCACAGGTTTTGGTTCAAAGGGATTGGAAGCATGAGAAGTATGCCTTCTCAAAACATGTTTTTGGCTAGCAAGGCTTGGTAGCAAGAAAAAGAGTTGAAAGAAGCAAGTAAACCTACAAGTGATAAAGCCAAACATGCAACCTTCCTTGAAGACACAAAAGATCTTAAATAAAGAATACTAAGCTTATGGGCCAACAAGAAAGAAAATAAATGATACAAAATACCTGTAAGCTTTTTCTCTTTTTCTTTCAAACCTCAAAAAGTGTTGCCACTAACCAGAGCTTGGTTTGCCAAAACCAATTTAGATTTACTTGATTCTCCCAAAGTGATTCCAATACTGATCAACAAGATCCATCATATAATAGAGATTGCAAAATAAAGTAAGAAGTGCAAAAAAAGTAAAAGATGAAGCTTCTCATTAATATTCCATAAAGGCACTCACACCAAGGGATACAATAAACAACTAAAGGAGAGATACTTCCACATGCAAACCAACCTATAAGATAACACCTCTACCAAAGACATGAATCCACTAAAAAGGTAAAAGATGAAAGATAATGATGGTGATACCACAACACTCCCCCAAGCTTGGAACAAGCCAAGGGGATGCCAAACCTGGTGACAAATTACTCCTTTGGTGGTGGTGGTGTTCTCTTGATAAGCTCTTCAATAAGTTTCTTCAAATCCTCAATCTCAAAGGTCAGTGTACGAATCAACTCCGAATTCTGCTCAATGCTGTTCATGATCATGTCGGGCCGAGAATTCCAGCCCTTGTTATTCTTTCCCCACTCTTCCTTCTTAGAGTGTTCCTTCCCTGCATTGGTTAGAACGAGTGGTACGAGGAGGAAGTGACCGTAGAGCGAGGATATGACGCAGAGTTCTCCCTCCTGTAGACATCCATGCTGTCCTCCTAAGCTTGGTAGGTTTTGCCACCACTCCAATGCTTGCGACGATAGCGCGGGTATCCAGATGCTTGTCCTCCTCCTTGGGATCTTGAGGATCATCTTCCTTGGGCTTCTTGCCTTTGTCGTTGGCGGATACCATGGTGCTCTACACTTGAGAAGATTTCTTGACAGAAACAGATCGAAATGAAAACACGACGAGAACACGATGCACGAACCTCGGGGAACCTAGGGGGTTATATATTATGAAGTTTCAATGCATAAGAAAGGTGCTGATACGAAAACGAGGCGGATACGGAGCTCGGGGGGGGGGGGGGGGGGGTCACACCCCCTCTAGGCGCGGCCAGCTGGGGCCCGCGCCTAGGGTGGGTTTGGCCACCCCGGCCCCTGGTTCCTCCTCTGTTCCATCTCATAACTTTCCTTATGTAATAAAAACATCAAAAATATAAAAAGATAGGCTTTCACGAACCTTCTGTTTTCACCACTTTTACCTATTCAAAGATGAACTCTACAGAATTCTTTCTTCCTTCTCCTGGAAATTCCTTTCCTACAAGGTCTCACACAAACCTCAATGGCAACATTAGTGTAAGCAAAAACAATAAACCTTTAGGTTCACACTTCAACTGAAATCCATCAAAACAAAGGCTTCTTGTAAGAGGAAAATGCAAATGATAACAGAAATCTGTCAAAACAGACCAGTAGGTAAAGATTGATTTTTTTGAAAACCTTCTGTTGCTCAAATAAAATAGTGCAAAACTAATGAAAGTTGGGTAACAACTTGGAGAACAAGCACAGAAAAATACATCTCCATCCGAGTACTGAGCTCCCTCATGAATTTTTACAATGCAGCACAAAAATCTGTCCCAGGACAGCCACTTTTCACAACTCCTCTACTTCTCAAAAGTAGTTGAACTTGATACAAAAACCAAAACAAAAAGGATAAGAAGCGGTTATTACAGAGGTAATAACTTCCAAGACTCGACCGAACTCTTGGGTTATCTCCCAACAAGTACTTTTCTTTAATGCCTTTAAGTTAGGCTTGAAAGTCTCAAAGATGCTCACATAGGAGATATATATCTGGAGTGAAAGAGAGCATCAAGAAGCAAATAACCAACAAATTTGAGTCTAACCCACTTCCTATGCATGGGGGTATCATGAGAAAACAAATTTTTGAAAAAAATCCACTAGCATAGGAAGACAAAACAAATGCAACTTCAAAGCTCTCAACATAAATCGGGGAAACTTAACATTATTGAGATGCATAAAACCATGTTTCCCTCTCTCATAAGAACTTTCAGTAGCACTCTGAATAAAGTTGACAATATAACTATCACAGGAAACAACTCTATCATTAGAATGAGCATACTTACTATCACCAAAAAGAGGTCCAAGGTCATAAACCGGATCAATAGAAGCAAGTTGTTCCATCCTGAAATCTTCATTAGGCAAGCTACTTTCACAAGGAGCTTTAGCATATTTGGAAAAATTAAACTCATAAGAATCTCCATAAAACTTAGTTAAAACTTTCTCCTTTTTACAATCTATAATAGATCCACAAGTGTTCAAGAAAGGTCTACCAAAAATGATAGGGCAAGTTTTACTAGCTGCTGAATTAAGCACTATAAAATCAGCACGATACTTAATCTTACCACAAAGAACCTCCACATCTCTTACAATACCAATAGGGAAAATGGTCTCCTTATTGGCAAGGTGAATAACCACATCAATGTCCTCAAGCTCACAAGGACCAATTTCATGCATAATTTCCCTGTAAAGCTCATAAGGAATAACACTAGAACTAGCACCAATATCACATAAACCATAATAGAAATGATCACCAATTCTAACAGAAAGCACATGGACACTAGGTTTTCTAGATTTAATAGGATGAGAGATAATATTAGAAGCGTCTTCACAAAAGACAATATGCTCATCCTCTATATTTCTAGTGACAAGGTCTTTCATAGTAGCTACCGTAGGCTCAATACTAATTTGCTCATCGGGTTCCACAGTTTTCTTAGTACCTTTATTATCTGCACTAATAATCATAGAATACTTCTTTACCTTAGCTCGGAAAGGTATTTTCTCAACATAAGGTTCATGCACAATATGATTAGTAGTACAAACTTCAGCACTTCTAACAGGAACATGACTAACAACATCTTTATAAGGTGCATGGTACTTGTTCCACTTTTTTTTGGAATTTCTATGTAAGAGGCAAAGGCCTTAAAATAGTTGGCAATACTTTGGGAATCAAGAACAAACTCATTGCTAATATCACGGAAGTCATCAGTTCTCATAAAAGATTTAATGCATTCATAATCATCGTTTATACCCGACTTTCTTCCTTTGTCATTCTCCCAAGCTTCAATGTTCTTTTGAATACGGTCTAGAAGATCCCATTTAGCTTCTTCCTTCATACGTGTGAATGATCTAGCACAAGAAGCATCTAGTAAATCTTTATCATGAAGAGAAAGCCTAGCATAAAAATTATTGATAATAATATTGTTAGGGAGTTCATGAATAGGACATTTAAGCATTAGTAACTTCAATCTCTCCCAATCTTGAGGTATACTCTCTCCATCACGAGGCCAAATGTTGTATATCAGATTTCTATCCTTATGAATCTCATTGGGAGGATAGAATTTAGAATAAAAGAGAGAAGCCATTTCCTCCCATTCCATGGATTGTCCATTCTTAAGCAGCTTATACCATTCTTCAGCTCTCCCTTTCAAGGATATAGAGAGTAACTTCTTATTCACCTGTTCAGTTGCGATACCTGCACACTTAAACAACCCGCATAATTCATGGATAAAAAGCAAATGGTCACCAGGATGAACAGTTCCATCCCCTAAATAATAATTATCCATAACTCGATCAACAATACTTGTAGGTATCTTAAAAGGTCTATCTCAACAGGTGGTGGTTCATCTACTACCCTAACAGTGGTAGTAGTTTTCCCAAACAGAAAACCAAGTGGGTTATCCATATTGGAAACAAAGCAACAAATAGAAACAAAAAAATACTCACAGTAGAAGTTTCCTTTCCCAGCTCCACTCTTCAATAGCGCTTCACTCCCCGGCAACAATGCCAGAAAATAGTCTTGATGACCCACAAGTATAGGGGGTGTATCGTAGTCCTTTCGATAAATAGGAGTGTCGATCCCAATGAGGAGCATAAGGTGTTGACTAGTGGTATGGAGCATGAATTCTCTGTAAATACTTAGCAAACGGATTTTTAGGGGTTTTCTGATAAAGCAACAAAACAAGGTGCAAGTAATAAAGACAATGAACAAATGCAGCAAGTGTCCCAATCCTTTCTTAGCAAAGGACAAGCCGGTGGAAATACATATAAGGACCAAACGTTCTCGAGAACACATGGGAATTCTGTCAAGTGCTTTCGCTTCATATAGCTAAGTACTCTTCTTTGGTGTTGTAAGTGTTGTGTGGGTGAACCTGTGCTAATGTACTGACCTTACTTGGACTAATACATACTTGTGATTAAACCCCCTGCAAGCATCTGTAACTACAAGAAAGTAATTAAGATATAAACCTAACCACAACCTTAAACTCTGAGATCCTACACTCCCTTGTGCAAAGGTGTCCTAACGGGGGTTCAGGTTTCTGTCACTCCGGCAACCCCGCAATGAGTAGCCAAATACACAATGCATTCCCCTAGGCCCATAAATGTTGAAGTATCATGTAGTCGATGTTCACATGATACCACTAGAAGAATATCACGACAACTTAAATACTAAACCATTGAATAATAACTCAACATAAATCCACTACTAACAACATGACTTCTCCCATGTCCTCAAGAACTAAACTAACTACTCATAAGACATCATATGGATCAAGTTCAAATATGATATGGTTATGAATAATAATATGAACATAAACAATAATCCAATGGTTCCACTCACAAGCATCAACTACAATAGTAATTAACACCGGGAAAATTTCCCCTAAGAACTAATGCAAGATCCAACATGATTGTTACAGCTGGATGGAGTGGTGATGATGGTGCTGGTGGAGATGATGGTGTGGATGGTGATGATGATGATCCCGATGAAGCCTAGCTTGATGACGGTGTTGATGGCGACGATCTCCCCTCTTCGGGAAGGGACTTCCCTGGCAGAAATCTGTCTGCCGGAGATCTCTTTCTCTCTCGGTGTTTTTCGCCCCGCAGAGGCGGCGAAAATCTTTCTGTGGTCGCTCCCCTGGTATTAGGGTTTTGTGGGGAAGATATATGCGAGAGGGCGGAGTCGGGAGCCGGCCAGGTGGGCCACACCTGCCCTAGGCACGGGGCAAGGTGGGCCTGCGCCTAGGGGGGGTGTGGGCCCCCTGTGGCCCGGCTACGCCTCCCCTTCTAGCGGACTCCGTCTTCTGGGAAAATATAATTTTCCAATATTTTTCTGGTATTTTTCTGATCTTCGTGAAATTGCATCAAAACACCTCTTTTTCCATCAGAAACCTAACTCTGGCAGTCCATCCTCCAAGAGTCATCCAACATGCAAAAACAGAGGAAAAGACATAAGTAACACCTCATAATAAGACATATATCAATGAATAGAGGCAAATTATGATATAGAATGGTGATGCAAATTGGACGTATCAAAACCGGATAAAGAAGAAGATCTATAAAGAAGGCAAAAGTCTCGAGGAGATCCAGAAGATTGACCCGAAGATCATCAAAGATCAGTACCGGGAGTTCAAGGAGAGGTGCGAATCAGAAAGAGCCCATGGCTCGAGTAATTGCGTAAAGGTGCTGCAGGCGATGAATATAGGTCAGCACCATATCGAATCTGGTGGACACAGAACCGCGGAGGCCAAATGGGATAAGAAGGACGAATAGTATAGAGCTACAGGGATAGCTAACCCCTTCGCGAAATTCGAAAAGGGGCAGCTTCGAAACTTCATCAGGGCCGGTTACCATGTGGACCCATAAACCAAACAACTCACCGCGGATCCTGTGATGAAGTAATTCGAGGAAATTGTGGTAAGTAATTTAATTATCGCGGATCAACTCGATTGCATTCTAATCGATGAAGTCGAATTTATAAATGGTTCACTGTTACTTCTTCTGCAGGAGGAGGAAATTGCTAGTCATGGATCCCAGGGTTCCTCATCCCAGGGGTCGACGGCGGCTACCCGGTGGCCTTTTAACAGGGCAATGAACTGGGCCAAGAAAATCACGCCGGTTACAAAGAAGCCATTATCGGCTGGACGTCTGGTCGGCCTCGGGGGTAAGAATTGGGTGGATCATTCTGGTCCACCACCGAGGACGGTTGTGGCGCCGTCGAGAAGGAGCGAGGAGGAAAACCGCGATGTTCAAGAACTTGAGTGAGGGCGGATCCCACAGATCATCAAAGACAACCTGGCAATCACCCTTATGTCCATCCTGCCTACCTTGGTGGAGTCAATAGAGAACTGGAGTGAGGGTGGTCGACAAGGGTCGTGCTCGATTCCAAGCGTGGTCAGCAGCTACTCGAACAACACGACACCGACGAATCAGGCGAATTATGTGTTCGTGACTCCGCCGGCTAGCACCACAATGCCGGAAGTGTTGGTGACTCCCCCTTCCATCACCGCGGCACCGGACATGTTGGTGACTCCCCCTGCCAACATTGAGATGGCACTAGAGCTCCAAGCACCCGGTAGGGAGAATACACCGGCGGCCGGCACCACGCCATCAAGCAGTCCCTCCATCTCTTGCACGCCCATCGTTGTATGCGGTGCCTCAACAATAGATGATCTCGATGCCATCACGGTAAACAAATTGCTTTACCGCCTTTCACGCCATCTATTACTCTTATGGAATATCTCTGACACCATACATGTTTTCCGCAGACAGATGTTCAACCCTTGCAGCGCATGTTCCACTCAAGGCCGATGCCAGATAGCATGCACAGGGTTAAAATTAGTCGGGTGCTAAGGGGCTACGACGACCTGGAACCTCCCATTCAACCCCCAGGAGCGGATGAAGAAGAGCCGGCTGTCCTCAGAAGTTGCTTCGGCTTATTTTTGCAATGGCCAAAGAGCATGATTCATTTGGGACGGCGGGGGACATCACGCCACAGACAACAGCACCGCTTGTCATGCCAGCGACAAGCGGTGGAAAGTCCCCCTTACCGCCCTCGGCGTCACCTCCATGCGGTGGGTCGGATGATCATGTTCATGATATGCACATGGCGCAGGATCCGGGCGAGGACGACGAAGACTTCGATGATCAGTTCTTGAACACTCAGTTTTGCAATGAAGACCCAGCTGGTGGCCCCACAGAGAAACCCACTATCACCAAGCGTCTGTTTGGTTCTCAGGAGACGCCTCCAGGTTGCGCCTTCACCGAGCCACCTGATACAACCAACCAACCCTTTATTCTAATCCCTGACACACAACATAAGGCGACGGGTGCTTAGATTTTGGTGCCTACCCACTCTCCAAAAGGAAAAAAGGCCAGGAAAAGAAAATCTAGCAGCTCGAGCCAGTCGGTGGCGTCAACTACGAACCCGATCAGGTTTCGGGACGGGCCACCAAGACCCGAGGGTATTATGTGGAGGATTCATGTGGCGGGTGAGCCCATGCTACCTAAGAATTTGTGGAGGCTCGCCAGTTCGGAATTGAAGAGTGTGCATGACAGTGTGCTGACAGTAGAGAGACGCCTTCTGGTGAAGAAAGATCCCTCGCACCCGGTATTCATGGTTAAGGTGCCACCAGGCTTGGGCTTCTTCAAAAATGCCCCCGTGGATCTGTTCTTCCCGCAGTTGGACGACATCTTCAGTATGTTCCACCTGTATCCGCTGCACTATACCATGGTCCGCCTGTTTTCTCTCAGCCTGGCCATGCAGATAATTAGAGAGAACGCCCCGGGCATCGCGGTAGTGGACCCCTACTACATGCGTGATAGCTGCTTGGGAAGCGCCATTGAATTATGATTAGTGGCCTTGTACCTAAACGGAATCTTCGTGGCAAAAAAGACAAATGAATACATTCTCGTGCCTTACTTTACCGATTAAGTCATTATTCACTCGCCACCATCGATTGGCTTTATTAGATTAACATCATTCTTTTTCAACACATTCCATTTGAGTTTTTTTGTGCAGAGATGAACACTGCACACTCATCTCCTTATCGCCGAAGCATTCGCACGCCACATATTTCGACTCTGGAAGTCTAGAAAAGAAGAAAAACTATGACAAGATCAATGAAGTTCTGGATGATGCTCTCACTGGCTATGCCTCGACGGAAGGCACCACCTTCGTGCGTAAGAAGGTCAAGTTCGGTAGGCACGTCTTCAACCACGTAATGGAGTTCCCTTGTGTGAAGCAGCCGAAAGGCAGTACAAAGGAAGCCTACTATGCACTCCATCACATGAGGGCGTTCCTACTAGACCAGCAGAATTCTACGCTGCCAGATCATCTCAAATAGTGGGCCGAAGCCAAGGTCAAGATCACTGATTCAGATATTAGACAAGAGATGTATCGCATCCAGTAGCAGTTTGGGGCAATCATCTTTCGTGATGTCATGACTTCAGGGGGATCTTCTACGGAGGAAATCTCCCAAATAACCGTGACATAGAAGATCGCCTAGAGATACAGGGTGACTATAGGAAGTTCATGACGAGACAAGGCGTCCTCCCGTTCCCTGAGCCGAGCTAGAAGTCTTGATGTTGGCCTAGTTGTAGTTCCAAACTATAGATGGCCTTTGTGTGTGTGGACAAGTACATGCTACTACTTAGCTTATTAGGTTTATGAATCATCACTTAATTCTTTTGCTTATTATTATATATGAATAATTGCTTGATTTTTTTGCTTATGCTTTGGTCCTTTGCTTACTTTGGTCCTTTTTAAGTTACTTTGGTCTTTTTCGAGAATGCCGATGATTGAAATGTCGTGACACACTATATATGTGAATATGCTACGATGGGATGGTGAGCCTTGTGATATGCACAAGTCTAGGTGTTGTGCATCCTACTTGGCTAACTGTTCCGTCATAGCATATTCCTGTGTCCAACGACCTATGTATATATATGAGGCATTCTTTTTCAGTTACTTTGGTCTTTTTGAGAATAATGCCGATGATTGAAATGTCGTGGCACACTATATATGTGAATGTGCTGTGACGGGATTGTAAGCCTTGTGTTATGCACAAGTCCAGATGTTGTGCATCCTACTTGGCTTATAGTTCTGTCATAGCATATTCCTATGTCCAACAACCTAGTTATATATGAGGCATTCTTTTTGAGTTACTTTGGTATTTTTCGAGAATGCCGATGATTGAAATGTCGTGGCACACTATATATGTGAATGTGATGCGATGGTATTATACGCCTTGTGCTATGCATAAGTCCAGGTGTTGTGAATCCTATTTGGCGGACAGTTCCATCGTAGCATATTCCTGTGTCCAACAACCTAGTTATATATGAGGCATGCTTTTTGAGTTACTTTGGTCTTTTTGAGTTGGGAATAAGTGTATCTTCATATGCGACTTTATTTATACATGTTTTTTAAATCACCGGTTAATTATTATTTCCAACTTGTAAATGACGTGGTACGTCGTGTACAAGGGACGGGTTCCCGGAGTCTACGATGATTGGGAAGACTGCCGAAGACAGGTGCACCGTTTCAGCGGCAATAGCTACAAAGGATACAACACTATGACGGAGGCGGAAGCTAGATACACGCGCTATCTAGCGGGAGTTAGGACGAGGAAGCGGATGAAGACCTACACCTTCGTCACGGTGATGCTTATCGTCTTTGGTTGTTTATCCCGCGCTTGTTTCTAGTTTAGATGTCTAGGCGAGTTTTCAATCTCTAACTTGTTCGAGACACATGTATTCGCATGTTACCAACTACTTTGTAACTTGATTGAAACAATGTAACTTATAATATGTATTCATGTATGCGACTTATCTATATGTATTTGTTTCAATCTTGTTTTGCAAATTGTGTATTCATATATATAACTGTATATCTTATATCTGTGTGTATATCTGCCTTAAATATTGTATATAATCTGTATAGAATATCATCTGGCTCAAAATAAAAAAAACAAAACATTTGCCCGTGGTGCATATGGCATGGCTTTAGTGGCGCA
This sequence comes from Avena sativa, assembly GCA_916181665.1. NCBI lineage: Eukaryota > Viridiplantae > Streptophyta > Magnoliopsida > Poales > Poaceae > Avena > Avena sativa. Next base: position 148,887,175 of record OV702284.1, read on the forward strand.
CATGATCTAAAGCGCACGGGAAGAACATTAGTAGCGCACTGCCTTGTGCACCACAGAGAAGATAGTGGAAGCACACTATCCTTTCTAGCCATGGCGCACTGGCATGTGCGCTACAGATGTGTCCAGGTAACCGTAGCGCACCAGGCAGTGCACTACGACTATGTTTTAGCCGTAGCGCAGGGATGGTGGCGCACCAATAGTGCGCCACGGATGGGAATTTCAGGTGCGCCACGAACAACATGTTTCTTAGTAGTGGTGGGTGTCCATGTTTTGCTTTTCGACTAAGCCCGACTACTGCAGGTTTTTGAGTTGCTGCTCTTGTTTGCAGTTTTCAATCTTCTTCCGTGGGAAGAGAAGGAGCGTGTTGCATTCGGCTTAATTGCCTCACCCAACAGGAGTTGGAGGCCGGAGGCCTTTTTTGGATGGATCGTGACCGGCGACTGTTGTCACAACATTTCAGGATGGCGTTCACCAGGTGCTCCAGGTATTAAAGCGTGCGCGTTCTTCACTCGTATCTATATGGGCCGCAATGTTCCCCTGGATGCGGCTCCATCCAGCTTCTTAGGGCTACTGGGCAAGTTTCAAAGCATGGATGCCGTGTAAGAAATTGTACGTCATTAGCTTGTGGCGGGTGCGAAGGCGGCGCTAGCGCTTGTTTGGCTGCATTCTCATGACGTTGACTTGGTGGAAATCGTGGCGGGGCCACCCACTCCTCCGGATGGTTTGGCATGGAACATGCGCCCGCACTATGCCGCGGTCGCTCGCCATGATGAAAACATTGTCGACGTCTTCGACGAGTGGACGAACGTCCTGCTCCAACGTAGTTGAGTCCTGCAAGTTTGGAACATAGTAATGTAAAATCTGTACAATGTTGAGTGGGCTTTTGTGCCCTCGTAAAGTTTGTTATGTATTTGCACGTAGTATGTTGCTGGTTCTAAGTTGTGCATGTCCTTTTCGTTAGCCTGACGTGGTCAACTACTCAGGGTGATGCATTATTGAAGCAGTCGATGAGGTCGTAAGGTGAGGCGCAATCCTCGACCGTATTTAGGAATCTAAATGTACATAAGAGGGAAAAATATGTTGGCCAAGAAACTTAGCTTTTATTCATCGCATAGTAGGGGCTACAAGTTTTGGCTGAGTAGCCTGGCTGAATAGCCTTGTTGAAAGTAAAAGACGAATAAGGGTAGAAGCGTCGTAGCTGTGCGATGTTCTAGTGGTTGGAGTATGCTACTCTGGACTCGACGTCCTTGAGGCGATAGGCGCCACCTGAGATTACTTCGGTGACCACGTAGGGTCCTTCCCAGGGTGACTCTAGGTTCAGGTGCCCTTTTTGCTTGAGTCGCGGGACGATGTCTCCTTCTACGAAGGACCTTGGGCGTAGCCGTCTACTATGATAGTTGTGGAGACTTTGCTGGTACATCATCGAACGGGCCGAGGCGATGTCGCGAGCTTCGTCTAGTTGTCGACGGCGTCTTCGAGTGCGGCCATTGATTCAGCTTTGCTGTATGCGACGACTCGCGAGGCCTTGTAGCATACCTTTTCGGGTAACACTGCTTCGGCTCTGTGCACCATGAAGAAAGGCGTGTAGCCAGTGGTGTTGTTTGGCATTGTGCGTAGGCTCCAGAGGGCGGAGGGTAGCTCGTCCGCCTAGGCTCCCGCTAGCCATTCGACTGGGCGTAGGAGCCGCTTCTTGATTCCGTTGCAGACGAGGCCATTGGCCTTTTTGACCTTCCCGTTAGTCTGCGGATGTGCCACAGAGGCGTACATGATGTTAATGACGAGCCCTTCGCAGAAGTCTCGGAACTCCTTCAAGGTGAAGTTCGTGCCGTTGTCGGTTAAGATGCTATGAGGCACTCCGAACCTGTAGATGATGGATTGAAAGAATTTAACGGTAGTGGCACCGGTTTGGTTAGTCACGGGCATGGCCTCAATCCACTTTGTGAACTGTCGACTTCCACATTTGCTCGACTGCCCCACTAGGCGAAGAGCCAGACCAATGGTATGGGCCGTAAATCTGAGCCTGGCACGCGTGGCTTGTCTGCAAACCTTTGGCATGCATTGCACCTTTTGATGATGTCCTTGGCGTCGCGCATCGCGGTTGGCCAGTAGAAGCCAGCTTGTAGAGCCTTGGAGATGAGGGCGCGGTTGCCTGCGTGGTGTCCGTAGATGCCTTCGTGGTTTTCGAGGAGGAAGCTCTTTCCGTCACTGTTGGTGATGCACCGCTAGAGCACTCCTGTAATCCTGCGCTTCTACAGCTCACTGTTGATGATGGTGAAGGCTTTTGACCGGCGAGCGATGTGCCTAGTGTACGTCGGGTCCTCGGGTACCTATTTGCTCACCAGGTACTTGACATATGGATGAGTCCATGTTTGCTCGACTGCAAGGACCTGCATGAGGCTGACCATCTCGACCTCCGTGTACAGCTCTTCAGGTGCCCCCGCCTTTTTGGGTGACGCAGCCCCTGAGTGTCCTGCAACTTCGACTGTGTCCTTTGGAGTTTTCCGCTTGATGGAGGGCACACAAATTTGCTCGAGGAACACGCCCGGTGGCACTGGGGCACAGGTGGAGCCAATGTTGGCGAGCTTGTCAGCCTCCTCATTGCTTTCCCTACCAACGTGCCAGAGTTCGCAGCCGTCAAAGTCTCCTTCGAGTGAGTTGTAGAGCGCACGGTATGCGATCATGTTGCTGCTGTGGGCATCACACTCGTTCATCGTCTGTTGAATGGCAAGGTTGGACTCACCGTAGATGACGAGGCGTGTGGTGCCACATACTTTGGCCATCCGCATGCCATGCAGGAGTCCCTCGTACTCAGCCTCATTGTTGGATGCGCGGAACTTCACGACACATATCTCATCTTATCCCCTTGAGGGGATGTCAATATTACTCCAGCTCCTGCTCCGGCATCGCGCTTGGAGCCATCGAAGTGCAAAAGCTGGCACATGTCCGGAGTGTCCGATAGCTGGAGATCCATCCAGTGGATGAAGAAGTAAGGGAGCACCTAACACTTGATAGCGATGTGACGCTCGTAGATGATGTCTCGAGGAGACAACTCGATGCCCCATAAGGCTAACCGCCTTGTAGCTTCAGGGTTGTCGAGGATGTGTGATAGTGGTGCGTCATTGACGACCAAGATCTGATGCTCCTAGAAATAGTGGCGCAATCGAAGCGCAGTCATGAATACGCCATAGGCGAGTTTTTGGTAGTAGGGATACCTTTGCTTTGTAGGCATCAATACCTCGCTAAGGTAGTATACTAGGCGTTGTACACCATGGGTTTTGCTGTCTTCGGGTCGTTCGACCACGAGGGCTCTGCTGACCACTTGGTGCATGGCGGCGATGTAGAGCAGGATGGGCGCTCTCTCCTTTGGTGTTACTAGTACGGGAGATGTAGAGAGTAAGCGCTTGAGGTCTTTGAATGACTCATCGGCTTCAGCCGTTGACTTGAACTTGTCGGCCTTGCAGAGTAGCTGGTAGAAAGGGAGAGCCTTTTCACCCATGCGGCTGATGAACCTGCTGAGTGCCGCGATTCTCCCAGCTAGCTGCTGGACTCCTTTGATGTTCTTAGGCTTCTCCATGGCTAGTATAGCCTTAATTTTCTTTGGGTTGGCCTCGATGACTCTTTGGAAGATGAAGTACCCGAGTAACTGCCCGGATGGTACGCTGAAGGTGCACTTTTCCGGGTTTATCTTGATCCTATAGAGATTAAGGTTATCGAACGTCTTGCGGAGATCGTCGACCAGTGTTCGGCTTTCCATGTTCTTAACTACTATGTCATCGACATAGACTTGGATGTTGCGACCTATTTGGTTCTTCAGGCATGCATGCATGCACCTCTGGTAGGTTGCGCCTGCGTTCTTGATCCCAAAAGACATTGTGTTGTTGTAGAACACCCCGAACAGTGTGATGAATGCCATATTCTCTTGATCTTTGACCTTTAGTCGAATCTGATGCTAGCCCGAATAGGCGTCGAGGAAGGAGACTATCTTGCACGCTGCCGTGGAGTCGATGATTTGATCGATTCATGGCAAGGGGAAGTGGTCCTTAGGACAATGGTTGCTAAGAGCCATGAAGTCCACACACATATGTAGGATGTCCGTGTCCTTCTTAGGGACCAGCACAGGGTTAGCTACCCAGGTGCTTTCCTTTATCTCCCTTATGAAGTTGGCGTCGAGGAGTATGTTGACTTTGGCGCCAATTGCTTCAGCTCTGCTCTCCGTCAGTCGACGCATTGTCTGCTTGACCGGCCTTGTGTCCGGAAACACGTTGAATGTGTGCTTGGCGAATTCCCTGGGAACTCCTGGCATCTCCGTTGGACACCAGGCGAAGATCTCCTAGCGCTCACAAAGGAATTCGACAAGCGCGAGTTCCTATGCGGAACTCGGGTTGTTGGCAATCATAGCCGTCTTGGTTGGGTCTGTCAGGTGGACCTGCACCACCTTGGTGTTGACTGTGGAGTCGAATGACATGTCAGGTGCATTTTTTCTGGTGGCAGGGGCAGGCTATTATCTGTTGACTCCTTCAGCCTTGCGAGCTCCTCCTACATGACGAATGACTAGGAGATTCTGTTGAATTATCTATCACAGCTATTGGACTTGGTAAAGCTACTTGGAACGATGATGACACCGTTAGGCCCTGGCATCTTCAGCAGAAGGTACGCATAGTGTGGCACTGCCATGAATCTAGCGAATGCCACGCGCCCGAGGATGGCGTGGTACTGTGAGGGCCAGTCCACCACCTCAAACTCGAGCTGCTCATGCCTGAAGTTATTGGGGATGCCGAAGATGACATCGAGCCATATTCTTCCCAGGGGATACACTCCTTTCCCGGGGTCGATGCCGTGGAAGGTTGTGTCCGAAGCCTCCAGACTACATAGCGGGATCCGCATAGCTGCGAGTGTGCTGTCGAACATCAGATTGATGTCACTGCCGCCGTCCATGAAGACACGACTCATTTCGAATCCTATGATCTGCGCCTCGAGCACCAGGGCGGAGTACCCGGGCGAGGTATTTGGTGTGGTTGATCCGAATGGTCAAAGGTGATGCACGACTCCGAGTCGCTAAGGTACTCAGGTATGGCAGGCAGAGAGGTGACGGCTAGGTTGACCTGTCGGGTGATCGTATTCTGCACCCTGTTGGATGGATGTCCTTTTTGTATCATAATAGCCCCAAACAATCGTGGGTATGGCTCTGCTCCGTTATTCTGGTCCGGGGTAGCCGCAGGCTGTGCGGGTGCTCCAGGTGGTGGAGGTGGGGCTCCGTGTGCGACGGCTCCTGGGCGGGGGCGAATCCTGGATTCATCGCCTGGTGGCGCATCTGGGCGTACCCTTCATGGAGCTTTTGGAATTCCCTGCAATCTTTGAGCATGTAGCTAGCCTTCTTTTTGCCGTCATGCTTGTCGATGTAGAAGTGGATGGTGCAGGGACCCGATAGGTTGTCGAGTGCAGATGGCTCGTCATCGCGGTTGCGACACTACCATGTTAGTGCTAGCCTTCCGCTGTTGCGATATCCACTGTTGTGGTTTCAATCCTTGCAGCGACCGACATAGCTAGCCAAGACCATATCGACTTCTTCACGCTCATCCGAACATGTTCGATTGACGGCATCCTTTCCCTCAGCCTAGCGATTGGCGATGTCCATCAGATGATCGATGGTTTTGGGCTTGATGCCGCCGTTAAAGGCGTCAATTGCTCTTTCCTCCGAGATGTTCTCGGCGGAATTCTTGATGATGGACCAACGCCTATATGTACGAGCGGATGGACTCGTTGGAGAGTTGACAATAGGTGCATAGCTCCTCGATTGATGCTGGCCTCTTGCTGGTGCCTTTGAAGTTGTGGATGAAGCAGTACACCAGGTCTTCCCAGCTGCGGATGGATCTAGAGGGAAGGTTATTAAGCTAGGATCTGACCGCGCCCATCAGCTACATCTGAGGGCATTGCATGGCTGTGTTTTTGCTCCTGCCATGGAGCTTGACCGACAAGATATGATCGTCCAGCCAGATCTTCGGCTCCTTTATGCCGTCAAACTTTGGGTTGTCTGAAGGGAGCTTGAAGCCTTTAGGCATCCGCGTTTGCCGTATGGCCTTGCTAAAGCACCTGGCGCCGCATAGCTCCGTGTCTTCCTCTTCAGACTTTGTGGAGCACGCATGTTTTACACATGATTTGTCAATCTTGCGCTATGTGAGCTCGTCACAAGCGTCGTAGTTGTAGATCTTTCACCGCGGGCTGCGGCGACGTCGTGGTAGATCATGCTCCTCCTTGTCGGATGAGGGTGTGCGGATTCTGGTGAATTTTACCAAAGACTTTTTGTTTGGCCCCGGGGTCGCCTCTTCGTGTAATGCGGCTCCGACAAGCCCAAGACCTTCATGCAGATTTGTGAATTGCGTACCGGGATCCCCTCCGGTGGTGGGTTTGCCGCCAGGTAGGTGGTGGCTGCCATGACCGCGACATGCGGTGTCTTGGGCAGATGTTGCCCTGCGAGTCCATTAATATGAAGGATAGATCAAGTGCCTTGGTGGCCTCGCGTCGTGTAGCAGGGTCCATGCGCTCCATTCGGCAGCGGTGCTTGTGGACATCGTAGCCTTTTGTGGAGGATCCGCCAGCGGAGGAGAGCATGGCCCATCGCATGCTTGACTCGTCGGCTTACCTCCTGTGCTGTTCGAACTCCTTGTGCTGCTCGACTTGTCGATTATGCTCCTTGATGAGGAGCCAGTGGTAGCCCATCATCATGTCTCAAGAAGCGTTGAGTGGCAGAGGATTGGTACCTCGCACAGCTTCCCGGACTCTTTCCCACTAGGCGTCATTGCGATGGATCTCTTGACGATTGCGATTTCCGCTGTTGGTAGCTTCATGTGCCCCGTTCCCGTTGGGATGGGCCAGTGGTGGGCCGTTTCCTCCGTTCATGGCATTAGGATCCTACGGGTTGGGAGGGGGGCCGAATGTTCGGCTCTGTTGTCAACATAGACATCGATGATGACCGTGCACATGTAGAGATGGGGGAGATCGTTGCTCCCACAACTCTAAGACCCGTAACCGTAGGTTCCTTCCTCCGTAGGAGCGTCGCAGAGGTCGGAGTTGCAGCTGCTGCTGTCATCTGAATCGCTTGTCAGCGATGGTGCGCTCAGGACACCGATCGGCGGTACCCATGGAGCGGGTACGATTGTCTGAGGTACCACCCGCTCTGGGAGGAGGATGGTGACAATCTTGCCTACCTGGAAGCATAGGCCTCCAAGCATCATGCTGACTCCGTCTCCTACGGAATCAAAGTCGCGGAGGGTTACAAGTGAGTGGACGGTGAAGTCGTTGGTGCCCAAGAGGAGGTGGTTCTCCATAGCGGAGGAGTCGAAGATCGCGGTGGATGGGGACATCACGATCGCATGATCAGCATCCCCAGTTCCCACAGACGGTGCCAATTGACGAGGGATCGACTCGTCAATGCCCATTGTTATGGACTTGGGTTTTGGAGAAGGAGGGGAAGGTGGATATTGCGGAACAACTAACAGATTCGCAACACAGGGACACGAGGTTTTCCTAGGTTCATGCCCTCGGAGGGAAAACCCTACTCCTGCTTGTATGTTCTTGATTGATGGCGATGCCGATGATTCAAAGGGTGCGCAGATGCAATCTGGCATGAGGTGTGTTCTACGGTATGATGTGAGAGAGCCTCCTCGGCATGCCCTCATGGCCTTTTATGGGGAGGCCAGGTCTCGAGGTAGGTCGAGTTGGTTACAGATTCGGGTTAACCCCTTTGAATTTCTATCTACATTAGCCGTTTCCTCCAAGAAGTCGAGTTCTCTCCGGGCTTCGGTCATCCGAAGTCTCCTTGGGCATCATGATTGCAGCAGGACCTTCCTGTGGGCCTCTATTGGGCTGGACCAGGTAGGCTAGGCTAACGTTAGGTAACTGTAGGGATATCCATGTCGTCTGTAATCTGGAACCATGCACACATCTCTAGGGACCGGCTTTGGGACTCGACCCGTTTTGGCAGCAACTCATTAGGGCTTGACTCGTGGTCTCAGCGAAAGAAAGGTAAAGGTCGTGTCCAACCACCATCTATCGGCCTTCCAAGGAAGAGGGCTAATCATGTGGCATTAAGAGTCGGTTGGTACGTGCGGGTAAAGTTGTACACCCCTGTAGGGTATTAATCTTTTTGAAAAGCCGTGTTCGCAGTTATGGACGACTTGGGAACGGACATGATGATCATAGAGAACTATAACCTAATCGTAAAACTTGGCAAGTAAAGTATGCTTAATGATGTGTAACACCATCGGATCGGCCCTATGTAAGTTTTAGCGATTCCAGCCAATCCCGCATAGAAACGATTCAAAGGTGCCCACCAGGCACTTGTGTGCGGGTGGAAACGAAGTAATATCATTACACAATAGTCCTTGATGGAACCCATAGAACTTACATATATAACAACGACTCAAAGAGTCAAGAATACAAATACCAATACAAAGATCCAAATCACCTTCAAAACGCTACAACCTCCGAGTACGGATAATAAGCAAATGGGGCTAAGAGCCCTGAACAATAACCAATGGCGTCCATAACCCTGCCCAGGCCACGCCGGAAGGGTAACCCTGCTAATGACGACGATATCAAACCTGCTAAACAAAAGGGTTGTCGGCAAAGGGCTAAGAAAAAAAGAGAGCATTCAGTACTGAGGCTAGTACACAGCAAGACATTCAATTCGGCGGCTCTCTCCTACATAGGTATGGTGGACTAAAGCGGTAGCATATCATGCACTAAACAACATATAGAGCCTCGATAAAACTATCGACTATCAGAGAGAGGTAAGAAGGACCTATGCGGGACCAACTTGATACTAACACCAATCAAATCCATCCTAGTATTTGCCCCCTCGAGACCAAACGAGAATGTCCTGTCAAGGAAACTCACACAGTTGACAGTTTTATTCATTCTTTCCATGGTGGTTATCCAACTTACTAATCATATTAGATACAAGTCAAATTATAACAGTAAACTTTAGTTATAGTTGTCTATGATCGAGAAACTGTACTCCAAGTCGTCCATAACTGTGGTCATCGATTTTCAAAAAGATTTAAACCTGCATGGGTGCACCAAAGTATCCACACGCACTTCGACCCTTTTTGCCAGATCAGGTAGTTACAAGATCATAAAACATACACCCAACGGTATGTCGACGAGGCCTTGGACACGATGTTTTCCCAGACCCAAAGCATGTACATGGGGGCCACCCCACTAAGCTACCCGCAACAAAGTCAGCTAGGTCCGATAAGGACCTAGGGTGTGTGACGACGACTGTAAACGACTAGAAACCCGAAAGTGTGATTGGGCTTATCGATATAGGGAAAATTTGGCATGGGTTTTCTAAATAGTACAGAATAGTAAATGCTCTCCACGAGAAACATTAGTAAATAAAGCAGTAAAGCATGGCATAAGTACATGATAGTAATAATGCGTCAAACTAGGTTGTGGCCCCCAGTATAGTACTTTGAAATCAGGTACTAAATCGATGGGGTGCCCATACACCCTAATCGTGGTTAGCACGCTCGATCTCGGAACAGGTGTCAAGAACTCGGGTCCAAGGTGGATACAAGTGGGCGGTTAAAAATCAAATATTTACTATTACCCACCGGTGCCTCTGCATTAATTATATCTACCACCAACATTTAATTATTAAGTTGTAAATAGAACCATGATCATCTCCACCTTTAAGAATATGCCAACCCCCAACAATGGTGGAACATCGACGACACGAAGCGACACGTAAGCAAACAACTATGACTCGCAAGTCCGACTATCTACCAAACAACAGGTAATAGGAGGTGTCCAAGGCAATATAAAGGCTAAAATAGATATAACAGGTATGAAAAATACTATAATATCGCAACACAATAGCAATAGATCAACATGAAGAAGTAAAGACTATAAATGTAAAAGGGGGAGAATGCTCGCTTGGGAAACATTGTCGAAGGTTAATATGAAGATCGGATCGACACTCGCATCAACTCATCAGCATAATCCGTGAAGAAGCAAAACACTAAAAGAAACACCGGATGCACTATTTAATAGTAAGGTAGAAGATCAGGCATGATGCATGTATGACGCAACATGACAAAGATGAGATACAATTAGAAAATATTAAGTGGAACCGGGGTCCCGACAATTAATTAGGTGGTTCGTGTTGTTTAGATATCCCATAATTTAAATGTTGTCCTAACAAGGAAAAACATGGTGGTTTGCTATATAAATTTAAATGGAGCCAATATAAGAGACTAGAAAAACCCGCATATGGTCTCCATATTTAATTATGAGGTGAATCGGCATAATGCCACCAAACATCCACAATATTTATGCAAGCATGAAAGGTTTGACATGCAACAAGGTATCTTATATTTATCAAAATAGGTTCTCAGAAAAGGGGTCACACTTTGGTGTTCGGCGATCTTGGTTCTATGTGGTTTGGGTTCGGTCTTCGAAGAGGAAGTAGAACGTGTCGGGTTCATTCTTCATCTTCGGGAATGGTCTTGTGGTCCGAGAGGAAGATCTTGGCGCTTAGAGGGGTTCGGGTTCCGTGATGGAGGGCCTTGGGGATCGGGCATCGAATCCCTGAAGGAGGAACGGTCTTCGAATTTGCCTGTTTTCATCAAAGGTGGGACTTGGATTGGCATCGATGTTGTTATGCGGTTCTTCGGGTGCTCGTCTTGGTACATCTCCCCATACCCACCTTGGTACTTGAACCTTGTCACAACAGAGAAGATCTTGGCGATGCGGTCAAATTGTCCGGTCGATGCCTTATTGTCACCACACATCCCTCCTGAATTCACATGCCGACTTCTTTTTAGCTTCTCAAATAGATTTTGGGCCCAGAATCACAGAAGCCCCAAAGAATGAGTCTGATTTTGGCGAGCTTATTTCCACCGAGAATCTAGTTTTGTACATAAGATGAGAATCGTCCGCCGACCTGTTTCTGAGGAGATTCCCGAGCATCTCCCGTCTAGGCCAAAATTTTATCTGTACCTGCCACTATTGTTGATTGTATTTACATCACAATGCCACCATAGTGAATATTGGAGAAGTAAAAAATCGGCATCAGAGACTCCCTTGCTCGCCCGCGTCGTGAGTTCGAGACACGCTCGCTCACCTGTGTTCAGATGATTTAATAACTGCTAGTACTGGTGTTCAAATGGTAGTACTACTAATACTTGCGTTCAAATGGTAGTAGTGCTAACACGTTCCACTTAATGCTAGTACTAGTGTCATTTTTACCTATCTATACTACTTGTATTCAAACGGTTCATGCTAATTTGATTATTACTGCTAATATCTGTGTTCAAATGGGTGCAAGGCAATAGAAAATTACTAAAAGTTTAGTTGCATTAGGAGTTATATTTTAACTGGCATGTACATGATATTTATCACTTGTTTAGATTAAGTACGAAATTTAGAGGCTTTACAGACATTTTATAACTCAACGCATTAAACAAGCCAACTTTCCAAATGCCAAAAAGAATAGAAGGTTGCAGATTCTAGTTGCTTCTCCCTATAATCTTTCAAAAGCTAGCCTGTCTAGAATCACAAGCTCAAAAGAAGCCGGTCCTAGCATCAGCACTGAGACAAGCCAAACCTCAACAACGCTCCCAACAGCACTACACTCTGAATTAGTAGCAGGGAATGGGCCAGGCCAGCTAGCTCGGCCGCAGACAGTAGAACAGGAGCAGGTAGATGCCTTGCTGCTCATGGGAGCTCCAAGCGGTGGGGGTCCGGGCGCAGGTGTCACATCCCAAGATTTTTCAAATCTTGTAATGTGAAAAATAAATAAACAAAATAAATAATGGTTGATTTTTAGGGTGAGAAGAAACTTTTGATTCCAATTGGAAACATCAAAACCTATTTTGATTAAATAAAATCCTAAAGGGATTTAAAAAGATAAAAAAATAATAAAGAGTTTTAATAGTTGGAAACACTATTTTTGAATCTTTTAACAAAAAGATAAGGTTTTTATAAAGCAAAGGTAGAAATATAAATAAGGATTATTTTATAGAGCCAAATTAAATCTTAGCCAAGCTTTTGAAATAAAATATTTCTACTTGAGTGAAGGTTTATTTAAATAAAATAATGAGGATTTATTAATATCCATTTTTATTAAAGTTAAGGTTTTTCCATTTTAAATAAACACTAAAACTTGTTAATTTATTTTAATTAAGATTTCCAAGTGTTTTAGTTTTTCAAATGAAACCTACTGAAAAGATTTTGATATTATTTAGATTTCAAAAAGAGTTTTAAAATAAATTAAAACCTATTTGAATTAAAGAATATGATTATTTATTTAATTATTAATAGATCCTAAAAGAATAAAAGCATTATTTTATTTTTGACTTTGAAATATGTTGATAAACAAAATTTGGTGATGATTTGAATTCAAATGGAGATTTAATAATATTACTAAATCTTATTTAATTAAAACTAGAGCCTATTTTAAATAATTAAAAGTCCCTAAAAAGAATAAATATATTATTCTAAATTTGACTTTGGAATGTGTTATTAATCAGTATATGAATCTACACAAATTTTTGTTGAGGTTTGAATTGATTTTTTGCTTGAATTATTTGTTTGAAAATCAAATCAGAATATTCAATCATAAAAAGGAAAAAGTTTAGTATGAAAAAAAAATGGAAACAAAGCAGCCCAACCCGGCAGACCCAGTCCAGGCCCAGCAGCCCATTTTCCTCTCTCCCCCGAAACGTTATTCTCTCACTCACAAGTTGACCCGCTGAGTCTATGACGCGTGGACCCCATCTCCCCACTCCCTCTCTCGCTGACGCCAGGCCCCACAGCCACCTCACCATCGTCTTCACCCGCCGCTGACCGCGCCCCCCTCCTCTGGCCATTACTGCCGATTGAATGCCGGCATAAATTGGAGTTAACCGCGCCATGTAACGGCCCCGTGATCACGCCTACTTAACCGCCTCTCCCTCCTCTCTGTTTCCCCCTTAGTCCCCCACCCTAGCGCGCCCCCAGGCTGCTCAATTTCTCACTACACCGCCACTGCCTCCGGCGAGCTACACCTCCAATTCCGGCCACTCGCCATCGCCCCTCGCCTTCCACTGCATGCTCACTTGCTCCCCATCTCCTGGCGAACCTCCCCGTAGCGCTAGCTCGCCCCCCGCACGCCCCAGAACCTCGACAACGACAACCACTGCACATCGCCGCCGTCTGCCTCCGCTCCGTCAACCTTTCCCGGTGAGAACAGACTACCCTGAGCTCTCCCGTCGAAGCTCCTATGATCTATGCACTCGCCCGCATCTAACCGCACCGTTTTCTTGCTTTCTGGTGGACTGCAGCCCCGTCCCCGTCGACAAGCAGAAGCTCCTGGCGCCACCCCTACCTCCGGCGAGCGATTGCCGTCACCACCGTGCGCCCCTCGACGAGCTATCACCACATTGAGCTTCAGCGTTACTCCGCGAACCTGGTGAGACACTCCCCTTCCTCCCTCGCTTCCTGCATCGCCAGCACCGCCACCGTCTGACCGTTCCGCCGCCACATGCCGCCGCCAGCGCCGCCCATCTCTGGCAAGCGTGTTGTACACCGTTCGATCACGATCTAGTGGCTAGGAAAGAAACTAATCCGAAGGGGTGCGCTTGCTTCTGAGCCGTGCGATCCCACTTATATCCAATGCTCCACAGCGATCGATCCGAGCGAAGCGGTACCGACCAATCGCAGCACGACGCGTGGCCTGTGTTTGTTTTTAAAACCAGAAACTTGTCTATTAGATGTTCCAATTTGAAAAATTCATAACTTTCAAACCACATGTCCAAATTTTGCAAATTTTATATCAATGAAATCAGCAAGACAAGTAATTTCTGACCGTGCACTTTGTTTAGTAAAATGCTTCTGTTAAATTGATTGTTTTTGCAGAAACTTGTGTATGCATGTTTAGAATATAAAAATTGTTCTAAAATGATTTTTGAGATAAAACCTTTGGCAAATGGTTTGTTTTGAACCTACTGACCATAGAAATCAATTTGTGGTTTCAAAAACATATTTGGTGAAGCAAAATAATAAACTTTTGATTTAAACCATTTCTAGTCAAATAAAAATAATGTTTATTTATTTAAAATGCTTTTGGGAGAAAACCTTTGGGAAATGTTTTGATTTAAACTCTCTGACCCTAAACACCAATTTTTATGAATTGAAAATGTATTTGGTGAACTCCATAAAGATTATTACTTTGCTAAAAGCATTTTCAACCACATAAAATAATGATTTGGTTTGAAATGGTTTATAGGTAGAATCTTTTGCAAATGGTTTTGCCACTTTATAAAATGACCAATAAGTGTTTTACAATGTTTATAACCTATTATAAAACACTTTTGTAAATAAAACAAAGCTTGGCATGCTTGCATGCATTATTTTGTTACTATTATTTTATGTGATGTTGCTTGAATGGTAGATTGAAATATTGCTTGCTTGATTGAATTGTAGTGATTTGAAGAGTGTGAATATTGCAAGATCAAGGAGTGAACTTATATTCTCTACCAACAAGGCAAGTGATGCTTCATACTTTTGTCCCATTATTTTCACTATGCATTAGTGATATTTCTAAGTAGGGCTTGCATGGAATTTTTGCTAAGTATAAACTATGCCATGGGAAATCCTAGTAGATGAAACCTTAGTAGAAATTTCCTAAGTTAAGATTCCTACTACCATCATGCTTACTTTAGCTAGTAGAAAAGAAGGGTGGATTATATTCATGCTATGAAATATTTCTAAGTCTATGACTTGTGTTTTGTTAATAAAACAACTATGTGAATGAATCACCTGGGTGGAATGGTTGTGAATGGGTTATGTTGAGTGGTTACACAGGGCCCATATCTATGGACTACCCTAGTGTATCTCACTTGTGGATGGCCACCCAGGAACAAAGAGATTTGAGATGTCAAATGTTGAGCTTCAAGTGCAGCCACTTGGCATTATGGGCTCTGCCTGGATCATATAGGTTGCAATAACTTAGCCAAATGGACAGTTGGTGGTAGGGGATTGATAGGTTGGAACGCGTCCATTATGGTCTAAGGGAAGGCTTCTGAAAGATCTTGTCTTGGTGAAACCAAGTCTTGTGGGGAAAGTGCACCACCTCTGCAGAGTGAAAAATCTAAGTACTTAGCCATGTCCCTGGTAAAGGACAATTTGAGCATCAAGACATTGAAGCTATCAAGAATCTCCTCATCCCAATTTCTAAGTAAAAACTTGTGGTTGAACAAGGGTTGGAGGATCACCAATTTCTATTGGGAGATGCCTTGGGAATGTTTTTGTCAAGCAAAAACTTAGTGTTTTCAAATGATAAGGAAAATCTATTTTGAGCAATGCAAGCCTAAGCTCCACTTAGCCAAATGCATATAGATGATAGACTCCACTATACTACCATAGTATCACTTGCCAATACAATTCAAATGTGTTGACCCTTGTGGCTGTAACTTATTATGTTGCAGGTTTGTTTGATGTTAGAGAAGTTTATTGATTAGGATTACAAGTCTACAACCAACATGTCTGCCTGTGGCACTTTGAAGATGAAGGACCCCATGCTATTGTTATATTCTACTGCATTGTAATGAGATAACCAAATGAGCTATGTAAGATGTAATAAATTATTTTATTCCTGGTTATAAAGTTGTAATATGACCTTTGTTTCTTGATATTACATCTTAACTGTGGATGCTAGCTATTGATCCAGGGACTAGCATTGTAAACACAGGGATCTCTACCTTATTAAAGGTTGGGAACCTTACAGATGGTATCAGAGCACTGTGTTGCCTGTAGGATTTGTAACCCTAGGATTGGACAAACCCTTAGAAAAAATAGGAGTTGAATTTGTTCCAAAAAAAACTTATTTGCAAACAAATCTTGTAAACTCTTTCCTCAACCATTTTTGGTTTAGATTCTACATCTCTTCTATATCAAACTTGATGGACAAAGCCTACCCCATGGCCAAAGACTTCACCATGTGCAAAGGACTTCATCAACTCTAATGACTTCAACATCTTCAAGTGATTTCAACCTTATTCTCAACAAGGACTTCAACCTTGAATATCACTAAGGACTACAAGTGAGACAAGAAATGCTTCTCAAGACTTGAATACTAAGGAAACACAACTTAGAAGGAATCATCATCACTTTAAAGTTTTGTGACCAAGACACAAGAAATTCCCAAGGAAACCATGATCTCATGCAAGAAGAATCAACCAAGAAGGAGGGAAAGATCTCAAGTGAACCATATAGATGGACCACCATATTAAGTATAGATCAAACACACCAACTTATGTGGTGTAACAAAATATATATATATTTTATTGCTTAAATATGTGCTTGAAACATGTTGTTTGAGTGGAATGTTTGGTTGTGATTGCTTGCACTTTGCTTGTGTGAATTGTGATGTGTGTGA
Organism: Avena sativa; assembly: GCA_916181665.1. NCBI lineage: Eukaryota > Viridiplantae > Streptophyta > Magnoliopsida > Poales > Poaceae > Avena > Avena sativa. Next base: position 148,903,595 of record OV702284.1, read on the forward strand.
TTAGAATTATTCCCTTAGAAATATTTTGCCTATCCTAATCCCAATCCAACCCAAACAGATTACTTCTCCAAGAGACTCCAACATCAAGAAAGGTGACATCAACAACCAAGAGATGCACATGAGAAAACAACTACTATCAAACCAAACCCAGTTGAACCAAGTGACAACTCAGTTTTTAGCCAACAACAATGGATTAGACCCAACCATACAAAAGTTTTTGGAAATTCAATCCCAATTGTTGCAAAGGATGGCCACTCAAATGATCAACATGGGAGACAACCTTTCCCAAAGAATTTGTGACGACAAGGATATCAAGGAAGATATTCTAGAAGGAACTCAAGCTTGCAATATTTGTGGAGACAAGGATCACACTTCCAAAGAGCATGAAGATCAATGCCCCAAATTGTGAAGAGAAACATCCAAATAATCAATGCCCCACATCTCAAGCTACTTGCTTCCTATGTGACAGAAATAACCATGTCCCTATCCATTGCCCCATATATTCCATAGTTCAACAAAGGAAACAAGGTGGAGTGCAACAACAATTTGTAAACCCTCATGAAGGAACAACTTCTGCCAATAAAGATGAAGGAAAAATCAAAACCATGCATCATAAGGACAAATCCAAAGTGATCACAAAGTGTTGCTACTCTTGTGGAGAAGAAGGTCATATCTCTAGTAACTGCCCCAAGAAGAGAGAAAGATTTCCCACCTATGTGGTGAAGTATGAAGAGCATGAACTAGAAGAACTCCTAGCTTTGGAGAGACCCAAAAAGAAGAAGAAGGACATAAGCCAATTGCAATGTTATAATTGCAAAGAAATGGGACACTATGCCAGTGACTGCCCAGAAAAGAAGAAGAACCAAGGAAACAAACAAGAGGCAATGATACTAAAGGAAAAGAAAGATATCAGCCAAGTGATGTGTTTCAATTGCAAAGAACCAGGACATTATGCAAGCAATTGTCCAGAAAAGATGAAGCACAAGATAAAACAAGTATGAAGGATCTCAGCCTTGTCACATGTTTCAAGTGTGGAAACAAAGGACACAATGCAGATGTTTGCGCAGAGAAGTTTCAACAAGATCCCAAGGAAGCCAAGATGTAATCTAGTTGGAAATTTTTTAAGGGTGGTAGTACTCTAGATGCTTTGAGCCAACTTGTAACCCCTAGCCTCCCCCAAATCTCGGGACGAGATTTATTTTAAGGGTGGTAGCCTGTCACATCCCAAGATTTCCAAATCTTGTAATGTGAAAAATAAATAAACAAAATAAATAATGGTTGATTTTTAGGGTGAGAAGAAACTTTTGATTCCAATTGGAAACATCAAAACCTATTTTGATTAAATAAAATCCTAAAGGGATTTAAAAAGATAAACAATTAATAAAGAGTTTTAATAGTTGGAAACACTATTTTTGAATCTTTTAACAAAAATATAAGGTTTTTATAAAGCAAAGGTAGAAATATAAATAAGGATTATTTTATAGAGCCAAATTAAATCTTGGCCAAGCTTTTGAAATAAAATATTTCTACTTGAGTGAAGGTTTATTTAAATAAAATAATGAGGATTTATTAATATCCATTTTTATTAAAGTAAAGGTTTTTCCATTTTAAATAAACACTAAAACTTGTTAATTTATTTTAATTAAGATTTACAAGTGTTTTAGTTTTTCAAATGAAACCTACTGAAAAGATTTTGATATTATTTAGATTTCAAAAAGAGTTTTAAAATAAATTAAAACCTATTTGAATTAAAGAATATGGTTTATTTATTTAATTATTAATAGATCCTAAAAGAATAAAAGCATTATTTTATTTTTGACTTTGAAATATGTTGATAAACAAAATTAAACTTCACCCAAAGTTTGGTGATGATTTGAATTCAAATGGAGATTGAATAATATTACTAAATCTTATTTAATTAAAACTAGAGCCTATTTTAAATAATTAAAAGGCCCTAAAAAGAATAAATATATTATTCTAAATTTGACTTTGGAATGTGTTATTAATCCGTATATGAATCTACACAAATTTTGGTTGAGGTTTGAATTGATTTGTTGCTTGAATTATTTGTTTGAAAATCAAATCAGAATATTCAATCATAAAAAGGAAAAAGTTTAGTATGAAAAAAAATGGAAACAAAGCAGCCCAACCCGGCAGACCCAGTCCAGGCCCAGCAGCCCATTTTTCTCTCTCTCCCGAAACGTTATTCTCTCACTCACAAGTTGACCCGCCGAGTCTATGACGCGTGGACCCCATCTCCCCACTCCCTCTCTCGCTGACGCCAGGCCCCACAGCCACCTCACCATCGTCTTCACCCGCCGCTGACCGTGCCCCCCTCCTCTAGCCATTACTGCTGATTGAACGCCGGCATAAATTGGAGTTAACCGCGCCACGTAACGGCCCCGTGATCATGCCTACTTAACCGCCTCTCCCTCCTCTCTGTTTCCCCCTCAGTCCCCCACCATAGCGCGCCCCCAGGCTGCTCAATTTCTCACTACACTGCCACTGCCTCCGGCGAGCTACACCTCAAATTCCGGCCACTCGCCATCGCCCCTCGCCTTCCATTGCATGCTCACTTGCTCCCCATCTCCTGGCGAACCTTCCTGTAGCGCCAGCTCGCCCCCCGCACGCCCCAGAACCTCGACAACGACAACCACTGCACATCGCCGCCGTCTGCCTCCGCTCCGTCAACCTTTCCCGGTGAGAACAGACTACCCTGAGCTCTCCCGTCGAAGCTCCTATGATCTATGCACTCGCCCGCATCTAACCGCACCGTTTTCTTGCTTTCTGGTGGACTGCAGCCCCGTCCCCATAGACAAGCAGAAGCTCCTGGCGCCACCCTAGCTCCGGCGAGTGATTGCCGTCACCACCGTGCGCCCCTCGACGAGCTATCACCACGTTGAGCTTCAGCGTCACTCCGCGAACCTGGTGAGACACTCCCCTTCCTCCCTCGCTTCCTGCATCGCCAGCACCGCCACCGTTTGACCGTTCCGCCGCCACCTGCCGCCGCCAGCGCCGCCCATCTCTGGCAAGCGTGTTGTACACCGTTCGATCACGATCTAGTGGCTAGGAAAGAAACTAATCCGAAGGGGTGCGCTTGCTTTTGAGCCGTGCGATCCCACTTATATCCAACGCTCCACAGCGATCGATCCGAGCGAAGCGGTACCGACCAATCGCAGCACGACGCGTGGCCTGTGTTTGTTTTTAAAACCAGAAACTTGTCTATTAGATGTTCCAATTTGAAAAATTCATAACTTTCAAACCACACGTCCAAATTTTGCAAATTTTATATCAATGAAATCAGCAAGACAAGTAATTTCTGACCGTGCACTTTGTTTAGTAAAATGCTTCTGTTAAATTGATTGTTTTTGCAGAAACTTGTGTATGCATGTTTAGAATATAAAAATTGTTCTAAAATGATTTTTGAGATAAAACCTTTGGCAAATGGTTTGTTTTGAACCTACTGACCATAGAAATCAATTTGTGGTTTCAAAAACATATTTGGTGAAGCAAAATAATAAACTTTTGATTTAAACCATTTCTAGTCAAATAAAAATAATGTTTATTTATTTAAAATGCTTTTGGGAGAAAACCTTTGGGAAATGTTTTGATTTAAACTCTCTGACCCTAAAAACCAAGTTTTATGAATTGAAAATGTATTTGGTGAACTCCATAAAGATTATTACTTTGCTAAAAGCATTTTCAACCACATAAAATAATGATTTGGTTTGAAAATGGTTTATAGGTAGAATCTTTTGCAAATGGTTTTGCCACTTTATAAAATGACCAATAAGTGTTTTATAATGTTTATAACCTATTATAAAACACTTTTGTAAATAAAACAAAGCTTGGCATGCTTGCATGCATTATTTTGTTACTATTATTTTATGTGATTTTGCTTGAATGGTAGATTGAAATATTGCTTGCTTGATTGAATTGTAGTGATTTGAAGAGTGTGAATATTGCAATATCAAGGAGTGAACTTATATTCTCTACCAACAAGGCAAGTGATGCTTCATACTTTTGTCCCATTATTTTCACTATGCATTAGTGATATTTCTAAGTAGGACTTGCATGGAATTTTTGCTAAGTATAAACTATGCCATGGGAAATCCTAGTAGATGAAACCTTAGTAGAAATTTCCTAAGTTAAGATTCCTACTACCATCATGCTTAGTTTAGCTAGTAGAAAACAAGGGTGGATTATATTCATGCTATGAAATATTTCTAAGTCTATGACTTGTGTTTTGTTTAATAAAACAACTATGTGAATGAATCACCTGGGTGGAATGGTTGTGAATGGGTTATGTTGAGTGGTTACACAGGGCCCATATCTATGGACTACCCTAGTGTATCTCACTTGTGGATGGCCACCCAGGAACAAAGAGATTTGAGATGTCAAATGTTGAGAAGCTTCAAGTGCAGCCACTTGGCATTATGGGCTCTGCCTGGATCATATAGGTTGCAATAACTTAGCCAAATGGACAATTGGTGGTAGGGGATTGATAGGTTGGAACGCGTCCATTCTGGTCTAAGGGAAGGCTTCTGAAAGATCTTGTCTTGGTGAAACCAAGTCTTGTGGGGAAAGTGCACCATCTCTGCAGAGTGAAAAATCTAAGTACTTAGCCATGTCCCTGGTAAAGGACAATTTGAGAATCAAGACATGGAAGCTATCAAGAATCTCCTCATACCAATTTCTAAGTAAAAACTTGTGGTTGAACAAGGGTTGGAGGATCACCAATTTATATTGGGAGATGCCTTGGGAATGTTTTTGTCAAGCAAAAACTTAGTGTTTTCAAATGATAAGGAAAATCTATTTTGAGAAATGCAAGCCTAAGCTCCACTTAGCCAAATGCATATAGATGATAGACTCCACTATACTACCATAGTATCACTTGCCAATACAATTCAAATGTGTTGACCCTTGTGGTTGTAACTTATTATGTTGCAGGTTTGTTTGATGTTAGAGAAGTTTATTGATTAGGATTACAAGTCTACAACCAACATGTCTGCCTGTGGCACTTTGAAGATGAAGGACCCCATGCTATTGTTATATTCTGCTGCATTGTAATGAGATAACCAAATGAGCTATGTAAGATGTAATAAATTATTTTATTCCTGGTTATAAAGTTGTAATATGACCTTTGTTTCTTGATATTACATTACATCTTAACTGTGGATGCTAGCTATTGATCCAGGGACTAGCATTGTAAACACAGGGATCTCTACCTTATTAAAGGTTGGGAACCTTACAACAGGGATGGCGGAGGGTGATGACGGAGGCCAACATGAAGAGGTCGGGCGCCCGAGGAAAGAGCAGCGATAGAGGCGGATGATGGCGGCTCGAAGCAGCGGCGACGCAGGTAGAGAGGCTGCTGATGTTGAAAATATAAGCAATAATCCATATGATTTAATCCAAATAATAGACTGATAAAGCATGATCATACATACGGTACTAAAACCAATCATGCAGATCAACAAAGTAGATGAACTGATTACATCTGTACAAGATAAACCTATAACATCTACGCCAAATGCTAGACCTAGAAACTCTAACAAATCCGAAAGAGAGAGATTGGGATCACATACGATGCAGTTGTGCAGTAGCCGCGACGGTAGCAGCAGCAGAGCTGTCGCCCATGTTGAGGTTGCCGAAGAGGTCGCTGACGTCCGGGAAGAAGTCGTTGTTCGGGAACTCGTCGTCGCACGACGTCATGGTTGCCAGTAGTCGCGCTTGAGTGCTCCCTAAAACCTGATCGCCCCTGACCCATACAGGTTTATGAGAGACTGGGTTCCAGAGGCCTACTGTCCCGATCTGCGACGCACGCCGCATGCTGGGATGGGAAAGAAAAAGACGGTGGCGCAAGGTTCTGGAGGTAGGCGTGTGTGTGTATTGATCACTGACTAGGTTTAGCGCAGACTCTTATATAGTGCAGGTCAGGGAGATCGTGGGACACAACCCATGTTCGAGTCAGTAACAACCCACATCCATAAAAACTGGAAACGGCTGTAATTAACGCGTCCATTAATGACTCATAAATAATTTTCCCAAACAACAAAATAAAGCTCAGCTCGGAGAGATTCCCGCAACCCACAACACACACGCATCGTGACGAGGCGAGGCGAGGCGGGCAGCGTCAGAGGAGGAGTGCACAAGGGCTTCTCTCCTTGTCACACCTTAGTGATTGGTGCAACACTCTACTATATAAGGTGGTCCAACTCCCCTTCCACTAGCAATGTGGGACTAAACTTTAGCACCACTAGCACAGCCATATGCTGCCATGCACAAGTGGGCCAAAGAGAATTTTAGAATTTGTCTAGTGGGCCAACAACCCAAAACTCATCAAATTCCAACAATCCCCCACAAAGTCTCATTGGCACATCATATCACTTTTATTTCAGAACATTGTTTTATATACCGGTGTGTAGTGGAGACTGTTAAGTTGAACTTCCATGTTAAACTTCATGTTACACTAGCCAGCAACTTGAGTAGTGGACTATGCCTTGAACTACAATTTTTCTACGCGCTAGTTTCACACAAAATCTAGACCGGTAGAGGGCTGCCATTGGCTTCCCCGAGGTTTGGAGCTTATGCGTCATACTCCAGGGCCTTTCATGAGTTTATTAAAGAGCATCCAACTCTCACGGACTGCAATGTTTAACAGTCAGACTCATATAGGCGTGTTCCTCAAGAGATGTTCTGCAGGACAACATCTCTGTTTATAAAGGCCACTTGGAACACATTAAGATAAATATCAACCTGCCATGCAGATTAAGAGAGTATTGCATCTTTATGGAGATGTAAATATAATATGGGAATACTCTCCTCTAAGCTGACCAACAGCTTGTCTCCCAACTCTAATTCACGGGATCTCCGATGACATAGAGTGGGTTACCACTGTGATCAACTCATAGTGTGGGTCTCAAACCCATCTCCCTCGATGCATTATCTATCACATTACGTGATAATCCCTTTGTGAAAGGATCTGCCAGATTCTTAGATGTTTGGATATAATCCAATGCAATAACTCCGGAGTTTCTTAGTTTCCTGACAGATTTCAATCTCCTCTTCACATGCCTTGATGACTTCATATTATCCTTAGAACTGTTTACTTTGATGATCATAGTTTGATTATCACAGTTCATCGGGATGGCGGGTATTGGTTTTTCAACAACAGGTAAGATGGTCTGCTTGCAAGACTTCCATTATTGACCTTGTTAAGATGGTCTGCTTGTAAGACTTCTAGGAAACAGCACCACCACCAAGTGTAAACAAATAACCACTTGTGGCCTTAATCTCATCAGCATCAGATATCCAGTTTGAATCACTATAACCCTCAAGTACCCGTGGATACCCAGTATAGTGAATACCATAACTTGTAGTTCCTTTCAAATAGCGCACAAATCTTTCAAGAGCATGCTAATGATCATCTCCAGGATTTGACACAAATCGACTCAGTTTGCTTACAACAAAGGATATGTCAGGTCTTGTGGCGCTGGCTAAATACATGAGAGAGCCAATAATTTGAGAATATCTCAATTGATCTTTAGCAATCCTTCGATTCTTTCGAGTATCACACTCGGATCATAAGGCATTGGAGAAAACTTGCAGTCGAATATCTTTTCCACATAGTGAGACTGAAGCAATGTAATCCCACCATTGTCATCCTTTAGTAGCTTGATGTTTAAGATTACATCAGCCACTCCAAAGTCCTTCATCTCAAAGCAGCGAGATATGAACTCTTTGACCTCCTCAATAACAGCGAGGTTGGTCCCAAATATCAATATGTCATCAACATAGAGCCACATAATAACTCCCTCGCCCCCACCATGGCGATAGTACACACATTTTTCAGCTTCGTTTACAACAAAGCCTTAAGCAGTTAAAGTTATTTCAAAATTCTCGTGCCACTGCATAGGAGCTTGCTTAAGACCATACAAAGACTTCACTAACTTACACACCTTTCCTTCTTGACCATCTACTACAAATCCGTCAGGCTGCTCCATATAAATTTCCTCATCTAGCTCTCCATTTAGAAAAGTTGTCTTAATGTCCATTTGATGAACGAGAAGACCATGTGAGGCAGCCAACGAAAGTAGTACTCTAATAGTGGTAAATTTGGCTACAGGTGAGTAGGTATCGAAGAAGTCTTCATCTTGTTTTTGGGTATAACCCATGGCCACAAGACGTGCCTTGTATTTTTCAGTAGTACCATCAGGTCTAAGCTTTCTCTTGAATATCCACTTATATCCTACAGGTTTGCACCCATAAGTACGATCAGTGACTTCCCAAGTACCATTAGCTAAGATGGAGTCCATCTCGCTTTGGACAACTTCCTTCCAGTAGTCAGCATCTTGAGATGCCCATGCTTCTGAAATAGAAGTGGGAGTATCACCCACAAGGTACACAATGAAATCATCACCAAAAGACTTTGCAGTCCTTTGTCTCTTGCTCCTTTTGGGAGATTCATTATCGTCCTCCACAGGGTTATCAGAGTGTTCTATCGGCATAGTGGGTTCAGGAATTATAGAAAATTCCTGATTAGACAAACTAGTCATCCCCTGATTTGATGAGCTAGACATACCTTTCATAGGAAAGATGTCCTAAAAAAGTCGCATCATTCGACTCCATAATTGTACCAACATGCATGTCGGATACCTCAGATTTTACTATCAAAAATCTATAGACAATGCTATAAAAAGCATATCCCAAAAAAACACAATCAATAGTTTTTGGTCCAAGCTTTCGCTTCTTGGGTATTGGAATATTGACTTTCGCCAAAAAAAACCCAAATTCGTAAGGAAGAGAGTTTAAGCCTTTCTTTTCCCATTCCTCAAATGGAGTCATGGTTTTATCCTTTATAGGAACATGGTTTAGGACATGACACGCAGTCATTAGCGCCTCCCCCCACCATTCCTTGGAAAGACCAGATGTATCTAACATGGCGTTAACCAAATCAGTTAGAGTGCGGTTCTTTATTTTGGCCACCCCATTTGACTGAGGTGAGTAGGGAGGCGTCCTCTCATGTATAATACCATGTTCCATACAGAATAAATCAAATTCATTTGAAAAGTACTCTCCACCATGATCCGACCTTAGCCGCTTGATTTTAAGATCAAGTTAGTTTTCTGCTTCAGCTTTATAGAAATTGAAGTAGTTCAAAGCTTCATCTTTAGATTTCAGAAGATAAACATAGCAGTATCTAGTGGAGTCATCAATCAACGTCATAAAGTGTCTTTTTTCCACCTTTTTCAACACACCATTCATCTCAAAAAGATCTAAATGTATAAGTTCTAGCGGTGCTAAGTTTCTCGGTTCCATAGCCGTATGAGACTTACGGGGGTTGCTTTGCTTGCACACAAACTTGGCAGTTAGAACCTTTGACGGTGGTATGTGTTGTAACTAAACTCATATTGGCTAGCCACGTCATACAACCAAAGTTAATTTGATAGAGTCGTGAATGCCAAACATTGGACTCATTATCATTGCAAACATGATTAATAACTTTAGTACATGAGTCTGACAAAGACAAGCGGAACAAACCTCCACACTCATAACCCTTTCAAAAAAATTGTACATACTTAAAAATTACAACTTTATTAGACTCAAAAACCAACTTAAAACCATCTCGACATAAAAGCGATCCGCTGACGAGATTCTTATTGATGGAGGGAACGTACTGCACATTCTTCAGCTATACGGTCTTCCCTGAAGTAAACTTCAGATTTACCGTACCAACACCATGAACAGAAGCATGTGAGCCGTTTACCATTAGCACGGAAGAAGTCCTTGAGACCTGATAAGTGGAAAGCATGGAAATATCAGAACATACATGTGTATTAGCACCCATTTCTATCCACCAATTAGGAGAATGACATACTTAAATGATAGTAGGTAAAATACCGTACCCAACGTCCTTCATCTTAGTATCTCTAATAAAAACATTAGCGGCCTTGCCGCTATTCCCATGTTGACGCTTGTCAAAGCGATTAGGACAGCTAGGAGCCCAATGATCAGGATCACCACAGACGTGGCAAGAGCCTTTCCTCTTATCATTTTTATTCTTGAAGTTGGTTGAGTGTGTGGCTTTGTTCTTGCCATCAAACTTCCCCTTTCCTTCAGTTTTGTTGTTATTCTTGAACTTGTGGGATTGGAAGTTTTTCCTCTGCACCAAATTGGCAGTAGAACCTCCCTCAAATCCTCGAGCAATTTGTCCTTTGCTCTCGCCCCCTCTTCCACATGAAGAGACCCAATGAGATCCGTAACGAAAAACTCTTGTCTCTTATGTTTCAGAGAAGTAGCAAAGTTCCTCCACGAGGGAGGAAGCTTGGCAATAATGCCACCGGCCACAAATTTGTCCGATAAGGAACACTTGAACTGCTCAAGTTCTTTGGCAAGTGATTATATCTCATGAGCTTGCTCAATGATGGAGCGCTCATCAACCATCTCGTAGTCATAGAATTGCTCCATGACATACAATTTAGTGCCAGCGTATGAGACCCTAAACTTGACCTCGAGTGCTTCCCACACGTCCTTCCCATTATCAAATGACATATACGGGTCAACAGTGTTGTCCCCAAGAACACTGAACAAAGCCGCCATAAACATGGTATCGGCTTTTTTAAAGGTTGCTTCCTACTCAGCAAAAAGATCTCGTTCAGGCTTGCCAAGAGTGGCGCTATAGCAGTTTAGGTTTTCAAACGAGAGAACTGCTGTGTTGTGCCATCTCTTATAGTGCATGCCATCAAAAGGAGGCGGCCTAGTAGCCGCGACTACACCAGTAGAATTCAATTGCCTATAAACAGGTTTTTGGATTGTTGAAAATATAAGAAATAATCCATATGATTTAATCCAAATAATAAACTAATAAAGCATGATCATACAGACGGTACTAAAACCAATCATGCAGATCAATAAAGTAGATGAACAGATTACATCTATACAAGATAAACCTATCACATCTACGCCAAACTCTAGACCTAGAAACTCTAGCAAAATCCGAAAGAGAGAGATTGGGATCACATACGATGCAGTTGCGGCAGTAGCCACGGAGGTAGCAGTCGTAGAGCTGTCGCCCATGTTGAGGTTGCCGAAGAGGTCGCTGACTTCCGGGAAGAAGTCGTCGTTCGGGAACTCGTCGTCGGACGACGTCGTGGTTGCCAGTAGTCGCGCTTGAGCGCTCCCCAAAAACCTGATCGCCCCTCACCCGTACAGGTTCACGAGAGGCGGGGTTCCGGAGGCCTACTGTCCTTATCTGTGGTGCATGCCGCAAGCTGGGATGGGGAATACAAAGACGGTGGCGCAAGGTTCTGTAGGTAGGCGCGTTTTTGGATTGATCACCGACTAGGTTTAGAGCAGACACTTATATAGTGCAGGCCAGGGAGATCGTGGGACATAGCCCACGTCCGAGTTGGTAACATCCCACGTCCATAAAAACTGGAAACGGCTGTAATTAGCACTTCTATTAATGACTCATAAATAATTTTTCCAAACAGCAAAATAAAGCTTGGCTCGGCCAGATTCTCGCAACCTGTGGCACGCGCGCGTCGTGACGAGGCGAGGCATGGCGAGGCGAGGCAGGCAACATAGGAGGAGGAGTACGCGGGGGCTTCTCTCCTTGTCATACCTTAGTGAGTGGTGCAACACTCTACTATATAAGGTGGTTCAACTCCCCTTCCACTAGCAATGTGGGACTAACTTTAGCACCACTAGGGCAGCATTCTGCCATGCACAAGTGGGCCAAAGAGAATTTCAGAATTTGTCTAATGGGCAACAACCCAAAAGTCATCAAATTCCAACAGCTGAGGCGAGCTTGCGAGGCGGCGGCAGAGGAGCTCGGGCAGGCAAGATCGACGGTGGAGAGGAAGGTGCAGCAGGGGCTCAAGCGGCGGCTGCGGAAGAAGGCGGGGCCTCGCTGGTGATGCGGGAGCCGGGGAGGGCGACGCAGGACGCCTTGGAGGTGGAGACAAAGGCAACCGGCAGCGTCCGGCCCTGCAGCTGGTGGCAGTTTCAGATGACGAGGTGGCGTCCGACGGGGTGCACCCCAGAGAGGAGAGGCCGGGTAATATGGCGACGATGAACGGAGGCCAGAGAGGCAGCACAACTCGGGAGAGGGAGAGGGAGGCGCGCGGAGAGGAGGTCAGAGAGGGGGGCAGCGGCGGTGCGCTTGTAGAGGAAGACAAGGGATGCAGTGTACTGGGAAAGAGGAAGGTGGCAGCAGGGATTGAGGGAGGTGTGTCCGCCATTGATTGGAGAGAGAGAGGAGCGTGAGGGAGAGACGAGGGTGTCGTGTGTGGGGAGTGGTGAGTCAGGGCCACTGGTGGGTGGGGCCGAGCACGAGCAGTGCGGCGAGGGGGAAAATCGGGGAATGAGTGGGGTGGTCGGGTGCATTGGCGGCTTGCGTGAGTTTGCGACGCGGGTGGGGCCATGAGCGAGGAGTGCGGGGTTGACCGCGGTGGGGCTAGGCTCGGGGATGGGTGGCGGCTGCGGAAGGCATGGGATTGGGACCAGCCGGAATTAGGGTTTGGATGTAGCCAGCTAGGCTTGTGGATTTGGCTGGCTGCCTTTCAAAATAATATAAATTTTATATTTATGATTTTTGTTTTATTTAAAAGGTCTTTGGTAAATAATTTTAGATAAAATAAAAGTTTTTTTATAAATAGATTTTAGACAAAACAACATATGCGGAAGAAGTCGTGGTTTATATTTGAAATAAAGAGGGGGTATTTAGAAAACAAAGATAGACTTTTAGAAAATAGTTTAGGCAAATAATACATGCATATAGACATGGCAATGCTTAATTGCAATGTGGCATGATGACATGATCATGTGGCCATGATGATGTACAAAATAAAAAAATCACTCAATTTTCTAGTAATGGTTTTACCCGGGGTGCTATAGGATGCTTCCACAGGGTTCGAGGGGGTGACCCTAGTCGGTGTAGGTTTAGTTGATAAATATTCGGTGGATATCAAAAGATGATGAAATCTAGTGATATCATATTCTTATCACTTTTTAAAAGGTTCTATTTAGTCTACCTTCTTATGCAAAGTAACACCAGCCATAAGTCTTGCGAGTACATCCTGTACTCAGCCTTGATTTTTTGATACTTTTGCTGTAGAGTAAGGGTGATCATAGAAGAAGAGTTTTGTTATGGCATCGATATCGACAAGTAGCTTGGGGTTCCTAGTCGGCAGTCTAGGATCTATGAAATGAGACATCATCGTTATGCTTTAGGCCTCTAGGCCATTTGTTAAGTTTGCTATACTTAATAGCATAATTTGTATTCTGTTGTTTCATGTTTGTGGTCAGAGACCTCTTCTTGTAATATTCTGGTTCTTTGCTCAGTTATGAGTTTGTTGTAATAATGTTTGTGTTGTAGGGTCACTGTTGTGCTACCGATTCTCTCTCTGTATTCTTCTGAGATCTAGTTAGGCTTACATCAGACGAAGTTCTAGGATTTGTCTAGCCTGATCCCGGGGGTGTCACACCCTAGTCCATCCATGATTGGCTTGCACGGCCGGACTTTAGCATGCCTCGCGATAGGGCGGAAGGCTCCCTTTTGATGGGCGCCTTGCCGGGTCGACCTAGAGGCCTCTAGAGGGGGGAGTCCGTCAGGGATCCCACCCTTAGGATGGTCTGAGCCGGGGATATTTTGGTAGTACGAAGGAGGCGCCCCGACGTGCCATTCGTAGGGAGACAACAAGACCAACAGTGGCATTGGATGACTCCCCGACACGGTCCCGAGGCTAGGGTCTTGGTCAAAAACAAGGCTGGAGGGGCCCTAGCTGATAGGACGGACGACCTCAACAGCAGCAGGCCTTACCCTTTGACGTTTTGGTCCAAGATAGGCAGTGGACAACGTCGGATGAGGAAAAATGGTGCTAAAGAAGCTCACTTTACAGCAGGATGGAGTAGACCCGGCGACAAAGCCTCGCTCTCTGGAAAGTAGTCTTGTAGACCGGGATCTCTAGGAGCGGCATTATGCTAGCCCTTCCCACCCAAGAATTGGGGGAAGAGGCCTAGCTCCCTTCTCCTACCTTAGGACGGGTCGATCCTAGAGATCTAATACCCAAGACAATCATCACCATTGTACCCACGCGAAGCACGCGCGCAATACAACAAAGCAGGAGTAGGGGCTTTACCTCCTCACGAGGGTCCCAAACCTGGGTAAAAAACCCGTGTCAACTCTCTGTCGTGATCTTGCTCCACCATGATACGTACAAAACGTATCTACTTTCCCGAACACTTTTGCTATTGTTTCTCATATAATTTGTGTGATTTGGATATAACTAACACGGATTGACGCTATTTTCAGCAGAATTGCCTTGGTGTCTTGTTTTTGTGCAGAAAATCAACCTTTAGGAAAAATCCTAGAAAATATGCGGAATATCCTATTTTCCCAGAAGACTCATGGAGCCAGAAGACGGAGAGGAGGAGAGGCCTGAGAGGCCAACACCACCCCCTGGTGCAGGCCATGCCTGGCCGCGCTAGGGCATGGTGTGGCCGCCTCGGACTCCCCCTCGACCTCTACTTTTGCCTACATATACCCTCAGACCTAAAAACACCAGGGGGTTCAACATTTTTCCAGATAAAGTTCCGCTGCGCCTCAACCACCAGAAACCGCGTTTCGGAACCAGAAACTCCGTTCTGGCATCCTGCCGGGACAGGGAATTGGAGGAGATCATTTCCATCATCATCACCAACGCCTCTCCATCAACCATCCATGATTACCTCATCCATGAGTGAGTAATCCCCCATAGTAGGCTATGGGGATGCTAGGGATTGGATGAGATCTATCATGTAATTGCATAAGATTTTTAGGGCAAGGTGCCTAGTATCTATTGTTAGTGGTTTTTGACATTGTTGTAACTTGTTATACTTAATGCTTGTCACTAGGGCCCGATTGCCATGATATCAGATCTGAACATGTTATTGATTCATGATGATATTAATGTTTATGATCTTACATGCATGTTGTATACAAATATCGTTTTCCGGAACCCGAGGCCCCGAAGTGACAGAAATCAGGATAACCAGAGGGGATGGCTATGATGTGAGGATCATGTGTGTCCATGGAGTGTTAATGCTTTGCTCCGGTTCTCTATTAAAAGGAGCACCTTAATTTCCAGTAGATTCCCTTGAGGCCCCGCTGCAACGGGCTGACAGGACAGAAGATGTTGTGCAAGTTCTCACTGAGAGCACGTATGACTATATAAGGAACACATATCTATGATTACTACTTTGATGCTTTATCTTATTTATCTACAAATGCCCTTGTCTTGATTATTACATGAATGGTCTTGTCCATGCAACGCCCGTCCATCCATCCCTATGCCTACCATAATTTAAATCCTACTATTTATTACAATAGTTACTACTGTCCTTATTTTACTACTGTTATTACTTTTCTATTGCTACTACAAAAATGTTGCTACTGATAAACTATTGCGAGCAAGACTATTTCCAGGTGTAGCTGAATTGACAACTCATTTGTTAAGGCTTATAAATATTATTTGGCTCCCCTTGTGTCGAATCAATAAATTTGGTCTTTAATTCCCTCGAAGACTGTTGCGATCCCCTATACTTGTGGGTCATCAAGACTATTTTCTAGCGCCGTTGCCGGGGAGCATAACTTTATTTATAAAGTTCACTTGGGATTATTATTGTTCGCTGCTATCCGTTCATCATGGGTAAAACTCGTGATGGAAAAGTTCCTATATTGCCATCCACTACAAGAAGAGGTACATTTCTGAACACCTCTGTTGCTCTTGATTCACCATCTGTGATGAATAAGCTCCTTACACCACCACCACATACACATGTTACACATACTGCTAATTCTGCTAAATCTGAATTGCTTCTGATACTCATGATGTTACTTCTACTATGCTTGATGAGAGTGGTTCATTAGGTCCTTTCCTAGATGCTACAATTGCTAGAACTATAATTGGAAACACTGAAACTCCTAATGAACATATTGCTACAGCTCTTAGTTCACCTGAGACTAGAGAGAGCTATGATATTAATGATGGTTATATTGAAAATGACTAATGAATTTACTGAAGGGTGTCAAAACACTCATGGTGCAAGTGCTATTAAAATTCTTCTTGATAGACGCACTATTAGACCTAAAATGTCTCCTGATGCTTAGTTTGCCACATCTCCCATAAACATTAAAGATAAGGATTATGATTTTTCTCTTGATTTATCTTACATAACCGTTGTTGAGAAAGAACCTTTTTGTGGAACTGAAAATGAAAGTGTTGTGTCACATATGACTGAGCTCTCTACTATGAGTGGCTTATTTTCTGGTGATATTAAGAAACACACCTACTTTGTTGCTAAATTTTTCCCTTTTTCATTGAAAGGAGAAGCTAAAGCTTGGTTTAATAATTTACCTCCTGGATCTATTGATAGTCCTAATTGCTTTATTAATACTTTCTTTCAGAAATATTTCCCTCCTAGTGCTCAATAGGCCATTTTGTAGGAACTTTTTGAATTTAAATAGGGAAAAGAGGAGAAATTGCCTAAGTCTTGGGCAAGGTTTTGTGCTTTAATTCAAGCACAGCCTGGTTGTCCAATACCTAAAAATGAGCTTCTTGATATATACTGTAATGGACTAACTGATGAATCTAGGACATACCTGAATAGTTGTGCTAGTTGCATTTTCAGGAAAAGGACTCCCACTAAAGCTAAGGAATTAATGGATAAAATAAGCAATAATTATGATGATTGGACTACACCTGAGCCAACTACATCTGAGCCAACTGAGCTTGAGCCAACCCCAACACCAACACCAAATAAGAGGGGAGTGATTCAATTAAATGATGAGGTGATGAAGGAAGCTAAGAAATGTCTTAAGGAGAAGGATATTAAATCTAAAGATGTGAAGAATTTACCTCCTATAGAAGAATTATGTAAGCCAATGTCCCACTCATCCACTATTGAGGTACACTCTCTCCAACAGTTTGATGAATGTGATATTCCTTCTAAACCTCCTGATCAATGCTTAGAAGAATTTGATATTATGTTGTTAAGCAAGATAATTTTAATAAGAGAGTGCAAATCATTTAATGGAAAACTCTAGAGCTATTAATGAGTTGCATGATATTGTGGAAAGAACCTCCAATGATGTTAAAATGCTTGTTAAACATTTCCAAATGGTTCAAACGCAAATTGATCAGCTTACTAAGGTACAAAAAGACTTGCTAGTTAATGCTTATAGAGAAAAACATGCTTATGAAATTAGAACTAGAAGTGGTGTTTCCACCCAGGACCCCTTATATCCTTAGGGACATCCTAAAAGAATTGAGCAAGATTTCCAACAAGCTAGAAATAGTGGTACTTATTCTAAAAGAAAGAAAAAGAAACATAAAACAGTTGTGGAATCTTCTGAACCTGCTATAGATCCTAATATTATATCTGTCTCTAATGCTGAAACTGAAAGTGGCAATGATAAAAATGATGATCCTGATAAGGAAGAAATTGAAGAAGAACCTGAAAGGCACACTAAGAGTACTAAGTACAATAAGGAAGATTTTGTTGCTAATAAACATGGTAGTGAAAGAGAGCTTTGGGTGCAAAAACTAATGCCTTTTCCTGATAAGAAACTCAAGTCAAAGGAAGAAGAACACTATAATAAGTTTTGTGAGTGGATGAAACCTTTTTTTTTTGCAAATTCCTTTGACTGATGCTATTAAATTGCCTCCTTACTCAAAGTATATGAAGGATATTGTCTCTAATAAAAGGAAGATTCCTAATGAGGAAATTTCCACTTTGCTTGGTAATTATTCCTTCAATGCTAAGGTTCCAAAGAAACTTGGAGACCCGGGGATTCCAACTATTCCTTGTACTATTAACAATAATTATGTTAGAACTGCTTTGTGTGATTTGGGAGCAGGAGTTAGTGTTATGCATTTTCTCTCTACAAGAGACTTCAACTGGAAAAATTGATACCAACTGATATACCTTTGTAAATGGATGATAAATCTACTACTATTCCTGTTGGTATATGTGAGGATGTTCCTGTTCAAGTGGCTCACAATTGTTTGATATTAACTGACTTTGTTGTGCTTGAGATGCCTAAAGATGATAATATGTCTATTATTCTTGGGAGACCTTTTCTTAATACTGCAGGTGCTGTCATTAATTGTAATCAAGGAAAAGTAACTTCTAATGTTAATGACAAGGAGAATACTATCTATTTCCCCAAGAAGATTGTTAAGAGTTATGGCCTAAATTCAATTGAAATTATTGAAGGCATCAAAGTTGGAGAAATATATTGTGTCATACTATAAGAAAATTATGAAACTATTATGATTGGGACTATTGCTATCAAGGCCGCGGTAACATAATCATTTAGTGAAATGCAAAGTTTTACTTCATATAAAATTGTTTTGATAATAATACCTGATCAACCTTGTTAACAAAGGGATTTTAATGAACAAAACAATGTTTTCACCATGATTATCCTTGCTTACTTTTATTTTCTCTATCCCAATCTTTGCTCTTCACCTTGTTCATCTTTGTGTTTCTAGTTGCTTGCATATTAGAGTGTCTTAGAACTTCTATAGTTTTAGTTTAGATCTTCTTTTGCATCATTCCAAAATCATCTTTCTGCGAGAAAATCATTTATCCCTGAAAATTGGTCAAAATAAATTTTCTCGAAAAATTCCAGAAAAATCATATTAGACGTCAAAAAATGGGTAGAGAGGCACCTGGAGTGACCCAGGGCCCCCCACTAGGCAGGCACACCACCTGGTGGCGCAACCACACCAGGGGCGCGCCTAGCCATGGTGTGGGCCACCCTTGGCCCTCCACTTATTCTCCCTCCTAACACTTCTCTCTCTCTCTCTCTCTCTCTCTCTCTCTCTCTCTCTCTCTCTCTCTCTCTCTCTCTCTCTCTCTCTCTCTCTCTCTCTCTCTCTCTCTCTCTCTCTCTCCTGAGAAAACACCATTTCATTGCTCAAACCCGTGTTCTTGCTGTTCTTGTTCGCCATTTTTGATCTCCTTGCTCAGCCCACCTTTTCTGCTGAGATTTGGAGCATTTCTTCTCCGGTATGTGACTCCTCCGCTTTTCCAAGTAGATTTGTGTTTAGTGGATTATATCTTGAGTATTTTGCTACTGTAGGTGATAGGTTTTGGGATCTTGCATGCTTGCTCTTTTCTTAGATAAATTGTTTTGATGCATGTTTATCCCTCTTGCAAGTTCCCATAGTAGTTCCTTTCATTGTGTAATCACTTTGCATTTTCTTCTTGTTATGCATGTCTAAATATATTTTCGAGAAGTGTTTGAGAGAGACACACCCAGGAGGTCAAGGCCCTCAAGATCTGCTTCTCAATTTAGGCCATCATATAATGAAGATCTTATTGCGCTGCGCTTTGGCAATGAGGGAGATGATGGAGATGCGCACCCATCTACCTTCCTTTGTTTTGCCTTTTTGCAAGTTGCATGGATCCTTGATGACTTCTTACTTCTTGTTCATAGGGTGTGCCTAACCACTTACATGCATCATGAGAGTGAGCAATATGCTTTGCTCACCAAAACTTTTGTTGAAAGTTTCACTTTCACTAACACCCGTTATAGGTCAACTGTTTCATTCAAAATCTATATTATGCCTATTACCATGCCATTGGAAAGATTTTATAGCATTATAGGCATTAACATGACTAGGACAGTAAAGAAGATCCAAGGCCGACCCACTGATTTGTTGGAGCTCTACCAAGGTGTAACAAATGATGATGACCGCACAGCCCAGCGCGGGAAGATAAGAAACATTCAACTCCTATCTCTCAGATATTTTGCTTACTATCTTGCCACTAGACTTCTTCGTAGGGAGAACACTAGCAATATTTCCAACTATCATTTATCTTTTCTTGCTACTGCACTTAATAATTAAACCAAGTATAACCTTGGTTCTCTCATTGCTCGCCGCCTAGCTGCTAGAGGACCCATTTATGGGGGAATTATTTCTGCACGCATGGTTGGTGCCTTGGACCTTTCTGTTGATCCTAATGATACAGTGCTGGCCCCACAATGACTTGATCTTTTTACTATGAAAGCATATCACTTTGTTACTGCTAACTCTAGTGCAGAGAGTTTAGTTTACAGGATGATGTTTACTGACGGGGATGAGAGGGAAATTTCCTTGCCACAGTCTAATTTGTTCAGTATTTGCAGGAGTACTTGGTCGCACTCCAAGAAGGAGATGGACGATCAGCTCCGCTTGCTTGGTTTCCATGGGTAGCACCAGGGGGATGTGCCCTCTTATGATTACTCCGCGCACTATGACGGGGCGTCCTCGAGTTCATATCAGGATGAAGACACCTCTTCGTCATATTATGGAGGCGCCCCTTCTTGGCCAGCTTGGGATTGATCTCCATTTAGGCCAAAAGCCTAAGCTTGGGGGGAGGTATACCAACATCACACTCATCTACATATCATGTTCTGTCAGTACTTTGCATATCCATATTTCGCTTTCTTTTTAGTTTTTGCTCTTGTTTTGTTTCTGCTTTCCAAAACACAAAAAGACCAAAAATATTTCCGTTGTTTCTCTTTGTTTGCTTCTTTAGCTTTTAGCTTTATTTTTCTTTTGCCTTCGTTTCTTGCATAAAAAAACCGAAAACCCAAAAATATTTGTTGTTCTTCTCTGGTTTTGTAAAGTTCGTTGTAGGGTTCAGCAGTCCTTAGTGACTCCTTTGGAGTTTGGTTTTATCTTATTATTCAAGCCACACAAGTGAAATGCAATAACGACGATCTATGACAACTCGAGGTGTGGTAAGAGGCTGGTATGAACTCTATTTGTTTTCATTTTTGTACATATACTCATCATTGTGGGCACGATTAGTCTGTTTATGTAAGGTGCATGTTATTTAATGGATGCTTAGTAGTTCTTGCTCTCTTATGATTAGTTCCAACTTTCTAATAGTTTGTAGCACGTCATATAAATGTTTTCTTGCATTGTTCTATTCATAACTTGGTATGACATTGTAGTATCCTCCTCTGAATGTTTTATTTGAATCGGCTCTCACGAACTTGATGGCACACTTTATTTTCTTGCACTTAATAAACCTGAACCATTGTGACTGTCTATGTAGTTATATGCTTGCAAATTATAAGTTGGGAGTTAGCAGAACCATGTTTTCATGGGGAACGCTTTCAATATTGCACTTATTCTATTTAGTTGATATCATGTTCTTTTGTTTATGGATCCTGGTGGTGTGAAATAAAAGGGGAACTTGTAAGTCCATGGATTTTGTATATGTGTTAAAGAAACGCCTGGGCGGATAGCCTAAGCCATGCCTAATCATGGTGGAAACTTGCAACATAACCATAATGAGCATTCTGTGAAGCATCCTCAATAAAAACCTATGCAAATAGCAAATAAAAAGATCACCGAGATGATCATTGTATGTTGCCTTGTCATTTTGATATGGGCTAGCTCCCATATCATGGGGCAAGGGGTGCCCCGATGGCGGTTCTCTATGATACACATATACTTACAATGATAAGAACTTGCTTGTGACTAAAGTTGAGGAGCATGAGGTTCGGTACTCGTACGCAAGGGGCATGAGATTTTCAACTTATGATGTGTCTAGCATATAACTCATATTTGACCTCACTTTAAACTTAACTTTTTAAAGATTCTTATGATAGGAGCAATGAGAGCTCAAAGATAATGAGTACCATACTTTCAACATTTGGAAGCCTTTCAAACTTGTCAAATCTTTTCTTTCACTTTTATATCGAGTCACCATTTATTCTATGAGCACCTTCTCAAGAGCATAGCTGCCATTCTTAGTGTAATATGCTTGTCCTAGAACATTATTATTTGTGGCATAACTTTGATGCTTGTATCTTTGATATTCTTATTTCTAGTCTTCACTTGAACTTCAGAGGTGCCTTGGCATTTATGTTTTGCTCCAAAAAGAAAGGCAATAGAGATACCACTTTATCATATCTTCTTATGAGCATTATAATCTTGCATATGCTTATGTGCCATGTTGCTTATTATTATTATGTTGGAATCTCTTCATAGCTTGCATAACTATTGGGTAGACTTAGTTGCATACTCCTTGTTATGAATTGACTAAGTATTTGACTATATGCTGAGAATATATACATCTTATGAGGAAAATGTGTTCGTGAAAATTTCTTTTATCAAACTCAGTTTTCAACTGAATTGCTTGAGGACAAGCAATAAGCTAAGCTTGGGGGGAGTTGATACGTACAAAATGTATCTACTTTTCCGAACACGTTTGCTATTGTTTCTCCTCTAATTTGTGCGATTTGGATATAACTAACACGGACTGACGCTGTTTTCAGCAAAAATTCCTTGGTGTCTCGTTTTTGTGCAGAAAATCAACTTTCAGGAAAAATCCCAGAAAATATGTCAAAAATCCTATTTTCCTAGAAGAATCACGGAGCCCGAAGACGGAGGGAAGGAGAGGCCTCAGGGGCCCACACCACCCCCTGGCACGGGCCAGGCCTGGCCACGCCAGGGCATGGTGTGGCCACCTCGGACTCCCCCTCGACCTCTCCTTTCGCCTACATATACCCTCTGATCTAAAAACACTGGGGGGTTCGACATTTTTCCAGATAGAGTTCCGTTGCGCCGCCACCACCAGAAACCGCGATTCAGAACCAGAAACTCCGTTCTAGCACCCTGCCAGGACGAGGAATTGGAGGAGATCATCGCCATCATCATCACCAACGCATCTCCATCAACCATGCATGATTCCCCCATCCATGAGTGAGTAATCCCACACAGTAGGCTATGTCGATGGTAGGGATTGGATGAGATCTATCATGTAATTGCATAAGATTGTTAGGGCAAGGTGCCTAGTATCTACTGTTAGTGCTTTTTGACATTGTTGCAACTTGTTATGCTTAATGCTTGTCACTAGGGCCCGAGTGCCATGATCTCAGATCTGAACATGTTATTGATTCATGATGATATTATTGTTTATGATCTTACCTGCAAGTTGTATACACATATCGTTGTCCGGAACCCGAGGCCCGAAGTGACAGAAATCGGGATAACCGGAGGGGATGGCTATGATGTGATGATCACGTGTGTTCATGGAGTGTTAATACTTTGCTTCGGTGCTCTATTAAAAGGAGCACCTTAATTGCTAGTAGATTCCCTTGAGGCCCCGCTGCAACGGACTGGCTGGACAAAAGATGTGCAAGTTCTCATTGCGAGCACGTATGACTATATAAGGAACAGATGCCTATGATTACTTAGTACTTGGATGCTCTATATTATTTATCTGTAAATGCCCTTATCTTGATTATTACATGAATGGTCTTGTCCATGCAACGCCCGTCGATCCATCCCTATGCCTACCGCACTTTAAATCCTGCTGTTTACTACAATTGTTACTATTGTCCTTATTTTAATAATGCTGTTACTTTGCTATTGCTACTGAGAAACTATTGCGAGCAAGACTATTTACATGTGAAGCTGAATTGACAACTCGATTGTTAGGGCTTATAAATATTATTTGGCTCCCCTTGTGTTGAATCAATAAATTAGGTCTTTATTTCCCTCGAAGACTGTTGCGATCCCCTATACTTGTGGGTCAACACACCACCCCCACCGTCATTGAGACTCCTTGGGAACGCGTGTTCATCCCCCTCTCGAACCAAGGGCTCCTTGGACCCTAATTTTCTTTGTGGGACAAATATCCGACAACCGGGTTTATGTGTTACTGCTATCTCTATTTATATATGAGTATCGCTACAATTTTTGCATATTTTTCACCTCCCTCATCGTGCACATTCTTTACCCAACAGCATCCACCTCTCTATCACATCAGCGTAATCTCTGGTGAGTCCGCAACCATCCAGATAGTTGTTTAGGTGATTGCTATTTGATGTAATAGATATATATGTCACATTAGGAAGCTGGGCTTACCATGGATGTAGCCATGGAATTAGTTATAAGGTCCAATAAAAATAGGGAAGTATATGCTACCAAGCAGAGACTTATAAGGATGGGAAGCTTGGCCCCTGGCTTTATTTCACCGAGCGGTCCTCTGTTGAACAATGTAGAGGTAATTTGCTGCATATCATGTATAAAAAAATTGTTTTTCGTTGGTGTCTTGCATTGCTGAGTTTTTTAAATTATATTTTCAGTTAAGGGGAACACACCTAGTCCTCGGCATTAGATTAATGCACATATCCTTCTTTGCATTGCAAAGTTGATGTGTTCTTTCCTAAAATTTACTGGTTTTGCTGCATTTCATTTAGTATCATGCACGTGTCCCACCCGTGTAGGAGGCATTGCATGAAGACATGCCTTAATCATGTTTATCGAGTGGCAAGTGTTTTGATGTATGTAGTTGCTTTGCCAGCATTTCAGTAACCTATGGTTTGTCCCCAAAAACATTTTTTTTGATAAATGGCTCTTTATTACTTAAAATGTCCCCTAAAATATATTGATCATTTTTTGCGTCATGATTTGCAGAATCGAAGTCATTCTGATCTCTTGCCACTTACTAAGGACAAGACTGCTCATGTGCCAGCTAAGAAGGCAAACCCTGAAGTACAACCCTTCTCATGTCGGTTCTGTTTCCCATGTTTGGGCAATATGCCTCTAATTTCTTTGCCATTTTTGGTACCACTGTGGAGCTTGCACGATGTGTGCAGCTAAATTTGGATTATTTTTTTAAACTTGAATTTGGTTTAATTTTGGATTTGTTATCTGTAGTTTCCACTTATTCATATCGCTCATGGCATAATGGTTCTGGTCACTACAAGGATTCCACAATTGTTCGTCTCCGAGAAAAATACAAAGCTCATAGACACATGATTTCATGCCTTTAAGAGAAAGAAAAACACCAAGAGGAATGGATTAGGCACCTGAAAAAAGAAGTGGCACATCCACTAAGCGGATAGCTGATTTGACTTAGGATAAATGTAACACCCTCGCCTGATAAGGCTGAGTTCATGTGTATAGTGTCAATCCCTGAATTGGTTCAATGGCACACATAGTACAAATGAATATCAAATATAACTGTGCATCATAAATACAACGAATATGATCCAGAATTTACATTATATTACAGTGGAAAGCATTACAAGGTAGATCTCCATCCTTCAAATGTGCCATAGGCGAACAATTGTTGAGTGGAGTCTCGCGACCTATGAACGATCACTCAGAAACGATATCACCTGCAACATGAAACGTTGTAGCCACGAATGGTCAATACATTGAATGTATGACAAGTAGGCTAAAGTGGTTAACAACAGACCTAACAACTACATGATTACTTGGCTAGGTGGAGTTTAGGCTCATTTTCATAAAGCAATAGTTTTATCATATCTTCTATAACAAAGTAGTTTTCCAATACGATAAATAGGACACTCTGGTTCACTACTAGGTGCTCCTACCCAATTAAGTTCACCAAACAAGTTTTAAGTAAGTTATAAATTGGGATGAGTGAGAAATATGTCATGGCATCAATATCAGGTCGCTCAAATTATCCATAACTATGGACACGGCTAAGTACTTAGTTTAGACACCCTGCTGAGGTTTGTACAATTTACCCATGTGACCTAGCCAACCCAGCTTGTATCATCACACTCATATTGTGTTATGATAGGGAGAAGTCCAAGAATATACCATTTGGGAAGAGCTTTCCAAACCCATCCACGCACCATATCAACCTAGACTATTCTATATCTCTGGCCATGTAGGGTTCGAGTCCCCATAATCTACTAAGTCCAGCCAGCCACTCTTTTCTTACTGGCACATGATTGCACACATAAGCTACCAAACAAAGAAACCAATCCTTTCTCAGTGTTCTTGGGGCATTCCCCACAATAAATCTTCACTTTGGTGACACTCAAACCATTCCGTCCAGGTGGTTCATTAGCATTATGTTGTTTTAGTTTGAGCAAAACATATACACTACCATAGCATGGTGTAATACCATCCCCATCTTAAATATGAAGGCTAAGAAATCTACCAATACGATGGCTCATAAACAAGGATAACTAGGGATTAATATGGGATATAGCATAGCATATTCACATCCATTCCTACACATGCAATTCTACAAAAACATCTACAATGCATAGGAAAATAGTAGGACATTTATGACCAAGATAGCACCACTTGCCTTTGATGTAGATGTAGTCAATTAGATAATTCTCACAATTATAATGGATTCATTCATAATAACCACAATACTTGCAATCATAGTAGTTGCAATCACAGTAATTGCACTCCTAGCAATCTAACGTTTGAAACAAAGCACAACAACACTATTTAGAACATTGCAATCATGCAACAATGCAACAATACAATAAAACAATGATGAACAAATGCATGCATGATGATTTAATAGGTCACTCTTGTTGTATTAGTGTTATGAAGATTATTAGATCATATGATGTATATGGAAAGTCATTTAATGCATTAAAGCATTTATTATTAAAGCTATATGGATTTAATATGGTTTATATCACTTTAATTTAACTACTGATGTTTCTGTCGTATTAAATTATGAACTAAATGTTAATGGATAGGTAATGCAATTTATAACCAGTATCAATTTGAATCACCTAAAAAGGAGTTATAGATATTTTCTTATGATCAAAACACTATTACAGTGGGTTTATAGATTTCTGAATGCATTTCTATTATAACAATACCAAATAATTTCGCACGCAATTTCTTTGGATAGATAGTTTATGAACAAACCAGTAGCAATTGGTTTCACTAATTTTGGAGTTCTGGATACTTTTCTGTGATTTAAATACTAGTTAGAAGGGTTTAATTCATATAAAATATTTACTTTGAAAAATATTATATCTAATGCCATATTAATGTTCTACATGAACCAAGGATTCCATGACATATTATTTGTATTTTTATGATCTATAAATAATTTATTACGATTTATTTACTTAAAAAGGACATTTAATCATTTAAATAACTATAGTAAATATATACTATAAAAGTTATACCTAACAACATATTAATATTCTTCATACTTTTCGGAATCCATAGACATAAAATTTGCTAAATTTAGAGCCGTAGATTAATTTTTATGAATTTTACAGGATCAATATATTTTCTATCTTTTATTCATTTTCTGATAATATAGGAGAATATTTCTGGAATATTCCTCTTATGTGGCATTGACCAGTCAGTGGTCGCCCGTCTAGTCAACACATGATCTGGAGTGTCGGTTGATGATCTGACGGTGGAAGTTGATCTTCACGGGACTCACCGATGGATGTTGTGGACGGCGGCGGGAGGGTCGGACGGTGATGGTGGAGGCGTTTACCATGATCGCTGGCGATGTAGGAGGGATCCACGAGGTGCGTCACAGTATGGAAGGTTCGATGGAGTCCTTGGAGTCGTCGATTTCTTCCTGTGGCAGTATTGAGGCACGACTGGAGAGATCGGGTGGCTGCAGTGCTCTGGCAAGCTCCGATGGGATCTCCCGGACGTCCTGGTGCACGGATGGAGGGAAACAAGGTCAAAGAGAGGAGGTCGAGTGGCGGGAAGAGAAAGGATATGATAATAGGGGTAGGGGACAACAGAATCGACGGATTGAAGCTTGGCCGAGCGGCAGTAATGGTGGCAGCGGTTCGAGATTGGATCGATCTGCATTTTGGCAGCCTGGTGGCTAATTAGATGGGATTGATTAGATGCAGGGTGTCGGTGGTATTCATGGGACAGGAGATCTAGAGAGGGGGCAAGAAATCCGGGCAAATTCTGTGAGATTTTTCCGTGGCAGTTCTTCTCTATGTCAAGCATGGTTTGATGAATGGGATGACGGGGCGGGGCCCTCCTGGCGGTGAGAGAGGAAAACAAAATAGAGGAGGAGTAGCTGCCGTGGGGTGGGCTTACTGCGCGCTGCTGGTGTGCATCAAAGAAGGGGAGGACTGGCTCGTGTGCGGGCGCTGGATAGCGACGGGTAGGTCGGGCTAGGCCTAGCCGGTTTGTTGGTTAGGATTAGTTTTTTTTTCATTTTCTTCTCTGTTTTCTTTTAAATTTTTAGTTTTAGGGCTCCAAATTAGTCCATTCAAATTTTCTAAAAATCTATAAAATCACCATGATCGTTTTAAAATATTAACGATATTAGTTATGTACATTTATAATTTACCAACCAATAAATATTTTGTTCGTCCAATAGGGCATTACTATTATTTCTTATAATAAACATAACTTTTGCATTATTGCACCAAAAAGGACTCAATTAATTTTCTATGGTTTTCTAAAGTGATATATGAAAATATACACCATTTATGAATTCTATTGCTTAATTGTTACTATGGACAAAGCCATATCTCAATGGTTGTACTTAGAATGGGGAAATCCCATTTAAGGTTTTTAGAGTATTCTTTTTGGACAACAGAATTATCTCCTTGGGGTGTAATGCAATGATCTTATGCAGGCAACACGATTTTGAATTTTTGAAATCTTGCACACCAATTGTACAATCTAGAACTAATCCATGCCTATTTGTCTATGTGGCTACTTAGGTCATAATAAAGGAATATAAGGTTTTGAATTCAAGATTGAGAGGATTATCAATTCAAAAAGTTTCTTTTCTTTGAGAATTTTCAACAAAGTCAAACAATCATTCAAATTTATTTTATTTATTTCACATTCCAAAATTAGGAGAATTTTGGGATGTGACAGACGACCACCCTTAAAAGGAATCTCGTCCCGATATTGGAGAAGGCTAGACATAAAGATGGGTTAAGGATCCG
Organism: Avena sativa; assembly: GCA_916181665.1. NCBI lineage: Eukaryota > Viridiplantae > Streptophyta > Magnoliopsida > Poales > Poaceae > Avena > Avena sativa. Next base: position 148,932,333 of record OV702284.1, read on the forward strand.
CTAGGACGCTACCACCCTTAAAAGAAAATTGCCTAGGTCACCTCTTGAGGATTCACTTGGATTCAAATTGATTCTCCTTTAGACATTTATTGGCACAATGTCTCTTGCACATTCTGAACTTCATGATTGATGGTCTCTGAGAAGGCACTTCTTAAACTAGCGAAACTCTTATGGTGGGAAAATAGGGAATGTTTGATTCACGATGCCCATTAATAATGGTTGGGATCCAACCCTTACTTTATGCTCCTACGCTTAGCAATGGATTCTTTTATAAAGGCATAAAATCATACCATTCTAAGGTCTAGGCTCAACGCTGTCTCTCTTCTAGGGTTCAAAAAGGCACTCAAGAGTCACAAAACCAACAATACAAGAGCGAATAATAAGAGTAGTAGAAATGGTGATCAATTCATCCTGCACCCAAATCATTACCCTGCATGAGGATAGGTGAATCACGCAACTTATCACTCGGGCATCCTCACTCCCTTGTAGATTGTTTCCATGGGAATGAACAAATGCTCAGTGTAGACTCTCATGTATCCAATCTACAAAGCTACTAGAAAAAAACTAAACTACCAAAGCTTCATAACATTCAGGTTGCGTAATCTACTACATAACATCGTTTGCAACACTTTATACTTCCACATCCTTCAATTGCATTAGATGAACTATCCTTCTTCGTTGGTGCATTATGTTGTAAAACTTTCAATTAATCCTTCTCCATATCTTCAACACATCATTCTAACTATATGGGTTTAGATAGGAAAGAATAGTTCCTTAGGGAAAGAAACTACTAAGAAAGTAATTCTATCCATGCAAACAAGCTCATACAACAACAATCATACAAACATTCAACCACAAGAAACCAACACACAAGCAAGCACACATATAAAATTGTTCCCGAAGTTTAATATTAGTGGCATATAATCCACAAAATACTTCAAAAACGTTGGGAACAAAACTAAGGTAAAACAGAGCAACATATAAGTAATAAACAAATTCTGTCAAAACAATACAACTTGTTTCACGAATTTTTCTGACTGACTTAAACTCATCAGGAATTTTAGCCAATTTTTGTGCTTGTAGTACAGGTAATTACGCTTCAGATCCTCTTTTTACAGATTTTTTTGAGTTACCAATAAAATATGTAAGATCTCATAGTACTATAGGTTAGGCAGAAAACTGCAGTAGTAAACTCATGAATTTTAATCAAATCACACCATTAAAATAATTTTAAAACCTTACAAAAATTCCAGAACATTTAGAGTTTCAAAACAATAGATCATAAACAAGGCATCACACAATATGGCTCAATACAACCAATCAAGAAACTAATATTGTCATACCACATAATTTGGTAAGATCAATATGCTAACACGATAGCGATGATCTCCTAAAGAGATAAAATATGATGGTCCTGATCCAACCAAACTTGGTGAGATATTCATTTATGTCATATTATTTGTTCTTTTATTTATCTAACTCTCATATAGGTATCAAAAGAATGGACAACTACAAATTTTAAACAAGAAGAGGTTATAGAAAAGATAGATAAGGAATATAAGAATTCTAATAAATATAAAATATGATAGTTATCCTAATAGAGGTATTCTATTTCTAATCCATTTATAAGGTCACGATCCTATAGTAAACACATAGCTCTAATACCATCCTATAACACCCTCGCCTGATAAGGCTGATTTCATGCCAATCCCGAGATCGGTTCACTGGCACAAACAGTACAGATAAATACCAAATATAACTCTGCATCATAAATAAAATGAATATGATCCAGAATTTATATTATATTACAGCAGAAAGCATTACAAGGTAGATCTCCATCCTTCAAATGTGCCACAAGCGAACAATTATTGAGTGAAGTCTCGCGACCTAAGAACGATCACTCAAAAATGATATAACCTGCAGCATGAAACGTTGCAGCCAAAATGGTTAATACATTGAATATATGGCAAGTAGGCTAAAGTGGTTAACAACAGACCTAACAACTACATGCTTATTTGGCTAGGTGGAGTTTAGGCTCATTTGCATAAAGAAATAGTTTTATCCTATCTTTTGTAACAAAGTAGTTTGCCAATATGATAAATAGGACACTCTAGTTCACTCCCAGGTGCTCCTACCCAATTAAGTTCACCCAACAAGTTTTAAGTAATTGAGAAATTGGGATGAGTGATAAGTATGTCATAGCATCAATATCAGGTCGCTCAAATTGTCCATAACCGGGAACACGGCTAAGTATTTAGTTTAGACACCCTGTAGGGGTTTGTACACTTTACCCATGTGACCTGGCCAACCTAGCTCGTACCATCACACTAATATTGTGTTATGATAGGGAGAAGTCCAAGAAGATACCATCCGGGAAGAGCTTCCCAAACTCATCCATGCACCGTATCAACCTACACTATTCTATATCTTTGACTACGTAGGGTTCGAGTCGCCACAACCTACTAAGTCCATCCAACCACTCATTTCTTACCAGCACATGGTTGCCCACGTAAGCTACCAAATAAAGAAACCAATACTTTCTCAGTGTCCTCGGCGGCATTCCCCACCATAAATGTTCACTCTGATGACACTCAAACCATTCCGCCCAGGTGGTTCATTAACATTATGTTGTTTTAGTTTGAGAAAAACATATACACTACCATAGCATGGTGTAATCCCATCCCCGTCTTGAATAGCATGGCTAAGAAATCTACCAATACGATGGCTCATAAACAAGGATAAATAGGGAGTAATATGGGATATAGCATAGCATATTCACATCAATTCCTACACATGCAATTCTACAAAAACATCTACAATGCATAGGAAAATAGTAGGACATTTAAGACCAAGATAGCACCACTTGCCTTTGATGTAGATGTAGTCGATTAGATAATCCTCACAATTATAATGGCTTCATTCATAATAACCACAATAATTGCAATCATAGTAGTTGCAATCACAGTAATTGCACTCCTCGCAATCTAACATTTGAAACAAAGCACAACAACACTATTCAGAACATTGCAATCATGCAACAATGCAACAATACAATTAAACAATGATGAACAAATGCATGCATGGCGATTTAATAGGTCACTCTTGTTGTATTAGTCTTATAAACATTATTAGATCACATGATGTATGTGGAAAGTCATTTAATGCATTAAAGCATTTATTATTAAAGCTATATGGATTTAATATGGTTTATTTCACTTTAATTGAACTATTGATGTTTCTTTTGTATTAAATTGTGAACTAAATGTTAATGGATAGGTTCAATTTATAACCAGTATCAATTTGAATCACCTAAAAAGGAGTTATAGATATTTTCTTATGATCAAAACACTATTACAGTGGTTTATAGATTTCTGCATGCATTTCTATTTTAACTGTGCCAAATAATTTGGCACGCAATTTCTTTGGATAGATAGTTTATGAACAAACCAGTAGCAATTGGTTTCACTAATTTTGGAGTTCTGGATAATTTTCTGTGATTTAAATACTAGTTAGAAGGGTTTAAATCATATAAAATATTTACTTCGACAAAAACTATATCTAATGCGAGATTAATGTTATACATGAACCAAGGATTCCATGTACATATTAATTGTATTTTTATGATCTATAAATAATTTATTACGATTTATTTACTACAAAAAGGCCATTAAATAATTTAAATAACTATAGTAAATATATACCGTAAAAGTTGTACCTAATAGCATATTAATTTTATTCATACTTTTCAAAATCCATAGACATAAAATTTGCTAAATTTGGAGCTGTAGATTAATATCTATGAATTTTACAAGATCAATACATTTTTTGTCTTTTATTCATTTTCTGATAATACGGGAGAATATTCCCAAAATATTCTTCTTACGTGGCGTTGACCATTCAGTGGTCACCCATCTAGTCAACACACGATCTGGAGCATCGGTTGATGATCTGACGGTGGAGGTTGATCTTCAAGGGGCTCACCGATGGACGTCGTGGACGTCGGTGGGCAGGTCTGACGGTGACGGTGGAGGCGGTTTCGGTGATCGCTGCTGATGTAGGAGGGGTCCACGAGGTGCGTCTGAAAAGGGTACAGATGCCTCCTAGAGGGGGGGGGGTGAATAGGCGGTTGAAAACTTTTACGAGATGGGCTTAACAAAGGTGGAATAAAACTAGTGTTTACTTTGACAATCACAAAACCTATATAAACTACGGCTCACCTATGTGCACCAACAACTTATGCTAAGCAAAACAAGCAACTATGTGATAGATAGATATAAGAATTCAAACACGAAGGCTATCACAAAGTAAAGTGCATAAGTAAAAAGCTCGGGTATAGAGATAACCGAGGCACGCGGAGACGATGATTTATTACCGAGTTCCTCCCATAAAGAGAGTACGTCTCGTTGGAGGGGTGGGCGATACTATGACCACCACACCACAAAAGGGCTCACCGTATTCTCTTGTGAACCTCGCCACAAGAGGCCTAGTTCACTTCTTCACTATCGGTGCACTTGTCGGTGGCAATCCGTAACCTCTCACAAAGCTTGGGGCACTTCTCCACAACTCAATTGGAGGTTCCCAATAAACAAGCTCGGGGAAAGCTCCACAACTTAATTGGAGGCCCCAAGTAATCCACAAACCTACAAAACAACTAAATCGTCTAGGGTTTCAAGAACCCAAGAGTAAAGCTTCTCACCTTTCACCCAATCGAATCCTCAACAAGAACTCAAACCGATGCGCCAAATGCAATGCCAAGAACACAAGAAGTGGTCAAGTCCTTCTCTCCAAAATTCCACCAAAGCTACAAAAGCTAGTGGGAGAATAAGAGAGGAAGAACACAAGAGGAAATCTACAAAATAAACCCCAAAATCTAGATCCCAATATGTTCCCCTCACATAGAGGAGAGATGGAATGATGGAGTTGTAGATCTAGATCTCCCTTTCAAATCCCCCAAAAAGATTCAAGAAATATGGGAGGGATTGAGAGTATTTGCAAGCTCTTGAAGGTCAAAACAATGGAGGAGAGAAAGAATGCAAGCAACTAGCCTAAGGAGGAAGAAGGGGTCTATTTATACCCCTACCCAATGAAATATGACCGTTTGGGACCTTCCAGGCCGGATAATCTGCCCCTCCCCCGGATATTCCGGGTTCCTCGGGCCAAAAAATGGCTAAGGACTTCACGACGCGACCCTCTGTATAGGGGGTGGATATTTGGGGCGGATAATCCGCCCCCATTACTGGGAGCCACGCCTCAAAGTACTTAGCCATTTTCCAAAAATTGGGCCGGATAATTCGCCCCCATGGCCGGATAATCCGCCCCCCTGAAAACTGGCAGGAACATCAAAACTGAAACCATCATAACTTTTTCATTCGAACTCCAATTTTGTTGATCTTGGTCTCGTTTCGAAGATAGTAACGAGCTCTACAAGATAATGCAGGGAACAATCATAGTACAGCAAGGGAGGATAGAACCAAATGATGAAAGGTTTAACCTATCTATAAAAGACAAACCGGTAAAACCTCCAATATCGAAAACACAATAGAGAATGCATATGAAATCCGTTTTCGATGAAATTAAGCTTGTCATAAAGATTGACACAATATCTAAATCCTCTCATGGATAAGAACCAAATAATAACCAAGAAATATGATGCCAAGTATGCAAAGGTTTGAGCTCTCACCGAGGGATATGATCAAGTTACTCACTTGAGAGCCCCTCTTGATAGTACGGTTATCTATCCTATAAACAGTCTCTCCAACTAACACCATGAGACCAGTTAGAAAGAAACCCTATCAGGATCACACCTTTTCCTTGTGTATATTCCACTTGATCTTGATGATGACAATCTTCTACACCTCAAGATCAAACCCTTCCTTGAATGCACTAGCTATCTTGGTGAATACTTGGAATTTGCTTCCCCATAATCCACTATGGAAGAGCCTCTCTTTTAGGAATATCTTGAAATATCCATGATCACCATAAGGATGGCAAGATACACTTGAGATCATCTTATTATTCAAGACACACTTGCATAGGATCAAATTCTACTTGACCAATCTCCAAATCATTCCTTGAAACCTTGATTAACACTTGATCTTCTTCACTTTATTCTTATTCCAACCTTGAAGCCACCATATGGTTCAAGCATTCTCTATGGACAAATACTACAAGTAAAACTCAATGCAAACATAAGTCCATAAAACATTGTCATTAATTACCAAAACGACACATGGGGGCATAGATGTTCTTTCAATCTTGCGAGACCCTGGCGCATGGCTTAATAGGATTGATAGGAAACCCATGCCAACAAGTTGCAACTTCTTTTCTGGAAGCTCATTCGAAAAGAACTCTAAGGTTAAGCGTGCTTGACTTAGAGAAATTCTAGGATGGGTGACCGACTGGGAAGTGGGTACCGGGTGCGCATGAGTGAGGACAAAGTGCGCAGAAAAGACTAGTGTTGGTCTGTGGGGTTAGTCTAGAGATCCTATTGAGCTGCTAGAAGTGACAGCCGTCGGTCCGGAGTGACCGGGGGTGTTACAGAGTGGTATCAGAGCTCAGCAGTTGCGATACCCCACTGGTCCAGCTTGTAGGATAACCTAGCTAACGGACGTTGTAGAGTGTCAAAACTATTTTGAAAAATCAGTTTGATAGATCTAATTAGGTCTGCTTTTACTTCTTACCCCTATGCTATCCTCCTCTTATCTTGATGTGTTTTTAATCTGCACTCTTATCTTTTCTTCGAGTCCAGGATTTCTCGTGGTTGGGTTTCCGTCGTACCTTTAGGGTTTCGCTTCCATCCTCTTGTAACGGTGCTTCAACATCTGACATTCATGCTATTAGATGAATCTTTCGTCTGTTGTACCTTTTAGTGGACCGAAAATTCACAATTTTTTCTTTCTATCCTCCGGTGTTTTCCGATACGACGAAGTCATATACATCTAATCTAATGAGAATATCCATCCCTCCTTTGTTTCCAAACATCGCTTGTCGAGATCTTTAGTCGGAATTCTGAGAGCTGGATGCATACTTCCCCTATTCATGTGTAGAGTAATGCTTTGGGTGCGCGATGGACTGATCACCATCCGACTACTCTTATCATTCGCTCTTGTACATTGAACGGTGAATCTATGTAATTATACTCCTTCCGTAGAAGTTAGAGGTGGCCTTATCTTTTGATACCTTTACCTACGTCCTTTATTCTCCGGAGTGTTCTCTCAACGAACGTGAGCATTTCCCTTTGTTGGTGGTGTCGCCGACTTCAAGGTAGAACAAGAATCCTTGTTAGTGGTGTGGCGAGGATCTACGTGAATCTAGAAGATTCAGACTGTCGGCTTTCTTCCCCGTAACATGAGGCGGATCTTAAGGGCGAGATCCATTGTTAGTGGTGTTGAATTGTAGCACCCCGGGTAAACCCTAATTATAATATCGCTATTATTACTATTATGTGCATCATCATGACATCATCATGCATACCTTTGCCTAAAAACATTTTGCTAAAAGCCCTATTTTGTTTTCTATATTAATACTGTCCTTTTTGTTTCAAATCAAAAAATACCCGATCGATCCGGATCTGTTATTTGTCTAACAACTATTTAAAAAAGTATTTTTTAAACTAAATCAAATAAATAAATATTTTGTACCGGGGAGGCCGCCACCGGCCAGGACCAGAGGGCCCAGCTGGCAGCAGCCTACTACCCGGCAGATAACTCTAAATATCTAGATCCTAAAAACCCTAATTCCCCTAGCCTACCTACTCCCCCCTCCACTCAGCCGCTATCCCGCTGCCACCACACACGCACCCAAGTCCCACACCGACCGAGCCGTACAAGCGCACACGCACACACACACACGCTCCCAGACTGAAAACCACCCAGCGTTGCCCTCTCCCTGGACCCACCCCGCCTCACAATCCCCGCATGCTCCTCCCGCTTCCCCCACCTCGATCTATCCGCCCCACATGGGAACCCCGTCCCCGGCCCCAATGCCCTCGTAGGCCCTCCCTCGACCCAAGCCCCGCACGCCAGGAGCCCGCCGCCCTCCTTCTCGTGGTTAGGGCGCCGTCGTCCGACTCCCACGGGACCTTTCCCCGTCGTCTCACCTTCTCTGTCGAGCTCCCTCCGCCGCCAGCGCCTTCCTCCGCTTCCCTGCGAGCCCCGCTCCGATGGCCGTCCTCTCCGCTATAAGGCCTCGCCACCCGCGAGCACCTCTGGCCGCCTTTCTTCGAGCCGCCACCGCCCTGTGCCACCTCTCTCCAGCCTCGCCATCTGCTCTCCATGGCCGCGTCCTTGGAGCGCCGCCTTCGGCCGGCCTTTTCCCTTCTCGGCCACGACCTCCTCTGCACCGACGCCGTCGTGTCACCGCGCCCTCCTCCCTGTGCTCGCCCGAGTAGAACCTCGCCGGAGTCCCGTCGCCAACCGACCCGTGCAAGCCACCACCTGCGCTTCTCGAGCCGGTCCGAGGTCGCCTTCTGCCACCTCTCAAGCCCCACCTTCCGGCCACAGCGCCGTGGCCGCCCCTACGTCTCCTCCGTGCGCCCATCATCGTCCCGCTCCGCCTTGACCAAGTCTGGCCCGTCGACGTCCCGACCGCCCTCACCGCAGGACGCCGCTGTCTCTGGCCAGTGCTCCACGAGCGCGTTGGTCCGCCTCTGCTACGCCTATTGTCCAAGTTCATCGTCGGCTGGTTCCTTTGATGTAGTCCTGTTGAGATAGTGGTGGTAATGTTGGTATGTTGGTTCGGGCAGTTGCAGATCCCTGAGGCAATGTATATGTTATGTGCTTCCTCCGCCCGAGCCAAGACCGTCGACGTGGAACCCTGAACCCGGATCAACAAGGAGCGTCGAACTCTCCCTCCTGGAACTCGAAGACCGAACCCTCGACACGCCTATCTCGCATTCCCGGACGCCATGACCTCCTTCATGAAACCCGAAGGCCGTTGCTCTGAAGACCGATCCCGGAGTCCGAAGCCGAACCCAAACCCCTGAACACCAAGATCGTCGACCCCTATGTGTGACCCTAAGCCCCTATTTTTATAAATGATATATCTTGTTGCATATAAATTGTCATGCTCGCATCATATCATGTGGTTTGGGGGCATTATGCCGGTTCACCTCATAATTAAATATGGAGGCCATATGCGGGCTTTTCTAGTATAATATTGGCCCCATTTAAATTTGTGTAGCGAACCGGTGACATATTTTGCATTGTTATTACAGCATTTAAATTGCAGGGTATCTAAACGAATTAAACCATATAAATCATTGTCGGGACTTCGGTTTTGCTTAATATTGCCTAATTGCATCGCACCTTTTCCATGTCATACATCATACATGCATCATGCCCGGTTTTCTGCCATAGTAATAAATAGTGCATCCGGTATTTCTTCTAGCGATTTGCTTCTTCACGGATTAGGCCGATGAGTGGATGCGACTGACGCCCGTTCTTCGGATGAACCTTCGGCAATGTTTTCAGGCGAGCATTCTCCCCCTTCCTACCTATTTTACATTTCTAGCCTTTATTTCCTCCTATTGATCTATTGCTATCTGTGTTGCGATGCTCTAGTTTTCGTACCCGTGATATCCCTTGCAACCTCTATATTGCCATGGACACATCCTATTGCCTGTTGATTGATAGACAGTTGGCCTTGCGAGTCATAGTTGCTTGCTCAGGTGTTGCTTCGCGTTGTCGACGTTCCATCGTTGTTGGGTGGTTGACACATGCTTAATGGTGGAGAGGATCAAGACTTTAATTATTGTTTAATAACTAAAATTGAAAGTAGGTAAATAATGTAGAGGCACTGGTGGGTAATAGAAAATATTTGGTTTTTAATCGCTCACTGGTGTCCCGTAGGACCCCGAGTTCTTGACACCTGTTCCGAGATCGAGCGCGCTAACCACAGGTGGGGTGTGTGGGCACCCCCATCGATTAGTACCCGATTTCAAAGTACTGTACCGGGGGCCACAAAGTAGTTTGGGGCTTTATTAGTATCCTATACTTATGCCATGATTATGCCATGCTTTACTGCTTTATTTACTATTGCGCGTGGATCGCCTGTACTGTTTTGGAACCCCATGCCACGTTTTCGCTGTATCGACAAGCCCAGTCACACTTTCGGGTTCCCAGTCGTTTACAGCCGTCGTCACAAACCTCTGGGACCGTCTCGGATACCGGCCGACTTCGTTACGGGTAGCTTAGTGGGGTGGCCCCATGTGCTTGCTTTGGGTCTGGGAAACATCGTGTCCGAAACCCCGTCAACATACCGTTGGGTGTATGTTTTGTGATCTTGTACCTACCTGATCTGACAACAAGGGTGTAGGTGCGTGTGGAAACTTTGGTGCACCGCTGCAGGGTTAAATCTTTTCGAGAAGCTGTGTCCGCGGTTATGGACGACTTGGAGCACAGTTCTCGATCATAGACAACTATAACTAAAGTTTACTGTTATAATTTGACTTTTATATGATATGACTAGTAAGTTGGATAACCACCATGGAAAGAATGAATAAAATTTCCAACCGGGCGAGTTTCCTCGCTTGACTTCCTCGTTTGGTCTCGAGGGGGAAATACCAGGATGGGTATGATTGGTGGTAGTAACAGGTTGGTTCCGAATAGGCCTTTCTCATCTCTCTCTGATAGCCGACAAATGCATTGAGTCTCTATAGGTTGTTTAGCGCATGCTTTGCTGCCGCTTCAGTCCACCATACCTATGTAGGCGAGGACCGCCGAATTCTAGTCTCGCCATGTACTGGCCTCAGTACTGACCGCTCTTTTTTTCCTTTGCCCTTTGCCGGCACCCCTTTTGTTTTAGCAGGTTGTGAGATCGACGTCGTTAGCAGGGTTACCCTTCCGGCTAAGCCTGGGCATGGTTATGGACGCCATTGGTTATTCTTCAGGGCTCTTAGCCCAATTTGCATCTTGTCCGTACTTGGGCGTTGTATTGTTTTCAAGGTGATTTGATCTTTGTAGTGTATATCTGTATTCTTGACTCTTTAAGTCATTTTTGTATATATCTGTTCTATGGGTTCCATCGTGGACTTTTGTGTAATGATATTACTTTGTTTTCCACCCGCACGAAAGTGCCTGCTGGGCACCTTTGAATCGTTTCTATGCGGGTTTGGCGGGAATTGCTAAGACTTGCATAGGGACGATCTGAGGGTGTTACAGAGTGGTATCAGAGCTGACCCTCGCGGTTACATGGGCATGTGTGGGTCAGTGGCGGACATGTGGTTCATGGCGCGTGTGGCCCGGAGTGGACACGGCATGGCACATGTGCCGACACTGGACGCACAGACGTGTGCTAAGAGGGGACGTTACTGGCTTGTGGTTGGTCGACGAGGACGTCGATCTTCTAAGGGTGGGTGTATGTGAGACCTTGGCGCATGGCTCAATAGGATTGATAGGAAACCCATGCCAACAAGTTGCAACTTCTTTTCCGGAAGCTCATTCGAAAAGAACTCTAAGGTTAAGCGTGCTTGGCTTAGAGCAATTCTAGGATGGGTGACCGACCGGGAAGTGGGTACCGGGTGCGCATGAGTGAGGACAAAGTGCGTAGAAAAGACTAGTGTTGAGCTGCCACAAGTGACAGCCGTCGGTCCGGAGTGATCGGGGGTGTTACAAATCTCCCCCATTTCGGTAATTGATGACAATCCTTTGAGAGGGTTTATAAAATCAACTTAACGAATAAAAATGGTTGCGCCAACATCAAATACTACAGAAGTATGTGATGTTGGTACGCCCATAATATATAGAGAAAGCTCCCCCACAATATATGCGTGTGTGATGAACCATTACCGTTGGTGGAGTTTCCTCTATATATTCAACATGCAAATCAACAACAAAGATGCAAGAGCATGAGAGGCAAATGCTTAAGAAAAAAACTTCCCTTAAACCCTCCAAAACTTCTCCCCCATTGGCATCGATTGCCAAAATGGGTGAATAGTTCTAGACGACCAATATAGTTAGAATTACTCCAAAAGTGTGCGTTTGAAACAAATGTATTATGATAAAACATTTACACATATCCAATGATGAATACTTAGGAGGAGGTCAAACTATATTGAGGATCAAAAGATTGAAAAAAATAACAAGGTGAAGAAGCATCAACAAATGATGCAAGCAATCAAAAGATCCAGAAAACCACTTGACAAAAGGAACATAGCAAATGAAAGATTGATATTATGATAAGATCAAAAAGAGCACAAAGATATTGATCTACAAAGAAACATGTACACACAAATTAGATACTAAAATAAATAGAGCAAGATATCCAAAACGAAGTCATGACAATACAACACTAAGATCTTTGATTAATAGCATGGCCAAAAGGCTCAATTTTATCTTATTGTATATTGATGAACTTCAACCACAAACATATCAAATACATAAAATTCATGCCAAGAAGCAACCCACCATATGTTGTAAGATGATATGTATGCATGAGTAAGAGATACTTGTTACCGAGATATCGTTGGTGTGATGAAGTAGATAGGATCTTGTTGATCATCCTAGCTTGTCTCTAATTTTCATTGAGTCAACACTTGTTCCTTATGAAAGCGACAAGCATCCAATGCATCTCCAATGTACCTAAAACAAAATTCAAGTACAATATGGTCCCCAAACTTATTGGGTCCAAAGTAGTTAGACAACTACAATACATAGGAGAGACTCCACATAAATATGTGCATATTGATATGAAATTGAATTTCATGCACAACTTAGCCGATGGGATTTGGTGGAGTTTCCCCAACATATCGGATCAAAGAAAGCAAGCATGTCATAATATAAACATATAGTAAATATGCATGCATAAAGCTTTCAAGAACCAAAAAGGAGATACAATTTGAACAAAAACACCAAGTAAATCGAGATTGCACACACAAGAGTGTGACATGACAAACGATGTCCAAATTATATCAAAAGACCAATTCAACACATGAAAGATCACAATTTCAACAAATGAACTAGGCTAAAGCCAAAAGAGCAAAAGATAGATAGAAATAAAAATGCTCAAGGATTTGTCTCATTCTAAAATGGTCAAATCATGAAACAAGAAATGAGACAAAACCAACTCCCAAAAAGAGTAAGGTTCCAACAAGTAAACCAAACTTTTCATGATGGCACACAATACCAAAACTAAAAGATCAAACTTCCAAGCACATAAAACCCGATATGGATCAAACAAGGAAGCATAAATATGTTTGTTCTAAATAATATAGGAGAGCTCCCCCACGGATAGTGCATTATGTAGGATTTTACTTTTGAATGTAAAATGCACACAAATGAGATCATCACTACTACCTACATTAAATAAAACACAAGAGGATACCAATAAAAATAAAAGGATCCAAAAGTAGCAAGGAGTACATGGGATCACACAAAACATTTACTTGGCCAAAGATAGGACAATATTAAGCAAAGGCCAAAGTGAATATGATCAATAAATTCTACCATAATTTAGTACTCATTGTCCAAGGACAAGAAATATTGGGAATAATTTTCCCAAGGTAGCTTGCATGGATATCCAAGATCATAGTCACAACAAGAATAATATAACTAAATATAATAATTAAGCATGATACTTCAAACAAGATTCTTGGTAGCTTCCAATAGTCACACAATTACTAGTAATTAGAGTAACTTGAAGAAAATGGTTTCCATGCTGATATATATATATCTAAATATGAGGAAATACATACCAAGAAGCACTCTCACATACAAGATCCAAAATATGAGCAATAAAGGCAATCAAGCAAATTGGAACTTGTATGAGCAAATGTGTCACATAGGAGCTAGATAATTATCAATATCAATTCTAAGTGACACAACCTCAAATGTTCACATTTTATAGGATTGTAATATGCACTAAGCATATGACTCCCCCATAATGTGATACTACCATAAAACCAACACGAGGCAATACAAATAGATATAATTAATGGACATTAGAAAACTTAAATTTCTCATGATAATTATACCACATAGAAACTAGACAATAATCCAATATAAATACTAGGTGGTATTCCTCATGTACACACATTTTTAGGATTGTGGAATGCCCAAGCATAACAATCACCCAAAATGGGATAATCCATTAATCTCTCACAAGAGCCAAATGAGATACCAAATATAACCAAGTAAGGATCAAACACAAGAAACACACATACATGGTGTGCCACCTAATAATACACAAATATGCTTGATACCTCAAGATAATTAAGTGGAAAGCACACCATGTACAAAATCATGGAAGATACAAAACCAACACATGCACAAGGGGGCGAGTAACTTTCAATGAAATGAGTTAAGCATATGTTACCACAAGGAGGAACATTGGAAATATAATAAGAGCAATATAATCCACATGACTTGTCTTTACAAATATAATAATGAAGATCCCTCAATTCTTCATGATGTAGCCAAGTCTCCAAAGCCCTCCAAAATCACCTAATGATCAAGTTTTGGCTTGTTGGTCCCCAACGAAGTTGGGTCCTAAGAGGTTAGTCACAATAGGCTTGGCAACCCAAATGGTTCTTTTCTTGACACCACATTGGGCACCAACAAACTTGGCAAACACATTGCCAACCTCATCCTTATAAAGAGAATAAGCATCATCAATAATGATATGGTTGGATGATAAGATACCAATAGTGCATGAGGAAGAAATGTGCCCCTTTGCACGACATATGTAGGAAGTTATTCTCTTCCCATCTTTCTTCTTAGGTGAAGCCACAACTCGAGGAAGAGCTCGAGTAGTCCTCTTAGGAAGAGGCCCGTCGAGGAATTTAGGTGGAGCTTGAGGCCTCTTTCCTTTTTGCTTCACACTAAGAGGCTTTTTCTTCAATGGGCAAGATCTAACATGGTGCCCTTCTTCCTTACACTTGAAGCAAACAATGTTGGACGGATTCTTGACTTAATCTTGGCCATTCTTCTTGTTGTCCTTGTGTTTCAACTTGATAGTGGACTTGTTATTGACATTGGAGTTGAATCCAATCCCACTCTTGTCATTGGGGGATTTTTGCACACTCAATATTTTGTTGAGTGCGGCCTTCCCTTAATGACCCTTTTCAAGTCATTCTTCAAAGAAGTGACTTGAGCCTTGAGCTCTTTGGTTTCCTCTACATGGTTAGTTTCAAAAAGAGTACTAGAGGAAGTAGATGCTACATTGTTAGATCAACAAGGCACGAAATGTAATTCATCACGATATATAGCATGGTTGTGCGAGGATGAATTACAAGGACTAGAACATGGCAATATAACATTTGGAGTAGATATAGTGCTAATGTCCACATGAGGCTCACTAGATGTTACCTTTGAAACGATGACCTCATGAGCTAACTTTAGCCTACCATGGGAGAGTAGAAGATCCTCATGCGAGCTTGAGAGCTTAACATGACTTTCTTCTAATTTCCCATAGTTGCTAGTTAGCAAAGCAAGTTGAGCCTTTAGCTCAACATTCTCCTTCAAAATAGATGCTTCACAAGAAATAGAGTTAGTAGCACAAGCATCATCACTATTAGCAAGAGGTTAGGGCAACTTGGCAAGCTCTTTTGAATATGAAGCTTTAAGTTGCTCATGCGACTCGGTGAGTTTGATGAGATCCCTCTTAACGACCCGAGAGCCATTTACGAGGTGCTTAAAATCCTCAACAAGTTTAGCATAAGAAATGTCAAGTTCATCATTTTTAATCTTGAAGGAGTTTGCCACCGCAGGTTCTCTATCATGGTATTCCTTGGTGGTTTGTTCTTTGGTGGTTTGTTCTAGAGTAAAAGTCTCCTCAAGAGATTCTTTGGTGGTTTGTTCTTCTTCAAGGGAGTCCTTTAGTTGAGAAATTTCATTAGCATACTCACGCTCAAGCGCAAACTTTTCATCAATTATGTTTTCTTGCTCCTCAATAAGATCATTGCCTTCTATAACATAATTCAAGATTTCAATAAAGTTGGAGGAAGAAATTTTATTTTTGAAGAGAGCGCTATATACAACCTCTCCCATTTTCTTAATAGAGGTAATATCATACTTACCTCGATAATCATCAATATCATTCTCAACCTGATCATCATCATCATGAGATACAATGGGATCCAAAGAGGTTACCTTTGTTCCCTTAGCCATAAGGCATATGTGAGAACCGGAGGAAGGTGATGATGAGATTGCACTTGTAGCTCTATTCAAGACCTTGTATTGGTCCATAGAATCTTCATTTTCCTCTACATGGTTAGCAACACAAGCACCAGAGGAAATAGAAGCATTTTTATCATGGCAACAAGACAACACAAGCATATCATCATGAGATTTATTCAAGCCATTACTACATGATATGGAAGGGATATCAACACAAGCATGTAAGGAGTTAGTAGTTCTCGAAGTGTTAAAGTCCGAAGATAGATCATTGCAACTAGATAGGGATGAATGATTACAAATAGTAAGCACACTATCCTCATTGCAATTTCTATCACCACTCACCGTATCATTACCTTGTGAAAAATCACATGTTGGTGAAGTGGTAGACGATGAGAACTCATCTCGACCGGAAGTGGAAGCAACACAACCATCCTCAATAATGTTGGACTTGCTATATTTATCTTGAAGCTTGGTCCATATTTCATGAGAACTCGAATAAGGCATGATAGTAGAAAGAACTACATTTCTCACAACAAGTGAAAGAATTTTAGTAGCTAGAGCATCTATACAAGAGTTCAACTTCTCCTCTAAAGGTTCGTTTTGGGGATCCATAGGAGAAGAGAAACCCATATATAGATATCCCTCAATATTTGGGTGAATTCCCCGAATTAAATTAAGCATGCGAGATTTCCAAACATCATAATTTGTGCCATCGAATGTGAACCTATCATTGTGCACTAATCGATTAGCCGACATCTTTACTCTCAAGGAGGTGAAGCCAAAAATGAGAGACCGGGCTCTGATACCAATTGAAAAGGATACATATGCCGCCTAGAGGGGGGGGGTGAATAGGTGGTTTAAAACTTTTACAAGATGGGCTTAACAAAGGCAGAATAAAACTAGCATTTACTTTGATAAGCACAAAACCTATATAAACTAGAATTCACCTATGTGCACCAACATCTTATGCTAAGCAAAACAAGCAACTATGTGATAGCTAGATATAAGAATTCAAGGACGAAGGCTATGACAAAGTAAAGTGCATAAGTAAAAAGCTCGGGTATAGAGATAACCGAGGAACGCGGAGATGATGATTTATTACCGAGTTCCTCCCATAAAGAGAGTACATCTCGTTGGAGGGGTGGGCGGTACTAAGACCACCACGCCACAAAAGGCCTCACCCTATTCTCCTGTGAACCTCGCCACAAGAGGCATGGTTCACTTCTTCACTATCTGTGCACTTATCGGTGGCAATCCGTAACCTCTCACAAAGGTTGGGGCACTTCTCCACAACTCAATTGGAGGCTCCCAACAAACAAGCTCGGGGAAAGCTCCACAACTTAATTGGAGGCCCCAAGTAATCCACAAACCTACAAAACAAGTAAATTGTCTAGGGTTCCAAGAACCCAAGAGTAAAAAGGTTCTCACCTTTCATCCAATCAAATCCTCAACGAGAACTCAAACCGATGCACCAAATGCAATAGCAAAAACACAAGAAGTGCTCAAGTCCTTCTCTCCCAAATTCCACCAAAGCTACACAAGCTAGTGGGAGAATAAGAGAGGAAGAACACAAGAGGAAATCCACAAAAGAAACCCCAAAATCTAGATCCCAATATATTCCTCTCACATAGAGGAGAGATGGAATGGTGGAGTTGTAGATCTAGATCTCCCCTTTCAAATCCCCAAAAAATTCAAGAAATATGGGAGGGATTGAGAGTATTTGCAAGCTCTTGAAGGTCAAAACAATGGAGGACAGAGAGAATGCAAGCAACCAAACTAAGGAGGAAGAAGGGGTCTATTTATACCTCTACCCAATGAAATATGACCATTTGGGACCTTCCAGGCCAGATAATCCGCCCCTCCTCCAGATATTCCGGGTTCCTCGGGCCAAAAAAATGGCTAAGGACTTCACGACGCGACCCTCTGTATAGGGGGCGGATAATCCGCCCCCGAAGGGCCGAATAATCCGCCCCCATTACTGGGAGCCACGCCTCAAAGTCCTTAGCCATTTTCCAAAAATTGGGCCGGATAATCCGCCCCCATGGCCGGATAATCTGCCGCCCCCTGAAAACTGGCAGGAACAGCAAAACTGAAACCATCATAACTTTTTCATTCACACTCTAATTTTGATGATCTTGGGATCGTTTCGAAGATAGTAACGAGCTCTAAAATATCATGCAGGGAACCATCGTAGTACAACAAGGTAGGACATAACCAAATGATGAAAGGTTTAACCTATCTATAAAATACAAACCGGTAAAACCTCCATTATCGAAAACACAATAGATAATGCATATGAAATCCGTTTTCGATGAACTTAAGCTTGTCATAGAGATTGACACAATATCTAAATTCTCTCATGGATAAGAACCAAATAAGAACCAAGAAATATGATGCCAAGTATGCAAAGGTTTAAGCTCTCACCGAGGGATATGATCAAGTTACTCACTTGAGAGCCCCTCTTGATAGTACGATTATCTATCCTATAAACCGGTCTCTCCAACTAACACCACGAGACCAGTTAAAAATAAACCCTATCAGGATCAAACCTTTTCCTTGTGTATATTCCACTTGATCTTGATGATGACAATCTTCTACACCTCAAGATCAAACCCTTTCTTAAATGCACTAGCTAGCTTGGTGAAGACTTGGAATTTGCTCCCCCATACTCCACTATGGAAGAGCCTCTCTTTTAGGCATATCTTCACATATCCATGATCACCATAAGGATGGAAAGATACACTTTAGATCATCTTATTATTCAAGACACACTTGCCATAGGATCAAATTCTACTTGACTAATCTCCAGATCATTCCATGAAACCTTGATCAACACTTGATCTTCTTAACTTTATTCTTATTCCAACCTTGAAGCCACCATATGGTTCAAGCATTGTCTATGGACAAATCCTACAAGTGAAACTCAATGCAAACATAAGTCCATAAAACATTGTCATTAATTACGAAAACCACACATGGGGGCACACATGTTCTTTTAGCATCGCGGTATGGAAGGTTCGATGGAGTCCTTGGCGTCGTCGATTTCTTTCTATGGCAGCATTGAGGCGCGGCTGGAGAGAGCGGGTGGCTGCAGTGCTCAGCGAGCTCTGGTGGGATCTCCCGGTCCTGGTGCACGTTGGGAGGGGAAACAAGGTCAAAGAGACAAGGTCGAGTGGCGGGAAGAGAAAGGAAATGATAATAGGGGTAGGGGATGACGGAATTGACAGATTGAAGATTGGTCGAGCGGAAGTAATGGTGGCGGCGGTGCGAGATCGGATCGATCTCTGTTTTGTAAGCCTGCTGGCTAATTAGATGGGATTCTGGGTGGATTAGATGCAAGGTGTAGGTGGTATTCATGGGACAGGAGATCTTAGAGAGGCGGCAAGAAATCATGGCGAAATCGGCGAGATTTTCTCGTGGCAGTTCTTCTCCTTGTCAAGCATGACTCGATGAAGGGGATGACGGGGCGGGGCCTTCCTGGCGGTTAGAGTGGATAACAAATAGAGGGGGATAAGCTAACGCGGGGTGGGCTTAATGCGTGCTACTAGTATGCGATAGAGAAGGGGAGGGTTGGCTCGCGCGCGTGCGGTGAATAGTGGCGGGCTGGTCGGCTAAGCCTGGCCGACTTGCTGGTTAGGATTAGTTTTTATTCCATTTTGTTTTGTGTTTTCTTTTATATTTTTAGTTTTAGGGCTCCAAATTAGTCCATTCAAATTTCTAAAAATCTGTAAAATCACCATGATTGTTTTAAGATATTAACTACATTAGTTATGTACATTTATAATTTACCAACTAATAAATATTTTGTTTGTCCAATAGGGCATTACTATTGTTTCTTATATTAAACATAACTTTTGCATTATAGCACAAAAAAGGACTCAAATAATTTTTTATGGTTTTCTAAAGTGATATATATAAATACACACAATTTATGAATTCTATTGCTTAATTGTTACTATGGACAAAGTCATAGCTCAAGGGTTGTACTTAGAATGGTGAAATCCCATTTAAGGTTTTTAGGGTATTCTTTTTGGATAATAGAATTATCTCCTTGGGGTGTAAAGCAATGATCTTATGCATGCAAGACTATTTTGAATTTTTGAAATCTTGCACACCAATTCTACAATCCAGAATCAATCCATGCCTATTTGCCTATGTGGCTACTTTGGTCATAATAAAGGAATATAAGGTTTTGAATTCAAGGTTGAGAGGATTTTGAATTTAAAAAGTTTTTTTTCTTTTAGAATTTTCAACAAAGTAAAATAATCATTCAAACTTATTTTATTTATTTCACATTCCAAAATTAGGAGAATTTTGGGATGTGACAATAAAATACATCGATTTTAATTTCTCATGATGCCACTGTTAATTTTCAAAAGTTCATGGATTGCAACTTAGTTCCCGAGTCTCCTGATGTGGATGGGGACAACTTGATTGGCCAAGCGTATGACCAGATCATGGAACAAGTGGAAATACAAGCTAACAATCTTTTCAATTCGTCTCTATAAGCAGATAAGACCATAACTGAAATTCAAGATTCTCCACGCCCATACAGTCCTGATCCTACAAAAGATAAGGAAATATGTAAACCATATTGAACACTCTACTTTCATTTTGGAAGAGTTTGGGATCTCTTGTGAGGATGACGTTTGTTATGTCAGGTACGAAAACTATTTTTTGCTCTGCTCATGTGTGGTGCCGACGAATCTATATATTTTTTGTACTATTATGACATATATTGGACCCTGTTTTATGTGATGATATTTGTCAACAGTAGTCATGTTATTCTAACTTGCGGTGGTTTTTTATCTTTCAATTTTTTCCTTCTGAGATCTTTTAATGACGATGTCAATGCTAGTTACGAGTGCTTTGTAAGCATTATCTGGTATTAACTCAAAACTTTTAGTTGTAGATTGTGAAATTTTAGGTCGATGTATGAACTCTAGAAATTTATGTCATAGAACGACAGACTTCGACCACCTGAAACATTTTATACCAAGCAATTTATTGTATCAGACGAATAAGTGCACAAACTTGATGTCTGTATGCGGGAACTGAGCAACACAAGGCGGGATCCTCAGACGTGTGGTTTCTACTATTAATACAGTGAGGGTTTCTCCTAAAAAAGCGGGTTTCATGAAAAAATATAGCGGGGCAAAAAGTTAGTTTCGAGGAAGCTCAGTCATGCGCCCCTCAACCGCATCGTCATCTTCTCCGCCTGGCCGCCTCCCTCGATCGGACCGTCCCCGCCGCTCCACCATTGAACACCATCGCACCGCCGTTCACTAATACGTACGTCTCCAACCTCCAGTGATTATGAGCTTTCTGATTGTAACATCCCAGCATTAGATCTTAGAAATAAGGTGAGATCAGGTGTGTGCATTGCATTCATGGATAGAAAATCTGAATAATTCTTGTGTTTTTGAATAAAAGTTGTCAAAGTGATTGAAGCTTCTCTTAACTTGGTGGAACTGAAGTAGATCATCAAGTTAATTGTGATAAGTCACAATGGTTTAATGGTAGATCAAATATAATAAAGCTAAACCACAACACATTGCTTAATGATTCAGCATGGCAAGTCACAATGGTATAATATGAAGCTGGAATAAGAGTTACTAGAGGAAACTAAAGTTAAGATAGTGTAACCAAGCTCATACTAGAGCAACATTGCGTTATAGAAGTAGTATTATTCCTCTTAGAGAATAGTAAACACTTGAGGTGAAGTAGGAATTTCTATAAACATCTATTGGAGAAATATTAGTGATGAATGGAGTTAAAAGTAACTATTTAAAGGATTAGAGGTTATCATTAGTAGTTTAATATAACCAAGTGTAGATATGAGAAGATTATGAAAAGCTTCAGTGACAAGATTTTGAGATTCATAATAAAGATTACCAAGTAATTCATTAAAAAGGAGAGTAATCATTCTAGTGGATTTGGATTCATCAGAAATATTTTAGAAGGGGAAATTATCTCTATGAGGAGAACATGTAGAGCTTTAGTGTCAAGATCATTGTATTTATAAAGGGATTTATAAGGAGAATTTATTGGTAAGAGTATAAGTAGTAAAGCTCATCATGTTAATACATGACGATGGATGTGAAGTAGTAGTATATCTAGGAAAGGAATTCCTGATGTAGGAATTAAGGATTATGAATAAATGAAGATAGGAATTCTAAAGAAATCTTTCACCAAGACTATATCGAATTATATCAAGTTCTATATCTATCTCATTTTTTAAAACATAAAACTTGGTACTTAGAGGGATGTCTTTGAGTATCTTTCTTAGGAGTAGTTATATATCTTCTCTCGGTGTAGTGCTATTTCTAAGAAGGTATAACACCATCTAGATGTCTTAAGTAAGATAAAACTTAAGGGTTCGCAACATAGAAAACAAAATCTTTCTTATGATGGGAACAACTAAGTACCAAGATCTATCTACTATATACAAGCAACGGGTGGATATATATCCATAGAGAACATATCCTTAGTACACCGACAAAGTTTAACGAGGTTAAACTCGTGGATGATATAGACGAACGCTTACCAATCTCAAGATCGAGAAGAAGTCCAGTGCCGCAAATCAGCAGCACATCCGTGCTCGCACACACGTCCAAGCCACCGAGCAACCTCCACCTCCTCGCTCCATAGATGCAGTGGAAGCAACAAATCTTTCCAAACGAAAATCCACGAGGAACATGTATCGATTAAGTCCGAGACCATGGGGAATAAACTAGAGGGGGAGAGAGATCCTTCACGAGGAGGTATGAGTATGAGAGAGGCAGAGGGGGTCCTTTGATAGGAGGAGGGGGGCACCCCAAGGGGTGTGTACGGTGGCCAAGGAGGCTGCCCCCCACCCCTTCCTCCATTATGTGGGTGGAGCTCCCACTCAGAAAAGACCCTTCATTTCTCCACTAAAAAACCCTCTCATATTCCCATTAAATTTCCACCAAATTTAATTTATTCTCTATTTAAATAAAACTCCTTTTATTTATTTATTTATTCAGAATTTTCTAAATTACAATAATTAACAAACATTAACATAAAACCTCTTGCTAGTATTCTATTTCACTTGCAGAAACAATTTCAGCAATTTCACCCAAAACAATTCCGGTGTCTAGTGAAATAAATTCTTGCGCTTTGTAAATCTTTCATCTAAAAACTATTTCTTCCAAATGGTGTTGGTGTCTCTTAAGTGTGTCACCCTACGGTTCGCGAATAATGCGGACATGATCGAGACCCCTCTCGGATCAACAATCAGAAGCAGGACCTAGAGATCCATACTGAGTCCCACACATTCAACGATGACTTCTTGTGATCGTGAGAACCTTTTTGATAGTAACTTAATCTCTTTGTCTCGCGATATATTACATGTCCAATTCGATCATCCGTATCTTCATACCTAGTTTGATCTCGTTACCGACATGTACTCTTTTCTTGTTCCCGTGATATAACATTCTAGTGATCAAATCACTTTCTTGCAAGCTAACTAATGTGATGTCACCGAGAGGGCCCAGAGTATATATCTCTGTTATCGGGATGGAAAAATTACACTCTTGATCCATGATCCTCAACATAAAACCTTCGTAGGTCTGAACCCATCTTTATAGTCACCCTGTTACGGTGTGACGTTTGATGTTATCAAGATACTCTTCTAGTGTTAGTGATTGGCATGATCTCATGGTCTAAGGATTAGGATTACGTCGTATGATGTTATAGAAATATAAACAGAATGACTTTGATCGTAATGCTATACTTCGGATGAATGTTCAGCACACCATTCCAATAATGTTGTGACCTCGTTATTAACAACATATAATGTCACGGATCAGGAAACCTTGATCATCTTGTTAATCAACGAGCTAGTTTATAAGAGAGGCATAACTAGAAACTTTCCATTTGTTTATTAAACCCACATGTATTAACGTTTCCGTATTAATACAATTATAGCATGCAAAATAAACATCTATCATATACTTGGAATATACATAATAACAACTTTATTATTGCCCCTCAGGGCATATTCCCTTTAGTCTCCCACTTGCATTAGAGACAATAATCTAGTTACATAGTGATAAATCTAACACCCATGGAGTTCTAGTGTTGATCATGTTTTCCCTAGGGAGAGTTTTAGTCAATGGATCTGCTACATTGAGAACCGTGTGTACTTTACAAATCTTTATATCTCCATCCTTGACATGTTCACGGATGGAGTGAAACCGGCGCTTAATATGCTTGGAATTCTTGTGAGACCTTGGTTCCTTGGCATTGGATATGACTCCATTGTTGTCGCAATAGATCACCATTGGGTTCAATGCACTAGGAACCACACCTAGTTCGGTTATGAACTCCTTCATCCAAACTACTTCTTGAGTCGCTTCCGAAGAAGAAACATATTTGGCCTCCGTTGTTGATCCCGCCACCACAAGTTTTTTGGAAATCCTCCAACTAACCGCTCCTCCATTCATGAGAAATACGTATCTAGATTGAGACTTAGAGTCATCCGAATCGGTGTCGAAGCTAGAGTCGACATAACATTTAGCGACGAGCTCTTCTTCACCTTCGTACACGAGAAACATTTCCTTAGTTCTTCTTAAGTACTTAAGGATATTCTTGACTGCTATCCAGTGTTCCGATCCTGGATCAGATTGGTATCTACTAGTCAAACTAATAGCATGTTCCACATCCGGTCCTATAAATAGCATGGTGTACATTATAGATCCTATGGCTGAAGCATAGGGGACCTTGTCTATTATCTCTATTTCTTCCACCGTAGCTGGACTTTGAGTCTTACTCAATGTCTTGCCTTGAAACATAGGTAAGAATCCCTTCTTACTTTCTTCGATTTTAAACTTCTTTAAAATCTTATCAAGGTATGTACTTTGTGATAGCCCTATTAGGCTCCTTGATCTATCTCTATAGATCTTTATGCCTAATATGTATGACGCTTGTGGCACCCCGGATTTACGGCCCGAGAATACCCGTTATGCCTGCAATTCACGTTCCCATGATCAGTGAGCCGTGAGCATAACCGACAAGTATCATTACAACATCCATGAATAACGAGTAAAAGTACTTACAAATGAGCCGTTATGGTGATACAGCATGAATAGCGGAAGTCTTCAAGTGTAGAGCCCATGTAATGCCTTAACCTACAGGCGACTAACTGGGAAGACGGCCTATCTCGCATAGACTTCAGCAATCTCCATCATTTATCTCGTTCATCTGAAAGTCTAGCCAAGTAAATATCCAGGGACAATGCCGGTGAGTACTTTGAATATACTCGCAAACCACCTTAAGAGAACAACAAATAAGGATATGCAATATGGCTATAGTAGGATGGCTTCATGAGAGGTTCTTTTATAAACTAGTTTCTCTTGTAGATATAGCATATCTCTATATCTTTGTTGAATTTTTTTTGTAAAACAATTTGGAAACCTTTTTGAAAAGTTTTAAGAAAACACCAGGATTTGGGTCACCCATTTGTTTCTCTTTCCGATCATCTCATGATCAAACTTCTTCCTCCTTTTTCTTGACCATCCCATGGTCAAAACATTTTAAAGCCATTGCTTTTCCGAAGTCCTATTTGAAAATCAAAACCATCACCCGTCGTACAACCGCCATAACAACCGTCCATGACCGAGGACTCGGCTATTCGAATAGATTTACACTCTGTAGAGGTTGTACACTGTACCCACACCATCTGATTACCTGTCCCGTATCTACACCGTTCGTGGGTCAAATAATCGGTCAAGGTCTTTTGGATGCCCTCTCCGATACAAGTGCCTACCCTATGAGGTTAATCCCCTAAAAACTGGGACGCCCTATATAGTCACAAGCCAACCGGAGCGTGTTTTGCACCTCGTAGGGTGTGCGCTTTCAGTGAGGGGTTCATAGTATCGTCTGGCTGCCCTTAGACGGTATTTACCTTCTCCAGACCGATGTTTCACATGGTCCTTTGCAGGTGAATGACCAGCCTCCGGGGATTTGTTCTCCCCCATAGTAGTTCGAGGAACTTATACCGGATTAGACAAACTTCCAGCCCAACCCCATCCCGTTCCAGAGTAATGTGGTTGCACGGGTTAATTGTTCCAGCATAGTAAACTGTACAGCCCAACGTGTTTTTGTAAACGTTTTTCCTCTATCCTTTGTCGGACCAATTTGTAAACCAAAACCTTTCAACGCCACTTGGTAGGCCAAGACTCACCAAGATTTTCCTCGGAAAACATTTTTGTAAGCCTTTTTCTGGGTTCTTCCCATCCCATAGTTTTTGTTTCGGCTAAAGCGGGGTTTGCAAAAGGGGCATGGTGTTATACACCATCTATCATACTAGGGGCAGGTAGGAATCATAAAAGTGGGTTGTACCTAATGGTACTAAGGGGTAATGATTTGGAAGAGCCAAACATTTCCCCACATAACATAATATAGTAAAACAATGCAATTTGTATAAACGGGTAGCTAAAACATGCATAGATAAAATACTAGGACAAGGCATATGAGCAAGAAGGTGGCTTGCCTATGACCAGCGAGATGTCCCTGGACTCCTTCTTTGGATAACTAAGAATACCAATAATAATAAGAAACTCCCGATGCTTCCTTCTTCTCGGTGTCACATATTCGCAACTATCGCCGGTATCGAGCAACATGCAAGTAAACAACACCACAATCAAAACAATGCATACCAACACCAAATCATACAACAAGCAATTGACAAGACAAGTTTATAGATCAGTAAGGATTGAGGATTTGGTTGGGGATACAAGGGAAATGCTTGGGTTGCATTTGTGGGTTTTCTATTTAGGATTTATAATCCAAAACTAACTAGATAGGGGGTTTTAGATAAAGTTAAAGTTCTGTATACTAACATTGAGTAAAGATGATATCATCAGATAGATATTGATAAAATGAAACCAACAAAAGTGGTTTCACCATTTTATCAATTACCATTGATTTATAATGGATTTTATAGTGATTAAAACTCTAGTTTTAGGAAATAATTCACCACAACTGTTCCATAGTTCCAAAAATTATTTCCTTGGGTGATTAGATAGAATTTGATGGACTGATTCCATAGGAGTTGGAATCACCTCAAACTAATTACCAGAATGACCTCAAGAAATTCCCAAAGGCAGTACTAGATGGTTTTTGTATTTTTCACCAACTTAAATTAATGAGTGATTTGGATGTGATTCCAAAGACACATGTTAGGCATTTGAAATACCTTTCTGTAGAAATTGGAATCAACCTTTTTGGATTAGTAGATCTACTTCTATGAATTTATTGGTGATTCAACAATACACATAATAGTTTAATTCACCAAAATTCAATAGAGGTTCTTAAAATTATGGTCTACTGAGGTTTGAGATATATGGATATGTGTGTCCACTGGGAGTTGGATTTAGGTTAGAAACTTATTTGGTTTTAACCTAGATAATTTTCTAAAGGCAGAAAAGGCCTGAATTTGTTATTTTTTGTTGTGGGTAAACCAGGAAGCCATTTTGGGTAGGATCAGGGTGTCCTATAAGGTATGTCCAATGCCTTGAATAGCCAATTGGATTTACTCCATTTGGGTTTACCAAACTCCTTGAAAGAATTTATTAGTGAAATGGACACTTTTTGATAGATAATTTATTATAGATAAAGTATTTACTATTTTGGTAAAATTCTTGTACTGCATGGTTAATAAAACCCTAGGGAACCTATAGAAAATTTGTCTCGTCAAATTGGGTCAGTTTCCATTTGTGAATATAATTAAACCAAACAAGTATCCTATAGATCTAAATTTAAAAAGAAAAGAAAAGGGGGGTAGAGGCAAACCGGGCCAGATCTGGGGGTGATGGGCCGCGCAGTGGGGGATTCGGCCCATCCCGGAGTCACGGCGCGTGGGAGACGGATTTCAAACGCGCCGCGGCGAGGCCCGGCCGACAGCCACCTGGGGCGGCCGAAGGGGTATGAGACAGCAAGAGCCGCTCGATTAGATCGAGATCGACGGCTTCCAACCGTCTTCCTCCTCACGGAGAGGGCGCCGGGGCAGAAGCCCTAACCGCGCCGTCGGAGCAGCTCTACGGCGCATCAGGGCCTCGCAGGGGACTGGGAGGCGACGAAGGAGACGCGGCTCGTCGCTAGGATCAGAACGAGGGGCGGTACGTCGGGGTAGATGCCAGGAGTGGTCTCGCGCGATGGTGGATGAAGGGGTCCTTGCCGGAGCTCATCGGGGATATGCCTAGGGTTGCTGCATGTCAAAGATAAAGGCATGAGCAGGTGCAGGGGAGCAAGGGGATCTTAGGAGAGGGGCATGCAGAGGTAGGGGAGGATAAGGGGTGGAGCTGTGCTCTAGTATTTTCCATGTCCGACCCTTCTTTCTCCCTCTCATTATCAAGCAAGAAAGAGCAGGGGAGGACATGGGAGCTCGTGGGGAGTGCTCTAGAGTCCAGGGAATTGGAATGAGGGAAGGGAGGAGGGCTGAGGGTTGCAAGGGCTTCTAGCCTTATAAACCAAAGGTGCAAGGGTCCATGGTGGACATATTCCATAGAGAGCTTTAGAGAGGGAGGTGGCCAGGGATTGGGCAAGAGGGGTGGTGCTGGATGGTGTGTGGGCCAGCATGCGACCAGAGAGGATAGGAGAGGCTAGGGTGAAGATATTTGTAAGACTTGCACTAAACATGTGCCCTCTCTCTCTTAAGCACATGTGACAAGGAGGGAGGGGTGATACAGTATCTAGGGCTACAGTGCATGACCAAGGGGGTGTGAGTGGTGTTAGGGAAGCTTGTTTGACCATGTTGGTGTGGGTTGGAGGGGTTTTGATTGGAGCAAAAACTTGATTGGCAAAAATTGATCCAAGAAAGGGTTGTGATGGAAGTTTGCAAACTTGTATTGAGGAAGGTGGGGGAAATCATACTGGTACATATAAGAGGTTAAATTATCTCTTCAGGATTTATTTGGGATTTTTCTAATGATTAAAAACCCATTTAGAAGCATTTATTTAAAAAGGGCAGAAATAGATTCTAGAAGGTTATTTGATATTTTTATAATGGGCAAGGTTGGTATTTGATGTTATATGGTCCTAAATACCATATTATACATTGGAGAAATTTATTGGAATTTATTCAGATGGAAAATTATTTTTAAGGAATTATTTCTTTTTTGTGCCATTTAAGAAAAAGGGCAAAAATAAATAAGAAAGAATCTCAAAATTATTTTTTTGAGATGGGAAGATAGGGTATGATGTATGGAACTCAAATGTGCATTGATTTTGCAAAGTGATGTGGAGAAAAATAAACTTTCCTTTATAGACCAGGATTTTGAGAATCTTGCAAGATAATGAATTTTAAAAGTTTAATTATCCAAATAAATGGGAGAATTATTTGGGGATGGTTATACTCAAGATAGATGTTGTATATTTTATTTATACCTCAAAGACAACTTGGTTTTTGAAGAATTGTGGTGAAGAAAGATGGAAACTAGATTTGGGAGAATCTAGGGTTTGGATATTTTTATACCACCTAAACATGGTTGGATTAGTGAGCTCAGAGCTCACCTCGATATAAGGGGTATATGTATGGATATACAAAGCTATGTAGGTGATCATGGAGGCAAGGGTTGGGCTTAGATATATTTGATATGATATAGAAGAGATAGCAAACTTTCTTGAAAATAAGGCTGCCATAACAGATACATCATGATGCCTCATAAACCATGTAGGTTTAAGAAGCACAAGGCTCCAACGAAAACAAGTGAAGTAGGGGTTGTTAGACCATGGTCAGTAGATCATAACCATGCAAGGATTAGGTCAAGGGGAGGTGGCATATAGATGTGAGTTTCTACCAAAGTAGGAAAGATGAGAAGTTTTGCAGAAAAGATTATTATCTTGACTAAAAATCATCATGGATGAGTGGGAATCAGAATGGATTAGCCAAAGTCAAGAGTGGGCTTTGGTAGCACTAATGATGTACTACAAGATGGTTCAAGTACATTCTCAAGAATGCACCTTGGTTGGAAAAGGTAGAGCTCCAAAGATTGAATCTAAATAAGAAATCCAGACAGCCATTTTGGCAAAGTTGGGGTTTTATACTAGATTACAAGTGTAGATGATTTTGAGGGAAAGCTAGGATCCAAACTCATGATCAAGGTGATGATGATGAAGTGTTAACTAAGTAGGTAGGATTCATGCTTACATTGGGCCTTCACTAAGTTGGAAACTATCAGAAAGGGATTATCCCTAGATTGATCTGATTAGGAGATGAGATGATCACTTTAGTGGCTTAGGATAGATCCATATTTGGATGCTTGGCTTGAGATTGGTGATCACAAACCTAGATTTGGATCCTAAGGGATGAGATACTAGATTAGCTCACTCTAGTACCTAAGCAAACAAGGCAATCAGCAGATCAAGGCAATTCATCTTATAAAACTACTATTAAGGTTACCATCAAGCCTAGCTTGAGGTAGAGATGGGCATTTTGAATTGGTTATACTTTGGAGTAAGATAAGGACCATCGTGGTATCTCCGCCAAGATTGGAAAGAAAAGGTTTTTGGAAATCTAGGGATAAGAGTAGCTAGGAGTTCTGTCTTCAAAACATAAGGAGATTATACTTAGGTCTCCATAGTTTTGCTAATATACTAGTAGAGTATTTTTTTTGTATCAAAATTGTCTTGGCTCAGGTTTTGGAAATGCCAAAAGATTTGAGAATATGAAAGAGGAGTCAAGACATTTCTTTTTGTAAAATAGCTTTTGTAAACTAGTGTTGAGTTAAGGAGTACCTCACCTAATACACAATCAATTGCATACACTCAAGCAAACAAGTAAGCAGACATTGCAACACTTAGCAAGAAAAGTTTTTGTTCCCCCTAATTTTTGCCTTATGGTCAGCAAATCAGGGTTGATGAAATTGGGATGTTACAACGCTTCACCTAGGTCCTTCATTGAAAATTTGCAGTTCAGATAAATTTTAACACTGTTTAAAAGATCTACATAGTTTCCGATCAGTAGTATGTCATCCACATATAATATCAGAAATGCCACATTGCTCCCACTAACTTTCTTGTAAATACAAGCCTCTCCATAAGTTTGGATAAATCCAAACTCTTTGATCACTTCATCAAAATGGAGATTCCAACTCCGCGATGCTTGCTTCAGTCCATAGATGGAACGCTGAAGTTTGCATACCTTGTTAGCATCCTTAGGATCGAT
The DNA here is from genome assembly GCA_916181665.1 of Avena sativa. Lineage (NCBI taxonomy): Eukaryota > Viridiplantae > Streptophyta > Magnoliopsida > Poales > Poaceae > Avena > Avena sativa. Next base: position 148,963,635 of record OV702284.1, read on the forward strand.
AAAACCCTTTGGTTGTATCATATACAACTCTTCTTCAATGTTGCCATTGAGGAACGCAGTTTTGACATCCATCTGCCATATCTCATAGTCAAAATATGCAGCAATTGCGAACATAATCCTAACTCACTTTAGCATCACTACGAGAGAGAATGTCTCATCATAGTCAACTCCTTGAATTTTTCAAAACCCCTTTGCCACAAGTTGAGCTTTATAGACGGTTACATTACCATCAGCATCAGTTTTTCTTTTGAAAATCAATTTGTTCTCCACGGCCTTTCGGTCGTGAGGTAAGTCCAGCAAGGTCCAAACCTGGTTTTCATACATGGATTCCATCTCGGATTTCATGGCTTTTAGCCATTTATTGGAATCCGGGCTCATCATCGCTTCTTCATATGTCGCAGGGTCATCTATTTCATCAACCATGAAATTCATAACAGGATTTTCGTACAGTTCAGGAGCTGCACGTGTCTTGCTTGACCTGCGAGGTCTGGTAGTATTCTCTTTCGGAGTTTCATGATCATTATCATTAGTTCCATCTTCATTTGGTGAAGTCAATTCCAGAACAACTTCCGCGCTACACTACTCGCCATACTATGAATAGAAGGTTCAGTAACCTCTTCGAGTTCTACCTTCCGACTACACACACCTTTCGTGAGAAACTCTTTCTCTAAAAAGGATCCATTTTTGGCAATGAAAACCTTTGCCCTCAGATCTGTGATAGAAGGAATACCCAATAGTTTCCTTAGGGTATCCCATGAAGACGCATTTTTCCGCTTTGCGTTCGAGTTTATCAGGCTGAAGTTTCTTCACATAAAAATCGCATCCCCAAACTTTAAGAAATGGCAGCTTAGGTTTGTTTCCAAACCACAATTCATATAGTGTCTTTTAAATGGATTTAGATGGTGCTCTATTTAAAGTGAATGCAGTGGTTTCTAGTGCATAACCCCAAAATGACAGTGTCAAGTTAGTCAGAGACATCATAGATTGAACCATATCTAATAAATTACGATTACGACATTCTGACACACCATTTCACTGTGGTGTTCCGGTAGGTTTGTGTTGTGAAACTATTCCACACTATTTCTTATGTGTGCTAAACTCGTAACTTAGATACTCACCTCCACGGTCAGACCATAGGAATTTGATCTTTCTATTACGATGATTTTCCACTTCATTCTGCAATTCCTTGAACTTTTCAAAGGTTTCAGACTTGTGTTTCATCAACTAAATATACCCGTATCTACTCAAATCATCCGTGGAAGTAACAAAATAACGATATCCACCTCGCGTCGACACACTCATTGGACCACATACATCAGAATGTATGATTTCCACTTTTCAAAGGTTTCCATTGAACCGGAAAACGACTTTCTAGTCATCTTGCCCATAAGGCATGGCTCACATGTATCAAATGATTCGAAATCAAGTGATTCCAAAAGTCCATATGAATGGAGTTTCTTCATGCATCTAATGCCAATATGACCTAGACAACAGTGCCACATATATGCGGATATATCATCAACAAGTTTAATCCTTTTAGCATCAACATTATGAATATGTGTAACACTATTATCGAGATCCAACAGAAATAAACCATTCATCCCAGGTGCATGACCATAAAAGATATCATTCATATAAATCAAACAACCATTGTTTTAAGATTTAAATGAATAACCACTTCGCATCAAAAACGATCCTGATACAATGTTCATGCTCAGGGCAGGCACCAAATAACAATTATTTAGGTTTATAACTAATCCCGACGGTAAGTGGAGAGGCAGTGTTTCAACGGCGATCTCAACAGTTGATCCATTGCCGCCACACATCTTGACCTCAGCCCTTGCTAGAGGTCGCTTGTTCCATAGACCCTGATTCGACTTACAAATATTAGCAACTGATCCGGTATCAAATACCCAGGTGCTACTGCGAGTACTAATCGAGTACACATCAATAACATGTATATCATATATACCTTTGTTTGCCTTGCCAGTCTTTATATCAGCCAAATATATGGGGATGTTCCGTTTCCATTGACTAGACTCTCTGCAATAAAAACATTCAGTATCAGGCTTAGGACCTCCCTTTACCTTTTTCTCAGGTGCAACAAATTTGCTGACCATCTTGAATTTTCCTTTGGGCTTGTTCTTTTCTTTAGAGGATGCGATCTTATCGATCATCAACTCTGGTGTCTATTCTTTATGTCTACTTCGATAGCTACTAAGATGGCAGCAAGTTCGGTGAGCGATCCAATCGCACCACTTTTCTTTTAATTCAGCATAAACTCTTTGTAGCTGGGTGGGAGCAACTACAAAACTCTATCCGTCGCAAGGTCAAATGGAATCTCATATCCCAGCGCCTTAAGACGTTGAATGTATCCCATCATCAACATGACGTGATCATTCACAGAGCTGTGTTCCTTCATCTTTACACTAAAGAAATCGCTAGAGATCATATATCTCTCAGTGTGGATTTGGCTCTCAAACATTTTGAGTTCCTTCACCATAGCATCAGCGCTGCTAAGTTCAAAGTGTTCTTGGAGTTCAAGTTCCATTGATAGAAGGATCCCATATTTCACAATAGTGTAGTCATCATGCTTTGTGTCATACACATTATGCTCATACTAAGATGCAGTGCTTGCAGCAGCGTAACCTATCGGACCATCCAGCACATATTGCTTTTGTGCAGCATTGAGGAAATACCTCAAATTCATGAACCAGTTGGTAAAGTTGCTACCATTCATCGCAAGTTACTATTTCTCCATGAACACATTGAAATTAAAAGCAGGTGGTGCCATCTACAATAGAATTTTTAAAGTTTATACTAAGTTTATGATAGATTGAGTTCAACTAATCCAAATTATGAATGAACTCCCACTCAAAAACAACATCCCTCGTGTCTTTTTGGTGATTACATGAACCAAATCCACTACACCAAGTCCGATCATCATGTGAGTCGGTGTAGCTTCAAAGGTGAGCATCTATATGGGCATCATATCAAACATATGACTCATGCTTAACCTTTCGGTCCGTGTTCCGAGGCCATGTATGTACATGCTAGGATCTCCAAGTAAGAACCTTAGTATTTAGCGTGTGTAAAATTGTCTTACACCCAAAATATGATCGTGGATTCAAGAACACCTGATCATCACATGATGTCTTGAAGCGGCGAAACATAATTGGTGCATACTTAAGGGAGAACGCATTTTTATCTTGATATCTAAATGAGGGATCATCTTATTATGCTAATAAAATGCCAAACAAGCAATATAAGATGCAACAACATCATATGTGAAAAGTGAAATGATATGGTTATTGCACTTGATTACTATCATGGGCATCATGGTATGATCTTTATCATTCCTTTGTGTGTAAGGCCAAGGTCTATGGAACTTACACGTTAGGTATGTTGTAAGAGTATCAACTATACATCTACTTACACCATTACCATATAATGACACTAGCACAACAACAATCTAAACTAGACCCTTCTAATTTATCCATTGCAAGTTTTACGTGGCTTAGGGCTGTCGAAGATAGAACCATTCTTACTTATGAACATGTAACCACAACAAGGATAACCAAATTATTAACAACACGTTGTAAACTAGATATTGACTATAGTAGGAGAGACAGACACCCGCTAGCCACTTATGCAAAACTGGTTGCATGTCAAGCGTGGAACATGTCTCATGTGCGAGGACATGTAAAGTTTGTCCGGGCCGCTTAATACGTCATAAATGTATCTATAATTTTTATGCTCCATGCTTGTTTTTTGCCAACTATCTTATGCTTTGTCTACACTTTGAGGCATTTTTATACATTTTCTGGAACTAACCTATTGACAAGATGCCACTGTGCCAGTTGCATGTTATCTGCTGTTTTTTGTTTCAGAAAAACTAGTAAGGAAATATTCTCGGAATTGGACGAAACAAAAGCCGAAGTCCCTATTTTTCCAGACGCAACACGGAGCCTGAAGGAGAGACGAAGTGGAGCCACGAGGTGGCCACACCTTGGGCTGGCACGGGTCCACCCTAGGCCGCACCGCCCTATGGTGTGGGCCCCTCAGGCGTCCATCGACCTTGCCCTTTCGCTTATATATACGTATCCCCGAGATGAAAACCCTAATTAGATCAGAAATCCATGAAAAGTTCCGCAAATACGCCACCACCGAAGACGAGATTCAGGGGACAGAAGTATCTATTCTGGCACCCTGCCGGGATGGGGAATTGCCCCTGGATCCATCTCCATCGACTCCACCGCCATATCCATCACCATTGCTGACTCCCATGATGAGGAGGGAGTAGTTCTCCCTCGAGGCTAAGTGCTCTACCGGTAGCTATGTGTTCATCTGTCTCTCTATGTGTGATCTGATTGTGATCATGAGCTTTCTAATCTAGTTGAATAAGTAGATCTACTCTGCTACTCAAGTGCTTTAATTAATCTCCGCTTTTCCCCACATGTGTGAAGTTGACAGTGTGCACACCGTGTGGCACTTAGGATAAAGGTTACATAAATACTTATCATGAGTATAATTTGAGTTGGATGTCTCTATGAGATTGCGGTGTTTGTTGGAACCATCTAGCGCTCAAGGAGATAGTGAGGGGTTACTTAGATGGGGAATGCGGACTTTAAGGAGTGCTCTTGTAGCCCTACACCATCCAACCGGAGAGTAGTTCAGGGTAGCATAGTGAAGATAAGATATTATATGTTTATTGAGAGTGTCCACTAGTGAAAGTATGATCCCTAGGCCTTGTTTCTAAGCATTGAAACACCGTTTACAATCAGTCCCGCTACATGTTTTTTTACTGCCATTTTTATTTCAGATTGCAATTGCTACTTATAATCATCCATATTACTTGTATTTCCCTATCTCTTTGCCGAACTAGTGCACCTATACACCTGACAAGTGTATTGGGTGTGTTGGGGACACAAGAGACTTCTTGGATCTCGATTGCAGGGTTGCTTGAGAGGGATACCTTTGACCTCTTTCTCCCTGAGTTCGATAAACCTTGGGTGATCCACTTAAGGGAAACTTGTTGTTGTTCTACAAACCTCTGCACTTGGAGGCCCAACACTATCTACAAGAATAGAAGTGTGCGCAGACATCACCGCTTCATCCCACTATGCCACCAATATCCAAAGTACAAACAAGAAGCAATAACATGATCATCATTGCCCACATACTCATATGTGTACTACCCATGCAAAGCATCTACGCATAGATCCGGCTCTGATGCCACTATAGGGTTCACAGCATAGAAAACAAAAAATTTCCTATGATGGGAACAACTAAGTACCAAGATCTATCTACTAGATACATGCAACAGGTGGATATACATCCATAGAGAACATAACCTTGTAGACCGACAAAGTTTAACGATGTTGTACTCTTGGATGATGTAGACGAATGCTTGTCGATCTCAAGATTGAGAAGAAGTCCAGCGCCACAAATCATCAGCGCATCCATGCTCGCACACATGTCCAAGCCACCGAGCAACCTCCGCCACCTTGCTCCAGCAATGCAGAGGGAGCAACAAATGTTTCCAAGAGAAAAGCCACCGGGAACATGTATCTCGCTAGTCCGAGACCATGGGGAATAAACTAGAGGGGGAGAGATCCTTCACGAGGAGGTGTGAGTATGAGAGAGGGAGAGGGGGTACTTTTATAGGAGGAGGGGGGCATGATACGTCCATTTTGCATCACCATTCTATATCATAAATTGCTTCTATTCATTGATATATTTCATATTAAGAGGTGATACTTATGTTATTTCATCTGTTTTTGCATGTTGGTTGATTCTTGGAGGATGAACTGCCAGAGTCAGGATTATGATGGAAAAAGCGGTGTCTAGATGCAATTTTTGCGAGGATCAGAAAAATACCAGAAAAACTATGGAAAATTCTATTTTTACAGAAGACGAAGGAAGCCAGAAGGGGAGGCGGAGTTGGGCCACAGGGGGCACACATGTGGCATCCCGCTAAACCCACTACTAGAAAATCGCGATTTTTTTGTGCATTGCATCATCATGACCGCATGCTCATGTCATCATGCCGCATTGCATTTGAGCATCGCCATCACCTTGCATTTTGTTTGCATAAAACTAATTTCGCAAAGCCTGTTTTGTCTTCTAAATATTCCCGTCTTTATTCAAATTAAAACCCGGTTCTCCGGATTATTTTATTTTGTCTACCAGTGGTTTGCAAAAGTCCCGTTCTAAATAAATAAATTGTTTAATTCTTTTTAGGGGGCAGCCGAACCGGGCCGATCCGACCCAGTCGGCCACCCCCAGTACAAACCAGCCTACCCAAAATCCTAAAACTACCCAGTCCTATTCTACCCACCCCTCCTCCACCTCACCCCACCCAATCTCCTCTCGCCACCTCACCTCTCCCTTCCCCCTATCCTATCAAACCCTGCCACCTCACCAAGATGACCCGCTCCCCTTCCCCTCTCTCTCCCTCCCCCGGCCCCATGCCGCAGCACACAAACGCACACACGCACGCCACACACTCCCCAACCGCCCCTGCTCCGATCCCCACGCCTCTCCTGGCCCACCCCGACCCCACGTCTCACACGCGGCCCCAGCTTCTTCCTCCCTTCCCCCGAGCCCGGCCACCATCGGCCGCCGCCCCTCCGCCTACCCCGTCCTCCTCGCCTCGCCGCCAGGCGCGCCCTCCACCCCGTCGCTCCTGGACGCTCCGCTCCGGCCCTCTCCTTCACCACCACCATCGCCGCCGCGGGCTCCCCACCAGCGGCCCGTCTCGATCTCCCTCGCCCTCCTGCTCGGCCGCGCCGCCGCGGGACCCCGCCTCCTTGCGCCTCACCGCCGGCCAAGCGCCCCTCTCCCTGACCCCGTTCCTCCCCAGCTCGTCGTCGCCTGGCCCCCAAGCTCCCCTGCAGAGCCCGGCCTCCCCGAGCTCTTCCTCCGGTGGCCCTCTCCGGTCGTCTCCACCTCGCCTGCCTCGTGCCTTCCCGTGGCCACCATCGCCCCGCGGAGCTTCTCCTTCCCCATCAAGCTCCGTGCCCCCCCCGCCGTCGAGGCCGCCACCGCCTCCAGCTCGTGGCCGGCCCCCGTCGACCTTGCCGCCGTAGAGCCGCCTACTCCACCACCGGCCTCGCCTACACCGCGACCCACTTCTCTTCGCCGAGCTCCTCCGCGCCTCCTGTTTCCCCCATCGGGCCCTGCATCTCATCCTTGAGCCACAGCCAGGCGCACCTCCCGGGGCCTCCGGTCCGTGGCCATCCTCTGTCTGCACCGTGCCTGCCTCCTCTGTTGTTTGTCTGTGGTGTGGTTCCCTTCGATAACGATGGGCTTTAGCTGTTTTGCTATCCGTGGTAAGCGGTGTTCTGGTTAATCAATCCCTGGGCATGCCGTTGATACTAGCACGCCACCGAGTACACCGAACGCAAGCACTTCAAGTAGCCTACCTCCATCAAGATATTTGGGGCGACAAGATCGACGCCGATGCACAATTACCATCAATCCTCGAAGTTCGACACCGACAAAAAGGCAGGAAAATAAGTACCCCCTCCTGGAACCGATAATTGTCGGAACCCAAGATCTTCCTCATGGCACGACAAGACCTCCGTCATGGAAACCGCAAGATCCACTTCCGGAATCCGAAGACCCCGATCCCTCGTCGAACCCCGAAGACCGAACCCCGCGGACCGACATGATCTTCTTCACGGATACGACAAGTACTTCCTCGAGGATGCCAAGTTCTTCAACCCGAATGCCTAGACCGACTTGATGGCGCGGACCCGACAAGATCTTCGCAACTACAAGATCGACACCGACCAGGGCGGATCCGATGTGACCCTGACGCCAACCAAGTTCTCCTACTCGGATGCGCCAAGATCTACTTCGTTATCCGAGAACGATCCCGCCGAGACCGAACCCCAGATCCGGACCCTGAGACCAACCCCGAACCCTCGGAGCCCAAGTTCACCGAACCCTAATGTGTGACCCTTTCTCCCGAGCCCTATTTTATAAATGCCATCTATATAATTGTTGCATATTAAATTGTCATACTCGCATGCATATTGTCATGTGGTTTGGGGGCATTATGCCGATTCACATCATAATTAAATATGGGGCCCATATGCGGGCAAATCTAGTCTTATATTGGCCTCATTTAAATTTGTGTAGCGAACCGGTAACTTATCTTACCCTGTTACTACAACCTTTATTTTGCAGGGTAGCTAGACAACATGAACCACCTAAATAATTGTCGGGACCCCCGGTTCCGCTTAATATGATCTAATTGCATTGCACCTTTGCCATGTCATACATCATACATGCATCATGCCCGATCTTCTGTCATAGAATTAAATAGTACATCCGGTGTTTGTGCTAGTGTTTTGTTTCTTCACGGACTAGGCCGATGAGTTGATGCGAGTGTCGACCCGATCTTCGGATGAACCTTCAACAATGTTTTCAGGCGAGCATTCTCCCCCTTTCAACCTATTTTACATTCTAGTCTTTATTCCCTCCTATTGATCTATTGCTATCTGTGTTGCGATGCTCTAGTTTTCGTACCCGTGATATCCCTTGCAGCCTTATATTGCCTTGGACACCTCCTATTACCTGTTGTTTGGTAGATAGTTGGACCTGCGCGTAGTAGTCGCTTGCTCAAGTGCTGTTGCATGTCGTCAAGTACCACAGTTGTTGGAGTATTGCCGTGTGTTTGTTGTTGGAGATGATCATAACTTTAATTATTGTTTAATAACTAAAATTGAAGTAGGTAAGGAGAGGCACAGGTGGGCAATAGATGTTATTTGGTTGTTAACCGTCCACTTGTGTCCCGTAGTACCCCGAGTACTTGATACCTGTTCCTTGAATATTCGCGCTATCCACATCCGGGAGGATTATGGGACCCCCCTGAGCCAGAGCTTGATTCATTCTTATTTCTTGGGGCCACAAACTAGTTTGAGGTTTTATTTACTATCATGTACTTATGCCATGCTTTACTGCTTTATTTACGATTGTGCGAGGAGAACACTTTACTGTTTAGGATCGGGACACGATTTCGCGGTATCGACAAGCCCAGTTTTGGGTTCCCAGTCGTTTACAGCCGTCCACCCAAACCTTGAGTCCGTCTCGGAGTCAGCTAGCTTCGTTGCGGGTGTACTGAATGGGGTGGCCCCCTGAAATATTTCTGAATCCTGTGATTGCTTTGTCGTGAAGGCCTCGTTGGTTTTTGATTTGGTTTTTCCGAGGTTGATCGAGTGTGTGTTGCTATTTGTGCACCCCTGCAGGGTAAAACTTTCTGAAAGCCGTGTCCACGGTTATGGATGACTTGGAGCACAGTATCTCGATCATAGACAACTATAACTAAAGTAGTGCTATAAATTTGACTTTATAATGACTAGTAATCAACTTCACTATAATGGAATGGCTAAATAAAACTGCCAACAATTGCTTGTTTGGGATGTCGCTTGCGACCATTGTATCTGACTAGTAAGTATTGTAACTATAACGGAATGGCTAAATAAAAGTACCAACAACTGCTGGGTTTTTGGGATATCTCATGCTAATTGTATCTGACTAGTAAGTGTCGTAACTACAACGGAATGGTTAACTAAAGGTGCCCACTGCTTATTATATCAGGATTATTATCTAAACCTGACTAGTAATTGCTGCAACGATAACTGAATAAATAAACTGCCAACGGTGTGAGTTCCTCGGTTGACTTCCTCGTTTGGTCTCGAGGGGGAAATACCAGGATGGGTATGTTTGGTGGTAGAATCAGGTTGGTTTCGAATAGGTCTTTCTTATCTCTCTCTGATAGCCGACAGTTATCTCGAGACTCTATAGGTTGTTTAGTGCATGCTGCGCTGCCGCTCAGTCCACCATACCTATGTAGGCGAGGACTGCCGAGTTCTAGCCTCGCCGTGTACTGGCCTCAGTACTGACGCTCCTCTTTTTCCTTTGCCCTTTGTCGGCACCCCTTTTGTTTTAGCAGGTTTCGACGTCGTTAGCAGGGTTACCCTTCCGGCTTGGCCTGGGCAGGGTTATGGACGCCATTGGTTATTCTTCAGGGCTCTTAGCCCCATTTGCATCTTGTCCGTAGTCGGACGCTCTATCATTTTCAAGGTGATTTGGATCTTTGTATATTATATCTGTATTCTTGACTCATGGAGTCGTGTTGTATATATATCTGTTCTGTGGGTCCCATCGAGGACTGTTGTGTAATGTTATTACTTCGTTTTCCACCCGCACGAAAGTGCCTGGTGGGCACCTTTGAATCGTTTCTATGCGGGTTTGGCGGGAAGCGCTGAAATTTGCATAGGGTCGATTCTGAGGGTGTTACAACACACCCCCCAGGCGTGGGCCACCCTAGGCCGCGCCTACAGGGGGTGTGGCCACCCTGGCCCACCTCTGGCTTCGCCCCTTCGCCTATATATTCCTCCCGAAACCCTAAAGTTGGGGGCAACCAAAGAAAGATTCCGCCGCCTCTACGGGGCAAAAACTACAGAGAGAGAAAGAGCTCTCCGGCAGACAGATTTCTACCAAGGAAATGTCAAGACCCGTATTTTTAATCCCAGATGTCTGTTATGCCATACATCGCAATCCCAGGATTACCATTTTTGCGAGACATAACAGATTGATACCATAGTTCATCATCCATTACAAACCATAATAAAGGTCTTACAAATAAGGATCTCATGATCCAGTCTTAATACAATCAATGCAGTGGAATATATAATAACGGTAGTGTAGTCGAAGCTACATATTTAGGGTCACAGGCAATGCTGATGACGGGAGATGATCCTAGTTGTCACAGACTTCCTGCTGTCCATCATCCTGGTAGTCCTCTTCATAGTCTGGTCACGAGAATAGCCAGGGACAAAGCCATGAGTACTCTTTAAGTACTCGCAAACTATAACTAACAAGTAAAGTAGTTCGAGTAGGAATCCTAAGCTCTAGGTTTATTTGCAAAAAGCTAGGTTTATCTCTAACTGAGTTTAGAAGTATAGAAAACTTATTTAATGTTTTACAATACCTAAGTGGGAACTTACTTTTCATGTTCACAACCCTGTTGTGGTCAAGTCAAAGTCATAGTTCAGTTCACAAGTCATTTTGAAAACATCTGACGACAGAACAGTATGGCCACTCCAACTGTCCATAACCGCGGACGCGGCTATTTGAATAGTTTGACACTCTGCAGAGGTGGTACACTTTAACCACAACATTCGATATATCTGTCAGGAACAATCCTGAATCACCATACTCAGTATGCGGATAATCAATCCTAACCTTTCAATTACACACCCTAGTATAGGCACATCCCCTATGAGTTTGGCCTCCCAACCATTACCATCTGCCATCTTGGGAACTGCACAGGTGGACATTCATCATGAGGTAGCGTCAGCTCAAACCTCTTCCGCAAGGGAACCCATACTAAGATATATAAACTTCCAGTCAAGCCCTATCCAAATTCGGGTATTGTGGTTGTACGGTAAAATTGGAATGGTATCGCATCCGAACCCAACCATTAGCTTTTATAAGAGGGCTAAGGCTCATGCCTCAACATTTCCATCATCAAGTTATCTTGTGTTCATAACACATGCCAAAACATTTCATTAGAATGACTAATCATTCCAAGGTTTTCATAATCATTTTCACCAAGTACTCCCATCTAAAGTGAGCAAATTTCATGCTTTAGCACTAGCAACTAAAGTTGAGGGTAATCACTAATGAGGGATGCTAATCAGGTGTGACTTATCCCGATCTAATCGCATTCCTTAGTATGACATCTAGCTCTAACTAACTTAGGCCAAGTTTTATGCTCTTTATGCTACCTATAAGATCTTTCCAAAACTCACAAAACACTAACTAAAAGCAAATAAAGAACTTTGATAAAATAAAAGAATAAAGCTTGCAAGTAAATCTGGGATTTGGTAAAATCAAGGTTGCATAACCAAGGTATACCTAAGGCATCTTGTATAGGTTATCTAGATTGCATAGGATGGCTTTCAAAGTTGCACGTGTTAGCTTACATAGTGAACTTGTATTGTGAGGCTTGCCTTGATTGGTGCAGTGGTTGAAGTTCTCTTCTTCTTCGTAGTACTCCTCCTCCTCCTCATAGCCTTAGTCGTTACTAGCGTCTATAAATATATACGAGGTACACAATCACCAAACAATACTACCTCTATTTAGCACACCAAGGTTCAAACTAGATGATCTAGCATCATCACAATCATCACCTCAAATAAATACCTAGTCTTATTTATTTTATTTTGTAAAAGTAATTTCTACTCATTGAAAACTACTAAAGATTTAATATTCTCCAATTAAACTATGGTATCATGTTCACACATGTCATCACCACATAGTTTAGTACTTGGGAATATGATTTAAAGTGGTGTCACAATTTAATAAGTTTTAAATGATTATTTTATATAATTAAAGTGACTAGAGATGCCTATGTAGCATTATTTTAATACTAGTCCAAGATCACTGCATGTAAACCTAAATACTTTTACATATTCAGATAGATCTGGTCAAATTTGATTTTTGAGAGTTGGAATCAACTCAAAAGCATTTATGGTTGATTTTTGAAAAATGTTTGAATGTGGAAAAGTCTCTGTCTTGTTATTTTTACAATAGGTGATCTATAATTTCAAATAGTTTGAATCCAACGGTCTTGGATTGATAATTTGAATACCTTTCTAACAAAATTGGTTTCATGCAATTTGGTTCAGTAAAAATCTTTGAATTGATTTTCAAAGTCACTGACTGAACTAGGTTTGAACTAAATTGGAAATAAGGTTATTTGAATCTCTGGGCTGAGCGCGGGAATGTTACTGGACCGGCCCAACTGCACAGCGCGCGTGGCTGGCTGCTACCAGAGAGGTCCCCCACATCAACGGCTCTATCTACGTGAACCGGTAAGTTTCGATCTGGGTCGTGCAATTAGACTACGATCTACAACTCACGTTTGCCGTCTTCGTCGAAAAGCTCCGACGAGACCGAACCCTAACGACAACGGTGGGGGTACGCGGTGGCTCACCTGGGATGGGGGCAAACAACGTTGTCGATGACGGCGGTTCGAACGGTGGTCGCGGTGGCTCCTGGGGTGGTCGCAATCAACGGCTCCTCTCCTCTATGCAACGGAGGACTCCGGTGAAATTCCGGTGGCCTGGTGCTCGCCTTTGCTCCGAGGAAGGTCAGGAGTGGTTCTGAGAGAGAGGGGAGTGAGGTAGTGTGGAGAATGAGGGCTGAGGTGGCCTCTATTTATACACAGGCGAGAGGGGCAGTGCAGCATGGTCAGGGCTCGTCGGTGACGACGGTGCAGTGAGCAAACGACATGGTGAAGGGCGTAGGCCGGTGCGGTGTCTCCTGGCAATCATCACTGGCTTAATGGCACGGCAAGGGGCGGTCGATAATGGACTGAACGGGTCGACGCTCTGCGCGGCACCGATGGCGTTTTCAATGACGTATAGTGGCTACTGGTCGCGTGACGACGAACGGTCATGTCTAGGAGGTAGCTAGGGGTATGGCGATTGTAGTTATGCGCAGCGAGGGCGAGGCGCTGCGTGTGCGCGCATGTCGGCTGCGGCGCACTGGCGCGCTCTCGGCATGGCAGAGATAAAATGGGCGCGACTGTTCTCAGTGGACCAGGGCGTGGCAGCGCTCGTGGGTTGGACAGGAGGTGGCGGTGGACGGTGGCCTGCCTCCTAGACATCATGGACGGGCGCGACATGTCCTCCTGCGTGCTGGCCACGGTCGGCCGGTGATGGTGGCTTCGGGTGGCATGGCACTGGTGCAAGGGTAGGGTTAGTAGCTTGTTCAATGCACTAGTGGTCATTGGGGGAGACAAGGGGAGAGAATTGGGGGCAATGGGGGAACAAGGCATTAATCAAGAATAGTGAAAGTTAGGCAATTTGATCTGTGCTCACCAAGTGTTTGTTGAAATGGCCGCATGAACTTTACATTTGAATTTTTGGATGAGTTTTGGTGAGTGGTATAATCACATGCTTGGTAGCCTGAGGTTGCTTGGGTTTGTCAAGGTGAAGTGGTTTGGTTGGTTTTTGAGAAATGGTGATCTTAGTACCTAAACTTGATTCAATTTTGAACTATCCTTTACATAGATTTGGCAATTGTTTATGTTGGTTTGCAAGGTGGGCTTGGGTTCACTATTACTTGGTCTAGTAAGGGGTGAAAAGAATTGGATTTGTTCCTGTTAGAAATCTTGGACTAGAAACACTCAAAGTGGTCTAGTGGTTAACTTTGGTCAAATGACCATTTGCTTATATATCTTATTTTTGATTTTCTCTTCATTTGATTCTGCTTGGAAATGATGTAGATGATTTTGTTTTCATCTCTAAACTTATCTTTATCATTCATAACAATCAAAAATGGCAATTGCACTCATTCATCACACACACATGCATTCATATTAATTTTAATAACAATTTTTTTGTTAGCCCTAAACTTGGGTGATTAGAACTTGATAATCTTGTCTAATATTTTTGGGGTTTATAGGAAATTCCTTCCCGGAGAGGGGATATCGTCGCCATCAACACTGTCATCAAGCTAGACTTCATCAGGATCATCATCATCATCATCATACACACCACCATCTCCACCAGCACCATCATCACCACTCCATCCCGCTATAACAATTGTGTTGAATCTTACATAGATCTTAGGGGAAACTTTCCCGATGTTGATTACTATTGTAGTTGATGCTTGTGAGTGGAACCATTGAATTATTGTTTATGTTCAGATTGTTATCCATCATTATATCATCTTTGATCTTGATCCATAAGATGTCTCGTGAGTAGTTTGTTTAGTTCTTGATGCCATGGGAGAAGTCATGTTGTTGTAGTGGAATTGTGTTGAGGTATTATTCAATGGTTTAATATTTAAGTGGTGGTGTTATTCTTCGAGTGGTGTCATGTGAACATCGACTACATGATACTTCACCATTTATGGGCCTAGGAGAATGGATTGTGTATTTGGCTACTAATTGTGGGGTTGTCGGAGTGACAAAAACATGAACCCCCGTTAGGAAACCTTTGCATATGGGAGTGTAGGATCTCAGAGTTTAAGGTTGTGGTTAGGTTTTTATCTTAATTACTTTCTTGTAGTTGCGGATGCTTGCAAGGGGTTTAATCACAAGTATGTATTAGTCCATTTAAGGTCGGTACATTAGCACAGGTTCACCCACACAACACTTATCAAACCATTGAAGATTAATCAACTATATGAAATGAAAGCACTTGATAGGATTCCCATGTGCCCCCGAGAATGCTTGGTCCTTATAAGTATTATCACTGGCTTGTCCTTTGCTAAGAAAGGATTGGGCCACTTGCTGCAATTATATGTTGTTTTTATTTACCTGCACTTTATTTCCTTGCTTTATCAAAAAACCCTAAAAATCTGTTTGCTAAGTATTTACAGAGAAGTCCTGCTCCTTCCCACTAGTCAACACCTTCTGCTCCTCGTTGGGATCGACACTCCTATTTATTGGAAGTACTACGATACACCCCCTATACTTGTGGGTCATCAAGACTATTTTCTGGCGCAGTTGCCGGGGAGTGAAGCGCTATTGAAGAGTGGAACTGGTAAATGAAGGGATACGGGTAGGCTAAACTAGCGCAAATCAAAAATTTCTACCGCGTAAACCAGGAATACTGTTGTCATAGATCACGGGATTACCACTAGACGCGCGGTTGCGGAACTTGATGAAGTGTGTCGAGGCAGTGTAGATGTTCTATGTCTCCTCCTCGTCCTCGTACCACGAGCAGCTCCCCTTGCGCGGCTCTTCCAAGTGCCACAGATGCAGCACCTCCGAGGTATCTCCACGTGCAGGGTGGAAGCGTCAGACGCCGGACTGCTAGGTACGCGTGTGCACAGGCGTGAGGAGTGGGAGCTGGGTAGAATGGTCTAACCCTAGTCAGCTTGCCCCACCCTCTCTTATATAGGCGTCCCTAGTGGGCTTCTACATTAGCAGCACATTAGTAGCCTAAGCCTGGTCTAATTCGAATCTAATCCTCATTAGGCTTCCAGCCCCTAAAGTGTGTGACCAATAGGTTCATATACGTATAGACATGACACGAATATACTTATTCTGTCAATAGTTGGTAGCGGCCTCTAGCAAGATGTGCTAACTCCTAAACGCATACAAAGATCATATCGGACGAACCATCACAAGGTTTAGTACATGTATTTCCCTTTTCCTCATGATATTTGGTCTAGCTCCAAGCTGACCTCCTTTTCTTGATACTGTGATTCGAAATCCCTTTACTAGGTTAACTTTTAACCATATGTAGCATGCCATGCATTTCTGGATCCGATTACTCGAGGGGCCCAAAGATATCTCTCTCAAGTAGAGAGGGGCAAATCCCATCTTGATTGACCATGCCTTGCAGCATGCTGCAGGACAAACCCGAAAGCTACCTTTATAACTACCCAGTTACGGAGTAGCGTCTGATATCCCCAAAGTAGGTCGATCCACATCTCAAGTGCATGATACAATCTCAGGTCTAAGGACAAAACATACACAATGTGTAGAGAGAGCTGCAAGTCTAATTGCCTGTCACAAGTTGGGTCAGTACAACCCCATGTTCATAACATGTGTCCACATCATTAGTTTGACATCTTCATGTCTATGACTTTCGAAACATAGTCATCAACCAATCGATGTGCTAGTCTAATATTCACGTGCGTCCTTACATGAACTCTGACTAGGGACAACTATTAGATAACCATACATGTATAGAGTTTCACAAACAATTCACATAATTTCCAATCAATACAAGTTGCCTGATATGGATATCCAAGGAACATTACAATAACTCATGGATACATAAGAAATATAATCATCCCTATGATTGCCTCTAGGGCATATTTCCTCCAGTAAAGGTAACTTTTACGGTGAGTATTGTTTTTTATTTCTGTTTGTTACTTTGTTTCCAATATGGATAGCCCACTTGGTTTCCTATTTGGAAAATCTACTACCATTGTTAGGGTAGTAGATGAACCACCACCTGTTGAGATAGATCCTTTTAAGATACCTACAAGAATTGTTGATCGTGTTATGGATAATTATTATTTTGGGGATGGAACTGTCCATCCTGGTGAGCATTTGTTGTTTATCCATGAATTATGCGGGTTGTTTAAGTGTGCAGGTATCACAACTAAATGGGTGAAGAAGAAGTTACTCTCTATATCATTCAAAGGAAGAGCTGAAGAATGGTATAAGCTGCTGAAGAATGGACAATCTATGGAATGGGAGGAAATAGTACCTCTCTTTTATTCTAAATTCTATCCTCCCAGTGAGATTCATAAGGATAGGAATCAAATATATAACTTTTGGCCTCGTGATGGAGAGATTACAGCCCAAGCTTAGGGGAGATTGAAGTTACTAATGCTTAAATGTCCTATTCATGACCTCCCTAATAATATTATTATTAATAACTGTTATGCAAGGCTTTCTCTTCATGATAAAGATTTATTAGATGCCACTTATGCTGGATCATTGACACATATGAAGGAAGAAGCTAAATGGGATCTTCTAGACCGTATTCAAGAAAACACTGAAGCATGGGAAAATGAGAAAGGAAGAAAGTCAGGTATAAATTATGATTATGAATGCATAAAATATTTTATGGGAACTGATGACTTTCATGATATTAGTACTGAGTATGGTCTTGATTCTCAAATTATTGCCAATTTTTTTAAGGCTTTTGACTCTTATATAGAAATTCCCAAAAAGAAGTGGAACAAGTACCATGCACCTTATAAAGATGTTGTTAATTGTGTTCCTGTTAGAAACACTGAAGTTTGTACTGTTGATCCTATTTTTCCTGAACCTTATATTGAGAAAATCCCTTTTCCTACTAAGGTAAAGGAACATTCTATCATAGCTAATGTGTTAAGAAAAAGTACAAAGAAAATTGTGGAACCTGATGAGCAAACAAACATTGAACCCGTAGTAGCTATTGTGAAAGAAAATGTCACTAAAAATGTACAAGATGGGCACATTATCTTCTGTGAAGATGCTTCTTATATTGTCTCTCATCCTAGTAAATCTAGGAAAACTAGTGTCCCTATGCTTTCTGTTTGAATTGGTGATCATTGCTATTATGGTTTATGTGATATTGGTGCTAGTTCTAGTGCTATTCCTTATGAGCTTTACAAGGAAATTATGCATGAAATTGGTCCTTGTGAACTTGAGGACATTGATGTGGTTATTCACCTTGATAATAAGTTAACCATTTGCCCTATTGGTATTGTAAGAGATGTGGAAGTTTTTTGTGGTAAGATTAATTATCCTGCAGATTTTCTAGTGCATGGTTCAGCAGCTAGTAAAACTTGTCCTATCATTTTTGGTAGACCCTTCTTGAACACTTGTGGAGCTATTATAGACTGTAAGAAGGAGAAAGTTTTCACTAAGTTTGATGGAGAAGCTTATGAGTTTAATTTTTCCAAATTTGCTAAAGCTCCTTATGAAAATGAATTGCCTAATGAGGATTTCAGGGTTGAACAACTTGCTTCTATTGATCCAGTTTATGACCTTAGACCACTTTTTGATAATTGTAAGTATGCTCATTCTGATAAAGTTGTTTCTTGTGACAGTTGTATTGTCAACTTTATTCAAAGTTCTACGGAAGATATTATGAGAGAGGGAAACATGGTTTCATGCATCTCAATAATATTAAGTTTCCCCGCTTTATGTTGAAAGCTTTGAAGTTGCACTTGTTTTGTCTTCCTATGCTAGTAGCCTTTTGTTTCAATAATTTGTTTTCTCATGAGACTCCCTTGCATAGGAAGTGGGTTAGACTCAGATGTGTTGGATATTTGCTTCTTGATGCTCTCTTTCACTTCCAATATATATCTCCTATGTGAGCATCTTTGAAATTATCAAGCCTAACTTAAAGGCGTTAAAGAAAAGTACTTATGAGGAGATAACCCAATAGTTTTATTGAGTCTTGGAAGTTATAACTAGTAATAACATCTCCTTATACTTTTTGTTTGGTTTTTGTGTCAAGATCAACCACTTTTGAGAAGTAGAGGAGTTGGGAGAGTTGCTGTCCTGGGACATTTTTTTTGCTGCATAGTAAAAATTCATGAAGGAGCTCAGTATTTCGGATGGAGCTGTAATTTTCTATGCTTGTGCTCCAAGTTATTATCCAACTTTCATTAGTTTTGCACTTTTTTATTTGAGAAATAGAAGTTTAGAAAAAATCAATCTTTACCTGCTGGTCTGTTTTGACAGACTTCTTCCTTCATTTGCATTTGCCTCTTAAATTGATTTCCTTTTAAATTCTTTTGGGTTTTTGAAAGGAGTCACTTTAGTAGCTTTTGTTTTGTTGGATTTCACTTGAAATGTGAGACCAAATGTTTTTGTTTTTGCATACACTAATGGTGCTAATGAAGTTTGTGTGAGGCTTTGTATGTTAGGAACTTTTAAGTGTTGGAGAGAAGGAATCTGCAGAGTCCGTTTCCGAATAGGTAAAAGTGCTAAAAATAGAAGGTTCACGAAAAACCTTTTTGTTTATATTTTTGCTGTTTTTATCCCACATGGAAGGGTACGAGACAAAAAAAGAGGAGGAAACGGAGCCCGGTGGGCCACACCCACTAGTGGCGCGGGCCCCAGCTGGCCGCGCCACCAGGGGGTAAGACCACCCCGGTGTCCTTCTCCACCCCATTTTCGCACAATACCTTCCTTATGTTGTAAAACTTTGTAATATATAATTCCCCGGATCCCGCGTGGTTCGTATACCGTGTTCTCGTCGTGTTTTTGTTTCGATCTTTTTCTGTAAGGAAATATTCTCAAGTTTAGAGGCACCATGGTCTCCCCCAACGACAAGGGCAAGGAGCCCATGGAAGATGATCTTCAAAACCCCATGGAGGAGGAGATCTTGGTTGGGGATGAAGAGGACGTGAAGGAGGACGAGCATCCGAACACCCGCGCTATCGTCGCAAGCATTGGAGTGGTGGCAAAATCTATCAAGCTCAGGAGGACAACTCGGATGTCTACAGGAGGGAAACCTCCGCGTCATTGCATCGCTCCATGGTCACTTCTTCCACGTACCAAGAACCCCTTCCGTACTCTTATACATGAGCAGCAATGACAAAAGGTGCCAAAAGGGAAGTTGCCCTCTAGTTGGGATATGCGTCGTTCTAACCATGCAGGGAAGGAACACTCTAAGGAGGAAGAGTGGGGAAATAATAACAAGAACTGGGATTCTCGGTTTGACATGATCATGAACTGCATTGAGCATAATTCGGAGTTTATTCGTACTCTAACCTTCGAGATTGAAGATTTGAGGAAGCTGATTGAAAATCTTATCAAGGGAACACCACCACTACTGAAGGAGTAATTTATCATCAGGTTTAGGCATTCCCTTGGCTTGTTCCTAGCTTGGGGGAGTGCCGCGGTATCACATCATTATCTTTCATCTTTTTACCTTTTTAGTAGATTCATATCTTGGATAGAGAAGTTATCATATAGATTGGTTTGCATTGTGGAAGTATCTCTCGTTTAGTTGGTTATCTATGTATCCCTTGGTGTGAGTGCCTTCATGGAATATTAATGAGAAGTTTTATCTTTTCCTTTTTGCACTTCTTATTTTAGTTTGCAATCTCTATTATATGATTGATCTTGTTGATTAGTATTGGTATAACTTTGGGAGCATCAAGTAGATATAAATTGGTTTTGGCAAACCGGGCTCTGGTCAGTAGTAACACTTTTTCAGGTTTCAAAGCAAAAGAGAAAAGCACTTACAGGTATTTTGTATCATTTATTTTCTTTCTTGATTGGCTCAAAAGCTTATATTCTTTATTTAATATCTTTTGTGTCTTCAAGGAAGATTGCATGTTTGGCTTTATCACTTGTATGTTTGTTTGTTTCCTTCAACTCTTTTTCTTGCTACCCAGCCTTGCTAGCCAAAAACCTATACTGAGAGGGAATACTTCTCGTACTTCCAATCCTTTAAACCAAAACATATTCCATTTGTGCCCACCATATCTACCTATTATAATTATTGCTATTCCAAGTAAATTCTCAAGCTTCATCTATCTTTCAAATTAAAAATTATTTTGTTATGTGAAAACTAGTTAGTAAAGCTCTCATGAACTTGATGGCACTCCTTATTTTCTTGCCCCTAATAAACTTTAACCATTGTGTGATCGAAGTTGTATATGCTTGCACCGAGACATTGGGATTAGCAGAAACGTGCTATCACGGGGAATGCTTTCAACACTTGTAAATATCTACCCAGTTGATATCATGCTCTTTTGTTTGCAGATGTCGTTAGTGTGAAATAAAAAGGGAGTTTGAAAGTCCATGGAGTTATGTATATGTGTTAGAGAAACGCCTGGGCCGCTAGCCTAAGCCATGCCTAATCATGGTGGAAACTTGCAGCATCACCATAGTGGGCAATCTATGAAGCTTTCTTCTTATAAAAAAAGAGAGAGACATTGAAAAGAGGAAAGAGAGAAAAAAGCACCATTTTCCCATGGTAAATAAGAGATTGCTGAGATGCTCATTGTCTGCTTGCCATGTCATTTTGATATGGGATAGCTCATGTATCATGTGCAAGGGGTACCTCGTTCGCAGTTCTCTATGATACACATGTACTTACTATGAAAAGAACTTACCGGTAACTAAAGTTGAGTTACATAAGGAGCGACCCTCGTACTCAAGGGACATGAGATTGCCAACTTATATTTCGTCAAGAATATACTCCAGCTTTGTTCACTTTAACCTTAATCACCTCACGATGCTTATGATAGGGGCAATGAGAGCTCAAAGCTAGTAAGTACCATAATCTTTTGAAAGCTCTTTATGAACTTGAAATCCCTGCTTCCTTCTGTGATGTAGAGGTCCCAACCTTTAATAAGGTAGAGATCCCTGTGTTTACAATGCTAGTCCCTGGATCAATAGCTATCATCCACAGTTTAAGATGTAATATCAAGAAACAAAGGTCATAATACAACTTTATAACCAGGAATAAAATAATTCATTACATCTTACATACCTCATTTGGCTATCTCATTACAATGCAGCAGAAATAACTATATAGCATGGAGTCCTTCATCTTCAAAATGCCATAGGCAATCATGTTGGTTGTAGACTTGTAATCCTATTCAACACACTTTACAAACATCAAACAAACCTGCAACATAATAAGTTACAGCCACAAGGGTCAATACATTTGAATTGTATTGGCAAGTTTCACTACTATGTGGAAATAGTTGGAACCTATCAATATATGCATATGTGGATAAGTAGGGTTTTGGCTCATTTGCAGAAAGCAATATGGTTTTATCCTATCTTTTCAAAATAGTTTTGATCTTTTAACAAACTTTTTGAACTCCTTGGCAAACTCCAAGTGCTTCTAATCTCTTGTTGATACCATCAGGTTTTACTTTGAGAAATTGGAATGTCGAGATCTTCCATAGCTTCAGGCCATAGTTGCTCAGAGTTGTCCGTAACCAGGGACACAGCTAAGTAGTTATAATTTGACCTTATGCAGAAGTTGTACACTTTACCCACATGACACAATCTCATCTTGATGCCACCGGTGGCCGCTGGATAAGTACACACCAAATGGAGTACCGACAGATCGAGAATGTGACAAAGTCTTTCCATAGAAGTACTCCCAAGACATAATGCTATCATGTCTACCAGGAACCAATGTAAGGATATATTTCCAATACATAAATCTAGTTAACCTGAATAGGTGCCAATGCAAGGGTCTTCCACTATGTAATTGACTAAGCCAGTGCCCATTTAGCATGTGGCTATACACGGAAGACACTGTACGAGAAACATGTTCAATCTCTAAGTCCATGGGTGGTTTTGTTCTAGTGCACATACGAAAAAGATAGCCATATAAACTTGGTTCCCTTTGTTGCCACCTTATCCACAATTGAGTATCCACATTCCACCCAGGTGGTTCATTGAGTACTTGTTTTATTATATAAAACATATATTTTTCCAAAACTTCATATAATCATAACATGTATTCCACCCCAAGTCTATAGCAGGGCTAAGCATACTTCAACTATGAAGTTTTCACTCAGGAAGATATAAAGGATTTCCTAATAGGACATAGCATAGCATAGTAACATAGTAGCCCTATCATGCATACTACAAAAATTCCACTAAGTGTAATGAAAATAGTAGGACATGGATGATAGTGCCACTTGCCTTTTTAGTAGAGAATATTGGTTCACTCCTTGATCTTGCAATAATGACACTCGTCAAATTTCCGTACAATTCAATCAAGGCACAAATTTAAACTAGCATTCAAACAATTCACCACGTAAAACAATAAAAACAAAGCAATTCATGGAAGCATGCAAAAGATTGTTTTATTTGGAAAAGTGGTTTCTAATAGGCTATAAACATTTTAAAACTCCTATTGGTCATTTACAAAAGTGGTAAAACCATTTAAATACAAGTTAGTGAAAATGGCCATTTAAATCATTTTTGTCTTGCTAGAAATGATTTAAATCAAAGTAATAATTTCTAGTGTTTGCCAAATATATTTTTTGAACACAAAAGTTAATGTTTTAAGGTCGAAGTGTTTTTATACTAATCCATTTGTAAAAGGTTTCATCCAAATTCCATTTTTAAATCAAAGCAATATTTTTATTTGCTAGAAATGCCTTTAATCAAAGTAATAATTTACTAGGGTTCATCAAATATATTTTTAAATCCTAAAACTTGGTGTTTAAGGTCAGAGAGTTTAAATCAAACTATTTTCAAAAGGTTTTACTCAAAAAGCATTTTCAAACCATAATCAACATTTTTATTTAACTAGAAATGCTTTTATTCAAGGGTTAATTCCTTAGTGTCACAAAATATACTTTTAAATCCAAAAGTTGGTTTTTATGGTTAGTAGGTTCAAAACAAAACATTTACAAAAGATTTTACCCTAAAATCATTTTTAGATCAAATTTTATAACCAAAATAGGCCTAAATATGTTTCTACAAAAACAACTAATTTTCCAGAAACAAAATTATGAACTAATGGCATGGTTGAAAAGTTTGCATTTTTGTGATTCCAATGATATAAAATTTGAAAAATTTGGCCAAGCAGAACAATAGTTATGATTTTTGCAAGTTTAAACAAACAAAAATATTTTCTGGATTTTAACAGACAGACTCTGGCCACGTGTCTTAACCCCATTGGTCGATACCGCCTCGCCGGGATCGACTGATGCAGTGCGTTGGATTAAAAGGGCATCGTGCGGCTCTGATCTAATCATACCGATTCACTTAAGTCATTCTATCTATGCCATTGGATCAAGATCTAACGGGCTACAGCGCAACGACCAGGAACTGGCGGCGCTTCCCGGCGTCTACAGGAAGCGATGAAGGTAGCAAAGGGCATTACCATACTCGCTGTTCGTCGAGGGGCGCATGGTTTCACTCTTAATTGCTCGTTGGAGTTCACGGCAGAGTCGGGCACGCACTGGTCTGGACGGAGGCGAGGCTACAAGTCACGGGAAGACGAGTGGAGAGGGGCGTTAGATGCAGGCTAGAGTGGCGAACACATGAGAATCATTGGGAGGGAGATGCAAGGTCAGAGTTACCGGGGAAGGGTCGCCGGAGTTGAGGCAGACGCCGTCGACGCTCAGGTGTTGTCCTTGACGACGCTCCGAAGCACGCGCGAGCTAGTAGAGGGTATGGGCAGAAGCGTGAGACGATGGGGAACTCGCTCGTGGAGGCTAGGGGTAGTGGGACGGTGAGGGCTGGCCGGAATTGTCGCCGGAGTTCGTCGGGACAGTAGGGGTGCAAGCTCGCAATTGCGGCAGCCTGGTGGCCGAGAGGAGCTGGCGTTTGGAGGGAAACGAGGATGAGGGCGAGGCTATTATGTACGCGTGATTGCTGGCGAGTTTAACGTTGTCATTTACACGAATTTATCGCCGCAAATTAACGACTGAGAACGACAACGATGAATGGGGAGAGCTGGTCACAGGGTTAAAGACGATGTGCTGCGGTGGGGCTGCGTCGTCAACGAGAGAGAGGGGATGCACGTGGGGTCCAAGCATCAGCGACTGAATGGGTTTGCAAACGAGTGAAAAAATAAACGGTTCGGGGGAGAGGTGGGCTACGAGTTGGCCTGTGCTTGTTGGGCCTGACTGGGCTGGCTTCGTTTTCTATTTTTTCCTTCCTGATTTCTTTTTCCTTTTCTATTTTGATTTTCTGTTTTCATTTTATTCAAATGATTTCAAACTCTAATTTGTTGTCAAACTTTTCTCAACTTTCAGTATGTCTTTAATACTGTTTATTAATATATTCTAAAGTCCATTTTAGAATATTTCTTTTTATTCTTTTATGGTTTATTATTATTTTAAAATAGACCTGTGTTTTTATTTTACATAAGATTTAAATATGGTTCCAATCCATATTATTTATTCAAATAATTCTTTTATTCTTTTTAAGTCAATTAGGTAACTTTTTAATCCTCTTGGCAATTTCCATTATTTTTCCCATGATTTAATTACTCATTTATCTTAGGGATTTTGTCCCCATTTAAATATAATTAGAATATGGTTTAATCCCATATACTTTTGTTTGAATATCCTTTATCCCTTTATTTTATTTGGAATATCTTTATTCCATTTGCTTATGAATTTGGCCAATATTTAATTTGGCTTTTAAATATTCCTTATTTATTTCTTTCTTTCTTTGCCTTATAAAATCCATATCTTTTTATTTAAAGATCCAAAATTGGTGTTTCCAATTTGTATAACTTTATTTAATATTTGTTTATCTTTTTAAATCACTTTAGGATTTATTTGCTCAAGATTTGGTATGGTTTATAGATAGGGCTTTATTAGCCTTAGAAAATATTTCCTTTTAACTTATTAAATTCATAAGTTTCTATCTATGGCTCCAAATTGAGTGAAACCAATTTCTATGGTTTTATAATATTTTTATTTATCATTCTTTATCATTTATAAATGTTTGTTGACAAATTTTTATATGGATCAAATCCATAGTCTTAGAGAGATCTTGGAAATACTTATTCCATTAGGGTTTTTGGTATTTTTATTTAACTTTTCCAAGTGTTTAAATTTCAAGATACATTCATTGATGAATTCATTTCACTTGATTGAAATTTTGTTGGATTCCCTGTAAAAGTTTTACGAATATTTTTTGGAGGTAATCATAGGGGCTCATTTAATATACGTATCACAAACTACACGATCGAGGGTTTTGACAATAGGTTCGACTTCTTGCTGAGATTTTGCATCTTGACAACTTAACAAAATTAGGTTAAACTTGAGCTATGAGTAAGCGCAATAGATTTCTCTTGAATTAATTGTCTTTTTCGAAGGTAGATGGGTGCATATTTTCGGACATAGCGGACCATGCATGTTTTATTGTGATTCCTATGTTATATGAGTTTTCAAGGTACATAGTTACATTAACCCACTTAAATTACACTACTCCCTCCTATTCAAATTAATGTTTGACAAATTGTGTATAAGGTCAACATTTTCCACAAGGTAGGACCCACGTAGCTTGGTCATATTGCTCCATGCAATAGATAGGAGAGATGGGAAATGATTTTTCTATTCTCTATGGGCAACCCACAAGCTTGAGGTAAAACTTTATTTTCTCCACAACGTACTACTATGTGACTTAATGTATACTTTTCGCCTTTTTTACATATTGCGGATGCCCTAAGGAAAAAAGCAAATAATGGGCCCACTTGGCAGTGTAAAACTCCTAAGCAGAAGTTAGCTTCTTTAGTTTAGTGGGTCCCATGAATCATCTCGTTACGGTGGAGCTTTTTAATCGTAGTTGGACATATGCTCACCTATGTCCACGTGCTGTACAAGCAGAGAGAATAAAAGGTAGGCAGGGGAAGAGGGAAGCAGCGAAGAGAGAGGAGGAGTTGAAGAAGGTTCGAGATCAGAGCATTTATGATGGGTTCCTGACACGAGGTACTCTTGCCTCCTTTACAGTGTACTCACTCTAGTACAATACTACTACTAGTATTAAATTTCAGGACCTATGCACAAAAAAATAATAAAAAGTGTGTTTTCTATCTCCTTTGCTGCCTCTTATCTCCTCTCAACTCGTGCACCAGCCCGACTGATCTCTCCCTCCTCCACAGCATGGCGCTGCGCACGTGTGCCTTGGTATGGTGGCTCTGTTTTCTTCATTTTTAGAGGGCATGGCTCTGTATCTCTGTTGTGTTTGGCAGCCACATTGGTGTGGAGTAGGTAGGCTGTCAAGTGGGATCCCACGAAAATCCCACTTCTAGTTCATTTCCCAAAATCTAGCGTAAAATTTTGCTCAAAATTAGAACTAGATTTTGAAAAATGAATTAGAAGTTGGATTTTTGTGATATCCCACTTGACACCCTAGGAGTAGTACATGGGAAGGAAACCACTTTGGTCCTTGGCAGCAAAAAGATTCAAACTTTTCAGGTTTCAAAATTTTCACTTGCTTCCCAAACATCAGGAGGAAAAGGTTATTCAATAAGACCGGACATGCGCAGTAGTACTTCTTATCTTATCTTTTTCGTCAAAAAAACTATATAGTGTACTGATAACTTTGAACATGATCCAATGGATCAAGACTAGAAAATCCAAACATTGCTAACCGTTGGATCTTATTTTTCGTTCTTAGCATCTAGAAGATTCTATTGGTAGTCTTTATCACAATGAACGCTAGTATGCACAAACCTCAAAACACACTTCAGTTCATAGTTTCAGGGATCTTGTGCTAACTACATTGACTTCGATGCAACTCGTACTTCTACCGACCATGTGTTAACTAAAAGCAGCTCTCTCCTACGTGACCTACCATAGTTAGAAGAAAATGCAACCACCCTAATTATCACACAAAGTGGACCACGGTTTCTATATTTTTCAAGCTTCCTAGATAAGTTCGCACGCTTCACTGACTTCATGCCGATTTAACGGACATATTAAGTCAATTGATCTACAAGTAAGCACAGTACATTGCACTTGAATTAAATGTATTTTCTGAGGTAGATGGGTGCATCTTCTTGTAGTAAAACAATGTCGCGGTATGATTTTCCAACTATCTGGAAAAGAACATTCTCAATTTCTCGAGTGATGACGAGATTGTTATTTTACATAAAGAAAGCCCGAAGAATATGGATCTAAATGCCACAAGACAAGCTTCCTGAAATATTAAGTGGACCAACATTTTTTACTTACGATTCCCATGTTTAATTCTATGAGTTTTCAAACTTCGTCCTAGCAAACTCTTCCCACTCGAATGACTTTATGTCAATTTATTCAAATTAGGTCAAATTTGAACTAAAAGTAAATTGTAGGTTGCTTTGAAAGATTTGTAAATTTTTTGGAGCTAGTTAACCATCGAGGCGTCATTTAATATATCATATACCTCCATCGAGAATTTTGACAACAGCTTCAACTTCTTACTATGATTTTGCGTCTTGACAATTTAACGAAATTAGGTCAAACTTGTGCTACAAGTAAGCATGATGGATTGCTCTCAAATTAAATGTCATTTCATGGGTAGATGAGTGCATCTTCTCGTAGTAAAAAACACCGTCGGTGTGAGTTTCCAACTATCAGTAAATAACATTCTAAATTTAAAAGATGATGACGAGATTGTTCCTTTTCAAAAAGAAAGTCTGAAGAATATGGATCTGAATGCCACAAGCCAATATTTCAGACATATATAGTGGATCGACATGTTGTACTTACGATTCCTAGTTTTATGACTTTTAAAACTTCATACTAGCTAACTCTTTCCACTTGAATTACTTTATGTCAATTTATCAAAATTAGGTAAAACTTCAACTACAAGTAAAGTGTAGATTGCGTTGAAAGTTTTATGAATAATTTTTGGAGGTAATCATGGTGTAACATCCCAATTTCAGCAACCCTGAATTTTTGTACAAAAGGCAAAAATCAGGGGGAACAAAAACTTTTTCTTGTTGCATGTGCAATGTTTTTTTACTTTCTTGCTTGTGTTCTTGCCACTGATTGTGTATTAGGTATTATACTTCTTATCTCAACACTAGTTGACAAAATATATTTTACAAAAGAGATGTCTTGGCTCATCTTTCATATTCTCAAATGTTCTGGCATTTCAAATCTGAGCCAAGATAATTTTGACAAAACAAAATATTTTACTAGTTCTATTAACAAAACTATGGAGAACTAAAATATAATCTCCTTATGTTTTCAAGACAGAACTCTCAACTATTCTTACCCCTAGTTTTTCCAAAACCTTTATTCAAAACCTCTTCATTCTAACCTTGGTAGAAATACCAAGAGGTACTTATCTTAGTTCAAAACACAACCTCTTAAAAATACCAATCCTTAGTTCATGCTTGGCTTGATGGTAACCTCAGTAGTAGTTAATAAGTTTGAATAGATGAATTGCCTTGATCTGCTCTCTGATGAATTGCCTTGATCTGCCGATTGCAGTGTTTTCTTAGGAACTAGTGTGAGCTAATCTAGTAGCTCATCCCTTAGGACCCAATCTTTGTTTGGGATCATCAATCTCAAACCCATCATTCAAATCTGGATCCATCCTAAGCCACTAAGGTGATCATCTCCCCTCCTCATCAGATCAATCCAGGGATAACCCCTTCTAATAGTTCCCAACTCAGTGAAGCCCCAATCTAAGAATGAATCCTATCTACTTAGTTAACACTTCCAGATCATATCCTTGATCATGAGTTTGGAACTTAGCATCCTCTCAAAACCATCTACCCTTGCACTCTAGTCTAAAAACCTAAATTTGCCAGAAATGGCTAAGTCTGGATTTCTTATCTAGATACAATCTTTGGACCTCTACCTTTTCCATCCTATGTGCATTATTGAGAATGAACTTGAACCATATTGTAGTAAATATTTACTACTACCAAAGCCCACTCTTGGCCTTGGCTAAGCCATTCTGTTTCCCACTCATCCATGATGGTTTTATTGACATCATGGTAATCCTTTCTACAAAGCTAGTCAACATGCCTACTTTGGCAGAAGCTCACATCTATATGCCACCTCCCCTTGACCAAATCTTAGCATGTTTATGATCTACTAACCATGACCTATCAACCCCCACTTACCTTGTTCCCATTGAAGCCTTGTGCTTCTTAAACCCACATGGTTTAGGAGGCTACCTGATGTATCTGCTATGGCAGCCTTATTTTCAAAAAAGTTTGCCATCTCTTCTAGACCACCCCAAATGCAACCAAGCCCAAATCTTTCTTCCTTGATCATCCATATAACTTGGTCTAGATACCCATCTAACCCTTGTATCAAGCTGAGCTCTGAGCTCCCTGATCCAACCTTGTTTTGGTGGCATGAAATTAACAAAACCCTAGATTCCCAAAAACATAGTTTCTGTCCCTTTTCACCAAAATCCTTCAAAAAGCAAGTGGACAATGATGTATAAATCAAGGTTACATCATCTACCTTGGATATGATTTTCCCCAAATAATTCCCATAATTATTTGGATCCCAAAACTATTCAAATCAATGCAAAATTGAGTTCTATATCTCATATCCCATCTTTCCAACTCAAAAATAAATATTTTTGAGATTCTTTAATATTTCTTTTTGCCCTTTTTCTTAAATGGCTAAAACAATAAATAATTCTTTAAAAATACTTTTCCTTCTAAATAAATTCCAATAAAATTCTCCAATGTGTAATATGGTACTCAAAACCATTTCACATAAAAAACCAACCTTGACTAATGTAAAAAATTTACATTAGCTTCCATAATCTACTTTTTCACTTTTTGGATAAATGAGTTCTAGTGAACTGAAAATCATCTTAAAAATCCCAAATAATTCTTGGAGAATCCTCTTGACCATACCCAACTAACAACACATTTACCTCATCTTGCTAAGATCAAATTTTAGAAATTCCCTACATGATCATTATTATGACTAAATGGGAAACTTGATCAAAACTTGAACCATTCCAACTCAATCCGCTTGGATCGACCGTCTATGTCTGGGTCGACCGTTTCGTTTCAACCCCATACCCAAGCTTGCTCAACACATCTCTCCAGTAGCTCCCACCTCCCCTGGTCGAAATCCCTATAGCAAGGTACTACAGCTTTTGTCTTATACCCCTTGGAGAGAGCATATGAGAAATGTGTGGCCCTTATGCCTTGTCTTGCAAAATATCTATATCCTAGGGAAGCCACTCCCCTATCTGTCCACTAGCACGACCAGAGACCTCTCTCTCACCTCTCCACTGCCCTCCTTTCCCATTGGTTGGCAAGTACCATCTTCCCCAAACCCCTCCTACAATATGTCCACCATGGACCCTCTTCCCTCGAGCTAAATAGGGCGGAGGCCACCCCAGCCTCCCCTCGGAGCTCATTTCTCCCTCACACTCCCACCTACCACATCTCGATCCCTCTATCTCTCCCTCGCAGGGTACAAGGGACATCTCCCTCCTCGGGTTGCAAGGAGAAACTCAACTATGCCGAGGCTGTGCTGCACCATTGCCCCTCATTTCTGTTCTGGCGAGGTCTCCTCTTCGACCCCCTCCTCACCCTGCCCTTCCTTTCGTGCAGGACCGTCACTACCGCCGCCGCCACTAAGGTCCCGAGCGAACTCGTCTGCCCGCGGTGGCAGATCCTTGAACCTACATCAAAATGGCCACTACCGCCCACCCCCGAGGTCCCCGGAGTGCACCGTGTCTCCCTGTACCCCTCCTGGCTCCTCCCCACTGGTCAGGTGTGCCCCCTCGATGCTGCAAACTCCCAGCTAGGGTCTCTGCTCGCCGTAGCTGCCCAGAGGAAGAAGACAGAGCAAGGGCCGTCAGATCGGCTCTAATCGGATGGTCCAGGATCCCCCATACCCTTTCGTCCCCTCTCCTTCACTAACGGGCGGGCCCGCGTTGTCAGCCCATTTGAATCCCACTCCCGCACAGTGGCATGCCCGGTGGGCCAAATTGCCCTCACACGCCCCAGTTTGTGTTTGGGTCTAGCCCAATAGCCAACCTGCTCACTTTTTATTTTTGATTTCTTTTCAGATCTGTTGTATAGCAGTTTGGTCTATATCCAAACAAAAATGAAAAACACCATATTCTGACCAGATCCAAATTTATATTTGTAGCCACATGTTTTCCTCAACTTCCAGCATAAGAAGTTGATAGAAATAATAATTGGTTGATCCATAATAAATTATCTACCAAGATTGATACTTTTAACTAATACATTTCTTCAAAGAGTTTGATATTTACAAATGGCGTGAACCCAATTGGTAATGAAAGGTATTATCCATACCATGCTTGTCCCACTGGCCCCACATAAAATTTCTTCCTAGACTACCTGTAGCAAAAATAATAAAAACAGATAGTTTCGACTCTACAATTTCTATAGGTCAAACCAAATGAGGTTTAGACCTAATTCCAACTCCTAGTAAACCTATAAACCAATAAGTACAAAAATCCAGGAGCCCAAGATTTATTGATCTTTTATTGAATTGTGGTGAATTAAACATTTCTATGCATGGTTTGTTCACAAATAAATTCACCATTTGAGTTCTATAAATCCAAAAAGGGTGTTTCTAATTTCTATAGAAAGGTAATCTAAATACCTAGCATGTGACCTTGGAATCAAATAAAAATATTCTGCAGTTTAAAAATGAGGAAAAAGACAAATACCATTCAGTACTATATTTGGGAATTTCTCAAGGGCATTCTGGTAATTATTTTAGTGTCAATCCAAGTCTCAGTCAATCAGTCCACCCAATACTATCTAATAAACCAAGGAAATAATTTTTGGAACTCCAGAACAATTCTGGTGAATTCTTTCCCCAAACTAGAGTTTTAATCACTATAAAATCCCTTATAAATCAATGGGAGTTGATAAAATTATGAAACCACTTTTGTTGGATTAATTTTATCAATACCTATCTGATGGTATCATCTTTATCCAATGATATCATACAGAACTTGTTCTTGCTCAAAAACCCCTCTCTTAGGTATTTCCTAGACCTCAAATCCGAAGGGATCATCTACCCATGCTTCCACATCTTCTACCGATCTAATCAACCCAATCATCCAGCACCCTACTAATGTATATCTTGTGTTGTACAATTTCTTGCTGTATGTATTGATGCTTGAAAGCATTGTTTTGATTGTGGTGTTGCTTGCTTGCATGTTTGCTCGATGACGGCGATAGTTGCAATTATATGACACTAGGAAGAATGAAGCATCGGGATATTCTTATTATGATTGTATTAGTTTTATGGTACTCTAAAGAAGTCACGGGACATCTCGCTGGTCAAAGGCAAGCCACCTTCTTTCTCATACACCTTGTCCTATTATTTTATCTATGCATGTTTTATCTACTCCTTTATGCATAGAGCATTTGTTTTACTATGGTATACTTTATATGGGGAATGCTTGGCTCCTCTAAATAATTACCCCTTAGTACCATTAGGTACAACCCATTCATATAATACCTACCTTTCCTTAGTATAGTAGATGGTGTTTAACATCATAACCCCTTGGAGACCCTGTTTTAGCGTAAACAAAAAGTGTAGGATGGGAAAGACCCCGGGAAAAGACTTACAAAATGTTTTATGTGAAAACCTTGGTGAGGCTTGGCCTACCAAGTGGTTTGGAAAATGAGAAGGGTTTTGTTTTACAAAAAGGTGGACAAGAGATGGAGGAAATATGTTTATGAAAACATTCCCGGCTGTACAGTTCCTAATGCTTGAACAATTAACCCGTGCAACCACATTACTCTGGAATGGGACGAGGCTGGGCTAGAAGTTTCTCTAATCTGGTATAGGTGCCTCACACTACTACAGGGGTAAACAATCCCCGGAGGGTGGGCCTTCTCTGTTCAACGGTCCATGCGTAGCATCGACCGGGAGAAGGAATGAAGGGTCTACGGGCTTCCGCGCGATACTATGAGCCCCTCATTGAAAGCGCACACCCGTCAAGGTGCAAAACGCGCTCCGGTTGTCTGGTTACTATATAGGACATTCCAGTTTTGAGGGGATTAACCTCATAGGGTAGGCACTTGTATCGGAGAGCGCATCCAGAAGGTCTTGACCGGTTAGTCGACCCACGATCGATGTAGATCAGGGACGGGTAATCAGATGGTGTGGGTAAAGTGTACAACCTCTGCAGAGTGTAAATCTATTCGAATAGCCGAGTCCTTGGTAATGGACGGTTGTGATGGCTGTTGTATGGGGGTGATGGTTTTGTTTTCAAAAAGGACTTCATAAAAGAAATGGCATGGAAATGATTTAACCATGAGATGGTCAGAAAATCGAGGAAGGAGTTTGTAAGGTTCCCAACCTTTAATAAGGTAGAGATCCCTGTGTTTACAATGCTAGTCCCTGGATCAATAGCTAGCATCCACAGTTAAGATGTAATATCAAGAAACAAAGGTCATAATACAACTTTATAACCAGGAATAAAATAATTTATTACATCTTACATAGCTCATTTGGCTATCTCATTACAATGCAGCAGAATATAACAATAGCATGGGGTCCTTCATCTTCAAAGTGCCACAGGCAAACATGTTAGTTGTAGACTTGTAATCCTATTTCAACACACTTCACTAATATCAAACAAACCTGCAACATAACAAGTTACAGCCACAAAGGTCAATACATTTGAATTGTATTGGCAAGTGATACTATGGTAGTATAGTGGAGTCTATCATCTATATGCATTTGGCTAAGTGGAGCTTAGGCTTGCTTTGCTCAAAATAGATTTTCCTTATCATTTGAAAAACACTAAGTTTTTGCTTGACAAAATCTTTCCCAAGGAATCTCCCAATAGAAATTGGTGATCCTTCAACCCTTGTTCAACCACAAGATTTTAACTTAGAAATTGGGATGAGGAGATTCTTGATAGCTTCCATGTCTTGATGCTCAAATTTTCCTTTACCAGGGACATGGCTAAGTACTTAGATTTTACACTCTACAGAGGTGGTGCACTTTCCCCACAAGACTTGGTTTCCCAAGACAAGATCTTTCAGAAGCCTTCCCTTAGACCAGAATGGACGCGCTCCAACCTATCAAAACCCCTACCACCAACTGTCCATTTGGCTAAGTTATTGCAACCTATATGAGGCAGAGCCCATATTGCCAAGTGGCTGCACTTGAAGCTTCTCAACATTTGACATCTCAAATCTCTTTGTTCCTGGGTGGCCATCCACAAGTGAGATACACAAGGTAAACCATAGAAATGGGCCTTGTGAACCACTCAACACAAAACATTCTTTCCATTCCACCCAGGTCATTCATTCACTTAGTTGTTTTATTAGACAAAGCACAAGTCCTTAACTTAGAAATATTCCATAGTATGAATATATATTCTACCCTTTTTTCTACTATCTAGGCTAATCATGATAGTAGTAGGAATCTTAACTTAGGAAATTTCTACTAAGGTTTCATCTACTAGGATTTCCCATGGAATAGTTTACACTTAGCAAAAATTCCATGCAAGTCCTACTTTAGAAATATCACTAATGCATAGTGAAAATAATGTGACAAAAGTATGAAGCATCACTTGCCTTTTTGGTAGAGAATTATAAGTTCACTCCTTGATCTTGCAACAATCACACTCTTCAAATTCCACTACAATTCAATCAAGCAAGCAATATTTCAATCTACCATTCAAGCAACATCACATAAAATAATAGAAACAAAACAATGCATGCAAGCATGCCAAACTTTGTTTTATTTACAAAAGTGTTTTATAATAGGTTATAAACATTCTAAAACACTTATTGGTCATTTTATAAAGTGGCAAAACTATTTGCCAAAGATTCTACCTATAAACCATTTTTAAACCAATGCCTTATTTTATGTGGTGGAGAAATGCTTTTAATAAGGCAACAATCTATAGGGTTCACAAATATGTTTTCAAATCATAAAACCTTGTGTTTAGGGTCAGAGAGTTTTAATCAAAACATTTCCCCAAAGGTTTTCTCCAAAAAGCATAGTTAACAAATAAACAATATTTTTATTTGACTAGAAATGGTTTAAATCAAAGATTTATTCTTTTGCTTCACCAAATATATTTTTGAAACCACAAATTGATTTCTATGGTAGTAGGTTCAAAACAAACTATTTGCCAAAGATTTTATCTCTAAAATAATTTTAGAATGAATTTTATATTCCAAACATGCCTACACAAGTTTCTGCAAAAATAATCATTTTATCAGAAGAAATTGACTAAACAAAGGGCATGGCCAGAAAGTACTTGTCTTGCTGATTCCATTGATATAAAATTTGCAAAATTTGGACGAGTGGTTTGAAAGTTATGAATTTTGCAAGTTTATTAATACAATAGATCAAATTATGTTTTTAAAATAACACACTGGCCACGCGTCACGTTACGATTCGTTTATACCGCTTCGCGTGGATCGTCCTACACGGTACGTTAGATCTAAACAGATCGTGCGGCGCAAGAGCAAGAATACCCCTTCGCTTGATGTTCTTTCGTGTGCGTTGGATCTGCATCCTACGGCTGATGATCAACCAACCATCAAGTGGCGGCGCTGGCGGCGGCGAGTGGCGGCGCTGGCTCTGGCTACGGCGTCGCGGCGACTACAGGAAGCAAGGGAGGAAGGGGAATGGATCACCAGGTTCGCGTGGTGACGTTGAAGCTCAACGTTCTTGCTGCTTGTCGAGGGGCGCATGGGGTCAGTTGGAATTCCTCGCCGGAGTTCTCTCTGGCGACGGTTGCTCTCTCTCGGAGACGGTGGAGAGGTTTCGGTGCATGCCAGAGGGAGAGGAGGGTATGGTTAGATACGCAAAGTCGTGGTGAGGATGCGTGTGTGAAAGAGAAAGAGAGGGGCGGTCCTTACCAACCAGGGAAGTGTCGCCGGAGTGGAAGCAGACGGCGGCGTGCTCGGTGGTCGTCGTTGCCGAGGTTATGGGGCGCGCGGGGGCGAGTTGATGGCACTAGGAGATGCGCCAGGGTATGTGGAACACGCGTGTGTGGTCGAGGGGGCGAGGGGCGATGAGGTGTGGCCGGAATTGCCGTCGGAGCTCGTCGGAGCAGAGGGCGGTGCAGCGCAAAATGGGAACAGCCCGGTGGCAGAGGAGGAATGGGTTCTGGGGGAAAACGGAGAGGAGGAGCAGGAGTTTTAACGAGCGTGGTCGTAGGGGTTAAAGGCTGCGTCAATTCCACGAATTAAATAGAGCATTCAACGGCGGAAACAGCCGGCGAGGTGAGGGGGAGAAGAAGTCGTGGCTGGTGAGGAAGAAATCTAGGAGGTGGGACCTGGCTGTCTGCGAGAGAGAAAGAGGTGGGGTGGGTCCAAGTCGTTAGCGACGCTGTGGGTCAATTCGTGAGTGAAAAACGATTCGCTACGGCTGGGGTGGGGAGATGGGCTTGCTGGGCCAGTGGGTCTTGTTGGGCTGGGTCGACCTTGTTCATTTTTTTGTTCTGTTTGTTTTTCTTTTTCCATTTCTTTGATTCTGTTTTGATTTTATTTAATTATTTCAAACATCAATTTGATTTCAAACCTCAACCAAAATTTGTGTAGATTTAAATACTGATTAATACTTCATTTTAAAGTCAAAAATAGAATATTTCTCTTATTCTTTTAGGGTCTTTGAATTATTTAAAAGTAGGCCCATGCATTTAAATTCAATTAATATCATATATATTTTAAACCCTTATTTAATTTCAATTCTCACAAAACCTTTTCAATAGGTTTATTTATTTAATATGGTGTCAAATAATTCACCTTGACTTATTTTGAAAATGATTTATTAATCATTTTTAATTTGGGTACTTGTCCTTTATTCTCATGAAATTAAATATAGTTTTAATTCCATAATTTATTTGGAAGTTTTCTTTGATCTTATTTAAGTTAATTAAATAACTTTTATTCCACTTGGGTAAATTCCAAATATTATTTTCCCATGATTTAATTAATCATTTCTAATAGGGATTTTATTTTTATTCCAATAGAATTTGGTTAATGCCATTCTATTTTATTTGGAAAATTCTTTATCTATTACTTTATTTGGATTTGGATTATATTTATTCCATTTTCTTATGGATTTGGCCAAGATTTAATTTGGTCTTTAAATATTCTTTATTTAATATTTCTTTCTCAAACTTATAAAATTCATATCTTTTTATTTAAAGTTCCAAACTTGGTGTAAAATCCTATTTAATATTTGTTTATCCTTTTAAATCTCCTTAGGATTATTTGCTCACCATTTGGTATGGATTTTATATAAGTGCTTTATTAGCTTTGGAAATCCAATTTCCTTATCTTATTAAATTTGTAAGATTTTATCTATGGCTCCAATTTAAGTGAAACCAATTTCTATGGTTTTATAATATTTCTATTTGTCATTCTTAACCATTTATAAATGTTTGTTGACAAATTTTTATATGGATCAAGTCCATAGGCTTGGAGACAACTTGGAAATGATTTTATTCCATTAGGGTTTAGGGTTTGGATTTATTTTCCAAGTGTTTAAATTTCAAGATGCATTGAGGAATGCATTTCACTTTGTTGGATTCAAACTTTAATTAAAGTTTGTTCAAGATGGGATTTTAAGTTTCCATTTAGAAACAAAAGTTTCTTTTCACCCTAATTTTCAACAATTATTTATTTTGTTTATTAATTTTCACATAACAAGATTTGGAAAATCTTGGGATGTGACAGAGTTTGGTCATGAGATGGATGGAAGGAAAACAAATGGGTGACCCAATCCTAGTATTTTCTAAAAACTTTTCAAAAAGGGTTTCCAAAATGTTTTACAAAAGTTTTTCAACAAAGATATAGAGACATGCTATATCTACAAGAGAAACTAGTTTATAAAAGAACCTCTTATGGAGCCATCCTACCACGGCCGTACTGCATATTATTTACTTTGTTATCTTCAGGTGGTTTGCGAGTACATTCAAAGTACTCATCGGCATTGTCCCTGGCTATTTACTTCGCCAGGCTTTCAGAAGCAAGAGGAACGATGTAGTTTGTTGACGTCTATGTGATCTAGGCCGTCTTCCCAGTCAGTCGCCTATAGGTTAAGGCATGACATGGGCTCTGCACTTGAAGACTTCCGCTATTGATGTTGAATCACCATAATGGCATAAATGTAAGTGCATGTATTCGTTAATTATGGATGTTGTAATGATACTTGTCGGTTATGCTCACGGCTCACTAATCATGGGAACGTGAATTGCAGGCATAACGGGTATTCTCGTACTGTAAATCCGGGGTGCCATAGACTTGGTATGAGTGCAATCCTAACTGCAGGGGACCTTAGTTAGCATGGACGTTAGATAGGATAACCCCTATTTCTGAAAACACCGGCTTTCAAAAAAGTATTTATCAAAATCTTATCGAAAGATTTCTTACCCTATCCCCTCTGATTTTAAAAGAGTTGAAAATGAATTACTCTATATCTCATCTACTTGAAAATTTCCATTTCCAACAAAGTCCGATTTGGAGACTATGAGACGGAGACAACAAGACAAGCAAAACAAAGGAGCTACCAACGATGAAAGACACTACAAAATTGCCCTACCAACAGAGTCCTTCATCGCCCCCAATCGATCAAGTACGACACCGACGACAATAGATGGAAATACAAAAGCCAAGAAAACCGTATCCTCCATACTTAAAATAACCCCAAGATAGGATTCCCCTAACGGCGCGTAGTCACCCCTTAGTATCTATGGTACGCTCTGCATGCTTGTGATGTGCTTGTGTGATGCTTGAAATGTGTTTTTTGTATGCCTCAGATCACTTGATCCTATTATAGGACCACCACCTTGTTGGCATAACCCAACGCTAACCCTCGCAACCCCATAGCTAGAACCTCTCCTCAGCAGGATGGCCACATAAAGAAATCCCTGACAACTCCTACTCGTGCCTTAGTTCCACACGCCCCAAGAAGACGGAAGATAAGGAGCCTCGAAAACAATGATTCTACCCCATCGTCGAACCAGAGCATCTCAAAGAGTTCAAGTGAAGACAACAAATCTGAAGCTAAAATGCCTGCATCTCAACTAAGGACCAAGAAGAAGCATCGCTGACCACTAAATCTACCCCGAGCTAACCCTTAGGACTTAGTTAGGTAACACCCATAGCAAGGTCGTAGCAATAAGGCGCCACTCGAAGACCTCAACTCGAACGTCACGCCCTTATCCCAAGACAAAGGATCTACCCCCGGCCTTGACGACCATAAGTAAATCTCTAAGGTGGAAAGACTGTGTCTTTCTACTCAAATCCAGAAGATCACCTGTGAGAAGATAATACCATAAGATCTACAATCCAAGAACCTGCTCCGAACACCACCTCAAAAGTCGTTAGAGGGACAGAAAACAAACATCATCAACAGGCTTCAGAAGTCTGCTCGATCCTCCCAACAACCGAGACGTTCAGAATTAAGACGACAAGACTGCCCGACGCCATCAATACTACTCCCCAAGGAGTAGAAAGAAACCCAAAACATCAAATTTCTCTGAAGACGTCGTGAAGCCCTTCTCTGCTTCTGCTACTAACGTCCCACCGAAAAAGACCCCCAAAATATGCAAACCCTGAGACAGAGGATGCAGAATTGTCCCCTTCACAAGTATCCCCCCTCTTCAAGTCACCACCCACGGAAGATCCACTCGTCGAAGCAAAACATCAAGGAAGGCATGACCCTCACTGCTGAAGAGCTGAATGTCCCTAATACCCCCAAGGAAATACAGTAACTAGAGTTGGTTCCCAACCCAAGGACGGCTACAAAAGTCAAGGAGCTGAAGGGAATATGCCTGAGAGACAATAATAAAGTGGTTATTATCGTATTCCTTATTTATGATAAATGTTTATTTTGCATGCTATAATTGTATTAATACGGAAACGTTAATACATGTGTGTTTAATAAACTAAAAGGAAGTTCCTAGTTATGCCTCTCTTATAAACTAGCTCTTTGATTAACAAGATGATCAAAGGTTTCCTGATCATGGACATTGGATGTTGTTAATAACGAGGTCACAACATTAGTGCAATGGTGTGATGAACATTCATCCGAAGTATAGCATTACGATCAAGGTAATTATGTTTATATTTCTATAACATCATATGAAGTAATCTTAGTCCTTAGACCATGAGATCATGTCAATCACTAACACCGGAAGAGTATCTTGATAACATCAAACGTCACACCGTAACAGGGTGACTATAAAGATGGGTTCAGTGCTACAAAGGTGTTATGTTGAGGCTCATGGATCAAGAGTGGAATTTGTCCATCCTGATGACGAATAGATATACTCTAGGCCCTCTCGGTGATATCACATTAGTTAGCTTGCAAGCAAGTGATTTGATCACTAGAATGTTATATCATGGGAACGAGAAAAGAGTGCATGTCAGTAACAAGATCAAACTAGGTATGGTGATACCGATGATCGAATCTCGGACATGTAATATATCGCGAGACAAAAGGATTGAGTTACATGCGTATAAGGTTCACACGATCACATACGTCATCGTTGAATATGTGCGAGTCAGTACGGATCTGCAGGTCCCGCTGCTGATTATTGATCGGAGAGGGGTCTCGATCATGTCCACATTATTCGCGAACTGTAGGGTGACACACTTAAGGGATACCGACACCATTTGGAGCAAATAATATGCCAGAGAAAGAAAAAGGAAAGCGCAGGAATTTATTTCACTAGACATCAAAACTGTTTTGGTTGAAATTGTTGAAACTGGTTCTGCATGTGAAATTGAAATGTTGTAAGGGGTTTTATGTGAATGTTTGTTAATTAAAGTAATTAACAAAATTCTGAATAAATAAATAAAAGAGTTTTATTTAAATGAGAGCTTGCATTAAATTTGGTGGAAATTTAATGCATGTGAGTGGATTTTTTGAGTGGAGGCTTTTTAATGGGAGTGGAGGCTTTTCATTTTGAGTGGGAGCTCCACCCACATGAATGTGGAAGAGGTGGGGGCAGCCACCATGGCTGGCGCCATGCCCCTTGGGGTGCTCCCCTCTCCCTATAAAAGGCCCCCCTCTCCTCCTCTCAAAGTACACCTCCTCGCGAATGATCTCTCTCCCCCCTTTAGAATTTCCCCATGGTATCGGATCAGCGAGATACATGTTCCCGTGGCTTTTTCTAGAAGGATTTGTTGCTTCCGC
Source organism: Avena sativa (assembly GCA_916181665.1). Taxonomy (NCBI): domain Eukaryota; kingdom Viridiplantae; phylum Streptophyta; class Magnoliopsida; order Poales; family Poaceae; genus Avena; species Avena sativa. The sequence goes on from OV702284.1 coordinate 149,005,722, forward strand.
TGCTTCGCTGGAGTGAGGGCGCAGAGGTTGTCAGGGTACCCAGACGTGTGTGCGATCACGGATGCACCACTGCTTTGTGGTGCTGGACTTGATGGTGCTGGACCGGCTGGACCAGATGGACTTCATCACGATCTTGAGACCGGCAAGCGTTCGTCTACATCATCCACGAGTACAACCTCGTTAACGCTATTCGGTCTTCGAGGGTATGTATTCTATGGATGTATATCCACTCATTGCTTGTATCTAGTAGATAGATCTTGGTGCTTAGATGTTCCCATCGTAGGAAATTGTTTGTTTTCTATGCTGCGAACCCTATAGTGGTATCAGAGCCGGATCTATGCGTAGATGCTTTGCACGAGTAGTACACATATGAGTATGTGGGCGATGATGATCGTATTATTGCTTCTTGGTTGTAGTTTGGATATTGGTGGCATAGTGGGATGAAGCGGCCCGGACAAACTTTACATGTCCTCGCACATGAGACCTGTTCCACGCTTGACATGCAACTAGTTTTGCATAAGTGGCTAGCGGGTGTCTATCTCTCCTACTATAGTCAATATCTAATTTGCAACGAGTTGTCAACAATTTGGTTATCCTCGTTGTGGTTCATGTTCGTAGGTGAGATCGGTTCTATCTTCGAAAACCCTAAGCCACGTAAAACTTGCAATGGATAAATTAGAGGCGTCTAGTTTAGATTGTTGCTGGGCTAGTGTTATTATATGGTGATATTGTAAGTATAAGTATGAGATGATACTCTTACAACACACATAACGTGTAAGTTCCATAGACCTTGGCCTTACACATAGAGGTATGATAGTGATCATACCACTGTGCACATGATGGAGATCATATGCGGGAACCATATCATTTCACTTATAAACATGTGATGTTTGATTGCATCTTATATTGCTTGTTTGGCGTTTTATTAGCATAATAAGATGATCCCTCATTTAGATATCAAGATAAGAATGTGTTGTTCCTTAAGTATGCACCGAAAATGTTTCGTCGCTTCAAGACATCACGTGATGATCGGGTGTACTTGAATCCACGAGCATATCTCGGGTGTAAGACAGTTACACACACGAATACTAAGGTTCTTACTTAGCGAGCCTAGCATGTACAGACATGGCCTCGGAACACGTACCGAAAGTTTAAGCATGAGTCATATGTTTTAAGTATGCACCGAAAATGTTTCGTCGCTTCAAGACATCACGTGATGATCGGGTGTACTTGAATCCACGAGCATATCTCGGGTGTAAGACAGTTACACACACAAATACAAAGGTTCTTACTTGGCGAGCCTAGCATGTACAGAAATGGCCTTGGAACACTTACCGAAAGTTTAAGCATGAGTCATATGTTTTGATATGATGACCATATGGATGCTCGCCTTTGAAGCTACACCGACTCACGTGATGATCGGACTTGGTGTAGTGGATTTGGTTCATGTAATCATCAAAAAGACACGAGGGATGTCATTTTTGAGTGGGAGTTCATTTCTAATTTAGATTAGTAGAACTCAATTTATCATAAATTAAATCAAAGTGAATTTGCATAATTTGTTGTAGTCATTGGCATTTGTTCACCGCCTTATGCTTACTTGTAATTTAGGTAATAGAACTTTAGAATTCTGGATATTTACTTTACGAACTAGTATCGTATTGTGTTGAGTGTCAATCTAAAGTTTAAAGTATTATTGCAAACTTTTAGCAAACTCTGTTTACTCCGTGAAATTTAATAATTGGTATTAAATCAAGAGTAACAATTCTAGTGTTAGTATCTTAAGTATCATGTTTGCCTCCATGATTCTTGATTGTTTTAATATCAAGTTTATCTAGGAGCTAAAAGAATTGTTTCAGAAACCATCATGTGTGAAAGATATAACGATATCTACAAGAATATTTTGGTTGCAATATGATAGAGCATAATGTATGTTCTCATATTGGATGAGAATTTGCAAAGGTTGGAGATGCTAGACATCCTAATCATCCAAAAAGGTTTTGGAAAGTAATGTTATACTCACGATTCGTCTTTAGAAGCTACATTAGCTTGATCATGAAAGTCGTCATCATAAGGATGAATAGAAGATGTATGTAAAGTATTTACTACACTAAAAAGATTACTAAAGAATGGTTTTTGAAAGAATACCGATCATTTGATGATGGTGATCTACTTCAAAATGCAAGTCCAAAGGTATTATTATTTGAATATACACGCTTTGTACTATGTGTCATGTATATGGCACCACTTTTGATGTTGATAGATTCTTTTAAAAGGAAAAGGAAATGCTGAAAGAGAATCTATAAAATATATTTGGCAAAAAAAAGATTGGAAATATCCAATTTAGGTATATGGATGATATACATGTTATGGTTGTATTCTTTGCTTGTTAGACAATGTGGTTCTTGGGTATTTGATACCGAATTGGTTGGTATGAAATGTCATACAGAACGACGCAATTCATGAACTACAATGGCCTAAGTAACTAGCAAGAGAATATGTGATGATGTTCATCAAAAACAAACAAACCGTTGTTTGTATTTCTCATTGACATCAAAGCTTGACTTCAAGATATGTTTTAATAATTGTTACTTAAATCAGGTATTATGAGAACAAAGGTTGTTCAAATAATTACCGTATCCATATAAGATGGATGATTTACAAATCTAGTTGTAGAAATCACATCCATAAAACCTAATGCTAAAATGTCGCAAGATAGATGATTGAAAGATCACTTACGAAGTGAAATCACCGTTTAAATTATATTGGAAATAAAACATGAAGAATTTCAATATTCATGGATTTTTGGAGTCTTTGATTTGATCAAGTGACGCTCGTGAGACTTTCCTCGGGATAATTAAAACTTCGTTCAAAGGCCAAAGAAGAACGAACGACTAAAATATTGGAATTTATACATGTCGATGTATGTATTCCATTATGTGTAGTCGTAAGCGATGGATTTCAACTTTATATGCTTTCTCCGGAAATTTGAGTGAATATTCACTTAATGAGAAATAAGTATGAAATATTTGAAAACGTTCAAAGACTTTCAAGATGAAGTGGAAAATCATTGTGACAAGAAAATAAATGGTTTATGATTTTATCATAAGGGATTTATTTGAGTTGCAAGTGTAACAAGAAAATAAATGAATTATGATTTTATAATAAAGGGATTTATTTGAGTTACAAGTTTAGCAAAAACACCTAGATTTACATCTCCCGAAACACCATAGGAATATGGAGTGTTTGAGATTTGTAATGAAACCTTGTGAGACATGGTTGGATCAAAGGTGTTATTTATAAAACTGCCATTATGTTTTAAAAGATTAAAGCTTTAGGGACTACCGCTTTTACACTGAAAAGAGCTCCATCTTGATCCGTTGAAATGACACTATGTAAGTTATGGTTTGGGGTAAAACCCAAATTGTCATTTCTTAAATTTTGGTATGCTAAACATAAGTAAGATGTTTACAACCAAATTCGGATGAGCATGTCTTTGTAGGTTATTTCGAATAACAATTGGTTATTCCTCCATAACACCAAGGACAAAAGGGTTTGTCGCTTGAAATGTGAAGTTTCTTGAAAAAGGAATTTTTCGCAAAAGTTAAGTGGGAGGACAATAGAACTTTGATAAGGTTAACGAACCTTAGCTAAATGTGCTGAGTTGTGCAGCCCCAGAAATTGTTCCGGAGGCTGCCATAATTCTCATAGCTTATGTGCCTCAAAGGTTCTGGTCACGAGGATCTAAGTTCTTATTGAACCAAGTCGGTCGGATAAACAATCAAATGCTGAGATTTGAGAGTAAATCATTATTGTTTGACAATGATGAACCGAATACATGCAAAGAAGCGATGATGGGCCCTGACTTCGTCAAATGGCTTGAAGCCATAAATTCCGTGATAGGTCCATACACGATAAATCAAGTTTTGAACTTGGAAGACCCTTCGGAAAGGTGTAAAAACCTATTGGTTGTATTTGGATCCATAAAGAAACAGACATGGATGTTTCACATCTATGAAATAGTCAACATGTCGTAAAGTATTTTATGACAATGTTCAAGGAGTTGACTATGACAAGATTTGATCTTTCATAGTGATATTTAGTCTGGACGGATTAAATTAGCAACCACTACATATAATTTGGTATATGGTAGATGAATAAACAAAACATAATTCTTCTAATAGAATGGTTACCTAGGACGTGTACAAGACACGGTCCAAAGGGTTTTGTTAAATTCAAAGGATGCTAGAAGGGCATGCAAACTTCAATGTTTTAAGTAAGCATCGCGAAGTTGGAATGTTCACCGTAATGAAAAGGAGTTTTCATCAGGAGACGATGAAGATGCTTGCATTTGCAAGAAATTAAGTGGGAGCGCTGAGACATATTTCTAATACATTATGTGGAGGACATCTTGTTGATTAGAAATGATGTATATTTTATTGACAAAGGTTAAGAATTTCATTTCGATGAAAGACTTAGGCAAAACCCAAATATTTAGCATGAATGTCTATAGTGGATAGACTGTAACGCTAATATGGTTGTGCCAAACGTAAGTATATGAGATATTGAAGGAGTTCAATATAGAAACGACAAGACACGGTTCTTGTCTCATGGAAAGGAATTGAATCAAGATTCAAGTGGATCGACACTTGATAAGTGAAACAAGATTCAAGTGCTTTGACACTTGATGAGTGAATCACAAGGATGTTTTGATCAATCATACCATGATATGTACACATCCAGATATGTCCTATGCTCTAAGTGTTATGAGCATATACCAGAATGAATCGTAAAATGATTATTGGACGATAGTGGGGATATTCTTATGATCTTTGGAAAGAAATAAGAATATATTTGTATAGAGGTGACAAACAATTATAAATAGTTCATTGTAAAGCGTTACATTGATACTAGTTTTGTCACAAGATACAAAATTAAGTTTATCTCAATTTAAACTATGGGTGGCACAATGAAATGGAAAGGAGTTCCATGACGGATTTGGATTAAGTCCAAAGTTAAGACATTGTGACGGATACTACAACAAAAGGCTAAGTATATGACTGCTATAGTAGCAGCAAAGGAGGGCATTTGTGTCAATTAGTTTGTTATCAAACTAAGGTGTGGTTCGCAACGGGCTAACACTAAAGATATATTGTACGGCAATAGTATCGACATGATTTAACCCCAAGGAACTAAAGGTCTCACCAAAAGACCAAATTTATACAATGTCATCTCATTAGAGAATGAGTAATGCGTGGAGACGCAAAGACATGCAAATACACAAGGACCTGAAGCGTCAGATCCATAGATTATGTTAACCACTTGCAATTGCGTATGTGGAACACCAGAAAGCCATATGTATTCAATACGCAAAGTTTTCAAACTATATTATTGTCTCTAGTGCAAGTAGGAGACTGAAGGGAATATGCCCGAGAGGCAATAATAAAGTGGTTATTATCGTATTCCTTATTTATGACAAATGTTTATTTTGCATGCTATAATTGTATTAATACAGAAACATTAATACATGTGTGTTTAGTAAACAAAAAGGAAGTTCCTAGTTATGCCTCTCTTATAAACTAGCTCGTTGATTAACAAGATGATCAAAGGTTTCCTGATCATGGACATTGGATGTTGTTAATTACGAGGTCACAACATTAGTGTAACGGTGTGATGAACATTCTTCCGAAGTATAGCATTACGATCAAGGTCATTGTGTTTATATTGCTATAACATCATATGAATTAATCTTAGTCCTTAGACCATGAGATCATGTCAATCACTAACACCGGAAGAGTATCTTGATAACATCAAACTAACACCGTAACAGGGTGACTATAAAGATGGGTTCAGTGCTACGAAGGTGTTATGTTGAGGCTCATGGATCAAGAGTGTAATTTTTCCATCGGGATGACGGATAGATATACTCTGGGCCCTCTCGGTGATATCACATTAGTTAGCTTGCAAGCAAGTGATTTGATCACTAGAATGTTATATCACGGGAACGAGAAAAGAGTGCATGTCAGTAATGAGATCAAACTAGGTATGGAGATGCCGATGATCGAATCTCGGACATGTAATATATCGCGAGAAAAAAGGATTGAGTTACATGCGTATAAGGTTCACACGATCACAAACGTCGTCGTTGAATATGTGAGAGTCAGTACGGATCTCTAGGTCACGCTGTTGATTATTGATCGGAGAGGGGTCTCGATCATGTCTACATTATTCGCGAACCATAGAGTGACACACTTAAGGGATACCGACACCATTTGGAGCAAATAATATGCTAGAGAAAGAAAAAGGAAAGCGTAGGAATTTATTTTACTAGACACCGAAACTGTTTCGGTTGAAATTGCTGAAAATGGTTCTGCATGTGAAATTGAAATGTTGTAAGGGGTTTTATGTGAATGTTTGTTAATTAAAGTAATTAACAAAATTCTGAAAAAATAAATAAAAGATTTTTATTTAAATGAGAGCTTGCATTAAATTTGGTGGAAATTTAATGCATGTGAGTGGATTTTTTGAGTGGAGGCTTTTTAATGGGAGTGGAGGCTTTTCATTTTGAGTGGAGCTCCACCCGCATGAATGTGGAAGAGGTGGGGGAAGCCACCATGGCTGGCTCCGTTCCCCTTGGGGTTCCCTCCTTTCCCTATAAAAGGCCCCCTCTCCTCCTCTCAAAGTACACCTCCTCGCGAAGGATCTCTCTCCCCCTTTAGAATTTCCCCATGGTCTCAGATCAGCGAGATACATGTTCCCGGTGGCTTTTTCTGGAAGGATTTGTTGCTTCCACTGCTTTGCTGGAGCAAGGGTACGAAGGTTGTCAGGGTACCCGGACGTGTGTGCGATCATGGATGCACCACTGCTTTGTGGTGCTGGACTTGATGGTGCTGGACCGGCTGGACCAGATGGACTTCATCACGATCTTGAGATCAGCAAGCGTTCGTCTACATCATCCACGAGTACAACCTCTTTAACGCATTCGGTCTTTGAGGGTATGTATTCTATGGATGTATATCCACCAGTTGCTTGTATCTAGTAGATAGATCTTGGTGCTTAGATGTTCCCATCGTAGGAAATTTTTTGTTTTCTATGTTGCGAACCCTACAGGAGCACTCTCGCTATAGCCCTTCATACCCTAACAACCCACTCTTCTAACCTCTAGCAGGTGATGGATCATCTCAAAACCTGCTCAGTAAGGCGTCAAGTACCTCCACCCTTGGCTGGCGCAAATCCGCTGAAGGACCCTGTTGGATAGTTTGCAAGAACAATGCCCTTCTTTACATGTTTTACCCATGACATTGCATCATACCGAACCCGAAAAGACCCCTTTTCTAAGGGACCGCGTTCCGAGTCCGCCAACATGCCAACGACACTCCTCAACCTATTGGACCCCTACCTAGCTCAGAAATAAGTAACCAGAAGCTAGTTAAACGCCTCTCCCGCTACGTCTATTACTTCAAGAAGTGGCATCGACGCCTCCCACAAGGCGGTACAAGGTCGACAGAAGGAAACCACCTCTGAATCAAAGGTTCAACGCCATCCCCCAGCATCAGCATATGACTCCAACCAAGAAGGTCGGCGACTCCACCAAAACCCCTAGTGTCGCTCTAAGGGGGAAAGACTGCGTCTTTCCCGCCCAAAAACCAAATAAAACCCTGGAGTCGAAGACTAGTTATTGTTCAGTGATGACCACCACTATGACGTCCGAATCAACGACCCTGCAAGTAGGACGACAATCGACACTTATGCAGAATCAGAAGTTACTTCAGGAAAGTTCTCCATCATAGAGTCGACAGCCCAGCCAGCACTCCTGACGTTTCAAGACCAAGAAGGCAGAGAAGCTGACTTCAATGGTAAAGGTTTGAAGAAGGCTCAACTCGATGTCTCGCCTCAAGAAGGAAGTATCCCGTCGACGCTAAACCTACCGAAAATCGTCCTAAGGGGAAAATACTATGTCTTTTCCATTTGTTTAATCCAAGCAACTCAAACAGAAGCCATTCGGCTCCGATCCATAACTACCCGCGCTGGTTAGCTGTAAAACTTGTTAGTGCCTAATAATTTACGCCGCTAAAATTGTTAAGCGGATGTTATTACCCAACCCCACTCCTCCCTAATCTCGGGACGAGATTATTTTAAGGGGGAAAGGTGTGTAACATCCCAATTTCAGCAACCCTGAATTGTTATCCAAACCGCAAAAATCAGGGGGAACAAAAACTTTTTCTTGTTACATGTGCAATGTTTGTTTACTTGCTTGCTTGTGTTCTTGGCACTGATTGTGTATTAGGTGCTATACTTCTTATCTCAACACTAGTTGACAAAATATATTTTACAAAAGAGATGTCTTGGCTCATCTTTCATATTCTCAAATGTTCTAGCATTTAAAAATCTGAGCCAAGATAACTTTGACAAAACAAAATATTTTACTAGTTCTATTAACAAAACTATGGAGAACTAAAATATAATCTCCTTATGTTTTCAAGACAGAACTCTCAACTATTCTTACCCCTAGTTTTTCCAAAACCTTTATTCAAAACCTCTTCATTCCAACCTTAGTAGAAATACAAAGAGGTACTTATCTTACTTCGAAACATAACCTCTTCAAAATACCAATCCTTACCTCAATCTAGGCTTGATGGTAACCTCAGTAGTAGTTAATAAGTTTGAATAGATGAATTTCCTTGATCTATTGTCTGATGAATTGCCTTGATCTGCTGATTGCATTGTTTGCTTAGGAACTATAGTGAGCTAATATAATAGCTCCTCCCTTAGGACCCAATCTTTGTTTGGGATCGTTAATCTCAAACCCATCATCCAAATCTTGATCTATCCTAAGCCACTAAGGTGATCATCTCCCCTCCTCATCAGATCAATCCAGGGATAACCCCTTCTAATAGTTACCAACTCAGTGAAGCCCCAATCTAAGCATGGATCATATCTACTTAGTTAACACTTCCATATCATCTCCTTGATCATGAGTTTGTAACTTAGCATCCTCTAAAAACCATCTAACCTTGCACTCTAGTCTAAAACCCTAAATCTGCCAGAAATGGCCAAGTCTGGATTTCTTATCTAGATACAATCTTTGGAGCTCTACCTTTTCCATCTTATGTGCATTCTTGAGAATGTTCTTGAACCATATTGTAGTAAATCTTTACTACTACCAAATCCCACTCTTGGACTTGGCTAATCCATTCTGGTTCCCACTCATCCATGATGGTTTTATTGACATCATGGTAATCCTTTCTGCAAAGCTAGTCAACATGCCTACTTTGGAAGAAGCTCACATCTATATGCCACCTCCCCTTGACCAAATCCTTGCATGTTTATGATCTAATAACCATGACCTATCAACCCCCACTTCCCTTGTTCCCATTGAAGCCTCCTGCTTCTTAAACCCACATGACTTAGTTGGCTACCTGATGTATCTTCTATGGCAACCTTATTTTCAAAAAAGTTTGCCATCTCTTCTAGACCACCCCAAATGCAACCAAGCCCAAATATTGCTTCCTTGATCATCCACATAACTTGGTATAGATACCCATCTACCCCTTGTATCAAGCTGAGCTCTGAGCTCCCTGATCCAACCTTGTTTTGGTGGCATGAAATTAACAAAACCCTAGATTCCCAAAAACCTAGTTTCTTTCCCTTTTCTCCAAAATCCTTCAAAAAGCAAGTGGACAATGATGTATAAATCAAGGTTACATCATCTACCTTGGATATGATTTTTCCCCAAATAATTCCCATAATTATTTGGATCCCAAAACTATTTAAATTCCACTTTTGGCAAAACCCTAGAATCTTTGTCTATGAAGGCAAGTTTGTTTTTCTCCAAACCACCTTGTTAACTCAATGCACAATTGAGTTCTATATCTCATATCCCATCTTTCCAACTCAAAAATAAATATTTTTGAGATTCTTTATTATTTCTTTTTGCCCTTTTTCTTAAATGGCTGAAACAAGAAATAATTCATTAAAAATACTTTTCTTTCTAAATAAATTCCAATAAAATTCTCCAATGTGTAATATGGTACTCAGAACCATTTCACATAAAAAACCAACCTTGACTAATGTAATTTTTTTACATTAGCTTCCATAATCTACTTCTGCACTTTTTGGATAAATGAGTGCTAGTGAACTGAAAATCATCTTAAAAATCCCAAATAATTGTTGGAGAATCCTCTTGACCATACCCAACTACTAGAACCTTTACCTCATCTTGCCAAGATCAAATTTTAGAAATTCCCTCCATGATCATTATTATGACTAAATGGGAAACTTGATCAAAACTTGAACCATTCCAACTCAACCCCATACCCAAGCTTGCTCAACACATATCTCCAGAAGCTCCCACCTCCTCTGGTCGAAATCCCTGTAGCAAGGTACTGTAGCTTTTGTCTTGTACCCCTTGGAGAGAGCATAGGAGAAATGTGTGGCCCTTATGCCTTGTCTTGCAAAATATCTATATCCTACGGCAGCCACTCCCCTCTCTGTCCAGTAGCACGACCAAAGACCTCTCTCTCACCTTTCCACCGTCCTCCTTGCCCAATGGTTTGCCAGCACCCTCTTCCCCAAACCCCTCCTACACTATGTCCACCATGGACCCTCTCCCCTCAAGCTAAATAGGCCAGAGGCCACCCTAGCCTCCCCTCACTGCTCATTTCTCCCCCACACTCCCACCTACCACATCTCGAGCCCCAGATCCAGCTCTCTGTCTCTCCCTCGCAGGGCAGAAGGGACAACTCCCTCCTCGGGTTGCAAGGAGAAACTCGACTATGCTGAGGTTGTGCTGCACCATTGCCCCTCATTTCTGTTCTGGTGACGTCTCCTCTTCGACCCCCTCCTCACCCTGACCTTCCTTTCATGCAGGACGGTCACTACTGCCGCCGCCACTGAGGTCCTGAGTGAACTCGTCTGCCCGCGGTGGCGGAGCCTCGAACCTGCATCAAAATGGACACTGCCGCCCACCCCCGAGGTCCCCGGAGTGCACCGCGTCTGCCTGGACCCCTCTCAGTTCCTCCCCTCTACTCAGGTGAGCCCCCTCGATGCTGCAAACTCCTAGATAGGGTTTCTGCTCGCCGTAGCTGCCCAGAGGAAGAAGACAGAGCAAGGGCCGTCGGATCGGCTCTAATCGGATGGTCTAGGATCCCCCGTACCCTTTCGCCCCCTCTCCCTCAATGACGAGCGGGCCCGTGTTCTCAGCCCGTTTGAATCCCACTCCCACGCAGTGGCATGCCCGGGTGGGCCAAATCCCGTCATGCGGCCCAGTTTGCCTCTAGATCTAACCCAGTAGCCAACCTGCTCACTTTTTCTTTTTGATTTCTTTTCAGATCTGCTGTATAGCAGTTTGGTTTATATCCAAACAAAAATTAAAAACACCATATTCTTGCGAGATCCAAATTTATATTTGTAGCCACATGTTTTCCTCAACTTCAGCATAAGAAGTTGACAAAAATAATAATTGGTTGATCCATAATAAATTATCTACCAAGATTGATACTTTTCACTAATATATTTCTTCAGAGAGTTTGATATTTCCAAATGTCATGAACCCAATTGTCCCACTGGACCCACAAAAAATTTCTTCCTAGACTACATATAGCAAAAAAAATAAAAACAGGGCATTTCCGACTCTAGAATTTCTATAGGTCAAACTAAATGAGGTTTTGACCTAATTACAAATCCCAGTAAGCCTATAAACCAATAAGTACCAAAACCCAGGAGCCCAAGAATTATTGAGCTTTTATTGAATTGTGGTAAATTAAATATTTCTTTGCATGGTTTGTTCACAAATAAATTCACCATTTGAGTTCTATAAACCAAAAAGGGTGATTCTAATTTCTACGGAAAGGTAATATAAATACCTAGCATGTGTCCTTGGAATAACATCAAAATATACTGTAGTTTAAAAATGAGGAAAAAGACAAATCCCATCTAATTTCTATAGAAAGGTAATTTTTGGGAATTTCTCAAGGGCATTCTGGTAATTGGTTTAGGGTGAATCCAAGTCTCAGTGAATCAGTCCACCCAATACAATCTAATCACCCAAGGAAATAATTTTTGGAACTACAGAACAATTCTGGTGAATTATTTCCCCAAACTAGAGTTTTAATCACTATAGAATCCCTTATAAATCAATGGGAGTTGATAAAATTGTGAAACCACTTTTGTTGGATTCATTTTATCAATACCTATATGATGGTATCATCTTTATCTAATGATATCATACAGAACTTTTCCTTACTCAAAAACCCCTCTCTTAGGTATTTCCTAGACCTCAAATCCGAAGGGATCATCTACCCATGCTTCCACATCTTCTACCGATCTAATCAACCCAATCATCCAGCACCCTTCTAATGTATATATTGTGTTGTATGATTTCTTGCTGTATGTATTGATGCTTGAAAGCATTGTTTTGATTGTGGTGTTGCTTGCTTGCATGTTTGCTCGATGACGGTGATAGTTGCGATTATATGACACCGAGAAGAATGAAGCATCGGGATATTCTTATTATGATTGTATTGGTTTTCTGGTATTCTTAAGAAGTCACGGGACATCCCGCTGGTCAAAGGCAAGCCGCCTTCTTGCTCATACACCTTGTCCTATTATTTTATCTATGCATGTTTTATCTACTCATTTATGCATAGTGCATTTGTTTTACTATGGTATACTTTATATGGGGAATGCTTGGCTCCTCCAAATAATTACCCCTTAGTACCATTAGGTACAACCCATTCGTATAATACCTACCTTTCCTTAATATGGTAGATGGTGTTAAAAATCATAACCCCTTGGAGACCCCGTTTTATCCTAAACAAAAAGTGTAGGATGGGAAAGACCCCGTGAAAAGACTTACAAAATGTTTTATGTGAAAACCTTGGTGAGTCTTGGCCTACCAAGTGGTTTGGAAAATGAGAAGGGTTTTGTTTTACAAAAAGGTGGACAAGAGATGGAGGAAATATGTTTATGAAAACACGCCTGGCTGTACAGTTCCTAATGCTTGAACGATTAACCCGTGCAACCACATTACTCTGGCATGGGACGGGGCTGGGCTAGAAATTTGTGAATCTGGTATAGGTTCCTCACACTACTACAGGGGTAAAGAATCCCCGGAGGGTGGTCCTTCTCTCTTCAACGGTCCATGCGTAGCATCGACCGGGAGAAGGAATGAAGGGTCTACGGGCCTCGACGCGATACTATGAGACCCTCATTGAAAGCGCACACCCGTCGAGGTGCAAAACACGCTCCGGTTGGCTGGTTACTATATAGGACGTCCCGGTTTTGAGGGGATTAACCTCATAGGGTAGGCACTTGTATCGGAGAGGGCATCCGGAAGGTCTTGACAGGTTAGTCGAGCCACGATCGATGTAGATCAGGGACGGGTAATCAGATGGTATGGGTAAAGTATACAACCTCTGTAGAGTGTAAATCTATCCGAATAGCCGAGTCCTTGGTCATGCATGGTTGTGATGGCTGCTGTACGGGGGTGATGGTTTGGTTTTCAAAAAGGACTTCGAAAAAGAAATGGCTTGGAAATGATTTGACCATGAGATGGTCGGAAAATGGAGGAAGTAGTTTGGTCATGAGATGAACGGAAGGAAAACAAATGGGTGACCCAATCCTAGTATTTTCTAAAAACTTTTCAAAAAGGGTTTCCAAAATGTTTTACAGAAGTTTTTCAACAAAGATATAGAGACATTCTATATCTACAAGAGAAACTAGTTTGTAAAAGAACCTCTTATGGAGCCATCCTACCACGTCCGTGTTGCATATTCTTTACTTTGTTATCTTAAGGTGGTTTGCGAGTACATTCAAAGTACTCACCGGCATTGTCCTTGGCTATTTACTTGGCCAGGCTTTCAGAAGCAAGAGGAACGATGGAGTTTGTTGACGTCTATGTGATCTAGGCCGTCTTCCCAGTCAGTCGCCTATAGGTCAAGGCATGACATGGGCTCTGCACTTGAAGACTTCCGCTATTGATGTTGAATCACCATAATGGCATAAATGTAAGTGCATGTATTCGTTAATTATGGATGTTGTAATGATTCTTGTCGGTTATGCTCACGGCTCACTAATCATGGGAACGTGAATTGCAGGCATAACGAGTATTCTTGGACCGTAAATCCGGGGTGCCACACATGGGGGGGGGTCATTTAAGATACGTATCACAAACCACACCATCGAGGGTTTTGAAAACAGGTTTGACTTCTTGCTAAGATTTTTCATCTTGACAACTTAACGAAATTAGATCAAACTTGAGCTATGAGTAAGCGCGATAGATTGCTCTTGAGTTAATTGTATTTTTCGAAGGTAGATGGGTGCATATTTTCGGACATAGCGGACCATGCATGTTTTATTGCGATTCCTATGTTTTATGAGTTTTCAAGCTCCATAGTTACATTAACCCACTTAAATGTCACTACTCCCTCCTATTCAAACTAATGTTTGCCAAATTGCGGATAAGATCAACATTTGCCACAAGGTAGGACCCACATAGATTGGTCATATTGCTCCATGGAATAGATAGGAGAGAGGGGAAATGATTTTTCTATTCTCTATGGGAAACCCACAAGCTTGAGGTATAACTTTATTTTCTCCACAATGTACTACTATGTGACTTAATATGTACTTTTCTCCTTTTTTTACACATTTCCGATGGACTAAGGAAAAAAAGCAAATAATGGGCCCACTTGGCAGTGTAAAACTCCTAAGCAGGAGTTAGCCTCTTCAGTTTAGTGGGTACCATGAATCATATCATTATGGTGGAGCTTTTTACTCGTAGTTGCACATATGCTCACCTCTGTCCACGCGACATACAAGCAGAGAGAATAAAACGTAGGCAGGGGAAGAGGGAAGTGATACATGGGAAAAGTATCTATAATTTTTGATGTTCCATGCTTGTTTAGTATCTACTTTGCTTTGGTTTGTCCACACTTTGAGGTGTTTTCATATGTTTTCTGGTACTAACATATTAACAATTTGCCACAGTGCTAATTGCATGTTTTCTTCTATTTTTGGTTCCAGAAAGGCAGAAAATCAATATTCTCGGAATTGGACGGGACAAAAGCCAAAGTCAATATTTTGCCGTGGGAAACACGAAGACGGAGTACGAGACGGAGGGGACCCACCACGGGGCCACACCCCCTGGCTGTGCCGGTGGGCCCACCCCATGCCTGGGGGGTGAAGCCGCCCTGGTGGCTGTAACATCCCAAAAATATTGAACTTGGATCATCAAACTCTAAGCATCAAAATTAGGGTTAACAAAAACTTTTCTAAATAAAATTATGAATGCATGCATATGAGTATGCATTGAATTTTAAATTCTTTGGAACCACCTTGTTTGTATGTTTGCTTGTTTGTAAAAAATTTCTTAGTTGAAATAAACATCATCTAAAACATTTCCCACACTTTTACCAAAGACAAGTAAATGAAAAAAATTAAATAAAGGAATGGTCATTTTGACCAATTTAACTCCCATGCCTACTTTGGCTGTCTCAAACTTTCAGAACCTAACAGAATCTTTTCTGGATCTTTGCACCCCTTGATTGTACTCATAACAAAGTATCAAGGCCCACTTTGTGATCATCCAGAAACTTTCAAATGCATAGTTTAAATGACAATTCAAAATTGAATCTTTATCATATGGGAAGATCCCACTTTTTCAAAAACTACTCAAACAAGCTCAACATTCAAAACCCAAGCATCTGCAGACTCACCAGCACCAATCTAGCACACCCACCAAAAATCTTTTCAAAATTCAAAACTTGAATTCATGCGGCCATTTCATCAAACACTTGGCAGACACAAATCAAACAAAATCAAAACACTATAGTGTGCAGTGTTTTGAGCCTAACTGGTTCCCTATCTCGCTCACAACCATCTCAGTAGATCATCTAGCAAGATTAACTAAGCACTAGCACCACTGTGAGCTTGCCAAAACCATCAATGGTGAACAACCAAAGCCACCCTTGCCACCCCAGTGTAGACAGCAAGCTAGGAAAGAAACTAGCCATGCCAACCTTGTCTGGGAGATCACCCATGCCTCACCGCCCCCTCTTGACCAGCCCTGCCTCGAAGACACCGACTAGAGAACCCATGAACGCCGTGCCCGTGCCTCTGCCAACCATGCCGAGCATGCGCCAGAGCGCCACCCTCGACCGAAGCCCACAGACCACGCGCCGCCCTCACCGCGTGCATACACGATCACCACCGACCCAGGAGACCGCCAGACATCCCCGTTCGCAGCCCCGTGACGCACATCCACCGCTCGTCGTCGAAGACGCCGCCTCTGCCGCGCAGAGAGTCGCGTGTTCCAGACCAAACCGCACTGCCCCTACAAGCGCATTAAAGCCGTAGAGCATCGCCAAGAGACCACCAAGCGATCGCCACCGCCGGCCATGCCTCTAGCAGCCCGTAGCCATGTCCCCATCGTCACCTGACCATGCCATTCGGTCTCACCGTCGAGACTACAAATAGAGGACTCCCCCGCTCGAATTCTTCACACCATTCCACTCCTCTCTCACCCAGAACCACCCCACCTCAGTCCCGGAGCAAGGCGAGCAGCGCATCGCCGGAATTTCACCGGAGCCCACCGCCTCTGGAGAAGAAGGGCGCCATCTATTTCGTCCATCCTAGGAGCTGCCGCGACCACCCCTAAGTTTGCCGTCGTCGACTTCGTCGTTCGCCCGCCTCGCCGACCCTCGCCTGGATCCCGGTGAGCCCCCAGCAACCCCCACTGGCCGCGCTAGGTTTCTTTCTCGCCGGTGTTGCCCAACATCGACGATGACTCCCAGCCGTTGGATTAGAACTAGATCGAACAACCCACATCGCCCCATACCGCTTCGCACCCCCCTGTCTCACTAACGAGTGGGGACACCCACTTAAGCAGCCCGCGGAAGCACTGCGCTTAGCAGGCCGGCCCATTAACTTTTCCCGCGCAGCCCAGTTATTTGAATTAAACATTTTCCATTTTATTTCAAACACAGTTCTGTACCCAGTTTCAAAAATCAACCCAGATCGATTTAGTGCACCAAATTGAATGAAACTAATTTTGTTAGAAAGTTCTGGGAATTCTGAATCCAAGACCGTTGGATTCAATTCATTTGGATCTATAGATCACCCATGGTAAAAATAACAAGGCAGAAGATTTTCTGCATTCAAACATTTTTAAAATTTAAACTATAATAGCTTTTGAGTTGATTCCAACTCTCAAAAATCACATTTAACCATACCTTTCAGAATATATAAAAACATATAGGTTTACTTACAGAAATAATGGTCGAGTAATAAAAGAATGCTACATAGGCATTTCTAGTCACTTTATTTAATTAAAATAAAAAGGTAAAACCTTATTAAATTGTGACACCACTTTAAATCACATTCCCATGGACTAAAATATGTGGTGATGACATGTGTCAACATGATCCCATGTTTGGTTTGGAGAATATTAAATCTTAAGTAGTTTTTCAATGAGTAGAAATTACTTTTCTAAAAATAAAAGGAATTAAACCAAGCCTTAATCTTGTAATGTTAGAGATGATGTTAGATCATCTATAGGACCCTTGTGTGTGATGATTGCAAGTAGTTAAGTATTATTTGGTGATTGTGTACCTCGTATTTATTCATAGACGATATTACTGACCAAGGATACGAGGAGGAAGGAGGATTCTACGAAGAAGAAGCCGAGGAGAACTTCAACCACTGCTCTGCACAAGGCAAGCCTAATACTACCAGTTGAATGTGCAAGCTAACACTTGCAATTTAGCAAGCTTATATTGACACCAATGCAAGCCAATATTTGCAAGCTATTAACCTTGCAAGCTAACACTTGCAATGATGAGAGTTAAATAACCTATGCAATGCCCTAAGCATGCTTGGTTAGATACATTTGATGATACCCAATCCTAGTTTTACTTGCAAGCTTCTTACTTTATTTCTTTATCAAAGCTCTTACTTAGATTTTACCTAAGTGAATGGTAGATACTAGAAAGATATGTGAAGGTTGCATAAAGAGCATAAAATTTGGCCTAAGCTAGATAATCTTGATGTCATCCTAAGGCATAAGATTAAACCTAGTTAAACTCCACTAGTGTACAACCCCTCATCAGCGCCTACCCCCACTGGTAGATGCTAGTGCTAAGCATAAAACTTGATCAACTTTAGATGGGAATACTTGGTGGAAAAATGGTTATGAAAACCTTGGAATGATGGATCATTCTATTGAAATGTTTTGGACATGTGTTTCCGAACACTTGATGATTTTGCTGATGAAAATGATGAGGCATGAGCCTTAGTCCTTTATAAAACTGATGGTTGTCTGGATGCGGTACCATTCCAATTTTATCGTACAACCACAATACCTGAAGATTGGGTAGGGCTTGATTGGAAACTTATGTAACTTAGTATTAGTTCCCTCACGGCCAAGGTCTGAGCTGAGGCTACCTTGTGAAGATTGTCCACCTATGCAGTACCCACGATGACAGTTGGTCATGGTTGGGAGGACAAACTCACAGGAGAGGTGCTTATACTAGGGCGTGTAATTGAAAGGTTAGGATTGATTATCCACATACTGAGTATGGTGAATTCAGGATTTGTTCCTGATGGATGCATCGAATGTTGTGGTGAAAGTGTACAATCTCTCAGAGTATCAAACTATTCGAATAGCCGCGTCCGCGGTTATGGACAGTTGGAGTGGCCATACTGTTCCCCCGTCAGACTTTTCAAAATGACTTGTGAAATGAATTGAGACTTTGACTTGACCACAACAGGGTTGTGATATGAAATACAAGTTCCCACTTAGGTGTTATACAACTTTAATTAGCATTCGTTGCTCCTAAACTTAGTAGAGATAAATCTGGCTTTTGCAAAATAACCCTAGAGCCTAGTGTCCTATTACCAAAAAACCCCTTTCACTTGTTAGTATTAGTTTGCGAGTACTTAAAGAGTACTCATGGCTTTGTCCCTGGCTATTCCCATGGCCAGACTATGAAGAGGAGTACCTGGAGGATGGACCCCAGGAAGGTTACGACAACTAGGATCATCTCCCATCGTCAGCATTGCCTGTGACCCCGAAGATGGAGCTTCGCCCACGCTACCGTTATTATTACGTATTCCGCTGCTTGATTTTGTATTAACAACTGGATCATGAGATCCCTATTTGTGTAAGAACTTATGTACGGTTGTAATGGATGATGTACTATGGTATCCAACTCTGTTATGTCTCGCAAAAATGGTATCCTGGGATTGCGATGTATGGCATAATAGGCATTTGGGATTAAAAATCCGGGTGTTGACAAGTTGGTATCAGAGCCATCCTAACCATAGGAGACCCTAGTTAGACTGGACGTGAATCAAAAACTTAGTTTCCAAAACCAAAGAAAACAAATATTTACAAAAACTCATTCTCATTCTTATCCCTTTGATTCTTTCATGAAAATTCATGTTCCTCAAAAACTCTTGCAAAATACATAAAATTTCGACACACTTGATCACTCTACTAACTTACTCATCCTATATTCTGATAGATGGACGTGAAGTACAGCAAGTTTTATCAGTTGGGGAATGGAGGAGACCTTATCTTTGAGAGGGATTTGGACCAGCTTTCGGAACTTCTGGAGCGTCCGCACCGCAAGTTCTTCGGAGCTCAGCTCAATGATCAAGGAGGAGAAGATCTGCAGTGGCTAATTGTTGCAAGTCTTCGAGGAAATATTAAACCTCCCACTGTGGAAGGAATTCAGTTTACCTTAAGAGAGAACAACTGGCTCGATGGACTTTCCAGGGCCATGCAGGAAGCTCTTTCCCATCTGTGTGGGCAGAGCATCAACCAGATCAAGGGTACTCGCTTTAAGTTTTGCCCAAGGCGTGATGCAAATGGACAACCACTAGAAGCCCCATACCACCCTGAGCTGAAAACTCAATTGTAGCCAATCGTCAGCAGGAGTTAGACAACTGCCGTGACTAATCCAACCACAAGTCTACCATCATCAAGACGAAGGACCAAACCATCGCCATGCTAGCAAAGGATTGCAAGTCTCGCCGCCGTCAGCTCGACAAGAAGGAGCGCATTATTGCCCGTCTTTGCCACCGCATGTCATCTTTGGAGGAGACCATCCACGAGAGAGACATGCAGTTGGAGGAAAGGGAGAATGCCAGAGAAGATCTTCGTGGAGACCCCTACTCCTATCTCAGCGATGATGATGATTTTCTGGAGGATCAGGCTATGGACTTCTTCACCGATGAAGATTATTTTGCCTTCATCGATGATGATGAGGATGATGAAGCCACAGATTCCGAGGAATAGTAGCACTTGAGCACTAGCGTAGTGAGTAGTATTCGGTCCCACTGTATCGTAGTTCTCAGAATGGTTCTTAAAACCATCTGCCTTCCTTTGTTGTGGTGTGTGTTGTATCGTGTGAATGAATGAAGGAATGAAAAAGCAAGTTGCTAGAAAAATCTGAGTCAAACTTTAAAAAATTTCAAAGACCCCAAAAACTTTAGAAATTTCCCTCTTTTCTCATGATCTACCTCAATCTTCAGATGCCACGTGGAGGAAGTGATTCATCCCCGGACCCGATGTTGCAAATTCTGCAAATGTTGACTTCTGACCGCGAAGCTGAAAGAGCAGAACGGCAAGCCAACCTAGCCACCCTTCAGCAGATAGCCCAGCTTGCCCACAACAACCAAGGCCATGGAAATCAGGAAAACCATGGATCTAAGCTCAAGAATTTCCAGAATACCAACCCACCTGTTTTCACTAAGTCAGAAGAACCCCTAGACGCCGATGATTGGCTACAAACAATGGAAAATAACTTAGAAGTTGCCGGAGTGGAAGCCAACGAGAAAGTTTTGTTCGCCACCCACTATCTAGCCGGAGATGCCAGGGCATGGTGGAATAGTGTTCGCGCAATGACCGGAGGCCAGATGATGACCTGGGAGGAATTCAAGGTCAAGTTTAGCAGAACCCATGTACCACCAGGTTTCATCAAGAGAATGAGAGATGAGTTCAGAGAGCTGAAGCAAGGAAGGATGACTGTAGTGGAATACCGTGAAAAATTCTTGTCATTAGCTAGGTATGCCCCGGATGAGATCGAAACCGAAGCCAAGAAGAAAGAAAGATTTCTGAATGGTCTGCATGACGAGATGCAGACTGTGTTAGTCAATATCCCCTTTGCTGATATTGAAGCCCTTGTCGACTCAGCTATCCATATGGAAGGAAAGATCAACCAAGCCAATGAGAATCGCAAGCGTCGCATGATGCATCAACCAGGAACCCATCAGACCCCAAAGTATCGCCCAACCCATCTCCCGGATTTGCCCCAAGAACCAACAGACCCCCGATGAACCGTCCAACCTATCCCAACCGTGGAAACCCTAGGCCCGGAGGAAATCACAACAACCCCGGCAACACTAGCAATTTCAATCGAGCCCCACCCAAATTCAACAACAACAATGCTACTACCAACACCAACACTGCCCCTAGGACTGGAAGCAGTGTTGTGCCTATAGCAGCCAAGGACAAGTCGCAAGTGACCTGTTATGAGTGTGGAAATAAAGGTCACTATTCCAATGAGTGCCCCAACAAGAAGAATGCTACAGCCCCCAATGCCAATGTCCCAGCTCAGCAGCAGCGTCGTGTTTAGCCAGGAAGAAGATTTGCCCCAGGGAATTCACTCAACCGTAACGGCCGTCTTTTTCTCATGCATGCTGAAGAAGCTCAGGAAGCGCCAGACGTCGTGCTGGGTATGTTTTCTGTTAATTCGGTACTTGCAAGAGTGTTGTTTGATTCTGGTGCATCGCATTCATTTGTCACCGAAGAATTTGCATGCACTAGTAAAATTCAACCAACCAAACTGAAGCATGTTATGATTGTTCAAATTCCCGGATCAACCACCAAGGCGAGGAAAATTTGCAAAGCCGTCCCTATCCGAATCCATGGCATTTATTTTTATGCAAATCTGATAGTACTCGGAACTGAAGGTTTGGAAGTAGTACTAGGAATGGATTGGATGTCCAAACATAAAGGATTGATTGACTGTGCCAAGAAAGCCATAACCATGACCAGTACCGCCGGAATATCAGTCGAGCATATATCTGAAACCTAACCTCGCCAATTCAAATACAACAAGAGTATAGCCCAACCTACCATTGACCAAGTCCGGATAGTCTATGAATACCCCGATGTATTTCCAGATGTGTTGCCCGGTATGCCCCCAGATCGTGATATCGAGTTTATCATCGAACTAATCCCCGGAACTGGACCCATAGCCCAGAGACCCTATAGTATGAACCCGTCAGAGCTCGCAGAACTGAAGAAGCAACTGGATGCCATGCTGGAAATCAGATTGATTCAACCAAGTGCGTCACCTTGGAGGTCACCTGTCTTGTTTGTGGACAAGAAGGATGGAGGTAACCATTTGTGTACGGATTATCGGAAATTGAATGATGTGACCATCAAGAACAAGTACCCCTTGCCCAAGATAGAAGATTTGTTTGATCAGTTGACCGGTGCCAAAGATAGAGGAATCCTACTTCCTAGATAAGTTTGTCATTGTTTTCATCGATGACATTCTGATTTATTCCAAATCAGAAGAAGAACATGAGCTATACCTAAGGACCATTCTAGGAACCCTTTGAGAGCATCAGTTGTATGCAAAGTTTAGCAAATGTGAATTCTGGTTACAGGAGGTAGGATTCCTCGGTCACATTATATCAGCAGGAGGAATTGCCGTTGACCCTGCCAAAGTGAAAGATGTCGAAGATTGGCAAGCCCCAACCACGCAAACCCAAGTTCGTGCATTTCTCGGATTGGCGGGATACTACCGCAAGTTCGTAGAAGGATTTTTGAGTATCGCCAGACCCATGATCCAATTGCTGAAGAAGGACAAGAAGTTTGAATGTACCGACAAATGTGAAGCGAGTTTTCAAGAACTCAAGAGGAGATTGATTTCAGCCCCAATCTTGATCATGCCGAATATCACGAAGCCCTTCGATGTGTATTGTGATGCATCCAAGATCGGTCTTGGATGTGTGCTAATGCAAGAAGGCAAAGTAATATCTTATCTATCTCGACAACTGAAGCAACATGAGCAAAATTACCCAACCCATGACCTCGAACTCGTAGCCGTAGTTCTAGCCCTGAAAACATGGAGACATTACCTAATGGGAAATCGTTGTGAGATCTATACGGATCATAAGAGCCTAAAGTGTATATTCACTCAGAAGGAGCTGAATATGAGGCAGAGAAGATGGATTGAGCTAATCAAGGATTACGATCTGGACATTCACTATCACCCTGGTAAAGACAATGTGGTAGCCGATGCCCTTAGCAGATTGCCGTGCCGCTTGAACTCCATGATTTTGAAGGAGCAACCAAGCTTGCACAAAGAGATGGAAGATTTTCGAATGGAATTAGTAAGTGAAGGATTTTTGGCTAGCATAGAACTCCAGCCCACTTTGATCAGTCAGATTAAAGAGGCGCAAAAGGGAAATGCTAGTATCGACGGAATCAAGCGTCGTATCGGTACAAGCAAAGTACCTGGACTCACCGAGGATGAAGAAGGAGTTTTGTGGTACAAAGGACGCCTTTGTGTACCAGCAGATTCTGAGTTGAAAGAAGTTATCTTGAAGGAGGCTCATGATACTCTTTATTCTATCCATCCCGGAGGAACTAAGATGTATCAAGATTTGAAAGAGCAATTTTGGTGGCATAAGATGAAGAGAGAAATCGGAAGCTATATCGCCAAGTGTGATATTTGTTAGCGAGTCAAGGAAGGACATCAAAGACCCGCTGGATTGTTGCAACCATTGCAGATTCCGGAATGGAAATGGGATTCTGTTGGAATGGACTTTATCACTGGACTACCTACTTCTAGTAGGGGAAATGACTCTATCTGGGTCATAGTGGACAGATTGTCCAAAGTCGCCCATTTCTTGCCTGTCAAGACCACATATCAGAGTTCAAAGCTAGCGGAGTTGTACATCGCTAGAATCGTTAGTTTGCATGGAGTCCCCAAGAACATCGTATCGGATCGAGGAACTCAGTTTACCTCGAGATTTTGGAAGAAAGTCCAAGAAGGTTTAGGAACCCGTCTAGATTTCAGTATCGCTTATCACCCTCAGACCGATGGACAAATAGAGCGAGTAAATCAAATACTCGAAGATATGCTGAGAGCATCTGTGTTAGAATATGGATCTAAGTGGGAATACTGTCTGCCGTTTGCGGAATTTTCATACAACAACAGTTATCAAGCCAGCTTGCAAATGGCCCCATTTGAATTTATGTATGGAAGGAAGTGTCGCACCCCTTTGAACTGGTCGGAAGTAGGAGAGAGTCAGATTTTTGGACCCGACATCCTACGAGAAGCAGAAGAGAAGGTTCACAAGATTCGTGAGCACCTCAAGACCGCCCAGTCCAGACAGAAGAGTTACGCCGACAAGAGACGTAGAGACCTCGCCTTCAACGTAGGAGACTTTGTTTAACTGAAAGTGTCGCCATTCAAGGGAATGTAGCATTTCCAACTCAAAGGAAAGTTAGCCCCCAGATATATCGGACCTTTCAAGATTTTGAACCGTCGAGGAGAAGTGTCACATCCCAAGATTTTCCAAATCTTGTAATGAGGAAAATAAATGAATAAAATAAAACTTTGTTGATTTTCAGGGTGAGAAGAAACTTTTTGAATCCAATTGGAAACTTTCAAAAACCTATTTGGATCAAATAAAATCCTAAAGGGATTTAAAAAGATAAATAAACAATAAAGTTAAAAATATTTGGAATTACTATTTTTGGATCTTTTAATAAAAATATTTGTTTTCAAATGAAAAGGTAAAATATAAATAAGGATTATTTTATAGAGCCAAAATTAAACCTTGGCCAACATTTTGAAATAAAATGTTTGCTTTGATTAAAAGAGTAAAGGTTTATTTAAATAAAATAATGAGGATTTCTTAATATCCCAATTTATTAAAGTAAGGACTTTTCCATTTTAATAAAACCCTAAAACTTATTAATTTATTTTAAATAAGTTTTCCAAGTATTTTATATTCTCAAATAAAACCTACTGAAGTGTTTTTGGTTTTATTTAGATTTCAAATGGAGATTTTAAATAAATCAAAACCCATTTGATTTAATAACTAAGGACTATTTTATTAATAAATGGATCCTAAAAAGAATAAAAATATTATTTTGTTTTGGGCTTTGATTTGTATTGTTAAGCAGAACTAAACACAATACAAAGTGTGGTGGAAGTTTGATTGATTTGAATGTTTGAATTGTTTGATTGATTTTCAAAACAGAAAATCAAATTAGAAAAAGAAAAAGCAATCGGAAAGAAAAAAAATATAGAAACAGACGCAGCCCAACTGTCCAAGCCCAACAAGGCCCATCCAGCCCACTCCCTCTCTCCCCGCAATAAACGATTCACACCTACTAACTGACCCACAAAGACGCTGACCGGTGGACCCAACTCCCCACTCCTCTCTCACGCTGCCAAGCGGACCCCACTAGCCACCTCAGCATCGTCTTCCCCCTGATCACGTCGCCCTGCCGTTGCAGCCAGTAACGCCGGCGATCAATTCGCGTTAACAGCGGCCATTACTCCACCCCGCGACCACGCTGTTTTAAACGCCCTCGCCTCCTCTCTGATTCCCATCAGACCCCGCTTCCCCGGAGCCACCAGGCTGCGACATTTTCGCCTCGCTTTGCCACTGCTCCGACGACGTCTCCGACCAAATTCTGGCGCCATCCAGCCTCGCCTCGCCTTCCCAAGCACGTGATCTTGCTCCTCACACCAGCGCGCATCTGTCAGTGCCCCCCGTTCGTCTGCGCTCGCCCCACAGCCTCGGCTTTGACAACATCTAAGCGCCGCCGTGTCTGCTTCTTTCTCCGGCGACCTCCCCCTGGTAAGCCAGACCGCCCCGAGCCCTCTAGATCATGCTCACGTGAATCCCACACTCTCCCGCATCTAACCATGCCCCTATCTTGTCTTAGGGTGATCTGCAACGTCGTTCTCGACGACCACCAGAACCGCCTGACACCGCCATCGTCTCCGGCGAGCAATCCCCTCCGCTCCAGTACGCCCCTCGACGAAATCTCAACACATTGAGCATCGCCGTGACCTCCTGAACCCGGTGAGCATCTCCCCTTCTTTCCCCACCTCCTGTTTCATCGCCACCGTCGTCGTCTGACAGCTCCTCCGCCAGTCGCCGCCGCCAGCGCCGCTGCTTTTGGGTCATTGCGTGAGAACCGTTAGATCTGAATCGGATGCGTAGGAATAGAATCAACTCGAAGGGGTATGAGCGCATCTGAACCGTATGATTTAAATGAGATCCAGCGGTCCAGAAATCTCAATCCACCCGAAGCGGTATCAGCCAGTAATATCACGCCGCGTGGCACTACTTGATTTAAAACAGAATTTGTAATCAGATTTTTATGCAAATTTGTAAACCTCATAACTTTTGATCCACACGTCAAAAATTTGCAAACTTTATATCAATGGATTCAGAAAAACAAGCCCTAGGCAACCATGCCATTTGTTTAGTAAAAAGCTTCTGTTAATATGTTTGTTTTTGCAGAAACTTTTGTATGCTTGTTTAGGATATAAAAATTTATTTCACAATGATTTTGGGGTTGAAATCTTTGAAAAATGGTTTGTTGTGAACCTACTGACCTTAGGAATCAACTTATGGATTTAAAAATGTATTTTGTGAAGTTTAGGATTGAATAATTGAATTAGCCCATTTCTAGAAAAATAAAAATATTTATTTTGCTATGGAAATGGTTTTTGAGAAAAACCTTTGGAAAATGTGTTGATTCAAACATACTGACCCTAAACACCAAGTTTTGAGAATTAACAACTTGTTTGGTGAACAATATAAATTGTTGCCATGCTAAAACCATTTTTCCACCACATGAAATAATGATTTGATTTAAAAATGAACTATAGATAAAACCCTTTTGCAAATGGTTTTGACACTTTAGAAAACGACCACTTTGAACCTTACAATGTTTAGAGTCTAGTAGAAACCACCTTTGCAAATAAAACTATCTTTTGCATGCTTGCATGCATGACTTGGTTTCTATTATTTTATGAGTGATTAATTTGTTTGATTATTGTTTGGAATATTAGTTGAATCTATGTTTGCTTGATTGATTGTAGTGAAGTTAGAAGAGTGTGATATTAGCAAGATCAAGAAGTGAACCAACATTCCCTACCAAAAAGGCAAGTGACACTATCATCCATGTCCTACTATTTTCATTATACTTAGTGGATTTTTGAAACATGCATGAAAAGGATTTCTATACTTTATGTTATGCTAAATCCTAATAGGATACCCTTATATATTCCTTAGTGAAAACAATGTAGTTGTAAAATGCTTAGCCATGCTTTATATTTTGAGAAGAGATACATGTTGAGATTATATGAAGTTGAGAAAAGACTTATGTTTTATATAATAAAACAAGTACTCAATGAACCACCTGGGTGGACAAGGATACTCAAGTTTTGGACAAGGTGGCAACAAGAGGAACCATGTATATATGGTAATCTCTTTTTGTTGTGCACCAAATGAAAACCACCCAGGGACTTAGAGATTGAACATGTTTCTCCAACAGTGGCTTCCGTGTATAGCCACATGCTAAATGGGCACTGGCTTAGTCAACTACATTGGGAAGACCCATGCATTGGTCTTCAGGTTAAATGGAATGAGGGAACTTGGAACCCTACATTGGTGCCTGAAGACAAGCTAGCATTGTGTATTGGGAGGACCCTATGGAAAGACTTCGTCACATTCTCAATCTGCCAGTACTCCATCTTGGTGAGTACTTATCCAGTGGCCACTGGTGGCAACAAGATGAGATTGTGTCATGTGGGTAAAGTGTACAACTTTTGCAGAAGATAAAATACTAAGTACTTAGCCATGTCCCCGGTTATGGACAATACTGAGCAACTAAAGCCTGAAGCTATGGGACATCTCGACATTCCAATTTCTAAAAGCAAAACTTTAAAGTGACAACAAAAGACTTGAAGCACTTGGGGTGTACCAAGGAGCTCAAGATATTTTGACAAAGACTTGAAGCACTTGGGGTTTACCAAGGAGCTCAAGAGATTTTGACAAAGACATGAAGCACTTGGGGTGTACCAAGGAGCTCAGAAAGATTTTGACAAAAGATCAAAACTACTTTGAAAAGATAGGATAAATTATTGCTTTCTTCAAATGAGCCTAAAACCCTACTTAGCCAAATATGCATGTAATGATAGGATCCACTTATTTCTACATAGTAGTGAAACTTGCCAATACAATTCAAATGTATTGACCCTTGTGGCTGTAACTTGTTATGTTGCAGGTTTGATTGATTTAGTAAAGTGTGTTGACTAGGATTACAAAGCCTACAACCAACATGTCTGCCTGTGGCACTTTGAAGATGAAGGACCCCATGCTTATAGATACTCTGCTGCAATGTAATGTAATATCCAAATGAGCTATGTAAGATGTAATAAAATTATGTTATTCCTGGTTATAAAGTATATTATGACCTTTGTTTCTTGATATTACATCTTAACTGTGGATTCTAGCTATTGATCTAGGGACTAGCATTGTAAACACAGGGATCTCTACCTTATTAAAGGTTGGGACCTATGATAAATCCTAATAGGATACCCTTATATATTCCTTAGTGAAAACAATGTAGTTGTAAAATGCTTAGCCATGCTTTATATTTTGAGAAGAGATACATGTTGAGATTATATGAAGTTGAGAAAAGACTTATGTTTTATATAATAAAACAAGTACTCAATGAACCACCTGGGTGGACAAGGATACTCAAGTTTTGGACAAGGTGGAAACAAGAGGAACCATGTTTATATGGCAATCTCTTTTTGTTGTGCACCAGATGAAAACCACCCAAGGACTTAGAGATTGAACATGTTTCTCCAACAGTGGCTTCCGTGTACAGCCACATGCTAAATGGGCACTGGCTTACTCAACTACATTGGGAAGACCCATGCATTGGTCTTCAGGTTAACTGGAATGAGGGAACTTGGAACCCTACATTGGTGCCTGAAGACAAGCTAGCATTGTGTATTGGGGGGACCCTATGGAAAGACTTCGTCACATTCTCAATCTGCCAGTACTCCATCTTGGTGAGTACTTATCCAGTGGCCACTGGTGGCAACAAGATGAGATTGTGTCATGTGGGTAAAGTGTACAACTTCTGCAGAAGATAAAATTCTAAGTACTTAGCCGTGTCCCCGGTTATGGACAATACTGAGCAACTAAAGCCTGAAGCTATGGGAAATCTCGACATTCCAATTTCTAAAAGCAAAACTTTAAAGTGACAACAAAAGACTTGAAGCACTTGGGGTGTACCAAGGAGCTCAAGAGATTTTGACAAAGACTTGAAGCACTTGGGGTGTACCAAGGAGCTCAAGAGATTTTGACAAAGACATGAAGCACTTGGGGTGTACCAAGGAGCTCAGAAAGATTTTGACAAAAGATCAAAACTACTTTGAAAAGATAGGATAAATTATTGCTTTCTGCAAATGAGCCTAAAACCCTACTTAGCCAAATATGCATGTAATGATAGGATCCACTTATTTCTACATAGTTGTGAAACTTGCCAATACAATTCAAATGTATTGACCCTTGTGGCTGTAACTTGTTATGTTGCAGGTTTGATTGATTTAGTAAAGTGTGTTGACTAGGATTACAAAGCCTACAACCAACATGTCTGCCTGTGGCACTTTGAAGATGAAGGACCCCATGCTTATAGATATTCTGCTGCAATGTAATGTAATAGCCAAATGAGCTATGTAAGATGTAATAAAATTATGTTATTCCTGGTTATAAATTTATATTATGACCTTTGTTTCTTGATATTACATCTTAACTGTGGATGCTAGCTATTGATCCAGGGACTAGCATTGTAAACACAGGGATCTCTACCTTATTAAAGGTTGGGACCTCTTACAGATGGTATCAGAGCATTGTGTTGCCTGTAGGATTTGTAAACCTAGGATTGGACAAAACCCTTAGAAAAATAGGAGTTGTGTTTGTTCCAAAACTTATTTACAAACAATCTTGTAAACTCTTTGCTCAACCATTTTGGTTTTGATTCTACATCTCTTCTATTTCAAACTTGATGGAAAAACCTACCCCATGACCAAGGACTTCACCATGTGCAAAGGACTTCTTCAACTCTAATGACTTCAACATCTTCAACTCTAATGACTTCAATATCTTCAGCATTTTCACCAAGGACCTCAACCTTGGATATCACTAAGGACAAGTGAGACAAGAAATCTTGCTCAAGATTTGAAGACTAAAGAAACACAACTTAGAAAGAGACATCATCAACTTTGAAGTTTTTGTGACCAAGAGTTTTCCCAAGGAAACCATGATCCCATGCAAGAAGGAATCAACCAAAGAAAGAAAGAAAGATCTCAAGTGAACCATATAGATGGACCACCATATTTAGTTAAGTCAAACACACCAAATTATGTGGTGTAACAAAAATATTTTTGGTTGCCTAAGTATATGCTTGAAAACTTTGTTGTTTGAGTGAAATGTTTGTTGTGATTGCTTGCACATTGCTTGTGTAAATTGTGATGTGTGCGATTAGAATCCTCACTTAGAAATCTTTTTGCCTATTCTAATCTCAATTCAACCCAAACAGATGACTACTCCAAGAGACTCCAACATCAAGGTTGATGACAACAGCAACAACCAAGAGGACAACATGAGAGAACTCATAGCAACCCAAAACCAGTTGAACCAAATGACAGCTCAATACATAGCCAACACCAGTGGGGAAGATCCAACCCTGCAAGGATTTTTGGAAACTCAAGCCCAAATGTTGCATAAGGTGACAGATCAAATGCTCAACATGGAAAGCAACTTTTCCAAAGGAGTTTGTGCAACAAGGAGGACAAAGATGTTATTCTAAAAGGAACCAAAGCTTGCAATATTTGTGGAAACAAGGATCACACTTCCAAGGAGCATGGAGATCAATGCCTCAACTGTGAAGAGAAACACCCAGTTGGCAAATATTCCACATCTCAAGCTACTTGCTACCTATGTGAAGGAAATAATCATGTCCCTATCCAATGCCCCATCTATTCCATACTTGAACAAAGGAAACAAGGTGGAGTGCAACAAATGATTGCAAACTATCAAGAAGGAGCTAAGTCTACCAAGAAGGATGAGGACAAAGGAAAATCTCCACTTATACCTCCATGCAATACAACCCAATTTAAAGGACCAAAGAAGAGACACATGAATTATCCAAGGAGCAATAGAAGGTCAAGGAAACCAGTAGACATTCCCACCTATGAGATAACATATGAACAAGATGAACTAGATGCACTCCTAGCTTTGGAGAAACCCAAGAAGAAGGACAAAAGCCATGTGCAATGTCATCATTGTAATGAAATGGGACACTATTCCAGTGAATGTCCAGAGAAACAGAAGTATAAGGAGATTGGCCAAGTATGGTGCAACAACTACAAAGAGCTAGGCCATTATGCAGCAACCTGTCCACAAGAGACACGTGAGGAACTCAAACTTATCACCTGTTACAATTGTGGTAACCAAGGACATTATGCAAGCAACTGTCCAGAAAAGATGAAGCACAAGATAAACAAGCCTATGAAGGATCTTAGCCTTGTCACATGTTCCAAGTGTGGAAACAAAGGACACTATGCAGATGTTTGCCCAGAGAAGCTTCCCCAAGATCCCAAGAAGGCCAATATGTAATTTAGTTGGAAAAATTTTAAGGGTGGTAGTACCCTAGATGCTTTGAGCCTACTTGTAACCCTAGCCTTCCCAAATCTCGGGACGAGATTTATTTTAAGGGTGGTAGCCTGTCACATCCCAAGATTTTCCAAATCTTGTAATGAGGAAAATAAATGAATAAAATAAAACTTTGTTGATTTTCAGGGTGAGAAGAAAATTTTTGAATCCAATTGGAAACTTTCAAAAACCAATTTGGATCAAATAAAATCCTAAAGGGATTTAAAAAGATAAATAAACAATAAAGTTAAAAATATTTGGAATTACTATTTTTGGATCTTTTAATAAAAAGATTTGTTTTCAAATGAAAAGGTAGAAATATAAATAAGGATTATTTTATAGAGCCAAAATTAAACCTTGGCCAACATTTTGAAATAAAAAGTTTGCTTTGATTAAAAGAGTAAAGGTTTATTTAAATAAAATAATGAGGATTTATTAATATCCCAATTTATTAAAGTAAGGACTTTTCCATTTTAATAAAACACAAACTTATTAATTTATTTTAAATAAGTTTTCCAAGTATTTTATATTCTCAAATAAAACCTACTGAAGTGTTTTTGGTTTTATTTAGATTTCAAATGGAGATTTTAAATAAATCAAAACCCATTTGATTTAATAACTAAGGACTATTTTATTAATAAATGGATCCTAAAAAGAATAAAAATATTATTTTGTTTTGGACTTTGATTTGTATTGTTAAGCAGAACTAAACACAATACAAAGTGTGGTGGAAGTTTGATTGATTTGAATGTTTGAATTGTTTGATTGAATTTCAAAACAGAAAATCAAATTAGAAAAAGAAAAAGCAATCAGAAAGAAAAAAAAATATAAAAACGGATGCAACCCAACTGTCCAAGCCCAACAAGGCCCAACCAGCCCACTCCCTCTCTCCCCGCAGAAAACGATTCGCACCTACTAACTGACCCACAGAGACGCTGACCGGTGGACCCAACTCCCCACTCCTCTCTCACACTGCCAAGCGGACCCCACTAGCCACCTCAGTATCGTCTTCCCCCTGATCACGTCGCCCTGCCGTTGCAGCCAGTAACGCCGGCGATCAATTCGCGTTAACAGCGGCCATTACTCCACCTCGCGACCACGCTGTTTTAAACGCCCTCGCCTCCTCTCTGATTCCCCTTAGACCCCGCTTCCCCGGAGCCACCAGGCTGCGACATTTTCGCCTCGCTTTGCCACTGCTCCGATGACGTCTCCGACCAAATTCCATCACCGTCCAGCCTCGCCTCGCCTTCCCAAGCACGCGAGCTTGCTCCTCACACCAGCGCGCATCTGTCAGTGCCCCCCGTTCGTCCGCGTTCGCCCCAGAGCCTCGGCTTCGACAACATCTGAGCGCCGCCGCGTCTGCTTCTTTCTCCCGGCGACCTCCGCCTGGTAAGCCAGACCGCCCCAAGCCCTCTAGATCATGCTCACGTGAATCCCACACTCGCCCACATCTAACCATGCCCCTATCTTGTCTTAGGGTGATCTGCAACGTCGTCCTCGACGACCACCAGAACCGCCTGACGCCGCCATCGTCTCCGGTGAGCAATCCTCTCCGCTCTAGTACGCCCCTCGACGAAATCTCAACACCTTGAGCATCGCCGTGACCTCCTGAACCCGGTGAGCATCTCCCCTTCTTTCCCCACCTCCTGTATCGTCGCCACCGTCGTCATCTGACAGCTCCGCCGCCAGTCGCCGCCGCCAGCGCCGCTGCTTTTGGGTCATTGCGTGAGAACCGTTAGATCTGAATCGGACGCGTAGGAATAGAATCAACCCGAAGGGGTATGAGCGCATCTGAACCGTATGATTTAAATGAGATCCAGCGGTCCAGAAAGCTCAATCCACCCGAAGCGGTATCAGCCAGTAATATCACGCCGCTTGGCACTAGTTGATTTAAAACAGAATTTGTAATCAGATTTCATGCAAATTTGTAAACCTCATAACTTTTGATCCACACGTCCAAAATTTGCAAACTTTATATCAATGGATTCAGAAAAACAAGCCCTATCCAACCATGCCATTTGTTTAGTAAAAAGCTTCTGTTAAGATGTTTGTTTTTGCAGAAACTTTTGTATGCTTGTTTAGGATGTAAAAATTTATTACAAAATGATTTTGGGGTTGAAATCTTTGCAAAATGGTTTGTTGTGAACCTACTGACCTTAGGAACCAACTTATGGATTTAAAAATGTATTTTGTGAATTTTAGGATTGAATAATTGAATTAGCCCATTTCTAGCCAAATAAAAATATTGATTTTGCTATGGAAATGGTTTTTGAGAAAAACCTTTGGAAAATGTGTTGATTCAAACCTACTGACCCTAAACACCAAGTTTTGAGAATTAACAACTTGTTTGGTGAACAATATAAATTGTTGCCATGCTAAAAGCATTTTTCCACCACATGAAATGATGATTTGATTTAAAAATGATCTATAGATAAAACCCTTTTGCAAATGGTTTTGCCACTTTAGAAAATGACCACTTTGAGCCTTACAATGTTTAGAGTCTAGTAGAAACCACCTTTGCAAATAAAACTATCATTTGCATGCTTGCATGCATGACTTGGTTTCTATTATTTTATGAGTGATTAATTTGTTTGATTATTGTTTGGAATACTAGTTGAATCTATGTTTGCTTGATTGATTGTAGTGAACTTAGAAGAGTGTGATATTAGCAAGATCAAGAAGTGAACCAACATTCCCTACCAAAAAGGCAAGTGACACTATCATCCATGTCCTACTATTTTCATTATACTTAGTGGATTTTTGAAACATGCATGAAAAGGATTTCTATACTTTATGCTATGCTAAATCCTAATAGGATACCCTTATATATACCTTAGTGAAAACAATGTAGTTGTAAAATGCTTAGCCATGCTTTATATTTTGAGAAGAGATACATGTTGAGATTATATGAAGTTGAGAAAAGACTTATGTTTTATATAATAAAACAAGTACTCAATGAACCACCTGGGTGGACAAGGATACTCAAGTTTTGGACAAGGTGGAAACAATAGGAACCATGTTTATATGGCAATCTCTTTTTGTTGTGCACCAGATGAAAACCACCCAGGGACTTAGAGATTGAACATGTTTCTCCAACAGTGGCTTCCGTGTACAGCCACATGCTAAATGGGCACTGGCTTACTCAACTACATTGGGAAGACCCATGCATCGGTCTTCAGGTTAACTGGAATGAGGGAACTTGGAACCCTACATTGGTGCCTAAAGACAAGCTAGCATTGTGTATTGGGAGGACCCTATGGAAAGACTTCGTCACATTCTCAATCTGCCAGTACTCCATCTTGGTGAGTACTTATCCAGTGGCCACTGGTGGCAACAAGATGAGATTGTGTCATGTGGGTAAAGTGTACAACTTCTGCAGAAGATAAAATTCTAAGTACTTAGTCGTGTCCCCGGTTATGGGCAATACTGAGCAACTAAAGCCTGAAGCTATGGGAAATCTCGACATTCCAATTTCTAAAAGCAAAACTTTAAAGTGACAACAAAAGACTTGAAGCACTTGGGGTGTACCAAGGATCTCAAGAGATTTTGACAAAGACTTGAAGCACTTGGGGTGTACCAAGGAGCTCAAGAGATTTTGACAAAGACATGAAGCACTTGGGGTGTACCAAGGAGCTCAGAAAGATTTTGACAAAAGATCAAAACTACTTTGAAAAGATAGGATAAATTATTGCTTTCTGCAAATGAGCCTAAAACCCTACTTAGCCAAATATGCATGTAATGATAGGATCCACTTATTTCTACATAGTAGTGAAACTTGCAATTACAATTCAAATGTATTGACCCTTGTGGCTGTAACTTGTTATGTTGCAGGTTTGATTGATTTAGTAAAGTGTGTTGACTAGGATTACAAAGCCTACAACCAACATGTCTGCCTGTGGCACTTTGAAGATGAAGGACCCCATGCTTATAGATATTCTGCTGCAATGTAATGTAATAGCCAAATGAGCTATGTAAGATGTAATAAAATTATGTTATTCCTAGTTATAAAGTTATATTATGACCTTTGTTTCTTGATATTACATCTTAACTGTGGATGCTAGCTATTGATCCATGGACTAGCATTGTAAACACAGGGATCTCTACCTTATTAAAGGTTGGGACCTCTTGCAAGAAGTATCGTATCAATTGGAACTACCCGAAGAGATGTCAGCCGTGCATAATGTGTTCCATATCTCATTACACAATGCATAATGTGTTCCATATCTCGCAAGTATCTCGAAGTCCTCGAGAAGACCGAAGTGTTCAAAAACATCGACCATCGGACCATAGAGATCAACGATGACCTGACCTATCCCGAAGTACCCATCCGTATTTTGGAAGAAGCTTTTCGAACTACCCAAACCCGAAGCATCAAGTTTCTCAAGATTCAGCGGAGCAACCACACAGAAGAGGAAGCTACCTGGGAGCACGAAGATCACATCAGGACGAAGTTTCCCGATCTCTTCAAATCCTATGTAATCTTTTCGTCCTTTTTCAAATCTCGGGACGAGATTTTGTTTAAGGGGAGAAGGTTTGTAACATCCCAAAAATATTGAACTTGGATCATCAAACTCTAAGCATCAAAATTAGGGTTAACAAAAACTTTTCTAAATAAAATTATGAATGCATGCATATGAGTATGCATTGAATTTGAAATTCTTTGGAACCACCTTGTTTGTATGTTTGCTTGCTTGTAAAATGTTTCTTAGGTGAAATAAACATCATCTAAAACATTTCCCACACTTTTCCCAAAGAAAAGTAAATCAAAAAAATTAAATAAAGGAATGGTCATTTTGACCAATTTAACTCCCATGCCTACTTTGGCTGTCTCAAACTTTCAGAACCTAACAGAAACTTTTCTGGATCTTTGCACCCCTTGATTGTACTCATAAAAAAGTATCAAGGCCCACTTTGTGATCATCCAAAAACTTTCAAATGCATAGTTTAAATGACAATTCAAAATTAAATCTTTATCATATGGGCAGATCCCACTTTTTCAAAAACTACTCAAATAAGCTAAACTTTCAAAACCCAAGCATCTGCAGACTCACCAGCACCAATCTAGCACACCCACCAAAAATCTTTTCAAAATTCAAAACTTGAATTCATGCGGCCATATCATCAAACACTTGGCAGACACAAATCAAACAAAATCAAAACACTATATTGTGCAGTGTTTTGAGCCTAACTGGTTCCCTCTCTAGCTCACAATAGCCTCAGTAGATCATCTAACAAACTTAACTAATCACTAGCACCACTGTGAGCTCGCCAATGACATCAATGGTGAACAGCCGAAGCACACCATGCCACCCCAGTGTAGACAGCAAGCT
Organism: Avena sativa; assembly: GCA_916181665.1. Classification (NCBI taxonomy): domain Eukaryota; kingdom Viridiplantae; phylum Streptophyta; class Magnoliopsida; order Poales; family Poaceae; genus Avena; species Avena sativa. Next base: position 149,042,834 of record OV702284.1, read on the forward strand.
AGGAAGGAAACTAGTCGTGCCAACCTTGTTTGGGATATCACCCATGCCTCACCGCCCCCTCTCGACCAGCCCTGCCTCAAAGACACCGACCAGAGCACCCATGACGTCACGCCCGTGCCTCTGCCAACCGTGCCGAGCATGCGCTAGAGCGCCACCCTCGACCGAAGCCCACAGATCGCGCGCCGCCCTCACCGTGTGCATACACGATCACCACCGACCCAGGAGACCGCCAGACATCCCCGTTCGCCGCCCCGTGATGCACAGCCACCGCTCCCGTCGAAGACGCAGCCTCTGCCGCGCAGAGTGTCGCGTGTTCCAGACCAAACCGCACCGCCCCTACAAGCGCATTAAAGCCGTAGAGAATCGCCAGGAGACCACCAAGCGATCGCCACCGCCGGCCATGCCTCTAGCAGCCCGTAGCCATGTCGCCACCGTTGCCTGTCCATGCCGTTCGGTCTCACCGTCGAGACTATAAATAGAGGACTACCCCGCTCGAATTCTTCACACCATTCCACTCCTCTCTCACCCAGAACCACCCCACCTCAGTCCCGGAGCAAGGCGAGCAGCGCATCGCCGGAATTTCACCGGAGCCCGCCGCCTCTAGAGAAGAAGGGCGCCATCGATTTCGTCCACCCCAGGTGCTGCCGCGACCACCCCTGAGTTCGCCGTCGTTGACTTCGTCGTTCGCCCGCCTCGCCGACCCTCGTCTGCACCCCGGTGAGCCCCCAGCAACCCCCACTGGCCGCGCTAGGTTTCTTTCTCGCCGGCGTTGCCCAACGTCGACGATGACTCCCAGCCGTTGGACTAGAACTAGATTGAACAACCCACATCGCCCCATTCCGCTTCGCACCCCCTGTCTCACTGACGAGTGGGGACACCCACTTAAGCAGCCTGCGGAAGCACTGCGCTTAGCAGGCCGGCCCGTTAACTTTTCCCGCGTAGCCCAGTTATTTGAATTAAACCTTTTCCATTTTATTTTAAACTCACTTCTGTACCCAGTTTCAAAAATCAACCCAGATCGATTCAGTGCACCAAATTGAATGAAACTAATTTTGTTAGAAAGTTCTGGGAATTCTGAATCCAAGACCGTTGGATTCAATTCATTTGGATCTATAGATCACCCATGGTAAAAATAACAAGGCAGAAGCTTTTCTGCATTCAAACATTTTTAAAATTTAAGCTATAATAGCTTTTGAGTTGATTCCAACTCTCAAAAATCACATTTAACCATACCTTTCAGAATATATAAAAACATATAGGTTTACTTACAGAAATATGGTCGAGTAATAAAAGAATGCTACATAGGCATTTCTAGTCACTTTATTTAATTAAAATAAAAAGGTAAAACCTTCTTAAATTGTGACACCACTTTAAATCATATTCACATGGACTAAAATATGTGGTGATGACATGTGTCCACATGATCCCATGTTTTTTTTGGAGAATATTAATTTTTAAGTAGTTTTTCAATGAGTAGAAATTACTTTTCTAAAAATAAAAGGAATTAAACCAAGCCTTAATCTTGTAATGTTAGAGATGATGTTAGATCATCTATAGGACCCTTGTGTGTGATGATTGCAAGTAGTTAAGTATTGTTTGGTGATTGTGTACCTCGTATTTATTCATAGACGATAGTACCGACCAAGGATACGAGGAGGAAGGAGGATTCTACGAAGAAGAAGCCGAGGAGAACTTTAACCACTTCTCTGCACAAGGCAAGCCTAATACTACCAGTTGAATGTGCAAGCTAACACTTGCAATTTAGCAAGCTTATATTGACACCAATGCAAGCCAATATTTGCAAGCTATTAACCTTGCAAGCTACTTGCAATGATGAGAGTTAAATAACCTATGCAATGCCCTAAGTATGCTTGGTTAGATACATTTGATGATACCCAATCCTCGTTTTACTTGCAAGCTTCTTACTTTATTTCTTTATCAAAGCTCTTACTTAGATTTTACCTAAGTGAATGGTAGATACTAGAAAGATATGTGAAGGTTGCATAAAGAGCATAAAATTTGGCCTAAGCTAGATAATCTTGATGTCATCCTAAGGCATAAGATTAAACCTAATTAAACTCCACTAGTGTACCACCCCTCATCAGTGCTTACCCCCACCGGTAGATGCTAGTGCTAAGCATAAAACTTGATCAACTTTAGATGGGAATACTTGGTGGAAAAATGGTTATGAAAACCTTGGAATGATGGATCATTCTATTGAAATGTTTTGGACATGTGTTTCCGAACACTTGATGATTTTGGTGATGAAAATGATGAGGCATGAGCCTTAGCCCTTTATAAAACTGATGGTTGTCTAGATGCGATACCATTCCAATTTTATCGTACAACCACAATACCTGAAGATTGGGTAGGGCTTGACTGGAAACTTATGTACCTTAGTATTAGTTCCCTCATGGCCAAGGTCTGAGCTGAGGCTACCTTGTGAAGATTATCCACCTGTGCAGTACCCCAGATGACAGTTGGTCATGGTTGGGAGGCCAAACTCACAGGAGAGGTGCTTATACTAGGGCGTGTAATTGAAAGGTTAGGATTGATTATCCGCATACTGAGTATGGTGAATTCAGGATTTGTTCCTGACGGATGTATCAAATGTTGTGGTAAAAGTGTACAATCTCTGCAGAGTGTCAAACTATTCGAATAGCCATGTCTGCAGTTATGGACAGTTGGACTGGCCATACTGTTCCCCCGTCAGACTTTTCAAAATGACTTGTTAAATGAATTGAGACTATGACTTGACCACAACAGGGTTGTGATATGAAATACAAGTTACCACTTAGGTGTTATACAACTTTAATTAGCCTTCGTTGCTCCTAAACTTAGTAGAGATAAATCTGGCTTTTACAAAATAACCCTAGAGCCTAGTGTCCTATTACCAAAAATCCCCTTTCACTTGTTAGTATTAGTTTGCGAGTACTTAAAGAGTACTCATGTCTTTGTCCCTGGCTATTCCCATGGCCAGACTATGAAGAGGAGTACCTGGAGGATGGACCCCAGGAAGGTTACAACAACTAGGATCATCTCCCATCGTCAGCATTGCCTGTGACCCCGAAGATGGAGTTTTACCCACGCTACCGTTATTATTACGTATTCTGCTGCTTGATTTTGTATTAACAACTGGATCATGAGATCCCTATTTGTGTAAGAACTTATGTACGGTTGTAATGGATGATGTACTATGGTATCCAATTCTGTTATGTCTCGCAAAAATGGTAATCATGGGATTGTGATGTATGGCATAACAGGCATCTGGGATTAAAAATCCAGGTGTTGACAGTGGCCCTCCTGCCTCGCCTCTTCGCCTATAAGAAGTCACCGATGCCGAAACCCTAAGTACCTGATCAATATTCCACGAAACCGTCTGTAACCGCCGCCACCATTGTCCCTAGATCAGGGGGATCTGAAGCTCTTCCCGGCACCCTGCCTGAGGGGAGATCATCCCGGAGGCCTTCTTCTTCATCATACCAGCCTCCGGTATGAAGCGTGAGTAGTTCCACCTTGGACTACGGGTCCATGTATTAGCTAGATGGTTGTATCTCCTCCTTGTGCTTTCATGTCTAGATCTTGTGAGCTCTATTCATGATCAAGATCTCATCTATTTGTATTCATACATTTTGTGTTTGCGAGGATCCGATGGATATTGAGATTACTATGTCAGATTGATTAATGGTTTTGTCTTATTGATTCTATCATGTCTGTGTTGTTTGTGATCTTTCATGCTCTCCGTTGTTAGTAGCTATCTTGTCCAAGTAGTTGCTAGTGACTCCAAGAGGGAGTATTTATGCTCGATAGTGGGTTCATGCCTCTACTTAATCCAGGGAAGTGACAGAAATATCTACGGTTGTAGATGTGTTGTTGCCACTAAGGAGAAAACAAGGTCTCTTGTTCATGGAACAAGTGGATTGTTTACCTTACACACTTTGCTTAAAGCAGTTGTCTTTTGCTTGCAACTTAATACTAGAGGGGGTTCGGATGATAACCTGAAGGTGGACTTCTAGTCATAGATGTAGTTGGATGGAGGTCTATGTATATTGTTGTATTGCCCAATAAAATTTCATAGGATCTTTTTGTCTAGTATTGCAATGTTATGCCTTGCTCAGTCCTGTCAATTGCCCTGCTGTAATTTGTTTACCCAGCATGCCATGTTTGTTTATCTAAGGAGAATACCTCTAGTGAACTATGGACCCCAGTCCAATCTTTACCATTGATACATCTTCCACTGTTACTGTTTACTTGCTGCAAACCATCACCACCTTCCACACCATACAGTTAATCCTTTGTTATAGCAACCGGTGAGATTGACAACCTCACTGTTAGTTGGGGCAAAGTATTGAGTTTGTGCTGTGCAGGTTTCCACGTTGCTTACAACACCTTTGGGATGTTTCCTTCCTCATACTGGTTTGGTAACCTTGGTTTATTACTAAGGGAAAACTTCCTGCTATACTGCATCATATCTTCCACTTGGGGTCTCCCAATGAAGTGCTGCTGCACACATCAGGCAGCAGCGAAGAGAGAACAGGATTTGAAGGCGGTTCGAGGTCAGAGCATTTATGATGGGTTCCTGACACGAGGTACTCCTGTCGCCTTTACAGTGAACTCACTCTAGTACAGTACTACTAGTAGTAGTAAATTTCCGGACCTATGCATGCAAAAAAAGAAAAGTGTGTTTTCTTTTCCTTCACTGCCTCTCATCTCCTCTCCCCTCTCGCACCGGCCCGGCTCATATCTCCCTCCTCCACAGCGTGGCGCTGCGCACATGTGCCTTGGTATGGCGGCTGTGTTTTCTTATTTTTTAGAGGGCGCGGCTCTGTTTCTCTGGTGTTTTCGGCAGCCGCATTGGTGTGGATTAGGTAGGCTGTCAAGTGGGATCCCACTAAAATCCCACTTCTAGTTCATTTGCCAAAATTTTGAACTAGATTTTGAAAAATGAATTAGAAGTGGGATTTTGGTGAGATCCCACTTGACACCCTAGGAGTAATACATAGGAAGGAAACCACTTTGGTCCTTGGAGGCAAAAATATTCAAACTTTTCAGGTTTCGAAATTTTCACTTGCTTCCCAAACATCGGGAGGGAAAGGTTATTTAATAAGACCGGCCATGCGTTGTAGTACTTCTTATCTTATCTTTTTCGTTAAAAAAACTATATATTTTACTGATTACTTTGAACATAATCCGTTTGATCAAGACTAGCAAATCCAAACATTGGTAATCGTTGGATATTCTTTTCCATTCTTAGCATCTAGAAGACTCTATTGGTAGTCTTCATCACAATGAACGCTAGTATGCACAAAACTCAAAACACTCTTCAGTGCATAGTTGCACGGATCTTGTGCTAACTACATGGACTTGGATGTAATTTTCATTTTATTAGGTCCTCGATGCAACTCGTACTTCCACCGATCGTATGTTAACTGAAAGCAGCTCTCTCCTACGTGACCTACCATAGTTAGAAGAAAATGCAACCACCCTAATTATCACACAAAGTGGACCACAGTTTCTCTATTTTTCAAGCTTCCTAGCTAAGTTCGCACACTTCACTGACTTCTTGCTGATTTAACGGACTTATTAGGTCAAACTTGGTCTACAAGTAAGCGCAGTACATTGCACTTGAATTAGATGTCTTTTCTAAGGTAGATGGGTGCATCTTCTTGTAGTTAAACAATGTTGTTGGTGTGAGTTTCCAACTATCTGGAAAAGAACATTCAAAATTTCTCGAGTGATAACGAGATTTTTCTTTTACTTAAAGATAGCCCGAAGAATATGGATCTGAATGCCACAAGCCAAGCTTCCTGAAATATTAAGTGGACCAACATGTTTTACTTATGATTCCCATGTTTAATTCTATGAGTTTTCAAACTTCGTCCTAGCAAACTCTGTCCACTTGAATGACTTTATGTCGATTTATCGAAATTAGGTCAAATTTGAACTAAAAGTAAATTGTAGGTTGCTTTGAAAGATATGGGAATGTTTTGGATCTAGGTAACCATGAAGGGGTCATTTAATATATCACATACCAACACCGAGAATTTTGACAATAGCTTCAACTTCTTACTAAGATTTTGCATCTTGACAATTTAATGAAATTAGGTCAAACTTGATCTACAAGTAAGCGTGATGGATTGCTCTCGAATTAAATGTCATTTCATGGGTAGATGAGTGCATATTCTCGCAGTAAACAAAACCGTCGGTGTGAGTTTCCAACTATCAGGAAATAACATTCTAAATTTCCACGGTGATGACGAGATTGTTCCTTTTCAAAAACAAAGACTGAAGAATATGGATCTGAATGCCACAAGCCAATCTTTCAGACATATATAGTGGACCAGCATGTTGTACTTACGATTCCCATGTTTTATGAGTTTTCAAACTTCGTCCTAGCTAACTCTGTTCACTTGAATGACTTTATGTCGATTTATCGAAATTAGGTCAAACTTCAACTACAAGTAAAGTGTAGATTGCGTTGAAAGTTTTACGAATATTTTTGGAGGTTATCATGGGGCGTTCATTTAATATACGTATCACAAACCACACCATCGAGGGTTTTGACAACAGGTTCGACTTCTTGCTGAGATTTTGCATCTTGACAACTTAACGAAATTAGGTCAAACTTGAGCTACGAGTAAGCACGGTAGATTGCTCTTGAATTAATTGTCTTTTTCGAAGGTAGATGAGTGCATATTTTTGGACATAGCGGACCATGCATGTTTTATTACGATTCCTATGTTCTGTGAGTTTTCAAGGTCCGTAGTTACATTAACCCACTTAAATTACACTACTCCCTCCTATTCAAATTAATGTTTGCAAAATTGCGGATAAGGTCAACATTTGCCACAAGGTAGGACCGACATAGCTTGGTCATATTGCTCCATGCAATAGACAGGAGTGAGGGGAAATGATTTTTCTATTATCTATGGGCAACCCACAAGCTTGAGGTATAAATTTATTTTCTCCACAATTTACTACTATGTGACTTAATGTGTAATTTCCTCCTTTTTACACATTTCCGATGCACTAAGGAAAAAACAAATAATGGGCCCACTTGGCAGTGTAAAACTCCTAAGCAGAAGTTAGCCTCTTAAGTTTAGTGGGTCCCATGAATCATCTCATTATGATGGAGCTTTTTACTCGTAGTTGGACATATGCTCACCTCTATCCACATGTTGTACAACCAGAGAGAATAAAACATAGGCAGGGGAAGAGGGAAGCAGCGAAGAGAGAAGAGGAGTTAAAGGCGGTTCGAGGTCAGAGCATTTATGATGGGTTCCTGACATGAGGTACTCTACCTCCTTTACAGTGTATTCACTCTAGTACAACACTACTAGTAGTAGTAAATTTCAGGACCTATGGACGCAAAAAGAAAAGTGTGTTTTCTCTCTCCTTCGCTGCCTCTCATCTCCTCTCCCCTCACGAATTGGCCCGGCTGATCTCTCCCTCCTCCATAGTGTGACATTGCACACGTGTGCCTTGGTACATCGACTCTGTTTTCTTCTTTTTTTTAGAGGGCCTGGCTCTGTTTCTCTGGTGTGTTTGTCAGCTGCATTGGTGTGAAGTAGGTAGGGTGTCAATTGGGATCCCACCATAATCCCACTTCTAGTTCATTTGCCAAAATCTAGTGTACAATTTTGCTCAAATTTTGAACTAGATTTTGACAAATGAATTAGAAGTGCGATTTTGGAGAGATCCCACTTAACACCCTAGGACTAATACATAGGAAAGAAACCACTTTGGTCTTTGGCGGCAAAAAGATTCAAACTTTTCATGTTTCGAAATTTTCACTTTCTTCCCAAACATCAGGAGGGAAAGGTTATTCAATAAGACCGGCCATGCACAGTAGTACTTCTTGTCTTATATTTTTCGTCAAAAAAACTATATAGTGTACTAATAACTTTGAACATGATATGTTGGATCAAGACTAGCAAATCCAATCATTGCTAACCGTTCGATCTTCTTTTCTGTTCTTAGCATCTAGAAGACTCTATTGGTAGTCTGAACGATAGTATGCACAAACCTCAAAACACACTTTAGTGCATAGTTTCAGGGATCTTGTGCTAACTACATGGACTTGGATGTAATTTTCAATTTTTTATGAGGTCCTCGATGTAACTCGTACTTCCACCGACCATGTGTTAACTGAAGCACCTCGCTCCTACGGGACATACCACAGTTAGAAGAAAATGAAACCGACCCAATTATCACATAAAGTGGACCACGGTTTCTTATAGTTATATTTTTCAAGCTTCCTAGCTAAATTCGCACGCTTCACTAACCTCTTGCCGATTTAACGGAATTATTAGGTCAAACTTGATCTACCAGTAAGCGTAGTACATTGTACTTGAATTACATGCCTTTTCTGAGGTAGATGGGTGCATCTTCTTGTATTAAAACAATGTCATCGGTGTGAGTTTCCAACTATCTAGAAAAGAACATTCTCAATTTCTCGAGTGATGACGAGATTGTTCTTTTACGTAAAGAAATCCTGTAGAATATGGATCTGAATGGCATAAGCCAAGCTTCCTGACATATTAAGTGGACCAACATGTTTTACTTACGATTCCCATGTTTAATGCTATGAATTTTCCAACTTCGTCCTAGCAAATTTTACCCACTTGAATGACTTTATGCTGATTTATCGAAATTAGGTCAAATTTGAACTAAAAGTAAATTATAGGTTACTTCGAAAGATTTGTGAATTTTTTGGAGCTAGGTAACCATAGATGGGTCATTTAATATATCACGTACCACCACCAAGAATTGTGACAATAGCTTCAACTTCTTACTAAGATTTTGCATCTTGACAATTTAACGAAATTAGGTCAAACTTGAGCTACAAGTAGGGCGATGGATTGCTCTTGAATTAAATGTCATTTAATGGGTAGATGAGTGCATCTTCTCACAGTAAATAACACTATCGGCGTGAGTTTCCAACTATCAGGAAATCAAATTCTAAATTTCCACAACGATGACGAGATTTTTCCTTTCTGAAAAGAAAGTCTGAAGAATATGGATCTAAATACCACAAGCCAATCTTTCAGACATATATAGTGGACCGGCATGTTTTACTTACGATTCCCATGTTTTATGAGTTCTAAAACTTCGTCCTAGCTAACTTTGTCCGCTCAAATGACTTTATGTCGATTTATTGAAATTAGGTTAAACTTCAACTGCAAGTAAACTGTAGATTACGTTGAGAGTTTTACGGATATATATTTTGGAGGTAACCATGGGGGGGGGGGAGTAATTTAATATACGTATCAGAAACCACCACCGAGAATTTTGACAACAAGTTCGACTTCTTGCTGAGATTTTGCATCTTGACAACTGAACAAATTAGGTCAAACTTGAGCTACTAGTAAGCGCGATAGATTGCTATTGAACTAATTGTATTTTTCGAAGATAGATGGGTGCATCTTCTTTTAGTAAGGAATGCTGTTGTGTGAGTTTCCAACTATTAGGAAAGAACATTATATATTTTCTGAAATTAGGTCAAATTTGAGATATAAGTAAGCGCGATAGATTGCTCTCGAATTGAATGTCATTTCATGGGTGGTGCATCGTATCGCAGTAAACAACACCATTCTTGTTGTTGATGGAGCTTGATGGGGAGGAAGAGGTTGAAGCTATGATGTAGATCCCCGGCAACGGCGCCAGAAAACTTGTTGTGGCTTAGTTGACGTGGAGCCTGTTGGGAACCCCAAGAGCAAGGTGTGAAGAAGCATATCAGCAAGTCTTCCCTCAGTAAGAAACCGAGGTTATCGAACTAGTAGGAGGAAGGAAACGTCACACAGGTGTTGCAAGCAACACAGAGACATACACAACACAAACCCAAGACTTTGCCCAACTAACAGTGAGGTTGTCAATCTCACCGGTTGCTGTAACAAAGGATTAAACATATTGTGTGGAGGGTAATGGTTTGCAGCAAGTAAACAATTAACAGTGGAAGATGTATTAATGGTAAATATTGGACCGGGATCAATAGTTCACTAGAGGTGCTCTCCTTAGATAAACAACATGGCATGAAGGGTAAACAAATTACAGCAGGGCAATTGACAAGAACTGAGCAAGGCATAACAATGCAATACTAGTCAGAAAGATCCTATGAGATTCGATTGGGCAATACAACAATATACATAGACCGCCATCCTACTGCATCTATGACTAGAAGTGCACCTTCAGTTTATCATCCGAACCCCTTCCATTATTATGTTGCAAGCAATAGACAACTGCATTAAGCAAAGTCTGTAAGGTAAACAATCCACTTGTTCCATGAACAAGAGACCATTGTTTTCTCCCTAGTAGCAACAACACATCTTCAACCAACGAGATTTCTGTCACTTCCCTTGGAAACTAGAGGCATGAACCCACTATCGAGCATAAATACCCCCTCTTGGAGTCACTAGCAACTACTTGGCCAAGATAGCTACTAACAATGGAGATAATGCAAGATCACAAACAACACAGACATGATAGAATCATAAAGACAAAACCATTAACCAAACTGACATAATAATCACAATATCCATCGGATCCCCGCAAACACAACATGCATGATTACAAATAGATTAGATCTTGGTGATGAACGGATCTCACAAGATCTATACATGAAAGCACAAGGAGGAGATACAGCCACCTAGCTACTACATGGACCCATAGTACAAGGTCGAACTACTCACGCATCATACCCGAGAGAAGGCCTCCGGGATGATCTCCCCTCTGACAGGGTGCCGGGAAGAACTTCCGATCCCCCCGATCTAGGGACGATGGTGGTGGCGGCTATAGAAGGTTTCATGGAGTATTGATTGGGTACTTAGGGTTTCTGCATCGGGGGCTTCTTATAGGTGAAGAGGCGAGGCTAGGAGTCGTCCAGGGGCCCTACACCCTACCCAGGCGCGGGCAGGGCCCACCCACGCCTAGGGGGTCTGGCCGCCTTGGTTCGCTTCTACGTCTCGTCTTCTGTATTCTTGTCCCCCACGGTAAAATATTAACTTTGGCTTTTGCCCCGTCCAATTCCGAGAATATTTATTTTCTGCCTTTCTGGAACCAAAAACAGAAGAAAACATGCAATTAGCACCGTGGAAACTTGTTAATAGGTTAGTTCCAGAAAATATATAAAAACACCTCAAAGTGTAGACAAAGCAAAGCAAAGTAGATACTAAACAAGCATGGAGCATCAAAAATTATAGATATGTTTCCAACATATCAAGCATCCCCAAGATTAACTCCTACTCGTCCTCGAGTTGGTAAGTGATAAAAAGAATAATTTTTGAGGTGACATGCACGATCAAAACCAAGATCAAACCATTTTCAAGCATTGAAAGCTGGGATCAAATAACTCTAAACATGTGCATGAAAGATGGAGTTATAACAATAGGACATAGTAACTATGCATGCAACATGAAAGGATACAAACAAAGATCATGAATAACATGCATTGAAAAATGTTTGTTTGTTTCACATACAGAAAACATGGCATAGTGGCACTCAACTTGTCCCTCATAGAGTAGAAAATAGATGCATATGACACCTTCAAAGTTCACAAGGGTGACTAGAAACAAATAGCACAAGAACAAGTAATATCACAATATGCATCAATCAATAAGCTTTGGGACACTGCACATAGAATGACAACTATGCTCTCTTAATGTTGCCTAAACATAGAAGGTGGAGACTCAAATAATGGTGGAAGAAAGGCCCTTCACAAAGGGAAGCAGGGATTTCAAGTTTCAAAAAGAGCTTCCAAAAATTATGGTACTTGTTAGCTTTCATCCCTCATTGCCCCTATCATAAGCATCTTGAAGTGAGGTTAAAGTGAACAAACTATGGAGTATATGCTTGACAAAGTATAAGTTGGCAATCTCAAGTCCCTTGAATATGAGGGCCACACCTCATGCTACTCAAATTCAGTCACCTATGAGTTCTTGTCATTGTAAGTACATGCATATCATAGAGAACCACCAACGGGGTACCCCTTGCACATGGTGCAGGAGCTATCCCATAACCAAAATAACAAGGCAAGCAGACAATGAGCATCGCAGTGATCTTTTTATTTACTATATGCATAGGTTTTTATTGAGGATGCTTCATAGATAGCTCACTATGGTGATGCTGCAAGTTTCCACCATTATTAGGCATGGCTTAGGCTAGCGGCCCAGGCATTTCTCTAAACAAAATACAAACTCCATGGACTTACAAGTTCCCTCTTTATTTCACACCGATGACATCCATAGACAAAAGAGCATGGTATCAACTGAGTACAAAGTACAAGTGAAATGTTGAAAACGTTCCCCGTGATAGAACAGCTCTGCTAATTCCAACGTATAAGTGCAAGCATATACAACATAGACGACACAATGGTTCAATTTTATTAGGGGCAAAGAATATAAAGTGTGCCATCAAGTTCGTGAGGGCTTTAATCACTAAGTTTTCACATAACAAAATACTTTTTAATTGGAAGATAGCTGAAAACAAGAAATATACTTGGAATGGTGTAACACACCATGCATAGGAGTTTATAGTGGACACTTTGGAAAAACTTGGTTTCTTGGGAGTTGGAAGCATGAGTAGAGCTTACTCATACAAGTGGAGGGTAGCAAAGGACTGGGAGCAACCAACTAAGAGAGCAATAATGGCCATAATTATACAAAGCAACAAAACATTACTAATCAAAGCATAGAGTGGTACTACAAGCACTGTTCAAAAAATCGTTTGATAAGCCGATTTATCGTCCGATTTATCGCTTATCACTGGGTGACCGATAAGCCGATTAATCAATTTATCGCCCGATAAATAGATTTATCATCCAATAAATCGGCTGATACACCGAAAATCACTAATTTTGGGCTGACCGAGAAGTTAACGATAAACGATATCCTCAACATTGACTACAAGTAAAGGAATAGATGATCATAGAGGCTATGGTGACTTGTCATAGTCATAACATGGTGTGAACATGTTCCAAGTCAACCCAAACAAAGCATCAAAGGAGAATACCACAATACTATGCTTTTGCATGCTCAAACAACGCATAATTTCTTCAAGGCACACTAAGCAATCCCAATTGTTTGGAACAAGACATGCTACAGCTATAATCACTAAGCATAAATTCAAAACAACACCTAGCATGTCATGCTAAAGTCTAAGTCACAGTCAGTGCAAGCTCCTCTTGCACTTACAAGCAAGAACTTACTATTCCTTTCCAACACTAAGCAACTTATTTGCAAAACAACATAGTGAGAACAGGGATACAAACTACTTTATTCAAGCAAACTAAACAACCTAAGAAAAGCAAATGAAAGCTAAGATGCTGCAAGAACAACACAACACTGCATGAAACAATAAAAACGAAGTGTCTAGACAGACCTGAGATTTTTATTGATGAAGAAGGGGATGCCTTGGGCATCCCCAAGCTTTGACGCTTGTACCTCTTGGATAGTTCTTGGGGTGACACCGGGATGGCATCCCCAAGCTTGAGCTTTTGTCCATTCTTCATCTCATTACATCATCTCTACACCTGAAATTTTTCCTTCATACAAAACTTCACACAATGTGACACCCCCGGGATCAAGACTAAACAAATCCCAGACCTCCGTCTGACATAAGCTTAACCTTGAGCTCGAGGACATCCAACGAAGAATTCGGTAACACAACAGTGACCCTACGACACAAAATTTATTACAACAAGCTCATAACTGAGCAGAGAACCAAATTATTACAAGCAGAGGTCACTGACCACAAACATCAAACAACGGAAGGCAAATTATGCTATTAAGTATAGCAAACTTAACAAATGGCCTAAGAGGCCTGAAGCATAACGATGACGTCCCAGCCCATAGATTCCAGGCTGCCGGTCAGGAACCCCAAGCTACTTGTCGATGTCGATATAGTACAAAACTGATCGTCACGGAACACTTACTCTGCCAAAAGTATCAACAAAGCAAGGGTGAGTACAGGGTGTACTCCGCAAGACTTCTGGCTAGTGGAGTTGTTTTGCGAAAAGCCATCTTTCTTTATAAAACAAGAGAGGGAGAAGAATCTCGTCTAATCAGAGTATTTTAAAAGGGGATAAGAGAGCGACGTCTCCGAAATATTGATCATCATCTTTTGATATCCACCAATCATCATCATCTACCAACTAGGATCACCCCTCGTACCCATGAGGAGGCATCCTTAAGCACACGTTAATCTGCCAAGTTTTACGATTAGGTTATAGTTCTCTATGATCTTAGAATCTGGTCACCAAGCGTTCATAACCGTGAACACGGCTATTCAAAAACATTATTACCCTGCAGGGATGTACAACTTTACCCACACGTACTAACCTTCTCTTAATGCCACTAGATAAGCCCTCTTCCTTGGAAGGCCGACAGAGGGTGGTTAGACACGACCTTTACCTTGCTTTCGCCGAGACCATGAGTCACACAATAAGTATGGTTCCGCCATAATGGGTTAAATCCGAAGCCAGTACTTAAAGATGTGAGGCGAGGTTGGTTTACCAGGGGCGCCATCTACCCCAAGCAACCCCGGCCACGCTTACCTACTTGTTATGAATGCACCTTCACCCGACAAACCTTTCAAAAGATTTTCTATGCATATGTCGAATGGAACGCCTAAACTATGTGACTCATGGAATCTACTAGGCAAGTTAGTTGGTCATGAGGTTGTCCAGGCCCCGTGTGGTTGTACGTTCGTCTTGGTTCCAAAGGCAAGAACTCAGCTCCTAGTGGTGGCGAGCATGGGACTAGAAAAACCACATCCCAGCATGGCCTCCCATACAAGCCTTAGCATGTTTAACTCATATCACTGATCTCATATCATCATGTTTCTCCTGTCATACTAGATTCTCTGCATCTGATACATCATCTGGATGGACCAGAACTGACAACGATGCATGGCTAAGCAAGACACAGATATACGCTCTAGCAATACACACAAGCCAAACCTAGTTATGCTAGGAGCAGTGGATCAGGTAATATAAGCTCAAAGGGTGTAATGCAATAGATAGGATACTCTATCTATCGATAAAAGACTACAGTAGAATCGTATGCATCATGAAGGAATTGAAATGCTTTCGAAATCATAGGATGATATCATGGTGGGGCTATGCTTGCCTTTGCCCGTTGATAACCGATAAGCAGATCTTCGGGATCCTTGTACTTGACTTGGTTATAGTTGGTCAAGTATTGTTCGTCGATCTTCGATCTTCAACGGTGTTGATCTCGGTCTTCGATCTCGATATCGTATTCTACCAGGATGAACCAAAACACCGGAAAGAGACGGAAACAATCAACTCATGGCATCGATGCAATGCTCAAGCAAGGATGATGATATGACAAGTTAAATTATATTGAAAAGTAACCCTAAGGCATGCTCGACGATTTAATCGGGGTTCCGAGGGGTGAAAACCCTAACTCAGGGAAGCTCCAGATGTATATGAGAGGGGTTATTATGTTCTTCTAATTATACTTGTCATTTAAGTTGTTGAACAATGCATGATTATAGCTTAAATAGATATATTTGATTTTTCTGAACATTTTGATATATTATTTGTATTTTTCTGCATTACAGATTAAAAGTTATTGAATTTACAATATTCAAAACAATTTCTGAAATTATTAAACCTTTTCTTAATTTAAATATACTGGAAATACTTTTTACACCGAGGGCTGGGCTAGCCCTAGAGACAGACAGGTGGGGCAATATCCACCTCAGCCTCCACGTAGGCGAAATGGGACAGGGGGGCCGGTTTGTTATTTCTCACCGAGGTAGTAGCTAGCCAGATAGGCTGACTAGTGGGACCTGGTACACGTTGGCAAGTCATGCAGGCACCACGCGGTCTCGCCGGCCAACGGGCCAGACGGCGGCGAGGAACGGTGGTTGAGTGCATGCGAGCATGCGGGGATGGGCGTGACTGGCTCAGCGAGACGCGGGCGACCATTTAGCGGTGGCGCCGCTCCGTTTTGGTTGTCGGAGTGGCGACGGCGAGCTTGTCTGACGGCGGAGCAGGGCAGCGAACGGCGACAGAGCGAACTAGAGGTAGAGGGGGCAAGAGAGAAGGTCCACAGGGACCAGTATCTCACCAGGAGCTTGATGAAGGGGTCAGCGGAGCGAGGCGAGCTCGGGAGGCGCCGAATTTTGACGACTAGAGCTGCAGCAGCCGACGGAGACGGGGCTTCAATTCAATAGGTTGAGGGCATGCGGGGCTGCGTGACCTAGCTAGGATGAGTCAGCGCAGCAGGGCGAGCTCAGCAGTGGCCTCAGAGCGGCGAGAGGAGGCCGGAGACGGCGGGGCGCCGGCGAGGTCAGAGTCTAGGGTTAGGGTTCTTGCAACCTGCGAGCGGAAGGGAAGGAAAGTGGAGAAATGCGGCTTGGCTAGGGTTCTCGGCGGAGGTGCGATGATACCTGTAGTCAACCGGGGGCGGCGGCATGCATCTTGGCGCGGCCGACGGCGGCGCTGGCGACAGCGAGGAGCTTCCTCTATCCATCGGCGAGGAAGACGACGGGGAAACGACAGCGAAGGGGTACGGGCCGGTGGTAGGCCGAGGTGGGCCACGGGAGGCTGCTGGCTGGCGACAGGGATGGAAAAAGAGAAGTGGGCCAGCCCAGATAGGTTGGCTGGCTCCAGTTTATTCTTTCTGAACATTTTTCCATTTTTTGTTTTCATTTCCTGTTGTAATTTCAAGTTCAAATCTGTTTTGAGTAATTTGAAAATACCAGAGATATTTATAAAATATATGAAATTAGTTTAGGGGCCCTTTTAGTCCAATTGGGCTCCAAATATTTTGGATTTTGCAAATATTTTCAAAATCACTTTGAAGGAATTTCAAAGAAAGGGGAGATATTAGGGTGTTAGAGTTTGCATTATTTTCTTTAGTGCAGAATTTAAAAATATGATGCTCATGATGGACAAAACAAACCCTAATATATAATTAGCTAAAAGTGGGGTGTTACAGCTCTATCCCCCTTACGAGAATCTCGACCCGAGATTCCAAAGGTAGGAAGCGAGACAAAGAGAGAAAGAAACTAGGTCACTCTAAGGATAAGAGGGAAACTCACTAAACATCACACATAGTATCTCATGGTCAAATCATGGATGGAGTGTTCAAAAACAAATCTGAGATGACAACATGAAACACGCCAAGGTAACAGAGGAAACAAGAGGAGAAGGTTTTCAAATTGTGAGATGGATGGTCTTCATAAGGATTGATACCATGGAACTTACAGGAGGTTTTGAAGCTTCTGAAGAAGAAAATTTCCAGAATAAAGAACATGACCACATGCTTCGGTATGGAACCTCTACTAAACGGCTTAAGTAGAGATTTCAGGTTGCAGAGATACGGATCAACAAAACCAAGCTATTGAACTACTTTTGAAACAAAAGAGTCACTTTTTCATCCAACAAAAGGCTTAAGACAGAGAGGTGTTTTGTGGAGAGGACTCATAAGAGTCACAAGAAACATGTAGCAAGAGAAACTACTGACTACCAAAATGATAGCCACTCTTATAACATGGTTGAGAAAACGAGGGAAACTCTTTATTCATCCAGGTATACCAGGATCTTTGCCAAAGATCATGATATCACTTTACACCACTAGATGAATAAGTAAAGAAGATTCCTAGTGACACGAGAAGAAAGAAACTTCATTCTCAGACTTCAATTACTTGGCACAATAAGACGCTTGCCAACATAAAGGGTCTGGAGGATTGACCGAGAGACATTTAGCAACTCTACTTTAAATGTTCTCCTTGATGTTCGAGAAATCGATCATCAAGTAAAGATCAAACTTCGGATACAAGGAAAACCATAAGAATAACTCCTATAATAAATCATATAAGAAGCCTCATGAAGAGTGGTTAAAATTGCTAAAGCCAAGAGAATATAACAAAAGGTCTTTCCGGCTAAGTGTGTCAACCATTACATCATTTTTTCCAGACTTGCAATGAGACCTATGTCAAAACCTTGAGGAACACCAACCATCATTGCTGCTTCAGATTCAGCTTTGGTTACGTGAAATGATACTTCAGACTCAGCATGTCCGAAAAGAAAGTTTGCAACATTTACCTCAGAGGTAAAGTTACTATTCTCAAGATAGGAACTATTGTGTAAAACTCCAAAATACTGAGCTAGATTGCTAGATCCATGTATTAGAAACTTGTCGAGAGACATCTGCTCCTACATTGGGGTACTTGCAATAAAATACACATGTATCCTTAAAGGAACGGAGATAACTCTTCTCGAATCCATGACGACATGTTTCAAAAATTGCTTGTGAATCAGAGAAGGTTACTTCTAACATCCATAACTCATACTTCGAAATGATCCGAAGAAGGTTCTCCAAATTTTCCAACATTTATGTCAACTATTCCATATGAATTTAATCTAGCATGGAGAGAATAAGATTGTGATCAATGGGCTCAACAACAAACTTATCGAGACACTCCAAGAAGATGGACTCATATGTTGCTTGAACAAGGCGGGAATATTGGTCAGACCAAAGAACATGAAGATGTACTCAAGTGAAACATCACAAGTAGAAACACCATCAAGATAGTCCTTGGAACTGAGTTTGATTTGACGATAACCCAAATCAAATCAAAGATAGGGGAAGATAACATGTCCACGAAGGAAATACTATCATTCTTCAACATGAACAAAACTAGACATCCCTTTTAGAAGGAACAAGTCGGATAGAACTTTTGTCTTACAACTCTCCAAGTTGTTGTTTAAGCTCGACCAACTAGTTCAGGGGTATCCAGTACAGATCCTTGGAGAAAAGAGCAGTTCAGAGAACTTGCTTGCTCAAAAACTTGACAACACGGTCATGTGGCAACATGGCGATACTTCTAGAAAGACGTCCAGAATATCACGAACCACCGATATGTCACTTAGTTCGAGAGGGAACTTGCTTGTAATGCAAGAGGACATAGTCTCAGAGTTTCGACACGAGCCTAACTCTTTGACCGAAGAGAGTGCACTAGAATAACGGACTTGGTAGCACAATCATCTTGTGCTTAGTGACGGGGTTAACCGATCACGCTAAGAATGACACAAATGTCCTTAGAGTTCAAAACAATAATGTCACATCCCAAAATTTTCCAAATTTTGTAATGTGAAAAATAAATAAACAAAATAAATAATTGTTGAAATTTAGAGTGAAAAGAAACTTTTGATTCCAAATGGAAACTTAAAATCCCATCTTGAACAAACTTTGATTAATGTTTGAATCCAACTAAATTCAAATCAAGTGGAATGCTTCCTTCATAAAAGCATCTTGAAAATTTAAACACTTGGAAAATAAACCAAAACTCTAAAACCCCAAAGGAATAAAATCATTTCCAAGATATCTCTAAGCCTATGGTTTTGATCCATATAAAATTTTGTCAAAAAACATTTATAAATGATCAAGAATGACAAATAGAAATATTATAAAACCATATGAATTGGTTTCACTTAATTTGGAACCATAGATAAAATCTCATGAATTTAATAAGATAAGGAAATTGAATTTCCAAAGCTAATAAAGCACCTATCTAAAAATCCATACCAAATGGTGAGCAAATAATCCTAAAGATATTTAAAAGGATAAATAAATATTAAAAAAAATATACAAATTGGAATCACCAAGTTTAGGTCTATAAATAAAAAGATATGGAATTTATAAGATAAAGAAAGAATTATTAAATGAGGAATATTTAAAGACCAAATTAAATCTTGGCCTAATCCATAAGAAAATGGAATATTTATAATCCAAATCCAAATAAAAGGAGAAGAGAATTTTCAAATAAAATAAAAGGGCATTAACCAAATTCTTTTTCTATTTGAATAAAGACAAAAATCCCTATTGGAATTGATTAAATAAATCATGGGAAAATAATATTGGAATATACCCAAGTGGTATAAACGTTATTTAATTAACTTAAATGGGATCAAAGAAATCTTCCAAATAAAATTTATGAAATTAAAACTATAATTGATTTCATTGGAATTAAAACAAATACCAATTTAAATGATTAATAAATCATATTAAAAATATTCCAAAATAATTCAAGGCGAGTTTTTGACACCCTAATAAATAAAAAAAACTACTAAAAATATTTGGAAGGGTTTAGATTTCAAATGGAGTTTGAAAACATTATTAAATCTTATTTGAATAAAAGCAAGGGCCTATTTTAAATAATTAAAACACCCTAAAAAGAATAAATAAGTTATTCTAAATTTGACTTCAGAAAATATTAATAAACAGTATTTGACAATACTCAAAGATTGGTGGAAGTTTGAATTCAAATAGTGCTTGATTTGTTTGAATAAAAATCAAAACAGATAAATAGAAAAAGAAAAGGGAAAAACAATCAGTACAAAAAAAATGAAACAAAGCCAACTAGCCAAGCAGGCCCAACCCAGACCAGCAGCGCAACCCATTTCTTTCCCTCCCCCGAAACGTTTTCCACTCAGAAACCTCCCCCCTCAGTCGCTGACCGCTGGCCCCCATCTCCCCTCTCTCTCTCACTCGCTGTCAACCTTGCCCCACCTGCCAGGCCATCATATCCACCCGCCGCGGTGACCGCACCTCCTCCCGACCGTTTCTGGCGAAATTTTCTTGGCGTCAATACGCGTTGATGGCGCAGTAATTTCTCCCCTCGACCACGCCTTCTTAACCGCCACTCCCTCCTCTCAGTTTCCCCCCAGACCCCATTCCTTCTCTGCCACCGGGTTATTCCCATTTTGCGCTGCACCGCCCTCTGCTCCGACGAGCTCTCCGAGCAATTACGGCCAACACCCTCACCCCCGCAAGGCCTGCTTCACGCGAGCATGATCCCCAGCCTCTGGCGCATCTCCCTGTGCTTTCTGTTCATCCACACGAGCACCGTATCGTCGACAACGACCACACCCGAACACCGCCGTCGTCTACTACCTCTCCGGCGAGACCCCCTGGTAACTCCTGACCACCCCAACCGCTCTGACTGATACTCCCGTATTCGCCTTTCTCGCGCGAACCTAATAGCATTGTTTGTTTGGTTTGGCGTGAACCGTACACTCGCCATTACCGTGCGCCCCTCAGTCGACAACAACCACCTTGAGCATCCCCACGCCGCGGCAAACTCGGTAAGCATATTCCCTTTGTCCCGTGCTTCCTGTACTCGCCGTACCACCACTGGCAGAGCCGCGACGCCTCATAGCCGCCGCTAGCGCCGTCCAACTCTGGTTGCTCGCTTATTAGCCGTTAGATTTAGATCGCAAGGCTACGAATAGATGAC
Organism: Avena sativa; assembly: GCA_916181665.1. Classification (NCBI taxonomy): domain Eukaryota; kingdom Viridiplantae; phylum Streptophyta; class Magnoliopsida; order Poales; family Poaceae; genus Avena; species Avena sativa. Next base: position 149,064,101 of record OV702284.1, read on the forward strand.
TGAAGCGAACCGTTATGTTCAATATGTTCCGCACGATCTACTTTAAATCCAACGATCCACAACACGCGATCCACGCGAACCGGTATGGCCCAATGAAAAACAGACACGTGGCCAGACTTTTGTTTTAAAAACAGAAACTATTCTATTAGATTCTCAAACTTGCAAAATTCATAACTTTCAAACCACATGTCCAAATTTTTCAAATTTTATATCAATGGAATCAGCAAGACAAATCCTATCCAACCATGCACTTTGTTTAGTAAATTGCTTCTGTTAAATTGGTTGTTTTTGCAGAAACTTGTGTAGGCATAATTTGAATATAAAACTCATTCTAAAATTATTTTTGTGATAAAATCTTTGGAAAATGGATAGTTTTGAACCTACTAACCTTAGAAACAAACTCATGGATTTGAAAATGTATTTGGTAAAACTAAAGAGTAAATCTTTGATTTAAAGCTTTTCTAGTCAAATAAAAATGTTGTTTATATGTTGGAAATACTTTTTGGAGAAAAACCTTTGGGAAATGTTTTTATTTAAACTCTCTGACCCCAAACACCAAATAAAATATATTTGGTGAACCCTATAAGGATTGTTACTTTGCTAAAGGCATTTTCAACCACATAAAATATTGATTTGGTTTAAAAATGATTTATATGTAAAATCTTTTGCAAATGATTTTGCCACTTATATAAAATGACCAATACGTGTTTTAGAATGTTTATAACCTATTAGAAACCACTTTTCCAAATAAAATAATCTTTGGCATGCTTGCATGCATTGCTTTGTTTCTATTATTTTATGTGATTTTTTGCTTGAATGGTAGATTGAATTCTTGCTTGCTTGATTGAATTTTAGTGAAATTTGAAGAGTGTGATCATTGAAAGATCAAGGAGTGAACTTATAATTCTCTACCAAAAAGGCAAGTGATGCTTCATACTTTTGTCACATTATTTTCACTATGCATTAGTGATATTTCTAAAGTAGGACTTGCATCGAATTTTTGCTAAGTGTAAACTATGCCATGGGAAATCCTAGTAGATGAAACCTTAGTAGAAATTTCCTAAGTTAAGATTCCTACTACTATAATGCTTAGCTTAGCTAGTAGAAAACAAGGGTGGAATATATTCATACTATGGAATATTTCTAAGTCAAGAACTTGTGTTTTGTTTAATAAAACAACTAATTGAATGAATCACCTGGGTGGAATGGAAGGAATGGTTTGTGTTGAGTGGTTACACTAGGCCCATTTCTATGGTTTACCTTGTGTATCTCACTTGTGGATGGCCACCCAGGAACAAAGAGATTTGAGATGTCAAATGTTGAGAAGCTTCAAGTGCAGCCACTTGGCATTATGGCTCTGCGTGGATCATATAGGTTGCAATAACTTAGCCAAATGGACAGTTGGTGGTAGGGGTTTGATAGGTTGGAACGCGTCCATTCTGGTCTAAGGGAAGGCTTCTGAAAGATCTTGTCTTGGTGAAACCAAGTCTTGTAGGGAAAGTGGACCACCTCTGCAAAATGTAAAATCTAAGTACTTAGCCATGTCCCTGGTAAAGGACAATTTGAGCATCAAGACGTGGAAGCTATCAAGAATCTCCTCATCCCAATTTCTAAGTTAAAAACTTGTGGTTGAACAAGGGTTGAAGGATCACCAATTTCTATTGGGAGATGCCTTGGGTGATTTTGTCAAGCAAATCTTAGTGTTTTCAAATGATAAGGAAAAACTATTTTGAGCAAAGCAAGCCTAAGCACCACTTAGCCAAATGCATATAGATGATAGACTGCACTATATTACCATAGTATCACTTGCCAATACAATTCAAATGTATTTACCCTTGTGGCTGTAACTTATTATGTTGCAGGCTTGTTTGATGTTAGTGAAGTGTGTTGATTAGGATTACAAGTCTACAACCAACATGTTTGCCTGTGGCACTTTGAAGATGAAGGACCCCATGCTATTGTTATATTCTGTTGCATCGTAATGAGATAGCCAAATGAGCTATGTAAGATGTAATAAATTATTTTATTCCTGGTTATAAAGTTGTATTATGACCTTTGTTTCTTGATATTACATCTTAACTGTGGATGCTAGCTATTGATCCAGGGACTAGCATTGTAAACACAGGGATCTCTACCTTATTAAAGGTTGGGACCTCTACAAATAATAATTGCTAAGAATCTCAGATAGCCACATTATTACGCACATGCATCACTCATGAGCGCGAAAGCTCAAGGAAGGGTGGGTAAATATGTGTAAGAGCATCACTAAATTAAGGGTTCATGAAACTCAGCACGAACTCTTACTATAGAAGGGTGTGATACTTTAAGATATAACAGATAGAAGCTTATCGGTGATTCTTAATCTGCGGATTACAACACTTTGACCTGGTCCTAGATATGACGAGGTACTGGAGTTGTTTTCTCATAGACATCCCGAAATGGTTTTTCATGACGGACCACAAGAGTATCTTACATCGGAAGACACCGATGCACATTTACTACTTGGCTACCAATTGGTAGACAAAGGTCGGAAAACAACAAGGGGAAAGGAACATGCTCAGGATAGAATCCCGAGATGTGGGTGCATAAGTCAAAAATCTTCCGAAAACCAATGCATAGAAGGGTAAGGTGTGGCAGAGTAACGAGTATATATGCGAGACTCTCGAGGAGTACTCTTGTCGTGATCTATTTGGTTCCATTAAAGAACATCTGCCATAGCATGTGGTAGGGAAAGTCCTTAATTGTCACAATTAATCGCGACAAAGGCCACAAGCTTGAAGGCTATAATTGTAATACAAGCCATCCTGAGGTAATGTATGAACATTAACGATAGAGGTCAACAAAAGGGATATTGGGTTAAAGGTCAGCTTCATGTACAAGTGTAAGAGGTCCCAACCATCAATAAGGTAGAGATCCCTGTGTTTACAATGCTAGTCCCTAGATCAATAGCTAGCATCGACAGTTAAGATGTAATATCAAGAAACAAAGGTCATAATATAACTTTATAACCAGGAATAACATAATTTTATTACATCTTACATAGCTCATTTGGCTATTACATTACATTGCAGCGGAATAACTATAAGCATGGGGTCTTTCATCTTCAAAGTTCCACAGGAAAACATGTTGGTTGTAGACTTTGTATTCTTAATCAATCAATCTTCACTAAAATCAAATCAAACCTGCAACATTACAAGTTACAGCCACAAGGGTCAATACATTTGAATTGTATTGGCAAGTTTCACTACTATGTTGGATATAAGTGGGTCCTATCATTACATGCAAATTTGGCTAAGTAGAGTTTTAGGCTCATTTGCAGAAAGCAATAATTTATCCTATCTTTTCAAAATGGTTTTGATCCTTTGTCAAATCTTTCTGAACTCCTTGGTAAATCCCCAAGTGTCTTTGTCAAAATCTCTTGAGATCCTTGGTACCCCCAAGTACTTCAAGTTTTTATCTAAATCTCTTGAGATCCTTGGTAAATGCCCAAGTGCCTTTGTCAAAAATCTCTTGAATTCCTTGGTACACCCCAAGTACTTCAAGTTTTTATCAAAACCTCTTGAGCTCCTTGGTAAATCCACAAGTGCTTCAAGTTTTTATCAAGTCACTTGAGCTCCTTGGTACCCCCAAGTGCTGCAAGTCTTTTGTTATCACTTAAAAGTTTTTCTTTTAGAAATTGGAATGTCGAGATTTCCCATAGCTTCAAGCTTTAGTTGCTCAGTATTGTCCATAACCGGGGACACGGCTAAGTACTTAGATTTTTATCTTCTGCAGAAGTTGTACACTTTACCCACATGACACACCCTCATCTTGTTGCCACCAGTGGCCGCTGGATTGGTACTCACCAAGATGGAGTACTGGCAGATTGAGAATGTGACGAAGTCTTTCCAGAGGGTCCTCCCATACACCATTGCTAGCTTGTCTTCAGGCACCCATGTAGGGTTTTGAGTTCCCTCATTTTCAGTACTTGGGCCAATGCATGGGTCTTCCCAATGTAGTTGACTAAGCCAGAGCCATAAGTAGCATGTGGCTGTACACGAAAGCCACAATTGGAGAAACATGTTCAATCTCTAAGTTTCCTGGGTGGTTTTGTTTTGGTGCACAACACAAAGATATTGCCATAGACATGGTTCCTTTTGTTGCCACCTTATCCAAAACTCAAAGTATCCTTGTCCACCCAGGTGGTTCATTGAGTCCTTGTTTTATTATATAAAACATAAGTCTTTTCTCAACTTCATAAAATCTCAACATGTATCTCTTCTCAAAATATGTTGCATGGCTAAGCATTTTATAACTACATTGTTTTCACTAAGTAATGTATAAGGGGAATCCTATTAGGATTTAGCATAGCATAAGTATAGAAATTCTTTTCATGCATGTTTCAAAATCCACTAAGTATAATGAAATTAGTAGGACTTTAGATGATAGTGTCACTTGCCTTTTTGGTAGGGAATGTTGGTTCACCTCTTGATCTTGCTAGTTTCACACTTTTCTAACTTCACTACAAATCAATCAAGCAAACACAATATCAACTAGCATTCCAACCAATAACCAATCAAACAAAACATAAAATAATAGGAACTAAGTCATGCATGCAAGCATGCAAAAGATAGTTTTATTTGCAAAGGTGGTTTATACTAGGCTCCAAACATTGTAAGTTTCAAAGTGGTCATTTTCCAAAGTGGCAAAGTCATTTGTAAAAGGGTTTTTCCTATAGATCATTTTTAAAACAAATCCTTATTTCATGTGGTGAAAAACATTTTTATCAAAGCAATAATTTTATAAAGTTCACCAAATAAGTTGTTGATTCTCAAAACTTGGTGTTTAGGGTCAGTAGGTTTGATCTAAATCATTTTCCCAAAGTTTTTATTCCAAAAACCAATTCTATAACAAAATCAATATTTTTATTGGACTAGAAATGGGCTAATTCAAATAATCCATCCTAATCTTTTCAAAATACATTTTAAATCCACAAGTTGGTTCCTAAGGTTAGTAGGTTCACCACAAACTAATTTGCAAAGATTCAACCTCAAAATCATTTTGGAATAATTTTTCTAACCTAAACAAGCATACAAATGTTTCTGCAAAAACAAACATTTTACCAGAGGCTTTTTACTAAAAAAATTGCATGGTGGGCTAGGGCTTGTTCCACTGATTCCAATGATATAAAGTTTGCAAATTTTGGACATGTGGATCAAAAGTTACAAGGGTTTCAAATTTGCATCTAAATCTGTTTTCAAATTCTGTTTTAAATCGTCTGGTGCCACGCGGCGCAAAACTACTGGTCGATACCGGTTTGCACGGATCAGCCTATGTGGGGCGTTGGATCTAATCAGATCGCACGGCTCAGACTAGACCGTACTCTTTCGTTAAATGAATCTATCGTGATCGTCAGATGGAAATCTAACGGTGCTGGTTGACTTGACCAAACACGAGCGGCGCTGACGGCGGTGAGCGGCGGCGCACGGTCGGACGATGAGCTAACGGCGGTTACAGGAAGCAAAGAAGGCAGTGGAGATGCTCACCGTGATCGCAGTGACGTGGGGATGCTCAAGGTAAGGTCAACTTGTCGAGGGGCGCACTGGAGCGGGATTAATCGCTCGCCGGAGTGGAGGACGGCGTCGGGCGGCTCTGGTCGTTGTCGAGGACGGCGTTGTGGTTCACTCCGAAGTAAAACGAGGACACGGTTAGATGCGCAAGACCAAGGCGAAGCTGCGTGCGAGAGGGCTCGGGGTGGTCGGTTCTTACCAGGGAAGGTCGTCGGAGATAGCAGCAGCCGCGGCGGCGCGGCCAGAGGTTGTCGAAGTCGACGTTCAGGGGCGCCCGCGGTTGATTGGAAGACACGGGCACGTGCGCAAGGATCTGGGGATGGTGTCCGTGTGCTTGGGGAGGCAAGAGGTGGCACGGGGTCGCCGGAATTGGCTGGAAAGGTTCGCCGGAGCAGTGAGGTTCGGGCTTGCGATTCGAGCAGCCTAGAGGCAGAGAGGGGGAGCTTTGAAAATAAAGAATACTTGGAAAACTTGTTTAAAATATATAAATAAGTTTTGATGTTCAAAAATAGTAAAACCCTTATTTTTAATAAACTTGGATATTAAATCCTTATTAATTTATTTTAAATAAACCTTTACTAATTTTTATCAAATAGAAATATTTTTATTTCAAAGGCTTGGCCAAGTTTTAATTTGGCTATTTAAAATAATCCTTATTTGTATTTCTACCTTTTTATTTGAAAGACAAATCTTTTTATAAAAGATCCAAAATAGTATTTTCCAAATACTTTTAATTTTAAAAATTATTTATTTATCTTTTAAAATCCCTTTAGGATTATTATTTGATAAATAGGTGTGAAGGTTTCCAATTGGAATCCAGAAGTTTATTCTTACCCTGAAAATCAACAAAGTTTTATTTTATTCATTTATTTTTCACATTACAAGATTTGGAAAATCTTGGGATGTGACAACAAGATTCACAACACTAGAATCCAACACAATCAGGGATCTTCTGTTCAAGTCCAAGGGTTAAAACCAAAAGAAAGGAGTAACTACTACTTGAGTGTCATAGTGTACACTTCAAGATAGTTTTCACGAGGTAGCTTCCAGAAGAAGAAACAACTTCTGAAGTACCCAAGCAAATGAAAAAGGAGGCACAGAAGGCGAAAGGAAACATCAAAGCCTATAACAGAATACTGAAGATCCAACAATATAATATTGTGGGTCCAAAAGATGGAGATATCATGATAGAAAGGAATCTCTCTGATGAGCAAGAGCAAGGTGAACAAGGAATTCACATCAACTCTAGAGAACTCAACACTAGGTCAACTGGCTTAGAAACGACATGCCAAGAAGGCACCTAAGCTTTGAAAGACTAGAAGAGATATCAAAACTTTTCTAAAATCAACACCACATAAGATAACCCAGAGTTATAGAGAAAATGGATAAGGAGAAAAGAAGCATACTAGAGTTTTCGCAAATACTTTTCATCTTTGAAAATAGTTTTCACAAGCACTAGACTCAACATCGACCAATAGCAAGGTTTTCCTACGGTCGGTACTGCTCTGATACCAAGACCTGTGACAACCCCGGGATCAGGACTAAACAAATCCCAGACCTCCGTCTGACATAAGCTTAACCTTGAGCTCGAGGATATCTAGTGAAGAATTCGGTAACACAATAGTGACCCTACGACACAAAATTTATTACAGCAAGCTCATAACTGAGCAGAGAACCAAATTATTACAAGCAGAGGTCACTTACCAAAAACATCAAACAACGCAAGGCAAATTATGCTATTAAGTATAGCAAACTTAACAAATGTCCTAAGAGGCCTGAAGCATAACGATGACATCCCAGCCCATAGATTCCAGGCTGCCGGCCGGGAACCCCAAGCTACTCGTCGATGTCGATGTAGTACCAAACTGATATTCAGGGAACACTTACTCTACCAAAAGTATCAACAAAGCAAGGGTGAGTACAGGGTGTACTCCGCAAGACTTCTGGCTAGTGGAGTTGTTTTGCGAAAAGCCATCTTTCTTTATAAAACAAGAGAGGGAGAAGAATCTCGTCTAATCAGAGTATTTTAAAAGGGGATAAGAGAGCGAAGTCTCCGGAATATTGATCATCATCTTTTGATATCCACCAATCATCATCATCTACCAACTAGGTTCACCCCCTCGTACCCATGAGGAAGCATCCTTAAGAACACGTTGATCTGCCAAGTTTTACAATTAGGTTATAGTTCTCTATGATCTTAGAATCTGGTCACCAAGCGTTCATAACCGTGAACACGGCTTTTCGAAAAGATTATTACCCTGCAGGGGTGTACAACTTTACCCACATGTACTAACCTTCTCTTAATGCCACTAGATAAGCCCTCTTCCTTGGAAGGTCGGCAGAGGGTTGTTAGACACGACCTTTGCCCAGCTTTCGCCGATACCATGAGTCATGCAATAAGTATGGTTCCGCCATAACGGGTCAAATCCCGAAGCCGGTACTTAAAGATGTGAGGCGAGGTTGGTTTACCAGTGGCGCCATCTACCCCAAGCAACCCCGGCCATGCTTAACTACCTGTTATGAATGCACCTTCACCCGGCAAAACTTTCAAAAGATTTTCTATGCATATGTCGAATGGAACGCCCGAACTATGTGACTCATGAAATCTACTAGGAAAGTTAGTTGGTCATGAGGTTGTCCAGGCCCCGTGTGGTTGTACGCTCGTCTTGGTTCCAAAGGAAAGAACTCAGGTCCTAGTGGTGGCGAGCATGGGACTAGAAAAACCACATCCCACCGTGGCCTCCCATACAGTCCTTAGCATGTTTAACTCATATCACTGATCTCATCTCATCATGTTTCTGTCAAATCCCAAGATTTTCCAAATCTTGTAATGTGAAAAAAAATAAACAAAATAAATAATTGTTGAAATTTAGGGTGAAAAGAAACTTTTGTTTCTAATTGGAAACTTAAAATCCCATCTTGAACAAACTTTGGTTAATGTTTGAATCCAAACTATATTCAAATCAAGTGAAATGCATTCTTCATAAATGCAACTGGAAAATTAAACACTTGGAAAATAAACCAAAACCATAAAACCCTAATGGAAGAAAAACATTTCCAAGTTATCTCTAAGACCATGGATTTGATCCAAATAAAAATTTGTCAACAAACATTTATCAATGATCAAGAATGACAAATACAAATATTATAAAACCATAGAAATTAGTTTCACTCAATTTGGAGCCATAGATAAAATCTTATGAATTTAATAATATAAGGAAATTGAATTTCCAAAGCTAATAAAGCACCTATCAAGAAATCCATACCAAATGGTGAGAAAATAATCCTAAAGAGGTTTAAAAGGATAAACAAATATTAAATAAGATTTTACAAATTGGAATCACCAAGTTTGGATCTATAAATAAAAAGATATGGATTCTATAAGATAAAGATAGAAATATTAAATGAGGAATATTTAAAGGCCAAATTAACTCTTGACCTAATCCATAATAAAATGGAATAAATATAATCCAAATCCAAATCCAAATAAAATAATGGTTAAGGAATTTTCAAATTAATTAAGAGGGCATTAACCAAATCCTATTCTATTTTGGATAAAGACAAAAATCCCCATTGGAATTCATTAAGTAAATCAGGGAAAATAATTTGAATTTACCCAAGTGAAATAAAAGTTATTTAACTGACTTAAATAAAATACAAGAATCATTTGAATAAAAATTATGGAATTAAAACCATATTTTAATTTCATTGGAATAAAGACAAGTACCCAATTTAAAATGATTAATAAATCATATTAAAATTATTCCAAATAATTCAAGGTGAATTATTTGACATGCAAATAAACAAATAAAACCTACTGAAAAGATTTGGAAAGATTTAGGTTTCAAATGGAGTTAGAAAAACATTATTAAATCTTATTTGAATTAATACAAGGGCCTATTTTAATTAATTAATATTTCCTAAAAAGAATAAATATATTATTCTAAATTTGACTTTAGAATGTATTATTAATCAGTATTAAAATCTACTCAAAGTTTGGTTGGATTTTGAATTCAAAAGAATGTTTGAAATAATTAAACAAAATCAAAACAGAATATTAGAATTGGAAAAAGAAAAGAGAAACAGAACAAAAAAATGAGCAAAGCCAGCCTAACCCAGCTAGCCCACTAAGCCTAGCAGCCCACTCACACTTACCCCCGAACCGTTTTCTTCTACCCGCGAACGAACCCTCAAGGTCGCTTACGGTTGGACCCCACCTTTCCCCTCTCTCTTTAACCGACAGGCGGACCCCATCGCCACCTCAGCATCTTCCCCACCCGCGCTAACCTCGCCGGCCGTTTCTGGCCGTTGAAGAAAGCGTCAATACGCATTACTGCCTCCATTAATCCCCCTGACCTCGCATAATTAATCTCTGTGCTCCTCTCTCCCTTTTCCCCCAACCAGTGCCACCAGAGAGCCACCAGGCTGCTCCGATTTTGCTCGGAACCATCACTGCCTCCAGCAAGCTCCGGTGAAGATTTCTGCGTCGTCTGACCCTCTCTCGCCTCCTAGTTCACGCGAGCGTGATCCCCAGTCTCTGGCGCACCTCCCAGTGTCGCCCATTCATCCGCGCGTGCTCTGCTTCGTCGACAACATCATCACTGAACAAGCGCCGTCATCTGCTTCAACTCCGGCGACGCCTCCCTGTAAGCCACGTCTCCCCCTCCATCTCTGGATGACCCTCCTACACTCACCACTCTCCCGCGCATCTAACCATGCTTTCCTTTTTCTCTGGCATGCTCTGAAGCCTCGTCTTCAACATCGTCTGAGCACACCCGACAGTTCCACGAACTCCGGTGAGCAATCGACGTCACCACCATGCGCCCCTCGACGAGCTACTACCACATTGAGCATCAGCGAACTCTTGCGGTTCTGGTAAACCCCTCCCCTTCTTCCCTCGCTTCCTGTAGTCTCCGCGACGCCGTAGCCAGAGCACGCGCCACCAGTCGCCGCCGCTAGCGCCGCCCAACTCTGGTTGCTCGCTTATCAGCCGTTAGATTTAGATCGCAAGGCTACGAATAGATGACTGAAGCGAACCGTTATGTTCAATCTGTGCCGCACGATTTAGTTAGATCCAATGCCCCACACAGCACGATCCGCACGAACCGTTTTCGACGAATCAGAACAGTCCACGTGGCCAACCTTTTGTTTTAAAAACAGAAACTATTCTATTAGATACTCAAACTTGCGAAATTCATAACTTTCAAACCACACGTCCAAATTTTGCAACTTTTATATCAATGGAATCAGCAAGACAAGTACTATCCAACCATGCACTTTGTTTAATGAATTGCTTCTGGTAAAATGGTTATTTTTGCAGAAACTTGTGTAGACATAATTTGAATATGAAATTCTTTCTAAAATTATTTTGGTGATAAAATCTTTGGCCAATGGATTGTTTTGAACAGACTGACCATAGAAACCAACTTGTGGATTCAAAAACATATATTGTGAAACAAAAGAATAAATCTTTGATATAGAGCATTTCTAGTCAAATAAAAATAATGTTTATGTGTTAAAAATGCTTTTGGGAGAAAACCTTTGGGAAATGTTTTGATTTAAACTCTCTGACCCTAAACACAAAGTTTTATGATTTGAAAACATATTTGGTGAACCCTATAAAGATTTTTGCCTTGCTAAAAGCATTTTCAACCACATAAAATAATGCTTTGGTTTAAAATTGGTTTATAGTAAAATCTTTTGCAAATGGTTTTGCCACTTTTATAAAATGACCAATAAGTGTTTTAGAATGTTTATAACCCATTAGAAACCACTTTTCCAAATAAAACAATATTTGGCATGCTTGCATGCATTGTTTTGTTTCTATTATTTTATGTGATGTTTGCTTGAATGGTAGATTGAATTCTTGCTTGCTTTATTGAATTGTAGTGGAATTTGAAGAGTGTGAACATTGCAAGATCAAGGGAGTGAACTTATATTCTTTACCAAAAAGGCAAGTGATGCTCCATACTTTTGTCCCATTATTTTCACTATGCATTAGTGATATTTCTAAGTAGGACTTGCATTGAATTTTTGCTAAGTGTAAACTATGCCATGGGAAATCCTAGTAGATGAAACCTTAGTAGAAATTTCCTAAGTTAAGATTTCTACTACTATCATGCTTAGCTTAGCTAGTAGAAAACAAGGGTGGATTATATTCATGCTATGGAATATTTCTAAGTCAAGGAATTGTGTTTTATTTAATAAAACAACTAAGTGAATGAATCACCTGGGTGGAATGGAAGGACTGGTTTGTGTTGAGTGGTTATACAAGGCCCATTTCTATGGTTTAGCGTGTGTATCTCACTTGTGGAATGCCACCTAGGAACAAAGATATTTGAGATGTCAAATGTTAAGAAGCTTCAAGTGCAGCCACCTGGCATTATGGGCTCTGCCTTGATCATATAGGTTGCAATAACTTAGCCAAATGGACAGTTGGTGGTAGGGGATTGATAGGTTGGAGCGCGTCCATTCCGGTCTAAGGGAAGGCTTCTGAAAGATCTTGTCTTGGTGAAACCAAGTCTTGTGGGGAAAGTACACCACCTATGCAGAGTGTAAAATCTAAGTACTTAGCCATGTCCCTGGTAAAGGAAATTTTAGCATCAAGACATGAAAGCAAGAATCTCCTCATCCCAATTTCTAAGTTAAAAACTTGTGGTTGAACAAGGGTTGAAGGATCACCAATTTCTATTGGGAGATGCCTTGGGTGATTTTGTCAAGCAAAAACTTAGTGTTTTTCAAAAGATAAGGAAAACCTATTTTGAGGAAAGCAAGCCTAAGCTCCACTTGGCCAAATGCATATAGATGATAGACTCCACTATATTACCATAGTATCACTTGCCAATACAATTCAAATGTACTGACCCTTGTGGCTGTAACTTATTATGTTGCATGTTTGTTTGATGTTAGTGAGATGTGTTGATTAGGATTACAAGTCTACAACCAACATGATTGCCTGTGGCACTTTGAAGATGAAGGACCCCATGCTATTGTTATATTCTGCTGCATTGTAATGGGATAGCCAAATGAGCTATGTAAGATGTAATAAATTACTTTATTCCTAGTTATAAAGTTGTATTATGACCTTTGTTTCTTGATATTACATCTTAACTGTGGATGCTAGCTATTGATCCAGGGACTAGCATTGCAATCACAGGGATCCTTACCTTTATAAAGGGAGGGATCTTACAGATGGTATAAGAGCACTGTGTTGCCTGTAGGATTGTAACGCTAGGATTGGACAAAACCCCTTAGAAAAATAGGAGTTTTATTTGTTCCAAAACTTATTTACAAACAATCTTGTAAACTCTTTCCTCAACCTTTTTTGGTTTTGACTCTACATCTCTTCTATTTCAAACTAGATGGATAAATCCTCCACCATGAGCAAAGACTTCAACATGAGCAAAGGACTTCACCAACTCAAGTGACTTCAACCTTAGTCTCAACAAGGACTTCAACTTGGATATCACTAAGGACTACAAGTGAGACAAGAAATATTACTCAAGACTTGAAGACTAAGGAAATACAACTTAGAAGGAACCATCATCACCTTTGAAGTTTTGTGACCAAGATGCAAGAAATTCTCCAAGGATACAAAGATATTGATCAAGAAGAACCAACTAAGAATAATGGAATGATCTCAAGTAAACCATATAGTTGGACCACCATGTTTAGTTTAAATTAAACCCACCAACTTATGTGGTGTAGCAAAAATATTTTATTGCCTAAAAATGTGCTTGAAACTTGTTGCTTGAGTGGAATGTTGTTTGTGATTGTTTGCACATTGTTTGTGTGACTTGTGATGTGTGTGAATAGAATTCTTCCTTAGAAATCTTTTGCCTATTCTAATCCCAATCCAACCCAAACAGATGACTACTCCAAGGAACTCCAACATCAAGAATGGTGAAAACAACAACAACCAAGAGGTCAACATGAGAGAACTCATAGTAACCCAAACCCAGTTGAACCAAGTGACAACTCAATTTTGGGCCAACAACAATGAGTTAGACCCAACCATGCAAATGTTTTTGCAAACCCAAACCCAATTGTTGCATAGGATGACAAACCAAATGATCAACATGGGAGACAACCTTTCCCAAGGTGTTTGTGACAACAAGGATGTCAAAGATGATATTCTAGAAGGAACTCAAGCTTGCAATATTTGTGGAGACAAGGATCACACTTCCAAAGAGCATGAAGATCAATGCCCCAATTGTGAAGATAAACATCCAACTAATCAATGCCCCACATCTCAAGCTACTTGTTTCCTATGTGAAGGAAATAATCATGTCCCTATCCAATGTCCCATCTATTCCATAGTTCAACAAAGGAAACAAGGTGGAGTGCATCAACAGTTTGTAAACCCCCATGAGGGAACAACTTCTACCAAGAAGGATGAAGGCAAAGTCAAAACTATGCATCATTAGGCCAAATCCAAAGTGACCACAAAGTGTTGCTACTCTTCTGAAGAAGAAGGTCATATCTCTAGTAACTGCCCCAAGAAGAGAGAAAGATTTCCCACCTTTGTGGTGAAATATGAAGAGCATGAACGAGAAGAACTCCTAGCTTTGGAGAGACCCAAGAAGAACAATAAATTCCCCAACCCTAGTAATAAGGATATTACCCAAGAGCAATGTTACACTTGCAAAGAGATGGGACACTATGCCAATGAATGCCCAGAAAAGAAGAAGAACCAAGGAAACAAACAAGAGGAAATGATACCAAAGGCAAAGAAAGATAGCAGCCAAGTGATGTGCTTCAAATGCAAAGAACTAGGCCATTATGCAAACAAGTGCCCAGAGAAGATACATCAAGATCCCAAGTAAACCAAGATGTAATCTAGTTGGAAACTTTTAAGGGTGGTAGTACCCTAGTTGCTTTGAGCCAACTTGTAACCCCTATCTTTCCCAAATCTCGGGACAATATTTATTTTAAGGGTGGTAGCCTATCACATCCCAAGATTTTCCAAATCTTGTAATATGAAAAAAATAAACAAAATAAATAATTGTTGAAATTTAGGGTGAAAAGAAACTTCTGTTTCTAATTGGAAACTTAAAATCCCATCTTGAACAAACTTTGGTTAATGTTTGAATCCAAACTATATTCAAATCAAGTGAAATGCATTCTTCATAAATGCAACTGGAAAACTAAACACTTGGAAAATAAACCAAAACCCTACAACACTAATGGAAGAAAAACATTTCCAAGTTATCTCTAAGACCATGGATTTGATCCAAATAAAAATTTGTCAACAAACATTTATAAATGATCAAGAATGACAAATAGAAATATTATAAAACCATAGAAATTAGTTTCACTCAATTTGGAGCCATAGATAAAATCTTATGAATTTAATAAGATAAGGAAATTGAATTTCCAAAGCTAATAAAGCACCTATCAAGAAATCCACACCAAATGGTGAGCAAATAATCCTAAAGAGATTTAAAAGGATAAACAAATATTAAATAAGATTTTACAAATTGGAATCACCAAGTTTGGATCTATAAATAAAAAGATATGGATTTTATAAGATAAAGATAGAAATATTAAATGAGGAATATTTAAAGGACAAATAAAATCTTGACCTAATCCATAAGAAGATGGAATAAATATAATCCAAATCCAAATAAAATAATGGTTAAGGAATTTTCAAATTAATTAAGAGGGCATTAACCAAATCCTATTCTATTTTGAATAAAGACAAAAATCCCTATTGGAATTGATTAAGTAAATCAGGGAAAATAATTTGAATTTACCCAAGTGAAATAAAAGTTATTTAATTGAATTAAATAAAATACAAGAATCATTTGAATACAAATTATGAAATTAAAACCATATTTTAATTTCATTGGAATAAAGACAAGTACCCAATTTAAAATGATTAATAAATCATATTAAAATTATTCCAAATAATTCAAGGTGAATTATTTGACATCCAAATAAACAAATAAAACCTAATGAAAAGATTTGGAAAGATTTAGGTTTCAAATGGAGTTTGAAAAACATTATTAAATCTTATTTGAATTAATACAAGGGCCTATTTTAATTAATTAATATTTCCTAAAAAGAATAAATATATTATTCTAAATTTGACTTTAGAATGTATTATTAATCAGTATTAAAATCTACTCAAAGTCTGGTTGGAGTTTGAATTCAAAAGAATGTTTGAAATAATTAAACAAAATCAAAACAGAATATTAGAATTGGAAAAAGAAAAGAGAAACAGAACAAAAAAAAAGAGCAAAGCCAGCCCAAACCAGCTAGCCCACTAAGCCCAGCAGCCCACTCTCACTTCCCCGCCGAACCGTTTTCTTCTACCCGCGAACGAACCCGCAAGGTCGCTGACGGTTGGACCCCACCTTTCCCCTCTCTCTTTAACCGACAGGCGGACCCCATCTCCACCTCAGCATCTTCCCCACCCGCGCTAACCTCGCCGTCCGTTTCTGGCCGTTGAAGACAGCGTCAATACGCATTACTGCCTCCATTAATCCCCCCTGACCTCGCATACTTAATCGTCGTGCTCCTCTCTCCCTTTTCCCCCAACCAACGCCACCAGGCTGCTCCGATTTTGCTCGGAACCATCACTTCCTCCGGCAAGCTCCGATGAAGATTCCGGCGCCGTCTGACCCTCTCTCGCCTCCTAGTTCATGTGAGCGTGATCCCCAGTCTATGGCACACCTCCCAGTGTCACCCGTTCATCCGCGCGTGCTCTGCTTCGTCGACAACATCATCACTGAACAAGCGCCGCCGTCTGCTTCAACTCCGGCGACGCCTCCCTGTAAGCCACGTCTCCCCCTCCATCTCTGGATGACCCTCCTACACTCACCACTCTCCTGCGCATCTAACCATGCTTTCCTTTTTCTCTGGCATGCTCTGAAGCCTCGTCTTCAACATCGTCTGAGCACACCCGATGGTTCCACGAACTCCGGTGAGCAATCCACGTCACCACCGTGCGCCCCTCGACGATCTACTACCACGTTGAGCATCAGCGAACTCTTGCGGTTCTGGTAAACCCCTCCCCTTCTTCCCTTGCTTCCTGTAGTCGCCGCGATGCCGTAGCCAGAGCACGCGCCGCCACTCGCCGCCGCTAGCACGGCCCAACTCTGGTTGATCGCTTATCAGCCGTTAGATTTAGATCGCAAGGCTATAAATAGATGACTGAAGCGAACCGTTATGTTCAGTCTGTGCCGCACGATTCAGTTAGATCCAATGCCCCACACAACACGATCCGCACGAACCGTTTTCGACGAATCAGAATAGTCCACGTGGCCAGCCTTTTGTTTTAAAAACAGAAACTATTCTATTAGATACTCAAACTTGCAAAATTCATAACTTTCAAACCACACGTCCAAAATTTGCAAATTTTATATCAATGGAATCAGCAAGACAAGTACTATCCAACCATGCAATTTCTTTAATGAATTGCTTCTGGTAAAATGGTTGTTTTTGCAGAAACTTGTGTAGACATAATTTGAATATGAAATTCTTTCAAAAATTATTTTGGTGATAAAATCTTTGTCCAGTGGATTGTTTTGAACCGACTGACCATAGAAACCAACTTGTGGATTCAAAAACATATATTGTGAAACAAAAGAATAAATCTTTGATTTAGAACATTTCTAGTCAAATAAAAATAATGTTTATGTGTTAAAAATGCTTTTGGGAGAAACCTTTGGGAAATGTTTTGATTTAAACTCTCTAACCCTAAACACAAAGTTTTATGATTTGAAAACGTATTTGGTGAACCCTATAAAGATTTTTTCCTTGCTAAAAGCATTTTCAACCACATAAAATAATGCTTTGGTTTAAAATTGGTTTATAGTAAAATCTTTTGCAAATGGTTTTGCCACTTTTATAAAATGACCAATAAGTGTTTTAGAATGTTTATAACCCATTAGAAACCACTTTTCCAAATAAAACAATATTTGGCATGCTTGCATGCATTGTTGTGTTTGTATTATTTTATGTGATGTTTGCTTGAATGGTAGATTGAATTCTTGCTTTCTTGACTGAATTGTAGTATAATTTGAAGAGTGTGAACATTGCAAGATCAAGGGAGTGAACTTATATTCTCTACCAAAAAGGCAAGTGATGCTCCATACTTTTGTCCCATTATTTTCACTATGCATTAGTGATATTTCTAAGTAGGACTTGCATGGAATTTTTGCTAAGTGTAAACTATGCCATGGGAAATCCTAGTAGATGAAACCTTAGTAGAAATTTCCTAAGTTAAGATTCCTACTACTATCATGCCTAGGTTAGCTAGTAGAAAACAAGGGTGGATTATATTCATGCTATGGAATATTTCTAAGTCAAGGAATTGTGTTTTATTTAATAAAACAACTAAGTGAATGAATCACCTGGGTGGAATGGAAGGAATGGTTTGTGTTGAGTGGTTATACAAGGCCCATTTTTATGGTTTAGCTTGTGTATCTCACTTGTGGAATGCCACCCAGGAACAAAGATATTTGAGATGTCAAATGTTGAGAAGCTTCAAGTGTAATCACTTGGCATTATGGTGGATCTGCCTTGATCATATAGGTTGCAATAACTTAGCCAAATGGACAATTGGTGGTAGGGGATTGATAGGTTGGAGCGCGTCCATTCTGGTCTAAGGGAAGGCTTCTGAAAGATCTTGTCTTGGTGAAACCAAGTCTTGTGGGGAAAGTACACCACCTCTGCAGAGTGTAAAATCTAAGTACTTAGCCATGTCCCTGGTAAAGGAAATTTTAGCATCAAGACATGAAAGCAAGAATCTCCTCATCCCAATTTCTAAGTTAAAAACTTGTGGTTGAACAAGGGTTGAAGGATCACCAATTTCTATTGGGAGATGCCTTGGGTGATTTTGTCAAGCAAAAACTTAGTGTTTTTCAAAAGATAAGGAAAACCTATTTTGAGCAAAGCAAGCCTAAGCTCCACTTGGCCAAATGCATATAGATGATAGACTCCACTATATTACCATAGTATCACTTGCCAATAAAATTCAAATGTATTGACCCTTGTGGCTGTAACTTATTATGTTGCAGGTTTGTTTGATGTTAGTGAGATGTGTTGATTAGGATTACAAGTCTACAAACAACATGATTGCCTGTGGCACTTTGAAGATGAAGGACCCCATGCTATTGTTATATTCTGCTGCATTGTAATGGGATAGCCAAATGAGCTATGTAACATGTAATAAATTACTTTATTCCTGGTTATAAAGTTGTATTATGACCTTTGTTTCTTGATATTACATCTTAACTGTGGATGCTAGCTATTGATCCAGGGACTAGCATTGCAATCACAGGGATCCTTTCCTTTATAAAGGGAGGGATCTTACAGTTTCTCCTGTCATACTAGATTCTATTCATCTGATACATCATCTGGATGGACCAGAACTGGCAACTATGCATGGCTAAGCAAGACACAGATATACACTCTAGCAATACACACAAGCCAAACCTAGTTATGCTAGGAGCAGTGGATTAGGTAATATAAGATCAAAGGGAGTAACGCAATAGATAGGATACTCTATCTATCGATAAAAGACCACAGTAGAATCATATGCATCATGGAAGGAATTGAAATGCTTTCAAAATCATAGGATGATATCATGGTGGGGCTATGCTTGCCTTTGCCCATTGATAACCGATAAGCAGATCTTCGGGAACCTTGTACTTGACTTGGTTATAGTTGGTCAAGTACTGTTTGTCGATCTTCGATCTTCAACGGTGTTGATCTCGGTCTTCAATCTTGATCTCGATCTCGTATTCTACCGGGAAGAACCAAAACACCGGAAAGAGAGGGAAACAATCAACACATGGCAACGATGCAATTCTCAAGCAAGGATGATGATATGACAAGTTAAATTATATTGAAAAGTATTCCTAAGGCATGCTCGATGATTTAATCGGGGTTCCAAGGGGTGAAAACCCTAACTCGGGGAAAATCCGGATGTAAATGAGAGGGGTTATTATGTTCTTCTAATTATACTTGTCATTTAAGTTGTTGAACAATGCATGATTATAGCTTAAATAGATAGATTTCATTTTGTGAACATTTTGATGTATTATTTGTATTTTTCTGAATTACAGATTAAAAGTTATTGAATTTACAATATTCAAAACAATTTCTGAAATTATTAAACCTTTTCTTAATTTAAATAAACTGGAAATACGTTTTACACCGAGGGCTGGGCTAGCCCTAGAGACAGACAGGTGGGGAACTAGCCACCTCAGCCTCCACGCAGGCAAAGTGGGACAGGGGGGCCGGTTTGTTATTTCTCACCGAGGCAGTAGCTAGCCAGATAGGTTGACTAGTGGGACCTGGTACACGTTGGCAAGTCACGCAGGCGCCACGCGGGCTCGCCGGCCAACGGGCCAGACGGCGGCGCGGAACGGTGGTTGAGCGCGTGCGGGCATGTGGGGATGGGCGTGACTGGCTCAGCGAGACGCAGGCGACCGTTTAGTGGTGGCGCCGCTCCGTTTTGCTTGCCAGAGTGGCGACGACGAGCTTGTCTGACGGCGGAGCAGGGCAGCAAACGGCGACAGAGCGAACCAGAGGTAGAGGGGGCAAGAGAGAAGGTCCACATGGACCAGTAGCTCACCAGGAGCTTGATGAAGGGGTCGACGAAGTGAGGCGAGCTCAGGAGGCGCTGGATTTGACGACGAGAGCTACGGCAGCCGACAGAGACGAGGCTTCAATTCGAGAGATTGAGGGCGTGCGGGGCTGCGTGACCTAGCTAGGATGAGTCAGCGCAGCAGGGCGAGCTCAGCAGTGGCCTCAGAACGGCGAGAGGAGGCCGGAGACGGCGGGGCGCCGACGAGGTAAGAGGCTAGGGTTAGGGTTCTTGCAACCTGCGAGCAGAAGGGAAGGAAAGTGGAGAAATGCGGCTTGGCTAGGGTTCTCGGCGGCGGTGCGGTGATACTTGTAGTCAACCGGGGGTGGCGGCGTTCATCTTGGCGCGATCGACGGCGGCGCTGGCGACAGCGAGGAGCTTCCTCAATCCACCGGCGAGGAAGACGACGGGGAAACGACAGCGAAGGGGTATGGGCCGATGGCAGGCTGGCGTGGGCCGAGGTGGGCCGCGGGAGGCTGCTGGCTGGCGACAGGGAAGGAAAGAGAGAAGTGGGCCGGCCTAGATAGGTTGGCGGGCTCCAGTTTTTTCTTTCTAAACATTTTTCCATTTTCTGTTTTCATTTCCTGTTTGTAATTTCAAGTTCAAATCTGTTTTGAGTAATTTGAAAATACCAGAGATATTTATAAAATATATGAAATTAGTTCAGGGGCCCTTTTAGTCCAATTGGGCTCCAAATATTTTGGATTTTGCAAATATTTTCGAAATCACTTTGAAGGAATTTCAAAGAGAGGGGAGATATTAGGGTGTTAGGATTTGCATTATTTTCTTTAGTTCACAATTTAAAAATATGATGCTCATGATGGACAAAACAAACCCTAATATATAATTAGCTAAAAGTGGGGTGTTACACACAATCTTCATTAGCAATATTAGTTTATTCAAAAGATATTAGACCTCTGGCAAAGCTTTGGAACAGCAAAACTTTTCACTAAAAACACAATCTACTATAGCAACTCCTTCAAAAAGCTCAATTCACCTAAAGAGAAATAAAAAAGGAATCAATAAGAAGCAAATGCAAATAATGGCAGAAATCTATCAAAACAGAACAGCAGGTAGAAACCGATTTTTTCGAACATCTTTTGTTGCTCAAATAAAAAAGTATTGAACTAAATAAAGTTAGCAAACATACTGGGGGATTTATTCGTAAACTTTCAGCTCAATCCGAGTTACAGAGACTCCTTACGATTTTTTTTTGGTGGAGGACAGAAATCTGTTCCGGGACAACAACTCCCCAAATCTTACTTCCCTCTCATTAGAGGTCATTCTTGGCACAAAAAGCAAACAAAAAGGATAATGAGAGGTCATTACTGAAATAATAACTTCCAAGACTCAACGAAACTCTTGGGTTATCTTCCAACAAGTACTTTTCTTTACTGCCTTTAAGTTAGGCACAAGAAGCAAGAAAAATCAAGTATTTTCAAATGAGGAAGCATTCATATCAAACCTTGCTTTCAAGGGAGGAGCAAAAAGCAACTTCTCTCTCCCCATAAGGAAGTGTTCAATACCTTTCTTGAATGAAAAATGATATTTAATGGTCCCTTCTTTCATATCAATGATGGCACCAACTGTTCTAAAAAGGGTCTTCCCAAAGTAATATGACAAGAAGCATTGTATTCAACATCCAAAACATAGAAATTCACAGGGACATAAGCATTGTTAACCATAATGAGAACATCATTAATACTCCCCATGAGTTTCTTCTTAGCATTATCATTAAGTGGGACATCCAAATAACAATCTTCCAATGGTGGCAAATCAAGCATTTCATAAATCTTCCTAGGCATAATAGAGACACTAGAACCAAGATCACATGAAGCTTTGAGATCAAAGTCATTCACTTGCATATTAATAATGGGTTCCCAACTATCTTCTACTTTCCTAGGAATAGAAGCTTTGTGTTTTAACTTCTCTTCCTTAATCTTAACAAGAGCATTTGTAATGTGTTTGGTGAAAGCAACATGCATATCACTAGCATTAGGACTTCTAGCAAGCTTTTGTAGGAACATAATCACTTCAGAAATATTGCAACCATCAATATAAAAATCAAACTTAGCATCACTAGTAGTAGGCTCAATAGGCTTAGGCATAGTAAGAGGAGGAATAGGGACTACTTGTGGTTTAGTGGTGATAGTGCACACACTATTGTTTCTATCAATTTCATCTTCCCTTTCCCACCTAGCATGAAGTTGAGCTAACAGCCTAACATTTTCATCAATAGTAACTTGTATGGCATGAGTAGCAGCAAAGGTACTTTCCATGGTTTCAGGTTTAGCAGCCATTTTATTAATCAAGGAGGACTGAGCTTCAGACAGAGAGGATAAATTTTTCTCAGCACTCAAAATTTTTGACTGTAAACTAGGAATTTCTCTATTCAGATTCTCAAGCTGATGACTAATGTTTTTCAAGATAATAGATTGTTCCTCCATAGTTTTAGTGAAAATCTTATTTTGCTCATATTGCATCGGCATAAAATTCTTAATGGATCTCTCTACTTCTAGAATCCTTTCTTCACTAGGCATTCCAGATCTACCATGATAAACATTTCCACTAGGAGGATAAGGCCAATAATTACCATAAGTATTATTGCCAAAATTGTTGTTTCTAACGAAGTTCACATCAACTTACTCTTCTTGAGCAACCAAAGAGGCTAAGGGAACACTATTAGGATCTAAAGGAGATTTCCTATTAACAAGCATAGCCATAATAACATCAATCTTATCACTCAAAGAGGAAGTTTCCTCAACATAATTTACCTTCTTACCATGTGGAGCTCTCTCACTGTGCCATTCAGAGTAGTTAACCATCATATTATCAAGGAGTCTAGTTGCAGCACCCAAAGTGATGCTCATAAAGGTACCCCCGGCAGCTGAATCCAACAGGTTTCTTGAGGAGAAGTTCAAACCTGCATAAAAAGTCTGTATAATCATCCAAGCAGTGAGTCCATGAGTGGGACAATTCTTAACCAAAGATTTCATTCTTTCCCAAGCTTGAGCAGTATGTTCATTATCAATTTGTTTAAATTTAAAATGTCACTTCTCATATATATAATCTTAGCAGGAGGATAGTATTTTCCAATAAAAGCATCTTTGCACTTAGTCCAAGAATCAATACTATTTCTAGACAAGGATAGCAACCACTCTTTAGATTTCCCTCTCAAAGAGAAAGGAAACAGCTTGAGCTTAATAATATCTCCATCTACATCCTTATACTTTTCCATCTCACAAAGTTCAACAAAGTTATTGAGATGGGCAGCAGCATCATCAGAACTAGCACCAGAAAATTGCTCTCTCATCACAAGATTCAACAAAGCATGCTTAATTTCATAAAAGGTAGCATCAGGAGCCGGTGGAGCAATAGGAGTGCTTAGGAAATCATTGTTGTTGGTTCTAGTGAAGTCACACAACTTGGTGTTCTCAGCAGAGTTCATTTTGGCAAAGGTGGGCAAGCCAAAAATAGCAACACCAGCTAGAACAAGAACTATTTTTTGTGTTTTTGAATAAAGAAAGCAAACCAAACTAGACTAAATTTTTTTGGAGTTTTTGAAAAGAGGCAAACAAAACAAAGCAAAAGAAACTAAGCAAACTAAAAACAAAGTAAAGAGAAAGGAAGTGAATGACTACCCTTGTGAAGACGTCCTTTGCCTCCCCGACAACGGCACCAGAAAACTTGTTGATGGAGGGTGACGGGGAGGAAGAGGTTGAAGTTGTCCTGTAGATCCCCAGCAACGGCGCCAGAAAAGTTGTTGATGGCTCAGTTGACGTGGAGCCTGTTGGGAACCCCAAGAGCAAGGTGTGAAGCAGCACAGTAGCAAGTCTTCCCTCGGTAAGAAACCGAGGTTATCGAACCAGTAGGAGGAAGGAAACATCACACAAGTGTTGCAAGCAACACGGAGACCTACACAAACAAAAACCCAAGACTTTGCCCCAACTAATAGTGAGGTTATCAATCTCACCGGTTGCTATAACAAAGGATTAAACGTATTGTGTGGAAGGTAATGGTTTGCAGCAAGTAAACAAGTAACAGTGGAAGATGTATCAATGGTAAAGATTGGACCGGGGTCCATAGTTAACTACAGGTGCTCTCCTTAGATAAACAACATGGCATGAAGGGTAAACAAATTATAGCAGGGCAATTGACAGGAACTAAGCAAGGCATAACAATGCAATACTAGTCAGAACGATCCTATGAGATTCTATTGGACAATACAACAATATACATAGACCGCCATCCAACTGCATCTATGACTAGAAGTCCACCTTCAAGTTATCATCCGAACCCCTTCCAATATGAAGTTGCAAGCAACAGACAACTGCTTTAAGCAAAGTGTGTAAGGTAAACAATCCACTTGTTCCATGAACAAGTGACCATTGTTTTCTCCCTAGTAGCAACAACACATCTACAACCGAAGAGATTTCTGTCACTTCCCTTGGAAACTAGAGGCATGAACCAACTATCGAGCATAAATACCCCCTCTTGGAGTCACTAGCAACTACTTGGCCAAGATAGCTACTAACAACGGAGAGAATGCAAGATCACAAACAACATAGACATGATAGAATCATAAAGACAAAACCATTAACCAAACTGACATAATAATCTCAATATCCATCGGATACCTGGAAACACAAGATGCATGATTACAAATAGATTAGATCTTGATCATGAATGGAGCTCACAAGATCTATACATAAAAGCACAAGGAGGAGATACAACCATCTAGCTACTACATGGACCCATAGTCCAAGGTGGAACTACTCACGCATCATACCGCAGAGAAGGCCTCTAGGATGATCTCCCCTCCGGCAGGGTGCCGGGAAGAACTTCAGATCCCCCCCGATCTAGGGACAATGGTGGCGGCGGCTACAGAAGGTTTCATGGAATATTGATCGGGTACTTAGGGTTTCTGCATCGGGGGCTTCTTATAGGCGAAGAGGCGAGGCTGGGAGGCGGCCAGGGGCTCCACACCCTACCCAGGCGCGGGGCAGGACCCACCCGCGCCTAGGGGGTCTGGCTGCCCTGGTTCGCTTCTCCGTCTCGTCTTCTAAATTCTTGTCCCTCACGATAAAATATTGACTTTTGCTTTTGTCCCGTCCAATTATGAGAATATTGATTTTCTGCCTTTCTGGAACCAAAAACAGAAGAAAATAGGCAACTAGCACTAAGGCAACTTGTTAATAGGTTAGTTCCAGAAAAGATGTAAAAACACCTCAAAGTGTAGACAAAGCAAATAAAAGTAGATACTAAACAAGATGGAGCATAAAAAATTATAGATACATTTTGAACGTATCAGTTGTGAGTTTCCAACTATCAGGAAATTACATTCTAAATTTTCAAAGTGATAACCAGATTGTTCCTTTCCGAAAAGAAAGTCTAGAGAATATATATGGATCAGAATGCCATAAGCCAAGCTTTTAGACATATATAGTGGACCAGCATGTTGTACTTACGATTCCCATTTTTTATGAGTTTTCAAACTTTGTCCTAGCTAACTATGTACACTTGAATGAATTTATGCCAATTTATCGAAATTAGGTCAATTTTCAAATACAAGTGAATTGTAGATCATTGCATTAAAAGTTTTACGATTTTTTGGAGGTAACAATCAGAGGTTCATTTAATATATCACAAACAACCACCGAGAATGTTGATAACAGGTTCAACTTATTGCTAAGATTTTGCATCTTGATAACTTAACGAAATTAGGTCAAACTTGAGATACTAGTAAGCGCGATAGATTGCTCTTGAATTAACTGTATTTTTGGAGTTAGATGGGTGCATCTTCTTTTAGTAAACTATATTGTCGTCAGTATATGAGTTTCCAACTACCGGGAAAGAACATTCTCAATTTTCCGAGTGATGACGAGATTGTTCATTTCCGTAAAGAAGGTCTGAAGAATATGGATCTGAATACCACAAGCAGAGCTTTTCAGATATATATAGTGGACCGACATGTTGTACTTACAGTTCCCATGTTTTATGAGTTTTTAAACTTTGTCCTAGCTAACTTTGTACACTTAGATGACTTTATGTCAATTTATCAAAATTAGGTCAAATTTAAAATGTAAGTTTTATATTTTTTTGGAGGAAATCCTTAGGGGGTCATTTAATATATCACAAATCACCTCCGAGAATTTTGACAGCGGGATCAACTTCTTGCTAAGATTCTTGACAACTTAACAAAATTAGGTCAAACTTTAGCTACGAGTAAGAGTGATAGATTGCTCTTGAATTATTTGTCTTTTTGGAGGTACATGGGTGCATGTTATTTTAGTAAACAATAATGACATCGGTGCGAGTTTCCGACTACTAGGAAAGAACATTCTTAATTTTCCGAGTCATGACCAGATTGTTCGTTTCCGTAAATAAGGTCTCAAGAATATGGATCTGAATGCCACAAGGAGAGCTTTTTAGATGTATATATATATAGTGGACCGACATGTTTTGTACTACTTATATGATTTCCATGTTTCACGACTTTTCAAACTTCGACTTAGATAACTCAGCCCACTTGAAAGGCTTTATGTCATTTTATCGAAATTAGGTCAAATTTGAACTAAGAGTAAATTGTAGGTTGCTTTGAAAGTTTTTCGATTTTTTTGGAGGTAACCATCAGGGGATCATTTAATATATCACAAACCATAATCGAGAATTATGACAACAGGTTCAACTTCTTGCTATGATTCTTGACAACTTAACAAAATTAGGTTAAACTCGAGCTACTGGTAAGCGCGATAGATTGTTCTTGAATTATTTGTCTTTTCGGAGGTTTAGATGGGTGCATCTTCTTTTATTAAACAATAATGCCATCGATGCGAGTTTCCAACTATCAAGAAAGAACATTCTAATTTTTCCAAGTCATGATCAGATTGTTCCTTTCAGTAAAGAAGGTCTCAAGAATATGGATCTGAATGCTACAAGCAGAGCTTTTTAGATATATATATATATGTATATGAGATGTACATGTTGTGTACTACTTATATGATTCCCATGTTTCACGAGTTTTCAAACGTCAATCTAGCTAACTCTTCCCACTTGAATGGCTTTATGTTGATTTATCGACGAAATTAGGTCAAATTTGAACTACGAGTAAATTTTAGGTTGCTTTGAAAGTTTTGCAATTTTTTTGGAGGTAACCACTGGTGGGTCATTTAATATATCGCAACCCACCATCGAGAATTTTAACAACAGGTTCAACTTCTTGCTATGATTCTAGACAACCTAGCAAAAATTTTAGGTTAAACTTGAGCTACTAGTAAGCGCAATAGATTGCTCTTGAATTATTTGTCTTTTCGGCGGTATATGGGTGCATCTTCTTTTAGTAAATAATAATGCCGTCGGTGCAAGTTTCCCACCACAGTAAAGAATATTCTCAATTTTGTGAGTCATGATCAGATTTTTCCTTTCCATAAAGAAGGTCTCAAGAATATGGATCTGAATGCCACAAGCAGAGCTTTTCAGATCTAAATATAGTGGAAAAACATGTTGTGTACTACTTATAATATTCCCATGTTTCATGAGTTTTCAAACTTTGACCTAGCTAACTATGACCACTTGAATGGATTTATGTTGATTTATCGAAATTAGGTCAAATCTGAACTACGAGTAAATTGTATGTTGCTTTGAAAGTTTTTAGATTTTTCTGGAGGTAACCATCGGGGGGTCATTTAATATATCACAAACACCATCTAGATTTTTTACTATTCATATCGACAATTTAACGAAATTATGTCAAACTTGAGCTAACAGTAAGTGTGTTAGATTGCTCTTGAATTAATTGTCTTTTTAGGTACATGGGTGCATCTTCTTTTAGTAAACAATGCCGCTAGTGTGTAACACCCTAGTTTTAGTTAAATAGTAATTAGGGTTGTTTGTGCATAGCATGAGCATCATCTCTTAAAAAATGCATTCAAGAAAATAAGACAAAACCCTAAACCCTAATCTTTCCCACTCTTGAAAGTATTCAAATATTTTTATATTTTGAAAACTACCAAAAATATTGGAGCCCAAATTGAATACAAGTGCTCATAAGTATTTTATATATTGTTTAAAATCCTCTGGTATTTTGTAAGTATTCAAAATAGTTTTCAAAATGAATTGCAAAAGAGAAACAGAATCAGGAAAAAGAAAAAGGGTTTTCTAAAAAAAAGGGAGAGCCAGATCCTCCAGGCTGCGCAGCCCAGCCTGCCCATCTCTCTCCTCTCTCTCCCAGCCGCTCGCGCGCAGCTCTGTGGCCCAGTCCGGCCCACACCAGTCCGGTACCGCTTCATCCGCTTTCCTCGTCATCTTCCTCCTCCCAGGCACACAATTCGGTGTCGCTGCAACCACCGTCGATCGCTGTTGGCCGCGTCGTGATACGTCATAAACGTATCTATAATTTTTGATGTTCCATGCTTGTTTAGTATCTACTTTGCTTTGATTTCTCTACACTTTGAGGTATTTTTATATGTATTCTGGTACTAACCTATTAACAAGATGCCATAGTGTCTGTTGCCTATTTTCTTGTGTTTTTGGTTCCAGAAAAGGCAGAAAATCAAAATTCTTGGAATTGGACGGGACAAAAGCCAAAGTCATTATTTTACCCGACACGATACGTAAAATCAAAGCAGAGATGGAGGAAGACACCAGAGTGGCCACACCCTAGGTGGGCTCGGGCCAGCCCTGGTGGCGCCCATAGGGGGTGTGGGCCCCCTAGCCCTCCACCGACCTTGCCTCCTTCGCCTATAAGAAGCCGCCGACCCAAAAACCCTAAAAAGATCGACCAGAAAGCCACGGAAAGTTCCGCTGCGCCGCCGCCACCGAAGGGGAGATTCGGGGGACAGAAAGTCTCTGTTCCGGCACCCTGCCAGGACAGGCAAGTGCCCCCGGAGCCATCTCCATCAATCTCCATCGCCATCTTCATCACCGTTGCTGATTCCCATGATAAGGAGGGAGTAGTTCTTCCTCGAGCCTAAGGGCTCTATCGGTAGCTATGTGTTCATCTCTCTCTCTATGCGTGATCATGTTGTGATCATGAGCTTTGTAATCAAGTAGAGTCTACATAAATACTCATCGTGCTTTAATAGATCTATGCTTTACCCCACGTGTGTGAAAGTGATAGCGTGCACGCCGTGGTGGCACTTAGGCTAGATTACATATATATTTATCATGAGTTATATTTTGAGTTGGTTGTCTCTATGAAATTGTGGTGTTTGTTGGAACCATCTAGCGCTCAAGGTGATAGTGTGGGGTTATCTAGATTGGGAAAGGGAGACTTTGAGGTGTGCTGTTATAGCCCTACCATGGATTAGAGTGTCCAACCGGAGAGTAGTTAAGAGTAGTATAATGAAGAGAATATATTTATATGAGAGAGTGTTCACTAGTGAAAGTATGGTCCCTAAGCCTTGTTTCTAAACATTAAAACATCGGTCGCATCTAGATCTATTGCATGTTTGCTTGCTTCCATCTTTATTTCAGTTTGCTTTTAGTCTCTCTGACGTCAACAACAAGTCAGAAGCTCTTTTCTGGCACCATTACCACTTGTATTTCACTATCTCTTCACCGAACTAGTGCACCTATACACCTGACAAGTGTATTGGGTGTGTTGGGGACACAAGAGACTTCTTGTATCTTGATTGCAGGGTTGCTTGAGAGGGATACCTTTGACCACTTCCTCCTTGAGTTCGATAAAACTTGGGTAATCCACTTAAGGGAAACTTGCTGTTGTTCTACAAACCTCTGCACTTGGAGACCCCACAACTGTCTAAAATAATAGAAGTGCGTAGACATCACACCGCGATCCCCGTCGCCGCTTGGAGCGAGGATAATACTGCGCCGCGCACGTCTCTCTCGCCCTTATCCTCTTCCCCTCTCTCCCTAGACCTCTCTCACCCCTTCCTTTGAGGTGACCGAACCCTAGGCGCCGCAATCGTCGTGCATCGCTGTCGTTCTGGCCTGCCCCGTGCCTCGCCGATACGCTCCTGAGCTTCACCTCCTCACCAGCAACCTCCCCGCAGAAGGAATCGATGGGAACTGCTTGGAATCTCTGTCGTTGACCTCATCTTCCTCGTCTTTGGCCACTATCCCCATCGATGTTGTCGATGCCGTCAGGCCTCCCCTCGCTTCCCCGACCTCACCGGCGCGCTCGCGGTGAGCTCCTGGTCCTCCTGGACCCCTCCCTTTCTGGTTCGCTTCCGCGTCGTGCGCCTGCCTCTGCCACCAGTCACCACCGCTCCTCTCGCTCCGGCGACCAAAAAGGGGCAGAGCTGCCACTTTCTGGTCCGCCTCGATGAGATGCGTCGAATGCGCCCTCTCCCACTAGCCCGTGTGCACCCAGTCGCCCTCCCCGTCGCTGATCTGCAAGGTCACCGCCGGCGTGACCTCACGCCAGCATCACCATGACGTCAGCGAGTGCGAGTCACCCCGGTCAACAGGCTGTAGGCCCCACTTTGCCAACATGTACGATGAGGTGGCCTCGGGCCCAGTAGTCAGCCACTGTGGCCTTCCCAACCTGTGGTGTTAAACGACCCCACCCCTGCGCTGATGTCATAATGACGCAATAAATGTTTTAATTGATTAAATAATTTCAGAAAATGGTTTAAACTTGTAAATTCAATATCTAATTTATTTTAAGTCAGAAAAATATGTATAATATATCAAAATGTTTAGAAAAATGAGAACTACCTATATAAGATATAATCATGCATTCTTAAGAAACTTACATGACAAGTTTAATTAGAAGAACATAGTAACCCCTCACAGGTGATTCCGGAGGTTCCCTGAGTTAGGGTTTGTACCCCTCAGAACCCCGATTAAATTGTCAAGCATGCCTTAGGGTTACATTTCAATGCAAATTAACTTGTAATATCATCATCCTTGCTTGAGCATTGCATCAATTCCATGTGTTGATTGTTTTCCTTTCTTTCCAGTGTTTTTGGTTCTTCTCTGGTAGAATATGATATCGAGATCGAGATGTAAGACCGAGATCAAGACCATCGAAGCTCGACGAACAATACTTGACCAACTGTAACCAAGTCAAGTACAAGGTGTCGGAAGCTATGCTTTCTGGCTATCAGATGGCAAAGGCAAGTATAGCCCCACCATGATATAATACTATGATTTCGGAAGCATTTCAATTTCTGCCATGATGCATACAATTCTACTGTAGTCTTTTATCGATAGATAGAGTATCCTATCTGTTGCATTACTCCCTTTGAGCTTATATTACATGATCCACTTCTCCTAGCATAACTAGGTTTGGCTTGTGTGCACTGCTAAAGCTTATATCTGTGTCCTGCTTAGCCATGCATAGCTATCAGTACTGGTCCATCTAGATGATGTATCAGATGCAAAGAATCTAGTATGACAGGAGAACATGATGATATGAGCTCAATGGTAAGGTTAAACATGGTAAGGCTTGTATGGGAGGCCACGGTGGGATGTGGTTTTTCTAGTCCCATGCTCGCCACCCCTAGGACCCAATGTTCTTGCCTCTTGAATCAAGACGAGCGTACAACCACACGGGGCTTGGGAACCCCTTGACTGACTAACTTTCCTAGTAGATTCCATGAGTCACATAGTTCGGGCGTTCCATTCGACATGCATTCTGGATCTTCTCCAAGGCGGTGAAGGAGGTGCATTCATAACAGGTAGGTAAGCATGGCCGGGGTTGCTTGGGATGTATGGAGCCCCTGGTAAACCAACCTCGCCTCACATCTCTAGGGACCGGGTTCGGGACTTGACCCATTATGGCGGAACCATCCTTAGGGCGTGACTCATGGTCTCGGTGAAATCAAGGTAAAGGTCGTGTCCAACCACACCCTCTGCCAGCACACCAAGGAAGTGTGTCAAGTGGCATTAGGAGTCAGTTGGTACGTGTGGGTAAAGTTGTACACCCCTGCAGGATAATAATCTTTCGGAAAGCCGTGTCCATGGTTATGGACGACTTGGGAACGGACGTGATGATCATAGAGAACTATAACCTAATCGTAAAACTTGGCAGATCAACGTGTGCTTAAGGATGCTTCCTCATGGGTACGAGGGGGTGATCCTAGATAGCGTTCACATGATGATGATTTGGTGGATATCAAAGATAATGATCAATATTTTGGAGATGTCTCTCTCTTATCCCCTTTTAAAATATTCAGAGTAGACAAGCTTCTTCTCTCTCTTGTCTTACAAAACAAAGATGGCTTTATGCAAAAAAAACTCCACTAGCCGTAAGTCTTGCGGAGTACACCCTGTACTCACCCTTGCTTTTTTTATTCTTTTGGCAGAGTACATGTTCCTTGAAGATCAGTTTGGTACTACATCGACATCGACGAGTAGCTTGGGGTTCCCGGCCGGCAGCCTGGAATCTATGGGCTGGGACATCATCGTTATGCTCTAGGCCTCTTAGGCCATTTGTTAAGTTTGCTATACTTAATAGCATAATTTGCCTTCCTTTGTTTGATGTTTGTGGTCAATGACCTCTGCTTGGAATAATTTGGTTCTCTGCTTAGTTATGAGCTTGCTGTAATAATTTTTGTGTCGTAGGGTCACTGTTGTGTTACCGATACTTCACTGGATATTCTCGGCTCAAGGTTAAGCTTATGTCAGACGGAGGTCTGGGATTTATTTATCCCTAATCCCGGGGGTGTCACAGGTTTTGGTATCAGAGCAGTACGACCGTAAGAAAACCTTGCTATTGGTCGATGTTGAGTCTAGTGTTTATGAAAACTATTTTTAAAAGCTCAAACGTATTTGTGAGAACTCTAGTATGCTTCTTTTACTCCTTATCTAGTTTCGATCTTACTCTGGGTCATCTCACCTAGTGTTGACTTTGAAAAGTTTTGACATCTCTCCTAGTCTTTCAAAGCTTAGGTGCCTTCTAGGCATGTCATTTCTAAACTAGTTAACTTAGTGTTGAGTTCTTGTAGCACCCCAGATTTACGGTCCGAGAGTGCCCGTTATGCCTGTAATTCACCTTCCCATGATCAGTGAGCCGTGAGCATAACCAACAAGTATCATTACAACATCCATAATTAACGAATACAAGTACTTACATTTATGCCATTATGGCGATACACATCAATTGCGAAAGTCTTCAAGCGCATAGCCCATGTCATGCCTTAACCTATATGCGACTGACTGGGAAGACGTCCTAGCTCGCACAGACGTCAACATCTTTATCACTTCTTAGCATCTGCAATCTGGTCAAGTAAATATCCAGGGACAATGTCGGTGAGTACTTTGAATGTACTCGCAAAACACCTTAAGATAACAATAATATCGGATATGCAATATGGATGTGGTAGGATGGCTCCAAGAGAGGTTCTTTTATAAACTAGTTTCTCTTGTAGATATAGCATGTCTCTATATCTTCGTTGAAAAACTTTTGTAAAACATTTTGAAACCTTTTGGAAAAGTTTTAAGGAAACACTAGGATTGGGTCACCCATTTGCTTTTCCTTCTAGTCATCTCATGACCAAACTCCTTCCTCCTTTTCCCGACCATCTCATGGTCAAATCATTTCCAAGCCATTTCTTTTCTGAAGTACTTTTTGAAAACAAACCATCACCCGCCGTATAGCCGCCAGCACAACCGTCCAGGACCGAGGACTCAACTATTCGAATATATTTACACTCGACAGAGGTTATACACTATACCCACACCAGCCGATTACCCGTCCCTGATCTACACCGATCGTGGGTCGAATAACCGGTCAAGACCTTCCGGATGCCCTCTCTGATACAAGTGCCTACCCTATGAGGCTAATCCCCTCAAAACCGGGACGCCCTATATAGTAACCAGCCAACCGGAGCGCGTTTTGCACCTCGACGGGTGTGCGCTTTCAATGAGGGGCTCATAGTATCGCGCGGAGGCCCATAGACCCTTCATTCCTTCTCCCGGTCGATGCTACGCATGGACCGTTGGACAGAGAAGGCCCACCCGCCGGGGATTGTTTACCCCTGTAGTAGTGTGAGCCACCTATACCAGATTAGTCAAACTTCCAGCCCAGCCCCGTCCCATTCCAGAGTAATGTGGTTGCACGGGTTAATTGTTCCAGCATAGTAAACTGTACAACCCAGCATGTTTTCATAAACATTTTCCTCCATCCGTTGCCGGACCATTTTGTAAAACCAAAACCTATCTCATTTTTCAAACCACTTGGTAGGACAAGCCTCACGAAGTCTTTTCCCGGGGTCTTCCCATCCTACAGTTTAGCTTAGGCTAAAACAGGGTCTCCAAGGGGTTATTGTGTTAAACACCATCTACCATACTAAGGGGCAGGTAGGTATCATCAAGATGCGTTTTACCTATTGGTACTAAGGGTTAATGGTTTGGAGGAGCCAACATTCCCCATATAAAACATAATATAGTAAAACAATGCAATTTGAATATACGAGTGGATAAAACATGCATAGGTAAAATAATAGGACAAGGCGTATGAGCAAGAAGGTGGCTTGTCTGTGACCAGCGAGATGTCCTGTGACTTCTTTAGAATACCAGAAAACCAATAATAATAATAATAATATGGATAACCCCAATTCTTCCTTCTTCTAAGCATCTCACAGACCGCAACTATCACCGTTATCGAGCATGCATGCAAACAAGCAATACCACATTTAGTACAAGGCATAAAAACATCAAACCATACAGTAAGCAAAGGATAAATACCTTATATACATCAGCAGGATGTTGGTGGTTTGATTTGATTGGATTGGGGAGAAGATTTGGAGACATTAGGGAGAAGGATCCTTTTGGATTTCTAGTTTAGGAATTACCTAAGAAAGGTGTTTTTTACCAAGGACATAATCTATAGGATACCATTGTATGAAAATGATACCATCAGATATGTATTGATAAAATGAAGCCAACAAAGGTGGTTTCACTATTTTATCAATTACCAAAGATTTATAGTGATTTCTATAGTCAATAAAACTCTAGCTTTAGGTAATAATTCACCAGAATAGTTTTAGAGTTCCAAAAATTATTTCCTTGGGTTATTAGATAGTATTTGATGGAATGATTCACTGAGAGTTGGAATCATCCAAAAATAATTACCAGAATGCCCTCAGAAAATTCCCAAAGTCTATATTGGATGGTTTTTGTATTTTTAAATAGATTAATTTACAGAAGATTTTTAGGTGATTCCAAGGACACTGGTTAGGTACTGATAATACCTTTCTGAATAAGTTGGACTCAACCTTTTTGAAGTTGCACAACTCAACTGGTGATTTTTTTGGTGAACAAACCATGCACTGAAAGGTTTAATTCACCATAAATCAATCAAAACTCAATAAAACATGGGCTCCTGGGTTTTGGTACTTGTTGGTATAAATGTTTAGTGGGAGTTGGAAATAGGTTAAAACCTTATTAGGTTTGACCTATAGAATTTTCTAAAGGTAAAAATACCCTGAATTTGTTATTTTGCTACAGGTAATCTAGGAAGTAATTTTAGGTAGGGACAGTGGGACAAGCATGGTATGGATAATACCTACCAGTGCCAAGTGGATTTACTCCATTTCGAGTTGTATACATCCTTGTGGAAATTTATTGGTGGAAAGGATACATCTAGTTGGTTAATTTACTGAGATAAATCGGATCCTTATTTTGGTCAAACCTAGGCACTCCATGTTTAAGAAAACATGTAGGTACATGGAAAAATTTAGATCTGGTCATATTAGGCAGCTTTCCTTTTTCATATGAATTTAAACTAAACAGGTGCTACAGATCTGGAATTTCTATAGAAAAGAAAAAGGGAAAGCGGCACTCGCGGGCCGGATCTGGGAGAAATGGGCTAGCGGGGTGGGAATTTGGCCCACCCAGGCGAGGTCGCGTGCGGGGTGGGATTTGAAATCCTGGCCGCGGGGCTCTCTGGTCAGTGAGGCTAGGGGCTGAAGGGGTATGGAGGGTACGGGGCTGTCGGATCTATTTTTATCAGAAGGTTGCCCATCGTCGTGCTCGACGGAACAGCCAGGCGGTGCTGGGAACCCTAGCAGGGTCGGGAGGCTCCGGGGAGCTCACATGAGTGCCTTCCGGCGGCGGGGAAGCGGCGGACAGGACGCTGCGGTTCAAGGCGACTCCGACGAGGGGAGGCAAGGGCGGTGTTGACGACTGAGAGGAGTTCGCGTGAGGGAGGCCGTGCGGGGACTCGTTGGTGGTCTATGGCGACGTCTGTAGGGCGTTCCTGAGAAAGGGAGACAACATGGGAAGGTCAGAGGGGGTAGGGAGCACCAGGGGGAGACCTGCAGAGGTGGAGAACTGGGAGAGGGGAGCCTAGCTCGGATCTCTTAGAGGAAGCCGAGAGCTCCTGCTTCTTCTTCTCTCACACAGAGACGAGCATGGGAGAGGGAGAGAGGGATTTGGGGAGGGGTGTGAGAGTGTTAGAGGAGAAGTGAGGTGAAAAGAGGGGCTGGTGGGGGCTCTTCCCTTTTATACCATGGGTCAATGGTTTACCATGGAATATGTCCATGGGGAGAAGGGCAAAACCAAGGGCTGGTTCGTTGTGGGCTGTGGGAGAGAGAGTAGAGAGGTTTTCTTGTCGTGGTGTATACAATGAGGAGGTGGGGTAGATGCTGCAAGAAATAAATGGGCAAGGGCATGATTTAGTCTTTGTCTCCTTCATAGCCAAGCATAAGAGACAAGGTGAACAGTGGTGCTACAGGGTGAGTGCTACAGTGTAGCACGACCGGGGAGGGTGGAGTTGTGCTGTGCAAGTTTGCAAGTGGTGGGGTGGAGGTTTGGGGATTTGCATAAGTTAGTTTGCTTAATTTGAAAGTTCGGGGGTAAAACAATAGTTATGAAGGAAGTTTGGGATTTTGTATTGGACAAAGTGGGGAGACGGTACTAGGGAGTAGATAGGATCAAGATACCCTTATAAGTATTGTTTGGCACTTTTTCCAATGATTAAAACCCCACTTAGTTACATTTAAACAAAACGGGCAGAAGTAGATTAAGGAAGCTAATGTAATATTTTTACATTAGAAAAGGTTGGTTTTTGATGTGAAATGGTTCTAAATACCATATTACACATTGGAGAATTTTATTGTAATTTATTGAGGTGGAAAGGTATTTTTTACGAATTATTTCTTGTTTCTGCCATTTAAGAAAAATGGCAAAAATAAATAATAAAGAATCTCAAAATTATTTATTATTGAGTTATGGAGATGGGATATGATATATAGGCATCAAATGTGTCTTGAGTTGACAAGGTGATTTGGATAAAAGCAAACTTGCCCTTAAAGACAAGGTGGTTGAGAAATTGGTAAGTAAAGGAAATAAAATAGTTTAATAATCCAAATAATTGTGGGAATTATTTGGGGATGCTTATATACAAGTTAGATGATGTAAACTTGATGTAGGCATCAAGGTCAACCTTGGTATTGAATAAAGGTGGTGAAAAGGATGGAAACTAGATAAGAGAGGACCTAGGGTTTTGTTATTTTGATGCCACCTAAACAAGGTTGGACTAGGAAGCTCAGAGTTCACCTTGGTACAAGGGGTATATGGCTGGGTAGACCAAGTCATAAAGATGATCATGGAGGAAAGAGTTAGGCTTGGTTGGGTTTGGGGTGGTTTTGGAGAGATGGCAAACTTTGTTGAAAATAAGGATACCATAACAGATACATCAGGTAGCCTCCTAAACCATGTGGGTTTAAGAAGCACAAGGCTCCAATGGAAACAAGTGAAGTGGGGATGGATAGTTCATTGTTAGTAGATTATTACCATGCAAATATTTGGCCAAGGGGAGGTGGCATATAGATGCGAGCTTCTGCCAAAGTAGGCAAGATGATAAGATTTGCAAAAAAGATTAGTATCTTGACTACAAAACCATCATGGAGGAGTGGTAAATAGAATGGCTTAGTCAAAGGCAAGAGTAGTCTTTGGCATTACTAAATATGTACTGCAAGAGGGTTCACATACATTCTCAAGGATGCACATAGGTTGGAAAAGGAAGAGCTCTAAAGATTGAATCTAGATAAGAATTCCAGACTTAGCCATTTTGGCAAATTTTTAGGGTTTTAGACTAGAGTGCGAGTGTAGATGATTTTGAGAGGATGCTATGTCCCAAACTCCTGATCAAATGGAGGATGTTGATGTAATGGATAAGTAGATATGATCCATGGTTAGATTGGGTCTTCACTAAGTTGGAAACTTTCAGAAGGGATTACCCCTGATTAATATGATTAGGAGATGAGATGATCACCTTAGTGACTTAGGATAGATCCAGACTTGGATGCTTGATATGAGATTGATGATCACAAGCATAGATTTGTTCCTAAGGGATGAGATAATAGATTGGCTCACTCTAGTTCCTAAGCAAACAAGGTAATCAGCAGATCAAGGAAATTCATCAGACATCAGATCAAGGCAATTCATCTTATTACATGTCTAACCACTACTAGGGTTACCATCAAGCCTAGCTTGAGGTATGTAGGGGTATTTTGAGTTGGGTGTGTCTTGAAGGGAGATAAGGATCATCTTGGTATTCATACCAAGCTTGGTATGGAAAGGTTTTAATAAAGGTTTTTGGAAAACCTAGGGATAAGAGTAGCTAGGAGTTCTTCCTTGAAAACATAAGGAGATTATATATAGGTCTCCATAGTTTTGTTAATAGAAACTAGTAAAGTATTTTGTTTTATCAAAATCCTCTTGGCTCAAGTTTGAAAAGCCAGAACAATTGAGAATATGAAAGATGAGCCAAGACATCTCTTTTGTATATTAGCTTTGTGTGAACTAGTTTTGAGATGAGGAGTACACCACTTGATACACAAACAGTTGCTTGATCACAAGCAAACAAGCAAGCAAATATTGCAACCTTAACAAGAAAAAGTTTTTGTTCCCCCTGATTTTTTCCTTTTTGACATTAAATCGGGGTTGTTGAAATTGGGATGTTACAGTTCTCTAGTGTTGTGTGCGTTGTGAATTCCTTGTTACCTTTGCTCTTGTTCATCTGAGAGATTCCTTTCTATCATGATCCTTCCGTATTTTGGACCCACAATACTATATTGTTGGATCCACAGTGTTCTGTTCTAGGCTTCGAGGTTCCTTTTGCCTCGTGTGCCTCCTTTTTGTTTGATTGGGTGCTTTAGAAGTCGTTTCTTATCTTGGAAGCTACCTCGTGGTTACTACCTTGCAGTATACGCCATGTCACTCAAGTAGTAATTATTCTTTTCTCGGGTTTTAACCCTTGGACTTGAATCGAAGATCCCGGATTGTATTGGATTCTAGTGTTGTGAACCTTGTACATGAAGCTGATCTTTAACCCAAGATCCTTCTTTTGACCCCTATTGCTAATGTTCAGACATTACCTCAGGATGGCTAGTATTACAATTCTAGCTTTCAAGCTTGTGGTCATGGTCGTGATTGATTTGTGACAACTGAGGACTTCCCCTACTACATGCTATGGTAGATCTTCTTTAATGGAACCAAATAGATCACAACAAGGGTACTTCTCGAGAGTATCGTATCTATATTCGTGAATCTGCCACACCTTACCCCTTCTTATGCATTGGGTTTCGGAAGATTGATAATCTATGCATCCGCATCTCGGGATTCTATCCTGGGTATGTTCCCTTTTCCCTTGTTGTTTTCTGACCTTTGTCTACCAGTTGGTAGCCAGTAGTAATGTGCATTGGTGTCTTCCGATGTAAGATACTCTTGTGGTCCATCGAGACAAACCATTTTGGGATGTCAGGAGAAACAAACTGCAGTACCTCGTCATATCTAGGACCAAGTCAAATTGTTGTAATCCACAGATTAAGAGGCATTGAGTGTCTTTCATCTGCTCTACCTTGAAGTATCACACTCTTTTATACTAAGAGGTCGTGCCGAGTTCCATGACCCTTAGTGAAGTGATTCTCTTACACATATTTACCACCCTCCCTCGAGCTTTTGCGCTCGTGAGTGTTGCGTGTGTGTAATAATGTGCTAATATAAGATTCTAGCAATTCTAATTGTTTTGAACTCTAAGGACATTTGTGTCACTCTTAGCGTGATTGGTTTACCCCATCACTAAGCAAAGAATGATTGTGCTGCCAAGTTCGTTATTCTGGTACGCTCTTTTCAATCAAAGAGTGAGGCTCGTGCTGAAGCTCTGAGACTACGTCCTCTTGCCTTACCAAGCAAGTCTCCTCTGGAACTAAGTGACATATCGGTGGTTTGTGATATGCTAGTTGTCTACTAGAAGTGTTGCCATGTTGCCACATGACCGTGTTGTCAAGTTCTTGAGAAAGCAAGTTCTCTGAACTGCCTCTTTCTCCACATGACCATACTGGATACCCCTGAGCAGTTGCTTGAGCTTAAACAGCAACTTGGAGAGTTGTGATACAAAAGTTCTATCCGACTCTGTTCCTTCGTAAAGGGATATCTAGTTTTGTTCTTGTTGAAGAATGATAATATTTTCTTTGTGGATATGCTATCTTTCCCCATCTTTGATTTGATTTGGGTTATCGTCAAACCAAACTCAGTTCCAAGGATTATCTTGATGATGTTTCTACTCTTGATGTTTCACCTCTGTACATCTTCATGCCCTTTGGTCTGACCAGTATTTTTGTCTTGTTCATGCAACAAATGAGTCCATCTTCTTGGAGTGTCTCGATAAGTTTGTTGTTGATCCCATCGATGACATCCTTATCTTCTCCATGTTAGATTTGATTCATATGGAACATTTGACATTAATATTGGAAACTTTTGAGAACCATCTTTGAGTCATCTCGAAGTATATGTTCTGGATGTTAGAAATAACCTTCTTTGGTTCATGTGCAATTGTTGAAAAATGTGGCCATGGATTTGAGAAGAGTTATCTTTGTACCTTAAGGATACATTTGTGTTTTATTGTCAGTACTTATGCATATGCAATTGTCCTTTGACAAGTTGCTAATGCATGGTTCTAACAATCTAGCTCAGTCTTGTGGAGCTTTACACTGTAGTCCATATCTTGAGACTCTAGTAATCTTACCTTCGTGGTAAATGTTGCAAACTTTCTATATGGACATGCTGAGTCTGAAGTATCGTTCCACCTAACCAAAGTTGAACCTCAAGCAGCAACGATGGTTGGTGTTCCTCAAGGTTTTGACATAGTTCTCTTTGTAAATCTGGCAAGATTGATGTAATGGTTGACACACTTAGCCGGAAAGACCCTTCGTCATAATCTCTTGATTCAACAATATCAACCAATCTTCATGAGGATTCTTCTATAATTTAATATAGGAGTTGTTCTTATGGTTTACTTTGTATCCAAAGTCCGACGTTCACCTGATGTTTGTTTTCTCGAACATCAAGGAGAACATTTAAAGTAGTGTTGCTAAATGTCTCTCGCTCGATCCTCCAGAACCTTTGTTTTGCCAAGCGTATGGTTGTGCCAAATAATTGAAGTCTGAGAATGAAGTTTCTTTCTTCTCGTGTTATCAGGAATCTTCTTAACTATTCATCTAGTGGTGTAAAGTGATATCATATCTTTGGCAAAGATTTTGATAAACATGGATGAATAAAGAGTTTCCTTCATTTTCTCCACCATGTTTTAAGAGTGGCTATGATTTTCGTAATCAACAGTTCCTCTTGATACATGATCCTTGCGACTCTTATGAGTCCACGCCACAAAACACCTTTCAGTATTGGCCTTCTGTTGGATGAAAAAGTGACCTTGTGTGTCAAAAGTAGTTCAACATCTTGGTTTTGTTGATCCATATCTCTGAACCTAAAATCTCTACTTAAGTCGTTTAGTAGAGGTTCCCTATGGACGTTTGTGGTTATGTTCTTTCTGTTCGAACCTTCCTCTTTATAAGCTTAAACCCTTCTGAAGCTCCATGGTCTCAATCCTTATGAAGACCATCTATCTAACAATTTGAAATCTTCCCCTCTTGTTTCCTCCGTTACCTTTACGTGTTTCATGTTTGTCATCTCAGAGTTGTTTTTAAACACTCCATCCACGAGTTGACTGTGAGATACTCTGCGAGATGTTTACTGTGTTTCTCTCTTATCCTTAGAGTGACCCTGTCTCTCTCTCTCTGCCTCTCTTCCTACCTTTGGAATATAGGGTTGAGATTCTCATAAGGGGGATAGAGCTGTAACACCCCATTTTTAGTTAAATAGTAATTAGGGTTATTTGTGCATAACATGACCATCATCTCTTAAAAAATGCATCAAGAAAATAAGACAAAACCCTAATCTTCCCCCCTCTTGAAAAGTATTCAAATGTTTTTATATTTTGGAAACTACCAAAAATATTGGAGCCCAAATTGAATACAAGGGCTCATAAGTATTTTATATATTCTATAAAAGCCTATGGTATTTTGAAAGTATTCAAAATAGTTTTCAAAATGAATTCCAAAAGAGAAAACAGATTCAGGAAAAAGAAAAAGGTTTGCTAAAAAAATGGAGAGCCAGAGACTCCAGGCCGCGCAGCCCAGCCGGCCCATCTATCTCCTCTCTCTCTCTCCCAGCCGCTCGTGCGTGCAGCTCTGTGGCCTAGTCCGGCCCACCCCAGCCCGGTACCACTTCATCCCCTTTCCTCGCCGTATTCCTCCTCCCAGGCACACAACTTGGTGTCGCTGCAACCATCGTCGATCGCCGTTGGCCGCGCCACGATCCCCGCCACCGCTTGGAGCGAGGATAAGACTACGTTGTGCATGTCTCTCTCTCGCCCTTATCCTCTTCCCCTCTCTCCCCAGACCTCTCTCACCCCTTCCTGTGAGGCGACCGAACCCTAGCCGCCGCATTCATCGTGCGTCGACGTCGTTTTGGCCTGCCCCGTGCCTCTCCGATACACTCTTGAGCTCCACCTCCTCGCCAGCTACCTCCCCGCAGAAGGAATCGACACGAACTTCTCAGAATCGCCATCGTCGACCTCAT
Source organism: Avena sativa (assembly GCA_916181665.1). NCBI lineage: Eukaryota > Viridiplantae > Streptophyta > Magnoliopsida > Poales > Poaceae > Avena > Avena sativa. Next base: position 149,107,082 of record OV702284.1, read on the forward strand.
CTTTCCCATATCTAGCCACCATCCCATCAATGTTGTCGATGCCGTCAGGACTCCCCTCGCTTCACCGACCTCACCGGCGCGCCCGTGGTGAGCTCCTTGTCCTTCTAGACCCCTCCATTTCTCTCCTCTCGCTCTCGTTCGCTTCCGCGTTGTGTGCCTCCCTCTGCGGCCGCCAGTCACCGCAGCTCCTCTCGCTCCTGCGACCAAAAAGGGGCGGAGCCGCTACTTTCTAGTTCACCTCGATGAGCTGCGTCGAATGCACCCCTCCCACTAGCCCGCGTGCACCCAGTCGCCCTCCCCATCGCTGATATGCAAGGTCACCGCCGGCATGACATCACGCCAGCGTCACCATGAAGTCAGCGAGCACGAGTCAGCCCAGTTAACAGGCTGCATGCCCCACTTTGCCAGCATGGACGATGAGGTGGCCTCGGGCCCAGTAGTCAGCCACTGTGGCCAGCCCGACCCATGGTGTTAAACGACTTCCACCCATGCGCTGATGTCATAATGACGCAATAAATGTTTTAAATTGATTAAATAATTTCATAAAATGGTTTAAACTTGTAAATTCAATATCTAATTTATTTTAAGTCAGAAAAATATGTATAATATATCAAAATGTTCAGAAAATGAGAACTACCTATCTAAGCTATAATCATGCATTGTTGAGAAACTTACATGACAAGTTTAATTAGAAGAACATAGTAACCCCTCACAGGTTATTCCGGAGTTTACCCGAGATAGGTTTTATACCCCTCAGAACCTCGATTAAATTGTCAAGCATTCCTTTGCGTTACATTTCAATGCAAATTAACTTGTCATATCATCATCCTTGCTTGAGCATTGCATCAATGCCATGTGTTGATTGTTTTCCTTTCTTTCCAGTTTTTTGGTTCTTCTCCGGTAGAATACGATATCGAGATCGAGATCGAAGACCGAGATCAAGACCGTCGAAGCTTGACGAACAATACTTGACCAACTATAACCAAGTCAAGTACAAGGTGTCTGAAGCTCTGCTTTCTGGCTATCAACTGGCAAAGGAAAGCATAGCCCCACCATGATATAATCCTATGATTTCAAAAGACTTTCAATTTTTGCCGTGATGCATACGATTCTACTGTGGTCTTTTATCAATAGATAGAGTATCATATCTATTGCATTACTCCCTTTGAGCTTATATTACCTAATCCACTGCTCCTAGCATAACTAGGTTTGGCTTATGTGCACTGCTAAAACTTATATCTGTGTCCTGCTTAGCCATGCATAGTTGTCAGTACTGGTCCATCCTAATGATATATCAGATGCAGAGAATCTAGTATGACAGGAGAACGTGATGAGATGAGATCAATGGTAAATTTAAACATGCTAAGGCTTGTATGGGAGGCCACGGTGGGATGTGGTTTTTCTAGTCCCATGCTCGCCACCCCTAGGACCCGATGTTCTTGCCTCTTAAACCAAGACAAGCGTACAACCACACGGGGCTTGGGAACCCCTCGACTGACTAACTTGCCTAGTAGATTCTATGATTCACATAGTTCGAGTGTTCAATTCGACATGCATTCTGGATCTTCTCGAAGGCGGTGAAGGAGCTGCATTCATAACAGGTAGGTAAGCGTGGCCGGGGTTGCTTGGGGTGGATGGAGCCCCTAGTAAACCAACCTCGCCTCACATCTCTAGGGACCGGGTTCGGGACTTGACTCATGGTATCGACGAAAGCAAGGTAAAGGTCGTGTCCAACCACACCCTCTGCCAGCACACCAAGGAAGTGTGTCAAGTGCCATTAAGAGTCGGTTGGTACATGTGGGTAAAGTTGTACACCCCTGCAGGGTAATAATCTTTCAGAAAGCCGTGTCCACGGTTATGGACGACTTGGGTATGGACGTGATGATCATAGAGAACTGGAACCTAATCGTAAAACTTGACAGATCAATATGTTCTTAAGGATGCTTCCTCATGGGTATGAGGGGGTGATCCTAGATAGGGTTCACATGATGATGATTTGGTGGATATCAAAGATAATGATCAATATTTTGAAGATGTCTCTCTCTTATCCCCTTTTAAAATATTCTGAGTAGATGAGCTTCTTCTCTCTCTTGTCGTACAAAAAAAAGATGGCTTTATGAAAAATAACTCCACCATCCAAAAGACTTGTGGAGTACACCCTGTACTCTCCCTTGCTTTGTTGATACTTTTGGCAGAGTAAGTGTTCCTTGAAGATTAGTTTGGTACTACATCGACATCGATGAGTATCTTGGGGTTCCCGGCCGGCAGCCTGGAATCTATGGGCTAGGACGTCATCATTATGCTCCAGGCCTCTTAGGCCATTTGTTAAGTTTGCTATACTTAATAGCATAATTTTCCTTCCATTGTTTGATGTTTGTGGTTAGTGACCTCTACTTGTAATAATTTGGTTCTCTGCTCAGTTATGAGCTTGCTGTAATAATTTTTGTGTCGTAGGGTCACTGTTGTGTTACCGATTCTTCACTGGATATTCTCGAGATCAAGGTTAAGATTATGTCATACGGAGGTCTGGGATTTGTTTAGCCCTGATCCCGGGGGTTTCACATGGTGTGAGTTTCCTAATATCAGGAAAGAACATTCTCAATTTTCCAGGTGATGACGAGATTGTTATTTTTTGTAAAGGAAGTTTGAAGAAGATGGATCTCAATGCCACAAGCCAAGATTTCAATCATATATAGTGGACCGCCATGTTGTACTTTCGAATCCCATGTCTTATGATTTTTCAAACTTCCTTGCTGACTCAGCCCACTTGAATGACTTAATGTCGATTTATTGAAATTATGTCAAATTTGAACTACAAGTAAATCATATTTTCCCTTGAAAGTTTTATGAAAAAGCTTTTGGAGGTACCCATCGGGGGTCAATTAGCAGTATATCGGTAAAAGAAAAGCAAAAAGAAAAGAAAAGCACCACCCTCACAACCGTACTAGACTCAACCACCTTTCTTCATAATCTAGAAGTGCCACCGTCCAATCGCATTCGATGCCTATTGCATTTCGAGCCTTCCTTTTAATATTTTTATTACTCAGGAGGTGAGCCAAGCGCGACTCAGCATGAAATTTTGGTGTGATATTGCAGGATCTTCTTCTAGTTCAAATTTTTTGTCGAATATTGGCGAGATCCTCCTAGCTACCTGCATACTAACGGGGCCTCTGGCTTGTTCTCTCGCTGATCCCCTCATCCTCCTCTATCATGTCACTCCTTAGCCGACTTCCACCTCGCCGGAGTCTTCTCAGCGACGCCATCATCCACCTCTCCGGAGTCTTCTTCGTCGTATCTGCTTTGCCACCGCCGCAACCAAGAGATGTGTAAGCCACTCGGACCCCTCACCAGGGCAACTATTAAAACTTCCTACTATCGAGACGAAGGTTGCTGAACACTTCCTATGACCGCTTTCCTTGAATTTTACTTCTGAATGTAGTTCATCTCTTCTTCCTTGTAGTGCCTTAATATATTTCTAATTATGCATGCTAGTTGCTATACTGCTGGATCGGTTCTAAGAGAAAAGAAGGGAACTATGAGTCGTGAAGCCAAATTGGTTATCTCGTAGCAGTACAAGACCTTTCCAACCCAATGATAACCCCCAACAATCCTCCCTAGACAAAGGTTTGCTTCCACTTTGCATATATGTATTTTCTAGAGTAGTTCATAGTTTGCTTGCCCTTCCTTCTCATGTAATAGTATTTTTTTATTTGTATTTTTGCAAGGCATGGAAGATGATGTACTGACCAATGAGAATCGATGCCAGCAAAACCTGAGTAGTTTTCACCATTTAGATGTAGCCCCCCTAGGCATAGCACAAGTCGTATAGAAACATGGCTATTTGTTGCATCTTGCTTGTGTTATTTGCTGATTGATTTGCCGCACTGCAATTTGCAGAAGCAAGTGCATGATCATGTCCCTGCCAAGAGGTTCGCATCACAGATATTCAGCAGCGTGCAAGTGATGTAGCCATTTCTAGGAACCAAATAGAAGTATGGTGCATGGCGAAGCTAGGATTAGGCTGCTCTAACAGGATTTGGACACCGCCACTTGACGGATCTGAGATTTGAACCGGGGCTAGATTTCTATGATTGAAGATGTCCTTGATGCTTCCGATGATCTTCAGAAGTTAGTGGATGAAAATCGCGTTCCCAATCCGGCTGATGCACATGTCAATGATATCAACTGGGCTTTCTTGGAACAGGTGAAAGAACGAGCAGGGATTCTCCGAGCATCCTAGAAGGCAGATGATTTTCGAAGGGTGATGCAAGAGCCGCCATGCGAATAGATTGTTATTTCCAATAATGAGGATGACTTTCCTTGTATTGGCAGGCTGATATTTTCTTTTCTTATGTGATGGCAGTACTTTACGGTAACTACGTATTTGGCACGCTATTATGAAACATATAGTACTTGCTGCATCTGGACAATGTATCTCGGTAGCCATTCGGAAAATGGAAAAAACAACATTTTCCCACCAGAATGTTGAAATGTTATTATGCACTTTTTTTAGATCCGTAGACCCACGTTTTGCAGAAAATTAGCACATTACAATGAAAGGTAGTCCATCTTTAAAAAATAAATAAATAAGAAAACAATGGTAGTCCAAGCTCAGTGACCATGTCCTTGTGACCATTATTGTGCATAAATATGTGCAATTACTTGTGTTGACCCAAGTCAAACTATTAGAATGTATATACTAGTAGAGTACACAAAAAATTAGTTGAAGGACAGAACACACGCCGAAACCACCGCTTTCACCAAGAAGTCAATAACAATTTTAACTATGCGCCAGAAACAACTGCCGAAATGGCTCACGCATCCAATATTCAAAGGCGGTCAGAAACTTCCATCTTGCCCTTCGGTCCAGAAACAAGGCGCCAAAGGACATTCCTCAAAATTGTTTGTCTTGCATAATTCAAAATTTCAAACCCGCGCCCATTGGGACGAATCCATGGAGATCACCTCGGACCACCACAGCTGTGTGCCCCTTCCGTCCCATCTCCCCCTCACAACCTCTCCACCAGCACTACATAGCGACCGAATACGTTTTACGAGCTCCCTTGTCTAGCAAGCTAGAGGTTGCTTCCCCGCCCTGACGCCGACCCGCACCAGATCACCTCCTCCATACCCGAGGTCCATAGCGCCGAAGCCGGCTCAGTAACGCTGTCACCAGCGACACCGTCGCAACTTCGATCGATCCACTTCCCCCGAATCCATGACACCGGATCTGCTTCCCCAACCTTGTCTACGGAGCCAGAGAGATGGCGAGCAAAACCCACTCAGCTGCGAACGGCGATGTCGTAGCTCACCATAAGCCCATTAAAGGCAAGGCCAGCGGCAAGAAATCGCGTAATCACGGTCACAAAGGTAGTTCATCGCTTGTTTCACAGCCGGCTCGCACTGTCGACATTCATATGTTTGTCATTGTTCCTTTAGAGCTTTCAACTGCTTGCTAGCAATATACTAATTTGCTCCTCTACACACACTTTGCTCTTAAATCTCATATGGTATTTTTTTCTCATGCATGGAAGCTGCTTTGGGGCCGACTGATAAGGGAGGGCGAAAGGGTTGGGAAGATAGATTACTGAAGAATTCCAAACATGCAAGGTCACTCGTCTTGCGGAGACTTAGATATTTCATACATACCACCACCAGTCATGAAGGCCAGGTTTCTGAAGCAGAATCTGATCCTCGAGATGGACAAAACCCCAACGGAGTCTTGACTCAGGAAGATGGACCAGTAGAGAACACCCGCCTAGTCCGCCCGCTTATCCACCTCCCAAGGTGCTTTCTCTGTCTTATCATTGAGATAGTTGTTGCACCTTCCATGTTTTGTACCTCAAACCAACCAAATGTTGTGCAATGCCATATCCTTAGTTCATGCATCATATATGTTCAGCTTGTCTTATCTTACTTTTCTTCTGTTCTATCTGCATCTCATTATACATAGGACTTTCATTGATTAATGTATCGTTTATGTGTGTCAGGAATCAGCTGTTTCACCTAAGACCCTTTCAGATACCAGCAGGGAGAAATACTATGTCCGGCAAGTGTCTGATTCAGCATTGGTTTTTGTTGATGAACAATATCTCGAGGGAGACATCACTCTGGAATTTGGACCCGTTGAGGACCTCCCCCATAGTCCGCCTGCTTTTCCACCCCCAAGGTTCTTGCTCTATTTTTTCATTGTGATATCTGTTGCATATTCCATGTTTTCTTTCTCAATACAACCAAATATTCTGCAATGCCCTCTGCCTAGTACATGCATCATATACGTTCAGCACGTTTTGCCTTATTGTTCTTCTGTTCCATCCATGTATCATTACATATATAACTATAATTGATTGAAGTATCGTTTACGTGTGTCAGGAATCATCTGGTTCAGGTACCAAACTTGAAGAGTCGACAAGCGACCCTGCTAAGGCTACAGGTGGAACACAAACACAAGCCGGGAAATACAGTAAACAAAATTCAGGAAACTCACATACGGCTAAAAAGGCTCATCTTGTTGGCACACCACAGGTTCCAACAAATATAGACGTACCAAATACCATTCCACACATTGCACAATCAGAATGCCAATCCAGATAGCCGTGAAAAATTGACAGCCCAACCAGTTTCAGCCTCTATTGGCCTAAATCTGCTGGCACAACACAAACAAGCTAGCGATGATCACCCACCTGTTGATCAGCCGGCCGCCAAACAAGGTATGTGTTCCAACTCTTATCGTTGCATGCTCCCTTATATATACCATGATAGCCTTATGTAACAATTGAATTGGCAGCTACACGAAGATTTAAGAAAAGGGGGCCAACGGTAGGAAAAAAGCTTGAATCTCAAATTTCCGGAACACAATCAAGATATTGCAACAATTCTATTGTGCCTGGCAAGCGAAGGCCAAAAGATCCAAAAGAATCTACTTTCCTAGCATCGGAAATAGGCGTTTTTGTCAGGAATGATATTCCCATCTTCGCATCGTTCAAGCTCCACCAACAGACCCCTGACCATTACAATTCATTACTCTAGAAGTTACATGTAAGTCACGGTGCTCTGCCCCATGCCTTCAAACTTTCCATTGGTTCTATTCTAAGTCACATAACACATCAACTGTTCCATTCCTGCCGACAGACAAAATTCAACTTTGATCAGGATAATGAGGATGTAGAGTATGTTCTCATGGACATGTTCTCCTGTTCTTTGTGCCAGCAGCTCCATAGGCTAAAGAATAAATACTTTGATGGTAAGGCAAGTAAGGATATTCAAAGAACGTCTCCTATGGAACATTCTATGACTGACCAACAGTGGATAGATCTTCTTGACCACTAGTTTTATCCAAAGATTACGGTATGGTTTGTGAAGACCGAGACCAGATCACATTCAAAATACCTATTTGCGCATCTTTATCACTAGTCTCCTTTTGTTTCAGATGATATATCAGATGCAGATAATCTAGTATGACAGGAGAACGTGATGAGATGAGATCAATGGTAAGGTTAAACATGCTAAGGCTTGTATGGGAGGCCATGGTGGGATGTGGTTTTTCTAGTCCCATGCTCGCCACCCCTAGGACCCGATGTTCTTGCCTCTTGAATCAAGACGAGCGTATAACCACACGGGGCTTGGGAACCCCTCGACTGACTAACTTTCCTAGTAGATTCCATGAGTCACATAGTTCCAGCGTTCCATTTGACATGCATTCTGGATCTTCTCGAAGGCGGTGAAGGAGGTGGATTCATAACAGGTAGGTAAGCATAGCCGGGGTTGCTTGGGGTAGATAGAGCCCTTGGTAAACCAACCTCGCCTCACATCTCTAGGGACCGGGTTCGGGACTTGACCCATTACGGCGGAACCATCCTTAGGGCGTGACTCATGGTCTCGGCGAAATCAAGGTAAAGGTCGTGTCCAACCACACCCTCTGCCAACACACCAAGCAAGTGTGTAAAGTGGCATTAGGAGTCGGTTGGTACGTGTGGGTAAAGTTGTACACCCCTGCAGGGTAATAATCTTTCGGAAATCCGTTTCCACGGTTATGGACGACTTGGGAACGGACGTGACGATCATAGAGAACTATAACCTAATCGTAAAACATGGCAGATCAACGTGTGCTTAAGGATGCTTCCTCATGGGTACGAGGGGGTGATCCTAGATAGAGTTCACATGATGATGATTTGGTGGATATCAAAGATAATGATCAATATTTTGGAGATGCCGCTCTCTTATCCCCTTTTAAAATAGTCAAAGTAAAATATCGCGAGACGAAGGGAATATATATATGGGATTGATTGAATCCTGTCATCGTGGTTCATCCGATATGATCATCGATGAATGTGTGGGAGTCAATATGGGTTTCCAGACCCCGCTGTTGATTATTGATAGAAGATCATGTCTGCATATTCTCGAACCCGCAGGGTCACACACTTAACGTGTCTCGACGCTAGGATAGATTGGATAATTGGTTTATGAGTTTTTGTTCGGAGTCTTGGATGGGATCCGGGACATCACGAGAGGTTCCGGAATGGTCCGGAGAATAAGATTCATATAAGGCAGTGCAGTTTTTGGAGTTCGGAATTGTTCCGGGTTAATCGGTATTGTACCAGAAGCTTCTAGAACCTTCCGGAAGGGGACCAACATGGCCCCACCTTCCGGGAGGGGGCATGGGCCTATGAGGGAGTTCCCTGGCCGCATTGGGCCAGGGGCACAAGGCCCCATAGGGCCCAGCCGGCCTAGAGAGGTTTAAACTCGAGATAGAGCTTCTAGAAGGGGGGTGGGGGTTTCCTTGGCCCCCACTCCTCCTCCTTGGGGCCGCCGGTTTGGGCTTGGGGGAGGGGCTAGGGCTGACCAACCCCCCACACCTTCCCCTCCAACCCTAGCCGCCCTGCTGCCCTTCCTCTCTCCCTCCCGACTGTTCGTAGGCGAAGCCCTGCTGCAGAAATTCTCCACCATATACACCACACCGTCGTGTTGTAGATCCAATCCGTCTCTCCACCATACTTGCTGGACCAAGGAAGGAGGAGACGTCGAGGTGCTTCACGTGTGCATCTCACGGAGGCACCGCCACTTGTGGTGCTAGATCGGATCGGATCGCGAGGAGGAGAAGCGAGTACGACTACATCACCCACGTTCCGACGAACGTTCCGCTGTGCGAATCTTCAAGGGTATGAAGATCTAATACAATCTCTCTTGTTGTTTGCATCTCCTAGATTAGATCTTGGCTTCCCTCTGTTCGCATCCGTAGAAAATTTTGATTTACTATGCCGCGAAACCCTTTAGTGGTATCAGAGCTAGATCTATGCGTAGATGTGTTTCACGAGTAGAACGCAACATGGTTGTTGCGGGCGTTGATGTTTTCTGTTGCAAGCCTCTTGTTTGTGTTCTTCTTATGACACGGGATAGTGAGATTGAAGCGGTCCAGGCCAACCTTACGCGACGTCGTTCGCGAGACCGGCTCCGCACTTGACGTGTGGCTTGTTCCACACATGCGGCTGGTGGATGTCAGTTTCTCTCACTATAGTTGTCATGGGATTAACACCGGAGTTTGGCAACCATAATATCACCGTTGTGGCTTTCCATAGGTAAGAATCGTTCTTAGCATCTACTCCCATAAGCCACGTAAAACATGCAACAACAAAGTAGAGGCGTCTAACTTGTTTTTGCAGGGAGTGTTTTCTGTGATATGGTATGGCCCAAGATGTGATGTGTATAATGTATGTGATGATCATGTTTTGTAATGTTTCACGACTTGCATGTCGATGAGTACACAACCGGCAGGAGCCATATGGTTGTCTTTATAATTGTGTATGACCTGTGTGTCAACTTCTTATGCGCCATGTAATAGTTTCACTTTATCGCTAAGTAGTTAGCAATAGTTGTAGTTGCTATTCATGGTGGAGGCAATCATGGTGGAGTGATGGAGATCATGCCGGAACGCACAAGATGGAGATCATTGCGCGAAGATTGGCTATACCATGTCACATAAAGTTATATGCATGTGATGTTTATCCTTTTATGTATCTTATTATGCTTAGATCGCGACGGTAGCATTATAAGATGATTCCTCACTTAAAGATCAAGATAAAACTGTGTTCTCCCCAAGTATGCACTGTTGCGAAAGTTCGTCGTGTCCAAGCATCACGTGATGATCGGGTGCTATAGACTCTACGCTCACATACAACGGGTGCAAGCCAGTTTTGCACACGCGGAAATACTTGGGTCTAACTTGACGAGCTTAGCATGTACAGACATGGCCTCGGAACACAAGAATCGAAAGGTTAAGCATGAGTCATATGAATGATATGATCGACACTTCGTTGTCCACCATTGAAACCACATCTCTTCTCGTGATGATCGGATTAGGTGTGGTGAATTTGGATCGTGTTCACTAAACAACTTGAGGGATGTTGAATTTATTGGGTTCATCTAGTAATTTGATTAAGTTGAGCTATTTATCATGAACATAGTCTAAAGTTGTACTTGCAAATATTGTAGATCACATGGCTAAGTCCAACTTCAACTTCAACGTTTTTGCTGAGAAGGAAAAGCTTAGAAACAATGGGTCTAACTTCACCAATTGGTTCCGCAATCTAAGAATCATTCTCTCTAGCGGTCAAAAGGACTATGTCCTTGGGAAAGCGTTAGGTGACCCCCCTGCTGCAACTGCGCCGGCTGATGAGAAAGTTGTCTATCAGTCGCGCAAAGATGATTATGGTGTAATTAAGAGCACCATGTTGTTTGCTATGGAACCGGAACTTCAAAATCGTTTTGAAGACTATCCCGGGCCCTTTGAAATTCTCGAAGAACTGAAAACCATGTTTCAGACTCAGGCCCGTTCTGAGAGATATGAGATCTCTGAGAAGTTCTTTAACTGCAAGATGGAGGAAGGGAGTTCCGTTAGTGAGCACGTCATTAAGATGACGGGCTACACTCAACGCCTTGAGCAACTGGAATGCACAATTCCATAGGAGCTCAATATTGACAGGGTTCTGCAATCACTCCCTCCCAGCTACAAAAGTTTTGTAGTGACTCATAATCAGATTGGTTCCACTGATACGATCACCGAGCTCTTCGCAAAGCTGAAGGCCGCAGAAGTGGACATCAAAAAGGATAATCATGTGTTGATGGTCAACAAGCCCACCTTCAAGAATGGTAAGGGTGCAAGGAAGCCCTTCAAGAAAGGTGACGGCAAGCGCGTTGCCCCTGTTGAGAAGAAGCTCAAGTCTGGTCCTAAACCGGACACTGAGTGCTTCTATTGCAAGGACAAGGGTCACTGGGAGCGCAACTGTCCGAAGTACTTAGCGGACAAGAAGGCTGGCACCATCAAAGGTATATTTGATATACATGTTATTGATGTTTTCCTTACTAGCCCTCGTTGTAGTGCCTGGGTATTTGATACCGGTTCAGTTGCTAATATTTGTAACTCGAAACAGGAGCTACGGAATAGACGGCGGCTTGCGAGGGATGAGGTGACGATGCGCGTTGGAAACGGATCAAGAGTTGATGTGATGGCCGTCGGCACGCTCTCCTTAGTTTTACCTTCGGGATTAGTTTTAAACCTTAATAAATGTTATTATGTGCCTGCGTTGAGCATGAACATTATTTCTGGATCGTGTTTATTGCAAGACGGTTATTCATTTAAATCGGAGAATAATGGTTGTTCTATTTATATGAGTAACATCTTTTATGGTCATGCACCTCTTGTGAATGGTTTATTTCTTCTAAATCTCGAAAGGGATGAAACACACATCCATAACATTGAGGCTAAGAGATGCAAAGTAGATAGTGATAATACTACTTATTTGTGGCCCTGTCGTCTAGGTCATATTGGTGTAAAGCGTATGAAGAAACTCCATTCTGATGGACTTTTGGAGTCTCTTGATTTTGAATCATTTGACACATGCGAACCATGCCTCATGGGCAAGATGATCAAAACCCCGTTCTCCGGTATGATGGAGCGAGAAACGGACTTGTTGGAAATCATACATACCGATGTATGCGGACCAATGAGTGTTTCGACGCGCGGTGGATATCGCTATTTTCTCACTTTTACCGATGACTTAAGTAGGTATGGGTATATCTATTTAATGAAACATAAATCTGAAACGTTTGAAAAGTTCAAGGAATTTCAGAATGAAGTGGAGAACCATCGTAACAGAAAGATTAAGTTTCTACGATCCGATCGTGGGGGCAAATATTTGAGTTATGATTTTCTCACGCATCTTAAAGCAAGCGGAATCGTTTCACAACTCACGCCACCCGGAACACCACAGCGCAATGGTGTGTCTGAACGCAGGAATCGAACCTTAGTAGATATGGTCCGATCGATGATGTCTCTTACTGATTTGCCGTTATCATTTTGGGGTTATGCATTAGAAACCGCTGCATTCACTTTAAATAGGGCACCATCTAAATCTGTTGAGACGACACCGTATGAACTGTGGTTTGGTGCAAAACCTAAGTAGTCGTTTCTTAAAGTTTGGGGATGCAAAGCTTACGTCAAGAAGTTGATGCCGGACAAGCTCGAACCCGAAGCGGAGAAATGCGTCTTCATAGGATACCCTAAGTAAACTATTGGATATACCTTCTATCATAGAACCGAAGGCAAAGTGTTTGTCGCAAAGAACGGTTCCTTTCTTGAGAAGGAGTTTCTCTCGAAAGAAGTGAGTGGGAGGAAAGTAGAGCTAGACGAGGTTATTGAACCTTCTCTTGAATTGGAGAGTAGCGCAACACCTGAAATTGTTCCAGTGCCGCCTGCACCAACGATAGAGGAAGCTAATGACAAGGATCATGAAGCTTCGGACGATGCTGCTACTGAACGTCGCAGGTCGACAAGGTCGCGTGCCCCTCCTGAGTGGCACGGCAACCCTGTCTTGACTGTCTTGTTAGTAGAAGACAGTGAACCTACGAACTATGAGGAAGCGATGATGAGCCCAGACTCTGATAAATGGCTAGAAGCCATGAAATCTGAATTGGGATCCATGAGCGAAAACCAAGTATGGACTTTGGTGGACCCTCCTAGTGACCGAAAGGCCGTTGGGTGCAAATGGATTTTCAAGAAGAAAACGGATGCGGATGGTAATGTTACCGTCTATAAAGCACGGCTTGTCGCGAAAGGTTTTCGACAAGTTCAAGGTGTTGACTACGATGAGACTTTATCTCCCGTAGCGATGTTTAAGTCCATTCGGATTTTATTAGCAATTGCTGCATTTCATGATTATGAAATATGGTAGATGGATGTCAAGACTGCTTTCCTCGATGGCAACATTGATGAAGAGTTGTATATGATGCAACCCAAAGGTTTTGTCGATCCTAAGGATGCTGATAAAGTATGCAAACTTCAGCGTTCCATTTATGGACTGAAGCAAGCATCTCGAAGTTGGAAACTTCGTTTTGATCAAGTGATCAAGAGCTTTGGATTTGTTCCAAATTGCTACGAAGCTTGTATCTACAAGAAAGTGAGTGGGAGCTCGGTGATGTTTCTGGTACTATATGTGGATGACATATTGATTATTGGAAATGACATCAACATGCTTAACGATGTGAAGAGTTATTTGAACAAGTGTTTTTCAATGAAAGACCTAGGTGAAGCTGCTTATATATTGGGCATCAAAATCTATAGAGATAGACAAAGACGCCTGATAGCTTTAAGCCAGAGTACATACCTAGACAAAGTTCTGAAAAGGTTCAGAATGGATAAGGCAAAGAAAGGTTCAGTGCCTATGTTGTCAGGTAAGATATTGAGCAAGGCTCAGTGTGCAGCTACGGTAAATGATAGGGAAGCTATGAGCAAAGTGCCTTATGCCTCGGCCATAGGTTCCATCATGTATGCCATGCTGTGTACTAGACCGGATGTGTCCAATGCTCTTAGTTTGACGAGCAGATACCAAAGTGATCCAGGAGTGGAACACTGGACAGCCGTGAAGAACATCCTAAAGTACCTGAATAGGACTAAAGAAATGTTCTTAGTCTATGGGGGTGATGAACAGCTCGTCGTAAAAGGTTACGTCGACGCTAGTTTCGACACCGACAAGGATGATTCTAAATCTCAGACAGGATACGTGTATATTTTGAATGGAGGAGCTATGAGCTGGAGAAGCTGCAAGCAAAGCGTGATCGCGGGATCTACAGTAGAAGCGGAATACATGGCTGCTGCAGAAGAGTCAAGTGAAGGAGTTTGGATCAGAAACTTAATCACTGAGCTTGGCGTGGTTCCAAGTGCATTGGACCCACTGGAGATATTGTGTGACAACACTAGCGCCATAGCACTCGCTAAGGAACCAAGATATCATCCAAAGACCAAGCATATCAACCGCAAGTTTCATATAATCCGAGATTATATAGCAGATGGAGATCTGAAGATTAGCAAAGTACATACAGATCTGAATGTCGCAGATCCGTTGACTAAACCTCTTCCGCGTGCAAAACATGATCAGCACCTCAGTGCCATGGGTGTGAGATTGTTGCCAAATGTAAACTAGATTATTGACTCTAGTGCAAGTGGGAGACTGTTGGAATTATGCCCTAGAGGCAATAATGAAGATGTTATTATTATAATTCTTGTTCATGATAATGTTTATATTCCATGCTAGAATTGTATTAAGCGGAAACTTTAATACTTGTGTGGTTTGTGAACAACACCATGTCCCTAGTACGCCTCTAAGGACTAGCTCATTGATTAATGATGGTTAAGGTTTCCTAACCATGGACATGGGTTGTCAATTAATAATGAGATCATATCATTGGGGGAATGATATGGTGGACAGACCCAAACTAAGCGAAGCAATTAGATCGTGTCATTGTGTTCGTCTTTGCGAAGCTTTTCTTATGTCAAATATTGTATTCCTTAGACCATGAGATAATACAACTCCCTGGTATCGGAAGAAAGCTTTGAGGTCATCAAACATCATCCTATGAGAGGGTGATCATAAAGGTGTCTCTCAGGTGATCGGAAAGTATCTGTTGGGTTGTATGTATCGAGATGGGATTTGTCCCTCCCAAGTCGGAGAGATAAACTTCGGGCCCACTCGGTAATCGATATCAACACCGCTTGCAAGCATCTGGTTAAGGAGTTAATCACAAAGTGATATCGGATTACAGAACGAGTAAAGTACTTGCTGTGAACGAGATTGAACTAGGTATGACGGTACCGACGATCGAATCTCGGGCAAGTAAAATATCGCGAGACGAAGGGAATATATATATGGGATTGATTGAATCCTGGCATCGTGGTTCATCCGATATGATCATCGATGAATGTGTGGGAGTCAATATGGGTTTCCAGACCTCGCTGTTGATTATTGATAGAAGATCATGTCTGCATATTCTCGAACCCGCAGGGTCACACACTTAACGTGTCTCGACGCTAGGATAGATTGGATAATTGGTTTATGAGTTTTTGTTCGAAGTCTCGGATGGGATCCGGGACATCACGAGAGGTTCTGGAATGGTCCGGAGAATAAGATTCATAGAAGGCAGTGCAATTTTTGGAGTTCGGAATTGTTCCGGGTTAATCGGTATTGTACCGGAAGCTTCTAGAACCTTCCGGAAGTGGACCAACGTGGCCCCACCTTCCGGGAGGGGGCATGGGCCTATGAGGGAGTGCCCTGGCCGCATTGGGCCAGGGGCACAAGGCCCCATAGGGCCCAGCCGGCCTAGAGAGGTTTAAACTCGAGATAGAGCTTCTAGAAGGGGGGGGGGGTTTCCTTGCCCCCCACTCCTCCTCCTTGGGGCCGCCGGTTTGGGCTTGGGGGAGGGGCTAGGGCTGCGCCCCCCCTCTATATAAAGAGGGGTGGGGGCGCACCAACCCCCCACACCTTCCCCTCCAACCCTAGCCGCCCTGCTGCCCTTCCTCTCTCCCTCCCGACTGTTCGTAGGCGAAGCCCTGCTGCAGAAATTCTCCACCATATACACCACGCCGTCGTGTTGTAGATCCAATCCGTATCTCCACCATACTTGCTGGACCAAGGAAGGAGGAGACGTCGAGGTGCTACACGTGTGCATCTCACGGAGGCACCGCCACTTGTGGTGCTAGATCGGATCGGATCGCGAGGAGGAGAAGGGAGTACGACTACATCACCCACGTTCCGACGAACGTTCCGCTGTGCGAATCTTCAAGGGTATGAAGATCTAATCCAATCTCTCTCGTTGTTTGCATCTCCTAGATTAGATCTTGGCTTCCCTCTGTTCGCATCCGTAGAAAATTTTGATTTACTATGCCGCGAAACCCTTCAGATTCCTCGGTCACATTGTATCAGCCGGAGGAATTGCCGTTGACCCTGCCAAAGTGAAAGATGTAGAAGATTGGCAAGCCCCAACCACTCAAACCCAAGTTCGTGCATTTCTCGGATTGGCGGGATATTACCGCAAATTAGTAGAAGGATTCTCTAGTATCGCCAAACCCATGACCCAATTGCTGAAGAAGGACAAGAAGTTTGAATGGACAGACAAGTGTGAAGCGAGTTTTCATGAACTCAAAAGGAGATTGATCTCAGCCCCAATCTTGATCATGCCAGATATCACGAAGCCCTTCGATGTGTATTGTGACGCATCCAAGATTGGTCTCGGATGTGTGCTAATGCAAGAAGGCAAAGTTATATCTTATCTATCTCGACAACTGAAGCAACATGAGCAAAACTATCCAACCCATGACCTCGAACTCGCAGCCGTAGTTCTAGCCCTGAAAACATGGAGACATTTCCTGATGGGAAACCGTTGTGAGATCTATTCGGATAACAAGAGCCTAAAGTATATATTCACTCAGAAGGAGCTGAATATGAGACAAGGGAAAGATGGATTGAGCTAATCAAGGATTACAACCTAGACATTCACTATCACCCTGGTCAAGCCAATGTGGTAGCCGATGCCCTTAGCAGATTACCGTGCCGCTTGAACTCCATGATTTTGAAGGAGCAACCAAGTTTGCACAAAGAGATGGAGGATTTCAAATGGAATTAGTAAGTGAAGGATTTTTGGCTAGCATAGAACTCCAGCTCACTTTGATCAATCAGATTAAAGAGGCGCAGAAGGGAAATGCCAGTATTACCGGAATCAAGCGTCGTATCGGTACAGGCAAAGTACCAGGATTCACCGAGGACAAAGAAGGAGTTTTGTGGTACAAAGGACGCCTTTGTGTGCCAGCAGATTCTGAGTTGAAAAAAGTTATTTTGAAAGAGGCTCATGATACTCTTTATTCTATCCATCCCGGAGGAACTAAGATGTATCAAGATTTAAAAGAGCAATTTTGGTGGCATAAGATGAAGAGAGAAATCGGAAGTTATATCGCTAAGTGTGACATATGTCAGCGAGTCACGGCAGGACATCAAAGACCCGCTGGATTGTTGCAACCCTTGCAGATTCCGGAATGGAAATGGGATTCTGTTGGAATGGACTTTATCACTAGACTGCCTACTTCTAGTAGGGGAAATGACTCTATCTGGGTCATAGTGGACAGATTGTCCAAAGTCGCCCATTTCTTACCCGTCAATACCACATATCAGAGTTCGAAACTAGCAGAGCTGTACATCGCTAGAATCGTTAGTTTGCATGGAGTCCCCAAGAACATCGTATCGGATCGAGGAACTTAGTTTACCTCGAGATTCTGGAAGAAAGTCCAAGAAGGTTTAGGAACCCGTCTAAATTTCAGCACCGCGTATCACCCTCAGACCGATGGACAAACAGAGCGAGTAAACCAAATACTCGAAGATATGCTGAGAGCATGCGTGTTAGAATATGGATCCAAGGGGGAAGATTGTCTGCCGTTTGCAGAATTTTCATACAACAACAGTTATCAAGCCAGTTTGCAAATGGCCCCATTTGAATTCATGTAAGGAAGGAAGTGTCGCACCCCTTTGAATTGGTCAGAAGTAGGAGAGAGTCAGATCTTCGGACCTGACATCCTACGAGAAGTAGAAGAGAAGGTTCACAAGATTCGTGAGTACCTCAAGACAGCCCAATCCAGACAAAAGAGTTACGCCGACAAGAGACGTAGAGACCTCGCCTTCAACATAGGAGACTTTGTTTATCTTAAAGTGTCGCCATTGAAGGGAATGCAGCGTTTCCAACTCAAGGGAAAGTTATCCCCCAGATATATCAGACCTTTCAAGATTCTGAACCATCGAGGAGAAGTATCGTATCAATTGGAACTACCCAAAGAGATGTCAACTGTGCACAATGTGTTCCATATCTCGTTACTTCGCAAGTGTCTCGAAGTCCCCGAGAAGACCGAAGTGTTCAAAAATATCGATCACCAGACCATAGAGATCAACGATGACCTGACCTATCCCGAAGTACCCATCCATATTTTGGAAGAAGCTTTTCGAACTACCCGAACCCGAAGCATCAAGTTTCTCAAGATTCAGTGGAGCAACCACATAGAAGAGGAAGCTACCTGGGAGCGCGAAGATCACATCAGGACAGAGTTTCCCGACCTCTTCAAATCCTAGGTAATCTTTTCGTCCTTTTTAAAATCTCGAGACGAGATTTTGTCTAAGGGGGAAAGGTTTGTAACATCCCAAAAATACTAAACTTAAATCATCAAACTCTAATCATCAAAATTAGGGTTAACAAAAACTTTTCTAAATAAAATTATGAAAGCATGCATATGTGTATGCATTTAATTTGAAATTCTTTTGAACCACCTTGTTTGTGTGTTTCTTTGCATGTAAAATGTTTCTTAGGTGAAATAAACATCATCTAAACATTTCCCACACTTTTCCCAAAGACAAGTAAAGCAAAACAAATAAAATAAAGGAATGGTCATTTTGGCCAAATTAACTCCCATGCCTACTTTGGCTGTCTCAAACTTTCAGAATCTAACAGAAACTTTTCTGGATCTTTGCACCCCTTGATTGTACTCATAACCAAGTATCAAGGCCCACTTTGTGATCATCCAGAAACTTTCAAATGCATAGTTTAAATGACAATTCAAAATTGAATCTTTATCATATGGGAAGATCCCACTTTTTCAAAAACCACTCAAACAAGCTCAACTTTCAAAACCCAAGCATCTGCAGACTCACCAGCACCAGTCTAGCACACCCACCAAAAATATTTTCAATTCAAAACTTGAATCCATGCGGCCATTTCATCAAACACTTGGCAGACACAAATCAAACAAAATCAAAACACTATAGTGTGCAGTGTTTTGAGCCTAACTGGTTCCCTATCTAACTCACAACCATCTCAGTAGATCATCTAGCAAGATTAACCAAGCACTAGCACCACTGTGAGCTTGCCAATATCATCAATGGTGAACAGTCGAGTGCATCCTTGCCACCCCAGTGTAGACAGCAATCTAGGAAGGAAACTAGCCGTGCCAACCTTGTATGGGAGATCACCCATGCCTCACCGCCCCCTCTTGTCCAGCCCTGCCTATAAGACACCGACCAGAGCACCCAGGAACGTCGCGCCCGTGCCTCTGCCAATCGTACCGAGCATGCGCCAGAGCGCCACCCTCGACCGAAGCCCACAGACCGCGCGCCGCCCTCGCCGCGTGCATACACGATCGCCACAGACCCAGGAGACCGCCAGACATCCCCGTTCGCCGCCCCATGCCGCACAGCCACCGCTCGCCGTCAAAGAAGCCGCCTCTGCCGCGCAGAGCGTCGCATGTTCCAGACCAACCCGCACCGCCCCACGTCTCACCACCGTATCGTTGAGCATCGCCAGGGAACACCGCACCGTCCCCTACCTTCGCCCATGCCAATAGCCGTCTGTATCATCGCCCCCGACGAGCTCACCGTGCGCCCCGTCGGTCCCCTTGCTCGACTATAAATAGAGGTCACCCCCAGCCAAATTGAGCACACCATTCTACTCCCCTCTCCTCACTGATCGTGCTACACTGTTCCCGGAGCAAGGCGAGTAGCACTTCGCCGGAATTTCACCGGAGCCCGGCGCCTCTGGAGAAGAAAGGAGCCAGCGATTGGAGCCGCCCCAGGAAGAGCCACCGGTACCAGGAGATTCGCCGTCGTCGACTTCGTCGTTTGCCCACCTCGCCGACCCTCGCCTGCACCCCGGTGAGCCCCCAGCAACCCCCACTGGCCGCGCTAGGTTTCTATCTTGCCGGCGTTTCCCAACGTCGACGATGACTCCCAGCCGTTGGATTAGAACCAGATCGAACGTTCCACATCGCCCATACCGCTTCGCACCCCCTGTCTCACTGACGAGTGGGGACAGCCACTTAAACAGCCCGCGGAAGCGCTACTCTTAGCAGGCCGGCCCGTTAACTTTTCCCGCGCAGCCCAGTTATTTGAATTAAACCTTTTTCATTTTATTTCAAACACAGTTCTGTACCCAGTTTCAAAAATCAACCTAGATCGATTCAGTGCACCAAATGGAATGAAACCAAATTTGTTAGAAAGGTCTGGGAATGCTTAATCCAAGCCCGTTGGATTCAAGTCATTTGGATCTATAGATCACCCATGGTAAAAATAACAAGGCAGAAGCTTTTCTGCATTCAAACATTTTTCAAATTTAAACCATAATAGCTTTTGAGTTGATTCCAACTCTCAAAAATCACATTTAACCATACCTTTCAGAATATATAAAAATATATGGGTTTACTTGCAGAAATAATGTTCAAGTAATAAAAGAATGGCCCATAGGCATTTTTAGTCACTTTAATTAATTAGAATAAAAGGGTAAAACCTTATTAAATTGTGACTCCACTTTAAATCACATTCCCATGGACTAAAATATGTGGTGATGACATGTGTCAACATGATCCCATATTTTGTTTGGAGGATATTAAATCTTAAGTAGTTTTTCAATGAGTAGAAATTACTTTTCTAAAAATAAAAGGAATTAAACCAAGCCTTAATCTTGTAATATTAGAGATGATGTTAGATCATCTATAGGATCCTTGTGTGTGATGATTGCAAGTAGTTAAGTATTGTTTGGTGATTGTGTACATCGTATTTATTTATAGACGCTAGTACCGACCAAGGATACGAGGAGGAAGGAGGATATTACGAAGAA
The DNA here is from genome assembly GCA_916181665.1 of Avena sativa. Classification (NCBI taxonomy): domain Eukaryota; kingdom Viridiplantae; phylum Streptophyta; class Magnoliopsida; order Poales; family Poaceae; genus Avena; species Avena sativa. Next base: position 149,128,052 of record OV702284.1, read on the forward strand.
GAAGCCGAGGAGAACTTCAACCACTGCTCTGCACAAGGCAAGCCTAATACTACTAGTGAATGTGCAATCTAACACTTGCAATTATGAAAGTTAGATGACCTATGCAATGCACTAAGCATGCTTGGTTAGACATATTTGATGATACCCAACCCTAATTTTACTTGCAAGCTTTCTACTTTATTTCTTTATCAAAGCTCTTACTTAGAGTTTACTTAAGAGAATGGTAGATACTAGAAAGATATTTGAAGGTTGCATAAAGAGCATAAAATTTGGCCTAAGCTAGATAATCTTGATGTCATCCTAAGGCATGAGATTGAACTTAGTTAAAACTCCACTAGTCTACCACCCCTCATTACTGCTTACCCCCACCTGTAGATGCTACTGCTAAGCATAAAACTTGATCAACTTTAGATGGGAATACTTGGTGGAAAAATGGTGATGAAAACCTTGGAATGATGGATCATTCTATTGAAATGTTTTGGACATGTGTCTTCCGAACACCTGATGATTTTGGTGATAAAAATGTTGAGGCATGAGCCTTAGCCCTTTATAAAACTGATGGTTGTCTAGATGCGATACCATTCCAATTTTATCGTACAACCACAATACCCGAAGATTGGGTAGGGCTTGACTGGAAACTTATATACCTTAGTATTAGCTCCCTCACGGCCAAGGTCTGAGCTGAGGCTACCTTGTGAAGATTGTCCACCTGTGCAGTACCCAAGATGACAGTTGGTCATGGTTGGGAGGCCAAACTCACAGGAGAGGTGCTTATACTAGGGCATGTAATTGAAAGGTTAGGATGGATTATCCGCATACTGAGTATGGTGAATTCAGGATTTGTTCCTAACGGATGTATCGAATGTTGTGGTGAAAGTGCACAATCTCTACAGAGTGTCCTATTCGAATAGCCGCGCCGCGGTTATGGACAGTTGGAGTGGCCATACTGTTCCCCCGTCAGACTTTTCAAAATGACTTGAGACTTTGACTTGAACACAACAGGGTTGTGATATGAAATACAAGTTCCCACTTACGTGTTATAAAACTTCAACTAGCATTCGTTGCTCCTTAACTTAGTAGAGATAAATCTGGCTTTTGCAAAATAACCCTAGAGCCTAGTGTACTATTATCAAAAACCCCTTTCACTTGTTAGTATTAGTTTACGAGTACTTAAAGAGTACTCATGGCTTTGTCCCTGGCTATTCCCATGGCCAGACTATGAAGAGGAGTACCTGGAGGATGGACCCCAGGAAGGTTACGACAACTAGGATCATCTCCCATCGTCAGCATTGCCTGTGACCCCGAAGATGGAGCTTTGCCTACGCTACCGTTATTATTACGTATTCCACTGCTTGATGTTGTATTATGAACTAGATCATGAGATCCCTATTTGTCTAAGAACTTATGGACGGTTGTAATGGATGATGTACTATGGTATCCAATTCTGTTATGTCTCGCAAAAATGGTAATCCTGGGATTGCGATGAATGGCATAACAGGCATCTGGGATTAAAAACCCGAGTGTTGACATGGTTGATCGACGAGGACGTCGATCTTCTAAGGGTGGGTGTATGTGAGACCCTAGCACATGGCTCAATAGGATTGATAGGAAACCCATACCAACAAGTTGCAACTTCTTTTTCGGAATCTCATTCAAAAAGAAATCTAAGGTTAAGCGTGCTTGGCCTAGAGCAATTCTAGGATGGGTGACCGACCGGGAAGTGGGTACCGAGTGCGCATGAGTGAGGACAAAGTGCGCAGAAAAGACTAGTGTTGGTCTATGGGGTTAGTCCTATTGAGCTGCCAGAAGTGACAGCCGTCGGTCCGGAGTGACCGGGGGTGTTACAATGGGTTGTACCTATTGGTACTAAGGGTTAATGGTTTGGAGGAGCCAACATTCCCCATATAAAATATAATATAGTAAAACAATGTAATTTGAATAAACGAGTGGATAAAACATGCATAGGTAAAATAATAGGACAAGGCGTATGAGCAAGAAGGTGGCTTGCCTATGACCAGCGAGATGTCCCGTGACTTCTTTAGAATAACAGAAAACCAAAAATAATAATAATAAAAATAATAATAAGGATAACCCCAATGCTTCCTTCTTCTCAGTGTCTCACCAACGCAACTATCGCCGTTATCGAGCATGCATGCAAACAAGCAATACCACATTCAGTAAAAGGCATACAAACATTAAACCATATAGTAAGCAAAGGATAAACACATTATATACATCATTAGGATGTTTGTGGTTTGATTTGATTGGATTGGGGAGAATATTTGGAGACACTAGGGAGAAGGATCCTTTTGGATTTCTAGTTTACGAATTACCTACGAAAGGGGTTTTGACCAAGTACTTAATATGTAGGATACCATTGTATGAAAATGATACCATTAGATAGGTATTGATAAAATGAAGCCAACAAAGGTGGTTTCATTATTTTATCAATTACCAAAGATTTATAGTGATTTCTATAGTGAATAAAACTCTAGTTTTAGGTAATAATTCACCAGAATAGTTCTGGAGATCCAAAAATTATTTACTTGGGTGATTAGATAGTATTTGATGTACTGATTCACTGAGAGTTGGAATGCCCTCAGGAAATTCCTAAAGGCTTTACTTGATGGTTTTTGTCTTTTTAACTAGATTTAATTTTCAGAAGATTTTTAGGTTATTCCAAGGACACTGGTTAGGTAATGATAATACCTTTCTGAATAAATTGGACTCAACCTTTTTGAAGTTGCACAACTCAACTAGTGAATTTATTGGTGAACAAACCATGCACAGAAAGGTTTAATTCACCATAAAACGATAAAAAACTCAATAAATAATGGGCTCCTGGGTTTTGGTACTTATTGGTATAAAGATTTACTGGAAGTTGGAAATAGGTTAAAACCTTATTAGGTTTGACCTATATAATTTTCTAAAGGCAAAAATACCCTGAATTTGTTATTTTTGCTACAGGTAATCTATGTAGTAATTTTAGGTGGGGACAGTGGTACAAGCATGTTATGGATAATACCTTCCAATACCAAGTCTATTTAATCCATTTGGAGTTGTATATATCCTTTGTGGAAATTTATTGGTGGAAAGGATACATCTAGGTGGTTAATTTATTGAGATAGATCTGATCCTTATTTTGGTCAAACCTAGGCACTACATGTTTAAGAAAACATGTAGGTACTTGGAAAAATTCAGATCTGGTCATATTAGGCCGCTTTACATTTTCATATGAATTTAAACTAAATAGGTGCTGCAGATTTGGAATTTATATAGAAAAGAAAAAGGGAAAACGGCACCCGCGGGCCGGATCTAGGAGAAATGGGCTAGCGAGGTGGGAATTTGGCCCACCTAGGCGAGGTCGCGCACGGGGTGGGATTTCAAATCCTGGGTGCGGGGCCCTCTGGTCAGTGAGGATGGGTGCTGAATGGGTATGGAGGGTACGGGGCCGTCGGATCTATTTTGATCGAACGGTTGCCCGTCGTCGTGCTCGATGGAACAGCCAGGCGGCGCTGGGAACCCTAGCGGGGTTGGGAGGCTCCGGGGAGCTCACCTGAGTGCCTTCTGACGGTGGGGAAGCGGTGGAGTGGATGCTGCGGTTCAAGGCGACTCCCGACAAGGGGCGGCAAGGGCGGTGTTGACGACTGAGAGGAGTTCGCGCGAGGGAGGCCGTGCAGGGACTCATCGGGGATGTCAATGGGGATGTCTGCAGGGCATTCATGAGCAAGGGAGACAACAAGGGAAGGTCAGAGGGGGTAGGGAGCACCAGGGGAGACCTGTAGAGAGGGAGAGCTGGGAGAGGGGAGCCTAGCTCGGATCTCTTAGAGGAAGCCGAGAGCTCCTGCTTCTTCTTCTCTCACACAGAGATGAGCATGGGAGAGGGACAGAGGGATTTGGGGAGGGGTGTGAGAGTGGTAGAGGAGAAGTGAGGTGAAAAGAGGGGCTGGTGGGGGCTCTGCCCTTTTATACCATGGGTCAATGGATTACCATGGAATATGTCCATGGGGAGAAGGGGAGAAGGGCAAAACCAAGGGCTGGTTTGCTGTGGGCTGTGGGAGAGAGGGTAGAGAGGTTTTCTTGTCGTGGTGTAGATAGTGAGGAGGTGGGGTAGCTGTTGCAAGAAATAAATGGGCAAGGGCATGATTTAGTCTTTGTCTCCTTCATAGCCAAGCATAAGAGACAAGGTGAACAGTGGTGCTATAGGGTGAGTGCTACAGTGCAGCACGACCAGGGAGGGTGGAGTCGTGCTGTGCAAGTTTGCAACTGGTGGGTGGAGGTTTGGGGATTTGCATAAGTTAGTTTGCTTAATTTGAAAGTTTGGGGGTAAAACAATAGTTATGAAGGAAGTTAGGGATTTTGTTTGGAAAAAGTGGGGAGAGGGTACTGGGGATTAGATAGGATCAAGATACCCTTATAAGAATTGTTTGGCACTTTTTCCAATGATTAAAACCCCATTTAGTTGCATTTAAACAAAACGGGTAGAAGTAGATTAAGGAAGCTAATGTAATATTTTTACATTATAAAAGGTTGGTTTTTGATGTGAAATGGTTCTGAATACCATATTACACATTGGAGAATTTTATTGGAATTTATTGAGGTGGAAAGGTATTTTTAAGGAATTATTTGTTGTTTCTGCCATTTAAGAAAAATGGAACAAATAAATAATAAAGAATCTCAAAATTATTTATTTTTGAGTTATGGAGATGGGATATGATATATAGGAATCAAATGTGTCTTGAGTTGATAAGCTGATTTGGAGAAAAGCAAACTTGCCCTTAAAGACAAGGTGGTTGAGAAATTGGTAAGTAAAGGAAATAAAATAGTTTAATAATCCAAATAATTGTGGGAATTATTTGGGGATGCTTATATACAAGGTAGATGATGTAAATTTGATGTAGGCATCAAGGTCAACCTTGGTTTTGAACAAAGGTGGTGAAAAGGATGGAAACTAGATAAGAGAGGATCTAGGGTTTAGTTATTTTGATGCGACCTAAACAAGGTTGGACTAGGGAGCTCATAGTTCACCTTGGTACAAGGGGTATATGGCTGGGTAGACCAAGTCATAAATATAATCATGGAGGAAAGAGTTAGGCTTGGTTGGGTTTGGGGTGGTTTTGGAGAGATGGCAAACTTTGTTGAAAATAAGGCTGCCATAACAGATACATCAGGTAGCCTCCTAAACCATGTGGGTTTAAGAAGCACAAGGCTCCAATGGAAACAAGTGAAGTGGGGATGGATAGGTCATTGTTAGTAGATCATGTCCATGCAAATATTTGGCCAAGGGGAGGTGACATATATATGTGAGCTTCTGCCAAAGTAGGCAAGATGATAAGATTTGCAGAAAAGATTAGTATCTTGACTACAAAACCATCATGGAGGAGTGGTAAATAGAATGGCTTAGTCAAGTGCAAGAGTAGTCTTTGGTATTAATAAATATGTACTACAAGAGGGTTCACATACATTCTCAAGGATGCACATAGGTTGGAAAAGGTAGAGCTCCAAAGATTGAATCTAGATAAGAATTCCAGACTTAGCCATTTTGGAAAATTTAGGGTTTTAGACTAGAGTGCCAATGTAGATGATTTTTAGAGGATGCTATGTCCCAAACTCCTGATAAAATGGAGGATGTTGATGTAATGGATAAGTAGATATGATCCATGGTTAGATTGGGTCTTCACTAAGTTGGAAACTTTCAGAAGGGATTACCCCTGATTAATATGATTAGGAGATGAGATGATCACCTTAGTGACTTAGGATAGATCCAGACTTGGATGCTTGATATGAGATTGATGATCACAAGCATAGATTTGTTCCTAAGGGATGAGCTACTATATTGGCTCACTCTAGTCCCTAAGCAAACAAGGTAATCAGCAGATCAAGGCAATTCATCAGACATCAGATCAAGGAAATTCATCTTATTACATGTCTAACCACTACTAGGGTTACCATCAAGCCTAGCTTGAGGTATGGAGGGGTATTTTGAGTTGGGTGTGTCTTGAAGGGAGATAAGGATCATCTTGGTATTCCTACCAAGCTTGGTATGGAAAGGTTTTAATAATGGTTTTTGGAAAACCTAGGGATAAGAGTAGCTAGGAGTTCTATCTTGAAAACATAAGGAGATTATATATAGGTCTCCATAGTTTTGTTAATAGAAACTAGTAAAGTATTTTTTTTATCAAAATCCTCTTATCTCAAGTTTGAAAATACAGAACATTTGAGAATATGAAAGATGAGCCAAGACATCTCTTTTGTATATTAGCTTTTTGTGAACTAGTTTTGAGATGAGGAGTACACCACTTGATACACAAACAGTTGCTTGATCACAAGCAAACATTGCAACCTTAACAAGAAAAAGTTTTTGTTCCCCCTGATTTTTTCCTTTTTGACATTAAATCAGGGTTGCTGAAATTGGGATGTTACAGTTCTCTAGAGTTGTGTGTGTTGTGAATTCCTTCTTCCCTTTGCTCTTGTTCATCTGAGATATTCCTTTCTATCATGATCCTTCCGTCTTTTGGACCCACAATACTATATTGTTGGATCCATAGTGTTTTGTTCTAGGCTTCGAGGTTTCCTTTTGCCTCGTGTGCCTCCTTTTTGTTTGTTTGGGTGCTTCAGAAGTCATTTCTTATCTTGGAAGCTACCTCGTGGTTACTACCTTGCAGTATACGCTATGTCACTCAAGTAGTAATTATTCTTTTCTCGGGTTTTAACCCTTGGACTTGAACCGAAGATCCCGGATTGTGTTGGATTCTAGTGTTGTGAACCTTGTACATGAAGCTGATCTTTAACTCAAGATCCTTCTTTTGACCCCTATTGCTAATGTTCAGACATTACCTCAGGATGGCTAGTATTACAATTCTAGCTTTCAAGCTTGTGGTCATTGTCGTGATTGATTTGTGACAACTGAGGACTTCCCCTACTACATGCTATGGTAGATCTTCTTTAATGGAACCAAATAGATCACAACAAGGGTACTCCTCGAGAGTATCGTATCTATATTCGTGACTCTGCCACACCTTACCCCTTCTTATGCATTGGGTTTTGGAAGATTGATAATCTATGCATCCGCATCTCGGGATTCTATCCTGGGTATGTTCCCTTTTCCCTTGTTGTTTTCTGACCTTTGTCTACCAGTTGGTAGCCAAGTAGTAATGTGCATTGGTGTCTTCCGATGTAAGATACTCTTGTGTCCATCGAGACAAACCATTTTGGGATGTCAGGAGAAACAAACTGCAGTACCTCGTCATATCTAGGACCAAGTCAAATTGTTGTAATCCACGGATTGAGAGGCATTGAGTGTCTTTCATCTGCTCTACCTTAAAGTATGACACTCTTTTATACTAAGAGGTCATGCCGAGTTCCATGACCCTTAGTGAAGTCATTCTCTTACACATATTTACCACCCTCCCTCGAGATTTTGCGCTCGTGAGTGTTGCGTGTGCGTAATAATGTGCTAATATAAGATTCTAGAAATTCTAATTGTTTTGAACTCTAAGGACATTTGTGTCACTCTTAGCGTGATTGGTTTACCCCATCACTAAGCAAAGAATGATTATGCTGCCAAGTTCGTTATTCTGGTACGCTCTCTTCAGTCAAAGAGTGAGGATCGTGCTAAAGCTCTAAGACTATGTCCTCTTGCCTTACCAAGCAAGTCTCCTCTGGAACTAAGTGACATATCGGTGGTTCGTGATATTCTAGTTGTCTACTAGAAGTGTTGCCATGTTGCCACATGACCGTGTTGTCAAGTTCTTGAGAAAGCAAGTTCTCTAAACTGCCTCTTTCTCCACATGACCGTACTGGATACCCCTGAGCAGTTGCTTGAGCTTAAACAACAACTTGGAGAGTTGTAAGACAAAAGTTCTATCCGACTATGTTCCTTTGTAAAGGGATATCTAGTTTTGTTCTTGTTGAAGAATGATAATATTTTCTTTGTGGATATGCTATCTTTCCCCATCTTTGATTTGATTTGGGTTATCCTCAAACCAAACTCAGTTCCAAGGATTATCTTGATGATGTTTCTACTCTTGATGTTTCACCTGGGTACATCTTCATGCCCTTTGGTCTGACCAGTATTTTTGTCTTGTTCATGCAACAGATGAGTCCATCTTCTTGGAGTGTCTCGATAAGTTTTTTGTTTATCCCATCGATGACATCCTTATCTTCTCCATGTTAGATTTGATTCATATGGAACATTTGACATTAATGTTGGAAACTTTTGAGAACCATCTTTGAGTCATCTCGAAGTATATTTTCTGGATGTTAGAAATAACCTTCTTTGGTTCATGTGCAATTGTTGAAAGATGTGGCCATGGATTTGAGAAGAGTTATCTTCGTACCTTAAGGATACATGTGTGTTTTATTGTCAGTACTTATGCATATGCAATTGTCCTTCGACAAGTTGCTAATGCATGGTTCTAACAATCTAGCTCAGTCTTGTGGAGCTTTACACTATAGTCCATATCTTGAAACTCTAGTAATCTTACCTTCGTGGTAAATGTTGCAAACTTTCTATACGGACATGTTGAGTCTGAAGTATCGTTCCACCTAACCAAAGTTGAACCTCAAGAAGCAACGATGGTTGGTGTTCCTCAAGGTTTTGACATAGGTCTCTTTGTAAATCTGGCAAGATTGATGTAATGGTTGACACACTTAGCCGGAAAGACCCTTCGTCATAATCTCTTGATTCAACAATATCAACCAATCTTCATGAGGCTTCTTCTATAATTTAATATAGGAGTTGTTCTTATGGTTTCCTTTGTATCCAAAGTCCAACCTTCACCTGATGTTTGTTTTCTCGAACATCAAGGAGAACATTTAAAGTAGTGTTGCTAAATGTCTCTCGCTCAATCCTCCAGACCCTTTGTGTTGCCAAGCGTATGGTTGTGCCAAATAATTGAAGTCTGAGAATGAAGTTTCTTTCTTCTCGTGTTATCAGGAATCTTCTTAACTATTCATCTAGTGGTGCAAAGTGATATCATATCTTTGGCAAAGATTTTGATAAATATGGATGAATAAAGAGTTTCCTTCATTTTCTCCACCATGTTTTAAGAGTGGCTATGATTTTGGTAATCAACAGTTCCTCTTGATACATGCTCCTTGCGACTCTTATGAGTCCTCGCCACAAAACACCTTTCAGTCTTGGCCTTCTGTTGGATGAAAAAGTGACCTTGTGTGTCAAAAGTAGTTCAACAGCTTGGTTTTTTTGATCCATATCTCTTAACCTAAAATCTCTACTTAAGTCGTTTAGTAGAGGTTCCCTATGGACGTCTGTGGTTATGGTATTTTTGTTGTAACCTTCCTCTTTAGAAGCTTAAACCCTTCTGAAGCTCCATGGTCTCAATCCTCATGAAGACCATCTATCTAACAATTTGAAATATTCTCCTCTTGTTTCCTCCGTTACCTTGACGTGTTTCATGTTTTTCATCTCAAAGTTGTTTTTAAACACTCCATCCATGAGTTGACTATGAGATACTCTGCAAGATGTTTACTGTGTTTCTATCTTATCCTTAGAGTGACCCTGTCTCTTTCTCTCTCTGCCTCTCTTCCTACCTTTGGAATATAGGGTCGAGATTCTCATAAGGGGGATAGAGATGTAACACCCTAGTTTTAGTTCAATAGTAATTAGGGTTGTTTGTGCATAACATGACCATCATCTCTTAAAAATGCATTCAAGAAAATAAGACAAAACCCTAATCTTTCCCCTCTTGAAAAGTATTCAAATGTTTTTATATTTTGAAAATTACCAAAAATATTGGAGCCAAATTGAATACAAGGGCTCATAAGTATTTTATATATTCTATAAAAGCCTATGGTATTTTGAAAGTATTCAAAATAGTTTTCAAAGTGAATTCCAAAAGAGAAAACAGATTCAGGAAAAAGAAAAAGGTTTTGCTAAAAAAAGGGAGAGACAGAGCCTCCAGACCACGCAGCCCAGCTAGCCCATCTATCTCCTCTCTCTCTCCCAGCCGCTCGCGCGTGCAGCTCTGTGGCCCAGTCCGGCCCACCCCGGCCCGGTAGCGCTTCATCCCCTTTCCTCCTCGTATTCCTCCTCCCAGGCACACAACTTGGTGTCGATGCAACCGCCGTCGATCGCCGTTGGCCGCGCCACGATCCCCGCCACCGCTTGGAGCGAGGATAAGACTACGCTGTGCACGTCTCTCTCTCTCCCTTATCCTCTTCCCCTCTCTCCCCAGACCTCTCTCACCCCTTCATGTGAGGCGACCGAACCCTAGCCGCCACAGTCGTCGTGCGTCGCCGTCGTTCTGGCCTGCCCCGTGCCTCGCCGATACACTCTTGAGCTCCACCTCCTCGCCAGCAACCTCCCCGCAGAAGGAATCGACCCGAACTTCTCGGAATCGCCGTTGTCGACCTCATCTTTCCCATATCTAGCCACCATCCCATCAATGTTGTCGATGCCGTCAGGACTCCCTCGCTTCACCGACCTCACTAGCGCGCCCGTGGTGAGATCCTGGTCCTTCTGGACCCCTCCATTTCTCCCCTCTCGCTCTGGATCGCTTCCGCGTTGTGTGCCTCCCTCTGCCGCCGCCAGTCACCGCCGCTCCTCTCGCTCCGGCGACCAAAAAGGGGCGGAGCCGCTACTTTCTGGTTCGCCTCGATGAGCTGCGTCGAACGCGCCCTCTCCCACTACCCCGCGTGCACCCAGTTGCCCTCCCCGTCGCTGATCTGCAAGGTCACCGCCGACATGACATCAAGCCAGCGTCACCATGAAGTCAGCGAACACGAGTCATCCCAGTTAATAGGCTGCATGCCCCACTTTGCCAACATGGACGATGAGGTGGCCTCGGGCCCAGTAGTCAGCCACTGTGGCCAGCCCAACCCATGGTGTTAAACGACTCCCACCCCTGCGCTGATGTCATAATGACGCAATAAATGTTTTAAATTGATTAAATAATTTCAGAAAATGGTTTAAACTTGTAAATTCAATATCTAATTCATTTTAAGTCAGAAAAATATGTATAATATATAAAAATGTTCAGAAAAATGAGAACTACCAATCTAAGCTATAATCATGCATTGTTTAGAAACTTACATGACAAGTTTAATTAGAAGAACATAGTAACACCTCACAGATGATTTTGGAGTTTCCCCGAGATAGGGTTTATACCCCTCAGAACCCCGATTAAATTGTCAAGCATGCCTTTGTGTTACATTTCAATGCAAATTAACTTGTCATATCATCATCCTTGCTTGAGCATTGCATCAATGCCATGTTGATGCAGCCCGTCCTACGACCGCTACTACATCTACTCCCACAAGCTCCCCAAGTGGAACCATGACTCGCGCCCGAGCCAAACTCCTTCAAGCTAAGGTGAACTCGCTCCTCTCCTTGTGTGACTTCGATACACCTTTGGATGGCCTGCTACTTCATAACCACTCCTTGTGCATCATCAGGTACGAAGAGAAGAACCCACAGGACGGAGGCGCGCCAGCAGACAAGACCAGAAACTCTCTGTCTCCAGCGGTACTACCGGCCCCGGACCCGGTACTACCGCTTGGCGGTACTACCGCCGAATGCTACTGCCAACAACAGAAGGATCCAGAGCTTCCCCAGAACTCTCTGTCTCTGGCGGTACTACCGGCCCCGGCCCGGTACTACCGCCACCTGCTACCGCCACCACCAGAAGGCCCCAGCGCAAGTCCCAGGATGACAAGCGGTACTACCGGCCCGGAAGCGGTACTACCGCATGACCGGTACTACCGGTCGGGCTGGACCGGTACTACCGGATCCGGCAGAACCTAAACATGTTATTTCGGCCCAGCGCCTTGTAACCCTCTCTATATTTCGCTATTTGTTCCCAAACTACCCCTGTTTATGTGGTTGGCCTATATATAGCCCCCACCCTCTATTGTAAACCCTAGACTTGGATAATAATAGATATTAAGGAACCCCCTTTGAGGAACTTATATCTATTGGTCTCATGCTCCTACCAAGGAGCACCGGATTATCCACCCACCTCTTGGATCTTGCTTAAGTGCGTTCAAGTTGTACAAGGCCTTGGGTTCTCGGTGTCTCGCCCCCAAGTCGTCAAGATCTCACCAAGCACCTCATCCCCCGTTGTTGGCGTGGAGAGCGAGCTTCGCCCAACACCGATCCTAGGGATTATGTTGGACCGGTTGCCACCGGCGTGAGGAGTAGGCGTGTATCGTGTTTTGGTGTGCGTGTGTTCGCGGATTTCATCTCCTTCCTCGATTTCATCCTCCGACCCCCGCTTTCCCCTCGTTTCTCGTGGAATTCGTGAAAGATCGGGCCAACCCCAGGGTTACCCCCTAACATATTGGTATCAAGAGCACGGTTGATCACGAATTTGCCCCCAATTTTTCTTTTTCCACCTTAAAATCGAAAATCCCACCAAAAAGAGCCCCAATTTGCCTTCGGATCGATCTCTGGATTTGGTGAGTTTTTCGTGGTTTTGGTCCATAGATCTGTTGCTTTGGGAGTCGATCTATAGCCCCTGTTGTTCCTAGCTCGCCTTTCGGTCAGTTTTCCCACGGATTTGAGGTTTTGTGTCAAGTGGATCTCGTTTTCGTTCTTTTTCTGTCACCAGCGGTACTACCGCCCGTACAAGTGGTACTACCGCCGTCCGGTACTACCGCCCGTAACAAGCAGTACTACCGCCGTCCGGTACTACCGCCAGTAACAGAAGGTTTTTCCCTTCCTCTTGACGCCTCATTTTCGCTGGCTGACTTTTTTCCCTTTAGCTTGTTCGTGTTCCGCGTGTTTGTCACCATATCAACTCAAGCTTCCGCATCCAAGTATTCCGCGCTCATCGACACCGCGACACCCGAACATCATCCACCCCAACGGTTGCAAGTCCTCAACAGTACCAAAGGTATAACTTGCGCCACTTTGACAGCCCCATATCTTCCTTTGTGTGTATCTATCCTAGAGAGCAACTCATTTTGTGTTTGTCTAAGCATTGTGCACTTGCCTTCGGAAAGTGAGAGTGTGAGGCCAAATACAAAAGCTAACATAGTAGCATAGCAAGGGAGAAAAAATAGCATAAATCAAAAAAAAAAGAAAGAAAAGAAACAAAAGAAAAAGAGAAGAAAGATACATAGTCTCCCCAACCAAAGAGAATACCAAGCTTGTAAGCCAAGAAAGAGAGAAGAAAGAGCGCACCGAGGCAAGTGCACAAATCTATTGCTTATCCTCTTTTGGCAAACGAGTTGTGGTCTCTCCTTGAGTTGGCACGACACCCGAGCGTAGTCTTCGTTAGGACCTTTTGTGCTCATTTTCATAGTCGTGCTAACCCCGTTTTCCTCCACGTGTGTGTTTTCCGTGTTTTCGTAGATCGTATCCTTTTGCTTTTGATCTTTGGTTCTTTACCACGTTAGACAATAACCTTTTGCTTGGATCGTTTTGTTTGGTTTTCCACAATCCTAACCTTCCACCAAAAGCCTTTTGAGAGTTGTAGCATATTTGTGTGTGAGTTTCTTGCCATTTCACTTTGCACGCTTTTCGCTCATTTGTGTGGCAATTGGTTTGATATAATCCCCAAGGTGAGGTAAAAGGCTAACTCTACGCATCCTTTCTCTCCATATACAACCCTTGTGGCTTTGCATCATGGACAGGCAGGGAGAACCATCCCAACCACCACCTCCGGAGGATGACACACAATTCATGACAAGATGGGACCATTGGAAGGTCCGAGGAGAATTCAACTATCGTTGTGAAGCTCTCGAGCGGCGCCAAGATGAACAATTTAGCGAGGCCCGTGTGGAATTCAAGAACATCGACAACCGCTTCGAAGAAGTCCGTGGCCAAATGCATGCCATGCAACACAACCTCGGTCATCAAAATGAAGCTCTTGGTCGTGCACTCGCCTCAACGGATGAGAAGCTTCAACGCATCATCGATGGACTCGCAAGGCCACGCTCGCGCGAATCAAGCTCATCTCGGCACTCCTCAAGTGAATCAAGTGCACCTCGCCGTCACGCTTCAAGGCATCGGGATGGACCCGTTCTTCAATCCATGAGCTCTTCACAAGCGGTACCATCTCCGCGTCACGCCGCAACGTCAAGCTATGATGGTGACCTCTCCGCAAGACCTCCAAGGCGCGAAGCGAACCGGCCACAACCAAGGGCACTTGTGATTCAACAAGAGCAACCTCGCATGGACCACCAAGGCCATCGACGTCGACATGTCCTTTCAACAACAAGTGAAGCTTCCGAAGAGGACGAACACGATCACCGTCGACGGGAAGCACTCGAAGATCCTCCAAGGCGTCATCATCGACATGATCGCCCACGTCGACAACATGATGGTCATGACGAGCCTCACCTACACCAAGAAGAAGAAGAGCAGCCCATTGCGCACGCGGCTCGACGTCCTCCTCGCCATATGGCGCACGCTAATGCGCCTTGGCATCAACCACGACAAGAACAAGAGCAAGCTCCCCAAGCTCGTCGTGAGGACCATCAACCTCCTCCTCGTCCTCAACCGCGTCAACAAAATGAGCAAGCTCCCCAAGCTCGTCGTCAACAACAAGTTCCACCACCAAACGCGGCACCTCAACAACCGCAAGAGCAACGCAACAATCACCAAGCAAGACATGAGAGCTCGGATGATGATGATGATGACCGCCAAGATCATGGCAACCGACGAAACCGGAACCGCAATGGAGAAGAAACTTTTGGCAAGCTCAAATTCACCATGCCCAAGTTCACCGGTTCCAATGAGCCTGAAGAATATCTCTCTTGGGAACTCAAGGTCGACAAGATCTTCCGCATGCACAATTATAGCAATGAGAAGATGATAGCCATGGCATCCCTCGAGTTTGATGAGTATGCCAACCTTTGGTGGGAACAAGTCCAACTCGCTCGCGAAGCAAAAGAAGAGCCTCCAATCACAACATGGCAAGATATGAAGGCTCATATGAGATCCCGCTTTGTTCCTTCACACTACACGCGTGACCTTTTCAACAAGCTTCAAACGCTTAGTCAAGGGACAAAGACCGTGGAAGAGTACTTCAAGCAAATGGAGCTCAACATGATCCGTGCCAACATTAAAGAGAGAGATGAACAAACAATGGCACGCTTCCTCAATGGCTTGAACCATCCCATCAAGCGCATCACCGAGTTCCAACGGTACAACAACATGGTTGAGCTTGTGCACATCGCATCCAAGGCCGAGCGTCAAGTGCAAGAGGACATCAAGTACAACAAGCCAAAAACGTACTTCACCTACAAGCAAGCATCAACCACTACCCCAACAACACCAAGTGGAAGCTCCTCAAGTACCACCAAGCTTCCCTTCAAGCCAACTCTCCCTCAAGGAAAACAGCCCCCAAGTGGCAAACACACAAGGGATGATCTACCATTCAATGGTGAATGCTACAAGTGTGGAGGCAAAGGGCACAAGTCAAATGCATGTGGAAACAAGAAAGTTTTGTTCATCCATGACAACGGCGATGAAGAATACTTGAGTGAGGAAGAGTTTGATGCAAGAGTGAAGGAAGCTATGGCAAGGCAACATTTGGAAGAGAACCAAGAACTTCTCGTGTGTGAGCATGACGCAAGTCCATCGCTTGTGGTCACAAGGGTCTTGACTACCCAAGTCAATGAAAATGAACACCAACGCTCGAACATCTTCCAAACTCGTGCCAGCATCAATGGGAAGTCCATCAAAGTTGTCATCGATGGAGGGAGTTGCCACAACCTTGCAAGTACGGAATTGTGTGAGAAACTCAACCTCACCCTTCATCCGCATCGACACCCCTACCATATCCAATGGCTAAGTGACCAAGGATCCGTCAAGATCAAGCACACCGTCTCGGTGACGTTCTCCATTGGACACTACAAGGACACGGTGGAATGTGACGTGGTCCCAATGACGGTTTGTCACATGTTGCTCGGAAGGCCGTGGCAATATGACAAGTGTGCTTTGCATAATGGTCACTCAAACACTTACACCTTCAAATGGCTTGATAAAACTTGTGTGTTGCAACCAATGACTCCTAGCCAAATAATTGCGGACAATGCAAAGGCTTTAGCGAGGGCGCAATACACAAACACACCTTGTGAGAAGAGTGGTGAGCGAGAGAACCACACCATAGTGAGTGAGAGCTACAAGCCAAACTCGAGTGGAAAAACTAAGAGTGTTCTTCTTGCCACCAAAAGTGAGATGAGAGAAGTGCGGAACAACCCATCCATCTTGCACTATGTCCTTGTTTGCAAGGGACTAGCGCAAGGAACTAACGACTTGACAAATGTTCCCCCTTCTTTGATGGCTATTTTGCAGGAATTCCAAGATGTATTTCCCGAAGAGCTTCCTCATGGCCTTCCTCCTCTTCGTGGAATCGAGCACCGCATCGACCTCATACCCGGCGCTCCACTCCCAAACCGCGCCGCGTATCGCACGAACCCGGAAGAGACGAAGGAGATAGAACGTCAAATTAACCAACTCGTCTCCAAAGGTTTGATCCAAGTAAGCACTAGCCCAAGCGCGGTTCCCGTGATCCTAGTCCCAAAAACGGATGACACGTTGCGGTTATGCATGGACTACCGTCCAATCAATGCTATCACCGTGCGTTATCGACATCCTATACCGCGTCTTGATGACATGCTTGATGAGTTATGTGGAGCCACTATATTTTTGAAAATTGATCTTCGTAGTGGTTACCATCAAATTCGCATGGCTGAAGGTGATGAGTGGAAAACCGCCTTCAAGACCAAGCTTGGTCTCTATGAATGGTTGGTTATGCCTTTTGGCTTATCCAATGCCCCATCTACCTTCATGCGCCTCATGAACCATATTTTGAGATCTCTTATTGGGAAGAGTGTAGTTGTTTACTTTGATGACATCCTTGTCTATAGCAAGTCACTAGAGGAGCATGTTACTCATGTTAAGGAGGTCCTTCAAATCCTTCGTCATGAAAAGCTTTATGCTAATCTCCCAAAGTGCACTTTTGCAAGAGACAAGCTGATTTTCCTTGGTTTTGTTGTGTCTTCTAATGGCATAGAAGTGGATGTCTCAAAAGTCAAGGACATACGAGATTGGCCCATTCCAACAAATGTTAGTGAACTTCGTAGTTTTCATGGGTTGGCTGGCTTTTACCGTCGCTTTGTGAAAGATTTTTCTACCATTGCTTGCCCCCTTAATGAATTGACCAAGAAAAATGTCACGTTCGTTTGGGGAAAAGCACAACAAAAGGCTTTTGATGAGCTCAAAAAGAGGCTCACCGAAGCACCACTTCTTGCTTTGCCGGATTTCACAAAAACTTTTGAGATTGAGTGTGACGCTAGTGGTATTGGCATTGGTGGCGTCCTTATGCAAAATGGGCGTCCTATTGCTTACCATAGTGAGAAACTTGATGGCGCACGCCTCAATTATCCCATTTATGACAAAGAACTTTTTGCCTTGGTTCGAGTTCTCCAAGTGTGGCAACACTATCTTTGGCCTAAAGAATTTATCATCCATTCCGACCATGAGTCGTTGAAGTATCTTAAGGGTCAAGCCAACTTGAGTAAAAGGCACGCAAAATGGGTTGAGTTTATGGAGTCTTTTCCTTACATTGTCAAATACAAGAAGGGCAAAGAAAATGTGGTAGCGGACGCCTTGTCTCGCAAAAACACAAGCCTTCTTACACGACTCGAAGTCAATGTGTTGGGTCTTGATGACATCAAATCTTTGTACGCATCCGACCCTTTCTTTGGTCCAATATTTGCCCAATGTTCATTAGACAAAGGGATTGATGATTTCTATTTGCATAAGGGTTTTCTTTTCAAACAAAACAAGCTTTGCATTCCGAAATCGTCTCTCCAACTTTTGCTTCTTCAAGAGTCCCATGGTGGAGGGCTTATGGGTCACTTTGGCCGTGACAAGACATATGACATGCTCTCCACTCACTACTTTTGGCCAAAGATGAAGCGCGACGTGGAGCGCCACGTCCAACGATGCACTACATGTATCCAAGCTAAGTCTAAGTCCAACCCCTTTGGTATTTATATGCCATTACCTATTCCTCATGCACCTTGGTCGGACATTAGCATGGACTTTGTATTAGGCTTGCCTAGATCTAAACATGGACATGATTCCATATTTGTAGTCGTGGATCGCTTTTCTAAAATGGCACATTTCATTCCATGCCATAAGACCGATGATGCTTCACATATAGCCAATTTGTTTTTCAGGGAAATAGTTTCTGGCGGTACTCGCGCCATCCCACATTTCATTCCATCCCACAAGCTCCCCAAGTGGAACCATGACTCGCGCCCGAGCCAAACTCCTTCAAGCTAAGGTGAACTCGCTCCTCTCCTTGTGTGACTTCGATACACCTTTGGATGGCCTGCTACTTCATAACCACGCCTTGTGCATCATCAGGTACGAAGAGAAGAACCCACAGGACGGAGGCGCGCCAGCAGACAAGACCAGAAACTCTCTGTCTCCAGCGGTACTACCGGCCCCGGACCCGGTACTACCGCTTGGCGGTACTACCGCCGAATGCTACTGCCAACAACAGAAGGATCCAGAGCTGCCCCAGAACTCTCTGTCTCTGGCGGTACTACCGGCCCCGACCCGGTACTACCGGCCAGCGGTACTACCGCCACCTGCTACCGCCACCACCAGAAGGCCCCAGCGCAAGTCCCAGGATGACAAGCGGTACTACCGGCCCGGAAGCGGTACTACCGCATGACCGGTACTACCGGTCGGGCTGGACCGGTACTACCGGATCCGGCAGAACCTAAACATGTTATTTCGGCCTAGCGCCTTGTAACCCTCTCTATATTTCGCTATTTGTTCCCAAACTACCCCTGTTTATGTGGTTGGCCTATATATAGCCCCCACCCTCTATTGTAAACCCTAGACTTGGATAATAATAGATATTAAGGAACCCCCTTTGAGGAACTTATATCTATTGGTCTCATGCTCCTACCAAGGAGCACCAGATTATCCACCCACCTCTTGGATCTTGCTTAAGTGCGTTCAAGTTGTACAAGGCCTTGGGTTCTCGGTGTCTCGCCCCCAAGTCGTCAAGATCTCACCAAGCACCTCATCCCCCGTTGTTGGCGTGGAGAGCGAGCTTCGCCCAACACCGATCCTAGGGATTATGTTGGACCGGTTGCCACCGGCGTGAGGAGTAGGCGTGTATCGTGTTTTGGTGTGCGTGTGTTCGCGGATTTCATCTCCTTCCTCGATTTCATCCTCCGACCCCCGCTTTCCCCTCGTTTCTCGTGGAATTCGTGAAAGATCGGGCCAACCCCAGGGTTACCCCCTAACACATGTGTTGACTGTTTTCCTTTCTTTCTAGTTTTTTGGTTCTTCTCCGGTAGAATACGATATCGAGATCGAGATCGAAGACCGAGATCAAGACCTTCGAAGCTCGACGAACAATACTTGACCAACTATAACCAAGTCAAGTACAAGGTGTCTGAAGCTCTACTTTCTGGCTATCAACTGGCAAAGGAAAGCATAGCCCCACCATGATATAATCCTATGATTTCAAAAGCATTTCAATTTTTGCCATGATGCATACGATTCTACTTTGGTCTTTTATCAATAGATAGAGTATCCTATCTATTGCATTACTCCCTTTGAGCTTATATTACCTAATACACTGCTCTTAGCATAACTAGGTTTGGCTTGTGTGCACTGCTAAAACTTATATCTGTGTCCTGCTTAGTCATGCATAGCTGTCAGTACTGGTCCATCCAAATGATATATCAGATGCAGAGAATCTTGTATGACAGGAGAACGTGATGAGATGAGATCAATGGTAAAGTTAAACATGCTAAGGCTTGTATGGGAGGCCACGGTGGGATGTGGTTTTTCTAGTCCCATGCTCGCCACCCCTAGGACCCGATGTTCTTGCCTCTTGAACCAAGACGAGCGTACAACCACACGGTGCTTGGGAACCCCTCGACTGACTAACTTGCCTAGTAGATTCTATGATTCACATAGTTCGAGCGTTCCATTCGACATGCATTCTGGATCTTCTCGAAGGCGGTGAAGGAGTTGCATTCATAACAGGTAGGTAAGCGTGGCCGGGGTTGCTTGGGATGGATGGAGCCCCTGGTAAACCAACCTCGCCGCACATCTCTAGGGAACGGGTTCGGGACTTGACTCATGGTCTCGGCGAAAGCAAGGTAAAGGTCGTGTCCAACCACACCCTCTGCCAGCACACCAAGGAAGTGTGTCAAGTGCCATTAAGAGTCGGTTGGTACGTGTGGGTAAAGTTGTACACCCCTTCAGGGTAATAATCTTTCGGAAAGTTGTGTCCATGGTTATGGACGACTTGGGTATGGACATGATGATCATAGAGAACTAGAACCTAATCGTAAAACTTGGCAGATCAATGTGTGCTTAAGGATGCTTCCTCATGGGTACGAGGAGGTGATCCTAGATAGGGTTCACATGATGATGATTTGGTGGATATCAAAGATAATGATCAATATTTCGAAGATGTATCTCTCTTATCCCCTTTTAAAAAATTCTGAGTAGATGAGCTTCTTCTCTCTCTCTTGTCGTACAAAACAAAGATGGCTTTATGCAAAACAACTCCACCAGCCATAAGTCTTGTGGAGTACACCCTTGCTTTGTTGATACTTTTGGCAGAGTAAGTGTTCCTTGAAGATCAGTTTGGTACTACATTGACATCGATGAGTAGCATGGGGTTCCCGGCCGGCAGCCTGGAATCTATGGGCTAGGACGTCATCATTATGCTCCAGGCCTCTTAGGCCATTTGTTAAGTTTGCTATACTTAATAGCATAATTTGCCTTCCATTGTTTGATGTTTGTGGTTAGTGACCTCTACTTGTAATAATTTGGTTCTCTGCTCAGTTATGAGCTTGCTGTAATAATTTTTGTGTCATAGGGTCACTGTTGTGTTACCGATTCTTCACTGGATATTCTCGAGCTCAAGGTTAAGATTATGTCAGACGGAGGTCTGGGATTTGTTTAGCCCTGATCCCGGGGGTTTCACATGGTGTGAGTTTCCTAATATCAGGAAAGAACATTCTCAATTTTCCAGGTGATGACGAGATTGTTCTTTTTTGTAAAGGAAGTTTGAAGAATATGGATCTCAATGCCAGAAGCCAAGATTTCAATCATATATAGTGGACCGCCATGTTGTACTTTCGAATCCCATGTCTTATGATTTTTCAAACTTCCTTGCTAACTCGGCCCACTTGAATGACTTAATGTCGATTTATTGAAATTATGTCAAATTTGAACTACAAGTAAATCATATTTTTCCTTGAAAGTTTTATGAAAAAGCTTTTGGAGGTACCCATCGGGGGTCAATTAGCAGTATATCGGTAACCACCGAGATTTATCCTCTCCTTATTATTCGCAAAAACAAAAGAAAAGAAAAGCACCACCATCACAACCGTACTAGACTCAACCACCTTTCTTCATAATCTACAAGTGCCACCGTCCAATCGCATTCGATGCCTTTACATTTCGAGCCTTCCTTTTAATATTTTTATTACTCAGGAGGTGAGCCAAGCGCGACTCAGCATGAAATTTTGGTGTGATATTGCGGGATCTTCTTCTAATTCAAATTTTTTGTGGAATATTGGCGGGATCCTCCTAGCTACCTGCATACTGACAGGGCCTCTGGCTTGTTCTCTCGCTGATCCCCTCATCCTCCTCTATCATGTCACTCCTTAGCCGACTTCCACCTCGCCTGAGTCTTCTTAGCACGATGTCATCCCCCTCTCCGGAGTCTTCTTCGTTGTATCTGCTTTGCCACCGACGCAACCAAGAGATGCGTAAGCCACTCGGACCCCTCACCAGGGCAACTATTAAAACTGCCTACTATCAAGACGAAGGTTGCTGAACACTCCCTACTCTAGAAAATACATATATGCAAAGTTATCTCGTAACAGTACAAGACCTTGCCAACCCAATGATAACTCCCAACAATCCTCCATAGACAAAGGTTTGCTTCCACTTTGTATATATGTATTTTCTAGAGTAGTTCATAGTTTGCTTGCCCTTCCTTCTCATGTACTAGTATTTTTTTATTTGTATTTTTGCAAGGCATGGAAGATGATGTACTGACCAATGAGAATCAATGCCAGCGAAACCTGAGTAGTTTTCGCCATTCAGATGCAGCCCCCCTAGGCATAGCACAAGTGGTATAGAAACATGGCTATTTGTTGCATCTTGCTTGTGTTATTTGCTGATTGATTTGCCGCACTGCAATTTGCAGAAGCAAGTGCATGATCATGTCCCTGCCAAGAGGTTCGCAGCACAGATATTCAGCAACGTGCAAGTGATGTAGCCATTTCTAGGAACCAAATAGAAGTATGGTGCATGGCGAAGCTAGGATTAGACTGCTTCGACAGGATTTGGACACCGCCACTTGACGGATCGGAGATTTGAACCGGGGCTAGATTTCTATGATTGAAGATGGCCTTGATGCTTCCGATGATCTTCAGAAGTTAGTGGATGAAAATCGCCTTCCCAATCCGGCTGATGCACATGTCAATGATATCAACTGGACGGTCTTGGAACAGGTGAAAGAACGAGCATAGATTCTCCGAGCATCCTAGAAGGCAGATGATTTTCGAAGGGTGATGCAAGAGCCGCCATGCGAATAGATTGTTATTTCCAATAATGAGGATGACTTTCCTTGTATTGGCAAGCTGATACTTTTTTTTATGTGATGGCAGTACTTTACAGTAACTACGTATTTGGCACGCTATTATGAAACATATAGTACTTGCTGCATCTGGACAATGTATCTCGGTAGCCATTCGTGAAATGGAAAAAACAACATTTTCCCACCAAAATGTTGAAATGTTATTATGCACTTTTTTAGGATCCGTATACCCATGTTTTGCAGAAAATTAGCACATTACAATGAAAGGTAGTCCATCTTTAAAAAATAAATAAATAAGAAAACAATGGTAGTCCAAGCTCAGTGACCATGTCCTTGTGACCATTATCGTGCATAAATATGTCTAGTTACTTGTGTTGCCCCAAGTCAAACTATTAGAATGTACATACTAGTAGAGTACACAAAAAATTAGTTGAAGGACATAATACACGCCGAAACCATCGCTTTCACCTATAAGTCAATACCAATTTTAACTATGCGCTAGAAACAACTGCCGAAATGGCTCCTGCATCCAATATTCAAAGGGGGTCAGAAATTTCCATCTCGCCCTTCGGTGCAGAAACAAGGCGCCAAAGGCCATTCCTCAAAATTGTTTGTCTTGCATAATTCAAAATTTCAAACCCGCGCCCATTGGGACGAATCCATGGAGATCACCTCGGACCACCACAGCTGTGTGCCCCTTCCGTCCCATCTCCCCATCACAACCTCTCCAGCGGCACTACGTAGCGACCGAATACGTTTTACCAGCTCCCTTGTCTAGCAAGCCAGAGGTTGCTTCCCCGCCCTGACGCCGACCCGCACCAGATCACCTCCTCCATACCCGAGGTCCATAGCGCCGAAGCCAGCCCAGTAACGCTGTCACCAGCGACACCGTCGCAACTTCGATCGATCCACTTCCCCCGACTCCATGACATCGGATCTGCTTCCCCAACCTTGTCTACGGCGCCGGAGAGATGGCGAGCAAAACCCACTCAGCTGCGAACGGCGATGTGGTAGCTCACCATAAGCCCATTAAAGGCAAGGCCAGCGGCAAGAAATCGCGTAATCACGGTCACAAAGGTAGTTCATCGCTTGTTTCACAGCCGGCTCGCACTGTCGACATTCATATGTTTGTCATTGTTCCTTTATAGCTTTCAACTGCTTGCTAGCAATGTACTAATTTGCTCCTCTACACACACTTTGCTCTTAAATCTCATATGGTATTTTTTTCTCATGCATGGAAGATGCTTTGGGGCCGACTGATTAGGGAGGGCGAAAGGGTTGGGAAGAGAGATTACTGAAGAATTCCAAACATGCAAGGTCGCTCGTCTTGCGGAGACTTCGATATTTCATACATACCAGCACCAGTCATGAAGGCCAGGTTTCTGAAGCAGAATCTGATCCTCGAGATGGACAAAACCCAACAGATTCTTGACTCAGGAAGATGGACCGGTCGAGAACACCCGCCTAGTCCGCCCGCTTGTCCACCTCCAAAGGTGCTTGCTCTATCTTATCATTGAGATAGTTGTTGCACCTTCCATGTTTTGTACCTCAAACCAACCAAATGTTGTGCAATGCCATCTCCTTAGTTCATGCATCATATATGTTCAGCTTGTCTTGTCTTACTTTTCTTCTGTTCTATATGCATCTCATTATACATAGGACTTTCATTGATTAATGTATCGTTTATGTGTGTCAGGAATCAACTGTTTCACCTAAGACCCTTTCAGATACCAGCAGGGACAAATACTATGTCCGGCAAGTGTCTGATTTAGCATTGGTTTCTGTTGATGAACAATACCTCGAGGGAGACATCACTCAGGAATTTGGACCCGTTGAGGACCTCCCCCATAGTCCGCCTGCTTTTCCACCCCCAAGGTGCTTGCTCTATTTTTTCATTGTGATATCTGTTGCATATTCCATGTTTGCTATCTCAATCCAACCAAATATTCTGCAATGCCCTCTGCCTAGTACATGCATCATATACGTTCAGCACGTTTTTCCTTATTGTTCTTCTGTTCCATCCATGTCTCATTACATATATAACTATAATTGATTGAAGTATCGTGTATGTGTGTCAGGAATCATCTGGTTCAGGTACCAAACCTGAAGAGTCGACAAGCGACCCTGCTAATGCTACAGGTGGAACACAAACACGAGTCAGGAAAGACAATAAACAAAATTCAGGAAACTCACATACGGCTAAAAAGGCTCATCTTGTTGGCACACCACAGGTTCCAACAAATATAGACGTACCAAATACCATTCCACACATTGCACAATCAGAAATTGCCAATCCAGATAGCCGTGAAAAATTGACAGCCCAACCAGTTTTGGCCTCTATTGGCTTAAATCTGCTGGCACAACACAAACAAGCTAGCAATGATCACCCACCTATTGATCAGCCGGCCGCCAAACAAGGTATGTGTTCCAACTCTTATCGTTGCATGCTCACTTATATATACCATGATAGCCTGATGTAACAGTTGAATTGGCAGCTACACGAAGATTTAAGAAAAGGGGGCCAACGGTAGGAAAAAATCTTGAATCTCAAATTTCCGGAACACAATCAAGATATTGCAACAATTCTATTGTGCCTGGCAAGCGAAGGCCAAAAGATCCAAAATAATCTACTTTCCTAGCATCGGAAATTGGCGTTTTTGTCAGGAATGATATTCCCATCTTCGCATCATTCAAGCTCCACCAACAGACTCCTGACCATTACAATTCATTACTCTAGAAGTTACATGTAAGTCACGGTGCTCTGCCACATTCCTTCAAACTTTCCATTGGTTCTATTCTAAGTCACATAACACATCAAATGTTCCATTCTTGCCGACAGACAAAATTCAACTTCGATCAGGATAATGAGGATGTAGAGTATGTTCTCATGGACATGTTCTCCTGTTCTTTATGCCAGCAGCGCCATAGGCTAAAGAATAAATACTTTGATGGTAAGGCAAGTAAGGATATTCAAAGAACGTCTCATATGGAACATTCTATGACTGACCAACAGTGGATAGATCTTCTTGACCACTAGTTTTATCCAAAGATTACGGTATGGTTTGTGAAGACCGAGACTAGATCACATTCAAAATACCTATTTGCACATCTGTATCACTAGTCTCCTTTTGTAGATAAACTTTGAGAAAAAGAAGAGGAACTGTGCTGCACAACTCTTAACAAACCGAACTAGATCTCGTGCATTGGTTGGGCACCTGAGTGCAATAGTAAGCATAATTAGTTTTTAATCTTTTAGAGACTTTGTGCATATTATATTTTGATCATGTGTTCCTCCCATGTTGCAAAAAGATGCGATATGTCTGCAGCAAAATTCGAGGCATGCCAAAAGAGCAAAAAATATGGGCTCAATCCCTCCACTAAGACTGTTATTGTAAGTCTTCTGTTCTATTGATATTTTGTGATGACACTCCCTTAGTGATTTATATGTTACAGTTTGATGTGCAACAATGCCTGAACTACTTCCGAGTTTTATTTTAATTTAATTATAGTAGATGATTTTCAACTAGCGTGAGTTTTAGTTTTGAATGCTACAAAGAGTTGTCTTGTGATATCATCCACCTGGCGATGAAGAAACAGACAGATGCGATGTTGGCATAGTCCTATTATTGAGTGTTAGTGATAAACTTATTAGTATGATCAGATAACTAGTATTGTTTTTCTACAGTGTATATCATGTGTAATAAGCCATTCCAACTTGTAAGATTTGTTCATAGACAGGTTAAATGTGTTGTTTGCATGTTCCTCTGTAGTGGATTCTCTTCTCTCACCAATATCTATCAACCGATAACCTTACAGATTAAATTTAACGAGGAGATGGCAAAACCTGGGAAAGACGGTCTGGAACAAAATCAAGAAGAATGTATGGAAACATTTAACATGGTACTAAAAGTTGAAGGTCATCATAAAAGTACGGTCCTGCGTAATGCTAGGTTGTCGCAGTACAAGTCCAATTCCAAGTCCAAGTCGGTGTATTTATCTTATCAGGAAGAAATTGTAGCAGTACGGGCTGAACAGGAAATGCAAAGACAAATAATCGATGAGATGAGATAGAAACTATTAGCAAGTGATGCAGAGTTGAAGATGTTACGAGATCAGGAAAATTCTGGAGAACTCATATATGAACAGACTCTTCTAAATTGAAGATGAACCCTGACAATGACAGGTGAGTACAGTGGTCATGTGATGGTTCCTACTACTGAGCCCGGACTGTGTTTTATCTATTCACGTTGTGCTCCATGCACAAAAATGCTGCGCCCAAACCTCACTCTCTCAAGCCTTGGATTCATGAACCTCGCAATGGTTTTTTATTATTTGATAAACCGCCAAATTCAAAATATCAGTCGATCGACAAAACCTACCGCCTACCCTGCTTGAATCGGAGATTTTGTATCCAATTTTGTTTGCCAATATGGTAAGTGTTTGATGACCAGCCTTCAATTCATATAGAAGGAGTACCATTAGTATTATTCCCTGGACGCGTCCAAAATTCAAAAATCTTAGTCGAGCAGCAAAACCTGCAGCCAACCCTATTTGAATCGTAGTTATAAAATTTTCATTATGGATGATGATCAGTTGATTGCAAACTCGACATTCAATTCCTGAAGAGGGAGATACCCATTTTTTCTATTATTGCTTGGATGTTGGGGATATACTTTCCGGGTATACCCACAGGACTTGCTGACCAGGGTGGCCCACCAATGGGTTAGAGCTTTGCTTCACGGGTGGCCCAGTCAGAGAAAGAGGAGGAGCCCATTTTGGCTATGACAAGGCCCAGAAAAGTTAACAACTTAGGCATGTAGTATTACTTGTAGTCCAAGCTGTATCTAGTTACCGACTTTGTAACGTAGCCGGATAGGTCTCTCCTATAACCATAGATCCCGGTGACTATATAAACTGGCACTATGGGATCCTTTAGGGAAACACAATACCAACAACCACAATCACAACTTGCACAGGCGAACCTCTCCTGTAATCCGCTATAACGTCTGGCTTACGCCGATATATTACTGGGTTGCTGGCAGGAGTAGGATCCGATCACCATAGTTGGATCTGAACCTAGGTAAACTTGTGCTCACCGCTCCTGGAACATCCGACATCTCACACCCCATCTTTCCAATGCCACTAGGACCCCCTATGGCGTACTTGTCGACAATCCTACGACAGTTGGCGCCTACCGGGGGCAGTGACCTTTGGAGCTTCGTTCCAGGCGGAATCTGCGCGTGTAGGAATCTTCGAAACAATCGCCATGGATCGCATGATCTATGCCAGTGATGTCCCTCTCGTTCTTCTCGACGAGACCTAGATTCCGGCTAGCAAACCCGTGACGACCTACACGATCATGTCTATCAGCTAGATCAATATTTATCTCGGTTTCGCTGAACTCGCCAACCCACCCATGAGGTGATGACCATGGCGGAAGAAAAATCCGGATTACTTTGTCCGCAGAGGCAGAAGAGTTCACAATCCCGGAGAAAATCTAACCACCCAACCCACTCCTGCAGTGGAATAAGCGGTGGAGGAAAAATCCGAAACTGATCTTCCTGACATTATCGGATACACGGAAGAAGAATATATCCGCTACGGATCCGTCCCTGCCAATGTCATAGCAGAAAAAGCACTCTTGAGGAGAAAAATAGAGAAGTTGATGAGATGCCCCTACATCAATTACAAAGCAATCGCCAACATCAAGGAGAACTTTGAGATGGAAGACGTGGAAACCAAGTTGTACCACTACCTCAAGAACATAAACAAGAAGAAGCACTGTTTCGTGTACCACATAAGCTCTGGATCCGACTCTGTCGATGCTGGAGCCAGAAGCGATTCAGTTCTCGATGCGATCGAAGAAAACACCGACTTACCTGGCTCCCCTCGGGAGTCAATAACGTCGCAGGAACTTTGGGACTTCGAGAAGGAGATGGAGGAGTACGAAGAAGAAAACGCCTCCAAGCCAACGCAAGGTGAGCTGGAAAATACCCCTAGTCCATATGATAGCATGGATGAAATCTACACCTCACAGGATGACATGGACACCGGATATTCATCCGAGGTCCACAAGCCAACCACTACGGAAAGTACTGATGAAAGTTTATCTCCCGGTATCGGACCAAAAGCCGTCTTTTCCACCGGTACACACGTCAAGGCTACTAGGCAGTCAAAGAAGAAGAAGAATAAAAACAAGAACAAGAATCCGACACCGGAAGACCCGGACATCGAGGAACCAACAAAGAAAATTTTGATGAAGAGATCGAGATGGAGAATCAGGATGGAGATCCGATTAATACCACGCCGATTGACCCTCCCGTGGATGGACATGTTGTCACCAAGAGTGCACGTGAAATTTACGGAGATGCTCTCACAATTCCAATCCCAATGGCTTCGGATCTTACTCCGGAGGCGCTGGAGAAAAGGGCTGAGGACCTGGAAAAGCACCGTTTGTTTTTACTCGAAGAGGTCGCACACATCGTCAAGCTTCAGAAGCAGTTAGACAGTGATCCCACAAAATATCAGTCAAATTTCAAACGACTATCAAACAAAACAAGAGGAGGTTCGGTTCTTGCTAGTAAGAACATACATATCCATAGAGATCTATTCAATGGAAAAACTGTAGAGAAGATCCGAGTCTACAGCATACCGTTGGAAAATACTGCTGCAGCTCGAGCTATCCTCGTGAATAATTTGTCTCCAGAACATTTCCAACAGTGCGTTGTGTTGTTGGACAAAGGATTAAAGCAGCAGAAAACGGCCGCGTCATTCAGTGGCAAGCTGCCTCAAAGTCGGAATTTTGCCACACTAGCGCTGACCAAAGCGCTGACGAAAGACTCCACAGGGATACAGATCAGTGCTATCGTCCCTGTGGAGAAGAAGAGAATTCAAGAACCAGCTAAAACTTCCACTCTCACAGGTCGGCACGTGACTAGGGAAGAGTTATTCTGGCTGCGTCCGAAGATTCCATCAGGACTATGGTCCCCCATCAAGGCCATCATCGACAAAACAACCGCTATAGAGAAGACCCAGAAGTGCGCCGCCAGTGAGAGAAAGATCGGCTAAGGATGCCACCACCAAGCCATCCGGAGGGTAACGCCGGACGAAGAGATGATACGGATCGTCCAGAATCAAGAAGGGACGAAGCCCGAAGAAACCAGCATTGGAGTCAGCATAATGAGGCTCCACCACCACCACTGCGTAACCCATCCGGAAATAATCCACCAGGGCCACCATCGCCCCAGGCAGCGACCATGAAGGATCGTGACTTAGCCATGGAAGCCGTAGGGCAGAGGCGGCGATGGTGAAAGGAGAAGCAGAAATCCCACTCCGCCACGCAGAAGCCACGAGCTTCCATGGCGCAGATCTCTCTCGCCAAACGACGCTCACCACCGCATTGAGTCAAACATAGAGGTGCGACGGCACGAAGAAGAAGATGTGTATGTGGGACCCAAGTGCTTTTGCCCACGCATACATCGGACAAGATTTCCGGTTGACTTTGGTATCGCCAAACATATTTAGCCCTATGACGGCGTGGCTCGACCAGATACCTGGCTCCAAGATTTTTTCTAGGCCTGCTGCATCGCCAAAGGAGGAAATAGCCTGGTTGCAGTTTGATATGTCCCGCTTATGCTGAGGAAGACGGCTCGATCATGGCTTAATGAACTGCCAGAGAACTCAATTCATAACTATATGCAAAGTGCGTCCTTTTCAAACTTCTAGGGAACATACAGGAGGCCCTGCACAATCAGAGACTTGCAGCGTTGCACCCAAAGACCCGGAGAAACTTGCCGGGATTACCTCAGACGCTGGATTGACATGAAGAACTCATGTGAGGGAGTAAATGAGAAAACTTCGATAGAAGCTTTCATCGCAGGACTCCCAGTCGGACTTTTCCGTGACAGATTGAAACGTGACCACATCATAGATTTAGGAGAGATGATAGAGACAACAAGAAAGTATGCTGATGCTGATGATGATTCAGAAGGGCTGCTAAATATTCTGGCCAATCCCAATGCGGCCAAACAGCCAAAACAACAAGCTCAGAAGCGCAAGAACACCACGGAAGACAAAACGGCTTCGGATAATGCATTTTTCTATGCAATGTTCGGATCCGGAGGACGAGGAGGGCGTAGAGGCGACCGAGGTAGAGGCCGTGGAACTTCCCGAATCTAGGGCAGAGGAGAACAGCAACCCAGAAGAACCTATACCTGGGCCGCCATCGCCAACAATCCCTATGTGCACCACTTGGATAGTAACGGAGGATCTACCCACACTAATGCCGAGTGTCGTTTCAATGACGACATTAAGAAAGACGAATCCACTGGCTACAGAGCCAAGCGACGAAAAGGAAAGAAAAATTTTGAGAAAGGAAAGGAACCCAAGGAAGATTCCGACATGGAAGAAGCGGATGCCGCACAGCCCAAGTCGGATTGAAAGAAGGATTTTCCGACTAAGAAAGACGCATACTTCTACTTCCTTGGATCTCAACTAGCTAAAGATAAGAAGGCGGTTCTTTGTGAGCTCAATGCCACAGTTCCGTCTGTTCCACAATTTCTGGATTGGTCGGATGTAACCATCACCTTTTATCACTTAGATCACCCGAAGAAAACACATCGTCGGGGAAAATACCCTCTGGTCATGAATTCTCTTATTGATGGCTATGATTTCTCTAAAACTCTCATGGACGGTGGAAGCAACATTAACATCCTCTACATCGAGACGCTCCACCGCATGAAGCTACACGAGAGCCAATTGAGTTACAGCAGTGTAACTTTCCATGACATTATACCAGGGAGACAGGCGGATTCTCTTGGTGAGATTACTCTATACGTGACATTTGGAACCCGAGACAATTACCGGACCGAGCCACTCTCTTTTGAGGTGGTCTCGTTCAAAAGTGCTTACCACGCCATCTTTGGGCGTCCGGCTTACTAGGCGTTCATGGCTCATCCCTGTTACATTTACAATATGATTAAACTTCCAAGTCCCAAGGGCGTCATCACCATCCGGGGAAATCCGAGGAAGGCATGAGAGTGCGATGAAGGATCTGCTGCCTTTGCCGAAGTCATGCTACATTCCCAGGAGTACCAGGAGATCAAGAAGACCATCAACCCATCCGAGATGCCCGCTATGAAGAACGAGGTGCTAAAGCCAAGCATATAGTTGAAGGCGTCAGAAGAGACAAAGAAAACGTCGCTGAAGGAAGAAGATCCCTCCAAGACGACAAACATAGGGGTAGGCTTAGACCTCGCATAGGAAAGCGCACTCATCGAGTTCCTCAAAGCTAATAGTGACATCTTCACATGACAGCCTTCTAACATGACCGGAGTACCTAGTGAACTTGCCGAGAACTCTCTTAATGTGTACCTTGATGCTAAACCTGTCAAACAGTCCATATGACAGTTTGGTGATGAAAAGCGCAAAGCAATAGCCAAGGAATTAGCCCGACTAGAATTAGCCAGATTCATAACAGAGGTCATCAACACAGATTGGGTGGCAAATCTTCTACTCGTCCCTAAAAGGACACTATTTATTTAAGAATGTGTGTTGATTATACCGCTTTGAACAAGGCATGCTTAAAAGACCCGTTCCCTTTGCCAAGAATTGATCAAGTCATCGAATCAACGCAGGGTCGGAATTACTCTGTTTCTCGACGCATATTCCAGATATCACCAAATACCGATGAAAGAGTCGGATCAAATTAAGACGTCTTTCTTCACTTATTTCGGAACCTTCTGCTACAAAACTATGCCTTTTGGCTTAAAGAATGCAGGAGCAACATATCAACGTACTATGCAGCATTGTCTTAACGAGCAAATCGGACGCTACATCCATGTATACGTAGATGACATAGTAGTTATGTCCAAAAATAAGGAAACTTTAATTTCAGACTTAGAGGAAACATTTGATATCCTACGAAAATTCAATATGGTGCTAAACCCAAAGAAGTGCTTCTTTGGAATTCTAGCCGGAAAATTGTTAGGTTTCATCGTCTCTGAGTGAGGCATAGAGGTGAACCAGGACAAAATCAAAGCTATACTCAACATTACTAGGCCGACTCGCCTGAAGGACGTGCAACGTCTCACTGGTTGCATCATAGTAGTGAGTCAGTTCGTTAGACGGCTCGAAGAAAGAGTCGCACCTTTATACAAACTGAAAACCGACAAATTTGTCTAGACCAAGGAAGCTGAGACTGCCCTACAAAGTTTGAAAGACCTACTTTCAAACCCAATAGTTCTTGCAGCGCTAGAACCTCAGGAGCCCATGTTACTTTACATCGCAGCGACCAACAAGGTCATAAGTGTGGTAAAAGTAGTAGAGCGCGAGGAAGAAGGCCACGAGCATAAGGTGCAACGTCCAACTTATTATCTAAGTGAGGTTCTAACAGAGTCGAAACAACGGTATCCACACCATCAAAAGCTAGCTTATGGAGTGTTCTTCACATCCAGAAAGCTTCACCACTATTTTCAAGAGCATGAGATCACAATGGTGAGCACTGCTCCCCTGAGAGATATAATCAATAATAACGACACCATAGGACATGTCGCAAAGTGGGGAATAGAGCTTGCATCTTTCGACATTGAGTACAAGCCGCGTACAGCAATCAAGTCCCAAATAATTTCCGATTTCGTTGTTGATTGGACAGAGACGACAAAAAACACAAGTCCTCTAGAGTTGGAATTTTGGACCCTTCATTTTGATGGATCAAAAGCACGAGGAGGCTCGGGGGCTAGCATGGTTCTCAAATCACCCTAAGGAGATAAGTTGTTCTATGTGTTACACATACACTTCACGACGACCAATAATATTGCCGAGTATGAAGCATTGTTACATGGAATACACATGGCCAAAAACATTGGCGTAACAAGATTCATGTGTTACGGAGACTCGGATTTTGTTGCTCAGCAAGTATCTGAAATATGCAATGCAAACAAGCACATGGCAGCCTACAAAGCTATCGTGGATGAATTATCTAAATCGTTTGAGGGTTTTGAGGTTCAACACATCCCTTGAGTAGAAAATGAGGAAGCAGATGCTCTATCAAGGATAGGCTCTGCGCGGAAACAAGTACCGAATGGCACTTTTTAGAGCATTTAAGGGTCCCCTCCATAACCAGAGTAGATGAGCACTATCCGACGAAATCCGACTCACCTTTAATAGCAGTTCTGGTTGTAATTCCCAGATGGACAAAACCCTATCTGGATTTCCTGATAGACGGAAAATTACCCGAAGACAAAGTCCTGAGCTGGCAGATCGTCCGACGAGCGAAAGCCTACACAATAATAAAAGGTGAGCTCTATAAGAGGAGTGTTTCTGGGGTATTTCA
Source organism: Avena sativa (assembly GCA_916181665.1). NCBI lineage: Eukaryota > Viridiplantae > Streptophyta > Magnoliopsida > Poales > Poaceae > Avena > Avena sativa. The sequence goes on from OV702284.1 coordinate 149,161,955, forward strand.
GAGATGTATTTCTCCGGAAGAAGGAGTGGAAATCTTACGAGAAATCCATGAAGGCGAGTGTGGTCACCATGCTGCAGCCAGATCCTTAGTGGCAAAAGCTTATAGCTAAGGCGGATGCCGATAAACTAGTCTAAACGTGCAAACGATGCCAAAAGTACACCCATCAAGCACATGTTCCGTCTGAACAGTTGCGAACAATCCCTATTACACGTCCATTTGCGGTCTGGGGGCTTGATATGGTAGGGCCATTTAGCACGAAAAAATTTGGATTTACTCACCTACAGGTAATGGTGGATAAATTTACAAAGTGGATTGAGGCTAAACCTGTAACTAGTTGCGATGGGGACACAGCCAGAAAGTTCATCGAGGACATGATCGTCCGATTCAGATATCCTCACAGTATAATTACTGACAACGGGAGCAATTTTTCCATGGGAGAACTTGCCGAATTCTGCGAAGAACAAGGGATCCGACTCAATATTGCATCAGTTGCGCATCCACAAGCTAATGGACAAGTCGAAAGAACTAACGATCTTATTTTACAAGGACTCCGACATCGTCTCGAGGCACCACTTCGTCGTGCCGCATGGGCTTGGGCGGAAGAATTACCGTCTGTGATATGGAGCTTACTTACTACTCCTAACAGATCAATCGGATACACTCCTTTCTTCTTGGTCTACGGTGCAGAAGAAGTTCTTCCAAGTGACCTAATCCATCAATATCCTAGAGTCAAATCGTATAGCGAAGAAGATGTAGAAGTTTCTCGACAAGATTATCTTGATATAATCGAAGAAGTACAAGTCATTGCCGAGCAGAGATCTACAGCCTATCAGCAGAAGTTGCACAAGTATCATAGTCAAAGAGTACAGAACCGTTCTTTCAGGAAGGGCGATTTGGTTCTTCGGCTTGTGCAAAAAAGAAAGCAGAAACTTTCACTGATTTGGAAAGGACCTTTTATGATTAGCAGAGTTCTACATAAAGGGTCATATTATTTAACCGATATGAGACCAGTCAAGGAAAGACCATATACTCGAAAGAGAAAGAGAGATGGCGGTAGTACAGACCCGGATGAGATAGACTGTCCATGGAATATTGCACAGCTACGTCCCTTCCCTTCTTAGTTATATTTCCTTGTAATCATATATGTACATGTTCAAAGTGAAATAACGTATTGGTTTCCTCATATGTTATCTTTGAGAAGTTTTTTACCATCGTATTTAAAAATGAGCATGTAATTTTCAAAAATCCCAGAATGCTTGAAATTACTTTATGCTCATGTTTGTTCTGGTTATGATTTTTGAGTATCTAAAAAATGTTTCCTTAGGGTAAAAAATTCAATTTATCGTTTATGCTTTGGTTTTTTATCTGATTGCTTAGACACGGGTATCTTCCGAGTAATGAATTGTTGGTACTGGAAGCCAGCTTTGTTTCCGAGTTTAAACGGGTTTAACAATTGAGCTCCGTTGCTTGGCAAAGTTTCTGTGCTAAAGGTTGGCCGACTCATGAAAGGGATGAGGCAGAGAGCCATATAAAACGACAAGTATAAGCATAAAAACTAGTGCTTCAGTAATTTTCAAGCACAAACATAAAGTATATACAAACAAAAGTGCTATGATAGTAAAAGCATCAGTTTTTATAGACCAGCACAATCAAAATATTGTTTCCATCATTACATTTCCCAAAGTTTATAATAATGCATATAAACTGTTTATACTACAGAATCAGGTGGTGGTGATGAAGATCGTGGAGCGCTGGAGTCGATAACATTGTCGCCCTGGATCTCAGACTCGGAAGCTGCTTCAGCGAGGTTGTCTTCTGGATCTTGAGGCAAGGAAGGCACAACGACGGATTCGAAGAATGGCGTCGTGTAATTGGTCATCTCCGCCGCACGGCAAGCTTAAGCTGCACAGGAATCTTGGATAGCCTTGATGTTCTATGGGTTACCCTCATCGTCCTCCTCGGCAATACCCTTGGTGACATGCCAGATTTCCATCTCACTGTGGTGGCTCATCACCATGGTAAGAGCAGTCTGCGCAGCAGTCCGAGCGTAGGAGATCTTCTAGACTTTGATAAGCTTCGGAATCTCCTTGGCCTTGCCCCTCACCTCTTGCACTAACATTTTATGCAAGTCAGAAAGTTTGACCGACTCTCCAGCCTCTTCAAGAGTCTGGCGGAAGTCGAACAAAATATCTCCGACGAGCTTGATACGCTCGAGGCGAGGTTCAGAGGTAGGAGAGTCAGAAAGATTCAGGGAGGCTGGGAAAGAAACAAAAATCAAAATTTGTCTCAAAAGAAAGTCGAAAAATCAATCGAATAAAGAAGGTCAGAAATCTTACCTAGCATAGAATGACTCCATTGAGCATGCTCCTCGCGAAGGCTGTTCAGTTCACTCTCTGTGACCTAGGCTAGATCCCTATGACTATCGAAGTCATTCTTGAGATCATCCAATTGTTTGTCTCGGAGGGCTAGCAGCTTCTCGAGCCTCACGGTCTCATGGTTGCTTGACTCCATGACAGCAGCTACGGATTTCTCCGATTCAATAGTAAGCTTTTCAAGCTTGTCCCGGAGTTCAGCAATCTCCATTTCAAAGACCTTGAAGTTCCCGGATTGCCCCACCATCTTGCTTGGTTCACACAACAATTCTGCAAAGGAAAAAAATATTAGTCAGACAGAACAAGTTTGACTATGACAATAGCTCAATGACAAAGAGGAAGTCGGAAAAGTTTACCTTCTTCTTCATCTTTTTCAACTTTTAACTTTCAACTCTCAAGGCGCAGGGCTTTGATCTGCTTGCGTTTATTGCATATGTTCTTGAGCAATTCCTGGTTGGAAGATGCAATTTTCTGTAAGTTTAGAGACGGAATACCGTCCGACGTCTACTAAGACTCGAGCTGCAAATTTTAACTAAGTAAAAATGCAGCATGAGCCTTGGGATCTACTCTACATCGTTCTTTAGCATCCTATAAGCATCAACTCAGATTCAACGATGTTTATCTGACTTTATGCTTGGGGGCTAGAGGATATGAGAATAAAATAAACTGCAAATAAGAATCGAAAACTTACAATGTGTTCCAGGTGCAACTTCTCAAATCCGAGTTTAGTGTTGTGAAACACTTTCTCGGCAAGGTATAGGGAGGGAACGTCGGTCGCTAGGAGTTCACCAGCTTCTATCTTTGCGTCCCAGACAAAAATTTGGTCCAGGAGTAAGGGTTGCTGCCACTAGAGTAAGGGTTTGTTTCTCAAGGCCATACTGAGCCAGCTTTAGGATCTCCTCCTTCTTCTTCCTCTTCAGGCCGGAGAAAGCAAATCCAGCCACTTTATCCAATCCTCCTGTAGATATTACCATGGGATCATTACCCTTGATGTGTTCACCCTTGTTAGCTGCCTGATCACCCATTGTAGCCAGGGCTTTCGAGATGTTGTTGGTGTCAGGAGAGGCGGAAGCCTCTGGTGCTGACGGAGTACTAGATGGAGTCGGTGGCAGCATTGCAGGGGAGATGACAAGCTTATGCTGATGCAGTTGCTTGCCCGACTTGCTGTCTGGCTTAGTTTTACTCTTCAAAACTGCTTTAGCTCTGAAGCACGGAAAAACCGAATATCAGGTGTTTTTGGAAAGAAAGAAAGGTACAATGTACTGAAAACAAAGACAGGGTGCTTACTTTTTAACTACTAGCAGCACTTGGCTACCAACAGTGATAACAACTTCCTTTGCCTTGCGCTTCTTACAGGCGGAGGCAGAAACTTCTTGCACCTCTTCATCCTCCGTCGCCTCCGGATCGTCTGAGAGATAGCCCTCTAGTAGAGCTAGCTCATACTCAGAGAGTTTATCGAGCTGACAAAGTCAAAAAGAATTGATGAAAATATAGTCGGAGAAAGAACAGAGAAGAATGACAAAACGCGAAAGCAGAGTCAAAATATTTACCGAAGTCAGAGGACGGTTGGACGTGAACAGCTCCATGGAGACATCCGGAACTTTTCGTTCCACTCTCTCCTTGATCAAGTACTACATGAGGGTCTTGTAATCCTTAGTCGGAATCCGGTTCGGGCTGACCCGTATGTTGTCCTTCTTGTCGCTGGTGATGGTGTGCATAAGGCGATCTGCATGATGCTGCAGAGGCTGAATCCGGCTCTCCAGCCAGTAGTGGATCAAGTCGGATTCACGGAGACCCATGTGCTTGATCAGAAACTCAATCCGCCTCTTGGCACGGATCAAGATATCCGACAGTTCCTGTGCCTCCGCGTCCCATGATTTTTGGTGGGGAGCAGCACTATCGACGAAGGACGGAAGACCTTCTGCTTTTCCAGGAGCCGGAATATCCTTATGATAGAAGAATGTTCCGGCCCAACGTTTGACAGATTCGCTAGCGTTAATCCTAGGATAAACTCGGTTTCTCCTAAGGACTAAGCTAAGAGTGCCAGTGGTATAAGCAACACCGGCACTGATGGAATTCTTCCGGGTACTATAGTAATACCGGAAAAGTGTGAGACTTGTCCTAATGCCAAGAAACCCCTCGTACAGAGCTACGTGAGTGCTAAGCTCAAGTAGATAGTTGGGAGGGAGATTATGGAACTGCACACCGTAGTATTAGAGGACCTCGATGAAGAAGTCCGATGGTGGCAGTCTGAGGCCGCTGGTCGACGTGTGTGCCGATCAGCACCCGCTTGCCGTCTTGTGGGGCAGGAGTGTTGTGTCCTGAGACGCTCCGCCAACCGCCGACAACGATGTATCCCACATCCTCCATGACTTGGAGCTCGGCGTCGTCCATAAAGATTGGGACCCAAAGGCCCCGCATCTTCTTCCCGTCCGACGCCGATGTACCTGCCGCCGCTCCTGAGCCAGATGTAGATGCCATCGCTCTTGGAGAAGATGAAGGATTGGTGGGGAAGAGAGATTTTTTCTCGCGTTGTGTAGATGAGAATGGCTACAGAGGGCTTGAGTAGTACGGGGAGACAATGAATAAAGCGGTGCAGAGATGAATCTGGGAGAGAAGATTTTTCTCCTCTCTTTTATTTACCTCTGCGCAATGATTCGTGCATCAATTGCGTGATTTACACCACGCTTATAGGAGAGAGGGAGGTGGCTTCCTCGCGACTCCTCCGCCCCCTCGATTCTCGCGTGAGCATTAAAACGGTGCTCTGTTGTGTAGGGAACGGACCCAACAACGGTCGTGTCGATGGGACTCCTGTCAGTGATAAGACCTGGTCTGAAAAGTTGTTAGCCCGCAAACCAAGCAAGGAAAAGACTAAAGTCAGAACAAAATATATCTGACTCAACGGACTCGGAATCCTATGCTATTAAATGATGTTTTTGCGAACCCTTCAAGATTCTCAAGACAAAGAAACCATCAAGCTAGATGATTTATCCGACTTTGGATCTTGGAGACTTCTGGGGGTTACTTGTAACCCCCTAAAAATCGGCCCTGTGCAAGTTTCAGCGCTTCCCGCCAAACCCGCATAGAAACGATTCAAAGGTGCCCACCAGGCACTTTCGTGCGGGTGGAAAACGAAGTAATAACATTACGCAACAGTCCTCGATGGGACCCACAGAACAGATATATATACAACAGCGACTCAATGCGTCAAGAATATAGATATAAAATACAAAGATCCAAATCACCTGGAAAATGATAGAGCGTCCGACTACGGACAAGATGCAAATGGGGCTAAGAGCCCTGAAGAATAACCAATGGCGTCCATAACCCTGCCCAGGCCAAGCCGGAAGGGTAACCCTGCTAACGACGTCGATCTCAAAACCTACTTGAACAAAAGGGGTGCCGACAAAGGGCAAAGGAAAAAGAGAGAGCGGTCAGTACTGAGGCCAGTACACGGCGAGGCTAGAATTCGGCGGTCCTCACCTACATAGGTATGGTGGACTGAAGCGGCAGCGCAGCATGCACTAAAAAACCTATAGAGACTCGATACAACTGTCGGCTAGCCGAGAGGGATAAGAAAGACCTATTCGGAACCAACCTGATACTACCACCAAACATACCCATCCTAGTATTTCCCCCCTCGAGACCAAACGAGGAAGTCAACCAAGGAACTCACACAGTTGGCAGTTTTATTTATTCAGTTATCGTTGCCGCAATTACTAGTCAGGTGTAGATAATTATCCTGATAAAATAAGCGGTGGGCAGTTTATTTAACCATTCCGTTGTAGTTGCGACACTTACTAGTCAAATACAATTAGCATGAGGTAACCCAAAACCCAGCAGTTGTTGGTACTTTTATTTAGCCATTCCGTTATAGTTGCAATACTTACTAGTCAGATACAATGGTCGCAAGCGACAACCCCAAACAAGCAATTGTTGGCAGTTTTATTTAGCCATTCCATTATAGTGAAGCTGATTACTAGTCATTATAAAGTCAAATTTATAGCACTACTTTAGTTATAGTTGTCTATGATCGAGATACTGTGCTCCAAGTCGTCCATAACCGCGGACACGGCTTTCAGAAAGTTTTACCCTGCAGGGGTGCACAAATAGCAACACACACTCGATCAACCTCGCAAAAACCAAATCAAAACCCAACGAGGCTTTCACGACAAAGCAATCACAAGATTCAGAAATATTTCAGGGGGCCACCCCATTGAGTACACCCGCAACGAAGTTAGCCGACTCCGAGATGGACTCAAGGTTTGCGCCAGTGGCTGTAAACGACTAGGAACCCGAAAATGTGTCTGGGCTCGTCGATACCGCGAAAACACTCCGCTTACCTAAACAGTACAGGTGCTCCTCGCACAATCGTAAATAAAGCAGTAAAGCATGGCATAAGTACAGGATAGTAAATAAAACCTCAAACTAGTTTGTGGCCCCAAGAAATAAGAATGAATCAAGCTCCGGCTCAGGGGGGTCCCATAATCCTCCCGGATGTGGATAGCGCGAATATTCAAGGAACAGGTATCAAGTACTCAGGGTCCTACGGGACACAAGTGGACGGTTAACAACCAAATAACATCTACTGCCCACCTGTGCCTCTGCATTTACCTACTTCAATTTTAGTTATTAAACAGTAATTAAAGTCTTGATCATCTCCAACAATAAACACACGACAATACTCCAACAACTGTGGTACTTGACGACACGCAACAGCACTTGAGCAAGCGACTACGACGCGCAGGTCCAACTATCTACCAAACAACAGGTAATAGGAGGTGTCCCGGGCAATATAAGGCTGCAAGGGATATCGCGGGTACAAAAACTAGAGCATCGTAACACAGATAGCAATAGACCAACAGGAGGAAATAAAGACTAAAAATGTAAAATAGGTAGAAAGGGGGAGAATGCTCGCCTGAAAACATTGCCGAAGGTTCATCCGAAGATCGGATCGACACTCGCATCATCTCAACGGCCTTATCCGTGAAGAACCAAAACACTAGAATAAACACCGGATGCAATATTTAATACTACGGCAAAAGATCGGGCATGATGCATGTATGATGTATGACATGGCAAAGATGCGATGCAATTAGGCCATATTAAGCGGAACCGGGGTCCCGACATTACTTAAATGGTTCATGTTGTTTAGCTACCCCACAATTTGAATGTTGTCTTAACAAGGCAAAATTATATCACCGGTTCGCTACAAAAATTTAAATGGGACCAATATAAGACTAGATTTGCCCGCATATGGGTCCCATATTTAATTATGAGGTGAATCGGCATAATGCCCCCAAACCACACCAAATATGTATGCGACATGAATGATTTAATGCAACAAGTTTATATTTCATTTTATAAAATAGGGCTCGGGAAGGGAATCACACATCTGGGCTCGGGAGATCTTGGTTCCGGGGGTTCGGGGCCGGACTAAGGGTTCAACAGGGATCGAGGTTCAGATTCCAGATGGAGAACTTGTTGTGTCGATACGGAGAACTTGGGTCCAAGCGGTCGATCTTGCCGTCGTGAAGATCTTGTCGGGTCCGTGTGTCGGGTCGGTCTTGGCGTCCGAGATGCAGAACTTGGCATCCTCAAGGAAGTACTTGTCGTATCCGTGAAGAAGATCATGTCGGTCCACGAGATTCGGTCTTCGGGGTTCGATGGGTGTCTTGGCGTCCCATGAAGGCATCCTCGGTGCTCCGTGTCGAAGGCATCGGGGTCTCCGGGTAGGAGAACATGGAGTTTCGAGGGGTTCGAGGGATCGGTCTTCGGGGTTCCGACCATCGGATCCGTGAAGAAGAGCTCAGGGCCTTCGGTCCGAGAACGAGGTCTTCGCATTCTATGATGAAGTTCTTGCGGGTTCGCGGCCTCGGACAAATGCTCCGTGTAGTAGATCTTGACGTTTCGAGGGTGTCGGGTTCAAGGGTCTTGTGCAACTTGTCGGGGTAGAACTTGGTGTCGCTCTGTCCTTGGAAGATCTTGGCGACATCACGATAGGGTTTGCCACGGAAGATGCTTCAGAGGACCAGACCCTCATACATAGGTGGTGACACATGATGTCCGTGGAAAACAAACGGCCTGCAAACTCCACTAAGCATGGTGTTCATCCGGCCCCCACGCGCGGAACACCAGGGTGTGGTTCGAGGCTTCCTTGGACGCTGGCCACGCAGCTGTGCTGCAGGGACCTCGAAAGGGCGCCGAGCGCACGTGGCCGGTGGCGGCTTGCCGACGCAAGGGGAGAGGCGGGGAGGCGACGGCGCTTGGTCGACGGGGGCCTGCCGCAAGCTGGAGGCGGGCGAGGTGCCGGACGACGGTGTCCCGCGGCGCCGGGCGCGCATGGTGGAGGGACGAGGGCGCCGGGTGGCGCCGGTTGAGGCGGCTCGGTGCAGGGGCGGCGTCGGCCGAGGAGCCAGGCGGCCAGAGGGAAGGGAGGACCGGCAGCGTCCTGGGGAAGACGGCGGGAGGCAGGCGGGGACGCTCGAGAGGCCGACACGAGCGGGCAGCGGGGCGGAGGCGCTGGAGTCCGTGGCGGGGACGCCGGCTGGCAGCGAGCTCCGCGGCAGGAGGCGGGGGCACCGGAGACGGGCGGCCGACGCGGGGTGGGGAGAGGAGCGAGCGGAGAAGAAGGGAGGGGAGAGAGACGCGGGGCAGGAGGGGGAGGACGCGGTCGGGTGGGGCAGGAGGTGGGGCCAGAGGGAGCAGGCGTGCGTGTGTGGTGTGTGCGTTTGGTGGGTGTGCTGTGCGTGTGTGGGCGGCAGGGGTGAGTGGGGAGTGGGGGTGAGAGAGGGGGTGGCCAGGTGGCGGGCTGGGATTGGATGGGGGAAGGGAGGGTTATGAGGTGGCGTGAGGTGATAGGGTGAGGTGAGGTGGAGGGGGGCTGGGTAGATAGGATTGGGTAGAAAAAGGGTCTAGGTTTTAGGTTTATTATTTTGTAAGATACTTATTTGTTTTGTTTTGTTTTAAATCTTTTTAGCAAATAATTTTTAGTTAAATAGTTTAGCAGATAATTATTAGACTTTGTTTCGAAATAAAAGAAGGGTAATTTTAGAAAACAAAAATAGGCTTATTGAAAATAGTTTCAGACAAACAAATGCATGATGATGACGATGCTCAAATGCAATGCACAAAAACAACGCGATTTTTTAGTAGTGGTTTTGCGGGATGCCACAATTCGACACCACTAACAATGGATCTCGCCCTCGAGATCCCCCTCATGGTACCTGAAAGAAGGGCGGCGATCTGAATCTTCTCGCATCGTGTAGATACTTGCGACACCACTAACAAGAGGTCGTTGTCCGTGATCGTCGAGAGAACACTCCGGGAAACAAAGGCGAAGGTAGAGGTATCAACCAATAAAGCCACCTCTAGCTTCGATGGAAAGAGGGAACCGATGCATTCTGTTCCACTTCAATGTACAAAAGCGAATAGAAGGGGTAGTCGGCATGGGGGCCAATCCATCACGCACCCAAACTATTACTCCGCACAATCAGTAGAAAAGCGTGCATCCATTCTCGGAATCAGACTGAAGATCTTGACAATCGAGGTTCAGAATCAAGGAGTGATGCAGACTCTGCATCGGATCTAGCGTAGATGATGTCGTCGCGTTAGAAAGCACCGGAAGGCACAAACAAGGAACAAAGAATGGTACCACAGATAAAGGATCGCTCAGATCGCATGAAGACCAGATGTACCAACACCGTTACCAAAGGAGGAGGCAAAACCCTGAAGGTACGATGGAACCCAACCACGAGAAATCCTGGACTCGAAGAGAGAGAAGAGAGCGGATTCAAAACACGCAGAGGTAAGAGGAGAGCAGCACAGGGGTAAGGAGTAAAAATCAGACCTAATCAGAACTATCCAACCGATTTTGCTAAAATAGTTTGACACTCTACTTCGGCCGTCAGCTAGGTTATCCTACAGGCTGGACTTGTGGGGTATCGCAACTGCTGAGCTCTGATACCACTCTGTAACCCCCTCAAAATTGGCCCTATGCAAGTTTCAGCGCTTCCCGCCAAACCCGCATAGAAACGATTCAAAGGTGCCCACCAGGCACTTTCGTGCGGGTGGAAAACGAAGTAATAACATTACGCAATAGTCCTCGATGGGACCCACAGAACAGATATATATACAACAGCGACTCAATGCGTCAAGAATACAGATATAAAATACAAAGATCCAAATCACCTGGAAAATGATAGAGCGTCCGACTACGGACAAGATGCAAATGGGGCTAAGAGCCTGAAGAATAACCAATGGCGTCCATAACCCTGCCCAGGCCAAGCCGGAAGGGTAACCCTGCTAACGACGTCGATCTCAAAACCTGCTTGAACAAAAGGGGTGCCGACAAAGGGCAAAGGAAAAAGAGAGAGCGGTCAGTACTGAGGCCAGTACACGGCGAGGCTAGAATTCGGCGGTCCTCGCCTACATAGGTATGGTGGACTGAAGCGGCAGCGCAGCATGCACTAAACAACCTATAGATACTCGATACAACTGTCGTCTAGCCGAGAGGGATAAGAAAGACCTATTCGGAACCAACCTGATACTACCACCAAACATACCCATCCTAGTATTTCCCCCCTCGAGACCAAACGAGGAAGTCAACCAAGGAACTCACACAGTTGGCAGTTTTATTTATTCAGTTATCGTTGCCGCAATTACTAGTCAGGTGTAGATAATTATCCTGATAAAATAAGCGGTGGGCAGTTTATTTAACCATTCCGTTGTAGTTGCGACACTTACTATTCAAATACAATTAGCATGAGGTAACCCAAAACCCAGCAGTTGTTGGTACTTTTATTTAGCCATTCCGTTATAGTTGCAATACTTACTAGTCAGATACAATGGTCGCAAGCGACAACCCCAAACAAGCAATTGTTGGCAGTTTTATTTAGCCATTCCATTATAGTGAAGCTGATTACTAGTCATTATAAAGTCAAATTTATAGCACTACTTTAGTTATAGTTGTCTATGATCGAGATACTGTGCTCCAAATCGTCCATAACCGCGGACACGGCTTTCAGAAAGTTTTACCCTGCAGGGGTGCACAAATAGCAACACACACTCGATCAACCTCGGAAAAACCAAATCAAAACCCAACGAGGCTTTCACGAGAAAGCAATCACAAGATTCAGAAATATTTCAGGGGGCCACCCCATTGAGTACACCCGCAACGAAGTTAGCCGACTCCGAGACAGACTCAAGGTTTGCGCCAGTGGCTGTAAACGACTGGGAACCCGAAAATGTGTCTGGGCTTGTCGATACCGCGAAAACACTCCGCTTACCTAAACAGTACAGGTGCTCCTCGCACAATTGTAAATAAAGCAGTAAAGCATGGCATAAGTACAAGATAGTAAATAAAACCTCAAACTAGTTTGTGGCCCCAAGAAATAAGAATGAATCAAGCTCTGGCTCAGGGGGGTCCCATAATCCTCCCGGATGTGGATAGCGCGAATATTCAAGGAACAGGTATCAAGTACTCGGTGTCCTACGGGACACAAGTGGACGGTTAACAACCAAATAACATCTATTGCCCACCTGTGCCTCTGCATTTACCTACTTCAATTTTAGTTATTAAACAGTAATTAAAGTCTTGATCATCTCCAACAATAAACACACGGCAATACTCCAACAACTGTGGTACTTGACGACACGCAACAGCACTTGAGCAAGCGACTACGACGCGCAGGTCCAACTATCTACCAAACAACAGGTAATAGGAGGTGTCCAGGGCAATATAAGGCTGCAAGGGATATCGCGGGTACAAAAACTAGAGCATCGTAACACAGATAGCAATAGATCAACAGGAGGAAATAAAGACTAAAAATGTAAAATAGGTAGAAAGGGGGAGAATGCTCGCCTGAAAACATTGCCGAAGGTTCATCCGAAGATCGGATCGACACTCGCATCATCTCAACGGCCTTATCCGCGAAGAACCAAAACACTAGAATAAACACCGGATGCAATATTTAATACTACGGCAAAAGATCGGGCATGATGCATGTATGATGTATGACATGGCAAAGATGTGATGCAATTAGGCCATATTAAGCGGAACCGGGGTCCCGACATTACTTAAATGGTTCATGTTGTTTAGCTACCCCACAATTTGAATGTTGTCTTAACAAGGCAAAATTATATCACCGGTTCGCTACACAAATTTAAATGGGACCAATATAAGACTAGATTTGCCCGCATATGGGTCCCATATTTAATTATGAGGTGAATCGGCATAATGCCCCCAAACCACACCAAATATGTATGCGACATGAATGATTTAATGCAACAAGTTTATATTTCATTTTATAAAATAGGGCTCGGGAAGGGAATCACACATCTGGGCTCGGGAGATCTTGGTTCCGGGGGTTCGGGGCCGGACTCAGGGTTCAACAGGGATCGAGGTTCAGATTCCAGATGGAGAACTTGTTGTGTCGATACGGAGAACTTGGGTCCAAGCGGTCGATCTTGCCGTCGCGAAGATCTTGTCGGGTCCGTGTGTCGGGTCGGTCTTGGCGTCCGAGATGCAGAACTTGGCATCCTCGAGGAAGTACTTGTCGTATCTGTGAAGAAGATCATGTCGGTCCACGAGATTCGGTCTTCGGGGTTCGACGGGTGTCTTGACGTCCCATGAAGGCATCCTCGGTGCTCCGTGTCGAAGGCATCGGGGTCTCCGGGTAGGAGAACATGGAGTTCCGAGGGGTTCGAGGGATCGGTCTTCGGGGTTCCGACCATCGGATCCGTGAAGAAGAGCTCAGGGCCTTCGGTCCGAGAACGAGGTCTTCGCATTCTATGATGAAGTTCTTGCGGGTTCGCGGCCTCGGACAAATGCTCCGTGTAGTAGATCTTGACGTTTCGAGGGTGTCGGGTTCAAGGGTCTTGTGCAACTTGTCGGGGTAGAACTTGGTGTCGCTCTGTCCTTGGAAGATCTTGGCGACATCACGATAGGGTTTGCCACGGAAGATGCTTCAGAGGACCAGACCCTCATACACAGGTGGTGACACATGATGTCCGTGGAAAACAAACGGCCTGCAAACTCCACTAAGCATGGTGTTCATCCGGCCCCCACGCGCGGAACACCAGGGTGTGGTTCGAGGCTTCCTTGGACGCTGGCCACGCAGCTGTGCTGCAGGGACCTCGAAAGGGCGCCGAGCGCACGTGGCCGGTGGCGGCTTGCCGATGCAAGGGGAGAGGCGGGGAGGCGACGGCGCTTGGTCGACGGGGGCCTGCCGCAAGCTGGAGGCGGGCGAGGTGCCGGACGACGGTGTCCCGCGGCGGCGGGCGCGCATGGTGGAGGGACGAGGGCGCCGGGTGGCGCCGGTTGAGGCGGCTCGGTGCAGGGGTGGCGTTGGCCGAGGCGCCAGGCGGCCAGAGGGAAGGGAGGACCGGCAGCGGCCTGGGGAAGACGGCGGGAGGCAGGCGGGGACGCTCGAGAGGCCGACACGAGCGGGCGGCGGGGCGGAGGCGCTGGAGTCCGTGGCGGGGACGCTGGCCGGCAGCGAGCTCCGCGGCAGGAGGCGGGGGCACCGGAGACGGGCGGCCGACGCGGGGTGGGGAGAGGAGCGAGCGGAGAAGAAGGGAGGGGAGAGAGACGCGGGGCAGGAGGGGGAGGACGCGGTCGGGTGGGCAGGAGGTGGGGCCAGAGGGAGCAGGCGTGCGTGTGTGGTGTGTGCGTTTGGTGGGTGTGCTGTGCGTGTGTGGGGCGGCAGGGGTGAGTGGGGAGTGGGGGTGAGAGAGGGGGTGGCCAAGTGGCGGGCTGGGATTGGATGGGGGAAGGGAGGGTTATGAGGTGGCGTGAGGTGATAGGGTGAGGTGAGGTGGAGGGGGGGCTGGGTAGATAGGATTGGGTAGAAAAAGGGTCTAGGTTTTAGGTTTATTATTTTGTAAGATACTTATTTGTTTTGTTTTGTTTTAAATCTTTTTAGCAAATAATTTTTAGTTAAATAGTTTAGCAGATAATTATTAGACTTTGTTTCGAAATAAAAGAAGGGTAATTTTAGAAAACAAAAATAGGCTTATTGAAAATAGTTTCAGACAAACAAATGCATGATGATGACGATGCTCAAATGCAATGCACAAAAACAACGCGATTTTTTAGTAGCGGTTTTGCGGGATGCCACATTACTATTGGGGATATACTTTCCGGGTATACCCCTAGGACTCGCTGACCAGGGTGTCCCACCATCGGGTTAGATCTTTGCTTCACAGGCGGCCCAGTCAGAGAAAGAGGAGGATCCAGTTCCGGCTACGACAAGGCCCAAAGGTGTTACCGACTTAGGCATGTAGTATTACTTGTAGTCCAAGTTGTATCTTGTTACCGACTCTGTAACGTTGCTGAATAGGTCTCTCCTGTAACCCTAGGTCCTAGTGACTATATAAACCGGCCCTATGGGAGCCTTTAGGGCAACACAATACCAACAACCATAATCACAACTCGCACAGGCGAACCTATCTTTTAATCCGCTGTAACATCCGGCTTACGCCGATATATTACTAGGTTGCTGGCAGGAGTAGGATCCGATCACCGCAGTCGGATTTGAACATGGGTAAACTTGTGCTCACCGCTCCTAGAACATCCGACGTCTCACACCCCATCTTTACAACGCCACTAGTACCCCCTATGGCGTACTTGTCGACAATTCGACGACATTGGATGCTAGCCAAATTAAAAATATTAGGGCCTATTTTTTTTCTAGCCATAATTTGCCAAGCCAAAGTTTGGTAGAGTATGGCAGCCAAAAATTGTGGCAAAGAATGAACCCAAACTTTGGCAAAAGTTGGCAAGAAAATTAACTCTATGACAGGTGGGACATATAATTACTGAAGTGTGGCAAACTACAAGTGTGGAAAAAAACAAACACAAGCTAAACAACTTGTGGCTGCCAAAGTTTGGCTTGGCAAACTATGGCTGGGAACCAAACGAGCCCTTTGTCTGCGCATTAATTGTGGTCATGGATGATCAGTTGATGTGACTCTAAGACTTGAATTCCTGGACAGATAGCATACAGTCTACTAGATTTTTTCTATTATTACTTGGATGCTAGCAACAAAATTCAAAATCGTAATTGAGCAGCAAATTCCCCTCGACTCAGAAGCATTTCGCGCACCTCCGTTTCAAACATTTATAGGCAAAATCCCCTACTATTGGAGTACCATTTTTCTAGTACTATTATTAGATGGACACTAGCCAGTTACAAAATCTCAATCGAGCGGCAAAACCACCCACCGACCTTCCCGCCCCTCCGTTTCAAAAAAATTGAGCCAAAATCTCCCACCGGGTAGTACAATTTTATTAGAATAGAATATGGGCGCTAGCCAAATTCAAAATCTCAATCGAGCGGCAATATCAGACATCGACCTTGAATAATTTCACGATCCTCTTTTGCTAAAAAATGGCCGTAAAATTCCCATTGTACACTTTGTTCAGTCGACAAATCGGCAGGCTATAGTCGGTATCCTGGGGGCACGATCGTAATTTGTATCATGTTCACCTCTATGGTCCCTATTCACGCAGTTTTTCCCGCCGGCCCTCCCAAAAATCCCAAGCTCCTCTATCCCCTCCACGACCATCTGCATGCACCGGCCGACGGAAATTCCATGGCGTCCTGAGCCGCTTGAGCTGCGGTCTCGTGCACCACCGCAGAGCCGCTTCACTTGCACCCACTCCCATCGGATCTAGTTCACCGGGCTTTTGTGCCACGACAGCGGAGATGCGGTCTCATTCACCATTCTGATGGCGTCATCGACCGCCCAAGCTTTGCTTCCCCACCACTGAATTCTACCCAACCGTACTGGAGCCGCCTCACCGGTGTCCACCGGATGGGATCTTGTTCAACGAGTTACATGTCCACCGGTCCAGACCAGCTACACGGGCATTACCGTTCACTGCACCGGATCTGCCTCAGCGACGCTCTCGTCCACCATGCCAGATCTGCCTTAGCGTCACTCTCATCCGCCGGGCTCAAGCCGGCATCGACCGCTCAAGATCTGCTTCCCCGATCGCCCTAGATCTACATAGCCGCAACTGCAGCACCCTCGGTGACCTGCACGTCACCCGCACGGCACCGACGATGCTTAGAAACACCTCTAACCGAGGTAACCTAATCTCCAACTCCTTTTTGTTTTCTCAGCAATATAGCAGGTTAAAGCCTGTCGTAGTGAACTTCATTTTTGTAATCATGCTAGTACATACAAGTCATTGGTCATGCATGTTCTTTGTGCTACATACAAGGTCACTGGACATGTTTGTTTGCATTCGCTGCTCTCCAAATTTCAAGTAATGCACATGTTCCTAGATACTCCCTACAACAGTAATTACCTGCTATTGTGTAGTTTTCCAAAATGTAAAGTTAGTGAAAAATATTAGTGTTCATCCCCTGCTCCACAGTTACTGAATCTATATGGTTCGTCCTGAGCTAAGTTCCTGCTATTATTTCCTCCCTGGCATCATTCTGCTATCCTGTAGTACCTGTTTAAACTCATCATACTAGTTCGATAATAAATGTGTTGTTGCTATCTGGATCTTTAAAAGATGCAACACTGACTGTTTGTTTTTCTTTGCATAGAGCTCAAAAGGGAACACAGAACATGTTGGTTTGCGCAGCCTCTTCTACAGGTTCACAAGTGCGATGTCATTGTTTCTTTATCTGGTACTGGTTCATCCTAAGCAACGACATAACTATCCTCTACTGTGTAGTTCATTCGTGGTTTGTGTTCCTACTCTACATGTTCTGGCATGATGGCATTATAATTTCTGTCTTGTTCATTCTTAGCTACTCCTACGAAAGTAAATGCATTCCCATTGTGTAGCTCACCGAAAATTCTGAGTAACCCAACCTCCCTTTCATTCCAGGATATACTACTGCTTCCATATATATTTGTTGAAATGACCTGACTAGTTTATATTTAATGAAATTGTAGGAAACACTCTGTCCGATTGCCCACTTCATCTGTAGGCACACTTGTGTAATGCTAGATTGTCCTGTTCTACAAGTTCACAAGCAATGCCATTATATTTCATGTTTAATGGTTCATCCTAAGCAGCGACCTAGCTATCCTCTACTGTATATATCGTTCATTCGTAGTTTGGATTCTTGCTCTACAAGGTATCTTATGATGCCTTTATAATTTCTATTTGGTTCCTAGCTACGACAGTAACTGCATTCCCATTGTGTAGCTCACCGCGAATTATGGGTCACCCAGCATCTCTTGCATTCCAGGATAAACGACATCTTCAATATATATTTGTTGAAATGACCTGGCCAGTTTATATTTGCTAAAATTCTAAGAAACACTTTGATTGATTTCTCATTTCATTGTATGCACATTTGTCTAATGCTTGCCTGTCCTCCTCTACAAGTTTGCAAGAGATGCCGTTTTATTTCTAATATGGTGCTGGTTCATCCCAAACAACAACATAACTATCCTCATGTGTAATTCATTCGTGGTTTGTGTTCCTGCTCTGCAAGTTCTCGCATGATGCCATTATAATTTGTGTCTCGTTCATTCTTAGCACGAAAGTAACTGCATGCTCATTGTGTAGCTCACCACAAATTCTGAGTCACCCAACGTATCTTGCATTCCGGGATATACTACTGCTTTCATATATATTTGTTGAAATGACCTGGCTAGTTTATATTTGCTGAAATTCTAGGAAACACTATGTTCGATTGCTCAATTCATTTGTACGCGCACCTGTGTAATGCTTGCTTGTCCTGTTCTACAGGTTCACAAGCAATGCCATTATATTTCATATCTAATGGTTTGTCCTAAGCAGTGACATAGCTATCCTATATATAAAATTCATTAGGGGCTTGCATTCTTGCTCTACAATTTCTCTTATGATGCCATTATTATTTCTGTTCACTTCCTAGCTACGACAGTAACTGCATGCTCATTGTGTAGCTCACCGCAAATTCTGGGTCACCTAACGTCTCTTGCATTTCAGGATAAACGACCGCTTCCATATACATTTGTTGAAATGACCTGGCTAGTTTATATTTGCTGAAATTCTAAGACACACTTTGATTGATTGCTCATTCCATTGTAGGCACACTTGTGTAACGCTTGCTTGTCCTCTTCTACAGGTTCGCCAGAGACACCACTATATTCTAATCTGGTGCTGGTTCATCCTAAAGGAACGGCATAAATATCCTCTACTGTGTAGTTGTGACACCCTCGGGATTAAGAATACTTCTTGAATACTTCTTGAATCCATGACAACATCTTTCAACCATTGCACGTGGATCAGAGAAGGTTACTTCTAGCATCTAGAACACATACTTTGAGATGACACAAAGATGATTCTCAAAAGTTTCCAACATTTATGCCAACTGTTCCACATGAATATTTTCTAGCATGGAGAATGTAAGGATGACATCGATGGGCTTGATAACAAGCTTATCTATACATTCCAAGAAAATAGACTCACATGTTGTATGAACAAGGCAAACGTATTGGTCAGACCAAAGGACATGAAGATGTACCCAAGTGAGATGTCACAAAAGAAACATCATTAAGATAATTCCTTGGAACTGAGTTTGATTTGATGATAACCCAAATCAAATCAAAGGTGGGAAAGATAACATATCCACAAAGGACTTATTTTCTTGCTTCAACACGAACAAAACTAGACATCCCTTTAAGGAGGAACAGAGTTGGATAGAACATTTGTCTTATAACTCTCCAAGTTGTTGTTTAAGCTCAACCAACTAGTTCAGGTGTTTCTAGTACAGATCCTTAGAGAAAGGAGCGGTTTGAAGAAACAGCTTACTCAAGAACCTGACAACACGGTCATGTGGCAACATGGCGATACTTCTAGAAGATATCCAGAATATGACGGAACACCGATATGTCACTTAGTTCGAGAGGAAAACTTGCTTGGTAAGGCAAGAAAACATAGTCGCAGAGTTTCAGCACAAGCCTAACTCTTGGACTGAAGAGAGTGCACTAGAATAGTGGACTTGTAGCACAATGATCCTTTGCTTAGTGATAGGGTAACCAATCACGCTAAGCATGACACAAATGTCCTTGGAGTTCAAAGTAATACGAATTTCTATGAATCTTAGATGGCCACAACATTACGCACACACAACATTCCTGAGCGCAAACAACTCAGAGGAAGGGTGGGTAAAAATCTGTAATAGCATCACTTCATTAAGAGGGTCATGAATCTCAGCATGACCTCTTAGTATAGAAAGGGTGTGATACTTTAAGATAGAACAAAACATAAGCTAATCAACGCATATTGATCTGCAGATTACAACACTTTGACCTGGTCCGAGATATGACGAGGTACTGGAGTTTGTTTCTCCTGACATCCCGAACTAGTTTGTCATGAAAAACCACAAGAGTAACTTTCATTGGAACACACAAATGCACACCTACTACTTGGCTACCAACTGGTAGACAAAAGTCAGAAAACAACAAGGAAGAAGGAACAGACTCAGGATGAATCCCGAGATGTGGATGCATAAGTCAACAATCTTCCGAAGACCGATGCAGAAAAAGGGAAGGTGTGGCAGAGTCACGAGTATAGATGTGGAACTCACGAGGAGCACTATTGTCATGATCTATTTGTTTCCATTAAAGAACATCTGCCATAGCTAGTGTTAGGGGAAATCCTTAATTGTCACAATTCAACAACGACAAATACCACAAGCTTGAAGGCTATACTAGAAGGTATTAGCCATCCCGAGGTAATGTGTGAATATTAACCAAAGGGTCAACAATGGATCTTGGGATAAAGGTCAGCTTCATGTACAAGATTCACAACACCAGAATCCAGCACAATCAGGGATCTTCGGTTCAAGTCCAACGATTAAAACCCAAATAAAGGACTAATCAAAATATTTTAAAAGGGGATAAGAGAGCGGTATCTCCAACTTTGATCATCTTTTGATATCCACCGAATCATCATCAACTGAACCTACCTAGGATCACCCCCTCGATCCCTGAGGAAGCATCCTTAAGCACACATTCTTAACTTGCCAAGTTTTACGATTAGGTTCAAGTTCTCTATGATCATCACGTTCGTTCCAAAGTCATCCATAACCGTGGACAAGGATTTTCGAAAAGATTAATAACCCTGCAGGGGTGTACAACTTTACCCACACTTACTAACCTTCTCTTAATGGCACTAGATAATCCCTCTTCCTTGGAAGGCCAGCAGAGGGGTGGTTAGACACGACCTTTACCTTGCTTTTGCTGAGACCATGAGTTACGCACTAGGTAGATGCCGCCGTAACGGGTCGAGTCCCAAAGTCGGTCCCTAATGATGTGTGCAGGGCTCAAGATTACGGATGTCGGGCATCTCTTGTTCCCTGCCACACTTACCTACCTGTATGAATGCACCTCCTTCACCTCCTTCGAGAACAACCAAGATGCATATGTCGAATGGAAATCCCGAACTATATGACTCATGGAATTTACTCGGCAAGTTAGTTTGTCGAGGGGGTTTCCAGGCCCCCGTGCGGCTGTACGCTTATCTTGGTTCAAGAGGCAAGAACTCATATCCTAGTAGTTGGAAGTATGGGACTGCAAAAACCACAACCCACCGTGGCCTCCCATACAAGCCTTATCATGTTTAAATTTCATCTTTGATCATACCACATCATCGTGTCAAACTAGGTTCATTCGTAGCTCTGATTCATCAACTGTGTGGACCAGCGATAACAACTAAGCATGGCTAAGCACAACAGATGTAACAACTCTAGCAATGCCATAAGCCAAACCCTAGTTATGGTAGGAGCACTGGATCAGGGAATATAGGCTACAAAGGAAACATGCATCAGATAGGATTACTCTATTTATCGATAAAAGACGTTAGAATCCCATGCACATGGCAAGAATGTAAATACTTTGAAAGCATAGGTTTATATCATGTGTGGGGATTCACTTGCCTTTGCCAGTTGATATCTAGAAAGTAGAGTTTTGGAAACATGGTACTTGACTTGTTTATAGTTGGACAAGTATTGATCTTCGAGCTTTGATGGTGTTGATCTTAGTCTTTGATCTCGATCTCGATTCTGATATCGTATTCTACTAGAGAAGAACCAAATACGAGAAAGGAAAGGAAACAATCAACAGATGGCATTGATGCAATGCTCAACCAAGGATGATGATATGACAAGTTAATTGTACTAAAATGTAACCCTAAGACATGCTCGACAGTTTAATCGGGTTCCGAGGGGTGCAAACCCTAACTTGGGGAAACTCCGGATTCATATGAGAGGGGTACATTTAGTTCTTCTAATTAACTTGCAACTGAAGTTGTTGAACAATGCATGATTATAATGCTATGAGATAGATCTCATTTTTCTGAACATTTTGATATATTATTTATATTTTTCTAATTTAGAATGAATTAGTTTTGAATTTCTCCGTTTTTAATTAATTTTAAATCATTATTAAAACAATTAAGCATTTTTGGGATCTATTAAATTATTTTCCATCTGGCCCCACATGTCAGACTTTTATTAATTTTAAAAATCATTTCCAAAAAGAATAAAACCATGATAGACAGGGCCCACCTGTCAGCATTTTCCAATTAAAAAATAATTACAGGAATATTAAAAGAAAAATAAAAAGGGAATATGGCCTCAGCATGACGTCATGCTGACGTTAGCATCACCATTGCTCACAGATCGAGCGGGGCGTGGCGGTAGGGGCAATGTGGGGCTATGCGGAGGGGCGCGTTCGAAGCGGGGTGATGCGCTGGACCAACTCGTGGTGGTGCCACCCAGGATTGGTCGCCGGAGGTGCTTTCCCGACAAGAAATTACGACGACCGACGGCAGAGCATGACGCCGGCTCGAAGCAAAGCGAGAGGGAGATGGAGGACTGGTCCACAAGGAGCGTGTGCTCACCAGGAGTCTAGCGAAGGGGTAGGTGGAGGCGCGCGAGGTCGGCAGCGACAACAATCTCATACAGTGAGCTTCAGAAGGTCGAGATCGTCGGCGACGGTAGGGGGTGCCCGACCCGATTCCCTTGGCGAGGTAGTCCAGCACGGTGAGGCGGTCATGGTGGCATGCTCATAGAGGTGAGGGACGATGCGGAACGACGGCAACGAGCAACACCTGCATCGGCTAGGGTTCATGCAATTTGGAGAAAACTGACAGAGAGCACGAGAGGAGGAGAAACGAGTATGGGGGGAGAGAGGGGAAAGCGGCCGTTCTTATCCTGGCGTCCAACCACGGCGGCTGGAATCACAACGCGGTGGATATCGACGGCGGGCGCGTAGACAACGAGCTACTTCCTCTGTTTGAGGAAGACGACGACGGGGTGAGGCCGAAGGGGTATTGGGCCAAGATGGGCTAAGGTGGGCCGGTTGCTGGGCTGCACACGTGGTAGAGAGAGGGGAAGGAAGGTCTGGCCAGCCTGGGTAGTTGGGTTTCTATTTTTTCTGTTTAAATCCTTTTTCTTTTCTGTTTTCAATTTCTCTTTATATTTCAAATCCAATACTGTTTTTGAATATTTCAAAATACTAGATATTTTTCTAAAATAATCTGGACATATTCTAGGGCCCATATAACCATTTGGGCTCCACTTTGTTTTGGTAGTTTTCAAATATTTTAAAACCATTTGAAGGTTTTCAAAGAGGGAGAGATTAGGGTTTAGGGTTTTTGTGATTATTTTCTTGCATGCACTTTAATATGATGATGATGCTCATGAATGCACAAACAAATCCTAATTACTAGTTCATAGAACTAGGGTTGTTACAGTAGCTCATTCGTGGTTTGTGTTTCTGCTCTGCAAGTTCTGGTATGATGTCATTATAATTTCTATCTAGTTCATTCTTAAGTGTGACAGTAATTGCATGCCATTGTGTATCTCACGTCAAATTCTAAGTAAACCAACGTCTCTTCATTTCCAGGATATACAACTGCTTTCATATATATATTTGTTGAAATAACCTGGCTAGTTTATATTTGGTGAAATTCTAAGAAACACTTTGTTTGACTGCTCATTTCATTGTAGGCACACTTGTCTAATGCTTGCCCATCCTGTTCTATAGGTTCACAAGCGACGCCATTATATTTCGTATCTGGTTCTGGTTCGTCCTAAAAAACGACCTAACTATCCTCTACTGTATAGTTTATTTGTGGTTGGCATTCCTACTCTACAAGTTCTCTCATGATGCCGTAATAATTTTGGTCTTGTTCATTCTTAGCTACGATAGTAACTGCATGCCATTGTCTGGTTTATTCTTCTATATATATTTGTTGAAATGACCTGGCTAGTTTATATTTGCTAAAATTCTAAGCCACACATATTGTTATATTTCTTGTTTCACGGTAGGCACACATGTTTAATGCTTCCTTGTTCTGTTTGTTTGACGTGATGGTCTATATATTTGAACCATTGACCAGTAGTAAACTCCAGTTCATAGCTCCTGTCGTATCAGTTAAATGATTAGTTGGCCTAGTTTGATGTATTAACTTGTTATTACTTAGTTTCATACTGCAATTATTGCAATCGCCACCAAATATGGGGCTGCAAGATCATGTCTCACGTTTTTTTCCAATGTAGATGTCACACTCAGAAGGGAGATGCAGGTGATGGAGAAAGCAAATTGAGGACCGCTATCAACTCGATTGTTAAATGAAATGCCAATTTTTATTTACCTTGAGTTGATAATATGTAATAATTTTAAGTAGTTTGCATTTGATGTAATATCTAGACTAATTGCAATAGACCATGTAGGCATTTAGTTGATTCCGTCCACACATAGCGGTAGGCGGTACCGTACCTATGTCAGCCAGGTTGATTAGGGTACAATATCGTGCTTTCTATTTGCCCATATTGTATTAGGCCGATGATGAACAGTAAAAATGGTCACACGTTGTACACCTTTTATGGTACCGAAATGGGATCCAGAAATGCAGAAACTGTAAAAGACCATAAAAGTAACTTGGGCCGACCAACATGAGAGATTAGTAAAAGTAACAGGCCAGAACGGTGGCAGACCAAAACAGTAAAAGGCCGAAATAGTAAAAGGCCGAATAGTAAAAGGCTGAAAAATAAAAGGCCAAAACCGTAGCAGGACGAAACCATAGCAGACCAAAATAGTAACAGGCCAAAACGGTAATAGGCCAAAACAGTAACATGCCAAAACAGTAACACTCGAAACAGTAGGGACCAGAAAAATAATGGTCCAGAACCTTAAATTGCCGAAATAGTAACGGGCCAGAGAAAGGCCAGGATCGCAGGAGGCCAGAATAGTAACAAGCCAAGTTTGCTCCAGGATGGAACCCAGGACGGAACAGTAACAGGCCGGGGAACTCACCAGGTTAAAACAGTAACGAGCCTGAACATAGGCCGGACATTTACGGGATTGAATGGTAGGTCCCAAACTATATGGGCCCAGTCCGAATAGTATGTGGATATACAGTAATGTGCTGGAACTGTTACGGGCCAAAGCAGGCTGGCCAAACGGGCCCATTTCGAACAGTGTAGGGATAAACACTAACGGGCCCAGATATTTATGGGTCGTGCGAACGGGCCAACCTCAAACAGTGTGTGTGGAAACATTAACGGGCCAGAAAGTTTACCGGCTGCCTATGGCTGCACAAGTGGGCCCAATTGTAATAGTGTGTGGCAAAATAGTGATGGGCTACCATCCTGTTGGGCTTCCTTAATGGGCCGGCCCACTTAATAATTATCAGGACTTGGTTGGGCCTGTCTTCTACCATGGTTTCATTGATAGTTAACGGCGTTAACTCACCGTTAATGGCGCTCGCCACGTCTCAGTTTGCATGACGTCAGCAGTCAACGGCTATCGAACACATCTACGGCGGAACGATTTTTCGTGGCTGAAGGGTGCGATCCGCCACGGTAAAAAAAACATGGTAGAATCATTTGTGATGGGTTTTCAACCACGAAGGGCATCCGTCGTAGAAGGGTTTTCAGTCACGACAAACGAACCTTCAACCACGAAAATCGTCTGTTGTGGAAATTTTTCTTGCAGTGGATGTTGGTATAGTGCCCATCCCCTTCTCCATCTCTAGGGTTTGCTCTAGATGAATTTTTGAGGGCAATGTCTTACCTAGATCCATGGGTACATCATATCTGCGTGCAATACTCGTCCTTGTAGTGGTTCTAGCAATCCTGATCTGCTCCGGTTGAACACTCACGAACTGCCCAAAAATCATCAAGTCTCTAGCCTGAATTTCTGGCGTGTACGGGTTGGACACTCCGGTCCAGCCAGAATGTCCGGCTCGTATGCACCAGAATGTCCGGGCATGGCAGATTCTCTGGGGTGGTTTTCCGGACAGTCTGGGTGTTTTCAGCTAGAACAGCTCCTGTATTACTTTGACTACTGCTATGTGTTTGTATCTCCAGGACAAATGTGCTTACCCCATATGCTATCCTTCTACTCTCATCTCACAGGTGTCTCTCTCCCTCGTCGGTCTCGGGCTACTCAGAAGCCTTGTCCTCGCAGGTTCCGTTATGATGAAGAGAGAGAAATTCATGTAGATCCTTTTATGTTCAGACAGGCTGCTCGTGACTGTGCTGCAGCAAAGCAAGAAAAGATCATACAACTGAAAAGGGATGAAGCCAAGCGCATGAAGTTTGAAGCATTGACTACTGAGGCAGATTTGGGTACCGAGGAGTTTCTAGAGATGAGAATCTAGTAGTTCTATTCTCTCCCACGCACCTCGGCTGATGATAGCTTCTAGAGAAATGAACAAGCCCTACTCTTTTCTGAGTTGTTTTGTGGGTTCAGGACTCATGTGTTCCCCATGAAGTGGTTGGATCTCGAGAAGCTCCGAGCTCACAGCTACTTTGAGTATGCTCTTTGGGTGACTGATAAAATGGGGCTGCACACCATCTTTCAAGTAAAAGAAGACTACAATGTTGAGTTGGTCAGCAGTTCTATGCCACAGTGGTCTTTGGGGACACTGTGGGATATTCCCCTTGAATGGATGTCTAGCACTATTAGGTGTCGTTCCATCATGGTTCAGTTAGCACACATTCTTGGATTACCTTTCAATCCTGATGCTCCCAGTGGTCTCAGAATGCATGTACATGGTCAGGCATATGATAAGCAGAGGTTAGACCCGATTTACTCTCAGTATGGTGTGGTTGGACAAACCACCAACATCAAGCTCATCTACAACATTCTTCTTCACACGTTCCGACACACACTCACTCCCAAGGCGGGCAACAAGGATGAGATGAGAGGTGCAGAAATCAATCTTATGTCCCATGATCACTCAGTGTATACTCATGGTCCAGACCATCCAGTTGGTGCTATAGATGTCATGGATTTCATCTACCAGGACTTATACAAGTGCATCACAGACAAGAAGTGTCCTCTGTTTTCTCCTTATGTGATGAAGCTCATTGCTGCCCACACTCCAGCAACTCCATTGCTCTACATTGCTCTTGTTCCACACCTTGCTGCCAAGCTACGAAGGAAGAGTGCCCCTACCACCAAGGCTCCTCGAGGCTACCCCTGCTCAGGACATCTTTGAGGATGATGTGATGGATGCAGATGCTTCTGATAGTGATGATGGGTCTGAGGAGTTGTAGGAGGTTGTGACCTGTGGCCCTCGCATGAAGCATGCTAGCAACACATATCGCTTCGACACCTCTAGGGAGGAATGTCATGCAGGAACTCTAGCGGATCAACCAGCCCATGGATGTTTGTCACATCCCAAAATTTTCCAAATTTTTAAATGTGAAAAATAAATAAACAAAAGAATTAATTTTTGAAATTTAGGGTGAAAAGAAACTTTTTGCTTCTAAATGGAAACATCAAAAACCCTTCTTGAACAAACTTTGAATGAAAAGGGAATCCAACAAAATTTCAATCAAGTAAAATGCATTCATCAATGAATGTATCTTGAAAATTAAACATTTGGAAAAGTTAAAAAAAACCCCAAATCTTAATGAAATAAATCACTTGCAACGATCAAATGCATTTTATGCATGGAAAGAATCTTGAATATAAATACTTGGGAAAATAAACCAAAACCCTAAAACCCTAATGGAAGAAAATCATTT
Source organism: Avena sativa (assembly GCA_916181665.1). Taxonomy (NCBI): domain Eukaryota; kingdom Viridiplantae; phylum Streptophyta; class Magnoliopsida; order Poales; family Poaceae; genus Avena; species Avena sativa. The sequence continues at coordinate 149,189,334 of OV702284.1, forward strand.
CCAAGATCTCTCTAAGACTATGGATTTGATTCATATAAAAATTCAGCAACAAACCTTTTAAATGATCAAAAATGATAAACTAAAATATTTTAAAACCATAGAAATTGGTTTCATTTTATTCGGAGCCATAGATAAAAACTTATGAATTTAATAAGGTAGAAGGGATTAATTTCCAAGGCTAATAAAGATCCTATCTAAAATCCATACCAATTTGTGAGCAAAGTAATCCTAAAAGGATTTAAAAAGATAAACAAATATTAAATAAAATTATACAAATTGGAATCACCAATTTTGGATCTATAAATAAAAAGGTATGGATTTTATAAGACAAAGAGAGAAATAAATAAATAAATAAATAAGAAATATTTAAAAACCAAATTAAATCTTGGCCAAATTCATAAACACATGGAATGAAAGTTTACTGAATAATAAAAAGGAATAAAAAGGTTATTTACATAAAATTATGTGAATTGAACCTTATTCAAATTTTATTTAAATGAAGACAAATTGCCTAAACTAGATAATAAATCCCAAGAAAATTATTTAGAAGACAATGTAAAACTTGAATTAAATCCATAAGCAAATGGAATAAAGATAATCCAAATAAAATAAGGGAATAAAGATTATTTGAAACAAAATTAATATGGACTGGGACCATATTTGATTTAAAAGAAGACAAAATACCTAATATAAATGATTAATTAAATCATGGGAAAAATAATTCAAATTGCCAAATGGATTAGAAGTTATCCAATTAACTTAAAAGGAATAAAAGAAAAATTAAATAGAATTATGTGGTTTGGAACCATATTCAAATTCATTTAATTAAAGACAAAAGCCTCATTTAAAGGAATATTAAATCATAGTAAAATGTTCGAAATAATTCAAAGTGAATTATTTAAACACAGTAATGAATAAATAAAACCTACTAAAAAGGTTTGTGAGACATTTGAATTTAAACAAATGTTTAAATCATTTGAATAAAAGGTATTGGAAACATATTTAAATAAAGACAAGTGTCTATTTTAAATAAACCATAAGAGATAATAAGAAATATTCTAAAATGGATTATTTAAATACATTATTAAATAAGATTTAACCTACTGAAAAGGTTTGATAAAAATCTAATATCAAAGTGAGTTTATGAATCATAATAAATATTATTGAATAAATATAAAAGCCCTTTTAAATAAATATTGAATCACATTAAAATATTTTGAATTATTCAAAAATGGACTCTCAAAACACATTAATAAATAAGTGCAAACCTACTGAAAGTTTGGAAAAGGTTTGGTCAAAACTTGAATTCAAATTGAGGTTTAAATCAAAGGTTTAAAATAAAATAGAAAATGGAAACAAAAAAAATAAAATAGAGAGAAAAAAACAAGAAAGAGCAGGCCAACTAACCTACCCCAGATACCAAGCCTAGCAAGCCCATTACCAGCCCACCCGACAGCCCTCTCCCCCTGCGGAACGTTTTCTTACTTGCAAACATACCCCCTCACTGACTAACCGCGTGGCCCCACCTCTGCCCAGTCATCGTCGTCTTCACCCGCTAACCTCGCCCCTCTCCCCTCGCTGCCGTTTCTGCCGTGGATTAATTCTCGTAAATTCGCATCAATGGCCGAGTAATTGTCGCCAGCGACCACGCATACTTACTCCCCTCTGCTCCCTCTCCGTTTCCCCTCAGAAACCACGCCACGAACGCCACCAGGCTGCCTCGAATCATGCTCGCACCACCGCTGTCTCCGACAACCTCCTGCACGAATTCCATCCAACCCTCACCTCCCCTTGCCCCCTGGACCAGACGAAACTGATCGCCAACACAGTGCACACCTTCCAGTAACTCTAGTTTGCACGCGTGTGCCCCATAGCGTCGGCAACGACAACGACAGAGCGCCGCCACTATCTGCATCAACTTTGGCGAGCTGCTGTCGCCTATCCCATGTGCCCCTTACTCTCTGGTAAGTTTTTCCACACTCCTCGAACCCGTGTGCACCATGCTGATGCCTTACCTTGCTCGCTTACGTTCCAGATCCTCGCCCCGTCAATGACCGAGCTCGCCCGTCACCGAGACCAACTCCGGTGAGCAATCGACGACGAACCCGCGCGCCCCTTGACCAACGAAGAGCACGTTGAGCATCAACACGTTGCTGCGAGTCTGGTAATCCCCTCCCTTCCCTCCTTTTGCTTCCTGGTTGCACCGGACCGCCGCAGCCCGAGCACGCCGCCGCTCACCATTGCCCAGCACCGCCCATCTCAGGTCGAGTCGTTGTGGGCCGTCCGATTTAAATCTAATGGATAGAATTAAATCATAGACGAAGCGGTATAGGTTGATCTGTGCTGTGCTGTAACATCCCAACTTTTCTATCCTAATTTGCTTAAGTAGGAAATCCAAAGTTTAGGGGGAAATAAAACTTTTTATGTTAACATAGCCACCATATGTTATTTCACTTGGTTGTTTGACTCTTAGTGTTGACTAGTAAATTTTGTGCTTTCCTTCCTAAAGGTGAACTAGTGGATCTTGCATTAGATTTGGCTCTGCTTAAAACCCTAGCACCACTATTAGGAGTGCCTTAGGAAACATCAGAGAGGGGTCATCTTGATGATCAAACCCCAAAACCCTTAGGCCCTAAAAACCCTATGCCTCCTTGATTTTCCATGACCCCAAACAAGCATACAAGGCACATGGATTAATTCCCCAACCTTGTCCCATTATCATGTCGATGCTATGAACACATATGGCCACTTCCTCAAATGGTCACCTTAATTCATGCCCACTTTAGATTAACCTTGCAAACTCTTGGATATTATCCAGGAGGCAACCAGGGCCTCGACTCACTCACCCCACCTCCCTCTACACCACCATGCCTCTACCACTACCATTGGTGGTTCGTGCTCGACGTGAGCATCGGCCAAACTCGACCCCAAACGTATGCCGCCCTAGATCACTCTACCCCTTCACCCACTCTCCAAACCTTGCCGTCACGCACGCCTGCCCCTGTCATGTACCCAGCATTGCCATGCACCTCTCCCCATTTCCCTGACCCCCCTTGATCACCCTAGAGAGACATAGTGTCCGGGCGGAAGATTGGCAAGATCTTGCCCTGGCACCCTCCAGCCCAACCAGCCACTGTGCCATCCTGTCCACGGGCCCACGCGGCTCGCGTCTTCCCCAGCCACCACCCACCCCTTCATTCCTCTCTCACCAGAAGCTCCCCTACCCCCAACCCTCGCTGGCCACGTCACAGTGGCCACGTCGAGCGCCCCCGTATCCCTCAGCGCTATAGTGTAGAAATGCAGCTCACGCGCGCAGAGGGCACCGCCCACTGCACCCTCCACCACCCCAGAGTCTAAACCTAGCATCCCCTAGCCCACTCATAGCCCGACCAAGACAAGACGTGGCGTCGAGCACCTGACGGGCAATGGAGCCGTTGGACCAACTCGCACCGTACCGAGGCTGTGCGCCGGTCCATGCGTCTCCATGGCCCTCTCCCTGCCCCCAGTGACACACTCTCCCCCTTTCCTAGTCCTCCCACCCTTCCCAAACTCGCCAGAGATGGCCCCTGAGCGCGGTGCACGGTGAGCCGTTCCTTTTTGGCATAAAACCCTGGCGCCACCTACCTCTCTCGCCCTTCACTTCATTTCCACCCCAAACCACTCTCACTCCACCCCTGGGAGGACCCGAGCTTGCTCATCTTCTCCCTCCCTCTCCATCCATAGCACCGCCGAGGTACTGACCGTGGGAAGAGGAAGGTTGATGAAGCCACAACCTCTCCCCTCTCTCCCATTTGTCTATGCGTGCATGCAGAGCCTAACCGCACCCTCCTACCTCATGTCCTCTCTCTCTCAGGAACCCTGGGAGCTTCGTCGGAGAAGAGCCGAGGACGCCGACGCCGCGAGCTCTTCCCTGATGTCCCCGGAGCCCAAGCTGCCGTTGTCGCCCCTCGTTAGAACCAACATCGTCGTACGCATCGAACCAATCCATCCCCGACGCTACTACGCCCCTAGGTGAGCCTCCCCGAGCATCCCCACTAGCCGCTAGGGTTCTTCGCCAGCGACGCCACCCTCGCGAGGAAGAAAGTCTCAGGGTCGTCGGATCTATTTAGATCTGATGACCCACGGTGCTGGATACCCCTTCTCGAGCCGCAGAAGCTGACGCACGGGGCCCCTGCCGGGGATTTGAATCCCCAGCTCCCGCGCATGCTGCCGTGCCAAATTGGCCGGCCTAGCTCATGCGTCGTGCCAAAAATCACTAAGACGTTGATTTGACCTGATTCTCACTATGGAGGATAGCCTCCGTAAATCCCTACCCCTCACACCAGTAGCTGGCCAAAATAATGACTGTACCTTCCCTAGTAATTTTTGACATAAGACTAGGAAGTTTTCACTGTTTTAATTTTGGTAATTGTTCTGCAGGTCAGAAAAATATGAAACCAACTCCCAGGCCTTCCTTTTTAAACAACCTATCCAGTAAAATTAGAGTCACCCCTTTTGGAGTAAATTAGCACCTGTAGTAATTTTTGCAAGTTTGGAACAGTAGCTTCTTGCAGAAATTCTAGAAGCTTTTGTGAGACTCCTTTTTGAGTAATTCCAACTCCAGGAGTTGAGCACCATCTACTTCTACCTACTCTCAGAAGGTTATATTTTTAGGGTGATTACTTCTAAGCTGAGAATTTATTGAGTGATTCTAGCCCTTGTTGCAGTATTAGAATTACTATAAATCAACCTTATAAGCTAAAATTATGAATCCAATTGGGTTAGCTTAGTTTTCCTGTTACCTACCCAGCAATACTATTTGTGATCATTGTTCCCTTGCAGAACAGTGGTGAAGCATTGTTTTGCTTATTAGGTTAGACCTCACTTTTAAACTCACTATTAGTTCTAAGAGTGTCCAAATTAGTTGATTTCAAGGATTTTGTCTTGACCATTTCAGTAGCTACAATATTGTGGTTGGGCTGTCCTAGTTGAGTACTCATTCTGTACTGAATGATTTGTTGGCTCCTTGTTTGATGTTTGGTGTATTGCTTGATTTGTTTATTTTCCTTTACGACGATAGATACGAACGAGGAAGGGTACGAGGAAGGTGATTGGGAGTATCTTGAAGAAGGAGATCAGGGACAAGTTGTCAATGAAGGCAAGCCACCTTCTTGTTCATATGCCTTGCCCTATTATTTTACTTATGCATGTTTTATCTACTCATTTATACCAATTGCATTGTTTTACTATACTATGTTTACTAGGGGGAAAGTTTGGCTTCTCCAAATGTTTATCCCTTGGTACCATTAGGTACAACCTATTTGTATACTAGCTACTTTCCCTTAGTATGGTAGATGGTGTTTAACACCGTAACCCCTTGGAGACCCCGTTTTAGCCAAATGAAAAGTGGAGGATGGGAAGACCCCGGGAAAAGACTCGCAAAGATGTTTTATGAGAAAACCTTGGTGAGGCTTGGCCTATCAAGTGGCTTTGTAAAATGAGAAAGGTTTTGGTTTTACAAAATGATCTGGCAACGGATGGAAGAAAAATGTTTACGAAAACACGCTGGGCTGTACAGTTTACTATGCGGGAACAATTAAGCCGTGCAACCACATTACTCTGGAATGGGACCGGGCTGGGCTAGAAGTTTGTCGGATCCGGTATAGGGGCCTCACCCTACTACAGGGGCAAACAATCCTCGGAGGGTGGGCCTTCTCTGTCCAACGGTCCATGCATATCATCGACCAGGAGAAGGAACGAAGGGTCTACGGGCCTCCGTGCGATACTATGAGCCCCTCATTGAAAGCGCACACCCGTGGAAGTGCAAAATGCGCTCTGGTTTGCTGGTTACTATATAGGGCGCCCCGGTATTGAGGGTTCACCTCATAGGGTAGGCACCTGTATCGGAGAGGGCATTCGGAAGGTCTTGACCGGTTATTCGACCCACGATCAGTGTAGATCAGGGACAGGTAATCGGATGGTGTGGGTACAGTGTACAACCTCTGCAGAGTGTAAATCTATTCGAATAGCCGAGTCCTCGGTCATGGACGGTTGTGCTGGCGGCTGTACAGCGGGTGATGGTTTTGTTTTCAAAAAGGACATCGGAAGAGCAATGGCTCAAAAATGTTTTGACCAGCGGATGGTCGGGAAAATGGAGGAAGGAGTTTGTTCACGAGGTGACCGGATGGAGAAACAAATGGGTGACCCAATCCTAGCGCTTTATTAAAACTTTTCAAAAAGGTTTCCAAAATGTTTTACAAAAGCTTTTCAACCAAGATATAGATACATGTTGTATCTACAAGAGAAATTAGTTTATAAAAGAACCTCTCTTGGAGCCATCCTACCCCAATAAAATTGCATATTCGTTATTACTATTTTAAGGTGGTTTGCGAGTAAATTCAACGTACTCACCGGCATTTGTCCCTGGTTATTTACTTGGCCAGATTATGAGCAGGAAGATGGGAATAACGAAGGTTACGACGGAAACTTCGCGAACTAGGGCGTTATTCCGAGTCAGGCACCCTATGGGCTATGGCATGACTCGGGCCTACTACGTTTAGTGTTTCCGCTGCTACTATCTATTTGTGCCCCACTAGCCCCTTTGTAAGACTATCTATGTAAGACTTATTGTTTTGGTAGTGTAATGGATGTATACTTTGCTACTATGTCGATTATGCTCCACGAGTCACTGATCATGGAATCGTGGTGGTTTGCATAATGGGTTATCCCGGACCGTAAATCTGGGGTGCCACACGTGCGTTGTTAGTTAGATCTAACGGCCAGCATTGCTCGATCCGAACGAAGCGGTACGTACCAGTAGAATCATGCCACGTGTCTAGGCCACGTAAAAAACAGAAATGATCTATTAGATATTGGACTTTCTAAAATTCATAACTTTTATTCTGCTTGGCCAAATTTTACAAATTTTATATCAATGGATTCACAAAAATGTGAACTTTTCAAGAGTGCCCTTAGTTTAGTATTTTGCTTATGTAAATTAGGTGTTTTTGCAGAAACATTATTAGGTCTATTTTGAGTATAAAATTTATTCTAAAAATGATTTTTGAGTAAAATATTTTGCAAATGGTTTGTTTTGAACTCTTTGACCATAAAAACTACTTTTGGATTTAAAAGTATATTTTGTGACACTAAGGAATTATTCCTTTGAATAAAAAGCATTTCTAGTAAAACAAAATGTTGCTATGATTTAAAAATGATTTTTGAGTGAAACCTTTACCAAATGGATTAGTTTTAAACATTTTGACCATAAAAACTAACATTTGTTTTCAAATGGTTTTGCCACTTTTATAAATGAACAATAGGTGTTTTAAAATGATTATATCCTTATTAGAAACCACTTTTCAATAAAACAATCTTTTGCATGCTTGCATGCATTGCTTTGTTTTTATTATTTTATGTGGTGAATTGTTTGAATGCTGGTTTGAATTCGTGCCTTGATTGAATTGTAGTGATCCTTGAAGAGTGTGAGAATTGCAAGGTCAAGGAGTGAACATAGTTTCTCTACTAAAAAGGCAAGTGGTGCTTCATAAATTTTGTCCTATTATTTTCACTATGCATTAGTGATATTATGAGTAGGACTTGCATGGAATTTTTACTAAGTATGCTATGCTATGGGAAATCCTAGTAGATGATGCCTTAATAGAATTTTCCCTAAGTTGAGATTCTTTCTTCTAGTATACTTAGCCTAGCTAATAGAAAACAAGGGTGGATTATATTCATGCTATGAAATATTTCTAAGTCTATGACTTGTGTTTTGTTTAATAAAACAACTATGTGAATGAATCACCTGGGTGGAATGGTGTGAATGGTTTGTGTTGAGTTGTTACCCAGGGGAAGTACCTGGTGTATCTCACTTGTGGAGAGCCACCCAGGAACAAAGAGATTTGAGATGTCAAGTGTTGAGAAGCTTCTAGTGCAACCACATGGTATATGGGCTCTGCCTAGATCATATAGGTTGCAATAACTTAGCCAGATGGACAGAAGGTGGTAGGGGGTGATAGGTTTGGAACTCATCCATTTGCTCTAAGGGAAGGCTTCTGAAAGATCTTGTCTCGATGCATGTCGAGTCTTGTGGGAAAAGTGCACCCCCTCTCGAGAGAACAAAATCTATGTACTTAGCCGTGTCCCGGCAATGGAAAATTTGAGCATCAAGACATGGAAGCTATCAAGGATCTCCTCATCCCAATTTCTAAGTTAAAAGTTTGTGGTTGAACAAGGGTTAAAGGTTAACCAATTTTATTGGTTGTTCCTTGGGTGATTTGACAAACAAAAACTTAGTGTTTTCAACTAATAAGGAAAAATTATTTTGAGCAAAGCAATCCTAAGATCCACTTAGCCAAATGCATATAGATGATAGATACCACTATTCTACCATAGTATCACTTGCCAATACAATTCAAATGTATTGAACCTTGTGGCTGTAACTTATTATGTTGCGGGTTTGTTTGATGTTAGTGACGTGTGTTGAATAGGATTACAAGTCTACAACCAACATGATTTCCTGTGGCACTTTGAAGATGAAGGACTCCATGCTATATAGTTATTTCTACTGCATTGTAATGAGATAGCCAAATGAGCTATGTAAGATGTAATGAATTATTTTATTCCTGGTTATAAAGTTGTAATATGACCTTTGTTTCTTGATATTACATCTTAAACTACGGATTCTAGCTATTGATCCAGGGACTAGCATTGTAAAACAGGGATCTCTACCTTATCAGGTTGGGACCTCTACAATGTTGATCCTTCTCAGCAGTAGGCATTAGATGGCACTCTTTCCTATGGTCACTGGAGTTAGGGACGTGTGTACTAGTCCATGTTTGAGGACATGACTTCTTCTTCTCGCCGTCACGGACAGAGTTCAGGATGATTATGAGGATGAGGATGGCGATGAGGATGGGTATGCCGACGACGATGACTTCCATGGCTAGAGTTGGCTTGGGGACGCTTTCGTAGTGCTCTTTTCCCTTTTTGGCGTCTCGATTCCAAAGGGGGAGAAGTAAACTTTTTTAGTAGGTTGCTAATGGGGATTTGCATGGGTACACGAGCTTCACGTTATTTCAATTTGCCTCTTTGAAGATTCATGTCTTTATGTTATTTGTTTGAGTACTATGTTGTGCTATGTTGTGTGGAACTCTGTTATGTGTGTTACGACATGCTTACCCGGTTACGTTAAAGACTATGTTATGCCTAGCTTATTTATCTAGTCTTTATTATATCATGTGATAACCTATTACCTACAAAATCTAGTGAGGATGTGATCCAAGGGTGTGTGGTCTTGTCACACATCTTGGGGGAGCCTTACTATATTTTGTAAATCTCCTATTGTGACAAGTATTACCTATCCTAAATGCAAATCCTTGGGTTGTCATCAAACACCAAAAGGGGGAGATTGAAAGGGAATTTAGGCCCTTCATATTCTTTTGATGTTTTTTGACAACACTTGGATAGGTTTAATCATTTGTTAAATGTTTCAGGAGATATCATATATATTATTGCAAATTGTACCTAAGGAAAAAAGGGCTCCCCAGGAACAAATAAGTGCATAGACAAAGTCATGCCGGACTGTCCGGCAGATGTGCGCCTGAGTATCCGGCCACACCGGACTATCCGTCCGGTTTCTGCTGGACTGTCCGGCCCTGGGGATTCTCAACATTTTCTTCGCCCGATGTGGATAGTTTGTATGCCACATTGGACACCACCCGGACACCGGCTGGACTCTGGCTGGAAACTCTGCCAGACCGAACTGTCTGGGTAAGTGGCTCCCAACAAATATAATCCTATAGTAATTCTGTTTTTCATAAAGAAACTATCATCAGAGTGCATCAATAGTATTTGAACAGGAAGCCAACTACAATGTTTTAGTACTGAAACAAATCAATCATCATCAATAACTAGATATCAATCTAGATCAGAGCCACAACATCATCAATCTTACAAATGACAGCAATCCAAGCATACAAGCTATATAACTTAATTTCCATACTCAATCATTTCCCTGGGATAAATAATCAGGAATCCTTTTATCATCTGTGCATTTTATCATCTAAAAATTATTAGATAACCATTGGAGTATATTATGAACTCCAATCTGAACATATCAATACATGCCAGTGCATAAAGATTAAGTTAACAACTACTGACAGAGCCGCTATTAGTAATAAGAAAACTGAACAGTAGTAAAATCCACACTACTAGGATTAGTAGGTAATCACCTCAACACAACCTATTATCAAGGGATGAACCCTAAAATAGAGGGATGAACCCTAGAACATTGGACAATCATAATTAGGGTTCATATGTTGCAAGAAAACTAGAGCCAGCACGGTAGGAAAGAGAAGAAGAGGGGGAGAAAAGGGGAAACTCACCAGAAGTCCTCGCTGTAGTTAGAAGAGGAACCAGAGTGAAGAGCGTGCACACGGTGGCACGGGGAGCACTCGAGGGCGCTGCCAACCGCGCCAACCCATAAGCATGACGGACAAGGCAGAACGAGCAACGCTGGCGACACCACAGGGCCAGCAGAACCGCGGTACAACACCATAGGGACGAGGGAGCACCACATCACCGGCAACCACAAAATCCTAGGGTTCAGGGTGGAGACGGCCTGGCCAGGAGAGGGGCTTAACGACGAATCGAGCAGCACCAGTAGATGGAGCGGCATCGACTACCTCGTCTCTCACCATCGCGGCGGACGGAGTGGCCTGAGGAGGCCCGAATCGCACGGCGACGGCGGCGGCAGCACTGCGCCACGGCAGGGCGAGAGAGAGAAGAGAGAACGCGAGTGAGCGAGAGAGAGGAGGTGTGTAATGGGTCGGCATGGTCCAATATCACTCGAGCTGAGAGGGTTGACCAGCCCAGGTGGGTCGGGTTAGGGATGGGCCAGTCCAATGGGCAAGGTCCAGATTTTAAATAAAAGATATAAATAATTGTGTAAATACCAAAATAACCCTAAAACTAAATAATTCCTAAGAAAGAAAATAAAAATCCTAAAAATACAAATAATATGTCCATGAGTTCATAAAAATATAAGCTACCCAATAAAATTAAGAATTCTATTTTTAATAGAATAAATTTAGGTTAATTATTTTTATAATTTATATTCCTTAAGGAATTTTATAAAAAAATACCTAAAAATAAATAAAATTTACTTTTATCTTTCTAAATTAGTATAGTATTTTATATAAAATACTAAGTTGCTATTTATATTAGTAAAAATAAAATCTTATAAATTAAAATAATTATTCTTAAAAAGAATGTTAAAAAAATAAGAGTTAAAATTAATTAAAAATAAGTTTTAAGCTCTTATATTATTATATTATACCACAAAAATACTAAATATAATATTTATAAAATTTTAGGGGTTATCCACAACAATTTCCTTTGTTTAAATAAAGGAATATTAGAATTTAATAAGATGGGTAAAACACACAAAGAAGAAAACTAGTAAATGATGTATTGCATTACTATGCATAATCATTATTGCTTCATTAAATATTGTCCTTACCAGGAAATAATGGTGTTTTGTAGAAATATAAGCTCAAGGTCGAGTGCAAGAATCCGACTTCACTACCTTGTAGTCACAAGGCAAGTTCATCACTTGCTCATGTCCTTTGATGAGTCTTTATCAAAATATTGCAAATTGTGTGTTATCATTTATGTTCTGAAGAAAAGAAAGAAAATACTATTTTCCCAAATAAATGAAATGCTATTATCATCCTAAGTGATGGTAAATATAAGATTGGTAATGGAACTTAGGTTTCCAATTGCATAAGATTCACCATAGGAATTAACAACCCATGACATCAGTGATTCTAGCGTCGTATATTACGTGTTAACCATGAGATTTGGAATGGGACAGAGAAATCAACTGTATCTTCTTCCTCTCGCATGTATCCGGATGCACGGGTCGTGGCTGTTATCCTTGTAGTGTGCAACAATTGGTAATTTGTAGAGGATATGCAGCATATGGGTGGGAACCCTCAACGTCCCACGATAGTTCTGGCATCTGAACGGTCTGTACTAACCATTGCCATAATTCGATATGTGGGCATGGCGTATACCAAGGAGACATGCGGGATTGTGAAGGGGGCAGTGATTGGCTTGGATCATCTACTAGGCCCCACATAACGGAATTGTGGACGGGAAAGTACGCCTAGTTGTGCAATAAGGATTTGATCTCTCATGGGTAAAGCAACGCACCTTTGCAGAGTGTAAGAACTGTAATTTGTTACTCCCTGTTTCGGGAAGGAACTGCGAATGCGGCAGGAAAGGAACTCCATGAAGTTCTGGTCAACCTGTGAAGGCTGATGGGCATACTTTTTATATTAAAATCAATATTTGAAGAAATGTTTATGAAAACTTCCCACCTTGCATATAATGAACTTGTTGGGTGACGCTGTTACTCACTCTTTCCTTTGATCCTCTTCTTAGACTCTGAGGAGACAGAAGACACTCCGATGTACGATGCTGAAGGACAAGAGGATGTCTACTATGAGGAACCAGACTTGTCCGAAGGATGGGAATGGGTGTATTATGAAATACGCTATAGAGTGGAGGGAAATGAGTCTGAGTAGTTTCCTTAGTTAGTAGTAAACCAATTGGGTCGAGCAACATAAACTTTATATAATAAGTTGTTGAGCTCAATTCGGAGTATGAGTTTGAAACTTTAATCTTTCGCTGAAACTAATTAAGTTTGGTTTGTAACTTTGAATCACTTGAAGTACTAAATTTCTGGTATTGTAATAATAATAAAGTGTGTATGTTTGTAATATGGACCCACAATGTTTCTTATGTACCACTCTAACGGATGTGATATTTACGGAACAGTGTTTTGTGGATGTTATGTCAACGACTATAGTGTACTACACATGCAGTGGTATGCTGGGTCACTGTAATTATTAAGCGTTGGTTCATCTAGACACTTAACAGGCATAATTATGTGTCAGTGCTCCGTCATCCACGACATATACATGTCTGCCATGAAAAAATGGTGTCATGGTTGCTCATCTGCTGGGAAACCAACGTTTCCAGGTGCTTTCGCTTCTGTCGCCGCAAAAAAATGTCGCGCACGGAGGGTATGTTTTAGTGAGTTCTGACGCCGCTTCCTGGATGGCTCCCGCCACCACTATGCTAGCACCAACCATGAGAGAACCACCACTGCCACCACCACCTATTGATGCTTCACTGCTCCACGGGCCTACCCAAGCCCATCGGTATTCATGCGAATCTAGAGCGAGAAATTGCAGCAACCATGGGACCCCATATGATCAAACGCTATATTCCCTTCCTTGCCATTGCCATCAAGACCAACATTGTCGTTCGTCGAGGAGCCACTAGTGAAGGAGATATCCATTGCCACTATGAAGGGGGATATCCTCGTCTTCTCCATGGATGGAATCCTTGCTGTCCACGTGCTAGCTTTGCCTCAGAGCAGTTGCTAGTGGAGACGAGGAGCGAGGGGATGGGGAGGTTGGAGGAGGAGGTGGGTGGAAGGGGAGTTGGTCGCCTCCCATGTCACCTGGAAGAGGCGACACGAGGGACTAAAAAAGTAGTTATGAGAAAAGTTTGTGGCTTCAACCCACATATATCTAGAAATGTTTTATGACTAGATACATATATATCTAAATAAAGTGAAATCACTTATTTTGAAACAGAGGGATTAGTAGATACTCGATAAACTAAAAGTAGAAAACTTAGGTTGGGGGAGATAGATATTTGTATCTGATAAATAAATATTTCTATCACAATAGATACTTCAAAGAAGGAACTGCATATTTAGGAAAAAATATTGGCGCCAGGAAATTTCTTAAAATCTAGTTCATTGCTTAAGGTAGTTCATGCATACATACATTGGAGATACAAGCCTAGAAAGAACTAGATACTTGGCTATTTCTTGGATATCCTAACCCTATAGCTACTTTCAGGGAGGCGTCAGTGACAAAGCTTGTGAGCTCCGTGGAGCGTTTGACTCGCTGGACTACCTCCACGTCGTGTTAAACGTATTGTTGCAATTTAAGTTAAGATTGCACCTAAACATCTCTAATTGTCTATTAGAACGTGATTTAGTGCATCCTTCTGCTAGTTGATCTCCTAATGGTATAAATCGTATGTCCAAAAGTTTCTGAGCCACCCTCTCACGTACAAAGTGATAATCAACTTTAATATGCTTCGTCCTCGCATGAAGCACCAAATTCACTGAGATACATATAGCTCCAATATTGTCACACCAAAAACACATGGCTCTTGGATGTGGTACACCCAAATATTTTAACAAAGTCTACACTCAAATAACTCCCGCAGTTGCATTTGCCAATACTTTATATTCTTCTTCTGTACTAGAGCGAGAAACTGTGGCTCGCTCTTTAACACACCAGGAGATCTAATTTGATCCCAAAAATATAGCAAATCCACCAGTATATCGTCTGTCATCTAGACATCCTGCCCAGTCATCATCGAAGAATGCACTCATAAGAATAGAGTCAGTTTTACTTAACCGTAAGCTAATATAGATATATCCTCTTAGATACCTCAAGGTTGTTTTAACCATTGTCCAATGAAGCATAGTAGGTTCATGCAAAAACTGACAAACCTTATTAACTGAAAAAGGTATGTCAGGCTTTGTAAGAGTAAGATACTATAATGTGCCAACAATGCTCTTGTACTGAGTAGAATCATTACTACTCAAAGCATCTCCATCAGCTATATATAATTTTTCCAATACTAACAAAGGAGTATCAATGACCTTGCATGACTGCATGTTGACTCGAGAGAGTAAATCATGTGCATATTTCTGCTGGGAGAGAATTATTCCACTTGAAACCTTCTATAGTTATATTCCCGGAAAAGAGTGCAATTCTCCTAGATCCTTAAGAGAAAAGGACATACCAAGATCATGAAGAAAGGCATCCACATCTTGACCAGAGGAACTGACAATATAAATAAACATATAGATAGACACTCCCCTTTTTGTAGAAAAAGACCGAGGTGTCAGCTTTATAAGCCAAAAAAAACAAGATCATGTAACTTAGAACTCAACCGTGCATACCAAGCACGAGGAGCCTATTTCAAACCATAGAGGGCCTTTGTAAGCTTGCAAACATGTCCCGTACAACTTTGATCCTCATAACCAGGAGGTTTCCACATATAGATATCTTCTTCTAGAACACCATGTAAGAACACGTTCTTCACATCGAGTTGTCACAGCTGCTAACTGCGAGAGACAACTAAAGAGAGAACCATGCAAATAGTATCCTCCTTGACCACATGACTGAGCATGTCCTCATAATAAATACCATAGCGTTGCTTAAAACCATCAGCAACAAGACGAGCCTTATACTGATCAATAGTACCATCAGCCTTCTTCTTAACTGTGTATACCTTACAATTGATAATATTGCGTCCAAGAGTCGGAGGAACGAGACGCCGAGTCTCATTGCGCATAAGAGTAGACAATTCTTCATCATATCCTGTTTCCAGTTAGGTACACTCAAAGCTTCCTATAGATTAGTTGGTTCGCCAATAGCAGAAAAATTTTCACACTGAACATTGTCATACCTAACGGTGCCATAAGTATTAACTCGTGGTTTGAAAACTCCACACTGGGTGCAACTAACAAGACCATCAACAATAGGAGGAACAACCGGTGGAGAAGCCACAAAAGATCCTGGACTAGAAGCACCCCGATCCAACACCGGCAGATGAATTTGAAATAGCTCCCGCATAAGATCCCTTCGCAGAACCTGGCGAAGAGGAAGCCAAAGAAGATCCACAACATGGAGAAGAAAACACGTCACTTGCCCTAGCGCGTGCCGGTCCAGTCCCCATCATGGGACCCACCGAATCAGGTGTTAAAGCATTGGATGAGCCAAAAGGCTGCACGTGGCTGGTAGGAGTGGGATTTGCACCGGGTGCCGCATCTACATGTGGTTCTCAATCCGAGAAGGATCCTATCGCTGCGGCGGAAACATCACCAAAACTCGTCAGCACTAGGATTAGACAAAAAACAGCTGATTCGTGTACAACAGACTCAATAGGAAAATAATTAGCAAGATTATCATCAACATTAGCTCCTAAATCATGACCTCCAATAATATTTAAATGAACATATGGTGAGAGGAGCGAGATCTCAACATGTAATTATGCGCCAACATTAGGATGAATATTTCCAAAAGGAAACATGACTCATTCGACACAACATCACGGGAAATATATACGCGACCAGTGGATATATCAAGACATTTATAGCCTTTATGAAGACTACTATAACCAAAAAGGACACACTGCTTAGAGCGAAAGTCGAGCTTACTAGTATTATAGGTATGAAGGTTGGGCCAAAATGCACACCCAAATATACGTAAAAATGAGTAGTCAGGTTTGGATTTAAACAAGCGCTCAAGCAGAGATTAGGAAGCAATAACTTTGCTACGAAGATGATTAACCAATTAAACCGTCATAGAGAAAGCCTCATCCCAAAACTTAAGAGGCATGGATGCATGAGCAAGAAGGGATTATTCAACCTCGACAATGTGCCTATGTTTGCGTTCAGCAAAGCCATTCTGCTGATGAGCATGGAGAAATGAAACATAATGAGAATCCTAACCTTTTAAAAAGGAGAATTGAGTTTTTCATACTCACCACCCAATTAGTTTGAAGAGCAAGAATTTTCTTATCGAAGAGTCTCTATACATGATGCTGGAAGTCATGATGTCTTTGAAAAACATCAGATTTATTCTTCAACAGATATATCCAAGTATACTTGATATAATCATCAATAAAAATAATATAGTATTTATTTCGACCAACTGAAGATGGATCAGGGCCCCATACATCAGAAAACACAAGTTCTAAAGGAACAGAAGATACACTCGAGGACTTAGGATAAGGTAACTGATGACTCTTAGCCTTTTATAGGCATAACAACTGACTCTTTACTTGACTCACTAAACTAAATATTATTTTCTCTAAGAATTTGTTGAACCACCACCGACGAATGATTCCCTGAGCGTCTATGCTAATGAGAGGAAGACTGAATGCCAAGATCTTGTTTCTCGGATGGCCAAGATGAAGGAGGTAGTGGATAGAGGCCATTTATGCATCTACCTTCCAAAAGATTTTTCCTCGTGCCTTGATCCTTAATAAAGAATTGTTCAGGCCAATATTCAAAAGCATTATTATCTTTTGTAAGTTGATGTATAGAAAGATTACTTTTGGTGGCTTGAGGCACATGAAGAATATTATTAAGACGAAGATCATGATTGGGGGTATGATGTAAAGAGTGACCAATGTGATGTATATCCATATCTGAACCATTGGTATTATGTACTTGATCTTGACCATGATAGCGTTCACTACTAGGAAAAAGCTAATTCGTGGCGCACCTATTTGGCCATCTGTGGCGTACTAGGGGTGCACCACAAGGTGCGCGCTACGGCTAACTTTTAGCTGTGGCGCACTAGGTGGTGCGCCACGCGTATGAAAAGATAACCATGGCGCATTAGGTGTTGTGCACCACGCGTATGAAAAGCTAGCCGTGGCGAACTGGGTGTTGTGAGCCACGGATACAAATTTCAAAATTCAAAAAAAGCGGGAGATTTGGATCTCGCCGCCCCCGCTTTCGTCGCTCGTCGGTGCGGGCCGTCGCTCGTCGGTGCGGTCGTCGCTCGTCGGTGTGGGTCGTCGTCGTTGCCTCGTCGGATAGCTCGTCGTCATCGTCACTGCAAGTAGGAGGAGGAGGAGAAGAAGGAACCCATTGTCGCTTTCATCACTACAAGAGGAGGAGAAGAAGAAGGAGCTCGTCATCACCATCGTCACTACAAGGAGGAGGAGGAGGAGAAGAAGAAGGATCCCGTCGTCGCCATCGCCAATGCAAGGAGGAGGAGTTAGCCGCCGTCACCATCTTCACTACAAGGAGGAGGAGAAGGAGAAGGAGAATCTCAACACCCGGATTTTTAATCCCAGATGCCTGTTATGCCATACATCGCATTCCCAGGATTACCATTTTTGCGAGACATAACAGAATTGGATACCACAGTACATCATCCATTACAAACCATACATAAGGTCTTACACAAATAGGGATCTCATGATCCAGTTCTTAATACAACTTCAAGCAGCGGAATACGTAATAATAACGGTAGCGTAGGCGAAGCTCCATCTTCGGGGTCACAGGCAATGCTGACGATGGGAGATGATCCTAGTTGTCGTAACCTTCCTGGGGTCCATCCTCCAGGTACTCCTCTTCATAGTCTGGCCACGGGAATAGCCAGGGACAAAGCCATGAGTACTCTTTAAGTACTCGCAAACTAATACTAACAAGTGAAAGGGGTTTTTGATAATAGGACACTAGGCTCTAGGGTTGTTTTGCAAAAGACATATTTATCTCTACTAAGTTCAGAAGCCACGAATGCTAAATGAAGTTTTATAACACCTAAGTGGGAACTTGTATCTCATGTCATAACTCTGTTGTGGTCAAGTCAAAGTCTCACTTCCTTTCACAAATCATTTTGAAAAGTCTGACGGGGGAAACAGTATGGCCACTCCAACTGTCCATAACCGTGGACGCGGCTATTCGAATAGTTTGACACTCTGCAGAGATTGTACACTTTCACCACAACATTCGATACATCAGTCAGGAACAAATCCTGAATTCACCATACTCAGTATGCAGATAATCAATCCTAACCTTTCAATTACACGCCCTAGTATAAGCACCTCTCCTGTGAGTTTGGCCTCCCAACCATGACCAACTGTCATCTTGGGTACTGCACGGGTGGACAATCTTCACAAGGTAGCCTCAGCTCAGACCTTGGCCGTGAGGGAACTAATACTAAGGTATATAAGTTTCCAGTCAAGCCCTACCCAATTCTCGGGTATTGTGGTTGTACGGTAAAATTGGAATGGTATCGCATCCAGACAACCATCAGTTTTATAAAGGTCTAAGGCTCATGCCTCAACATTTTCATCACCAAAATCATCTGGTGTTCGGAAACATATGTCAAAACATCTCAGTAGAATGATCCATCATTCTAAGGTTTTCATAACCATTTTCACCAAGTATTCCCATCTAATGTTGATCAAGTTTTATGCTTAGCACTAGCATCTACAAGTGGGGGTAGGTACTAATGAGGGGTGGTAAACTAGTGGAGTTCAACTAAGTTCAATCTCATGCCTTAGGATGACATCAAGATTATCTAGCTTAGGCCAAGTTTTATGCTCTTTATGCAACCTTCCATTATCTTTCTAGTATCTACAATTCACTTAAGTAAGCTCTAAGTACTAGCTTTGATAAAGAAATAAAGTATAAAACTTGTAAGTAAAACTAGGATTGGTTTATCAAGTGGGTATGATCATATATGCTTTAAGGCATATAGGGGGCATGGCAGCAAGCAAGTATTGGCTTGCATCAATATCAGTATAAGCTTGCTAAATTGCAAGTGTTAGCTTGCCTTGTGTAGAGCAGTGGTTGAAGTTCTCCTCGGCTTCTTCTTCGTAGTATCCTCCTTCCTCCTCGTATCCTTGGTCGGTACTAGCGTCTATAAATAAATACGATGTACACAATCACCAAACAATACTTAACTACTTGCAATCATCACACCAAAGGATCATATAGATGATCTAGCATCATCACTAACATTACAAGATTAAAGCTTGGTTTAATTCCTTTTATTTTTAGAAAAGTAATTTCTACTCATTGAAAACTACCTCAGATTTAATATTCTCCAAACCAAACATGGGATCATGTTGACACATGTCATCACCACATATTTTAGTCCATGGGAATGTGATTTAAAGTGGTGTCACAATTTAATAAGGTTTTACCCTTTTATTTTAATTAAATAAAATGACTAGAAATGCCTATGTAGCATTCTTTTATTACTTGAACATTATTTCTGTAAGTAAACCTATATATTTTTATATATCCTGAAAGGTATGGTTAAATGTGATTTTTGAGAGTTGTAATCAACTCAAAAGCTATTATGGTTTTAATTTGAAAAATGTTTGAATGCAGAAAAGCTTCTGCCTTGTTATTTTTACCATGGATGATCTATAGATCCAAATGATTTAAATCCAACGGGCTTGGATTCAGCATTCCCAAACCTTTCTAACAAAATTGGTTTCATTCAATTTGGTCCATTGAATCGACCTGGGTTGATTTTTGAAACTGGGTACAGAAGTGTGTTTGAAATAAAATGAAAAAGGTTAAATTCAAATAACTGGGTTGCGCGGGAAGTGATACTGGGCCGGCCTGCTAAGCACAGCGCTTACGCGGGCTGGTTAAGTTGCTGTCCCCACGCGTCAGTGAGACGAGGGGGTGCGAAGCGGTATGGGGCGATGTGGTGCATTCGATCTAATTCTAATCTAACGGCTAAGGGTCATCGTCGATGTTGGGCAACGCCGGCGAGACAGAAACCTAGAGCGACCAGTGGGGGTCGTTGGGGGCTCACCGGGGTTCAGGCGAGGGTCGGAGAGGCGGGCGAACGACGAAGTCGACGACGGCGAACCTCCTGGTACCGGCAGCTTCTCCTGGGGCGGCTCCAATCGCTGGCCCCCTTCTTTTCTAGCAGCGGCAGACTCCGGTGAAATTCCAGCAAAGTGCTACTCGCCTTGCTCCGGGAACGGGGTGGCACGATCAGTGAGGAGAGGGGAGTGAGATGGTGTGCTCAATTCGGCTGGGGGTGGCCTCTATTTATAGTGGCGAGAGAGGACCGATGGGGCGCAAGGTGAGCTCGTCGTGGTCGGCGGTACAGACGGCTCTCGGCGTGGGCGACGGTAGGGGGCGGTGCGGTGCTCCCTGGCGATGCTCAACGACACGGTGGCGAGACGTGGGGCGGTGCGGTTTGGTCGGAACGCGACGGTGCTCTGCACATGCCCGACGGAGGATTTAATGGCACACAGCGCGCGTGGTCCGCGCGGCGGCGAACGAGCGTGTCTACGGGGTTACTGGGACGGTAGTGATCACGTATGCACGCGGCAAGGGCGGCGCGCGGTCTGTGGGCATCGGTCGAGTGTGGCGCTCTGGGCGTGCTCTCGGCATGGTTGCTGGCGAGCTTCGCATGGTTCGTGCGTGTGGTCCAGTGGCTGGCAGGGTTCGAGCGTTGGACAGGGAGTGGCGGTGGGGTGTTGGCTGCCTCCTAGACATGTTGTTTAGGCTTGGTGCTTGCTCTGGCTAGCTAGCCATTGTCGGCTGGCAAGGTGATGCTCGGGTTGGCATGGCATGGGGCAAAGGGTAGGGGCTAGGGTTTGTCCAAGCACTGGTTGGCACTGGGGGAGACAAGGGTGATCAATGGTGAACATTGCTTAGCCAAATTACTGCTCCAAACAGTGAAGTTAGGCCAGTTTGATTTGTTTCTGCCAAGTGTTTGATGAAATGGCCGCAAGAATTCAAGTTTTGAATTTTGAAAAGATTTTTGGTGGGTGTACTAGGTTGGTGCTGGTGAGTCTGCAGATGCTTGGGTTTTGAAAGTTGAGCTTGTTTGAGTGGTTTTTGAAATAGTGGGATCTTCTCATATGATAAAGATTCGATTTTGAACTGTCCTTTAAACTATGCATTTGAATGTTTCTGGATGATCACAAAGTGGGCCTTGATACCTTGTTATGAGTACAATCAAGGGGTGCAAAGATCCAGAAAAGTTTCTGTTAAGTTCTGAAAGTTTGAGACAGCCAAAGTAGGCATGGGAGTTAAATTGGTCAAAATGACCATTCACTCATTTATCTTTGTTTTGATTTATTTAACTTTGAGAAAAGTTTGGGAATTGTTTAGATGATTTTTATTTCACCTAAGCATCCATTTACAAGCAAAGGAGCAAACAAACAAGTTGGTTCAAAAGGATTCAAAATGAAATGCATACTCACATGCATGCTTTCATATTTTTACTTAGCAAAGTTTTTGTTAACCCTAATTTTGATGATTAGATTTTGATGATCCAAGTTTAGTATTTTTGGGATGTTACAAACCTTCCCCCCTTAAACAAAATCACGTCCCGAGATTTGAAAAAGGACGAAAAATATTACCTAGGATTTGAAGAGATCGGGAAACTCTGTCCTGATGTGATCTTCGCGCTCCCAGGTAGCTTCCTCTTCTGTGTGGTTGCTCCACTGAATTTTGAGAAACTTGATGCTTCGGGTTCGGGTAGTTCTGAAAGCTTCTTCCAAAATATGGATGGGTACTTTGGGATAGGTCAGGTCATCGTTGATCTCTATGGTCCGGTGGTCGATATTCTTGAACACTTCGGTCTTCTCTGAGACTTTGAGACACTTGCGAAGTAACAAGATATGGAACACATTGTGCACAGCTGACATCTCTTCGGGTAGTTCCAATTGATACGACACTTCTCCTCGACGGTTCAGACTCTTGAAGGGTCCGATATATCTGGGGGCTAACTTTCCCTTGAGTTGGAAACGCTGCATTCCCTTCAATGGCGACACTTTCAGATAAACAAAATAACCTATGTTGAAGGCGAGGTCTCTACGTCTCTTGTCGGCGTAACTCTTCTGTCTGGACTGGGCGGTCTTGAGGTGCTCACAAATCTTGTGAACCTTCTCTTCTGCTTCTCGTAGGATGTCGGGTCCGAAAATCTGACTCTCTCCTACTTCCGACCAGTTCAAAGGGGTGCGACACTTCCTTCCGTACATAAATTCAAATGGGGCCATTTGCAAACTGGCTTGATAACTATTATTGTATGAGAATTCTGCAAACGGCAGACAGTCTTCCCACTTGGATCCATATTCTAACACACATGCTCTCAACATATCTTCGAGTATTTGATTTACTCGCTCCGTTTGTCCATCGGTCTGAGGGTGATATGCGGTGCTGAAATCTAGGCGGGTTCCTAAACCTTCTTGGACTTTCTTCCAGAATCTCGAGGTAAACTGAGTTCCTCGATCCGATACGATGTTCTTGGGGACTCCATGCAAACTAACTATCCTAGCGATGTACAACTCCGCTAGCTTCGAACTTTGATAGGTGGTCTTGACGGGCAAGAAATGGGCGACTTTGGACAATCGGTCCACTATGACCCAGATAGAGTCATTTCCCCTACTAGAAGTAGGAAGTCCAGTGATAAAGTCCATTCCAACGGAATCCCATTTCCATTCCGGAATCTGCAAGGGTTGCAACAATCCAGCGGGTCTTTGATGTCCTGCCTTGACTCGCTGACATATATCACACTTGGCGATATAGCTTCCGATTTCTCTCTTCATCTTATGCCACCAAAATTGCTCTTTTAAATCTTGATACATCTTAGTTCCTCCGGGATGGATAGAATAAAGAGTATCATGAGCCTCCTTCAGAATCACTTCTTTCAACTCAGAATCTGCTGGTACACAAAGGCGTCCTTTGTACCACAGAACTCCTTCTTCGTCTTCGGTGAATCCGGGTACTTTGCCTGTACCGATACGACGCTTGATTCCGTCGATACTAGCATTTCCTTTCTGCGCCTCTTTGATCTGGCTGATCAAAGTGGGCTGAAGTTCTATGCTAGCCAAAAATCCTTCACTCACTAATTCCATTCGAAAATCTTCCATTTCTTTGTGCAAGCTTGGTTGCTCCTTCAAGATCATGGAGTTCAAGCGGCACGGCAATCTGCTAAGGGCATCGGCTACCACATTGGCTTTACCAGGGTGATAGTGAATGTCCAGATCATAATCCTTGATTAGCTCAATCCACCTTCTCTGTCTCATATTCAGCTCCTTCTGAGTGAATATATACTTCAGGCTCTTGTGATCCGAATAAATCTCACAACGGTTTCCCATCAGGTAATGTCTCCATGTATTTAGGGCTAGAACTACGGCTGCGAGTTCGAGGTCATGGGTTGGGTAATTTTTCTCATGTTGCTTCAGTTGTCGAGATAGATAAGATATAACTTTGCCTTCTTGCATTAGCACACATCCGAGACCGATCTTGGATGCATCACAATACACATCGAAGGGCTTTGTGATATCCGGCATGATCAAGATTGGGACTGAAATCAATCTCCTCTTGAGTTCTTGAAAACTCGCTTCACATTTGTCGGTCCATTCAAACTTCTTGTCCTTCTTCAGTAATTGGGTCATGGGTCTGGCGATACTCGAGAATCCCTCTACGAACTTGCGGTAATATCCCTCCAATTCGAGAAATGCACGAACTTGGGTTTGAGTGGTTGGGGCTTGCCAATCCTCGACATCTTTTACTTTTGCAGGGTCAACGGCAATTTCTCTGGCTGATACAATGTGACCGAGGAATCCTACCTCCTGTAACCAGAATTCACATTTGCTAAACTTTGCATACAGCTGATGCTCTCTAAGGGTTCCAAGAATGGTCCTTAGGTGTAGCTCATGTTCTTCTTCTGATTTGGAATAAATCAGAATGTCACCGATTAAAACAACGACAAACTTATCCAGGAAGTCCATAAAAATCTTATTCATGAGATTCATGAAATAAGCGGGGGCATTGGTTAATCCAAAAGACATGACTGTATACTCATACAATCCATATCTGGTGGTAAAGGCAGTCTTTGGGATATCCTCTGCACGAATCTTGAGTTGATGATAGCCTGTTCTAAGATCAATCTTAGAAAACACTTTGGCATCGGTCAACTGATCAAACAGATCTTCTATCTTGGGCAAGGGGTATTTGTTCTTGATGGTGACATCATTCAACTTCCGATAATCCGTACACAAACGGTTACCTCCATCCTTCTTGTCCACAAACAAGACAGGTGACCTCCATGGTGACGCACTTGGTTGAATCAATCCAATTTCCAACATGGAATCCAGTTGCATCTTCAGTTCTGCTAGCTCAGACGGGTTCATACTATATGGTCTCTGGGCTATGGGTCCGGTTCCGGGGATTAGTTCAATGATAAACTCGATATCCCGATCTGGGGGCATGCCGGGCAAAACATCTGGAAATACATCGGGGTATTCACAGATTATCCGGACTTGGTCAATGGTAGGTTGGGCTATACTCTTGTTGCACTTGAATTGGCGAGGTAAGGTTTCATATATATGCTCGACTGATATTCCGGCGGTACTGGTCATGGTTATGGCATTCTTGGCACAGTCAATCAATCCTTTATGTTTGGACATCCAATCCATTCCTAGTACTACTTCCAAACCTTTAGTTCCGAGTACTATCAGCTTTGCATAAAAATCTATGCCATGGATTCGGATAGGGACGGCTTTGCAAATTTGCCTAGCCTTGGTGGTTGATCCGGGAATTTGAACAATCATCACATGCTTCAGTTTGGTTGGTTGAATTTTACTAGTGCATGCAAATTCTTCGGTGACAAATGAGTGCGATGCACCAGAATCAAACAACACTCGTGCAAGTACTGAATTAACAGAAAACATACCCAGCACGATGTCTGGCGCTTCCTGAGCTTGTTCAGCATGCATGAGAAAAAGACGGCCATTGCGGTTGAGCGAATTCCCTGGGGCAAACCTTCTTCCTGGCTGAACACGACGCTGTTGCTGAGAAGGGACATTGGCATTGGGTGCTGCGGCATTCTTCTTGTTGGGGCACTCGTTGGAGTAGTGACCCTTATTTCCACAGTCATAACAAGTCACCAGCGACTTGTCCTTTGCTGCTACAGTCACAACATTGCTTCCAGTCCTCGGGGCAGTGTTGGTGTTTGTGGTAGCATTGTTGTTGTTGAACTTGGGTGGGGCACGGTTGAAATTGCTAGAGTTGCCGGGGTTGTTGTGATTTCCTCTGGGCCTAGGGTTTCCACGGTTGGGATAGGTCGGACGGTTCATCGGGGGTCTGTTGGTTCTTGGGGCAAATCCTGAAGATGGGTTAGGGCGATATTTTGGGGTCTGATGGGTTCCTGGATGATGCATCATGCGATGCTTGCGGTTCTCATTGGCTTGGTTGATCTTTCCTTCCATCTGGATAGCAGAGTCGACAAGGGCTTCAATATCAGCAAAGGGGATATTGACTAACACGTCTGCATCTCATCGTGTAGACCATTCAGGAATCTTTCTTTCTTCTTGGCTTTGGTATCGATATCATCCGGGGCATACCTAGCTAATGACAAGAATTTGTCACGGTATTCCACTACGGTCATCCTTCCTTGCTTCAGCTCTCTGAATTCGTCTCTCATTCTCTTGTTCAAACCCGGTGGCACATGGGTTCTGCTAAATTTGACCTTGATTTCCTCCCAGGTCATCATCTGGCCTCCGGTCATTGCGCGAACACTGTTCCACCATGCTCTGGCATCTCCGGCTAGATAGTGGGTGGCGAACAGAACTTTCTCATTGGCTTCCACTCCGGCGACTTCTAGGTTATTTTCCATGGTCTGCAGCCAATCGTCGGCGTCTAAGGGCTCTTCCGACTTAGTGAAAACAGGTGGGTTGGTGTTCTGGAAGTTCTTGAGCTTAGATCCATGGTTGTCCTGGTTTCCATGGCCTTGGTTGTTGTGGGCTAGCTGGGCTATCTGTTGCAGGGTAGCTAGGTTGGCTTGACGTTTCGCTCTTTCAGCTTCGCGGTCAGAGGTCAACATTTGCAGAATCTGCAACATCGGGTCCGGGGATGAACCACTTCCTCCGCGTGGCATTTGAAGATTGAGATAGATCATGAGAAAAGAGGGAAATTTCTAAGGTTCAGGGCTTTGAAAAGTTTTTAAAGTTTGACTCCGATTTTCTAGTAACTTGCTTTTCATTCATTCATTCATAGCACACGATACAACACACACCACAACAAAGAAAAACAGATGGTTTTAAGAACCATTCTGGAAACTATGATACAGTGGGACCGAATACTACTCACTACGCTAGTGCTCAAGTGGTACTACTCCTCGGAATCTGTGGCTTCGTCATCTTCATCGTCATCGATGAAGGCGAAATCATCCTCATCGGTGAAGAAGCCCATAGCCTGATCCTCCAGAAAATCATCATCATCGCTGAGATAGGAGTAGGGGTCTCCACGAAGATCCTCTCTTGAATTCTCCCTTTCTTCCAACTGCATGTCTCTCTCGTGTATGGTCTCCTCCAAAGATGAGATACGGTGGCGAAGACGGGCAATGATGCGCTCCTTCTTGTCGAGCTGACGGCGGCGAGACTTGCGATCCTTTGCTAGCACGGCGATGGTTTGATCCTTCGTCTTGATGATGGCAGACTTGTGGTTGGAGTAGTCACGGCAGTTATCCAACTCCTGCTGACGATCGTACATCATGAAGCTATGGTGGTCCAATTGGGTCTTCAGCTCCGGGTGGTATAGGGCTTCCAGTGGTTGTCCATTTGCATCACGCCTTGGGCAAAACTCAAAGCGGGTTCCCTTGATCTGATTAACGCTCTGCCCACACAGACGGGAAAGAGCTTCCTTCATTGCCCTGGCAAGTCAGTCGAGCCAGTTGTTCTCTCTTAAGGTAAACTTAATTCCCTTAGCAGTGGGAGGTTCAATCTTTCCTCGGAGACTTGCAACAATTAGCCACTGCAGATCTTCTCCTCCTTGATCATTGAGCTGAGCTCCGAAGAACTCGGGGTGCGGACGCTCCAGAAGTTCCGAAAGCTGGTCCAAATCCCTCTCAAAGATAAGGTCTCCTCCATTCCCCAACTGATAAAACTTGCTGTACTTCACGTCCATCTATAAGAACATAGGATGAGTAAGTTAGTAGAGTGATCAAGTGTGTCAAATTTTATGTATTTTGCAAGAGTTTTTGAGGAACATGAATTTTCATGAAAGAATCAAAGGGATAAGAATGAGAATAAGTTTTTGTAAATATTTGTTTTCTTTGGTTTTGAAACTAAGTTTTTGATTCAAACGTCCAGTCTAACTAGGGTCTCCTATGGTCTGGATGGCTCTGATACCAACTTGTCAACACCCGGATTTTTAATCCCAGATGCCTGTTATGCCATACATCGCAATCCCAGGATTACCATTTTTGTGAGACATAACAGAATTGGATACCAAAGTACATCATCCATTACAAACCATACATAAGGTCTTACACAAATAGGGATCTCATGATCCAGTTCTTAATACAACTTCAAGCAGCAGAATACGTAATAATAACGGTAGCGTAGGCGAAGCTCCATCTTCGGGGTCATAGGCAATGCTGATGATGGGAGATGATCCTAGTTGTCGTAACCTTTCTGTGGTCCATCCTCCACGTACTCCTCTTCATATTCTGGCCACGGGAATAGCCAGGGACAAAGCCATGAGTACTCTTTAAGTACTCGCAAACTAATACTAACAAGTGAAAGGGGTTTTTGATAATAGGACACTAGGCTCTAGGGTTGTTTTGCAAAAGACATATTTATCTCTACTAAGTTCAGAAGCCACGAATGCTAGTTGAAGTTTTATAACACCTAAGTGGGAACTTGTATCTCATGTCACAACTCTGTTGTGGTCAAGTCAAAGTCTCACTTCCTTTCACAAATCATTTTGAAAAGTCTGACGGGGGAAACAGTATGGCCACTCCAACTGTCCATAACCGTGGACGCGGCTATTCGAATAGTTTGACACTCTGCAGAGATTGTACACTTTCACCAAAACATTCGATACATCCGTCAGGAACAAATCCTGAATTCACCATACTCAGTATGCGGATAATCAATCCTAACCTTTCAATTACACGCCCTAGTATAAGCACCTCTCCTGTGAGTTTGGCCTCCCAACCATGACCAACTGTCATCTTGGGTACTGCACGGGTGGACAATCTTCACAAGGTAGCCTCAGCTCAGACCTTGGCCGTGAGGGAACTAATACTAAGGTATATAAGTTTCCAGTTAAGCCCTACCCAATTCTCGGGTATTGTGGTTGTACGATAAAATTGGAATGGTATCGCATCGAGACAACCATCAGTTTTATAAAGGGCTAAGGCTCATGCCTCAACATTTTCATCACCAAAATCATCTGGTGTTCGGAAACATATGTCAAAACATCTCAGTAGAATGATCCATCATTCTAAGGTTTTCATAACCATTTTCACCAAGTATTCACATCTAATGTTGATCAAGTTTTATGCTTAGCACTAGCATCTACAAGTGGGGGTAGGTACTAATGAGGGGTGGTAAACTAGTGGAGTTCAACTAAGTTCAATCTCATGCCTTAGGATGACATCAAGATTATCTAGCTTAGGCCAAGTTTTATGCTCTTTATGAAACCGTCCATTATCTTTCTAGTATCTACAACTCACTTAAGTAAGCTCTAAGTACTAGCTTTGATAAAGAAATAAAGTATAAAACTTGTAAATAAAACTAGGATTGGTTTATCAAGTGGGTATGATCATATATGCTTTAAGGCATATAGGGGGCATGGCAGCAAGCAAGTATTGGCTTGCATCAATATCAGTATAAGCTTGCTAAATTGCAAGTGTTAGCTTGCCTTGTGCAGAGCAGTGGTTGAAGTTCTCCTCGGCTTCTTCTTCGTAGTATCCTCCTTCCTCCTCGTATCCTTGGTCGGTACTAGCGTCTATAAATAAATACGATGTACACAATCACCAAACAATACTTAACTACTTGCAATCATCACACCAAAGGGTCCTATAGATGATCTAGCATCATCACTAACATTACAAGATTAAAGCTTGGTTTAATTCCTTTTATTTTTAGAAAAGTAATTTCTACTCATTGAAAACTACTTCAGATTTAATATTCTCCAAACCAAACATGGGATCATGTTGACACATGTCATCACCACATATTTTAGTCCATGGGAATGTGATTTAAAGTGGTGTCATAATTTAATAAGGTTTTACCCTTTTATTTTAATTAAATAAAATGACTAGAAATTCCTATGTAGCATTATTTTATTACTTGAACATTATTTCTGTAAGTAAACCTGTATATTTTATATATCCTGAAAGGTATGGTTAAATGTGATTTTTGAGAGTTGGAATCAACTCAAAAGATATTATGGTTTTAATTTGAAAAATGTTTGAATGCAGAAAAGCTTCAGCCTTGTTATTTTTACCATGGATGATCTATAGATCCAAATGATTTAAATCCAACGGGCTTGGATTCATCATTCCCAGACCTTTCTAACAAAATTGGTTTCATTCAATTTGGTTCACTGAATCGACCTGGGTTGATTTTTCAAACTGGGTACAGAAGTGTTTTTGAAATAAAATGAAAAAGGTTAAATTCAAATAACTAGGCTGCGCGGGAAGTGATACTGGGCCGGCCTACTAAGCACAGCGCCTACGCGGGCTGGTTAAGTTGCTGTCCCCACGCCTCAGTGAGACGAGGGGGTGCGAAGCGGTATGGGGCGATGTGGTGAGTTCGATCTGATTCTAATCTAACGGCTGAGGGTCATCGTCGACGTTGGGCAACGTCGGCGAGACAGAAACCTAGCGCGACCAGTGGGGGTCGTTGGGGGCTCACCGGGGTTCAGGCGAGGGTCGGAGAGGTGGGCGAACGACAAAGTCAACGACGGCGAACCTCCTGGTACCGGCAGCTTCTCCTGGGTCGGCTCCAATCGCTGGCCCCCTTCTTCTCCAGCAGCGGGAGACTTCGGTGAAATTCCGGCGAAGTGCTGCTCGCCTTGCTCCGGGAACGGGGTGGCACGATCAGTGAGGAGAGGGGAGTGAGATGGTGTGCTCAATTCGGCTGGGGGTGGCATCTATTTATAGTGGCGAGAGGGGACAGACGGGGCGCAAGGTAAGCTCGTCGTGGTCGACAGTACAGACGGCTATCGGCGTGGGCGACGGTAGGGGCGGTGTGGTGCTCCCTGGCGATGCTCAACGACACGGTGGCGAGACGTGGGGCGGTGCGGTTTGGTCGGAACGCGACGGTGCTCTGCGCGTGCCCGACGGAGGGTTTAATGGCGCACAGCGCGCGTGGTCCGCGCGGCGGCGAACGAGCGTGTCTGAGGGGTTACTGGGACGGTGGTGATCACGTATGCACGCGGCGAGGGCGGCGCGCGGTCTGTGGGCGTCGGTCGAGTGTGGCGCTCTGGGCATGCTCTCGGCATGGTTGCTGGCGAGCTTGGCATGGTTCGTGCGTGTGGTCCAGTGGCTGGCAGGGTTCGAGCGCTGGACAGGGAGTGGCGGTGGGGTGTTGGCTGCCTCCTAGACATGTTGTTTAGGCTAGGTGCTTGCTCTGGCTAGCTAGCCATTGTCGGCTGGCAAGGTGATGCTCGGGTTGGCATGGCATGGAGCAAAGGGTAGGGGCTAGGGTTTGTCCAAGCACTGGTTGGCACTGGGGGAGACAAGGGTGATCAATGGTGAACATTGCTTAGCCAAATTACTACTCCAAGCAGTGAAGTTAGGCTAGTTTGATTTGTTTCTGCCAAGTGTTTGATGAAATGGCCGCAAGAATTCAAGTTTTGAATTTTGAAAAGATTTTTGGTGGGTGTGCTAGCTTGGTGCTGGTGAGTCTGGAGATGCTTGGGTTTTGAAAGTTGAGCTTGTTTGAGTGGTTTTTGAAAAAGTAGGATCTTCTCATATGATAAAGATTCAATTTTGAACTGTCCTTTAAACTATGCATTTGAATGTTTCTGATATGATCACAAAGTGGGCCTTGATACCTTGTTATGAGTAGAATCAAGGGGTGCAAAGATCCAGAAAAGTTTCTGTTAAGTTCTGAAAGTTTGAGACAGCCAAAGTAGGCATGGGAGTTAAATTGGTCAAAATGACCATTCACTCATTTATCTTTGTTTTGATTTATTTGTCTTTGAGAAAAGTTTGGGAATTGTTTAGATTATGTTTATTTCACATAAGCATCCATTTACAAGCAAAGGAACACACAAACAAGTTGGTTCAAAAGGATTCAAAATGAAATGCATACTCACATGCATGCTTTCATATTTTTATTTAGCAAAGTTTTTGTTAACCCTAATTTTGATGATTAGAGTTTGATGATCCAAGTTTATTATTTGTGGGATGTTACAGAGAAGGAGAGAAGGAGAGAAGGAGAAGGAGAAGGAGGCGGAGAAGGAGAAGGAGAAGGAAAAGGAGGAGGAGGAGGAGGAGGAAAAGGAGAAGGGAGAAAAAGGAGAGAAGTGGTAGGAAAAATTAGAGGGTAGGTGGGCGGGGTGGTGATTCGAATTTCGAATCCCGCCCAACTTAGTTGTGGCGCACTAGGGGTGGTGCGCTACGGGTCAGTTGCCCTCTATTTTTTTCTGCAGGAAAAAACATTCTTTTGACCGTAAATTTTTACTCTTTTCGAATTTAGAAAATCTAAAAAATCTCTAAATTACCAACGGTCATTGCGAGCGGATGCGAAATCTTGTTCTCGTCATTTTGGTATATTAAACATTATTTTTCAACATCGTATGCAAAAGTTACGGCCGTTTTACCGTGGCATAATTTTTTTTGCAGAGAACACCCTCCTCCTATCCTTCTAGATGATCATCTAGTTGAAGGGTAGAGGAAGGGGTTTGATGTGTATTAGTCCCTTTATTTTCCCAAGATGCTGATGCAAAAGAGA
The DNA here is from genome assembly GCA_916181665.1 of Avena sativa. Lineage (NCBI taxonomy): Eukaryota > Viridiplantae > Streptophyta > Magnoliopsida > Poales > Poaceae > Avena > Avena sativa. Next base: position 149,221,680 of record OV702284.1, read on the forward strand.
ATACAGATGCTTAAAAAATTTTAGAGTTCTACCTGCTACAAAGATATGATTGTTGACCTTGTTTTGCTACTGATGTAAGCTTTTATGCATCCTCTCCTCGAAATCCTTCTCCTCCTTATTCCTGGCTGGATCTACATTTAATCCTAACCTGATACTTGATATGCTGGCTGATTCTTCTTTGGACTACTAGTGGCTTTGTGAAATACATCAGAAATAACTCTGGTGTTCTAGTGGTTTGTATGGGTGTCGTGAAAATGGTGAGTTAAATCATCTGCTACTAGTGCTTCTTGCCTCCTCCTCCTTTGCAACTATGTTTACCAATTTCTCCTTTGGTAACCATATTTCCTTTCCTGTGAATTCCTCTCCTCCTAGATCCTGGATGGCTCCAAGGAGCAACCAGAGTTGATTGATGGTGCTGGTCTAGATTGGTGATCTTGTGGTTGTTTATGTGTGGGCTTGGGAGATCTAGTGCTAAGAAATGAGCTAGGGTGTGTGCTGATGTGCTATAGAGAGATATGGATCAGCTTCTAGCTGAGCTGCTACGGCTGTGCCCTCCCTTTGTACTTCATGTGATGCTTCCTGGTGTTGACAACACTACATAGCTGCATGTATGTGTAAGCTGCTTACAGGTGGGGCCCTTTTTGGTACAAGATGGAAAGTTACCTTTCCCCTCTTCTTTGTGCAAGCTATGATTGCTGTGGATAACTATCTCTATTCCTTTATTTCCTTACTGCCAAGTGGATTTACTAAGGTTGGTGATGCCATCTTGCTCGTCCTGGGCTAAGGACATTGTTGGCTTAAACATAATATGTTTAGTTGATTCAGTGCTAAACATGATTATTCCTTTTTATTATTGTTGCCTCTTTCTTTCTAATTGATTTTAGCTAGGCTTAAGAGGGTGCCATAGCATGCTAGTTGTTGCCTAATAATACAAATGATCAAATCTGTGCTGGTTTCTTTCGACCTTAACTTTGCCGCTCATACTCAAGTGTATAGCTCACAGATAAAATTTCTACTTATGTTCTAGATTGGGTGGTACCCTCTTAGGTCATTAGTGGATTTTCGTAGTTCTTACCAAAATCGCTAAGCTATTTTCATATATTAAATTGCCTCACCTATGGTGGGGCAAATATTTTAACATTAAAACAATGTTTCTTCTCTATTTATTTATTTTAAAGGAATGAAGATCAACAATAAGAAAAGAAGCTGAGTTAGATTTTATTTTTAATCTTGTTGTAATTTCCTGTTTATTCAAATGTGTAAAGGTTTTGTATTATTATTGTGATTGTAAATAATGAACTATTTATTTATTAATTCTTCCTTTGTAAATCCTAATTGTAAAGACAATGTCATATATATTTTTTTGTAATAAATCATTCTTTTATTTATTTCAATAATGTAATTCTTTTTCTACTTATTTGTTTCCTGATACTTTACTTTTATTTATCTATTGTAAAGTAATACTATATGTATATATATTAATATTAATAAAGAATCCTTTTTATATTATTTATGTAATCATTTTATTTCAAGTTATTAAATTTTTCCAATTCCTGTTTGTGAATTTTATAAATTCATTTGAATTTCATATTTGAAATTCAAATATATGTTTGAACAAATTTCCCCAAAACAAAGAATTCTACAAAGGTCATATCGAAATCTATCGCACTTGCTCCGAAGTTTCCTTCAGTACAAGAGCGATCCCGATCCCTCCATAGCTCTTTTAGTTTTGCGCGAAAATTTCCCGGATTTTCTTATGCATGAATGAAATGCACACACATGTGTTCTCTCTATTTCCATATGCTAATCCTAGGATGTTACAGACTCTCCCCCTTAAAATAAACTTCGTCCTCGAAGTTCGCACCCTCTTACGTTTCCGAAGATAAAATTGACTTCTTCAAATCTTGGTGACTCTTTTATATCCGGGAGGAAGATAATTGTTGTATCTTCATTCAAGCTTTTCCTTGGATCCTCTTCTGTTTTGAAATGAGCCAACTTATAATTCCATTTGATATATAAACTTCTTTTGAATCTAGCACTTCGGCCCTGATCAGATCCTCTTAAGTGTTTTTACATTAGGACATCTATTCAAGAAGTGTCTAAGTTTTTAGAAAGTATCCTTAAGGTAAGATTATGGTTTATACTTTGGCTAAATATAGCTTGACTCTATTATTCATCTATTTATGGTATACTTAGTCCTGATGGCTTAATTTTTAAGAATGTTGTGGCTTTCCCTAAACATTACTCCTGATCTCAACTTTTGATGCTTCATTATTCACTCTCCCCCTTGAGATTTTCTAATGGTCTTATGAGGAACAGATGGTACACCCACATACTTGGGAAATAGCGGTGCAAAATATCTAACTCCTTAAGTGCATGTATAAGATAACTTATATCATTTAATAATGCCTTGACTTACCACTTGCTTTGTTGTGGTCGCCGCTGTTATTGACTTCATTTAGAGTTTCATGCTTCGTTTTCCTAAAGATGTACCTTCTTCACATACACCCTCTTTTGATGGTAATTTGGTGGATGTTATGTATCTTCCCACTGATGTTCCACAATCCTATTGATGTTATGGACAACATGATTTCTTGTGTCCTAGGATTCCACACTTGTTACATTTTCCCCGAAATGCTCCTGCATTCCTTTCTCCAATTGGATTTGGCTAAATATTTTGAGTAGATGATAACCCCATTATTTGTTCTATTACTACTGTTTGGTTATCCATGAGTTAACTGTGGTTTTAAGAAGTTCTTTTTCATGTGTCCTGATTCCCCACATTGGTAACATACTATCTTAGGTTTTGGACACTCCTTCAAAACGTGGCCCCGAATTCCACAATTGTGACATATCTTCTCTGTTTTGTATGTCATATGTGGATCCGGACCATTCTTTATCATATGTCCTCGGACCAGACATGTTGGGGTCTGTTTTTGAATTCTCTTTTTGTTCCTTCAGGTGCATCAATCTCATCATCTTCTGATATTTGTGCACTATCCACCAATTCCTGAAACTCCTTTCCACGCACAATTCTGAGATGCATCTTCATAACTGCTTGTAGTCCTTTCATGAACTTCCTTTGACGTTTCGCCTCCCTGTTTACTTTCTTACTAATGTACTTGGGTAAACGGTTAAACTCCCTTACATGTTTCAGGACTGGAAGATTATTTTTCTCTAAGTCTTCATTCTCCTTCCTTCTCCCATTATTCTGATGAACAAATTCTTCTCGAAATTTCTTTTTGAACTCAGCCCAGTTACTGACACCTCCTTCCGGAATCACGAACTTGGACTTTTCCCAACACATGGCTGCGGTTCCGGTCAATAGATAAGTTGCATAGCGCACCTTTTTTTCATCCTTACATCCCACACTTTTAAGCATACGGGATGTATCCATTAACGAATTCTCTGCCTCCATAGGTTCTTCAACAATGGAAAAACTTCAAGGTTTGGTTTCTAAGAATTCCACCAGTTTAACCCTTGGATGTAATTCCTTGAATTGCTTCTCTTTCCTAACCTTTAATGTCTCCTGATAGAATGGGTTCTGCCTCCCTATTTCAACCTTTCTTCCTTCTTCAAAACTCCTCATATACTGAAGAACCTCCTCTTTGGTGGTTAAATACGGCTTTTGACTTTGTCCTTCCTTCAGAATTGCCTGGTTAGCCTCCTTTTGTTGTATCACCAACATCTCATGAGCCTTCATCTTTCCAATATTAAAGTGATAATTCGCCTCTCCCTCACGCGAACCCATTTTCCCTTCTAGACCTATACATCAAGTAAGGACTCCATGAAACATCATGCATATGCCCATAAAGTTCAAACTTCATGCACAGACCTAGTCACACAATAAAATCCAATAAAATCTAACAAATCCAAATATTACCTCTAGCAAACATACATCAAAAGCCTGTAGAAACAGTACTTCGAGTAAAACATCTCTTGTACTTAGGCTTTGATGTTACACACTACAATTTTTGATACATATTTGTGTATGGACTTCTACCGTTATATACCTATTTGTACGGCTCATAATGTTATTTGCCTCCGAAATTACACCATTTGCCCATTTGCAACGGAATAATTTTTCGCAAAACTCGATCCAACTCCAGTGGTAATTGGTTAATTCACTCTATAAATGGTTATAACACAATTATCCTTGGAGTTATACTAAACATCATCCTCACATTTCTACCCTTGACTTATAATTTTAACTACTCTAAGCATATTTATTATAACAACGAATAATTCTCAAGTTGTAACCAGTTTCATAACCTATATAGATCTACTTGTACTACAAGAATACTACCTTGTAATTCATGCCACTATGGATTTGGCATATTCCATGGGGTTAGATAAGCATAACCCTATTTGTTACTCTCTATAAGATTCTATACTTTATGTAATAGCTTTTAGTTAAACCAAACATCAGTTACTATCCCTACAGTAACATGTTGTTTAAGGTTTTAGGGCGTACTCCCCTGGTATTTACCATTAGTATAAAGATAATAACAAAGTTTTACTTCATTTCATGGCTTCTATTAGTAGGATAACACCACGATTAACTACTCCCTTATGAGGTACTCTGACTTGGTGATATACTACTCTAGTTTAGTTATAGTATAGAATAGTCTAGTAGAAGATATATTGTCTACTTACGAAATACTGGTTAGGTACTTCCTAATAGAAATAGTAGATAGGTAATCATTCTATCGGGAAAATAACCCAAAAATTCCACTAAGGTGTGACAAAGTTATTCTAAAGTGAATATTCATCACTTGTATAAGGAAATATGGTGTAGATAAGATGGCTTCCTATAGTCACTATCCAACCTACAGGTTCTACCCATTTACTAGGTTGCCATACTAAGGTCAAAGCATATGCTCTGATACCAACTGCGGTGACCCAGCATACCACTTCATGATGTAGTACACTATAGTCATTGACATAACACTAATGGAACACTGTTCCATTCGCATTATATCCCTCAGAGTGGTACAACAGAAATATCGTGGGGCCAAGACATTAATTTAATTTACATATAACATATTACAAAAGATCTAGAGAACTTCCTCGAACAGTGAGGAATATTATATAGAAAGAACCAGAAAGATCCACTCAGAGTTTACCTTAGAAGTACTACTATTAGTATATGGATAAGGCTTGAAAGTACTACTATAGTATTGTTCTACAGAAGTAGGTTTTATATTCTAGGAGTTTTATTTATGTTCTATGCTTCAGCTTGTCTTTGATAGCTTCCGATAAGGTCTTCGACTCCGTTGATCTCCATCAGATATCTTCAACTCCTCAAGTAACTTATTTCCTGGGAACGCCATTGGTTTCTCCGAGATCTAGCAAGGATTAAGAAGATACGTTGAGTACGAGTGTACTCAGCAAGTTCACTAAAGGGAAGTATTTGATGCACTATCTACAGCCACAGACCATAGGTCGTAGGCAATGCAGGTTTTCGAAAACATTTCTTCAAAGGTTGCTTTTTTTCTGAAAAGCTATGTCCGTCAGCCTTCACAGGTTTACCAGAACTTTCATGGAGTTCCTTTCTTGCCGTGTTCGTAGCTCCTTCCAGGAACAGGGATTAACAAGTTATAGTTCTTACACTCTGCAGAGGTGCGTTAATTTACCCATGAGAGATCTTAGCTTTGTTGCACATCCGAGTTATAGTATCGTTCACACTTCCTTGGTGTGAGGCCCATACTAAGATCCAAGCCAATCACTATCCTTCTCCGCGACCCCGCATACCCGACGGATTGCACATCAGGCCTAGGATAAAACGTGGTTCCATTATCAGCCTAAGGTGTACAACCCTCATAGATACCAGAAGCCGTGGGACGTTGAGGGATCCCACCCATAACCTGCTAATCCTCTACAAGAGGAGTTGCAACAATGACCCGGTCATTCGTTGACATGTGAGAGAGAGCCGATCCAGCTGACTTCTCTGTCCCATTCCAAATCTTATGGTTAACGCATAATATACGGTGCAAGAATCACTGGCGACATTGGTTGTTAAGTCCTAGATAATATGTTCCTTTACCACTGGAACTATCATAGTAGGTTAGTACCTCATGGTAAATAACCTATAATCATATTATTATGAAAATAGTGTTTTCTGACCATTTTAAAATGCAGGTGATGACAACACTGGATTTGCAAAATACTTTACAGAAAATAATCAAAGGACATGAGCAAGTGTGAACTTTCCTTTTGTGATTGCAAGATTATGCACTCACGGTCTTCGAGATAATAGAAGATCCAATATCTGAAATCAACATCATTGGTCCGGTAAGGACTAATGTTTAAAGAAGAAAGATGCCATTATGCATAAATAATGCTATGCAATTTTATAATTCCCAAAGTGAAACCCTCAGCATTATAAATAAGGTGATCTTAGGTATCTTCTTTAAGATTGGGTTTATCTTTAAGTTTAGTTCATAAGCAATGGCATTGATAAGGAACTTAAGTGTTAACAATCCAAAATGTACAAGTACGGATACAGTAATGTGATTATGAGTAATTGTTATCTGGTGACTAAGATAAAAAGTCCTTGGGTTGAGTTCTTAAGAGCTGAAGGAACTATTATAGACTTGTTTGTGTGAAGTGGCAAAAAGAATAACATTTGAAGAAACTAGTGTTTAGTTAAAGTTAATCAGCCTTGAGGGTTATTAGGTTTTACATTAGGGTTGGTGATGGTTATGAATGATATTAAGTTATCATATTTTAATTGATGGTACAAGTGACGAAATTTAACTTTAAAAAGATGAATAAACTTTAAATGAGATGTTTATGATGGTTTAGACCAAAGTTAACTATAAAAAATAGAAGTGAATTTTAAGATATAATGAGTTTTAGAATATCATTTAGTTTTAGGTTTTTAATTAATATGATTATGAATGATCCCTTTTAATTTAAGTAAAGATGAATTTAATAATATGCAATTTATTAATTGAAGCATAATGAGATGATCTTATAAATTTTTTAGGGTTTAGAGTCATTTTAAGAGTAGTTAAGAGATGGAGATTATTCACCATCTTATACATGAGTCATATATAATATTTATTTAAAAGGAGTTTTATTTGAATTTAAGATTTAATAAGAGTATTTAAAAGTTAATAGTTATACTTAAGTTTTATTATGAATTATAATTATGGAATTAGACTTAATAATTAAATTTAAAGGATTTAGTGTTTTTACTAAGAAATGCGATTATTTCTTTCTTAGTAAATAATTTTAGAGAATTAACAAAGTGGTTACTTTATTTTAGAAGAATAAGTAAATGAGTTTTATTATCTAAGGTTATTAAAATGTTTTTGAATAATATAAATAGTATTTTTCTAGTATAATATACTTATTAAATATCTTAAAAATGAATTTTATTTATTTTTAAGTATTATATTTATTTTTATAAAATTCTTTAAAGAATTAAGTGTCTTTAATTATTTTCTTTACATTTTATTTGTAAAACTCTGAATTAGTAATTTTATAAAATAGTACAGTTATTTTATACACAGAATTGATTTTTATTTTTATAGGAGCTTTTCTTATTTTATGACATTTTACTCACAATTTAATGATGTTAATATTTATGTGCTTTATATTTATTTTAAATAAATAAAGTTATATTTTTATTAGATAGTGTCAACACCCGGTTTTTTAATCCCAGATGCCTGTTATGCCATACATCGCAATCCCAGGATTACCATTTTTGTGAGACATAACAGAATTGGATACCACAGTACATCATCCATTACAAACCATACATAAGGTCTTACACAAATAAGGATCTCATGATCCAGTTCTTAATACAACTCAAGCAACGGAATAACGTAATAATAACGGTAGCGTAGGCAAAGCTCCATCTTTGGGGTCACAAGCAATGCTGACGATGGGACATGATCCTAGTTGTCGTAACCTTCCTGGGTCCATCTTCCAGGTACTCCTCCTCATAGTATGGCCACGTGAATAGCCAGGGACAAAGCCATGAGTACTCTTTAAGTACTCGCAAACTAATACTAACAAGTGAAGGGGTTTTTGTAGTAGGACACTAAGCTCTAGGGTGATTTTGCAAAAAGCTAGATTTATCTCTACTAAGTTCAGAAGCAAGAGAAAGCTAGTCAAAATTTATAACACCTACGTGGGAACTTGAATTCATATCACAACTCTGTTGTGGTCAAGTCAAAGTCTCAAGTCATTTCACAAGTCATTTTGAAAACATCTGAGGGGGGAACAGTATGGCCATTCCAACTGTCCATAATCGTGGACGCGGCTATTCGAATAGTTTGACACTCTGCAGAGATTGTACACTTTCACCACAACATTCGATACATCCGTCAGGAACAAATCCTGAATTCACCATACTCAGTATGCGGATAATCAATCCTAACCTTTCAATTACACGCCCTAGTATAAGCACCTCTCCTGTGAGTTTGGCCTCCCAACCATGACCAACTGTCATCTTGGGTACTGCACGGGTGGACAATCTTCACAAGGTAGCCTCAGCTCAGACCTTGGCCGCGAGGGAACTAATACTAAGGTATATAAGTTTCCAGTCAAGCCCTACCCAATTCTCGGGTATTGTGGTTGTACGGTAAAATTGGAATGGTATCGCATCCATACAACCATCAGTTTTATAAAGGGCTAAGGCTCATGCCTCAATATTTTCATTACCAAAGTCATCTGGTGTTCGGAAACACATGTCAAAACATCTCAATAGAATGATCCATCATTCCAAGGTTTTCATAACCATTTTCATCAAGTATTCCCATATAAGTTGATCAAGTTTTATGCTTAGCACTAGCATCTACAAGTGGGGGTAAGTACTAATGAGGGGTGGTAAACTAGTAGAGTTTAACTAAGTTCAATCTCATGCCTTAGGATGACATAAAGATTATCTAGCTTAGGCCAAGTTTTATGCCCTTTATGCAACCTTCAATTATCTCTCTAGAATCTACAATTCACTTAAGTAAGCTCTAAGTACTAGCTTTGATAAGGAAATAAAGTAGAAAGCTTGTAAGTAAAACTAGGAGTGGTTTATCAAGTGCTTATAATCATATATGCTTAAGGCATATAGTTGGCATGGTAACAAGCAAGTATTTGCTTGCATAGGTTAAAGCTTGCTAAGTTAATAGCTTGCAAGTGTTAGCTTGCAAAAGTATCTGTATAAGCTTGCTAAGTTAATAGCTTGCAAGTATTGGCTTGCCTTGTGCAGAGCAGTGGTTGAATTTCTCCTCGGCTTCTTCTTCGTAGTATCCTCCTTCCTCCTCATATCCTTGGTCGGTACTAGCGTCTATGAATAAATACGAGGTACGCAATCACCAAACAATACTTAACTACTTGCGATCATCACACAAAAGGGTTCTATAGATGATCTAGCATCATCACTAACATTACAAGATTAAAGCTTGGTTTAATTTCTTTTATTTTTAGAAAAGTAATTTCTACTTATTGAATAACTACTTAAGATTTAATATCCTCCAAACAAAACATGGGATCATGTTGACACATGTCATCACCACATATTTTAGTCCATGGGAATGTGATTTGAAGTGGTGTCACAATTTAATAAGGTTTAACCTTTTTTTAAAATAAATAAAGTGACTAGAAATGCTTATGTGGCATTCTTTTATTACTTGGTCATTATTTCTGTAAGTAAACCTATATATTTTTATATATTCTGAAAGGTATGGTTAAATGTGATTTTTCAGAGTTGGAATCAACTCAAAATATATTATGGTTTAAATTTGAAAAAAATTTGAATGCAGAAAATCTTCTGCCTTGTTATTTTTACCAAGGGTGATCTACAGATCTAAATGATTTAAATCCAATGAGCTTGGATTCAGCACTTCAAGACCTTTCTAACAAAATTGGTTTCATTCAATTTGGTTCACTGAATCGAGCTAGGTTGATTTTTGAAACTAGGTGCAGAACTGTGTTTGAAATAAAATGGAAAAGGTTAAATTCAAACGACTGGGCTGCCCGGGAAACGATACTGGGCCGGCCTGCTAAGCATAGCGCTTACACGGGTTGGTTAAGTGTTGTCCCCACGCGTCAGTGAGATAAGGGGGTGCGAAGCGGTACGGGGCAGTATGGTGTGTTCGATCTAGTTCTAATCCAACGGCTGAGGGTCGTCGTCCACGTCGGGCAACGCCGGCGAGACTGAACCCTAATGCGGCAGGTGGGGGTCGTCGGGGGATCACCGGGGCTCAGGCGAAGGTCGGCGAGGTGGGCGAACGACGAAGTCTACGACGGCGAACCTCCTGGTACCAGCAGCTTCTCCTAGGGCGTCTCCAATCGCTGGCTCCCTTCTTCTCTAGCAGCGGCGGGCTCCGGTGAAATTCCGGCGAAGCGCTGCTCACCTTGCTTCGGGAACGGGGTGGAACGATCAGTGAGGAGAGGGGAGTGAGATGGTGTGCTCAATTCGGCTGGGGGTGGCCTTTATTTATAGTCGCGACGACGAGACCGAACGGGATGGGCAGGCGACGGTGGCAACATGGCTACGGGCTGCTAGAGGCATGGCCAGCGGTGGCGATCGCTTGGTGGTCTCCTGGCGATGCTCTACGGCTTTAATGCGCATGTAGGGGCGGTGGCAAATGGTCTGGAACGTGTGATGCTCTGCGCGGCCGAGGCGGCGTCTTCGACGGCGAGCGGTGGCTGTGAATCATGGGGCGGCAAACGGGGATGTCTGGCGGTCTCCTGGGTCGGTGGTGATCATGTATGCACGCGGCGAGGGCGGCGCGTGTTCTGTGGGTGTGTGTCCAGGGCGGCACTCTGGCGCATGCTCGGCATGGTTGCTGGCGAGCTGGGCACGGTCTGTGCGTGTGGTCCAGGGGTTGGAAACGTTCGAGCACTGGACAGGGAGTGGTGGTGGGGTGTTAGCCTGCTCCCAGACATGTTGGCTAGGCTTGTTTCTTCTCCTAGCTTGCTGTCCAGAGTGGGGTGACAGGGTGAGCTTCGACTATTCACCATTGATGGCATTGCCAAGCTTACACTGGGGCTAGTTCTTGGTTTAGTTTGCTAGATGATCTACTGAGGTTGCTGTGAGCTAGAGAGGGAACAAGTTAGGCCCCAATCACTGCTCACAATAGTGTTTAGATTTTATTTGATTTGAATCAGCAAGGTGTTTGATGAAATGGCCGCAAGAATTCAAGTTTTGAATTTTGAAAAGATTTTTGGTGGGTGTGCTGGTGAGTCTGCAGATGCTTGGGTTTTGAAAGTTGAGCTTGTTTGAGTGGTTTTTGAAAAAGTGGGATCTTCCCATACGATAAAGATTCAATTTTGAATTGTCATTTAAACTATGCATTTGGAAGTTTCTGGATGATCACAAGGTGGGCCTTGATACTTTGTTAAGAGTACTATCAAGGGGTGTAAAGATCCAAATAAGTTTCTGTTAAGTTCTGAAAGTTTGAGACAGCCAACGTAGGCATGAGAGTTAAATTAGGCAAAATGACCATTCACTCAATTTGGCTTATTTTGATTTATTTGCCTTTGGGAAAAGTTTGGGAATTTTTTAGATGATGTTTATTTCACCTAAGAATCCTTTTACAAACAAAGAAACACAGAAACAAGGCAATTCAAAAGAATTCAAAATGGGATGCATACACACATGCATGCTTGCATATTTTTATTTAGAAAAGTTTTTGTTGACCCTAATTTTGATGATTAGAGTTTGATGATCCAAGTTTAGTATTTTTGGGATGTTACAAACCTTCCCCCCTTAAACAAAATCTCGTCCCGAGATTTTAAAAAGGACGAAAAGATTACCTAGGATTTGAAGAGATCGGGAAATTCCGTGCTGATGTGATCTTCGCGCTCCCATGTAGTTTCCTCTTCTGTGTGGTTGCTCCACTAAATCTTGAGAAACTTGATGCTTCGGGTTCTGGTGGTTCGGAAAGCTTCTTCCAAAATACGGATGGGTACTTCGTTTTAGGTCAGGTCATCGTTGATCTCTATGGTCCGGTGATTGATATTCTTAAACACTTCAGTCTTCTCTGGAACTTCGAGGCACTTGCGAAGTAATGAGATATGGAACACATTGTGCACGGCTGACATCTCTTCAGGTAGTTCCAATTGATACGACACTTCTCCTCGACGGTTCAGAATCTTGAAGGGTCCGATATATCTGGGGGCTAACTTTCCTTTGAGTTGGAAATGCTGCATTCCCTTCAATGGCGACACTTTCAGATATACAAAATCTCCTATGTTGAAGGCGAGGTCTCGACGTCTCTAGTTGGCGTAACTCTTCTGTCTGGACTGGGCTGTCTTGAGGTGCTCACGAATCTTGTGAAACTTCTCTTCTGCTTCACGTAGGATGTCGGGTCCAAAAATCTGACTCTCTCCTACTTCCGGCCAGTTCAAAGGGGTGCGACACTTCCTTCCGTACATGAATTCAAATGGGGACATTTGCAAACTGGCTTGATAACTGTTGTTGTATGAAAATTCTGCAAACGGCAGATAGTCTTCCCACTTAGATCCATACTCTAACACACATGCTCTCAATAGATCTTCGAGTATTTGGTTTACTCGCTCTGTTTGTCCATCGGTCTGCGGGTGATATGCGGTGCTGAAATCTAGGCGGGTTCCTAAACCCTCTTGGACTTTCTTCCAGAATCTCAAGGTAAATTGGGTTCCTCGATTAGATACGATGTTCTTGGGGACTCCATGCAAACTGACGATTCTAGCGATGTATAACTCTGCTAGCTTCGAACTCTGATATGTGGTCTTGACGGGTAAGAAATGGGCGACTTTGGACAATCTGTCCACTATGACCCAGATAGAGTCATTCCCCCTACTAGAAGTAGGCAATCCGGTGATAAAGTCCATTCCAACGGAATCCCATTTCCATTCCGGAATTTGCAATGGTTGCAACAGCCCAGCGGGTCTTTGATGTCCTGCCTTGACTCGCTGACATATATCACACTTGGCGATATAGCTTCCGATTTATCTCTTTATCTTATGCCACCAAAATTTCTCTTTCAAATCTTGATACATCTTAGTTCCTCTGGGATGGATAGAATACAGAGTATCATGAGGTTCCTTCAAAATAACTTCTTTCAACTAAGAATCTGTTGGAACACAAAGGCGTCCTTTGTACCACAGAACTCCTTCTTCGTCTTCGGTGAATCCAGGTACTTTGCTTGTACTAATACGACGCTTGATTCCGTCGATACTAGCATTTCTCTTTTGCGCCTCTTTGATCTGACTGATCAAAGTGGGTTGAAGTTCTATGCTAGCAAAAAATCCTTCAATCACTAATTCTATGCGGAGATCTTCCATCTCTTTGTGCAGACTTGGTTGCTCCTTCAAAATCATGGAGTTCAAGCGGCACGGCAATCTGCTAAGGGCATCTGCTACCACGTTGGCTTTACCAGGGTGATAGTGAATGTCCAGGTCATAATCCTTGGTTAGCTCAATCCATCTTCTCTGTCTCATATTCAGCTCCTTCTGAGTGAATATATACTCCAGGCTCTTGTGATCCGAATAAATCTCACAACGATTTCCCATCAGGTAATGTCTCCATGTCTTCAGGGCTAGAACTACGGCTGCGAGTTCGAGGTCATGGGTTGGGTAATTTTGCTCATGTTGTTTTAGTTGTCGAGATAGATAAGATATAACTTTGCCTTCTTGCATTAGCACACATCTGAGACCGACCTTGGATGCGTCACAATACATGTCGAAGGGCTTCGTGATATCCGGCATGATTAAGATTGGGGCTGAAATCAATCTCCTCTTGAGTTCTTGAAAACTCGCTTCACATTTGTCGGTCCATTCAAACTTCTTGTCCTTCTTTAGCAATTGGGTCATGGGTCTGGCGATACTCGAGAATCCTTCTACGAACTTGCGGTAGTATCCCACCAATCCGAGAAATGCACGAACTTGGGTTTGAGTGGTTGGGGCTTGCCAATCTTCGACATCTTTCACTTTTGCAGGATCAACGGAAATTCCTCCGGATGACACAATGTTACTGAGGAATCCTACTTCTTGTAACCAGAATTCACATTTGCTAAACTTGGCATACAACTGATGCTCTCTAAGGGTTCCAAGAATGGTCCTTAGGTGTAGCTCATGTTGTTCTTCCGATTTGGAATAAATTAGAATGTCATTGATGAAAACAACGACAAACTTATCCAGGAAGTCCATAAAAATCTTATTCATGAGATTCATGAAATAAGCGGGGGCATTGGTTAATCCAAAGGACATAACAGTATACTCGTATAATCCATATCGGGTGATTAGGCAGTCTTTGGAATATCCTCTGCACGAATTTTGAGTTGATGATAGCCAGTCCTAAGATCAATCTTAGAAAACACTTTGGCACCGGTCAACTGATCAAACAAATCTTCTATCTTGGGCAAGGGGTACTTGTTCTTGATGGTGACATCATTCAACTTCTGATAATCCGTACACAAACACTTACCTCCATCCTTCTTATCCACGAACAAAACAGGTGATCTCCAAGGTGACGCACTTGGTTGAATCAATCCAATTTCCAACATGGAATCCAGTTGCTTCTTCAGTTCTGCAAGTTCCGACGGGTTCATACTATAGGGTCTCTGGGCTATGGGTCCGGTTCCAGGGATTAGTTCAATGATAAACTCGATATCCCGATCTGGGGGCATACCGGGCAAAACATCTGGAAATACATTGGGGTATTCACAGACTATCTGGACTTGGTCAATGGAAGGTTGGGCTATACTCGTGTTGCACTTGAATTGGCGAGGTAAGGTTTCAGATATATGCTCAACTGATATTCCGGCTGTACTAGTCATGGTGATGGCTTTCTTGGCACAGTCAATCAATCCTTTATGTTTGGACATCCAATCCATTCCTAGTACTACTTCCAAACCTTTAGTTCAGAGTACTATCAGATTAGCATAAAAATCTGTGCCATGGATTCGGATAGGCACGGCTTTGCAAATTTTCCTAGCTTTGGTGGTTGAACCGGGAATTTGGACGATCATAACATGCTTCAGTTTTGTTGGTTGAATTTTACTAGTGCATGCAAATTCTTCGGTGACAAATGAATGCGATGCACCAGAATCAAACAACACTCTTGCAAGTACTGAATTAACAGAAAACATACCCAGCACGACGTCTGGTGCTTCCTGAGCTTCTTCAGCATGCATGAGGAAAAGACGGCAGTTGCGGTTGAGTGAATTCCCTGGGGCAAACCTTCTTCATGGCTGAACACGACGCTGCTGCTGAGCTGGGGCATTTGCATTGGGGGCTGTGGCATTCTTCTTGTTGGGGCACTCATTGGAATAGTGGCCCTTATTTCCAGAGTCATAACAAGTCACTTGCGACTTGTCCTTTGCTGCTACAGGCACATCATTGCTTCCAGTCCTCGGGGCAGTGTTGGTGTTGGTGGTAGCATTGTGGTTGAACTTGGGTGGGGCACGGTTGAAATTGTTAGAGTTGCCAGGGTTGTTGTGATTCCCTTCAGGCCTAGGGTTTCCACGGTTGGGATAGGTCGGACGGTTCATCGGGGGTCTGTTGGTTCTTTGGGAAAATCCTGGAGATGGGTTAGGGCGATACATTGGGGTCTGATGGGTTCCTGGATGGTGCATCATGCGACGCTTGCGGTTCTCATTGGCTTGGTTGATCTTTCCTTCCATATGGATGGCAGAGTCGACAAGGGCTTCAATATCCGCAAAGGGGATATTGACCAACACAGTTTGCATCTCATCGTGCAGACCATTCAGGAATCTTTCTTTCTTCTTGGCTTCGGTGTCGATCTCATCCGGGGCATACCTAGATAATGACAAAAAATTCACGGTATTCCTCTACGGTCATCCTTCCTTCCTTCAGTTCTCTGAACTCGTCTCTCATCCTCTTGATCAAACCCAGGGGCACATGGGTTCTGCTGAACTTGACCATGAATTCCTCCCAGGTCATCATCTGGCCTCCGGTCATTGTGCGAACACTGTTCCACCATGCCCTGGCATCTCCGGCTAGATAGTGGGTGGCGAACAGAACTTTCTCGTTAGCTTCCACTCCGGCGACTTCTAGGTTATTTTCCATGGTCTGCAGCCAATCGTCGGCATCTAGGGGCTCTTCAGACTTAGTGAAAACAGGTGGGTTGGTGTTCTGGAAATTCTTGAGCTTAGATCCATAGTTGTCCTGATTTCCGTGGCCTTGGTTGTTGTGGGCTAGCTGGGCTATCTGCTGAAGGGTGGCTAGGTTGGCTTGATGTTCGGCTCTTTCAGCTTTGCGGTCAGAAACCAACATTTGCAGGATCTGCAACATCGGGTTCGGGGATGAACCACTTCCTTCGCGTGGCATCTGAATATTGAGATAGATCATGAGAGAAGAGGGAAATTTCTAAGGTTCTGGGACTTTGAAAAGTTTTTAAAGGTTGACTCAGATTTTCTAGCAACTTGCTTTTCATTCATTCATTCACACGGTACAACACACACCACAACAAAGGTAAACAGATGGTTTTAGGAACCATTCTAGAAACTACGATACAGTGGGACCGAATACTACTCACTACGCTAGTGCTCAAGTGCTACTACTCCAAGGAGTTTGTGTAGTCGTCATCCTCATCATCATCGATGAAGGCGAAATCATCCTCAACGGTGAAGAATTCCATAGCCTGATCTTCCAGGAAATCATCATCATCACTGAGATAGGAGTAGGGGTCTCCACGAAGATCCTCTCCGGCATTCTCCCTTTCCTCCAACTGCATATCTCTCTCGTGGATGGTCTCCTCCAAAGACGAGATACGGTGGCGAAGACGGGAAATGATGCGCTCCTTCTTGTCGAGCTAACGATGGCGACACTTGCGATCCTTCGCTAGCATGGCGATGGTCTGATCCTTCGTCTTGATGATGGTGGACTTGTGGTTGGAGTAGTCACGACAGTTGTCCAATTCTTGCTGACGATCGTACATCATGAAGCTAAGGTGATCCAATTGAGTCTTCATCTCATGGTGGTATGGGGCTTCCAGGGGTTGTCCATTAGCATCACGCCTTGGGAAAAACTCAAAGCGAGTACCCTTGCTCTGGTTGATACTCTGCCCACACAGACGGGCAAGAGCTTCCTGCATGGCCCTGGCAAGTCCATCGAGCCAGTTGTTCTCTCTTAAGGTGAACTGAATTCCCTCAGAAGTGGGAGGTTCAATCTTTCCTCGGAGACTTGCAACAATTATCCACTGTAGATCTTCTCCTCCTTGATCATTGAGCTAGGCTCCGAAGAACTCGGCGTGTGGATGCTCTAGAAGTTCCAAAAGCTGGTCCAAATCTCTCTCAAAGATAAGGTCTCCGCCATTTCCCAACTGATAAAACTTGCTGTACTTCACGTCCATCTATTAAGAATATAGGATGAGTAAGTTAGTAGAGTGATCAAGTGTGTCAAATTTTATGTATTTTGCAAGAGTTTTTGAGGAACATGAATTTTTTTATGAAAGAATCAAAGTGATAAGAATGGGAATAAGTTTTTGTAAATACTTGATTTCTTTGGTTTTGAAACTAAGTTTTTTATTCAAACGTCCAGTCTAACTAGGGTCTCCTATGGTTAGGATGGCTCTGATACCAACTTGTCAACACCCGGTTTTTTAATCCCAGATGCCTGTTATACCATACATCGCAATCCCAGGATTACCATTTTTGCGAGACATAACACAATTGGATACCACAGTACATCATCCATTACAAACCATACATAAGGTCTTACACAAATAAGGATCTCATGATCCAGTTCTTAATACAACTCAAGCAGCGGAATAACTTAATAATAACGGTAGCGTAGGCGAAGCTCCATCTTCGGGGTCACAAGCAATGCTGACGATGGGAGATGATCCTAGTTGTCGTAACCTTCCTGGGGTCCATCTTCCAGTTACTCCTCCTCATAGTCTGGCCACGTGAATAGCTAGGGACAAATCCATGAGTACTCTTTAAGTACTCGCAAACTAATACTAACAAGTGAAGGGGTTTTTTGTAGTAGGACACTAAGCTTTGGGTGGTTTTGCAAAAAGCCAGATTTATCTCTACTAAGTTCAGAAGCAAGAGAAAGCTAGTAAAATTTTATAACACCTAAGTGGGAACTTGAATTCATATCACAACTCTGTTGTGGTCAAGTCAAAGTCTCAAGTCATTTCACAAGTCATTTTGAAAACATCTGACGGGGGAACAGTATGGCCACTCCAACTGTCCATAACCGCGGACGCGGCTATTCGAATAGTTTGACACTCTGCAGAGATTGTACACTTTCACCACAACATTCGATACATCCGTCAGGAACAAATCCTGAATTCACCATACTCAGTATGCGGATAATCAATCCTAACCTTTCAATTACACGCCCTAGTATAAGCACCTCTCCTGTGAGTTTGGCCTCCCAACCATTACCAACTGTCATCTTGGGTACTGCACAGGTGGACAATATTCACAAGGTAGCCTCAGCTCAGACCTTGGCCATGAGGGAACTAATACTAAGGTATATAACTTTCCAGTCAAGCCCTACCCAATTCTCGGGTATTGTGGTTGTATGGTAAAATTGGAATGGTATCGCATCCAGACAACCATCAGTTTTATAAAGGGCTAAGACTCATGCCTCAATATTTTCATCACCAAAGTCATCTGGTGTTCGGAAACACATGTCAAAACATCTCAATAAAATGATCCATCATTCCAAGGTTTTCATAACAAATTTCCCATCTAAGTTGATCAAGTTTTATGCTTAGCACTAGCATCTACAAGTGGGGGTAAGTACTAATGAGGGGTGGTAAACTAGTGGAGTTTAACTAAGTTCAATCTCATGCCTTAGGATGACATAAAGATTATCTAGCTTAGGCCAAGTTTTATGCTATTTATGCAACCTTCAATTATCTCTCTAGAATCTAGAATTCACTTAAGTAAGCTCTAAGTACTAGCTTTGATAAGGAAATAAAGTATAAAGCTTGTAAGTAAAACTAGGAGTGGTTATGATCATATATGCTTAAGGCATATAGTTGGCATGGTAACAAGCAAGTATTTGCTTGCATAGGTATAGTATCTTGCAAGTGTTAGCTTGCACAAGTATCAGTATAAGCTTGCTAAGTTAATAGCTTGCAAGTATTGGCTTGCCTTGTGTAGAGCAGTGGTTGAAGTTCTCCTCGGCTTCTTCTTCGTAGTATCCTCCTTCCTCCTCGTATCCTTGGTCGGTACTAGCGTCTATGAATAAATACGAGGTACATAATCACCAAACAATACTTAACTACTTGCAATCATCACACAAAAGGGTCCTATATATGATCTAGCATCATCACTAACATTACAAGATTAAAGCTTGGTTTAATTTCTTTTATTTTTAGGAAAGTAATTTCTACTTATTGAAAAACTACTTAAGATTTAATATCCTCCAAACCAAACATGGGATCATGTTGACACATGTCATCACCACATATTTTAGTCCATGGGAATGTGATTTAAAGTGGTGTCACAATTTAATAAGGTTTAACCTTTTATTTTTAAATAAATCAAGTGACTAGAAATGCTTATGTGGCATTCTTTTATTACTTGGTCATTATTTCTGTAAGTAAACCTATATATTTTTATTTATTCTGAAAGGTATGGTTAAATGTGATTTTTGAGAGTTGGAATCAACTCAAAATCTATTATGGTTTAAATTTGAAAAATGTTTGAATGTAGAAAAGTTTCCGCCTTGTTATTTTTACCAAGGGTGATCTACAGATCCAAATGATTTAAATCCAAAGGGCATGGATTCAGCACTTCAAGAACTTTCTAACAAAATTGGTTTCATTCAATTTGGTTTACTGAATCGAGCTAGGTTGATTTTTGAAACTAGGTGCAGAACTGTGTTTGAAATAAAATGGAAAAGGTCAAATTCAAACGACTGGGCTGCGCGGGAAACGATACTGCATCGGCCTGCTAAGCACAGCACTTACACGGGCTGGTTAAGTGCTGTCCCCACGCGTTAGTGATACGAGGGGGTGCGAAGCGGTACGGGGCAGTATGGTGCGTTCGATCTAGTTCTAATCCAACGGTTGAGGGTCGTCGTCCACGTCGGGCAACGGCGGCGATACTGAACCCTAACGCGGCAGGTGGGGGTCGTCGGGGGCTGACCGGGGCTCAGGCGAGGGTCGGCGAGGCAGGCGAACGACGAAGTCGACGACTGCGAACGTCCTGGTACTGGCAGCTTCTCCTGGGGCTGCTCCAATCACTGGCTCCCTTGTTCTCCAGCAGCGGCGGGCTCCAGTGAAATTCCGGCGAAGCGCTGCTCGCCTTGCTTCGGGAACAGGGTGGAACGGTCAGTGAGGAGAGGGGAGTGAGATGGTGTGCTCAATTCGGATGGGGTGGCCTCTATTTATAGCCGCGACGACGAGACCGAACGGGATGGGCAGGCGACGGTGGCGACATGGCTACGGGCTGCTAGAGGCATGGCCGGCGGTGGCGATCGCTTGGTGGTCTCCTGGCGATGCTCTACGGCTTTAATGCGCATGTAGGGGCGGTAGCAAATGGTCTGGAACGTGCGATGCTCTGCACGGCTGAAGCGGCGTCTTCGACGGCGAGCGGTGGCTGTGAGGCATGGGGCGGCAAACGAGGATGTCTGGCAGTCTCCTGGGTCGGTGGTGATCGTGTATGCACGCGGCGAGGGCAGCGCGCGGTCTGTGGGCGTGTGTCGAGGGCGGCGCTCTGGCGCATGCTCGGCATGGTTGCTGGCGAGCTGGGAACGGTCTGTGCATGTGGTCCAGGGGTTGGCAACGTTCGAGCGCTGGACAGGGAGTGGCGGTGGGGTTTTGGCTTGCTCCCTGACATGTTGGCTAGGCTTGTTTCTTCTCCTAGCTTGCTGTCCATAGTGGGGTGACATGGTGAGCTTAGGCTGTTCACCATTGATGGCATTGCCAAGCTTACAGTGGGGCTAGTGCTTGGTTTAGTTTGCTAGATGATCTACTGAGGTTGCTGTGAGCTAGAGAGGGAACAAGCTAGGCTCCAATCACTGCTCACAATAGTGTTTAGATTTTATTTGATTTGAATCAGCAAGGTGTTTGATGAAATGGCCGCTAGAATTCAAGTTTTGAATTTTGAAAATATTTGTGGTGGGTGTGCTAGGTTGGTGCTGGTGAGTCTGCAGATGCTTGGGTTTTGAAAGTTGAGCTTGTTTGAGTGGTTTTTAAAAAAGTGGGATCTTCCCATATGATAAAGATTCAATTTTGAATTGTCATTTAAACTATGCATTCAAAAGTTTATGGATGATCACAAGGTGAGCCTTGATACTTTGTTAAGATTACTATCAAGGGGTGTAAAGATCCAAATAAGTTTCTGTTAATTTCTGAAAGTTTGAGACAGCCAAAGTAGGCATGGGAGTTAAATTGGGCAAAATGACCATTCACTCAATTTGGCTTATTTTGATTTATTTGCCTTTGGGAAAAGTTTGGGAATTGTTTAGATGATGTTTATTTCACCTAAGAATCCTTTTACAAACAAAGAAACACATAAACAAGGCAATTCAAAAGAATTCAAAATGGGATGCATACACACATGCATGTTTGCATATTTTTATTTAGAAAAGTTTTTGTTGGCCCTAATTTTGATGATTAGAGTTTGATGATCCAAGTTTAGTATTTTTGGGATGTTACAGATAGATCTTATTTTTATGATAATTTTAACATATTAAATGTATTTTTATGATTTTTCTATAATTTGATATAGCTAAAAATGTTTAGAAGTTATTTTAGTAATTTATTTGTTTTACTTTTATTTCATTTCTTATCCTAATTAACTTGGGCTGTTTGGTTGGGCACATGGGCCAACCTTGCCCATTTAGAGCTGTCTTGGGTCATCCAGAACACAGCCCACCCCCTCTCTTCCTCTCCTCTCACTCGCACACATGCGACACAATCCCCACTCTCCCTCTCTCGTTTCTCTGCCTCACCCACACACGCAGCCGCCGCCGCCCTCGCCGGCCAACGCCGGCCAAATCCAACGTCGTCGGTTGCTGCCGTGTGCTGGCGCTGGCTAGCTAATGCCTCCTCTTCCTTTCTCCTGGATGATTTGGTTTAATCGCGGCCTCGCACGCTTCTGGCCGAAACCCTAGTTCTTCCCTAGCCGGACCGTTGTTGATCCTGGCGGTGCTGCTGCTTGGCTATGACCCTCGCCGCGCTATAGATGTTGCTGGGGTGGCTCGGCGCGGTGCAGGCGCCTTGGTGCCCATCATGCCGCCGTGCTGCTACATTCGGGGCTTCTGCCTCCTCTTCGGCGAGCTAGGACTCGCCCCAGGTAGGTGCCACTTGCCCCTTCTCACAACCTCTCTCAATCCTAGTGTACAATCTTAATTAGATTTCTTCTTCCTACAGGTTTTGATGCTTGATGCTTCACAGTGGACTTCTCAGTGATCAATTGTGTGCATGCGACCCTTATCTTGATTGAGTGCTCCTGATGCTAGTGGTATAAGTTGTTAATAGCATTAAATATAATGATCTTCTATTGTATTCTGATGAATTCATACTTGGAATATAAGATGTTGAAGCTTGCTTCTATTATTGATGCTTTGAATCTACTATAACTATATCTTGGCTTAATTTGTTATCTCCTAATCAGGATGATTGTCATGAGTGGCAACAGATTTGACTACAAAGTTAATTCCTGGTAACCATCCTAGGAGAATGATTTGTTGTCTTGTGGGGATAAGCTCTACAAGTAAAGCTTGCCCATATTATTGTTACTGTTTACATGACAGGGATTATGTGATAATGAAAAGGTCCCCTTTGAATGATCTCTGTTAACTAGCACCTGAACCAAGCATGCACAATTGTGCCTGGTTATTACTATTGTGATTACCTGTGTGGAAAATATGATTTAGTTGATAATATTATAGCTTCCAGTTATGTTAAGCAGTGAAGACATATATGCCTGATTCCTAAGGTTTATCTTTAGGAAAATGATTTGAATGAGACCCTTAATCTAGAGATTATTGGTGAATGCTAAACTATAGTTTAAGTTGGTAAACCCAGGCTCTAGTGGCACTTGTGGCTAGGTTGCTACTGAGGTGCTTCCCACATTTGGATTGTTCCCAATATTAGCCAGCCAATAGGTGTGCAGCTCTGCTGCTTGGCTATACCTTCTCCTTGCTTTAGACTATTTCAACGATGCAAAGACTAAGACCTAGGCTTGGGATGACTAAGGATTAATGATATTTTCTTTGGTTGTCTAATACACAGTGATAATTTTACACTTCATTAGAGTGTATCCCTGAGGATAATCTCAAATCCAAGTTTGAAAGATGAACTCAGTCAGAGATCCCTTGTGGCTTCTCTGGTTGTGATCCTACTACTGTGGTGCCTCACTTTGGAGTGTGCACAGTGGTATGATCATAGTGTATATGACCTGATGCCCTTGCCCTGCCAATGATGCAAAGGCAGAGGCCAATTTAATATAAGAATGGATACTACTGTTTTCGCTCAGCTCTATGATGACCTGAGAGCATGCCCTACCAAAAGCCCCTTTTTACATGATAAGGATATATCTGTAGTTTGATTCATTGATCTAGCCTAGGATGCATAGACTGAGACTTTTACTGAATAGGAACAGAGATTATGATGTAGCATTCTAATTCTCTATGAGGAATATACATAGCATCTCTATTTAGATCTGAGAGAACACCCTCCTCCAATCCTCCTAGATGATCATCTCGTTGAAGGGTACATGAAGGGATTTGATGTGTATTAGTCCCTTTATTTTCCCAAGATGCTGATGCAAAAGAGAATACAGATGCCTAAAAGATTGTAGAGTTCTACCTGCTACAAAGATATGATTGTTGACCTTGTTTTGCTACTGATGTAAGCTTCTATGCATCCTCTCCTGGAAATCCTTCTCCTCCTTATTCCTTGCTGGATCTACATTTAATCCTATCCTAATACTTGATATGCTGGCTGGTTCTTCTTTGGACTACTAGTGGCTTTGTGAAATACATCAGAAATAACTCTGGTGTTCTAGTGGTTTGTATGGGTGTGGTGAAAATGGTGAGTTAAATCATCTGCTACTAGTGCTTCTTGCCTCCTCCTCCTTTGCAACTATGTTTACCAATTTATCCTTTGGTAACCATGTTGCCTTTCCTGTGATTCCTCTCCTCCTAGCTCCTGGATGGCTCCAAGGAGCAACCAGAGTTCATTGATGGTGCTGGTCTAGATTAGTGATCTTGTGGTTGTTTATGTGTGGGCTTGGGAGCTCTAGTGCTAAGAAATGAGCTGGGGTGTGTGTTGATGTGCTATAGAGAGATATGGATCAGCTTCTAGCTGAGCTGCTACGACTGTGCCCTCCCTTTGTACTTCATGTGATGCTTCCTGGTGTTGATAACACTACATAGCTGCATGTATGCGTAAGCTGCTTACAGGTGGGGCCCTTTTTGGTACAAGATGGAAAGTTCCCTTTCCCCTCTTCTTTGTGCAAGCTACGATTGCTGTGGATAGCTATCTCTATTCCTTTATTTCCTTACTTCCAAGTGGATTTACTAAGGTTGGTGATGCCATCTTGCTCTTCCTGAGCTAAGGACCTTATTGGCTTAAACATAATCTGTTTAGTTGATTTAGTGCTAAACATGATTATTCCTTTTTATTATTGTTGCCTCTTTCTTTCTAATTGATTTTAGCTAGGCTTAAGAGGGTGCCATGGCATGCTAGTTGATGCCTAATAATACAAATGATCAAATATGTGCCTAATAATGGACACACTCATCACAAGAATCGCCACAACAACAATGGAAGTGGTAATAATAATGGGAATGATACTGACAATGGAGATGACCTTGGTCAGAACCAACATGGCAATCCCAAGAAGAAAGACATTAGCCAGTTGCAGTGCTATAATTGTAAGGAACTTGGACACTATGCATCAGACTGTCCTGAGAAGAAAAAGAATAAGGATGCTAGAAACTCCAATGGAAGTGATTCCAATATGGCCGAGAAAGGACATGTGAACCACATCAACATGTATGGAACTCTTGAAGAATTAGATGATGTGGATGATAGGATTTAGCTAACTCAGTTGAGTCATATAAGGATCCCATGTTTGGATGTCAATTATTGAACCCATAGCCAGGTGACCCAATCAGTGCAACCCTACAAAATTTTCTTTTAAGGGTGGTAGTACCCTAGTTGTCTTGAAGCCAACTTGTAACCTCTAGCCTTCCCAAATCTCGGGACGAGATTTCTTTTAAGGGTGGTAGCCTGTTACATCCCAAAATTTTCAAAATTTTGAAATGTGAAAAATAAATAAACAAATAAATAATTGTTGAAATTTAGGGTGAAAAGAAACTTTTTAATTCCAGATGGAAACATCAAAACCCTTCTTGAACAAACTTTGAATGAAAAGGGAATAAAACAAAATTTCAATCAAGTGAAATGCATTCATTTATGAATGTATCTTGAAATTTAAACACTTGGAAAAGTTAAACCAAAACCCTAAAACCCTAATGGAAGAAAATCATTTCCAAAATCTCTCTAAGACTATGGATTTGATCCATATAAAAATTTGTCAAACATTTATAAATGATCAAAAATGATAAATAAAAATATTATAAAACCATAGAAATTGGTTTCACTCAATTTGTAACCATGGATAAAAACTTATGAATTTAATAAGTTAAAAGGAAATAATTTCCAAGGCTAATAAAGCTCCTATCTAAATCCATGCCAAATCTTGAGCAAAATAATCCTAAAAGGATATAAAAAGATAAACAAATATTAAATAAAATTATACAAATTGGAATCACCAATTTTGGATCTTTAAATAAAAAGATATGGATTTTATAAGGCAAAGAAAGAAAGAAATAAATAAATATATAAGGAATATTTAAAAGCCAAATTAAATCTTGGGCAAATCAATAAGAAAATGAAATAAAGATGATCCAAATTAAATAAAGGGATAAAGAATATTCAAATAAAAGTATATGGGACTAAACCATATTCTAATTATATTTAAATGGAGCCAAAATCCCTAAGGTAAATGATTAATTAAATCATGGGAAAAATAATGGAAATTGCCAAGTGGATTAAAAGTTATCTAATTTACTTAAAAAGAATAAAAGAATTATTTGAATAAATAATATGGATTAGAACCATATTTAAATCTTATTTAAAATAAAGACAACTGTCTATTTTAAATAAATAATAAACCATAATAGAATAAAAGAAATATTCTAAAATGGACTTTAGAATATATTAGTAAATAGTATTAAAATCTTACTGAAAGTTGGGAAAAGTCTGAATACAAAAAGAGTTTGAATCATTTGAATAAAAATCAAAACAGTAAATAAAAATAGAAAAAAGAAAAAGGGATCAAAAAGAAAAAATAGAAAACAGAAGAAACCCAACCAGCCCAGCAGGCCCAGCAGAAGCCCACGCGGGAAATCCCCTCCCCCCGAACCGTTTCTTTTCTCACCCGCGAGCAAACCCGTTCACTCGCTAACGCTTGGACCCCACGCGCAACCCTCCACCTCGCTGACAGCGTGACCCCACCGCCAGCTTGCATCGTCATCAACCTCGCGCGACCGTTTTCCCCCTCGCACCTCGCCATTCCTGCCTTGATTCTGCGGCATGAATTCGCATCAATGCGCGAGTAATACTCGTCCATGACCACGCACGATAAATCACCTCGCCCTCCTCCTCATTTCCCCTCAGATCCCATGCCATGAACGCCACCAGGATGCGCTAATTACTCGCTGCATCTCCTCTGCCTCTGACGAGCTCCACCACCGATTCCGGCCAACCCCGACCATCTCCTACCTCCTAGCTTCCACGAGCTTGATCGCCAGGACCTCACGCACCTGCCAGAACCTTTCCCTTGCTCGCGCGCTCCTCGGAGCCTCACCTCTATCTACGGCTGAACGTCGCCGTCATCTGACTCATCTCCGGCAAGTTTTTCCCGGTAGGTTTCGTCCTCCCCTCTCTCTCTGGATGATGCTCCTGCACTCGTCGTACCCTCACGCGTCTACCACCTCTATTTCTTGCTTTATCGTGCCCTGTAGCGATGCCACCGACGAAGCCCGTGCATGCCCGAAGGTAGCAAGAACTCCGGCGAGTAATCCCCATAGAACCCGTGCGCCCCTTGGCCGATAGAGACTATGTTGAGCATCTACGCGCTTTGAAGAATCTGGTAAGCCCCTCCGTTTTCCTCCTGGCTTCCTAGTTTCGTCGGAAACATCACCGCCTGAGCGCCGCCGCCGCAAACGCCAGGCCACGCCGCCCATCTGTGGTCAGCGTGCCATGAACCATTGGATGCAGATCGGTCGGTTAAGATTAGATCTTAGATCGAAAGGGTATCAAGTAGTTTACACCGTGCGATTTCAATTAGATATGAGGGTCCACATAGTTCAATCCGAGCGAAATGGTATGCGCCAATGGGATGCTGACACGTAGCCAGACTTAGGATTTAAAAATAGAATTAGATCTATTAGTGATTTGATTTTGTAAAATTCATAAATTTTAATCTACACGTCCAAATTTTGCAAATTTTATATCATTGGAATAAGGAAAAAGAAACCTTTGCAACCATGCCCTTTGTTTAGTGTTTTGTTTCTGTAAAAGTAGTTGTTTTTGCACAAACATTTCTAGGCCTATTTATGTTATAAAATTTATTCTAAAAATTATTTTTGAGTAAAATCTTTTCCAATTGATTTTTTTTGAACCTACTGACCATAAGAACAAACTTTTGGGATTAGAAATATATTTTGATAAACACAAGGAATTATTCCTTGAATAAAGACATTTCTAGTAAAATAAAAATGGTGCTTGATTTAGAAATGGTTTTTGAGTGCAACCTTTTGTAAATGATTTTTTTTAAACACTTTGACCATAAACACTAACATTTGTGTTTAAAAATATATTTGGCAAACAATAGAAATTATTACTTTGATTTAAATCATCTCTAGCAAAACAAAAATGATTTAAATGGCCCATTTTCACTAACTTGGTTTCAAATGATTTTGCCACTTTTATAAATGACCAATAGGTGTTTTCAAATAAGTATAGCCTATTGGAAACCACCTTTCCAAATAAAACAATCTTTTGCATGCTTGCATGCTTGCATGCATTGTTTTGTTTCTTTATTTTATGTGATGAATTGTTTGAATGCTAGTTTGAATAGTTGCTTGCTTGATTGAATTGTAGCAAACTTTGACGAGTGTGACTATTGCAAGATCAAGGAGTGAGCCTATATTCTCTACTAAAAAGGCAAGTGGCACTATCATCCATGTCCTACTATTTTCAATACACTTAGTGGGATTTTTGTCATGATAGGGCTACTATGTTACTATGCTATGCTATGTCCTATTAGGATATCCTTTATATCTTGCTTAGTGAAAACATCATAGTTGTAGTATGCTTAGCCCTGCTATAGACTTGGGGTGGAATACATGTTATGATTATATGAAGTGTTGGAAAAATATATGTTTTATATAATAAAACAAGTACTCAATGAATCACCTGGGTGGAATGTGGATACTCAATTGTGGATAAGGTGGCAATGAAGGGAACTATGTATATATGGCTATCTTTTTCGTATGTGCACTAGAAGAA
Source organism: Avena sativa (assembly GCA_916181665.1). Taxonomy (NCBI): domain Eukaryota; kingdom Viridiplantae; phylum Streptophyta; class Magnoliopsida; order Poales; family Poaceae; genus Avena; species Avena sativa. Next base: position 149,250,196 of record OV702284.1, read on the forward strand.
AACTACCCAGGGACTTAGAGATTGAACATGTTTCTCGTATAGTGGCTTCCATGTACAGCCACATGCTAAATGGGCACTGGCTTAGTCAATTACATAGTGGAAGACCCTTGCATTGGCACCTATTCAGGTTAACTAGAATTATGTATTGGAAATATATCCTTACATTGGTGCCTGGTAGATGTGCTAGCATTATATCTTGGGAGGACTTCTATGGAAAGACTTTGTCACATTCTAGATCTGCCGGTACTCCATTTGGTGTGTACTTATCCAGCGGCCATTGGTGGCATCAAGACAAGATTGTGTCATGTGGGTAAAGTGTACAAATTCTGCAGAAGATCAAACTCTAATTACTTAGCCGTGTCCCCGGTTACGAACAACTCTGAGAACCTAAGGCCTGAAGCTATGGAAGATCTCGACATTCCAATTTCTCAAAGTAAAACTTGATGGTGTCAACAAGGGATTAGAAGCACTTGGAGTTTGCCAAGTAGTTCAGAAAGATTGTTAAAATATCCAAACTATTTTTGTAAAGATAGGATAAAACCATATTGCTTTCTGCAAATGAGCGTAAACCCTACTTAGCCAAATATGCATATATAGGTTCCAACTTATTTCCACATAGTAGTGAAACTTGCCAATACAATTCAAATGTATTGACCCTTGTGGCTGTAACTTATTATGTTGTAGGTTTGTTTGATGTTAGTGAAGTATGTTGAATAGGATTACAAGTCTACAACCAACATGATTGCCTGTGGCACTTTGAAGATGAAGGACTCCATGCTATATAGTTATTTCTGCTGCATTGTAATGAGATAGCCAAATGAGCTATGCAAGATGTGATGAATTATTTTATTCCTGGCTATAAAGTTGTACTATGACCTTTGTTTCTTGATATTACATCTTAAACTATGGATGCTAGCTATTGATCCAGGTACTAGCATTGTAAACACAGGGATCTCTACCTTATCAGGTTGGGACCTCTACATGCTCACAAATGCATACACACAATCACCCCTATGAACGCAAGAATGCACACCCTACTCCTAGGAGCACCACTGAAAGATTGTGTCTTGAGACTGACCTGGTGGGGCTTGAGCTTGATTAAGTCACCATATATAGGCACCTCGATATCGACGATAACGTCACATCCTGCTGCCCTTATAACCATCCTTCAAAGCCAAGCATCGAGGCTTCATGGATAAGGAAGAGTTAGGGGAGTCAGAACTCACATTTGTTTGCTGCTATAGGATATAACTGGACCACTAATAACGGGCCCCCACAGTAGTTAGCCCATAGGACCAATACATTAGAGCAACCACAGCATGAGCCGTTACTAGACGTGGCTAGAAATTTACTAGACTCACTTATAAAAGAATAAAATCACCTCCACCGTTTAGACCAGACAGTGGATCCACTCATCTCGGTAGAAATGCCCAATAAAGAAAACATGCCATTTGATTCCCTTAGACAAGGGTCTTGTACTAGACCTAGGGTCGAGAAAAACTTAGCTAGGCTCACCCTCTCAAGGCATCCACTATGATGTCCACAAGCTTGTCCATAAGGAAAAACATAGTGGTGGCTATCAACGAGCTAAAACCTTAAGGGTCACCACCCTTAGGTTATGGATAGTCCATAAGATTTAAAACATTGATATCTAGTAAACATTTCAATAGAAAACAAATTAGAATCACAAGACTATGAGAGGGTAGCTCTTACGTGTTGGGTCCTATCTTATGGATAGGTTTGACTATATACATTGTGGTGAAATCAACAAGATTATGGTATAGAAAGTGTGTCCCATCTTAAAGATAGGTTTGGCCATATACATAGGTGATTCCCTCAAGTTTTAGACCTTGTTCTAGGAAGAAAAATATTCTCTTTTAGAAACCCCAAAATTTCAACGCTGCACATACTCTCGGTGACCTGGTTTGACTTGCATTATATGTAGTTCTAGATAACAGAGAAAAAATCAATATAAACTAAAGGATGAACGCATGGACGCACACCTACCTAGCAACCTCTATATATGACCACCTCTGAAATATTGTGTCTTGAGACCGATCTTACGGGGCTTGAGCTTTACAAAGCCAGCATGCACGCCTCGCTATAAACGGGAAGATCGCTTCCCACTAAAGAATATTCTGCCTTTTATGAGACACCAAAGTGCCAAACCTATGGTATAAACTCTAGTGAGACAGGGGTACCAATTATCTCATACGTAATAGCCATCCATCCATGGGAGAGCTATCGCTCTCTCTCTCCCTCTCTCTTGTACACGACATGGTACACAATAAATTATTGGCATACATGAAATTAGGTGAACACACTTTCTATTTTCATTATTGTGACCGAACAAGTAGCTCAAGAAACTCTTTAACAATATTGTTCAATTCGTTAACATTAACGAGCAAAAAATGTTGCTTACCTATGTTCATTAAGAAAAAAACCAACCTCAAATGCGTAGACTAGACAAGCGCTCATTAGTATCAGCGCGCAAGCTTGGAACTACCTCATTTTTAGACAAACGTTGACAATGTTTAAGAATAATTCTAAATATTTATGCAATCTTTCTAGCTAATTTCGATCATCAAAATGAATTTAGGTCGATTAGCGGAAAAACTAGTGAGGATTTGGAAAGATTCAATTTCTTTCTAAGAATTTGCACGTCGACCCTGTTTTGAAAATATTAAATAAAATAAAAATAAAAAATGAAGACCTTTCACATTCGATCCAATACATCAACAAGCTCTATCAAAAGTGAGCAACGCGATGATTTATTTTGTTAACCAAATGGTATTAGCTGAAGGGTATGGCGTAGCTTCTTGGCGGAGAAATAGCTAGACCCAACTGATTTATCTTACTTCATTAATTTCAGGGTCCTTTGTGCTAAATGTATGGAAGATATCATTTTCATTTTGTAAGGTCCTAGATGCAACTTTTACTTCCAACGACCATATGAACACTACTCTTATGGCACCCATGTCAGTTATAAGAAAATGCCACCACCCCAATTTTCATACAAACTGGACCTTGATTTCTTACAATTACCAAGTTTTTAGTCGACTTTGTAAAGATTACTACCTAATTTGGTACACTTAAATGAATTTATGTTGATTTAACGAAAGTAGGTCAAATTGTTCTTTTTTGTAAAGAAAATAGCTCGAAATAGAGGGGAAGATCTAAGAACAAGAAGAGATTATGCATGCACATTAATTGTGGAGTAACGTAATAGGGTGTCAAAGAGCAACTTACTTTTGGGCCTCTTTATATGGTTGTTTATCATTATTAATAGATTGCTCTTTACACTTTTGGGCGATATATTACTCTTGAATTAATTTTCTCTTTGAATGTAGTTGGGTGCATATTCTTCTAGTAAAAAATGTCACCGGTGTGAGTTTCCAACTATTGGGAAAGAACATTCTTATTTTTTCAAATGATGACGAGATTGTTCCTTTCCGTAAAGTAGGTCTGAGGAATATACTATGGATCTGAATGCCACAAGACAAGCTTTTCAGTCATATATAGTGGACCAACATGTTTTGTACTACTTATATGATTCCCATGGTTGAAAAGTTTCCAAACGTCGACCTAGCTAACTCTGTCCACTTGAATGGCGCTATGTCGATTTATTAAAATTAGGTCAAATTTGAACTACGAGTAAATTGTAGGTAGCATTGATAGTTTTATGATTTCTTTTTTAGATAACCATCGGGGGGTCATTTCTAATATATCACAAACCACCATCGAGAGTTTGGACAATAGGTTCAACTTCCTGCTAAGATTTTGCATCTTGACAACTTAACGAAATTAGGTCAAACTTGAGCTACAAGTAAGCGCGATATATTCCTCTCAAATTAATTGTCTTTTCTTCGAAGGTAGATGGGTGCATCATCTTTTAGTAAATGATGAAGTCGGTGTGAGTTTCTAACTATCAGAGAAGAACATTCTCAATTTTCCCATGTTTTGCAAATTTTATAACTTCCAAGATAACTTTGCCGACTTGAATGACTCTTTGTGCTGATTTATCGAAATTAGGTAAAATTTGAACTACAAGTAAATCTTAGGTTGCTTTTAAAGTTTTACGAAAAAGATTTTTAGTGGTTTTCGATATACTAAATTCCTAGTTGGCTTCAAAAGATTTTTTGAAAATTTTAAGACCATACTTGTAGTAAAAAATCGACATGGTCGATGGGAGTATGGTCTACATCGAATACCTCAAAAAAGACAAAATTACATAGAGGTCCCTAAATTTAGCACAAAAGGCCCTAAAGTTAAGAAAGTAAAAGCGGTCGGGACCTTCTCGAGTGAGAAGCTGAGCCAAATCTCCGTACTATTGTACTTGATTTGCACACACACAATAAAGAACATTCTAAATTGTCTGAGTGATTATGAGATGTTCATGTCCGTAAAGAAAGTATGAAGACTAGGAATCTGAATGCCACCACCAAGAATTTTGACAACAGGTTCAATATATTGCTAAGATTTTGCATCTTCACAACTTAATGAAATTAGGTCAAACTGAGGTACCAGTAAGGGTGATAGATTGCTCTTGAATTATTGTCTTTTTGAAGGTAGATGGGTGCATCTTCTTCTAGTAAACAATATCGTCAGTGTTTGTTTCCAACTATCAGAAAAGAACATTCTCAATTTTCCCGTGTTTTGTGAATTTTTAAACTTCCTAGCTAACTTTGACGACTTTAATGAGACTTTGTGCGGATTTATCACAATTAAGTCAAATTTGAACTACATGTAAATAGTAGGTTTCTTTTAAAGTTTACGAAAAAGCTTTTCGGTGGTTTTAGATATACTGAATTCCAAGTTGGCTTCAAAAGATTTTTTGAAAATTTTAAGAGCATACTTGTAGTAAAAATTCGACATGGTCGGTGGGAGTACGGTCTACATCCAAGACCTCAAAAAAGACAAAATTACATAGAGGTCCCTAAATTTAGCACAAGGGCCCTAAAGTTAAGAAAGGAAAGGTGGTCGGGACCTTTTCGAGTGAGCAACTGAGCCATACCCTTCGTACTACTATACTTTCTTCACATAAATAATAAAGAACATTCTCAATTTCCCGAGTCATGATGATATTGTTCCTTTCTGTAAAGAAAGTATGAAGATTATGAATCTGAATGCCACAAGGAGAGCTTTCAAATATTTATAGTGGATCGACATGTTATACTTACGGTTCCCATGTTTTATGATTTTTCAAGCTTTGGCCTAGATAACTCTGCCCACTTGAAGACTTTATGCCTATTTATTGAAATTAGGTCAAATATGAACAACAATAAAAATGTAGGATCCTTTGAAAGTTTCATGATTTTTTTGTAGGTAACCATCGGGGGTCATTTAATATAACACAAACTACCACCGAGAGTTTGGACAACAGGTTCGACATCTTGCTAAGATTTTGTATCTTGACAATTTAACAAAATTTGGTCAAACTTGAGCTACACAAGAGAACAAAAGGGAGGTAGCGAGCCTTTAAAGAAAGAGGCAACACAGGAGCAGCGAAGAGGAGGAGGCGATTTGATGTTAGAACAAAGTTATGGTGGATTCTTGACTCGTGGTACTCCTCTACTAGTAGTAAATTTCAGGACCTATTGTGTGTTTTCTCTCTCCTTCACTGCCTCCCATCTATCCCCACCCCTCTCCCCTCACGCACTGGCCGACCCGGTTAATCTCTCCCTCGTCCACATCGTGGAGCTGTGCATGTGTGCCTTGGTATGGTGACTCTGTTTATTTTTTTAGAGGGCGGATCCGTTTCTCTGGCGTGTTCGGTAGCTGCCTTGGTGTGGAATAGGAGGAGTAGATAGGAAGGAAACCACTTTGGTCCTTGGCGGCAAAAAAATCAAACTTTTACTGTTTCAAATTTTCACTTGCTTGTGAAACATCACGAGGGAAAGGTTATTCAAAAGACCGGCCATTCACAGTAGTACTTCTTATCAAATATTTATCTTGTCTTATCCCTTACAATACCATACGACTATAGTATAGTGTATGGATAACTTTGAACATTGACCGTTGGATCAAGACTGGCAAATCCAAATATTGGTACTTTTCATTTCATAGCATCCAGAAGATTCTATTGTTAGTCTTTAGCATGTACAATGAACCCTAGTATGCGCAAACCTCACAACACACTTCACTTCTTAGTTTCACGGACCTTGTGCAAAATGCATGGACTTGGATTTAATTTTCATTTTTATGAGTTCCTTGATTTAACTCGTACTTCCACCAACCGTGTTATCTGAAGCACCTCGCTCCTACAGGACCTTCCACAGTTAGAACAAAATGCCACTACCCTATTTATCACACAAAGCAGACCACAATTTCTTATAGTTCCATTCTTCAAGATTCATAGCTAAGTTCACACACTTCACTCACTTCTTGCCGATTTAATGAAATTAGGTCAAACTTGAGCTAAAATTAAGCGCGATATATTACCCTCAAATTTAATGTATTTTTGGAGGTAGATGGGTGCATCTTATTGCAACAAACAACACCGTCGCTGCGAGTTTCCAACTATCTAGAAATAACATTCTAAAGTTTCCACGAGATTATTCCTTTTCAAAAAGAAAGTCTGAAGAATATGGATCTGAATGCCACAAGCCAAGCTTTCAGACATATATAATGGACTGTCAGGTTGTACTTAAGATTCGCATGTTTTATGAGTTTTCAAACTTCATCCTAGCTAACTCTATTCACTTGAATGAAAAAATTAGTTCAAATTTCAACTACAAGTAAATTATAGATTGCGTTGAAAGTTTTATGAATTCTTTTGCAGGTAACAATCGGGAGGGGGTCATTTAATACATCACATCCCACCACCGAGAATTTTGACAACAGGTTCAATTTCTTGCTAAGATTTTGCATCTTGACAACTTAACGAAATTAGGTGAAACTCAGGTACCAATAACCACGAAAGATTTCTCTTGAATTAATTGTATTTTTCAAGGTAGATGGGTGCATCTTCTTCTAGTAAACAATGTCGTTGGTGTGAGTTTACAACTATCAGGAAAGAACATTCTCAATTTTCTGAGTGACGACGAGATTGTTCCTTTTCGTAAAGTAGGTCTGAAGAATATAATATGGATCTGAATGCCACAACCAAGATTTTTAGTCATATATATAGTGGACTGACATGTTGTATACCACATATATGATTCCCATGTTTGAAAAGTTTTCAAACTTCGTCCTAGATAACTCTGCCCACTTGAATGGCGCTATGTCGATTTGTCGAAATTAGGTCAAATTTGAACTACGAGTAAATTGTAGTTTGCATTGACAGTTTTGCGATATGTTTTTTAGGTAACCATCGGGGGTTCATTTAATATATCACAAACCACCATCAAGAGTTTTGACAATATAATCAACTTCTTGCTAAGATTTTGCATCTTGACAACTTAAATAAATGAGGTCAAACATGAGCTACAAGTAAGCGCGATAGATGCCTCTCGAATTAATTTTATTTTCTTCGAAGGTAGATGGGTGCATCATCTTGTAGTAAAGGATGCCGTAGGTGTGAGTTTCCAACTATCAGGAAAGAACATTCGAATTTTTCCCATGTTTTGTGAATTTTAAAACTTCCTAGCTTACTTTGCCGACTTGAATGAGACTTTGTGCCGATTTCTCGAAATTAGGTAAAATTTGAACTACAAGTAAATCGTAGGTTTCTTTGAAAGTTTTACGAAAAAGCTTTTCGATTGTTTTTGACATACTGAATTCCTAGTTGGCTTCAAAAGATTTTTTGAAAATTTTAAGAGCATACTTATAGTAAATATTTGACATGGTCAGTGGGAGTACGGTCTACATCTAAGAACTCAAAATATAAAAAATTACATAGTGGTCCCTAAATTTAGCACAAAGGGCCCTAAAGTTAAGCAAGGAAAAGCAGTGGTGCCCTTCTCGAGTGAGAAGTTGAGCCATACCCTTCGTACTACTGTACTTGCTTCACACACAATAAAGAAAATTCTCAATTTCCCGAGTGATGATGAAATTGTTCCTTTCGGTAAATAAAGTATGAAGACTATGAATCTGAGTGCCACGAGGATATATTTCAAATATTTATAGTGGTCCAACGTGTTGTACTTACGATTCCCATGTTTTATGATTTTTTAAGATTCGGCCTAGCTATATTTGCCCACTTGAATGACTTTATGCCGATTTATAAAAATTAGGTCAAATATGAACTGCAAGAAAAATGTAGGTTGCTTTGAAAGTTTCGTAATTTTTTTGGAGGTAACCATCCGGTGTCATTTAATATAGCACAAACTACCAACAAGAGTTTGGACAATAGGTTCAACATGTTGCTAAGATTTTGCGTCTTGACAATTGAACGAAATTAGGTCAAACCTGAGCTACCACCGTAAGTGTGATAGATTGCTCTCGAATTAAATATCATTTCAGAGGTAGATGAGTTCATATTATTTTAGTAAACAATACCGTCGGTGAGAGTTCCCAACTATCGGGAAAGAACATTTTCAAGTTTCCAAGTGATGCACTAGAGGTTGTATTTTTCATTTTCTAAGGTCCTTGATGCAACTTGTACTTCCACCGATCATGTTAACTGAAGCTTATTGCTCCTACGAGACCCACCCAAGTTAAAACAAAATGCCAACGCCCCAAATTTCATACAAATTGCACATTGCTTTCTTTTCATACAAATGTCGATTTATCGAAATCAAGTCAAATTTGAACTACAAGTAAATTGTAGGTTGCTTTGAAAGTTCTACAAAAAAAATTCAATGGTTTTCGATATACTGAATTCCTGGTTAGCTTCAATAGTTTTTCTGAAAAATTTAAGAGAATACTTGTAGTTAAAATTCGACATAGTCGGTGGGAGTACGGTTTACATCGAAGACATTAAAAAGAAAAAATTACATAGAGGTCCATAAATTTCGCACAAAGGGCCCTAAAGTTAGGAAAGGAAAAGCGGTCGGGTCCTTCTCGAGTTAGCAACTGAGCTATACCCTTTGTACTGTTGTATTTGCTTCACACACACACGCGCGTGTTGCTGGTCGTATGGTGTGCAATGGAATGACAAGGCAGGTCGACGCACGTGCGCCACCGAGAGTATGGACAAACGGTTTAAATTCTTGCTACAATAAGATTTTGCATCTTGAAAAAATAATGAAATTTGGTCAAAATTGATCTACACAAGAGAACAAAAGGGAGGCAGCGAGCCTTTAAAAAAAGAGGCAGCACGAGAGCATCGAAGAGGAGGAGGCGGTTCTACGTCAGAGCAAAGTTATGATGGATTCCTGACACGAGATCCTCCTCTACTAGTAGTAATTTTAATACCTATGTACGCCAAAAAATTATGTGTTTTCTCTCCTTTGTTGCCTCTCATATCTCCCCACCCCTCTCCCGTTGCGCACCGGCCCGCATGATCTCTCCCTCATCAACAGCGTGGCGCTATGGACGTGTTGCTTGGTACCGCGACTCTGTTTCTTTTTTTTGAGAGGGAGGCTCTATTTATTTGGCGTGGTCGACAACCGCCTTGTTGTGTAGTAGGAGGAGTACATAGGAAGGTAACCACTTTGGTCCTTGGCGGCAAAAAAATCAAACTTTTCTGGTTTTGAAATTTTCACTTGCTTTCCAAACATCGAGAGGGAAAGGTTATTCAACATAGTGTCTATTCGCAGTAGTACTTCTTATCTAATCTTTATCTTGTCTTATCCCTTATAATACCATACCACTATAGTATAGTGTACGGATAACTTTGAACATTAACTGTTCGATCAAGACTAGTAAGTCAAAACATTGGTAGCCGTTGGATCTTCTTTTCCATTCTTAGCATCCAGAAGATTCTATTGTTATTCTTTAGAATGTACAACGAACCCTAGTATGTGCAAACCTCAAAACACACTTAACTTCTTAGTTTTCGGGACCTTGTGCAAAATGCATGGACTTGGATTTAATTTTCATTTTTTTGAGGTCATTGATATAACTCATACTTCCATCAACCATGTTAAATAGAGCACCTCGCTCCTACAGGACCTTCCACAGTAAGAAGAAAATGTCACTACCCCAATTATCACACAAAGTCGACCACAATTTCTTATAGTTGCATTTTTAAGCTTCCTTCCTAACTTCGCACACTTCACTCACTTCTTACCGATTTAACGAAATTAGGTAAAACTTGAGCTACAAGTAAGCGCGGTAGATTACCCTTGAATTAAATGTCTTTTTATAGATAGATGGGTGCACCTTCTTGGAGTAAACAATGTCGTCGATGTGAGTTTCTAACTATCACGAAAGAACAATATCAATTCCCCAGTGAACTTCTTGCTAATAAGATTTTACATCTTGACAATTTAACAAAATTAGGTCAAACTTGAGCTACAAGTATGCGCGATAGATTGCTCTTGAATGAAATGTAATTTTATAGGTATATGAGTGCATCTTCTTGCAGCAAAAAACACCATCGATGTGAGTTTCCAACTATCGGGAAATAACATTCTAAATTTTATGAGTGATGACGAGATTGTTCCTTTTTTAAAAGAAAGTCTAAACAATATGGATCTGAATGCCACAAGACATGCTTTCAGACATATATAGTGTAGCGGCATGTTGTACTTAAGATTCGCATGTTTTATGAATTTTTAAATTTCGTCCTAGCTAAATCTATCCACTTGAATGATGTTATGTCGATTTATCGAAATTAGGTCAAATTTCAACTACAAGTAAACTGTAGATTGCGTTGAAAGTTTTATGATTTCTTTTGGAGATCACCATCAGGAGGGGGGTCATTCGATATATCACAACCCACCACCAAGAAGTTTGACAATAGGTTCAATATTTTTCCAAGATTTTGCATTTTGAAAACTTAACGAAATTAGGTCAAACTAAGGTACCAGTAAGCGCAATAGATTGCTCTTGAATTAATTGTCTTTTTGAAGGTAGATGGGTGCATATTCTTTTAGTAAACAATGTCGTCGGTGTGAGTTTCCAACTATCAGGAAAGAACGTTCTCAATTTACTGAGTGACGACGAGATTGTTCCTCTCCGTAAAGTAGGTCTAAAGTAGGTCTAAAGAATATAATATGGCTTTGAATGCCATAGGCCAAGCTTTTCAGTCATATATATAGTGGAACTACATGTTGTGTACTACTTATATGATTCCCATGTTTCAAAATGTTTCAAACTTCAACCTAGCTAACTTTTCCCACTTGAATGGCGCTATGTCAATTTATCGAAATTAGGTCAAATTTGAACTACGAGTAAATTATAGGTTGCGTTGACAGTTTTGCGATTTTTTTTAGGTAACCATAAGTTGGTCATTTAATATATCACAAAATACCATCGAGAGTTTTGACAATAGGTTCAACTTCTTGCTAAGATTTTGCATCTTGACAACTTAACGAAATTAGGTCAAACTTGAGCTACAACTAATCACGATAGATTCCTCTCGAATTAATTGTATTTTCTTCGAAGGTAGATGGGTGCATCATCTTTTAGTAAACGATTTTGTCGGTGTGAGTTTCCAACTATCAAGAAAGAACATTCTTAATTTCCCTTGTTTTACAAATTTTAAAGTTTCCTAGCTAACTTTGCTGACTTGAATGAAATTAGGTCAAATTTGAACTACAAGTAAATCGTAGGTTGCTTTGAAAGTTTTGTAATTTTTTGGAGCTAACCATCAGGGGGTCATTTAATATATCACTAACCAGCACCAAGAGTTTTGAGAACAAATTTAACTTATTTCTAATACTTTGCATATTGACCATTTAACGAAATTAGGTCAAACTTGAGCTACCGTTAAGAACGATAGATTGCTTGAATTAAATATCATTTTAGAGGTTAATGGGTTCACCTTATTTTAGTAAATAGTGTCGTTGGTGTGAGTTTCCAACTATCAAGAAAGAACATTCTCAATTTTCCAAGTGATGGACTTGGATGTCTTTTTCATTTTCTAAGGTCCTTGATCCAACTTGTACTTCCACCGACTGTGTTAAATGAAGCTCATTGCTCCTATGAGATCCACTTTCTATACCAATCTAGTTGATTGCACCACAATGTATCTAGTTAAACTTGTCCATAAGATAGGACCCACATGTAAGAGCTACCCTCTTGTAGTCTTGTGGTTAAAATTTGTTTTCTACAACTAGGTGTACTACTCCATATTTTTATGCTTATCAATATTTTAATGCTTATGGACTACCCGTAAGGTTTTTATCTTGTGGTTATCTTCCACTGTATATGGAAGTCCATCAGGACTATTTTTTTCCCTTGATGGACAACATAGAACATGCCCTTTTACTCGTAGTAGTATTTTTCTTTCCTTAGACATGTGCTCACGCCTGTCCACACACTGTACATACAGATAAAATAAAATGTAGGCAGGGGAAGAGGGCAGCAGCGAAGTGAGAAAAGAAGTTAAAGGCGGCTCGATGTCAGACCAAAGTTATGATGGGTTACTGACACGAGGTACTCCTGCCGCCTTACAGTGTACACTCTACTAGTACTCTTATGCACGCAAAAAAATTGTGTGTTTTCTCTCTCTTTGATGCCTCTCATCTCTCCACCCCTCTCCCCTCACATACCAGCCCGGCTGATCTCTCCCTCGTCCACAGCGTGGCGCTGCGCATGTGTGCCTCGATACGGCAGCTTTATTTCTTTCTTTTTTGAGGGGGGGGCTTTGTTTCTCTGGCATGTTCGGCAGCCACGTTGGTGTTCAGTAGGAGGAGTACATAGGAAGGAAACAACTTTGGCCCGACTAAATTCATGTACTTGGATGTAATTTTCATTTTTTAGAGGTCCTTGATGTAACTTGTACTTCTACCGAGTGTGTTAATTAACGTGCAAAGTCCCTAGAAGATGACATCTAGAAGATTCTATTGATAGTCATTAGCATGATGAACACTAATATGCTCAAACCTCAAAATACACTTCACTTTTTAGTTTCAGGTATCGTGCTAAATGCATGGACTTGGATGTAATTTTCATTTTTTACAAGGTCCTTGATGTAAATTGTACTTCCACCGACCGTGTTAACTGAAGCACCTCACTCCTACCACAGTTAGAAGAAAATGTAACCCTCCCAATTATCACACAAAGTGGACCGTGATTTCTTATAGTTCCATTTTTCAAGCTTTCTAGCTAACTTTGCACACTTCACCGACTTCTTGCCGATATAACTAAATTTGGTCGAACTTGTGATAAAAGTAAGCGCGGTAGATTGATCTTGAACTAAATGACTTTCTAGAGGTAGATTGGTGCATTTTATTTTATTAAACAATGGTGTCGTTGTGAGTTTCCAACTATCAGGAAAGAATATTCTCAATTTTCCAAGAAATGACGATATTTTTTTCATAAAGAAAGTACGAATAATATGTATCTGAATGCCACAAGCCAAACTTCTAGACATATTAAGTGGACCAACATGTTTTACTTCATTAAGATTTCGATGTTTTACGAGTGTTCAAACTTCGTCCTACCTAACTCTGCCCACTTGAATAACTTTATGCCGTTTTATTGAAATTAGGTCAAATTTGAATTACAAGAAAATTGTAGGTGCTTTGAATGTTTTGCGATTTTTTGAAGGTAACCATTTGGGGTCAATTAATATATCATAAACCACCACCGAGAGTTTTGAAAACATGTTCGACTTTATGCTAGAATTTTAGATCTTTACAATTTACCAAAATTAGGTCAAACTTGAGCTACAAGTAAGCATGACAGATTGCTCTCAAATTAAATGCCATTTTAGACGTAGATAGGTGCAAATTCTTGTAGTAAACAATACCATTGGTGTGAGTTTCCAAATATCAGGAAATAACTATCTCAATTATCCGAATGATGACGAGATTTTTTCTATAAAGGAAGTCCGAAGAATATTGGATCTAAATGCCACAAAACAAGTTTTTAGATCTATATAGTGGACTGACATGTTGTAATTATTATTGCCATATTTTATGAGTTTTCAAACTTCATTCTAGCAAACTCTGCCCACTTGAATGACCTATGTCGATGTACTGGAATTAGGTCAAATTTGAACTACAAGTAAATTGTAGGTCGAATTGAAAGTTAGTTTAATGAAAAAAGCTTTTGGAGGTACCCATGGGGCACTCAATTTTTATATCAGAAACCACCGAGAGTTTTGACGACTGGTCCAACTTCCTACTATGATTTTCATCTTTTCAAATTTGAATCCATTTTAAAAAAAATGACATGGAATAAATAAAAAACAAAAGATTTACGCATGATGTACTATCACCTCGCGTGCACTACATGCCATGTAAACGGTAACCATGGGATTATACAAGTTTTGGAAACGGTTTGATAATATTGTTCTACCATGTGTATGGACATTATTGGGTTCAACCGAATGACCAAGGTTATCTAGCCCATATGGACATCATATTTTACTATATGATATATAGAGTTCTTAAATTAGTTTGGCAGATGGGTCTATCTTGACATAGTAATCATTGTTGCTTATGGGAGTTCCCAACAATTAGGAAAAAATACATTCAATTTTCCCTAGCGACGAAGGTGAAGTTTTTTCCATTCTAATATTCCGAATAATATGGTTCATAATGCCACAAGCCAATAGTTTCACACATAGTGGATCATGCTTCCTAGGTACTTCCGCACTTAAATGGCTTTATGTGAATTTATTGAAACTAGTTCAAATTAATTTGATGTACAAGTAAATGGTAGATTCCTCTTAAGATTTTACTGTCACATCCCAAATTTTAGATTTGGTCTTGCATATCATTCATAGCATTGCATCATATCTTTCCATGCAAAACCATCGAATAGAAAGGTTCGGCGGAACGCCACCTTCAAAACCCTATTTTGTTTCGATACGAGGTTCCTGCGGGGAGCTTTAGAGAGACTTGCAACAACCACCCCTGTAGTTTCGAGTTTTCGCGCAAACTTCGACTGAAGGTTGTTCCCCTCGACGATACGAAGCCGTAGGCGCGAGAATCGCTCCAATCGGAGTTCGTATGCAGAAGACTCGGACGTTTTAGTAAACCGCCGGAAAACGGTCCGAAAATCTGGACCGATTTCCGAGTTGTAGTCAAATTCTGGACCGAATTGGAGTAGGACCCGCGCGAGAGGGCCACAAAAAGGAGGACCGCCTGCCTCGTAACCCGTGCCCGACCCCGCCACCTCTGCCCGCCTCCCACGCGTCGCCGCCGCCTGCACGCATCCCGAGGGACGCCGCCGCCGGCAGCTCCCTCCGCCGTCGACCTCGCCGGGTACACAGCCGCCACCCTCTCCTCCTCCTCTCTCCGTTCCCGCCAACCGCGCCTCCATCCGCCGCCGCCATCTACCGCCGCCGTCGCCGCCTCCACCCGCGGCAGCGCCGCCCACCGCCGCCAGCGCTGCGCGCCACCGCCGCCGCTGCCGTGACGCCCCGCCTCGGCCACCGCCGCCGCCGCGCGCAAGCCGCCCCGCCGCCGCCACCCGCGGATCACTGCCGCGCCGCCGCCCTCCGCCGATCGCCGCCGCCTGCGCCGCGCCGCCGCCGCCTTGCTGCGCCGCCTCGCTGCGGGCACTAGCCGCTGCCTCGATTCGCGTGCGCGTTATCGCATGCGCGCTTGCATGCACACATACATGCACGTACGCGCCGTTTTGCTCGCGCGATGTATTTTGTCGACCCGTAGTTGACCGCGTGTATGTCCGTGCAGGAAGAACCACGTCGCCGGATTTGATCGCCACCGCCGTCCGGAGCTCGCCGCACCTTCCGGAGTCCGATTCGCCATCCGTTTCCGGTAAGACAGCAGCCACCGTCAGATCTCAGATCAGCGGCTTAGATCGTTCGTTGACTGGTCAGCATCCCAGACGTTGACTAGTCAGACGTCCAGTCAGCGCCCAGTCAAACAGACACAGTTGACTGAGTCAATTTCGTTAATTCCTTTAGTTGGCAGATTTCGGTAGAATCTTGTAAATTGCATAGTAATTCAACCGCTTGGCCAAAAATTGCAAATAAAATATGTACGAGTTCAGTGAGTCGTGTAGAATCTCTCTGTACCTTTGGTTCAGACTTTTACTGTCAGGTTTAGTACAGTTTAATCAAACTAGTTAGTGGCTTTTTCGGAGTAATAAATTCGTAGAAAAAGATCCGTAGCTCCAAAAATCGCGTGTGATATGTCCCTGAACTCGTGTGAACGAGGGGAATCTCATCGTGAATTAAAAAGGTAGGCTTACATTAAAAACTTCTGCAGTATTTGTCTAATGGCTTTCTGCAGTGTTTTAATTACTCGGGGAGTTTTATAAATCCTTTTCGAGTAATTCCAATTGGTACTGTTTCTAATCAGAGATGCCTATGCGGTAGAATTTTTCCAAGATTTTACAAACATTATAATACCAGTAGTGAATTATTTAAGTTCTAGCTCTAATTGTGAGCATTACTTTTGTCTATTAGTTTCCCTAGCGCTAAAACTATTTTTCATGCATGCAATCGGTAGTGTTATGTTATAGGATGTTGTGGTGCAGCTGTAGCACCAATTCACTTGCCGTTCTTGCATTCATGCATCATATTTGTTGCATATGTTGTGGATTGTTTGTTTATGAATGCAATTGTGTCGTGTAGATTGTGTTGAGTGCAACGCTTGTTCGTGTGAGGATTGTGCTCCAGACCGCTACGACCAAGGCAAGTAGATGCTAATTTGTTCATGAATATCGTCCTACTATTTTCTATGCATTGTCGTGTATTTTATAGATGCATGTGTAGGATGATACTATCGCTATGCTATGTCCTATTATGTGGTAGGACCCTCTTGTAGATGAACCACCGTTGGTAGATGTGCTTAGCCATGCTTGATGAACGAGGGCTGGGTTACATCATTGATACTTGTTTTCTCAAAGTATTGGTTTGTGAAAACTAAAACAACTTAATCAATGAACCCCCTGGGTGTGATGGTATTGATAAATTTTGGTGGTTTCATTGCGGAAAGGCACCCAGGTATCAAGAGAGAATGATTGGCTTCTTTATTGTGTAGCTTACGTGTACGACCATGTGCCAATAATGGAATGGGCGGTTGGTTGGACTTAGTAGGTTGTGGTAACTCGAACCCGCGTATCCAGAGATGTAGAATTTTGGTAGGTTGGACCGGTGCGCGTCGGGATTGAGGAGCTACTTCCCGAACAGTCTCTTCTTGGTCTTCTCCCTATCATCACCCAAAATGAGAGTGATGGTACGAGCTGGGATGGCCAAGTCACATGGGTAAAGTGTACTAACCTCTACAGAGTGTATAATCTAATCGATTAGCCGTGTCCCCGGTTATGGACATCTGAGTTGCTAGATATTGATTCCATGACATGTTTCTTGCTCATTCTAATTTCATAATTGCTTTAACATTGTTGGGTTAACTTAATTGGGATCTTTTCAAAGAAAATTGAAAACTGTTTGTGAAAGTAGGACAAATGTATTTGCAAATGCAAGCCAGACACAGCTCCAATTGCCAGATATGCATGTAGATGTTAGTACTATTGTCTCCTTCACTAGCTCTACTTGCCATACATTCCATGTATTGACCCTTCGGGGCTGCTACGTTTCATGTTGCAGGTTATTCCGATTCTGATTGATCGTTATAGGCCATGGTACTCCACTCGGCACTTGTTCACTTGTGGGCAATTTGAAGATTGGAGATTTTATTCGTTTTTGTTGCTACCTGAATAATTTGAGCTAGCTTTATGCTAAGCTTTCATTGTAATAATGGTACTCTGGATCTTTGTAGATCATGATACACGGTTATTTGCTATGATTATCTATCTTACTCTATTGTGGGCCAATGAACCGATCCAGGGATTGGCATGTCACATAGAGGCCACGGTCTTATCAGAACCGGGGTGTCACAGGATGGTATCAGAGCCCGTGTGTCGACTGTAGGATCGTGACCTAGGATTGGATTCGGAAGCCATAGAATTATTAAAGCCTATATTAACTCTGTCTTTCCTCTTATGCCTTTCACCCTCGTAAATTCTTACCATATGCTATTCTCACACTTTCCTCTTTTACTTGATAGATGGGAGACGTCAGGACTGAGTATGTCACCATGGAGTCACCAAGGCCCTTTGCAAGGCAGTTAGCTCAACTCTCTCAGTCATTGGGATTGCCACTGCCTATGTTCAAGGGAAGAAGGCTGTACACCTATGGATATGGAGAGGATGCATGGGAGATCACTACCTTCATATTCAGAGATGCCGCCTTGCCAAACCCCGCGCACCTGGTCTACACCAAGATATACTGCAACTGGGGACTTGGGATCAACTTGGCTGTACATGAAGCCCTGTCTCGCCAGTGCCACTATGTCCGACACCTACTGCCTGCAGATTCACCTTACCGTGACTATGGAAGGCGTGATGAAGAAGGGAACATTGTGATTACCCCGGGCGACAGGAACAACATGCCGCCCCGTCGGAGGCACATAGAGGACATGGAAAGAGGAATGGAGCTCTAGCAGAGAAGGTGAGGATGTTGAAGGAGATTGCAGACTTTACTAGCAATGGAATGGTGGTCCAAGGACAGGAGATAGACACTTTGCATGAAGCTGTGGGAGTTCTGGAGACTGCCCTGATAGCCAGAGATGAAACCATAGCACATCTTCATGGCACTGTGCAAGAGAATGCCCAGAACATACAGCAATTGCAAGGGACCGTCCAGGAAAGGGACCAAACCATTGAAGCTATGACAGCCCAGATTGCCGCTCTCCAAGCACAGTTGAATCCACCCTCTGATGATGACAATGGAGATGATGGCAACAATGGGGATGATGATGACAGTGGAGATGAAGGTGATGATGGAGACGATGATGGTGGAGGAGATGAAGCTGTTGCTGTAGCAGCTGAAGATGAAGAAGAAGAGGAGGATCCCGAAGAGGTGGAGTATGAGGTCTCAAGTGATGGTTCTGGAGAGGTGTACACTCCGCCGCCATGGTTGTACCGCGAGCCTAAGCGCCAACGCATGACCGCAAGGACCTACCTCAATCTCTTCAAGAAGTAGATAGAAGTCTATCAATTAGTCCACGTTAGGAGAATTCGTTAGGATTAGTCTCGATCGTTGTGAAGCTTAGTTCGTGTTAGTTTAAAGGTGTTTAGTTGCTTATTTGTGTACTCCAATATCCCAGGATTTATTTGTGCGATTTTTAATGAAAGAGTTATGGCAATTTGGTTATCATCTGTGTGTTTTTCGCTGCAGTTTTTCTGCTGATACAGCAGTACTGCGCGATTTTTCATATTTTTATGGTAACTAGGAAAAATCTGAAAACAATTGGGCTGATGCAAAACTCTCTGTTCCATATGCACAAAAATTGGCTAATTTTTCTGATGAGCTTAAGTCAGGCGGAAAAATTCGTGAACGCTGTTGGACTGTTCTGGCAGATTGCTGTTTTGTTGATTAGTTGATCTATTGTTTAGTTAACCATTGCCAACTCTTGCAAAACTATTTCAGTAGGTATATACTGCTAGGACAACACCTGGGATGTTGTTGTACCACTTGTTTGTTGATGTGTTGCTTGCTTGTGATTGTCTGCCATTGCTTGTTGTTGTTTGATCATATGCATGGGTAGAATCCTATTATCGTAGTTGATTCTTTCTAAACTTACCTATGCTGAACCGCAGATGCCTCCTCGCCGCCAACCCACTGAGATGGAGCAGCTCATGGCAGCTCAGGCACAGCTGACTCAAGTGATGACCCAGTTCATGGCGAATCAGAACAACAACAATGGAAACAATCAGCCTCAGGGAGATGCTCTCACCAGATTTCTGAGGTTAAGGCCAGCTAAGTTCTCTACTGCAACGGAACCAATGGTTGCTCTCGACTGGTTGCGTTCAGTCAACAAGGATCTAGTAACTGTCGGATGCACTGATGCTGAGAAGGTGAGGTTTGCCGCTCACCTACTGGAGGGACCAGCCGCTTCTTGGTGGGACACATTTCAGATCACCCACCCGCTGGATACCGTGACTTGGGATATGTTTGAGGAAGGTTTTAGGACCAACCACGTGTCTTCAGGAGTTCTGAGCCTGAAGAGGAAGGAGTTCCGTAACTTGCGCCAAACCAATCGCTCCGTGGCTAAGTACATTGAGGAGTTCAACAACCTGTCCCGTTATGCACCTGAGGATGTTGACACTGATGCCAAAAGGAGGGAGAGATTCCTGGATGGCCTCAGTGATGAGCTTTCAGTACAGCTACTTGTGGTTTACTGCCCCACTTTCCAGGAGCTTATGGACAAGGCCAGAATCTTGGAGGGGAAGCACAAGCAAGTGGAGAACCGCAAGAGAAAGAACAACAATCACCACTCTGGTTCACACCACAAGAATCGCACTTCATATGATGGATACTCCAAGCATGGAGGAAGTGACCATGGGAGCCATGACCGCCGCGATGGACATCGTCATGACAACCATAGGAGCAGCCACCACAACCACAAGGGAGGACACTCTCACCACTCTGGAGGACACGGTGGACATGACCGCAACCGTGATCGCAACTTCGTGAAGAAGGATCTGAGTGAGGTGACGTGCTTCAAGTGCAAGCAGAAGGGGCACTATGCTGACAACTGTTCGGAGAGGAAAGGACTCAAGCCAACCAACGGCGAGAAGGCCACAGTGAACCACATGAATGTGGAGGAGATTCCAGATGAGCCAGACCTTGTGATTGGTAAGTTCCCAATCAACACTTACCCTGCACTTATACTTTTCGATACTGGTGCATCGCATTCATTCATATCAAGGGCATTTGTGGATAAGTATAAGTTACCTACTGAGTCTATGAAGAGGTCTATTAGAGTGAGTTCACCTGGAGGAGATATGATAGCTAGCGCGGGATGCCGCGACTTGACTGTGAGGATTGGAACACACAACTTCATTGCACATCTAGTAGTGTTGGATTCACAGGGATTAGACGTTATTCTGGGTATGGATTGGATGTCTATGCATGGGGGACACATAGATTGTGCACAGCGAGCTATTTCACTCAAAACCCCGGATGGTAAGAGGATTAGATTCAAGTCGGCTGGACGACCGAGAAAGTGTAAGTTGAATTCTCTTAAGGGGGTTAGCATGGATACTGTGCCAGTGATTAGGGATTACCCCGACGTGTTTCCGGAAGAGCTGCCAGGTATGCCACCTGACAGAGATGTAGAGTTTCTTATCGACCTGCTGCCGGGAACAGGACCAATAGCAAAGAAACCATATAAGATGGATGTCGATGAGCTGAAGGAATTGAAGAAACAGTTGAAGGAGCAGCTAGAAAAGGGATTCATTCAGCCTAGTGCGTCGTCATGGGGAGCACCTGTTCTGTTTGTGGAGAAGAAAGACAGCACCAAGAGATTAGTGGTGGACTATCGTTCGCTGAATGAAGTAACCATCAAGAACAAGTACCCTCTGCCAAACATAAATGATTTGTTTGATCAACTGGAAGGAGCAAAGGTGTTCAGCAAGATTGATCTGCGATCTGGCTACTTTCAATTGAAGATCCGGGAGGAGGATGTACCAAAAACCGCCTTCACCACTAGGTATGGTTTATATGAGTATACAGTTATGTATTTTGGACTAACGAATGCCCCGGCATACTTCATGACCATGATGAACAAGGTATTTATGGAGTATTTGGACAAGTTCGTGGTGGTATTCATCGATGACATACTGATATATTCCAAGGATGATGCTGAGCATGAGAAACATCTGAGACTGATTATGGAGAAGCTAAGAGAACACAAGCTGTATGCCAAATTCAGCAAGTGTGAATTCTGGCTTAACACCGTTGGGTTTCTTGGACACGTAGTGTCAGGAGAAGGAAATGCCGTTGATCCAAACAAAGTGACTGCAGTAACTGAGTGGGAAGCGCCCAAGAATGCGGGAGAGATTCGAAGCTTTTTGGGACTTGCTGGATATTACAGGAGGTTTATTGAAAACTTTTCTAAGATTGCTAAGCTGATGACTGAACTTCTGAAGAAGGAGAGGAAGTTTGAATGGTCAGACGTATGCGAAGCCAGCTTTCAGGAACTGAAGCGTCGACTAGTGACCGCACCTGTTCTATGTTTACCAGATCTTCAGAAGGATTTCCAAGTGTACTGTGATGCTTCACGACAGGGACTTGGGAGTGTGCTGATGCAAGATGCGAGAGTAGTGTCATATGCCTCGCGACAACTCAAGCACCATGAGCGGAATTCCCCCACACACGACTTGGAGTTAGCGTCAGTGGTTCACGCGCTCAAGGTATGGAGGCATTACTTAATGGGAAAACACTGTGATGTGTACACCGACCACAAGAGCCTGAAGTACATATTTACACAGAAGGAACTGAACATGAGACAAAGGAGATGGTTGGAACTTATCAAGGACTATGATATGAATCTACAGTACCACCCAGGAAAGGCCAATGTAGTAGCTGATGCTCTGAGCCGGAAGGTTTATGCCAATGGATTGACAATTGGTGAATTGCCTGAGGACTTGTGCAAGCAATTCAAGGACCTTAGACTGGAAGTAGTATCTGAGGGATACTTGGCTACAATGGAAGTCCAACCAACGCTACAGGACAGGATCATAAAGGCTCAAGTAGGAGACAAGGAAATAGATGAGATAAAGGAAAAGATGAAGGAGAATCGGGAAAAGAATATTCGCGAGGATGAGCATGGTACCTTATGGTATGGAGATCGTTTGTGTGTGCCCAGCGATCCGGAGATAAGGGAGTTGATTCTGCAGGAGGCTCATAACTCGCCCTACTCCATACATCCGGGCAACACAAAGATGTATATGGATATGAAGAGCAGATTCTGGTGGAACAACATGAAGGGAGACATCGCCAAGCATATTGCCCTATGTGATGTATGCAGCCGAGTAACGGCAGAACACCAGAAGCCAGCAGGATTGCTACAGCCATTGCCTGTGCCGGATTGGAAGTGGGATAGAGTGGGAATGGACTTTATCACAGGATTGCCCAGGACCAGGTCAGGATATGACTCTATTTGGGTAGTGGATGACCATTTGACTAAGGTAGCCCACTTTATACCGGTGAAGACGACTTATACGAGTGCAAAGTTGGCCAAGATTTACATGGACAGGATTGTGTGCCTACATGGAGTTCCCAAGAGTATCGTATCTGATAGAGGCACCCAATTTACCTCGCACTTTTGGCTCCAGCTGCACGAGTCACTTGGTACTAGACTGGAGTTTAGCACAGCGTTTCACCCACAGACTGATGGACAGACCGAGAGGGTGAATCAGATTTTGGAGGACATGCTAAGAGCTTGCGCCTTGGCTCATGGATCCAGTTGGGATGAGAATTTGCCGTATGCGGAGTTTTCCTACAACAACAGCTACCAAACCAGCATCAAGACGTCACCGTTCGATGTGCTGTATGGAAAACGATGCCGTACCCCATTGCTGTGGGATGGAGTAGGAGAACGTCAGCTGTTTGGACCTGATTTGATCAAGGACGCTGAGGAGAAGGTCGCCTTGATTAGAGACAGGCTGAAAGTAGCACAATCAAGGCAGAAGAGCTACGCTGACGCCAAGCGCAAGGAAGTGGTGTATGAGATAGGTGATAGAGCATACCTCAGAGTGTCGCCACTTCGTGGAATCAAGAGATTTGGAATTAAGGGTAAGCTGGCACCTCGATTTATTGGGCCGTATCGAGTCCTAGCACGCAAAGGAGAAGTTGCTTATCAGTTGGAGTTGCCAGAGGCTCTGTCCGCTGTTCACAATGTGTTCCACGTGTCCCAGCTGAAGAAGTGCCATCCGGAGATGGTGGATACACCGTTGAGAGACACTGTACCGCTAGAGGAGGTTCAGCTGGAGAATGATTTGACCTATGAGGAGAAACCGGTCAAGATTCTGGAGACAGCAGAAAGGACTACCCGTACCAAGACAATCAAGTTTTGCAAAGTACAGTGGAGCCACCACACCGAAGAGGAAGCCACTTGGGAGCGTGAGGATGACATCCGAGAGGACTACCCACACCTATTTGCTAGCCGCGCCGAATCTCGAGGACGAGATTCATCTTAAGGGGGTTAGTCTTGTCACATCCCAAATTTTAGATTTGGTCTTGCATATCATTCATAGCATTGCATCATATCTTTCCATGCAAAACCATCGAATAGAAAGGTTCGGCAGAACGCCACCTTCAAAACCCTATTTTGTTTCGATACGAGGTTCCTACGGGGAGCTTTAGAGAGACTTGCAACAACCACCCCTGTAGTTTCGAGTTTTCACGCAAACTTCGACTGAAGGTTGTTCCCCTCGACGATACGAACCCGTAGGCGCGAGAATCGCTCCAATCGGAGTTCGTATGCAAAAGACTCGGACGTTTTAGTAAACCGCCGAAAAACGGTCCGAAAATCTGGACCGATTTCCGAGTTGTAGTCAAATTCTGGACCGAACTGGAGTAGGACCCGCGCGAGAGGGCCACAAAAAGGAGGACCGCCTGCCTCGTAACCCGTGCCCGACCCCGTCGCCTCTGCCCGCCTCCCACGCGTCGCCGCCGCCTGCACGCATCCCGAGGGACGCCGTCGCCGCCGGCAGCCCCCTCCGCCGTCGACCTCGCCGGGTACGCCGCCGCCACCCTCTCCTCCTCCTCTCTCCGTTCCCGCCAACCGCGCCTCCATCCGCCGCCGCCATCTACCGCCGCCGTTGCCGCCTCCACCCGCGGCAGCGCCGCCCACCGCCGCCAGCGCTGCGCGCCACCGCCGCCGCTGCCGTGACGCCCCGCCTCGGCCACCGCCGCCTGTGCCGCCGCCGCGCGCAAGCCGCTCCGCCGCCGCCACACGCGGATCACCGCCGCGCCGCCGCCCTCCGCCGATCGCCGCCGCCGCATGCTGCTGCTGCCGCCGCCTGCGCCGCGCCGCCGCCGCCTTGCTGCGCCGCCTCGCTGCGCGCACTAGCCGCTGCCTCGATTCGCGTGCACGTCATCGCATGCGCGCTTGCATGCACACATACATGCACGTACGCGCCGTTTTGCTCGCGCGATGTATTTTGTTGACCCGTAGTTGACCGCGTGTATGTCCGTGCAGGAAGAACCACGTCGCCGGATTTGATCGCCACCGCCGTCCGGAGCTCGCCGCACCTTCCGGAGTCCGATTCGCCATCCGTTTCCGGTAAGACAGCAGCCACCGTCAGATCTTAGATCAGCGGCTTAGATCGTTCGTTGACTGGTCAGCATCCCAGGCGTTGACTAGTCAGACGTCCAGTCAGCGCCCAGTCAAACAGACACAGTTGACTGGGTCAATTTCGTTAATTCCTTTAGTTGGCAGATTTCGGTAGAATCTTGTAAATTGCGTAGTAATTCAACCGCTAGGCCAAAAATTGCAAATAAAATATGTACGAGTTCAGTGAGTCGTGTAGAATCTCTCTGTACCTTTGGTTCAGACTTTTACTATCAGGTTTAGTACAGTTTAATCAAACTAGTTAGTGGCCTTTTCGGAGTAATAAATTCGTAGAAAAAGATCCGTAGCTCCAAAAATCGCGTGTGATATGTCCCTGAACTCGTGTGAACGAGGGGAATCTCATCGTGAATTAAAAAGGTAGGCTTACATTAAAAACTTCTGCAGTATTTGTCTAATGGCTTTCTGCAGTGTTTTAATTACTCGGGGAGTTTTATAAATCCTTTTCGAGTAATTCCAATTGGTACTGTTTCTAATCAGAGATGCCTATGCGGTAGAATTTTTCCAAGATTTTACAAACAGTATACTACCGGTAGTGAATTATTTAAATTCTAGCTCTAATTGTGAGCATTACTTTTGTCTATTAGTTTCCCTAGCGCTAAAACTATTTTTCATGCATGCAATCGGTAGTGTTATGTTATAGGATATTGTGGTGCAGCTGTAGCACCAATTCACTTGCCGTTCTTGCATTCATGCATCATATTTGTTGCATATGTTGTGGATTGTTTGTTTATGAATGCAGTTGTGTCGTGTAGATTGTGCTGAGTGCAACGCTTGTTCGTGTGAGGATTGTGCTCCAGACCGCTACGACCAAGGCAAGTAGATGCTACTTTGTTCATGAATATCGTCGTACTATTTTCTATGCATTGTCGTGTATTTTGTAGATGCATGTGTAGGATGATACTATCGCTATGCTATGTCCTATTATGTGGTAGGACCCTCTTGTAGATGAACCACCGTTGGTAGATGTGCTTAGCCATGCTTGATGAACGAGGGCTGGGTTACATCATTGATACTTGTTTTCTCAAAGTATTGGTTTGTGAAAACTAAAACAACTTAATCAATGAACCCCCTGGGTGTGATGGTATTGATAAATTTTGGTGGTTTCATTGCGGAAAGGCACCCAGGTATCAAGAGAGGATGATTGGCTTCTTTATTGTGTAGCTTACGTGTACGACCATGTGCCAATAATGGAATAGGCGGTTGGTTGAACTTAGTAGGTTGTGGTAACTCGAACCCGCGTATCCAGAGATGTAGAATTTTGGTAGGTTGGACCGGTGCGCGTCGGGATTGAGGAGCTACTTCCCGAACAGTCTCTTCTTGGTCTTCTCCCTATCATCACCCAAAATGAGAGTGATGGTACGAGCTGGGCTGGCCAAGTCACATGGGTAAAGTGTACTAACCTCTGCAGAGTGTATAATCTAATCGATTAGCCGTGTCCCCGGTTATGGACATCTGAGTTGCTAGATATTGATTCCATGACATGTTTCTTGCTCATTCTAATTTCATAATTGCTTTAACATTGTTGGGTTAACTTAATTGGGATCTTTTCAAAGAAAATTGAAAACCATTTTGTGAAAGTAGGACGAATGTATTTGCAAATGCAAGCCAGACACAGCTCCAATTGCCAGATATGCATGTAGATGTTAGTACTATTGTCTCCTTCACTAGCTCTACTTGCCATACATTCCATGTATTGACCCTTCGGGGCTGCTACGTTTCATGTTGCAGGTCATTCCGATTCTGATTGATCGTTATAGGCCACGGTACTCCACTCGGCACTTGTTCACTTGTGGGCAATTTGAAGATTGGAGATTTTATTCGTTTTTGTTGCTACCTGAATAATTTGAGCTAGCTTTATGCTAAGCTTTCATTGTAATAATGGTACTCTGGATCTTTGTAGATCATGATACACGGTTATTTGCTATGATTATCTATCTTACTCTATTGTGGGCCAATGAACCGATCCAGGGATTGGCATGTCACATAGAGGCCACGGTCTTATCAGAACCGGGGTGTCACATTTACATAGGGCCTTTGAAGGTATTGTACCCATCAGGCAATCAATATATGAGAACGTCCAATATTTTTTGAAGATTCAACTTCTTGCTAATCATTTGTGTGCCGACAATGTTGACTCTATTTTTAAATCAATAGAAAAAAAATAAAAACCCTAAAAACAAAGACTTACGCATGCCATCCTTTTGCGTGTATTATCTTCCATGAAAAATGGTAAACATGAGTTTTGATAACTTTGGAAAAACTTGCCTTTACAAAATTTTCCTAGCATGTATGTGAACATGTTTCAAGTCGAAAGACCAAGATCATGGCCATATCCAACATCATTTTTATGATAATTTTCCCATATTTAGTAGATTGGTGCATCTTGGCATGGTAAACAACGTTCACAAGGGGAGTTTCCAACAAGTTTTAGGAAAAGAGACAATCTCAATTTTCCTAGTGAGAGGAATGTTTTTGTGTAAAACAAGTAGGATTATTACTAGTACTACGAATAATATGGTTCGAAATGGAGGGGAAAATCGAAGAGCGAGAAGAGAACATGAGCTCAGAGGAATGCTTTTTCTGTAAAAATATTTGCTTCACAATATAACCAGTGATGTGTTAACATTCTTGGATTTCAAGCTAAATAATTACCAAGTTCATGGCCATTATCTACATAGTTCATAAGAACGTGTCCATTTCTGCTAGATGGGTGCATCTTGGCATGACATACTAACATTGTTAATGTGACTTCTCAAATTTTATGTATTCAAACATTTTCAAATATTTTTAGAAGTCTCACCTATAAATTTTTTTTAAAGATAGTGCAAAGAGTATGGCTCTGATTGCCACAACATAGTAAATTTTATACATAATAGAGTATGTTTTATGGTTAAAAGTTTCATGAATTTTCAATTTTCTATCTAATTTCTCATACTTAAATGACTTTTTGTCATTGACCAAAGTAGGTTAAATTTGAAGTATAAGTGCATGATAGATTTCTTGCAAATTTGTCCGAAATTCATATATAAATATTTTACCCATGCAGTCATACTGAAAACCAACGACTGTTTTGAAATATACAACTTCTTTGAAAGAATTTTCATGCTGACATATCTGACCATGTTTAAAAAAGTCAAAGAAAATATAGAAACATTGCAAAAATGAGCAAAGGCCGTCTTTTCTTTTCTTTCGAAGAGGGGGAGTAGAAGCCCGGCCTCTGCGTCGGGTGATACACACAGCCTTTTATTAAAAATTCATAGCAAAACAGTAAAAAGTATGATATTAAAGTTTCAATATAAGGGACCTGGGCACCTTCACCGGACCTCCACAATTAACCTTTCTTCCTCTTCTCCACCCTCTGCTCCTTTACGACTTTGCATCTATGGCTCCGAAGACAGGAGCTCCCCGGGTGAAGAAGAAGAATACCTAGGTGGCAACGACAAAGGCCATGGAGAAAAAGGAGACATATCGCCGGCTTTCGAATCCTACTTTGGTCACTCTAGGTAGTAGTCTCGCACCACGCAGGCACAAGAAGAAGCATGTGACGAGGTCCGTCAAGGCCAGGCTGCATTTCCCCGTCGGCCGGATAGGGGGCTACCTCAAGGAGGGTCTGTACTCCCAGCGCATTGGCTTCGGGGCTCCCGTCTACCTCACGGCCGTTCTCAAGTACCTCACCGCCGAGGTGCTAGAGCTCGCCGGGAAAGCCGCCAAGGACGGCAAGAAGATCCGCATCATCCTGAGGCACGTGATGCTCGGCGTCATGCACGACGAGGAGCTGAGCAAGCTGCTGGCCGGCATGGCATCACCATCATGCACGGTGGCATGCTGCCCAACATCCATGAGTCGATGCTTGGCAATGGTACCGTGAAGGACGCAGTCAAGTTGCCCGCGGAGGATGCTGCTAAGTCGCTTGAGAAGATCGTGGAGTCCCCCTAGAAGTCGTTAAGTTGTACTATACTCCGTATGATGTTGGGTTTGCTCTGTTTGTAGTTTGGCTAATCATCGGTGTCAATGTAATGTTCGGATCATGGTCTAAGAAAAAGCTTGAGGGTTCTAAAAAAATGTTGTTTTCCAAATCTTATCCTATACTCCTTTTGTTTAATATTACACCCTTTGCCACAAGCCAAGATCTCAGACATATATAGTGGACCAACATTTGGATAAATATAGACACTATTTAGCATATACTCACACCATTTCAAAATATAAGATTTTTTAGCTTTGTGAAGCTAATGTATCTGAACTCCTTTTAGTATGTAGATTCAGGGAGGTTCAGAGTGATCCTACACACTAAAAGGGTCTAGATTCATCAGCTTCACAAAGCTAAAACATCTTATATTTTGAAACAGAGGGAGTAGATTCATGGAAATTTTGAAAAGTCTGAGACATCTATTTCGAGACGGAGGGAGTAGTAAATAATGTCGTAGGTGTGAGTGTCTAACTATTAGGAAGAAATTCTCAATTTTCCAAGTGATGATGAGATTTTTATTTTCCGCAAAGAAAGTCCGAAGAATATTGGATTTGAATGCCACAAGCCAAGTTTTTAGACATATTTAGTGGGTCAACATGTTGTACTTACGATTTCCATGTTTTATGAGTTTTCAAGCTTCCTATCTAACTATGCCCACTTGAATGTCTTTATGTCGATGTATAAAAATTAGGTCAAATTTAAACTACATGTAAATTGTAGGTTTCTTTGAAACTTTTACGAAAGATCTTTTGGAGGTACCTATTCTGTAGGTCAACTAATATACAGTATCATAAACCACCATAAGTTTTGACGATAGGTTCAACTTCTTGCTATAAGATTTTGCATCTTGACAAATTAAAGAAGCTAGGTCAAACTTGAGCTACAAGTAAGCGCAAAGATGTGTTTTAGGGCGTGTTTTGTTTTAGGGAGGTTTAGGGCGTGATTTCTGGGCCGCATCTGTGTTGCACCGGCATGCCTGTTTGTGTTGCACGCACGAAGAAGAGTTGGGCCTTGAGATGCATCAGGAAGGAGCGCTAGAAAGCCCCTCATCGTAATAAGTGTCATATTGACGGAGGAATGTGTTATCGTGATGCGTGCACCATTGTATCCATGCCAAAGTGCCATTATTAATAAAATAAACTGTACGACTAACTGTGTGATCCGACGCAGGACTGGGTCATCATGACACTACAGGACGGACGCATGCAACATTGTATAAGCGCCGAAGTGTCATTGAATTGAGCATCCAATCGGTCGCATCATTATAGTTCTCTATTTATTCTCTGCCACGTGTGCACAACACTTCTCCTAGAGGGAATATAGCATGATGGATATAAATGGAGATAGTACGGGAGACGACCGTGGTGTGCCTAGACTTTTGACTATCTACCTCCACTCGTCACTAGACGTCCTCCTCCCTTTCTTCTTCCTCACATGCTCATCCCGCTCCTGCTCCCTCCCTCTATGCAGCCATGCCTCCCTTCCGGGAGCGTTTACCGGCGACATTGCGCGAGGAGAGAAAACAAAGAGATCGCCATGATGGTTTACACACTGTAGAGTCAAAATATATGATCATGAAGGCTGAGCCCGTAGGTGAGGGGTCCTCCGGGTTGGTCTTGTACTTCTTCTCCTTAATCGTGTTCTCTAGCATTCTTCTTATCCTTCATCATCATCTTCTTCTCCTTGTTCAGAGCCTGCGGTTCACCGGCAGACCTGTTCTCCCTAGTTCCCCAGGTCAGCAAGGTAAGCACTGTACACTGGGGTTTTTACGACTAGGAATCGGGCTTTCCTGATCTTTTCCTCACCGCCCAGTCTTGCATAAAGCTCAGTGCTATAACTTCAGATATTGTTTTCCCCGTTCCATGATAGAGCTAAAACCACATTTTCTTCGTCCCGGGAAATGAAACCACAACTCAACACTCTAGTAGAGCTTGGCTTAATGCACGATAAGCAGCCATAGGGAGAAAATGAAAATTCAAGAACTGGAATTAGAACGGCTCAAATCCGCTGTGAAGACCCTTACTAAGGAGCATGACCATCTGAAAAGGGACAACGCTGCCTGGGAGAAACTACATAAGAAGATCCAAGACTCGACCCGGCGGAATACATCCATCATCGAGGGGCTCTCGAAGGATAATGCGAGGCTCAAATGTTAATGTTGATCTGCTTAGGAAGCTCCAGGAATCGCTCAATGAGCATGTCAAGATCAGACAAGACATGCTCGTACGTCTCCTACTACTTGAAGAGAAGGAGGAGGAAAACGAGCAACTCCTCTCTAGGCTTTCCTCGGTGTTGATCTGCTGAACTAAACTACTACGTGTTTATATTTTGGAACTGTAAACTGAACTATCCAAACTATATGAGTCTCAATGGGAGACACCTTTTGCACAGTCCCAAACCTATCTTCTTTCCTATTGTTTCTATCTATGTATTCAGAGTTACAGATGCTCAAGAAAGCTTCAGAGTTACAATGTGAGAACTCTTCTCCGGATGACCAGATATTACTAGTGCCATCCCGCGAATGGAAAATGCAGGGCGTGGACTACGTGCCACTATTACACCCCGTTCGATCCAGTTCGTCATTCCATCGCAAGAATGGTCCAAATGACGACCTAAACAAGTGTTGCATGGAACTGAAGGAAACAGGTGCAGGGTTTTCAGGTGCTAACTGAAACTGAACAAAATCTAGAGGTTGTTGACAACAGCTTGATGGCAACAGTAACCTGACGAAACTAAACATTAGAAGATGCATAAGATTTATTTAATATAGACTAGAATCCAACATTAGCTAAAGGTTCACCTCATAGAAAATGGCTTATCATGTTCCTAATGCTCAAACCAACTAGAGTGTATGCACTGTATAAATTAACAGTGAATTCAAGCAACTGAACATTCAAAACAACAATAACCCACCAATAGTCTACATCTACTATCATTATAAGTTTAAGTAGATGAACCATCACAATATTTGGAATACAGATTCATGCTAAGTTCTGGAAGTATGTACATCAGATCAAACAAAGTAACAGACTCACCATAGCAAGAGCTACATCAGCTTGCAGATGAGCATCTACTGATGCTCAACCATGGAGTGTAGAGAAAGTGAGTGGAATATCCTACATGAGTTTTAAAGCCAACTAGGTGGGATCATGTTGGCCAAGGGTTTACTCACACAACCAATAGTTGATGATGGTGTTTCTAGCCAACCTAGAAAGGTCTATGGCCCATGCAATGTTGGCATGGGCCCACATCTATCACAAAGTGTCTCATCATATCTTGGCATAGAAAAATTATACTTAGATCTATCAAGTAGGTAGAATCATGTTGTCCAATTGTTCCTGACATCTTCCCTATGTCGCTCATAAGGGTTGACGGCACATGACCTGCTCCTGTTTTTGATGGTGGCCACAACATCTATGGCTCAATGTGTTGGTCGGGGGGTCTGGTTCTGCATAATTTCAGATAAGGAATTTCGTATTGAATCTGCTCCAGTGTGTGTATGTGAAATAAACAAGTCAAGCTCTGATGTGCTGACATTGTAGTGTGATGTGCTAGTGTATAAACTGGTTGTATTATTGTGTTCGAAACTGTTAACTAAATGTGCAAATTCTTTGGCTTTTTGCATGATTACCATGCCACATGTTGGCGCTAATTGCGGCATCTATTAATTTGATCATACTGAAGCATACAACTTCGAGAAATCAGTATAAGATGGTGCTTACCCAAGATATCTAAAGCTGGGAAAGTCAAGACCATTGTGTCTCTATCACCTACAGATTAAATGGCATGATTACATGGTTTTGAGTACATCAAATCGATTGGGCAGATTCAAAGCCACCCAAACATCTCGAAATATAACCTTTGATGAAAAGATGATCCTGCGCTGTAAGACTTGATATGACTGGATTTTATGTCAATCAGTCAAACTCCCTCCAGTAGTTTCCATGTTAGAATCTTGTGCTGCCAAATTTCTTTGCTAGCTAGGTCATATCAAGTCTTACAATATCGGTTAATTTTATCCCTTTCCAACTTCATTCTTTTAGATACGGCGTAGGTACATCCAGGTCAGGTGGACCATCGACCTTTAGTACAATGTATTTTCACTACTGAGCCTATGGAAATGAATTTTTTAAACCCACTTCGGGCAAAAAACTTCCCACAATATTGTTTTAAACACACTTCCCTTAATTAGCCTTTGGTGGTGAGCAGAGTCGCCAAACCCCAGTATATTTTACCAACTACATCGAATTTTCACTAAGGAGCTAACGAAAAGATTGTACATTCGACCCATGTCCGGCATAAAACATTGCAAATTCAGTGAGGAGCTCATTAGAAAATAGTACATTCGATCCAATTCTAGCCCAGAATCTCGCTAATTTATCTTTCTTGGGTCAGGTCGGTCGTTGGCCACCAACCCTCAACACATTGTTACTTTTTTAAGCATGAATCACACTGACACTAAGGAGCCCATGATAATAAGCCCATTTGTTCATAAGATTGGACCCAAATTTATTTTTATATCGCCCAAAATTTTCTTAATTTAGCATTTTCTGTGCCATTCTAATTAAGTATAGTGCAAGCTTTGCCTACCCAAGTTTTATGTATGCTGACCATGTAGCATGTTTTAATGGCAATCATCATCGCTGCCTTTTCATTTTAAGTGATATCAAAATTTCTAAACCTAATATTTTATGAGTAGCATAGTTGGTTCTAGCATAGTGGAAGCACACGCAGTTGCCATTTGTTGAATTCTTGAGTTCGATTCGAAACCTAGTTTATCAATATATATAATATATGTCGTACTTGTACATTTGTTCCATCATAAACACGTTTCTTGCACAGAGAAGGCTGACATCTGGGACCCAGCAACGTTACCAAGCTCAAACCGCGGGAGGCGTCCGAAAAAAATGTCCAACATAAACATGTATCCTCTAAAGAGGCGGATGACATGTGGGACCCACTAGAGAGACCTAATACAGAGGAGGCATAGAGTAATGTTGCCAAGTTCAAAACAGGGAGGTGTGAGCGAGAAAAAAGTCCAGCATGCACACATTTCTTCTAATGAGAGGCTGACATGGGGGACCCACTAGCCTGTATAAATGGCTGGTGCATCGGTAACGTTGTCAAGTTTGAAACAGGGAGGAGTGAGCGTGAAAAAAGTCTAGCATGCACACGTTTCTTCTAATGAGAGGCTGACACGGGGACCCACCAGCCTGTATAAACTGCTGATGCATCAAGCAATGTTGCCAAGTTCTAAACACGGAAGCGCGAGAAAGAAAAAAGTTCAACATGCACACATTTCTTCTAATGAGATGCTGACATGTGGGACCCAATAGCCTGTATAAATGGCTGATGCATCAAGTAACATTGCCAAGTTCGAAACATGGAGGCGCGAGCTAGAAAAAAAGTCCAACATATGCACACATTTATTCTAGTGAGATGCTGACATGTGGGACCCAGCAGCCTGTATAAACGTTTGGTCATGCATCGAGCAACGTTGCCAAGTTCGAAACACGGAGAAGTGAGCGGGAAAAAAAGTCCCACGCATTCTTCTAATGAAATGCTGACATATGGGACCCAGCTATGTGACCAAACGACAAATTCATCGAGCTAGGAACATGGTAGCGCTAGAGAAGAAAAAATTCAATCATATACACACGATTTGTCTAATGTGAGGCTGGCATATGAGGAAAAAATTCCATCATACACACGATTCCTCTAATGTGCGGCAGACATGCGGGACCCAACAGCCTGACTAAATGGAGGAGGCATCGAGCAACGTTATCGAGTTAAAATTAGGGAGGCGCGACCAAAAAGTTTGGTCCGCTGGAGTCACTGACGTCCAGGACCCACACGCAAAAAAAATACTTCGGCAAGTCAAGATCTCGCGAGGAAGCGGAAATCTTACTTCTGCCACATGCCCATCGAGCTTCCTCCACATTTTTAGCGGTTTCGTCATAGTAGAGGGGCGCGGAAAACTGGAAAAATAGTTCTACATCGGCCACGGTCGTGCCGAGATTTTCGTCGCGGAAGAAGAGCCTTCTACGACGATCGATGAGCCCATTCATTGCGGAAGGGAACATTTCTTGTAGTGCCTCTTCCCATGCCTACGTTTTATTCTCTCTGCACATACAACATGTGGACAGAGGTGAGAATATGTCTAAACAAATAAATACTACTACGAGTAAGGGCGTCCACTATGTTGTCCATAAGGAAAAAATTAGTCGTGATGGACTTCCATATACATAGTGGAAGCTATCCAGAAGCTAAAAACCTTAAGGATCACCCTTAAGCTCATGTGTTGTCCATAAGCATTAAAATATTGGTAACTTTGTATGAAAATTGGAGCAGTGTATTTTTATTTTAACTGACACGAGTCCCATGGGAGCAGTGAGCTTCATTAACACGATCGGTGGAAGTACATGTTGAATCAAGAAACTTATAGAAAATGAAAATGATATGCAAGTCCTTCACTTGGAAAATTGAGAATTTTCTTTCATGACAGTTGGAAACTCACGCTGACGGCATTCTTTACTAAAAGAAGATGTGCCCATCTACCTCTGAAATGATATTTAATTCGAGAGCAATCTATCACGCTTACTGGTAGCTCAAGTTTGACCTAATTTTGTTAAGTTGTGAAGATGAAAAATCTTAGCAATAAGTTGAACCTGTTTTCGAAACTCTCGGTGGTGGTTCGTGATATATTAAATGACCTCGCCCCCCACCCGATTGTTACCTCAAAAGAATCGCAAAACTTTCAAAGCAACCTACAATTTTCTTATAGTTCAAGATTGAGATAATTTCGATATATCGGCATAAAGTCATTCAAGTGGGCAGAGTTAGCTAGGCCAAAGTTTGAAAAATCATAAAACATGGGAATCGTAAGTACAACATGTCAGTCCACTAAATATTTGAAAGATCTGCTTGTGGCATTCAGATCCATATTCTTTAGACTTTCTTTACGGAAAGGAACAATCTCGTATTCAGTCGGAAAATTAAGAATGTTCTTTCCTAATAGTTGGATACTCACACTGATGGAATTGTTTACTAAAAATAAGATTAATTCAAGAGCAATCTATCGCTCTTACTTGTAGCTCAAGTTTGACCTAATTTCGTTAAATTGTCAAGGTGCAAAATCTTAGCAAGAAGTTGAACCTATCATCAAAACTCTCGGTGGTTTGATATATTAATTGTGACCCACCGATGGGTACCTCCAAAAGGTTTTTTGTAAACTTTCAAAGCAGCCCACTATTTATTTGCAGTAGTTCAAATTTAACCTAATTTTGATAAATTGGCATAAAGTCATTAAAGTGGGCGGAGTTATCTAGGAAGTTTGAGAACTCATAAAACATGGGAAATCGTAAGTACAACATGTTGGTCCAGTATATATGTCTGAAAACTTGGTTTTGTGGCATTCAGATCCATATTCTTTAGACAATCTTTATCGGAAAGAACAATCTCGTCATCACTCAGAAAATTGAGAATGTTCTTTCCTGATAGATAAAAACTCACACTGACAAGATTATTTTTTAAGAAGATGCACCCATCTACCATCGAAAATATTTAATTCAAGAGAAATCTATCGCGCTTACTTGTAGCTAAATTTGACCTAATTTCGTTAAATTGTGAGGATGCAAAATCTTAGAAAGAAGTTGAACTTGTCATCAAAACTATCGGTG
The DNA here is from genome assembly GCA_916181665.1 of Avena sativa. Taxonomy (NCBI): domain Eukaryota; kingdom Viridiplantae; phylum Streptophyta; class Magnoliopsida; order Poales; family Poaceae; genus Avena; species Avena sativa. The sequence continues at coordinate 149,286,960 of OV702284.1, forward strand.
GTTTCTGATATATTAATTGTGACCCATTATGGGTATCTCAAAAATCTTTTTCCTAAACTTTCTAAGCAACCTACAATTTACTTATAGTTTCAAATTTGACCTAATTTCGATAATAGACATAAAATCATTCAAGTGGGCAAAGTTAGAAAGGAAATTTGAAAAACTCATAAAATATGGGAACCGTAAGTAAAAAATGTTGGTCCACTATATATGTCTGAAAACTTGGCTTGTGGCATGATGACCCACAAGTGTAGGGGATCGCAACAGTCTTCGTGGGTAGTATTACCCAATTTATTGGTTCGGCACAAGGGGAGCCAAAGAATACTTGCAAGCCTTAACAACTAAGTTGTCAGTTCAGCTGCACCTGGAAATAGTTCTTGCACACAGAAGTTTATCAGTAGCGACAGCAAAGCAACAGCAACAGCAACACAGGAGCAAAATTAATAATAATGGTACTAGTAGGATTCGAGTGCGATAGGCATAGGGATGCATGGACGGGCGTTGCATGGACGAGTCTAAACATGTAACTTCAAGATCTAGGGCATTGCAGATAAATAATAACAAGCATCCAAGTACTAAACAATCCTAGGCATGTGCTCCAAATATAGTCATACGTGCTCGCAATGAGAACTTGCACAACATCTTCTATCCAGCCAGCCCGTGGCAGCGGGGCCTCTAGGGAACTACTGGAAATTAAGGTGCTCCTTTTAATAGATCACCAGAGCAAAGCATTAACACTCCGTGAACACATGTGATCCTCACACCACAGCCATCCCCTCCGGTTGTCCCAATTATTGTCACTTTGGGGCCTTTGGATCTGGACAATTATATGTGTACACAACTTGTAGATAAGATCACAAACAAAACTGTCATAATGATTCAATAATAAGTTCAGATCTGAGATCATGGTACTCGGTCCCTAGTGACAAGCATTAAGCACAACAAGTTGCAACAAAGTCAAATAGAAGTAATAGAGATACTAGGCACTATGCCCTAACAGATATTATTCGATTACATGATAGAACTCATCCAATCCCTACCATCCCCAAGCCTATAGCGGGGGATTACTCACTCATGGATGAGGGAAACATCGGTGGTTGATGGAGATGTGTTGGTGATGACGATGGCGATGATCCTCTCCAAATCCCCCGTCCCGGCAGGGTGCCAGAACGAAGTTTCTGGATCCGAATCTTGGTTTCTGGTGGCGGCGGTGGAGCAGAACTCTTTCTGGAAAACTATTGAACCCCCCTGAGTTTTTAGGTCAGAAGGCAACTTATAGGCACATAGGGAGGCCGAGGAGCTGCCTAGGGTGGCAGCACCCCCTCCAGGCGTGGGGTCAATTGGGCCCGCGCCTGGGGTGGGTCTGGGCCCCCAGGCCTCCTCTCTGTCTCCCCTTCTGGCTCCGTGGATCTTCTGGTGAAAAATAGTTTTTGGCATATTTTTCGGGATTTTTCCTGATAGTTGATTTTCTGCACAAAAACAAGACACCAAGGTAATTCTGCTGAAAACAGCGTCAGTCCGTGTTAGTTGTATCCAAATCACACAAGTATAGAGGAAAAACAATAGCAAAGTGTTCGAGAAAGTAGATACGTTTTGAACGTATCAACTCCCCCCCCCCCCAAGCTTAGCTTATTGCTTGTCCTCAAGCAATTCAGTTGAAAACTGAGTGCGATAAAAGAACTTTCATGAACACTTTGCTTCATATGATGTAAATATTCTCAGCACAGGAGTAGATGCTTAGAAAATTCATAATAAGGAGTATGCAACTAAGTCTACTCAATAGTCATTGCAAGCTATGAAGAGAAACCAACTGAATAATAATAAGTAGCATGAAACATAAACATAAGCAACATTGCGATGCTCATAATAAGGTATGATAGAGTGGTATCTCACTTGCCTTTATTTGAAGAGCACAATATAAATGCCAAGGCACCTCTGAAGTTCACATGATGACTAGAAGTAAAAATATTAGAGATACAAGCATCAAAGTCATGACATAATTAACCAAGTTTTGGAACAAGCAAAAAAATGACAACTATGCTCTAAAGAAGGTGCTCATAGAATAAGTGGTGACTCAAACAAGGTTGTGAAAATGGTTTTGTGAAGGTTTGAAAGGCTTCCCAATGCTAAAAGGAAGGTACTCATTAGCTTTGAGCTCTCATTGCCCCTATCATAGGCATCTTCATGTGGTTAAGGTGAAAGTGGGGTCCACTCTAAATCATATGCTTGACAGACCATAGACTTAAAATCCCAAGTCCCTTGAGTAAGAGGGTCGCTCCGCATGCTACTCAACTTTGGTCACCCGAAACTTGTCATTGTAAATACACGCATATCATCGAGAACCGCCAATAGGGTATCCCTTGCACATGGTACAGGAGCTTTCCCATAACCAAAATTACAAGGCAAGCAGACAATGAGCATCTCAGCAATCTTTTTATTTACCATATGCATAGCTTTTTATTGAGGATGCTTCATAGATGCTCATTATAGTGATGCTGCAAGTTTCCACCATGATTAAGCATGGTTTAGGCTAGCGGCCCAGGTGTTTCTCTAACACAATGTATAAACTCCATGAACTCACAACCTCCCCTTTTATTTCACATCATCGACATCCATAAACAAAAGAACAAGGAATCAACTAGATGAGATATCCAACAGGTGTTGAAAGCGTTCCCCGTGATAGCACGGTTCTGCTGACTCCCAGTATATAATTAGCAAGCATATAACTTTCATGGACTAGTCACAATGGTTCAGAATTATTAATCTCAAGGAATAAAGTTTGCCATCAAGTTCGTGAGAGCTTTACTAACTAAATTTCTCAAAACAGACAAACATTTTATTTTGGAAGAAAACACGGCATATATAATATGCACTGAAGTAGCAAATGATGCTAATAGGTAGGTGTGGTGGACACAGTTGGCAATATTGATTTTGGGGAGTTGGAAGCACAGGTTGAGCACATACTCAGTGCAAGTGAAGGCTAGCAATAGAGAGGGAACGACAAACGAGAGAGCAATAACTGTCATAATCATGCTTGCAACAAAACATGACTAATTATGGCATGAAAGTGATACAAGAACTCTAAGGCAGAATAAATCATCGAGGCTTATTGACTATTGATTAGTCATATGCATGCGTGAGCATGTGCCAAGTCGATTCATATGAACAGTCAGAGGAGGATACCACAATGTCATACAATTATGAATAAAACAATGCAAGCAAACATTCATATGACATGCTACAAACTATTAGCAAGCTGGAGCTAATCATAGACAAGAAAGAACTACTAAGCATCCATAATGACATACACCTTACACAAACAGGCTAAGCATGCTCACAATGATAAGTATATGTACAAGAATGAAACAAATAGAGTTCATTACCAGCCTCTTACCATTCCTCGAGTTGTCTTTATCTTCATTATTGCCCTTCACTTGTGTGACTTGAATAATAACATGAAAACAAAAATCCAATGAGGACGGTTGAACCCTGCAAAGAACTCACAAAACCAAAGAAGAACAACAAATATTTTTGGTGTTTTCGATTTTTTAGAAACAAGCAAACAAAGAAAAAGCAAACCAAACAAAGCGAAATCTTTTTGGATTTTTTTTCTTTAAGGCAAACCAAAGCAGAAACAAAGAAACAAACCAAGAGAAACAACAAAAATATTTTTGGTATTTTTGGGTTTTTAGAAAAGAAGCAACAAAAACTAAAAAGAAAGTGAAAACAATGGATATACAAAGAACCGACCGAGCATGACATATAAATGAGTGTAATGTCGGTATACCTCCCCCCAAGCTTAGGCTTTTGGCCTAAGTGGGGCTCAATCCCATGGTGCCCAAGTAGATACACCTCCGTAGTATGACGAGGAGGCTCCCTCATCCTGGTACGAGCTTGAGGAATCCCATGTGTAATGTATCGCTGGGTCATATGAGGGCGCTTCCTCCTGATAGCGCCCATGGAAGTTAAGAGAACGCAACAACTCATCCATCTCCGCCTTCAAGCGTGACCAAGGTCCCTGAGAAATACTGAACAAAGTAGTTTGGGGTAGAGGGAGATCTCTCTCTTTCCCATCAATAAACAACATTCTATAAACCAAGTTCTCAAGAGTAGAGCTAGTGGTCACAAAATGGTGCGCCTTCAAGGCAGCAAGATCAAGCCTCTTAGGAGCCAAAACTGTATCATGTGGATCAACAGCAATGTCCAAGGCAGCAGCAACACGGGTAGCAATAATTCCCCCATAAATGGGTCCCTTAGCAGCTAAACGACGAGCAATTAGAGAACCAAGATTATACTTGTCCTCATTGTTCAGCGCAGTAGCTAAGAAGTCCAATTGATAGTTGGAAATATTACTAGTGTTCTCCCTACCAAGAACACTGGTGGCAAGATAGTAGGCCAAATACCTGATGGCTGGAAGTTGAATGTTCTTTATCTTCCCGTGCTGAGCTCTATGGTCATCATCATTGGTTATTCCTCGGTAAAGCTCTAGCAAATCAGCAGGTAGAGCTTGAATCTTCTTTGATGACCCAATTGTACCAAGTCCAAGGGCCTTGCAAAATTTCTTCAAAGTCATGGAATAAGCCTTGCCATAAATTTTGAAAGACACATAAGGCTTGTACATACTATTAGTAAAGGAGAAACTCTCCAAAAATGTTTTAGTAAGCAAAGCATATTGTGCACTCTCATCCTGCATGTAACTTGTTAGTCCAGCCCTCTGGAAGTTGAGAGAGCGCAGCTTGTCATCCATCTTCGCCTTCATGCGTGACCAAGGTCCCTGAGAAATACTGAACAAAGTGGTTTGGGGTAGAGGGATCTCTCTCTTCCCCGTTAGTAAACAACATTCTATAAAACCAAGTTCTCAAGAGTAGAGATAAAGGTGACAAAGTGGTGCGCCTTCATGGCAGCAAGATCAAGCCTCAGAGGAGCCAAAACTATATCATGTGGATCAACAGCAATGTCCAAGGCAGCAGCAATACGAGTAGCAATAATTCCCCCATAAATGGGTCCCTTAGCAGCTAAACGACGAGCAATGAGGGAACCAAGATTATACTTATCCTCACCATAGAGCGCAGCAGCAAAGAAGGCCAATTGATAGTTTGAGATATTACTAGTGTTCTCCCTACCAAGAACACTGGTGGTAAGATAGTAGGCAAAGTACCTAATGGCTGGAAGTTGAATATTCTTTATCTTCCCTCGTTGATATCTACGGTCATCATCATTGGTTATCCCTCGGTAAAGTTCTAATAGATCAGCAGGTAGAGCTGTAATCTTCTTTGATGACCCAGTTGTACCAAGTCCCAGGGCCTTGCAAAATTTCTGCAATGTCATAGAATGAGCCCTGCCATAAAGTCTGAAAGACACAGAAGGATTGAACAAACTATTGGTAAAGCAGAAACTCTCCACAAATGTTTTAGTAAGTAAATCATATTGTGCACTCTCATCCTGCATGAAACTTGTTAGACCAGCCCTCTCAATCAAAGCCATGAAATCATTAAGAATCCCAGCAGCTCGCAAGAAAGTTTGACAAGGAAAGGTGGAGGGGTGCGCATCCCCTTCATCTCCCTCGTCACCAAATCGCGGAGTGATGAGATCCTCATTGTATGAGGTTTTAGAACTGGTGGATGACCTTGGAAGCCTTGCCCTTCTAGGTGCATCACTCTCAAATATGTCACCAAAGGTGTGGTGGTCCATGAATTCCCTATTCTGAAATTTTAAACAACCATCAAACTAAGTGATTTCTAAGTTGATAAATGATGAGCAACTACTATAGGAACTTGCTAGAGGACTACACATGAATCAAAACAAAGTTTATAAGCAAAGAACAAGCATGCAAGCTCAAACAACCTGTCACCTATAGCAGAAAAATGCTCAAGATACAATCTACCAATCACAAATCTAATTGGACAAGTGGAGGAGGCACATACCAAGGAGCAATCCCTCCAAAAATCAACACTTGAGATGGTCTGAACAAGGAGATAAAAAATCGCGAGCAAGAACAGCAAGGAATCGAGCTTGAGCCAGTTTTCCGGGGTTTTTTCGAGAGAGAAAGAAGGTGGCTTTGACGAGGCATCCTGGAGGGGCCGAGGTGGGACAGACCCCCCAGGCGCCGCTAGGGTGGGCCCACGCCTACCATAGGTGTGGTGGCCTGGGGTGGCCCCCTGGGTCACCTCAGGTGCCTCTCTGCCCCTTTTTTTGAGAAAAAAATATTTTGAATTTTCTGGGATTTTTCGGAAAACTTTACTTTTGGCCAATTTTCAGGGTATGAAAATTGATTTTCTCGCAGAAACAGTTTTTTCAGAAGAAGCAAACGCAAACCAAAAGCCAAACGACAAGATCTCTAAGAAACTCAAACAAGCAAACAACTAGCAAAACTAAAGCTAAAGCAAATACTAAGAAGGAGAAACAAAAAAGAAAGCAAGTACAACCATAGTGAAAATATTATTTTGTTCATTAAAATCCTTTTGTTAACAAGGTTGATCAAGTCTTGTTACCAAAACAATCTTATATGAAACAATACTTTGCATTCCACAAGGTGATTATGTTACCTCATACTTGATAGCAATGGTCCCAATCATAATAGTTTCAAAATTTTCTTGTTGAATGGGACAATATATTTCTCCAACCTTAATGCCTTCAATATTTTCAATGGAATTCAGGCAATAGCTCTTAACAACCTTCTTGGGGAACCCCATAGTGTGCTCTTTGTCATTAATATTTAATGTTACTTTTCCTTGATTGCAATTAATGATAGCACCTGCAGTATTAAGAAAAGGTCTCCCAAGAATAATAGACATATTATCATCTTCAGGCATTTCAAGCACAACAAAATCAGTCAAAACCATGCAATTATGAGCAACTTGAACAGGAACATCCTCACATATACCAACAAGAATAGTAGTTGACTTATCAGCCATTTGCAAAGATATATCAGTTGGTATCAACTTTTCTAGCTGAAGTCTCTTATAGAGAGAAAAAGGCATAACACTAACTCCAGCTCCCAAATCACATAAAGCAGTTCTAACATAATTATTCTTAATGGAGCAAGGAATAGTTGGTATACCTGGATTACCAAGTTTCTTTGGAACCTTACCATTGAAGTAATAATTAGCAAGTAGAGTAGAAATCTCCTTAGTAGGAATCTTCCTTTTATTAGAGACAATATCCTTCATATACTTTGAATAAGGAGGCAACTTAATAGCATCAGTCAAAGCAATTTGCAAGAATAAAGGTTTCATCCACTCACAAAACTTGTTGTAGTGTTCTTCCTCCTTTGCCTTGTGTTTCTTACCTGGAAAAGGCATAGGTTTCTGCACCCAAGGTTCTCTCCCTTTACCATGTTTATTAGAAATAAAATCTTCCTTAGTGTAACTAGTGTTCTTAGTGTGCTTCTCAGGTTCTTCCTCACCTTCCTCCTTATCAGGAGACTCATTATTATCACTACCACTCTCAGTTTCAGCATCAGAGACAGATATACTATTAGGATCTACAGCAGGTTCAAGTGGTTCCTCAACTATCTTATGTTTCTTTTTCTTTCTCTTACGAGGACTACCACTATCTTCACCTTGTTGAGAATCATGCTCAATTCTTTTAGGGTGTCCTTCAGGATATAAAGGGTCTTGAGTAGCTATACCACTCCCAGTTCTAATTCCATAAGCATGTTTATCTCCTGAAGAATTAACTAGCATATCATTTTGTACCTTAGCAAGTTGGTCAAGTTGGGTTTGAACCATTTGAAAGTGTTTACAAAGCATTTTAATATCATTAGAAGTTCTTTCCACAATATCTTTCAACTCATGGATTTCTCTAGAGTTTTCCAATAAATGATTCTGAACTTGTTTATTAAAGTACCATTATTTAACAATAAATGTGTCAAGTTCCTCTAAACATTGATCAGGAGGCTTACCATAAGGAATATCACCTTCATCAAAGTGTTGGAGAGAGTGTACCTCAATAGTAGATGAGTGGGGAATTGGCTTGCATAATTCTTCTATAGGAGGTAGATTCTTCACATCTTCAGCTCTAATACCTTTCTCCTTTAGACACTTCTTAGCTTCCTTCATCACTTCATCATTTAATGCAATAACTCCCCTCTTCTTTGTTGTTGGTGTTGGGACTGGTTCAGGAACAACTGGTTCAGGAGTAATAGGCTCAGGTGCATTCAGCTCAGTTGAAGTCCAGTCATCATAATTCTTGCTTATCTTGGTCATTAATTCCTCAGCATCTGTAGGAGTCCTTTTCCTGAAAACACAATCAGCAAAGCTATCTAGGTAGGTCCTAGAATCATCAGTTAGTCCATTATAATAAATATCAAGAAGATCATTCTTAGGCAATGGACATCCAGGATGTGCATGAATCAAGACACGGAACCTTTTCCATGACTCAGGCAATTTCTCTTCTTTTCCCTGTTTAAAATCAAAAAGTATCTGCAAAGCAGCATGTCTAGCACTGGGAGGAAAATATTTCTGGAAGAAAGAAGCAATCAAGCAATCAGGGCTATCAATAGAACCAGGAGGTAATCTATTAAACCAAGCCCTAGCTTATCCTTTTAGTGAAAAGGGGAAGATCTTAGGAACAAAGTACTTGTGCATCTTAAAATCATCAGAGAACGAAGCACTCATAGTCGAAAGCTCATTCATATGAGCCATATCACTCTCATTTTCAGTCCCACAAAAATGTTCTTTCTCAACAATATCTAAATAAGATAAATCAAGACAGAATTCATAATCTTTATCTTTAATATCTATGGGAGAAGTGGCAAACTTAGGATTAGAGGACAACTTAGGCATAATAGTACGCCTAGCAAGGAGACTCTTAACATCACTAGTACCATGTGTGTTTCAGCACTCTTCAACAAAGTCATTAGTGAACTCAATGTAACCATCATTAATATCGTAACTCTCACTAGCCTCAGGTGAGCTAACATGTGTAATAGTGTCTTCACTAGGAGTTTCAATATTTCCTAGACTAGTCATAGTAGCATCTAGAAAAGGACCTAATGAACCACTCGCATCAAGCACAGTAGAAGTAACATCATGAGCATCAAAAGCAGTTTCAGACTCAGCAGTAGTAGCAGTGTGTGTAGCATGAGTATGTGGTGGTGGTGTAACAAGCTTACTTATAACAAACGGTGAATCAAGAGCAGGAGAGGTGTTTAGGACTGTACCTCTTCTTGTAGTGGATGGTAAAATAGGGAACTTTCCATCACGAGACTTCCCCATGATGAAAGGAGTAGAAGTGAATAATAATATATCCAAGTGAACTTACAAATAAAGTTATGCTCCCAGAAACGGCCCTAGAAAATAGTCTTGATGACCCACAAGTGTAGGGGATCGCAACAGTCTTCACGGGTAGTATTACCGAATTTATTGATTTGACACAAGGGGAGCTACAGAATACTTGTAAGCCTTAACAACTGAGTTGTCAGTTCAGTTGCACCTGGAAATAGTTCTTGCTCATAGAAGTTTATCAGCAGCAACAGTTTGTAGCAGCAACAGCAAAGCAACAACAACACAGGAGCAAAAGTAACAGTAACGGTAATAGTAGGATTCGAGTGCGGTAGGCATAGGGATGGATGGACGGGATGTAACAGCCCAAGTTTGTAATATATGTAATTAGTACCTAAGCATTGCATGCATCTGTATAAATCAATAAAATGTTTTCAAGTGATCAAGTGTGTGGTTTAAAAATACAATTACAAAACCCTAAACCCTAGTCCTTCCCCCTCTTTTTGAAATCCATTCAAAGTGGTTTGAATTTGAAATGTACAAAAATATTGGAGATCATTTGAAAACTGCTCAGTCTCGCCAGAAAATCTATCATGATTGTCACCATCAACATGTTGAGTATGAAGTTGGTCATCAAGCATATCTTTGGGTCACTCCATTAAAGGGTGTCCATCGTTTCGGCATCAAAGGAAAACTAGCTCCTCACTACGTTGGTCCTTTTCGTGTTCTGTCCAGGCAAGGTAATCTCGCATACAAATTGGAGTTCCCTATAAATTTCCCTGAGGTACATGACGTCTTTCATGTGTCTCAACTCAAGCGTTGCTTCAAAGACCCTGTCTATGGTGTTGATCACCAAACTCTTGATCTCCAGAAGGATCTGACTTATCGTGAGTATCTTGTTTGTATCCTTGATGAAACCGAGCTCAAGACTCGATGTCAAAACATCAAGTTCCTGAAAGTTCAGTGGTCTCATCACTCTGAGGATGAAGCAACCTGGGAACGAGAAGATCGTTTACGATCTGAGTATCCTGCCTTCTTTTCTAAAACTTAGGAATCTCGGGTCGAGATTCTTGTAAGGGGGGTAGAGCTGTAACAGCCCAAGTTTGTAATGTATGTAATTAGTACCTAAGCATTGAATGCATCTGTATAAATCAATAAAATGTTTGCAAGTGATCGAGTGTGTGGTTTAAGAATACAATTACAAAACCCTAAACCCTAGTCCTTCCCCCTCTTTTTGAAATCCATTCAAAGTGGTTTGAATTTGAAATGTACAAAAATATTGGAGCCCAAATGGATTATAAGGGCCCTATGTGTTTCAAATAATATTCTAAACCTTCTGGTATTTTTGAAATACTCTAAAATAGATTTGAAATGGTTTTATAAATGGAAAAGAGAAAAACAGAAAAAAATAAAACTGTTTCAGCTGAAAAAAAATAGAGCTAGCAGACGATGGGCCTTGGCCCATCTCTCCTTCCCCATTTCTTTGCCACCACGAGCAGTAGATAGCAGCCCAGCTCAGCCCACCCGGGGCCCAGGAACCAGCCCATACCAGTTTGGCCTCTCCCTCGTCGTCGTCTTCGTCGACGACAGCGAGCACCTGCGTGTCGCCGCCGGCGACGTTGATCTCCACTGTCTGCGCTGCACCGTTCATTGATCTCCTGGGAAGGATAAGTTCGCCGTGACGCTGCCTCGCCCTCCCTGTCCACTTTCCCCTCTCTCCCTCGCCCTCGTTGGCTTTCTCCCGCGCAAGTCGAACCCTAGCCTCGACCCCGCCTGGCCAACATGGCTGCACACGTGGCCTTGGGCCTAGCAGTCAGTGGCTGGGTATGGCCTCTGCCTCGGTGAGCAATGTTTAGGGTTAGGGCCCTAACATCATATTGATGCAGTAAATCAATTTAAAATTGTTTTAATAATTTCAGAAAAGGTTTAAATATTGTAAAATCAATAACTAATTATCTATAAGTCAGAAAAATACAAATAATATATCAAAATGTTCAGAAAAATGAGAACTATCTAATTACACTATAATCATACATTGTTAACCAACTTTCATGACAAGTTTAATTAGAATAACTAGTTGAACCCCCACAGGTGATTCCGAGGATCCCCCTGTTCTAAGGTTTGGACCTCTCGGACCCCGTTTAAAGTGACCAAGCATGTTCTAGGGTTCATCTTAACACTATTTAACTGGTCATATCATTCATATTGTATGAGCATTGCACATTCCATGTCTTGATTGTTGCCTCTTTTTTCGGTGTTGGTTCTTCGCGATAGGATCCAAACCTGAAGCTGAAGTCAACAATACCGAAGATCCATACCTATCTACTGACGGACAAGGCAAGCGTAGCCTCTCATTCTGAACCTATTTTTTATAATGTATATTACTTTATCGCTATGATGCACACGATTCCAATGTGGTATTTTGTCAGTAGCTAGTGTTACCTATCTGCTGCACTGTTTCCCTTTTTTAGCCTTATACTCCTGATCCACTGCTCCTAGCATACCTAGGTTTGGAATATGAGCGTTGTTAGAGCTTTTGCGACCGACAGCTTAGCCATGCATAGTAACAACGTCTGATCTATCCGAATGATGAATCAGAGATGCCGGAGAATCTAGAAAGATAGGAGATGACATCATCGAAGGAGTTAACTAAACATGCTAAGGCTTGTATGGGAGGCCATGTTGGGTGTGGTTTTTGTAGTCCCATGCTCGCCACCACTAGGACCTGAGTTCTTACCTTTGGAACCAAGACGAGCGTACAGCCACACTGGGCCTAGACAACCCCTCGACTAACTAAATTGCCTAGTAGATTCCATGAGTCACATAGTTCGGGCTTTCCATTTGGCATGCTCATTGAAAATGTTTTCGAAAGAGGAGGTGATGGAGGTGCATCATAACAGCTAGGGAAGCGTGGACTGGGTTGCTTGGGGTAGATAGCGCCCCTGGTAACCAACCTTGCCTCACATATTTAAGTACCGGCTTTGGGATTTGACCCGTTATGGCGGAATCATACTTATTGCGTGACTCATGGTCTCGGCGAAAGCAAGGTAAAGGTCGTGGTCAACCACCCTCTGTCGGCCTTCCAAGGAAGAGGGCTAATAATTTGGCATTAAGAGTCGGTTGGTACGTGTGGGTAAAGTTGTACACCCCTGTAGGGTTAAATCTTTTCGAAAAGCCGTGTTCACGGTTATGAACGCTTGGTGACCAGATTCTAAGATTGTAGATAACTTTAACCATGATAAAACATGTTGATCCATGTCGTCTTAAGGATGCTTCCTCTGGGTCGAGGGGGTGATCCTAGATAGGAGGTTCTGATGAAGCTGGTGGTTATCAAGATGTGATGAACAAGATGAAGAAGTCGCTCTCTTATCCCTTTTAAAAGGTTCTGAGTAGACAAGCCTCTTCTCTCTCTTGTTTACAAATAAAGATTGCTTTCTGCAAAAGTAAATCCAGAGAAAGCCTTTCTAGACAGAGCATGTAGATACTATGTTATCTAAGTCTTACAGAGTACATTCTCGTACTCAGCCTTGCGCCAATGTTGTTTTTCTATAAATGATCTAGTTGCAAATGAAGCTGGATTCTACGTTGACATCGACAAGTAGTTGGGGGTACCAGGTAGCAGCCTGAGGACTATGGGATGGACGTCGCTTCTGTTTATGGCCTCTTAGGCCTTTAGCTAAGTTGTTGTGTAGAACAACATAATTTGCTTTCGCAGTGTGATGTAATGTTGGGTCTATGACCTCTGGTTTGTAATAACTCTAATATCTTACTTTGTTAAGAGTTTAAACTTATGATGTTGAATCCCTGTGTTTTGTAATGTTACCGAATCATACTGTGATCTTCCATGTTTGGAGTTGAACTTATCTTAGATGGTGATCTGAGGTTAGTTTAACCCTAATATCGGGGGGTGCTACACGGGCGTTGCATGGACGAGTCTAAACATGTAACTTCAGTATCTAGGGCATTGAAGATAAAATAATAACAAGTATCCAAGTACTCCAAATATAGTCATATGTGCTCGCAATGAGAACTTACACAACATCTTCTGTCCAGCCAGCCCGTGGCAGCGGGGCCTCGAGGGAACTACTGGCAATTAAGGTGATCCTTTTAATAGAGCACCGGAGCAAAGCATTAACACTCCGTGAACACATGTGATCCTCACACCATAGCCATCCCCTCCGGTTGTCCCAATTATTGTCACTTTGGGGCCTTTGGATCCGGACAATGATATGTGTACACAACTTGCAGATAAGATCACAAATAATACTATCATAATGATTCAATAATAAGTTCAGATTTGAGATCATGGCACTCGGGCCCTAGTGACAAGAATTAAGCACAACAAGTTGCAACAAAGTCAAATAGCAGTAATAGAGATACTAGGCACTATACCCTAACAAATCTTATTCGATTACATGATAGAACTCATCCAATCCCTACCATCCCCAAGCCTACAACAGGGGATTACTCACTCATGGATGAGGGAAACATCGGTGGTTGATGGAGATGCATTGGTGATGATGATGGTGATGATCCTCATCACATCCCCTGTCTCGGCAGGGTGCCAGAACGGAGTTTCTGGATCCGAATCTTGGTTTCTGGTGGCGGTGGCGGAGCGTAACTCTTTCTAGAAAACTATTGAACCTGCCCCCCTGATTTTTTAGGTCAGAAGGCAACTTATAGGCGTAGAGGGAGGCCGAGGAGCTTCCTGGGGTGGCTTCACTCCCTCTAGGCGTGGGGTCAGGTGGGCCCGCTCCTGGGGTGGGTCTGGCCCTCCAGGCCTCCTCTCTGTCTCCCCTTTTGGCTCCGTGGATCTTCTGGTGAAAAATAGTTTTTGGCATATTTTCCGGGATTTTTCCCGATAGTTGATTTTCTTCACAAAAACAAGACACCGAGGTAATTCTGCTAAAAACAGCGTCAGTCCGTGTTAGTTGTATCCAAATCACACAAGTATAGAGGAAAAACAATAGCAAAGTGTTCGAGAAAGTAGATACATTTTGGACGTATCATGGCACTGAGATCAATATTCTTTTAACTTCTCTTTACTAAAAAGAACAATCTCATCATCACTCGTAAAATTGTGAATGTTCTTTACAGATATAGTTGGACACCCACACCGACGACATTGTTTACTACAAGAATAGGAACCCATCTACATCTGAAATTACATTTCAATTTAATAGCACTCTATCGCGTTTACTTGTAGCTTAAGTTTGACCTAATTTCCTTAAACTTTCAAGATGCAAAATCTTAGCAAGAAGTTGAACCTGCGTCAAACCTTGTGTTCATTTATGATACATTACTTGACCCCCCATGGGTACCTCCAAAAGCTTTTTCATAATACTTTCAAAGCAACCTATTTACTTGAAGTTCAAATTTGACCTAATTTCGATAAATCAGCATAAAGTCATTCAAGTTGGCAGAGTTAGCTAGGAAGTTTGAAAACTCATAAAATATGGGTATCATCGGTACATGTTGTCCCACTATAAATGTCTTAAAACTTGACATGTGGTATTGAGATCCATATTCTTCGGACTTTCATTATGAAAAAGAACAATCTCGGCATCACTCGGAAAATTGAGAGTTGAATGCTCTTTCCTGGTAGTTGTAAGATCACATCGACAACATTGTTTACTACAAGAAGATGCACCCATCTACCTCCGAAAATACAATTAATCAAGAGCAATATATCGGGCTTACTCATGTAGCGAAAGTTTTACCTAATTTCGTTAAACCGACAAGATAAATATTGGATGAATTACTGACCTTCTATGAATATGTAAATTTTTACAATTTTGCAAATTAATGGGAGTACTAACAAGGCGGTCCCAACTGTCTGTTATGTTGTCAGTAGAGCTAAATAGGAAATTACATGACCAAGTGGTGGAAATTACAATGGAATCTTCATAATTTATTTACGGAAAATAACAATCTGGTCATCACTCAGAAAATTTGAGAATGTTCTTTCCTTATAGTTGGAAACTCACACCAACGGCATTGTTTACTACAAGAAGATGAACCCATCTACCTCCGAAAATACATTTACTTCAAGAGAAATCTATTGTGCCTACTTGTAGATCAAGTTTGACCTAATTTCGTTAAAATACCAAGATGCAAAATCTTAGCAAGAAGTTGAACCTATTGTCAAAACTCTCGGTGGTATCAGATATATTAATGGACCCCCTGATGGTTACCTATAAAAGCTTTTTGTAAAACTTCCAAAGCAGCCCACAATTTACTCGTAGTTCTTCAAATTTGACCTAAATTCGCTAAATGGGCATATATTCATTCAAGTGGGCGGAGTTAGATAGGGAGTTTGAAAACACATAAAACATGGAAATCTTATTTAAGTACAACATGATGGTCCACTTAATATGTGTAGAATCTTGGCTTATGGCATTCAGATCTATATTTTTTGGACTTTCTTTATGGAAAAGAACAATCTCGTCATCACTTAGGAAATTGAGAATGTTCTTTCAAGATAGTTGGAAACTTACACCGGCGGCATTGTTTACTACAATAAAACTCACCCATCTACATCTGAAATTACATTTAATTTAAGAGAAATCTACCCCTCTTACTTGTAGCTCAAGTTTGACATAGTTTCATTAAATCAGCAAGAAGTCATTGAAGTGTGCGAAGTTAGCTAGGAATCTTGAAAAATGGAATTATATAAGAAACTGTGGTCCATTTTGTGTGATAATTGGGAGGGTTGAATTTTCTTCTAACTGTGGTAGGTCCCATAGGAGCGAGGTGCTTCAGTTAACATGGTCGGTGGAAATACAAGCAGTTACATCAAGGACCTCATAAAAAATGAAAATTACATAAAATTCCATGCATTTAGCACAAGGTCCCTGAAACAAAGCAATGAAGTGTGTTTTGAAGTTTGCGCATAGTAGTGTTCATTGTGCTAAATACTATCAATAGAATCTTCTACTCCCTCCGTTTCAAAATATAAGATGTTTTAGCTTTGTAAGCAAATGTATCAGGATTACTTTTACTAAGTAGGTTCACTCATTTTTGCAATGAATCTACACACTAAAAGAAGTCTATATACATTTTCTTCACAGACCTAAAACATCTTATATTTTGAAATGGAGGGAGTGGATGATAAGAATGGCAAAGAAGATCCAACGGTTAGCAATGTTTGGATTTGCCAGTCTTGAACGAACGGTGAATGTTCGAATTCGAAAACTGGACAAATTTGAATTTTTTGCCGCCAAGGACCAAAGTGGTTTCCTTCCTATGTACTACTCCTCCTACTCCACACCAACACGGTTGACAAACACGCTAGAGAAACAAAGCCACCCTCTCCAAAAAATAAAAATAAACAAAGCCGTCGTACCAAGGCACATGTGCGCAACGCCACGCTATGGACGAGGGAGTGATTAGCCGGGCCGATGCATGAGGGGAGAGTGGTAGAGAGATGAGAGGCAATGAAGGAGAGAGAAAATACACCATTTTTTCCATGCATAGGTCTTGTATTTTACTACTAGTAGAGTCAGGAGTACCTCGTGTCATGAACTCATCAGTAATAAACTTTGCTCTGACATGGAACCGCCGTCAACTCCTCTTCTATCTTTGTTGCTTCCCTCTTCCCCTAACTACATTTTATTCTCTCTGTATGTACAACGCGTGGAAATAGGTGAGGATATGTCTAAATACATTATAGTACTAGTACGAGTAAGCTCCACCGTGTACACAATGTCTATACGAGACGATTTATGGGACCTACTAAACTGAAGACGCTAACTTTTGCATAGGAGTTTTATTGCTTGATCATACACTGCCAAGTAGGCCCATTATTTTATTTTTCCTTAGAATCCACAATGTGTTAAAAAACACCTTAATTCCTATGTGGCATCCTATAAGGTACACATTAAACATTGTTGGTCCTACCTAGTGGCAAATGTCTGGAAACTTGTCTTGTGGCATTCGGATCCATATTTTTTCGACTATCTTTACAGGAAATAACAATCTCATCATCACTTAGAAAATTGAGAATGTTCTTTGGTGATAGTTGGAAACTCACACTGACAACATTGTTTACTACAATAATATGCACCCATCTACCATAGAAAAGATTTAATTCAAAAGCAATCTATTTGTACAGCACATGGAAAGAGGTGAGGATATGTCTAAATACATTATAGTACTAGTACGAGTAAGCTCCACCATGTACACAATGTCTATACGAGACGATTCATGGGACCTATTAAACTGAAGATGCTAAATTTTGCATAGGAGTTTTGTTGCTTGATCATACACTGCCAAGTGGGCCCATTATTTTATTATTCCTTAGCATCCACAATGTGTTAAAAACACCTAAATGCCTATGTGCCATCCTATAAGGTTCACCTTATATATTGTGGGTCCTACCTAGTGGCAAATGTCTGGAAACTTGGCTTGTGGCATTCAGATCCATATTTTTCGGACTATCTTTACGTGAAATAACAATCTCGTCATCACTCAGAAAATTCAGAATGTTCTTTGGTGATAGTTGGAAACTCACACTGACAATATTGTTTACTATAATAATATGCACCCATCTACTGCAAAAAAAGATTTAATTCAAAAGCAATCTATTTGCGCTTACTTGTAGCTAAATTTGACCTAAGTTTCTTAAATTTTCAGGATGCAAAATCTTAGTAAGAAGTTAAACCCGGCGTCAAAACTCTTGGTGGTTTCTGATATATTAATTGTGACCCCTGATGGGTACCTGTAAAAGCTTCTTCATAAACTTTCTAAGCAACCTACAATTATTTTGTAGTTTAAAATTTGACTTAATTTTGATAAATCCACATAAATTCATTCAAGTGGGCAAAGTTAGCAAGGATATTTGAAAAACTCATAAAACATGGGAACCGTAAGTACGATATGTTGGTCCACTATATATGTGTGAAAACTTTCCTTATGGCATTGAGATCCAATATTCTTTGGACTTTTATTTTCAGAAAAGAACAAAATTTGAGAATGTTCTTTACATCTATAGTTGGACACCCACACCGACGACATTTTTTACTAAAAGAATATGAACCCATCTACATCTAAAATTACATTTAATTCAAGAGCACTCTATCGCTCTTACTTGTAGCTCAAGTTTGACCTAATTCCGCTAAACTGTCAAGATGCAAAATCTTAGCAAGAAGTTGAACCTTTCATCAAAACTCTCATTGGTTTATGATATATACACCGGATACTTTACGGATATGGCTCAAAATTATAATCATTTCACCTATTATAATTTTATATAAAAATCATATTATCATACTTCTATTATCCGATTCCCACGTGTGCAAGGCACGTGTGCAACTTATAGATATATAGTGTATGGATATTTTTGAATATTCACCGTTACGACCAAGACTGGAAAATCCCAACATTCCTAAGCATTGGATCTTATTTTCCATTCTCGAGTCTAGAAGATTAGAGCATTTACACCGTTTAGCTTGAGTCTAGAAAATATTTTCAAAAGAATGTTGTCGGGTATCTATTTTTTATAGGACCCACTACTTTGCAAATAGAACTATCAATCTTGATTTTCTATTTGCCTGACATGCCATTATAGAAAGGTTCTAGAGAATGACTGTGGGCCCTTCCATTAATTTACCTTGACTTGAGTTTTGTACTACTAGAAATAGCCATGGATGTCTTTTTGCTAGACTCATGTTGCGCAACCATGTCTAGCTAGGCAAGATGCATAATGAAACAGCTGGTGTACTGTTCTTGCATGTGCGTTGGTGTGGTGTTTGACCATTTGCACACTGATATAGGTATAAATGAAAATATACACGCAAGGTACTGTATGCAAAGATTCGACAAAATGCAGATCACAGTGGACTAGAGTATTCATGTTACAGTACACTCGTACTCAATGCATGCTTTCGGACCTGTGTCAGTTATTACTTCTATAGCAGCAGTATGAACATGGTTCCAGATATTCTCCTATTTCCCATGCTAGTTTGTGTTCCTCGTGCGTATTCAGTCGATCTTGATTTACTGACGCGTGAGGTCCATCATACGGTGGGTCGTCCTTTGAGTGTGAGTTACATAGACCACCTTCCCCATATATCGTGGTGCCTCCTTCCCCCTTGCTTGGGCTACTCCACCCCCATCACGTAATGGGCCACCATACTAGTCCCGCTGAACATTTTCAAACAAACTCAAGCCCTGGCTTCCCCCCTCGCGACCCTCACCGGTGACCAGGTTAGCCTCGCTACACCCTCAAAGCACACACCCACGCCCCAAAAAAACCATCATCGGCGCGATGGTGAATCCACCATGGCCGGAGCCAATCCAGGCAACCCTGTCCACAACTGGTTGAAGTTAGATGATGATGATCTCCGTGTAATCGCTAGTCGATCAGATCCTCTTAGCATGTCATATTTCTCGGAGGCCATCCTAGACCTATACCTTTCCCTCGAACTGGTTGCGCTTTAGAAGCCGCTCTTCTTCCCCTATGATTATCCTTGCCTTCTGAACTACTGTCCATCTTCTTCCCCATCTCCCGCTAGTACTGAAAAGGGAGTGATTGATGACAACATGGTACCACTAGACGACCCTTCTATGCTAGCCCCCGTCATCATCCCAAAATTCGGCTATGATTATTGGGCTGGTTATAGCCACAAATGGGTAGCCATGATTGATCTTGCGGGTTTTCCTAGTCCCGTAAAATCATTAGTACGTCTAGTGAATTTGTATACTGGCACCATCATTCAGGTCCCCTCACTCGAAACTATCGGGTTTCATGGTACACACGTAGGTTTATTTTTTGTATCGTGAGGCCCTTACCAGGCTACTTAAGATACATATTGGTAGTGAACCTCAGATGTCCACCCGCTGCAACAAGTGGCTGTAGAAGCTCATCACGATCTTCAGTAAGTTCATTGCCATCCTAGACATGGACAATCATGGAGTGTACTTAGGCACAGTAATCTTGCCCCGAGAAGCTATGTGTACACTTTGTGGGCAGACGATATTATCTTTGTTGTATCAGATGATGGATCTATTTTTACATGGCAACCCTTCAACTATCGTGAGTTCAGTACCAAACTATACTTACTACTCCCTTTTTCGACTTGCTTTTGTTAATGTGTTAGCAAGAGCTAATTACTACAATACATATTTTTTATCTATTGTGTATATTGGGCAGGTGTTGATGCAGACCCTATGAAGGTGCAGACCCCAATAATAGACGAGCATGAGCAAGCTGTGTCGAACGACAATGACGACGGCCTAGATTGTGGATACATAGATTCTCGCCTGTGCCGGTTCCTAGATTATTTTAGGCCAACACTACTGTGGATACACATCCGGGGCAAACGAACTCCTTCAAAGGAGATGATTAGTCACCAAGGTAGGACATTCAAATTGTATCTATTGCTTCGGTGCCATATCTTCCAGAGGGTAGCATCCCAACGCTGTTGCAGCTACCACGATGACCTTCCTTAGCTAGAGTGGGTTCCGAGCCATCTCCAACATGTTTCCCTCTTCCTTGGTCTAAATCATCCCCTTATTGGGTTTGTGAATAATGATGTGATGCGTGGCCCTCACACCAAGCACCTACCGTTCGGGAGGCAAGGCTTCATGTACATTTCTTTTGATCGCAAGTTTTGTAGAATATATGTCGGTGGACTGGATTCGTCTACCTGTTTCTAACTAGTTAGCACCAGAACTTGCAATCGGAGAGACCGGTAGGTTCATCCATCATGCGTCCATGTGGTTCATGCCTCATTTTCTTGGCTCAAGGTCACGCTGACGATGGATCTGGTTGCTCGAGAAGAGATGTAGCGAGGCATTGGTTCTTGGTACTCATAACTTGTATGGTTGGGATGATACAATTTATTCTCCTTCTTGCACTCCTTTTGCAAATCATTGGTTTCACCTGGTATCTGTAAAGCTCAATGCATCCAACATTTCGTCAAACCAAAACTTTGTAAATATTAAACATGAGCTACTTCTGCAAGTTAGAGGATCTGCATCACTTGTTTCTTGCAAAATATCAAACTAAATACACTTTTATTCAAACTTCTTGTACCCGAGGTGCAAATTATCCCCATATCTTTCAAAGTGGACAAAATCAGCCCTAAAACATGCATCCAAGTGCAAATCAGTCCATTTCAAACAATTTCGAGCCTAATTGACCAAATTCATACACGTTTAGCTGTCATGAACGTGTGCTTCTGCGATTGAGACCGTAAAATAGTACTGGCATGTAACTTGTGTCCTTCCACGACTTCTATTTATTTTGAAAGTTCATGTAGATTAATGTTGTTTAGGTTGGCGGAACAATGTCCTTTGCAATGCTCAACTTAACTAAAACTACACATATGCATTTCACTCAATATTGCATTGTCAGTTTCAGTTAGATGAAATCATATCAAATTTGATTCTTTTCTTATACACTGCATTGTCCTAGTGCATCAAATGGTTTTTTATGTGTCACAATTCAACTTGAGCATTTCAAAGTAATCCTACATTGGATCAGCACATGGACATATGATATTCGCATATCATGTCAAATTCCCAAGATTTTAGCTCTAGCAGATGGGCTTTTCTGTAAACATTGATACTTTGCATTGGCCCATAAATTACCCTGGCCTCACTTTTTCCTTATATTATCTTACATCTTACAACTGTATAGTGTACAAAGAACTTTGAGCACTGACCGCTGGATCAAAGATCGGCAAATACAAACATTGCTAGCTGTTGGATCTTCTTTTCCATTCTGGGATCTAGAAGATTATGTTGATAGTGTTTAGCACAATGAACTTTATACACAAACCTCTAATACGTCGGAAACGTATCTATAATTTTTGATGTTCCATCCTTGTTTAGTATCTACTTTGCTTTGCTTTGTCCACACTTTGAGGTTCTTTTTACATGTTTTCTGGTACTAACCTATTAACAAGTTGCCACAGTGCAAGTTGCCTGTTTTCTACTGTTTTTGGTTCCAAAAAAGATAGTAAGGAAATATTATCGGAATTGGACGGGACAAAAGCCAAAGTCAATATTTCATCGAGGAGAACATGAATTCCAGAGGAGAGACAAAGGGGTGCCATAGGGTGGCCACCCCCCCCCCCCACAGGCACGACCTAGGGTGGGCCCACGCCTAGGTAGGGTGTGGGCCCCCTGGCCGCGTCCCAGCCTCACCTCTTTGCCTATAAGAAGCCCCTAATGCCGAAATCCTAAGCACCCGATTAATATTCCACGAAACCTTCTGTAGCCGCCGCCACCATCGTCCCTAGAACGGGGGATCTGAAGCTCTTCCCGGCACCCTGCCAGAGGGGAGATCATCCCAGAGGCCTTCTTCTTCATCATGCCAGTCTCCGGTATGAAGCGTGAGTAGTTCCACCTTGGACTACGGGTCCATGTAGTAGCTAGATGGTTGTATCTCCTCCTTGTGCTTTCATGTCTAGATATTGTGAGCTTGGTTCATGATCAAGATCTCATCTATTTGTAAGCATGCATGTTGTGTTTGCGGGGATCCGATGGATATTGAGATTACTATGTTAGATTGATTAATGGTTTTGTGTTATTGATTATATCATGTCTGTGTTGTTTGTGATCTTGCATGCTCCCCGTTGTTAGTAGCTATCTTGGCCAAGCAGTTGCTAGTGACTCCAAGAGGGGGTATTTATGCTCGATAGTGGGTTCATGCCTCTATTTTCCAAGGGAAGTGACAAAAATCTCTTCGGTTGTAGATGTGTTGTTACCACTAGGGAGAAAACAACGGTCTCTTGTTCATGGAACAAGTGGATTGTTTACCTTACACACTTTTCTTAAAGCAGTTGTCTGTTGCTTGCAACTTAATACTGGAGGGGGTTTGGATGATAACCTGAAGGTGGACTTCTAGTCATAGATGCAGTTGGATGGCGATCTGTCAACACCCGGATTTTTAATCCCAGATGCCTATTATGCCATACATCGCAATCCCAGGATTACCATTTTTGCAAGACATGACAGAATTGGATACCATAGTACATCATCCATTACAAACGATACATAAGTTCTTACACAAATAGGGATCTCATGATCCAGTTCTTAATACAACATCAAGCAGCGGAATACGTAATAATAACGGTAGTGTAGGCGAAGCTCCATCTTCGGGGTCACAGGCAATGCTGACGATGGGAGATGATCCTAGTTGTCGTAACCTTCCTGGGTTCCATCCTCCAGGTACTCCTCTTCATAGTCTGGCCATGGGAATAGCCAGGGACAAAGCCATGAGTACTCTTTAAGTACTCACAAACTAGTACTAACAGGTAAAGGGTTTTTTGGATAATAGGACACTAGGCTCTAGGGTTGTTTTGCAAAAGCCAGATTTATCTCTACAAAGTTCCAAAGCTAATCACAATTTTATAACTCCTAAGTGGGATCTTGTAACTCATGTCACAACCCTGTTGTGGTCAAGTCAAAGTCTCAATTCATTTCACAAGTAATTTTGAAAAGTCTAACGGGGGAACAGTATGGCCACTCCAACTGTCCATAACCGCGGACGCGGCTATTCGAATAGTTTGACACTCTGCAGAGATTGTACACTTTCACCACAACATTCGATACATCCGTCAGGAAAAAATCCTGAATTCACCATACTCAATATGCGGATAATCAATCCTAACCTTTCAATTACACGCCCTAGTATAAGCACCTCTCCTGTGAGTTTGGCCTACCAACCATAACCAACTGTCATCTTGGATACTGCACAGGTGGACAATCTTCACAAGGTAGCCTCAGCTCAGACCTTGGTCGTGAGGAAACTAATACTAAGGTATATAAGTTTCCAGTCAAGCCCTACCCAATCTTCGGGTATTGTGGTTGTACGATAAAATTGGAATGGTATAGCATCCAGACAACCATCATTTTTATAAAGGGCTAAGGCTCATGCCTCAATATTTTCATTACCAAAATCAGCAGGTGTTCGGAAGCACATGTCCAAAACATTTCAATAGAATGATCCATCATTCCAAGGTTTTCATAACCATTTTTCCACCAATTATTCCCATATAAAGTTGATCAAGTTTTATGCTTAGCACTAGCATCTATAGGTGGGGGTAAGCAATAATGAGGGGTGGTAAACTAGGCGAGTTCTAACTAAGTTCCATCTCATGCCTTAAGATGACATCAAGATTATCTAGATTAGGCCAAATTTTATGCTCTTTATGCAACCTTCAAATATCTTTCTAATATCTATAATTCACTTAAGTAAAATCTAAGTAATAGCTTTGATAAAGAAATAAAGTATAAAGCTTGCAAGTAAAAACTAGGATTGGTCTGTCAAGTGGGTATGATCACATATGCTTAAGGCATATAGTAGGCAGGGTAACAGGTAAGGGTTTACTGAAACAATATCAGTATAAGCTTGCCTTGTGCAGAGCAGTGGTTGAAGTTCTCCTCGGCTTCTTCTTCATAGAATCCTCCTTCCTCCTCGTATCCTTGGTCGGTACTAGCGTCTATGAATAAATACGAGGTACACAATCACCAAACAATACTTAACTACTTGCAATCATCACACACAAGGGTCCTATAGATGATCTAACATCATCTCTAACATTACAAGATTAAGGCTTGGTTTAATTCCTTTTATTTTTAGAAAAGTAATTTCTACTCATTGAAAAACTACTAAGATTTAATATTCTCCAAACCAAACATGGGATCATGTTGACACATGTCATCACCACATATTTTAGTCCAAGGGAATGAGATTTAAAGTGGTGTCACAATTTAATAAGGTTTTACCCTTTTATTTTAATTAATTAAAG
The DNA here is from genome assembly GCA_916181665.1 of Avena sativa. NCBI lineage: Eukaryota > Viridiplantae > Streptophyta > Magnoliopsida > Poales > Poaceae > Avena > Avena sativa. Next base: position 149,311,945 of record OV702284.1, read on the forward strand.
TGGCTAGAAATGCCTATGTGGCATTCTTTTATTACTTGAACATTATTTCTGCAAGTAAACCTATATATTTTTATATATTCTGAAAGGTATGGTTAAATGTGATTTTTGAGAGTTGGAATCAACTACAAAGATATTATGGTTTAAATTTGAAAAATGTTTGAATGCAGAAAAGCTTCTGCCTTGTTATTTTTACCATGGGTGATCTATAGATCAAAATGACTTGAATCCAACAGGCTTGGATTCAGCATTCCCAGACCTTTCTAACAAAATTGGTTTCATTCAATTTGATGCACTGAATCGATCTGGGTTGATTTTTGAAGTTGAGTACAGAAGTGAGTTTGAAACAAAAATGAAAAAGGTTTAATTCAAATAACTGGGCTGCACGGGAAAGTTTAACGGGCCGGCCTGCTAAGCGCAGTGCTCCCGCGGGCTGCTTAAGTGGGTGTCCCCACTCGTCAGTGAGACAGGGAGGGGCGAAGCGGTAGGGGCAACGAGGGTCGTTCGATCTGATTCTAATCAAACGGCTGGGAGTCATCGTCGATGCGAGGCAACGCCGGTGAGAAAGAAACCTAGCGCGGCCAGTGAGGGGTGCTGGGGGCTCACCGGGGTGCAGGCGAGGGTCTGCGAGGCGAGCGAACGACGAAGTCGACGACGGCGAACTCAGGGGTGGTCGCGGTAGCTCCTGGGGTGGACGAAATCGATGGCGCCCTTCTTCTCCAGAGGCGGCGGGCTCTGGTGAAATTCCGGCGAGGTGGTGCTCGCCTTTCTCCAGTAACGGTGTGGCACGATCAGTGAGAAGAGGGGAGTGAGATGGTGTGAAGAAATCGACTGGGGGTGACCTCTATTTATAGTCGAGCGAGGGGACCGACGGGGCGCACGGTGAGCTCGTCGGGGGCGATGTTACAAGCGGCTATTGGCATGGGCGACGGTAGGGGACGGTGCGGTGTTCCCTGGCGATGCTCAATGACATGATTTTGAGGCCTGGGGCGGTGCGGCTTGGTCGGAACGTGACGGTGCTCTGCGCGGCAAAGGCGGCGTCTTCGACGGCGAGCGGTGGCTGTGCGGCACGGGGCGGCGAACGAGGATGTCTGGCGGTCTCCTGGGTTGGTGGGGATTGTGTATGCACACGGAGAGGGCGGCGCGCGGTCTGTGGGCTTCGGCCAAGGGTGGCGCTCTGGCGCACGCTCGGCATGGTCGCTGGCGGTCTGGGCGCGGTCCGTGCGTGTGGTCCAGGGCTTGGCAACGCTCGCGGCTGGGACAGGGGGTGGCGATGGACGGTGGGTGCCTCCCAGACATGCTGGCTAGGCTTGCTTCTCTCCCTAGCTTGCTGTCGACATGGGGTGACAAGGTTGGCTTCGCATGTTCACCATTGATGGTAATGTCAAGCTCACAGTGATGCTAAGGGTTAGTTTAGGTTGTTAGATGATCTACTAAGGCTAGTGGTGCCCAGAGAGGGAACAAGTTAGGCAAGAATCACTGCTCACAATAGTGTTTGGATGTTGTTTGATTTGTGTCTGCAACCTGTTTGATGAAATGGCCGCATGAATTCAAGTTTTGAATTTTGAAAATATTTTTGTTGAGTTTGCTAGAGTGGTTCTGGTGAGTCTGCAGATGCTTGGGTTTTGAAAGTTGAGCTTGTTTGAGTGGTTTTTGAAAAAGTGGGATCTTCCCATATGATAAAGATTCAATTTTGAATTGTCATTTAAACTATGCATTTGAAAGTTTCTGGATGATCACAAAGTGGGCCTTGATACTTTGTTATGAGTACATTCAAGGGGTGCAAAGATCCAGAAAAGTTTCTATTAGGTTCTGAAAGTTTGAGACAGCTAAAGTAGGCATGGGAGTTAAATTGGTCAAAATGACCATTCCCTTATTTTATTTGTTTTGATTTACTTGTCTTTAGGAAAAGTTTGGAAATGTTTTAGATGATGTTTATTTCACCTAAGAAACATTTTACAAGCAAAGGAACACACAAACAAGTTGGTTCAAAAGAATTCAAAATGAAATGCATACTCACATGCATGCTTTCATAATTTTATTTAGAAAAGTTTTTGTTAACCCTAATTTTGATGATTAGAGTGTGATGATCCAAGATTAGTATTTTTGGGATGTTACATGATCTATGTATATTGTTGTATTGCGCAATCGAATCTCATAGTATCTTTTCGTCTAGTATTGAATTGTTATGCCTTGCTCAGTCCTATCAATTGCCCTGCTGTAATTTGTTTACCCTTCATGCCATGTTTGTTTATCTAAGGAGAACACCTCTAGTGAACTATGGACTCCGGTCCAATCTTTCACATTGATACATCCTCCACTATCTTGCTGCAAACCATCCTCACCTTCCACACCATACATTTAATCCTTTGTTGACAACCTCACTGTTCGTTGGGGCAAAGTCTTGAGTTTGTGTTGTGCAGGTTTCCATGTTGCTTTCAGCACCTTTGAGACGTTTCCTTCCTCCTACAGGTTTGATAACCTCGGTTTCTTACTGAGGGAAGACTTGTTGTTGTGATCTTCACACCTTGCTCTTGGGGTTTCCAACGAAGCGCTCCCACATCAACACTGGGCGCCATCAAGTTTTCTGGCGCCGTTGCCGGGGAGGCTAAGGACGTCTTCACAAGGGGAGTCCTCCTCAACCTTTCTCTTTACTTTTTTTAGTTTGCTTAGTTTATTTTGATTTGTTTTGTTTGCCTCTTTTTATCGAAAACTCAAAAAAAATTAGTTTAGTTTGGTTTGCTTTCTCTTATCAAAAACACAAAAAAAATAGTTCCTGCTCTGCTGCTGCTGTTTTTGGCTTGCTCCACTTTTGCCAAAATGAACTCTACTGAGAAAACCAAGTTGTGTGACTTCACTAGCACAAACAACAATTATTTCCTAAGCACTCCTATTGCTCCCCCTGCTCCTGATGCTACCTTTTATGAAATTAAGCCTGCTTTGTTGAATCTTGTGATGAGAGAGCAATTTTCTGGTGCTATCTCTGATGATGCTACTGCCCATCTCAATAGCTTTGTTGAACTTTGTGAGATGCAAAAGTATAAGTATGTAGATGGAGATATTATTAAGCTCAAGTTGTTTCCTTTCTCCTTGAGAGGAAAAGCTAAAGAATGGTTGCTATCCTTGCCTAGAAATAGTATTGATTCTTGGATTAAGTGCAAAGATGCTTTTATTGGAAAGTACTATCCTCCTGCTAAGATTATATCTATGAGAAGTGATATTATGAAATTTAAACAACTTGATAATGAAAATGTTGCTCAAGCTTGGGAAAGAATGAAATCTTTAGTTAAGAATTGTCCCACTAATGGACTCACTACTTGGATGATTATCTAGACTTTTTATGCAGCTTTGAACTTCTCTTCAAGAAACCTGTTGGATTCAGCTGCTGGAGGTACCTTTATGGGCATCACTTTGGGTGTTGCAACAAAACTCCTTGACAATATGATGGTTAATTATTCTGAATGGCACACTAAGAGAGCTCCACATGGTAAGAAGGTAAACTCTGTTGAAGAAACCTCCTCTTTGAGTGATAAGATTGATGTTATTATGGCTATGCTTGTTAATGGGAAAGCTCCTTGTTTCTTCTAATGAGAGGATGACATGTGGGATCCTTCTGCATGATTAAACGATAAATGCATCTAGCAACACTATCAAGTTCTGAACAGGATAGAGGGAGTGAAGGAAAAAATTCCATTACACACATGATTCTTCTAATGAGAGGCTGCCATGTGGAACCCAACAGCTTGATTGACGGTAGATAGATTGAGCAATGTTACCAAGTTCAAATAAGGGATACACAAGCCAAAGAAAAAAATCCATCATGCACAAGTTTATTCTAGTGTGAGGATGACACGTGGGACCCAGCTGCCTGATTAAACGGCAGATGCATCGAGCAATGCTATCAAGTTCGGAACAGGGAAGGAAAAAAATTACATCGTACACAGGATTCTTCTAATGATAGGAAGACACGTGGGACCCAAATGCCTGACTAAACGTAAGAGGCATCAAACAACATTATATTTTTCAAATTAGGGAGGCCTGACCAAAAAGTATGGTCCGCAAGAGTCACTGACGTCCAGGACCCACACGCCAGAAAATACTTCGGTGAGTCAACATCTTGCGTGGAACCGGAAATCTTACTTATGCCACTCGCCAGTCGAGCTTTGTACATGTTTTCATCGGTTTCATCATAGTAGAGAGGTGCGAAACCGAAAAAAAAGTTTTCCATCAGCGAAGGTCGAGCGGAGAATTTTTTTCGCGGAAGACGCGCCTTCTACGACGACCGACGGGCCAAGTCGTTGCAGAAGGAAACATTTCTTGTAGTGGCGGTCGACCTTGGCGGCCGTGTGTGCTCTAGGTTCTCCTTATGCCCTTGTGAGCATCGTGCTCATCGTGAGCCCCTCCATAGCACGGCTACTGGGCTCGGTGCCTTGACGGGACGAGGTACCCCTAGTGCCAATAGTCCGACATTGTCCAAGTTCCAGCAGCCTCGAGCTCCTGCTCATCCGGTAGCTTAGCTGCCCTTAGGGAGGCAGTTGGTGTTGCGCGCACGCTGAGTGCAGTCCATCGGGAAGTCAGGAGCCTCCGGGTCGGGGTAGTTCTTGAGAGCCTCCTCAGCGCTTGCGAGGGTAGGAGGCAGCGGCTCAGAGTCCTTTTCCTGAGCCATCATCTGCTTCCTTCTTGTAGAGCCGCCGACATAGCCCAACGCATCGAGGTCCTCAGGGTAGGCGGTTGCTGCTTTCTTGAAGGCGTGCTTGAGGGAGCGCAAGGCTTCCACCTCATCACAGCGGACCATGATGACCCCGCTGTTGCCCCCGGGCATCTTGATGATGTTGTAGGCATGGTGGGTGGCTTCCATGAAATTGGCTAGCGCAGGGTAGCCGAGGATGACGTTGTAGGGGAGCTCGATGTGGGCCATGTCTAAGTAGATGAGCTTGGTGTGATAGTTGTCGCGCGTCTCGAACGTGAAAGAGATGCGCACCTACCCGATGGGTGTAGTGGTCCTTCTGGTCACTCTAGAGAACGGCATGGTTGACATAAGCCTGTCATAGGGCACCTGCAGCTAGGTGAACGTCTCAATGGAGATCACGTTCAGGACTGCAACTCCATTGATAAGATTCTTCGCGACCGCAATGTTGTTAATGGTGGGGGTGCAGATCATGGGGAGAGTGCCGACGGGCCTGGTGGAGACAGGTTGGTTGCAGGCGTCAAAGGTGATGGTGCACTGGGACCAATTGATCTTCAGGGATGGAACATCCGACCTGGCAGCGGCAACCTCGCGAGTGAGCATCTTGAAGTGCCGGTTGGACACCAGAGCTTGGGAACCACTGAGGACGCAGGCAATGGCACCCCGTGGCACTTGGTAGCCCCCAGGGTCCTCGGTACGTCCATTCTCTGGCTGAGGGGGGTGCTACTACACGGTGTTGGCCTGGTGGCCCGCCTGCGGGGTGTCGTGGCCGTCAGAGTTGTTGTTCCAGAGCTGGGCCCCGTGATTACCGCCTCTCGCACCGCCATGCTCGATGCATGGTCTTCCCCTTCTTTGCTTGTTGCGCATGTCGTGGAGTTTCTTGAGATTGTAGCAGTCGTCAGTGGCATGTCCATGCCTCTTGTGGAGGTGGCAGTACCAGCTATCGTCTTGTTCCCCTTCACCGTGCTCCTCGCGAGGACTCTTCTAGTCTAGTTCCACGGCCATGACAATGGCGGTCTTGCGCTTGGGATCCTTATCCTTGATCTTGGACGAGATCGAGGCCTTGGGGTGGACTATTCTTCGGCGAAGCCAAACATCCGCCCCGCCTCCACCTTTGCGCACTTTTCAGCCATGATGAAGAACTCCGCAGCCGTAGTGAGGCTCTCACACTGGATGCTATTCTTCTTCCTCATCTTGACGTCCTTGACGCCCTTGGAGAAGGCGGTGATGATGTTGGAGTCCAAGATCTTGGGGATCTTGTTGAGGACTCGGCTGAACCTTTGTAGGAACTTGAAGAGGGTCTCTCTAGGTTGATGGCGCACCTGGCGAAGGTCGCAGTAGGTGAGTGGGCGCTCATAGGTCCCCTTGAAGTTCGCGATGAAGAGGGAGCTAAGGTTAGCCCACGAGTTGATGGATTCCTCCAGAAGGTTCATCAGCTAGGTGTTTATTGTGTCCTTTAGGCACATGGGAAGCCAATTCTCCATGATGCAGTCATTGCCTCCCACGGCCTTGATTCCCATGGTGAAGAACTGCAAGAAATCGCACAGGTTTGTTGTTCCGTCATAGTGCGCAGGTATCTTCGATTGGAAATTGTGCGGTCAGACCAGACGACGGAGACCCTTGGTGAGGGTGAGACAACCATTGGCCTGAACCGCCTTGCCGTTGGCAAGGGCCACGCGATTCTTCTAATCTGCATCGGCGATTTCTTTGGCGAGACAGTCTTCGCCCATGCGGGGCAGCGCCACGGCCATGGCAGTCAAGATGATCTGGTAGATATTGGCCGCCGGAGGGGTGACCTAGTCGGGATTGGGGGCCTGTCGCGGTGCTAGGATGGGAGTGAGCCCCCAACACACAGTCCTCGCCTTGAGCCCCCAGCCCTTCCGGAGAAAGGGTGGCAAGGTCGTGGAGCTCTACGAGTCGGTCACTCCACCTCTCCTTGCCTAGGACAGCATGCGGGTGGTTAGGAGCTCCTGCACTATGTTTGGAGGCTTCGGGCATTAGGTGCTCGGAATGCCTGCGTGAGGACGCGGTGCGGGAGAGCGAGGTGCTGCCGTGCGAGGAGGAAGGGGACTCTCGTGAAGGGCGGTAGGTAGAGCCCCCGTTGTCCTCTGTCCATGGGTCCTGCTCGAAGGGGGTGCGTCGCGCAATCGACTCAGTCTAGGCTTTGCTTTCCGCGTGACTGAGGGCGCGCTCGCCCTGGGTCTCAGTGCGATCCGACATGTCGTTGAGGTCTATGAAGATCTTGAAAGCTTGCCTCAACCCCTACCTGGCGCACCAAATTCAGAGATTTGTCCCGTGAAGGAAACTAGGTTCCAACAATCCCTTGGTTCAAGAGGGGGCTAAACACGCAGTTCCAAGGAGCCTCGGCGATGGTAGCAACAGTGGATCAAAACACACGATACAGAGGTGACACGGGGTTTTTTACCCAGGTTCGAGACCCTCGTGAGGAGGTAAAGCCCCTACTCCTGCTTTGTTATATTTCTCGCTTGCTTCGCGAGAGTACAATGGAGGATGCAAGTCTAGGGCTTTAGATCACTGAGTATCGTGCTATTCTAAGGTAGGAGAAGGGTCCTTTATATAGGGTGGCCTCGGGCCTCTTCCCTCAGTCTTTGAGCAGGAAGGGTATACACAGTGCCACTCCTTGAGATCCCGGTCTAGGAGACTACTTTTGGTGGACGCTTCGCCCAATCCTTCTGTAAAGTGGCCTTCTTTAGCGTCACTTGTCTTCATCCGGTGCTCTCTGCTTTTCCTCTTTGCACCAAATTGTCAATGGGAGGATCCTTCCACCATAAGGTCACCCATCAACTTCCTTCCGAAAGTAAGGTGGACCGAGTCTTGCTTTACCGAGGCGGGTCGGAAGCGTAGAAGCGCTACTCCCCTTGTTGGGATACGCTCGTACCTTGCTAGGCGGAGTTACCAAATAACCTCATGATGCATACAAAAGTATCCGAGGCTTCGGGACGCGACGAGGCATGGCAGTAGGGTCTCCTAGGGAGGTTCATCTTCCCGTGAAGCAGGGGCCTTGCAAGGTGCGCACGGCCAGGAAACCTCCAGAGGTACCGTCGCCTCATGAGGGGGCTCTACTCCTGGCGTTGGACCCGTCAACGAAGGGGACATGGCACCCCGGTTGCCAGGACCCCGACAATAGTGGACCGGTGGACGGCTGTCGGGGGATCACCCCCGGGTAGGCTAACCGGACAAGATATAGAGGCAATGTAACTGCCAGCCGGCTGGCCCAGTCGGATGTAAAAACTCAAGAGAAGATCAGGAAGAAGACCGGACATAGAGCAAGCCAGCAAACCAATCAGCCGGATAAAGAGCACTCCTAAAAGCGTCTAGCCGGCTGGATCATGCCAGCCGGATAAATAAAGACGAGCCAAGGGCGAGACGGCAGAACCATCAGCTGGATAAGAAGGCGAAGGCCAGACACTTAGCCGGATGGGACCAACCACCCGGATAAGACAGTGCATCCGGATGAGACGACCTAGCCGGACATTCAAGGCAGATGGATGACGTAGGGCACAGTGCCCCGCAGCCCTAGCAGAGAGATGCCAGACAAGAGGACAGAGGCAGCGGCGTCGACGCCGGAGGAGACGACCCGTACCCGCGTCGGGCGGGAACAGGAGCTGCCGCCCGTGTCGGCCGGGGCGGCCTCCACTGTTTCCGTGCCGGCCGGGGGGCGCGTCACTATGCAAGACGTCAGGGAGGCTGGATACTGTACCGAAATAGTCGGCTGGGCCCACCTGTGGGACCCGCCAGTCGGCTGAGTCTTTGCCCATGTCGCCTTGGCCTATATAAGGGACGGCAGGGGCATCATAGCAAGGTTGGTCTCACTTTCTTCTAGATAGGCACTGATACAGATCGAGGAGCCTTTGTAGTCCTTTGTGTTCATCCAGATAGTTAGATCGGCAGGAGTAGGGGTGTTACCTCACCACGAGGGCCCTGAACCTGGGTACTTCTTGTGTCCCCGACACATGCTTGTGCCCAATCCAGCATGTGGACGTCGTTGCTCGCTTCCCTGCTCGCTCCCACACCATGAACTAGCCTTCTCAGGCACTGCCGTTCCCATAACAACGACAGTTGGCGCCCACCGTGGGGTTGACATGGCGGCGATCGGAGTAACGTTCCGCACGGGACCCCGTACCACGTCCAGCGAGCGCGTGGCTTCCGCCCTCTTGCTCACGTTAGGCAAATTCGACTGCTTCATCGACAACACCCGCTGCTTCGCCGGTTCCAGTTTCCGGACAGGCGGCTCCGTCCTGATATTCCGTGACCTGCCAGTCTACGTCGCCACCGTGCTGGAGAGATTCCCTCGGGAGATCGTCTCCTTCGTCGAGTCGGTGTCCTCAGTTGGCAGTGGGCTCGTCGTGCCCCGTAGTTCGGAGGTGACGATGGATGGCACTAGCCATGGCCTCCGTCCCGCTCTCGAGCACACAAGTGACCTAGCCGGCATGTCCACTCTCCAGCGCGAGAAGGGCGTGGTGGAAGAAGTCATCGAGGAACTCCTCGAGCCGGTTGATCACGGAGAGAACCCAGACAAGGTGATGACCAAGATCGAGGCGAGGCGAGAGAGTTTGCTTCACCAGGCTGAAGGCCTGGCCTCTACCAAGTACCAGATGGAGAGCAACATCCGTGAGTATCACCGCGCCCATGGCCTCACCCCGGCTAATCAAGATCCTAGCCGGCTGGGCTCCGTGCAGCATCGCGGGGGAGAGCTGGGCACCCGCTTCGAGCCATATGTCGAGCCAGGCCCCCACATGTACTTCCCACAGCCTATGTATGACACCACGGTCAAGAATGTCCGGGAGGCGCGAGCCGTCATGGAGGACCTACCTCACCTAGAGGGGGAGGAAAAGATGCGGCCGTTTCAGCGAGTGCAGCACCTGCTGCGCCCGTGGCTGACGAGCAGGACGAGGCCGCTCAGATCGCGTTCGAGGCAGGAGCCGGCTCCAGAGGGAACCACCCGGGTGGAGGTAGACAGGGAGGCCCACGCTAGACCGAGTACTCCGCGTCTCCAGGCCAGCACCATGTGCATCCGCACTCCAAGCGTCGCCAGTCCGGCAGCAGCCAACCCCGCAACGACCAAGGTGCCACGAGTCACCCGCCACCACCTCCGGCTGTCCAGAACCACCCTCCACACCCTCCCCCATCCCGCCTCACTAGCCGGGTGGGAGTGCCCAATCCGATTGAGCCGGACACGCGCAACCGAATCGACCTCCTGACGCAAGCTCGCATCATGGAGGAGGAAGACGCATCCGTAAGGATTCGTTCCCTGACAAGTTCTCCCTACCATGGGACACCCCAAGTACGGCAGCAACATGAAGTCGGAGGACTGGCTGACCGACTATGTCATTGCAGTCAGAATCGCCCAAGACAACAAGCGCGTGGCAGTTTGCTACATCCCTCTCATGATGACCGGCTCGGCAAGAACCTGGCTCAATAGCCTCGCGCCAAACAACATTAACGATTGGCCTGACTTCGAGAAGGTATTCATCCAGCACTTCAACGGCACCTACAGGCGCCCGGGTAGACCCCGCGATCTCTCTCTGTGTGTCCAAGGAGACCGCGAGTCGGATCACGAGTATCTCGCCCGCTGGACCGAGTTGCACAACTCCTGCTAAGGGGTGGTGGAGAATCAAGCAATTGGTTTCTTCATCGAGGGGTGCCGAGAGGGCACGATGCTGGGCCACCGCCTGCTGTGCGACGAGCCCACGACCATGGCGGAGCTGATGACCATTGCAGACCAGTACGCCATGATGACCCACAAGTATAGGGGGTGTATCGTAGTACTTTTGAGCAAAAGGTGTTGACTAGTGGTTTGGAGCAGGAAATCTCTGTAAATACTTAAAAACGGATTTTTAGGTTTTTTTGATAAAGCAAGGAAACAAAGTGCAAGTAAATAAAAACAGCAAGTAATTGCAGCAAGTGGCCCAATCCTTTCTTAACAAAGGACAAGGCGGTGGTAATACTTATGAGGACCAAATGTTCTCGAGGACACATGGGAATATTATCAAGTGCTTTTGTTTCATATAGTTGATTAATCATCTTTGGTTTGATAAGTGTTGTGTGGGTGAACCTATGCTAGTGTACCAACCTTACTTCGACTAATACATACTTGTGATTAAACCCCTTGCAAGCATCCGCAACTACAAGAAAGCAATTAAGATAAAAACTTAACCACAGCCTTAAAATCTGAGATCCTACACTCCCTTGTGCAAAGGCTTCCTAACAGGGGTTCAGGTTTCTGTCACTCCGGCAACCCCACTATTATTAGCCAAATACACAATGCATTCCCCTAGGCCCATAAATGGTGAAGTATCATGTAGTCGGCGTTGACATGACACCACTAGAAGAATAGCACCACAACTTAAATATTAAACCATTGAATAATACCTAAACACAATTCCACTACTAACAACATGGCTTCTCCCATGTCCTCAAGAACTAAACGAACTACTCACGAGACATCATATGGATCAATATCAGAGTTGATATGATGATGAATAACAATCTAAACATAAACAATAATTCAATGGTTCCACTCACAAGCATCAACGACAAAAGTAATCAACACCGGGAAAGTTTCCCCTAAGACTATGCAAGATTCAACATAATTGTTATAGCGGGATGAAGTGGTGATGATGGTGTTGGTGGAGATGGTGTTGTGGATGATGACGATGATGATCCCGATGAAGTCTAGCTTTATGACAGTGTTGATGGCGACGATCTCCCCTCTTCGGAAGGAATTTCCCCAGCAGAAATCTGTCTACCGGAGAGCTTTTTCTATTTCTGTAGTTTCCGCCCCGCAGAGGCAACATAATCTTTCTATGGTCGCTCCCCAAACTTTAGGGTTTCTAGAGGAAGATATAAGCGGAAGGGCGGAGCAGGAGGTGGGCCAGGGTGGCCACACCCCCTGGTGGCGCGGCCTAGGGTGGCCCGCGCCATGTCGGCCTCCCCTTCTGGCATCCTTTGTCTTCTGGAAAATATATTTTTCCATGTATTTTCTGGTATTTTTTTATCTTCACGAAAATTGCATCTAGACACCGCTTTTTCCATCAAAATCCTGACTGCGGCAGTTCATCCTCCAAGAATCACCCAACATGCAAAATAGATGAAATGACATAAGTATCACCTCTTAATAAGAAATATATCAATGAATAACAGCAAATTATGATATAGAATAGTGATGCAAAATGGACGTATCAACTCCCCCAAGCTTAGACCTCGCTTGTCCCCAAGAGAAAATTGAGCTCAATAAACATGTCCACAGGTTTATGGAGTGAAGTGTCGATAAAAATAATATGGAAAATAAGCATCACACTTACCAATACACAACTCATAAAAGAAAGCAAATCACCATTATATAACTTAACTTGCAACGAGCAGGGGAGTCACAATAAAGATGCATAAATATAAATCATAATTGGGAATGGCAAACTTTGTTCTTGGTCAGAGAACATATGACAAACAGTTTTCAAGCAAAGGTTTTGTAAAGATGTTTATAATAGGAGTCCTTTTTCTCAAACATAAAAGGCTTTTCACAATGATGGCTTTCAAAGTAATACTCATTCAGATAAGAGTCTTGTGCAAAACAAGGAAGATAAGGAACATGATTGAATAAATCATCATATGAATGATTGAAACATAACAACTCAAATGCTTGATGGAGATAGAGAGGAATAGGCTTTACTAACTCAACTAAGAAGTAAAATAAAGGCCCTTCATAGAGGAAAGCAGGGATTTCAAGTTCATAAAGAGCTTCCAAAATATTATGGTACTTACTAGCTTTGAGCTCTCATTGCCCCTATCATGAGCATCTTGAGGTGATTAAGGTGAAAGTGAACAGATATGGAGTATATGCTTGACAAAATATAAGTTAGCAATCTCATGTCCCTTGACTACGAGGGCACCTCCTCATGCTACTCAACTTTAGTTATCGGTAAGTTCTTGTCATATTAAGTACATGCGTATCATAGAGAACCGCCAACAATGTACCCCTTGCCCCATGATACATGAGCTATCCCATATAAAAATGACAAGGCAAGTAGACAGTGAGCATCTCAGCGATCTTTTTATTTGCTATTTTCATAGGTTTTTATTGAGGATGCTTCACAGATTGCTCACTATGGTTATGCTGCAAGTTTCCACCATGATTAGGCATGGCTTAGCTAACGGCCCAGGTGTTTCTCTAACACACATACATAACTCCATGGACTTACAAGCTCCCCTTTTATTTCACACCGACAACATCCGAAAACAAAATAGCATGATATCAACGGGGTAGATATTTACAGGTGTTCAAAGCGTTCCCCGTGGAGCACGGTTCTGCAAATCCCCAACTTATAGGTGCAAGCATATACAACATAGATGACACAATGGTTCTAGTTTATTAGGGGCAAGAAAATAAGGTGTGCCATCAAGTTCGTGAGAGCTTTACTAACTAGTTTTCACATAATAAAATAATTTTCAATTTGAAAGATAGATGAAGCTTGAGAATTTACTTGGAATAGCAATAATGCCAATAGGTAGATATGGTGGACATAGATGGCATAAGTTTTGGTTTAAAAGGATTGGATGCACGAGAAGTATTCCCTGTCAGTACAGGTTTTTGGCTAGCAAGGCTGGGTAGCAAGCGAGAGAGTTGAAGGAAACAAGCAAACATACAAGTGAAAAAGTCAAACATGCAATCTTCCTTGAAAAACACAAAAGATCTTAAATAAATAATATTAAGCTTATGAGACAATCAAGAAAGAAAGAAAATGATATAAAATACATGTAAGTGCTTTTCTCTTTTCCTTTCAAACCTCAAAAAGTGTTGCTACTGACGAGAGCACGGTTTGGCAAAACCAATTTATATTTACTTGATGCTCCCAAAGTAATACCAGTACTAATAAACAAGATAAATCATATAATAGAGATTGCAAACTAAAATAAGAAGTGCAAAAAGTAAAAGATGAAACTTCTCATTAATATTCCATAAAGGCACTCACACCAAGGGATACATAGATAACCAACTAAAGGAGAGATACTTCCACAACGCAAGCCATCCTATGTGATAACTTCTCTATTCAAGATATGGATCTACTAAAAAGGTAAAAAGGTGAGAGATAATGATGTGATACAGTTGGGGATATGCTATATGGGTATCCTCATAGCATGTCTCCTATCCGGATAACCCGGGTGGCCCACAGTTGGTAGCATGACCCATGGCCTGCTAGGCGGCCCGGTTAGATGGATCCAGAAGGGAGGCCCATGCCGGATAAAGGAAGGCTACGGTTGGAGTCACCGATGTACCCGGATCCTTGGAGTACAAGACACGCAAGACTAGTAATAGACGGTGTAGGAATCTGTAACCTGTACGGCTAGGACTTTTCCTTGTAACCCTAGGACCTGGTGACTATATAAGTCGGGCCTATGGGAGCCTTTAGGGCACAATCTTAGACAACTTCAGACAACCTCGCACAACGAACCTATCTCTGTACTTGGCGTATTGCCATTATAGTGATTTATAGCAGGAGTAGGATTCTGCCACCATTGTGGGATCTGAACCTGGGTAAGCTATGTTACCTCGTACCCGTTAACCGTCCGCCTTCCCCCACGTCTCTAAACACGCACTGTGAGGACCCCTCCATGGCGTACTCGTCGGCAATACCACGACAGTTGGCGCCCACCATGGGGCAAGAGGCGCTTCAGGCTCTTCAGCGGGCGAGGACCAAGATCTTTGCGGGAATCGGCGAAATCATTGCCATCGGTCGCGTTCTCTTCTCCGGCAACATTCCGATCATCCCTCCCGATGAGTTCTGGATCCCGGCAAAGACGAACCCCACGCGGTGCTCGATCGTTCCTATCGGAGACATCCACCTCTTCATTGGTGCAACCAACTCGGGCACTAGTTCCCTGAGAGTGGGAGGAGCATCAAGACCCGCACGGGCCGCCTACGGGCAGGATACGTTCGCGGAAGGATCGATGTCGGATCTCTCTTCGGAGTTTGCCGGCAAAGATCGGAAAAATTCAAGGCCCACCCAAACCGCCCATGTGCAGGATATAATGGTGGAAGATCACTGCCAATCCGCCGGCTTCGCCCGTGCGTCCGGACAGCAGAGATCCAAGTTCGTCGGCGTGGTTACCATCTTCGATCTGGCGCGTTGTGTTCAGAGAGAGGGTGAAAACCCCCGCGATTACCTGGCCAGGTGGCTCCGTATATGAGCCGATTTGGCCCACTACCCCAATGATGATGCCATGTATCACTTTGTGGAAGGACTGGACCATGGCACGCTTCTCCGGCATTCTCTAAGATGGCAGCAGGCGTCAGGACGCCTTACCTTCGAAGGCATGCTGAACACCGTCAACAACTACGCGGAGGCTGAAACGGCAGCTCAGACAACGCTTGCGCTCATTGACGGAGCCCCTCCGATTCAGCCACCGCCACCACCGCCTCCGGCCTCCATCGTCGCAGCTGTGCCGCCACCCCCAGTCATCATCGCTGCTGTTGCACCTCCACCCCCCGTCATCGAGGAAGTCCTGGCACCCTCCGACTCTATGATTGATGTGCTCTACGCCGACTTCAGTGCAGATTCAGAGGAGATAGATTTCAGTCCAGAAGAGCTAGACTCCGCCATGCAGGAGATGGAGGAGGAGTACACACGCGACGAGCAAGCCAACAATGCCGTCACGTCTCGAGAGGTGTTCGTCACCATTGGGACGGCAATGGATGAAGATCAACCCGGACGAGCTCCGCCTACATCGCTGGAAAAGGGGAAGGGGCCACTTATTGCTACTGACGATGATCGTGCAAAGGTCATGCCTCCTCTGCCTAACCCAGTGCAGCAGCCGCAGGAACACGCCACCGGCCCGAG
Source organism: Avena sativa (assembly GCA_916181665.1). Lineage (NCBI taxonomy): Eukaryota > Viridiplantae > Streptophyta > Magnoliopsida > Poales > Poaceae > Avena > Avena sativa. The sequence goes on from OV702284.1 coordinate 149,327,485, forward strand.
CAACAACAACACCGCAAACTTGCCGCCTCCGGCATCTACGTCTGCTGCTGCCCAAGTTACTCCAGATGATAGAGTGATGTACGGCAATATCCTCGTTGAGCCACTAACCATAGCTCATATTCGGAACGTGACTTAGCTCGACGAGAAGCGCCTGCAGCTGCTGGAGGAAGCGCAGGCCATCGCAGAGCAAGGCGCTAAGCTGGATCGAGATCTAGTCAACGCGCAGAAGTCCATAGAGAAAGCTAGAGCAATGGAGGTCGAGTACAAGACTCTGCTGCAGCAGCAGAAGGCCAAGAAAGCTCCGGCTCGCATCATCAACGATCCTGGTGTACGGAAAAACCTAGGATGGGCTCCCTCGAAGCTGGCATAGGCCAAGCCATACATTGACAGTGAAGGCAAACAGGTGATGCCCACCCCACTCCTTAACCTCGCCATCGCCAAGACCCTTCTGGAGCAGGATAGATCACTCGAGGCAGTGGAACAGGTCTATGACCTAGTGGCCAAGGCGGTGAAGCAGTAGGAAAAGGCCACCTCTCAGAGGCTCGAGTCCGACCCAGCGCTTTGCCAGTCTAGCCAGTATAAGCCGCCAAAGGACAAATCTCCTCTTGATGTCGGGTCCCAGATGGGTTCATCAGAACGAAGACGGAGGGATGTGCGCAACAGGAAGGATGCTATCCCCATATCCTCTGACCACGGAGAAAAGGCCCGACCTCGTCGCCCATCGCCACGGCCCCGATCCCCCCGACATCGCGAAGATCCCAAGGCTCACCACCGTATGGATATGCCCCCGCAAAGGCAGTGCAGCATCGTCATCCACGACAACGCGGAGCAGACCCGTCATGACGGAGAGCACAACCAAGGACACAAGAGCAGGTTACGCCATGACCCTCCATGTCCGACAAGCAACCGTGACAGGCATGAGGCGTCACAGAAGGGTAACAGCAAAAAGGATAACCCACCACCACCTCCGCCTCTGTCGCCACCTAGCAGTCACCATGGCGGAGGAGGTCCGCGTCGTTCACGCAGCCCATCCCCTGTTGACAAGAAGAAGAAGAACCCGAAGCCATACGATGCACGTTCGCGGATTGATAAGATCCATGAGGCCCGGGAAGGAGCATACCTGGGACCACGTTGCTTTGGACCTGCAATACGGTCCGCAACTTACCCCAAAGGTTTTCGGATTGACAAGACCATCAAGCCCTATAACGGCACCGCCAAGCCGGCCACATGGTTGCAGGACTACGGCAACACGGTGGAGATTGCCGGATGTAAACCCAACGTTTCCGTGAAGTACCTCCCTTTGATGTTGGCGGGCACGACCCGTTAATGGATTGACGACTTGCCGGAGAAATCCATCTGCAATTGGTTGGACATGCAAGAAGCATTCACCAAGAACTTTGAGGGTACGTACAAGCGTCCCTGCACTGTTGGCGATCTACAGCGGTGCGTGCAAGAGAAAGACGAGACATCTCGCGCCTACCTCTCCCGCTGGCTGGATATGAAGAACTCCTGCGCAGGAGTGCACGCATCAATGGGTTGGAAAGGGGCACATTGCTCCGACATAAGCTGAAGCGCTTGTAGGACAATCACCAGCTTGACTTGAATCAGATGATTCAGTTGGCTAGTGAGTTCGCAGCTGCTGACGACGATGCTCGCGGCTCCTTGCTGGCAACGGCCGTTCCAACTCAGGCTCAGAGGAACAGCAGTACAAAGCGAAAAACCACTCCAAAAGAAAAGCAATCTCCCGACATGGTCGCCATTACTTTTGCAGGATGAGGTGATGGCAGAAAACGTGGCCGAGGACGGGGAGCAGGTCGTGGGTAGCAACGAGGAAGTGAAACTACCTCGGCGCCGCTCCGTGTTCCCCAAACCTACAAAGAGTACCCCGATATGTCGTGCCTCGTACACCCCGATGTCAACGGTAAAGCCACCCATACCAATCGACACTACAATTTCGTCAACGACCTCAAGGAAGACCCGGAGTCCGGCTACAAGCAAGGTCGGAAGAACAGACCGCAAGGCAAGGGCAAGGGGAAAAAGAAGGAGGAGGAGTCCAAGGATTCAAGTGACATGGACGAGGATGTTGACCCCAAGCACGCCGCCAAGAGCGACGACAAGAGCAAGAACCCCTTCGTAAAAAAGGCGCCAGTCTACCACACTTTCCTTGGCACCCCCACCATCCGACAACAGAAGACCTCTATGAGGATCCTGATGGCTACTCTGCCCCCAAATCCCTAGTACCTGCTCTGGTCGGAGGTTCCAATTACTTGGGACAGGATGGACCACCCAGACCTTATTCCTATGGAGAACCAATACGCCATGGCCATCAACCCTTTGATTGACGGCGTGGAGTTCACCAAGTGTATGGTGGATAGTGGAAGCAGCATCAACATCATGTACTTGGATACACTGCAGAAGATGAACTTGACAGAGGCAAAACTAAGGCGGACCAACACCATCTTCCACGGCGTAGTTCCTGGTCGGGAGGCTCGGTCCCTTGGGTGCATTACACTTCAGGTTGCCTTTGGCGATGTTAATAATTACCGCCAAGAGCGCATGACCTTTGAGGTGGTCCCCTTCAAGAGCGTGTACCACGTCATATTCGGCCGCAACATATTCCACACGTTCATGGCCGGACCAAACGGTGTCATCACCGTATCCGGAAGCTTTGCCAAGGCAAGGGACTGCGAGATTAATGAAGCAGCCTTCACGGAAGCTGTCCTCTAGAGCGAGGAATTCAAAGAGATCCAGAGAAAGGTCGACGACTCAGAGATGCCCGCATCTAAGAAGCAAATCTCCCACTCCGCTCCTGCATTCAAGACCGCCATCGATACCAAGCCAGTGGAACTTGTGGTAGGCGATGACTCCAAGGTCACCGCCATTGGGACGAACCTGGATCCCAAATAGGAAAGCGCGCTCGTCGAGTTCCTTTGTGAGAATAGGGACATCTTTGCCTGGCAACCCGCCGACATGAAAGGTGTACCTAGGGAACTTGCCGAGCACAGCTTAAACATTGATCCAAAATGCAAACCAGTGAAACAACCTCTATGACGCTTCGGAGACGAGAAGAGACGCGCCATTGGCAAAGAGATAGCTAGGTTACTTAAGGCTAGATTTATCCGAGAAGTCCTTCACACCCGATGGGTGGACAATCCTGTACTTGTCCCCAAAAAGGGAACCAAAGAATTAAGAATGTGCATTGATTACACCGTCTTGAACAAAGTGTGTCCCAAAGATCCGTTTGCTTTGCCTCGCATTGACCAAGTCATTGACTCGACGGCTGGCTCGGAACTTTTGTGTTTTCTCGATGCATACTCAGGATACCACCAGATCAAGATGAGGAAGTCGGACCAATTGGCCAGTTTGTTCACTACCCCCATACGGCACGTTTTGCTATGTTACGATGCCCTTTGGGCTGAAAAACGCAGGTGCTATGTACCAGCGGACAATGCAACGTTGCCTTCATGACCAAATTGGTCGGAACATTCACGCCTATGTGGACGATATCGCGGTGATGTCTAAAAAGTCAAATGATTTAATCTCCGACTTAAAAGAAACCTTTGATAATATCCGGAAATACAACATGGTGCTTAAACCTAATAAGTGCGTCTTCGGGGTTCCATCCAGCAAATTGTTGGGATTCATCGTTTCCCAGTGCGGAATTGTGGTCAACCCGGAGAAAATCAAGGCCATCTTAAACGTAAACCGTCTGACATGCCTAAAGGACATTCAACGACTAACAGGCTGTATTGCAGCAATTAGTCGGTTCATCAGCCGACTTGGAGAGAAGGCTCTGTCGCTGTACAAGTTGCTGAAGAAGGCGGACAAATTCACGTGGACGGACGAAGTAGATGCAGCATTGAAGCAGCTCAAGGATTTTCTTTCCTCAGCACCCATCCTTGCAGCACCCGAGCCTGGAGAGCCCCTGTTAATATACATGGAGGCAACCAACCGGGTAATCAGCATCGTCGTCGTGGTAGAGCGGAAGGAACCAGGCTATGAGCATGGAGTTCAACGACCAGTTTACTATGTGAGCGAGGTCTTTACGGAGTCCAAGCAGCGTTACCCGCACTACCAGAAGATAGCTTATGGAGTATTCCTTGCTTCTCGGAAGCTGAGGCATTACTTTCAGGAGCATCCAATCACAGTGGTGAGCAAGACCCCACTGTCCGACATTATCAACAACAGCGACGCTACGAGAAGGGTCGTGAAGTGGGGCATTGAACTTGCCGCCTTCGAGATCACCTACAAGAGACGCGACGCTATCAAGTCACAAGCCTTGGCAGATTTTGTTGCAGATTGGACGGAGATGCCAGATGCTACTCCATTGCCGGAACCAGAGTACTGGGTGATGCACTTTGACGTATCAAAGCTAGTCAACAGCTCGGGGGGCTGGTGTAGTGCTACAGTCACCAACAGCAGACAAGCTACACTATGTTCCGCAGATCCACTTCGAGGCTACAAACAACATGGCGGAGTATGAAGCACTCATTCATGGACTATATGTAGCCAAGGATATTGGCATCAAGCGCATAGTTTGCTATGGAGATTTCGACTTGGTTGCCCAGTAGGTGGCTGGCACCTGGAACGCGCGGAACCTTATGATGGCGGCATATTGATGCGAAGTGGACGAGATAGCCAAGAGCTTTTTGGGCTACGAAGTCAAGTACGTACCTAGGGAGCAAAATGAGGCGGCTGATCTACTATCTAAGCTTGGATTAGGGTGCAAGCGAATTCTGCCAGGAGTTTTCCTAGAGCATCTGCGCACACCATCTGTGAAGGGAGCCGACATCGACAACCCGGATAGAGCTGACTCTTTCGTCCACATGGTGGCAAAGGTCCCTCCGTCTTGGACAAAACCATTCATGGAATATCTCGAACATGGAACTTTGCCCGACGACGAGGTTGAAAGACGGCAAATAGTACGACGAGCAAAGGGTTATACCATAATCAATGGACAACTCTACAAAAGGAGCACTACTCGTGTATACCTTAAGTGCATTTCTCAGCTAGAAGGTATGGAAATCCTACGCGAAATCCATCTCGGAGATTGCGGGCATCACGCCGCTCCTCGATCGTTGGTCGCAAAAGCCTTCCGGCAAGGATTCTACTGGCTGACCATGAAGGCAGACGCCGACAAGCTGGTTGAGACATGCATGGGATGCTAGTATTATGCCCGATAACCACATGTTCCTACTGAAGAATTGCGAACAATACCAATAACTTGTCCGTTTATAGTCTGGGGGCTAGACATGGTGGGACCGTTACAGACGGCACCATGTGGGTGTACGCATCTGCTTGTATCAGTTGATAAATTCACTAAATGGATAGAAGCTAAACCCATTAGAAAGCTTGATGGGGCAACTGCCCTCAGGTTTGTCCGGGATCTAGTGGTGAGATTTGGTCTCCCACATAGCATTATGACCGACAACGGCAGCAACCTGTCACTCGAAGAAGTGGAGGCTTATCGTTGGGAGAAGGGCATCCGACTTGACCTTGCATCCGTGGCACATCCACAATCCAATGGTCAGGTCGAGTGAGCTAATGGATTAATTCTGCAGGGAATCAAGCAACGTCTTGAGGCACCGCTACATAGAGCAGCTAGAGCCTGGGCGGAAGAATTGCCATCTGTGTTGTGGAGTTTACGAACTACACCCAACAGTCCACCGGCTACACCCCTTACTTCATGGTATATGGAGCAGAAGCCATCATACCTTCCGACATACTTCACGATGCACCAAGAGTCGCCGCCTACGACGAAGAAGACGCTGAAGAATCCAGACGCCTAGATGTGGACCTTCTTAAGGAGGAGCGCGTTTTGGCATGCCAAAGATCCGCCATCTACCAGCAAAAGCTACGCAGATACCATAGTCGCCACGTTTGGCATCGATCGTTTAAAGAGGGGGATTTGGTGCTCCGACTTAAGCAGAAGAAGTCACACAAATTATCCCGCCATGGGAAGGACCGTTCATCATAAGCAAGGTGCTACTCAATGGGTCTTACTACCTCGTTGACAATCGTGAACTGAAGGATAGACCCAACGAGGATCATAAGCGTAAGCGACGTGACCCGGATGATGACTACTCGGAGCTTAATCGGCCATGGAACATAGCACAGCTACGTCCATTTTACACTTAGCATTTTTTATCTAATTGTGTACCTCTTATATGATCAATGAAATAAAGCACTCTGGTTCACTCATGTTTCTGAGTCTTTTACCTCCTTTAGTGTTCATTTTGGATCATATAAAACCTTTATGCACAAGTTTTGCGATTGCACTTGCGAAAAATGCCGCCTACGGGCGTTAGCTTAAGTTTTCTGGTCTACACGTTCTTTGTCGTTTTTATGTGGATTCTGGAGTAGTGACTTTTGGCACTTATTGTCGGCAATTTTGTGTTTAGGTTATTGACGGTGCCATTGGGCATCATCACCTGAGCGCATGGTTCCGACAACGAGTCTTCCGACTCAAGAAAAGTCAAGCATAAGAACCAAAGTAATGGATAAGCCAGCACTTGCTTAAAAAATATATACATGCTGGAAACTGGTTCTTAAGTAGCATGACATACAACATTGTTTTCCGCCTTAAGTTAAATACATAGTTTTTTCCGCATACGCATCAAAGGTGAAACAAATATTACGAATTGTTTTTCATTCCTTTGGCGCGGGTGCCTTGGAAGCAGCGTCATCGGAACCAGGAGAACCACCCTCGAAGTCGGCGGTGTGAAGGGACTCAGAGGAGCTTTGGTTGCCGCTATCGATGGTATTCATCGGCACGAAGACGTTGACGTCGACTAACTCGGAAACTCTAGTGTCATAGCCCGCGAGTGACGACAAGATGGATTCGTGATTAATCTCTTTTCCATCGTCATCTACGTCAGGAATGCCAGAGGTCACCGTGTCGATGTCGGCATCTTCGTAGTGTGCCTTCACCATTGACAGCGCCATCCTTGCACCATCCCGTGCACATGAAGCTTTCCAGCTTGTGATACGCTCGGGGGCTCGGCGCAGGATCTCCGAGTACTTTGCCACAGAGTCTGATGCCTTGATGTTGATCTGGAGGGGCTTGGTAATCTATTTTGCTTGCGCGATGGCGGTGTTGATGAAGTTGCCGGCAAGAACCATGCATTCCTTTACTGGAGGAGGCGAACGGGTTAAACCCATAGGAGCTGCAAATTCCGACAAGGAGCACATGAGTTCAAAAATTCAGAATATCTAGACTACAGAAATCCAAGACGGGGAATCACTTACTGAAGATGCTAGCCTCAGCTTGCCAGAGGGTATCCGCCAAGGAGTCCCATTCTTGTTGGAGGAGCTTGTACGCCTCATGATGGCATTGATTCTGCTCATCGGCATCTTTCTTCTGATCTCTTAAGATCGAGACCTCCTCCTTCAAGCGGTTCATCTCCTCGGTGCCGGATTCCTGCAGGGCTTTCATGGATTCTTCATGCATCTCCAGCATGTCCTTCCTCTCCTGCTTAAGGATCTTGTTCTCGCTATCCAGCTCCTGAATGTGCTTGGATTGCTTGACAATGTCCTTAGCCTTGGCAATGGTTTATGTAAGTCAGAGAAAACAAAGTACACAGTGAGTACTCAGAGAATATACAAGTTCAAGTCGAATTACGAAAAAGAAAGGAAAAACAGATGCTTGCTCTTGATGATCTGTTCCTTCAAGAAGGCAGTTTTACCCTTTTCGGCTTCTAGATCCGCGCGCATTTTATGGTACTTGTCGTTGGCCCTGCCCCTCCGAGCATTCTCGTTCTGTGGAACAAAGAAGAAATCAAAACATTGTTTGGTCTGCTTGGAGCATCTAGCCGGAAATTTTCCACCTAGACGCTCGGGGGCTACAGCGAGAGTTTTTAACTTAGCAATATGCTTAGTCTTTCTTTAAGCATCTAGTCGGAACTAATTCAGTTCTTGATTAGAAGCTTGGGGGCTACAGCTTAAAGTTTTTAACTCGGATATATGCTTAGCTTTTCTTTAAGCATCTAGTCGGAACTAATTCAGTTACAATTAGAGGCTTGGGGGCTACAGTATTGAAATTTATAGACACTGCGTCTGCTACCCTTAAAGCATCTAGACGGAATAATTCATTCCACCTATATGCTTGGGGCTTACAGTGAGAGGTTTTCTAGCTTAGTCACTCTTAGAGCATCTAGACGCAAAGACCTATGGTTTTCCATCTACATCCTCGGGGGATACAGTGGGATACTCATATGAAATGAAAAAGGCAAATAAAACTTACAAGTGCAATGATCTTGAGGTTTGTAGTACTCTCGGCCAGCAGCTTGCCAAAGGATACGCTGTTTCCTTGCAAGATCTCTGCTTGTCGGAGGAGCTCCTCTAGACCGCACATCGGAGATGTTGGCACCGCACCTAGAAAAAGAGTTGTGCTACCCGGTGTAAGTACCGGATAGACTAACTTTGGATACTCTATGGCTTTCTTGGGTGCGGGGGCATCTCCTACAGCAGAAGTACCAGCTTCCACCACCGCCTTAACGCCACCTATGAAATCCTTAGCCGGAGCTTAAGCCATTGGGTGTGCGGCACTTTCCTGAGTCGCCTGCTCGCTGATGACAGCAATCTCAGTAGAAGCACCTGTGTCCACTTCCATGGCGGAAGGGCCAGATGCCTCCTTAGCTTGTGAGCTTGTCGGAGCGGAGGAGGGCTTGACGCTGGGAGTGACAGGGGCGATGGCGGGAGATGTGTCGCGATGCAACATGTCCTTAATGGTTCTAGAAGCCCCCAATGTTTTGGAGGTCTTCTTCAGGCTGGTCGTGGCTTTCTTCCTGAAACGTGCAACATGCATAAGTACAGGAGCAAGACAGAAAAATAGACAATGTCGGAGAGAAAGAAGCTTACACAAGTGGGGGTGCTTTGGCAAAAGGAATCCTGGTAGTCTTTCTTTTCTTCGCCTCCAGGGAGGCGGTAGTATTTTTGGAGGTTCCACCCTCCGTCTTCTTCTTCTTGCCTCCGTCGGCAGCATTAGAGGTGGATCTCTTCCGCTTTCGTGCCAATGGAGCATCGTCGTTGGACACGACCGTGACTTCCTTCATCTTTGGATCATAGCTTTGGACAGCCATGCTATCCTCCTCTATATCGCTAAGTTGTTAAGTGAGAAGTCACCATGTTAGATGGGATGGAAATGGCTAGACGGAAGAACTAGAGTATATGTCATGCACGAAAGATAAACAGTTACCTTTGGGCACTTGCTGTCTACGAACATGTCGTAGGTGATGGTGAAGCCACGCTTCTTGTCCTTCACCTTGACGATGTCCTTAAGACGGAGCTTGACGGAGTCACTCGAGAAATTGTCCACGGAGATGCGGAGGCTATCCCTTCTATCGCTGGTATACTCGTGCATCAGCTTCGCGCGGTGCTGCAGAGGATGGATTCGCCTGATGAACCAGCACATGGCTAGGTCCAAGCCGGTCAAACCTGTCTCTACGAACCACTCTATCCGCCTTATGGCGTGGGAAGCGTCGATGTCGGAGGGAAGGGAGGCCTCGGATCTCCATGTCGAAGTTTCGGCGGTGGCTCCAGCGACGAAGTCCGGGTACGTTACTTCTCGGCCGGCCAGAGGGATATCTGGTCCATAGAAGTAAGTATGCTTCTAGTTCTTGCAGGACTCGTGGCCTACGATGCTGGGGAACCGCCGGCCAGGACGGATCTTGAAGCTTATGGTGCCGCAATTTCTAAGTTCGTCCTTACTGGCTCCGGCTTCACGCTTGACGGTGAAGAAATACACGAAGAGATCTAGCCTAAGCTTAATCCCTAAGTAACCCTCGCAGAGCGCCGCGTAATTCCTAAGCGCTAGGATGCTATTGGGAGAGAGGTTTTGGGGCTGGACTCGGTAGTGGTTCAAGACGGAAAGGAAGAAGTTAGAGATGGGAAGGGAGACGCCACATACCAATTGTGCTTTGAGGTACACCTTTTCTCCGGCTTGGGGAGAAGGTGTGACCTCACCGGCCGGCGCCGCCCGCCAGGCGAGCCCCTCCGTCGCAGGGAGGTAGCCCTCGGAGATCACACTACTAGGAAAACAGTCGTCTGTGGCGCACCTGTAAACATCATCTGTGGCGCACTAGGGGTGCGCCACGGGCCTTGCGCTACGGCTATCTCCTAGCCGTGGCGCACTGCCTGGTGCGCCACGGTTATATCGAGATAGGCGTAGCGCACCTGCTAGTGCGCCACGGCTATGTGGGCAGGTGCTCTACGCGTAGGATCTTCTGTAGCGCACGTCCCAGTGTGCCACTAAGCTGCTGAGGTGCGATGTAGACGTAGTGCACCACAAAAGCTAGGTCATGTGCGCCGCAGGTGTTTTTTTTAATTTCAGAGCCAGATTATATACAATATTACAGGTAGATATACACACACAGATACAAGATATACAATTATATATATAAATACACAATTTGAAAAACAAGATTGAAAAAAATACATATAGATAAGTCTCATACATGAATACATAGTATAAGTTACATTGTTTCGATCAAGTTACAAAGTAGTTGGTGACATGCGAATACATGTGTCGATCGAACAAGTTAGAGCTCGGAAGCTCGCCTAGACATCTAAACTAGCTAGACACAAACGCGGGATAAACAACCAAAGAAGATAAGCATGATCACCGCCGCGACAAAGGTACCACGTCATCTATAAGTTGACAATAATAATTAACCGATGATTGAAAAAAACATATATAATTAAAGTCGCATATGAAGATACACTTATAGAAAGTACTCCTAAATCAAAAAGACCAAACTCAAAAAGCATGCCTCATATATAATTAGGTTGTTCGACACAGGAATATGCTACGATGGAACTGTGAGCCAAGTAGGATGCACAAGACTTGGACTTGTGCATATCACAAGGCTCACAATCCCGTCGTAGCACATTCACATATATATTGTGCCAAGACATTTCAATCATCAGCATTATTCTTGAAAAATACCAAAGTAACTCGAAAAGAATGCCTCATATATATGTACATAGGTCGTTGGACACAGGAATATGCTACGACGGAACCGTAAGCCAAGTAGGATGCACAACATCTAGACTTGTGCATAACACAAGGCTTACAGTCCCGTCGTAGCACATTCACATATATATTGTGCCACGACATTTCAATCATCGCATTATTCTCGGAAAAAAACCAAAGTAACTCGAAAAGAATGCCTCATATATAACTAGCTAGGTCGTTGGACACAGGAATATGCTACGACGGAACGGTTAGCCAAGTAGGATGCACAATTCCTGGACTTGTGCATATCACAAGGCTAACTATCCCGTCGTAGCACATTCACATATTTATTTTGCCACGACATTTCAATCATCGGCATTATTATCGAAAAAGACAAAAATAACTCGAAAAGAATGCCTCATATATATACATAGGTCGTTGGACACAGGAATATGCTACGATGGAACCGTGAGCCAAGTAGGATGCACAATACCTGGACTTGTGCATATCATAAGGCTCACAATCCCATCGCAGCACATTCACATATATAGTGTGCCACGACATTTCAATCATCGGCATTATTCTCGAAAAAAGAGTAAGGAAAAAAGAAGGACCAAAGTGAGCAAAGGACCAAAGAGTAAGCAAAAAAACCAAGCATTGATTGATATATAATAATAATAAGCAAAAGAAGTAAGCGATGATTCATAAACCTAATAAGATAAGTATAGTAGCATGTACACTTGTCCACACACACACAAAGTTCATCTATAGTTTGTAACTACAACTAGGCCAACATCAAACCTTCTGGCTCGGCTTAGGGAACGGGAGGACGCCTTGTCTCGTCATGAACTTCCTATAGTCACCCTGCATCTCTAGGCGATCTTCTATGTCACGGTTATTCGGGATATTTCCTCCGTAGAAGATCCCCCCCCCCCCCGAAGTCATGACATCACGAAAGATGGTTGCCCCAAACTGCTGCTGGATGCGATACATCTCTTGTCTAATATCTGAATCAGTGATCTTGAACTTTGCTTCGGCCCACTATTTGAGATGATCTGGCAGCGTAGAATTCTGCTGGTCAAGTAGGAACGCCCTCATGTGATGGAGTGCGTAGTAGGCTTCCTTCTTACTATTTTCCGGCTGCTTCACGCAGGGGAACTCCGTTACGTGGTTGAAGACGTGCCTGCCGAACTTGACCTTCGTACGCACGAAGGTGGTGCCTTCCGTCGAGGCAAAGCCAGTGAGAGCATCATCCAGAACTTCCTTGATCTTGTCGTAGTTTTTCTTCATTTCTAGACTCCCCGAGTCGAAATACGTGGCATGGGAATGCTTTGGCGATAAGGAGATGAGTGTGCAGTGTTCATCTCTGTGCAAAAAATTCAAATGGAATGTGTTGGAAAAAGAATGATCATGATCTAATAAAGCCAATCGACGGTGGCGAGTGAATAACAACTTACTCGGGAAAGTAAGGCACGAGAATGTATTCCTTTGTCTTGTTCGCCACGAGGATTCTTTTTAGGTACAAGGCCACGATACGTCGTTCGGCGGGGGAACCCAAGCAGCCGTCACGCATGTAGTAGGGGTCCACTATAGCGATGCCCGGTGTGTTCTCTCTAATGATCTGCATGGCCAGGCTGAGAGAAAACAGACTGACCATGGTATAGTCTAGCGGGTATAGGTGGAACATATTGAAGATGTCGTCGAACCGCAGGAAGAACAGATCCGCAGGGGCATTGTCGACGAAGCCCAAGCCTAGTGGCACCTTAACCACAAATACCGGGTGCGAGGGATCTTTCTCCGATAGAAGGCATCTCTCTATCGTCAGCACGCCGTCATGCACACTCTGCAGTTCCGTACTAGCGAGCTTCCGCAAATTCTTAGGTAGCATGGGCTCACTCGCCACATGAATCCTCCACATAATACCCTCGGGGCTTGGTGGCCCGTCCCGAAACCTGATCGGATTCGCAGTTGTTGACGCCACCGGCTGGCTCGAGCTGCTAGATTTTCTTTTCCTGCCCTTTTTTCCTTTTGGAGAGCGGGCAGGCACCGCAATTTGAGCACCGGCCGCCCTATGTAGTGTGTCAGGGCTTAGAATAAAGGGTCGGTTGGGTGTATTAGTTGGCTCTGTAAAGGCGCAAGCTGGAGGCGTCTCCTGAGAACCAAACAGACGCTTGGTGATAGTGGCTTTCTCTGTGGGGCCACCAGCTAGGTCTTCGTTGCTAAACTGAGTGTTGAAGAAGTGATCATTCCAGTCTTCGTCGTCCTCGGCCGGATCCTGCGCCATGTGCATATCATCAACATGATCATCCGACCCACCGCGTGGAGGTGACGGCGAGGGCGGTAAGGGGGCCTTGCCACCGCTTGTCACTGGCACGACAGGCGGTGCTGTTGTCTGTGGCGTGATGGCCCCCGCCGTCCCCAAATGGATCATGCTCTTTGGCCATTGCAAAAGCTGAAGCAAGTTCTGAGGACAGACGGCTCTTCTTCATCCGCTCCTGGGGGTTGAATGGGAGGTTCCAGGTCGTCGCAGCCCCTTAGCACCCAACTAATTTTAACCCTGTGCACGCTATCTGGCATCGGCCTTGAGTGGAACGTGCACTGCAAGGGTTGAACGATGGTACCCTTGGAAACATCCCTCAGCTCGTTGTTCACGTAGCATAAGAGAGTGCAAGGAACATCCTTCTGCGGAAAACATGTACGGCGTCGTCAGAGATGCCATAAGAGTAATAGATGGCGTGAAAGGCGGTAAAGCAATTTGTTTACCGTGATGGCGTCGAGATCGGCTAATGTCGATGCACCGCATACGGCGATGGGCGTGCAAGAGACGGAAGGGCTGCTTGATGGCGCGGTGCTGGCCACCGGTGTATTCTCCCTACCGACGGGTGCTTGGAGCTTCGGTGCCACCGCGACAATGGCAGGGGGCACCAACATGTACTTCGGCGCCGCGGTGATGGCAGGGGGAGTCACCAACACTTGCGGCGTCGCGGTGCTAGCGGGCAGAGTTACGAACACGTAGTTCGCCTGATTCGTCGGCGTCGCGTTGTTCGAGTGGCTGCTGACCATGCTTGGAATCAGGCACGGCCCTACTAGACCACCCGCACTCTAGTTCGCTATTGACTCCACCAAGGTAGGCAGGAAGGACGTGAGGGTGATTGCCAGGTTGTCTTGGACGATCTGCGGGATCCACGCCACTTGTTCCTTAAGTTCTTAAACCTCGCAGTTTTCCTCCTCGCTCCTTCCCGACGGCGCCACATGCGTCCTCGGCAGTGGACCAAAATGATCCACCCAATTCTTACCCCCGAGGCCGGCCAGACGGCCAGCCGACGACGGCTTCTTCGTAACCGGCTCTATTTTCTTGGCCCGGTTCATCGCCCTATTAAAAGGGTTATCCCACCGGGTGGCCGCCGTCGACCCCTGGGATGAGGAACCCTGGGATCCATGACTAGCAACAATTTCCTCCTCCTGCAGAAGAAGTAGCAGTGAATCGTTTAGATCATCGATTAGAATGCAATCGAGTTGATCCGCGGTAATTAGATTATACTTACCACAATTTCCTCGAATTCCTTCACCGCAGGATCCGCGTTGAGTTGTTTGGTTTTTGGGTCCACATGGTAACGGGCCCTGATGAAGTTTTGAACCTGCCCGGGTTCGAATTTCGCAAAGGGGTTTTCTATCCCCTTGGATCTATACTCTTCGTCCTCCTTATTCCATTTGGCCTTCGCGGTTCTGTATCCACCAGATCCGAGATGGTGATGACCAATATTCATCGCCTGCAGCACCTTTCCCCGATTACTATTGGCCAGGGCTCTTTCGGATTCACACCTCTCCTTGAACTCCCGGAACTGATCTTCGGTGATCTGCGGGTCAATCTTTTGGATCTCCTCGAGACTTTTGCCTTCTTTATAGATCTTCTTCTTTATCCGGGTTCTCCAGCTGGCCAGGGCGGTGCTCATCTTTGTGAGGGCGGATTTGTTTACTTCGTTCCCATGATAATTTGTGTTCTGATACTTAGCGGGGAACTTGTATCTTGCGTGCAGCTTCTCGAAGAGGAGTGTGCGCAAGTGGCCATTATCTTTATGCCGGATATTCTCGGTGTTGATCGAGATGGTTGTCCGGGTGATCGCCGCCACTTGCCCACCATACCCTTTGACGACAAGGGCAGGCTCCAAAGGAACCCCTGATGGGCTCACTTCGGTAATTTCCTCCCTGACGGTGCCGACCGTGTTCGGGCGCCGTTCCTTCGGCTTCTTCTTCTTCTTAGGAGGATTGCTACCACTCCATGTGCCCTCGCCGCCATCAGTGGTTTCATCATCCGCCGTTCCTTCGGCTTCTTCCTCCGCGTCTTCCATCTCATCATCCTCGCTCTCCAAAGGATGGTATTCTTCATCGTCTTCTAGCCGCTGGGCCGGCTCCCAGAATGTTCATTGTTTATTCGGAGGTCTGAGTTCTCCTTCAGCACTAATGCGCTTAGAACATCCAGCCTCTTCATTGTCACACATCTTTGCACTAATAAAAAACAAATAATTGGTTAAATGCACGGAAAAATCTGGCATGACCTTTGCTAATTTTCTTAAACTAGGAGTGCCCGATTTCTGCCGAAACGGAAGTTAATCAACATTCCGGCAAAAATCTGGACTCATTTCATACAAGAACCTGCATACAGATCATACACCTACATCATGGACTTGCCATTTCAAAACTGATATGTTGCATAGGAGATTCACGGCAGTAAAAAAGCAATGTATACATAGCTACAGCAATAACAGCAGCATGTATAGCTATAGCAATAACATCAATAACAGCAGCAACATGTGCAAAAAGACTCGGGAACATTTGAAACTTTTAACACTGTCAACAGCACATCAAGCACTGTCAACAACCTCACTGTCATAAAACATTGTCAACAGCACATCAAGCACTGTCAACATGTGCCATGTGCTTGCAGAATTAAAATCATCTCATTGACACTGTAAATAAGTCTGATGGAGATGAAGAGGTACTCTTGGAACATCAAATGGTTGATCTACTGATCTTATCTCCACAAATCACTCACATGGACAGGGTTTTTTCTTTGTTTCACAGGTCAAAGCTGCTGGTTATGCACTCACAACTGCTGACACATTTCCAGGAAAAAGTTGAAATATTGCCAAGGGAAAACATGTCAGGTTATGCACCGTTCATATACAAGTTTTTTTTCTGGTCTCCTACAAGAATTTAATCGAAGATGGTACCAGTACAAGAATTTTTTCTGGTCTCTTACACAACCAGTACAGCAAGCATAAATGCTTAACTATAATGCTAACTATAAAATTACTACTGCTAACTATAATGCTTGATGTACAAGATTCAGACAGAACATTTTGTCAACTACTAACTATCACTGTCACTGTCAACTACTCTGTTTCAAACCTAAGCCTAAGCCTAAAATTTCACTGTCAACTATCACTGCCAACTACTGCTAACTATCACTGTCAACTATCACTGTCAACTACTCTGTTAACTATCACTGTCAACTACTCTGTTTCAAACCTAAGCCTAAGCCTAAAATTTCAGACAAAGCATTCTGTTACAAATGCATAATGCACAAGAACATTCAGACAGAACATGTTGTCAACTATAATGCTGTCAACTATAATGTACAAAATTTCAGACATAACATGCTGTCAACTATAATGCATAATTCACAAGAACATTTAGACAGAACATTCTGTTACAAACCTAAAATTTGCTAAGCCTAAACCTAAATCAAGCCTAAGCCTAAGCCTAAGCCTAAACCTAAGCCTAAACCTAAACCTAAATCAAGCCTAAGCCTAAACATAACACTAAACCTAAATCAACCGAGAAGTGGAGAGGGGAGAGAGGGAGAGAGGGGAGAAGGCCCACCTCTGAGACAAGGACAATGACGAGCGCACGGGCGAGGCGGCGGCCTCCTCCTCCTCAGCATCAAGCGGCGGCGTCCTCCTCCTCCTCGAGCGACGGCGACCTCCTCCTCCACGGATCGGCAGCAACGGCGACCTCCTCCTCCACGAATCGGCAGTGACAGCGACCTCCTCCTCCACGAATCGGCAGCGGCGCGGGCCTCCTCCTCCACGGTCTCCTCCTCGAGCGGCGGCAGCGGCTGGCAGGGCTGGCAAGGCGGCAGATCGACAGCGGCGGCGGGGGCTCGGGCTCGAGATGGGTGGGCGCATCTGATGGGGGATGAGGGACGTGCCCATGCGTGCACGTGGATAAGGCAAAGATAGGCGTAGCGCACTCTGGCATAGTGCGCTACAGATATCCGTAGAGCACTATGCCAGAGTGCGCTACGCCTATCTCCACTAGCAACTGTATAAGAAAAAAGGCGTCCACTATGTAACAGATTCACTGCCCTAACCCACTGGTTCTGCCCACTACTCTATTCTAAACTTGTGAGCACCCAGGTTCAACTCCTGGTGCCCTACTTTTTTATTTTTATTTTAAAAATACTTTTAAATGTTCCAAAAAAATGCCCAAAAGTGGTGATATATACCATAGAAGTTTTGTTTTGTTTTTGAAATACTTTTAAATATTCCAAAAATGCCCAAAAGTGATAATATATGTCATAAAAGTGGTACAAATATGATTCAAAGTATAACTAAATTTCATAATAATTTGTCCATGAATATTACAATCTTTTTCGACCACGCGTTTTACAATATTTTTTGAGCTAGCGTTTTACAATCTTTTTTCCCTTCTTTGTCGCGGTTGAATAATTTAGCCCTGGCACTTTAATATTTCTTCTTTCGAACGGGCTACCTTTTTTGGGTAGGGTTGTCCTTTTTCTTCTTGTGATGTATGTTGCTGCATCGTAGTCGTCGTCATCTTCAATCTTTGGATCGCCGTACTGGTCGAAGTCTTGCTCGTTGGCGAATCCATCCATTCCGATGATGTTTCTTTTTCCTCTCCTCGCGACAACACGGCTAGGCTTTGTCGGGTCGGTAATGAAAAATCATTGGTCCACTTTGGTAGCCAGTACCCATGGTTCATTTTTCTTGGCCACGTTCGCACCGGCGGCCTTGGATTTGGCTGCTTCGGGTATAACCATGGTTGTGAAATACCAGTCTTCTCTTTCGACGCTCTTTGCCCATCTGACACGGAACATCGGCACCTTTTATCCATAGTAGTCGAGCTCCCAGATCTCCTCGATTCTTCCGTAGAATCTTTCCTTCACGTTGTCATCGGTGTAGAATTCTGACATTACGCCTGAGTTCTGATAATCACACTTGTAGTCCTTTTCCTCCGTGTAGAATGTGTAGCCATTGATATCATACGCCTGATAGGTCACCAGATTTTGCATCGGTCCCTGCGACAAGGTGAATATGATCTTTTCTGTGTCAGAAGAATGCAATCGCGGGGGATTATCAAGGAGCGTCTGCCTAAACCAACGCGTGAAATCTGAGTTGTGCTCTTTGATTATTTCTCCCTGCGTCCTCTGTATGCCCCGGTCACTGTACTTCTTCTCGATTAACCTTTTGTGCTTCTGTACCCAAGGATCGACCAATTCTAAATGATGTAGCGCGATGAGGTTTGCTCAATCAAAGTCTGCGCATCGAAAATCGAAGTCTGCATGCAGTATGCGACGAACCTCTCGGTGACGAGATCCGTCGAGCTTGCCAAGGTGCCTGTTGATGGGAAGACCGACAGGGTTCTCGATGTCTAGATAATTCGTGCAGAAAGAGATGCACTATTTGGCCAGAAAGCCCTTGGCTATGCTTCCATCTGGACGGGACCTGTTGCGAACGTATCCTTTGATGTGTCCGTTCATCCTTTCGAACGCCATCATGCTGCGGAGGAACATAGGCCCGAGTTGTACGATGTCCTCCACGACATGGACCAGCAGATGCACCATAATGTCGAAGAATGCGGGTGGGAAGTAGACCTCAAGCTCGCATAGTATCACCACGATCTCCTCCTGTAGCCTCCCGAGCTGATTCACGCCAATCGACTTCCTAGAGAAGACGTCGAAAAACTTGCAGAGGCCAAATAACGTTTCACGGACGTGCCCGTCCATTATCCCTCTTAGTGCGACCGGAAGTACCTGCGTCATTAGCACGGCACAGTCGTGAGACTTCATGCCACTGAACCTCTACTTCGCCTCGTCTAGGTATCTGCTTATCTTGCCCGCGTAGCCGTAAGGAAATTTGACTCCTAGAAGGCACTTGAAAAACTGTGTGATCTCATCCTGGCTTAGAGTGAAGCAAGAAGGAGGGCAGTAATATTCGTTCTTCTTGAACTTTTTACCCTTCCGACAACCTTGTGTCGTCTCCGACTCATGATCATCGTCATCTTCCTGATCATCAGGAGTAGTGCGTCCTCCGTGAAGCTCCTTCCGGATACCCAAGCATATCAGGTCGTGCCTTGCTTTCGGACCATCTTTCGTCCTATCTGGCATGTTGATTATGGTGGCGACCAGACTCTCGCACACGTTTTTCGTGATATGCATGATGTCGAGGCTATGAGGCGTGCGGAGAAACTTCCAGTATGGCAACTCCCAGAAAACAGACCTTGTTTTCCATACCTTCATCAGCGGCTTGTCTTGTTGCTGCCTCTTTCGCTTCTTTCCAGGCTTAGGACAATCTTTCCAGTCTTTCAGCAACTCTTCCACTTCTTCGCTGCTCCTATGCTCTGGGATTCCTCGGGTCTTGGATTTGCCATCGAACAGGTCTCCACGTTTTCTCCATGGATCATTCTTGCCGAGCCACCTCCGGTGCGCCATGAACACGGTTTTCGATGACCCTGGATCTTTCTCTAGTTGGAGATAGCTTGTGTTATCCATGCACCTAACGCATGTGCAGAATCCTTGGATAACCTGCCCCGAGATACACCCGCAACCTGGATAGTCTTGCACCGTAGTGACCAACACGGCTCTCATAGTGAAATAATCTTGTGCGACGGCGTCCTAAGTATTGGCTCCAGATTCCCATAACGTGGCTAGCTCCTCTTTCAACAACCCGAGATACAGATTGATGTCGGTACTAGGTTGTTTCGGCCCTTGAATTAGCATACTCATTTGTATGTACTTCTTCTTCATGCACAACCATGGAGGGAGGTTGTACATCCATACAAACACGGGCCAAGTGATGTGCGTGCTGCTCTAGCTACCGAACGGATTGAGTCCATCAGTGCTTGCACCAAGCCTGATGTTCCTCGAATCTCCACCGAATTCTGGGAATTCGAGGTCCAATATTTTCCACTGGCTAGCATCTGAAGGGTGCGTCAGCAGCTCATCCTTTTCGGGGTCATCATCATCATCTCCTGGCTTCTTCCTTTCCGCATGCCATCGCATGAGCTTTGCTTCCTTAGGGTCCCGAAATAGCGTTGCAGACAAGGAGTGATAGGAAAGTACCATACCACTTTTCGAGGTGCTTTCTTCCCTTTCTTGTATCGACTCACGCTGCACACCGGACATGTGGTTTTCTCCGCGTGCTCGCCCCGATAAATGATGCAATCGTTGATGCATACGTGATATCTAACATGCGGTAGATCGAGAGGACAGACGATTTTCTTGGCGTCCTCAATACTAGTTGGACATGTGTGCCCTTCGGGAGACGATCGTGCCAGAATGCCATCATATCGTCGAAGCTTGCGTCGCTCAATTTGTGTTTTGCCTTCATCTCCATAGCCTTGAGCGTTACATTCAACCGGGTATCATCGGGCCTGCATCCTTCATACAATGGAGTAACCGCGTCTTTCTCAAGTTGCGCAAGCTTGGCTTTCTATCTAGCGGGAGCCCTGGTGTTACTCGTCTGCTTGAGAAGCAGCTCTTGCACATAAGGGTCCCGCACCCAGCCTGACGTTGTTCCATCGTCGTCTGCTCCTCTGGCATCTAGATCATCATCATCCCGGTCTACTTCCGCACCTTCACCATCTCTAGGAGACTCTTCATCATCTCGCTCGTTCTCTCCGTGATGATGATCATCGTCATGTTGGCCACCTTCACCGTCTCCATCGTCTTCGTCATCGCTTATCCAATGAGTGTATCCATCCATGAAACCATGGCGGAGTAGGTGCGCCTGCAGATTCCCGGAATCTGGGTCGATCACCCATTTGAGTTTGCATCTTCTGCACGGACATCTTATATCCGTCTTGTTATTTCGTATCATGTCGGCCGTCGCACATTTCAAAAATCTAGCCACAATGCCTTCGCTCATTATGCGGACCATTTTTGCCTGCACGGTGTACACGGTACAATTAGAAGTCTATTAGAACCACATAATGAATGCATGCATGCAATGGTTGATAGAAAATTTCGGCATGACCTATCCTAAAACTAGGACCTTTGCGAAATGCCAAAGTCTTGCCAAAATGGAAATTAATCAACATTTTGGCAAAACAAATGGCAACTTGTTCACATACAAACACAAGAGAGAGAGAGACCGAGATCCATAGACACATGAACATATCATTATCCTCTCCATACACACATGCATGAGCATCATCGATACTCTCCATATATACACACATATGACCATATCGATCCTCTCCATACACACATCATGAGCATCGATCATCTACATACATATGACCATATCATCCATATACACATGAACACATCCTTACATGGACAACTTACCAAGATGAGAGACCAATCGCGAGAAGGTGGAAAGGAGAGGTGCGCGCGAGACCGGAGAAGGAGATGAGAGAGGAGAGCTTCCTCTATTACTTATGTAACATCCAAGGCAAGTTCTACATGCTAAAAATGGTGAATGGGTGGAGAAATTGAGGTGGGAAGGAGAAGGATCCCGACTAGATCTAAGGAGGAAGAAGAAGAAGGGGAAAGTGAAGTGTGGGGTGGTGGAGATGATCACATGCCCACATATGTTTGTGCAGGTCGACAGATCCGTGGCGCACATGGCCCCAGTGCGCCACAGGGAAAAAAGCACATCTGTGGCGCATATGCCAGAGTGCGCCACGGATGTTTATGCCCGTTTAAGGAGCAGAGGGGGCTGGGCATAGGCGTAGTGCACTTGCCACAAGTGCGCTACGGCTATCCCCAACAACCGTATTGCACCACCCCTATGTGCGCTACGGGTATGCGGCACGCGGCCAACAGGGCCCTGGCCCACACATATCTGTGGTGCACTATGGTCATGTGCGCCATGGTTGTTCTAGTTACTAGTAGGGCACTGCCCATAGGTGCGCCACGCCTGTTTTAGCCGTGGGGCACTCCAGCCATGTGAGCCACGGATGTGCTGATTACCTATAGCTGTTTTCCTAGTAGTGTCAGATCCTTGATGTCGCGGTCTGTGATGTCCGAACCACGCCAATCGCCTTTGTGGGAGTCAAGCTCCTCTTCCAGTGGCTCCAGTGCCGCTAGATTGTGGTCGCCGCCGGTGGTCTCGACCATCGCAGAGATGGGGATGACCAGGCCCTCTGGGGGCACGACGATAGATCTCGCCGGCTTCACCGCGGCTTCGCCCTACGCCGCCATCTAGGGAGTAGAGCTGCTGCTGGCCATTGCGCGAGTTTGAAGGTGACTGGCGAGATTGGGAGCTAGGGTTTTTCACGAGGTTGCGCGGAGAGCTCGAGGAGGCGCTCGCTCGAGGAAGAAGACGATGCGGGGAGAGAATGAGGTGAAAAGTAGAAATTCCACCGCAGTTACTATTTATGATCTCCAGCATCAAGATTCGTGCAGCTTGATCGGACGGTTGCCGCGTAGACGACGTGTGTGCGGACGTGCGCAGAAATTTCGCCACATCCCAACCGTTGCCGCCAACGGTTCGTATCGCTCGCGCGGGAAAAGTGGACATGATTCCATTCTATGCATGTGTGAGTTACGAGGCGTCGCTGACCTACGTCTACGTCGCCCTAGCTGGCATAGGCAGATGAGCCGTCACATCAGAAGATTCCGGCATGGACGGATCCAGTCCGGCTAAGGAAGAGTAAGATGGAAGATTCAGCATTTCTCCGACTTACAAGTTGAAGATGGAGAAAACCTTGCAGGGTTCTTTGGGTGGACTACAAGATATTGCTTGACGATTTGCCGACATCCATCTAGACGGAGCATTCCACATGAAGAGGCAAGACGGCGCAAGATCTCGGAGTTTTCCGGGGGCTACTGTTGGGGATATGCTATATGGGTATCCTCATAGCATGTCTCCTATCCGGATAACCCGGGTAGCCCATAGTTGGTAGCATGGCCCTAGGCCTGCTGGGCGGCCCAGTTAGATGGATCCAGAAGGGAGGCCCATGTCGGATAAAGCAAGGCTACGGTTGGAGTCACCGACGTACCCGGAGCCTTGGAGTACAAGACACGCAAGACTAGTAATAGACGGTGTAGGACTCTGTAACCTGTCCAGCTAGGACTTTTCCCTGTAACCCTAGGACCTGGCGACTATATAAGTCGGGCCTATGGGAGCCTTTAGGGCACAATCTTAGACAACTTCAGACAACCTCGCACAGCGAACCTACCCCTGTACTCGACATATTGCCATTATAGTGATTTATAGCAGGAGTAGGATTCCGCCACCGTTGTGGGATCTGAACCTGGGTAAGATGTGTTACCTCGTACCCGTTAACCGTCCGCCTTCCCCCACATCTCTGAACACGCACTGTGAGGACCCCTCCATGGCGTACTTGTTGGCAATACCACAACAGATACTGCGGCACTCCCCCAAGCTTGGAACAAACCAAGGGGATGCCAAAACCTGATGACGAATTACTCCTTCGATGGTGGTGGTGTTCCCTTGTTGAGGGCGAGAAAACCCTCCAGCATCCTACAAAGCCTGTTATTCTCCTCTTGATGTATATCCACCTTTCGCCTTAGAGCTCGGTACTTATCACAAAACTCATCAGTGGTTCGAAGGGCTTCCACTACCTTAGGGCAGGAACTGAAGTCTGGAACGGAGGTCATCATCCCCTGCATATTATGAGAAAAAGCACGTCCAGTGTTAATTGGCCTTACAAAAGTAGGTTTTCTTGCCCTTGATCCTGTGGCATCTTGTCCCTTCTTGGTTGCTGACATGTTCTTCACTTCCTCCTCGGCGCTCCAATCCATGTCTTCGCGCCTAGCAGCGATCCTTTCTTCTTCCACGGGCTCCTTGCCCTTGTCGTTGGCAGAGACCATGGTGCCTCTAAACTTGAGAAAATTTCTGACAGAAACAGATCAAAACGAAAACACGAGAAGAACACGATATACGAACCTCGGGGGATCCCGGGGGTTATATATTATGAAGTTTTACAACATAAGGAAGGTACTGTGCGAAAACGGGGCAGAGACGGACTCTAGGGGGCTCACACCCCTGGTGGCGCGACCAGGTGGTCCCCGTGCCACTGGTGGGTGTGGCCTACCCGGGCTCCGTTTCCTCCTATTTTTCGTCTCGTAACCTTCCATATGGAATTAAAACAACAAAAATATAAAGAGATAAGTTTTTCACGAACCTTCTGTTTTCAGCACTTTTACCTATTCAAAGATGGACTCTGCAGATTCCTTCTCTCCAACACTTGAGAGTTCCTTTCATACAGAGCCTCACACAAACTTAATTAGCAACATTAGTGTAAGAAAAAACAATAAACCTTTGGGTTCAAATTTCAACTAAAATCCATCAAAACAAAAGCTACTATAGCAACTCCTTTCAAAAGACCAAAAAGAATCTGGAAGGAAATCGATTTAAGAGGCAAGTGCAAATGATGGCAGAGATCTATTAAAACAGACCAGCAGAGAAAGATTGATTTTTTTTAAAATCTTTTGTTTCTCAAATCAAAAAGTGCAAAACTAACAAAAGTTGGATAACAATTTGAGGCACAAGCACAAAAAATTATAGCTCCAACCGACTTACTGAGATCTTTCATTTTTACAATGCAGCACAAAAAACTATCCCAGGACAGCAACTTCACACAACTCCTCTACTTCTCAAAAGAGGTTGATCTTGACACAAAAACCAAACAAAAAGGATAAGGAGCGGTTATTATAGAGTTAATAACTTCCAAGACTCAAAGAAACAAAAGACCCAAAGCAAAATGTCTCCCAACAGCTCTTTCTTTATAGCCATTAAGATGGGCATGATAATTTCAATGATGCTCACATAGGAGATATGGTTTTGAAGTGAAAGAGAGCATCAAGAAGCAAATATCCAACACATTTAAGTCTAACACACTTCCTATGCAAGGGAGTTTCATGAGAAAAAAATTATTGAAACAAAAGGCTACTAGCATAGGAGACAAAACAAGTGCAACTTCAAAGCTTTCAGCATAAAGCGAGGAAACTTGATATTATAGAGATGCATAAAACCATGTTTCCCTCTCTCATAATAACTTCCAGTAGCACTTTGAATAAAGCTGACAATATAATTGTCACAAGAAACATCTTTGTCATCACAGTGAGCATACTTACAATCATCAAAAGGAGGTCCAAGATCATAAACTGGATCAATAGACGCAAGTTGTTCAACCCTGAAATCCTCATTAGGCAAATTATTTTCATAAGGAGTTTAAGAAAATTTGGAAAAGTTAAACTCATAAGAATCTCCATCAAACTTAGTTAAAACTTTCTCCTTCCTAAAATCTATAATAGCTCCACAAGTATTCAAGAAATGTCTACCAAAAATGATAGGACAAGTTTTACTAGTTGTTGAACCAAGCACTAGAAAATCTGCAGGATATTTAATCTTACCACAAAGGACTTCCATATCTCTTACAATACCAATACGGCAAATGGTTTCCTTATTGCCAAGGTGAATAATCACATAAATCTCCTCAAGTTCACAAGGACCCATTTCATGCATAATTTCCTTATAAAGCTCATAAGGAATAGCATAGAACTCGCACCAATGTCATATAAACCATAATATCAATGATCATCAATTCTAACAGAAAGCATAGGGACACTAGCTTTCCTAGATTTACTAGGATGAGAGACAATATTAGAAGCGTCTTCAAAAAAGATAATGTGCTCATCTTCTACATTTTTAGTGACAAAGTATTTAACAATGGATACTACAGGTTCAATGTTTATTTGTTCATCAGGTTCCATAGCTTTCTTTGTACTTTTGCTAACCACATTAGCCATAATAGAATGTTACTTTACCTTAGCAGGAAAACGTATTTTCTCAATATAGGGTTCATGCAAAAAAGGATCAACAGTATAAACTTCAGTGTTTCTAACAGGAACATGATTAACAACATCTTTATAGGAAGCATGGTACTTGTCCCACTCATTTTTGGGAATTTCAATACAAGAGGCAAAGGCCTTAAAACAATTGTCAATGCTTTGAGAATCAAGACCATACTTAGTACTAATATCATGAAAATCATCAGTTCCCATAAAAGATTTAATGCATTCATAATCATAATTTATACTTGACTTTCTTCCTTTGTCATTCTCCCATGCATCAGTATTCTGTTGAATACGGTCTAGGAGATCCCATTTAGCTTCTTCCTTCATACGTGTGAATGATCCAGCACAAGAAGCATCTAATAAATCTTTTTCATGAAGAGAAAGCCTTGCATAAAAGTTATTAATAATATTGTTGGAGATATGCCCTAGAGGCAATAATAATTGTAGTTATTATTATATCTTTGTGTTTATGATAAATGTTTACATTCATGCTATAACAGTATTAACATGGAAACATTAATACTTGTGTGATTTGTAAACTTAATTTGAAGTCCCTAGTAAAGCCTCTATACATCACTAGCTTGTTGGTTAATGAATGATTGTGGTTTCCATATCATGAACCTTGAGATGTTATTAACAACAAGATCATATCGTTAGGAGAATGATATGATGGACATACTCCTATAGATAAGCGTAGCATAAAGATCAAGTCATTTCAATAGTTCAATTGCTATATGCTTTCTGATACATAGTAACCTAATTCCTTCGACCATGAGATCATGCATATCACCTTTACCGGATGGATGCTTTGATGACATCAAACACCACACCGTAACTGGGTGGCTATAAAGGTGGCATTGAGTGTTGGGAAAGTATTGGTTGAGACACATGGATCAAGAGTGGGATTTGTCCATCCATATGACGGATAGATATACTCTGGGCCCTCTCGGTGGAATGTCATCCAATTAGCTTGCAAGCATGTGACTGGCTCACAAGGGATCACATATCACGGGAACGAGAAAAGAGTACTTATCAGTAACGAGGTTGAACTAGGTATGCAGAGATACCGACGATCATAACCTCGGATAAGTAAACTATCGTGAGACAAAGGGAAATTGGTATCGTATGTAAGTGGTTCATTCGATCGCAAAGTAATCGTAGAAATATGTGGGAGCCATATGAATTTCCAGATTCCTCTATTGGTTATTGTTCGGAGAAGTTTCTCGATCATGTCCGCATAATTCACGAACCGTAGGGAGACACACTTAAGGATTCGACGTTGTTTGAGTAGTTATGGAATGATGAGAAAGAGACCGAATGTTGTTCAGAGTCTCGGATGAGAATCGGGATATCACGAGGAGATCCGGAATGGTCCGGAGAATAAGATTCATATAAGGAAAGTCCCGTTTCGGAGTTGGAGAATGGTTCCGGTGTTTTCATCGAGAATGTTCTAGAAGGTTCCGGAATGTCCGGCACTCCGGGAGGGAAGGGTACATGAATGTGTCATTGCAAGTTGGAATGATTGCATCATGTACTAAGTGTCTTCTCTGTCCAAAATAAAGGGTTTATTCAAATCCTAGTTTGAAAAGTCAAACGGCTAGTTTGAAAGTCAAACGGCAAGTTTTGGAAAGAGGAGGAGGAGTGGGAAACCGACTTGGGGGAGGAGTTCCTCCTCCCACCGCCGGCGCCCACCCAAGCCGAGTTGGGGAGGGACTCCTCTCCCTCCCCTTGGCCGGCCGGCCCCCTCCACCTATATAAGGAGGGGCAGGGCTCCCCTCCTTGATACACAACTCCTACTCCTACAAACCCTAGCCCCAAGCCGTCGCCGCCTCCAAGCCGCCGCCGGCCCCTAGGGCATCAACTCGCCGCCGCCTAGCCAAACCCTAGCCGCCGGCTTGTCCCCTCCTTGGTGTGTCTAAACCCTAGAACACCGAGGAGCTCTCTCATAGTCCACCATACTCGCTCCGGCTTAAGGCGAAGCCCTGCGAGATCTCCCCTCTACTTCCGGTACCACGCCGTTGTGCTGCCGGAATCGCGAGGAGAGTGCTACAACCTCCGCTGCCTGCTGGAACAAGGGAGAGGAAGGTCTTCGTCGAGTACCGAACGTGTGACCGACTGCGGGAGCGCTGCCGGAACGCAGCGCCGGAAGGATCGTCTACGCGATCTTGAGATCGGGAAGAGTACGACTACATCACCCGCGAGAATCCGCTCTCGTTAAACACTTTGGAATCTTCGAGGGTGAGTTATTCTATCGACTCGTTGCTACAATCTAGTAGATAGATCTTGGCTTGTTTGTTTGTATGCGGTAGAAAATTTTTGTTTTCCATGCTACGAAACCCTACAGTGGTATCAGAGCCGTGTCTATATGTAGATCTGTTGCACGAGTAGAACACAATGGTCATTGTGGGCGTTGATGCTTTTATTTTCGATTGCTTCTTGTGTACTTTGCATCTTGCGGTATGTTGGGATGAAGCGGCCCGGGCTAACCTTACATGACATCGTTCATGAGACTTGCTCCACGCTTGACATGCAACTTGTATTGCATAAGTGGCTTTGCGGGTGCCTGTTTCTCCTAGCATAGTAAAGATCCAATTTACAACGGGTGATCAACAATACTAGTATCAATGTTGTGGTTCTTGTTCGTAAGTTAGAACGACACTTATTGAAAGCCCCAAACCACGTAAAATATGCGAAGAAAGTAGAGGCGTCTAACTTTGTTTTGCAGGGGTGTGTAGTGATGTGATATGGCCATGATTGTGATTATATTTGATGTATGCAATGTTCCTTATTGTAAGTTGGCAACCGGCAGGAGCCATATGGTTGTCTTTAATTTATGTTAAGACCCGCGTGTCTATTCAAAGTAGTTGTAATAGTTGAAGCCGGTGGACGACAACCATGGAGAAGCGTCATTGACCTTGATGCAATGCCGGTGATGATGGAGATCATGTTCGTGCTTGAAGATGGAGATCGGAAGCACAAAGAAGAAAGGCCATATCATATCACATATTATGAATTGCATGTGATGTTATTCCTTTATGCATCTTGTATTGCTTAGTAGACGACGGTAGAATTATAAGATGATCCCTCATGCACATGAATTTCAAGTCATAGAGTGTTCACCCTCAGTTAGCACCGTTGCTAAAGCTTGTTGTTTCGAAGCACCACGTGATGATCGGGTGTGTTAGATTCCGCAAGTGTATACAACGTGAGCAAGCCAGATTTGCTCATGCAGAAACTAAAGTTTGATCTTGACGAGCCTAGCATGTACAGACATGGTCTCGGAACACGGATCACCGAAAGGTAAAGCATGAATCATATAGTAGATATGATGAACATGTCGATTGTTCGCCATTGAAACTATAGAACCTCTCGTGATGATCGGTGTTGATGTGGTGGATTTGGTTCGTGTGATCACTAAAACAATGTGAGGGATATTGTTTTGAGTGGGAGTTCACCTAGATTAATTTTATTATTAATTTGAACTCAATTTGTCATAAACTTAGTCTAAACTATTGCAAATATGTTGTAGATCAATGGCAGCCCTTACCATCAATTTTAATGCGTTCCTAGAGAAAGAAAAGTTGAAAAACAATGGAAGCAACTTCGCGGATTGGTTCCGCAATTTGAGGATTGTCCTCACAGCTGGTAATTTGACCTATGTGCTGGATGCACCGCTGGGTGAACCACCTGCAGCTGATGCTACCGATGAAGTAAAGAATGTTTACCTCGCTCGGAAGAATCAGTACTCCATAGTTCAGAGTGCTATCTTGTATGGTTTAGAATCGGAGCTTCAGAAAAGGTTTGAGAATTCAGACCCATATGATATTGTCGAGGATCTCAAATTGATTTTTGAGACTCATGCGGCAATTGAAAGCTATGAGGCTTCTGAAAAGTTCTTTAACTGCAAGATGGAAGAGGGCAGCTCCATCAGTGAGCATGTGCTTAAGATGTCTGGGCACGCAAACAAACTTCAAAGCTTGGGTATAGTGATTCCTAATTCTTTGGGGATTTACCGTGTCCTCCAATCACTACCACCAAATTACAAGAACTTTGTGATGAACTACAACATGCAGAACATGAACAAGCAGTTGCCAGAACTGTTTGCTATGTTAAAGTCTGCAGAAGTGGAGATCAAGAAAGAGCACCAAGTGGTGTTGGTCAATAAGACCACCAAATTCAAGAAAGGCAAGTCTAAGCAGAAGGGACACTTCAAGAAGGGTGGTAAGAAAGTTACCGCGCCAACAAAGAAGACCAAGGCTGGACCTAAGCCTGATACTGAGTGCTTTTACTGCAAGGGAGAAGGTCACTAGAAGCGGAATTGCCCAAAGTACTTGGCGGATTTGAAGAACGGCAACATCAAGAAGAAAGGTATATCTGATATACATGTTATTGATGTGTATCTCACTAGTACTCGTAGTAGTGCCTGGGTATTTGATACTGGTTCGGTTGCTCATATTTGTAACTCGAAACAGGTGCTACAGAATAAACGGAAGCTAGCGAAGAACGAGGTGACGATGCGCGTTGGAAACGGATCAAAGGTTGATGTGATCGCGGTCGGCACGCTACCCCTTCATCTACCATCGGGATTAGTTTTATACTTAAATAATTGTTATTTGGTGCCTGCGTTGAGCATGAACATTATATCGGGATCTTGTTTATTGCGAGACGGTTACTTGTTTAAGTCCGCGAATAATGGTTATTCGATTTATATGAGTAATATGTTTTATGCACATGCACCTTTGATAGATGGTCTATTCTTGTTGAATCTCGATAGTGGAAATACACATATTAATAACATTGAGGCTAAACGTTTGAAATCGAGCGATAACTCGACCTATATGTGGCACTGTCGTCTTGGTCACATTGGAGTGAAGCGTATGAAGAAACTCCATTCCGATGGACTTCTTGAATCACTTGATTTCGAATCACTTGATAGATGTGAAGCATGTCTGATGGGTAAAATGACTAAGACTCCATTTTCTGGTATGATGGAGCGAGCTACGGACTTATTGGAAATCATACATACCGATGTGTGTGGTCCAATGAGTGTAGCATCGCGCGGTGGTTATCGTTATGTTCTTACCTTCACAGATGACTTGAGTAGATATGGGTATATCTATTTCATGAAACATAAGTCCGAAACTTTCGAGAAGTTTAAGGAATTTCAAACTGAGGTAGAGAATCAACGTAACAAGAAGATTAAATTTCTATGTTCTGATCATGGAGGTGAATATCTAAGTTACGAGTTTGGCGAGCATTTGAAGAAATGCGGAATACTTTCACAATTGACACCGCCGGGAACACCACAGCGTAATGGTGTGTCCGAACGTCGTAATTGAACTCTCTTAGATATGGTTCGTTCTATGATGTCACTTACAGATTTACCGCTATCATTTTGGGGTTATGCATTAGAAACAGCCGCATTCACTTTAAATAGGGCACCATCTAAATCCGTTGAAACGACACCGTATGAATTATGGTTTGGGAAGAAACCTAAATTGTCGTTCCTTAAAGTTTGGGGTTGCGAAGCCTATGTAAAGAAGTTACAGCCGGACAAGCTTGAACCCAAAGCGGAAAAATGCGTCTTCATAGGATACCCAAAGGAAACTATTGGGTATACCTTCTATCATAGATCCGAAGGCAAAATCTTCGTTGCCAAGAATGGATCCTTTCTAGAGAAGGAATTTCTCTCGAAAGAAGTGACTGGAAAGAAAGTAGAACTCGACGAGGTTGTCGAACCTTCTCTCGAAATTGCGAGTAGTGCAGCACCGGAAGAAGTTCCAGTGGTGCCTGCACCAATTAGAGAGGAAGCTAATGATGATGATCATGAAACTTCGGTTGAAGTTGCTACAGAGCCTCGCAGGTCAACGAGAACTCGTACCACTCCAGATTGGTATGATCCCGTTATGAGTGTCATGTTGGTGGACAACACCGATGACCCTGAGACATATGAGGAAGCGATGATGAGCCCAGATTCCAATAAATGGCAAGAAGCCATGAAATCCGAGATTGGATCCATGTACGAAAACCAAGTGTGGACTTTGGTGGACTTACCGGATGGCCGGAAGGCTGTCGAGAACAAATGGATTTTCAAGAAGAAAACAGATGCTGATGGTAATGTTACTGTCTATAAAGCTCGACTTGTCGCAAAAGGGTTTCGACAAATTCAAGGAGTTGACTACGATGATACCTTCTCACCAGTAGCGAAGCTAAAGTCTGTGAGGATTATGTTAGCGATCGATGCATATTATGATTATGAGATATGGCAGATGGATGTCAAAACAGCATTCCTCAATGGAGACATTGATGAAGAGTTGTATATGATGCAACCCAAAGGTTTTGTCGATCCTAAAGATGCTAACAAGGTATGCAAACTTCAACGGTCCATCTATGGATTGAAGCAAGCATCCCGAAGTTGGAATCAACGTTTTGATAAGGTAATCAAAAGTTTTGGTTTTATACAAACTTATGGAGAAGCTTGTATTTACAAGAAAGTGAGTGGGAGCTCTGTAGCATTCTTAATACTATATGTGGATGACATATTGTTGATTGGGAATGATGTAGACCTTCTTAATAGTGTCAAGGAATATTTGAATAATAGTTTTTCAATGAAGGATCTTGGCGAAGCAGCTTACATATTAGGCATAAAGATTTATAGAGATAGATCAAAACGCCAAATATCATTGTCACAAAGTACATATTTGGACAAAGTTCTAAAGAGGTTTGGAATGGAAGATAGCAAGAAAGGGTTCTTGCCCATGTTGCCCAATACGATCTTGAGTAAAACTCAAAGTCCGACATCGGCAGAAGATAGAGAAAGGATGAGTAAGACTCCCTATGCCTCAGCCATAGGATCTCTAATGTATGCCATGCTATGTACTAGACCCGACATTGCATATGCTGTTAGTTTAACTAGCAGATATCAAAGTGATCCAGGAGTGGATCATTGGACAGCGGTCAAAAACATCCTTAAGTACTTAAGAAGAACTAAGGATATGGTTCTTTCTTATGGAGGTGATGAACAGCTCGTTGTTAATGGTTACACTGATGCTAGTTGGAACACCAATCCGGATGATTCTAAATCACAATCTGGATACGTATTTATTTTGAATGGTGCAGCAGTTAGCTGGAGGAGTGCAAAGCAAAGCGTTCTGGCGAGATCTTCAACTGAATCGGAATACATGGCTGCTTCGGAGGCTTCACAAGAAGCAATATGGATGAAAGAGTTCATTACAGAGTTGGGTGTGGTTCCTAGTGCGCTGGACCCAATGTCTATCTACTGTGATAACATGGGCGCCATAGCCAATGCGCAAGAACCAAGGTCACACAAGAAGCTGAAGCACATCAAGCTACGTTTTCACGCTATTCGAGAACATATCCAAGATGGGGATATAAATATTTGCAAAGTACACACAGATCTGAATGTGGCGGATCCGTTGACTAAACCTCTCCCGAGGGCAAAACATGACCAGCACCAAACTGCCATGGGTGTTCGGTACATTACCATGTAATCTAGATTAGATGACTCTAGTGCAAGTGGGAGACTGTTGGAGATATGCCCTAGAGGCAATAATAATTGTAGTTATTATTATATCTTTGTGTTTATGATAAATGTTTACATTCATGCTATAATAGTATTAACATGGAAACATTAATACTTGTGTGATTTGTAAACTTAATTTGAAGTCCCTAGTAAAGCCTCTATACATCACTAGCTTGTTGGTTAATGAATGATTATGGTTTCCATATCATGAACATTGAGATGTTATTAACAACAAGATCATATCGTTAGGAGAATGATATGATGGACATACTCCTATAGATAAGCGTAGCATAAAGATCAAGTCATTTCAATAGTTCAATTGCTATATGCTTTCTGATACATAGTAACCTAATTCCTTCGACCATGAGATCATGCATATCACCTTTACCGGATGGATGCTTTGATGACATCAAACACCACATCGTAACTGGGTGGCTATAAAGGTGGCATTGAGTGTTCGGAAAGTATTGGTTGAGACACATGGATCAAGAGTGGGATTTGTCCATCCATATGACGGATAGATATACTCTGGGACCTCTGGGTGGAATGTCATCCAATTAGCTTGCAAGCATGTGACTGGCTCACAAGGGATCACATATCACGGGAACAAGAAAAGAGTACTTATCGGTAACGAGGTTGAACTAGGTATGCAGAGATACCGACGATCATAACCTCGGATAAGTAAACTATCGTGAGACAAAGGGAAATTGGTATCGTATGTAAGTGGTTCATTCGATCGCAAAGTAATCGTAGAAATATGTGGGAGCCATATGAATTTCCAGATTCCTCTATTGGTTATTGTTCGGAGAAGTGTCTCGATCATGTCCGCATAAGTCACGAACCGTAGGGAGACACACTTAAGGATTCGACGTTGTTTGAGTAGTTATGGAATGATGAGAAAGAGACCGAATGTTGTTCGGAGTCTCGGATGAGAATCGGTATATCACGAGGAGATCCGGAATGGTCCGGAGAATAAGATTCATATAAGGAAAGTCCCGTTTCGGAGTTGGAGAATGGTTCCGGTGTTTTCATCGAGAATGTTCTAGAAGGTTCCGGAATGTCCGGCACTCCGGGGGGGAAGGGTACATGAATGTGTCATTGCAAGTTGGAATGATTGCATCATGTACTAAGTGTCTTCGCTATCCAAAATAAAGGGTTTATTCAAATCCTAGTTGGAAAAGTCAAACGGCTAGTTTGAAAGTCAAACGGCAAGTTTTGGAAAGAGGAGGAGGAGTGGGAAACCGACTTGGGGGAGGAGTTCCTCCTCCCACCGCCGGCGCCCACCCAAGCAGAGTTGGGGAGGGACTCCTCTCCCTCCCCTTGGCCGGCCGGCCCCCTCCACCTATATAAGGAGGGGCAGGGCTCCCCTCCTTGATACACAACTCCTACTCCTCCAAACCCTAGCCCCAAGCCGCCGCCGCCTCCAAGCCGCCGCCGGCCCCTAGGGCATCAACTCGCCGCCGCCTAGCCAAACCCTAGCCGCCGGCTTGTCCCCTCCTTGGTGTGTCTAAACCCTAGAACACCGAGGAGCTCTCTCATAGTCCACCATACTCGCTCCGGCTTAAGGCGAAGCCCTGCGAGATCTCCCCTCTACTTCCGGTACCACGCCGTTGTGCTGCCGGAATCGCGAGGAGAGTGCTACAACCTCCGCTGCCTGCTGGAACAAGGGAGAGGAAGGTCTTCGTCGAGTACCGAACGTGTGACCGACTGCGGGAGCGCTGCCGGAACGCAGCGCCGGAAGTATCGTCTACGCGATCTTGAGATCGGGAAGAGTACGACTACATCACCCACGAGAATCCGCTCTCGTTAAACACTTTGGAAACTTCGAGGGTGAGTTATTCTATCGACTCGTTGCTACAATCTAGTAGATAGATCTTGGCTTGTTTGTTTGTATGCGGTAGAAAATTTTTGTTTTCCATGCTACGAAACCCTACAAATATTGTTAGGGAGTTCATGAATAGGACATTTAAGAATTAGTAACTTCAATCTCCCCCAAGCTTGGGTTGTGCTCTCTCCATCACGAGGCCAAAATTTATGTATTTGGTTCCTATCCTTATGAATCTCACTAGGAGGATAGAATTTAGAATAAAAGAGAGGTACTATTTCCTCCCATTCCATAGATTGTCCATTCTTCGGCATTTTATACCATTCTTCAGCTCTTCCTTTCAATGATAGAGAGAGTAACTTCTTATTAACTTGTTCAGTTGTTATCCTGCACACTTAAACAAACCGCATAATTCATGTATAAAAATCAAGTGATCACCAGGATGGACAGTTCCATCCCCAAAATAATAATTATCCATAACACGATCAACAATTCTTGTAGGTATCTTAAAAGGATCTATCTCAACAAGTGGTGGTTCATCTACTACCCTAGCAGTGGTGGTAGCTTTCCCAAATAGGAAACCAAGTGGGTTATCCATATTGGACACAAAGTAACAAACAGAAATAAAAAGCAATACTCACAGTATAAGTTTGCTTTACGAGTTCCACTATTCAAAAGCGCTTCACTCCCTGATAAAGGCGCCAGAAAATAGTCTTGATGACCCACAAGTATAGGGGGTGTATCATAGTAGTTTCGATAAATAGGAGTGTCGATCCCAACGAGGAGAAGAAGGTGTTGATGTAACACCCCAGTTTTAGCTAATGTCTAATTAGGGTTTTGATTGTGCATCATGATCATCATATTACAAAATGCATGCAATAAGAAATAAATCAAAACCCTAATACCCTTACTCTCTTGAAAACTTATGCAAATGGTTTTGAAAATGTTTGAAAAGTACAACATGTGTGGAGCCCAAACAGTATAGAGGGCCCCTATGTGTTTCAAATAATTTTATAAAGTTCTAGTATTTTCAGAATGTTCAAACTAGAAAAGGATTTGAAAATACAAAAGGCCAAATGAAAACAGAAAAAAGAAAAACAACTTTGCAAATAAAAATTAGATCCAGAGCTCGACCAGGACGGCCCAAACCCTCCTCTGTGCTACCTGCCTCCCGCGTGAAGCCCGCAGCAGCCGCAGCCGCCCATCTGGCCCATACCCCTTCACCCTCCCTGTTCGTCGTCGTCTTCCTCGCCTCCAAGAAGCTGCGTGGCCGCGTGGATGCCGTCCGACGCCATCGCGATGCTCGCCGCCATCATTCCGCGTCTGCGAGGGGATAAGAAGGCCACCGAGTCCATGCCTCTCCCCTCTGGTCTTATCCTCTCCCCTTTCCCCTAGCTCTCTCATCGTCCCTCTCTGCAAGCTAGCCGAACCCTAGCTCCAGATGCCGCCGGCGTCATGCCGTTGATGTGCTCCCCACGCCTACCTGAGACCGCCACGAGCCCCACCGTGATGTCGGCTCCCTCCTCGCCAACGGAATCAACGCGGAGTTCCCTAAATCATTGCCAGCGACGCCTTCTTCCCCGCCACCGATGGCCACCGCCGGTGCCATTACTGTCTACCTCAACCTCCTTTGGCCACTCTAACCTCACCATCATCCTCAGGGTGAGCCGATGCTCCCTGTGGACCCTTTCCCTTCCTCCCTTTCCCTCTGTAGCATGCTTCCGCTGTAGCTTGTCGTCCGCCGCCGTCGAGCACCACCACAGCAGCTTCTCCGGCGAGCTAAAACTAGCGGAGCCACCGTAGCTACCCTCCCCCCGTCTCCCTGCTTCGAGCCGTACCAACCGCGCAGTCCCGTGTCGCCTCTACGCTGAACCTGCCGTCGATTTGAGGTCACCGGCGTGCTTGCGTCAGCATGATGTCAACGCGCGGGGTCTGACCCAGTCAAACCCATCCCGGGTCCAACTTTGCCTGCGTGGCTTGCCGATGTGGCGCTTGGCCCATGGGTCAGCCACCATGGGTAGCCTCTGCTTCAGTGACAAACAGCCCCACCCCTGTGCTGACATCAGCGTGATGCATTAATTCAATTAAAAAGGCTTTAATAATTCCAGAATTTGATATAAACTTGTAAAATCAATAAATTATTATTTATAAAACAGAAAATACAAATAATATATCAAATTGTTCAGAAAAATGAGATCTATTTATCTAAGCTATAATCATGCATTGTTAAACAACTTAAATGATAAGTATAATTAGAAGAACATTGAAACCCTCATAGGTGATTCCGGAGTTTCCCCGTGATAGGGTTTGCACCCCTCGGAACCCCGATTAAATTGTCAAGCATGTCTTAGGGTCAATTCAACTTTTCATATCATCATCCTTGCTTGAGCATTGCATCGATGCCATGTGTTCATTGTTTCCCCTTTCTTTCAGGTGTTTGCTTCTTCCCGATAGAATACGATATCAAGATCAAGATCGAAGACTAAGATCAAGAACATCGAAGATCGACAAACAATACTTGAACAACTACAAATACCACTACAAAATTGTCTACCTAGGAGACAAAGGGTCTACACACTCTGGTAGGACTTATCTACCAGATTATCTTGATCACGTACATGTTCAAAGGCGTGAGGAAATTATAGAAAAACTTTTGAGATCGAATAAGGTTGAAGTTGAAAACCTAAGTGACTTCATGGAGATCATGTCCATTCATAGGACAACTCCCAAAAAACCTGAGAAAACTCAGAGAATACAGTGCTCCAAATTCTGCTTTTCTTAAACAAGCAATAGAATTTCCTAATCCTGGAGTTAGAGAATATCAATTTGATGGTGAGATTATTAAAAATTTGAAGGAAAAAGCTTTCAGCAGAAGGGAAGATGAATACCCAGGAAGACATCTTAGAGAGTTCGACGATCTGATAACATCACTTGGACCAAAAGGTTTGCCAAGGGATTTCTCTCGTCTAAAATTATTTCGTTGGTCTCTCAAAGGTAAGGCTCTAGAATGGTTATATTCTCTCCCTCGTCATTACATTAAATTCTAGGAAAACTGCATTGTTAAGTTCATAAACATATTTAGTCCTTTCAAAAAGGTAAAATTAGGAAGAATATAGGCAACTCCAGTCAAAACATGGGACAAAACTACCCACAAGCATGGGATAGATTCTTTGGAATGATCAATAGTATTCCTAATCATGGCTATTATGAATCAACTATTTGCCATTTATTTTACCATGGTCCTAATACTCAATGCAGAGAGTTGCTTGACTTATCAGCAGGAGGATTGATAAATACTTTAAATGTTAAAGCATGTTTGGAATTGATGTCTAATAGGTCTAAGAATGATTCTTTATATAATCCTGATTTTGGCACTAAGCTAGAAAAAGGTATACTTCGTATAACTCCTGATCTTATGCCTAAAGTACGCAAAAAAAAAGGTATACCTTCTGAACTTGTTAAGGAAAACAAAGTAGATTTGTTACAAGTTTTTACTGAATAAGATGAAACTAGAAAAGTTTTTCAAGAATTAAAACATCGACAGGCTAAAACTCATAATAACATGCATAAGCAATTTCAAAGACATAAGAAGAATTTTAGCAGAACTAACGGAAAATTATGATGATATTGGCCAAGAAATAAAATTATTTCACAAGCACCTTAGTATGATTGTAACCAAGTGTGAACAAATAGCATCTGGATATCAATTTTTTCTTCAAGATGATATAAATATTCCTGTTTCTACTAATGTTGTTAGAAGGAGACGTGTTGTTGTTACAGGACCATTAGGACCACCAGAATATGAAGATGAAAAAGAGCGAAGGGAAAAAGCCTTGCTCAAAGCAAGCCAAGAAGATGACACATTGGTTTATCCTCAAGATGAAACTACTCAAGAAACACAAGAACAAACCTTGGAGGAGCAAAATGATGCACAGGATGACCGTTATGACTCTGATGTAGAGACTGTTCATCCAAGAGAAGAAAAGAAACAAGAAAAGAAGATGAAGTTGTTGCAGTACAAAAGAAGAAAAGTGATAAGCAATAACAAAAGAAAGCAACTAAAGATCATGATCCCCCCACAAAAGGTAAAAGACAAAAATAAGAAAGGTCAGCAAAAACTTCCATATCCAAATCAAAAAAAGAAAGCACTGGATCAGGTAATCTATGATTCTTTCAAGAAGGCACTTGGTGACCTTTGTTTAGAAATTCCATTTGCGGATGCAATAAAAGTTCCTACCTATTCTAAATTTCTCTATGATATTCTTAATACAAAGAAATAACTGAAACTATTGCCATGGTGACTAGTTATCCTACTAATGGGAAGTTATTATCTAAGTCGGGAGATCCTGGAATACCAACTATTTCATGCACAATTGGAAAAACTGATATTCATAATGCTTTGTGTGATTTAGGTGCAGGAGTTAGTGTAATGCCATATTCCCTCTATAAAAGGTTAGGATTAGGGGAGTATTCCCCCACTTCTATCACTTTACAGATGGATGACAAATCCACTAAACAACCTATTGGTATGATTGATGATGTTCTACTTAGAATAGATGGGCATGTTATTGCCACTGATTTTATTATTCTTGAAATGCCAGAGGATGAAAAATTATCTATAATACTTAGAAGACCTTTTCTTAGCACTGCAGGAGCGTCAGTGTATTGTGTTGAGGGAAAAATAATCTTCAATGTTTATGATGCTAAAATCATCCAGTATTTTCCAAAGAAACAAGAAGTAGGAGAAAGGTATATTCCACCGGCTAAAAGAGTCCATGTGGTAAGTGCCTTTGATAAAGGGAAACCCAAGGTAAGAATTCGAGAACAGAGAAAGGGTTGAGATGTTCAACCATTCTTAATAAATTCTTAATGGGAGTCAACCCATCACAAGGATAAAATAAAGTTAAATAATAAAAAGTCCATCGCATTCCTACAACTTTTTCACAGACATTCTTGCGGAAGCGCGCCTGTGAAGATACAGCTGACAAAAAGTAGTAGAAATATCGACTGAATAAGCATAGATTTAGTGTAGAAAATAAAGTTTGAGTTTTATATGCAGAAAATAGCTTAATCATATTATCCATATTAAAAAGAGAATCTCTAAAAATTTGGGCGAAAAAGCATTTTCCAGGAGTTGTAATGACCGACTATACGGCGGGAATATATATTCCAGCCGTATAGTTGCGGTCGTATAGTTATCGACAAAACTCTCAAAAAAGGGGTCTCGGATACAGAAGGTTTAACGACCAACTATACGGCGGGACCATTTTGGTCCGTCCGTATAGTTGTGCCCGTATAGTTGTGATCTAGCATGGAGAAACACTAATCCTTGGCGCCGCCTCATCTATACGGCGGGATCTACCTAACCCGCCTGTATAGCTCCCGCCTTATAGTTCGGCGCGACCACTTAAACGCCCCGGGGCAGCTAGGGCTTCTCCTCCTCCCTATTATTTCTCTCATATTCTCTCTCCAAACCTCTCCAAATCCACCTAGAACTCTTGATTCTTCACGGATTTTGTTCGTTTGAGTGGGGGAATCAGCAGATCGGTATGTTTCTCTCCCTATAAATGCTTCATTATTAGAATTCCATGGTAGAAATCCTCTCATTGAATTAGTGGATGAACTCAAGCTTGTTTGATTTTCTCTTTCGATTTCTCATGTTAGGATTGAATTCCTCCACGTAGAATCGTTCATATATCATGTAGAAACTATATGCCTAAGGTTTTATGTTGAAATTTCTCAGTGCATCAAGATGAACAAGCTCGGTAGTATTTTTTGCAAGAGCAAGCGCCAACGTGGTGAAGGCTCGGGGCTCCGGTCTGAGCTCGACAACAAGTACGCCATGGTTTTAGCGAGGAAGGTGTTGCCCACACGATGGGCCGATGATGGCTTTCTCAGCGCAGCAGGGTTGAGGGCGGACTTCGACCACATGTGTGCAAATGCAGGGCTATCAAACCTCGCATATGCAAGCCACTACACCTACACTGAGCTCAACCATGATTTCTCACCTCCTTCTACGATGACTACAAGGAGAAAGATAATGCATGCATGGTGAGTTTCACAGTTAACCAGTGGCCATCTCAAATCACTTTTCAACAATTTTGTGAAGCTTTTGAATTCCCTCAAGAAGGGGAATCAACTGTTACAAACTTGTATAGCATCTCAAGTGGAGAAACTTGGGAGGTTATTTTTGTTAATGGTGGCAGGGACTTCTACTAGAACAAGATGTCCACCATTCAGAACCCGAACATCCGCTACTTCGCTTTGTTTCTTGCTAACACTTTGTTGGGAAGAGGAGATACCGTCTCTATGGCCAATGTAGACATGGCCATGATCACCAAGGCACTCTTCCCTGATGCACCGTAGAGTCCCACTCCTGAAGCTCTATTCCTTCAGCACCTCCGCCACCAGAGCAACAAAAAGAAAGGTGATATTCGCATCGGTAGATTGGTAAACCACCTACTCCAAGCCCGTGGAATTCCGATACCTATTGTGCAACCTATTGATGGCTCCATACTTATGGATGTCAAATATATAACTGCTTGTGGCTTCATCAGTGTATACCAAGATAACAGAAGGCTCCGGCCCTATCAATTTGGTTATCTTGATGTTGCACAGGATGAGCATGTGCCATTGCCTTGTCCACAGATTCGGGAGAGAAACAACTGGATCCTTACCAAGGATCAAGTGACGGAGATCATGGCAGCACTCTATCCTGACTCCGAGGAAGATGAAGAAGGAGAGCAGCAGGATGAGCAGCAGCAGGAGCAAGAGTACAACCCTTCTTGGGAAGGACAGCAGCAGCAGGAGGGACCTTGGGAACCATGGCCCAATCAGTAGTAACAGCAGCAGGGGTTCAACAATGTCCCCTATGAAGATTTTCTGCAGCTCAACCAGCACGTTGGGGATATTGACCAAACTTTGCATGGAGTGAATGAGGATGTGAGTGCCTTAACTCATAACTTCATTCACTTCATGACCCACTTCTCCGAATACTACCAGCAGCATTTGTACCCGCCGCCGAATGCCGGCAACAACTAAGCATGGCAACAGCCTAAGCTTGGGGAGGTTTGAAAACCTCCAAACTTTGCATTCATATTTTTATTTCTTCTTTTGATTTATTTCACTTCTTCAAAAATTTCATGTTTACTTTCGGTTTGCATTCTTAAACCAAAACATACAAAAATTAGTTGTAACCTTTATTGCAAATTTGTTTCTTTGTTTTTCTCGGAGATTTCTCAATTTCAGGTGACCTGGAAATAGGGAAATATAGAGGGCATTCGACTCAAGTACGAGAACAAAGAAATCAAGAGGAGGTATCACATTCCTTTCATCACCTCTTCTGCAACTTTAAATTGACCCTACAATTATTTACTTGCTTGCACTTGAGTCATTCCCCACTTAGATTGTTATACTATCAATTCTATTCCTTTGCCAGTGTCCTC
This sequence comes from Avena sativa, assembly GCA_916181665.1. NCBI lineage: Eukaryota > Viridiplantae > Streptophyta > Magnoliopsida > Poales > Poaceae > Avena > Avena sativa. Next base: position 149,370,325 of record OV702284.1, read on the forward strand.
TTTTAGCTTTGAAATAATGAGCAATGAACTTGGTTAAAATATTTCAGACATTTTTACAACAAGAAAAAGCATCCAAAAGATGACTTGAGTCCATGTTTAGCCCAAAGGATTTGATTTTAGAAACTACTCAACCCCATTGAGCTTAATGTAAATATACTCGATAGCACCCTTGAATGAAATTATCTGATAAAATAGATGCTTCGAAGTAGAAGAGATTATGCCACTACTTTTTGTAATAATTACAGTAAGATATTGCTATATGTGTGTCATTACAACACTATCGTACTCCATGGGGAACTATTAACTCTGTTGTCCAACGAAAAATCTAAATGTGGGAAACCACTTGATTTTGGCTATTGGGTTATGTAAGCGTCTGTAGCTGCAATGTTATGACAGGTAAAATTTTAGTCTCCTCGTAGTTTCACGTTTCAAGTGAAGTTGTAGTACTTCTCTTACCCACCATTGCTCAACAATTATCTATTGGCATGGTCACGAGTACGCAACACATTCCCAATTAATATGTTAGAAACAGTGGCATGATTTCTCTATGAAAGAGTTGAAGTTTTTGAAAAACAAGTAAAGGAAAAAGGTGCTTTGAGAGTCTTGAAATTTTGACGTGGGAGTAGATAAGTTGTTCTTGAATTAAATGTTGTTGGTACCAACTTGAGTACTCTTAATTGATTAAAGGAACAAGAGCAAAAAGTTTTATTCTCTCAATAAGAGAGAAACCAAAAGGATTTGTTTTATTTTCCTGGCTAAACTTTTGACACTTGCTCAGGCATATGATTTATTTGCTACCAAGATATACGTGGTTAGGAAGTGAACTCAATGCAATCTTGTGAATACTTGTATGATCATGTTTAAGATTGCAGTAATTGTGAAGAAAATAATTTGACACCAATTCGAGCTTGTAAGCTCTTTTATTTTAGTCTCGAATCTCTACTATCCTTCCTTATTTTCTTGTCACTCGAGGGCGAGCAAAATCTAAGCTTGGGGGAGTTGATAGCTATGAGATTCGACGCATGTTTTATGGTTTCTATTGATGGTTTTCGTTTGGTTTTGATGGTTTTCTAGCTTTACCTAACACTAATACTTTGGTAGCAAATAAAACTTGGTTTTTAATGTGTGTTTCGGGTTCTGAATATCAACAAAGGGTTTTAACAGCAGCAACACAATATTTAGACAAAAACAAGCAAGTGTCTTTTTGGAAGCAATCAAGGGGAGCATACAGTATCTTTAACGAGCAACTATACGGCGGAAATATTTTTCCGTCCATATAGTTTCCATCGCTTTTGTCTTGCTAAAAGGGACAACTTTCATGAAGAGGCGAGGGTCGAAAAAAGAAAACACGAGCCGCCATTCCATCCAGAAGGGAGAAAGAAGAGATCCGGAGAAGAAGGGGAAGACGTTCTTCATCTCGCTCCACGATCTTCGACCTCCTAGCCACCACACCTCCATAGCCATTACTTGTACTTGAGAGAGAGATCTCCACCTTGCAAGATTAGGGTTTGAGATTATTTCTTCCCATCTTGAGTTGTGTTGGATTTATTTATATTCTTATTGTGGATCTCCATGGTAATATCAAGAAGAACTCCTTTTATTTAATTATATCGATGATGCTTTCTTCTCTCATGTGTTAGTAAGTTCCCTTGGGCGTGGGAGATGTAAGAGATTGGTAAGATGTGATGTGCCTATATAATTTCCATTAAGTTTGTGGTTGATTATAATTACTATATTACGTGTGCTTGACTATCTGTGGGATGCTTAATGCTTGTTATCCAATTAAGGGCCCAGACAACATGATACCTTGTTCTACATAGATAAGATCTTGTTTGCTAGCAGACCAGCGACCCCCAAGTGACACGGGGATATCAATGGAAAACTAGTTGAGCTCGAGGATCACGAGGAGCCACTTAGCCTATTGCATTAGTCCGATCCAAGGAGCTTAATTACTAAGCAACCTGAAGGATCTTAATCGTCTAGTGACTGGCCATGGTTTTGGTAACAGGCTAGTAGGATTATTGAAGTTGGGATGAAATCTACCAAGAGGAGTTCCGGCTAATTATGTGCTCGCCTACACACATACTTATAAGATTATAATTGTTACACTTATCACTCATCCACCTGGCACATTCACTATCACCATGAACTAAATCTCCCCGTGCCTACTTTAACATCTGCAGAAAAAAACAAATCGTTCTTTACTTTTATGATTTTTTATTTCTAAAGTTTACATTTTAGTTTTATTTAAATACAATCATTTTAATCCAAATCTCATTCTTATTTAAATACTTGTAGTCAATTAACTCAAAGACCTGTGACAACTTTGAGTGCGACAGAGGCTTTCTTCATAAACATTTACCTTCGGGCTCCCTGTGGGATCGACATCTTAACTTCGAAACTAGCTACAAATGATATGTGCACTTGCAGCCATCAATTAGGTCAAAACCTTTGAAACCCTAACTGATTCGGAGGTAATCTTCTAAACCCAGTGAGGTATCCCTATATAAACCTCCCTAGGGTCCCCATTGTACTCACGAGCTATTAGCTACCCCATCCTTGTGACTCCTTGCCCATACACCGAGTTCGCAAACCTTGTAATCTCACTCGCCATTAATACAATCAAGCAGGAAGTAGGTCTTTACCCTACCGGGGGCTGAACCTGGGTAAAAACCCGTCTCTTGCCCTCAATCTCAATCTGTGGATGCAAATTTCTCTTGCCCTTCTTCGACCCAATCGCTACCCCTGGTACCGACTGTCATGGCCATTCCCACGATATCCTCGTTGTCTCCGCTCCCTCTCTCTCTCTTTGTAGCTCTAACGGCACAGCAGGTAGCCGTCGAGTGTCGTCCGCCGTGTCAGCACCTGTGCGAAGGTTGTGCTTTTCCCGTGCTTTATCAACCCCTCTTCTCGCGCTGCCAAACCCTAGCTCTCCCTCCCCTTTTACTTCCCTCGCGCCGCCACCACTGGCAAGCGATGTCTCCGCCCCTTTGAGTTGTGCCCGGCCGCGTGAAGAACTCTGGCGTGACCGCCTCACCGCCGCGAAGCTTCTAGTACGAACCGTTTGACCTGACGCGCCTTGTACCCGGTGATTGGCCACTCTCCTATGCTCTGACCGGCGTTGTTCCTGCTCAAATTTCGGCCGCTGCAGTTCTCTCTGGCCTCCCTGGCCTTGTCCTCTTGCTCCTGGTAAGATGGCACACCGTCGAGGTCCCTCTCCAGTTCTCCTTCCTCTCTGCCTTGCAGCTGCGACTTCTGACCATCTCACCTACCCGTAGCAGCATCGTCTCCGACAAAGTCCGCGCTCCTCCGTCACGTTGTCGTTCGGTCTAGTCCGTCACGGTCCTATGCCTTGCTCCATACTCCTTCAGCTCCAACAACCTCGTAAGAGCATCATCAAGAGCTTACCCATATATGGGTAAGAGGGGCAATAACCGCTTTTTGGGTAAAATGGGGCAAAAACATAGCTCCAACAGCTTACCCAAAAGTGGTTCCCCATCGAAATTTTTATGGTGATCACCCATTTTTTAGCCCCTCCTACCCATTTTTGGGTAAGACTACACAATTTTTGGGAAAGAAGCCATGTCAGCGAAACCATCCCAGGAAGGCCCAACTGCTCCTCGCGGATACTTCCTCTCGCGATCTTCCTGGCTCCGCGCCGTCATCCTCGTCGTGTCTGCTCGCTGGTGACCGTCGGTCGCACCGCCCAGCCTTGTCCCCACCTCTCCCGACACCCGACGTCCTCCTACCGACCCAATTGCTTCTCCTCCCGGCTGAGATTTACCACAAAGGTCGCATGTGTCGGCGGCCTCAATTCGGCCAAGCCGAGGCCCAGTCTGACGGCGGAGCACCTACCCCTCCACCCAAACTTCAAGCTCTGCCATCCGCCCCTAGCCGCGAGTTGCGATAGTGAAGGCCGGAGAAGGTGGAGGTCGTCGTCGTCGTTTGATTTGATACGGTAATACACGGTGGCCGCCGCCTATCTGGGCGCAAGGTTCGGCACGACGGCAACTGGTCTTGGCGCAAGTTTGGGCGCGGCGGCGGGGCTAGGCGCTGGTGGGTGGGTGCTGCGGCAGGCTAGGCGTGGCGGCAAGGCTTGGCGCACGGGAGGGATTTGGTGGTGGGGTTGATTGGGAAGAAGGAAAACAAGAAATTGGTGAAAAAGGCATATCTGACTGACATTTGGGTCCCACGTGTGTGTGCAAATTTTGGGTAACCAATTTTGGGTAAGCTAGAAAAGTAGACAACTTTCTCATTACCCAAACCTTCTATTTCCTCTTACCCAAACAACTTTTACTTACCCATTTATGGGTAAGCTGTTGAAGTTGCTCTAAGCATCGGTTTCCCCTGCATCTTTGGCCTATTGATCTCTATCGCCTCGCATCGTCGTTCGGAAGCTTGTGCCCACCCGCGCCGCGCCAGAATGTGCCCAGCGCACGCACCAGCCTGTCATGCAATAGCAGATGCGGCTATAGGCGCAGGCGCTCGCCTCGCTCCACTCTGCTTGCCATGTCGTGCGCGTATTCACGCTAGCGTGCGCACCGGCCTTGCAATTGAGGAGAGTAGTGAGAGAGAAGAATCGACAAACAGAGAGGATATTGAATTTTCATTTCCTCAATTTCAGCATGGTCTCGTTTGGTTATAACTTCCACATGCACACCATCCACAAGGACAATTAAATGACGCAAAACTATCACAATTGCGCGAGTTGATATATAAAGTTCATTTTTAGGACACTATTGTGACAAATAGAAGTGATTATGCAGTTTCCTCCGCCTAAACAGTTTTTTAATAGATCGGGCCCACTGTCAAGTCCACGTGGTATGTGAAAAACAATCAAATTGATAAAACGGCTAGTTATAGGTCTTTTTGTAAATTTTTGAATCCCGCTCTCTGAAAAATATTTGGCCATCTAAAAAGGAAAAAAGAGAATTAGCACTGCCGCAGGCGTTCTCCACCTCGGCGCCCCTGTCCCACCTTGGCGTCGGTGTTCTCCCTTGTGGCCGTCCTTGTTTACACGCGTGGTGACGAGCTGCTAGTGGTGCGCAGTGGCGACGAGCTCTGTAGGTGGTGCGCACGCAGCGGTGAGCTATAGGTGGTGTGCGGCGGCGAGTGGCAGGTGCGCGCGCGGCGGCGAGCTACAGGTGGTACGCACGCGCCGGTAGGCTGCAGGTGGTGCACATGCGGCGGCGAGCGGGAGGCAGTGCCCGCGGTGGCTAGGTGCAGGTGCGCGTGTGGCCAAAGCTTGCCCACGCCCTTTCGTCGGAGCTCGCCCGTTCCTTTCGACGCTGGTGGGTTGTCGAATGGGCGACGGGCTCTCCAAGTGGTGCACATGCGGCGGTGGGTTGCAGGTGGTGCGCGTACGGCAGCGCGCGGCAGGTGCGCACGCGACGGGAGGAAGTACTCGCGGCGGCGAGCTCCAGGTGTGCTCGTGGCAGCGAGCTACGGGTGGTGCACATGTGGCGGCGAGCAGTAGATGCGCGTGCGGCGAGAGGTAGTGTCTGCATCAACGAGCTCCAGGTGCGCGCGTGGCGAAGAGCTACGTGTGATGCACATGCGATGGCGAGTGCGCGGGGGGAGGCAGTGCCTGCGGAGCTGCATGTGCGTACGTGGCAGCGAGTTGCAGGTGGTGCGTATACGCAGGAGGCGGTGCCGTCGACGGCGAGCTGCCGGTGATGCACATGGCCCGCACTGGGCGGCAAGCTACAAGCAGTATGGCTAGTTCTGCTAGAGGCTAGGTTCAGTGCGAGGCTGTCGTCCAGCTAGGCAACTCGGAGAGGAAAGAAATAAAAGGACATAAAAATAGAATAGAAAAAATAAGAAAAAACTGGATCTGAGGATGTCACGTCAAACACAATAAAACACACTTTTACATTTTAATCCTTCTATATTGCACCACCTAGTACACATATCAAGTGGCACACTCATGTCCAAGGCGTGTCGCCAAGCTTGACATTTTGTTGAGTTTCATTGTGAGAGATAACATACAGATTGAATTGCAATAAAACTAATACTCTTTCCATCCAAAAATAAGTACTCCCTCCGTTCCGTAATATAAGACGCTGGGGAAATTTTCCGACCAGGTGAAATCGAGGAAAAGTACATTATTGCCCTCATCTTTCTAATTTGAAACACATCGGGATCGGTTCCCGTCCCCTTCTTCCCCAGGTCGTCGCCCACCTTCCCAGCGTCGCCTAGGACTAGACCAGCCTACCCCAGGCCCCGCGTCGCCCAGGATTTGCCCCGTGTCACTTCCTAGGACTCGCCTCCCTGCCCCGCGTCGCCCAGGACCTTCTCACCCAGGCCAGCTCTGCCTAGGACCAGCTTCTCCCAAGATCTGCTCGCCCAGGCCAGCGCCGCCCAGGACCAGCCTCTCCCAAGATCTGCTCGCCTAGGCCAGCGCCGCCCAAAACCAGCGCTGCCCCAACTTGCCAGCTCCGCCCAGGACCAGCCTCTCCCAAGATCTGCTCGCCTAGGACCAGCCTCTCCCAAGAAGGCGAGGGATAGCACCTCCAGGCTCGTTTCTCCTCGTCATCTCCTTCTCCAACAACTTCTCATCGGGTCCCAGCAGCATCAGATCATGAAGCCATGGTTCTACCAGACCTAAATTTTAGTCCACCTGAAGAAGGCATCATACCTGAAGTTCAAAATGCAGGTACTCTAAATCTTCATTTTTTGTTTCCAATCCAATGCAAAGGCGAAATTCAGGAAATTTGATCACTATACCTGCATTTGCTAGTCTAGTCCCTTTGCATCAATGCCATTGTTGTGTGGAAGGCCTGCATCGGACATTTGGATGGGTGAGAGTTGCTAAAATTAGACCATAAAACAGGGCAGTATTTGAGTAGCTTCTGCTGACACCAGTGACTGAGGCATCCTAAGATAGCTTTTTGGTGTTCATGATCAGCAACTTACTTTGGCTCTCTTCCACCAATTGATGAGTTGCCGGTGCTTGGTTTGTTTGTTGTTCTCGATGTACGGTGGAGGTGGCGGTGCTGGTGGCTGCGAGATCGAGTGGGTAAAAATTTTAGCATGTAATCTCAAGGTATAAAGCGAGACGTCGTATAAGAAATTCCTACATTTGGAGCCCTAGGATTGGTGTTTCCGAGCTGCCAAGGAGTTGCTTTCTTTGACGCAGATGCTCGATATTGCACTGTCTCCTGAATGCCCTACACACAGGGTTTATTTTGATTGTTAGCAACTTCATTTTGAATGTTAATGCCAGTACCTTCACAGTATGTCTCATATCAGTAACACTATTTTGCCTAGATTTCGTGGGAAGTGTCAGAACCAAAACACATGGGAGATGTGACAACTGAACACATCTGTTTCAGTCATCGATATTGCCCAATAAACTGATTTTCTATGGTAGCAAGTTTCACGTCAGACTTGTAGGACTGTATGAGTAGTTACCCATATTTCTACGCGTAATAACCACTTATTAAACCTGCCATTATTACTAATTTTATCATGGGATTCTCAGCTCCCAATTACAGAATATGATCTGTGTGAAGCAAAGTCTAGGAGAGTGATTTCTGTGCAACTTACCTCTCTTTTTCAGCCTTGCAAAAGTTGGTTCTCCAACGCTGGAACTCAGCATTTTCGATGGCGGATAATTAACCGAGCTACAAAATGAGAAGTTATTGTCAGGAATAAAGGGCCAAACCAGTTTTGGCAATCAGAACTTATAAACTTCATTTTAACACTACTTAAGATTAGCACCTTGATTTCTGTTTACTAGACACTTGCAAGTCCATTCTTTTTGTGTCCTTTATTCATTATATTGCCAGAAATAAAAGAGTTTCAGAAAATGCTCCAATAAAGGCACACGCATGCAGTTTAATTCTTTACTCTACTTTGATAAGCAAGTTTAATTGTAATCCACTTTGATACTCTACTCTACTTTGATGCAGAAGGGCATGTACAAGAAGAACAAGATATACAAATGGATGACCAAGATGTACAAATGGGTGTCAAAGAATAACCAGTTGGTCAGCGAGCAGTTAGGCATAGAAAATCACTAAGTGACAGGGACAGATTTGCTGCTTATATAGCAATGCATTTCCAGTGTATGAAAAATGGTGGCAAGTTTGACAGAAATGACAAGAAGGATATAGCATCATTTTTCAAGGTGGATGTCCAAATAATACAAAGGATATGGAAGACTGCTATGAGACAGCTAGCAAATGGTTTGGAGGTGGATGTTTCTTGTAAGAGAAAAGGAAGATGTGGAAGAAAATCGACAAATATTGACCTATCCATTGTCCGCACCATCCCACTAAACCAAAGATCAACAATCAGATCTCTTGCTTGGCAATTGGCAGTAAGCCCTACTACATTGTTTAGAAGATTCACCATGGATCTTTTAAAGAGGCAATCTAATTATTTGAAGCCAGCGTTGAAAGAAAAGAACAAGAAAGAGAGGCTGGAATTTTGTATGTCAATGATTGATGAAAGAATTAGAGGAGACGTGACTCCAAAATTCACCTATATGCACAATATGGTGCATATCGATGAGAAATGGTTCTACGTGACTAAGAAAGACAGAAATTACTACCTTCTCCCAGAGGAAGATGTACCTATAAGATCTATTCAGAACAAAAATTGCATAGGAAAAGTAATGTTCCTAACTGCCGTTGCTAGACCCAGATTCAATAATGCCGGTAATGCCATATTTTCAGGAAAAATTGGTATATGGCCATTCGTGAAGGAAATACCAGCAGCAAGAAGAAGTGACAACAGGCCAAAAGGGACATTGGAGATAAAGTCAATCAAAGTGAACAGGGATGTCATGAGAGAGTTCATCATTGAAAAAGTATTGCCTGCTATAGTAGAAGCTTGGCCTACGGATGATGTTGGGCAGACAACTCTAATACAACAGGACAATGCAACGCCTCATATTCTCCCAAATGATCAAGCATTCAAAGAGGCTGTGATAGAAGTTGCTGCTAAAACTGGACTAACCATGAAGCTGATTCAACAGCCAGCAAACAGCCCAGATTTGAATGTTCTTGATCTTGGGTATTTTAGGTCCCTTCAGTCTCTAACTGATAGAAAAAGCCCTAAAACTCTACATGATTTCATTCAAGGTGTGGATAAAGAGTTTGATGAATACGAGGTTTCTAAACTAAATAAGATCTTCCTAAGTCTACAGGCATGTATAAGTCATGAATCATGGAGGAGGAAATGGGTACGATCCCCCCCATGTGGGCAAGGATAGATTGGAGAAGCTAGGACAGCTACCTAAAAGTCTCAAAATTCCAGCACAAGTTTATGTGAATGCCAAATTAATTGTGCAAGCAGCAATCGAGAAAGAAACAAGTGAACAAGTAGCAAGGGAACAAGAGGCAAGCAAAAAAGATGCAAGCAAAGAAACGGAAAATGACACGAAGCAAGTGAAGAAGAGACAAAGGAAAAATAAGCAAGTGGAAGATGCAAGCGGAGAAGCGGCAAGCAAAAAAGATGGAGGCAAAGAAACGGAAAGTGACACGAAGCAAGTGAAGAAGAGGCAAAGGAAAAATAAGCAAGTGGAAGATGCAAACGGAGAAGCAGCAAGCGAAAAAGATGCAACCAAAGAAACGGAAAGTGACACCAAGCAAGTGAGAAAGAGGCAAAGGCAAAATAAGCAAGTAGGAGATGCAAACAGAGAAGCAGCAAGCGAAAAAGATGCAAGCAAAGAAACGGAAAGTGATATAAAACAAGTGAAGAAGAGGCAAAGGAAAAAGAAGCAAATACAAGATACAAGCGAAGAAGCGGCAAGCCAAAAAGATGCAAGCAAAGAAATGGAAAGTGAGACAAAGCAAAGAAACGACAACCCCTGCTTCAGAGAACATGCTATGAATTTAATGTGGCAAAGACCAAAATGGAACTGAGCCATGGTTCAGTTAACAAGATAATCCAGCGAAATATTCAGGGATAACACACATTATTTAGGGAAATATCCAGGAATAACACACAAGGAAATATATTGAGAAGGTTAAGCAATACTCCAACTATTTCCAGTACAACAAGTTTCTGTAAATTATTTGGAGATCAAACTAATTTACACAAGATGCACAAGATGCTTCAACTACTGACCAAGCAATTGAATCAGGATATCTACTCTTATCACAATCAGTATTTACAATCACTTTTCCAGCAGCCTCACAGATTCTTACTCCTAACAGTCACCTAACTGCACCACCGCCAACAGTAAAAGTTGTTTACCTCACATAGCCATTTGCATGAATGACTGTATGCATCAAGTGAGATGAATCATCCAGATGCACTATTCCAGCTCCTCGCCTTTCATATCAAAGTTGCACAAGAGACATCTGGACTCTGGAGAAGAAATTGCTCCATCAGATTAGTGCGATGTACTCCCATAATTACTAGAGAAACAATTCATATATGTGTTATGTATATTCAGTGAGGCCATGGCGCTAGATTATTTTGGCTAGAAAACTAAGGCCTCCATTCAGAAAATTAAATCTATTGGCCTACTTGAAGGTGCTATGCATACTCTCAAGAATTGTTTCATGTGGAACCATAAGAAGAAGTACAGTTCAAACCATATGGTTAAGCAGTTAACATCTGAAAACCATATTCTGAAAACATATCCTAATGTGTGTATTGAGGAGATTTAAAAACCAGCAGTAGTAGAGCAAAACGAGCAATAGTAGAACAGATTGTTGAGTACTTCGATTAAAGTGTAGTAGAATTATTTGAAGTAAATGGATTTAATTTGGGCTGAATGTAGAGCAGATTGTAAAGTATTTAATTGTCTTTTCCAGCTTGTATGTTCCTTAATTGCCATTAATAAAAAATCACCATCCTTATTACTGTACTACTGTACCATAGTCGTGGTTATTGAAGAAAAGAGATTTCGAAAGCAACAAGGTAAAAAAGCTTGGTAGTACATGGACAGATGTTGTGATGGCAGAGTTTAGATAGTCTCGGCAAATGAAAACTACTGCTGAACCTCAAGGCCAATGGCAGAATCAACATCTCAATGCTCAATGCTCTCGAAGGATCAATGCTCTCGAAGACTACTGCTGAAAACTACTGCTGAACCTCAAGACTATAAACTCAATGCTCTCGAAGGATCAGAATTCCTCGAGGAAAAGGGAAAATCTTAGAATTTTGGAAGGATCAGAATTCCTTCATTTATTTGATCAAAATATCCTAAGAAAGATTACTGTACTCCATGTCACTGAGTAGTACTCCATCAAAGAAATCTACACTGAGATTAAGCAAGACTACTCTGTATTGAAACAAGCAACAAATTGGGCAGTAGTACAGTACTGAAACACTCGGAACACTCCTGATTCACTACGCGCTGAAATTTCCCTAGCTTTACATTGAGTTTCTTTGCAAATAAATCTATAGAGTTAAATTAGTTGTCTGTAAAAGATCTACAAAGTTGCAAGCTTTACATTGAGAGCCCACGGTATATATTGTCCAATTTTGCACAAGTTTGAGTGCACAAAACTATTGACGGTGAGCTACCTTAATTTACCATGGCAAAGGGGAAGAATCAATTACTCCCTCCGACCTATATTAGTTGACTCAAATTTGTCTAAATTTGGATGAATCTAGACACTATTTGTATATAGGTTCATCCAAATTTTGACAAATCCAAATCAGCTAATACGAGTCGGAGGGAGTAGAGAAAAGAGGCTACACGAGATTTTTTTTGATAAAGAAAGATAGAGGCTACACAAGACAGAGGGAGAATCGATGAATGCCTGTGCAAGAAGACGAACAATATTGGTAGCTAGGCACTGCCTGCAGGTTTCCCTAGAGGCGGAGCTTTAGGTCCTGCGCCTCGCCAACGCCGTCAACAGAGGCCCTTCTAGTCCCGCTCGGCATGCCCACCGCGGCACCGCAGCACATGGACTGGCCGATCCCGCCGTGCACCACGCGGGGGTGTGTTTGGAAAGGGGAGCAACGCCGCCGGCGGTTTCTTCTACTCCGACAGCTCGCTCTCGAGACCTACGCGCGACAGCCTCTTCTATTTGGGCATGCCGCTCTCGATCCGGTGACCCACGGATCCAGCGCTGGCGTATAAAAGGGCCAGCTTTGACCTCAAAGTCGCTGACACGAGCGACGGCTAGCAGATTCCTGCGGGAGGGGAGGGGAGGGGAGGGACGACGGTGGGGAGCGAGAGGAAGATGCCGACGATGGGGAGGGAAGGGGAGGGGCTAGCCATGGAGCGGTGCGGGACGGGAGGGGAAGAGAGCGAGCTGTGTGAGCGGTGAGGGACACACGACCGAAATGTGCGGGGCAAAACAGGAAACTCGGGAATTTTTTATACATGAAAAAAGTTGTGCGTGACAAGCCCAACGTCTTATATTTCGGTACGGAGGGAGTACTCCGAGTAACTTGGATGTCTAGATTCACATGTCTACCACGCATGGTACAAAGACATTTCTCCGTCTGCATACCCAAGGCCGGTCACAAAACTTTTTCTTTTTAAGTATTAATAAAGATAGAGAAATCTTTACCTTATAGGGTACGTCGTCAATTACAATGTGGATTTACAACCAGCTAAGCCAGGGGGTAGTCAGAAGAATTAGCCTAACTAAAACCTAAAGTGAAAGAAGAACTCAGTGCTATCATCTATGAGAGCTTGTGCGTCCACTCGAGCAATTTATGTTCCAGCCTTGGCGACATTCATGTCTATAATCTTAGGTTTTCCCTGATTTGTTTCAGCAGTGTCACACCGTCCGTACTTTTTCCACTGAAAACCCTCTGGTTCCTTGCCTTTCAAAGCCCAAGTAAACAGGCCACAAAACAGATCGGCCAAGTTTTATCCTTCATCACGTCCTGAACTGTTGAGACAACTGTGATTGGAGTTGGTAGAGGCCACAGTCTGCGACATGCCCAGTTTATTCCAAACCCATGTAGAAGTTCTACAGTGTAGAGCGATATGGTGAACTAATTCAAGCAGGCAGAGGTCATACCCAGCGACCATGCACCAGCACTTTTGGGTCATATTATACTTTGTGTTCAACCTGCCCAAGAAGGCAAGCCAGATGAAAAAAATTGTCCATCACAAAACTACCAAACCCAAGGCCACCAACAAGAAAAGAGAAGGGGATGGGCATTAAAACATGGATCTGAAACTGAATCACCATGAGCGAATTAACTAGCTACGGAGGCCTACGCAGATGCTAGAGGTACACACTGCCACTGCCAGCAGGCAATCGCCAATATATACCCAAGTCGATTAGTTGCTACATCCATGCCAACTGCCAAGGATTGACTGATTAAGGGCTTGTTTGATTCATAGGATAGGAAAAAAAAAAATAGGAAAACCATAGGATTGCAATGTCATGTTCATTTCAATCTTATAGGAACCCACATGCAACAAAGTTTGTTTAATCCATCAAAGGATTCTAAGAAAGAGCTTTGGGTGGATGTTAGATTTCCTATGCAATCTAGTGAAAAGGATTTCCTAGGAAAGTTTTCTATAGGAATCAATCCTACGAATCAAACAACCACCATAAGTGATTACACCACCGGGACAAGGGACCATGTAACATTCAGACGGAGACAGCAATGCTAAGTTTCAGCACATTGCTGTGCATACTCCTAGACCTCCCTTAAACTAGTGGCACAAGTAAAGAACAGCTGCAATGTTTCACAAAAACTTCCGAGTTTCATTCAGGCCAAAACATGTCATAAAACTTCCGGTTCCAATACTATTAATGTGTTCATCTTCAGATATTCAGCAACAGAGTACCTCCCTAGCAAAATTGTTGTCTTACTTAGATCCTCTACGACGCTCCCTGGTCTCAGCTCACCCACCTGCCAAAACAGAAAATTTTCGACAATGCACCATCAGTATTTGCATGTAGATGAACACTCAGACTTCAAGTTGTTTAGATGAACTGAATGGCTGGTGATGCTAAAATTAGATTAGAACTATTTTGGGTTTCAGTTGTATGGAAATGTGTTGTGCTAGCGAATCTAGGAAAAAATGAACAGCAAGAGTTTCGAATAAATACCTTCAGCCAGCTGAAACTAGGTTTGCAATCAACAGATCATTACACCTGGGTAGGATTTTTGCACTGAAACTGGGACCTATGTTAACCAGTTGCAGCAGAACACCAGTTAGAAATAAACCATGCCAACAACAGTTAATATACTACTACTATGTGCAAGGACACAGTAACATTGCAAGTCAAGTTGACCAATCAGCATAACACCATACAAAAACAAGTTCACTATATCAGTCAACAGATCTAAACTTGCTAGTAGTTAATAGGAACCTTACCGTGGGGCTAGATGGTCTCCAATTACTTTTTCCTCTTCTTCACTGAACATGAACCACTTGTCACTGCTCGCCGTTGTGTCAAACTCTGGGACAAAAATGACATTAGTAGTCACTAATATCATAATAACCTTATTACATAAGAATTTGAAACATACCTTGGCGCATTATTGCTGTCTTTTCATGATAACCATCCAACTTCCAGTATGCTACCCCTTTGTCTTTCCTGACAGGCTTTGTCCCAATCAGACCCCCCAGCTTCTCCTCTAAGTTTACACAGTTGAAGTAACATAACACAATTAATTCAGTGTCGTAACACATTACAGAAAAAGATAAACAGCATAGGGGGTGTTAGTTTGAAAACTAAGAACCTAAAATGAGCATTTATTTTAGTAACTTCATATTTAGAACAATACACATGGCTATATGAAACAAAAAAAACTTAGCAAACACATAGGAGTAATGTTACCATTATGTTGAGCTGCAAGAAAAAGAGAATGCATGCATGTTTAACACTCCATGAGCAAAACTTAAAGTAAATGTGCACATAGGATTATAAATGAACTGATGAGATTTTCTGAACACAAATTCAAGATAAAGCTTTAAAAAGGCACAGAATGATAACCCAAGTATAATACAGATGATATATCTTAAATTAAACTATAAGATAACAAATGTATGGAGAACTAAGAATGTGCACAAAGCTAAAACAAATACTGTAGAAAGATGGCAGACCATTTACTGCTGCCTCTTTGTCTTCGTTTAACTCCTTTATTTGAGCAATGAGACTATTTATTTCTGCTCCTTTTCTCAAGAACATTGATTTGGCCATCTCATTCTTTAGTTTTTCTTTTAGCTCCTTTTCCTATGAAACCAAAGAAAGTGTTGTTAATTACTGTAAACAAAGTGACTAGACATATAAGAAAGGTTTTCCCAAGCTCTCAACCTTTTCTTTTGCAGCTCGGATTTTTTCTTTTGCAGCAATCTTTCTCTCAGTTGCGTTTTCATTTTGTTCGACAATCCAGTTCCTCAACTTACTGAGCAAAGTAAAAAAACAAAATTAACAGTGAAATGAACTGCTCCAGCAAATATGACATGTGTGCATGGAGGTAGGGTGGGGGTACTTACCTAGTAGAGAGGGCCTCGTCACACAACAAATTTAGTACATGCAGCTTCAAAGAAGGGCTCAAACTTTTGTATTCCAATAACCCTTGGTTTGAAGAGCCAAGAGCCAATTCCTTTGAGATGAGTGTTGATTCACTAATATAGTTGCCAACTTCATCCATCCAAGCATTTCTGTCACTTGAATAGTCTGAAGGCCTATGAACAAAATAAAACCATTTAGTTATTAAATAAGCAGAGTTGAAACATGACTACATAAAAACATCAATTCAAAGGGTATTTACTTCTCTCCTCTGTCTTCTTGGATGACAGTCAACAAGCTTATGTGAAATTCAGCAACAACCAAAGAACCCTCTCGAAGTTTACGACGACCTCGTCCAGTTATGATTTGTAGAACCTTTTCTGGTTGTCCATCCCTTATTTGAAACACCTGTATAAAAATCCTCTGGTACATAATTCCATTTGAACACAAATGATTTTGTAACAGCGACCACACACGCTAATAGATCAACATGTTAAATTATCAAAAAAGAGTTTTTGAACAATAACTTGAGAAACAAAAGCTGTACAAAGAAAAAATAATCAATTTAGTATAATATACATCACACTGGAAGTTTGGACCTAGCAAAGATAGCAGAATGTTTGAAGGAAACAATTAGTATGCTATGTAGTTGTTGAAGCTAGCTGGACAATAGCTGTGCCTTTATATCAATATAAAATTACAACATGAAGGCTTTGCAAAAGAAGTTGTTTCTGGTTTCATCATTCAGGTAAAAATTATGTGCAGAGAAATATGTTCTAATGAAAGTGATAAGTATTGAGATATCCACAGTTCCATATATCACTCTCCAAAAACCCTAGAATTGCCCATTAAGCCTGTCCCTAAACATCAGTGGGGCTGCTGGCCAGTGACAGAACTTAGTTGGGGACCAGAGAGTGAATCACAATAGTGTAGCCTTATATGATATCCTCTTTAAAAAACGTTGTCTACACTTACTCTCTTCTGTTTTAGATCTAATGTAAGCTCTTACATAAGTCAAGATTAGATCATATATACACAGAACAAAAAACTAGTACATTATGTTCACCATTGCCACTTCACTATAGACTGCATCCATCAAGATGAACAGTTATACTTTACATTTATTGCTTTTAAAATAAACCGTAAAATACAACTATCTAGACTCTGTTATTGTAGCATAAATTCATTCATCTACACTAGAACTAAGACACTACTTGCAAGGATATCAGGCATAGATAGAATAGTAAAAAACGATTTACAGTATAATAAGAAATAAATTACATATTAACTTTCTAACTTACATACCAATGGTGCATAATTTGGTATGACCAGTAATGGACCAAACATGAATATAGATTCAGCTCATTATTTTCTTTACTTTGGACCATAAACAAAATTTCCTCAAAGCCACACTTTGTCCCAAGCTATGCCTAGTTATGTCCAACTGTATGAAATCAAGGTTTGAGATGTTTTAAAGTTCCAGTGCTATTGTTCTTTTTACAAGACAGAATAAGAACAGTACAGGGATTCTAGACCTTGCCAACAAGTATAACCTTAAGCGCACCAACAATCTTGGACAAATCAGACTCAGAAGCAAGGAGTCAGTGGCCAAATGCATCAACACAACACAACATGATTCTCAATTTCTTCACCAGCTCACATGTTCTAATACAATAGCCTGTGATGCTTGTTCCAGATATAGGATCAATTATATATGTACGATCAGTGTTATACATTCTGGTGGTGGGTAGAAAGACATGCAGGTCATTACAGATGTGGGCAGTAGCATATACGTGAATCCTGATCACCAACATATACTGCAAGTGCAATAGTCAACATGAACAAATAAATATCTTTAAAACTTAGTCACAAACTCGTGACATGCTCTTAAATCAATGTTTGCATGAACATAACTTAGTAATTTTGTTTGATTAAATGTGCAGAGTAAAGCCTTACAACATGGCTGACTGCTCTACTAACATAACAAACATAGGACAAAGTGACAAAAAATAGAATAAGCTGCTGTTATCACTTGCATTTAGTTCTAACATGAGTAAACAGCGTCTACATAACAATAACCAAGAAAGTAAAGGTGAAATACTACTTGTTTGCCATAAGTACCTCTCCAAATGTGCGGCAGAATTCAATAAACTGAATTGCAGAACCAACATCATTAGCGTCCAGCTCGGTCCCTACAATGTTTGTGATTGGAGTACCTATGGGTAGCTCAATTTTGGTCTTTGGAGCATCAATGTTCTCCTTTAGGATTTGATGGTCACCCTTACTGTCAACAGGGAGCTTCTCATCATCAGTCATGTTATTTACCCCGGAGCTGGCCTTCTTCAGTTTCTTCTTGGCAGGAACAGATGTTAGTGCATTGAGATCGGTTCCTATATTCTCATCCCCTTCATCCAACAATCCTTCAGTAGCATCGTCTGTCACTAGGGCCCTCTTTGCGTTGCCCTCCTTGTGTTCCTAACAAAGTGGGCCGCAAAACAGATCAACAATACCGAAAAATCACAAGCATACGACAGAGAATTGACAGGCAAAACTATTTTACCTTCTTGGCCTTCGTAGGGAGTGATGACAGCGTCTGTGCAGCAGCCACCATGTCTGAGCCTTTGATTAGCAAATCATGAACAGAAGAGTGCCCCGATGCCTTGGCAGCATGCGCCAGTATTCCCGTTGGCGTCTCCCCTTTCTTCTTTCTGCCAAAGAAAACCAGATAAGAAATATGCAACAAATACTTTAACAATCGAGCATCAGCTTTGCTTGGCAAACCTGCAGAAGCTGCAGTTGCAGATGCCCCTGCATTTGGGGCAGGTCCAGGCCTCCTCTTTGGTCATCTCCTCAGCGTTCTCACCATACCTGAACATACCAGGAAGAAAAAACAAAAGAAACAAGATCAGACTAAGAGTCTCTATGATCGTCAGCAACAGCGATTGAGAAATACGTGAGAAGAAATCCCTTTACCTGTTGAGCAGGCACTTGTGGCAGAAGTGGATTGGACAAAGCCCCTTCTTCCGCGGCTGCTTGCAAGCCACCGCAAAGTCCGTCGTTTTCTGACGACACTGCGAGCGGATAGCATATAAACAAGAATGAATCAACGAAATCCGCCGCCAACAGAGTAGCACACAGAGGACTTGCAGATCCAGAATGGAGGAGATGGGCGACGGCAGGTGCTCACCTGGTGGCAGGTTTTCCCATTCTCCGGATCATAGATCCGGCTGCCGATCAAACGGACTCCGGGGCACGGGTTGCGTTTCCTGGGAGCCGCTTCCTTGACCTCCAACGTCTGCTCCGGCACGACCACACTCTCCTCACCGCCGCCGGCTTTTTTTTCCATGGAGATGCCGGCGGCCTTTTTCCCCATGGAGATGCGCTCGAGGAAGGGGAGGGGAGCTAGAGAGGAATGAAGAAAGCTCAAGAGGCCTGGATGCAGAAGCCGGACGGCTAGGACGGCGATTTCTTTTGTTCTGGGGATGCCCCTTGGTGTTGGATTTGGATGTGATAAATTTTGGGAGCGGAGGGGTCAGATCATGGCGCCGCGCCCAAAAGAAAGGCGGGATAGCTGGGGTGGGATGCCGCCAGTAAATTGCTCCGGAAATTTTGAAATTTCCCCTCTCGCTACTATCCCGTCTCTTCCCCGCCTCGCGCAACGTTTTTCCCTCC
The DNA here is from genome assembly GCA_916181665.1 of Avena sativa. Lineage (NCBI taxonomy): Eukaryota > Viridiplantae > Streptophyta > Magnoliopsida > Poales > Poaceae > Avena > Avena sativa. The sequence continues at coordinate 149,389,398 of OV702284.1, forward strand.
CACGGGTCGTCCTCATTTTTCGAGTTTAGCGCCGGGCCAAAAGTTGTACTAGCCCGGTTGGCGTACACAAAAAATACACCAACTAATCTTTCACGATATATTTGGTAGCCCGGGCGTAGTAGTTTTCTTTTGAGGAACCAGCAGCGGCTTGCCTTTTTATTACTCCCTTCGGTCATATTAGTTGACTCAAATTTATTTAATTTTAAGATAAATCTAAACACTATTTAATATATAGGTTTATCCAAATTTTAATAAATCCAAGTCAACTAATATGGGTTGGAGAGAGTAATAAAAAAAGAGAATTGGCCGTTTGAAAAGAAAACCGGCCAAAATCCGATACAAACGGCAATTTAAATAAAAATAACTTAAAATTCAAATAAATTTAAAAAATAAATCTTCTCGTAAACTATTTTATGAGGGCTAACCCTTTTTCACAACTCTACTCTGTGCGACGCCGGAAGTACGACTGCAACTCCAGCACGCACGGCGTTGCAGACCTGCCATGATGGCACGCACGTGCGGCGCCAGTCCACACGGCGTGGCAACCACCGCTGCTTTGCCAGAACGCAGAGCGTTGCACGTTTGCCATGCTGGTTGTGTGGGTCCTTGGGTCCTCGTCATGGGGCCATGGCGGATCCCGCTTGCTAAGTGCCACGCCAGCTCGAACTGGGCCGCACGCAAGTTAGCAGCACCCGCCCGCACGGCGCCGCGCATGCTTCCTGCAAATCCCCGTGCAGGACATCCCGGCCCGCCTCTCTTCCTCCTTTTCCTCTCCACACACGCAAGATAGAGAAGAGTAGCTCCATGGCGGCGGCTAGGGTTCTTCTCCCCCTCCTCTAATCCTTTCCCATGGCTCAGATCTGAAGGAAATCCCCGTGGATCTTGTTGTTGAGCATATCCCCCAAGTATTCCTCTCCAATTTGTCCAAAAAAATCTCCCTCTTTTGCCCTAATTTTGCTAGTTTAGGGAAACCCTGGTTCATCCCAAAATCTAGAAATATAGTTGCTTTGTTGATGACTTAGATTGGAAATAGATGTTGTGGTAGTATGTTTAGGTCTAGGATGAGCTTCTAGTATGATTGAGATTGGAAAAGTTGTAGGAATAGAAAATTGTAGTATGTTTGTGCTTGAAAATAATATGGGAAAAACATATTTGTAGTATGTTTAGGCTTGAAAATATTGTTGAACTACATATTTATAGTATGATTGTTCTCTTACATTTGTCCATTTGTTAGCAATACTAGTTCTTATTATGAGGTGGTCTATAATATTTTTGCACATGTTCTCTTACATTTGTCCATGTGCTTTTACATTCTTCCATTTGTTAGTACTATGTGTAGAACTAGGTGTGTTTGATTCTAATATTAGTTCTTATTATGAGGTGGTCTATAATATGCTCTTACATTTGTCCATGTGCTTTTACATTCTTCCATTTGTTAAGACTATGTGCAGAACTAAGTGTGTTTGATTCTAATATTTATTCTATACTATGCTCTTACATTTGTTTATATAGTAGGTGGTTTATAATATGCTCACATATTTAGTTGTACTATCTTTTTTTCATTATCAAGGATGTCGGAATCGGAAGAGGAAGAAACCCATGGACCAACCCGTTGAAGGGGTTCGTAGCATGGAAAACAAAAAAACTACCGCATGAACACGCACAAGTCAAGATCTATCTACTAGATTGTAGCAACGAGTTGATTAGAGTACTCACCCTCGAAGATTTCAAAGCGGTTAACGAGAGCAGATTCTCATGGGTGATGCAGTCGTTCACTTGACGATCTCAAGATCGCGCAGACGATCCTTCCGGCGCGCGTTCCGACAGTGCTCCAACAGTCGGTCACATGTTCGGTACTCGATGAAGACCTTCCTCTCCCTTGTTCCAGCAGGCATCAAAGGTTGTAGTTCTCTCCTTGTGATTCTAGCAGCACGACGGCGTGGTGTTGTAGTTAGAGGGGAAATCCCGCAGGGCTTCGCCTTAATCCAAAGCGGGTTATGGTGGAGTATTAGGGTTCCCTGACATCTAGGGTTTAGAAGCCGGAGAGGAGGAGGTGGTCGGCGGCGACTAGGGCGGCGGCAACTTGGTGCGACGGCGGCGGTGGCTTGGTGGGGTTGGGTTGGTTATCTTCTTGGGAGGCACCCCCTCCCCTCTATTTATGAGAGGGAGGGAATCTATGGAGGGGAGTTTGAATCCTTCCCCAACTCCCTCTCCTACTAGGCGCGTGGTGGAGGGAGAGAACTCCTCTCCCACCAGGAAACATTGTCCGAGTTTGACTTTTCAAACTTGCCTTTTGACTTTCAATTTAGGAGTTCAATTTCTTTCTTTCAAATGCCTAGCCAAGTGACCTAGGACATGATGAAGTCATTCCACTTAGTCATGACACATTCATGTACCCTTCCCCTTCCGGTTCGGTGACCCTTCTAGATCATTCCGGTGAAAACACCGGAATCATTCTCAAACTCCGGAATTGGACTTTCTTTATATGAATCTTATTATATGGACCATTTAGGATCTCCTCGTGATATCTCGGATCCCATCCGAGGCTCCAAACAACATTCGGTCTTCCTACTTACATTCCATATCTACTAAACAACATTGAATCCTTAAGTGTGTCTCCCTACGGTTCGTGAATTATGCAAACATGACCAAGACACTTCTCTGATCAATAACCAATAGAGGAATCTGGAAATTCATATGGCTCCCATATATTTCTATGATTACTTTGCGATCGAATGAACCATTTACATACGATACCAATTTCCCTGTGTCTCACGATACTTTACTTGTCCGAGGTCTAAATGTCGGTATCTCTGCATACATAGGTCAACCTCGTTACCGACAAGTACTCTTTTCTCGTTCCCGTGATATGTGATCCCGTGTGAGCCAGTCACATGCTTGCAAGCTAATTGGATGACATTCCACTGAGAGGGCCCATAGTATATCTATCTGTCATATGGATGGACAAATCCCACTCTTGATCCATGTGCCTCAACACATACTTTCCGAACACTCAATGTCACCTTTATAACCACCCAGTTACAAAGTGGTGTTTGACGTCATCAAAGCATCCATCTGGTGATGGTGATTAGCATGATCTCATGGTCGAAGGAATCAGGTTACTATGTATCAGAAAGCTTATAGCAAACGAACTATTGAAATGACATGATATTTATGCTACGCTTATCTACAGGAGTATGTCCATCACACCATTCTCCTAATAATATGATCTTGTTGTTAATAACATCCCAATGTTCATGATCAGGAAACCATGATCATCTGTCAACCAACAAGGTAGTATTACAAAGAGGTTTTACTAGGAACTCTAATAAGTTTACAAATCACACAAGTATTAATGTTTCCGGTTAATATAATTATAGCATGAATGTAAACATTTATCATAAACACAAAGATATAATAATAACTACTTTTATTATTGCCTCTAGGGCATATCTCCAACACCCGTGTACAAACCGGGTTTGTCAAAGGTATGTCTCTTCTTGAACCGGCCTATGATAAGCGTCACCGTGGCTACTTGATGGCCAAGAAGATTAAGGTAATAAAATTAAACCCTCTATTTCATGTAATGTTGCTCTATTTTAATGGACATGTTATATAATCGAGTTTGTATGTGTGCAGTCTCTTGTTCTCCTGCGACTGAGGTATCACGGGCATTTCCAAGAGATGATGTCATACGATGATCGGTACACAGTGCACACCCAAGCACTAGGACTGCTCTCATTCATCCATACGGTCAACCGGGGTACACCGCACATGAACCATGTTGCCATCACCGCGTTTGTCGACCGGTGGAGGCTGGAGACGCACAATTTTCACCTCTGTATCGGTGAGATGACCGTTCAGGAAATGTCGATGATCCTTTCACTCCCTATCGAGGGGGATCCTCTCTGCATTAACACATCCTCTGACAATTGGCATGACCAGATGTCTGACCTTACTGGTGGTAAGTGTCCTGGTGACACTATAAACTCTAAGGGGAAAATTGAGGGTCACGTCCGGGGCTACTTTCAAGTGGATAACATAGAACTTTAGTACCTATCCTAACAAAGCTAGGAAGGATAAGATCATGATATATGCCCATGTGTACGTGTGGTATGTTGTCACGAAGACTATATTTACTAATGGTAAGGGCAACTTTGCTCACTGGCACTGGCTAAAGGCCTTGACTGTAATACATAAAAAATGGAGCTAGGGTTCGGCGGTATTGGTCTTCTTGTACCGACAGGTAATTATCTGTTTATATTTTTTCCATCTTTACATGTGCTCTTTGAATTTTCCCATGAATGAACTTTGTTTGATTTCGTGCGCAGCTGGACGAGGCTTGTCGAAGGACTAGTGGTGAGGCTTACATCGGTGGTCCGTTGCTACTTCTCTCGTTGTGGATGTGGGAACGCTTTCCAGTTGGATGGCCAAAACATATGCCTCACCAGGATAATATCAATGGCGGGAAGCAGTCGAGGTGGCCCACATGGGCTTACAATTGGGACGTGGTCTCCAAGCCCCCAACCAACCAACAAGCGGCGTACCTGAGATACACCAATGAGTTTGATAACCTTCTCCCGGAGCAAGTAAGAATTTCTAACCCATGTACCATTTAACATTCCCTTCATGTAATTTTATCATTGAAATATTTTTGGTGTGATTAAGGTTGTACAGGAGCCATATGGTTTTGGTTGTGAGGAGTTTCGTCTTAACCCAATGTGCGACTAGGAATGTAATCTATGGTATATGCAGTGCCCCATGATATGCATGTGGGTTATTGATCATCATATGCCGCAATGGGTTATGAGACAGTTTGGTCTGTATCAGTCCACGCCTCTAGATTGGCAGGACACTGACACCGCTCTTCACGGGTAAGAATTGGTTCTATACATCTTTCCCAAGACGATGTATGATACTTGTGTGCTAAAATTGCGCTTTGTTCATATACAGTTTGGAAGGGCTCAAAGACAGACTGGGACAACATTCACCGGAAGCACATGTCAAGGTTTCTCATTTATGTGAAAGAAGCTAAGAAATCAAAATGAATTCTTGCAAAACCCCATTGTGAGGACGCTTTCAACGAGTTACGCTGCTGGTTTCTAGAGAACACTCGTGTGAAGCTCCTACCGGATGCCTATCCGGAAAACATTTTGGAAGAGCCGCTTGGTTTCGATGAGCGGGGTAGCCTTGAATACAACCAGATTGTTAGAGAAGGACGCCAAACCTCCTTTGCTCTCGTGATCAACTTTGTGGTAAGTTCTGAAGTTTCTATTCGTGTTACTACCTCAAGAAATTGTATAATATATGACTTTATTTCATTTCATGTCAGTGCACGGAGGTCCAAAAGAAGGCGGATGAATTGGAGGGCGCTTTGGAGTTCCCAAGGGACAACGAGGGCTAGACAAAGTTTACGGATTTTGTTAAGGTATGTCCATAGCACCACATTCTACCTAGGAAAAACTTATGTTGATTCGTGATATTGCTTGAAGGCACTATCTTATATACTAAGGAGTTGTTATTGTTATAGCGGCAGGCCCAAAAGTTACGTCGCTTCACGAACTTGCTTGGTTGCCGGGACCCTGAGGTTGCAACACCGTCCAAGGAATGGACCAAGTCGATCTCGGAAGAGGAAAGTAGCCCTGATGACGAGCATTCTACTACTGTATGACATAGACTTTGCCGATGACATCCTTTTATGAATTGTCATGTATCACTCGAATGAGATCAACACACATTTGTTCCTATTCTAAAGGCCAAAGATGAATATGAGGTTATGCCAGATGACATGCCATTGGAGAAGTATCGAGTGAAGGTATAGTACACAATCAAGCTAAGGCCAAGGAACAAACTGGTTGTCGAGTCCGATGATGATGGTGGTGATATGGATTCGCGCCAGAAGATTACTCCGAGTAGAGGAGGCAAGAGCAAACGTGCGAGAAAGTAGTGAACTTGGTAGCTTGTTGGATATGATGTGGTTGGTTGGTACTTTTTGGAGATGATGATTGGCTTGTTGGTACTTGTTGGAGATGATCCTTATTTATGTAATGTAGTGAACTTGGCTTGTTGGTACTTGTTGGAGATGATGTTTCATTGAAATATTTGTATGATGTTCCCTAAATCTGTCAAATTTATATTTGTATGATGTTGCTTGAATACTTGTTGCTTGTTAGTGATGCTTTCTTGAATATTTTCTCTTTTTGAGAACTGTCTATATGCGACCGTGTGGCCTGGCGCCACAGAAGTGGGAACAACATCGTGTGACCTATCATCGTCGACTCCCAACCCTGCATCGCTATAAGGTCTGGCGCCGCAACCTCACCTGCATGTCGCACCATCGGCCCGGCGCCGCAACTCCCAGGCCTGTCGTCAGTCCTGGTGCCGCAGCTTTCCAGACCTGCCGCGCCATCTGCCTTTCACCCTGCAGCGTCCTAGGCCTGCCGCGCCATGCGTCCTTGCATTGCACCATCACAGGTCCGCCGCACCAACTCTCTGGCACCGCAAACTCTGAGGGCTATCGCGTCATGCGATATGGCACCGTAGGTGGCCACATTTCGTAGCCCATTTTATTAGGAAAAAACGACGTAGCGCCAGGCGCTGCTGGACCTGCCACGTCGCTCGGCCTGGCGCAATAGTGTAGCCCGCAACGCCTTCGGCCCATGGAGCCGAAGAAGCCCACGCTCAACAAAACACCCAGGTGTGCAACGCCATGACACACGGCGCTGCATGCCTAGGCCGATGAACTCATGAAGATACATAGTGTGCAAGTTCAACATAAACACAAAGTGTGCAAGTTCACACATAAATCAATTTCAAACACATGACAATCCAACATGACAAATCAAGTTCACACACAAATCAAGTTCACAACATAATCCGACATAATCCAACATGAGTATCCGAAATCTAACATAATACAACATCATACGTAAGTTTTTGACACAAACTTAATGGAAAGTCCACCATGGAGCAATTCTGTCTATAGGTACAGAACACGAGGACATTTTTCCTTCTTCTTGCACTCTTCGTCTTCCGCCATGGAGTGACTCGCCACTTCACGCTTCCTTTGCCTCTCCGCATCACGAGCCTTCTTGGTGATGCACTTATCTTCCTCATCTTGCTTGTGACGCTCGTCCTCATGTTGCTTGCGCTTCTTCGCCGCCTTCTCGTTATGTAGAGCTTCATGGTACCGACATCTAACTATTTGACCCTCGATCTCCATAATAGCCAATGTAGCTTCATCTTGCTCGGGATCTATCCAAGTGTAGTACCTGCATAGTGGAGGGGCAGACTACAAGAAAATAGTGCATGTTAGTAATATGATATGGAATAGAGGTTCTTAAACTAAATAGCTTTATACATATCGGTGGAGTCTCATACGTATTGCGGGTACGCTTGGGAGAGCAAGAGTAGTTGAGACACATGAAGAACTTTCGGCCTCTAGTATCAGAATTGTAGTCGATGGACTTCTTAACAATGCAAGGATCTTTGCACCAACAAATTGGAACCTCCTTTCCATGGGCCTTGGATTTATTATGTGCCCTTTGTGGTCTCTCATATTGATCGGTGTAAGGTGGCCTATCATTGGCCTTCCTCTCTTCATATTCCTTCTCCTTTTTCCTCTTCCTCTCTTCATCTTCCTTCTCCTTTATCCTCTTCCTCTTTGTCTCGTCCCCTTCCTCCTCCTTTTTCCTCAAGTCACGAGCAAGTCGAACCACCAACTCGAATTCATGAGCAAGTTTCTCCTTCCGCTTCCTCTCTTCCACTTCCTCACCTTTCTTCCTCTTCCTCTCTTCCTCTTTCTCCTTCCTGTCCCTCACCACCGCCAAAGCGTCCGCCCATAATTCCGAGTAGTTTACACATTTCCCATCATTGTCCTTGTTGGGTTGAGTCGCCATACCTATAGTAAGAATAGTAGGCAAAAATTAGTAAGTACAAATAAGCATAAATGTGAACATTTTTAACAATAGCGGAACATGTCGTTATATAAGGATATACATATGGGAATGGTCCATTTAGGTACGTAAACATGCTACTCCGATTAGGAGCTTGTTGCCTAGGAACTTGTTGTGTATGATCTCTTGTAAGCCCATGTTGCCTCCATATTTGTTGCCTAGGAATTTGTTGGCTACTTCTTGGTTGGCGTACAATTTGTTGGCTACTTCTTGGTTGGCTAAGAATTTGTTGGCTTGGATAATTTTTTTGGCTACTTCTTGGTTGGCTAGGAATTTCTTGCCTTGGACCATTTTGTTGGATACTTCTTGGTTGGCTAGGAATTTCTTGCCTTGGACCATTTTGTTGGATACTTCTTGGTTGGCTAGGAATTTATTGGCTAGGATCATTTTGTTGGCTTGGACCACTTGTGCTTGATTCATTTCCTTTTGCTCTCTTCCTTTGGGTACAACTCCATGCATTGTGCCCTTCGCCACTGCACTTTCCACAACAGGATCTCTCACGGGTCTCTTGAAATTGGTTGTTTCCTGATTTCCCGCGCACCACCACGGCCCCATCGATCCATGTCACTTCTAAAACTCTTTGTCTTGCGTCTACCACGTTTAATCACCTTCCATTCCGGATGGGTCATAGTTGGAATCCATGGTACTCCGGCCATTGAGATTGGTCAAAGTATGGATGAAATCTAGGAGCCCATGCCTCCTTCGTCTTCATGGTAAAGAACTAGGAATCTCTAATAGTGCACTCGTGATTATAATCGACATGACGCTTCCAAGATGCACATAGAAAGTGAGAACAAGCAAGATGAAGCAACAATGGCCTTCCGCATGTGCAATCAAAATCCCTTAGGGAGACCTTAAAGGCTCGGCCTCCGTGTTGCACACCATCCGAAGTAGTTCCTTCAGGCTCGACCACTTGGTAAATGAGCTCGTCGTTATCAAAAATCATGGCAACTTGAGAGTCTGCCTTCCGTGACTGAAATGTCCTCTAGTTGTCAACCTTGGGTGGGTACTCGTACTTGTAATTGTTTTTGTTCTGTCCTGCAATATGTTTATCCATTTCAAGTGAGTAGTTCAGAAAATACTCATTCAACTTGTCGAATGTGTATCGAACTATTGCAGTAATGGTCCATGCATGGACACCCTTAAGCACCTTGTTGATGGCCTCTGCCATGTTGCTTGTCATTTGACCGTACCTCCGGCCATCCTCATCGTAAGCTCGTTCCCACTTGCTCCGGAGTTGAATGTGCCTATTGAAAAACTCTTGACCCTTCGAATCGAGTTTTTGGTTGTTCATCAATCTGAGATATAAGTTTGTGAAACGTTGGTCCATGAAAGCAAGACAACAATCTTGAAGATCATCAAACAACTCATTGTTCATACATGCCCTATATAAGTTGGAACAAAAATGTCTCATGCACCATCGGTTGTCCAAAGGAGGATGCCCGAGAATGTTGATCGTCACTGTGTTGAGAATTCCTTGATGGCGATCCGAGATGACACATATTTACCTATCAAGAGGTAATACCTTGGTTCTCAAAATATGTAAGAACCACTCGCAATTAACATTGTTCTCAACCTCAACTAAAGCAAAAGCCAAGGGAAGCAACCGGTTATTCGCATCATTTGCTATTGCAATCAATAGAGTGCCACGAAACTGCCCGGTCAAGAAGGTACCATCCACGAAGATGACCGGCTTATAATGTTTGAAGGCCCTCACACATCGCTCAAATGCCCAAAAATCACGCCCAAATAGTCGAACATTTCTTCCATTACGAACCATTGTTTCGGGCCATACGGCTCGACCACATGAACCATGCCCGGGTTAGCATTGGCCATTGCTAACAACAACCTAGGGATTCAGTTGTATGATTCTTACCAACCACCATACAACATCCTTAATGCATCTTGCTTCGCCTTCCATGCCTTCCCATACTTCACCTCATAGTTAAAGAGAGCTTCCACAATCTCCATGACCATCTTGATGGTCATTGTAGGAAGTGACGAAAATTGGTTTGAAATCCTAAAGGCGAGGAACTCAGAGGTCAGCTATTGGTGCTCGTGTTTCACATCTTTGCCATCCACCCCTTTTCCATGGAACCTGTGTGTTGACACATAGCTTCAAATGCACCAATCGGGCCCTCTCTTGTATGGTCTTGCCCGCACAATCCAAGGACATCCATCATCATCGCATTTAACCATGTAACGCTTCTTCACATCTAAGTGAACCACCATTTGTGAAAGTACGATGATACCTAACAAAAAATTCTTTGATTCATTGCTTAAGTTCCAACAATGTGGAAAACCACGGTACTTTGGAAATCCCATTCTTCTCGTGACTATCATCCTGGTAGGATGTTGGCCTTGGTCCAAGCACTACACCCTTGCCGCCGTCAACTGTGGCTTCATCCGCTAGACTAAGATCACGAAACAAGGGTATCCGAGGATCCCTGCCCAATACCTTCTCATGCACTTCGGCCTCATCCTTAGTGAACCCTTCCTTATTAATTTCTTCATCGGGACCATACTCAATCGAGTCTAATGCATACATTCAAAAATACGGGATGTCATGATCCATGTTATCCTGTGTATGATATAGGTCCAAATCTCCAATAGTGTTGTCATAGAGCTCAACCTCGCTCTCAATGTCCTCATACTCATCATTCTCCTCTTCCAATACTTCATCTTGGTTCTTTGAAATGGGGCTCAAAGATTTCCTCACTTCATGTTGTTGGGTTAAAGGAGGCTCAGTCAATTCCTCTTGGTTCATGTGTGGAGGACTCCGAGCTTCATATGGGGAGGAAATCCGTATGATACTCACTTGCAAATTAGCATCAAACTTTTTTGTGGCAAATAATTCAAGAGCTTCGTATTGTGATTCGGCCACCACTTCCTTGTATGCAACCCAATGTTGCTCGGAGCTAATACGCATTGTATTCCAACGATTGTGCAACCCAAATCCCACATTGTGCCTACCTTCCAACTCAACAAAATCACTCGGTCCATCCAGTTCAAATCTACCCGAACTTGTTGTAGGGTTTGCAGGATAGAAAACAAAAAATTCCTACGATAGGAACAACTATGTACCAAGATCTATCTACTAGATACAAGCAACAGGTGGATATACATCCGTGGAGAACATACCCTTGAAGAACGATAAAGCATAATGAGGTTGAACTCATGGTTGATGTATACGAACTCTTGCTGATCTCAAGATCGAGAGGAAGTCCTAGCGCCGCAAATTAGCGGCACATCCGTGCTCGCACACACATCTGAGGCACCGAGCAACCTCCGCCTCCTCGCTCCAGCGATGCAGCATAATCACAGCTCTTTCTTGCCAAAAAGCCACCGGGAACATGTATCTCGCTAGTCCGAGACCATGGGAAATAAACTAGAGGGGGAGAGAGATCCTTCACGAGGAGGTGTAAGTGAGAGAGAGGGAGAGGGGATCCTTTTATAGGAGGGAGGGAGCACCCCAAGGGGGTGTACACCGGCCATGGGGGCTGCCCCCAACCCTTCCTCCATTATGTGGGTGGAAGCTCCACTCACAAAAATGGCTCTTCATTTCTCCACTCAAAATCCCACTCAAAATTCCCATTAAATTTCCACCAAATTTGCAAACTCTATTTAAATAAAACTCCTTTTATTTATTCTGAATTTTGTAAATTACCTTAATGACAAACATTCACATATAACCCCTTACTAGTATTTCATTTCACATGCAGAAACACTTTCTACAATTTCACCCAAAAAGAGTTTCGGTGTCTAGTGAAATAAATTCCTGTGCTTTGTTTTTCTTTTCAGCATGAAACTATTTGCTCCAAATGGTGTCGGTGTCTCTTAAGTGTGTCACCCTACGGTTCGCGAATAATGCGGACATGATCGAGACCCCTCTCATATCAATAATCATAAGCGGGACCTGGAGATCCATACTGACTCCCACACATTCAACGATGACTTTCTTGTTATCGTGAGAACCTTTTACGCTAGTAACTTAATCCCTTTGTCTCGCGATATATTACATGTCCGAGATTTTATCATCGGTATCTCAATACCTAATTTGATCTCGTTACTGACATGTACTCTTTTCTTGTTCCCGTGATATACATTCTAGTGATCAAATCACTTGCTTGCAAGCTAATCAATGTGATATCATCGAGAGGGCCCAGAGTATATCTATCCGTCGTCGGGATGAACAAATTCCACTCTAGATCCATGGGCCTCAATAAAACTTTAGTAGTATTGAACTCATCTTTATAATCACCCTGTTACGATGTGAAGTTTGATGTTATCAAGATACTCTTCCAGTGTTAGTGATTGACATGATCTCATAGTCCAAGGATTAGGATTACTTTGTATGATGTTATAGCAATATAAACTCAATGACTTTGATCGTAATGCTATACTTCGGATGAATGTTCATCACACCTTTCCAATAATGCCGCGACCTCGTTATTAACAACATCCAATGTCCATGATTAGGAAACCTTGATCATCTTGTTAATCAACGAGCTAGTTTATAAGAGTGGCATAACTAGGAACTTTCTGTTTGTTTATTAAAAACACATGTATTAACGTTTTCGTATTAATACAATTATAGCATGCAAAATAAACATCTATCATATACTTGGAATATACATAATAAACACTTTATTATTGCCTCTCAGGGCATATTCCCTTCAGTCTCCCACTTGCACTTGAGACAATAATCTAGTTACATAGTGATAAATCTAACACCCATGGAGTTCTGGTGTTGATCATGTTTTGCTCTAGGGAGAGTTTTAGTCAACGGATCTGCTACATTGAGATCCGTGGGTACTTTACAAATCCTTATATCTCCATCCTTGACATGCTCGCGGATGGAGTGAAACCGGCGCTTAATATGCTTGGAATTCTTGTGAGACCTTGGTTCTTTGGCATTGGCTATGGCACCATTGTTGTCATAATATATCACCATTGGGTCCAACGTGCTTGCAACCACACCTAGTTCGGTTATGAACTCCTTCATCCAAACTTCTTCCTCAGCCGCTTCCGAAGTAGCAACATATTCGGCCTCCGTTGTTGATCCCGCCACCACGGGTTGTTTGGAACTCCTCCAACTAACCGCTCCACCATTCATGAGAAATACGTATCCGGATTGGGACTTAGTGTAACATCCCTAAAATCATGTTTTCAAAGATTGCATATCATACATGCATGCATATAATTTAGGGATCATTTTCCAACTCATTTCAAGAAATCAGAAGCACTTAGTGCTATTATTTTATGTGAGCAACCATTAATCAAATGCCACTCTCAATTGATAATATAAATGTCTTAAAACCAAGCTTTGTTTGTTCTTGGATTGTTTAAGTTGAATGCTAGAGTTTGGACAAAAATTTCCAAACAAATATGGTTTTAAAACCATTTTCAAATCTATATCAAAACATGTACTAAGGCACTGTTATTTTTTTAAAAAATCTTCAAAGACCATGCTAGTCCAACAAGACAGTATGGTTCTATACTCAAAATTATAAAAGTTTCACTTTACAAAAATCCAAAAAAGATTTGAATTTAATTGCTTTTGAATTTGATTGAAAATGATTCCTGAAATTCATTATAGAAAAAGAAATGGAATTAGGAAAACCAACTGGGCATGGCGCCACTAATCTAGCCCAGCAACAGACCTAGCCCACTAAGCCCACCCGGGGTTTTTCCCTCTCTCTCACACATGGCGCAGACTTACCCCGTAGTCACTGATCGGTGGACCCTCTCCACGTCAGCATCTTCTTCGCCAAACCCCGCGCCCAGACGCCGTCGCCGCCCGTTTCTTCCCCTTCACTGCCGCGAATTTAATCTGCTTAATTGGCGATGAATGCGTGCGTAATCTCTGCCCCTGCTCCGGCTATAAAATCCCCTCCCCTCTCCCCTCTCCGCTCATTTCCCCTCACTCAGCACCGTCACCACGCCACCAGGCTGCCCATGATCTTGCCCACACCACCGCGGTACCGACGACCTCCGGCGACCAATTCCGGTGAGCATCGTCCACCCCCTGTCTCTGCTTCATGCGAGCATGTTCTACATGTTCTTGCGCATCTTCTCATGCCTTCCTTTTCGTCTGTATCATCCTAGAACGTCGTCACCGTCCACCACTGGAAGCAACCAAAGCTCGATGCAACTCCGGCGACCCCTCCTGGTAGTTCCCGACCACCCCTTCCTCCCTTTTCGATACTCACTTGTTCGCCAGGCTTGTGCGCATCTAACATCGTCTCTAGTTTGTCTTAGCGCGCACTAGAACCTCGCCCCCGACGACGCCAAAGCTTGCCCGGTGTCTGCCTCTACTCCGACGAGGAATCCTCACCGTGTCCGCGCGCCCCTTGACAAGCCACTGCCACGTTGAGCTCCAGCACACCTCCGCGAGTCTGGTAAGCCCCTCCGACGACCCCAACCCCCTCTATAGCCACCGCGCCGCCGTAGACAAAGCGCGCCGCCGCTCACCGTCGCCGCGCGCCGCCAGACTTTGGTAGTTTGACCGGCCACCGTTGGATCTAGATCTAACGTGTAGGATAGATCACTTAACGAAGGGGTATGGATCAGATCTGGCCGTGCGTTTTAGTTAGATCTGGCGGTCCACATTAGCCGATCCGTGCGAATCGGTATCGTCCAATCAGATGCCGCCGCGTGTCTGTGAGTTAGATTTTAAATCAGAAATTAGATCTATTAGATGTTTAAACTTGAATAATTCATAACTTTTGATTCCCACGTCCAAATTTGACAAATTTTATATCATTGGAATCAGGAGAGAAAAACCTTTATATTTATGCAATGTGTTTAATGTTTTGCCTCTGTTAAAATGATTGTTTTTACAGAAACATTTGTAGGCATAATTTGTGTATAACAATTATTTGAAAATGTTATGTTATTCAAATAAATTTTATTTGGCATGTTTTGAACTTGTTTATGAATCAGTACTGTGCACTTGTCTTGTTTGGTGTAGGAAATCATCACATGGCATTTTGCATGTATTCATGTATTTTTGATTGTATATATTGTGTATGTGATGTTGTGCCATTATTTTATGTGTAGATTGTGGTGCAAATAGTGATTGTGATTGTGAGGATTGTTGCTACTCTCCAAACTACCAAGTCAAGTGGTGCTTCATGATTTTATTCCTATGTTTTTAACTATCTAAGTTAAGATGCTTATCTATGCCATGCTTAGCCTAGCTAGTAGCAACCAAGGGTGGTTATATATTCATGTTATGGTAAAATATTTCTAAGTCTTTGGACTTGTGTTTTTGCTTAATAAAACAACTAAGTGAATGAATCACCTGGGTGGAATGGAAAGAATGGTTTGTGTTGAGTGGTTACACAAGGCCCATTTCTATGGTTTACCTTGTGTATCTCACTTGTGGAAAGCCACCCACGAACAAAGGGATTTGAGATGCCATATGTTAAGAAGCTTCTAGTGCAGCCACATGGCATTATGGGCTCTGCCTGGATCATATAGGTTGCAATAACTTAGCCATTTGGACAGTTGGTGGTAGTGGGATGATAGGTTGGAGCGCGTCCATTTGGTCTAAGGGAAGGCTTCTGAAAGGTCGTGAAAATCAAGTCTTGTGGGGAAAGTGCACAACCTCTGCAGATGGAAGAATCTAAGTACTTAGCCATGTCCTTGGTATTAGACAACATGAGCATCAAGACATGGAAGCTATCAAGAATCTCCTCATCCCAATTTCTAAGTTAAAACTTGTGGTTGAACAAGGGTGAAGGTTCACCAATTTATATTGGTGATTCCTTAGGAAAGTTTTGTCGAAGAAAAACTTAGTGTTTTCAACTAATAGGTAAAACCTATTTTGAACAAAGCAAGCCTAAGCTACACTTAGCCAAAATTCATATAGTATCTAGTCTACCAATATTCTACTAAGGTATCACTTACCAATACTATTCCAATGTATTGACCCACTATGGCTGTAACTTGTGATGTTGTAGGTTATTCTGATGATGATTAGGGGTTATGAGTCTACACTCAACATGCTTGCCTGTGGCACATGAAGATGAAGACTTATTTATCTTATTATATATTTGAACTCTTGTATTAGGCCTGTGGCCATGGAGTTTGTAAAAGACTATGTTTGTCTCTGGAATGATATGTAATAATGACCTTTTTTTCTGTGTACTTCATCTTAAACTGTGGATGCTAGCATTGATCCAGGGACTAGCATTGCAATCACAGGGATCCTTACCTTTATAAAGGGAGGGATCTTACAGATGGTATCAGAGCACTGTGTTGCCTGTAGGATTATGACCCTAGGATTGGAAACCACTAAGGAAAATTTTCAACAACTTCCTCACTTGTCTTTTCTTCTCGTGAACTCTTCTAATCTTCTTTCTCATCTCTATTTGTAGATGAAATCCATCAACGAAGCCGTGAGGAAGGGACCACTCATGACTATGACTTTGGAATGTGAGACAGAATTCCCCAAGGCTCTCAAGGACCTCATGGTTGCCATGGGAATACATGGTGCAACTGTGTACAAAGGTTTTCCTGTGATGGATGAAGGAGTTGAATACTGGTGGGTGCAACTTCACTTGTATAAAAACAAGGAAGACAACCACAAGGAGTCAGTATTCGGCATGGTCACCAACTTAGTGATGCACACCACATTCTTTGATTCGGCAAGGGATGCAGCTTGGAAAGCCATCAAAGAGCTTGGTGATAGAATCAAGTGCAGAATGCTCAACACCCAGAATGACCTTAGGGAAGAAAAGAATCATACCCAAGAGTTAGAGGCTACCAACCAACGTTTAAGAGAGGACATCATAGACTTAGCCATTGAGTCATGCGATCAGGATCGACAGATTGCCTCTAGGGATGCCCTGTTAGCCAACTTGGCAAGTGAGATGGGATTGTAACGTACTACGTTAGTTGGACCACCACACTTATCATTTTATTTCCCAAATGTTGTTTAAAATGAGTTGAACCTTGGATGCTTGTAATGGTTTTATGTATGCCATGACTTAAATGTTTTGATTGTCAAAGATATGCATGTGATGCCTTGTCTTGTGATTTATCTCTATGTATGTTGATTCTAACTTTTTCTATCTTATAAAATAGATGCCTAATGTTACCATCAGCACGACTGAAGAGTTCAAGGGAACTCGTTTTGGCACTCGTATTATTGAGCTCACTAGTTTGATCAATCTCCCACTTCCTACCATCATGATGCTTCTCCTCGCCAAGTTCGAGAGGAAGGACCTTTGGGGCTTCAAGGTTACTTAGCCAGGACGCCAGACTGAGCCAGCCACGGAGGCCATCACCTTCAAGCTCATGCACGATGACAAGGAGCGAGGCCTAGAGGTAGTCATGCAGGATTTGCTTGGACGCTTGTTAGGGAGACACTCTCGAGAGATTAGAGGTACTCACTTCCACGCCTTTGGTAGACGTGATGAGGATGGTGAGGCCATTGACTTCGAGGATACTGCTAGAGAGACGGCAGAGCCGATTCGTCTATACCTCCAGGACTTAGAGGTTCTTCTTAGGCACCTAGATACTGATAGGACCAACGTCATGCTTAGCAATGACGAACTCCAGGTGCAGCTTCGTGAGAAGGACAAGCTCTTCGCGGAGCAAGATGAGATATTCAAAGAAATGGAGGCCAAGTTTGAGAGTCAGATAGAAAGTTCAAGAGTCAAGAGAAGAGAGTACAAGATAGGAACAAAAGGATTCGAGACATGACTGCAGAACTAGAGGCCAACGACTTCGATCTCGAGCATCAGCAAGGTGTGATTAAGAGGCTTCGTGCACAGAAGAGGGCTCTCAAATCCAAGATAGAGACCTTGACCACCAACGTCGAGGAGTACAAGACCGCTATGGAGAATGCAGGTCTTACACTTGTTGATGAGGAGGTTGATGCGGAGGAGTAGTGATGACTACTCATTTACCTTTATTTACCATGCCTTTGATTATTGAGTCAAAAGTGACCATCCAACATGTGGATGGCTTTCCATTGGTGTGTTTACTTTTCAAAACTTGTTGTCTTTGTTGTTGAACTTTTACTACTATGATGCATGTTTGGTGATTGTTTATGTGATGTATTATGCATGATAGCATCTATGGGTATCTCATTCTTATCTCTATTGAAAACCACAAATGCCTCCCCGACATGCCAATCCCAACCCTAACAACAACAACAATATCACCCCCGAGATGCAGCAGATGATGACAGATCAGACGCAGCTGATGCAAATGATGACCACATTCATACAGAATCAGAACAACAACAACAATAATAACAACAACAACAATCAGAATAACCCACCGGGTTTTGACATGCTTACTAGATTCTTAAGACTGAGGCCAGCAAAGTTCTCAGGAACTACCGATCCTATGGTGGCCAATGATTGGCTATGCTCTGTGAACAAGGACTTGGTAACTGTTGGTTGTACTGATGAAGAGAAGGTCAGATTTGCAACACACTTGTTGGAAGGACCAGCAGCCACTTGGTGGGATAACTTCCAGATCACCACTCCCATTGAGGATGTGACATGGGCTATCTTTGAAGATGGTTTCTGTACTGCTCACATCTCATCCGGAGTGATGAGTTTGAAGAAGAAGGAATTTCATAACTTGAAGCAGCGCCACCGCAGTGTGGCAGAGTATATTGAGGAGTTCAACAATCTGACGCGTTATGCACCGGATGAGGTTGACACTGATGCTAAGAGGAAAGAAAAGTTCCTTGAAGGATTGAACGATGAACTGAACCTGCAGCTATCTGTGGCATATGTTACCACTTATCAGTCTCTTTGTGACAAGGCTGATATTTTGGAGAACAAGATGAAACAGGTTGAAAGCAGGAAGTGGAAGCACTCTGACAAGCACAGCTCGGGATCGTCTCACAAGCGTTCCCATTATGATGACAGTGGGAATTCTGGATCCCACAAGCATGGAAAGTACAACAAGCACCACAACCACAACCACAACCGTCATCATGACAACAAACATCACCGTATTCATGACAATGATAAGTACAAGAATCACAAGAGTGGGTATAAGAGCCACCACAGTGGAAGTGGAAGTGGTAGTGGAAGCCAGCCTGTCAAGAAGGATCTTAGTCAGGTTGAATGCTTCAAGTGCAAGAAGATGGAGCATTATGCAAATGAATGCCCAGAAAAGAAAGTTGAAGGACCCAACAAGCCCAACCCTTTCCAGAAGGGGCAAGTGAACCACATCAATGTGGAGGAAATCTATGAAGAGCTAGATGCTGTGGCTGGTAAGTTCAAACTCAATTCTATTCCAGCACTTGTTCTTTTTGATACTGGTGCATCACATTCATTCATATCAAAAGCATATGTTGATAGAAATGGGTTTTCAACTTAAAACATTGGGTGTCCAATAAAAGTAAGTTCTCCAGGTGGAGATATGATAGTAAGTCTTGGATGCCGGGATCTAGCAATAGAGTTTGGAAAGCATAAGTTTCTAGTGAGTCTGATAATCCTAGATTCCCAAGGACTGGATGTAATTTTGGGAATGGATTGGATGACCAAATATGAAGGAGTACTAGATTGTGCCAATCGAACAGTTGCACTCACAACCCCGGAAAAGAAACGGATAAGATTCAAGTCTAATTTTGAATCGAAAGGGAGTAAGCTTAATTCTCTTAAGGGGGTTAGCATAGACAGTGTGCCAATTGTGAGTGAATATCCGGATCTGTTTCCAGAAGAATTGTCGGGAATGCCACCAGATAGAGATGTGGAGTTTCTTATTGATTTGCTACCAGGATCTGGACCAATAGCAAAGAGACCGTACAAGATGTCAGTAGACGAATTGAAAGAACTCAAGAAACAACTTGGAGAACAGTTGCAGAAAGGATTTATTCAATCAAGTTCTTCATCTTGGGGAGCACCAGTTTTGTTTGTGGAAAAGAAGGATAGAAGTCAAAGGTTATGCATAGATTACCGTTCACTCAATGAGGTGACTATCAAGAACAAGTATCCCTTGCCTAGAATCAATGACTCGTTTGATCAGTTGGAAGGAGCCTGTGTGTTCTCAAAGATTGATCTCCGATCAGGTTATTTTCAGCTCAAGGTAAGAGAACAAGACATACCTAAGACAACTTTCACCACTAGGTATGGATTGTATGAGTACACCCTGATGCCATTTGGTTTGACTAATGCACCAGCTTATTTCATGAACATGATGAACAAGGTATTCATGGAGTTCCTTGACAAGTTTGTTGTTGTATTCATCGATGACATTTTAATCTACTCCAAGAGCAAAGAAGATCATGAAGGACATTTGCGTTTGATACTCGAGAAGCTTAGAGAGCATAAGCTATATGCCAAATTCAGCAAGTGTGAGTTTTGGTTGAATGAAGTTGGATTTCTTGGACACGTTGTGTCAGGAGATGGTGTAGCAGTTGATCCTGCTAAAGTTTCAGATGTAACTGAATGGGAATCTCCTAAGTCAGTGAAAGAGATTCGTAGTTTCCTTGGCTTGGCAGGATACTACAGAAGGTTCATTGAGAATTTCTCCAAGATAGCTAAGCCAATGACAGAGTTACTAAAGAAAGACAAGAAATTTGCTTGGTCTGAGGGATGTGAACTCAGTTTTCAAGAACTGAAGAAGAGACTAGTGACAGCACCAGTCTTGTGTCTGCCAGATTTGGAGAAGGATTTCCAAGTGTATTGTGATGCATCTCATCATGGATTAGGTGCAGTACTTATGCAAGAAGGGAAAGTTGTGGCTTATGCCTCGAGACAACTCAAAACTCATGAAGTAAATTACCCTACTCATGATTTAGAGTTAGCCTCTGTGGTCCATGCACTCAAAACATGGAGACACTATCTTTTGGGAAAGCGATGTGAAGTATTCACAGATCACAAAAGTTTGAAGTATATCTTCACCCAAAAAGAAATTAACATGAGACAAATAAGATGGCTAGAACTCATCAAGGACTATGACTTGAGTTTGCAATACCACCCCGGTAAAGCAAATGTTGTAGCGGATGCTTTGAGCCGTAAGGTTTTTGTGAATGGCCTTACTAAGGGAGAATTTCCAGATGATCTGTGTGCCCAATTTAGAGATCTCAGATTGGAGATTGTGCCTGAGGGACATCTCATGTCATTGGATGTTCAACCCACTTTGTTGGACAAAATCAAAGAAGCCCAAAAGACAGATAAGTAAATTGAGGAGATTAAGGAAAAGATTGGCAAGGGAAAAGCCAAAGGATTCCAAGAAGACGAACATGGTACTTTATGGTATGGAAAACGTATATGCGTTCCGCAAGATCCGGAGCTTCGGAAACTGATTTTACAGGAAGCACATAACTCACCATATTCTATTCATCCGGGTAACACCAAAATGTACATGGATATGAAAGAAAGATTTTGGTGGAATAATCTCAAGAAGGACATTGCCGAACATATTGCTTTTTGTGATATATGTAGTAGAGTGAAAGCGGAACATCAGAAACCAGCAGGATTGTTACAACCACTTCCTATTCCTGATTGGAAGTGGGACAAGATTGGCATGGATTTCATTACCGGATTGCCAAGGACCCGGTCAGGATACGATTCTATTTGGGTAGTAGTGGATCGCCTGACTAAAGTGGCTCATTTTATACCCGTGAAGACAACCTACACAAGTGCTAAGTTAGCCAAGATCTATATGAGTAGAATTGTATGTCTACATGGAGTACCCAAGAGTATTGTGTCTGATAGGGGAACTCAATTCACTTCTCATTTTTGGAGGCAATTACATGAGTCATTGGGAACGAGGTTAGAATTCAGCATTGCTTTTTATCCTCAGACTGATGGACAGACAGAAAGGACCAACCAGATACTTGAAGATATGTTGAGGGCATGTGCCCAAGACTATGGAGCTAGTTGGGATGAAAGTCTGCCTTACGCAGAATTCTCTTACAATAACAGCTATCAAGCCAGTATTGAGATGGCACCATTTGAGTTTCTCTATGGGAGAAAGTGTACCACCCCATTGTTATGGAATGGTGTGGGAGAAAGAAGTTTGTTCGTACCAGAACTAATCAAGGAGGCTGAAGAGAAAGTCAAGCTAGTTAAGGACAGATTAAAGATAGCATAGTCCCGACAGAAGAGCTACGCAGATCCTAAGCGTAGATAAGTCACCTATGAAGTAGGTGATAGAGATTATCTTAGAGTGTCACCACTTCGTGGAGTGAAGAGGTTTGGAGTCAAAGGAAAATTGGCCCCAAGATATGTTGGACCATTCAAGATTCTGAGTCGCAAAGGAGAAGTAGCTTACGAAATTGAATTGCCGGAATCATTGTCTGCCGTTCACAATGTGTTTCATGTGAGTCAACTTAAGAAATGCCATCCAGAGATGGAAGAGACTTCTTTGAAGGATACCATACCTTTGGAAGAGGTCCAATTAGAGAGTGACCTCACTTATGAAGAAAAACCTATCAAGATTCTTGAGACTACAGAAAGAGTTACTCGGACTAAGACTATCAAATTCTGCAAGGTACAATGGAACCATCATTCCGAAGAAGAAGCCACATGGGAAAGAGAAGATAATCTTCGGAAAGACCACCCTCACCTATTTGCTAGCCAACCCGAATCTCGAGGGCGAGATTCACCTTAAGAGGGTTAGATTTGTAACATCCCTAAAATCATGTTTTCAAAGATTGCATATCATACATGCATGCATATAATTTAGGGATCATTTTCCAACTCATTTCAAGAAATCAGAAGCACTTAGTGCTATTATTTTATGTGAGCAACCATTAATAAAATTCCACTCTCAACTGAGAATATAAATGTATTAAAACCAAGCTTTGTTTGTTCTTGGATTGTTTTAGTTGAATGCTAGAGTTTGGACAAAAATTTCCAAACAAATATGGTTTTAAAACCATTTTCAAATCTATATCAAACCATGTACTAAGGCACTGTTATTTTTTTAAAATCTTCAAAGACCATGCTAGTCCAACAAGACAGTATGATTCTATACTAAAAATTATACAAGTTTCACTTTACAAAAATCCAGAAAAGATTTGAATTTAATTGCTTTTGAATTTGATTGAAAATGATTCCTGAAATTCATTATAGAAAAAGAAAAGGAATTAGGAAAACCAACTGGGCCTGGCGCCACTAATCTAGCCCAGCAACAGACCTAGCCCACTAAGCCTACCTGGGTTTTTTCCCTCTCTCTCTCTCATGCGGCGCAGACTTACCCCGCAGTCACTGATCGGTGGACCCTCTCCACGTCAGCATCTTCTTCCCCAACCCCGCGCGCAGACGCCGTCGCCGCCCGTTTCTTCCCCCTTCACTGCCGCGAATTTAATCTGCTTAATTGGCGATGAATGCGTGCGTAATCTCCGCCCCTGCTCCGGCTATAAAATCCCCTCCCCTCTCCGCTCATTTCCTCTCGCTCAGCACCGTCACCACGCCACCAGGCTGCCCATAATCTTGCCCACACCGCCGTGGTACCGACGACCTTCGGCGACCAATTCCGGTGAGCATCGTCCACCCCCTGTCTCTGCTTCATGCGAGCATGTTCTACATGTTCTTGCGCATCTTATCATGCCTTCCTTTTCCTCTGTATCATCCTAGAACATCGTCACCGTCCACCACTGGAAGCAACCGAAGCTCGGCGCAACTCCGGCGACCCCTCCTGGTAGTTCCCGACCACCGCTTCCTCCCTTTTCGATACTCACTTGTTCGCCAGGCTTGTGCGCATATAACAACGTCTCTGGTTTGTCTTAGCGCGCACCAGAACCTCGCCCCCGACGACGCCAAAGCTTGCCCGACGTCTGCCTCTACTCCGACGAGGAATCCTCACCGTGTCCGCGCGCCCCTTGACAAGCCACTACCACGTTGACCTCCAGCACACCTCCGCGAGTCTGGTAAGCCCCTCCGACGACCCCAACCCCCTTTGTAGCCACCACGCCGCCGTAGACAGAGCGCGCCGCCGCTCACCGTTGCCGCGCGCCGCCAGACTTTGGTAGTTTGATCGGCCACCGTTGGATCTAGATCTAACGTGTAGGATAGATCACTTAACGAAGGGGTATGGATCAGATCTGGCCGTGCATTTTAGTTAGATCTGGCGGTCCGCGTTAGCCGGTCCGTGCAAATCGGTATCGTCCAATCAGATGCCGCCGTGTGTCTGTGAGTTAGATTTAAAATCAGAAATTAGATCTATTAGATGTTTAAACTTGAATAATTCATAACTTTTGATTCCCACGTCCAAATTTGACAAATTTTATATCATTGGAATCAGGAGAGAAAAACCTTTCTGTTTATGCAATGTGTTTAATGTTTTGCCTCTGTTAAAATGATTGTTTTTACAGAAACATTTGTAGGCATAATTTGTGTATAACAATTATTTGAAAATGTTATGTTATTCAAATAAAGTTTATTTGGCATGTTTTGAACTTGTTTATGAATCAGTACTGTGAACTTGTCTTGTTTGGTGTAGGAAATCATCACATGGCATTTTGCATGCATTCATGTATTTTTGATTGTATATATTGTGTATGTGATGTTGTGCCATTATTTTATGTGTAGATTTTGGTGCAAATAGTGATTATGATTGTGAGGATTGTTGCTACTCTCCAAACTACCAAGGCAAGTGGTGCTTAATGATTTTATTCCTATGTTTTTCAACTATGCACTAGAAATATTTTGTTAGACTTGCATGAATATTTTGATCTATATGCTATGCTTGGGAAATCCTAGTAGTTGTAGAATTGCTAGAAATTTCTAAGTTAAGATGCTTATATGTGACATGCTTAGCCTAGCTAGTAGCAACCAAGGGTGGTTATATATTCATGTTATGGTAAAATATTTCTAAGTCTTTGGACTTGTGTTTTTGCTTAATAAAACAACTAAGTGAATGAATCACCTGGGTGGAATGGAAAGAATGGTTTGTGTTGAGTGGTTACACAAGGCCCATTTCTATGGTTTACCTTGTGTATCTCACTTGTGGAAAGCCACCCAGGAACAAAGGGATTTGAGATGCCATATGTTAAGAAGTTTCTAGTGCAGCCACATGGCATTATGGGCTCTGCCTGGATCATATAGGTTGCAATAACTTAGCCATTTGGACAGTTGGTGGTAGTGGGATGATAGGTTGGAGCGCGTCCATTTGGTCTAAGGGAAGGCTTCTGAAAGGTCGTGAAAATCAAGTCTTGTGGGGAAAGTGCACAACCTCTGCAGATGGAAGAATATAAGTACTTAGCCATGTCCCTGGTATTAGACAACATCAGCATCAAGACATGGAAGCTATCAAGAATCTCCTCATCCCAATTTCTAAGTTAAAACTTGTGGTTGAACAAGGGTGAAGGTTCACCAATTTCTATTGGTGATTCCTTGGGAAAGTTTTGTCAAAGAAAAACTTAGTGTTTTCAACTAATAGGTAAAACCTATCTTGAACAAAGCAAGCCTAAGCTACACTTAGCCAAAATGCATATAGTATCTAGTCTACCAATATTCTACTAAGGTATCACTTACCAATACTATTCCAATGTATTGACCCACTATGGCTGTAACTTTTGATGTTGCAGGTTATTCTGATGATGATTAGGGGTTATGAGTCTACACTCAACATGCTTGCCTGTGGCACATGAAGATGAAGACTTATTTATCTTATTATATATTTGAACTCTTGTATTAGGCCTGTGGCCATGGAGTTTGTAAAAGACTATGTTCTCTGGAATGATATGTAATAATGACATTTGTTTCTGTGTACTTCATCTTAAACTGTGGATGCTAGTATTGATCCAGGGACTAGCATTGCAATCACAGGGATCCTTACCTTTATAAAGGGAGGGATCTTACACTTAGAGTCATATAGATCGGTGTCAAAGCTAGCATCGACATAACACTCAGCGACGAGCTCTTCTTCACCTTCGTATACGAGAAACATATCCTTAGTTCTTCGCAAGTACTTAAGGATATTATTGACCGCTATCCAGTGTTCTGTCCTGGATCAGATTGGTATCTACTAGTTAAACTAATAGCATATGCCACATCCGGTCTTATACATAGCATGGCGTACATTATAGAGCCTATGGCTGAAGTATAGGGGACTTTGTCCATTATCTCTCCTTCTTCCGTCGTAGCCGGACTTTGAGTCCTACTCAATGTCTTGCCTTGCAACATAGGTAAGAACCCCTTCTTACTTCCGTCCATTTTAAATTTCTTTAAAATCTTATCAAGGTATGTACTTTGTGATAGACCTATTAGGCGCCTAGATCTATCCCTATAGATCTTTATGCCTAATATGTAAGACGCTTCACCTAGGTCCTTGATACGTCCAAAACGTATCTACTTTCTCGAACACTTTGCTATTATTTCCTCTCTAAACTTGTGTGATTTGGATACAACTAACACAGACTTATGCTATTTTCAGCAGAATTACCTTGGTGTCTTGTTTTTGTGCAGAAAATCAACTATTAGGAAAAATCACGGAAAATATGCCAAAAACTATTTTTCACCAGAAGATCCACGAAGCCTGAAGGGGAGACAGAGAGGAGGCCTCGGGGGGCCAGACCCACCCCTGGCGTGGGCCCACCTGGCCCGCGCCTGGAGGGGGTCTGGCCACCCTAGGCAGCTCCTTGGCCCCCCTCCGCGCCTATAAGTTGCTTTCTGACCTAAAAACTCAAGGGGGGTCGATAGTTTTCCAGAAAGAGTTTCACTCCTCTGCCGCCACCAGAAACCAAGATTCGGATCCAGAAACTCCGTTCTGGCACCCTGCCGGGACGGGAAATTTGGAGAGGATCATTGCCATCATCATCACCAACGCATCTCCATCAACCACTGATGTTTCCCTCGTCCATGATTGAGTAATCCCCTGATGTAGGCTTGGGGACGGTAGGGATTGGATGAGTTCTATCATGTAATCGAATAAGATCTATTAGGGCATAGTTCCTAGTATCTCTATTAGTGCTATTTGACTTTGTTGCAACTTGTTGTGCTTAATGCTTATCACTAGGGCCCGAGTGCCATGATCTCAGATCTGAACTTATTATTGAATCATTATGATAGTATTGTTTGTGATCTTATATGAAAATTGTGTACACATATCATTGTCTGGATCCAAAGGCCCCAAAGTGACAATAATTGGGACATCCAGAGGGGATGGCTGTGGTGTGAGGATCACATGTGTTCACGGAGTATTAATGCTCTGCTCTGGTGCTCTATTAAAAGGAGCACCTTAATTGCCAGTAGTTTCCTAGAGGACCCGCTGCCACGGGCTGGCTGGACAGAAGATGTTGTGCAAGTTCTCATTGCGAGCACGTATGACTATATTTGGAGCACATGCCTAAGATTGTTTAGTACTTGGATGCTTGTTATTATTTATCTGCAATTCCATAGATCTTGAAGTTACATGTTTAGACTCGTCCATGCAACGCCCATTCATCCATGCCTATGCCTACCGCACTCGAATCCTACTGTTACCGTTACTGTTACCGTTGCTACTGTTTCATTGTTGCTGTTGCTTTGCTGTTGCTACTACAAACTGTTACTACTGATAAACTTTTGTGAGCAAGAACTATTTCCAGGTGCAGCTGAACTGATAACTTAGTTGTTAAGGCTTGCAAGTATTATTTGGCTCCCCTTGTGTCGAATCAATAAATTGGGTAATACTACCCGCGAAGACTATTGCGATCCCCTATACTTGTGGGTCATCAAGACTATTTTCTGGCGCTGTTGCCGTGGAGCATAGCTTTATTTGTAAGTTCACTTAGATCTACTATTGTTCACTGCTACTCCTTTCATCATGGGGAAGTCTCGTGATGGAAAGTTCCCTATTTTACCATCCACTACAAGAAGAGGTACAGTCGTAAACACCTCTGCTGCTCTTGATTCACCGTCTGTTATAAGTAAGCTTGTTACACCACCACCACATACTCATGCTACACACTACTACTACTGCTGAATCTGAAACTGCTTTTGATGCTCATGATGTTACTTCTACTGTGCTTGATGCGAGTGGTTCATTAGGTCCTTTTCTAGATGTTACTATGGCTAGTCTAGGAAATACCAAAACTCCTAGTGAAGACACTGTTACACCTGTTAGATCACCTGAGGCTAGTGAGAGTTATGATATTAATGATGTTTACATTGAGTTCACTAATGAGTTTGTTGAAGAGTGCAGAAACACACATGGTACTAGTGCTATGAAGAGTCTCCTTGCTAGACGTACTATTATGCCTAAGTTGTCCTCTGATCCTAAGTTTGCCACTTCTCCCATAGATATTAAAGATGAAGACTATGATTTCTCTCTTGATTTGTCTTATTTAGATATTGTTGAGAAAGAACATTTTTGTGGGACTGAAAAAGGGAGTGTTGTGGCTCATATGAATGAGCTTTCTACTATGAGTGCTTTTTTCTCTGATGATTTTAAGATGCGGAAGTACTTTGTTGCTAAGATATTCCCTTTTTCACTAAAAGGAGAAGCTAGGGCTTGGTTTAATAGATTACCACCTGGTTCCATTGATAGCCCTGATTGCTTGATTGCTTCTTTCTTCCATAAATATTTTCCTCCCAGTGCTAGACATGCTGCTTTGCAGAGACTTTTTGATTTTAAAGAGGGAGAAGAAGAGAAATTGCCTGAGTCATGGACAAGGCTCTGTGCCTTGATTCATGCACATCCTGGATGTCAATTACCTAATAATGAGCTCCTTGATATTTATTATAATGGACTAACTGATGATTCTAGGACCTACCTAGATAGCTTTGTTGATTTTGTTTTCAGGAAAAGGACTCCTACAGATGCTGAAGAATTAATGACCAAGATAAGCTAAAATTATGATGATTCGACTTCAACTGAGCTGAATGCACCTAAGCCTATTACTCCTGAACCAGTTGTTCCTGAACCAGTTCCAACACCAACAACAAAGAAGAGGGGAGTTATTGCATTAAATGATGAAGTGATGAAGGAAGCTAAGAAGTGTCTAAAGGAGAAAGGTATTAGAGCTGAAGATGTCAAGAATCTACCTCCTATAGAAGAATTATGTAAGCCAATTCCCCACTCATCTACTATTGAGGTACACTCTCTCCAATTTAATGAAGGTGATATTCCTTATGGTAAGCCTCCTGATCAATGCTTAGAGGAACTTGACACATTTATTGTTAAACAAGGTAATTTTAATAAACAAGTTCAGAATCATTAATTGGAAAACTCTAGAGCTATCCATGAGTTGAAAGATATTGTGGAAAGAACTTCTAATGATATTAAAATGCTTTGTAAACACTTTGAAATGGTTCAAAGCCAACTTGATCAACTAGCTAAGGTACAAAAGGATATGCTAGTTAATGCTTCAGAAAATAAACATGCTTATGGAATTTGAACTAGGAGTGGTGCAGCTACTCAAGATCCTTTATATCCTGAAGGACACCCTAAAAGAATAGAGTAGGATTCCCAACAAGGTGAAGATAGTGGTAGTCCTCGTAAGAGAAATAAAAAGGAACATAAGATAGTTGAGGAACCACTTGAACCTATTGTAGATCCTAATAGTATATCTGTCTCTGATGCTGAAACTGAGAGTGATAATAATAATGAGTCTCCTGATAAGGAGGAAGGTGAGGAAGAACCTGAGAAACACACTAAGAACACTAGGTACATAAAGGAAGATTTTATTGCTAATAAACATGGTAAAGAGAGAGAACCTTGGGTGTAGAACCCTGTGCCTTTTCCAGGTAAGAAACACAAGTCAAAGGAGGAAGAACACTACAACAAGTTTTGTGAGTGGATGAAACCTTTATTTTTGCAAATTCTTTTGACTGATGCTATTAAATTGCCTCCTTATTCAAAGTATATGAAGGATATTGTCTCTATAAAAGGAAGATTCCTAATGAGCAGATTTCTACTTTGCTTGCTAATTACTTCTTCAATGGTAAGGTTCCAAAGAAACTTGGTGATCCAGGTATACCTACTATTCCTTGCTCCATTAATAATAATTATGTTAGAACTGCTTTATGTGATTTGGGAGCTGGAGTTAGTGTTATGCCTTTTTCTCTCTACAAGAGACTCGAGCTAGAAAAGTTGATACCAACTGATATATCTTTGCAAATGGCTGATAAGTCAACCACTGTCCCTGTTGGTATATGTGAGGATATTCCTGTTCAAGTTTCTCATAATTGCATGGTCTTAACTGATTTTGTTGTGCTTGAAATGCCTGAAGATGATAATATGTCTATTATTCGTGGGAGACCTTTTCTTAATACTGCAGGTGCTATCATCAATTGTAATCAAGGAAAAGTAACATTCAATATTAATGACAAAGAGCACACTGTCTATTTCCCCAAGAAGGTTGTTAAGGGCTATTGCCTGAATTCTATTGAAAATATTGAGGGCATCAAGGTTGGAGAAATATATTGTCCCATTCCACAGGAAAATTTTGAAACTATTATGATTGGGACCATTGCTATCAAGTATGAGGTAACATAATCACCTTGTGGAACGCAAAGTTTTGCTTCATATAAGATTGTTTTGGTAACAAGACTTGATCAACCTTGTTAACAAAAGGATTTTTATGAACAAAATAATGTTTCCATTGTGGTTATACTTGCTTTCTTTTTTCCTTTCTCCCTCCTAATCTTGGCTTTATGTAACACCCTCAGAATCGACCCTATGCAAGTTTCAGCGATTCCCGCCAAACCCGCATAGAAATGATTCAAAGGTGCCCACCAGGCACTTTCGTGCGGGTGGAAAACGAAGTAATAACATTACACAACAGCCCTCGATGGAACCCACAGAACAGATATATACAACAACGACTCGGAGAGTCAAGAATACAGATATAATATACAAGATCCAAATCACCTTGAAAATGATAGAGCGTCCGACTACGGACAAGATGCAAATGGGGCTAAGAGCCCTGAAGAATAACCAATGGCGTCCATAACCCTGCCCAGGCCAAGCCGGAAGGGTAACCCTGCTAACGACGTCGATCTCAAAACCTGCTTAAATAAAAGGGGTGCCGACAAAGGGCAAAGGAAAAAGAGGAGTGTCAGTACTGAGGCCAGTACACGGCGAGACTAGAATTCGGCGGTCCTCGCCTACATAGGTATGGTGGACTGAAGCGGCAGCGGCATCTTGCGCTAAACAACCTATAGAGAGTCGATACAACTGGCGGCTATCAGAGAGGGGTAAGAAAGACCTATTCGGAACCATCCTGATACTACCATCAAACAAACCCGTCCTGATGTTTCCCCCTCGAGACCAAACGAGGAAGTCAACCGAGAAACGCACACAGTTGGCAGTTTTATTTATTCAGTAATCGTTGCAGCAATTACTAGTCAAATATAGATAGTCATCCTGATAAAATAAGCAGTGGGCAATTTTAGTTAACCATTCCGTTATAGTTGCAACACTTACTACTCAGAAACAAATAGCATGAGATAACCCAAAAAACCCAGCAGTTGTTGGTAATTTTATTTAGCCATTCCGTTGTAGTTGTCATACTTACTAGTCAGATACAATGGTCGCAAGCGACAACCCAAACAAGCAATTGTGGGCAGTTTTATGTAGTCATTCCATTATAGTGAAGCTGATTACTAGTCATTATAAAGTCAAATTTATAGCACTACTTTAGTTATAGTTGTCTATGATCGAGATACTGTGCTCCAAGTCGTCCATAACCGCGGACACGGCTTTCAGAAAGTTTTACCCGGCCGGGGTGCACAAATAGCAACACACACTCGATCAACCTCGGAAAAACCAAATCAAAACCCAACGAGGCCTTCACGACAAAGCAATCACAGGATTCGGAAATATTTCAGGGGGCCACCCCTTGGAGTACACCCGCAATGAAGTTAGCTGACTCCGAGACGGACCCGAGGTTTGGGTGGACGGCTGTGAACGACTGGGAACCCAAAACTGGGCTTGTCGACACCGCGAAAACGTGTCCCGATCCTAAACAGTACAGGTGCTATCCATCGCACAATCGTAATAAAGCAGTAAAGCATGGCATAAGTACATGATAGTAAATAAAACCTCAAACTAGTTTGTGGTCCCAAGAAATAAGAATGAATCAAGCTCTGGCTCAGGGGGGTCCCATAATTCCCCGTATGTGGATAGCGCGAATATTCAAGGAACAGGTATCAAGTACTCGGGGTCCTACGGGACACAAGTGGACGGTTAACAACCAAATAACATCTATTGCCCACCTGTGCCTCTGCTTACTTACTTCAATTTTAGTTGTTAAACAGGAATTAAAGTGAACGATAAGTAAAACCATGATCATCTCCAACATCAAACATGCGGCAATACACCAACAACTGTGGCACTTGACGACACGCAACAACACTTGAGCAAGCGACTACGACGCGCAAGTCCAACTATCTACCGAACAACAGGTAATAGGATGTGTCCAAGGCAATATAAGGCTGCAAGGGATATCACGGGTACGAAAACTAGAGCATCGCAACACAGATAGCAATAGATCAACAGGAGGGAATAAATACTATAAAAGTAAGATAGGTAGAAAGGGGGAGATGCTCGCCTGAAAACATTGCCGAAGGTTCAACCGAAGATCGGGGCGAAGCTCACATCAACTCAACGGCCCAATCCGCGAAGAAGCAAAACACTAGAATAAACACCGGATGCAATATTTAATACTACGGCAAAAGATCGGGCATGATGCATGTATGATGTATGGCATGGCAAAGATGCGATGCAATTAGGTCATATTAAGCGGAACCGGGGTCCCGACAATTAATTGAACGGTTCAAGTTACTTATCTACCCCGCAAATTAAATGTTGTAATAACAGGGCAAGATAAGTTACTGGTTCGCTACACAAATTTAAATGAGGCCAATATAAGACTAGATTGTCCGCATATGGCCCCACATTTAATTTAGGTGAATCGGCATAAGGCCCCCAAACCACACAATATGCATGCGAGTATGATAATTTAATATGCAACAAGTTATATTATATTATAAAATAGGGTTTCGGGAAGGGGTTCACACATTAGGGTTCGGAAGATCTTGGGGTTCGGGTTTCCGGGCTCAGGGTTCAGGGTTCGACGGAAACGTTCTCGGATAGCGGAGTAGATCTTGGCGTTCCGGGAGGAAGGACTTG
The DNA here is from genome assembly GCA_916181665.1 of Avena sativa. Classification (NCBI taxonomy): domain Eukaryota; kingdom Viridiplantae; phylum Streptophyta; class Magnoliopsida; order Poales; family Poaceae; genus Avena; species Avena sativa. The sequence continues at coordinate 149,422,397 of OV702284.1, forward strand.
GCGTTCCGCGGTGAAGTGCTTGTCGTTCCGGTGGCGATCTTGGCGTTCTTCAGGTTCAGGTGCGGTTCTCGGCGAACTGGTCGGTTCCCTGTCGGAGGCCTTGGCGCTTCGGATCGGTCTTCGGTTCGGGGCCTCAGGGTCTTGGGGTTCGCGTCCGTGTGGCGATCTTGTCGTTCCGTGTAGGCGTTCTCGAGGTCGATGGCGAACTTGTCCGGTACCGGGGTTTTTCGGAGATCTTGGCGCGGCACCGGGTACGGGATCGGCCTTCGGATCCGTGTGGGTGATCTTGGCATTCCGACTCCAATGTCGAGGACGTACTTGACACGGCGTCGATCTTGTGATGGAGAGCTTCGAGTCCGGTGTTCTCGCCTTCGGGTTCTAGGTCGAAGTATCTGGGAATCCGACTTGACAGTCCGTGCCAACTTAGATCGGGGTAGGGTCTTCGTATCAAACGCATCGCCATCTGACGGCCACCACAGAAACCTCTTGAGGACGGTGACCAAGTACCCAATCTAGCTAGCAAAATATAGCTAGCTGGCGTACAGAACCAGAAGGGACGCGCGCGGGCTCGCGGCTCGGGGCCCGACGAACGACGCCAGGCGACACCACAGCGAGGCAGCGAGGAGGCGGACATCTGCAGGCGCACGACGCGAGCTGGCACCGGGAAGCGGGCGACGCCAGGGGCGCCGACGCCGATCGAGGTTGGCGGCCGCGCCGAGGCTGGGCCGAGGTCGACGATGCAGGCTCGAGGGAGGGGAGCACGGCCACGCGAGCGGTGCCAGAGCAGACGAGGTCGGCGGCGGCGCGGTCCGGAGCGGAGGAGGGCGGCGGTCCGGCGAGCGAGGGAGGCCGGAGAAGGGGCGAGGCGGAGCTCTGGGCGGCGGGGACGAGCGGTGGCCGAGGCGGAGGAGGCGAGGCGGCCGGCGGGCTCGGGTGGAGGAGCTCGGCGAGGGAGGCAGGGCTCGCCGGGGCGGCGCTGGATGCGGTGGCCGAAGGCGGCGGAGGGGCGCCGGCGGTCTCTGCGGGGCGACGCGGCGGAGGTAGGGAGGCCGGAGGCGAGCGGGAGAAGGACGCAACGGCGGCGGGTGACGGCCGGGCGAGGAGAGGGCGACGAGGGGGGCCGCGGTGGGGAAGGAGGGCGTCGGGGAGGCGGTGAGGAAGGCGAGGCCGGCGGGGGTGCTCGGGTCGGAGGTGGGGAAGGAGAGGCCGTGGACGGCGAGGGCGGCCGAGGAAGCTCGGGCACGGGCGGAGGCCGGGGGTCGCAGGCGGAGGGAGGCGGACCGGAGCAGAGGGAGGGGAGGGCCGACGGCGGAGGTTGCAGGGAGGACAGCGCGTGGGGAGGAGGGAGAGGACGCGGGGAGGGGAGAGAGGGAGAGAGCGGGGTGGGGCGCGTGGGGGCGAGTGGGGCCAGGCGGGCCGACTGTCGGGGTGGGCCACTGGGGAGAGGAGAGAGGGGGTTGGGTCGGCTGGGGGGTGAGAGAGGGAGTGGGTGAGGTCCAGGGGTGGGTCCGGTCTGGCAGGGAGAGGGGGTAGGGGTGGCGTGTGTGCTGGTGGGTTTGACCAGGGGAGAGAGAGGGACTGGTGGATTGATGAGGTGGCGGGGTGGGTAGGGATTGGGGGAGAGGGTGAGGTGGCGAGCTGAGATTGGTGGGTAGGTTAGGATTGGGTGGGAATAGGAATTAAGTTTAGTTTAGGCGGACCGTTTTATTTCTGGGGGTGGTCGACTGGGTCGGGTCGGCCCGTTCGACTGCCCCCACTAAAATAATTAAATATTTTATTTATTTCAAACAGGGCTTTTGCAACCCGATAGAAGACAAAACAAAATAATCTGGAGACCCGGGTTTTGCGTTTGGAACAAAGACGGGGCGTTTAGAAAACAAGAACATGTTTTTCCGCAAATAGTTTTATGCAAGCAAATGCAAGATGATGACGATGCTCAAATGCAATGTGGCATGATGACATGAGCATGCGGTCATGATGATGCAATGCACAAAACACGCGATTTTCTAGTAGTGGTTTTGCGGGATGCCACACTTTAGCTTTCGTTTTGCTAGCTATTTGCTTGTTTGAGTTTCTTAGAGCTCCTGTAGCTTGGCTTTTGGTTTGCTTTTGCTTCTTCTGAAAAAACTGTTTTTACGAGAAAATCAATTTTCATACCCTGAAAATTGGCCAAAAATAAAGTTTCCCGAATAATCCCAGAAAATTCAAAATAATTTTTTCCTCGAAAAAAGGGGCAGAGAGGCACCAAAGGTGACCCAGGTAGGGATGTAATTGGTATGGATAATTTCCACTCCGAATCCGCATCCGCATCCGTTTTTGAGGATATGGTATGCATTTTTAGATATCCGACGGATATGGATGCGGATGCGGTTATTTGTCGAGCGGATATCCGACGGATACGGTAGCGGATTTGGTATTGATGATATCCGGCGGATAAGGATAATCCGAAATTTTATGCGGATTATCCGAGGTACTCAAATAGGATAATCCGATAAATTTAGCACAACCCTAATATCTAGACAATCTAGTTAGTGTATCGGCTAGATATGCATGCTACAAATATATGTTATACTATGGTATTACCAACCTTGCACTTTTATACTACCGCTATCTAGTGTTGCACGCTTTCTTATCATTTTTTTGCATAAAGAAAATGATTTTTTATTTTTTATGTGTATTTGTTCTATTATCCTCTACCGATCCGAGTCCGATCCGAATCCGCTCCATATCTGTAATCCGATATAATCCGCATTCGAATCCGCATCCGACAAGTATCCGCTCCGATCCGAATCCGCCAAAAAAATATGGTAAAGGATATGGTAATAGCAATATCCGATCCGATCCGATCCGTTTACATCCCTAGACCCAGGGGCCACCACAGCTGTGGTAGGCGCGGGCCCACCACTGGTGGCGCCTAGGGGGGTCTGGCCCACCTAGGCCTCTCTAGGCTTCCTACTCAAAGCCACATTCTTTCTCTCTCCCGAAAAACACCAGAAAACTTGCCCAAGCTCGATTTCTTGTTGTTATTGCTCGCGATTTTCGATCTCCTTGTTCAGCCCATCTCAAGTGCTGATTTTTGGAGGGTTTGCTCCTTGGTATGTGCCTCCTCCACTTGTCCAATTAGATTTGTGATTGGTAGATTGTATCTTGAGTATTTTGCTGCTGTAGGTGACAGGTTGTTTGAGCTTGCATACTTGTTCTATGCTTAGAAATTTTGTTTTGATGCATGTGTAGTCCTCTAGCAAGTTCCTATAGTAGCTTATCATCATTTATCTACTAAGAAATCACTTGGTTTGATGGTTGTTTAAAAATTTCAGAATAGGGAAGTCATGGACCACCACACCTTTGGTGACATTTTGAGAGTGATGCACCTAGAAGGGCAAGGCTTCCAAGGTCATCCACCAGTTCTAGAACCTCATACAATGAGGATCTCATCACTCTATGATTTGGTGACGAGGGAGATGAAGGGGATGCGCACCCCTCCACCTTTCCTTGTCAAACTTTCTTGCGAGCTGCTGGGATTCTTAATGATTTCATGGCTTTGATTGAGAGGGCTGGTCTAACAAGTTTCATGCAGGATGAGAGTGCACAATATGATTTACTTACTAAAACATTTGTGGAGAGTTTCTGCTTTACCAATAGTTTGTTCAATCCTTCTGTGTCTTTCAGACTTTATGGCAGGGCTCATTCTATGACATTGCAGAAATTTTGCAAGGCCCTGGGACTTGGTACAACTGGGTCATCAAAGAAGATTACAGCTCTACCTGCTGATCTATTAGAACTTTACCGAGGGATAACCAATGATGATGACCGTAGATATCAACGAGGGAAGATAAAGAATATTCAACTTCCAGCCATTAGGTACTTTGCCTACTATCTTACCACCAGTGTTCTTGGTAGGGAGAACACTAGTAATATCTCAAACTATCAATTGGCCTTCTTTGCTGCTGCGCTCTATGGTGAGGATAAGTATAATCTTGGTTCCCTCATTGCTCGTCGTTTAGCTGCTAAGGGACCCATTTATGGGGGAATTATTGCTACTCGTATTGCTGCTGCCTTGGACATTGCTGTTGATCCACATGATATAGTTTTGGCTCCTCTGAGGCTTGATCTTGCTGCCATGAAGGCGCACCACTTTGTCACCTTTAGCTCTACTCTTGAGAACTTGGTTTTATAGAATGTTGTTTACTAACGGGGAAGAGAGAGATCCCTCTACCCCAAACCACTTTGTTCAGTATTTCTCAGGGACCTTGGTCACGCATGAAGGCGAAGATGGATGACAAGCTGCGCTCTCTCAACTTCCACGGGCACTATCAGGAGGAAGCGCCCGCATATGACCCCGTGTTACATTATACAAGGGAGGCCTTTAGCTCGTACCAGGATGAGGGAGCTTCCTCGACATACTATGGAGGTGCATCTACTTGGGCACCATGGGATTGAGCCCCCACTTAGGCCAAAATCCTAAGCTTGGGGGGAGGTATACCGACATCACACTCATATATATGTCATGTTCGGTCGGTTCTTTGTATATTCATTGTTTTCGCCTTCTTTTTGGTTCTTGTTGCTTCTTTCTCAAAAATACAAAATTACCAAAAATATTTTCGTTGTTTCTCTTGGTTTGTTTCTTTGTTTCTTTGCTTTGGTTTGCCTTAAAAGAAAAATCCAAAAATATTTTGCTTTGTTTGGTTTGCTTTGCTTTTGTTTGGTTTTTCTTTGTTTGCTTGTTTCTAAAAAATCGAAAACACCAAAAATATTTGTTGTTCTTCTTTGGTTTTGTGAGTTCTTTGCAGGGTTCGGCCGTTCTCAGTGGATATTGGTTTTCATGTTAATTATTCAAGTCACACAAGTGAAGGGTGATGAAGATTAAGACAACTCGAGGTGTGGTAAGAGGCTGGTAACGAACACTATTTGTTTCATTTTTGTACATATACTCATCATTGTGAGCATGCTTAGCCTGTTTGTGTAAGGTGTATGTCATTATGGACGCTTAGTAGTTCTTGCTTGTCTATGATTAGCTCCAACTTGCTAATAGTTTGTAGCATGTCATATGAATGCTTGCTTGCATTGTTTTATTCATACTTTGGTATGACATTGTGGTATCCTCCTCTGACTGTTCATGTGAATCGACTTAGCACATGCTCACGCATGCATATGACTAATCAATAGTCAGTAAGCCTCGATGATTTATTTTGCCTCAGAGTTCTTGTATCACTTTCATGCCATAATTAGTCTTGTTTTGTTGCAAGCATGATTATGACAGTTATTGCTCTCTCGTTTATCGCTATCTCTCTCTATTGTTAGCATTCACTTGCACTGAGTATGAGCTCTACCTGTGCTTCCAACTCCCCAAAACCAATATTGCCAGCCGTGTCCACCATACCTACCTATTAACATCATTTGCCACTTCGGTGCATATTCTATATGCCGTGTTTTCTTCCAAAATAAAATGTTTGTCTGTTTTGAGGAAGTTAGTTAGTAATGCTCTCACGAACTTTATGGCACACTTTATTCCTTGTGCTTAATAATCCTGAACCATTGTGACTAGTCCATGAAAGTTATATGTTGTAAGTCAGCAGAACCATGCTGTCACGGGGAACGCTTTCAACACCTATTGGATATCTCATCTAGTTGATACTTTGCTCTTTTGTTTACGGATGTCGACGATGTGAAATAAAAGGGGAGGTTGTGAGTTCATGGAGTTTATACATTGTGTTAGAGAAACGCCTGGGCCGCTAGCCTAAGCCATGCTTAATCATGGTGGAAACTTGCAGCATCACTATAATGAGCATATATGAAGCATCCTCAATAAAAAGCTATGCATATGGTAAATAAAAAGATTGCTGAGATGCTCATTGTCTGCTTGCCTTGTCATTTTGGTTATGGGAAAGCTCCTGTACCATGTGCAAGGGGTACCCCATTGGCGGTTCTCGATGATATTCATGTATTTACAATGACAAGAACTTTCAAGTGACCAAAGTTGAGTAGCATGCGGAGCGACCCTCGTACTCAAGGGACTTGGGATTTCCAGTCTATGGTCTGTCAAGCATATGATTTAGAGTGGACCTTACTTTCACCTTAACCACATGAACATGCCTATGATAGGGGCAATGAGAGCTCAAAACTAATGAGTACCTTCCTTTCAGCATTGGGAAGCCTTTCAAACCTTCACAAAACAGTTTTCACAATTTTGTTGAGTCACCACTTATTCTATGAGCACCTTCTTCAGAGCATAGTTGTCATTCTTGTGTTTGTTCCAAAACTTGGTTAATCATGTCATGACTTTGATGCTTGTATCTCTGATATCTTTACTTCTAGTCTTCATGTGAACTTTAGAGGTGCCTTGGCATTTATTGTGCTCTTCAAATATAGGCAAGCGATATACCACTCTATCATACCTTATTATGAGCATTGCAATGTTGCTTATGTTTATGTTTCATGCTACTTATTATTATTGAGTTGGTTTCTCTTCATAGCTTGCAATGACTATTGAGTAGACTTAGTTGCATACTACTTGTTATGAATTGTCTAAGCATCTACTCCTGTGCTGAGAATATTTACATCATATGAAGCAAAGTGTTCATGAAAGTTCTTTTATCACACTCAATTTTCAACTGAATTGCTTGAGGACAAGCAATAAGCTCAGCTTGGGGGGAGTTGATACGTCCAAAACGTATCTACTTTCTCGAACACTTTGCCATTGTTTCTTATCTCAACTTGTGTGATTTGGATACAACTAACACGGACTAACGCTATTTTCAGCAAAATTACCTTGGTGTCTTGTTTTTGTGAAGAAAATCAACTATCAGGAAAAATCCCGAAAAATATGCCAAAAACTATTTTTTACCAGAAGATCCACGGAGCCAGAAGGGGAGACAAAGAGGAGGCCTGGGGGCCCTAGACCCACCCCAGGCGCGAGCCCACCTGACCCCGCGCCTGGAGGGGGTCTGGCCACCCCAGGCAGCTCCTCGGCCCCCCTCCACGCCTATAAGTTGCCTTCTGACCTAAAAACTCAAGGGGTTCGATAGTTTTCCAGAAAAAGTTCCGCTCCACCGCTGCCACCAGAAACCAAGATTCGGATCCAGAAACTCTGTTCTGGCACCCTGCCGGGACGGGGAATTTGGAGAGGATCATCGCCATCGTCAGCACCAACGCATCTCCATCAACCACCGATGTTTCCCTCATCCATGAGTGAGTAATCCCCCGCTGTAGGCTTGGGGATGGTAGGGATTGGATGAGTTCTATCATGTAATCGAATAAGATCTATTAGGGCATATGCCTAGTATCTCTATTAGTGCTATTTGACTTTGTTGCAACTTGTTGTGCTTAATGCTTGTCACTAGGGCCTGAGTGCCATGATCTCAGATCTGAAGTTATTATTGAATCATTATGATAGTATTGTTTGTGATATTATCTGCAAGTTGTGTACACATATCATTGTCCGTATCCAAAGGCCCCAAAGTGACAATAATTGGGACAACCGGAGGGGATGGCTGTGGTGTGAGGATCACATGTGTTCACGGAGTCTTAATGCTTTGCTCCAGTGCTCTATTAAAAGGAGCACCTTAATTGCCAGTAGTTCCCTAGAGGCCCCGCTGCCACGGCCTGGCTGGACAGAAGATGTTGTGCAAGTTCTCATTGCAAGCACGTATGACTATATTTGGAGAACATGCCTAGGATTGTTTAGTACTTGGATGCTTTATCTTATTTATCTGCAGATGCCCTAAATCTTGAAGTTACATGTTTAGACTCGTCCATGCAACACCCATTCATACATCCCTATGCCTACCACACTCGAATCCTACTATTACCGTTACTGTTACTATTGCTACTGTTTCACTTTTGCTGTTGCTTTGTTGTTGCTACTACAAACTGTTACTACTGATAAACTTCTGTGAGCAAGAACTATTTCCGGGTGCAGCTGAACTGACAACTCAATTGATAAGGCTTGCAAGTATTCTTTGGATCCCCTTGTGTCGAATCAATAAATTGGGTAATACTACCCGTGAAGACTGTTGCGATCCCCTATACTTGTGGGTCATCAGTCCTTCATTGAAAATTTGCTGTTTAGATAACTTTTAACACTGTTTAAAAGATCTATATCATTTCCGATCAGTAATATGTCATCCACATATAATATTAGAAATGCCACATGACTCCCACTCACTTTCTTATAAATACAAGCCTCTCCATAAGTTTGAATAAATACAAACTCTTTGATCACCTCATCAAAGCGGAGATTCCAGCTTCGGGATGCTTGTTTCAGTCAATAGATGGATCGCTGAAGCTTGAATACCTTGTCAGCATCCTTAGGATCGACAAAACCCTTTGGTTGTACCATATACAACTCTTCTTCAATGTTGCCATTGAGGAACGCAGTTTTGACATCCATCTGCCATATCTCATAGTCGAAATATGCAGCAATTGCTAACATAATCCTAACTGACTTTAGCATCGCTACGGGAGAGAATATCTCATCGTAGTCAACTCCTTGAATTTGTCGAAACCCATTTGCGACAAGTCGAGCTTTATAGACGGTTACATTACCATCAACATCAGTTTTTCTTTTGAAAATCCATTTATTCTCCACAGCCTTTCGGTCGTGAGGTAAGTCCACCAAGGTCCAAACTTGGTTTTCGTACATGGATTCCATCTAGGATTTCATGTCTTCTTGCCATTTGTTGGAATCCAGGCTCATCATCGCTTATTCATATGTCGCGGGGTCATCAATATAATCGACCATGAAATTCATAACATGATTTCCGTACAGCTTGGGAGCTACACGCGTCCTGCTAGACATGTGAGGTTTGGTAGTATTCTCTTTTGGAGCTTCATGATCGTTATCATTAGTTCCCTCTTCATTTGGTGGAGTCAACTCCGGAACGGCTTCCGGCACTGCGCTACTCGCCATACTATGAAGAGAAGGTTCTACAACTTCTTCGAGTTCTACCTTCCGACTACACACACCTTTTGCGAGAAACTATTTCTCTAGAAAGGATCCATTCATGGCAACGAAAACATTGCCCTCGGATCTGTGATAGAAGGAATACCCAATAGTTTCCTTAGAGTATACTATGAAGACGCATTTTTCTGATTTGGGTTTGAGTTTATCCGGTTGAAGTTTCTTCACATAAACATTGCATCCCCAAACTTTAAGAAATGATAGCTTAGGTTTGTTTCCAAACCACAATTCATACGTTGTCTTTTCAACAGATTTAGATGGTGCCTGATTTAAAGTGAATGCGGCAGTTTCTAGTGCATAACCCCAAAATGACAGTGGCAAGTCCGTTAGAGACATCATAGATCGAACCATATCTAGTAAAGTACGATTATGACGTTCCGACACACCATTTCGCTGTGGTGTTCCGGCAGGTGTGAGTTGTGAAACTATTCCAAACTCTTTCATATGTGTGCTAAACTCGTAACTTAGATACTCACCTCCACGGTCGGACCGTAGAAATTTGATCTTTCTATTACGATGATTTTCCACTTCACTCTGAAATTCCTTAAATTTCTCAAAGGTTTCAGACTTGTGTTTCATCAAGTAGATATAACCGTATCTACTCAAATCATCTGTGAAATTAACAAAATAACGATATCCACCTCGCGTAGACACACTCATTGGACCACACACGTCAGAGTGTATGATTTGCAATAAATCTGTCGCCCGTTCCATTGAACCGGAAAACGGCGTTCTAGTCATCTTGCCCGTAAGGCATGTCTCACATGTATCAAATGATTCAAAATCAAGTGATTCGAAAAGTCCATCCGAGTGGAGCTTATTCATGCGTTTAATGCCAATATGACCTAGATGGTAGTGCCACATATATGCGGATATATCATCATTAAGTTTAATCCTTTTAGCATCAACATTATGAATATGTGTAACACTATTATCGAGATCCAACAGAAATAAACCATTCATCATCGGTGCATGACCATAAAATATATCATTCATATAAATCGAACAACCATTGTTTTTAGATTTAAATGAATAACCACTTCGCATCAAACATGATCTGGATACAATTTTCATGCTCAGTGCTGGCACCTTATAACAATTATTCAAGTTTATAACTAATCCTGATGGTAAGTGGAGAGGTAGCGTTCCAACGACGATCACATCAACGCTTGATCCATTGTCCACACGCATCTTGACCTCACCCCTTGCTAGTGGTCGCTTGTTCCGCAACCCCTGATTCGAGTTACAAATATTAGCAACTGAACCGGTATCAAATACCCAGGTGCTACTGCGAGTACTAGTCAAGTACACATCAATAATATGTATATCGAATATACCTTTATTTGCCTTGCCAGCCTTCTTGTCTGCCAAATACTTGGGGCAGTTGCGCTTCCAGTGTCCAGTCCCCTTGCAATAATAGCACTCGGTATCAGACTTAGGGCCAACTCGGGATTTCTTTTCAGGTACGGCAACTGGCTTGCCGCCCTTCTTTCACTTATGTTTACCCTTTCTGTCTTTCTTGAAACCGGTGGTCTTATTGATCATCAACACTTGATGTTCCTTCCTGATCTCCACTTCTGCAGTTTTAAGCATTAACAGAAGCCCGGGGAGAGACTTCTTCATGCCCTGCATGTTATAGTTCATCATGAAGCTCTTATAGCTAGGTGGAAGAGATTTGAGAACACGATGGTGCCTAAGTCAATGGGAATCGTTATTCCCAAGGGCACAAGCTTATCGGGTAACCCGACATCTTGAGTACATGCTCACTAACGGAGTTGTTCTCTTCCATCATGCAGCTAAAGAACTTTTCTGAAGCATTATAACTCTCTACAGCAGCATGGGTGTCAAAAATCATTTTCAACTCACCCATTGTATCAAAGGCATTGCCGTTTTCGAAACGCTTTCGAAGTTCTGGATCTAGCCCATACAATATGCCGCAATGAACTAAGTTGTGGTCCTCCTGACGAGTCAGATATACGTTCTTTTCCTCGTTAAGGGCATCATCAAGTGGTGGGGGCCTAGCGGTGCTTCTAGCACATATTTCTTTTGTGCAGCAGAGAGGAGAATCCTCAAATTCATGGCCTAGTCGGTAAAGTTGCCACCGTTCGTTGCAAGTTTATCTTTCTCCATGAACACATTGAAATTAAAAGCAGGTGGTGCCATCTACAACAGATTTTGTAAAGTTTAGACTAAGTTTATGATAGATTGAGTTCAACTAATCCAAAATTAAGAATGAATTCCCACTCAAAAACGACATCCCTCGTGCCTTTTTGGTGATTACATGAACCAAATCTACTACACCAAGTCCGATCATCACGTGAGTCGGTGTAGCTTCAAAGGCGAGCATCAAATGGGCATCATATCTTTCATATGACTCATGCTTAACCTTTTGGTCCGTGTTCCGAGGCCATGTCTTCACATACTAGGATCGCCAAGTAAGAACCTTAGTATTCGCGTGTGTAAACTGTCTTACACCCGAAATATGATCGTGGATCCAAGAACACCTGATCATCACGTGATGTCTTGGAGCAGCAAAACATAATCGATGCATACTTAAGGCAGAACACATTTTTATCTTGATATCTAAATGAGGGATCATCTTATTATGCTAGTAAAACACCAAACAAGCAATATAAGATGAAACAAACATCTCATGTGAAAAGTGAAATGATATGGTTCTTGCACTTGATCTCCATCATGTGCATCATGGTATGATCGTCATCATTCCTCTATGTGTAAGGCCAAGGTCTATGGAACTTACATGTTATGTGTGTTGTAAGAGTATTGAATCATATTTTTACTTACAACATCACCATCATGAGACTAGCCCGGCAACATTCTAAACTAGACGCTTCTAATTTATCCATTGCAAGTTTTACATGGCTTAGGTCTTTCGAAGATAGAACCGTTCTTACCTATGAACATGAACCACAACGAGGATAACCAAATTGTTGATAACTCGTTGCAAATTAGATATTGACTATAGTAGGAGAGATAGACACCCGATAGCCACTTATTTAAAACTAGTTGAATGTCAAGTGTGGAACATGTCTCGTATGCGAGGACATGTAAAGTTTGTCCGGGCCGCTTCATCCCACTATGCCACCAATATCCAAAGTACAACTAAGAAGCAATAACATGATCATCATCGCCCAGATATACATATGTGTACTACCCGTGCAAAGCATCTACGCATAGATCCGGATCTGATACCACTGTAGGGTTCGCAACATAGAAAACAATTTTTTCCTATGATGGGAACAACTATGTACCAAGATCTATCTACTAGATACAAGCAACGGGCGGATATACATCCATAGAGAACATACCCTTGAAGACCAACAAAGCATAACAAGGTTGAACTCGTGGTTGATGTAGACGAACTCTTACTGATCTCAAGATCGAGAGGAAGTCCTAGCGCCGCAAATCTGCGGCGCATCCGTGCTCGCACACACGTCCGAGGCACCGAGCAACCTCCGCCTCCTTGAACCAGCGATGCAATAGAAGAAAAACTCTTTCTTGCCAAAAAGCTACCGGGAACATGTATCTCGCTAGTCCGAGACCATGTGGAATAAACTAGAGGGGGAGAGAGATCCTTCACGAGGGGCTCCTTTTATAGGAGGGAGGGGGAACCCCAAGGGGGTGGCCGCCGGCCATGGGGGATGCCCCCACCCCTTCCTCCATCATGTGGGTGGCAGCTCCACTCACAAAAATGGCTCTTTATTTCTCCACTCAAAATTGCCATTAAATTTCCACCAATTTTAATGCAAACTCTCTTTAAATAAAACTCCTTTTGTTTATTCCGAATTTTGTCAATTACCTTAATGACAAACATTCACATATAACCCCTTGCTAGTATTTTATTTCACATGCAGAAACACTTTCTGCAATTTCACCCGAAAACAGTTTCAATGTCTAGTGAAATAAATTCCTACGCTTTGTTATTCTTTTCAGCATAAAACTATTTGCTCCTAATGGTGTCGGTGTCTCTTAAGTGTGTCATCCTATGGTTTGCGAATAATGCGGACATGACTGAGACCCCTCTCAGATCAATAATCAGAAGCGGGACCTGGAGATCCATACTGACTCCCACACATTCAACGATGACTTTCTTGTGATCGTGAGAACCTTTTACACTAGTAACTTAATCCCTTTGTCTCGTGATATATTACATGTCCGAGATTCAATCATCGGTATCTCCATACCTAGTTTGATCTCATTACTAACATGTACTCTTTTCTCGTTCTCGTGATATAGCATTCTAGTGATCAAATCACTTGCTTGCAAGCTAATCAATGCGATATCACCGAGAGGGCCCAGAGTATATCTATCCGTCGTCGGGGTGAAAAAAATCCACTCTCGATCCATGGGACTCAACATAACACTTTAGTAGTACTGAACCCATATTTATAATCACCCTGTTATGGTGTGATGTTTGATGTTATCAAGATACTCTTCCAGTGTTAGTGATTGACATGATCTCATGGTCTAAGGATTAGGATTACTTTGTATGATGTTATAGCAATATAAACTCAATGACTTTGATCATAATGATATACTTCAGATGAATGTTCATCACACCATTCCAATAATGTTACGACCTCGTTATTAACAACATCCTATGTCCATGATCAGAAAACCTTGATCATGTTGTTAATCAACGGGCTAGTTTATGAGAGAGGCATAACTAGGAACTTTCTGTTTGTTTATTAAACACACATGTATTAACGTTTCTGTATTAATACAATTATAGCATGCAAAATAAACATCTATCATATACTTGGAATATACATAATAAACACTTTATTATTTCCTCTCAGGGCATATTCCCTTCACTCCTTATTTTAGTTTGCAATCTCTATTATATGATGGATCTTGTTGATTGATGTCTACGCACTTCTATTCTTGTAGACAGTTGTTGGGCCTATAAGTGCAGAGGTTTGTAGAACGGCAACAAGTTTCCCTTAAGTGGATCACCCAAGGTTTATCGAACTCAAGGAGGAAGTGGTCAAAGGTAATCCCTCTCAAGCAACCCTGCAATCAAGATACAAGAGGTCTCTTGTGTCCCCAACACACCCAATGCACTTGTCAGGTGTATAGGTGCACTAGTTCGGCGAAGAGATAGTGAAATACAAGTGGTAACGGTGCTAGAAAATAGCTTGACAGTGAGGTAAAGACTAAAGCAAGCAAACATGCAACATATCTAGTAGCAAACGGTGTTTCAATGCTTAGAAACAAGGCCTAGGGATCATACTTTCACTAGTGAACACTATCTCATATAGATATCCTCTCTTCATGATACTACTCTTAACTACTCTCTGGTTGGACACTCTAATCCATGGTATAACAGCACACCTCAAAGTCCGCCTTCCCCAATCTAGATAACCCCACACTGTCACCTTGAGCTCTAGATGGTTCCAACAAACACCACAATTTCATAGAGACATCCAACTCCAAATATAACTCATAACAAATATTCAATCTAGCCAAAGTGCCACACACGGTATGCACGCTGTCACTTTCACACACGTGGGGAAAGGCATAGATCTATTAAAGCACAAAGAGTATTTATGTAGACTCAAACCTAAGTTCCACCATGGCGTGCACGCTGTCACTTTCACACACATGTGGAGAGCAGAGATCTATTAAAGCACTTGAGTAGCAAGGTAGATCTACTTGATTACAAATCTCATGATCACAATATGACCATGCATAGAGAGAGAGATGAACACATAGCTACCGGTAGAGCCCTTAGCCTCAAGGAAGAACTACTCCCTCCTCATCATGGGAATCATCAACGGTGATGGAGATGGTGGTGGAGATCGATGGAGATGGCTCCGGGGACACTTCTCCTTCCCGGCAGGGTGCCGGAATAGAGACTTTCTATCCCCCGAATCTCCCCTTCGATGGCGGGGGTGCAACGAAGGTTTTTCTAGAAGTATGATGGACTATTTAGGGTTTTCTCCCTGGGGGCTTCTTATAGGTGCATGAGGCAAAGTCGGTGGAGGTCCAGGGGGCCCATACCCCCTGTGGGCACGACCTAGGGTGGGCCCGCGCCCACCTAGGGTGTGGCCACCCTGGTTTCCTCCTTTGTCTCGTCTTCGATTTTCTGTATCGCTCAGGGAAAATATGAACTTTGACTTTTGTCCCGTCCAATTCCGAGAATATTCATTTTTTAGCTTTCTGAAACAAAAAACAGCAGAAAACAGGCAACTGACACTGTGGCATCTTGTCAATAGGTTAGTTCCAGAAAGTGTATAAAAATACCTCAAAGTATGGACAAAGCAAAGCAAAGTAGATACTAAACAAGCATGGAACATCAAAAATTATAGATACGTTTCCGACGTACCAAGCATCCCCAAGCTTAACTCCAGCTCGTCCTCGAGTAGGTAAGTGATAAAAAGAATAATTTTTGAGGTGACATGCACCATCAAAACCAAGATCTAACCATTTTCAAGCATTGAAAGCTGGGATCAAAGAACTCTAAACATGTGCATGAAAGATGGAGTTCTAACAATAAGACATAGTAACTATGCATGCAACATGAAAGGCTACAAACAAATATCATGAAAAAAAAAACGTTTGTTTGTTTCACATAAAGAAAACATGGCATAGTGGCATTCAGCTTGTCCCTCAAAGAGTATCAAATAGATGCATATGACACCTTCAAAGTTCACAAGGGTGACTAGAAACAAATAGCACAAGAACAAGTAATATCACAATATGCATCAATCAATAAGCTTTGGGACACTACACACAGAATGACAACTATGCTCTCTTAATGGTGCCTAAAGTTAGAAGGTGGAGACTCAAATAATGGTGGAAGAAAGGCCCTTCACAAAGGGAAGCAGGGATTTCAAGTTTCAAAAAGAGCTTCCAAAAATTTGGGTACTTGTTAGCTTTCAGCCCTCGTTGCCCCTATCATAAGCATCTTGAAGTGATTAAGGTTAAAGTGAAAAAACTATGGAGTATATGATTGATGAAGTATAAGTTGGCAATCTCAAGTCCCTTGAATACGAGGGCCACACCTCATGCTACTCAACTTCAGTCACATGTAAGTTCTTGTCATTGTAAGTACATGCATATCATAGAGAACCGCCAACGGGGTACCCCTTACACATGGTACATGAGCTATCCCATAACCAAAATGACAAGGCAAGCAGACAATGAGCATCTCAGCGATCTTTTTATTTACTATATGCATAGCTTTTTATTGAGGATGCTTCATAGATAGCTCACTATGGTGATGCTGCAAGTTTCTACCATGATTGGGCATGGCTTAGGCTAGCGGCCCAGGCGTTTCTCCAACAGAAAATACATACTCCATTGACTTACAAGTTCCCTCTTTATTTCACACCAGTGACATCCATAGACAAAAGAGCATGATATCAACTGAGTACAAAGTACAAGTGCAATGTTGAAAACGTTCCCCGTGACAGCATGGTTCTGCTAATTCCAATGTATAAGTGCAAGCATATAAAACATAGATGACACAATGGTTCAAGTTTATTAGGGGCCAGGAAAATAAAGTGTGCCATCAAGTTCGTGAGAGCTTTAATCACTAAGTTTTCACATAACAAAGTAACTTTTTAATTGGAAGGTAGATAAAACAAGAATATACTTGGAATGGTGTAACATACCATGCATATGAATTTATAGTGGACACTTTGGAATAAATTGGTTTCTTGGGAGTTGGAAGCATGATTAGAACTTACTCATACAAGTGGAGGCTAGCAAAAGACTGGGAGCAACCAACTAAGAGAGCAATAATGGCCATAATCATGCAGCGCGACAAAACATTATTAATTAAAGCATAGAGTGGTACTACAAGTTGAGGACTAAATGATCATAGAGGCTATGGTGAATTTTTCATAGTCATAACATGGTGTGAGCATGTGCCAAGTCAACCCAAACAAAGCATCAAAGGAGAATACCACAATACTATGCTTTTGTATGCTAAAACAACACATGATTCTTTCTAGGCACATTAAGTGAGCCTAATTGTTTGGAACAAGTCATGCTACAACAATAATCACTAAGCATAAGGTCAAAACAACATCTAGCATGACATGATAAAGTCTAAGCCATAGTCAAAACAAGCTCCCTTTTGTACCACTATAAGCATGACATTTTCTACTCTTTTCCAACACCAATCAACTTATTTGAAACAACTCACAAAGATAATAATCAACAAAGATCAGTGAGATTGTCTCACAAATCCACAAAGAATAACTAAAAATTTCTAAGCTAAAAGCACAAGAAAACTAAGGCTAAGCACAGTGCTAGCAAAAGTGAACACTCACAGAACAATAAGAGTGAAAACTAGAGTGTTCTAGGCAATGAAAGCAGAGTATGTCTCTCTCCAAAATAAGTGTGTTGTCATCAAACCAACTTTATTCAAGCAAACTAAGCAAACAAAACCAAAAAAAAACTAAGACACTCCAAGAACAACACAACTTTGCATGAAACAATAAAAACGAAGTGTCTAGAAAGACCTGAGATTTTTATTGATGAAGAAGGGGATGCCTTGGGCATCCCCAAGCTTTGACGCTTGTACCTCTTGAATATTTCTTTGGGTGACACGGGGTGGCATCCCCAAGCTTGAGCTTTTGTCCATTCTTCATCTCATTACATCATTCTTTCTCTACACCTGCAAATTTTCCTTCATACAAAACTTCACACAATCTTCATTAGCAACATTAGTGTATTCAAAAGATAATAGAATTTTGGGTTTAGTGTCAAAACAGAAAAACTTTCACTAAAGACATAAGATACTGTAGAAACTCCTTCAAAAATCTCAATTTCCCAAAAAGAACCCCAAAATCCCAAAAAGAACCCCAAAAGGAATCAATAAGAAGCAAATGCAAATAATGGCAGAAATCTATCAAAACAGACCAGCAGGTAGAAACCAATTTTTTAGAGGATATTCTATTGCTCAAATAAAAATGTGTTGAAGTAACGAAATTTAGCTAACATACTGGGGATTTATTCGTAAAATTTCAGCTCAATCCGACTTACAGAGACTCCTCACGAAATTTTATGGTGGAGGACAGAAATCTGTTTCGGGACAGCAACTCCCCAAATCTTACTTCCCTCTCATTAGAGGTCATTATTGGCACAAAAAACAAACAAAAAGGACAAGGGGAGGTCATTACAGAGGTAATAACTTCCAAGACTCAAGAAAACTCTTGGGTTATCTCCCAACAAGTACCTTTCTTTAACGCCTTTAAGTTAGGCTTGATAGTTTGAGAAGATGCTCACATAACAAATATGAATTGAAGTAAAAGAGAGCATCAAGGACCAAATTCAAAAAACATTTAAGTCTAACCCACTTTCTATGCATAGGAACCTTGTAAAGAAACAAGTCATGAAAGCACAAAGCAACAAGCATAAGAAAGCAAAACAAGTGCAACTTCAAGATTTTCAACATAAAGAGGAGAAACTTAATATTGTTGAGATACATAAGACCATGTTTCCCTCTCTCATAATAACTTTTAGTAGCAACATGAACAAAATTAAAAATATAACTATCACTTAAAACATTCTTATCATGAGCCACATGCATAAAATGATTATTACTCTCCACACAAGAATAGCCATTTTATTAATTGTAGTGGGAGCAAATTAAACAAAGTAGCTATAATTATTATTCTCATCACCATAATCATCAAATATAGGAGGCATATTGTAATCAAAATTAATTTTCTCCTCAATAGTAGGTGGACTGAAAATATCATATTCATCATTGTAATCATCATAGTTTGGGGGTTTAGTATCATCATAAGCAATAGAATAGCTATCTTCCAAAGCTGGGGGACTAAAAAGATCATATTCATCAAAACTAGCTTCCCCAAGCTTAGACTTTTCCATAGCATTAGCAATAATGGTGTCCAAAGAATTCATACTAATGTAACACCCTCAGAATCGGCCCTATGCAAGTTTCAGCGCTTCCCGCCAAACCCGCATAGAAACGATTCAAAGGTGCCCACCAGGCACTTGCGTGCGGGTGGAAAATGAAGTAATAACATTACACAACAGTCCTCGATGGGACCCACAGAACAGATATATATACAACACGACTCCATGAGTCAAGAATACAGATATAATATACAAAGATCCAAATCACCTTGAAAATGGTACAGCGTCCGACTACGGACAAGATGCAAATGGGGCTAAGAGCCCTGAAGAATAACCAATGGCGTCCATAACCCTGCCCAGGCCAAGCCGGAAGGGTAACCCTGGTAACGACGTCGATCTCAAAACCTGCTTAAACAAAAGGGGTGCCAACAAAGGGAAAAGGAAAAAGAGAGAGCGGTCAGTACTGAGGCCAGTACACGGCGAGGCTAGAATTCGGCGGTCCTCGCCTACATAGGTATGGTGGACTGAAGCAGCAGCGCGGCATGCACTAAACAACCTATAGAGACTCGATATAACTGTCGGCCATCAGAGAGGGATAAGAAAGGCCTATTCGGAACCAACCTGATGCTACCATCAAACAAACCCATCCTGGTGTTTCCCCCTCGAGACCAAACGAGGAAGTCAACCGAGAAACTCACACAGTTGGCAGTTTTATTTATTCAGTTATCGTTGCAACAATTACTAGTCAGGTATAGATAATCATCCTGAGAAAATAAGCAGTGGGCACTTTTATTTAACCATTACATTGTAGTTGCAACACTTACTAGTCAGATACAATTAGCATGAGATATCCCAAAAACCCAGCAGTTGTTGGTACTTTTATTTAGCCATTCCGTTGTAGTTTGCAATACTTACTAGTCAGATACAATGGTAGCAAGCGACAACCCAAACAAGCAATTGTTGGCAGTTTTATTTATCCATTCCATTATAGTGAAGCTGATTACTAGTCATTATAAAGTCAAATTTATAGCACTACTTTAGTTATAGTTGTCTATGATCGAGATACTGTGCTCCAAGTCGTCCATAACCGCGGACACGGCTTTCAGAAAGTTTTACCCTGCAGGGGTGCACAAATAGCAACACACACTCGATCAACCTCGGAAAAACCAAATCAAAACCCAACGAGGCTTTCATGACAAAGCAATCACAGGATTCAGAAATATTTCAGGGGGCCACCCCATTGAGTACACCCGCAACGAAGTTAGCTGACTTCGAGACGGACTCAAGGTTTGCGTCAGTGGCTGTAAACGACTGGGAACCCGAAAATGTGACTGGGCTTGTCGATACCGCGAAAACACTCCGCTTACCTAAACAGTACAGGTGCTCCTCGCACAATCGTAAATAAAGCAGTAAAGCATGGCATAAGTACAGGATAGTAAATAAAACCTCAAACTAGTTTGTGGCCCCAAGAAATAAGAATGAATCAAGCTCTGGCTCAGGGGGGTCCCATAATCCTCCCGGATGTGGATAGCGCGAATATTCAAGGAACATGTATCAAGTACTCGGGGTCCTACGGGACACAAGTGGACGGTTAAAAACCAAATAACATCTATTGCCCACCTGTGCCTCTGCATTTTCCTACTTCAATTTTAGTTGTTAAACAGTAATTAAAGTAAACGATAATTAAAGCCATGATCATCTCCAACATTAGACATGCGGCAATACTCCAACAACTGTGGTACTGGACGACACGCAACAGCACTTGAGCAAGCGACTACGACGCGCAGGTCCAACTATCTACCAAACAACAGGTAATAGGATGTTTCCAAGGCAATATAAGGCTGCAAGGGATATCACGGGCACGAAAACTAGAGCAATGCAACACAGATAGCAATAGATCAACAGGAGGGAATAAATACTATAAAAGTAAGATAGGTAGAAAGGGGGAGAATGCTCGCCTGAAAACATTGTCGAAGGTTCATCCGAAGATCGGGTCGACACTCGCATCAACTCAACGGCCTTATCCGCGAAGAAGCAAAACACTAGAATAAACACCGGATGCACTATTTAATACTACGGCAAAAGATCGGGCATGATGCATGTATGATGTATGGCATGGCAAAGGTGCGATGCGATTAGGTCATATTAAGCGGACCCAGGGTCCCGACATTTATTTAGGTGGTTCATGTTGTTTAGCTACCCCGCAATTTAAATGTTGTTTTAACAAGGCAAAATATGACAACGGTTCGATGCACAAATTTAAATGGGGCCAATATAAGACTAGATTTGCCCGCATATGGGCCCCATATTTAATTATATGGTGAATCGGCATAAGGCCCCCAAACCACAGACAAGTATGCATGCAAGTATGACAATTTGGTATGCAACAACTTATATAGATGGCATTTAGAAAATAGGGGCTCGGATCAGGGAATCACATTAGGGTTCGGAAGATCTTGGGGGGTTCCGGAGGGTTCGGGATCGGACTCAGGGTTCGACGGGGAAACGAGGTTCGGATACAAGAGGGGAACTTGGTTGGCGTCGAGGGCACATCGGATTCTTCCTGATCGATGTCGAACTTGTCGTTGCGAAGATCTTGTTGGGACCGCGCCATCAAGTCGGTCTTGTCGTTCGGGGTGGAGGACTTGGCATTCTCGAGGAAGTACTTGTCGTATCCGTGAAGAAGATCGTGTCGGTCCACGGGTCGGTTAGGACTTGACGTCCGGGGTGAAGTGCTTGACGTCTTTCGGTTCCATGTCGACGGCCTTGGTGTCCTCGATGGAGAACTCGGTGTATCCGTGTCATGGTTCTTGTCGGGGTTCTCGGCTTCGGGCGCCGGGGTCGGTCTTCGGGGATCTTGGTAGATGGTTCCATGTCGACGGTCATGGCGATTCCGGGGAGAAGTCCTTGGCGTGTCGTGACGAAGAACTTGATGTTCCGGGTCGGAGTTCTCGGTAAACACGTGGACGGAAAGGGATCTTGTTGTCGCATAGAACAGTGAAGTGACGATGAGTGCACACAGCTGACATCCAGGGGCAAAACTTCACTGCAGGGTTTCACACACAAACAGAGGAAGAACCCAGTGGCCTCAAGTCAAACCCGTACCACGATGTGCACACCGGAAGCCGCAACAACGATAGGACAGAGGGCGGCCGGAGGCGGGGACGTGTTGACGACGATGCTTTGCTGCGGGCAGACAAGCGGCCGAGGGAGGAGGGTCAGACAGCGGGGCTTGCCAGGGGAGGGCGAGGCAGTCGCTCCTGAGGAGGAAAGGCAGCGGCGAAGGAGGGCTCGACGAGGTTGGGGAGGAGCTTGGGGAAGCCGAGATAGGCGCGGGGGCCCGTGGCCGGCGAGCTCGCTGCAGGAAACCGGAAGGAGGCCTGCGGCCAGGGGCACGCGAGCGGCGAGGAAGCTCGCGGCCGGCTCGGGGCGACCGGGGGAGACGGAGAAGGGTCGAGGTGGCGGCAGAAGGAGGCCGTCTCGCGGAGCTTCGCCGGGAGGCGCAGGGGCGGACCCGGTGGATCTCCGGGCGGTGACGAGGTCGGCTCTGGGCGGCGCGGCTTGGGGAGGAGGCGCGGAGGGCGGCGAGAGGTGGAGCAGCCCTGGCTACGGGGTCGCCGGCGGCGGCGGCAGACTCGAGCGGAGGGGAGCGGGTGAAGTGGGCCGGCGGCGCTCGGGCTGGCCAAGGAGGAGGAGGCGAGGCAGGCCGGCGGCGCTCGGGCTGGCCGGAGCGGGGGAAGAAGGGGGCAGGGTTGCATGCGGGTCGGGGACGGGGTTCCCGTGGTCGGTTGCGGGAATCACGGGGAGGGGGGAGAGAGGGAGCAGGACGGGGCGAGAGGGAGGTTGTCGGGGAGTGGGCCAGGGAGAGGAGCCGGGTCCAGGGGGGTGTCCAGGGGGTGGCGGCGGCAGAAGGATTAGGTAGGGTGCTGGCGGCGGGAGTGGGGGTAGGTGGCTTAGATGATTAGGGTTAGGGTTTGGTCAAAACGGGCTGGGCCAGCCGGGGTAGTAGGTGGCCTGGCCTACGGGCCGGGCTGCCTCCTCTGGAAAAATAGGTTCTTATTTTATTTAGTTTCTTTTAAAATAAAACATTTTCAAATAGGTTTTTAGACAAACAAAATACTTCGGACAAGTCCGGGGTTTGACATTGAAAAAGAGAGGCTATTTGTAGAAAATAAAATAGGGCCTTTTGAAAATAGTTTTATGCGAAATTTATGCATGATGTCCTGATGATGCACAAAGTAGTAAACAATTGAGAGATTTTCTAATAGTGGTTTTAGCGGGATGCCACAACTAATAACATTGCTATTAGAATGCAAATAAAGCTCCATAGGTTTCTTAATTTTCTCTTCAAACACTTCATCTCCTAACTCAAGATAAATACTCTAACACCCCAGTTTTAGCTAAATAGTAGTTAGGGTTTTGATTGTGCATCATAAGCATCATATATATTAATGCATGCAAGAAAGAATAAACAAAACCCTAAAACCCTAACCTCTCCCTCTATTTGAAATGCATTCAAAAGGTTTTGAGTATTTTGAAATCACAAAAATAATGGAGCCCAAATTGAATATAAGGGTTCATAAATATTTTATAAAGCTTCTGGTAACTTTGAAATAATTCAAAACAGATTGGAAATTCAAATGCAAAATAGAAATTGAAAACAGGAAATAGAAAAGGTTTTGTTAAAAAGAAAATAGAGCCAGAGCAAGCCAGGCCGCAACCCAGCAACCTCCCTCCCCTCTCTCCCTCTCCCGCGGCACACCTTGGCCCGTTCGTAGCCCGCCACCGGCCCGTACCGGTTCGACCCTCTCTGCCTCGTCTTCTTCCTCGCCGACTGATCGACAAAGCTGCTCGGTGTCGAGCGTCGTCGCGCCGGCGCGCGCCAAGATTCCCACCGCCGCCCTTGGCCTCCTACAAGTACCTCGACGCCGCCGCGGAGAAGCCCTAGCACTCCTCTATCCCTTTTCCCCCTCGCTTCCTTGCGCCATACCGAACCCTAGCCGGAGATCGCCGTCATGCCCCGCCGTCCCGTGCCTCCCCTCGCCTTTCTGAGCGCACCGTCGTGCTCCTTGTGTCTTCCTCGTTCTTTTGCCCCTATCAGCGCAAGCGGGAGCGACCCCAGGAGCCTCAGTCGACACCTCATTTCCGAGCTCTGGCCACTGTCTTCGTCGCCGATTTCGGACGCGTCTTAGCTCGCCCGACCTCAACGACCCCTCCTCTGCACTCACGGTGAGCCTCTGCACCTCCCAGTGCCCTCTGTTTGGTCTCTCCCTCTCTGTATCGCTATCCCCGTGACCACCTGACGCCGCCGCTGCTGCCCATCGTCGAGCCGCCGTCTCCTGTGACCAATCCAGAGCGGCGCCGCCTCTATTCGGCTCAGTGTGGTGCACTGCGTCAAACGCCCCTAGTCCCGCTCGCGCCCGCGCCCTCAATCGCCCGACCCGTGCATCACCTAAGAGCACCTCCATTGCTGATGTCAGCATGACATCAGCATGAGGTCATAAACCCAATTCTTTTAGTTTTATGTTTTCTGAAATTATTTTCTAGAATATAAATAAAACCCTGTGGGCCACACCTGTCAATTTTTTAATAATTTTCATAAATGTTTTCAGAAATGAATAAAACTATGACATGTGGGCCCAAGTGAATAAATATTTAATATAATCCAAAAATGTTTTATAATTTCCTAAAATGATTTAAAATGGATTTAAATTGAGAAAAATCATAACTAATTCATTTAAAGTCAGAATAATATTTATAATATATCAAAATGTTCAGAAAAATGAGAGCTACCTCTTTAAGCTATCATCATGCATTGTTCAACAACTTAAATGAAAAGTAAAATTATAAGAACCTAGTAACCCCTCTCATATACTCCGGAGTTTCCCCGAGTTAGGGTTTTCACCCCTCGGAACCCAGTTTAAATTGTCGAGCATGTTTTAGGGTTACATTTCAATACAATTTAACTTGTCATATCATCATCCTTGTTTAAGCATTGCATCGATGCCATGTGTTGATTGTTTCCCTCTTTGTTTCTGGTGATTTGCTTCTTCTTGGTAGGATACGATATTGAGATCAAGATCAAAGACCGAGATCAAGACCACTGAAGATCGAAGATCGACGAACAATACTTGACCAACTGTAACCAAGTCAAGTACAAGGATTCCGAAGATCTATTTATCTATTATCAACTGGCAAAGGCAAGCATGTCCCCACCATGATATAATCCTATGATTTCGAAAGCATTTCAATTCTGCCATGATGCATACGATTCTACTGTGGTATTTTATCAATAGATAGAGTATCCTATCTATTGCATTACTCCCTTTGATCTTATATTACCTGATCTACTGCTCCTAGCATAACTAGGTTTGGCTTGTGTGCACTCTAGAGATTATATTGTGTCTTGCTTAGCCATGCATAGCTGTTGAGTCTGGTCCATCCAGATGATGTATCAGATGCAGAGAATATAGAATGGCAGGAGATCAAGATATATTGATGCGGTGATATGAGTTTAAACATGCTAAGGCTTGTATGGGAGGCCACGGTGGGATGTGGGTTTTCTAGTCCCATGCTCTCCACCACTAGGACCTGAGTTCTTGCCTTTGGAACCGAGACGAGCGTACAACCACACGGGGCCTGGACAACCTCATGACTAATTAACTTGCCTAGTAGATTCCATGAGTCACATAGTTCGGGCGTTCCATTCGACATACGCATTGAAAACGTTTTCGAAAGAAGGAGGTGAAGGAGGTGCATTCATAACACGTAGGGAAGCGTGGACCGGGTTGCTTGGGGTTGATGGCGCCCCTGGTAAACCAACCTCGCCTCACATCTTTAAGTACCGGCTTCAGGATTTGACCCGTTACGGCGGAACCATACTTATTGCATGACTCATGGTCTCGGCGAAAGCAAGGTAAAGGTCGTGTCTAACAAACCTCTGCCGACCTTCCAAGGAAGAGGGCTAATCATGTGGCATTAAGAGAAGGTTAGTACGTGTGGGTAAAGTTGTACACCCCTGCAGGGTAATAATCTTTTCGAAAAGCCGTGTTCATGGTTATGAACGACTTGGCGATCGGACTCAAGATCGTAGATAACTTTAACCACTATAAAACTTGTAGATCAACGTGTGCTTAAGGATGCTTCCTCATGGGTACGAGGGGGTGATCCTAGTTGGTAGATGATGATGATTTGGTGGATATCAAAAGATGATGATCAATATTTTGGAGACGTAGCTCTCTTATCCCCTTTTAAAATACTTTGATTAGACGAGCTTCTTCTCCCTCTGGTATTACAAAACAAAGATGGCTTTATGCAAAACAACTCCACCAGCCATAAGTCTTGCGGAGTACACCCTGTACTCACCCTTCCTTTGTTGATACTTTTGGCAGAGTAAGTGTTCCCGAAAGATAAGTTTGGTACTACATCGACATCGACGAGTAGCTTGGGGTTCCTGGCCGGCAGCCTGGAATCTATGGGCTGGGACGTCATCGTTATGCTTTAGGCCTCTTAGGCCATTTGTTAAGTTTGCTATACTTAATAGCATAATTTGCCTTCCGTTGATTTATGTTTGTGGCCAGTGACCCCTTCTTGTAATAATTTGGTTCTCTACTCAATTATGAGCTTGCTGTAATAAATTTTGTGTCATAGGGTCACTGCCGTGTTACCGATTCTTCACTGGATATTCTCGAGCTCAAGGTTAAGCTTAATTCAGACGGAGGTCTGGGATTTGTTTAGCCTTGATCCCGGGGGTGTCACAGGTTTTGGTATCAGAGCAGTACCGACTGTAGGAAACCCTCTCTACTGGTCGATGTTGAGTCTAGTGTTTGTGAAAACTATTTTCAAAGATGAAAATTATGTTCGAAAACTCTGGTATGCTTCTTTTTCTCCTTATCCAGTTTCGCTCTAACTCTGGGTTACCTTATCTTGTGTTGATTTGGAAAAGTTTTTCTATCTCGTCCCTTTCTTCAAAGTTAGGTGCCTGGTTAGGCATGTCGTTTCTCAACCATTGGACCTAGTATTGAGTTCTCCAGAGTCAAGTTGAGTGTGTGTTTCTTGATCCCCTTGTTCTGTTTCTTCTAAGAGATTTCTTTCTATCATGATCTCTCTATTTTATGGGTCCATAACCTCATGTTGATGGTTCCACAGTGTTCCATTCTAGGCTTCGAGGTATCCTTTCGCTTCGTGTGCCTCCTCTTAATTTGTTCGGGTACTTCAGAAGTTGTTTCTTCTCTTGGAAGCTACCTTGTGATTGCTACCTTGTGGTACCCTTTGTGCTACTAAGATAGTAGTTACTCTTTTCTCTGGGTTTTAACCCTCGGACTTGAACTTAAGATCCCCGATTGTACTAGATTTTGGTGTTGTGAATCCTGTACATGAAGCTGACCTTTAACTCAAGATCCATTCCTTTGATCCCTGGCGTTAATGTTCATACATTACCCCAAAATGGCTAATACCTTCTAGTATAGCCTTCAAGTTTGTGGATATTGTCGCTATTGAACAAGTGACGATAAAGGACTTCCCCTACCACATGTTATGGCAGATGTTCTTTAATGGAACCAAACAGATCACAACAAGAGTGCTCCTCGTGAGTCCTACTTCTATACTCGTGACTCTGCCACACCTTACCTATTATATGCATTGGTTTTCGGAAGGTTGATAATCTATGCATCCACATCTCGGGATTTCAATCCTGAGCATGTTCCATTCCTTTGTTGCTTTCCGACCTTTGTCTACCAGTTGGTAGCCAAGTAGTAAATGTGCATCAGTGTCTTCCGACGTAAGATACTCCTGTGGTCCTTCAAGACAAACCATTTTGGTATGTCTAGGAGAAACAAACTCCAGTACCTCGTCATATCTAGGACCAGGTCAAAGTGTTGTAAACCGCAGATCAAGAGGCATTGATTAGCTTCTATCTGTTCCACCTTAAAGTGTCACACTCTTTTATACTAAGAGGTCGTGCTGAGTTATAGGACCCTTAATGACGTGATGCTCTTACACATATTTACCCACCCTCCCTCGATCTCTCGTACTCGTGAATGTTGTGCGTGCGTAATGATGTGGTCATCTGAGATTATTAGCAATTGTTATTGCTTTGAACTCAAAGGACATTTGTACCACTCTTAGCGTGATGGTTAGACCTATCACTAAGCAAAGTTTGATTGTGCTACCAAGTTTGATATTCTGGTACACCCTCTTTAGTCAAAGAGTTAGGCTCATGCCGAAGCTCTAAGACTGTATCTTCTTGCCTTACCAAGCAAGTTTCCCTCTCGAACTAAGTGACATATCGGTGGTTCGTGATATTCTAGACGTCTTCCTAGAAGTATCTCCATGTTGCCACATGACCGTGTTGTCAAGTTCTTGAGCAAGCAAGTTCTCTGAACTGCTCTTTTCTCCAAGGATTCGTACTGGATACCCCTGAACAAGTTGTTTGAGATTAAACAACAACTTGGAGAGTTGTAAGACAAGAGTTCCATCCAACTCAGTTCCTTCTTAAAGGGATGTCTAGTTGTGTTCGTGTTGAAGCAAGATAGTATCTCCTTTGAGGATATGTTATCTTTCCTGCCTTTGATTTGATTTGGGCTATCGTCAAATCAAACTCGGTTCCAAGGACTGTCTGATGGTGTATTTATTTGTGATGTCTCACCTAAGTGCATCTTCTTGTCCACTGGTCTGACCAATGTATAGGTCTTGTTCATACCACATGTGATTCCATCTCCTTGGGGTGTATAGATAAGTTTGTTATTGAGCCCATCAATGACATCCTTACCTTCTCCAGGTTAAAAAAAATCACGTGGAACAACGGGCAATAATGTTGGAAACTTTTGAGAACCAGCTTCGTGTTATCTTGAAGTATGTGTTCTGGATGTTAGAAGTAAACCTCTCTAGTTCACGCGCAAATGTTGAAAGACGTCGCCGTGGATTCGAGTAGAGTTATCTTTGTTCCCTCGGAAATCATTTCAAATTAGTCAAGCTTGTGCGAAGAATTCTTGATATGGTAGGATGATACCTTCACATCTCGAGAATATACTCCAAGCATCTTAAGCCACTGGTTGATTTGTCACAGAAGATAAGAAGTCCAACAGAACTTCGATATCCTCCTAAATGTTTTCCAACAAGGATTTAGTTGTGTTTCATTGGAAACAATTCATGTAGATGCAATTATCTTTTGATAATTTGCTAACACATGTGTTTCACAATCTAGCTCATCTTTTGGAGCTAGACACTATAGTTCGTGTCTTGAGAATCTAGTGGCTTTACCTCTGTGGTAAATGTTGCAAATATTCTATTCGGACATGCTGAGTCTGAAGTATCTCTCCACTCAACCAAATCTGAATCTCAAGCAGATATGATGGTTGGTGTTCTTCAAGGGTTGACATGGGTTTAGGGTTTAGGGTTTAGGGTTTAGGTCTCTCTGTACATCTGGCAAGATTGATGTAATGGTTGACACACTTAGCCGGAAAGACCTTTTGTCATATTCTCTTGAATCAGCAGTAACAACCACTCTTCATGAGCATCTTCTATGATTTATTATAGGAGTTGTGCTTATGGTTTCCTTTGTATCCGAAGTTCGACCTTTACTTGATGACTAGTTAAAGGCCTGTCAGTATCCTGCTAACGATGTTTGGAACATCAAGGAGAACATTTAAAGTAGTGTTGCTAAATGTCTCTCGGTCAATCCTCCAGACCCTTCTATGATGGCAAGCGTCTTGTTATGCCAAGTACTTGGAGTCTGAGAATGAAGTTTCTTTCTTCTCGTGTCATCAGGACTCTTCTAAACCATTCATCTTGGTGGTGCAAAGTGATATCAATATCTTTGGCAAAGATTTTGATAATTTTGGATGAATAAAGAGTTTCCTTCTTGCTTTCTTAAAACATGTTCGAAGAGCGACCATGATTTTGGTAATCAATAGTTTCTCTTGTTACATGTTCCTTGTGACTCCCATGAGTCCTCTCCACCAAAACACCTTTATGTCTTGGCCTTCTGTTGAACCAAAGAATGACCCTTCTACGTCAAAATTAGTTCAATAGCTTGGTTTTGTTGGTATCTATCTCTTCCACCTATAAATCTCTATTAAGCTGTTTAGTAGAGGTTTATCTCTTGAAGTCTGTGTATCTTTTTCCATTTGTTGGAAATTCCTTCTCTCAGAAGTCTACTCTCTTCTGAAATTCCATGGTCTCAATCCTTATGAAGACCAGTTAACCGTCACCTTGAAACCATCTCCTCTTGTTTCCTCCGTTACCTTGACGTGTTTCATGTCTGTTAGCTTTAGAGATGTTTGTGAAACATCTATCCATGAGTTGACCATGAGATACTCAGTTCGTGGTTCTATGTATTTCCCTCTCTTCCTTAGTGTAAGCAGCCACGTCGAAGATTATGAAGCGCTTCGTCCATTCGTCATGGTGGCATGGAGCTTCGTCCATTCGTCATGGTGGCATGGATGAACCTTTTCGAGAAGATCGTTGAAGTTTAGTGTGACCCTGTTCCTTCTATCTTCCTACCTAGGAATCTCGGGTCGAGATTCTTTTAAGGGGGATAGAATTGTAACAACCCTAGTTTTACCAAATAGTAATTAGGTCTTGTTGTGCATTCATGAGCATCATACTAAAATTTCATGCAGGAAACAATAGCAAAACCCTAATCCTAACTCCTTTCCTCTTTATTTGAAATGTGTTCAAAATGGTTTGAAATGTTTTGAAAGTACAAAAGGAATGGAGCCCAAAGAGTAACTAGGGCCCCTACCATGTTTGAAATGTTTACAAAGTTTTGCTGTTTTTCAAAATAATATAAAACATATTTGTATTTAAAAAATACAAAGAGAAAACAAAACAGAAAATGGAAAATGGTTTCAGGAAAGAAAAACAGTAGCCAGACCCCAATCGGGCCGAGCCCATCTCTCTCTCCCTCACTCTCTGCCGGTCGCGTGCAACCAACCCCAGCCCAGCAGCAGCCTGTAGCTGGCCCAGGCCCAACTTACCGTTTCGTCCTATCTATCGTCATCGTCCACCTCGCGTCGCCCCCGAAGCACCTGCGTGTCGCCGTCCGCCGCGCCGCCGGCGCCAAGATCCTTGCCATCGGCGTTCTCCATCTACAAGTACCGCGCCTTCGCCAAGAGGAACCCTAGCCGTGTTCAGTTTTGCCTCTCTCCCCTCCCAGCGCTCTCTCTCTCGTTCTCCGCGGCGCGCCCAAACACTAGATCGCTGGAAACCACCGTGTCCCACCGTTACCGACCGCCCTATGCACAGATGAGACTGCCATCGAGACTGCCATGCTCGACTCACTCACCTGTCTGACTCGTGTGAGCCAGCGCGCCCCCAGAAGCCCCAATCGACGCATCCTCCCCGATATTCGGTCACCACCGCCACCGTTGATTCCGGCCACACCGCGCCTCGCCGTCGCCTCCGTTCGCTTCCTGGTGAGCTCCTGGTCGTCATGGACCTCTCCACTTGCCCCCTCTTGCTCTCTGTCGTCGGCACCGCAACCGCCTGCAAGCTCCGCCGTCGCGCGTTGATGAAGCCACTGTTTCGGCGACCTTATCCTAGCGGCGCCGCCTTAGTCTTGCTCGCCTAGCTCGGCTGCATCGAACAGGCACGCTTGCGCCCCCCAGATCCCTCTCCTTCGCCGTGCCTGGTGCTCCCCGACGTGCTCTCCGGCGAGCCTACGTGGTGCCATCGTGTCATCGACCTGGCGCCTGCGTGGTAGTGACGTGGGCGCTGACCAGGTCGTGCCTGCGTGGCAGTGACACGTTCCTGACCCCACCTGTCTGACTGGGGCTAGACCCAGCCCCAGTAAGAAAACACCCAACCCCCTATGCTGACGTCAGTGTGACACAGTAAAGGTTTTATTTAATTAAATAATTCTAGAAAATGAATAAAACTTATAAAATCAATAACTTTTATTCTGTAATCCAGAAAAATACAAATAATATATCAAAATGTTCAGAAAAATAAACTCTATCTAATTACACTATAATCATGCATTAATAATCAACTTACATGACAAGTTTAATTAGATAAGAAAGTGCACCCTCCCATATGCATTCGGGGCTTCTCCGAATTAGGGTTTGGACCCCTCGGACCCTGATTAAAATGACCAAGCATGTTTAGGGTTTCAATTTCAATAACTTTTAACTTATCATATCATCATCCTTGCTTGAGCATTGCATCGATGCCATGTGTTGATTGTTTCCTTCCTTTCCGGTGTTTGGTTCTTCTTTGGTAGAATACGATATCAGAATCGAGATCGAGTCCAAGACTAAAGATCAAGATCAAGATCATCGAATGTCATCGATGAACAATGCCAACAAGATGAACCCTGGAGAGCTATATCCTTGTGGTTGTCGAACAAGTCAAGATGATGGATACGAAGATCTGTATTGGGTATCAACAAGCAAAGGCAAGCGAAACCCCACACATGATATAATCCTATGCTTCCAAGCATTCTAAATCCTTGCCATGTGCATACGATTCTAAAGTCTTTTATCGATAGATAGAGTAATCCTATCTGATGCATGTTTCCTTTGAACCTATATCCCCTGATCCACTGCTCCTAGCATAACTAGGGTTTGGCTTTGTGATCGCTGCTAGAGCTACTTTATCTGTTGTGCTTAGCCATGCTTAGTTGTTCTGTTGATTCACTTGGTTGATGGTTACGATCTTCGAATGAACCTAGTTGGACAGGAGAACGTGGTATGACAGGTGAAGTAAGTTAAACATGCTAAGGCTTGTATGGGAGGCCACGAGGATTGTGGTTTTTGCAGTCCCATACCTGCCACCCTTAGGACCCGACGTTCTTGCCTCTTGAACCAAGACGAGCGTACAACCACACGGGGGTTCATGGGGACCCTCTTGACCCCAACTTGCCTAGTCTGATCCACGAGTCCGTAGTTTGAAGATTTATTCGGTACCCTCATGGAAAAAGGTTTTGGAAAATGGTGCAAGCATATAGGACGTGGCCGGGTGAAGGATGCTCGGCATTGAACTGG
Organism: Avena sativa; assembly: GCA_916181665.1. NCBI lineage: Eukaryota > Viridiplantae > Streptophyta > Magnoliopsida > Poales > Poaceae > Avena > Avena sativa. Next base: position 149,455,199 of record OV702284.1, read on the forward strand.
ATCCCGGTACACAGAGTCGAGGACCGCCTGGGAGTATGGCCAACTACCGCAGCCGGGAGCCCTTCTGGTGACTCATGGATTAGGCAAAAGTAAGGGAAAGGTTTCGGTCGATCACCCTCTATCAGCACACCAAGGAAGTGTGTCATGTGACGCTAAGAGTCGGTCGACGCGTGTGGGTAAAGTTGTATACCCCTATAGGGTATTAATCTTTTCGAAAAGCCGTGTCCACGGTTATGGACGACTTGGGAATGGACGTGGGATCATAGAGAACTTGAACCTAATCGTAAAACTTGGCAAGTTAAAATAAAGTGTACCTAAGGATGCTTCCTCTTGGGTACGAGGGGGTGATCCTCGATGAGGTTCGATGATGACTTGATGGATATCAAAAGATGATGATCAATACTTTGGAGCTGTCGCTCTCTTATCCCCTTTTGAAACACTCTGATTAGACGAGCTTCTTCTCCCTCTTGTTTTACCAAACAAAGACGGCTTTATGCAAAACAACTCCACCAGCCATAAGTCTTGCGGAGTACAACCTGTAGTCACCCTTGCTTCGTTGATATTTTTGCAGCAGAGTAAGTGTTACCATAGAAGATGAATTATTTATGGCATCGACATCGACGAGTAGTTTGGAGTTCCCGGCCGGTAGCCTGGAATCTATGGAATGGGACGTCATCGTTATGCTTCAGGCCTCTTAGGCCATTTGTTAAGTTTGCTATACTTAATAGCATAATTTGCCTTCCTTTGTTTGATGTTTGTGGTCAGTGACCTCTGCTTGTAATATTTTGGTTCTTCGCTCAGATATGGGCTTGCTGTAATAGTTTTTGTCGTAGGGTCACTGATGTGTTACCGATTCTTCACTGGATATTCTCGAGCTTAAGGTTAAGCTTAATTCAGACGGAGGTCTGGGATTTGTTTAGCCTTGATCCCGGGGATCGTCTAAGACATGAGACATGATGATAACAGTTAGGAGAGCTTCACAACTCTCTTTGAAACTAAACGGATAGAAAAAAGCATGGGTACACACGACTAAATACTGAATACCTTGTGATCCAGCAATCTCAAGGCACGATACGTGTAGCATCCCAATTGTCTAACAATTGCAATGCTACTTGCCTATTATATATGTTGCTACTTCCTACATGTAATTTATTGCATCATCATTATATCATGATCATGTCACCATGCCACCTTGCATTTGAACATCATATAAAACCCCCTTTCGTTTGGTTCTTATCCTATATGCATTTATATTGTATTACTTGTATTTGCCCTTGATATATTGTATTTGTTTCTTGATAAATTTCTTCATGCCCAAGTTGAGTTGTGGGCATATCTCTTTTGCAATCCCACCACCTTTCTTTGTCACCACCTTATAATCCCACCATCCAAATTATATATGAGCATTTGCATTTCTTTTGGCATTTTTCTAGCTCATATGTATTAAGATGGATCCACTTCTAAATTTACATGCTCCCATATTTGTTTTCTATTGTCTTCAAAATATTAAGTGTGTGGAGCCTCATGGACACCTTTGTATGCCATGTGGATAGAATTCTACTTTTAAGCTTCCATCTGGTATTATTCAATTTATGCCCATGTGTGGTGCCACATTTGGCTACAAGCAGGGCCGGCCTATAGGCCGGGCAAAAGGTCCGACCGCACTGGGCCTCTGCACTCCAAGGGCCCTAAGCCAGGCAGTGGTTGAACTATTAGCTGTAATTTCTGATTTTAGGTCTAAAGAAAATAAAAGCTTCATGTTGCAGCTCGTAAAGATCACCACGCGCCTAGAGAATATTGCAGCAATCAATAGTTGGCTCGTTGGCTCACGAGAAAAGAACATAGTACTCCCTCCGATTCATATTAATTGACTTGGATTTGTCAAAATTTAAATAAATCTAGACACTATTTAGTATATAGGTTCATCCAAAATTTGACAAATCCAAGTCAATTAATATGGGCCGGAGGAAGTAATATTTTCCGGTTAAAAATAAAAAAGTTGCGTGTACATACGGTTGTCCGCCTCTACTCGACAACCCATCTCCGTCACCGTCCCCAAGTTTCAGCCGGTCATTTGTGAATGACTAGACGTTTGATTTACGGAGAAGCTCTATCGTGGTTCTTCCAGAAATTAATTCACCCTACACATGCAGATGAACACATTGTTTAAACATATATTTTTTGAAATACCAAAAAAATAGAAAAGAACACTTGATTAATATACATACATTCTATGTTTGCACACAATTTTTCATGAAAAGGAACATTTTTGTGTCTCGTGTAAAATAGATAAATTTAGATGCTCAACATGATTATTGTTAAACATCTTTTTTGTCTTTTTACACAATGCACATAAAGTGTTATTTTCCTTAAAACTTGTGTGCAAAAAAAATGTCCGGAGGCATATGTGATTTTTTTTTTGCAAAATTTTGTAACATGATTTTTTGTTCAAATATGTACTCCCTTCGTTCCAAAATATAAAATGTTCTAGTTTTTTATACTCATTTGTTTCACAAAAGGTTAAAATATTTTTTTTTAAAACAAGGGAGTAAATATATTTGTTTACACCCGCAAACCAAAACACCATCTCCATGGTTCTTCATGTTCCTCTCGGTTTTATAAAGTATCTCTCAGTGTACGCCAAAGGAAAAAAAAAGCTCATGGGGATATGGTTTTATACATGCTACAGATCAAGTCTTCTACTCCCTCCGTTTCAAAATATAAGATATTTTAGGTTTGTAAAGAAAATGAATCTAGACTTGTTTTAGTATGTAGGTTCACTCAACTTAAGGACGAATCTACATACTAAAAGATATCTAGATTTATTTTCTTCACAAACCTAAAACATCTTATATTTTGAAACGGAGGGAGTACATCCCAATCAAGCCGGGTGCTTCAATTCCATGCCTTGACCATTTTCTAAGCAACCTCTATTACTTGCTGGGTGATATGTTTTCTAGAGAGAAATTATGAGTTAGTGAAACAAGGAAGAAAATAAAAGGACTGGTTACTAGAGTCTTAAAAAATTGTGTACAAATAAAGGCCCCTTAATGTCATTTTGCACCCGGGCCTCATATAAGTATGGACCGGCCCTGGCTACAAGTGGATCTAGTGGAAAATACACACCATCTTGGTCATATGGGTTTCACATGTGTACATGAGTTGAACAATCTCAAATGCTAGCCAGCTTTGCTTATTTTGTGAAGCCACATTCCAATCCTAGAGTGCATGCATGGATATGTGCCTTATGAAACTATATTTGTTTTCATCAAATATAGTAGCGAGCATCATTCTTTATGCATGGCCCATGCTAGATAATCACCATTCTTTCCACCTCTAGTTTCCTTTGGATACATGGGGCTTATTTGTTTTGAGGAAAATCATTTGAATCAACTCATATAACTTCCAAGTCCTACCCCTTTCAGGACTCATGCTTTTCTTGGTGTGTACTTGAGTTGTATCTTATGAGGCTCCCTTTCTATCTTTTGGGTTCATTCATATTCATTCAAAACAATTCCTATAACAAAACCCCACCATCTATCCTATCTATCTTATCTAACCAGCCTTCCTTTCTTTGCTCTATCTATTTCAATGGGTTGCAAAACAAAATATTGTTTAGAAACTTTTGAGTTAAGCCAAACAAAATCAAAACAAACAAACAATTTTAAAATAAGAAGAAAAAAGTTTAAAGCTTACCTGGCCGCAGCCCTTTACCTGCCTGTCCCAGTTCAGCAACCGGCCCAGGTCCCTTTAGCCCGATACCTTTTAGTCGACGCGCCGCTCCCATCAACCGACTTCATGTCGTTGCCCTCCTCTCTCTCTGCTCACGATGGAGCGGAGAAGGTGCCCGTCTTCCACCGTTTTCCTCGTCAGCATCCACGAGCAGCGCGTGATCCTCCTCCTACTCCTCATATACTCCCCGCAGTCGCACCAAGAAAACCCTAGGCCACCACCTTCTTCTCCTTCCTAGCACAGCCACAGGGCCGGCCTATAGGCCGGGCAAAAGGTGCGACCGCACTGGGCCTCTGCACTCCAGGGGCCCTAAGCCAGGCAGTGGTTGAACTATTAGCTGTAATTTCTGATTTTAGGTCTAAAGAAAATAAAAGCTTCATGTTGCAGCTCGTAAAGATCACCACGCGCGCCTAGAGAATATTGCAGCAATCAATAGTTGGCTCGTTGGCTCACGAGAAAAGAACATAGTACTCCCTCCGATTCATATTAATTGACTTGGATTTGTCAAAATTTAAATAAATCTAGACACTATTTAGTATATAGGTTTATCCAAAATTTGACAAATCCAAGTCAATTAATATGGGCCGGAGGAAGTAATATATTCCGGTTAAAAATAAAAAAATTGCGTGTACATACGGTTGTCCGCCTCTACTCGACAACCCATCTCCGTCACCGTCCCCAAGTTTCAGCCGGTCATTTGTGAATGACTAGACGTTTGATTTACGGAGAAGCTCTATCGTGGTTCTTCCAGAAATTAATTCACCCTACACATGCAGATGAACACATTGTTTAAACATATATTTTTTGAAATACCAAAAAAATAGAAAAGAACACTTGATTAATATACATACATTCTATGTTTGCACACAATTTTTCGTGAAAAGGAACATTTTTGTGTCTCGTGTAAAATAGATAAATTTAGATGCTCAACATGATTATTGTTAAACATCTTTTTTGTCTTTTTACACAATGCACATAAAGTGTTATTTTCCTTAAAACTTGTGTGCAAAAAAAATGTCCGGAGGCATATGTGATTTTTTTTTTGCAAAATTTTGTAACATTTGATTTTTTGTTCAAATATGTACTCCCTTCGTTCCGAAATATAAAATGTTTTAGTTTTTTTATACTCATTTGTTTCACAAAAGGTTAAAATATATTTTTTTTAAAACAAGGGAGTAAATATATTTGTTTACACCCGCAAACCAAAACACCATCTCCATGGTTCTTCATGTTCCTCTCGGTTTTGTAAAGTATCTCTCAGTGTACGCCAAAGGAAAAAAAGAGCTCATGGGGATATGGTTTTATACATGCTACAGATCAAGTCTTCTACTCCCTCCGTTTCAAAATATAAGATGTTTTAGGTTTGTAAAAAAAATGAATCTAGACTTGTTTTAGTATGTAGGTTCACCCAACTTAAGGACGAATCTACATACTAAAAGATATCTAGATTTATTTTCTTCACAAACCTAAAACATCTTATATTTTGAAACGGAGGGAGTACATCCCAATCAAGCCGGATGCTTCAATTCCATGCCTTGACCATTTTCTATGCAACCTCTATTACTTCCTGGGTGATATGTTTTCTAGAGAGAAATTATGAGTTAGTGAAACAAGGAAGAAAATAAAAAGACTGGTTACTAGAGTCTTAAAAAATTGTGTGCAAATAAAGGCCCCTTAATGTCATTTTGCACCCGGGCCTCATATAAGTATGGACCGGCCCTGCACAGCCAGTGCCCCTTCTCCCCTCCGTGTCTCCTCTTTCCCCCTTTATAAATCCTGAACTCAATGTACTTGTCGTCGTCTCCGTCTTCCTTGGTAGAACCGAAGGCCGTTAATTGTGTCATCGAAGCTTCGCAAGGAGCTGGGAGCAAGAAGTGGAGCCGGAGATGCCGTGTACTACTCCCTCGCCACCGTCTGGGTCTTGTCCGAGAAGGACCCTTCCGCCGGTGTCGCCCCTACCTTCCCCGAACCGTCCAAGAGCAGCGTTAGTTCCAGGGTGAGATCCTCTCCCTATTCTCTGTATTCCTGCATCCTCTGCATCTCTCGGTCGTTGCAGGCGTCACCGGAATTCCCCCATGCGCGCGTCCCCAGCAGTAGCAGCAGCCTCGCATGTAGGTCGCCCGCATAGCAGCAGCAGCAGCACCCCGTGGGCATCCCCTTTTTCCTTCGCGGATACCGGCTTCCCTTGTCCTCCTCCAAAGAAACTCTCAACACAGAAGATCTTCCCGGTAATAATCCCATCTTTCCTTCGAGCCCAGCCATGTCCAAATCAGAGCTCTATAGCAATCACCATCGTCTACCGAAGTTTGCTGCATCTCCGCGAAGAACCTGATGAACCCGACAGTCCTCTGACGCATGTTTTTTGTGCTCTGAACTTTCCCGTTTTCCAGTCGACACAGACCTCCTCCTGGAAAAGTTTATGAACGAAATTGGTATATTGATGTTCCTTGGTATTTTTTAGTTTTTGTGGCGTCCCAAAAATCGTGCTGGATTTGTTGGAATCTTCTTTCGATCTTTGGCAAAACTCATTGAAAACTGTTCTTCATTTTTCATTTCGACAACAACTCCAGGAGACGTTTCTAAAAAAAGGCCCCTAGGAAAACCTCACTCTCAACCCGCGGTCCCTCTCAGCCACTTATTACCCGCCCAGTGTCCCGCACGTCTGTGGACCCTTCCCCTCTTTGACCCCACCTGTCATTGCCATTGTGTAAACTTGAATTGGCTAACAATTGTTTTTGCCATCTTTCTAAATTTAAAATACTAGAATATGATTATATATGAATTAATTCATAACTTTTAAATGAACTTGAATTTTAGAAAACTTATAAAATGAAGTATGAATGTTTTTCAATTGTGAATTCTAATATAATTTTAAATTTGGCCAGGGTTGACTCTAGCTACTCCAACCATTGACTTTGACCCTGTTTAATATAATTTGAATTTAGTATTGTTTTAAATTCATAATTCCAAATAATGTAAATAATATATGTTTTTGAATCAGAAAAACATGAGGATTATGAATATGATATTTAAAATATCATTTGAGCAACTTAATTTTTTGAATTATTAAATGTTAACAAATGCCATTTTATTAATAATTGCATAAATTTAATTTCGTAACTCCGAATTCGACAAATGATATGTCTAAATGACTAGCTCGACGAGCCCTTTCTAACTATGCATTCCATGTTATGAACTGAAGAATGCATCATATAAATATTAATGGGGCAACAATGTTTATGGGAGGAAAACATGAGTAAAAACTTAATAAAATGCTTTCATCTTGTACTCCACACCTCACCCATGCCATGTAAATTGTGAATCATCCCATCATGACATACTTATTTGCTTGTTGAATATGATTTATATGACTGTGCTATGTATTTATTTCTACCCCTTGTGTATTTGGTTTTTATCTGGATAGATGCCGATTATTAGGAGTCTCAGGAGTATTATCCGGATCCATCATATTATGCAACTGAACTTCCAGGCAAGCAATTCCCCATGCTTGAACTATATATAGTACCTATTGCATATAACATATTCTTGCATCATGTGTCGTGATCCGAAATAAACTAAAATCCCAAGTATTGCATAGCCTTTACTTTCAAACCCCACTGAAGCTGTTATTTGGGACATGTGAGTCGTAGAACTACATGTGTAGGGTTTGTGAGAGTCTTGACAATAAGGTACCTAAACAAATAAGACTAGGAAGTAATGGGATAACTAAAGAAAGAGGCACCAGTGAGCAATATCTGCTATTTGGTTCTTTATGCTCACTTGTGTCCCATAAGACCCTGAGTACTTAATTCATGTTCCCTGACTATCGCACTATCCACATGTCGGACCATGGATCCCCTTTGCTTGAGCTAGATTCACATTTTATTTCTCGGGCCACAAACTAGTTTAGGGTTTTAATGCCATGTTATGCCATATATGTCATGTTTATTATCTATTGCTCAATGACCATTTACTAATGCACTTTTTAGGAGGTGGGTCGTTAAGTTGAGGATTATACCTATGGGATGTGATCTCTTGGCCGATCTCGCAACCACTGGGTCTGCCTTCGGAGCTCGACCGACTTCGTAGCGGGTAGCTTATTGGGGTGGCCCCCCTAAAATCAATTATGAATCTTGTCATTGTTTTGTCGTGATGCCTCATTGGGTTTTCATTTAGTTTTTTCGAGGTTGATCGTGCGTATGTTGCTATTTGTGCACCCCTGCAGGGTAAATCTTTCTGAAAGCTGTGTCTGTGGTTATAGACAACTTGGAGCATAGTTTCTCAATCATAAACACGCATAACTAAAGTGCCGCTTTTAAATTGACTAAAAACCTGACTAGTAACGGTGCAATATTCATGGAATGAGTAATAAAATTGCCAATGGATGGGATGTCCTCCCGCCTTCTTGTTCGAGAATGGGTAGGAGGGCGTGATGTTTAATTATGTTGATATATACCTGTTGGGTAATTAACTGTTGTTTAATTAACGAGCGTCCATCTATCATTGGTTAAGTGGATGTTGTAGCGTGTCTCTATAGAACTGCTAGGCTTTATTTTTGCCGCAATTGAGTCATCCTCAGGTTGTTCCCTTTAGATGCATAAAGACTTGCTGAATTTTTTAGGGTCTCACACGATAAAATATTGGTTCAGATGGACAGGTATATCCATAGGAAGGCTACTGGGTCAAGGAGACCGATGATGGTGTCAACGACCCTCTGGTGTAGAGATTCCGGGGATGGAGATCCAGGAGATCTGTGGGCGGGATGTGCTTATTTTCTGGGTGTCTTACGACAATTTTCTTCTTATTCATACTCGGATTTTGTCTTATGCTTCCGCTTGATACTCTGATGTGTGATGTATAAGGATGTATCCTAAACTATTAGAACTATCTAGTAATTTGGATTTTCCCATATGACGTTGAATATTTCTATTTCTTTTAGATGGTTTGGCTCTGATGTACTCTTGTATATCGTTGGTATACATACTCATTTGTGTATGCTTGACTCACAGTTCAGCAGGCTACGTCTCTCGCACTTGAAGTTATAACCATGAGAAGTGGGTATGGTGGTTAGCCGGTACCGTGCCCTGCTCCGTTTAGGCATGTCTACACGTGGGTGGCCTTTGGGCCTCCGCGGTAGCACCACCTTATGAACTTTTAGGTTATACCAGCTTGTGATTTAGAGGTAGGGTCCAGGAATTACAATACGTTCATGGGAGTTCGCCGGCGGAGCCTTCCAGAATTTGCCTCTCTAGGCCAGAACAAACGAGGGTAGACATCAATCAGATCTTCGTCTTCATGCGGAAAAAACTCTAGTGCCACCTCCTTTATTGATGTTGATGTAGCAGTTCCCACACCACTTGCCCGCTTCCAATGAGCGGAACTAGTAGATCGAACCCGATTCTGCAAGATCCTGAATGGCAGCGCCACCGCCTAGGGGTGGCCTAGCCTCTGCCATGTCCACACCGCCACAATAGACCTGTAGCTAGGTCCAACCCACATGCCTCCTCGTCTCCCAGCCGTGAGTTAGTTAGCCTCCCGCATCTGCGGGCAGCGCCGTCCCGCAGGCCTCCCAGTGTCCGCACCGTCCTAGTCCCGACCTCCCCGCGCGATGGAAGGCCAACAAGGCATACGAAGGGGAGCCACTCGTCGCCTTCGGAGGCGAGGCCTGGACGCCACCGCCAGTGGCCGAAGAGGACCACTAAAGGGAGCTTTGTAGGTTAGGGCCGGCGCCTCCAAAGTTGCCACGCGCGGACGACCCGGGAGGTGGAAGGGAAGGGGACAACGATCGGGAGGTCCGGCTGGCGGTGGCCTGGCGGCTAGGGTTGGGACCAGGAGCTCTTCCTCGCGCTTTTTCTTGGAGGGGTCGTTGCCGTCGATCTTTTTAAATCATCGAGGATATATTTAAAACAAGATCTAGGGTAAATCTGTACCAGGTCTTTTAAAACAAGAATGAACATATGGTGTGCGGTAGACTAACACGGTCGTTAAATTTCCATAGTAATTCAGTTCCAAGGAGAAATGTTGATGGCCTTTGAATTTGTGTCATGATTCAATCAGGACGTGAGCTGCAAGTGGGTGGTTTTCGGTCCCATGATCTAATCTTGTCATGGTTTTGAATATTCCATTAGACTTAAAAACAGAATGAAGCATAAGTGTGGACGGAATGTTTATAGAGAGGATATCAGACAAATTTGGCACAACAAGAAAGATGAAATTAAAAAACATCGCATGTGTAATGTTCACATCTCAAATCTAAAATTTTCTCAGTTTTACTAAGCTCAGAATACAATGTACTCACTCCTTCCAGAAATAACTGATTTGGCACATGATTTTTGGCGAACCCAAGTCATGACAAACCCAGTCACTTATTTCTGGGCGGAGGGAGTATTTTTACATGATTTTTTGACACATGCATAGTGTATATTAGTATCTATGTGTTGTATTGTTTTCAAAAAAAAAAAATCTTCAAATTTGAAAATTTTAGAGTTGCAAAAAAATGGCTATGTGTAGCCCGGTAACCAAAACGCTGATGTTTGCAAATTACGCCTAACTCTCTTAGGACTTTTTTTCATGAAATACAATGACTTCTTTTCATGAAAATGTAACAACCTTAACTATTAACACCTTATATTAATTGTTGATTTGTTACCACGCACGGGCATTTAGCATTAAAAAAAAAGTTTCAGATAGGGGCACCAAAGTTCCAAAACTAATGTCCGATGACCATTAATAGCGAAACATTAATAGAGGAATCACCAACAAATTTTTGCAAGAAACATAAAACTTCATGTAAACTACATTTGTCAAGATTGAGCTAAGTTTTGATAGTTATATCACTAAGAATATTATTTTCCTCTGCCTTTTTTGACCATCAATGCCATATATATTCATAGTAGCAAACAGTACATGGTAAAGATAAATAATCTTACTCCAACGAATTACAAAATAAAGTCTAAAAGAAGCTAGCAAATCTTCGAGATATTCAAACTCTTTCTTCTTTCAAGACACAATCTTGTATTTTTCTGAAGGAAGCCAACCGGGACAAATACCAAACCACGGTGACAAGGGGTAACCTTGGCAATACCCATTGTTATGGACTTAGAGTTTCTTAGAGAAGAGAGTGTTAGTGATTTTATCGGTTTATCAGACAAACAAGGAAGTCGATATTGTCTGATTATTATGAAGAATATGATTACAAAGTCCTTGGTTCGCTATTTATGATCTAGCTCACGGCGGATTACAGATTACTAGAAAACTAAGATGCCTCTCCGTCGTCTCCTCCCAACCTTTATATGAGAGGCTGGGTCCTGGTGCCATATACTGATAGATTACAAGTTGTAATTACAACTATGTCAGTTCGTACTTTTACCTTGATTGCCAAGTCAAACTTATGTCCGTCGAATGCTTCTTGGACTCTTTATTCTGTATGGGCCTTATGGGTCATATCTCTGGTGCGCCTAGAGTAACAAATCTTGAAAATCCGATAAGTCATACTCATGTCAGTATCCCCCGAGACTCCATCCGAATCATAGATTTAGGTTGAGTCTCAAAGACGTTTTCAGTTATAAGCCGAAGATGCTTTCAGGCAAATGCTTTATGTTTTCAAGTATTTTTTCTTGGGGATTTTGGTATAACTAGTTTTGTGCATCCGACGGATCAAAAACTAGTTAATTGCTCTTGGGAAAAAACATCGTGAACCTACATCAAACTCGAGTCCCCGGATTTGAACCTGGTATATGCTAGCGTAATTCAGCTCGGGCCAAAGAGGTCTTATCGAGTACTAACTTCTAGTGTTCTATTTTAGGTACCCAACGCATCCATCGAATTTTTTATGGTATCGTGGATACGGTTAAAATATTGGTAGAGCGCATTCGTGTGTAGTTACCAGGCTTGACAGGACGAATCCTGGGGTCTTATGTCCATGTCGTGGACACGATATTCAGACATGTTAGCACGACAAACGTGGTCTGAGAATTTTAAAATTTTATCGTCTACCTTGTTTGGCTATTGGAATTGCTAAAGTTGCCAGCTTCTTATTATTTTCATTGGGTGTGATATGAGAGCTCCCGATGGGAGTAACCATTTGAGGATACATTTATGTAATACTCATAGGTTTTTGTATTTTGGACTCTGTTAGAGGATTTTGTTGTTTCTATCTTGTGCGCGACGTGCACTTCCTATGGGAGTAGCCCCCGAGGCTATATTTGAATGCTTGTATTCGAGTGCAGACTCATAATTTTCCTTTATAAGATTTTTAATGTCGACTCCATAAGAGGATTTATATTTGATGACGGGTGCGCGACAAGTTCTACCAATGGGAGTAGCCCCCGAGGCTATGTTCGGGTGCTTGCACCAGAGCATAGTCTCATAGCATCCACTTCATATGAAGAGGTACTTGGGCCTTGATTATTTTAAAACATGAATTTTATCAGATGCGTAGCCAGCTCTCCCGATAGGGGTAGCCCCCGAGGCTATGTGCGGGTGCTTGCACCGGATCATAGGCTCAGAGTCATTCAACACCTAGAAATGTCTGCCTCGGGTTTTTTGTACTCATCCGATGCTTTTTGTTATTGCCACGCATGACATCAGTGCTGACGAAGATGGCATGTCAGAGTTTGGAAGAACAAGACTCGATGGGACTTTTTAGTGGTTGGCCCTCTGTACAACAATGATGACGCATGAGCAACGCGTTAGCATAGATTTTGACCACACGACCCCATGCTACGTGAAAATCGAGGCGCCGCGTGGTTTTTCACCGTGTTTACCTCGGTAATTAATGTCTGGTACTTCTTACTTCTGTTGAGGATGCTTGCCATGTGTCAACATCTTCTACACCTTGATGGTTTGCCGCTCGTATCCAATGGCCGGTAATTTCCAAAGGTTCTTTATAAACCGCGGCAGAAGGTTTTTACTGCTCACTTTCCCCTCCACTGCTAGCATCATCTTCCTCCTTGCGCCGCATCTATGCTTCACCGTTCCCTGCTCCTTCTTCTTTCTCGCGCACTGACGCTCCTCCCTCAAAAACCACCATGATAAAGAGCAAGGGCACCTCCTCCACTGTTGATGCCACGACCACCAAGAAAAATGCTATTGGGTGGGTGCCGTCAAAGTGTACCACTCGAGACCTGTGCGAAGTGCGCAAATTGGGCATTTTGAGGAGCACACCTTCAAACTTCTGGGAGACGAAGCACCCATACACTTGAACAGAGATGGCGGGTAATATTCCTTTCCTTTCTTCTCTGTGGCCTTTCTCTTCCCGCACATGAATTTTTTTGCGGGCTCCTCTTTGTCCATGGTGTGCAGCTTTATCATCTCACACCCAATTCTATCCTCCATATATATGTTTTCATCACTCTTTGCGAGTGCTTCCTCCGGATCCATCCCCATTGGGGCCTGTGGAAGTACTTCTTATGTGTCCGAAGAAATGCCACCAGAACCATTGTAAATGACGTGGGAGGCGCCATAATCTCTGTTCACCCAGAGGTCGACTACTTTGACCTCAAAATCACGGACCTTGTACAAGGTTGGAGGTTGAAGTGGTTATATATTAAGGACCAGCAAGTAGAGGGTCAAAATTTTAGGTTGGCACCCTTTGACCCGAAGAAATCTTGCAAGAAGCTCAACTCTTGGGAGTGTTGGGGATATACTTTCCGGGTATACCCATAGGACTCGCTGACCAGGGTGGCCCACCAACAGGTTCGAGATTTGCTTCACGGGTGGCCCAATCAGAGAAAGAGGAGGAGTCAATTCCAGCTATGACAAGTCCTAGAAGACTTACTGACTTAGGCCTATAGATTACTTGTAGTCCAAGATGTATTTAATTACCGACTCTCTAACGTAGACGGATAGATATCTTCTGTAACCCTAGGTCTAGGTGCCTATATAAACCAGACCTGAGGGAGCCTTTAGGGCACAACAGCACAACCTACTCGCACATGCGAACCTCTCTTGTAATCCACTGTAACATTCGGCTCTCGCCGATATGTTACTGGGTTGGTAGCAGGAGTAGGATCCGATCACCGCAGTCGGATCTGAACTTGAGTAAACTTGCTCACCACTCCCGGAACACCGTACAGCTCACACCCCATCTTCTCAACGCCTTTAGGACTCCCTATGATGTACTTGTCATCAATCTGACGATAGTTGGAGCCCACCATGGGGCAGGTGACCTTCGGAGCTTCATTTCGGGCAGAATCTACGCATGTAGGAATCAGCGAAATAATTGTCATCGGTCATGTGGTTTATGCCAGTGACGTCCCTCTCGTTCTTCTCGCTGATACCTAGATTCCGGCTAAGGAGCCCATGCTGACCTTCATAATCATGCCAATTGGCAAGATCGATATCTATCTCGGTTTCGCTGATCCCGCCCAACCCACCCCTGAGGTGATGACCATGGCGGAAGAACAATCCGAATCTACTCTGTCCGCAGAGGCGAAAGAGTTTATGATCTGTGAAAAACCTAAACTCACCCAGCCCGCTCCTGTAGTGGAAGAAGTGGTGGAAGAAAAATCTGGATCTGATCTCCTTGTTGAGATCGGGTACACAGATGAGGATTATATTCGCTTCGGATCCGGTTCTACCGATGTTGGAGCAGAAAAAACACTCTTGAGGCACATGATAAATCAGATGATGAAGCGCCCTACACCGACTACAAAGCAATCACTTAGATCAAGCAGAGCTTTGAAGAAGCAGAAACGGAAACCCAACTGTTCCATTACCTCGAGTCCATGAAGAAAAAGAAGCATTGCTTCGTACACTACATTGGCTCTGGATCCGACTCTGTCGATGTTGGAGCCGGTAACGACTCAGTTCTTGATGCGATCGGAGAAAATACTGACTTACCTGCTTCCCCTAAGGAATCACTAACGTTGTAGTAACTCTATGACTTTGAGAAGGATATGGTAGCATACGAAGAGGAGTACACCTCCAAGCCAGCGCAAGGTGAGCCAGAGAACCCTCTGAGTCTGTATGACAACATGGATGAAGACTACACCTCATAAGATGACACTGGAGATTCTTCTGAGGTCTAGAAGCAACCATGATGGAAAGTACCGATGGAAGCTTAACTCCCGGTACCGGACCAAAAGTCATCTTTGCCACCGGTACACACGTAAAGGCTACTGGGCGGTCAAAGAAGAAGAAGAACAACAAAAGCCCGACACTGGAAGAGCTGATAGAGGAAGCCAAAAATGAAGAAGTTGATGAAGAGATCGAGATGGAGAACTACGATGGAGATCCGGTTAATCCCACACCGATCGGTCCTCCTGTTGATGGCCATGTTGTCACCAATGGTGCACGTGAAATCTATGGAGACACACTTACAATAACAATTCAAACTGCTTCAGATCTTATTCCGGAGGAGCTAGAGAAAAAGGTTGAGGACCTAGAAAAGCATCGCTTGTTCTTGCTCGAGGAAGCTACACGCATCGTCGAGCTTAGACAACAGATAGACAACAATCCTGCCTACTACCAGTCAGAATTCAAGCGACTGCCAAACAATACAAGAGGTAACCTGGTTCTTGCTAATAGAAACCCGGATATCCACAGAGATCTATTTGACGTTAAAACCGGAAAGAAAATCAAAGTCTACAATGCACCAGTGGAGAATGCTGCAGCTGCTTGAGCCATCCTCGCCAATAATCCGTCTCCAGAACAGGTCAAGTAGTGCATAGCATTGCTTGAAAAGGGGATCCAACAACATAGCAAAGCTGCATCGTCCAGTGGAAAGCTAGTGCCAAAGTTGGAATTTTGCCACACTGATGCAGGCCAAAACGCTAATGAAAGACCTCGCAGGGATACGGATCAACGTCCTCGCCCTATCCCTCGGGAAGAAGAAAATTCATGGATTGGTGTTGGGAATATATTTTATAGGTATACCCACAGGACTTGCTGACTAGGGTGTCCCACTAACGGGTTAGAGATTTGCTCCACGGGCGGCCTAGTCAGGAAAAGAGGAGGAGTGACTTTTGGCTACGACAAGGCCCAGAAGAGTTACCGACTTATGCATGTAGTATTCCTTGTAGTCCAAGTTGTATCTAGTTACCGAATTTGTAACATAGCCGGATAGATCTCTCTTGTAACACTAGGCCCCGATGACTATATAAACTGAACCCGAGTGAGCCTTTAGGGTACCAGATGATAGATCAACCACAACCAACTCGCACAGGCGAACCTCTCTTGTAATTTGTTGTACCATCCGGCTCTCGCTGATATATTACTGGGTTGCTAGCAGAAGTAGGATCCGATCACCGCAGTCAGATTTGAACCTGGGTAAACTTGTGCTCACCGCTCTCGGAACGCCGTACGACTCACACCCCATCTTATAAACGCCTTCAGGACCCCCTATGGCATACTTGTTGACAATCCGACGATAGTTGGCGCCCACCGTGGGGCAGGTGACCTTCGTTGCTTCGTTCCGGGTGGAATCTGTGCGTGTAGGAATCAGCGAGACAACCGCCATCGGTCGCATGGTTTACACCAGTGATGTCCCTCTCGTTCTTCTTGATGAGACTTGGATTCCGGCTAAGGAGCCCATGACAACCTACACAATCGTGCCTATCGCCAAGATTGCCATCTATCTCGGTTTCGCTGATCCCGCCCAACCAACCCCTGAGGTGATGACCATGGTGGAAGAAAATTCTGGGTCTGCTCTGTCCGGAGAGGCGCAAGAGTTCAAGATCCCGGAAAAACCTGAACCCACCCAGCCCACTCCTATAGTGGAAGAAGTGGTGGAAGAAAAATCCGGATCTGATCTCTATATTGAGATCGGGTGCACGTATGAGGAGTATATTCTCTTCGGTTCCGGTTCTACTGATGCTGGAGCAGAAAAAAACTCTTGAGGCATAGGATAAACCAGATGATGAAGTGCCCCTACATCGATTACAAAGCAATCGCCGAGATCAAGCAGAGCTTTTAGATGGAAGAGGCGAAAACCCAACTGCATTACTACCTCGAGTCCATGAAGAAAAAGAAGCATTGCTTCGTGCGCTACGTGGGCTCTAGATCTGACTCTGTCGATACTGGAGCCGGTAACGACTCAATTCTTGATGCAATCAGAGAAAATACTGACTTGCATGCTTCCCCTCAGGAATCACTAACGTCGTAGGAACTTCGAGACTTCGAGAAAGAGATGGCAGTGTACGAAGAAGAGTACACCTCCAAACCAGCATAGGGTGAGCCGGAGAACCCTCCGAGTCCATATGATAGCATGGACGAAGACTACACCTCGCAAGATGACATGGACACCGGAGATTCGTCCGAGGTCTAGAAGCCAACCACGACAGAAAGTACCGATGGAAGTTTATCTGCCATTATCGGACCAAAAGCCGTCTTTGCCACCGGTACGTACGTTAAGGCTACTGGGCAGTCAAATAAGAAGAATAAGAACAAGAACCCGACACTGACAGAGCTGGTAGAGGAAGCCAATGAGGAAGAAGTTGACAAAGAGATCGAGATGGAGAACCAGGAAGGAAATTAGGTTAATCCCACATCGACCGACCATCCTGTGGATGGACACATTGTTACCAAGAGTGCACGTGAAATCTACAGAGATGCACTCACGATACCAATCCCAACTGCTTCGAATCTTACTCTAGGGGAGCTGGAGAAAATGGCCGAGGACTTGGAAAAGCATCGCTTGTTTTCGCTCGAAGAAGCTTCGTGCATTGTCAAGCTTAGACATCAGATAGACAGCAATCCTGCCTAGTACTAGTCAGAATTCAAGCGATTGCCAAACAAGACAAGAGGTGGTCTGGTTCTTGCCAATAGGAACCCGGATATCCACAAAGATCTATTTGATGATAAAACTTGAGAGAATATCCGAGTCTACAACATGCTAGTGGAGAACGCCGCTACTGCTTGAGCCATCCTCGCCAATAATCTGTCTCCAGAGCAGGTCCAGCAGTGCGTAGCATTGCTGCATAAAGGATTAAAACCAATGTTAAGGAAATCGGAAATCGTTAGCTGCTCGGTTGGCTTGGGAGTAGCGATTAATAGGAATTCAGACGATTAACTGATTTAATCGGTCAGCTATTAATCGATGCAGCCTACAAAAATTAGCACCTAAAACACGTATGAATCCTCAGCCTTAAGCTCCCGGATGAGATCCTCAAGGCTCTCGAGCTCTTGTATCTGAGGTCTGGTCGGAAACTACGAGGAACTAACCAACAACGACAAGGAACTAGTTGGTGATGGCTAAAATCAAGCTCCTGGAGGCAGGGATTGAACGGGAGCTTCACAAAACCTACTTCATTGGGGCAGGCTAGAATGGATGGGCGATATGTGTTGATAATTTTGCAACTTTTTTGACCAAGTGTAGTGGTTAATCGGGAACATACCTAGTAATCGGAGTGTCAGACCTATTAATCGGGCTAAACGATTAACACAAAGGATTAATGGTAATCGACACGGTCAGGTCCCTAGTAGCGATTAAACGGCCTAGTAATCACTGATTCGGCCTAGTTTTTGAACAGTGATTAAAACAACAGAAGATAGCCACATCATTAAGTGGCAAGCTGGCCCCAAAGTAGGAATTTTTCTGCACTAACACAGGCCAAAACACCGATGAAAGACCCCATAGGGATACAAACCAACGTCATCGTCCCCGGGAGGAAGAAAACCTAAGGACCGGATCAAATAGTCATCCTCGCAGGGCCGCGCGGGACTGGTCGGGATATATTCTGGTTGCGTCTCAAGATGCCATCAGGGCATTGGTACCTCATCAAACCCATCGTCGGTAGAATGATCACCACAGGGAAGACCCAAAGGTGCGTCGCCAGCGAGAACAGGATCGGCTAAGAATGCCACCCCAGCCGTCTGGCTGGCAACACCAGACGAAGGAACGACTCGAATCACCCTGAGTCAAGTAGGGACGGAGCCCGACAAAATCAACCTCGGAGTCAGCATAATGAGGCTCCGGGACCATGCCGCTCAGCCGGAAATAACCCGCCAGAGCCACCATCACCGCCTAGCAGCGACCATGAAGGATATCATCGCAGCCATGGGAGCCGCACGGGCGTAGGAGATGATGTTGGAAGAAGAAGCAGGAATCCGACTCTGCCACGCAGAAGCCGCGAGCCTCCAAGGCGTAGGTATCTCTCGCCAAACAATGCTCGCCACCACATTGAATCCAATATGGCAGTACAACGGTACAAGGAGGAATATGTGTATGTGGGACCCAAATGCTTTGGCCCACGTATCCGTTAGACAAAGTTTCTGGTTGACTCCGGCATTGCCAAACACATTCAACCCTACGACGGTGCAGCTCGGCCAGATACTTGGCTTTTGGACTTCTTATAGGCTTGCTGCATCACCAAAGGTGGAAACAGCTTGGTCGCGGTTCGTTATCTCCCACTCATGTTGCGGAAGACAACTCGATCATGGCTCAATGGACTACCAAAAAACTCGACCCAAAACTGGTATGATATGCAAAGTGCGTTCTTTTCAAACTTCGAGGGAACATACAGGAGGCCCTACACAGTCGGAGACTTGCAGCGTTGGACTCAAAGACCCAAAGAAACATGTCGGGATTACCTCCAACGCTGGATCGACACGAAGAACTCCTGCGAAGGAGTAAACGAGCAAAACGCGATCGAAGCCTTTATCGCAGGACTCCCAGTCAGATTATTGCGTCATAGACTGAAGCGTGAGCATGTCACAGACCTAGGAGAGATGATAGAAACAACAAGCAAATATGCTGACGCTGATGATGATTTAGATGGACTGCTAAATATTCTGGCCAACCCACATCAGCCAAGCAGCAGAAGCAGCAAACTTAGAAGTGCAAGAATACCTCAGACGACAAACCAGCTCCGAGAAATGCAGCTGTCAACGCAATGTTCGCATCCAGAGGGAAAGGAGGGCGCGGAAGCTGCCGATGACGAGGCCATGGGACTTTCCGAGTCCAGTGTAGAGGAGAGCAGCAACCCAGAAAATCATACTCCTGGGTCGACATTGCCAACAACCCCTATGTACATCACCCGGACGGTAATGGAGGTTCTACCCATACCAATGTTGAGTGTCGTTTCAATGATAACATCAAGAGAGACGAATCCGCTGGCTATAGGGCCAAGCGACACAAAGGAAAGAAAATTCCGAGAAAGGCATGGATCCAAGGAAGACCCCGACATGGAAGAAGCGGATGACGCACAACCCAAGTCGGATGGAAATAAGGATTATCCCATAAAAATACACATATGTCTGATTCCTTGGAACTCAGCCGACTAAGGTCAAAAAGGCGGTTCTCCATGAGCTCAATGCCATGGTTCCGGCTGTCCCCCAGTTACTGGACTGGCCGGACATAATCATCACCTTTAAACGAAGTGATCACCCTAAGAAAACACATCATCGGGGAAAATACCCTCTGGTCGTCAATCCTCTTTTTGATGGATACGATTTCTCTAAAATTCTCATGGACGGTGGTAGCAGCATCAACATCCTCTACATTGAAACGCTCCACCGCATGAAGATTCACGAAAGCTAGTTAAACCATAGCAATGTGATGTTTCATGGCATTGTACCAGGACGACAGGAGGATTCTCTTGGTGAGATCACACCGGAGATGACATTCAGAACTCTGGAAAATTACCGTACCGAGCCACTCTCCTTCGAGGTGGTACCGTTCAAAAGTGCTTACCACGCCATCTTTGGATGTCCGGCTTACTAGGCGTTCATGGCTCGTCCCTGCTACATATACAATATGATGAAGCTCCCAGGTCCCAACAGCGTCATCACCATCCGGGGAAACCCAAAGAAAGCACGAGACCGTGAGGAAGGATCTGCAGCCTTTGCTGAAGCCATGCTGCACGCCCAGGAGTACCAGGAGATCAAGAAGAACACTGATCCGTCCGAGATGCCTGCTACGAAGAACGAGGTGCTGAAGCCGAGTCTACATTTCAAGGCATCAGAAGATATGAAGAAGACATCGCCGAAGGAAGATGATACCTCCAAGTCGACAAACGTAGGGGTAGGCTTAGACCTCGCATACGAAAGCGCGCTCGTCGAGTCCCTCAAAGCTAATAAATATATCTTTGCATGTCAACCTTCTGTGACCAGAGTATCTAGGGAACTTGCCGAGCACACTCTTAATGTGTACCCTAACGCTAAACCCGTCAACCAGTCCTTTCAACAGTTTGGTGATGAAAAGCGCAAAGCTATAGCTAAGGAATTAGCCCGACTAGAATTAGCCGGATTTATCACAGAGGTCATCCATGCTGAATGGGTGGCAAATCCTGTACTCGTCCCTAAAAAGGACACTCTTGATTTAAGGATGTGCATTGATTATACTACCTTGAACAAGGCTTGTCCTAAAGATCCGTTCCCTTTGCCAAGGATCGTTCAAGTTATCGACTCCACGGAAGGGTCAGAATTACTCTGTTTCTCGACGCATATTCCAGATATCACCAAATACCGATGAAAGAATCGTATCAACTCAAGATGTCTTTCATCACACCTTTCAGAACCTTCTACTACAAAACTATGCCTTTTGGCTTAAAGAACACATGAGCTACATATCAACGCACCATGTAGCGTTTCCTTAACGATCAAATCGGACGCAACGTCCATGTGTACGTAGATGATATAGCAGTGATGTCCAAAAACAAGGAACCACTTATTTCCGACTTCGAGGAAACATTTGACCGCCTATGAAAATTTAACATAATGCTAAATCTGAAGAAATGCTTATTTGGAATCCCAGCCAAAAAAATGTTAGGTTTCATCGTGTCTGAAAGAGGCATAGAGGTGAACCGGGAGAAAATCAAGGCTATACTTAACATTAACAGGCCGAATCGCCGAAAGGAAGTGCAACGTCTCACTGGTTGCATTGTAGAAGTGAGCCGGTTCGTTAGCCGGCTCGGAGAAAGAGCCGCACCTTTATACAAGCTCTTGAAAAAAACTGACAAATTTGTCTAGACCATGGAAGCCGACGCAGCTCTACAAAGTTTGAAAGAACTACTTTCAAATCCACCAATTCTCACAGTGCCAGAGCCACATGAGCCTATATTACTTTACATCACAGCGACTAACAAGGTCGTAAGTGTGGTAACATCAGTTTAGCGCGAGGAAGAAAATCACGAACATAAGGTGCAACGTCAGAGTCGAAGCAAAGGTATTCACATTACCAAAAGCTAGCCTATGGAGTATTCTTTGCTGCCAGAAAGTTACGACATTACTTTCAAGAGCACAAGATCACAACGGTGAGTACGGTTCCCCTGCGAGATATTATCAACAATCGCAATGCCATAGGATGTGTCGCAAAGTGGGGAATAGAGCTTGCAGCTTTTGACATTGAGTACAACCCATGAACAACAATCAAATCCAAAATACTCGCCGATTTCGTCACTGATTGGACAAAGATGACATAAAACACAAGTCCTCTCGACTCAGAATTTTGGACCCTACAATTTGACGGCTCAAAAGAACGAGGAGGCTTGGGGGTTGGCGTGGTGCTCAAGTCACCCCAAGGAGATAAGTTGTTCTATGTATTACAGATACACTTCACGAAAACCAATAATATTGCCGAGTATGAAGCACTGTTACATGGGATACGCATGGCCAAAAACATTGGCGTAACTCTACTCATGTGTTATGGAGACTCGGATTTAGTTGCTCAACAAGTGTCCGATATTTGCAATGCAAACAAGCACATGGAAGCTTACAAAGCTGTTGTGGATGAATGATCTAAATCGTTCGAGGGTTTTGAGGTTTAACACATCCCTCGAGTAGAAAATGAGGAAGCATATTCTCTATAAAGAATAGGCTCTGTGCGGAAACAAGTCCCGAATGGTGCTTTCCTCGAGCACCTGAGAGTTCCCTCTATCACAGGATTTGATGAGGACTATCCGACAAAATCCGACTCACCTTTAGTAGCAGTTCTGGCTATAATTTCCAGCTGGATAAAACCCTATATGGATTTCCTGATATACGGAAAATTACCTGAAGACGAAGTTCTGGGTTGACAGATCGTCCAACGACCAAAATCCTATGCAGTAATACACGGTGAGCTCTATAAGCGGAGTGTTTCTGGGGTTTTCCAGCGTTGTATTTATCTAGAAGAAGGAGTGGAAATCTTATGAGAAATCCATGAAGGCGAGTGCGGTCATCATGATGCAACTAAATCCTTAGTGGAAAAATCTTTTTGACACAGATTCTTTTGGCTCACAGCTAAGATGGATGCCGAGAAACTGGTCAAAACGTGTAGAGGTTGCCAAAAGTACGCCCTTCAAGCACACGTTCCGGTTAATCAGCTGCGAACAATCCCTATTACAGGGCCATTTGCGATCTGGGGGCTTGATATGGTAGGGCAGTTTCGAACAGCAAAGTGTGGATTTACTTACCTACTAGTTATGGTGGAGAAATTTACCAAATGGATTGAGGCTAAACCCGTAACAAATTGCGATGGTGCCACAACCAGAAAGTTCGTCGAGTATGTGATTATCAGATTCGGATATCTGCACAATATCTTTACTAACAACGGGAGCAACTTTTCCATGGGAGAATTAGCCAAATTCTGTGAAAAACAAGGGACCCGACTCGATATTGCATTGGTCACACATCCACAAGCCAATGGACAAGTTCAAAGAGAAAACAATCTCATTTTACAAATACTCCGACCTCATCTTGAGGCACCACTTCGTCGTGTCGTGGGGGCTTGGGCGGAAGAATTACCGTCTGTATATGGAGCTTGCGCACAAATCCTAATAGGTCAACCAGATACACTCCTTTCTTCTTGGTCTATGGTGCAGAGGCAGTTCTTCTGAGTGATTTAATTCATCAGTCTTCTAGAGTAAAAGAGTATATCGAAGAAGATGCAGAAGTGTCTCGACAAGATGATCTCGACATAGTCGAAGAAGTTCACGTCATTGCTGAGAAGATATCTACAGCCTATTAGCAGAATTTACGCAAGTAACATGGTCAAAGAGTAGAAAAATCATTCTTTTAGGAAGGGCGATTTGGTTCTCCGACTCATGCAAAAAAGAAAGCACAAAATTTCCCCGATTTGGGAAGGACCTTTTATGATCAGCCGAGTTCTGCATAATGGGTCATATTATTTAACTAATATGAGACCATTGAAGGAAAGACCTGAAACTCGGAAGAGAAAGAGAGCTGGCAGTAGTTCAGATCCGGATGAATTAGACCGTCCATGGAATGATGGAATATTGCATAGCTACATCCCTTCTATTCTTAGTTATATTTCCTTGTAATC
The DNA here is from genome assembly GCA_916181665.1 of Avena sativa. NCBI lineage: Eukaryota > Viridiplantae > Streptophyta > Magnoliopsida > Poales > Poaceae > Avena > Avena sativa. The sequence continues at coordinate 149,479,134 of OV702284.1, forward strand.
ATATATGTACATGTTCAAAAGAGAAATAAAGTATTGGTTTCCTCATATATTATTTTTGAGAAGTTTTTTACCATCTTATTTCAAAAAGAGCATGTCAATTTCAAAAATCCCAGGATGCTTGAAAGTACTTTATGCTCAGTTTGTTCTGGTTATGATTTTTGAATATCTATAAAAATGTTACCTTAGTGTGTAAATCTCATTTTATATTTATGCTTTGGTTTTTATCTGATTTCTTAGACACGGGTATATTTCGAGTAATGAATTGTTGATGCTGGAGGCTGGCTCTGTTTCTGAGTTTAAATTGCCTTAGCAATTGCGCTCCATTGACTCGGCAGAGTTTCCGTGCTATAGGTTGGCTGGCTCATGAAAGGGACGAGGCAGAGAGCTAGATAAAATGAAAAGTGTAAACATGAAGTGCTTAAGAAATTTTCGAGCACACACATCAAAATATATACAACAAGTTATAAGTAGTAAAGCATTAGTTCTTACATACCAGCAAATTCAAACACAAAATATAGTTCCCATCATTACAGACCAAATGAAAAGTACAAGATAATGCATCAAATGTTTTATGCTGCATATTTAGGCGGTGGTGTTGGAGACCTTGGAGCGCTAGTGTCGACATCGTCACCACCTTGCTCAGGAGACTCGGAAGTTTCTTGATCTTCAACAAGGCTATCTTCTGGCTCTTGGTGAGAAGGAGGCACATCGACATACTGGAAGAATGGTGTTGCATAGTTCATCATCTCCACCACACGACAAGCGTAACTAGCACGAGACTCTTGTATAGCCTTGATGTCTTGTGGCTGGCCTGCATCATCCTCGGTGGAGATGCCCTTGGTGACGTGCCAGATTTGCATCTCATTGTGATGGCTCATCATGTGGTGAGGGCAGTCTGTGCAGCGGTCCGGGCATACGATATCTTCCAGTCCTCAATGAGCTTCATAATCTCCTTCACTCTGTCCCTCATCTCAAGCACTGGCAAGTTGTTCAGGTTGGAAAGTCTAACCGACTCGCTAGCCTCCTCAAGAGTATGGCGGAAGTCGAAAAGAACATCTTCGACTGATTTGATGCGCTTGAGGTGAGGTTCAGAGGTAGGGGAGTCGGAAAGATGCAGAGGGTCTGGGAAAGAACCAAAAATCAAATCTGAAAAAAGAAACATCAGAAATCAAAGGAAGAGTAATGTTGGAAAATTTACCTAGCACGAAGTGGTTCCACTAAGATCGCTTCGCTTGGATATTCCTCAGCTCTGCTTTGGAGGCTTGGGCAAGATCCTTATGGCTGTCAAAGTCCTTCCTCAAATCTTCAAGTTGTTTATCGCGGAGGTCCACCAGCTTCTCGAGCCTCTCAGTCTCCATATTGCTTGACTCCAGGATGGCATTCACGGATTTCTCCGACTCGATTTTAAGCTTCTTTAGCTCATCCAGAAGTTCAGCATTCTCCATTTGGCAGACTTTGAAGTTCTCGGCCTCCTCCACCATCTTGCTAGATTGCTTCAGTAATTCTGCAAAGAACAAAATATCAGTCGAAAGAAATATTCGACTATGACAATAGCTATGGTTGATAGTCGGAAAGGTTTACCTTCTGCGTCATCCTTCTCAACCTGCATCTTGGAGTTCTCAAGACATAAAGCTTTTATCTCTTTGCGCTTATTGCAAATATTCTTGAGAAAATCCTGGTTGTAAGATGTAACTTTATGTAAGTTAAAGACGAAATACCATCAGACGACTACTAAGACTCGGACTGCAACTTTAACTAAGTCAAAATACAACACGAGCCTTGGGGACTACACTATATTGTTCTTTTGCATCCTATTAGCATCAAATCGGATCTTATGCTACAATCTGTATCCGACCTTATGCTTGGGGGCTAGATGATATGATAATAAATACTGCAAAATGATAGTCGGAAAAAATTACAATGTGCTCTAGGTGTAACTTCTCAAATCCGAGTTTTGTGTTTTGGAACAGTTTCTCGGCAAGGGAGAGTGGAGAAACACTCGTCGCTGGAAGCTCTTCGGTTTCAATCTTTTGATCCCAGACCATAATTTGGTCTTGGAGGCTCTCTAGCTTGATGTTCTCCATCTCCCAGCTTGCTGCTTCTAGAGTGAGGATTTGTTTCTCAAGGCTGGATTGCACCAACTTGAGGATCTCCTCCTTCTTCTTCCGTTTCAGGCTGATGGCAGCAGAGCCGACCATCTTGTCAATCTTCCCTGGCGACATTACCATGGGATCATTACCCTTGTCGGGTTCACCCTTGTCAGATGCTTGGCTACCAATGTTAACTAGGGCTTGCGAGGTCATGGTGAGGTTGTGGCGGTGTCAGGGAAGAGCCGACCATCATCTCTGGTGCTCAGGTTTGAGTGCTGCTTGGAGTTGGAGGAGGCACGGATAGGGATAGTGCAAGCTTCTGCTGGCGCAGTTGCTTGGCCGGCTTACTCTCTGACTTGGGATTACTCTTCAAGACAGATTTAGCTCTAAAACACACAAGGATATATGTCAGGTGTGATTCGGAAAGAGACAATACATAAGTACTTAAGATCACAAGGTGCTTACCTTTTAACCACTGTAACCACTTGTGCACCAGTAGTAACAACAATTTCCTTGGCCTTATGCTTCTTGGAAGCAGAGGCAGGAACTTCCTTCACCTCGTCATCCTCCATCGCTTTCGAGTCATATGAAGGATAGCCCTCAATAGGGGCAAGATCAGACTCGGGGAGCTGCTCGAGCTGATAAGTTATAAAAACATCAGTGCAAAATAAAGTCGGATATGAGCTGAAAAGGCAAATGCATAAAGACAAAGTCAAAAAACTCACCGGAGTAAGAGGTCGATCGACTGTATACATCTTCATGGAGACTTTAGGGATCTTCTTATTCACCCTCTCCTTGATCAAAAACTACATACATGTCTTGTAGTCCTTCACATGAATGCGATTCGAACTGACCTTCAGGCTGTCCTTCTGGTCTCCGGTGATCGTGTGCATCAGGCGCTCTCCATGATGCTATAATGTCTGAATCCGACAATCCAGCCAGCAGTGGATGAAGTCGGATCCACGGAGCCCCTGATTCTTCATTAAAAACTCGATCCGCCTTTTGGCAAGGATCAAGTCTTCGGATAGTTCCGACGCTTCTCCATCCCATGATTCTTGGTGGGGAGCAGCACCATTGACGAAGGCTGGAAGACCTTTTGCCTTTTTAGGAGCCAAAATATCTCTATGATAGAAAAGGATCCGACCCATCTCTTCACTGATTCACTAGCGTTAATCCTAGGATAAATACGGTTTCTCCTAAGGACTAAGCTAAGAGTGCCGGTAGTATAAGGAACTCCGACACCGATGGAGTTATTCCGGATACCATAGTAGTACCGGAAAAGGGTAAGACTCGTCCTAATGCCAATAAATCCCTCACTAAGAGCTGCACGAGTGCTAAGCTCGAGCAAGGAATTGGGGGGGGGGGAGGTTATGAAGTTGAACACCATAATATTGGAGAACTCCCGTGAAGAACTCCGACGGTGAGAGGCTAAGGCCATGGTCGACGTGCGTCCCAAAAAGGACTCGTTCGCTATCGCGTGTTGCGGGAACAACATCTGTAGCACCCCGGGTAAAACCACTACCAGAAAATCGCTTGTGTTTGTGCATCATCATGAAGGCATACTCATATCATCATGCAACATTGCATTTGAGCATCCTCATGTATGCATGCATCTGTTCGCCAAAAACTATTTCTTACAAGCCCTATTTTTGTTTTTTACAAATAGCCCCTTTCTGTTTTAAATGTCAAACCCGGTTGTTCCGGATATTTTAGTCTACAAACTACTTGCAAAATGTTTTGTTTTAAATAGAAATAATAAAATGTTTTATTTAAAACCCTAGGGAGGCAGACAACCGGAGTCCACCTACAATCTCAGATTCCGAAACCCTAATCCCCACCAAACGCCCAAACCCTAATCTAGTCGAACCCCAAACCATATATGAAACCCTAGCTACCCTGTCCCCAATTCCCTCTGTCGTCGCCGCAAGCAACCGCACTCGCGTACGCCTCACCTGGACCTCGTGGACCCCACCCCGCAATAGACCCCTTGCCCTGCGTGACCCTGCCCATGTTGACTACCTTGCCAAACCCGCATGCAACCCCACTATGCGATCCGCCCACCCCTGCGTCCGCTCGCTCTCGCAACGCGCTTTCTCGAACCCCGCACGGCCCTAGCATCCCATGTTTTCTGCCCTGCTCGTGGCCCACCCCACCTCGTCTCTCCCCATCTCGCGAGTTCCATCGCCGCACGCGGTCTTCCCCTTGTCTCGCTCCTCCCTCGCGATCGAATCCCTCCCCCAGCGCCTCTGTCCCCGATCAGGAATCCTCTCTGCCCTTCCTCTCCTCTCCTCCGGCCGCCCTCGCTCACCACTACCCGTCGCTGCCAGCGTCCTTCCTTGACCCCACGAGTCCCCGCCGCTGGTCCTCCTCTCTCCCGTGCGTGGCCGCGTCGCCGGTGCCCTCTCCGTGGCCTCGAGTCGTCGCAGATGGCCAGCCACGGCTGGAGGTGCACCTCCGCCCAACGCCGCGAGCTCCGCCCATCGGAGGGGCCACATCCACGGCGCTTCCTCACTCAGTGTCGCCGGTCCCCTAGTCGCCCGGGCCTTGCACGGCACCGTCCAGCTCGCCAGCATCGTCCCCGTGAGGCTCTGTTGCATCTCGCCGCCCTCGGCCTCCCTGCAGCGCCTCGAGCCCACCTGCACTGTCCTGCGCCAAGCCTCCTCTGTGTCATGGCGCCGTCGCGAGCCACATGTCCTCTGGCCCGGTGTGTTCTCGTGTGTTTGTGTGAGAACTAGCGTTATCCAAGTGTTGCCTTCCTGCAACCCCGCGCTAGGCTGTCGTCGTTGTTTCCTCACCTCCTGGTTTGTTGCTCGCGTTCCGGTGAGTATCCGTCAGACACAACCACACCAAGATTTTTCCGAAGAGGTGCAAGCCAATATCAGCCTGAAGACTCATGTGCTAATTCAAGTTTGTTGACGACAACGAAACCGCAAACACCAAGATCTTCGCAATTGTTGTCGTGTCCGTGTACCTAGAAACCATCAAGATCTTCGGGACTACAAGATCAACATCGATTCGGACAAACCCCAAGATCACCGAGACGCCGAGGTCTACCTCACGGATCCGAAGCATGATCCCGGAGTCCGAAGCTCGAGACCGATCCTAAAGCCCATTCCGAAGACTGAACCAAACCCCTCAGAACCCAAGATCATCCAAATTCCTATGTGTGAACTCTTTTCCGAGCCTGCCCTATTTTTATAATATGTAATATGTTATATATACTTGTGCATTTAAATTGTCATGCTTGTACATACATCATGTGGTTTGTGGTCATTATGCCGATTCACCTAATAACTAAATATGGAGACCATATGCGGGCTTTTCTAGTCTAATATTGGCCCCATTTAAATTTGTGTAGCAAACCGGTGACATATTTTGCCTTGTTAAGTTAACATTTAAATTGTCGGATACCTAAACAACATGAACCCACTAATTAATTGTCGGGACCCCGGTTCTTCTTAATATTGCCCAATTGCACCGCATCTTTGCCATGACAAGCATCATGCCCGATCTTCTTCCAGAGTACTAAATAGTGCATCCGGTGTTTCTTCTAGTGCTTTGCTTCTTCACGAATTAGGCCGATGAGTTGATTCTAGTGCTGACCCGATCTTCATATGAACCTTCGGCAGTGCTTTCAGGCGAGCATTCTCCCTCTTTCTACCTATTTTATATTTATAGTCTATACTTCCTCCTCTTGATCTACTACTATCCGTGTTGCGATGCTTTAGTTTCATACCCATTATATCCCTTGCAACCTTTATATTACCATGGACACCTCCTATTACCTATTGTTTGGTAGATAGTTGGCCTTGCGAGTCATAGTTGCTTGCGCAGGTGTTGCTTCACGCCGTTGATGTTCCACAGTTGTTGAGAAATGCCTCAGGCTTAATGGTGGAGATGATCATGGCTTTAATTGCAGTTTAATAACTAATATTAAAAGTAGGTAAATAATGGAGAGGCACCGGTGGGCAATATATGTTATTTGGTTTTTAACCGCCCACTTGTGTCCCGTAGGACCCCGAGTACTTGATACATGTTTCTTGACTATCGCACTATCCGCAGGTGGGACCATGAATCCCCTTAGCCAGAGCTTGAGTCGTAACTTATTTCTTGGGGCCACAAACTAGTTTGGGGCTTTATTACCATCCTGTACTTATGCCATGCTACTGCTTTATGTACTACTGTTGCTCATGGAGAGCATTTACTACTGTACTATTTAGGAACTTCGTGCCATGTTTCCACTGTATCGACAAGCCCAGTCACACTTTCGGGTACCCAGTCATTTACAACCGTCGCCACACACCCTGGGTCCATCGCGAAGCCGGCCGACTTAGTAGCGGGTAGCTTAGTGGGGTGGCTACCTAAAATATTTTATAAATCTTGTGATTGCTTTGTCGTGATGCCTCGTTGGGTTTTCATTTGGTTTTTCAAAGGTTGATCGTGCTTGTGTTTCTATTTGTTCACCCCTGTAGGGTAAATATTTCTAAAAGCCATATCCGTGGTTATGGAAAACTTGAAGAATAGTATCTTGATCATAGACAACTATAACTAAAGTAGCGCTATACATTTGACTTTGGAATGACTAGTAACCAGCTTCACTACAACGGAATGGCTAAATAAAAGTACCAACAATTGCTGGAATTGGGATGCCTAATGTTATATGTATCTGACTAGTAAGTATTGCAACTACAATGGAATGGTTAACTAAAATGCCCACTTCTTATGATATCAGGATGACTCATGCTATCTATATCTGACTAGTAATTGGTGCAGCTATATTGAAATGTATAAAAGTGCCAACTGTGTGAGTTTCCTCGGTATTACTTCTTTGTTTGGGATCGAAGGGGAATACCAGGAGGGGTATGTTTGATGTTAATATCAGGTTGGATCCGAATAGGTCTTTCTTATCCCTCTCCAATAGCCGACAGTTGTATCGAGTCCCCATAGGTTGTTTAGTGCATGTTGCGTTGCCGCTTCAGTCCACCATACCTATGTAGGCGAGGACCACCGAATTCTAATACTCGCCATGTACTGGCCTCAGTACTGACCGCTCTCTGTTTCCTTTGCCCTTTGCGGGCACCCCTTTTGTTTAAGCAGGTTTGATATCAACGTTGTTAGCAGGGTTACCCTTCCGGCTTGGCCTAGGCAGGGTTATGGACGCCATTGGTTATTCTTCAGGGTTCTTAGATCAATTTGCATCTTATCCATACTCGGATATGAATCGTTTTCAAGGTGACTTGGATCTTTGTACTGTATATCTGAATTCTTGGCTCATGGAGCCATTGTTGTATATATCTGCTCTGTGGGTTCCATCGTGGACTATTGTGTAATGATAATACTCCGTTTTCCACCCGCACGCAAGTGCCCGGTGGGCACCTTTGAATCGTTTCTATGCGGGTTTGGCGGGAATCACTAAAACTTGCATAGGACCGATCTAAGGGTGTTACAGAGTGGTATCAGAGCTTAGCAGTTGCGATACCCCACTGGTCTAGCCTATAGGATAACCTAGCTAATGGACGTTGAGTCCAGGAATTCTCGTGGTTGGGTTTCCGTCGTACCTTCAAGGTTTCACTTCCTTCCTATTATAATGGTGTTGCTACATCCGGTCTTCATGCCATTCGAGGAATCTTCCTCTATTGTACCTTCTAGTGGACCAAAATTCACTAAAAAGTTTCTTTGTATCTTCCGGTATTCTCCTTCACGACGACATCATTTGTACTAGATATGATCAAGAGGCTGCATCACTCCTTTGTTTCCAAACATTATTTATCAAGATCTTCGGTCTGAATTCCGAGAGTTGGTTGCATAATTCTCCTATTCATGTGCAGAGTAATGCTTTAGGTGCACGATGGACTGATCACCATCCAACTATTCTTATCATTCGCTCTTGTACATTGAATCGGTGGATCAAGCAATTTTACTCCTTCCACAGAAGTTAGAGGTGGCCTTATCTTTTGAGACCTCGACCTTCGTCTTTGTTTTTCCGGAGCGTAAAAATGACGACCATGGACAATGACCCCTTGGCGGTGTTGCCGATTTCAAAATAGGGAAAGAATCCTTGTTAGTGGTGTCGCGAGGATCTATACGAAGTGAGAAGATTCAATCATTGGCATTTTTTCTCGTACCATGAGGCAGATCTCAAGGGCGAGATCCATTGTTAGTGGTGTCGAATTGTAGCACCCCGGGTAAAACCACTACCGGAAAATCGCTTGTGTTTGTGCATCATCATGACGGCATACTCATGTCATCATGCTACATTGCATTTGAGCATCCTCATGTCTGCATGCATCTGTTCGCGAAAAACTATTTCCTAAAAGCCATATTTTTGTTTTCTACAAATAGCCCCTTTCTGTTTCAAATGTCAAACCCGGCCGTTCCGGGTATTTTAGTCTACAAACTACTTGCAAAATGTTTTGTTTTAAATATAAATAATAAAATGTTTTATTTAAAACCCTAGGGAGGCAGACAACTGGCTAGGCCCAACCGGAGTCCACCTACAACCTCAGATTCCGAAACCCTAATCCCCACCAAACCCCAAACCCTAATCTAGTCAAACCCCAAACCCTAGATGAAACCCTAGCTACCCTATCCCCAAACCCCCCTGTCGCCGCCGCAAGAAACCGCACTCGCGTGCTCCTCACTTGGCCCATGTGGACCCCACCCCGCCTTGGATCCCTTGCCCCGCGTGCGACCCCTGCCCATGTTGACTACCTAGCAAAACCCGCACGCAACCCCACTACACGATCCGCCCACCCCTGCGTCCGCTTGCTCCCGCAACGCGCTTTCTCTGACCCTGCACGGGCTCCACCATCCTACGATTTCTACCCCGCTCGCGACCCACCCCACCCTGTCTCTCCCTATCTCGCGAGTTCCGTCGCCGCACGCGGTCTTCCCCTTGTCTTGCTCCTTCCTTGCGATCGAATCCCTCCCCCATCGCCTTCCTCCCCGATCAGGAATCCTCTCTGGCCTTCCTCTCCTCTCCTCTGGCCACCCACGCTCACCACCGCCCGTTGCCGCCAACGTCCTTCCTCGACCCCACGAGTCCTTGTTGCCGGTTCTCCTCTCGTCCGCCCGCGCGTGGCCGCGTTGCCGGCGCCCTCTCTGTGGCCCCGAGCCGCCGCAGCTGGCCAGCCATGGTTGGAGGTGCACCTCTGCCCAAAGCCGTGAGCTCCTCCCACTGGAGGGGCCCCATCCACGGCGCTTCCTCCCTCAGCATCGCTGGTCCCCTCGTCGCCCAGGCCCTGCACTATGCCGTCCAGCTCGCCAGCGTCATCCCCGCAAGGCTCTGCTGCATCGCTCCGCCCTCGGCCTTCCTGCAGCGCACCGAGCCCGCCTACGCTGTCTCGCGCCAAGCCTCCTCCGCTCCATGGCGTCGTCGCGAGCCACATGCCCTCTGTCCCGGTGTGTGTGCTCGTGAGTTTGTGTGAGCACTAGCTTATCCAAGTGTTTCCTGCCTGCAACCCCACACTAGGCTGTTGTCATTGTTTCCTCACCTCTTGGTTTGTTGCTCACATTCCGGTGAGTATCCGTTAGACACAACCACACCAATATTTTTCTGAAGAGGTGCAAGCCAAGATCGGCCTGAAGACCCATGTGCTAATTCAAGTTCGTTGATGACAACGGAACCGGAAACACCAAGATCTTTGCAATCAGTGTCACGTCCGTGTACCTAGAAACCGTCAAGATATTTGGGACGACAAGATCAACATCCACTCGGACAAACCCCAAGATCACCGAGACGCCAAGGTCTACCTCACGGATTCGAAGCATGATCCTGGAGTCCGAAGCTCGATACCAATCCTAAAGCCCGTTCCGAAGACCGAACCAAACCCCTCGGAACCCAAGATCATCCAAATTCCTATGTGTGAACCCTTTTTCGAGCCCGCCCTATTTTTATAATATGTCATATATATACTTGTGCATTTAAATTGCCATGCTTTACATACATTATGCGGCTTGGGGGCATTATGCCGATTCACCTAATAACTAAATATGGAGACCATATGTGGGATTTTCTAGTCTAATATTGGCCCCATTTAAATTTTTATACCAAAACGGTGACATATTTTGCCTTCTTAAGTTAACATTTAAATTGTCGGGGTACCTAAACAACATGAACCCTCTAATTAATTGTCGGGACCCCGGTTCCTCTTAATATTGCCCAATTGCACCACATCTTTGCCATGACATGCATCATGCCCGATCTTCTTCCGTAGTCCTAAATAGTGCATCCGGTGTTTCTTCTAGTGCTTTGCTTCTTCACGGATTAGGCCGATGATTTGATGGGAGTGCTGACCTGATATTCAGATAAACCTTCGGCAGTGTTTTCAGGTGAGCATTCTCCCCCTTTCTACCTATTATATATTTATAGTCTTTACTTCCTCCTATTGATCTATTGCTATCTGTGCTGTGATGCTTTAGTTTCATACCAGTTATATCCCTTTCAACCTCTATATTGCCATGGACACCTCCTATTACCTATTGTTTGGTAGATAGTTGGCCTTGCGAGTCGTAGTTGCTTGCGCAGGTGTTGCTTCGCGCCGTCGATGTTCCACAGTTGTTGAGAAATGCCTCAGGCTTAATGGTGGAGATGATCATGGCTTTAATTACAGTTTAATAACTAATATTGAAAGTAGGTAAATAATGTTGAGGCACGGGTGGTCAATAGATGTTGTTTGGGTTTTAACCGCCCACTTGTGTCCCGTAGGACCCCGAGTACTTGATATATGTTTCTTGACTATCGCACTATCCGCATGTGGGACCATGAATCCCCTTAGCCAGAGCTTGAGTCATAACTTATTTCTTGGGGCCACAAACTAGTTTGGGGCTTTATTACCATCCTGTACTTATGTCATGCTACTGGTTTATTTACTAATGTTGCTTGTGGAGAGCGTTTACTAATGTACTGTTTAGGAACCTTGTGCCACGTTTCCGCTGTATCGACAAGCCAAGTCACACTTTTGGGTTCCTAGTCGTTTACAGCCGTCTCCATACATCCTGGGTCCATCGCGGAGCCGACCGACTTTGTAGCGGGTATCTTAGTGGGGTGCCCCCCTGAAATATTTTATGAATTTTGTGATTGCTTTGTCGTGATGCCTCGTTGGGTTTTCATTTGGTTTTTCCAAGGTTGATCGTGCTTGTGTTGCTATTTGTGCACCCTTGCAGGGTAAATCTTTCTGAAAGCCGTGTCCGCGGTTATGGACGACTTGAAGCACAATATCTCGATCATAGACAACTATAACTAAAGTAGTGCTATAAATTTGACTTTTGAATGACTAGTAATCAGCTTCACTACAACAGAATGGCTAAATAAAAGTACCAACAATTGCTGGAATTGGGATGCCTCATGTTATATGTATTTGACTAGTCAGTATTGCAACTACAACGGAATGGTTAACTAAAATGCCCACTTCTTATGATATCAGGATGACTCATGCTATATATATCTGACTAGTAATTGCTGCAACTATAATGGAATGTATAACACTGCCAAATGTGTGAGTGTCCTCGGTATTACTTCTTCGTTTGGGCTCGAAGGGGAATACCAAGAGGGGTATGTTTGGTGTTAATATCAGGTTGGATCCAAACAGGTCTTTCTTATCCCTCCCTGATAGCCGATAGTGGTATCGAGTCTCTATAGGTTGTTTAGTGCATGCTGTTCTGCCACTTCAGTCCACCATACCTATGTAGGCAAGGACCGCCGAATTCTAAGACTCGGCGTGTACTGGCCTCAGTACCGACAACTCTCTTTTTCCTTTGCCCTTTGCCGGCACCCCTTTTGTTTAAGCAGGTTTGAGATCGACGTTGTTAGCAGGGTTACCCTTTCGGCTTGGCCTTGGTAGGGTTATGGATGCCATTGGTTATTATTCAGGGCTCTTAGCTCAATTTGCATCTTATCTATACTCGGATGTGTATCGTTTTCAAGGTGACTTGGATCTTTGTATTATATATCTGAATTCTTGGCTCATGGAGCCATTGTTGTATATATCTGCCTTGTGGTTTCCATCATGGACTATTGTGTAATGATATTACTTTGTTTTCCACCCGCACGCAAGTGCCTGGTGGGAACCTTTGAATCGTTTCTATGCGGGTTTGGCGGGAATCGCTAAAACTTGCATAGGGCCGATCTGAGGGTGTTACAACATATCTAGTGCCGCTCCGCCATGCGCCAGAGATGAGGTAGCCCTTTTCCTCCATGTGTTGGAGCTCGGCATTGTCCATGGCACTAGGGACCTAGAGGCCGCGTAGTTTTATTTCGTCTGCTACCGCCACGACCGTTGCCGCTGCCGCTCCAAAGCTTGACGATGGTTCCATCTCGCTAGCGAGGGTCAAATATTGGCGGCGCTAGGTTTTTTTTTGGGTGTGTATATGAGAGAGGATATAGAGTGCTTGAGGAGTACGAGGAGGCAATGAAGAAGTGGTGAGGAATGAATCTGGGAGAGATAATCTCTAGTTTAATAACCTCCATGCCAAGATTCACGCTGGATCTGCGCGATTTGCGCCGTGCGTATATGAGAGAGAGGACGCTTCCTCACGATGCCTCCACGCCCTCGATTCTCGTGTGGGCATTGAAACAGTGTTCTGTTCCGTGTAAAATGGACCCACCAATGGTCGTGCTGACAGGTTGTTTGTCAGTGACAAGACCTGGCCTAAAAATTTGTCAGACAGCGCAACACTGTTTAAATCTGTATCATGTTTTGGAACGAGCAAGGAAATGATTGAAGTTAAGGAAACATATCCGATTTAGATGAGACTCGGAATCCTACACCACTAATTGAAGTTTTCGGGAACCCTTTAAGATTCTCAAGATGAAGAAACCATCAAGCTAGACGATTTATCTGACTTTGGATCTTGGAGACTTCCCGGGGATACTGTTGGGGATATATTTTATAGGTATACCCACAAGACTCGCTTACCGGGGTGACCCACTAATGGGTTAGAGATTTGCTCCACGGGCGGTCCAGTCAGGGAAAGAGGAGGAGTCACTTCTGGCTACGACAAGGCCCAGAAGAGTTACTGACTTAGGCCTGTAGTATTACTTGTAGTCCAAGTTGTATCTAGTTACCGACTCTATAACGTATCCAGATTGATCTCTCCTATAACCCTAGGTCCCGGTGACTATATAAACCAAACCCGAGGGAGACTGTAGGGTACTAGATCATATATCAACCACAACCAACTCGCATAGGCGAACCTCTCTTGTAATCCGTTGTAACATCTGGCTCCCGCTGATATATTACTGGGTTGCTAGAAGGAGTAGGATCTGATCATCGCAGTTAGATCTAAACCTGGGTAAACTTGTGCTCATCGCTCCCGGAACACCGTATGGATCACAACCCATCTTCTCAACACCTTCAGGACCCCCTATGGCGTACTTGTTAACAATCTGACGACAATCGGATAAAACAGTCACCATCGCAGGACCGCGCAGGACTGGTCGGGAGTTCTTTCGTCTGCTTCCCAAGATGCCATCAGGGCATTGGTCCCTCAACAAACACATCATCGGCAGAATAATCGCTACATGGAAGATCCAGAGGTGCGCCACTAGCGAGAACATGACCGATTACGGATGCCGCCTCCCAGGCACACCAGCTGCCCGGTTGAGCCTCGTCGCAATGAGATAATGTTGGATGAAGGAATGAACCGGATCGCCCTGAAACAAGCAGGGATGGAGCCCAATGAAACCAACCTCGGAGCGCCAGCATAATGAAGCTCCGGGACTGCGCTTCTCAGACGGAAATACCACCAGAGCCACCTTCACCGCCTAGCAGTGACCATGAAGGATCTCATTGCAGCCATGGGAGCCAAAGGGGCAGTGGAGGCAATGGCAAAAGAAGAAGCAGAAATCCAACTCCGCCTCCACGCAGGAACAACGAGCAACCAAGGAGCATGTCTCTCTCGCCCAATGACGCTCGCCACCGCATCGAGTCTAACATAGAAGCATATTGGTATGAGTAGGAGGATGTGTACGTGGGACCCGAGTGCTTTGACCCACATATCCATCAAACAAAATTTCTGATTGACTTCGGCATCGCCAACCATATTCAACCCTACGACGGTGCGTCTTGGCCTAGCCACTTGGCTTCAAGATTTTTTCCAGGCTTGGTGCATCGCCAAAGGAGGAAAATCATATTCCTGTGCCGACATTGCCAACAACCCTTGTGTACATCACGTAGACGAGAATGGAGGTTCTACCCACAACAATGCTAAGTGTCATTTCAATGACGACATCAAGGGAGACGAATCCCCTGGCTACATGGCCAAGCGAAGAAAAAGAAAGAAAATCCTGAGAAAGGCAAGGAGGCCAAGGAAGATTCTGACATGGACTAAGCGGATGCCGCACCACCCAATTCAGACGGAAAGAAGGACTATCCTACAAAGAAAGACCATACGTCTGCTTCCTTGGAACTCAACCGGCTAAGGTTAAAAAGGCGGTTCTCCATGAGCTCAATGCCACGGTTCCGGTTGTTCCCCAATTTATGAATTGGTTAGACGTAACCATCACGTTCGACTGAAGCGATCACCCAAAGAAAACACATCATCAGGGAAACCTCTGGTTGTCAATCCTCTTATTGACGGCTATGAGTTCTCTAAAACTCTCTTGGATGGTGGAAGCAACATCAACATCCTCTACATCGAGAAACTCCATTGCATGAAGATCCAATAAAACCAGCTAAATCATAGTAATGTGATTTTCATGGTATTGTACCAGGAAGACATGCAAAATCCTTGGATGAGATCATACTAGACGTGACATTCGAAACTCCAGACAACTATCGGATTGAGCCACTCTCCTTTGATATGGTACTATTCAAAAGTGCCTACCACGCCATGTTCGGACGTCTGGCTTATTGGGCGTTCATGGCCCATCCATGCTACATATACAACATGATGAAACTTCCGGGTCCCAACGGCGTCATCACCATCCGGGGAAACCCGAAGAAAGCACGAGACTGCAAAGATGGATTTTCCGCTTTTGCCGAAGCCGTGCTGCATGCCCAGGAGTACCTAGAGATCAAGAAAAAACTGACCCGTCCGAGATGCCTGCTACAAAGAACAAGGTGCTAAAGCCGAGTACGCAGTTCAAGGAATCATAAGAGACGAAGAAGACGCAGTATAAGGAAGATGATCCCTCCAAGGCGACCAATGTAGGGATAGGCTTAGATCCCAAATAGTAAAGCGCGCTCATTGAGTTCCTCAAAGCTAATAAAAATATCTTCACATGGCAACCTTCTAACATGACCCGAGTACCTATGGAACTCGCTGAGCACTCTCTCAATGTTTATCCTGATGCTAGACCCGTCAAACAGTCCTTACGACGGTTTGGTGATGAAATGTGCAAAGCTATAGCTAAGGAGTTAGTCTGACTAGAAATAGCCAGATTTATTGTAGAGGTCATCGACGCTAAATGGGTGGAAAATACTGTACTCGTCCCTTAAAAGGACACTATTGATTTAAGGATGTGTGTTGATTAGACTGCCTTGAACAAGGCTTGTCCCAAAAATCCGTTCCCTTTGACAAGAATCGATCAAGTTATCGACTCCACGACAGGGTCAGAATTACCCTGTTTTCTCTACGCATATTCCGGATATCATCAAATACCAATGAAAAAGTTGGATCAACTCAAGACGTATTTTGTCACTCCCTTTAGAACCTTCTGCTACAAAACTATGCCTTTTTTCTTAAAGAACACATGAGCAACATATCAACACACTATGCAGCATTGCCTTGACGACCAAATCGGATGCAACGTCCATGTATATGTAGATGATATAGAAGCTATGACCAAAAATAAGGAAACATTAATTTCTGACTTGGAGTAAACGTTCGATAACCTATGCAAATTCAACATAATGCTAAATCCAAAAACGTGCTTCTTAGGAATCCCAGCCGGAAAATTGTTAGGTTTCATCCGTGTTTGAAAGAGGCATAGAGGTGAATCGGGACAAAATCAAGGCTATACTAAACATTGTAGGGGTTTGTAGCATGGAAAACAAAAAATTTCTACCGCATGCACACAAACAAGCCAAGATCTATCTACTAGATTGTAGCAACGAGTCGATTAGAGTACTCACCCTCGAAAATTCCAAAGAGGTTAATGAGAGCAGATTCTCGTGGGTGATGTAGTGGTACACTTGCCGATCTCAAGATCGCGTAGTCGATCCTTTCGGTGCTGCGTTCCGGCAGCGCTTCCACAGTCGGTCACACATTCAGTACTCGATGAAGACCTTCCTCTCCCTTGTTCCAGCAGGCAACGATGGTTGTATTTCTCCCCTCGCGATTCCGGCAGCACGACGACGTGGTGTTGGAAGTAGAGGGAAAATCCTGCAGGGCTTCGCCTAAGCCAGAGCAGGTTATGGTGGATCTAGGGTTTCCAGCGATCTAGATTTAGAGGGTCGGAGAGGAGGAGGTGGAGTCAGCGGCGTCTAGGGCGACGACGACGAGCCGGCGGTGGCGCCGTGCAGCGGTGGCTTGGGCGGCGACGCAAGGTGGGGAGGGCTAGTTCTGATCTCTTGGGGAAGCCCCTTCCCTCTATTTATGAGAGGGAGGGCATCTTGGGAGAGGGGAGTTTGAATCCTTCCCAACTCCCTCTTTTGTTGGAGGGAAAGAAGAACTCTTTCCTTCTTCCACTAGGGAACCATTCTTCCAGTTTGACTTTTCAAACCTACCTTTTGACTGCCAATTTGGAGCTTAATTCCTCTCTTGCAAATTCCCAACCAAGTGACCTAGGACATGACCCAATCATTCCACTTAACCATGACACATTCATGAACCATTCCCCTTCCGGTCTGGTGAACCTTCTAGACCCTTCTAGAACCTCTCCGACGAAATCATCGGAATCATTCCCGAACTCCGGAATTGGACTTTCCTTATATGAATCTTATTCTTCGGACCATTCCGGATCTCCTCGTGATATCCCGGATTCCATCCGAGACTCCGAACAACATTCGGTCTCCCTACATACATTCCATATCTACTAAACAACATCGAATCCTTAAGTGTGTCTCCCTATGGTTCGTGAATTATGCGGACATGACCGAGACCCTTCTCCGATCAATAACCAATAGAGGAATCTGGAAATTCATATGGCTCCCACATATTTATACGATTACTTTGCGATCGAATGAACCACTTACATACGATACCAATTTCCCTTTGTCTCGCGATAGTTTACTTATCCGAGGTTTGATCGTCGGTATCTCTGCATACCTAGTTCAACCTCGTTACTGATAAGTACTCTTTTCTCGTTCCCGTGATATGTGATCCCTTGTGAGCCTGTCACATGCTTGCAAGCTAATTGGATGACATTCCACCGAGAGGGCCCAGAGTATATCTATCCGTCATATGGATGGACAGATCCCACTCTTGATCCATGTGCCTCAAAACATACTTTCTGAACACTCAATGCCACATTTATAGCCACCCAATTATGGTGTGGTGTTTGATGTCATCAAAGCATCCTTCCGGCGATGGTGATTAGCATGATCTCATGGTCGAAGGAATTAGGTTACTATGTATCAGAAAGCTTATAGCAAACGAACTATTGAAATGACTTGATCTTTATGCTACGCTTATCTATAGGAGTATGTCCATCATACCATTCTCCTAATGATATGATCTTGTTGTTAATAACATCTCAATGTTCATGATCAGGAAACACCGATCATCTATTAACTAACAAGCTAGTATTGCAAAGAGGCTTTACTAGGGACTCTAATTTAGTTTACAAATCACACAAGTATTAATGTTTCCGGTTAATACTATTATAGCATGAATATAAACATTTATCATAAACACAAAGATATAATAATAACTACTTTTATTATTGCCTCTAGGGCATATCTCCAACAGTCTCCCACTTGCACTAGAGTCAACTAATCTAGATAACATGGTAATATACCGAACACCCATGGCGGTTTGGTGCTAGTCATGTTTTGACCTCGGGAGAGGTTTAGTCAACGGATCCGCCACATTCAGATCTGTGTGTACTTTGCAAATCTTTATGTCACCATCTTGGACATTCTCTCGAATAGCATGAAAATGTAGCTTGATGTGCTTCACCTTCTTGTGTGACCTTGGTTCTTGCGCATTGGCTATGGCGCCCATGTTATCACAGTAGATAGACATTGGGTCCAACGCACTGGGAACCACACCGAGCTCTATAATGAAGTCCTTCATCCATATTGCCTCTTGTGAAGCCTCTGAAGCAGCGATGTATTCCGATTCAGTTGAAGACATCGCTACAACGCTTTGCTTTGCACTCCTCCAGGTAACTGCTGCACCATTCAAAGTAAATACGTATCCAGATTGAGATTTAGAATCATCCGGATCGGTGTTCCAACTAGCATCGGTGTTACCATTAACAACGAGCTATTCATCACCTCCATAAGAAAGAACCATATCCTTAGTTCTTCTCAAGTACTTAAGGATGTTTTTGACCGCTGTCCAATGATACACTCCTGGATCACTTTGATATCTGCTAGTCAAACTAACAGCATATGCAATGTCGGGTCTAGTATATATCATGGAATACATAAGAGATACTATGGATGAGGCATAGGGAGTCTTACTCATCCTTTCTCTATCTTCTGCCGTAGCAGGACTTTGAGTTTTACTCAAGGTCGTATTGGGAAACATGGGCAAGAACCCTTTCTTGCTATCTTCCATTCCAAACCTCTTTAGAACTTTGTTCAATATGTACTCTGTGACAATGATATTAGGCGCCTTGATCTATCTCTATAAATCTTTATGCCTAATATGTAAGATGCTTTGCCAAGATCTTTCATTGAAAAACTATTATTCAAATAATCCTTGACACTATTAAGAAGGTCTAGATCGTTTCCAATCAACAATATGTCATCCACATATAGTACTAGGAATGCTACAGAGCTCCCACTCACTTTCTTGTAAATATAAGCTTCTCCATAAGTTTATATAAAACCAAAGTTTTTGATTACCTTATCAAAACGTTGATTCCAACTCCGGGATGCTTGCTCCAATACATAAATGGACCGTTGAAGTTTGCATACCTTGTTAGCATATTTAGGATCGACAAAACCTTTGGATTGTACCATATACAACTCTTCATCAATGTCTCCATTGAGGAATGCCGTTTTGAAATCCATCTACCATATCTCATAATCATAATATGCAGCGATTGCTAACAAAATCCTCACAGACTTTAGCTTCGCTACAAGTGAGAAAGTCTCATCATAGTCAACTCCTTGAATTTTTCGAAACCCTTTTGCGACAAGTCGAGCTTTATAGACAATAACATTACCATCAACATCTGTTTTGTTCTTCAAAATCCATTTGTTCTCGACAGTCTTTCGGCCTTCCGGTAAGTCCACCAAAGTCCATAATTGGTTTTCATACATGGATCCAATCTCGGATTTCATGGCTTCTTGCCATTTGTTGGAATCTAGGCTCATCATCGCTTCCTCATA
Source organism: Avena sativa (assembly GCA_916181665.1). Taxonomy (NCBI): domain Eukaryota; kingdom Viridiplantae; phylum Streptophyta; class Magnoliopsida; order Poales; family Poaceae; genus Avena; species Avena sativa. The sequence goes on from OV702284.1 coordinate 149,498,671, forward strand.
TGTTGCAGGGTCATTGGTGTTGTCCACCAACATGACACTCATAACGGGATCATACCAATCAGGAGTGGTACGAGTTCATGTTTACCTGCGAGGTTCCGTAGTAACTTTAACCGAAGTTTCATGATCCACATCATTAGTGTCACATCCCAAAATTTTCTAAATTTTGAAATGTGAAAAATAAATAAACAAATGAATTAATTGTTGAAATTTAGGGTGAAAAGAAACTTTTTTGCTTCTAAATGGAAACATCAAAACCCTTCTTGAACAAAATTAGAATGAAAAGGGCATCCAACAAAAATTTCAATCAAGTGAAATACATTCATCAATGAATGTATCTTGAAATTTAAACACTTGGAAAAGTTAAACCAAAAAACCCTAAACCCTAATGGAATAAATCATTTCCAAAATCTCTCTAAGACTATGGATTTGATCCATATAAAAATTCAGCAACAAATATTTATAAATGATCAAAAATGATAAATAAAAACATTATTAAACCATAGAAAATTGTTTCATTCAATTTGGAGCCATGGATAAAAACTTATGAATTTAATAAGTTAAAGAGAAATAATTCCCAAAGCCAATAAATATGCTATCTAAAATCCATACTAAATTGTGAGAAAAGTAATCCTAAAAGGATTTAAAAAGATAAACAAATATTAAATAAAATTATACAAATAGGAATCACCAATTTTGGAACTATAAATAAAAATATATGGATTTTATAAGGCAAAGAAAGAAATAATTAAATAAGAAATAATTGCAAAGACAAATTAAATCTTGGCAAAATCCATAAGCAAATGGAATAAAGATGATCCAAATAAAATAAAGAAATAGGGATTATTTAAATAAAATTATATGGGCTTTAACCAAATACAATTCAATTTGAATAAAGACAAAATCCCTAATAATAAATGAATAATTAAATCATGAGAAAATAATAATTGAAATTACCAAAGTGGATTAAAAGTTATCTAATTAACTTAAAAAGAATAAAAGTGTTATTAAATAAAATTATATGATTTGGAACCATATTCAAATTTTATTTAATAAAGACAAGTGCCTCATTTAAATAAATAATAAACCATAAAAGAATATAAGAATTATTCTAAAATGGATTATTTAAACACATTAACAAACATATAAAACCTACTGAAAAGGTTTAGAAAAGGTTTGATAAAAATCTGAATTCAAAGTGAGTTTATGAATCATATTAAATATTATTTGAATAAAGACACAAGCCTCTTGTAAATAAATATTAAAGCCATAATAAAATATTTGAATTAATCCAAGGTGGACTATTTAAACACAACAATAAACAGTACAAACTTACTGAAAATGTTTGGTCAAATTTGAATTCAAACTGAAACATAAATAAAAAGGATTGAATTGAAAACATGAATTAGAAATGAAAAAGGAAAAAGATTCAGAGAAAGAAAAAAATGTAAAACAGACCAACCCACTAACCTACCCAGTCCAGCAAAGCCTCTGGCCCAACAAAGAAGCCTACCCGGGCCACTCTCACTCACTCCCCTGGACTTTTCTTACCATGCGTAACCCCCTCCTACTCACTGACTTGGCGACCCCACATCTGCCCCGTCATCGTCGTCTCCACCCGTTGACCCTGCCCCCTTCTCCCTCCTCACTGTTTTTGGCAAAATTAACGCGCTTCAATTCGCTTAATCACGCCAGTAAATCATCCCCGTGACCTCGCCCATTTAATCACCTCCCTCTTCCCTTCCTTTCCCCTCAGACACCGTTGCCAGAGAGCCACCAGGCTGTGAGAATTGCTGCCCACATCGTCGCTGCTCCGACGTGCTTTGGCCACAATTCCGGCCAGCCCCGACCTCCCCATTGCCCCTAGCTGCCATGAGCTTGCTCGCCAGTGTCTCCCGCACCTACCAGCACTCACCGCTTGCACACACGCGCCCTAGAAGCTCGGCTTCGTCTTCGTCTGAGCGCCACCGCCTACTGCTTCCACTCCGATGACTCCTCACGGTGAGACATGACCGCCCTCTCCTCTCTAGTTGACACTCGCGTACTCTCCTCTCTCGCGCGCGTCTAACGCACTCGTTGTTTTGCCTCCCCATGCCCTGTAGCCTTGCCCCCGACGACACCGGAGCATGCCCGACGCCAGGAGCATCTCCGGCGAGCAATCGCCGGCAACTCCGTGCGCCCCTCGACCAACAACGAACACGTTGAGAATCAGCGTGACCCTGCAAATCTGGTAATTCCCTCCTCCCTCTCCCTCGCTTCCTGGAATAGCCGGAACGCCTCTGCCCGAGCGCCTCCAGCGCCACCGCTCGCCGTCGCCAGCGCCACCAGTTCGTGGTCAGAGCGATGCCGTCCGTTAGATCTAGATCCTATGGATGCGATAGAACCACTTAAGCGAAGCGGTATGCTCGATCTGAGCCACACAGATCTACTTAATCCAACGCACCGCGTAGCGCGATCCTGACGAGACGGTATCAGCCAATAGAATTAAGACGCGTGGCCAGTTCTGTTTGTTTAAAATCCAGAAAATGGTTTTGAATGATTAAACTTGCAAAAATCATAACTTTTATTATACATGTCCAACATTTACAAATTTTATATCATTGGAATCAAGAAAATGTGAACTTTGCAACCATGCCCTTAGTTTAGTATTTTGCTTCTCGAAAATTAGGTATTTTTGCAGAAATATTTGTAGGACTATTTTGTGTATAAAATTTATTCTAAAAATGATTTTTGGGTAAAATATTTTGCAAATGATTTGTTTTGAACCTACTGACCAGAAACACAAACTTTTGTGTTTATAAATATATTTGATTAACACTAGAAAATTATTATTTTGATTAAAAGCATTTCTAGTAAAATAAAATTGTTGCTATGATTTAAAAATGAATTTTGATTGAAACCTTTTGAAAATGGATTAGTTTTAAACACTTTGACCATAAACACTAACATTTGTGTTTAAAAACATACTTGGCTAACACTAGAAATTATTCCTTTAATAAAATCATTTCTAGCAAAACAAAAATGATTTAAAATGGCCATTTTCACTAACTTGATTTTAAATGGTTTTTCCACTTTTATAAATGACCAGTAGGTGTTTTTGAAATGTTTATAATCTTACTAGAAACCACTTTTCCAAATAAAACAACCTTTGCATTCTTGCATGAAAGGCTTTGTTTTAATTATTTTATGTGGTGAATTGTTTGAATGCTAGTTTTGAAATTGTGCCTTGCTTGATGGAATTATAGTGAACTATGAAGAGTGTGACAATTGCAAGATCAAGGAGTGAACCTAGTTTCTCTACTGAAAAGGCAAGTGGTGCTTCATGTATTTGTCCCATTATTTTGAATATGCACTAGTGATATTTTCTATAGGGCTTGCATGAAATTTTTGCTAAGTATCTATAGGCTATGCTATGGGAAATCCTAGTAGTTGTAGTCTTGGTAGAATTATCCTCTAAGTTAAGATACTTGTTGATATCATGCTTAGCCTAGCTAGTAGTAAACAAGGGTGGATTATATACACATGCTATGGAAATTTTACTAAGACTTTTGACTTATGTTTTTGCTTAATAAAACAACTATGTGAAACAATCACCTGGGTGGAATGGAAAGAATGGTTTGTGTTGAGTGGTTACTCAGGGGTCTACCTGGTGTATCTTACTTGTGGAAAGCCACCCAGGAACAAAGATATTTGAGATGTTAAGTGTTGAGAAGCTTCTAGTGCAGCCACATGGCAATATGGGCTCTGCCTAGATCATATAGGTTGCAATAACTTAGCCAGATGGACATAAGGTGGTAGGGGTGATGGGTTGGAACGCGTCCATTTGGTCTAAGGGAAGGCTTCTGAAAGATCTTGTCTCGATGCATGTCGAGTCTTGTGGGAAAAGTGCACCACCTCTCGAGAGAGTAAAATCTAAGTACTTAGCCGTGTCCCCGACAATGGACAATTTGAGCATCAAGACATGGAAGCAATGAAGGATATCCTCATCCCAATTTCTAAGTTAACAGCTTGTGGTTGAACAAGGGTTAAAGGTTAACCAATTCTATTGGTTGTTCCTTGGGTGATTTGAGAAACAAAAACTTAGTGTTTTTCAACTAATAAGGAAAACCTTATTTTGAGCAAAACAAGCCTAAGCTCCACTTAGCCAAATGCATATAGAAGATAGATACCACTATTCTACCATAGTATCACTTGCCAATACAATTCAAATGTATTGACCCTTGTGGCTGTAACTTATTATGTTGCAGGTTTGTTTGATATTAGTGTAGTGTGTTGAATAGGATTACAAGTCTACAACCAAGATGATTGCCTCTGGCACTTTGAAGATGAAGGACTCCATGCTATATAGTTATTTCTGCTGCATTGTAATGAGATAGCCAAATGAGCTATGTAAGATGTAATGAATTATTTTATCCCTGGTTATAAAGTTGTATTATGACCTTTGTTTCTTGATATTACATCTTAAACTGTGGATGCTAGCTATTCGATCCAGGGACTAGCATTGTAAACACGAGGATCTCTACCTTATCAGGTTGGGACCTCTACAATTAGCTTCCTCTCTTATTGGTGTAGGCGCCACAGGAACTACTTCCGGTGCTGCGCTACTCTCAAGTCCGAGAGAAGGTTCAACGACCTCGTCGAGTTCTACTTTCCTTCCAGTCACTTCTTTCGAGAGAAACTCCTTCTCTAGAAAGGATTCATTCTTGGCAACAAAGATTTTTCCCTCGGATCTATGATAGAAGGTATACCCAATAGTTTCCTTTGGGTATCCTATGAAGACGCAATTTTCCGCTTTGGGTTCAAGCTTGTCGGGATGTAACTTCTTTACATAAGCTTCGCAACCCCAAACTTTAAGGAACGACAATTTAGGTTTCTTCCCAAACCACAATTCGTACTGTGTCAGTTCAACAGATTTAGATGGTGCCCTATTTAAAGTGAATGCGGCTGTTTCTAATGCATAACCCCAAAATGATAGCGGTAAATCTGTAAGTGACATCATAGAACGAACCATATCTATGAGAGTTCGATTACGACGTTCGGACACACCATTACGCTGTGGTGTTCCCGACGGTGTCAATTGTGAAAGTATTCCGCATTTCTTCAAATGCTCGCCAAACTCATAACTTAGATACTCACCTCCACGATCAAATTGTAGAAATTTAATCTTCTTGTTACGTTGATTCTCTACTTCACTTTGAAATTCCTTAAACTTCTCGAAAGTTTCGGACTTATGTTTCATGAAATAGATATACCCATAACTACTCAAGTCATCCGTGAAAGTAAGAACATAAAGATAACCACCGCGCGATGCTACACTCATTGGTCCACACACATCGGTATGTATAATTTCCAATAAGTCCGTAGCTCGCTCCATCATACCAGAAAATGGAGTCTTAGTCATTTACCCATCAGACATGCTTCGCATCTTTCAAGTGATTCGAAATCAAGTGATTCAAGAAGTCCATCAGAATGGAGTTCCTTCATACGCTTTACTCCAATGTGACCAAGACGACAATGCCACATATAGGTCGAGTTATCGCTCAATTTCAAACGTTTAGCTTCAATGTTATTAATATGTGTATTACTACAATTGATATTCAACAATAATAGACCATCTATCAAAGGTGCATGTCCATAAAACATATTACTCATATAAATCAAACAACCATTATTCTCGGACTTAAACAAGAAACCGTCTCACAATAAACATGATCCGGATATAATGTTCATGCTCAACGCAGGCACCAAATAACAATTATTTAAGTATAAAACTAATCCCGATGGTAGATGAAGAGGTAGCGTGCCGACTGCGATCACATCAACCTTTGATCCGTTTCCAACGCGCATCGTCACCTCGTTCTTTGCTAGTTTCCGTCTATTCTGCAGCACCTATTTTGAGTTACAAATATGAGAAACTGAACCAGTATCAAATACCCAGGCACTACTACGACTACTAGTCAGATACACATCAATAACATGTATATCAGATATACCTTTATTCTTGATGTTGCCATTATTCAAATCCGCCAAGTACTTAGGGCAATTCCGCTTCCAGTGACCTTCTCCCTTGCAGTAGAAGCACTCAGTATCAGGCTTAGGCCCAACCTTGGTCTTCTTCGCCGATGCGGTATCTTTCTTACCGCCCTTCTTGAAGTTTCCCTTTTTCTTAGACTTGCCTTGCTTCTTGAATTTGGTGGTCTTGTTGACCATCAACATTTGGTGCTCTTTCTTGATCTCCACTTCCATAGAATTTAACATGGAGAAGAGTTCGGGCAACGACTTGTCCATGTTTTGCATATTGTAGTTCAGCACAAAGTTCTTGTAACTTGGTGGTAGTGATTGGAGGACACGATGAATCCCAAAGCATTAGGAATCACTATACCCAAGCTTTTAAGCTTGCCAGCATGCCCAGACATCTTAAGCACATGCTCACTGGCGGAGCTGCCCTCTTACATCTTGAAGTTAAAGAATTTTTCAGAAGTCTCATAACTCTCAACTGCCGCATGCGCCTCAAATATCATTTTGAGTTCACGGAAAATATCATGTGGGTCATGGTTCTCAAACCTTTTCTGAAGCTCCGATTCCAAACCGTACAAGATAGCACACTGAACTGTGGAGTACTAATTCTTCCGAGTGAGGAAAAAATTCTTCACCTCATCGGTAGCATCAGCTGCAGGTGGGTCACCCAGCGGTGCATCCAACACATAGGTCAAATTACCGGCACTGAGGATAATACTCAAGTTGTGGAGCCAATCCGCAAAGTTGCTTCCATTGTTTTTCAACTTTTCTTTCTCTAGGAACGCATTAAAATTGATGGTAGGGGCCGCCATTGATCTACAACATATTTGCAATAGTTTAGACTAAGTTTATGACAAATTGAGTTCTAATTAATAGTTAAATTAATCTAGGTGAACTCCCACTCAAAACAATATCCCTCACATTGTTTTAGCGATCACATGAACCAAATCCACCACATCAAAACCGCTCATCATGAGAGTTAGCTTCAATGGCGAACAATCAACATGTTCATCATATCTACTATATGACTCATGCTTTACCTTTCGGTGATCCGTGTTCCAAGACCATGTCTGTACATGCTAGGCTCGTCAAGATCAAACCTTAGCTTCTGCATGAGCAAATCTGGCTTGCTCCCATTGTATACACTCATAGAATCTAACACACCCGATCATCATGTGGTGCTTCGAAACAACGAGCTTTATCAACGGTGCCCACCGCGAACTAAGCAATACAAGATGCAAAAAGGATTAACATCACATGCAATTCATAATATGTGATATGATATGGCATTTCTTCTTGTGCTTCCTATCTCCATCTTCAAGCACGAACATGATCTCCATCATCACCGGCAATGCGTCAAGGTCAATGGCGCCTCTCCATGGTTGTCGTCCACCAGCATCAACTATTACAACTACTTTGAATAATAGACATGCAGGTCTTAACGAAATTAAAAGACAACTATATGGCTCCTGCCGGTTGGCAACTTACAATAAGGAACATTGCATACATCATATATAATCACAATCATGGCCATATCACATCACAGCACACCCCTGCAAAACAAAGTTAGATGCCGCTAATTTTCTTTGCATATTTTACGTTGTTTGGGGCTTTCAATAAGTGTCGTTCTAACTTACGAACAAGAACCACAACGTTGATGCTTGAACTATCAAGTGCCCGTTGTAAATTGAATCCATACTACGATGGGAGAGACAGGCACCCGCAAAGCCACTTATGCAATACAAGTTGCATGTCAAGCGTGGAGCAAGTCTCATGAAAGATGTCATGTAAGGTTAGCCCGGGCCACTTCATCCCATCATACCGCAAGATGCAAAGTACACAAAAAGCAATTGATAATAAAAGCACCACCGCCCACAATGACCATTGTGTTCTTCTCGTGCAACAGATCTACATATAGACACGGCTCTGATACCATTGTAGGGGTTCGTAGCATGGAAAACAAAAATTTCTTGCACACAAACAAGCCAAGATCTATCTACTAGATTGTAGCAACGAGTCGATTAGAGTACTCACCCTTGAAGATTCCAAAGCGGTTAATGAGAGTAGATTCTCGTGGGTGATGTAGTCGTACACTTGTTGATCTCAAGATCGCGTAGATGATCCTTCCGACGCCGCGTTCCGGCAGCGCTTCCGCAGTCGGTCACACGTTTGGTACTCTATGAAGACCTTCCTCTCCCTTGTTCCAGCAGGCAGTGGAGGTTGTAGTTCTCCCCTCGCGATTCCGGCAGCACGACGGCGTGGTGTCAGAAGTAGAGGGAAAATCCTGTAGGGCTTTGCCTAAGCTGGAGAAGATTATGGTGGATCTAGGGTTTCCGGCGATCTATATTTAGAGGGCCGAAGAGGAGGAGGTGGAGTCGACGGCGGCTAGGGCGACGATGACGAGCCGGCGGCGGCGCAAGGTGGGGAGGGCTAGTTGTGATCTCTTGGGGCAGCCCCCTCTATTTATGAGAGGGAGGGAAGCTTGGGAGAGGGGAGTTTGAATCCTTTCCGAACTCCCTCTTTTGTTGGAGGGAAAGAAGAACTCTTTCCTTCTTCCACTAGGAAACCATTGTTCTAGTTGGACTTTTCAAACCTGCCATTTAACTTGCAATTTGGAGCTTAATTCCTCTCTTGCAAATGCCCAACCAAGTGACCTAGGACATGATCCAATCATTCCACTTAACCATGACACATTCATGAACCATTCCCCTTCCGGTCCGGTGAACCTTCTAGACCCTTCTAGAACCTCTCCGATGAAATAATCGGAATCATTCCCGAAGTCCGAAATTGGAATTTCCTTATATGAATCTTATTCTCTGGACCATTCCGGATCTCCTCATGATATCCCGGATCCCATCCGAGACTCCAAACAACATTCGGTCTCTCTACTTACATTCCATATCTACTAAACAACATCGAATCCTTAAGTGTGTCTCCCTACGGTTCGTGAATTATGCGAACATGACCGAGACACTTCTCCGATCAATAACCAATAGAGGAATCTGGAAATTCATATGGCTCCCACATATTTCTACGATTACTTTGTGATCGAATGAACCACTTCATACGATACAAATTTCCTTTTGTCTCGCGATAGTTTACTTATCCCAGGTTTGATCGTCGGTATCTCTGCATACCGAGTTCAACCTCATTACTGATAAGTACTCTTTTCTCATTCCCATGATATGTGATCCCTTGTGATACAATCACATGCTTGCAAGCTAATTGGATGACATTCCACCGAGAGGGTCCAGAGTATATCTATCCGTCATATGGATGGACAAATCCCACTCTTGATCCATGTGCGTCAACACATACTTTCTGAATACTGAATTCCACCTTTATAGCCACCTAGTTATGGTGTGGTGTTTGATGTCATCAAAGCATACTTCCGGTTATGGTGATTAGCATGATCTCATGGTCGACGGAATTAGGTTACTATGTATCAGAAAGCTTATAGGAAACAAACTATTGAAATGACTTGATCTTTATGCTATGCTTATCTATAGGAGTATGTCCATCATACCATTCTCATAACAATATGATCTTGTTGTTAATAACATCTCAATGTTCATGATCAGGAAACACCGATCATCTATTAACCAACAAGCTAGTATTACAAAGAGGCTTTACTAGGGACTCTAATTTAGTTTACAAATCACACAAGTATTAATTTTTCCGGTTAATACTATTATAGCATGAGTGTAAACATTTATCATAAACACAAAGATATAATAATAACTACTTTTATTATTGCCTCTAGGGCATATCTCCAACAAACATTACTAGGTCAACTCGCCTAAAGAATGTGCAATGACTCACTAGTTGCATCAAAAAAGTGAGTCGGTTCATCAGCCGGCTCGGAGAAAGAGCCGCACCATTATACAAGCTCTTGAAGAAAACTGGCAAATTTTCCAGTATCAAGGAAGCTGAAATTGCTCTACAGAGTTTGAAAGATCAACTTCCAAATCCACCAATTCTCGCAGCACCAGATCCATAGGAGCCTATGTTACTTTACATCGCAGGGACGAACAGAGTCAAGAGTGTAGTAATGACAGTGGAGCGCGAGGAAGAAAGTCATGAGCATACGGTGCAGCGTCCAACTTATTACTTAAGCGAGGTCGTGACATAGTCGAAGCAAAGGTATCCACATTACCAAAAGTTAGCCTATGAAGTATTCTTTGCTGCCAGAAAGCTTGGAAACTATTTTAAAGAGCACAAGATCATAATGGTGAGCATTTCTCCCCTGCGAGATATTATCAACAATCGCGATACCACATGACGTGTCGCAAAGTGGGGAATAGATCTTATGGCTTCCAACATCGAGTCCAATCCACGAACAACAATAAAATATCAAATACTTGCCGACTTTGTCACTGATTGGATAGAGACACCAGAAAATACAAGTCTTGAAGACACAAAATTTTGGACCCTTCATTTTGAAGGATCAAAAGCACGGGGGGAGGGGGGCTTGGGGGCTGGCGTGATGCATCTAGCAGCGCTATCAAGTTCGTAACAGAGTAGCAGGAACGAAGGAAAAAATTCCACCATACACACGATTCTTCTAATGAGAGGCTGGCATGTGGACCCAGCATCATGATTAACGGGAGATAGATAGAGCAATGTTATCGAGTTCATATCAGGGAGACACGAGCCAAGGGGAAAAAATCCATCATGCATACGTTTCTTCTATTGTGAGGATGACAAGTGGGACCCAGAAGCCTGATTAAACGACAGATGCATCGAGCGATGCTATCAAGTTCGAAACAGGGAAGGAAAAAATTCCATCATACACACGATTCCTCTAATGTGAGGCAGACATGTGGGACCCAGCACCTGACTAAACAGAAGAGAGATCGAACAACCTTATCAAGTTCAAGTCAAGGAGGCACGACCAAAAAGTTTGGTCTGCTAGAGTTACCGATGTCCAGGACCCACACGCAAAAAAATACTTCGGCGAGTCAACATCTGGTGATGAAGCGGGAATCTTACTTCTTCCATGCGCCCATCGAGCTTCATCCACATTTTTAGCAGTTTTGTTGTAGTAGAGGGGCATGGAACCAAAAAAAAGTTTTGCATCGGCCACGGTCGAGCCGAGAATTTCATCGCGGAATCCGTGCCTTCTACGACGACCGACGGGCCCAGTCATTGCGGAAGGAAACATTTCTTGTAGTGTCATGCAAAATAGAAAGCACAAGCTTTCCCCTATTTGGGAAGGACCTTTTATGAACAGTCGTGTTCTGCACAACGGGTCATATTTTTGAAGTGATATGAGACCAATCAAGGAAAGACCTGACACTCAAAAGAGTGGTAGCACAGACCCGGATGAATTAGACCGTCCCTGGAATATTGCACAGTTACGTCCCTTTTATTCTTATTTATATTTCCTTGTAATCATATGTGCATGTGAAATAAAGTATTGGTTTCCTCGTGTATTTTCTGATAAGTTTTTTACCATCTTATTTCCAAAAAGAGCAAGTCAATTTCAAAAATCCTAGGATGCGTGAAAGTACTTTATACTCATGTTTGGTCTGGTTATGGTTTTTGAAAATCTGTAAAAATTTACCTTCGGGTGTAAATCTCATTTTATGTTCATACTTTAGTTTTTTATCTGATTGCTTAGACACGGGCATTTTCCAAGTAATGAATTGTTGGTACTGGAAGCCGACTTTGTTTCCGAGTTTTATGGTCGGCTCATGAAAGGGACGAGGCAGAGAGCCAGATAAAATGACAAGTGTAAACACAAAGTGCTTAAGAAATTTCCATGCACACATTCAAATATCTACAAAGTGCTAAGTAGTAAAGTATTAAATTCTTACATACCATCACACATAGAAACTTAAAATATTGTACCCATAATTACAACCATGTGAATGTTTCAGCATAATGCATGCATTAGATCTTGTTGTAATTCAAGAGTAAATTGTGATTTGCACTAGATCTATTTCAGTACTTTCATCCATCCATTTGGTTATGATGATGTTGTTGATTCCTTCCACGTGTGAGTAGTTCCTTTGTTCTTGGGGAGATGGAGAAACCCTAGCACTATTATAAATTTGCAATAAAGATGATCTATTCTTGTGTCCATATGACTTGCCGGTCTATGATTTATTTATGATTTGTGTTTGTTCTCTCTCTTTAGATGGCATGTGAAAGTCAACCACATACCATTTTCCCTCGTGACTAAAGGGAGAGAGAAATCCTTTGGATGTGCTTTGGGATTGTACCCGGAATGGCCCCGTGACTGATTGGCGCTGACTCGTGAACTACGCGGTCAAAGGAGGAATAAAGAGGGACTCCCTAAGCTAATTACGATATCCACGAGGAAACCCTTAATTGTGGTGGTCTATATGGATGACTCTCTCAGGCATCGAAGTGGTTATTTAGAGGTGACCTCACTCTTGGCTTAACAAAGTGGCTTCCTACGAGCCTTGTAGTGAACATCTTATTATGGAGCTCTCTCCACATATTTTATGACACAAAAATTATGTTATCTTAAATTATTAATAACAACACCATGCTAGAGGAGTATCCTACATCCTCGAGAATGTTTTAGCCCTATTGAATTCCACCACGCTTTCATACAATCTTGTTACTTGCTTTCTTTTAATTGTTTTAACTACTTTTCTGCACACAACCAAAAACCTTTCAAACAATCTTTACTTGAGATCAAAGGAAGCTTACAAATGTCCTTTGGTAGATAGTGACGAGGGGCATTAAGACCTTTACCAATAGCTCTATGTGGGTTTGATATCTTCACTTCGAAACTAGCTATAATTGATCCGTGCACTTGCAGTCATCAAGCTATTTTTCTGGCGCTGTTTCTGCACCTAAGCGCTTTTAGTCTTTGTTCTTAGTTGCTTATTTTATTAATTGTTTTACTAAGTTTGCTTACTAGTTTCATGTAAGCACCATGACTGCACTCAGACTGATGAATCAGCTCGATGCAGTTAAATACCTCGCGAAATTCAATAGAGGACTTGTTAAAGAATTCCCGAGTGGAAGCGAACCAGAATACGTGGTGAATCCTAGATTTATCACTATCATTAAAGAAAAGACTTTTGCAGGAGATGATCCAGATGAGGATCCTTATACTCATTTAATGCATTTGACCGACTATGTTGGACTCTTAAACTGAGGGGATATTCGGATGATGAATTGAAACTTAAACTGTTTAGCCAGTCTCTAACCAATACTGGTTTATCTTGGTGTAAAATTTTTCCTGCAGAGAAAATAGACACTTCAAGAACTGCTGAAGAAAGAAGGGAAATTTTTGATTTGATTCTTTCCCAAGGTTAGGATTGCTGAAGTAAGAAGGGAAATTACAAACTTCAAGAACCACGTAGGTGAAGGCTTGGTAAGGGCCTTGAAAAGGTATAAGACTCTACTTCATGAATGTCCCCATCATGATTTACCTAAATGGTATGTTTTACACATCTTTTATGGAGGACTTAATTGAGAAATTAAACATGAGCTAAATAACAATTCCAGAGGCTTCTTTATGGGGTTAACTATAGCTAAAGCTTGGGAACTTTTAGAACGTATTCGCCGTAATAGAGAAACATGGGGATTTGATTTAGGCGGCGAAGGAGGTATAGAAATTGAATACGATTGTCTTAATGCTTATAAAGAATCTGGTAAGGTGAACGAAACTGCTGATGAACTTCAACTTGATGATGATATTGTTTTGCAAATTCTTATGTCTTCTACAGAACATATTGAAGCTCCTAAGAAGGTGTAGCACCCTGGGAAAACTTCTATTAGAAAATCTTCTATGTTTATCTTTATGCATCATCATGACATCATGCATACTTCGTCTCTAAAAATATTTTCCTAAACCTTATTTTGTTCTTCACAATATTACTCTTCTACTATTCAAAACAAAACCCCAGGTCCCACTGAATATTTTTGTTTATCAAAAACTATTTGCAAAAATCTATTAAAACATAATAAACTAAATAAGAAAAATAAATATTTTGTGGGGCAGTCCACCACGGGCTAGGCCTAAAGGCTCAACCGGTAGTTACCTACAACCCCAAAAAAAGACTAACCCTAGGCGCCCCTCAATTCTAACCCTGCCGCCACTCCGCCATAGCCGCCACTACCCCCAATTCCCCACCCCGCCGCCACACACTCCCGCCACTCAAACCACCCCCTCGTCCTGCCCGTGTGGCCCCTGCCCGCCACGCACGCCAAGACCCATGCGTGGCAACCCTGCTCCCACCCATGTTGACCCAACGATCACCCACCCCCGATCGTCGCCAAAACCTTGGACCACCATCCGCTCTGCCCTTGTTCGAACAAGACGAACCCCCCACGTCCCATATGTACGACCCACCCCACTGCGTCGCTACCCGCTACCGAACCCACCCCCACCGACACCACCCCACACACTCCTTTTCCTCCCCGAAATCCTCTCCCTATCGTGTCCATCCGCATAGCTCCGCTGCCTCGCTTGGCCTCGGATGACGGTGCCCTCCTCGCCCCAGCAATGTTGTAGGTTTTTTTTGCATGGAAAACATAATTTCTATCGCAAGAATGCATAAAACCAAGATCTAATCTATAGAAAAGCCAATATCTAATCTACGAGATCGGTGCAGCGAGATTGTAGAGAACTAACCCTTGTAGATCCAAAGGGTTTAACGAGATCGGATTCTCATGGTTGATGTAGTCGATCAATTGACGATCTTAAGATCGTGTAGACGATCCTTTTGGCGCCGCGTTCCGGCAGCTCTTCCGCAGTCGGTCACACGTACGGTAGTCGATGAAGACCTTCCTCTCCCTTGTTCCAGCAGTGCAACGGAGGTTGTAGATCTCCTCGGAATCCCAACAGCACGACAACATGGTGGTGGTGGAGGGGGAGGAGATATTTCTGCAGGGCTTTGCCTAAGCCGTAGCAGGACGGTGGGCGAGAGAGAACAGAGGGGGCGGCTAGGGTTAGGCACCAATGGACAAGGGTGTGGGGGGTGCGCCCCCACCCCTCATTATATAGGTAGGGGGGAAGGGTTCCCTGCCCAGGCCGTGTCCCCCCAACTTGGCCACCATGGGAAGAGCTTGAAACCTTTTCCACCAAGTCTTCCTTTTTACCAAAAACTAGAGTTTGACTTTTCAAACTAGGATTTGACTATTCAAACTAGGGTTTGACCCTTTTACTAGTCTTGGCCGAATTGGCCCTTTAGGGTTTGGTGCGGCTAGCCCCTAGGGCATGCCACTATCCAAGTGACCCTTCCCGGGGTGGTGGAACCAATGTTGGTCCCTCTAGAACATTCTAGAAGCTTCTGGTCAGAACACCGAAAACATTTCCGAACCTCAGAAATTGACTTTATTGTATAAATCTTATTCTCCGGACCATTTCGGATATTCTCGTGATGTCCTAGATCCAATCCGAGACTCCTAAAAACATTCGGTCTCTAACTCATATTCCATATCTACTTAAACAAAATCGAATCCTTAAGTGTGTCTCCCTATGGTTCGTGAACTATACATACATGACCGAGACACCTCCCCGATCAATAACCAATAGAGGGATCTGGAAATCCATATGGCTCCCACATATTTATACGATGACTTCGTGATTAAATGAACCATTTACATACGATACTGATTCCCTTTGTTATCTGAGGTTCGATTGTTGGTATCTCTTATACCTAGTTCAACCTTGTTACCGATAAGTACTCTTTACTCGTACTGTGATGTGACATCCCTTGTGACCTAGGGACATGCTTGCTAGCCAATTGGATGACACTCCATCGAGAGGGCCCAGAGTATATCTATCCGTCATATGGATGGACAAATCCCACTCTTGATCCATGCGCTTCAATGCATACTTTCAGAATACCTAATGCCACCTTTATAACCACCTAGTTACAGAAGTGGCATTTGATGTCATTAAATCACTCATCTGGTGATGGTGATTAACATGATCTCATGGTCAAAGGATTAGGTTACTATGTATTTAAAAGATTTGTAGCAAATGAACTTCAATGACTTGATCTTATGTTATGCTTACTATGGGTGTGTGTCCATCACATCATTATCATAATGATATGACCTTGTTATTAATAACATACAATGTCCATGATAAGGAAACCATGATCATCTAATAATCAACAAGCTAATTTAACAAGAGGCTTACTAGAGACTCTTTTATGTTTACAAAACACACAAGTATTAACGTTTACGGTTAATACAATTATAGCATGGGATGTAAACATTTATCATAAACATAAAGATATGATAATAGCCACTTTATTATTGCCTCTTGGGCATATCTCCAACAGTCTCCCACGTGCACTAGAGTCAATAATCTAGTTTAAAAAACTTTGTGCATTCAACACCTATGGCTTTCCGGTGTTGTATATACACAATATCTAGTGGTTAACTAATCTTCGGATCCGACACTTTCAGGTCCGTGTGTATTTGCATGTATTTGTGTCTCTACACATCACTCATTATCTAATGAGATTGCATTGTATAAATTTGGTCCTTTCGTAAGACCTTTAGTTCCTTGGGGTTAATACATGTCGATACAATTGTCATACAATGTATCTTCATAGTACTAGCCCGCTATGAACCACACCTTTTTTTGGAAATGGGTGCTTTATTACTTAATAGTAAGTTTACACCCAGCCTATGCATAGCTACGATGCTCACAACCGATCAACCACACAACTCCAAACCAAAGAAAAAGTACCAGAATTACACATAAAGGTCAACAAAAACACAGTTCTCCAAACGAGCTAAGGAAGATCTATCCGAAGATCACGCTGCCATCCATGTCAGGAGAAGATATCCCTCGCAGTGTCCTCCAATCGTGTACAACCCTCCGCAAACAAATCGCGAAACTCCATATGTTGTAGAGTAGTCCATGATCGGAGGATAGCCGTTGCCCGATAAATAACCTGCAGGGGAGAAGACACAATGTTATTAAAAATCTTGTCATTTCTACATAGCCAAAGCGACCAAATAATGGGAAGCGCTCTCACCCTAAATAAAGTCCCATATTTATCCTCAATCCCATTTAGCCTGTTGCCAAATACATTGACTACCAAACTTGGAGGAGATAAACCAGAGGCTATTTGGATGATTGACCATATAGCACGAGCAAATTTGCATTGGAAGAATAAATGGCATATTGTCTCATTATGGTGACAAAACACGCATTCTGTACTTCCATGCCAATTATTCTTAACAAGATTATCTTTAGTGAGAATCACCCCTTTATGGAGATACCATGCGAAAATCTTCGTTTTAAGGGGTATTTTCATCTTCCAAATTCTACTATTATCATCGATTGGAATATCAGGTTAGATCAAAGCTCTATACATTGAATCAACAAAAAATTTACCACTCTGTAGTAATTTCCATTTGAATTCGTCCACACCTCAGACAATTGTATCCTAGATAATCTTAATAAAAGATTATTCCAAGACACTAGTCTAGGACCTAAGAGAGTTCTTCTGAAAGACACATTAGGAGGACTAGTTTCCATTACCATGGAAAATGTATCCCCTTTGTGTGTAACCGTAACATCCCAAATTTCATCAAATGCAAAATCATGTTGTTGCATTCATATCATCATGGAATATTGATCTTGCACATTTTTTTAAAACAAAACCCTAAATAAAACCATATTTAAACTCCTCTTATTTTATATGTATATGGGGATGGTTTTATTTTTATTTTCAAGACCCAAAGATGATTTTGAGTGATTGTATGTGTTTGAAACACTTTGGACACTAGTAACATAGTTCAAAAGTTTAGTGAAAATTTGAATTCAAATAGATTTGAATAAGCCATTCAAATCCATTCTAGAAAATCAAAACAGAAAATGAAAAAGAGAAAAGGAGAAAAAAGTACCAAGCGCTACCTATCTGGCCCAACCCCCCCTTGCGGCCCACTAAGCCCACCCAAGTTCCCCCTTCCCATTCTCTTTCTTACCCGCGCGCACACACCCCTCTCACTACCCAGTGGACCCGCTGCCCTGTTAGCATCGTCATCCCCAAATCACGCCCGCGACCAACTCGCCGCCCATTTCTTCCCCGCAGTGACTGCCGCATTAATTCGTTAAATCCCATTGATTCCATGCGCAATCCCCGCCCCTGCTCTGGCTACTTAAGCACCACCCCTCTGCAACCTTTTCCCCCAACACTTCAAACCCCAAGCGCCGCCAGGCTCTCGCAATTTCAGCCCGCACCGCCCCAAACCCGAGCAGCTCCGTCGAGCTATTCCGGTAAGCTCCGAGCATGCCTTGCCTTCTGGTTCACACGACCTACATCGCCATCGCTTTGCGCATCTTCTCATACCTTCTATTTGATCTAAATCGCCCCAGGTCGACGTCCCCATCAACCCCTGCAAGCACCCGAGGCGCCATTCGTCTCCGGCGAGCAATCACGGCAAAGCCCGAGCGCCCCTTGATCTCTAGTTCAAGCGACTGAGTTCGCCTTTCTCTTGCGCAACTGCTAATGCCCACCGTTTGCTTGCTTGCGCCCTAGGTCATCGACTCCGTGGCAGTTCGTGAGCACCCGACCCCACTACCAACTCTGACGAGCACCTGAGCCCGTGTTAGTGCGCCCCTGTCCAAGCCAAGCACACGTTGAGCTTCACCGCGTCCTCGCGACTCTGGTAAGCATCAGCACCAACCCGCTGCCCCTCTAGGATCATTGGCGTGTCACCGGCAGTGCCGTCGCCGCCGCCAGAGCCATGTGTGTGGCCAATCTTTGGTCGTTTTGATCTAGGCCTTTAGATCTGCATCCAACGGCTAGGATTAGATAACTAATCGAACAGGTACGGTAAAATATAGATCGTTAGATCTAACTTAAATCCAACAGCGTGGAAGTACGATCCAGCGCGAAACGGTACGTACCAATCAGGAAGCGCCGCGTGTCACTGGATTCTATTTAAAATCTGAATTTAGATCTATTAGATATTCAAACTTGTAAATTCAATAACTTTAGATCTGTTTGTCCAAAAATTACAAATTATATATCATTGGATTCAGAAAAATGAGCCCTACACATCTATAGCCTTGATTTGGCTATTTTCTTCTATAAAATTAGGATTTTATATAGAAACATTTATAGGCTTATTTTGGCTATATAAAATGTTTAGAAAATTGTTTTAGAGTAAATTTTGGTTTATTTAGACCTTAGAAAGTTTACTTTGTGTTTAGTATTGTTTAGTTTGACTTGTTTAGTGTGGAAAATCATTCTATTGCATTTTCATGCATTCATATATATTTTTGTTTGTATATTGAATGTGAATTTGGTGTTATGATTTTATGTGTAGATTTTGGTGATTGTGGTGATTGTGATTGTGATTGTGAGGATTGTTCCTATTCCCCCAAATACTAAGGAAAGTGATGCTTCATCTTTTGTACTACTATTTTAACGATGCATTAGTGATATTTTGAGTAGGATTTGCATGGAGATTTTCTAAGTATATGCTATGCCATGGGAAATCCCATAGATATTGTCTTAGTAGTTTTCCCTAAGTAAATAAACTTGCTATACTAGTATGATTAGCCTAGCTAGTAGAATACAAGGGTGGAATATTCAAGCTATGATATTATGCAAAATCTATGACTATATTTTGACTAATAAAACAACATGTGAATGAATCACTTGGGTGGAATGGGAAGAATGGTTTGTGTTGAGTGGTTACACAAGGCCCATGTCTATGGTTTACCTTGTGTATCACACTTGTGGATGGCCACCCAGGAACAAAGGGATTTGAGATATTTAGTGTTGTGAAGCTTCTAGTGCAACCACATGGCATATGGGCTCTGCCTTGACCAACTAGGTTGCACGAACTTAACCAGATGGAGAGTTGGTGGTAGGGTTGATAGGATGGAACGCGTCCATGGTGGTGTAAGGGAATGATTCTGAAAAGTCTCGTCTCGATGCATGTCGGTTCTTGTGGAGAAAGTGCACCACCTCTCGAGAGGGTAAAACCTAAGTACTTAGCCGTGTCCCCGGTAATGGACAATTTGAGCCTCAAAGACATTGAAGCAATCAAGGATCTCCTCATCCAAATTTCTCTAAGTTAAAACTTGTGGTTGAACAAGGGTAAAGGTTCACCAATGTCTATTGGTGGTTCCTTGGGTGTTTTTGTCAAACAAAGACTTAGTGTTTTCAACTAATAATAAAAACCTTATTTTGAGCAAAGCCAGCCTGAACTACACTTAGCCAAATTCATATAGTTATTAGATGTTACTATACTACAATGGTATCACTTGCCAATACAATTCCAAATGTATTGACCCTCTGTGGCTATAACTTATGATGTTGCAGGTTACTCTGATGGAGACTAGGGTTATGAGGCTACACTCAACATGTTTGCTTATGGCACATGAAGATGAAGACTTCTATTTATTTACTTTATGTTATGAACTCTATGTATTAGACTTGGGCTAATGAGTTGTAAAGACTATGCTATCTCTGAAATGACGATGTAATAATAACCTTTGTTTCTATGTACTTCATCTTAAACTGTGGATGCTAGCATTTCGATCCAGGGACTAGCATTGCAATCACAGGGGTCTTTACCTTAAATGGTGGGGTCTAACACTAACGATCGAATATAGATTTGGATATTGTTCACGAAGAGAAGTTTGGCCAAGCCATTTATCTTCCTAGAACCTAATCTGTGATCCATCCTTAATATTGAAAGTACCAAACTAGAAGAAATGTTTTTTGGATGCCATTAGTCTAGCCAAAAAGTGTGAATCTCCGAGTTTCCAAACCATTTGAGACAATGCTTTTAAGCCAACATATTTCCTCCATAGAATGGTTTGCCAGACCCCTTCTTCTGTTAGAAGTTTGAAAATCCATTTACCCAGGAGTGCGATGTTTTTGACTTGCAAATCATATATGCCCAATCCACCGTATTATTTGGGTAGGCAAACCACATTCCATCTAGCCAGTCGATATTTCTTTTTCTCACTATCCCCTTGCCAAAATAATCTTGAGCGGTAATAATCCACTTTTGAGAAGACCCCTTTTGGTAGTTGGAAAAAACAAGATCATATATAGTACAATGTTGGTGAGTACTGAGCTTATGAGTACTAGTCTTCCGCTAAGGGATAACAATTTACCTTTCCAGCTATTAAGGTGTTTCTAAAGTCTTTCCTCAACGAGTTTTCATTCATAAATCGTGAGACGTCGATGGTGTATCGATATTCCCAGATAATTGATTGGAAATTGCCCCTGGCCACAACCAAAAAGTTTGGCATATAGGTGGGCACCGTTTTTGGCATCGCCAAAAAATACAAGTCACTCTTATGGAAGTTGATTTTCAATCTAGAGAGTTGCTCAAATGCTGATAATATTAATTTTAGATTCTTAGCTTTCTCTAGATCGTGTTCCATAAATAAGATTGTATCATCAGCATTTTGAAGAATAGAGAGTCCACCATCAACTAGATGTGGAACTAGTCCTTCAATTTGGCCATCAGCCTTTGCTCTCTCAATAAGGATAGCCAACATAACAGCAACTATATTAAATAGTTTAGGCG
Organism: Avena sativa; assembly: GCA_916181665.1. Classification (NCBI taxonomy): domain Eukaryota; kingdom Viridiplantae; phylum Streptophyta; class Magnoliopsida; order Poales; family Poaceae; genus Avena; species Avena sativa. The sequence goes on from OV702284.1 coordinate 149,520,199, forward strand.
ATAGTGGATCCCCTTGTCACAGCCCTTTTTTGGTCTGAAAATATTTGCCTAAGTCATCGTTGACATTTATGGCAACACTTCCTCCAGACACAAAAGACTTTATGAGAGCACACCACTCCTCCGAAAAACTTTTCATACAGAGTGTTTGCTGAAGGAAAGACCAATTAAATTTATTATAGGCCTTCTCAAAGTCAATCTTGAACAATACACCATTTAATTTCTTTGAGTGTAGTTCATGGATCATTTCATGCATGATTACCACACCATCTAGGATGTTTCTCCCTTGCATGAAAGCAGTTTGAGAAGGGTGTACAACATGATTAGCTACTAAATTCAGTCTAATCATAACAACTTTTATAAGGCAGATAGGATGATACTGTTGTATATGTTCTGCATTGTTAACCTTAGGTAGTAAAATTATGTTGCCAAAATTGAGTCGAAAGAGGTATAGCTGACCTACTTGGAAAAACTCAAACAAGCGCATCAAGTCCACCTTGATAACTTTCCAGAACTTTTGATAAATTCTGCTGGGAAGCCATCAGGCCCTAGTGCTTTGTTATGGTCCATTTGGAAGAACGCTTTCTTAACTTCCTCCTTAGTATAAGGGGCAGTTAGAAATTTGTTTTCCTCAACAGAAACCAGAGGAACATCCTCTGTCTGAGACTCATCCAATGAAAACGAGTTCTCTATCGGTGCCCAAAACAAGGATTTATAATAACTTGTAATATAAGATTTTAAATGCTCTTAACCTTCTATCGTACCTTCATCCTGAATTAGAGAGTGAATAAGTTTCTTCTTATGTTTGCAATTGGCAATAGCATGGAAGTACCTTGTATTCGCGTTTTGTTCAAGGATGAATTTAGCTTTGGAGCGTTGGTACCAATTTAGTTCTTCCTCCCACAGAAGTCTGGAAATTTCCGCATTCGATTGGTTTTTAAGCTCAATATCTTGTGTAGACAAAAGCCTAACCTCCGCTGAGGTGTCACATCCCAAAATTTTCCAAATTTTGAAATGTGAAAAATAAATAAACAAAATAAAAATTTGTTGAAATTTAGGGTGAAAAGAAACTTTTTGATTCCAATTGGAAACATCAAAACCTATTTTGATCAAATAGAATCCTAAAGGGATTTAAATAGATAAACAAATAATAAATAAAGTTATAATAGTTGGAATCACCATTTTTGGATCTTTAAATAAAAAGATATGGTTTTTATAAGCAAAGGTAGAAATAATAAATAAGGACTATTTAAAAAAAAGCCAAATTAATCTTGGCCAAGCATTTAAAATAAAATATTTTGTTTGGTATAAATAGTAATGGTTTATTTAAATAAAACCATGAGGATTTATTTATATCCAAATTTCATTTAAGTAAAGACATTTTTCCTATTTTGATTGAGCATTAAAAACTTAATAAAGTATTTTATTTCAAGGTGTTTTAGTTTTCAGATAAAACCTACTGAAAAGATTGTTATAGAAATTTAGTTTTCAAATCGAGTTTTTAAAATATATTAAATCCTATTTGAATTGAAGACTAATGTCTATTTATTTAATTATTAATAGATCCTAATTAAAAGAATTATTTTATTTTGGACTTTGGATTATGTTGTTAAACAGAATTAAACTATACCTAAAGTTTGAATTATTTGAATGAAAAATCAAAACAGTAATTCCAAACAGAAAAAGAAAAACAATCAGTATAAAAAAAGGGAACGAAGCAGCCCACTGCCAAGGCCCAGTCCAGCCCACTCGCAGCCCATCTCTTCCACCCCGCAGTGAAACGTTTTTCACCCAGAAGCACACCCGCTAAGTCGCTGATCAGTGGACCCCACTCCCTCTCCCCCTCTCTCGCAGACAGCGCGGTCCCACGCTGTCAGTCGTCGTTTCCACCCACGCCGGCCGTTTCCCCTCGCTCAACGTCGTTCTGCCGCGAATCAATTCGCGTTAATACGCGTTGATGGCTGAATTACTCCTCGCCGTGACCACGCGTCTTTAAACGCCTCGCCCTCCTCTTCCATTCCCCCCAAGCAGCACCTCCCCTCTGCCTCCAGGCTGCGAGAATCGCATGCTCGAACCCTCTGCCCCGACGAACTTCTCCGGCAAATTCTGGCACTGTCTAACCACCCCTCTCCTCCCAGAGCACACATGCTTGATCCCCATCTCCTGGTGCATCTCCCAGTGCCAACCGCTTGGCCTCGCCCGCTCCACAACATTGGCAACCTCGACACCGAGCACCACCGTCGTCTGCCATTTCTCCGGCGAGTTTCCTCGATGAGTACCGACCGCCCCGAACCCTCTCGTCGATGCTCCCATGACCCCTGGTGCCGTACGCGTCTAACTGCATGCTCCGTTTGTCTTAGCGTGCCCTTAAACCCCGCCCCCGACGACGAACCGAAGCAACCGACACCGCCACTGACTCCGGCAAGCAATCCACTCTGCTCCGGTGCGCCTCTCGACAATCCAACCACACCTCGAGCTTCGCCGCACTTCTGAGAGCATGGTGAGATACTCCTACCTCTCCCTCGCTTCCTGAATCATCGCCAAGCTCACCGCATGAGCGTGCGCTGTCGCCAGCCGCCACTAGCGCCGCCCAGATATGGTCTGGCCGCTGTGATCCGTAGGATGCAAATCGTCTGGCTGAGATTAGATTTAAACGAAGGGGTATGATTTGATCAGTGCTGCATGATCTAATTTAGATCCAACGATCCACAGATCGCAATCCGCACGAACCGGTATGCGCCAGTAAGAATAAGACACGTGTCCAGAGATAGTTTTAAAAAATAGAAATTTGATCTATTAGATATGCAAACTTGTAAAATTCATAACTTTAATTCTACACGTCCAAATTTTGCAAATATTATATCAATGGAATTAGCAGAACTAGTACTTTGCAACCATGCACTTTGTTTAATGTTTTGCTTCTGGAAAATTGGTTGAATTTGCAGAAACTTGTGTAGGCATATTTTGGATATAAAATTTGTTCTAGAATTATTTTTAAGATGAAATCTTTGCTAATTGGTTTGTTTTGAACCTACTGACCATAGGAACCAACTTATGGTTTTAAAAATGTATTTTGTGAAGTTAAGGAATAAATATTTGAATTAGCACATTTCTAGTCAAATAAAAATATTGTTTATGGTTTAGAAATGATTTTTGAGTAAAGCCTTTGGGAAATGATGTGATTCAAACCTTCTGACCCTAAACACCATGTTTTGTGAATTAATAACATATTTGATGAACCATATAAAGTTATTACTTTGCTAAAAGATATTTTCAACAACATAAAATATCACCTTAGCATAATATTTGGTTTATGAGATGAATACTTTTACAAATGGTTTTACCACTTTAGTAAATGACCACTTTGAGCTTTAAAATGTTTAGAGCCTAATAGAAACCACTTTTCTAAATAAAACCATCTTTTGCATGCTTGCATGCATTGCCTTGTTTCTATTATTTTATGTGTGATAAATTGTTGAATGCTAGTTGACTATGTGTTTGCTTGATTGAATTGTAGTAAAGATTGAAGAGTGTGATATTTGCAAGATCAAGAAGTGAACCAATATTCTCTACTAAAAAGGCAAGTGACACTATCATCCATGTCCTACTATTTTCATTACACTTAGTGGATTTTTGTAGCATGCATGATAAGGACTACTATATTTTATGCTATGCTAAATCCTAATAGGATACCCTTATAGCTTCCTTAGTGAAAACATTGTAGTTGTAGTAATCTTAGCCCTGCTATATATTTGGGATGGGATACATGATATGATTATATGAAGTGTTGGAAAAATATATGTTTTATATAATAAAACAAGTACTCAATGAACCACCTGGGTGGAAAGAGGATACACAAGTTTGGACAAGGTGGCAACAAAGGGAACCATGTTTATATGGCTATCTTTTTGTATGTGCACTAGAAGAAAACCACCCAGGGACTTAGAGATTGAACATGTTTCTCGTACAGTGGCTTCCGTGTACAGCCACATGCTAAATGGGCTCTGTCTTAGTCAACTACATAGTGGAAGACCCATGCATTGGCATCTTCAGGTTAACTAGAATTGTGTATGGGAAATTTATCCCTACATTGTTGTGTGGTAGACAAGCTAGCATTGTGTATTTAGAGGACTTCTATGGAAAGACTTTGTCACATTCTCGATCTGCCGGTACTCCATTTTGGTGAGTACTTATCCAGCGGCCACTGGTGGCGTCAAGACGAGATTGTGTCATGTGGGTAAAGTGTACAACTTCTACAGAAGATCAAATTCTAAGTACTTAGCCGTGTCCCTAGTTACGGACAACTCTGAGCAACTAAGGCCTGAAGCCATGGAAGATCTCGACATTCCAATTTCTCAAAGTAAAACTTGATGGTGACATCAAGGGATTTGAAGCACTTGGAGATTTCCAAGGAATTCAGAAAGATTTGACAAAAGATCAAAACTATTTTCAAAAGATAGGATACAACTATATTGCTTTCTGCAAATAAGCCTAAACCCTACTTAGCCAAATATGCATGTAATGATAGGATCCACTTATTTATACATACTAGTGAAACTTGCCAATACAATTCAAATGTATTGACCCTTGTGGCTGCAACTTATTATGTTGCAGGTTTGTTTGATGTTAGTGAAGTGTGTTGAATAGGATTACAAGTCTACAACCAACATGATTGTCTGTGGCACTTTGAAGATGAAGGACCCCATGCTATAGTTAATTCTGCTGCATTGTAATGAGATAGCCAAATGAGCTATGTAAGATGTAATAAATTATTTTATTCCTGGTTATAAAGTTGTATTATGACCTTTGTTTCTTGATATTACATCTTAACTGTGGATGCTAGCTATTGATCCAGGGACTAGAATTGTAAACACAGGGATCTCTACCTTATTAAAGGTTGGGAACCTTACATGAGGCCTCTAAATCATTAATAATAGCAGAAAAGCATATTTTTCCTTTTTAAGGATTCGAGCAGTATTTCTAGCCTAACCACGAAGGAATTTGCGCAAAGCGTGCATTTTGTTGTTCCAACGTTGTATGGGTGTTCGATAACTAACTAATTTTTCACAAATAGCCTTCACCAAGTCATGGGAACCATCACGATCAATCCATCCAAGTTCAAACTTGAAGTCGTGTTTGGATTTTTGTGGTGGTGTTCCGACAGATAGCAATAAAGGAGCATGATCCGACAAAGATCAATACGTTCTAGAGCGCGAATAGTTACCATAGGAAATTTATCTTCCCATTCGGTATCCATCAGCACTCTATCTAACTTTTCATATGTAGGCTTCGAAATACTATTAGTCCAGTTGACCTATCTTCCTAACATTGTAACCTCTCATAAGTCCAAGTTGTCAATGACAACATTAAACATAAAAGGCCAAAGTTCATCAAAACAGCCCCAACTTTTCTCATTAGGGAATCTTAGCAAATTAAAATCCCCACCTATAAGGATACGATAGGGATTGAACTACATATGAAAAATGCCCTCTTTTGCTGCTATGAACCACACCTAGTTTGACAACAAACTACTTGACAAAAATTCCCACTTTTTCTGCTACAATAGCAGTTATATACTTAGCCTTTTGTTATAGTATCTGTCACAATGTCTTAACTTTGGAACTCATCCAAATCCGTTGTGGAATCTTCTTTCCATTACATTGTGCCACCTATAGTTTAAATTGAGATAATCTTAAAGTATCAATATAACACTTTACAATGAACTATCTATCTATTTGTCACCTCTACATAAATAACATGTTCTTTAGTTCTTCCAAATATCATAAGAATATCCTTACTATCGTCGAGTGATCATCTTATGAGTCATTCTACTATGCTCATAACATATAGAGCATAGGACATATCTGGATGTGTGCATATCACAGTATGATTTATCAAAATACTCTTTGTGATTTTATTTACCTAGTATCAAAAACACTTGGATCTCATCTTACTTACCAAGTGTCAATACACTTGAATCTTGATTCAATCCCTTCTGTGTGGCAAGGACCTTTCTTGTCATTTCCATATTGAACTCATTCAATATCGCATCTATGTACATTTGGCACAACCATATTAGCGTCTCAATCTATCCATATAAACATTGATGCCAAATATTCGGGTTTTGCCTAAGTCTTTCATTGAAATGAAATTCTTAATCTTGTGTGAACAAAAGATACATCATCTCCAATCAACAATATGTCTTTCACATAGTGTATTATAAATATGTCTCAGCGCTCCCACTTAATTTCTTGCAAACGCAAGTATCTTCATCTTCTCTGATGAAATTGAACTCTTTTAACAATTTCATCACGGTGAAGATTCCAAGTCTGCGATGCTTACTTCAACCATTGAAGTTTGCATGCGCTTTTAGCATCCTTTGAATTAACAAAACACTTTTGATTGTGTCATGTACACGTCCTAGGTAACCATTCTATTATAAGAACTTTGTTTTGTTTGTTCAACTAACATATACCAAAATTATATGTAGTGGTTGCTACATTAATCCGTCTAGACTAAATATCGCTATGAAAGGTCAAATCTTGTCATAGTCAACTTCTTGAATGTTGTCGTAAACTTTTTACCTACATGTCAACAATTTCATAGATGTGAAACATCTATGTCTATTTCTTTATAGATCTAAATACGACTGATAGGTCTTACACCTTTCTGGAGGGTCTTCCAAGTTCAAAAACATGATTTCTCGTGTATGGAACTATCAAGGATTTTATGGGTTCAAGCCATTTGACGGAGTCAGGGCCCATCATCGCTTCTTTGCATGTAGTTGGTTTATCATTGTCAAACAATAATGATTTACTCTCAAATCTTAGTATTTGATTGTCTTAACCGACCTACTTGGTTTAATAGGAACTTAGACCTCCGTGACCACAACCTTTGAGACACGTGAGCTATGAGCATTGTTGCTGCCTCCGGGACACTTTTCGGCGCTGCGCAACTTAACACATATTAACTAAGGTTCAATAACCTTATCAAAGTTCTATTGTCCCCCCACTTAAACTTTTCAGAAAAAAATCCTTCTAAAGAAACTTGACGTTCTAAGCGACAAACACTTCTGTCTTTAGTGTTATGGAGGAATTCTCAACGATTATTCAAAATAACATAGAAAGACATGCTCATCAAATTTTGGTTGTAAACATTTTACTTATGCCTAGCATACCAAAATTCAAGAAAGTACAACTTGGGTTTTATCCCAGATCATATCTTATAAGGTGGCATTTGAACGGATCAATGGCAGTTTTCAGTGTAAAAGCGATCGTCACTAAAGCTTTAATCTTTAAAATACAATGGCAGTTTTATAACTGACACCTTTGATTTCACCATGTCAAACAAGGTTTCATTACATATATCGAACACTCCATACTCATATAGTGTTTCGGGAAATGCAAATCCATGGAACGATTCCTCAAATCTTATGTGTTATGCTAAACTTGTAACTCAAATATATTCCTTTATGATCCAATCATAAATTCTTTTTTTCTTGTTACAATGATTTTCCACTTCATCTTGAAAGTCTTTGAACATTTTCACATATTTCACACTTCTTCCTCATTAAGTAAATATACACATGTGTTCACTCAAATTTCTGGAGAAAGCACATGAAGTTGAAATCCATTGCTCACGACTACACATAATGGACTGCATACATCAATATGTAAAAATTCCAATAAGTTATTCGTTCGTTCTTCTTTGGCCTTTGAACAAAGTTTCGATTATCTCTAGGAAAGTCTCACAAGCATCATTTGATCAAAATCATAAGACTCCAAAATTCCATTAGTATGAATTTTATTTATGTTTTCTTTCCAATATAATTTAAACAACGATGTCACTTCATAAGTGATCTTTCAATCATTTGTCTTACGACGTTTTTAGCATTTAGTTTTATGGATGTGATTTCTCCAACCAGATTTATAATCATCCATCTTATATGAAATACAATAATTATATGAACAACCTTTTGTTCTCATAATACCTGATCAAATAAAAAATTATTAAAACAAATCTCGAAGGCAAGCTTTGATGTCATCGAGAAACACAACAATACTTTGATTGTTTTTGACGAACATCATCAGATATTCTCTTGTTGGTTACTTAGGCCATTGCAGTTCATGAATTGTGTTGTCCTGCATGACATTTCACACCAACCAATTCAGTATCCAATACCCAAGAACCACATTGTTTAACAAGAAAATAGTACAACCATAACATGTATATCTTCTATATACCTAAGATGGAAAATTCTAGTCTTTCCTTTTATATTTTTGCCAAATTTTTCAAAGATTCTCTTTCAGCATTTCCTTTCCCTTTTAAAAGAATCTATCAACATCAATAGTGGCGCCATACACATGACACATAGTACAAAGCGCGTATAGTCAAATACTAATACATTTGGACTTGCACTTTGAAGTAGATCACCATCATCAAATTTTTGGCGTTATTTCAAAATCCATTCTTTAGTAATCTTTCTATGTAGTAAACATTTTACCTACATCTTCTATTCATCCTTATCATGAAAACTTTCATGATCTAGCTCCTATAGCTTATAAAGGTGAATCATGAGTATAAAGTTGCTTTCCAAAACCTTTTGTAGGATTAGGATGTCTAGCATCTCCAACCTTCGCAAATTCTCATCAAATACGAGAACATACATTTTGCCAAATTATACTCTATCATGTTGCAACCAAAACATTGTTTTAGATATCGCAATATCTTCCACACATGATGGTTTCTGAAACAATTCTTTCAGCTCTTAGATAACCTTGATATTAAAACAATCTTTTGAATATCAAGAATCATGGAGGCAAACCTGATACTTTAGATACTAACACTGGAACTGATACTCTTGATTTAATGCTAATTATTAAACTTCATGGAGTAAACGGAGTTTGCTAAAAGTTTGTAATAGGACTTTTGAACTTTAGATTGACACTCAAAACAAAACGATACCAGTTCATAAAGTAACTATCTAGAATTCTATAATTCTATTATCTCAATTATAACTTAGTATAAGGTGGTGAACGGATGCCAATGACTATAACAAATTATGCAAATTCACTTTGATTTAATTTATGATAAATTGCGTATAACTTTAATCATATTACTATTTGAACTCCCACTCAAAACAACATCCCTCGAGTTGTTTTGGTGATTACACGAACCAAATCCACTACACCAAGTCCGGTCATCACGAGAGAAGATGTAGTTTCAAAGGCGAACAATCAACATGTTCATCATATCAACCATATGAATCATGATTTAACTTTGGGTCTTCCGTGTTCCGAGACCATGTCTGTACATGCTAGGCTCGTCAAGGTTAACCTTAGTATCCACATGTGCAAATCTATCTTGCACCCGTTGTATGCACACATAGAATCTATCACACCTGATCATCACGTGATGCTTCGAAACGACGAGTCTTAGCAACGGTGCCTACTAAGGATGAACACTTTATAACTTGATATTTAGTGAGAGGGATCATCTTATAATGCTACCATCGCGATCTAAGCAATACAAGATGCATAAAAAGGATTAACATCACATGCAATTCAAAACATGTGATATGATATGGCCTTTATTCTTGTGCCTTTGATCTCCATCTTCAAATCATGAACATGATCTCCATCATCACCGACATGGCGTCAAGGTCAATGGCGCCACTTCATTGTTGTCCATCACCAATAACAATTATTACAACTACTTGGAATAAAGCTATTACATGATGAATAGACACGAAGGTCTTAACAAATTAAAGACAACCATTAGGCTCCTGCCGGTTGCCATATTACAATAATCATTGCATACATCAAATATAATCACAATCACATCGTGACCATATCACATCACAACACATGCCCTGAAAAAACAAGTTAGATGCCTCTAATTTTCTTTGCATGTTTTACGTGGCTTGGGGCTTTCGAATAAGAACCGTACTTACCTACGGACAAGAACCAACGCTGATACAAGTGTTGTAAAGTGCCTGTTGTAAATTGAATATTAACTATGGTGGGAGAGACAGACACCCATAAAGCCACTTGTGCAATGAAAGTTGCACGTTGAGTGTGGAGCAAGTCTCATGTGCGATGACATGTAAGGTTTGCCCAGGCCGCTTCATCCCACCATGCCACAAGATGCAAAGTACACAAAAAACAAGAGACAACAAAAGAATCAACACCCACAAAACCATTGCGTTCTACTCGTGCAACAGATCTATGCATAGACACGGCTTTGATACCACTGTAGGATTTGTTGCATGGAAAACAAAAAAATCTATCGCAAGAACACATAAAACCAAGATCCAATCTATGGAAAAGACAAGATCTAATCTAAGAGATCGGTGCAACGAGATTGTAGAGAACTAACCCTCATAGATCCAAAGCATTTAACGAGTTCGGATTCTCGTGCTTGATGTAGTCAACCACTTTCCAATCTCAAGATCGTGTAGACGATCCTTCTGGCACCCTGTTTTGGCAGCGCTTCCACAGTCGATCACACGTACGGTAGTTGATGAAGACCTTCCTCTCCCTTCTTCCAGCAGGGCATCGGAGGTTGTAGATATCTTCGTAATCCCAACAACACGATAGTGTGGTGGTGGTGGTGGAGGAGGTGATATTTCTGCAGGGCTTCGCCTAAGCCAGAGCAGAACCGAGGACGAGAGAGAAGAGAGGGGGAATCTAGGTTAGGCGCCAATGGACAAGGGTGTGGGGGTTGCGCCCCCACCCCTCATTATATAGGTGGGGGGGGGTCGGCCAAGGTGTTCACAGCCCAGGTCGTGTTCCCCCCAACTCGATCACCAAGGTAAGACCTTGAAACCTTTTCTACCAAGTCTTCCTTCTTACCAAAAACTAGAGTTTGACTTTTCAAACTAGGATTTGACAATTCAAACTAGGGTTCAGCTGCAGTGCGGGGTCATGCAACCCAGATCTTGAAGAAAACCACCCGGAGTTTGACTTTTGCCGAATTGGACCATTAGGATTTGGTGCCGCTGGCCCCTAGGGCATGCCACTGTCCAAGTGACCCCCTCCTGGGGTGGTGGAACCACTAGTGCTCCCTCTAAAACATTCTAGAAGTATCTGGTCAAAACACCAAAACTTTTTCTGAACCCCGGAAAACCACTTTCCTTATATGAATCTTATTCTCCAGACCATTTCGGATATCCTCGTGATGTCCTGGATCCAATCCAAGACTCCGAACAACATTCAGTATCCAACTCATATTTGATATCCACTTAAACAACATCGAATCCTTAAGTGTCTCCCTACGGTTCGTGAACTATGTAGACATGATCGAGACACCTCTCCGATCAATAACCAATAGAGGGATCTGGAAATCCATATGGCTCCCACATATTTATACGATGACTTCGTGATCGAATAAACCATTTACATATGATACTGATTCCCTTTGTTGCGCGATACTTTACTTATCCAAGGTTCGATCATTGGTATCTCTTATACCTAGTTCAACCTCGTTAACGATAAGTACTCTTTACTCGGGGATACTACTTTGTGGCCCGAAAGTTCGCACGCGAAGGAAAAGCGGGGCCCGAGTTGCGTGTAATCACCGCGATTCGAAAAGTTCGAGGGGTAATTACGGATAGGGGCATTTTGAGTGAATGGTGGCCAAACCAAATATTTTCAAATCTTAACCGTTATGTCAGGATATTCCGTTACATTAGTACCTGTCATGCCCCTACTGTGCCCCTTCTAAGTCACCGTCCACATGCTGCATGGGCAAATCCATTTCTGTACTTTCCTAACCCCGACACTGAATCCGGCGGTGGCGGTCCTTTTTCTCCCCCCTACACTGAATCTGGTTCGGCGATAGTCGTTTTTCTGTAATTTTCCCGCCCCCTCCCCCACCCACCCACCCACCCACACACACACACTGAATCCGGAGGCATCATGTCAAGTGAGGCCAAGGTGGTAGCTACGCTGGCAACTGATTCGGCTTCATCGGAGCCAGCGTCTCGGGCACAACGCTAGACAAGCGAAGCAGCGGCAGGGTCTGCAGCCCAGGTTAGCGAGGAGGTCAGCCAGAAGTCTACTAACAAGGTACCTACGAGCAGCGGTTTGAAGAGAAAACCTAGGCCGGCGGCGGAGTGTTCAGCTGCAGTGCAGGGTCATGCAACCCAGATCTTGAAGAAAACCACCCGGGAGAAGAGCGAGAGGTGAATTTTTATTATCTATGCCTTATCTTGCAAATAGATTAGTTACTGCAAAGTAGTATCGAATGAACTGAAAGGCCCTCTTTTTAATAAAATTAGGAACAACTTTGATGCAGCGGACCTATATGAGTTCACGGTTCATGTCCGCCAGTACACTGCAAAACTAGATTTTGGTTGTGAGAGGGTTGTGTTTGGGCAGGATGTGCATCTGCTTGTCAACTACAAAGAGGTTGTGTCTGTTTCGCAGCTGATAGATACGCTTCATTCTAGAATTCCATGGGGATCCAGACAGAGGGAAAAATTGGTGTGGCGTAACATGAGTGATATCTATGTGCAAATTGAGCACTCCCATGAGCTTCAGATGCTTCGGGAGTGTTGTGAAGCTGATCGGCAGGTGAAAGTTGAAGCTATGATTGATGATATGGATGTAGATACTGGAGATCTTGCTGTCAGAGCTTTTGTTGTTCGAGTTTATAGACCACCAGATGCTGATCAAGCTAAGTTCAATATACACCTGGAGGTGGATTCATACACATCAAAACTTGATGGCGGAGTTAGTAAGCAAATTTTGTCATGTACTCTGGAGATAGTCGTTGATTCCAAAAACATAACTCTTGTTGAACTGAGAGATATGATTGGTAAGGAAATCATTATTGGCCCTAAGCAGATGGCATGACTCTGGTGGTGGCATCATAAGAAGCAGGAGTTCATAGAGGTTTTGGATACCAATGATCTGATGCAGATTATGCGACAAAAGAAGCAAACCAGGAGGGTGTTCTTCCCGGCTGCCGTTTCTGATGTTGTTAGACAGGTTGTAGTGGATGTAGAGGCCCCTGTTGTGGTTGAACAGAATGAGGCGATAGACGTTGATCAAATCTGATGAGAGCTGCTACCCAGGGTTGCCAGATAGACCGCAGTACAAAGATTGTTGTTGCTTTGAAACTGTGTTGATGTGGTCATGTTTGTTCAGAGATTGCAATCCTATGTTCTATGAGCTGTTGAGATTTTCGGACATATCACTCGATGAAAGCATCGTTGTTGTAATAAGACACAAGTACATTGTAGTTGACATGATTGTGTTTGCTGAGATGATGTGATAAATTTGTTTCTGAAATTATGATTGTTGAGAGAGTGTAATATAATGTGCCGTGAGCTATTGGGATTTTGGGACATATCATTCATTGAAACCATCACTGAACAAGGTGATATATAAGTACTTGTTGTTGACATAATTATGATGTAATATAATTCTCCGTGGGATCAATAAAAAAACTTAATAAGTGGGATACAATGATGTATTGGATGCATATGTCTAGGATTTACGAATAAGGGTTAAGGGGTTAGTACAATAAACAGTTCATTAGACCCTAAACCATAAACCATAATCCTATATTGTTTGGTACATAAGATTTTGTATGTTGCTATAAGTCAAACAAATTGGGAAAGAGGAAGTACATGATTAATATTACAAATTAAAATGAAGGAAGAGAAAAACTATTAGATATGATATAGTAATCCCTCCACGGGACATTGTATCAATTAGACCATTATAGCATGCCAATTTAGTCAATGTTACAACATTGACACACTTCACTTTCCCCACTCCTTCTATCTCCACTCACTACTCTCCTCTCTCTCTCCTCACCGTCGCCGACGCGTCGCCACGGCCGCATTTTCCATGCCGCCCTGGAACGACGAGGACGACTAGTCGAGCAGCGACAACTTTCTCTCTGACATCGAGTCTTCCCTCCCCGATGTGAGTTCCTCTGTTTTCTCGGCAATGGTTAGGCATTGATTATTACCTCGACCAAAGAATTGAAATGTGCATGCATTGTGTTTATTTCTAGATTTTCGTTCCCTTATAGGTACCACTCATGATCTACGACCCCAATTGGGAGGGCCTAGATCTCGATTGGGAAGTATCATGTGACCATGGGCTAAAACTGAGGAAATATGTCGCATTTGAAGGTAGTAACACTGGAAGAAGGTTTTTGGTCTGTACAATTCAGGTTTGCTTTCGTTATGTAGAATGGCGACATGAAGAAAATTGTGTAGTGTTATGTTGATAATTAGGTCCCGTGTTTTTTAGGTTGCCCCGATGTGTAAAGCAGTAGAGTGGATGGATCTTGAGTGGCCAGACGCACTTAAGAAATGTTTGGCCCATTTGTGGGATATGTATGAGCTCGAAACATCGGGGAGATTTAAAGATGCCCGTGATGTAGCTGCAGAAAATTACAAGCTCTTGGTGGGAAATAAGGAGGTGGAACAGGAAATCAAGCATTCGCGGTCAGAACTAAATGACACAATCAATGGGAGCTTGGTGGTGGGAACTGCATGGAAGATTCAGAAGGCGGAAACGGAGAGGGACCAGCTCATGGAAGGGAATAAGAAGCTAGAGTACTGCATTGTGGAGCTGTTGAAGGATCTGAAGAAGGAGCGCGAGGTCAACAAGGACAAGCTACAGACAATCAAGGAAATTTTAGATGAATAATTTGTGCCGTGGCAATATCTGAAACTAGTTAACTGTAAGACTTCCAATTGTGATATTTTGACTAATCCTAACTCAATCCTTGAGAAAAATAACCTTTCAGAAGAAAGCATAGTCTGCATAAAGAGAGGTCCATGTTTACAAAATCACTACTACACATGGATAAAACACGATTTGGTACGTCAGAACACATAGTTTGCAAACTAACTTCAGAGGAACATAGTTTGCACTGAGCCTGGCGCGGAGATGGTCGTGTTCCTTTCTAAGAAGCTCCAATTGGAGGGTTTGTTTGATCAGGTCCGGTTTGGTTTTTACCTGCTCCCTCAGTACTTGGACGTGCGCCTCCTGCTAGTTCAAGCACTCCGTCTAGGAAGCGACAAGCTTATTAGTAAGCTTAATATTATCCACCATGAGATCCTTGATGATGTCCTTCTTCGCATGTGCCGAGGCGATACTTTTCTTGTGAAGTTCCTTCCAGCCGACGATGTCCACCTTCAGACTGTGGCACTTGTCATAAAGGATGGCGACTTCTTCTCTTAGGCGGTCATGGGACACTTTCTGAAAATTTAGCTTCTCCAGTTGGATAGCCATCTTGTCCTTTAGCTAGGTCGGCAATTCTGGGTTGAGCTTTCGCCTCTTCTGCTGTAACAAAAATATGTGGTTAGTTTCCACAATTTAAACAATTAACTAGTGTCAAAGTCATAATTTGAAGGATAGAGCAATCAAGGACTGTACAAATTTAACAGAATCAACTAGTGGCATAGTCCTAATTCCAGAGATAATGTTAGAGCAATATAGGGTTTTCCCAATTCAACTAGATAAACTAGTGGCATACTTCTAATTTATATGACTGAGAAATATACCTTTTTTTTCCAATTCAACAGGATAAAGTAGTGTCATAGTCCTAATTTCAATTTCATAGCAATATAGCATTTTTCCCAATTCAACAGGATAAAGTAGTGGCACAGTCCTAATTTCTATTTCAGAGCAATATAGCCCTTTTTCCCAATTCAAAAGGATAAAGTAGTGGCACAGTCCTAATTTCAATTTCAGAGCAATAAAGCCTATTTTTCCCAATTCAACAGGATAAAGTAGTGGCACAGTCCTAATTTCAATTTTAGAGCAATAAAGCCTAATTTTCCCAATTCAACAGGGTAAAGTAGTGGCATGGTACTAATTTCAATTTCAAAGCAACATGGGACTATATCCAACTAATGGTGTTGTGGGTTTTTCCAATGTAACCAAATAGTAGTGGCATATTCATCATCTAATTCTAAGCTCAGATACATAATGGAAAGAAAGGATGATGACCATTCATGAGAACAAAATCATAATTACGTTGACAAACAAGTAAGATAAAAAGAGAAATAAGGAGTTTCTCCAAGATTTTTAATTGCATGACATGTATAAATTACAAAAGCAGCGAAGCATGAACTGAGATTCCCGCCCCCCTACTCTGAGTCTGAATTGGGCATTGCCGTTGGTTCCCCGTTCTCCTTGTTTGGAATCTTGGGCACAGTGAGACCTCGACCCATGTCTTCCTTCATCTGTCTCAGTGCATCTAGGCAACGGTCCCTGTCATTGTAGGTTTCGATGGCAGCCTTTTTTTCGATGATGGCTTCGTCCAGCAGGAGGACACCTCTATCCTGGAGATTCTTCTTGTCACGCAAGAGCTTCATAATTAAGTTGATGGCCAGATCTTGTTTGGACAAGCTATGTGCGATCAACTTCTGCAGCTTGTCGATCACCCTATGCAGCTCGTCGCGCTCTGCTTCGAGCCTCCTGATGGTAAGTGAAAAATCAAACGTGATCTCCTTCTGCAGAGACAAATGCCTTCGAAGGCGATCATTAGCCTAGGTTAGGGAGCGTGCACCCTGTAGTTGGTTGTCTATCTTGGCATTGATCGCGGCCACCTTGTCATGGCAATCGGCCTTCGCTTGCTGCATCGTTCATGTTATTTAAAATAGGCACTCTATAATTGTACTACATGTTCCAGTGAAGCACAATATTCGAGTCACAAAAAACCCAAATGTGTCTACGAAGATTGAGCATGGTCCCTACTTGGAGGCTACTTGCGGGCAGACACGATAATATTTCCACATTTAGAATCTCAAAAATAAAACCAAATGCATGTCAGGATTTCCTACCTCGCTGAGCCGAGAACAGTGCCGAACGGGTCCTGCGCCGCCGCCGCCATCATGCTGATTTTAGGATCCACGACCGTCCTAGAATATGTAGCAGAGTAAGAAGAAGAAGAATACTATATCGGGAGGAGCCCTGGCCTGCTGCAATATTCACCGTCGCCGCCATCGTGCTGCTTTTAGGGTCCACGGCCGCCCTGGAATATGTAGCATAATACCGGGAGGAGCCCTGGCCTATGCAACATGCAGCTCCCCCGCCATCGTGCTGCTTTCAGGGTCCATGGCCGCCCTGGAATATGTAGCATAGTAATAAGAAGAAGAATACAAAGTAGACATAGAAGAAGAAGACTGTACTGGGAGGAGCCCTGGCCTACTGCAAGATGCAGCGCCGCCGCCATCGTGCTGCTTTTAGGGTCCACGGCCGCCCTGGAATATGTAGCATAGTAATAAGAAGAAGAAGAATAAGTAGACATAGAAGAAGAAGAAGACTGTACTGGAGGAGGCCTGGCCTGCTGCAACATGCAGCGGCGCCGCCGCCATCGTGCTGCTTTCAGGGTCCATGGCCGCCCTGGATAATGTAGCATAGTAATAATAATAAGAATAAGTAGATATAGAAGAATAAGACTGTACCGGGAGGAGCCCTGGTGAAAGGATCGTATGGGTACCTAGAGGGGGGGCTGAATAGGTGCTACTTCAAAATTGTCTTCTTTTTCAATTTAGGGTTTGACAAGAAAGGTAAATTCTCTAGATTATGCAACTAAGGTGAATTTACCTATATGTCAACCAAGCAACAACTATCACAACACTAAGCAAGAAAAAGTAAGTAAAGTGCGGTAAAGGATAGAAGTAACCAAAGTGGTGGACGCGGAGACACAAAGATTTGTTTCCTGTAGTTCCTTCCTTTTGAGGGGAAGTACGTCTACGTTTGGAGAGGGGGTGGTTTCAAACCACCAACGCCATGAGAGGCCTCCCTTGTTCTCCGATGAATCTCACCCCAACGGGATCGATCCACCTTCCACTATATCGGCAACCTTCGAGGTGGAAGCCGACACCTTTACAAGTTTGGGGCACAAATCCACAACTTAATTGGAGGCTCCCAAATACAAGAAAGCTGTCAAAACAATCAAGGACAATCTTGTAAGAACCAAATCAAAGTTAGGGTTTCCAAAGAAACACTAGAGCTTGGGGGCCCTCAAGTGAATGAGGGGGAATGAAGATCTCTCTTGGTGAAGCTGTAGATCAAGGCCTCCTCCTTCGATTCTCCAAAGATCAATGACTTTGGATGGTTGGATGGAGAGATCTTGTAGATTTGGTGGCTCTAATGGAGTTTGTGTTCTTGAGCAGGTCGAGCAGCTGGAGGAAGGGGATAAGGGTCCCTATTTATAGGCATCCCCCTCCATGAACCGTTTTTGACCGTTGGATAAGAACCAGACCAGAGACTCCGGTCTGTACACTGGAGACTCCAGTCTACACTGGAGATTCCGACCTATTTCCGGACTAGCCTCTGGACCGCCCATCTGAATAACTTAGGCCAGGCACGACCCAATTTGGCCGGAGACTCCGGTCCTCCAGCACCGGAGACTCCGGTCTGAGCCAAGGCCGAAGATTCCGGAGAAGCCTCCGGACCTTGCTCCGCACCCCTATACAGAATGTCCCAGCCATGTTTCTGCAGCCTCCACTAGGGACACATCCGAAAACTCCGGACCACACCGGAGACTCTAGTCTCGGTAGACCGGAGACTCTAGTCTGGAATTTCTAGAACCGTGTCACACTTAGCAGGAATCTTTCCCAAGTGTGAGGGTACTTCTCACTTAACATAATACCAACCTGTGGCAGTAAAAAACTGTAAAATGATCTACTTGTTGTTAACGAACACCAAAAGTGATTATGACAATAAATGTCCTTTCAATCTCCCCCTTTTTGGTGTTCGATGACAACAAGTGATTTTGCATGGAATAAATTATATGGGGCTCCCCCTGACTATGTGCAATAAGGTAAATAAGTAAATCATGCAGGATAGATAGTATCAATTATAGCACACATAGATCTCACATGAATTACAATATATAGTGCACAGGCACATAGTCACACACATAAAACGGCAAATAGCACGCATGAAGTTCAAAGTTCGAATATGTCAAATGAAAGCAGATAATTGCAAATCCAAAGCCCAAACCCATGCAAATCGATGTCTGTCTTCTCCCCCTTTGGCATCAAAACGCCGAAAAAAGGAAAAGACCTAAGCTAGCACCCCAATGACTCAGTAGTCATCGTCATCCTCGTCATCCTCGGCATCCTCATCCTCAACAAAGTCATCCTAATCATCATCAGGGACTGCAGGCCCTTTACCGTGAGGGCGAGAAGAGGAAGTACCCTGGTACCCGTATCCAGAGGTGATATCTGAGAATATCTTCCAGTCAACAAGGCTGTCCTGCAGGGCATTCCATGCCCCAAAGGAGAGAGTGTGATCTAACTCCGTAGACTCCTGAGCACCATGCTCATCATTGTACTCGTCCTCTCCTTCCTCATCACCCACTTCGCCCTGTGCCTTGATGTCCTTCAGGAGCTTCTCAATGCGTCGGTTGCTTTGGTAGGAGACATGCCGCTACTTGCGGATGTCAACATTCATGCAGCACAGAGTCCTTTCCTAGAAAGTGGCCTTCTTAACCCTCTCATGAACATAGTCTCTGGTCATGGAAGGCATGGGTGCATTGGAGGCATTCTTCCTCCGAACTCTAGGAGGAGAGGGTGCCCTCTCAGTCTCAATCTCCTCATCATCATCTCCATAGCGACGCCTAGGAGCAGGCCCCATACGCCCCTTCTGCTGCAGTGAGACCAAAGTGTGCTCAATGAGATGTGGGGCTGTGCCAAGTGGAGAATTGTGCTCCTTGGAGTTGATGAGCCTCATAACCAAAGGTGCATATGGAGGAGACTTCTTGTAAAGAATAGCATGGAACATCTCCTCAAAAATAAAATCCATCACATCAATGGGTTCAACATCTGCCTCTAGTCCAGCATTGTAGATTCGGTGGGTGTGGTAGACAAGCCCACCTCTAATAGCATCGTCATTCCCAGCACTAGGTGCGATGGTATGACGGAATATCCTCAACATTAGGTTGTAGAGAGTCTCGAGTCCCTTGGACCCCCATATAACACCCTCGCTGCCATACAGAGGTCCAAGCTTCATCTTGTTCTCACCCAGAGCCGCAGAGTGCATACGCAGCCCAACGGGAGTGGATACGTCATGAAAGGTCTCAAAGATGACGTTGGCAAAGTCATGAAATGTATCTGTGCAGTGAGTGGTGCCAGACATCCAAGTCATGGTCCTGTCTTGATCAGATCCAAACACAATGGTGGCGTAGAACTTCTGTACTAGGTAGACATTATAGTCTTCATGAAGCTCCATTAAGTTAAACAGTCCCAGCTTCTCACAGATCCACAGAGCATCATTGAAGTAAGGGCTGAGGCGCATCTGCTCAACACTCATGAACTTCTGAGGGCAGACAGGTGATTTGGTGAGCACACCATACACATCCTTCATGAACACAACCTGTTCCTTCCTACAGAAACGAGGGTCCTCGCTGGTACGAGGCAGCTCACAAAAATCATTCTTTCTTAGTTCATGGTACTCCTCTTTTCACATTTTGGCCAAGGACTGAAGGTTGTCATATTTGGACTTCTTGGAATGGTCCTCTCGTTCAGCCCTCTCCTGATCCCTCTTCAAATAGGCTGCATCACATGCCTGCTGTCTACGGTTGGAAGGAGGCACGATAAACTGACCCTGAGCTTCATCATAGAGAGGAGTGCCCCTTTGTGACTTGGCCTTGGTACGACGAGGACGACTAGAACCATCACCTATGAGCAGCAGTGAGGGAGATAGCATGGATATGAGTATATATGTCCCAACAATGCAGTACAAGAGCTTTGATGCATTTCTGGTTTGTTTTGATTCACCCAACACCAGAGTCTCCGCACCTAATACCGGAGTCTCCAGCTCAGACCGGAGTCTTCAGTCCTGGAGACCGGAGTCTCCGGACCTAAGTCCGGAATCTTCGGTCGGGAGGCTCGGGCATGAGATTGGGAGATGCTGGTGGGGGTGAATCTAGTAGATCGGGCAATGCAACAAGGATAAAGTACTAGAGTGCACGCAAACAAGTGATTCCAATGGAAAAATAAACACCAATCCTCAAAAACACATCTAGAGATGAACCCTAGGAGAAAAAGTAGAGGAGAGGTACCAGATCTGTCCATGGGATCAATTCCTCCGGTGGGAATGACCCAATGGAGGAGAGGAGAAGGTTGGCCGGCGGCACGGCGGATCCCGGGGGCTTCTTGACCTCTAGGGAGGAGTTTTGGAAGGGGAGGCGACGGGTTAGGAGGAGGGGCGGGGTGAAGAATGAGGAACTGCTGTACCAGTTCACCCCGTCCCTTACTATAAGTGGCAGAAACCGTCTACACCGGAGGCTCCGGTCCTCCTCGACCAAAAACTCCAGGATAGGTGTTTGGGGACATATATGAGATATAGACAGGTTTAAGATAGGGAAAAGGATTGGGTTGAGACATCAAACTGTGAAGAACCAACAAGAGCCATAGGAATTCTCAAAAAACATTCAGAAAAGCTCCAAGGGACTAAAATCAAGCAAATTACAAACATGAGTAAGCGCCAACCTCTCTAGTCCGAGAGGGCGGTGGCCTAGGCCACCATATTTGAGTATACTCGGCTTGGCACCACAAAGATATATCTTGGGTCCATTACCGAAACTCATCATTTAAGCTCACATATCACAAAATGATATTAAGAGGAATGATTTTGATTGCTTTGGGCATAATGGGGGGAGGGATAGTCCAATCAATTAGGACCGCACTCCCCCTATATCCATGCCTACACCTAAACAAAATAAGGGTCAAGTCATAGGTGAGAATGTAAGATAGTCAAGTCAAGTTCCTTGAATCAATGATATTTAGTTCATTCCTCAAATAGCAAAACCTTGCTTCATCAAGTGGCCTTGTGAAGATGTCGGAAAGTTGGTCTTTGGTTGACACATATGATAGATCAATATCATCTCTAGCAACATGATCTCAAATGAAGTGATGGCGAATCTCAATATGCTTTATCCTTGTGTGATCCACCGGCTTGTAGGCAATCTTGATAACACTTTAATTGTCACATAGAAGAGGCACTTTGTCACAATGGACACCATATTCCTTTAAAGTTTGCCTTATCCATAGAAATTGGGTGCAAGCACTAGCAGCTGCCACATACTCGGCTTCGGCGGTGGAGAGAGATATACAATTTTGCTTCTTAGAATACCAACATACCAAGGACCTACCAAGGGATTGGCAAGCACCGGATGTTGATTTTCTATCATCCTTATCACCCGCCCAATCCGACTCCGTGTATCCACAAACAGCAAATGTTGACCCTCGAGGATACCAAAGACCATAAAATGGGGTATGAACTAAATATCGAAAGATTCTCTTGACCGCCATTAAATGGCTTTCTTTAGGAGTCGCTTGATATCTTACACACACACGTACATTCAACACAATATAGGGTCTAGATGCACATAGGTAAAGCAAAGAACCAATCATAGACCGGTATACCTTTTGATCCACATCTTCACCATTTGGATTTTGTTCTAGATGAGTCTTTGTAGCCATGGGAGTAGGAGCACCATTTAGATCTTGCATATTGAATCTCTTGAGCATATCTTGAGTATACTTGGCTTGGTTGAAGAATGTCCCTCCTCTAACTTTCTTGATCTCAAAACCAAGAAATACTCTCAACTCCCCTATCATAGACATCCAAAACCTACTAGTCATAAGCTTTGAGAATTCATCATTAAAAGATTTGTTAGATGAGCCAAAGATAATATCATCAACATATATTTGGCATACAAAAATCTCCCCATTGACCTTCTTAGTAAAAAGAGTGGGATCGATTTTCCCAACCTCAAATCCACGGTTAAGCAACAACTCTCTAAGGTGCTCATACCACGTGCGTGGGGCTTGCTTGAGCCCATAGAGCGCCTTATCAAGTTTGTAGACATGGTTTGGGAAGTTGGGATCCTCAAATCCCGGGGGTTGCTTTTTATAACAACTCATTTAATGGACCATTAAGAAATGCACTTTCTACATCCATTTGTTGCAATTTAAAGTTGTGATGTGCCGCATAAGCAAGAAGGATACGTATGGACTCAAGGCGAGCCACGGGTGCATATGTCTCTCCATAATCAATGCCTTAAATTTGAGAGAACACTTGTGCAACCAATCTTGCCTTGTTCCTTACTATAATTCCATGCTCATCTTGCTTGTTCTTGAATATCCACTTCGTGCCAATAACATTGCGGCAATCCTTTGGCTTCTCAACTAACTTCCATACTTTGTTTCTCTCAAAGCTGTTGAGCTCTTTGTGCATAGCTTCCAACCAATCCGAATCTTCAAGAGCTTCCCACACTTTCTTTGGTTCAATCATGGAGATGTGTGCCTGGTGTTCACAGAACCTCTTCAATTGTGCTATTGTGGAAATGCCTTTCCTTAGGTCACCAACCACATTTTGTAGAGAGTGGTCTCTTAATTCCAACATTCTCTCCTTTCTAGCTTCACGACGAGCGTGGATCTCCAAGTTGTTTCTTGGGGGACCCTCTTCATCATTTTGGTCCTCGTCTTGATCATTAACTTCACCTTGATCATCACCGGTATCATTCTCTTCATTAAGAGGCAAAGATTTACCTTGGTCTTGATCAAGCGCTCTTCTAGCATCGATTTGAGCTTGTCTCAAGGCAGTTTGTATGGATCTTCCTTGAACAATTGACTTGGCACCACTTGACATCCTAGAGAATGAATCAAGCACCTCTTGACTAGAGTCGTCACTATGATCAACATGTTGAGGGTCCACATCTTGTATTTGGCTTGAGTGATCTCCCTCCTCGGTGGATGGAGCATGTTGAGGTTGTGAAGATGAGGGCTCCACTTGAGTGGAGCATAGTTCTTCTCGATCCTCCATAAGGGGTTCCTCAACGGGGCGGATATATCCCACACCCATTCTTCCTATGGCATCCTGAGGCATTTCATCATCTGCATCACAAGCATCAACACGCCCCCCTTGGGGACCATCATATTCTTCGAAGGTCACACTACAAGATTCTATGACGGCTCTAGAGAGCTTATCATAGATTCTATAAGTGTGAGATTCGAGACCATAGCCAACAAAACTACCCTCTAATGCTTTAGACTCGAATTTGGACAAACGAACACCTTTTATGAGATAGAAACACTTACAACCGAACACCCGGAAGTAGGATATGTTGGGCTTGTTACCGCTAAGTATCTCAGATGGAGTCTTGTTGATTTATTTGCAGAGGTAGAGCCGGTTTTATGCATGGCAAGCAGTGGAGATGGATTTGGCCCAAAATTTGTATGGAGATTTAAACTCCACCAACATGGTCCTAGCCATCTCAATAAGAGTCCGGTTCTTCCTCTCGGCCACACCATTTTGTTGAGGGGTGTATGCAGCGGAATATTGATGTTTTATCCCCTCATCACTAAGGAAATCTTTCAAGGTGTAGTTCTTGAACTCGGTGCCGTTGTCACTTCTTATAATCAACACAGGAAGATTGTATTGACGTTGAACCATGTTGATGAAGTCGATGAAAGTCTTTTGGGTCTCACTCTTCAACTTGAAGTAATATACCCAGGAGTATCTTGAAAAGTCATCAACAATCACCAGACAATATTTCTTCCTACCAAGACTTGCATGAGATGGAGGACCAAAGAGATCCACATTAAGGAGCTCCAAGATCTTGGTAGACTTGATGTGGTTCTTTGGCTTGTGGGGAGCATCATGCATTTTTCCTAGAACACACGCCCTGCAAACACGATCTTTGGCAAAGGAAACATTCTCTTTTAGTCCAACAATATGGCCCTCCTTATGGAGACTTTGCAAAGTTCTCATATTGACATGAGCTAGTCGGCGATGCCATAACCAACCCACATCAGCCTTTTCGATTAAGCACATTACACTTGTAGTGGTTTGCCTCGAAAAGTCCACCACATACAAGTCATGCTCGACGTACCCAATGAAAGCGACCTTGAGAGACTTGCTCCACAAGAGGACCACAATATCATCATCAATAAAGACGACAAAGCCCATCTTTCCAAGAGAACAGACTGAAAGTAAATTGTATCCAAGGGTCTCAACAATCATGACGTTCACGAGTGTAATGTCGTGAGCAACCACTACCTTGCCGAAACCCATTACCTTAGATTTTGACTTGTCGGCATATGTCACGGTGATTTTCTCATCATTTGGACTTAAGTCCTTGACAATAGACGAGCTTCCGGTCATATGACTTGTGCAACCACTATCAAGCACCCACTTTGACCCTCCAGAAGCATAAGTCTACAAAAGATCAAACTAATTTTTAGGTACCCATTTTTCAATGGGTCCTATTTTGTTAGCAACAAGGGTCTTGGGAACCCAAATAGACCAAGCAATATAACCATCATATGGGCCAACATATTGTGCATACACATCACCATAATAATCACGCATTAGAAAATAGTGAGGGTTAGCACTTCCCGCAAAGTCATCATGTGACATAGTTTTACCACTTGTGGTCTTACTATCCACAATGGCCTTGTTGGTCTCTTGTGTGGGCTTAGCCTTCTTCTTCTTGTTGTTCTTCTTCTTAGTTTTGGAGACAAAAACAATGCCCCCTTTTTCACCACTAGGCCTTTTCTTACTCAAAAGATCATCAATGGACTTGTTGCCTTGTGGAAACGTGGCCTTGGCTAGTTCCCCCTTCAACCTAGCATTTTCTTCAAGAATAGTTGTACTACTAGATGGAATGAAGTTACTAGGTGAGGGAATATTGGCCAATTGAGTTTTAAGCGTTTGATGGGACTTTTTGAGTGACAAGAGTTCGCTTTCAAAAGCCTTGTGAGCCTTGTCAAGCAAACTAAAGTCCTCGGCAAGTTTTTCATGAACCACACCAAACTCAATCTTGTCCTTTTTAGCCCTTTTGCATTTAGCAATAGCATGATCATGTTCTTTGATGAGTCTATTAACAATAATGTCATTGTCCTCATCAAGCCCTTCAAGTTTTAATTCAAGTGACATCCTAGTCTCTTGTTCTTCTTCTAGAGCACTGTTTAAGGCCTCTAGCTCAATCATGTGTTCCTGTCCAAGTTTACATCTTACATCTATAAGCTTTTGTGTGTGGGAAAGTTGATCTAAGATGTTTCCAAAATGTATCTTAGCATCTCCTTGTAGGTTAGTCATAAACTCATCGAAAGCAATTAATGCACTTTTTACATCAAGAGACATCTCATCATCAATTTAATTATTAGCAAAGGGGGTGGAGTGGGATGATGATGATACCTCTGTTCCTATTGCCATAAGGCATGTGACGTTCTTGATGAGAGAGTTCTCATTTGGAGAATCGAAGATTGAGAATGTTGGAGTAGAAGTAGTGGCTAGAGCAGCCACACCATGAGATGTTTCTTCTTCCTCATCATCATCATCTTCATTGTCGGAGGAGAATTCTTCATGAGTGATCAAAACTATTTCGCCCAACTTCTTGTTTGTGGGATTCTTCTTGATGAAGGGTTTCTTGTATGGAGCTTTGGGAGTTTTATTCAACACAAGCTTACCCCCATGATCTTCTCTCTTCTCATAAGGGCAACTTGCCACAAAGTGATAGCGGTCGCCACAATTGAAACAAGTTCTCAATATAGTGGTATTTTCTCTCTTCCCATTTGGATTGCTTTTGCGTTGCATTTCCATCTTGGCCTTGGCGGGGTTCTTCCAAAAGTTCTTGGCATAGAAAGCCATATATTGACTATGAGCAATCTTGACCTCATCGGGGTGGTCCATGGAGAGGCCTTCATCACTATCATATTCATCATCATGTTCCACAACTTTGTCCTTCAAGGCGACGTTGACAACATTGCTCACACCAAGGGCTCGAGCACGGGCATCTTTGGCATTCTTGGCGGCAACCTTTAAAGAGGCCATCTCTTGCATAACTTCATTAGAGGTCATGAGATGGTAGTTGTGTCTTCCTTGTAGGCTCTTCAAGTCGGTGGGCTCAAAGGGCATGAGTGCACTCACATATTTCCTTTTTATCCAAGCACATCCACATGTGAGGCACCCACATTTCTAAAAGCAGTGGTGGTGGTCTTGAGCCTACGGTACATGTCTTCATGATTTTCACCTTCCATCATGTAGAAGCCTTCGGCTTCATTGCTTAGTGCATCATATCGGTTTCTCCTCATGCTCTCATTTCCAACAAACAACACCGTGAGAGATTAGGTGGGTCACCTCTATTGTATACATGAGGGTGAGGGATTGGAGGGTCGGGAGAGTACCATGAATCACGGTGCTCACCCTTCCCACCATCATTTTGTGTGAAGGAATTAGTGTTGTCTGCTTTACCCCCCACTGCCATACCCTCGCGTGATACCAGATGTAGCACCCCGAAAAAAAAAACCATAACTAGAAAATTTCTTGTTAATATGTTTTCTTGCATCATCATGACATCATCAGGCATCATCATCATGTTCATCATACCACCTTGCATGGATCATCTATATTGGTGTATTATATTTTGCTTGCATTGCATTTATTCTTGTTCTTTTGATCATCTTGTTGTTGCTATCACAACTATGTGGTATTTGTCTTCCTCCATATCTATCCCCTATTTTTGTTTTTACATGTGTGGTTTACTCTTGTTATATGGAAGGAACACTATTTTTTTTTTTAAATCTCATCTCTTGTTTGGTTTTAATACAAATTCTACTATCTAGTAAAATGCCCAAGTGGAATTAAATATGGGCATCACCCTTGTCATTGTTCTGATCCCCCTTGTCTCCTTGTTGAATGGTTCCTTCCTCTGTTTTAAACTCCCTACTAAATTTTTCTTTAACCAATTCAATGAGCTAAGTAGTTTTGAAAACAAAGAGCTATCAGAGAAAAGGGAGAGGACAATACACGCCGTCCCCTGTTCTTCTTCTCTGTCTCGCCTTCTCTCTGTGCAACCTGACGGCAGTAGCAGGTGGCCGTCGTTCCCCCCGTCATCCACATCACCCTCTCTTCTTATCCACCCTGGATCCCTCTCTCGAACCCTAGCCCCTCTCCATCTTTTTTCCGCGCCGCCATCCCCTCCCTCTACCTCTGTTCCTGCTGTCTTCCTCCTGCCCGAGAGCAACAGCAAGTAGAGCGTCACCGAGCCATCTCCATGATCTTCCTCGAGCGCCACTGAGCGCGGAAGCCGGTCCGCGTCTTCTTCAACGACGTAGATCCAGGAGGTACAAGGAAACTCTAGGAGCTGTCGCCGATCATTTTCTTCTCGTTCGGAACCTGAAGCTCCGCAGCGACTCCAACCTTGTCTTCACGTCGACTTCGACCGCCCTCTGCCCCGATTCCTATGGGAATCGGCGGAGGTGAGATCCACCTTCTGTCCATTCTCTCCCCATGTTCCCTCCCTGCCAGTAGGTCGACGCCGTTTCCGGATTTTCACCCCAGGCCGCTGTCTGCACGTGTGTGAGCAAGTTCAGGAAGCAACCACTGTTCTTCGTCAATTTTCTTTAGAAACCAACCGCCCCAGTTGCAAGATGCATGCGGCGCCTTCTTATATCACGGCGTAGACCAGTGGTTAGCCTCGTATCCATCGTAGCTTGATTCCAATATCAAATCCCCACGCGCCATTTTAAATCCTATCCTTTTTTTTGGCTAGTATATGTTCGTGTTGCACTTAAGAGATTCAGAAAACATACAGTGTTTTCAGTTAACTTTCAGCGTAGTCTAGCGTTTATCTCTGTCTTTATACCAGACACCATGTTCTACTCTATCGGTGAGTCCCTGCATGATCTTCTTTTTATCTTCCCCTGCACCACGTGCTTGCTACACTCTACGGCCGATTCCAATCAGCTGAGTGGTTTTGCTCTTCGCGTTCTGATCGAGCAGCTTAACTGTTTGCTGTCCAAAACGTCTTGGTTGTCCTTTTTAAAATATTACATCCTATTCTTGTACAAAAGCACTAACTAGCTACACTAGTTGGACCCCTGCTCTTCTATATTGATTTACATGTTCAAGTTCCATCACACGGATGTATAACTAACTTCAGTTTTGCAAATCGGCTCCCTGTTTAAGAAGTCCAATGATTTTTGGTTAATTTAAATCTATTTTGAACAGATGCTATGTGCTGTGAAATCTTAAGACTAGGAGGATTTAAAATATTACACATGTTTAGCATTTTGAATAATCTAAACTTGCTCCATTAATCAATACTTTTCTGAAACAACTAAATCCTTTATGCAACTAATTCAATAATGTAAATCCCATATTTTCTATTCTATAAATTCAAATCTTGCAAAGGGTATATCTTTTTGTCTTAGAAAACTACAAAGATTAATAATACGAAATCCAAAATAATTTTTGAACAATTAAAAATTCGAAATTGTTTTAATGCTATTCAATGATCTTTTCTTAATAAATTCATAACTTCAATTCCGTAAATCGGAATTCGGCGAATGATATGTCCAAATCGATCAGCGCGACGAGACCTCTCCAACCATGATATCTATGTTATCATTTGCATAATGCATTAAGAGCAGTTTTATAATCAGTACTATTTATGCAAGGAAAACATGATAAATAAAATTGGGGACAAATTGTTTCTTATTAATAATGCCTCACAAGTGCTATACCATCAATGTGCTATGTCTTTAATACTTTTTCGACATAGTTTGCATCATTAACTTACCATGTCATGCATCATATCATGATCATGCCGATTCTTTCGCATTAGTTGTAATTGTTGCATCGCTTGTTTCTTTTAGTGTTTTGCTTCTTCCCGGATAGGACGATGAGATGTTGTGAGCTTCGACAGGTTCTTCGGTTACGAAACTTCGGCAATGTTTTCAGGCGAGCATTCTCCCCCTTTCTACCTATCTTACCTTTATAGTTTTTATTCCTTCCTGTTGATCTATTGCTATCTGTGTTGCGATGCTCTAGTTTTCGTACCCGTGATATCCCCTGCAGCCTTATATTACCTTGGACACATCCTATTACCTGTTGCTTGGTAGATAGTTGGACTTGTGTGTCGTAGTCGCTTGCTCAAGTGTTGTTGCGTGTCGTCAAGTACCACAGTTGTTGGAAGAGTCATATGCTTTATGTTGGAGTTGATCATGACTTTAATTACCGTTTAATAACTAAAATTGAAGTAAGTAAATAATGTAGAGGCACAGGTGGGCAATAGATGTTATTTGGTTTTTAACCGTCCACTTGTGTCCCGTAGGACCCCGAGTACTTGATACCTGTTCTTTGAATATTCGCACTATCCGCATGTGGGACCATGAATCCCCCTAGCCAGAGCTTGAGTCATATTTATTTCTTGGGGCCACAAAGTAGTTTGGGGCTTTATTATTATCCTGTACTTATGCCATGCTTTACTGCTTATTTATGATTGCGCGTGGAGCGCCTGTACTGTTTAGGAACAAATGTGGAATGTTTTCGCGGTATCGACAAGCCCAGTCACACTTTCGGGTTCCCGGTCGTTTACAGCCATTGGCACAAACCTCTGGGTCCGTCTCGGAGCCGGCCAACTTCGTCGCGGGTAGCTTGGTGGGGTGGCCCCCTGAAATTTATATGAATCTTGCAATTGCTCTGTCGTGATGCCTCGTTGGGTTTTTATTGGTTTTTCTCGAGATTGATCGTGCGTGTGTTGCTATTTGTGCCCCCCTGCAGGGTAAAACTTTCTGAAAGCCGTGTCCGCGGTTATGGACGACTTGGAGCACAGTATCTCGATCATAGACAACTATAACTTAAGTAGTGCTATAAATTTGACTTTATAATGACTAGTAATCAGCTTCACTATAATGGAATGGCTAAATAAAAGTGCCAACAATTGCTTGTTTGGGTTGTCACCTATTACCATTGTGTCTGACTAGTAAGTATTGCAACTACAACGGAATGGATAAGTAAAATTACCAACAACTGCTGGGTTTTGGGATGCCTCATGCTATATGTATCTGACTAGTAAGTACTACAATTACAACGGAATGGTTAACTAAAAGTGCCCACTTCTTATTATATCAGGATGACTATCTAGACCTGACTAGTAATTGCTGCAACGATAACTGAATAATTAAAACTGCCAACTTTGTGAGTTCCTCGGTTGACTTCCTCGTTTGGTCTCGAGGGGGAAATACCAGGATGGGTATGCTTGATGATAGTTTCAGGTTGGATCCGAATAGGTATTTCTTATCCCTATCTGATAGCCGCCAGTTGTATTGAGTCCCTATAGGTTGTTTAGTGCATGCTGCGCTGCCGCTTCAGTCCACCATACCTATGTAGGCGAGGACCGCCGAATTCTAGTCTCGCCGTGTACTGGCCTCAGTACTGACCGCTCTCTTTTTCCTTCGCCCTTTGTCGGCACCCCGTTTTTTAAGCAGGTTTTGAGATTGACGTCGTTAGAAGGGTTACCCTTCCGGCTTGGCCTGGGCAGGGTTATGGACGCCATTGGTTATTCTTCACGGCTCTTAGCCTAATTTGCATCTTGTCCGTACTCGGACGTTGTATCATTTTCAAGGTGATTTGGATCTTTGTACTGTATATTGTATTCTTGACTCGATGAGTCGCTGTTGTATATATCTGTTTTGTGGGTTCCATCGTGGACTAATGTGTAATGATATTACTTCGTTTTCCACCCACACGCAAGTGCCTGGTGGACACCTTTGAATCGTTTCTATGTGGGTTTGGCGGGAAGCGCTGAAACTTGCATAGGGCCGATTCCGAGGGTGTTACAGAGTGGTATCAGAGCTCAGCAGTTGCGATACCCCACTGGTCCAGCCTGTAGGATAACCTAGCTAACGGTCGATGTAGGGTGTCAAAACTATTTTTGGAAAATCGGTTGGATAGATCTGATTAGGTCTTCATTTACTCCTTACCCCTTTGTTATTCTTCTGTTACCTTGACGTGTTTTGAATCTGCTCTCTTATCTTTTCTTCGAGTCCAGGAATTCTCGTGGTTAGGATTCCGTCGTACCTTCAGGGTTTCGTTTTCCCCTCTTGTAACGGTGCTTCGACATCCGACCTTCATGCTATTGGGGGAATCTTTCATCCGTTGTACCTTTCAGTGGACCAAAAATTCACTAATTTTTTTTCTTGGTGTTCTCCAACGCGACGACCTCATCTATGCCAAATCTGAAGAAGAGCATGCATCATTCTTGTTTCCAAACCTCGATTGTCGAGATCTTCAGTCTGATTCCGAGAGTTAGTTGCATAATTCCCCTATTCATGTGTAGAGTAATGCTTTGGGTGCGCGATGGACTGATCACCATCCGACTACTCTTATCATTCGCTCTTGTACAATGAATCGGTGGATCAAGCAATTTTACTCATTCCACAGAAATTAGAGGTGGACTTATCTTTTGAGACCTCGACCTTCTTCATCGTTTATACGGAGTGTTCTCTCGGTAAACGAGAGCAGCGACCCTTGTTGGTGGTGTCGCCGATTTCAAGACGAAGAAAGCATCATTGTTAGTGGTGTCGTGAAGATCTACATGAAGCGAGAAGATCCGGATCATTGGCCTTCTTCCTCGAACTAGGAGGCGGATCTCGAGGGCGAGATCCATTGTTAGTGGTGTCGAATTGTAGCACCCCGGAAAAAAAAACCATAACTAAAAAATTTCTTGTTAATATGTTTTCTTGCATCATCATGACATCATCAGGCATCGTCATCATGTTCATCATACCACCTTGCATGGATCATCTATATTGGTGTATTATATTTTGCTTGCATTGCATTTGTTCTTGTTCTTTTGATCATCTTGTTGTTGCTATCACAACTATGTGGTATTTGTCTTCCTCCATATCTATCCCCTATTTTTGTTTTTACATGTATGGTTTACTCTTGTTATATGGAAGGAACACTATTTTTTTTTTAAATCTCATCTCTTGTTTGGTTTTAATACAAATTCTACTATCTAGTAAAATGCCCAAGTGGAATTAAATATGGGCATCACCCTTGTCATTGTTCTGATCCCCCTTGTCTCCTTGTTGAATGGTTCCTTCCTCTGTTTTAAACTCCCTACTAAATTTTTCTTTAACCAATTCAATGAGCTAAGTAGTTTTGAAAACAAAGAGCTATCAGAGAAAAGGGAGAGGACAATACACGCCGTCCCCTGTTCTTCTTCTCTGTCTCGCCTTCTCTCTGTGCAACCTGACGGCAGTAGCAGGTGGCCGTTGTTCCCCCCGTCATCCACATCACCCTCTCTTCTTATCCACCCTGGATCCCTCTCTCGAACCCTAGCCCCTCTCCATCTTTTTTCCGCGCCGCCATCCCCTCCCTCTACCTCTGTTCCTGCTGTCTTCCTCCTGCCCGAGAGCAACAGCAAGTAGAGCGTCACCGAGCCATCTCCATGATCTTCCTCG
Source organism: Avena sativa (assembly GCA_916181665.1). NCBI lineage: Eukaryota > Viridiplantae > Streptophyta > Magnoliopsida > Poales > Poaceae > Avena > Avena sativa. Next base: position 149,553,443 of record OV702284.1, read on the forward strand.
AGCGCCACTGAGCGCGGAAGCCGCTCCGCGTCTTATTCAACGACGTAGATCCAGGAGGTACAAGGAAACGCTAGGAGCTGTCGCCGATCATTTTCTTCTCGTTCGGAACCTGAAGCTCCGCAGCGACTCCAACCTTGTCTTCACGTCGACTTCAACCGCCCTCTGCCCCGATTCCTATGGAAATCGGCGGAGGTGAGATCCACCTTCTGTCCATTCTCTCCCCATGTTCCCTCCCTGCCAGTAGGTCGACGCTGTTGCCGGATTTTCACCCCAGGCCGCTGTCTGCACGTGTGTGAGCAAGTTCAGGAAGCAACCACTGTTCTTCGTCAATTTTCTTTAGAAACCAACCGCCCCAGTTGCAAGATGCATGCGGCGCCTTCTTATATCACGGCGTAGACCAGTGGTTAGCCTCGTATCCATCGTAGCTTGATTCCAATATCAAATCCCCACGCGCCGTTTAATAAATCCTATCCTTTTTTTTGGCTAGTACATGTTCGTGTTGCACTTAAGAGATTCAGAAAACATACAGTGTTTTCAGTTAACTTTTAGCGTAGTCTAGCGTTTATCTCTGTCTTTATACCAGACACCATGTTCTACTCTACCGGTGAGTCCCTGCATGATCTTCTTTTTATCTTCCCCTGCACCACGTGCTTGCTACACTCTACGGCCGATTCCAATCAGCTGAGTGGTTTTGCTCTTCGCGTTCTGATCGAGCAGCTTAACTGTTTGCTATCCAAAACGTCTTGGTTGTCCTTTTTAAAATATTACATCCTATTCTTGTACAAAAGCACTAACTAGCTACACTAGTTGGACCCCTGCTCTTCTATATTGAGTTTACATGTTCAAGTTCCATCACACGGATGTATAACTAACTTCAGTTTTGCAAATCGGCTCCCTGTTTAAGAAGTCCAATGATTTTTGGTTAATTTAAATCTATTTTGAACAGATGCTATGTGCTGTGAAATATTAAGACTAGGAGGAGTTAAAATATTACACATGTTTAGCATTTTGAATAATCTAAACTTGCTCCATTAATCAATACTTTTCTGAAACAACTAAATCCTTTATGCAACTAATTCAATAATGTAAATCCCATATTTTCTATTCTATAAATTCAAATCTTGCAAAGGGTATATCTTTTTGTCTTAGAAAACTGCAAAGATTAATAATACGAAATCCAAAATAATTTTTGAACAATTAAAAATTCGAAATTGTTTTAATGCTATTCAATGATCTTTTCTTAATAAATTCATAACTTCAATTCCGTAAATTGGAATTCGGCGAATGATATGTCCAAATCGATCAGCGCGACGAGACCTTTCCAACCATGATATCTATGTTATCATTTGCATAATGCATTAAGAGCAGTTTTATAATCAGTACTATTTATGCAAGGAAAACATGATAAATAAAATTCGGGACAAATTGTTTCTTATTAATAATGCCTCACAAGTGCTATACCATCAATGTGATATGTCTTTAATACTTTTTTGACATAGTTTGCATCATTAACTTACCATGTCATGCATCATATCATGATCATGCCGATTCTTTCGCATTAGTTGTAATTGTTGCATCGCTTGTTTCTTTTAGTGTTTTGCTTCTTTCCGGATAGGACGATGAGATGTTGTGAGCTTCGACAGGTTCTTCGGTTACGAAACTTCGGCAATGTTTTCAGGCGAGCATTCTCCCCCTTTCTACCTATTTTACCTTTATAGTTTTTATTCCTTCCTGTTGATCTATTGCTATCTGTGTTGCGATGCTCTAGTTTTCGTACCCGTGATATCCCCTGCAGCCTTATATTACCTTGGACACATCCTATTACCTGTTGCTTGGTAGATAGTTGGACTTGCATGTCGTAGTCGCTTGCTCAAGTGTTGTTGCGTGTCGTCAAGTACCACAGTTGTTGGAAGAGTCATATGCTTTATGTTGGAGTTGATCATGACTTTAATTACCGTTTAATAACTAAAATTGAAGTAAGTAAATAATGCAGAGACACAGGTGGGCAATAGATGTTATTTGGTTTTTAACCGTCCACTTGTGTCCCGTAGGACCCCGAGTACTTGATACCTGTTCTTTGAATATTCGCACTATCCGCATGTGGGACCATGAATCCCCCTAGCCAGAGCTTGAGTCATATTTATTTCTTGGGGCCACAAAGTAGTTTGGGGCTTTATTATTATCCTGTACTTATGCCATGCTTTACTGCTTATTTACGATTGCGCGTGGAGCGTCTGTACTGTTTAGGAACAAATGTCGAATGTTTTCGCGGTATCGACAAGCCCAGTCACACTTTCGGGTTCCCGGTCGTTTACAGCCGTTGGCACAAACCTCTGGGTCCGTCTCGGAGCCGGCCAACTTCGTCGCGGGTAGCTTGGTGGGGTGGCCCCCTGAAATTTATATGAATCTTGCAATTGCTCTGTCGTGATGCCTCGTTGGGTTTTTATTGGTTTTTCTCGAGGTTGATCGTGCGTGTGTTGCTATTTGTGCCCCCTGCAGGGTAAAACTTTCTGAAAGCCGTGTCCGCGGTTATGGACGACTTGGAGCACAGTATCTCGATCATAGACAACTATAACTTAAGTAGTGCTATAAATTTGACTTTATAATGACTAGTAATCAGCTTCACTATAATGGAATGGCTAAATATAAGTGCCAACAATTGCTTGTTTGGGTTGTCACCTATTACCATTGTGTCTGACTAGTAAGTATTGCAACTACAACGGAATGGCTAAGTAAAATTACCAACAACTGCTGGGTTTTGGGATGCCTCATGCTATATGTATCTGACTAGTAAGTACTACAATTACAAGGGAATGGTTAACTAAAAGTGCCCACTTCTTATTATATCAGGATGACTATCTAGACCTGACTAGTAATTGCTGCAACGATAACTGAATAATTAAAACTGCCAACTTTGTGAGTTCCTCGGTTGACTTCCTCGTTTGGTCTCGAGGGGGAAATACCAGGATGGGTATGCTTGATGATAGTTTCAGGTTGGATCCGAATAGGTATTTCTTATCCCTATCTGATAGCCGCCAGTTGTATTGAGTCTCTATAGGTTGTTTAGTGCATGCTGCGCTGCCGCTTCAGTCCACCATACCTATGTAGGCGAGGACCGCCGAATTCTAGTCTCGCCGTGTACTGGCCTCAGTACTGACCGCTCTCTTTTTCCTTCGCCCTTTGTCGGCACCCCGTTTGTTAAGCAGGTTTTGAGATCGACGTCGTTAGAAGGGTTACCCTTCCGGCTTGGCCTGGGCAGGGTTATGGACGCCATTGGTTATTCTTCAGGGCTCTTAGCCTAATTTGCATCTTGTCCGTACTCGGACGTTGTATCATTTTCAAGGTGATTTGGATCTTTGTACTGTATATTGTATTCTTGACTCGATGAGTCGCTGTTGTATATATCTGTTTTGTGGGTTCCATCGTGGACTAATGTGTAATGATATTACTTCGTTTTCCACCCACACGCAAGTGCCTGGTGGACACCTTTGAATCGTTTCTATGCGGGTTTGGCGGGAAGCGCTGAAACTTTCATAGGGCCGATTCCGAGGGTGTTACACCAGAGTATTACCCTTGGGTACCACATATGGAGGATCCTCTTGAGAAGGGGATGATGAGACATCCTTATCTTTAACAAGTTGCGCAAGTAACTTGTGCAATTGTTTGATCTCGTTGCCCAAGGTAGAGCTCAATCTCGCTTCCAAATTATTGAGATCATCCATGGTCATCGAGTGGATAGACTCACCATCACCTTCCCCTTCTTTGCTACCCATATACCTTAGGCGGTAAAGCCCAAATAAAGAGCCGGGGCTCTGATACCAACTGAAAGGATCGTATGGGCACCTAGAGGGGGGGTGAATAGGTGCTACTTCAATTTTTCTTCTTTTTCAATTTAGGATTTGACAAGAAAGGTAGATTCTCTAGATTATGCAACTAAGGTGAATTTACCTATATGTCAACCAAGCAACAACTATCACAACACTAAGCAAGAACAAGTAAGTAAAGTGCGGTAAAGGATAGAAGTAACCAAAGTGGTGGACGCGGATACACAAGGATTTGTTTCCCGTAGTTCCTTCCTTTTGAGGGGAAGTACGTCTACATTTGCAAAGGGGGTGGTTTCAAACCACCAACGCCCCGAGAGGCCTCCCTTGTTCTCCGATGAATCTCACCCCAACGGGATTGATCCACCTTCCACTATATCGGCAACCTTCGAGGTGGAAGCCGGCACCTTTACAAGTTTGGGGCACACATCCACAACTTAATTGGAGGCTCCCAAATACAAGCAAGCTATCAAAACAATCAAAGACAAGCTTGTAAGAACCAAATCAAAGTTAGGGTTTCCAAAGAAACACTAGAGCTTGGGGCCCTCAAGTGAATGAGGGGGAATGAAGATATCTCTTGGTGAAGCTGTAGATCAAGGCCCCCTCCTTCGATTCTCCAAAGATCAATGACTTTGGATGGTTGGATGGAGAGATCTTGTAGATTTTGTGGCTCTAATGGAGTTTTTGTTCTTGAGCAGGTCGAGCAGCTGAAGGAAGGGGATAAGGGTCCCTATTTATAGGCAACCCCCTCCACGAACCGTTTTCTGACCGTTGGAGAAGAACCAGACCGGAGACTCCAGTCTGTACACCGGAGACTCCGGTCTACACCGGAGATTCCGACCTATCTCCGGACTAGCCTCCGGACCACCCATCTGAATAACCTGCGCCAGGCACGACCTAACTTGGCCGGAGACTCCGGTCCTCTAGCACCGGAGACTCCGATCCGAGCCAAGGCCGGAGATTCCGGAGAAGCCTCCGGACCTTGCTCCGCACCCCTATACAGAATATCCCAGCCATGTTTCTGCAGCCTCCACCCGGGACACATCCGGAAACTCCGGACCACACCGGAGATTCCGGTCTAGGCAGATCGGAGACTCCGGTCTGGAATTTCCAGAACTGTGTCACACTTAGCAGGAATCTTTTCCCAAGTGTGAGGGTACTTTTCACTTAACATAATACCAACCTGTGGATAGTGACAAACTGTAAAATGATCTAATTGTTGTTAACAAACACCAAAAGTGATTATGACAATAAATGTCCTTTCACCTGGCCTGCTGCAACATGCAGCGCCGCTGCCGCCATCGTTCTGCTTTCAGGGTCCATGGCCTCCCTAGAATATGTAGCATCGTAATAAGAAGAAGACGGAGTACACATAGAAGAGGAAGAAAACAAAGAAGAAGAAGAAGAAGAAGAAGAAGAAGAAGAGCAAGACTGTACCAGGAGCGGCAGGAGCCCCAGCTTGCTGGAACATTTAGCGCCATTGCTAGGAGAGATTGGGTCTCTGTGCGAGGGAGGGACTGAGCAGCTGGTTGAGCAGTAAGTCCAAGGCAGCGATTTTTCTCCATTCTCTCCGCATGCACGGTCGATCTACCTCTGCCTTTGCCTCTCCTCCGGTGAGCCATGGCTAATGTAGATGGAGGAAGGTGGGGGCAGGAGGAAGAAGAAAGTGATGTGCGGGGGAGAATGGTCAAAGATTCCACTTTGTGGGACAGTCTTATATAAGACCACAGTTTACTCCGGTGCTATCTCAACCTACATTCACCGTTCATTTGTTAATCGATGGCCTATGTCGCTTCCTTCTCAAAGAAGTGTGACTGGCAGAACGAGGGAATAAAACCCCAAAGTCTACACGATGGGATTCGATTGGACTGGCTTTAATGGGATGGACGGTTAAGCGGGGGCTTCGGCGCATGCCGCCTAGTTTCCCGTGGATAGGGTGGGACTACGAGGGAGGACGTAATTATGGGTTGCACGTCCTGCATGCGTGCGTTCTCAAGGTGTTGCCACGACGCGCGCAACTGCTGCTCGGACAGAGCGTGATGGAACGTTCAACTCCACGTCGACAAGCACGCACTAGACACTTCCCGACGCTGCCACACAGTGCATTTTGTGGTTTGTTATGTGACAACACTCCCAGTACATAGATATTTTACGATGTAGCACAATTTTTATGTGACTATATGTAACATCCCAAAAATATTGATCAAGGTTATCAAATTCCAATCACCAAAATTAGGGTTAACAAAAACTTTTGTTAATTAAAATCATATGAATGCCTGTGTGTATGTGATGAATGTATAAATGCATGAATGGACTTGTGTGATTGTTGTGAATAGCTAGGAATGGTTTAAAGATGAAAACAACATCATTTAAATCATGTCCAAGTAGAATCAAAACAATAGAAATTCAAAAACAAATAAAACAAGCAAATGGTCATTTTTGCCAATCTTGCTCACTAGCTCACTTTGAGTGTTTCTAGTCCAAGATTTCAAACAGAAACAATTCCATTTCTTTTCACCCCTTTCTAGACCAAGTAAAAGTGAACCCAAGCCCACCTTTCAAACCCATAGAAACATTTGGCAACTTGATTCAAATGACAATTCAAAATTGAATCTATATCATATGTAAAGATCACCAATTCTCAAAACCCAACCAAACCAGTGCACCTTGAAAAATCCAAGCAACCAGAGACTACCTAGTATGTGACTAGTACACCCACCAAGTTTCACTCAAAAATTCAAATTCAAATCTCTTTCGGCCATTTTATCAAACACCTTATAAACACAAATCAAACAAAACATCAAACACTATAGTGAGTAGTGTTTGTGCCTAACTTGTCTCCCCTCTAGCTCACAACACACTCTTAGTAGATCATATAGTTCATTTAACCAGCCATAGCTCACTTTAAGCTTGGCATTGTCATCAATGGTGAGCATGACCGAGCCCAAATGGCCACCCTATTATCGACAGCAAGCTAGGAGCTTCCCTAGCCTCGCCAACCTTGTCTAGAAGACACTCCACCGTCCACCGCCAATCCCTGTCCAGAGCCCAAGCACTGCCAGCCCCTAGACCACCCTAGAACTGCCGCGCCCTATACCTCTGTGCCATGCCGAGAGCGCGCCAGAGCGCCGCGCTCGACACGCGAGCACCGTCCGCGCCCCACCCTCGCCGCTTGCGTGCGTGATCACCACCACCCCAGGAACCGCCCGGACATGCCCGTTCATCGCCGTGCGACCAGGACAACCCATGCGCCATTAATTTTCCTATCGGACCCGCCCATAGCACCGAAGCGTTCCGACCAATTTGCACCGCCCCACGCCTCGCCACCATGCCGTTGAGCTTCGCCAGGAGGCAGAGAACCATCCCCTACCCCCAACCATGCCGTTAGCTCACCGTGTAGACGACCACGACGAGCTCCACCTGCACCCTTTGGTCCCCTCTTTTCACTATAAATAGAGGCCTCCCCCATTCGATTTCAGCACACCATCACACTCCCCTCTCTCTCAGAACCACCCCACCTCAACCCCGGAGCAAGGCGAGCACCAGGTGGCCGAAATTTCGCTGGAGTATGCCGTGGAGGAGGAGAAGAGGAGCCGTCGATTGGAGCCGCCCCAGGAGGAGCTGCCGGTACTAGGAGGATTGCCGTCGTTGAATTGTCTTTCACCCCTATCGCTGACCCTCGCCTGAGTCCTGGTGAGACCCCACAGACCCCCACTGGCCGTGTTAGGGTTCATTCTCGCCGGCGCTGCCCGACGGAGACGACAAGCCCCAGCCGTTAGATTAGATGTTAATCGCACGGTCCAGATTGCCCCATACCCTTCCGCACACCCCTGTCTCACTGACTAGTGGGGACAACCGCTTAAACCTACACGCGCGCGTTGTGCGTAGTGGGCCGGCCCAGTTCACCTCCCGCGGGACCCAGTAATTCAAATTTAGGTTTATTAATTTATTTTCAAACTTAGTTCTGTCCCTAGATTCAAAACTCAATTTAGGATGATTCACTGAACCAAATTGCATGAAACTAATTTTTCTAGAAAGGTACTGAATTCTTAATCCAAGCACGTTGGATTCAAATCAATTGGAATTGTAGATCACCTATAGTAAAAATAACAAGGCAGCGACTTTTCTGCATTCAAAGATTTTTCAAAATTTAACCACAAAAGCTTTTGAGTTGATTCCAAATCTCAAAAATCACATTTGATAAGTCCTTTCTGAATATATAAAAAATATCTAGGTTTACTTGCAGTAAGAATGGACAAGTAATAAAAGAATGCCTCATAGGCAATTCTAGTCACTTTATTTAATTAAAATAAAATGATTAAACCTTATTAAATTGTGACACCAATTTAAATCACATTCCCAAATACTGAAATAAGTGGTGATGACATGTGTCAACATGATCCCATGTTTTAGTTGGAGAATATTAAATCTTAAGTAGTTTTTTAATGAGTAGAAATTACTTTTCTAAAATAAAATAAATAAAACAAGTGCTTTAATACTTGTGATAATAGTGATGATGTTAGATCATCTAGTATGAACCTTTGTGTGCTAAATAGAATTAGTTAAGTATTGTTTGGTGATTGTGTACCTCGTATTCATTTATAGACGCTAGTACCGACCAAGGATACGAGGAGGAAGAATTCTACTACGAGGAAGAAGTAGAGGAGAACTTCAACCACTGCTCTGCACAAGGCAAGCTAACACTTGCAACTGTGAAAACTATATAACTTATGCAATGCATTAGGCATTCCTTAATTATAACGATGATTATACCAAACCCAGTTTTACTTGCAAGCTTAGTAATTTCATTTCTTTATCAAAGATTTATATTTTGAGTTTACTTAGTGACTTGTAGATTTTAGAAAGATGTTTAAAGGTAGCATAAAGAGCATAAAACTTGGCCTAAGTTAGATAATCTTGATGTCATCCTAAGGCATGAGATTGAACTTAGATCATCCCCAATTTTTTTACCACCCCTCATTAGTGTTTACCCCCCACTTGTAGATGTTAGTGCTAAGCATAAAACTTGATCACTTTAGATGGGAATACTTGGTGAAAATGGTTATGAAAACCTTAGAATGATGAGTCATTCTAATGAAATGTTTTGACATGTGTTCTTTAACACCAGATGATTTTTGATGATGAAAATGTTAAGGAATGAGCCTTAGCCCTTTATAAAACTGATGGACATCTGGATGCAATACCATTCAATTTTACTGTACAACCACAATACCCGAAATTTGGCTAGGGCTTGATTGGAAGTTTATATACCTTAGTATGGGTTCCCTTGCGGCCAAGGTTTGAGCTGAGGCTACCTTGTGAAGATTGTGCACCTGTGCAGTTCCCAAGATGACAGTTGGTCATGGTTGGGAGGCCAAACTCATAGGAGAGGTGCCTATACTAGTGCGTGTAATTGAAAGGTTAGGATGGATTATCCGCATACTGAGTATGGTGAATTCAGGATTGTTCCTAACGAATGTATCAAATATTGTGGTGAAAGTGTACCACCTCTGCAGAGTGTCAAACTATTCGAATAGCCACGTACGCGGTTATGGACAGTTGGAGTGGCCATACTGCTCCGTCGTCAGATGTTTTCAAAATGACTTGTGAAATGAATCATGACTTTGACTTGACCACAACAGGGTTGTGACTATGAAAATTCAAGATCCCACTTAGGTGTTATAAAACTTTCAACTAGCTTTATTTGCCTCTAAACTTAGTTAAGGTAAATCTGGCTTTTTGCAAAATAACCTAGAGCCTAGTATTTCCTACTCAAAATCACTTCACTTGTTAGTCTTAGTTTGCGAGTACTTAAAGAGTACTCATGGCTTTATCCCTGGCTATTCCCGTGGCCAAACTATGAAGAGGACTATCAGGAGGATGGACCGCATGAAGGTTATGACAACTAGGATCATCTCCCATCGTCAGCATTGCCTGTGACCATGAAGATGGAGCTTCGCCCATGATACCATTATTATTATGTTATTCCGCTGCTATGATTATACTAAGACTGGATCTTTATTTGTTGTAAGACCTTATGTATGGTTTGTAATGGATGATGCACTGTGATATCCAATCTGTTATGTCTCGCAAAAATGGTAATCCTAGGATTGCGATGTATGGCATAACAGGCATATGGGATTAAAATTCCGGGTGTTGACAAGTTGGTATTAGAGCCATCCTGACCATAGGAGACCCTAGTTTATAATGGACACTTGAATCAAAAACTTAGTTTTAAAACAAAATAAGTGAGTATATATGAAAAACTATTCTCATTCTTACCACTTAGATTATTTCATGAAAATTCATGTTTCTCAAAAATTCTTGCAAACTTACATAAAATTTGACACACTTGATCACTGTACTAACTTACTCATCCTATATTCTTATAGATGGACGTGAAGTATAACAAGTTCTATCAGTTGGGGAATGGAGGAGATCTCATCTTTGAGCGTGACTTGGACCAACTTTCGGAACTTCTGGAGCGCCCGACCCCGAGTTCTTCGGAGCTTAGTTCAACGATCAAGAAGGAGAGGAATTGCAATGGCTGATTGTGGCAAGTCTCCGAGGAAATATTGAAGCCCCCACCTCAGAGGGAATTCAGTTCACCTTAAGAGAGAATAACTGGCTAGATGGACTTGCCAGGACCATGCAGGAAGCTCTTGCCCGTCTGTGTGGATAGAGTATCAATCAGATCAAGGGTACCCGCTTTGAGTTCTGGCCAAGGCGTGATGTTATGGGGCAGCCACTAGAGGCACCATATCACCCTGAGCTAAAGAACCAAGTGGACCACCTCAGCTTCATGATGTATGACCGACAGAAGGAGTTGGACAATGCCCGCTCCTATGCCAACCACAACTATGCCATCGCTGTTCAGAAGGACCAGACCATCGCCATGCTGGTGAAGGATCGCCAGTCTCGCCACCGTCAGCTTGACAAAAAGGAGCGTATCATTGCCCGTCTTCGCCATAGGATCACTGAGTTGGATGAGACCATCCACGAGAGGGACATGCACCTTGAGGAGAGGGAGAATGCAGGGGAGGATATCTGTGGAGACCCCTACTCTTAATTCAGTGACGATGATGACTTTCTAGAGGATGAGGCCATGGACTTCTTCACCGATGAAGATGAATTCGCCTTCATTGATGATGATGATGATGATGATGAGGACACCGATTCCGAGGAGTAGTAGCACTTGAGCACTAGTGTTAGTGAGTTGTATCCAGTCCCACTATATCGTAGTTTCACAGAATGGTTCTTAAAACCATCTGTTTTTCCTTGTTGTGGTGTGTGTTTGTATCGTGTGTTATGAATGAATGAAAAGCAAGTTGCTAGAACAATCTGAGTCAAACTTTGAAAAAATTTCAAAAACAAAAACCGAACCTTAGAAATTTCCCTCTTTTCTCATGATCTATCTCAATCTTCAGATGCCTCGCAGAGGAAGCACTTCGTCCCCGGACCCAATGTTGCAGATCTTGCAAATGTTGGTTTCTGACCGCGAAGCTGAAAGAGCCAAATGTCAAGCCAACTTAGCCACCCTTCAACAGATAGCTCAGATGGCCAACAACAACCAAGGCCATGGAAATCAGGACAACCATGGATCAAAGCTCAAGAACTTTCAGAACACCAATCCACCCATCTTTACTAAATCTGAAGAGCCCCTAGATGCAGATGATTGGCTGCAAACCATGGAGAACAACTTAGAAGTTGCAGGAGTGGAAGCCAACGAGAAGGTACTGTTTGCCACCCACTATCTAGCAGGAGATGCAAGAGCTTGGTGGAACAACGTTCGCGCCATGAATGGAGGACAAATGATGACTTGGGAGGAATTCAAAATCAAGTTCAGCAGAACCCATGTGCCACCGGGTTTGATCAAGAGGATGAGAGATGAATTCGGGAACTTAACCAAGGGAGGATGTCCGTAGTTGAGTATCGTGACAAATTTTTGTCATTGGCTAGGTATGCACCGGATGAGATTGACACTGAAGCTAAGAAGAAGGAGAGATTCCTGAACGGTCTACATGATGAGATGCAGACAGTGTTAGTCAATATCCCGTTTGCTGACATTGAAGCCTTAGTGGATTCTGCCATTCAGATGGAAGGCAAGATAAACCAAGCCAATGAGAACCGCAAGCGTAGAATGATGCATCAACCAGGAACCCACCATACCCCAAAGTATCGCCCCAACCCATCTCCAGGATTTGCCCCGAGAACCAATAGACCCCCGATTTACCGTCCAACCTATCCCAACCGTGGAGGAGGGAACCCAAGGCCCGGAGGAAACCACAACAACAACCCTGGAAACTCCAATAATTTCAACCATGCACCGCCCAAGTTTAACAACAACAATGTCGCCACCAACACCAATACTGCCCCGAGGACTGGAAGCAATGTTGTGCATGTTGCCGCAAAGGACAGGTCCCAAGTGACCTGTTATGAATGTGGAACCAAGGGTCACTATTCCAATGAGTGCCCCAAGAAGATTGCAGCAGTCCCCAATGTGAATGCCCCAGCTCAGCAGCAGCTTCGTGTTTAGCCCGGAAGAAGATTTGCCCCAGGGAATTCGCTCAACCGCAACGGCCGTCTGTTTCTCATGCATGATGAAGAATCCCAAGAAGCGCCATATGTCGTGCTGGGTATGTTTTATGTTAACTCAGTACTTGCAAGAGTGTTGTTTGATTCTGAAGCATCGCACTCGTTTGTTACAGAAGAATTTGCATGCACTAATAAGATTTAACCAACAAAATTGAAGCATGTTATGATAGTTCAAATAACTGGTTCAACCACCAAAGCTAGACAAATTTGCAAGGCCGTACCTATCCGAATCCATGGCATAGATTTTTATGCTAATCGACTGTGCCAAGAAAGCCATAACCATGACCAGTACAACCAAAATATCAGTAGAGCATGTATCTGAAACCTTGCCCCGTCAATTCAAGTGCAACAAGAGTCTAGACCAACCAGCCATTGACCAAGTCAGAATAGTCTGTGAATACCCCGATGTATTTCCAGATGTTTTGCCCGGTATGCCCCTAGATTGAGATATTGAGTTTATCATTGAACTAATCCCTAGAACCGGACCCATAGCCCAGAGACCATATAGTATGAACCCATCTGAATTAGTGGACCTAAAGAAGCAACTGGATGCTATGCTGAAGATAGGATTGATCCAACCAAGTGCGTCGCCATGGAGATCACCTGTCTTGTTTGTGGACAAGAAAGATGGAGGTAACCGTTTGTGTACGGATTATCGGAAGTTGAACAATGTCACCATCAAGAACAAGTACCCACTACCGAAGATAGAAGACCTATTTGACCAGTTGACTGGTGCCAAAGTGTTTTCTAAGATTGATCTTAGAACTGGTTATCATCAACTCTAGATTTGCATAGAGGATATTCCGAAGACTACCTTTACCACCAGATATGGACTGTATGAGTACACTATCATGTCCTTTGGATTAACCAATGCCCCCGCTTATTTCATGAACCTCATGAATAAGTTTTTTATGGACTTCCTGGATAAGTTTGTCGTTGTTTTCATAGATGACATTCTGATCTATTCCAAATTAGAAGAAGAACATGAGCTACACCTAAGGACCATCGTTGGAACCCTTAGGTAGCATCGGTTGTATGCCAAGTTCAGAAAATGTGAATTCTGGTTACAGGAGGTAGGATTCCTCGGACATATTATGTCAGCCATAGGAATTGCCGTTGACCCTGCAAAGGTGAAGGATGTTGAAGATTGGAAAGCCCCAACCATTTAAACCCAAGTTCGTGCATTTCTCGGATTAGCGGGATATTACTGCAAGTTTGTAGAAGGATTATCGAGTATCGCTAGACCCATGACCCAATTGTTGAAGAAAGACAAGAAGTTTGAATGGACGGACAAATGTGAAGCGAGTTTTCAAGAACTCAAGAAGATATTGATCTCAGCCCCAATCTTGATCATGACGGATATTACGAAGCCCTTTGATATGTATGGTGACGCATCCAAGATCGGTCTCGGATGTGTGTTGATGCAAGAAGGAAAAGTAATATCTTATCTATCCCGACAACTGAAGCAGCATGAACAAAATTATCCTACCCATGACCTGGAACTAGCAGCCGTAGTTTTAGCCCTGAAGACATGGAGGCACTACCTTATGGGAACCGTTGTGAGATTTATTCAGATCACAAGAGCCTGAAATACATTTTCACTTAGAAGGAGCTGAATATGAGGCAAATAAGATGGATAGAGTTAATCAAGGACTATGATCTGGACATCCACTATCACCCCGATAAAGCCAATGTGGTAGCAGATTCCCTGAGTAGATTTTCGTGTCCCTTGAACTCCATGATTCTGAAGGAGCAACCAAGTTTGCATAAGGAGATGGAAGATTTTAGAATGGAGCTCATAAGTGAAGGATTTTTGGCTAGCATATAACTTCAACCCACTTTGATCAGTTAGATCAAGGAGGCTCAGAAAGGAAATGCTAGCATCGACGGAATCAAACGTCGCATCGGTATAGGCAAAGTACCCGGATTGATCAAAGATGAAGAAGGAGTTTTGTGGTACAAAGGACGTATCTGTGTTCCAGTAGATTCAGAGTTGAAGCAAGCTATGTTGAAAGAAGCCCATGATACTCTTTATTCTATCCACCCCGGAGGAAAGAAGATGTATCAGGACTTGAAGGAGAAATTTTGGTGGCATAAGATGAAAAGAGAAATCGGAAGCTACATAGCCAAGTGTGGTATCTGTCAGTGAGTTAAGGCGGGACATCAGAGACCCGCAGGATTGTTGGAACCATTACAGATTCCAGAATGGAAGTGGGATTTTGTTGGAATGGATTTTATCACCGGTTTGCCTACATCTAGTAGGGGAAATGACTCTATTTGGGTCATAGTTGATAGACTGTCCAAAGTCGCCCATTTCTTACCTATCAAGACCACGTACCAGAGTTCGGAGCTAGCAGAGTTGTACATCGCTAGAATTGTAAGTTTGCACGGAGTCCCCAAGAACATTGTATCGGATCGAGGAACTCAGTTCACCTCGATATTTTGGAAGAAAGTCCAAGAAGGATTGGGAACCCGACATGATTTCAGCACAGCGTATCATCCTTAGACCGATGGACAAATGGAGCGAGTAAATCAAATACTCGAAGATATGTTGAGAGCCTGTGTGCTAGAGTATGGATCTAAATGGGAAGATTGTCTGCCTTTCACAGAATTTTTGTACAACAATAGTTATCAAGCCAGTTTGGAAATGGACCCATTTGAATTCATGTATGGAAGGAAGTTTCGTACCCCTTTGAATTGGTCAGAAGTAGGAGAGAGTCAGATTTTCGAACCCGACATCCTACGAGAAGCAGAAAAGAAAGTTCATAAGATTCGTGAGCACCTCAAGACCGCCCAATCCCGACAGAAGAGTTACGCAGACAAGAGACGTCGAGACCTCGCTTTCAATATCAGAGTTTTTGTGTATCTTAAAGTGTCGCCTTTGAAAGGAATGCAACGTTTCCAGCTCAAAGGAAAGTTAGCCCCCAGATATATCAGACCTTTCAAGATTCTGAATCGTCGAGGAGAAGTATTGTATCAACTGGAACTTCCAGAGGAGATGTCAGCCGTGCATAATGTGTTCCATATATCGTTACTTCATAAATGCCTAGAAGTCCTGGAGAATACTGAAGTATTCAAGAATATTGATCACCGAACCATAGAGATCAACGATGACCTGACGTATTCCGAAGTACCCATCCGTATTTTGGAGGAAGCTTTCAGGACCACCAGGACCCGAAGCATCAAGTTTCTCAAGATCCAGTGGAGTAACCACACTGAAGAAGAAGCTACCTGGAAGCGAGAATATTACATTAGGACAGAGTTTCTAGATCTCTTTAAATCCTAGTTTTATTTTTTCTCAAATCTCGATAAGAGATTTTGTTTAAGGACGGAAGCTTTGTAACATCCCAAAAATATTGATCAAGGTTATCAAATTCCAATCACCAAAATTAGGGTTAATAAAAACTTTTGTTAATTAAAATCATATGAATGTCTGTGTGTATGTGATGAATGTATGAATGCATGAATGGACTTGTGTGATTGTTGTGAATAGCAAGGAATGGTTTAAAGATGAAAACAACATCATCTACATCATGTCCAAGCAGAATCAAAACAATAGAAATTCAAAAACAAATAAAACAAGCAAATATTCATTTTTGCCAATCTTTCTCACTAGCTCACTTTGAGTGTTTCTAGTCCAAGATTTCAAACAGAAACAATTCCATTTCTTTTCACCCCTTTCTAGACCAAGTAAAAGTGAACCCAAGCCCACCTTTCAAACCCACAAAAACATTTGGCAACTTGATTCAAATGACAATTCAAAATTGAATCTATATCATATGTGAAGATCACCAATTCTCAAAACCCAACCAAACCAGTGCACCTTGACAAATCCAAGCAACCAGAGAATACCTAGTATGTGACTAGTACACCCACCAAGTTTAACTCAAAAATTAAAATTCAAATATCTTTCGACCATTTCATCAAACACCTTGTGAACACAAATCAAACAAAACATCAAACACTATAGTGAGTAGTGTTTGTGCCTAACTTGTCTCCCCTCTAGCTCACAGCACACTATTAGTAGATACTCTAGTTCATTTAACCAGCCATAGCTCACTATAAGCTTGGCATTGTCATCAATGGTGAGCATGCCCGAGCCCAAATGGCCACCCCATTGTCAACAACAAGCTAGGAGCTTCCCTAACCTCGCCAACCTTGTCTAGCAGACACTCCACCGTCCATCGCCACTCCCTGTCCAGAGCCCAAGCACTGCCAGCCCATGTACCACCCTAGAACCGTCACACCCTATGCCTCTGTGCCATGCCGAGAGCGCGCCAGAGCGCCGCGCTCGGCACATGAGCACCGACCGCGTCCCACCCTCGCCGCTTCCATGGGTGATCACCACCACCCCTGGAACCGCCCGGACATGCCCGTTCATCACCACGCGACCAAGACAACTCGTGCGCCATTAATTTTCCCATCGGACCGCCCAAAGCACCGAAGCGTTCCGACCAATTAGAACCGCCCCATGCCTCGCCACCATGCCGTTGAGCTTCTCCAGGAGGCAGAGCACCGTCCCCTACCCGCATCCATGCCATTAGCTCGCTGTGCAGACGACCATGCTGAGCTCCACTCGCACCCTTCGGTCCCCTCTTTGCACTATAAATAGAGGCTTCCCCCGTTCGATTTCAGCACACCATCACACTCCCCTCTCTCTCGGAACCACCCCACCTCAACCCCGGAGCAAGGCGAGCACTAGGTGTCCGGAATTTCGCCGGAGTCTGCCGCGGAGGAGGAGAAGTGGATCCGTTGATTGGAGCCGCCCCAAGAGGAGCTGCCGGTACCACGAGGATCGTCGTCGTCGACTTCGTCGTTCGCCCCCATCGCCGACCCTCGCCTGAGTCCCAGTGAGCCCCCACAGACCCCCACTAGCTGCGTTAGAGTTCAGTCTCGCCGGCGCTGTCCGACGGAGACGACAAGCCCCAACCATTATATTAGATGTTAATCACACGGTCCAGATTGCCTCATACCACTTCACACCCCCTGTCTCACTGACTGGTGGGGACAGCCACTTAAACCCACTCACGCGCGCTGTGCGCAGTGGGCCAGCCCAGTTAACCTCCCGCGCGACCCAATAATTCAAATTTAGGTTTATTAATTTTGCTAGAAAGGTACTGAAATTCTTAATCCAAGCCCGTTGGATTCAAATCAATTGGAATTTTAGATCACTTATAGTAAAAATAATAAGGCAGAGACTTTTCTGCATTCAAACATTTTTCAAAATTTAACCACAAAAGCTTTTGAGTTGATTCCAACTCTCAAAAATCACATTTGATAAGACCTTTATGAATATATAAAAATATCTAGGTTTACTTGCAGTAAGAATGGACAAGTAATAAAAGAATGCCTCATAGGAAATTCTAGTCACTTTATTTAATTAAAATAAAAGGGTTAAACCTTATTAAATTGTGACACCACTTTAAATCACATTCCCAAATGCTGAAATATGTGGTGATGACATGTGTCAACATGATCCCATGTTTTAGTTGGAGAATATTAAATCTTAAGTAGTTTTTCAATGAGTAGAAATTACTTTTCTAAAATAAAATAAATAAAACAAGTGCTTTAATCCTTGTGATAATAGTGACGATGTTAGATCATCTAGTATGAACCTTTGTGTGCTAAATAGAATTAGTTAAGTATTGTTTGGTGATTGTGTACCTCGTATTCATTTATAGACGCTAGTACCGACCAAGGATACGAGGAGGAAGGATAATACTACGAGGAAGAAGCAGAGGAGAACTTGAACCACTGCTCTGTACAAGGCAAGCTAACACTTGCAACTATGAAAACTATATAACCTGTGCAATGCATTAGGCATGCCTTGATTATACCGATGATTATACCAAACCCAGTTTTACTTACAAACTTAGTTATTTTATTTCTTTATCAAAGCTTTCTATTTTGAGTTTACTTAGTGACTTGAAGATTTTAGAAATATTTTTAAAGGTAGCATAAAGAGCATAAAACTTGGACTAAGTTAGATAATCTTGATGTCATCCTAAGGCATGAGATTGAACTTAGATCATCCCCAATTGTTTACCGCCCCTCATTAGTGTTTACCCCCACTTGTAGATGCTAGTGCTAATCATAAAACTTGATCACTTTAGATGGGAATACTTGGTGAAAATGGTTATGAAAACCTTAGAATGATGAGTCATTCTAATGAAATGTTTTGACATGTGTTCTTGAACACCAGATGATTTTTGATGACGAAAATGTTAAGGCATGAGCCTTATCCCTTTATAAAACTGATGGTTGTCTGGATGCGATGCCATTCCAATTTTACCGTACAACCACAATACCCTAAATTTGGGTAGGGCTTGACTGGAGGTTTATATACCTTAGTATGGGTTCCCTTGCGGCCAAGGTTTGAGCTGAGGCTACCTTGTGAAGATTGTCCACCTGTGCAGTTCCCAAGATGACAGTTGGTCATGGTTGGGAGGCCAAACTCATAGGAGAGGTGCCTATACTAGGGCGTGTAATTGAAAGGTTAGGATGGATTATCCGCATACTGAGTATGGTGAATTTAGGATTGTTCCTGACGGATGTATCAAATATTATGGTGAAAGTGTACCACCTCTGTAGAGTGTCAAACTATTCGAATAGCCGCGTCTGCAGTTATGGAAAGTTGGAGTGGCCATATGCTCCGTCGTTAGATATTTTCAAAATGACTTGTGAAATAAATCATGACTTTGACTTGACCACAACAGGGTTGTGATTATGAAAATTCAAGATCCTACTTAGGTGTTATAAAACTTTCAACTAGCTTTCTTTGCTTCTGAACTCAATTAAGGTAAATCTGGATTTTTGCAAAATAACCTAGAGCCTAGTATTTCCTACTCAAAATCACTTCACTTGTTAGTCTTAGTTTGCGAGTACTTAAAGAGTACTCATGGCTTTGTCCCTGGCTATTCCCATGGCTAGACTATGAAGAGGACTATCAGGAGGATGAACCGTAGGAAGGTTACGACAACTAGGACATCTTCCATCGCCAGCATTGCCTGTGACCATGAACATGGAGCTTCGCCCACGCTACCGTTATTATTACGTTATTCCGCTGCTATGATTTTACTAAGACTGGATCATGAGATCCTTTATTTTTGTAAGACCTTATGTATGATATGTAATGGATGATGTACTGTGATTTCCAATCTGTTATGTCTCGCAAAAATGGTAATCCTGGGATTGCGATGTATGGCATAACAGGCATCTGAGATTAAAAATCTGGGTGTTGACACTATACTATGACATGCTCCTGGCGCCCCAGGATCGGGACCCAACTCTGCGTACCAGCCATCATGCATTTCCGAACAACTTCCTCGCGCAACATGGAACCGTGCCGTGGCAGTGTCAGATCATTGCCGGTGGCTGACCGTCCCGCGTCACCTGCTCGTCGCGACATCGTTCGTGCCCTCCGGCACCCATCTGAGGTACCATGACGTGTCCAGCCGTGCCTGGATCCATCGACATCGGCGCTCGAGGACACCGTGATGTCGAAGATTGTCGTACCCGCCACACCCGAGAAGCGCGTTGCACCGGAAGACATGGAGGAGCGCCTAGCAGCAGCCAAGACGGAGGAGCGCCGGAGGAAAGCATGCGAGACCACCATGAAGAAGGGCAGGAGGAATAGAGGAGCCGGCGACGAGGACGACTCCGACTTGGGCAATGAGGAGGCATTCATGGAAGTTAGAGGCAGAAGCGTAGGAGAGTGACATCGACCCGTGGGACTACGAGGAGGAGGAGGACTCTGACGAGGAGAGGGCGCGTATATACGAGGAGGGAGTTGCCGACGAGTCATCGGAGGACACCGCCTGTAGCATCCCAATTGTCTAACAATTGTAATGCTACATGGTTCCTAATAAAATGCTACTCTTACATGTTATTCTTGCATGGCATCATCATTATATCATGCTCATGTCATCATGCGACATTGCATTTGAGCATCATATTAAATCTTGGCTTTTATATTTATCATTGCATTTGGTTCTTACTAAATTGTATTTGGCTTTTGATATATGTTAAATGCCCAAGTTGAGTTGAGGGCATATCTTTTACTTCCCCTTCCATCTACTAACTTGCCATATACCTCTTCTTTGATATCATCTATTTTCTCACCATATACATGTATGTGGCCTTTTGTTTATTAGTATTTTAAAACCTTGCCACATATATTTGTATGGATCCAAATCTACCTATATCATTCATATGTGATATGGTTTCACCATCTTAATACATCATGCATGCATGAATGTAATCTTGCATGTCTCATGCAAAAGAAACCCTCCACCTTTCTCTTTTCCATTTTGTTCTTTTGGTGTGTATGCCAATTTTTGAGCTTGATCTTTTAAAATGGTTTAATTCAAACTAATCATCCTACTTTTGTTGCATGGATCTACCCAAAACCCTATACTTTATGTGTATGTGTGTTTGTGTCACACCACACCACCCCCAAACCCCTCTCACTTTTTTTTGCTTTGCAAGACCAGCACCACACGCCTACCCCTCCTCCCCTGGCCCCCCTCTCCTTCTTTGAGCAAGAAAACAAGAAGAGAGAGAGCACCATCCACCCCTCTCCTCTACTTTTGCAAAAGGCAAACCCACCCCATATGCTCCTTTACCTATCCTCCCAATCAACTCCAGATATTCAGATCGAGATCGAGATCCCCCGCTGCCCAGCACCTCCCCTCTCCGTCCCCTTCTTCCCCAAGCAAACCATGGCCAAGCCATGCCCCTCCTAATCCTACCTCTGCCAAGATCAGCAGGAGGAGGTTGGGGCTGTGCCCAGGAGGAACCATGACGCCCAGGTGGTGACACTTCTTCCTCTCCTTCGACCTGTACTGGAGAACGCACCCGGAGCCCGCTGGAGAAACCTCGCCGCCGCGGTGTCCATGACAAGCTCGAGCTCCATGGCCACAAGCCCCTCCGCCGATCACCTCCTCTCCAGCAAGCTATTTTTGCACGGTTGTGCTCTGGTGAGCCTTCTTGACCTCCACGACAACGTTTTGCATCTTTCCTTCGAGCCTCACCGGAGAACTGTTGGTCGAACGCCGTCCGTGCGCCATGTCTGTCTCCTGTCCCTGTAGTTTTCCGCCGTTCTGGTCACCGCCTGACCTGGCCATATTGTCTTCGTCTTGGTCTCGTCAAGCAGCCGCTCGAGGAGCTCCTCGCTGACCCAATCTATGACCGGAGTTCGCCGCAGTGTCGCAATTCGGCACCGCGCGCGCCCACAGGCCGCACAGCGGCGCGCCCGCGCAAGCACGCGCACAGCAGCACTCGCGCGCAGACATCAAAAGCAGCAGTAGCCCCTGCACGAACCCTCTGTTTTCTCGATCTTTCCGGCACCTAAAGTCCTTATTCCGGATATCTTTATGAATGAAAGTTTCAGTCCTTGGTTTTATCTTCGACTCTCCATTTTTGCGGCATGGCAGAAATCGCAGTGTTTTGCTCGCAATCGTTCCCCGAAGATCAGCCCAGCTAACTCGTTTCGCGGAAAGAAATTCAGCTATGATTCAGTTCTGTCCGTCAGTCCACGTCCGTGAAGATCGCCTATGTTCCTCTCCAGATTCCCGTATCTTTAGACCTCCTCCTGCAAAACTTCCTAAATAAACATTGTATCCCTTCCTTTCCTCTCCAACTTTCATTTCTATGGTTTTTCCTAGTTCACGCCGGTTTGCTCGCCATTGTCGCCCGAAGTTGGCCTCAGCTAGCCCGTTTCGCTAGTCAAAAATCAGATTCGATTAGTCACCCCGTTAGTTCATGTAGGTTTTTCTAAAAAGGCCCCTTCCCTTTTTGGTAAGCCAACCCGCAGTCCTTCCCCTCCGCCACTTGTCATCGTCTGGCTTGCTCGCACGCACAGTGGCCTCCCGCTCGATGGCCCACCTGTCATCGCCTCTGGGCAGAGTTAGCCCGTGTAACAAAAGCCTTAGTCTTTTCTAACACAAATGAAAATCCAGAAAATGACTTATATCAAATTCATTCACATCTTTTAAACTATTTTGAATTTTAACAAATTTATAAATAATATATGTATGTGTTTCAAATATGAATTTAACCATGTTTTCAAATTTGACCAGAGTTGACTCTACCTAGTCAAACCTTTGACTTTGACCCCACTTAACTAATTTTGAATTAATATTGATTTAAATTCATAAATCCAAATAATATGAATAATATATGTTTTGAATAATAAAAATGTGAGGAATCTGTTTATACTACTTATATTATCATTTGAGCAATTTAAAAATTTCGGATTAATAAATATTAATAATTGTCTTTTCTTAATTATTGCATAACTTTAAATCTGTAACTCCGAATTCGACAAATGATATGTCTAAATCGATCAGCGCGACGAGACCTCTACAACCATGATATCCATGTTATCATTTGCATCATGCATTAAGAGCAGTTTTATAATCAGTCTTGTTTATGCAAGGATAACATGATAAATAAAATTGGAAACTAATTATTTCTTATTAATAATGCCCCACGAATGCTATATCATCAATGTGCTATGCCCCTAATACCTTTTAGACATCGTTTGCATCATTAACTTAACATGTCATGCATCATATCATGATCATGCCGATTCTTCCGTATTAGTTGTAATTGTTGAATCACTTGTTCCTTTTAGTGTTTGCTTCTTCTCGGATAGGACGATGAGATGTTGTGAGCTTCGACAAGTTCTTCGGTTATGAACCTTCGATAATGTTTTCAAGTCGAGCATTCTCCCCCTTTCTACCTATTTTACATTTATAGTCTTTATTTCCTCTTGTTGATCTATTGCTATCTGTGTTGCGATGCTATAGATTTCGTACCCCGTTATACTTCCCTCCAGCCCTTATATTGCCATGGACACATCCTATTACCTGTTGTTTGGTAGATAGCTGACCTTGCGAGTCGTAGTTGCTTGCGCAGGTGATGTGTCGCGCCGTCAATCTTCCACAATTGTTGGAGTAATGCCGCATGTTTAATGTTGGAGGTGATCATGACTTTAATTACCGTTTAATAACTAAAATTGAAGTAGCTAAATAATGCAGAGGCACAGGTGGGCAATAGATGTTATTTGGTTTTTAACCGTTCACTTGTGTCCCGTAGGACCCTGAGTACTTGATACCTGTTCTTTGAATATTCGCACTATCCGCATGTGGGACTATGAATCCCCCTAACCCTAGCTTGAGTCATATTTAATTCCTTGGGGCCGCAAAGTAGTTTGGGGATTTATTACTTATCCTGTACTTATGCCATGCTTTACTGCTTTACTTATGATTGCGCGTGGAGCGCTTGTACTGTTTAGGAACAAATGTGGAATGTTTTCGCGGTATCGACAAGCCCAGTCACACTTTCGGGTTTCCAGTCGTTTACAGCCATTGGCACAAACCTCTAGGTCCGTCTCGGAGCCGGCCAACTTCGTCGCGGGTAGCTTGGTGGGGTGGCCCCCTGAAATCAAATATGAATCTTGCGAATGTTCTGTCGTGATGCCTCGTTGGGTTTTCATTTGTTTTTTCTCGAGGTTGATCGTGCGTGTGTTGCTATTTGTGCCCCCTGCAGGGTAAAACTTTCTGAAAGCCGTGTCCGCGGTTATGGACGACTTGGAGCACAGTATCTCGATCATAGACAACTATAACTAAAGTAGTGCTATAAATTTGACTTTATAATGACTAGTAATCAGCTTCACTACAACGAAATAGCTAAATAAAAGTACCAACAACTGCTGGGTTTTGGGATGCCTCATGCTATATGTATCTGACTAGTAAGTACTACAACTATAACAGAATATTTAACTAAAACTGCCCACTGCTTATTATATCAGGATGACTCATGCTATCTATATTTGACTAGTAATTGCCGCAACTATAACGGAATGAATAAAACTGCCAACTGTGTGAGTTCCTCGGTTGACTTCCTCGTTTGGTCTCGAGAGGGAAATACCAGGATGGGTATGCTTGGTGATAGTTTTAGGTTGGATTCGAATAGATCTTTCTTATCCCTATCTGATAGCCGCCAGTTGTATTGAGTCTCTATAGGTTGTTTAGCGCATGCTGCGCTGCCGCTTCAGTCCACCATACCTATGTAGGTGAGGACCGCCGAATTCTAGTCTCGCCGTGTACTGGCCTCAGTCCACCATACGCATGTTGCGCTCTCTTTTTCCTTTGCCCTTTGTCGGCACCCCTTTTGTTTAAGCAGGTTTTGAGATCGACGTCGTTAGCAAGGTTACCCTTCCGGCTTAGCCTGGGCAGGGTTATGGACGCCATTGGTTATTCTTCAGGGCTCTTAGCTCAATTTGCATCTTGTCCGTACTCGGACGCTGTATCGTTTTCAAGGTGATTTGGATCTTTGTACTGTATATCTGTATTCTTGACTCATGGATTCGTTGTTGTATATATATGTTATGTGGGTTTCATGGTGGACTATTGTGTAATGATATTACCTCGTTTTCCACCCACACCACCGGGTGGGCGCCTTTGAATCGTTTCTATGCGGGTTTGGCGGAAATCGCTAAAACTTGCATAGGGCCGATCCGAGGGTGTTACACCGCCGCCGCCACTGACGACGAATAATTCTGTTGTTAGTATTGTTATTACATATTTAACTGCCATGTCCTGCATTGAAATTGTTGTAACTACCATGTCGTGTGTAATAATACTGCGATGTTGCTACTATAACAATTTAGTGTGGCCGTTGGATCAAAGAGGATCAACGGTTGTCTAGCATGATCCGTGTAACAACTATCTGACTAATCAGGGCATGCTGGTTTCTACGTGAGCTATAGTAAAGGCTTTTCTGAGTATTTGTGACTAGCATAGAGAGCAAATCAGAGTAAACATGGCTTCCAACCCTAGATCCCTCCCCTAGTTGCCCAAAACATGGAACCACTCCATGGGCTGAGCCCAAACCCGACACCTAGCTACCTCTTGGCATCGCAACAGACTTCTCCAACTAGAGATTTCGTGGTGCTTTGGAGAAATCTCGACTTTCCATTTTCTGAACCCGAAAAAACCGGCGTTTTCCCAAAGGAGGTGCAATATTACGGCGCACCTATGGGCCCGAGGCAATTTCCATGCATGCAACACGATGGTGCATGGCCATTCCCGGGTGGTGGGCATTTATCTCGTGGTGCAGGCATGTACTGTATTTTTTCCGAGTTACGGCCCGGTAATGTGGTTTCTAACTGTATGTATCCTATAAGACAATCTCAATTTTCGGGGAAAAATGGTTTGGGGTGCTCCATGGTGTACCTAGGCTAGATGCATGCCTGGGTCCAAGATTGCACCGACCGTTGCATTGACATGGCCGCCGGCGGGTTTCGCCGTTTTCTTGGGCAGCAGCAAACAAACTCTAAAAAAATAAAAAACCGTGAAAACGGCTCCTGGAGCCCTTGGATGTGACCCACTGCCCTCATAAAATTATAGGCAGGGCATACCAGGTCATTTGGCACCCAAGGCACCACCAAGATGTCTATCGAGTGTGACTAAACATGGCTTCCAACCCTATATCCCCCCTCGCTGCCCAGAACATGGAACCACTCCATGGATTGAGCCCAAACCTGTCACCTAGGTCCCTCTCGGCATCGCAAGCGACTTCTCCAACTAGAGATTTCGTGGTGCTTTGGAGAAATCTCGACTTTCCATTTTCTGAACCCGAAAACCATCATTTTCCCAAAGGATGTGCAAGATTAGGGCGCGCCCATGGGCCAGAGGAAATTTCCACGCATGCTACACATGGTGCATGGCCATTCCCGGGAGGTGGGTATTTATCTCGTGGTGCAGGCATGTACTGTCTTTTTTCCGAGTTACGGCCCGGTAAATGCGGTTTCTAACTGAATGTACCCTATAAGACACTCTCAATTTTCGGGGGAAAATGGTTTGGGGGTGCCCCATGGGGTACCTAGGCTGGATGCATGCCTGGGTCCAAGATTGCACTGACCATCGCGTTGATGCGGCCGTCGGCGGGTTTTGCCGTTTTCTTTGGCAGCACCAAAACAAATCTAAAAAACTTGAAACGGGCTCCTGGAGCCCTTGCATGTGACCCACTGCCCTCATAAAATCATAGGCAGGGCATACCAGGTCGTTTGGCACCCAAGGCACCACCGGGATGTCTATCGAGTGTGAGTAAACATGGCTTCCAACCCTAGATCGCCCTCGCTGCCTAGAACATGGAACCACTCCATGGATTGAGCCCAAACCTGACACCTAGCTCCCTCTCGGCATCGCAAGCGACTTATCCAACTAGAGATTTCGTGGTGCTTTGGATAAATCTCGACTTTCCATTTTCTGAACCCGAAAAACCGGCGTTTTCCTAAAGGAGGTGCAATATTAGGGCGCACCTATGGGCCCGAGGCAATTTCCATGCATGCTATACGATGGTGCATGACCATTCCTGGGTGGTGGGCATTTATCTCGTGGTGCAGGCATGTACTGTATTTTTTCCGAGTTACGGCCCAGTAATGTGGTTTCTAACTGTATGTATCCCATAAGACAATCTCAATTTTCAGCGAAAATGGTTTGGGGTGCCCCATGGTGTACCTAGGCTAGATGCATGCCAGGGTCCAAGATTGCACCGACCGTCGCATTGCCATGGCCGCCGGCGGGTTTCTCCATTTTCTTGGGCAGCACCAAACAAAATCTAAAAAAATAAAAAACGTGAAAAAGGCTCCTAGAGCCCTTGCATGTGACCCACTGCCCTCATTAAATCATAGACATGGCATACCAGGTCATTTGGGACCCAAGGCACCACCAGGATGTCTATCGAGTGTGAGTAAACATGGCTTCCAACACTATATCCCCCTCGCTGCCCAGAACATGGAACCACTCCATGGATTGAGCCCAAACCCGGCACCTAGGTCCCTCTCGGCATCGCAAGGGACTTATCCAACTAGAGATTTTGTGGTGCTTTGGAGAAATCTCGACTTTCCATTTTTTGAACCCGAAAACCTGCGTTTTCCGAAAGGATGTGCAAGATTAGGGCGCGCCCATGGGCCCGAGGCAATTTCCATGCATGCTACACCATGGTGCATGGCCATTCCCGAGAGGTGGGTATTTATCTCGTGGTGCAGGCATGTACTGTCTGTTTTCCGAGTTACGGCCTGGTAAATGCGGTTTCTAACTAGATGTACCCTATAAGACACTCAATTTTTGGGGAAAATAGTTTGGGGATGCCCCATGGGGTACCTAGGCTGGATGCATGCCTGGGTCCAAGATAGCACTGACCATGTCGTTGATGCGGCCGTCGACGGGTTTTGCCGTTTTATTTGGCAGCAGCAAACAAAATCTAAAAAAAATAAAAAACGTGAAAACGGCTCCTGGAGCCCTTGCATGTGACCCACTGCCCTCATAAATTCATAGGCAGGGAATACCAGGTCATTTTACACCCAAGGCACCACCAGGATGTCTATCGAGTGTGAGTAAACATGGCTTCCAACCCTAGATCCCCCTCGCTTCTCAGAACATGGAACCACTCCATGGATTGAGCCCAAACCTGGCACCTAGCTCCCTCTCGGCATCGTTAGCGACTTCTACAACTAGAGATTTCATGGTGCTTTGGAGAAATCTCGACTTTCATTTTTCTAAACCCGAAAACCGGCGTTTTCCCAAAGGAGGTGCAAGATTAGGGCGCACCCATGGGCCCGAGGAAATTTCCACGCATGCAACACCATTGTGCATGGCCATTCCCGGGAGGTGGATATTATCTCGTGGTGCAGGCATGTACTATATTTTTTCCGAGTTACGGCCCGGTAAATGCGGTTTCTAACTGTATGTACCCTATAAGACTCTCAATTTTCGGGAAAAAATGGTTTGGGGTGCCCCATGGGGTACCTAGGCTGGATGCATGCCTGGGTCCAAGATTGCACCGACCGTCGCATTGCCACGGCCGCCGGCGGGTTTCGCCGTTTTCTTGGACACCACCAAACAAAATCTAAAAAAAATAAAAAATAAACGTGAAAACGGCTCCTAGAGCCCTTGCATCTGGCCAACTGCCCTCATAAAATCATAGGCATGGCATACCAGTTCATTTGGAACCCAAGGCTCCACCAAGATGTCTATCAAGTGTGAGTAAACATGACTTCCAACCCTAGATCCCCCTCTCTGCCCAGAACATGGAACCACTCCATGGATTGAGCCCAAAACTACACCTAGCTCCCTCTCGGCATTGCAAGCAACTTCTCCAACTAGAGATTTCGTGGTGCTTTGGAGAAATCTCGACTTTCCATTTTCTAAACCCGAAAAACTGGCGTTTTCCCAAAGGAGGTGCAAGATTAGGGCGCGCCCATGGGCCCGAGGCAATTTCCACGCATGCTATACCATGGTGCATGGCCATTCCCGGGAGGTGGATATTTATCTCGTGGTGCAGACATGTACTATATTTTTTCCGAGTTATGGCCCGATAAATGCGGTTTCTAACTGTATATACCCTATAAGACACTCACAATTTTTGGGGAAAAACTGTTTGGGGTGCCCCATGGGGTACCTAGGCTGGATGCATGCCTGATTCCAAGATTGCACAGACCGTCGCGTTTCCGCGGCCGCCGCGGGTTTCACCATTTTCTTGGGCAGCACCAAACAAAATCTAAAAAAAATAAAAAACATGAGAACAACTCCGGAGCCCTTGCATGTTACCCACTGCCCTCATAAAATCATAGGCAGGGCATACCAGGTCATTTGGCACCCAAGGCACCACCATGATGTCTATCGAGTGTGAGTAAATATGGCTTCCAACCCTAGACCCCCCTCGCTACCCAGAACATGGAACCACTCCATGGATTGAGCCCAAACCCGACACCTAGCTCCCTCTCGGCATCGCAAGCGACTTCTCCAACTAGAGATTTCGTGGTGCTATGGAGAAATATTGACTTTCCATTTTCTAAACCCCAAAAACTGGCGTTCTCCGAAAGGAGGTGCAAGATTAGGGCGCGCCCATGGGCCCGAGGCAATTTCCACGCATGTTACACCATGGTGCATGGCAATTCCCGAAAGGTGGGTATTTATCTCGTGGTATAGGCTTGTACTGTATTTTTCTGAGTTACAGCCCGGTAAATGTGGTTTCTAACTATATGTACCCTATAAGACACTCTCAATTTTCTGGGAAAAATGGTTTGGGGGTGCCCCATGTGGTACCTAGGCTGGATGCATGCCTGGGTCCAAGATTGCATCGACCATCGCGTTGCCGCGGCCGCCAGCGGGTTTCACCGTTTTCTTGGGCAGCACCAAACAAAATCTAAAAAAATAAAAAAAACTTGAAAATGGCTCCTAGAGCCCTTGCATGTGACCCACTGCCCTCATAAAATCATAGGCAGGGCATACCAGGTCATTTGGAACCCAAGGCACCACCAGGATGTCTATCGAGTGTGAGTAAACATGGCTTCCAACCCTAGATCCCCCCTCGCTGCCCAGAACATGGAACCACTCCATGGATTGAGCCTAAACCCGACACCTAGCTCCCTCTCGGCATCACAAGCGACTTCTCCAACTAGAAATTTCATGGTGCTTTGGAGAAATCTTGACTTTCCATTTTCTAAACCCGAAAAACTGGCATTTTCCCAAAGGCCCATGGGCCCGAGGCAATTTCCACGCATGTTACACCATGGTGCATGGCCATTCCTGGGAGGTGGGTATTTATCTCGTGGTGCAGGCATGTACTGTATTTTTTCCAAGTTACCGCCCGGTAAATGCAGTCTCTAACTATATGTACCCTATAAGACACTCTCAATTTTCGAGGAAAAATGGTTTGGGGTGCCCCATGGGGTACCTTGGATGGATGGATGCCTGGGTCCAAGATTGCACCGACCGTCGCATTTCCACGGCCGCCTGCGGGTTTCGCCGTTTTCTTGGGCAACATCAAACAAAATCTAAAAAAATAAAAAAATGTGAAAACAACTCCTAGAGCCCTTGCATGTGACCCACTGCCCTCATAAAATCATAGGCAGGGCATACCAGGTCATTTGGCACCCAAGGCACCACCAGGATGTCTATAGAGTGTGAGTAAACATGGCTTCCAACCCTAGACCCCCCTCGCTGCCCAGAACATGGAACCACTCCATGGATTGATCCCAAACCCGGCACCTAGCTCCCTCTCGGCATCGCAAGCGACTTCTCGAACTAGAGATTTCGTGGTGCTTTGGAGAAATCTCGACTTTCCATTTTCTAAACCCCCAAAACTGGTGTTCTCCCAAAGGAGGTGCAATATTAGGGCGCGCCCATGGGCCCGAGGCAATTTCCACACATGCTACACCATGGTGCATGGACATTCCCGGGAGGTGGGTATTTATCTCGTGGTGCAGGCATGCACTCTATTTTTTCTGAGTTACGGCCCAGTAAATGTGGTTTCTAACTGTATGTACCCTATAAGACACTCTCAATTTTCTGGGAAAAATGGTTTCGGGGTGCCCCATGTGGTACCTAGGCTGGATGCATACCTGGGTCCAATATTTCATCGACCATCGTGTTGCCGCTGCCGCCGGCGGGTTTCACCTTTTTTTGGGCAGCACCAAACAAAATCTAAAAAAATTAAAAAAACTTGAAAACTGCTCCTAGAGCCCATTCATGCGACCCACTGCCCTCATAAAATCATAGGCAGGGCATACCAGGTCATTTGGAACCTAAGGCAGCACCAGGATGTCTATCGAGTGTGACAAAACATGGCTTCCAACCCTAGATCCCCCCTTGCTGCCCAGAACATGGAACCACTGCATGTATTGAGCCCAAAGCCGACACCTAGCTCCCTCTCGGCATCACAAGCGACTTCTCCAACTAGAGATTTCGTGGTGTTTTGGAGAAATCTTGACTTTCCATTTTCTAAACCCGAAAAACCGGCGTTTTCCCAAAGGAGGCGCAAGATTAGGGCGCGCCCATGGGCCCGAGGCAATTTCCACGCATGCTACACCATGGTGCATGGCCATTCCCGGGAGGTGGGTATTTATCTCGTGGTGCAGGCATGTACTATATTTTTTCCAAGTTACCGCCCGGTAAATGCAGTTTCTAACTATATGTACCCTATAATACACTCTCAGTTTTCGAGGAAAAATGGTTTGGGGTGCCCCATGGGGTACCTAGGATGGATTCATGCCTGGGTCCAAGATTGCACCGACCGTCGCGTTGCCGCGGCCGCCTACAGGTTTAGCCGTTTTCTTGGGCAGCACCAAACAAAATCTAAAAAAATAAAAAACATGAAAATAACTCCTAGAGCCCTTGCATGTGACCCACTGCCCTAATAAAATCATAGGCAGGGCATACCAGGTCATTTGGCACCCAAGGCACCACCAGGATGTCTATCGAGTGTGAGTAAACATGGCTTCCAACCTTAGACCCCCCCTCGCTGCCCAGAACATGGAACCACTCCATGGATTGATCCCAAACCCGGCACCTAGCTCCCTCTCGTCATCGCAAGCGACTTCTCCAACTAGAGATTTCGTGGTGCTTTGGAGAAATCTCGACTTTCCATTTTCTAAACCCCAAAAACTGGCGTTCTCCCAAAGGAGGTGCAAGATTAGGGCGCTCCCATGGGACCGAGGCAATTTCCACGCATGCTACACCATGGTGCATGGCCATTCCCGGGAGGTGGGTATTTATCTCGTGGTGCAGGCATGTACTGTATTTTTTCTAAGTTACAGCCCGGTAAATGTGGTTTCTAACTGTATGTACCCTATAAGACACTCTCAATTTTCTGGGAAAAATGGTTTGGGGGTGCCCCATGTGGTACCTAGGCTGGATGCATGCCTGGGTCCAAGATTGCATCGACCATCGCGTTGCCGCGGCCGCCGGCGGGTTTCACCAATTTCTTTGGTAGCTCCAAATAAAATCTAAAAAAATAAAAAAAACTTGAAAACGGCTCCTCGAGCCCTTGCATGTGACCCACTGCCCTCATAAAATCATAGGCAGGGCATACCGGGTCATTTGGAACCCAAGGCACCACCAGAATGTCTATCGAGTGTGAGTAAACATGGCTTCCAACCCTAGATCCCCCCTCGCTGCCCATAACATGGAACCACTCCATGGATTGAGCCCAAACCCGACACCTAGCTCCATCTCGGCATCACAAGCGACTTCTACAACTAGAGATTTCGTGGTGCTTTGGAGAAATCTTGACTTTCCATTTTCTAAACCCTAAAAACCGGCGTTTTCCCAAAGGAGGTGCAAGATTAGGGCGCGCCCATGGGCCCGAGGCAATTTCCACGCATGCTACACCATGGTGCATGTCCATTCCCGGGAGGTGGGTATTTATCTTGTGGTGCAGGCATGTACTGTATTTTTTCCAAATTACCGCCCGGTAAATGCAGTTTCTAACTATATGTACCCTATAAGACACTCTCAATTTTCGAGGAAAAATGGTTTGGGGTTCCCCATGGGGTACCTAGGCTGGATGCATGCCTGGTTCCAAGATTGCACTGACCGTCGCGTTGCCACGGCCGCCTGCGGGTTTCGCCGTTTTCTTGGGAAGCACCAAACAAAATCTAAAAAAAACGAAAAAATGTGAAAACAACTCCTAGAGACCTTGCATGTGACCCACTGCCCTCGTAAAATCATAGGCAGGGCATACCAGGTCATTTGGCACCCAAGGCACCACCAGGATGTCTATCGAGTGTGAGTAAACATGGATTCCAACCCTAGACCCCCCTCGCTGCCCAGAACATGGAACCACTCCATGGATTGATCCAAACCCGGCACCTAGCTCCCTCTCGGCATCGCAAGAGACTTCTCTAACTAGAGATTTCGTGGTGCTTTGGAGAAATCTCGACTTTCCATTTTTTAAATCCCAAAAACTGGTGTTCTCCCAAAGGAGGTGCAAGATTAGGGCGCGCCCATGGGCCTGAGGAAATTTCTAGGCATGCTACACCATGGTACATGGCCATTTTCGGGAGGTGGGTATTTATCTCGTGGTTCAGGCATGTACTATATTTTTTCCGAGTTACGGCCCGGTAAATGCGGTTTCTAACTATATCTACCCTATAATACACTCCCAATTTTCGGGGAAAAATGGTTTGCGGGTACCTCATGGGGTACCTAGGCTGGATGCATGCCTGGGTCCAAAGTTGCACCGACCGCCGCGTTGCCGCGGCCGCCTGCGGGTTTCGCCGTTTTCTTGGGTAGCACCAAACAAAATCTAAAAAAAACGTGAAAACGGCTCCTAGAGCCCTTGCATGTGACCCACTGCCCTCATAAAATGATAGGCAAGGCGTAACAGGTAATTTGGAATCCAAGGCACCACCAGGATGTTTATCGAGTGTGAGTAAACATGGCTTCCAACCCTAGATCCCTCCCCTTGTTGCCTAGAACATGGAACCACTCCATGGATTGAGCCCAAACCCGACACCTAGATCCCTCTCGGCATCGCCAGTGACTTCTCCAACTAGAGATTTCGTGGTGCTTTGGAGAAATCTGGACTTTCCATTTTCTGAACCCAAAAAACCGGAGTTTTCCCAAAGGAGGTGCAAGATTAGAGCCTTCTAGAAGCCCCCCCCACGGGGCTAGATTGATTCTGCGTCCCAATTGTTAGGAACCGTTGGATTGGGGAGAATGGACGATAAGGATCGTCCTTTGCAATAGCGATCTGCGAGTAGGCATTTCTGCGTCCCTATTGGCCCTGGCAACCAATAGTGGGCCTACCTCCTTGACTTTAAAAACGCGACCGTGTGGCCGAAGCTCAAACCCCGTTCGTTCCCTGCAACTCGCATTAGCAGAGGCATCAACTCCTACCTGAAAAAATGGCTCCTCGCCATGGAGAGGCCTCGTCTCAGCTTGCACAAGGCCGAGTTGTTCGCCCATTTCTACATACTCGCGTCGCCGCTTGCGAGGATACCGACCGGCTATGAGCTCAGCTATGTCGGGGTGCCCGTGGCGCCGCTCCTGCGCGGTATCGCTCTATCGAGGCAGATCGAGGAGCGTTGCCGCCAGCTGCCGGAGCGGAAGAGGGAAATGGAACGATACGCGCTCACCAGTGCATACTGGCCAAGGTGCTTCAAGAAGGAGCGGGAGGCATTGATTTGGATTTGCATCTCTCTCCGTTCGGAGATCCACCCGGATCTGTGCAGCCCCGAAGGGAGGCAGCGTTCTGGGCAGTGCCTGGGCGTATGCCCTCCACTGTTATCGATGCTGCACACCATGCAACACTCGTGAAGAGGAACACCGCCGGGCTCATCCTCATCGATTCCGACTCAGAAGAGGCGGATGGCGACGCGGAGGATGTCGTGCACGACGAAGACAATGGGAGCGGCATAGTCAATTAGGGTCACTTGAGCCTAAATTTAATCTATGTACGATAGCTTTAATGACATGTTCGGATAGAATGGCCAAGTTGTAAGAGCGTGTACAACATTGTTTGAGTCTAGCTTTTTTCCTCTTATAGAGCATCAATGCCCCTGACGTTGCCGATGCGACGTTGCTGACAAAGACGAGGCAAGGCTGATGGGACGGTACGCTATCTCTGCTCCCAGCACTTGATGGAACAGTCATAATTTTGGTGTGCGTCAGAGGAGAAGGAGACGCACTTGATGGCACACTCATAAATTCCATCATGCTGGTCCTGTGCCATCGA
This sequence comes from Avena sativa, assembly GCA_916181665.1. NCBI lineage: Eukaryota > Viridiplantae > Streptophyta > Magnoliopsida > Poales > Poaceae > Avena > Avena sativa. The sequence goes on from OV702284.1 coordinate 149,588,389, forward strand.
TCTTGTCGGCCAACACTGCAGGTGACGAGGCAACTCCATGGCACGGCCATAATTTTGGTTGTTGAATTGTTACAAATCCATGATTATTGTTTATGGGTAATCAGTTTAAAAATTAATGTACAATCTAACAATCTCAAATCAGGTCGACACCACACATCACATACCCATTACAAGTACCAGATATAAATAAATTTCAATGAAAATTCAAGAAACGACGTTACTGTGCCACCTCCTCTCTGCTCGTCTTATTACTGTTCAATCCCGTGCTGGAGTAAACAACAGTTGGTGAGGATAGAAACAAAAATGATCAAAATGACAAGTAAAACTAGTTTCAAGCTTACCTTTCATCCGGAGAATCAGATACAGATGAAATTGACAGGGATTTATTGTTTCTCCTGCAGTTAGCCGAAAGATCCTCAAGAACATCCTCAATCACCTAGCAACTTTTTCATATTCAATCTCAACTCCATTATTATCGTTTCCCTTCCTCTCCCGCTTACCCTTTTGTTTCTTTTCTCCCCTATCCCCGCCGACACGTCCACGTGCTCAGCCAATTGCTACTTACCAACGTTTCCCTCCACATGCGCATCACCATTTTCCTTTACATGCAGCACTTCCTCCACGTCATATCGCTGCGCTTCCTCCAGTTCTGCCTGAGAAGCCTCATCTTGTTCCCCCATGATGTGAACGGGGACAAGGTTAGCATCTCCGAAATCACGTGGAAATGGGTTTTTGCATAGCCTCTTGATATGGCCCAACCCTCCACACCGTTTCCACTTCCGCTTCCTTGCTCCTAGTCTTGAACCTTTTGCGGTGAAGGCTTCAGTCCTTTCCTTTCTAGGCCTCCCATGTGGCCTCCTAAGAACTGGTGGTTCGAGTTTGAACCCTGGATCAACTATCTCCCAATCATTTTCATCAGCAATAGGTGGTACATTTTATGCATAAGTTGCAGCAAGCTTGTCCACGGAGAAATATTTATGAACATAGTTCTCTATTTTAGCACCTCTACCTCTTAGCTTTAAGATGAAGTGCAGTGCATTGTGGCATGGCAGACTAGTAACCTGCCACTTCCTGCCTGAACAAGTCTTGTTACCAATGTCTACAGTAAACCTCCGATCAGTTCCGTGCTTGTCTTGTGCATAAACCTTAGCCAATGTATTGGAACTTCTGACCATCCTCGTCTTTATCGTTCTCATTTACCTAGTTCTTGCATTCAGTAATAAAACCACCTTTGGAATTATTTTATGGCCAACAAATTTTCTCGCACAAATTCTCTACCTAAAATCTATCTTCACCATTATACACTGTCTTATTGCATCTAACAAAATAACAATTGCAAGTGACTTCATGCTCCTAATCTTAGCATTGAACCTTTCTTTCAGATTATTGCAAACAAAATCCACATTGCTTAACTCACCAAACTTTCTTCTGGCCCATAACTTGTTATGATGTTCTTCGAGGTATTCTTTCAGCTTCGGCACGGTATACAAGTTCTGAATGTAAGTAGCATGCCATCTTGGGGTGTATGTGTATGCTGATCGCCACAAGTTGTCTTCACAGATCTTTCCTTTGAACTTCTTCGTGAAGCTAGTAGCAAGGTGCCGCATGCATTCCCTATGCTCAACCCTAGGAAACATAGCATCAACAGCATTCTGAAGCCCCTTGCATGCACCAGTGTGTATCACCAAGCCTTCAGGGTGACCAATTACTACACATTTTCTTTGCATGAACCATGTCCAGCTTTCAGTCGAGACCCTCAAGAACAACATGGGCTATGGGAAAAAGCCAATTATGCGCGTCCACATCACAAGCGGTAGCAAGCTGTCCCCTGAACTTCCTTGTTAAAGAAGTTGCATCTGTTGCCAAGTATGGCCTGCAGCCGTCTAGGAACCCCTTCTAGCATGCCTTCAGGTAGACAAAACATCTCCTGAAGCATTTCTTATCCGCCTGCTTATACTTGACCCCCTTGAGACCTTTTCTCTTCCTTTCACAACCTCGTAATCAATGTCAACAACACTACCAGGTGATGTCTTCTCTAACTCAGCTTTGAAACTATACAACATGTGAAAACTGTCAGTCCACTTGCCCTGAATGAAGTCTAAAGCCATCTCGTTCCCATCTAAGACTCTATGGTAAGGAATTAGAATGCTAAACTTTTTGCTAAGCTTAGTTCTGAGTTCAGCAGGTCCAATGCTACGACCCTGCCTCGCCCAGTCAAGTACCTTAGCAGCAATCCACTTGGTTGTCGCCGGTCTAACTTTATCACTTAAAGAGGTATTAGGGCAGTTGTGTTTCTTCGTGTTTACCTTGATCTGCATTCAATGGGAATAAAAATAAATCAGTGGACACATTAGCAGAACAAATATGAGAAAGACCGAAACTAAATGTAGCTATTCCTGTATGAAATGGGTGTCCAACCCGTATTGGAGATGCATGCAATCTCCATTTACACACCTTACTTTCCCTATAATGCACCCTAAATCTCTTTTGATCGCTCTTTTCAACGATAAAGTTGAACCCAACTCTTATTGCATAGGTAGCAACGACATATCTGCATTCCTCCATAGTATCAAAGATAGTCCCCTCATCAATTGTAGGGTTGTCCCTGTCAAAGTGTATCACTGGCCTGTCCTCGTCTTCGTCATCGTATCTGCATCCCATTTCCCCATCCCCACATTCCTCTTCCTCATCAGTCCCATAGTCAGGCTCATACTTCGAATCAACCAATATTCCCTACTCTCTATCCTATCAGGGCCAGCAGCCACATCTGGATATGCTTTCTTATCATCATCATCATCATCATCATCATCATCATCATCATCATCATCATCATCATCATCATCATCATCTTCGAGCACAAAATCACCCTGACCTCCACACATTTCGATGTCTTCATGCTCAATGAAAGGCTGGTCGGTCACGCTCGGTATCAAAAACAGAGCCTGCTCTGTTCGCGTTCCACGCGACCCGGTATCATTCATGACAGTCTCTTCCCCATTATATTTGTTAATGATGTGCATAAACATCAGCATAGTCCCCGTGCCGAGGTGTTTACTCCACATCATGGCCAGAGCCTCCTCAGTTCTAATGTCGTAGAAAATCTGTGAATTTGTGTCGTAGTACCTGATTACGAATTCATCATGCTGGCCAATGGGAAACTTGCCAAATTGCATGTGCAAGTCACTTAGAGTTATGTCCTCCGCGTATACTATCATCCGATAATCGAATCCACTGGTAACTGCGATTCTACCGTCGGACAAGGTTTCAGTCCGACACCCATGCCGAATCTTCAAAAGAAATCTGGATGAAGCAGACATCCTACAGTCACCAACACAGATCCTCTCCATCAACACAGGACTAGAAACGCTAATTGGGAGACGCAGAGATGGAATTGCAGTTCTTACCCTTCAGGGAGGATGTACGCCACGTTCAATGGGCTACAGAGCACCAAAGCTTTGCACCCCACGCCCTCTTCCCCTGTTTCATGCTCCTCCATGTTCTCCAGCCTTGAAGGGTCCATCTCCTCGCTCTCCGTCCGGGAAGGACCCATCTCCGTGTTCTCCGGCCATGCAGGATCCATTTCCGTGCGGGATCCAAATCAAATCCACCGTTGTTGCGCTAGAACCTAGTGCCCACCAAAAAATTGTCGTTCCCAGACGTGCCTGGGCAGCGACGGAGGCAAGGAGACAGGGAAAGGGGGCAAGGCAGGGCGGGTAGAGGATGATGGGAGGACGATAGTCCAGGGGAGGACGAGAGTGTTGCCGGAGGGGACAGAGTGGCGGCGTGTAAGACCAGAGCGGTGGAGCGGAGCGGAGCTGCTAGCGAGCGACAGAATATGGAAAATCACAGAATAATGGGGAGCACTAATCCTCGAACCTGGGATGCGCGCCGTCGACGGTCGAGGTTGCAGGTCCCACCAGTCAGTAAAACGCCACATCCTCTTCTCCTGTTTCTGATGGTGTTGTTACAATTCTACGATCGTAGTGGCACAAGCAAAATTTCTGGACACAACTAAGGACACACTCATAAATATACTTAAAATGGAACCCTAACCTGGTACATTGCCCGATCCGGTTGCTAGACATGACCTGTATTTTTAATATCTTAGCACTCTTATGCTAAGAAAGGCAAATAAAGATTCAGCAGTTAGTCGAACTAGTTTCAAATAAATAAGATACATTCTTAGGAAGCTTAGCTATGGCCCCGCCTAAGCAGAAGCCGCTGCCCCGGCCGCCGCCAAAGCTTGGCTATTTGGCCCCTCTGAGGCAGGCCATGCGGTTGTACTACAAGGCCGGTTTTCCATTGCCATCCGAGACGGTTGATTTCGTAGAATGTGCTGCATATGCGGTGGCAACGGAGCAAGTAACCGCGGTGTCGAGAAGGGCCAACCGAGCATCGTGGAGAATGCGCGCGACGGCATTTTCGTGTGCTCTGCGCACGAGAAAGAAGGTACGTTCTGAAGCGTTCCTGCGAGCTTGCCACCAAGGAAACAAACCCCCAAACAGGGTGGCGCCAAGGTCAACAAACTCTTGCCTCCATGCCTCGGCATGGGCGACCTTACCGTGGGGCAATCTGGGCACACACTGTCAGCGGCAAAGATGATCCATCCTACACACCGTCGGCGGCCACACTGTGGCGGCGTGCATCCATCTACACTCAGCTTGTTGGAGTGTTCGACAGTTGGAGCTGACGACGAGCAACAGCTCAGCGCCAGAATTCAGGTTCAGATTCACAGGGACCAACGATCCCTACCACAAGAAGCCGGAGTTGACCTTCGAAGAAATCATTGCGGCGGCGCGGCTGTTCGTACTGAACCGGGACTGGTTCAAGCGCGTCAACTAGTGGATGGACATTGTAGATCTCTTGAAGTTTGGCGGGAATGAAACTGTTCAGTTGTGGTTGAACGATCGCTGAACTTACGTCCTCTCAAGGAAATTGGCTAGCCAAATTTTATGGTGGATCTTAGGAACGATCGCTGAATCTCCACATTGTACATCTTAGGAACGATGTCTGGATCTTTCAGCCACGCCTTTACCTCGATGATCCATCTGTATCTCGGTGGCACAATCTCCACCAGCTCGCCGCCAAGGGTACTGACGACCTTCTTGAGGTCCTCCGGTTCCGAAGCATGCAAAGGGAGGCCATCAAAGCCGAGTTTAGAGAAGAACCAAAGGTGCCCCAAGCGATTGTCCCACCCACAGTCACGATGCCAACGCAGGAAGCTCATTTTCTCCCCATAGAACTCGAAAGAACGGGAAGAATGCAGAACGCGCTCGCTGTCTGAGCTGTGGGTGAATCAGACAAAGAAATCGAATTGCAGCGCGCATACCTCAATATTGACCACTTCTCGTCTGATACCAAAACGAGACCTGAAAACCGACAGCAAGTCTGCCGGCGACACGATGGGACGCGTGCCCAACATGGTGGCCATGAGAGCATTGTCGTTGAAATCCTCTGCCAGGGCTACCATGCCTGGGGTGTGCGACAGCATGCAACTGCCCGAGGCCGGTCGCCGGTCAGGATTGCCCGGTCGGACGTGCTCCGCCGTGCGAGAAGGTCTAGGCAGCGGTGAGAGGCTAGGCTGGGGACACGAAGCTCCGACACGCCTACTAGGAAAAACGAGGCGAGGGAGACGGCGAAGAGCTTCGATTAAGGGCGTGTGAGGTTGACTGGCCATGGCGGGGACGCAAGGAGAGCAACGGCAAGCTCTGATCTGGAGACCAGTAGCCAGAGCTAAGCAAGGTAATGGAGAGGGGAATAATAGGGGAGAAGAGCAGAGTAGAGAAGAAGATCTAGTCCTCACAGGGGTAAACCAGTCCATGACCACAAAGGATAAAGGAAATACTGACGGGTCAATGCAAGAAGAGTTGACCTAACGACAGGATTTGAGTTCAACCGTTTTTTGAATGGTTCAAATGATCGTTTGGCCATTAGATTTGTATTTACCCCCATTTGGCCCCTCTCGACAATTGGAGAAGCTACTACAGCCCTTTCGTGAGATTACACGCAACTTGAACCCCGCGTTGCCTTGGCGTCTGAACTTTCGGGCCGCATGTTAAAATTCTCTCTTTACTCGTACTGTGATGTGACATCCCTTGTGACCTAGTCACATGCGTGCAAGCCAATTGGATGACACTCCACCGAGAGGGGACAGAGTATATCTATTCGTCATATGGATGAAAAAATCCCACTCGTGATCCATGTGCTTCAATGCATACTTTCAGAATACCTAATGCCACCTTTATAACCACCCAGTTACGGAAGTGGAGTTCAATGTCATCAAAGCACTCATCCGGTGATGGTGATTAACATGATCTCATGGTCAAAGGATTAGGTTACTATGTATTTAAAATATTTGTAGCAAACGAACTTTAATGACTTGATCTTATGCTATGCTTACTTTGTGTGTGTGTCCATCACATCATTCTCCTAATGATATGACCTTGTTATTAATAACATCCAATGTCCATGATCAGGAAACCATGATCATCTATTAATCAATAAGCTAGTTTAATAAGAGGCTTACTAGGGACTCTTTTATGTTTACAAAACAGACAAGTATTAATGTTTCTGGTTAATACAATTATAGCATGGGATGTAAAACATTTATCATAAACATAAAGATAGATAATAACCACTTTATTATTGCCTCTTGGGAATATCTCCAACACACACCATCGCACCGAGCGACTCGTCCCTGCTGTAGAGCTCCTCCACCATCGCCTCCTCCCCAACCCCTCCCACGCCTCCTCGATCCCTAGCTCGTGCGCCCCGCGGTTCTCTGCCTAGATCTCTCTCTAGCCGCCACCCTGCCTTCAAGCCCCGCCCCTCCGCAGGCCGCCATTCCTCATTGTTACCCTCCTCCGCCCAAGGTCGTCACCATGTCTGCCGGCCAGGTCACCGCCCCTGTTCAAGCAAGGCAAGGCATCCCGTGCCGTTTTGTGTTGGTCTTGCCTAATCAGCCAGGACTTGTGGTTTTTGTGGATGTGCAAACCCGGTGCTTCTCTAGCTATCTGTTGAGGAGATGAATGTGTTGGTGTGTGATGATAAGACGACACCCTCTCCTCCGAAGCCTCTGTTTACTCGGTGACGATGCCTCTGAAGAACACACAATGTGCATCTGAAGTACCACCGAGGAGCTCCTCCATAAGATCACCATCGACAATGGAACCACGATACTTCCAAGGCCTCCTACATGGATCCCCAAGACTATCGACATAGGACCGATGGCACGAAGCCCTCCTTCAAGGATCCAAAGTTCGAGAGCCCCAACCCCGTATCCGAAGACTGATCTCGGCGAGCCAAACCCCGTTGAACCCCTGACCCAAGATCGCCGAAACCCAAGTATGACCCCTTCTCCAAGACCAATATTTTTATAATATATAATATATACCTGTTACATATAAAATTTTCATGTCACATACATAGTGCGTGGTTTGGGGGCATTATGCTGATTCACCTCATAATTAAATATGGAGGCGACATGTAGGCTATTATAGTCTTATATTGGCTCTATTTAAATTTCTGTAGCAAACTGATGACATGTTATGCCTTAAGATTTAAATTGCGGGGTACCTAAATAACATAAACCACCTAATTAATTGTCGGGACCCCAGTTCAACTTAATATTGCCTATTCGCATTGCATCTTTGTCATGCCATACATCATACATGCATCATGGCTGATCTTCTATCATAGTATTAAATAGTCCATCCTGTGTTTCTTCTAGTGTTTGCTTCTCCACGGATTAGGCTGATGAGTTGATGCGAGTATCGACCCAATTTTCGAATGAACCTTCGACAATGTTTTTCCAGGCGAGCATTCTCCCCCTTTCTACCTATTTTATCTTTATAGTCTTTACTTCCTCCTGTTGAGCTATTGCTATATGTGTTGTGGTGCTTTAGTTTTCATACCTGTCATATTCCCTGCAGCCTCTATAATTGCCTTGGACACCTCCCATTGCCTGTTACTTGGTAGCCACATGGCCTTGCGAGTTGTAATGCTTGCTCATGTGTTGTTCGATGTCGTCAAGTACCACAGTTGTTGGAAGGTTGCCATATGCTTCATGTTGGAGATGTTCATGACTTACAACTTGATATTAAAATGCTAGGAATAGTTATAACTAATGTAGATGCACCAGCGAGCAATAGATGTGATTTGGTTTTTAACCGCTCACCGGTGTCCCATAGGACCCCGAGTACTTGATACCTGTTCCTTGACTATCGCACTATCTGCATGTGGGACCATGAATACCCTTAGCCAGAGCTTGAGTCATATCTTATTTCTTGGGGCCACAAACTAGTTGGGGTTTTATTACTATCCTGTACTCATGCCATTTTTACTGCATTATTTACTATTGTTGGTCGAGGAGTGTTTACTACTGTACAATTTAGGTAAGCGGAGTGTTTTCGCAGCATCGACAAGCCCAGTCACACTTTCGAGTTCCTAGTCATTTACAGCCATTGACACAAACCTCTAGGTCCGTTTCGGAGCTGGCCAACTTCATCGCGGGTAGCTTAGTGGGGTGGCCCCTTGAAATATTTTATGAATCTTGTAATTTCTTCTTGTTGGGTTTTCATTTGGTTTTTCCGAGGTTGATCGTGCGTGTGTTGCTATTTGTGGCCCTCTCCAGGTAAATCTTTCTGAAAGCCGTGTCCATGGTTATGGACGACTTGGAGCATAGTATCTCGATCATAGACAACTATAACTAAAGTAGTGCTATAAATTTGACTTTGGCATGACTAGTAATCAGCTTCACTACAACAGAATGGCTAAATAAAATGTGACACCCCGGGATCAGGGCTAAACAAATCCCAGACCTCCGTCTGACATAATGATAGGGCAAAGGTGTCCGATCTTTCGATGAGATGGCGATAATCGATTTTGTGGAGTTCGGGCTTGACGATCCGACTACACGTGCGAGCACGAGCGCCAATGCAATCGCTAGGCCAATCTCCTGGAGGTTACCGATCCTGCGTGAACACGATCAGCCTGACCAACGAGGGTCTTAATTCCTACCTGAAATCGAGAACAAGTAAGAACTAATATTGCAATCAAGATATTGCGGATTAAGAGGAAAGCTTTATTGAAAAGGTGGGATCCTGAATAGGTGCGAAGTACAAGAGGCCTCTACGACGCTCGAGCCTTGGCGAAGTTGCTATGATGGCTAACTTAATGTCTAAACAAAATCCGAGTCTAGGGTGACGGCTATGGGGAGTATTTAAGGGCGAAAAGGTGGGGTTTCGGCCAGCCATGGAAGTGGTGGCCGAATCCAACCCTAAAAGTCCTTTCCCCCTCAAATACGGACTCTAAAAAGTAGCTAATTAAAATCCTGCGAAAATTACATGGGCCTGGCCCAAAATAAAGGTGTCGTAGCACCATATTTAAGCTATGGACGAATTCGTAAAGTATTGATCTTGAATATTTCGTCCAAGCCTTCTTTCTTCATTATGGTGGCCTCAAAGTTCTGAAATCTTCATCCGTGGCCTTTTCTTGGATCATCACATGCTTGCTGCCATCTCCATGCATGTCCATGCTCCAATGCTTGTCCATCTCATCCATGCTTGGTCCATCATTCCTAAGAGTAAGAAATACATCTGATTTAGGCAGCATCATATTCTCATGTATGTGAGGAATAGTTCCAAGAAACGAAAGTACCTGATAGTTAAGTTGTTTGGCACGAGATCTTGTGATGGGTCCTTGTATGTGTGTTGCTATAGGTACAACGGTTGTATCAATAGAAGGGATGTCCACATCATGCTCCCCTTCTTGAATTGAAGTCGTCCTCGACGCAATCTCATCTTCCTCACCAAAGTAAGGCTTCAAATCTGCAATGTTAAACGTAGGACTAACCGTACCAAAGTCTGCAGGCAACTCAAGTTTATATGCATTATCATTTATTTTCTCTAACACCTTAAAGGGACCAACAACATGTGGCATTAACTTAGACTTGCGTAAATCAGGAAAACGATCTTTACGCAAATGTAACCAAACAAGATCGCCAACATCAAACACAACATGCTTTCTCCCTTTATCCCCAGCAAGTTTATACTTAGCATTCATGTGTTCAATGTTATCTTTAGTAGTCTTATGCAAGTTTAATATCATTTCAGCGCGTTGTGTAGCATCCAAATTATGTTGCACCGAAGAAGGTAAAGGCAATAAATCAATAGGTGCACGAGGAACAAAACCATACACAATCTCAAATGGGCACATCTTTGTGGTAGAATGCAGCGAACGATTATAAGCAAATTCTATATGAGGTAAACACTCTTCCCACAATTTTAAGTTCTTCTTTAAAACAGCCCGCAACATAGTAGACAAAGTTCTATTTACTACTTTAGTTTGACCATCAGTTTGGGGATGACATGTAGTACTAAAGAGCAATTTAGTCCCCAACTTAGCCCATAAACATCTCCAAAAGTGGCTAAGAAATTTAGTATCACGATCAGAGACACTAGTATTTGGCATACCATGCAAACGAACAATTTCACGAAAGAACAAATCAGCAATATGCGCAGCATCATCCGTTTTATGACAAGGAATAAAGTGTGCCATCTTAGAAAACCGATCCACAACAACAAAAATACTATCCCTCCCCTTCTGTGTTCGTGGCAATCCCAAAACAAAGTCCATAGAAATATCCTCCCAAGGAACACTAGGAACAGGAAGAGGCATATATAAACCATGTGGATTAAGGCGAGACTTAGCTTTTTGACAAGTAGTGCAGCGTGCCACAAATCTCTCAACATGTCGACGTATACGTGGCCAAAAGAAGTGTGCAGCAAGAACATCCTCCGTCTTCTTGACACCAAAGTGTCCCATCAATCCTCCTCCATGCGCCTCCTGTAACAACAAAAGAAAAACAGAACTATCTGGAATGCATAGTTTGTTAGCACGGACCACAAATCCATCATTGAAGACGAACTTATTCCAAGTTCTACCATCTCTACAATTCTGCAACACATCTTTAAATCAGCATTATGCACATATTGTTCCTTAATAGTTTCTAATCCAAATATTTTGAAGTCAAGTTGAGATAACAAAGCATAACGGCACGACAAAGCATCAGCAATAATATTATCTTTACCCTTTTTATGTTTGATAACATAAGGAAAAGACTCAATAAATTCAACCCACTTTGCATGACGACGATTCAACTTAGCTTGACTACGAATATGCTTCAAAGATTCATGATCAGAATGAATAACAAATTCCTTAGGCCATAGATAATGTTGCCAAGTTTCTAATGTCCGAACCAACGCATATAATTCTTTATCATAAGTAGAATAGTGCAGACTAGCCCCACTCAATTTCTCACTAAAATATGCAACAGGTTTTCCCTCTTGTAATAACACCCCTCCTAAACCAATTCCACTAGCATCACATTCAAGCTCAAAAGTCTTAGTAAAATTAGGAAGTTGGAGTAAGGGAGCATGTGTTAGCTTATCTTTCAATATGACAAAGGCCTGTTGTTGTGCATCGCCCCAAACAAAGGGCACATCCTTCTTGGTAAGCTCATTCAACGGCGCGGCAATTGATCCAAAGTCTTTGACAAAACGCCTATAAAAACCAGCGAGGCCAAGAAAACTCCTCACTTGTGTGACCGTCTTGGGCTGCGGCCAATTCTCAATAGCTTCAATCTTGGCTGGATCCACTTCAATACCCTGTGATGTAACAACATAGCCAAGAAACCCAACTCGATTGGTGCAAAAGGTGCACTTCTCAAGGTTACCAAACAAACGTGCATCACGTAAAGCATTGAAAATAGCACGTAAATGGTCCAAATGCTCCTCTAAAGATTTGCTATAAATCAGAATATCATCAAAGTAGACTACCACAAAACGTCCAATGAAAGCACGTAAAACTTCGTTCATTAATCTCATGAAATTGCTAGGTGCATTAGTTAAACCAAACGGCATTACTAACCACCCATATAAACCGAACTTAGTTTTAAATGATGTTTTCCATTCATCTCCTAATTTCATACGAATCTGGTGGTAACCACTATGCAAATCAACTTTAGAAAACATGGTAGAGCCACTCAATTCATCAAGCATGTCATCTAAACGTGGAATAGGATGACGATATCGAATAGTAATATTATTGATAGCTCTACAATCAGTACACATGCGCGAAGAACCATCTTTCTTAGGTGCCAAAATAATAGGAACATCAAAGGGGCTAAGGGACTCACGAATATGATCTCTGTCGAGTAGTTCCTGAATTTGGCGTTGTATCTCCTTTGTCTCCTATGTATTGGTTCTATATGGCGCGCGGTTGGGCAACGTGGCACCAGGAATTAGATCAATTTGGTGCTCAATTCCTCTAATAGGAGGTAGTCCTGGTGGCAGCTCAGCGGGAAAGACGTCCTCATATTCCTGCAAAAGGTTAGCAATAGCGGGTGGCAAAGAAGGAGTCATATCCTCAAATGAAAACAAAACCTCTTTGCAGACAATTGCATAACATTGAGTATTGTTTACATCTAGTTCAGCGATATCAATTTTATTTGCAAGCATACATGGACTCTTCAAACGAATTTCAGTAGCATGTGTAGAATCAGATTTAGTGTTCTTTGGTGGTATAAAATCTGCAGCAACAATCTGATTCTCACTTTTATTTTTCTCCTTAGTTTTAGCTCTACTAGCTCTAGCAAGATCATCTTTTAAAATCTGTTCGGGAGTCATAGGTTTTAGACCAATTTTCTTTCCATCATGCATACGAGAATAGTGATTAGTTTTGCCAGTATGAACAGATTCTCTATCAAATTTCCATGGTCTACCAAGTAACAAAGAACAAGCTTGCATAGGTACAACATCACAATTGATGGGGATATGCCTACCGGGGTATACCCAGCAGGACGTTTCCGACTGGCCCACGAACTGGCGAGTGGGCCTGCAAGACGGCGACTAGATCAAGGCCGGTGTGGATCCAAGCGACTGGAAGCTAAAGGCCCAGGCGAGTAGATAGGCCCAGTCGAGTTAGGTTAAACGATTACCGAAGCCTTAACTGATTCGGTTGAGATATGTAAACCCTAGGGGAGGTGAGTCTATATAAACCTCCCTACAGGGCGTGTAGAGAGACGTTCCATCATACACCCAAGCGACTCGCCGCCTAGCCGCCGAGCTTGCCCATTGTACCACCATCATAATACAATCTAGCAGGAGTAGGTCTTTACCCTCCGGGGGGCCGAGCCTGGGTAAAACCTCGTGTGTCCGCCCTCATCTCGCACCGCAGATGGCTGGCCACCCTTGCCCCTCGTTCTAATACTCGCTGCCGATTGCAGCATCTGCCGTGACCATTCCCACGACAGTGGCGCCCACCGTGGGGCCTGGCCGGTCTGGCCGGTGTTCTGTGGCGAGATCCAATCTGCCCATCAACGAGACGGTCGCCACCGGCCGCATGATAGCGATCGACGAGATGCTCCAAATCTTGCCGAGAAGCTACATCCCGGCGGCGCGACCCGTCACGCACAGCGTGATCCTGCCGGTCGGCACGATCAGCCTCTTCGTCGGCCTCACCGACGTCATCGTCTCGGAGGATTCGGCTCGCATCCGCGAGTCGCCGCCACGCGATCGACTCTTCGACAGCCAGGTCCGCACGATCCATCGCCTCGCCTCCGAGTACAACTCGGCCCACAGCAACGTGGTCGAAAAATCCGCGGCCGCGGAAGACGCGGCCCTCAACGACGACGCCGACTCGGCGACCCCGGCGTCACTCGCCGGATCCATCACCGCGGATTCACCCGCGGGCTCCATCACCCAGGTCTCCAACGTGGGAGACTTCGAGGATCCCTCCATCCTTGGGATCTTCGACTTCGACTCCGGGTCGGAAAATTCCGCCGACCTCCACGACGGGACCAGTCGCCACGCCGCGACCTACATGGCGATCGGCAAAGATCCGCCGGAGGATCCCTTCTCCACCCCGATCCCTCGTAACGCCACGGCAACGGAGGTCGAGGAACTCCGCCTGAAGCTGGCGGAGGCAGTCCGCAAGGAGCAAGCCGAGCGCGAAAAATTTCGCCTCGAGCAGGTGACGGCGCAGGAGCTGTCATGCTACCACTAGCAGCGAATCAGGTCGCGCCTGAACACCACTGTCCAGGGGCGCGCCCTGAACTTTGATGACAAAAACGACCCGTCCCGCGCGGCCGAGCGCGCGATCTGCGAGAACGCGCCACCAGGAGGAAGCGCCCGGCCCCCGCCAGGGTCAACGGCGATGGGCGCCCCACCTCCACCCAACCGCACACCCCCTAGAGATCAGCCGCGGATAGTAGTCTCCTCACGGGAGCGAGACGCAAACGGCCTCCCACTGTTCTCCACCCCGATGGACAACCTCGTGGCAGGCCGAGCAGCAGCCGACAACATCACGGCCACTGGCGACGGCGCCCTACAGATCCAGTATGTCAGGGCCCTGCTCGCAAGGGCCGTCGAGCAGCAAAACGCAGGCGCCGACTCGCAGGGTCGAGTGTACTCGCGTTCTTTGGAAAGCAGAGCGGCCTCAAGCGGCCGCCCAATGGCGGCAAACACCCTCAACTGCCTGCCACCAGAGCCATTGCAGCTCCAACACCGACCCGCGAACGCGGCACTCTCCACCAACGACCCCAGGCCAGCGACCAACTTCGTCGCCGCCAACGGTCAACCCATCGACGCCCGCACCCACATCATCAACAACCAAAGCTGGCGCGCACGCCAGCCCGACGACCTGAGACACACCCTAACCAATCGCCGCGACGGCGAGCCAATGGCGTCGCTAAGTCGACTCGGCCCCAAATGCTTCGGACCGATGATCCGAGGCGAGAAGTACCCGCCGAACTTCAAGGCGCCGAAGGAGATAGAAAAGTACGACCCTTCGTACGACCCCTCCGTGTGGCTCGACACATACCTCATGGCGATGGGGATCGCAGGCCACACCGACCTGCTAGCCGCCCATTACTTCCCCCTGATGATGGAGGGGACGGGCAGGCAGTGGATCAACACCCTCCCCCAGGATAGTATCGACTCCTGGGAGGAGATGCGCGGCGCCTTCATCAGGCACTTCGAGTACTCCTACACCCGCGCCACCACCATTGAGGACCTGGAGCGATGCGTCCAGGGACCTCGCGAGTCGACCCACAACTGGGTCCAGCGGTGGCAAGAACTCTGGTACAACGCGGTCGGCATCCACCCGGACACCGCGATCCATTGCTTCAAGACCTCGTGCCGCTACGAGCCCTTGGTCGCCAAGCTCAAGCGACATTCTCGCACACTCGACAACATACCGGACCTCCTCGAGATCGCCAAACGGTACGCGGAGGAAGATCCAAACCAGGAAACCGACGATGAGTCGGGAGGCCAACGCCGCACGAGCGGCAATGACAACGGACGACGGTCCGACCTGCGCTACAGCAACACTCGCCTCACTGGCAAGCGCCGCAGTGACGGGCGAGTCGACTTCGTCGCCAACACCGGGCACGCACAACGCGAGCCCAAAAGCTTCTGCCGCGAGGGAGGAAAATGCCGCGACGGCGGCAACTACAAGGCCAAGCCAAGGTTCGACCCCGCGGCCCTCCTTAACCAACCTTGTGCGTTTCATAGCAGGGAAGGCAAACCCGCAACACACACGACCGCCGACTGGCACACCCTCAGGGAGATCGAGAAGGCACGGGGAGCACGGGAGGACCCCGACAACAACCCGCCAAACGGCGGAAAATTCGGCAACGTGGCCGGCTCGCTCCATACCTTCACAGGCTTCAACACGAAGCGCGAGAAGAAGGTCATCACCCGCGCCGTCGCCGTCAACGCGATGGCCCAGGTGGACGTTCCCCAGTTCCTCAACTGGTCGGAACAGCCCATCACCTGGAGCCGCCAGGACCACTCGCCGCGCATCGAGTACCCAGGCTGAGTCGCCCTGGTGGTCAAGCCAAAGGTGGGCGACTACTGGCTGCCCAAGACATTGATGGACGGCGGCAGCTCCATCAACATCCTGTACCTGGACACCTACAGGCGGCTGCGGCTCCCGCAGTCGATGATCGAGACAACCCACACCACGTTCCACGGCATTGTCCCCGGTCGGAAGGCGTACCCGATCGGCAAGGTCACGCTGCCAGTCACCTTCGGCACACCGGCAAAGTTCCACACCGAGCGGATCGTCTTCGAGCTGGTACCCTTTGACAGCCCCTACCACTGCGTCCTAGGGCGCCAGGCATTCGCCAAGTTCATGGCAGCGCCCCACTATGCGTACAACGCGATGAAGCTCCCCGGGCCATGCGGCGTCATAACCATAAACGGCGACCCCGACATGGCCACCGAGTGCGAGGCCAAAGGAGCAGAACTCGACGACACCGTCATCGCGGCAGAGACCAACCACGCCGATGAGCTCGCCAAGTACGCGAGCGGGGTCAACAACGACGACCCCACCATACTCAAGAAGCCCAACTCGGAGGGCGCAAACACCTCAGCCTTCGAGGCAACGACACACACCCGCACCGTCGAGCTGGTCCCAGGCGACTCCAGCCAGACGGTGACGATCAGGACGGGCATGAGCCCAGCCTAGGAAGGCGCGCTCATCGAGTTCCTCCGTGAGAACAGGGACATCTTCGCATGGAAGCCCTCTGACATGCCTAGTGTCCCTAGGGAGCTCGCTGAGCACAAACTAAACGCCGACCCCAAAGTGCGACCCGTCAAGCAGTCGCTGCGGCCCTTCAATGAAGAACGCCGCCGAGCTATCGCCGAGGAAGTACAGCGTCTACTCGCTGCAGACTTCATCCGGCAAATCAAGTACTCCAAGTGGATGGCAAACCCAGTCCTGGTCGAGAAGAAGAACGGGACTTGGAGGATGTGTATTGACTACACAAACTTGAACAGCGCCTGCCCGAAGGAGCAGTTCGTCCTCCCGCGGATCGACCAAATAATCGACTCCACCGCGGGCTCGGAGTCTCTATGTTTCCTTGACGCCTACTCCGGATACAACCAGATCAAAATGGCTGTCGAGGACGAGGAGAAGACGGCGTTCATCACGGCATTCGGAGCCTTCTGCTACACCGCCATGACCTTCGGCCTGAAGAACGCCGGGGCGACCTACCAGCGGTGCATGCAAGAGTGCCTCGCGAGTCAAATTGGCCGCAACATCCACGTCTACATCGACGACATGGTCGTAAAATCCGCTCGCCAGGGTGATCTACTCGCCAACCTGGCGGAAACATTCGCCAACTTGCGAAAATACAAGATAAAGCTTAACCCAGGCAAATGCACCTTCGGTGTGCCAGCAGGACAACTACTGGGGTACGTCGTCTCCAAGCGAGGGATCGAGGCAAACCCCACCAAGATCGACACGATCGCCCGACTCGGCAAACCCGAGTTCCTGCGCAACGTCCAGAAGCTGGCCGGGCGAGTAGCGGCTCTCCGTCGCTTCATCCCCCGCCTGGGCGAAAAGGCGATGCCCCTATACCGCCTGATGCGCAAGAACCCCACCTTCCAGTGGGACAAGGAGGCGGACGACGCGCTCCGCGACCTCAAGAAGGTGCTCCTAGACGCACCACTACTCGCCACCCCCGCCGACAAAGAACCCATGCTGGTCTACGTCGCAGCTTCCGAGCGTGTCGTCAGCGCCGTCATGGTCGTCGAACGGCCGGAGGAAGGGAAGGAGCGCCCAGTACAGCGACCGGTGTACTACATCAGCGAGGTCCTCACCGAGTCGCGCCAACGATACCCGCAGTACCAGAAACTGGTATACGCGGTCTTCAGAGCACAGCGGCGCCCGCCGCACTACTTCCAGGAGCACCTGATCACGGTCGTCTCCTCAGCACCGTTGCAGGACATCATCCACAACCGTGAAGCGACTGGGCGAGTCGCTAAGTGGGCCGTCGAAATCGGCGTCCACAATATCAAGTACGAGCCACGAAAAGCGATCAAGTCGCAGGCTCTCGCGGACTTCATCACCGACTGGGAAGAGGCCCAGCAACCAGAAAAACTGCGATACCTCCATTACTGGAGCCTGCACTTCGACGGCTCCAAGAACACGGACGGCGCAGGAGCAGGGATCGTGCTGACTTCACCGAAGGGCGACAAGCTCCGCTACGTCCTCTGCCTCGACTTCACCCCCTGCACCAACAACATGGCCGAGTACGAGGCACTACTCCACGGCATGCGAGCTGCCAAGGAGATGAACGTCAACCGCCTACGCTGCTACGGAGACTCCGACCCCATCGCTGGGCAAGTCGCTGGCACCTGCGACGCCGTCTCCCCCACCATGGCGGCATACCGCCAAGCAGTGGACAAGCTGGGCGGACACTTCGCAGGCTACTCCGTCGAGTGGATTGACAGGCGGAAGAACGAGGAGGCCGACGCACTCTCTCGCATCGGGTCGGCTCGACTCGCACCACCCGCCGGCGTCTTCCTCGACACGATCACCAAGCCATCAGTCTCTCCCCCGAGGGAGATCGACATCGGAGTCCCGCTGCAGCCAGAGGCAGCCCTGGTCGCACTCGTCACCGAGCCAGACGACTAGACCAAGCCCTACGTCGCCTACCTGGAGACCGGCACCTTGCCGGCAGACGAGACGGACGCCCGGATGATCGCACGCCGATGCAAATCCTTCACCATCATCGACGGCGAGCTCCACAAGCGCAGCGTCACCGGCGTGTTCCAACGCTGCATCCAACCCGCCGAAGGACGCAAGATCCTCCACGACATCCACTCCGGCGACTGCGGCCACCACGCCGGCGCCCGCTCTCTGGTCGCCAAGGCTATGCGGCATGGCTTCTACTGGCCCACCGCACACGCCGGTGCCGTCGACATTGTCCAGCGGTGCGCCGGATGCCAGAAGTACGCCAACCAGACGCACGTGCCGAGCTCAGCGCTCAAGACAATCCCCATCACCTAGCCATTCGCCGTGTGGGGTATGGACATGGTAGGCCCCTTCAAAAAGGCTCCCTCTGGATACACCCACCTCCTGGTCGTGGTCGACAAATTCACAAAGTGGGTGGAAGCCAAACCAGTCCAGAAATGCGACGGGAAGACCGCCACTAAATTCCTACGCGAGCTCATATATCGCTACGGGTTCCCAAACAGCATCATCACGGACAACAACACCAACTTCGCCAAAGGAGCCATGGCCGAGTTCTGCGAAGAACACCACATCCGGCTCGATCTCGCGTCAGTCGCCCACCCGGAATCCAACGGCCAGGCGGAACGGGCCAATCAAAGCATCCTCCACGGCCTAGAGCCACGACTCCAAGTACCACTCGAGCGCACCGCCGAGTGCTGGGTCGAGGAGCTACCCTCCGTCATCTGGGGCATCCGCACCTCGGTCAACAGGTCGACAGGGTTCACCCCCTTCTTCATGGTGTACGACGCCGAACCGTCATTCCCACCGACCTCGAGCACGACTCGCCACGGGTCGTCCACTACACGGAGGCTGCGAACGAACTCGCCCGCCAGGACGGAGTCGATCAACTCGATGAGGCACGTGACCTCGCTCGATCACGCACCGCCATCTACCAACAAGGACTCCGCCGCTACCACAGCCGGCGGGTGAAAACTCGCACCTTCCAAGAAGGCGACCTGGTGTTGCGCCTCATCCAGGACAAGAAGGGCATGCACAATCTTTCCCCTCTGTGGGAGGGACCATTCGCCATCGGACGAGTACTCAGCAACGACACCTACTACATCATCGACGTCCGCGGGGACGGCGAACTCGACGTCAAGCGACCATGGAATGTAAACCTCCTCCGGAAGTTTTACTCCTAGAACCCCACATATGTACCCTCCAGTCGCTATGAAATAAAAAGAATTGGTTACCGCAAATTGCGCCTACTCTCCGTGTCTTGTGCCACTCGCACTCGTAATAACAGCGTCAAGCTAACCGCAGAAGTCAACCTTTGGTACAGCGATCGGCACGGCTAAGTAGTGCGGTGCAAGAGCACTGGGTCACCTCAGGTCTTGCATCGTCCACGAAAAACGCCTACCCGGAGACCCATTGGAGTCGCCTAGCCCGACTGGCTCTACGAGCCAAGACAACTGCCTCTGCTTCTCACAGTGACCATGATCCTCCGCATCCTCGACATAGCGACTCGAACGGCCAAGTACCACACTCGGGGACTGACGACCAGTTCAGCGCGAGCGGCTAGGGAAAATGCCAAGTATGAGAGCATGCCCAGGACTCGCCATGCGACTGACCCAACAGGCCAGGCAGGAGCGATGTGCTCAAACTAACGAGCCAAGTCCTCACCCACCCTCGAGTCGCGCCTAGAACAACCAAGTACCACGCTCGGGGGACTCGGCCACCCGACCTCGTTCGCGCAAGGGAAAACGGTGAAGTACAGAGCGCTCAAGGGAGTCGCCTTGCGACTGGCTCTCCGAGTCCGGGCGAGTCGACCACAATAACAAAACATTCAAAAACCGCAAACACATTATAAACGAGGTCAACCCCATAAAAAGGGCGGACGCGCTCGGGGACTCGTTCAACCTCCAATCGAAAAACACATGTCAAATCACAAAACAAACACGATATCTCATTAATAGCATGTCGCAAATTGTCTCAAAATACATAGTATGCCCAACGGCAAAACTGCTACTAACGCCCCAGGGCAAACTAGTTCACTCTGTAGGCTTCGACGACGACTCGCCAGCACCCTTGCGATTGCGGATGAAGGGAGTGTACGGGTTCGACGGATACGTCGTCAGCTCACCCGCCATCGCCGCACGAAAGGGCTGCTCGACCTTGAAGTCCCGGTGCTGCGGCTCGGGGTCGTTGGGTGCGACGACCGTCTCCTGGTAAGGAAGGAGGTCGCCCATCGCCCAGACGCGCTCGGAGTACACCGCGGCGCAGTCCATCAACTTGAGCACCTCTGAGATCTCCACCGCGCCAGTCGATGACGGGTAGCCACTCGTCACGTCGTCCAAATCGAAATCCTCTGGAAAGTGAGCAAGCCCAAGGCTAAGCGCCGTCGCCGCTCCGCGCCGGAACGCCGACCGCGTCATGAACTCAACGACCGACGGCGCCTTCTCCAAGTACCTCCACACCTCTATGAGGTCGCTGGGAATTACTTCCGTGGGCGACATCTCCTGGAGGTAGGCTCGGATGCATGTCGCCGACAACGTCGCCGAGTCGACGAGCGTGGCCACACATTGCCGCGCGTCGAACGAGCTCGCCTCTTCCGCGCTATCAAGGATGCAACCTGTGGATAGAAGATAACAGTGAGTACATCGGATATTACAAAAAGGCACATGCAATAGGCAGGGGCAGACACACTCACCAATCAAGGGACGGGAGAGATCCGTGATGAAGATCTGAAGAGAAATGTAATCATCCTGAAGCCCAGCAACAAGGGCGTCAGAAACCTTACGTTCTTCCGCGGCGGCCGTAACGGCGGCCTTGGCTCGACCATCCGCCGAACTCGCTTCTTCTTTCGCCTCCCTCATCTCGCGCTCGAGGTCGGCGATCCGCTTCTCAGCCGAGCTCAACGCCGATTGAGTCGCTGCCAACTCACTCGCTGGGACAAGTCCCTGGCGGGCCTTCTCTGCCTCCGCGGCAATTGCCTGAAGCCCTTTATTCGCCTCTTGGACGGTGGCCAGTTCTTTCTCCGCGCGGCGTGTCACGGCAAGCCGGTCAGCTGACTCACGTTGCAGACCCTGCACACAATTCAAACAATTAACCAAAAGCGGAATCCAAAGTGCCCACCCGCTGAAATTCAGCGAGTACGCACTCGGGGACTGGCAATCAAAAAAATCCTAAGTGCCCACCCGCTGAAATTCAGCGAGTACGCACTCGGGGACTGGCAATCAAAAAATCCTAAGTGCCCACCCGCTGAAATTCAGCGAGTACGCACTCGGGGACTGGCAATCAAAAAATCCCAAGTGCCCACCCGCTGAAATTCAGCGAGTACACACTCGGGTACTGGCAATCAAAAAATCCTAAGTGCCCACCCGCTGAAATTCAGCGAGTGCGCACTCGGGGACTGGACGCGAAAAATAACAACAAGACACTAAAAGAATCAGACCGCTGCAACACACCGGCCAGATCCTCGGGGACTCGACATACCTGGATGGCTGCGCCAAGCATGCCATGAAGTTGTATCGCATCCACGGACGCGAGGAGAGTCGGCGTGTGCCCGCGACGCTGCTCGACCTCCGTATCGGCGACCCCAGGTGCATAGCTCAAGGGCGAGGTCCCACTCGCTGTAGCCGCTCTGGCCATGAAGCGCGGGAACATTGCGATGGAGGCACCGGCACCAAAGGAGGCCGGCTCGGCCACCCCAGGCGAGGGAGCACCCTCCTTCGCGGGTAAGGCCGCCTCCGTTGCGGGTTCACTCGGCACGATCGCCGTGTCGTCGGAGACCGTGACGACATCGTCGCCCTTGGCCTTCTTGGCGCTATCCGCGGGGACGACGACTTCGTCCGCCTTCCTCTTCCTGGAGGGATCCTCCTCGCTGACGACGGGTGGCACCTTAGCCACGGTCGGATGGCCTATCTTCTTCGCTCCGGTCCTACAAATTGATTGCGTGAGCAAGATAACCCAAGTACGATGAAAGACGAAAGAAGGTGAGCAAACTCACTTGGCGACTGGAATGAAGCGTAGCCCCGTGCGAATGTCAGCCGGCTTCTCCAGTTCGGGGCCCAGTCGGCGACTGAGGCCCATTTCCAAGACATCGTGTGCCCAAGACACGGATGGTTTCTTCGTCGTCAAGGCTGCGACGGGAGCCTCTGAGACATCTTTAGCGGGAGCTTCCCTGCGAGGTGAAGCCGCCGCGACCGGAGCGGCCCCTAGCCCAGAGACTGGGGCGAATGGCGGAGGCATCGAGGCCAGTGGCACCTCGCTTAGGACAGTGGCTGTGTCCAGCGCGGTTACCGTTGGCGGCGCTTCGCCCTTGGCCAGGCTGGTGGCGTCGGAGCTGCTCGCCGAGTGAGGCGGGGAGGCCGGTCTCACCGGCTTCGTCTTCTTCTTCGGGGGGGCCTTCACCTCCTTCTCTCTTCTTCTTCTTCTTCTTCTTCTTCTTCTTCTTCTTCTTCTTCTTCTTCTTCTTCTTCTTCTTCTTCTTCTTCTTCTTCTTCTTCTTCTTCTTCTTCTTCTTCTTCTTCGACGGAGTGGCCTGGAGGCGCGAGGTGGTCTCCGGAAGTTCGTCATCATCATCATCATCTTGACGCTCGAGGCTTTTGCTCGCCTCAAGCTCACGCTAACGCTGCCCACGGGTCTTGCGAACCAGCGGGGCGACCTCCTCCTCAACTTCGTCGTCATCGTCGTCGTTCTCGTCGCTCTCGGTCTCGCCCTTGGCGGGAGGCGAATCGCCCATGTCCTGGACGGACGAGCTCGAGTTCTCGTCATCCGAAGGCGGGAGCCATCCTTCCACCACTTGGAATAGCTGCAATGAGCACAAGATGAAATTAGAATGACCGTGACTGCATAAACTGCGACTGCGAATGATGCAAAGAGACTTACCTTTGGGGCTGGATGCTTCGCGGTGTAGGGGGCGACCCCGGCCTTTGCGTCCAGGTACACCGCCTGGGTGATCTTCTTCAGTGCTGGAATGTAGTCCTCGAGCTTCCACTCGGCGAGACAGGACTTCGTCGAGTCCTCCCGGCCCGTGTATTGGTACATATAGTGGTCGCGCTGAGCCAGAGGGACGATCCGCCGCCCGAGCCAGCAGTTGTATAAGTTAATTGTCTGGAGGCCCTTCTTCTTCAGACCGCGGATGGTTTGAAGCATTTCGTCCACGACCATCCGCTGGTCGGTGGGGAGCTTGCCGACTTGGAGTCGGCGCGGTTCGGGCCGATCGGCGGACTATCGTGGGATCGCCTCGGTAACGTAGAACCAAGACTTCTTCCACTCGCTCGCCGCCTTGGCGGGCAGCATCAAGTCAAAAACGAGGCCTTTGACTTCAGCTAGAATGTCAGGCCGCCCGCGGCGAGCATTGGGCCGCCCGCTTCCTCGCGACTGATCCGTCCGTGGAACAGATCTTGCCATAGAGGGAAGTAGGGTCGGCAGCCCAGGTAGCATTCGCAGAACGCCACGAAGATGGCGAGCTGCTCGATGCTGTGCGGACCCAGGTCCGACGGTTGGATCCCGTAGTAGGCGCAGAAGCGCCTGAAGAATAGGGACGTAGGGAATCCCAGCCCCCGTTCTAGGTGGCTGGTGAAGCAGATGAACTCTCCCTCGCGCGGATCCGGAATCACCTCTCCGGCCGCGGGGATGCGCCACCTACCGGCGCGTAGGATCACTGCTTCCTCGAAGGAAGCCAGGAGCGCCCTCGTACATTTGGACCTGCCCCATGGTTCGGTGGAGGGGGCCATTCGTGAGAAGGTTTGGGAAGGTCGGAGGATTTCGGTTCGATTGGATCGCGAAGCGGAGGAGAGCGAAGGAGCGCACAATCGGAGGAAATGACGAGGAGGTGGTTCTCCGATCGCCTACCATTCCCTTTATATAGCGGTTGTTACCCGCCAAATCAGGGAGCCGTTACTACGCGGTGATTACGCCAAAAGTTACCGTTGGATTACCCCAACGGCTAGTTTGACCATGTTTAACGGTCCAACTTCAGCCGCTCGGCTCACCGACCCGATCACTACGACAGTGACTAAGTATTTCGCCGACTCGATTCGCCAAAGTTGCGATCAGAATGACTAGTTTTTTCCTTCATTCAGGAGCCCGCCGACGATTCGACTGGATGTCTGCTTTGAAACCATATACTCCGATTGACAGCAACCACCTGCGCCCAATCAACGGCGGCCTCTGGGACTACTAATGGGGATATGCCTACCGGGGTATACCCAGCAGGACGTTTCCGACTGGCCCAGGAACTGGCGAGTGGGCCTGCAAGACGGCGACTGGATCAAGGCCCGGTGTGGATCCAAGCGACTGGAAGCTGAAGGCCCAGGAGAGTAGATAGGCCCAGTCGAGTTAGGTTAAACGATTACCGAAGCCTTAACTGATTCGGTTGAGATATGTAAACCCTAGGGGAGGTGAGTCTATATAAACCTCCCTACAGGGCGTGTAGAGAGACGTTCCATCATACACCCAAGCGACTCGCCGCCTAGCCGCCGAGCTCGCCAATTGTACCACCATCATAATACAATCTAGCAGGAGTAGGTCTTTACCCTCCGGGGGCCGAACCTGGGTAAAACCTCGTGTCTCCGCCCTCATCTCGCACCGCAGATGGCTGTCCGCCCTTGCCCCTCGTTCTACTACTCGCTGCCGATTGCAGCATCTGCCGTGACCATTCCCACGACAACAATCAACAAAATCAGAATATGTACCAATAGTAAAATGCACGTGTACCGTTCTTGTTACCTTGATCTTGCGAGAACTCTCAAACCATTGGATGTAATATGAATGTGGGCGTTGTCTTATTGGAAGCGCAAGCTTCTCTACCATGTCAACACTGGCCAGATTATTACAACTCCCTCCATCAATGATGATCCGTATAGATCTTTCCTTGAAAATACCATGTGTTTGGAACAGGTTGTGGCGTTGATCTTGCTCAGATTTGCTCAATTGCACACTCAACACACGTTGTGTAATTAAGCTCTTGTATTGATCAGCAGCTTCAGCTCCCATTTCCTCTGTCTCTTCATCATCATCAGAATTGTCTCCATCTCGAGCAGAAATAAGGGCTAGTGTATCTTCATCAAAGTCACTCGCTGAATCGTATTGACCATCTTCTCGCACCATCATCACACGTTGTGTTGTGCACTGTCTCTCAATATGACCAAACCCCAGCACTTGCGGCATTGTATATCCTTTGTCTTACCCGTGGAAGCCATAGAAGATGCACTACGAGCAGGAGCATTGGATGATGGTGGAGGAGCAGCTGGAAATCTTGTGGTGGCCTTGGATGTGGTAGTAGCTGGAGGCGAATCACGAGGAGGCGTTGATTGTCGGGATGTCCAAGTGGATGTGCGACCTGCAAAATTATTAGTCCTCCTCCATGGTGTTTGGCGATCCTGCACTTCACGTTCAGCTTGGCAAGCAAGATGAAACAAACGAGTGATAGAATTATATTCCTTATAATCTAATATGTGCTGAATGTCCTTGTTTAATCCACCAAAGAAACGTGCAAGCATTTGTTCATTAGATTCAACAAGACCACACCGAACCATCCCCGTTTGCAATTCCTGATAATACTCTTCTACAGAATTTTTCCCTTGCTCTAAACGCGTCAGATTCTTTAGTAAATCACGTTGATAAGTGGGAGGTACAAAACGAACACGCATAGCAGTTTTTAAAGCAGTCCAAGTACTAGGAATAGTAGTAGGATTTAAACGACAATACTCAGACCACCAAAGGGAAGCAAATTTAGTAAATTCACATGTAGCAGCACTAACACACATATTCTCAGGATATTTTAAGCATGCAAAACGTTGTTCTACTTCCATCTCCCATGTAAGATATGCATCAGGATTATATTTACCCTCAAAAGATGGAATATTTAATTTAAGCTTTGCAACATGATCATCATCACGTACCGGTGGTCGAGCGTTGTGGTAGTAATGTCGGGGACGGCCAGCAGGAACCTGTGGAGGTTGTTCAACCTCCTCGTCAAACAGATCGTCGTCGTCGGGGTCGTAGTAGTACTCGTCGTCCGTCCCCAATGTCGCAGCAGCAGCCGCGGCGGAAGTCTGAGGTGCGTCAGCCGCAGCGGTAGCCGCCGGGGGTGCGGCGGCAGCCGAACCAGCAGTCCGACCCGTGATCGGAATGCGCCGTGCGCCATGTGTGGGTGCGGGTGCGGGCAATCGGTTCAAAAGCTCCTTGAACCGAACGTCAAGCTTGGCGTTGAAGGATTTATCGAGTCCATCGATCTTGTCCATGGCGTTGGTGAGCTTGGTGTCAAACTCCCCGAGGCGCGTATCCACGTCTTTAGCGCGACTGACCAAGAGCGCGGAGAAGTGAGCATGTAGTTCTTCGTTCGTCATTGTGGCAGGGTTCCGCGAAGTATCTGTCATGGTTAGTCCTTAAAAAGCACTGGTATATAGTACGAAATATGGTGGAAGTCACGCGTAATCCGTCAAGCAATATACGAAGCTCTTACAAGTTCTTACAAAACAGCAGGAAAAGGCGATGTGCAACCGCGAGGATCAGTGGGTCCAGAGATTGAACCAAGCGATTACCAGGAGTCGAAACACCGCACGTGGAGAATATCTGTGGAGCTCTGGGAAGGCTTAGCAAGGGGGGTTAGCAATTATCAAAACAGCAATGCAAAAGTTGAAAGAATGCTCAACGACGGTACTGTACTGGTCCTAGGCTAGATCGTACTAGAGACGCGAGCCTAGATCACCAACGATGTCACGACGCGACACAACAAGCACTGTATGATGATATGGCACCCTGAAAAGCGAACCGAGATGCAAAAAATCACTATGATGGCGAGTGTCTAGAACTGATCTACGGGGTCTAAAAATAGGTTAGCCCCAAATTTTTTTTTTGAAATTTTTTATTTTGCTCCGGAAAGTGCGCCGGCGCCAAAAAAATATCGCTATAACGGCCGATGGAGAAAAGTGATCCCCGGGGTCGAAAACTAGTATAGCCAGAAAAAAATTTCGGAGGCGGTTCCAGATTTTTTTTTTGCTCTCCTTCTGGACTTACGACCGGACTCGGAGCTCGACACGGACTTTAGCTTAACACGGAAACAACAAAGAAGGAGAGTAAAAAGAAATAACTAGGAAACAATAACTCTCCTTGGACTCGTATCGCGGCAGGAAAACTGATCGGATCTGTGTCGTGGTAGGAAGGCGGTGGCGGAGTATTAGGGTTTATGGTGGCTGGGTATATGGCGGCGGAATATGGTGGCAGAATATGGTGGTGGTGATCGGCGAGTGTGGCGGTGACTACTATGATCAGAACTCGAAACTCTAAGGGACGAGACACTAAGACCAGCAACTCGACGCGACGATGTAGACACAAATTCAACAATGCAAAAACTGATAAGATAATGCGAGGCGTAGATTGGTTATGGGATGGATCTAAACTCTAACTGTGTTTTTGGCTTTTTCGTGGGTTATAGGTAAAAACAGATCTAATCTACGAAAAACAGTAAAATCTCACCGAGCAACCTGAAATCTGATACCACTTGATAGGGCAAAGGTGTCCGATCTTTCGATGAGATGGCGATAATCGATTTGGTGGAGTTCGGGCTTGACGATCTGACTACACGTGCGAGCACGAGCACCGATGCAATCGCTAGGCCAATCTCCTGGAGGTTACCGATCCTGCGTGAACACGATCAGCCTGACCAACGAGGGTCTTAATTCCTACCTGAAATCGAGAACAAGTAAGAACTAATATTGCAATCAAGATATTGCGGATTAAGAGGAAAGCTTTATTGAAAAGGTGGGATCCTGAATAGGTGCGAAGTACAAGAGGCCTCTGCGACGCTCGAGCCTTGGCGAAGTTGCTATGATGGCTAACTTAATGTCTAAACAAAATCCGAGTCTAGGGTGACGGCTATGGGGAGTATTTAAGGGCGAAAAGGTGGGGTTTCGGCCAGCCATGGAAGTGGTGGCCGAATCCAACCCTAAAAGTCCTTTTCCCCTCAAATACGGACTCTAAAAAGTAGCTAATTAAAATCCTGCGAAAATTACATGGGCCTGGCCCAAAATAAAGGTGTCGCAGCACCATATTTAAGCTATGGACGAATTCGTAAAGTATTGATCTTGAATATTTTGTCCAAGCCTTCTTTCTTCATTATGGTGGCCTCAAAGTTCTGAAATCTTCATCCGTGGCCTTTTATTGGATCATCACATGCTTGCTGCCATATCCATGCATGTCCATGCTCCAATGCTTGTCCATCTCATCCATGCTTGGTCCATCATTCCTAAGAGTAAGAAATACATCTGATTTAGGCAGCATCATATTCTCATGTATGTGAGGAATAGTTCCAAGAAATGAAAGTACCTGATAGTTAAGTTGTTTGGCACGAGATCTTGTGATGGGTCCTTGTATGTGTGTTGCTGTAGGTACAACGGTTGTATCAATAGAAGGGATGTCCACATCACATAAGCTTAACCTTGAGCTCGAGGATATCTAGTGAAGAATCGATAACACAGCAGTAACCCTATGACACAAAAATTTATTACAGCAAGCTCATAACTGAGCAAAGAACCAAATCATTACTAGCAGAGGTCACTGACCACAAACATCAAACAACGGAAGGCAAATTATGCTATTAAGTGTAGAAAACTTAATAAATGGCCTAAGAGGCCTGAAGCATAACGATGATGTCCCAGCCCATAGATTCCAGCCTGCCGGCCGGGAACCCCAAGCTACTCGTCGATGTCGATGTAGTACCAAATTGATCTTAAGGGGACACTTACTCTGCCAAAAGTATCAACAAAGAAGGGTGAGTACATGGTGTACTCTGCAAGACTTATGGCTGGTGGAGTTGTTTTGCATAAAGCCATCTTTGTTTATAAAATAAGGGAGAGAAGAAGCCCGTCTATTCATAGTATTTTAAAAGGGGATAAGAGAGCGACATCTCCGAAATATTGATCATCATCTTTTGATATCCACCAAGTCATCATCATCTACCAACTAGGATCACCCCCTCGTACCCATGAGGAAGCATCCTTAAGAACACGTTGATATGCCAAGTTTTACGATTAGGTTCAAGTTCTCTATGATCATCACGTCCGTTTCCAAGTCGTCCATAACCGTGGACACGTATTTCCGAAAGATTATTACCCTGCAGGGGTGTACAACTTTACCTACATGTACCAACCGACTCTTAATGCCACTTAACACACTTGCTTGGTGTGCTGACAGAGGGTGTGGTTGGACACGACCTTTACCTTGTTTTCGTCCAGACCATGAGTCACGCAATAAGGATAGTTCCGCCGTAACGGGTCAAATCCCGAAGCCGGTACTTAAAGATGTGAGTCGAGGTTGGTTTACCAGGGGCGCCATCAACCCCAAGCAACCCGGTCCACGCTTCCCTACCTGTTATGAATGCAACTCCTTCACCCCCTCTTTCGAAAACGTTTTCAATGCGTATGTTGAATGGAACGCCCAAAATTTGTGACTCATGGAATCTACTAGGCAACTTAGTCAATCATGGGGTCCCCATAAACCTCGTGTGGTTGTACGCTCGTCTTGGTTCAAGAGGCAAGAACTCGGGTCCTAGTGGGGCGAGCATGGGATTACAAAAACCACATCCCCACCGCGGCCTCCCATATAAGCCTTAGCATGTTTAATCTCATATCACATCTGATCTCATCTCATCACGTTCTCCTGTCATACTAGATTCTCTGCATCTGATACATCATCTAGATGAACCAGCACTGACAGCTATGCATGGCTAAGCAGGACACAGATATAAACTCTAGCAGTGCACACAAGCCAAACCTAGTTATGCTAGGAGCAGTGGATCAGGTAATATAAGCTCAAAGGGAGTAATGCAATAGATAGGATACTCTATCTATTGATAAAAGACCACAGTAGAATCGTATGCAATATGGCAGAATTGAAATGCTTTCGAAAACATAGGATTATATCATGGTGGGGCTATGCTTGCCTTTGCCCGTTGATAACCAGAAAGCATAGCTCCGGACATCTTGAAGTTGACTTGGTTAGAGTTGGTCAACTATTGTTCGTCGATCTTTCATCTTCGATGGTCTTGATCTCGGTCTTCAATCTTGATCCAGATATCGTGTTCTACCGGAGAAGAACCAAACACCGGAAAGAAGGGAAACAATCAACACATGGCATCGATGCAATGCTCAAGCAAGGATGATGATATTAAAAGTTAATTTGTATCGAGATGTAACTTTAAAGCATGCTCGACAGTTTAATCGGGGTTCCCAGGGGTGAAAACCCTAACTCGGGGATACTCCAAATGCATCTATGAGTGGTTAATATGTTCTCTAATTAAACTTGTCATGTAAGTTGCTAAACAATGCATGATTATAGCTCTATTAGATAGATCTCATTTTTCGGAACATTTTGATATATTATTTGTATTTTTCTGATTTAAAATGAATTAGTTATGAATTTATTCAATTTTAATTCATTTTAAATCATTTTTAGAATATTATAAAATAATTTGCATTTTTGAATTAATTTTAACCTTTTATTAAACTGAAAACATTTATGATAATGTTTATTTGACTTACAAAAGGGGCCCACATGTCATATATCCATATTTATAGAAAATAATTACAGAAAACATTTAAAACAAAAAGGGAAAAGGGATATGGCATCAGCCTGACATCATGATGACATCAGCGACACCATTTCTCCCAGGTTGAGCATGGGCACTGCGCTAGGGGCGATGAGGGGCTAGGTCTGTTGGAAAGAGGGGATCAAGGTGGTCTTAATAGTGGTGGCGCCACCCGGATTTGGTCATCGAAGATGGCCGGCGGCAAGGTGCTGCGGCCGCAGATAGAGGTCGACGACGACAAGGAGAACCAGAGGGCGAGGGACAAATCGAATATGTACACTAGGTCTATGATCTCACCGAGAATCTAGCAAAGGGGTCGAGGAAGCAAGGAAAGCACGAACGGCGTCGGGATCATCGGTGATCGGCGACAACTGGCCGCGGTGAGGAAGCTCGATTCGCCCGATTCCTAGCGTCCTAGCTTCCGTGGCTTGACAGGAAGAATGAGGGCGTGGAGGGGAGTCCATCAGTGAGCTCGGTGTTCCTTGGGGTGGCCGGAGACGACAGGGAGGAGGAGGACCTCGAAACTAGGGTTTCGGTGATTTGGGGAAAATCGACAGAGAGGGTGAGGAGTGAAACGGGTATGGGGAGAGAGAGAGGACGAGGTGGCCGTTCTTATCCTGGCGTCCAACGGCGGCGGCGGGAATCATAGCGTGGTGGATATTGACGGCGGGCGTGCAGACAGCGAGCTGCTTCCTCTTTTTGAGGAAGACGACGACGGGGTGAGGCCGAAAGGGTATTGGGCCAAGATGGGCTAAGGTGGGCCGGCTGCTGGGCTACACACGTGGTAGAGAGAGGGGAAGGAAGGTCTGTGTCGGCCTAGGTAGTTGGGTTTCTATTTGTTTTTGTCAAATTGTTTTTCCATTCATATTTCTGTTCTCTCTTTTGTAATTTCAAATACCAAACTATTTTGGACATTTCAAAAATGCCACAGAGTTTTATAAAGATTTTAAATACTATGGGGCCCTCATAACCAATTGGGCTCTACATTTTGGTAGGTTTTCAAAAATATTAATAACCTTTTGAATTGATTTCAAAGGAGGAAAATAGGGTTTAGGGTTTTGTGATTATTTCTCTTGCATGCATTTTGAAAATATGCTCATGAATGCCCAATCAATTCCTAATTACCATTAATAAAACTAGGGTTGTTACATAAAATTACCAACAACTGCTGGATTTGGGATGCCTCATGGTATTTGTATCTAACTAGTAAGTATTGCAACTACAACAGAATGGTTAACTAAAACTTCCCAATGGTTATGATATCAGGTTGACTCATGCTATCTATATCTGACTAGTAATTGCTTCAACTATAATGGAATGACTGAAAATGCCAACTGTGTGAGTTTCCTCGGTATGACTTCTTCGTTTGGGCTCGAAGGGGAATACCAGGATGGGTATGTTTGGTGTTAGTATCAGGTTGGTTCGAAATATGCCTTTCTCATCTCTCTCTGATAGACGACAGTCGTATCAAGTTTCTATAGGTTGATTAGTGCATGATGCGCTGCCGCTTCAGTCCACCATACCTATGTAGGCAAGAGATGCCGAATTCTAAGCCTCTCCGTGTACTGGCCTTAGTACTAACCACTCTCTTTTTGCTTTGACCTTTGCCTACACCCCTTTTGTTTAAGCAGGTTTGAGATCAACGTTGTTAGCAGGGTTACCCTTCCAGCTTGGCCTGGACAGGGTTATGGACACCATTGGTTATTATTCAGGGCTCTTAGCCCCTTTGCATCTTTTCCGTACTCGGATATTGTATCGTTTTCAAGGTTATTTGGATCTTTGTACTGTATATCTGTATTCTTGGCTCATGGAGCCGTTGTTGTATATATCTGTTTTGTGGGTTCCATCATGGACTATTGTGTAATGATATTACTTTGTTTTCCACCACACGCAAGTGCCTGATGGGCACCTTTAAATCGTTTCTATGTGGTATTGATGGGATAAAACTTGCATATGGCCGATCTAAGGGTGTTACAGAGTGGTATGAGAGCTCAACAGTTGTGATACCCCACTGGTCCAGCTTGTAGGATAACCTAGCTAACAGACGTTTTAGAGTGTCAAAACTATTTTTGAAAATCGCTGGATAGATCTGATTAGGTCTTATTTTACACCTTACCCCTGCTATTCCCCTCTCACCTCTTCGTGTTTTGAAACTGTTCTCTTAAGTTTTCTTCAAGACTAGGATTTCTCGTGGTTGGGTTTCCATTGTACCTTTAAGGTTTCGCTTCCTTCCTCTTGCAATGGTGCTTCGACATATGGTATTCACGCTATCTGATGAATATTTCATCTGTTGTACCTTTCAGTGGACCAAAAATTCACTACAAATTTTCTTTTTATCTTCCGATGTTGTCCAACACGACGACATCATCTACGCTAGATCCTATGAAGAGAATGCATTATTCCTTTGTTTCGGAACCTCGCTTGTAGAGATCTTTAGTCTGAATTCCGTGAGTTGGTTGCATAATTATCCTATTCTTGTGCAGATTAATGCTTTGGGTGCATGATGGACTGATCACCATTCGACTACTCTTATCATTCGCTCTTTTACATTGAGTTGGTGGATCAATGCAACTCAAATCGTTCTACGAATGTTAGAGGTGGCCTTACCTTTTGAGACCTCTAACTTCATCTTTGTTTCTCCGGAGTGTCCTCTTGACGAACAGGAGCATCAACCCTTGTTGGTGGTGTCACAGATTTCAAGACGGAGCAAGAATCTCTGTTAGTGGTGTCGCAAATATTTACATGAAGCGAGAAGATTCAGATTGTCGGCCTTGTTCCCGTACCATGAGGCGGATCTCGAGGGCGAGATCCATTCTTAGTGGTGTCGAATTGTAGCACACTGGGAAAACTACTATTAGAAAATCTCGTGTGTTTATATTTATGCATCATCATGACATCATGCATACTTCACCTCTAAAAATATTTTCCTAAACCTTATTTTGTTCTTCACAATATTATTCTTCTACTATTCAAAACAAAACCGCAGGTCCCTCTGAATATTTTTGTTTATCAAAAACTATTTGCAAAAATCTATTAAAAACATAATAAAATAAATAAGAAAGATAAGTATTTTGTGGTGGAGGCCACCACCGTCCAGGCCGAAAGGCCCAACCTATAGTTACCTACAACCCCACCAAAACCCTAACCCTAGGCTCCCCTCAACTCTAACCCTAGCCTCCACTCCCCCACAGCCGCCACCACCCCCAATTCCCCACCCATCGCCACACACTCCCGCCACTCAATCCACCCCTCATCCTGCCCGCGTTGCCCCTGCCCGCCATGCACGCCCAGACCCATGCGCGGAAGCCCTGCTCCTACCCGTGTTGACCCAGCGAGCAACCACCCCACAATCATCGCCAAGCCCCTGGCCCACCATCCTGCTCTCCCCGTGTTCAAACAACACGAACCCCTCACGTCCCGTACATGTGACCCACCCCACCGCGTCGCTACCCGCTCCAGGACCCATCCCCACCGACACCACCCCGCACGCTCCTTTTCCTCCTCGAAATCCTCTCCCTATCACGTCTACCCGCATAGCACCGTCGCCTCGCTCGTCCTCGGCACGCCACCCAGCACGCCACTGCCCCAAGTGCCTCGTCCCTGCCGTAGAGATCCTCCACCATCGCCTCCTCTCCAACCCCTCCCGCGCCTCCGTGACCACCGACCCATGCGCCCCGTGGTGCTTTGGCTAGAGCTCTCTCCATCCTCCACCACGCCTTTAAGCCCTGGCCCTCTACAGGCCGCCATTCCTCATTGTTACCCTCCTCCGCCCAAGGTTGTCACCGCGTCTGCTGGCCCGGCCGCCGCCCCTGTTCGAGCAAGGCAAGGCATCTCGTGTTGTTTTGTGTTGGTCTAGCCTAATCGGCTAGGACTTGTGGTTTCTGTGGCTGTGCAAACCCGGTGTCCTCTCTAGCTATCTATTAAGGAGATGCAGGTGTTGGTGTGTGATGATAAGAGGACACCCTCTTCTCTGAAGCCTCTGTTGACTCGGTGACGATTCATCTGAAGAATGCACAATGTGCACCCGAAGTACCACCGAGACGCTCCGCCATAAGATCTCCATCGACAACAGAACCGCGATACTTCCAAGGGCTCCTACATGGATCCCCAAGACCGTCGACACGGGTCCAATGGCGCGAATCCCTCCTTCAAGGATCCGAAGTTCGAGAGCCCTGACACCATATCTGAAGACCGATCTCGGCAAGCCGAACCCCGTCAAACCCTTGACCCAAGATCGCTGAAACATAAGTATGACCTCCTTTCCAAGACCAATATTTTTATAATATATAATATGTACCTGTTGCATATAAAATGTTCATGTCCCATACATATTGTGTGGTTTGGAGTCATTATGCCGATTCACCTCATAATTAAATATGGAGACAATATGCAGGATATTCTAGTCTTATATTGACTCCATTTAAATTTCTGTAGCATACTAATGACATGGTTTGCCTTATTAAGCCAAGATTTAAATTGCGGGTACCTAAATAACATAAACCACCTAATTAATTGTAGGGACCCCGGTTCCGCTTAATATTTCCTAATTGCATCACATCTTTGCCATGTCATACATCATACATGCACCATGCCTGATTTTCTGCCGTAGTATTAAATGTTGCATTCCGGTGTTTCTTCTAGTGTTTGATTCTTCACAGATTAGGCTAATAAGTTGATGCAAGTGTCGACCTGATCTTTGGATGAACCTTCGACATTGTTTTCTAGGCGAGGATTCTCGCCCTTTCTACCTATTTTGTCTTTATAGTCTTTACTTCCTCCTGTTGATCTATTGCTATCTGTGTTGCGATGCTTTAGTTTTTGTACCTATCATATTCCCTGCAGCCTCTACAATTTCCTTGGACACGTCCTATAGCCTGTTGCTTGGTAGCTTGATGGCCTTGCAAGTCGTAGTGCTTGCTCAGGTGTTGTTTGATGTCGTCAAGTACCACAGTTGTTGGAAGGTTGCTATATACTTTATGTTGGAGATGATCATGACTTAAATTACAAATTGATAATAAAATGTTGGGAATAGTTATAACTAATGCAGAGGCACCTGTGGGAAATAGATGTTATTTGGTTTTTAACCGCTCACTGGTATCCCGTAGGACCATGAGTACTTGATACATGTTCCTTGACTATCGCACTATCCGCATGTGGGACCATGAATCCCCTTAGCCAGTGCTTGAG
Organism: Avena sativa; assembly: GCA_916181665.1. Lineage (NCBI taxonomy): Eukaryota > Viridiplantae > Streptophyta > Magnoliopsida > Poales > Poaceae > Avena > Avena sativa. Next base: position 149,624,693 of record OV702284.1, read on the forward strand.
TCATATCTTATTTCTTGGGGCCACAAACTAGTTTGGGGTTTTATTACTATCCTGCACTTATGCCATTTTTACTGCATTATTTACTACTGTTACTCGAGGAGCATTTACTACTATACTGTTTAGGTAAGCGGAGTGTTTTCGCGGTATCGACAAGCCCAATCACACTTTTGTGTTCCAAGTCGTTTACATCCATTGACGCAAACCTCTGAGTCCGTTTCGGAGCCGACCAACTTCGTCGCGGGTAGCTTAGTGGGGTGGCCCCCTGAAATATTTTATGAATATTGTTTTTGCTTTGTCGTGATGCCTCATTGGGTTTTTATTTGGTTTTTCCAAGGTTAATCGTGCATGTGTTGCTATTTGTGCCCCACTGTAGGGTAATTCTTTCTGAAAGCCGTGTCCACGGTTATGGATGACTTGGAGCATAGTATCTCGATCACAGACAACTATAATTAAAGTAGTGCTATAAATTTGACTTTGGCATGACTAGTAATCAGCTTCATTACAACGGAATGGATAAATAAAAGTACCAACCACTGCTGGATTTGGGATACCTCATGCTATTTGTATCTGACTAGTAAGTATTGCAACTACAATGGAATGGTTAATTAAAACTGCCCACAGCTTATGATATCATGTTGACACAAGCTATCTATATTTGACTAGTAATTGCTGCAACTATAATGGAATGGCTAAAACTGCCAACTCTATGAGCTTCCTTGGTATGACTTCTTTGTTTGGGCTCGAAGGGTAATACCAGGATGGGTATGTTTGGTGTTAGTATTAGGTTGGATCCGAATAGGCCTTTCTCATCTCTCTCTGATAGACGCCAGCCATATCAAGTTTCTATAGGTTGTTTAGTGCATGCTGCGCTTCCTCTTCAGTCCACAATACCTAGGTAGGAGAGAGCCGCCGAATTCTAAGTCTCGCCATGTACTAGCCTTAGTACTGACCGCTCTCTTTTTCCTTTTCCCTTTGCTAGCACACCTTTTGTTTAAGCAGGTTTGAGATCGACGTTGTTAGCAGGATTACCCCTCCGGCTTGGCCTAGGCAGAGTTATGGATGCCATTGGTTATTATTCAGGTCTCTTAGCCCCATTGCATCTTGTCCGTACTTGGATATTGTATCGTTTTCAAGGTTATTTGGATCTTTGTACTGTATATCTATATTCTTGGCTCATGGAGCCGTTGTTGTATATATATGTTCTAAGGGTTCCATCATGGACTATCCCTATATGTTGAACCCTTTCCTTTCCCAAGGATGGCAAGGAAACATATGATGGCTCAGCAGCTGGAGGATCAATGAGAAGAAGAAGAGCTATTCCTAAAGTGGCTAGAAGAAGAAGCACATGTAAGGAAAACTAAAGAAGTAAGTGTACAAGAGACAGGGGAACCAACAAGGGAGAACATCCTAACCATGTTTTGCTTACTGCAACATGATTGAGCTAGATACTGAAGCTTCACAGTTCGTCGAAGGTAAGGTAAAAGCTAAAGAAGTTAGCAAGCCTATTCTCCCTTGTACTTTTGAAGGAACTTCCTACTATGGGCTTAGGGTTTAGGGCTTCCTGGTTCTCTTGTAGGGCTTATTTGTCTCGACATTAGCACCCAACTGCTCATCCGCCACCTTATGGAGTGTGGTGGGGCTGAAAATGATTCCCTGGGTGTATTTATAAGGATCAGCAGCACCAGCATCTGGATGCGTCTCCTCTAGGGTACCATGGAAGTACAGAAGCGTGCATTTTTTGGTACGAGCATTTGGGTCATCCCGAACGCGATAGGGCTCTTCCATGCTTGGCATGAACAAAGAGTCGGTGGCGCCAGTGTTGAGCCACTTATCTGCGTTGTCATCATCATCATTAATGTTGTCCCCAGGTGCAGCCTCGGGCGGTGGCGGCGGCCTTGCTATGTGGAGGCGGCGGTGCAGCAGCGGCCAACAATTGCTAGTGACAAGAGGTGGTGGTGGCTGGTTGTTGTGGGTGCCGCGGCAGGGGCATACGTGGCCGCTGAGTTACTTGTTGTTCCTTCACAAGCCGAATATGGGTCTTCGGCCATGTCAAGACCCAACCACAACAATCTTGAAGGTTCTTATGCTCATCGGCACCTCGAGGTTGGCAGGGGGGTCCATGTCTTCGCACCCCAGCAACACCCAGCCAACCGGACCTTGAACACGTCATCCTACATCGACTTTTGGTGCATCGTGCGGATATTTGGTTGAATAATTGTGCCCATGCCAACATCCTTCAGGTCGCCGTCCATGTAATGCAAGAGCGTGCAAGGAATGTCCCGCGGAAGAACAAGCATCGTGAGATGGCGCTAGCTAGTCATCAAAGGAAAATGAGATGAAATGTGATCAACATGCATGTGTTGGCCGGTGTCATTACCTTGGAGATGGCATTGAGACCGACTAATGTCGAGACACCGGTATCATCCTCCCGCTGAGATGCCTTACAAAGCACCGTCGGCTGTGCCTTAGTTTTGGTGGGAGAGGGCATCGATGCGACATGCGGCTTGGTGTTGGCGCTGGAGGGAGGTGTCACCAGAGAGACTGCCAGCTGCGCGTTGGTGTTGACACCGAAGGGAGGTGTCACCAGCGCGTTGGTGTTGGCGGCCAAAGAGGGTACCTGAGGGACCAGGTGCCTTGATGGTCTCGGGCGTCACCATGTCCGGTGACACGTGCTGGATCGAGTTGCTGCCGGAGAGGCTGGGAACCACGAGCGGCCCTCGTCGACCTGCCTCATTCCAAGCAGCGAGCCCATGCCACAGGTCATTGGGAAGCATCTCACGAATATTCTCTTGCACTTTTTATCGTCGATCAGCCTCGGCATCTATTGGATCTTCTCCCAGAGCACTTCAACCTCGTGTTTTTGACTTACCGCCACCGTGGCCTTCCTCTCATTCTTCGCCTTTAGGTCCTCTTTATTGAAGTCACCAACCTTGTCGTATGTAGCATAGCTGGACACGCGGCCAAATGAAGTCGGCAGCACGGACATGGCCCTCCCCTCGAACACGTTTGTCGTCCTGTTGAAGGGTGTGTCCCACCATAGGTCCACTGTCGACCCATGGGACAAGCTCGCACTTGACTCACAAGACTTTTCTTCGGCTCTCTGCAGAAGGAAAGTGATCCCATTTATAAATTTGGCTTCATTACTTAATTAGAAATGTAGATCGACTCCGCGATAATTTCCTTACCAGCATTCTCTAAAACATCCTCACATCGTCGTTGTCGGTAACATATTCCTTGAATTTCGGGTGGAGATTGTAGCGTGCGCGAACAAACTGCAGCACTCATCCATGAATTTGTGCCACGGGTTATCTTTCCCTAGACGTGCATACTCGGCATCCTCCTTTGCCAAAACAGCCTTTTTTCCTCGATAACCGCCACTTCCGCAACGTTGGTTACCTATGTTTAGCTCCCGCATACTGATGACCCATAAATATAGGGGATCGCAACAGTCTTCAAGGGTAGTATAACCCAATTTATTGATTCGACACAAGGGGAGCCAAAGAATACTTATAAGTCTTAACAACCGAGTTGTCAATTTAGATGCACTTGGAAATAGTCTTGCTCACAGAAGTTTATCAGTAGCAACAGTTTTTTAGTAGCAATAGCAAAGTAACAACAACAGTAAAACGAAGGCAGTACTAACAATAGTAGCAAACAGTTGGATATGAGTGTGATAGGCATGGGGATGGATGGAAGGGTATTGCATGTACAAGTCTGAACATGTAAATTCAAGATCTAGGGAAATTGCAGATAAATAAGATAAAGCATCCAAGTACTAAATAATCATAGGCATGTATTCCATATATAGTCATACGTGCTCGCAATGAGAACTTGCACATCTTTTGTCCTGCCAGGCCGTTGCAGCAGGGCCTCAAGGGAATCTACTGGAAATTAAGGTACTCCTTTTAATAGAGCACTAGAGCAAAGCATTAACACTCCATGAACACACGTGATCCTCATATCATAGCCACCCCCTCCGGTTGTCCCAATTTCTGTCACTTCGGGGCCTTTGGATCCGAACTATGATATGTGTACACAACTTGTAGATAAGATCACAAACAATACTATCATCATGAATCAATAATAAGTTCAAATCTGAGATCATGGCACTCGGGACCTAGTGACAAGCATTAAGCACAACAAGTTGCAACGAAGTCAAATAGCACTAATAGAGATACTAGGCACCATGCCCTAACAATCTTATTCGATTACATGATAGAAATCATCCAATCCCTACCATCCCGATAGCCTACGTCGCGGGATTACTCACTCATGGATGGTGGAAACATGGATGGTTGATGGCTAGGCGTTGTTGATGATGATGGCGATGATCCTCTCCAAATTCCCCGTCCCGACAAGGTGCCAGAACAGAATTTCTGGTTCCAAATCGCGGTTTCTGGTGGTGGCGGTGCAACGGAACTCCTTCTAGAAAAACGTCGAACCCCCTCGGTTTTTAGGTCAAGTGGCATCTTATAGGCGAAGAGAGGCCGAGGGGGTGCCCGAGATGGCCACACCTCTCCCAAGCGCGGCCTGGGCTGGCCCGCGCGGCCAGGGGTGTGGGCCCCTCGTGGCCCACCTCCGCCTCGTCTTCTGGCTCCGTGAGTCTTCTGGTGAACTAGGATTTTTGGCATATTTTTGGGGATTTTTCCTGATAGTTGATTTTCTGCACAAAAACTAGACACCAAGGTAATTCTGCTGAAAACAGCGTCAGTCCGTGTTAGTTGTATCCAAATCACACAAGTTTAGAGGAGAAACAATAGCAAAAGTGTTCGAGAAAGTAGATACGTTTTGGACGTATCAACTCCCCCCAAACTTAGCTTATTGCTTGTCCTCAAGCAATTCAGTTGAAAACTGAGTGCGATAAAAGAACTTTCACGAACACATTTGCTTCATATGATGTAAATATTCTCAACACATGAGTAGATACTTAGACAATTCATAATAAGGAATATGCAACTAAGTTTACTCAATATTCATTGCAAGCTATGAAGATATTCCAACACAATAATAATAAGTAGCATGAAACATAAACATAAGCAACATTCCAATGCTCATAAGAAAGTATGATAGAGTGGTATCTCGCTTGGCTTTGATGGTGGAGCTGCCAAGGCACCTCTAAAGTTCAAGTGAAGACTAGAAGTAAAGATATCAGCGATACAAGCATCAAAGTTATGACATAATTAACCAAGTTTTGAGACAAGCACATTACACTAAGAATGGCAACTATGCTCTCAAGAAAGTGCTCATATAATAAGTGGTGACTCAACAAGGAAATGAAAAGGTTTTTAAAAGTTTGAAATGCTTCCAAATGCTGAAAGTATGGTACTCATTAGATTTGAGATCTCATTGCCCCTATCATAAGCATCATTAGATGGTTAAGGTGAAAGTGAGGTCCAATATGAGTTATATGATTGATAGACCATAAACTGGAAATCTCATGTACCTTGAATACGAGGGCCGCTCCTCATGCTACTCAACTTTAGTTACCGGTAAGTTCTTGTCATAGTAAATACATGTGTATCATAGAGAACCTCCAATGGGGTACCCCTTGCACATGATACATGAGCTATCCTATAATCAAAATGACAAGGCAAGCAGACAATGATAATGAGAATCTCAGCGATCTGTTTATTTGCTATTTGCATAGGTTTTTATTGAGGACGCTTCACAAATTGCTCATTATGGTTATGCTGCAAGTTTCCACCTTGATTAGGCATGGCTTAGGCTAGCGGCCCAGGCATTTCTCTAACTCATTTATATAACTCCATACTTACAAGCTCCCCTTTTATTTCACACCAACGACATCCATAAACAAAAGAGCATGATATCAACTGGGTACAATGTACAAGTGCAATGTTGAAAGCGTTCCCCATGACAGCACGGTTCTGCTAACTCCCAGCCTATAATTTGCAAGCATATAACTTTTATGGACTATCACAATGGTTTAGGTTTATTAAGTGCAAGAAATAAAGTGTGCCATCAAGTTCATGAGAGCTGTACTAACTAACTTTCTCATGAAAATCAAACATTTTATTTGGAAGAAAATAAGGCATAATAAATATGCACTAAATACAAATGATGCTAATAGGTAGATATGGTGGACACTTTGGCAATATTGGTTTTGGGGAGTTGGAAGCACGAGTAGCGCACATGCTCAGTGCAAGTGAAAGCTAGCAATAGAGAGGGAGCGACAAACGAGAGAGCAATAACTGTCATAATCATGCTTGCAACAAAACATAATTAATTATGTCATAAAAGTGATACAAGAACTCTGAGGCAAAATAAATCATCAAGGATTAACTGACTATTGTTCCAGTCATATGCATGCGTGAGCGTGTGCCAAGTAGATTCAAATGAAACATTCTGAGGAGGATACCACAATATCATACCAAGTTATGAATAGAACAATGCAAGCAAATATTCATATGGCATGCTGCAAACTATTAGCAAGCTGGAGCTAATCATAAGAGAGCAAGAACTACTAAGCATCCAAAAATAATATACACCTTAAATGAACAGACTAAGCATGCCCACAATGATGAGTATATGTACAAAAATGAAAACAAATAGAGTTCATTACCAGCCTCTTACCACACCTCAAGTTGTCATTAACCTTCATTATTGCCCTTCACTTGTGTGGCTTGAATAATAACATGAAACCAAAATCCACTGAGGACCGTTGAACCCTGCAAAGAACTTCACAAAACCAAAGAAGAAGCTCAAATGTTTTTGGTGTTTTTGATTTTTAAAGAAAACACTCAAAGCAAAAACAAACAAAGCAAAATCTTTTTGGATTTTTCTTAAGGCAAACCGAAGCTAAAAGTAAAGAAACAAACCAAGAGAAACAATGAAAATATTTTTGATCTTTTTGTGTTTTGGGAAAGCAGAAACAAAAACCAAAAATAAAGCGAAACATGGATATACAAAGAACCAACAAAACATGATATATAGATGAGTGTGCTGTCGGTATACCTTCCCCTAAGCTTAGGCTTTTGGCCTAAGTGGGGCTCAATCCCAGCCTGACCAAGAAGGTTCGCCTCCGTAATGTGACGAAGAGGCCCCTTTTCCTAGTATGTACTCGAGGATGCCCTTGTGTAGTGCACATAGTGGTTGTAAGAGGGCGCGTCACCCTGGTAGTGTCCGTGGAAGCCAAGAATGCGCAGCTGATCGTCTATCTCCCCTTTGGAGCGTGACCAAGGTCCCCTGCAAATACTGAACAAAGTGGTTGGTGGCAAATGGATTTCCCTCTTTTCCCCATCAATAAACATCATCCTATAAATGAAACTCTCAATGGTAGAGATAGCAGTGACAAAGTGATGCGCTTTCATGGCAGCAATATCAAGCCTCTGAGGAGCCAAAATTGTATCATTTGGATCAACAGAAAGTCCTAAGGCAGCAACTACACATGCAACAATAATACCCCCATAAATGGGTCCTCTAGCAGTTAGGCGATGAGCAATGAGAGAACCAAGATTATACCTGGTTTCATTGTTGAGTGCAGCAGCTAGAAAGGCCAAGTGATAGTTGGAAATATTGCTAGTGTTCTCCCTTCCAAGAATATTAGTGGCAAGATAATAAGCAAAATTTCAGATAGCTGGGAGTTGAATATTTCTTATCTTCCCGCACTAGGCTCTTCGGTCATCATCGTTAGTTACCCCGCGGTAGAGCTCCAACAAATCAGCGGGATGAGCTGGAATCGTCTTCACTGTCCTAGCCAGGCCAATACCCAAAATTTCGCAAAATTTCTTCAATGTCATGGTGTCGTGGGAATGGCCACGGCAGACGCTGCAATCAGCAGCGAGTAGTAGAACAAGGGGCAAGGGCGGCCAGCCATCTGTGGTGCGAGATGAGGGCGGAGACTCAGGGTTTTACCCAGGTTCGGCCCCCCGGAGAGTAAAGACCTAATCCTGCTAGATTTTATTGATGAGAGAGTATAAGGGCGAGCTCGATGACTAGGCGACGAGTCACAGGGGGTGTATGATGGAACGTGTATTCTATGCATACCCTAGGGAGGTTTATATAGAGTCACCTCGCTAGGGTTTACAGAACTACAACCGAGTTGGATAAGGACTTGGAGGATGCTTGACCTAATCCGACTAGGCCTAGCTACGCTTCTGGGCCTCCATCTTCCAGTCACCTGGCTTCTTCTTGGGTCGTGATCCAGTCGCCGTCCTGCAGGCCCACTCGCAGGCAGCATGGGCCAATAGGAAACGTCCTGCTAGGTATACCCCACTCGGCATATCCCCATCAGTAGTCCCCGAAGCCGTCGTTGATTCATCATAGGTGTTCTTTGGCAGTCGGAGTATTTGGGTCCAGTTTGGATGCCCAGTCGAATCGGCGGTGGACTCCTTCAATGAAAGAGAGAACATGTCATCTTAGTCGCAACAACGGCGACCGGTCGAATCGCAGCCATGGCGAATGGGCCAGCGAGAAGTTGAATCGCAGCTATGGTGAAGGGGTCAGCGAGAAGTCGAATCGCGGCTATGGCGAAGGGGTCAGCGAGAAGTCGAATCACGGCTATGGTGAATGGGTCGGCGAGTAGTAGGCTCGCCGCAGCTGGTGAGTCGAGTAGACAAAGTTGGACCGTCAATCTTGGTCAAACTAGCCATTGGGTAATCCAACGGTAATATCGCGTAATCACCGCGCGGTAACGGCTCCTCGAAAATGGCGGGTAGCAACCGCTATATAAGGAGAGTGACGGGTGAGGGGCGATCATTCCCCAAATTTCCTCTGACCTTGAGCACCTCCCAATCTTCCATTCCTCCGTAGTGACCCAGAGCGATCCAGAGTGATCCCGCAATCCCAGATCCTCCGATCGATGGCGCCGCCAACAGATCTGTGGGGGAGATCCAAGTTCACGAAAGCGCTACTGAAATCCTTCGAAGACGCGGGTATTCTTTGCTCCGGTAGGTGAAGATCCCTGCGGCCGGAGAGGTGGTGCCCTATCCGTGTTCCGGGGAATTCATCCTCTTCACCAGTCACCTGGAGAGGGGGCTTGGCTCCCCTACTTCAATATTCTTCCGCCGCTTCTCCTCGTACTACGGCATCCAGCCATCGGATCTAGGGCCGCACAACATCGAGCAACTCGCCATCTTTGTGGCATTTTGCGAGTGCTACCTAGGCTGCCGACCGTACTTCCCCTGTGGCAGGAGATATTCCACGGGCGGGTCAGACGCGAAGGGGCAGGCGGCCCAATGCTGGCAACGGGCGGCCTCACCTTCCAACGGAAGTCCAAGGCTTCCTTCCTCGACCTTATGCTGCCGAAGAAGGTGACGAACGAGTGGAAGAAGCACTGGTTCTATGTCAGCGAATCGACCCAGGACAAATGAAGTGGCGCTGCCGATCTACTCCGCCAACCGGCCCGAGCCACGTCGACTTCAAGTCGACAAACTTCCGCTCGACCAGCGGATGGTGGTTAATGAAATGCTGACGAAGATTCGTCAGCTAAAGAAGGACGACCAGACCATCAACCTATATAATTGCTGGCTCGGGCGGCGATTGGTGCCTATGGCCAGCCATGCCCATTGGAAGTACTAGTAGACGGGCAAGGACGGCACAACCAAGTCCTGCATTGCCGAGTGTAAGGCCGACGACTACGCCCTCGCTCTGAAGAAAATCACCGACGCGGAATATCTGGATGCGAAGGTCGGGACTCCCCTGTACACCATGAAGCGCAAGGCTCCACCAGTAAGTTCTTCCTTCCTTGTCCATTTCGTCGTCATAGATATGCAGTCACAACTTTGCTAATTGTGTTTTGTCTGTGCAGCTATTCCAAGTGGTGGAAGGTTGGCTTCCGCCTGCTGATGATGAGAGCTCGAACGAGTCCGTCGAGGATGAGAGGGGGTCACCCTCCGACAAAGACAATGTCGGAGGCGACGATGATGGTGACGATGATGATGACGATTACAAGGCCGTGGAGGTCGCTGCACCCACGGTTTGGAAGACCCGCGGGCAACGACAGCGCGAGCTCGAGGCCAACAAGAGCCTCGAGGCTCACGACGGGGGCGAAGATGAGGCCCTCGAACAAACTTCTTGGAGCGTGGCCATGCCATCAAAGAAAAAGTCGCTAAAGAAGAAGAAGGGGCCGGCCAAGGTGGTGTCGCCGCCTCGGTCTACGAGTAGCTCCGAAGCGACCAGCGCTATCGACAAGGCCAGGGCTAGCGCGCCGATGCGGGCGACTGTGGCAGCTGATGCGGCCGTGGTAGAAGATGAAGTGTCGTTGGCGTTGCTGCCACCACCCTTCTCTGCAGTCATCGGGCTCGGGGCCACCCCACCCGCGGGAGCATTGCTACCATGGGAGGCACCTGCGTTGACCACCGGGGAGCTTCTTGCCGTAGCTTCATCCTCAAAGAAGGCGGCTGTGTCGTGGGCACCGAGTTTGTTTGAGACGGGCCTCAGCCGGAAGCTGGGGCCAGAGTTGGAGAAGCCGACGCATATCCACACCGGCCTGCATTTCACTCCAGTCGCTAAGTAAGTATCTCTGGTGTATTCCTTTGAGTGACTGGTTTGTACTTGTCCTGCGAGTTTGCTAATAATGTCGTTTTGCAGGACTGGCGTAAAGAAAATCGGCCACCCCTCGGTGGCTAAGGTTCCAGTAGGCACCGCTAGGGCAGAGGACGACCCCTCGAAGAAGAGGAAGGGCGACGAGGTCAGGGCGCCTGCTGAAGGAACGAAGAGAGCGAAGGGCGACGAGGTCGTCACAATTACGGACGAGCCATTCGCCGCCCCTAGTGGGGCTCCGACTAGAGTGGATGCGGCCGCGAAGGCCGTGACGGACGCGGGGTCGCAGCAAGCGGAAGCTGCGGCGTTGGTCCGGGCGATGGCCCCATCGATGAGTGGAGCAGTGGCGACCTTCCCTCACTTTGTGGCGAGGGCCTCCACTGCGAGCGCATCGGCGCAGTCGGCCCAAGTGCCCGAAATTTTGGGCTCGGAGGTCGAGCAGTTCGCGGGCGCACACCTCTCATTCTCCCGTCGGTGGACACAGTTGAGCTACACAGTATGCTAGGTACAGCCATCCAGGTATGTCCAGTCCCCGAGGATCTGGTCGCTAAATTTCAGCGGGTACATTCTTACTATTTTTCCACTATCCAGTCCCCGAGTGGCTAGTCACTGAATTTCAACGACTAGGCGCTTAGGAACTTCTTTGCTTCCCAGTCCCCGAGTGGCTAGTCGCTGAATTTCAGCGGCTGGGTACTTAGGAAATGTTGTAATCTTTGGCTGATGTTTGCCATGTCTATGGAAGGCCTCCAGCATGAGTCGGCGGAGCGATTGGCCGCCAAGGATCGCCTAGAGAAGGAATTCTGCTCCGTGCGGGAGGTGAACAAACAACTTCAAGTGGCTGCTGGTAAGAATTTGGGATGCCCTTCTTCCGTGGACGTCCTTTTTTGATTTCATACTCATGCTCATGTTGGTGCAGAGGGCCATGCGGCCGCGGTTAACAAGGCCCGCGAGGGTTTGGTCCCTGCGAGTGACCTGACGGCTGCCCAGTCATCTTTGAGCGCCACGGAGAAGCGGGTGGCCGAGCTGGAGCAAGATCTCAAAGCTGCGAAGGCGGAGGCGACCTCGGAGGATGAGAGAGCTAAAGCGTCCGTCACTGCTGCTGCCGAGGAGCGGAAGGTGTATGATGCACTTGTCGCCGGGCTGCAGACTGACTTCTCGAGTCTGCAGGACTTCGTTACGGGGCTCTGGCGTCCCTTGATTGGTGAGCTTCGTTAACTTTCGTGTGGTTGGTCTGGCGAGTCCCAGAGTGCGCCGGTCGCCTTTTCGTTTTCTGCGCCCTTCTAATTGTATACTTCTTGTGCATTGCAAGGATGATTCTTGACGATGAGGCCGAAGCGAAGTCGTACGATGTGTGGCAGTGTGTTACCATGTTGGTGGACTCTGCCGCTCTGTCTGCGACTTGCAATTGCGCGTATCTTCAGGAGATTTCGCCGACAGAGGTGATCCCCAGCGAGCTCACCGAGGTCTTGTGCTACCTGGAGAAGGTTCCGGTGGTTTTGGAGTTCATGTCGCGGTCGGCTTTCCGCTGTGGGGCTGTGATTGCACTGAGCCTTGGGCTTGCGCACTTCCCTGATGACTTCGATCTCGACGACGTCACAAGCGGGTACCCTTCATCGACGGGCGCGGTCAAGATCTCCGATGTGCTGAAGCTGACCGATCGGGCCGCGGTATACTCTGATCGGGTGTTGGCGATGGGTGATCTTATTTCGTATCATGAGACGATCGTTGCCCCGAATGACCCCGAGCCGGCGAACCGCGACTTAAAGGTGGAGCAGCCGTTCTGAGCAGTGATGGCGGGCACTTTGACGACGTACCCGTCGAACATATGGGTTCCCTTCATCCGTGTCCGTGGAGGCGGTGGCGCGTCGTCATCGAAGCCTGCGGAGTAGAAGAGTTTGCCGAGTGGCATTAGTTGTACAGGAAAATGTGCCTGCCCTTGTAAGCGAACAAGATTTTGTTGCCATAAGGAATGCAAGGATGCTTTTGTCAGTGTTGTTTCGATTATGAATTGTTGGGTTGTGCGAGTCCCCGAGCGTGTCCGCCCGTTTTGTGGGGTTAATCTCGTTTCTTTATGTGTATGTTTATTTTTACACTATTAGTTAAGTGAGGTCGACTCACCGTGGCTTGAAAGCCAGTCGCATGACGACCCCAAGGGACGCTCTATACTTAGCCGTTTTCCCGAACGCGAACGGGGTTGGTTGGACGAGTCCTCGAGCGTGGTACCTAGACTTTCTAGTCGCGTTCCCAAGGTGAGGATGAAGCGCGTTGTACTTGGTGCATCGCTCCACCTGACTCGGAGAATCAGTCGCGTGGCGAGTCCGGACGCGCTCTCATACTTGGTGTTTTCCCTAGCCGCGTGGGTTTGGACTAGCGTTAGTCCTCGAGCGTGGTACTTATCCGTTCAAGTCGCTGCGCCAAGGATGTGGAGGACTAGGTCGTTGTGAGAAGCGAGTGCGGTTGTCTTGGCTCGGCGGGCCAGTCGAGCGAGGCTACTCCGATGGGGCTCCGGGTTGGCATTTTCGTGGACGACACAAGGCCCGAATTTTATCGGTGCCCTTTTATCGCACTACTTAGCCGTGCCGGTCACGAACCAAGGGTTGACTTCCGCGGTTAGCGTGACACTGTTCTTACGAGTGGGGGCGGCACAAGATACGGAGAGTGGACACAATTTGTGCGAATCGATCTTCTTTATTTCATAGCGGGGGGAGTACATGTTGGAGTTCTAGGTGTAGAACTTCCTTAGGAGGTTTACATTCCATGGCCGCTTGAAGTCGAGTTGTCGGACGCCTCGGACATCGATGAGGTAGTAGGCGTCGTTGCCTAGGACTCACCCTACAGCGAATGGTCTCTCCCACGGGGGAGAGAGATTGTGCATGCCCTTCTTGTCCTGGATCAGCCGGAGGACCAGGTCGCCTTCCTGGAAGGTGCGAGTTCGGACTCGGTGGCTGTGGTAGTGGCGGAGTACTTGCTAGTAGATGGCGGTGCGGGTGCAATCTAGGTCGCGTGCTTCGTCGAGCTGGTCGACTCCGTCTTGGCATGCGAGCTCGCTGTCGGCCTCCCCATAGTTGACGACTTAAGGTGAGTCGTGCTCGAGGTCGGTCGGCATGACGGCTTCAGCCCCGTACACCATGAAGAAGGGGTGAACCCGGTCGACTTGTTGATGGAGGTGCGGATGCCCCAGATGACAGAGGGGAGTTCTTCGACCCAGCACCTCGGAGTTCGCTCGAGGGGGATTTGCAGTCACGGCTTCAGGCCGTGGAGGATGCTCTGGTTAGCGCGTTCCTCCTGGCCGTTGGACTCCGGGTGGGCGACTGAGGCGAGGTAGAGTCGTATGTTGTGCTCCTCGTAGAATTCGGCAATGGCCCCCTTGGAGAAGTTGGTGCCGTTGTCCATGCTGATGCTATGCGGGAACCCGTAGCAATAGATGAGATCGCGTAGGAACTTGGCGGCGGTCTTCCCGTCGCACTTGCGAACTGGCTTGGCCTCCACCCACTTTATGAATTTGTCGACTGCGACTAAGAGGTGGGTGTAGCCGAAGGTGGGCTTCTTGAAGGGGCCCACCATGTCCCTGCCCCACATGGTGAATGGCCAGGTGATGGGGATGGTCTTGAGCGTCGAGCTTGCCACGTGAGTCTGATTGGCGTACTTCTGGCACCCGACGCAGCGTTGGACGATGTCGACCGCGTCGGCGTGTGCGGTGAGCCAGTAGAAGCCATGTCGCATGGCCTTGGCGACCAGGGACCGAGTGCCAGCGTGCTAGCCGCAATCGCCGGCGTGGATGTCTTGGAGGATCTTGTGACCTTCCGTGGGTTGTACGTAGCGTTGGAACACGCCGGTCAAGCTGCGCTTGTGGAGCTCGCCGTCGATGATGACGAAGGACTTGCATCGGCGTACTATCATGCAGGCCTCCATCTCGTCTATGGGTAGGGTCCCTCCCTCCAGGTAGGCGACGTATGGCGTGGTCCAGTCGCTTGGCTCCACGACCATGGAGAACAAGGATGGTTCTGGTTGCAGTGTTATCCCGATGTCGATCTCCCTCGGGGGGGGGGGGGGGGGGAGGGACGGACGGCTTGGGGATGGTGTCGAGAAAGACACCAACGGGTGGCGTGAGACGAGCCGACCCGATGCGAGAGAGGGAGTCGGCCTCTTCGTTCTTGCGCCGGTCGGTCCAGTCGACGGGGTAGCCGTCGAAGTGGCCCCCAGCTGGTCCACTGCTTGGCGGTATGCCGCCATGGTGGGGGAGACTGCGTCACAGGTGCCAGCGACTTGTGCGGCGACCATGTCGGATTCGCCGTAGCAGCACGGACGATTGATGTTCATCTCCTTGGCTGCTCGCATGCCATGAAGGAGGGCCTCGTATTCGGCCATGTTGTTGGTGCAGGGGGTGAAGTCGAGGCACAAGACGTAGCGCAGCTTGTCGCCCTTTGGAGATGTGAGGACGATCCCTGCCCTTGTGTTGTCTGCGTTCTTAGACCCGTCGAAGTGTAGCGACCAGTAGTGGAGGTACGGCAGATTCTCCGGCTGCTGCGCCTTCTCCCAGTCGGCGAGGAAGTCCGCCAGGGCCTGCGACTTGATTGCCTTGCGGGGCTCGTACCTGATGTTGTGGACTCTGATCTCGATGGCCCACTTGGCAACTCGACCAGTCGCTTCGCAGTTGCTAATGATGTCCTGGAACGGCGCTGAGGAGACGACCGTGATTGGGTTCTCCTGGAAGTAGTGCGGCAGTCGCCGATGGGCTCGAAAGACCGCATGTACCAACTTCTGGTACTGCGGGTAACGTTGGCGCGACTCAGTGAGGACTTGCCTGATGTAGTAGACAGGTCGCTGCACTGGGTGCTCCTTGCCCTCTTCTGGTTGCTCGACGACCATGACGGCGCTGATGACCCATTCGGATGCCGTGACATAGACGAACATGTGCTCCTTGTCGACAGGGGCGGTGAGTAGCGGGGCCACGAGTAGCACTTCCTTGAGTGCGTGGAGCGCGTCGTCTGCCTCCTTGTCCCACTGGAACGTGGGGTTCTTGCGCATTAGGCGATAGAAAGGCATTGCCTTATCGCCTAACCGTGGGATGAAGCGACTGAGAGCCGCGACTCGCCCGGCCAACTTCTGGACATCATGCAGGCACTCGGGTTTGCTGAGCAGGGCGATCGTGTTGATCTTGGTGGGGTTCGCGTCGATTCCTCGATTGGATACTACATACCCCAGCAGCTGTCTAGTAGGTACACCGAAGGTGCACTTTCCTGGATTGAGTTTGATCTTGTACCTCCGCAGATTTGCGAAGGTTTCGTCCAGGTTAGCGAGTAGATTGCCCTGGCGGGTGGACTTCACCACCACGCCGTCGATATAGACATGGATGTTGTGGCCAATTTTTCTCGCAAGGCACTCCTGCATGCACCTCTGGTAGGTCGCTCCGGCGTTCTTGAGTCCGAATATCATGGTGGTGTAGAAGAATGCTCCGAATGGCGTGATGAACGCCGTCTTCTCCTCGTCCTCGACTGCCATTTTGATATGGTTGTAACCAGAGTAGGCGTCAAGGAAACACAGCGACTCTAACCCCGCGGTCGAGTCGATGATTTGATCGATCAGTGGGAGGACAAACTGCTCCTTTGGGCAGGCGCTGTTGAGGTTTGTGTAATCGATACACATTCTCCAGGTCCTGTTCTTCTTGTCGACCAGGGTTTGCCAGTCACTTGGAGTACTTGATTGGCCGTATGAAGCCTGCAGCGAGTAGGCGCTGCACCTCCTCGGAGATTGCTCGGCGGCGCTCTTTATTGAAGGGCCGCAGCGACTGCTTGATGGGTCGCGCCTTGGGGTCGACGTTGAGTTTGTGCTCAGCGAGTTCCCTCGGGACACCAGGCATGTCGGATGGCTTCCATGCGAAGATGTCCCGATTCTCACGTAGGAACTCGATGAGCGTGCCTTGCTATGTTGGGCTCATGCCTGTCCCGATCGTCATCGTCTGGCTGGAGTCGCCTGGGACCAGCTCGACGGAGCATGTGTGTGTGGTTGCCTCGAATGCGGCCGAACAGCCATTCTCCGAGTTGGGATTCTTGAGTATTGTGGGGTCGTCATTGCCGACCCCGATCGTTTACTTGGCAACTCCTCCGCATGGTTTGCTTCTGCGGTGATGACGGTGTCGGCGAGCTCGACGCCCTTGGCCTCGCACTCTGCGGCCATGTCGAGGTCGCCGTGGATGGTGATGATACCGCACGGCCCTGGGAGCTTCATCGTGTTATATGCGTAGTGTGGCACCGCCATGAACTTGGCGAACGCTTGCCGCCCCAAGACGCAATGGTAGGGGCTGTTGAAGCGCACCAGCTCGAAGACGATCTGCTCCGAGTGGAAGTTTTCTAGTGTGCCGACGGTGACTGGCAGCGTCACCTTGCCGATCTGGTACGCCTTTCGACCGGGGACGATGCCATGGAAGGTGGTGTGGATCGTCTCGATCATCGATTGCGGGAGCCACAGTCGCCTGAACATGTCCAGATAGAGGATGTTGATGGAGCTTCCGCCTTCCATCAGTGTCTTGGGGAGCCAGTGTCGCCCACTTTGGCCTTGACCACCAGAGAGACTCGCCCCGGATATTCGATCCGTGGTGAGTGGTCCTCACGGCTCCAAGTGATCCGCTTCTCAGACCAGTTCAGGAAGCGGGGAACGTCAACTTGGGACACCGCATTGACGGTGACGGTGCAGGCGATGACCTTCTTTTCGCGCTTGGTGCTGACCTCGGTGAAGGTGTGGAGCGAGCCGGCCTCGTTGCTGAATGCCCCACCATTCGGCGGGTGGTTGTTGGGGTTTTCCCATGCGCGTCGTGTCTTCTTGATCTCCCTCAGGGAGTGGCAGTCGGCGGTGGTGTGCATGGCGGGCTTCCCCTCCCTGCTGTGGAATACATAGGGCTGGTTAAGGAGAGCCGCGGGGTCGAATTTCGGCCTCGCCTTGTCGTTTCCGCTGTCGCAGCGCTGGCCTCCGTTGCGGCGGAATCTCTTGGGTTCGCGTGGCGCGTAGCCGGCGTTGGCGACGTAGTTGACTCACCCGTCACCGGGGCGCTTGCCGGTGAGGCGAGTGTTGTTGTAGCATAGCTCGGGTCACCTCCCGTTGTCGTGGCCGCTTGGGCGGCGGTTTCCGCCCGACTCGTCATCGGTTTCTGGGTTCGGGTCCTCCTTCGCGTATCGCTTGGCGATTTCGAGGAGGTATGGGATGTTGTCGAGTGTCTTGTACACCTGCTTGAGCTTGGCAACCAAGGGCTCGTAGCGGCACGAGGTCTTGAAGCAATGTATCACCGTGTACGGATGGATGCCTGCCGCGTTGAACCACAGGTCCGGCCATCGCTGGACCCAGCTGCGAGTCGACTCGCGGGGTCCCTGGACGCATCACTCTAGGTTCTCGATGGTGGTCGCGCAGGTGTAGGAACCATCGAAGTTCCTGACGAAGGCGTCGCGCATATCCTCCCGGGAGTCGATACTATCCACGGGGAGGGTGTTGATCCATTGCCGACTCACTCCCTCCATCATCAGGGGGAGGTAGCGAGCGACGAGTAGGTCGGTGTGGCCGGCGATTCCCATCGCCATGAGGTATGTGTCCAACCACACGGACGGGTCATACGAGGGATCGTACTTCTCGATTTCCTTTGGCGCTTTGAAGTTCGCCGGATATTTTTCGCCTCAGATCATTGGTCCGAAGCACTGGGGGCTGACTCGGCTGAGCGATCCCCTTGGCTCGCCGTCACGGCGGTTTGTGAGGGTGTGCCACAAGTCATTGGGCTGGCGTGCGCGCCAACTTTGGTTGTTGATGATGTGGGTCCGCGCGTCGACTGGCTGCCCGTTGGCAGTGACCATGTTGTTCGTCGGTCGCGGGTCATTGGTGGAGAGTGTCGCGTTCGCGGGTCGTGGTTGGAGCTGCAGGGGCTCGGGAGGTGGGCAATGGAGAGTATTTGCCATAGCTGGGCGGCAGCTCGAGGCCGCCCTGCTTCCTGAAGAGCGGGAGTACAGGTGCCCCCATGAATCGGCGCCTGCGGTTTGCTGCTCGACGGCCTTGGCGTACTGGATCGACTCGCGATGACATTGTCCATTGGACTGGAGAACAGTGGGAGGCCATTCGCGTCCCGCTCTTGCGGGGAGATCATGATCCTTGGCTGATCCGGAGGAGGCGTGCGACCGGGCGGTGGGGGGAGCACCGTTCGCCGTTGCGCCCGGTGGCGACCGGGCGCTTCCTCCTGGTGGCACGTTCTCGCAGGACACACGGTCGGCCATGCGGTCCGGGTTGTTCTCGTCGTTGAAGTTCAGGGCATGGCCCTGAACGGCGGGGTTCAGTCACGACCTAATGCAACGCTGGTGGTAGAGTGAGAGCTCTTGCGCCGTTGCTTGTTTGAGGCGAAATTTTTCGCGCTCGGCTTGTTCCTTGTGGACCGCCTCCTCTAGTCGCAGGCGGATTTCCTCGACCTCCATTGCTGTCATGGTCGACGGGATCGACGTAGAGAAGGGGTCTTGCGGGGCGCTCGTGCTGCTCGCCATGTAGGTCGCGACGAAGCGACCCGATCCGGCGTGGAGGTCGTCGGAGTTCTCTGACCTGGAGTCAGAGTCAAAGATCCCAAGGATGGATGGATCCTCGAAGTCGCCCACGTTGGAGACTTGGGTGATGGAGCCCGCGGGTGATGCGGCGATAATGGATCTAGCGATTGACGCTGGGGTCGTCAAGTCGGCGTCGTCGTTGAGGGCCGCGTCGTCCGCGGCCACGTGGGTCTCGACCATGTTGCTGTTGGCCGAGCCGTACTCGGAGGCGAGGCGATGGATGGTGCGGACTTGAATCTTAGAGATCTGGTCGCACGGTGGCGACTCGCGGATGCGAGACATCGTCGATGAAGCCGACGAGTAGGCTGATCGTGCCGACTGGCATGATCACGCTGTGCGTGACAGGGCGCGCCGCTGGGACATAGCTGCTCGGCAGGATCTAGAGGATCTCTCCGATGGCGATCATGCGGCCGGTGGCGATCGTCTTGTTGATTGGAATATTGGATCTCACCGCAGAACACAGGCCTGACCGGCCAGGCCCCATGGTAGGCGCCACTGTCGTGGGAATGGCCAAGGCAGATGCTGCAATCGGCAACGAGTAGTAGAATGAGGGGCAAGGGCGGCCAGCCATCTGCGGTGCGAGATGAGGGCGAAGACTCAGGGTTTTACCCAGGTTCGCCCCCAGAGGGTAAAGACCTACTCCTGCTAGATTGTATTGATGAGAGAGTACAAGGGCGAGCTCGACGACTAGGCGGCGAGTCGCAGGGAGTGTATGATGGAACGTGTCTTCTATGCGCACCCTAGGGAGGTTTATATAGATTCACCTTGCTAGGGTTTACAGATCTACAACCTAGTAGGATAAGGACTCAGAGTAGGGATGCAGAGGTGGGATAATTGGGACAAGTGGGATACCACTTTTAGACTACTAGACTAACTCTAATTTAGGTGGAATAAGTGGGATAAGCGGGATATGTAAAATCTAGCTTATCCCACTTGTCCCACTTAGTTTTGAGTTAGTCTAATAGTCTAAAAGTGTTATCCCACTTGTCCCAATTGTCCCACTTCTGCATCCCTAACTCAGAGGATGCTTGACCTAATCCGACTGGGCCTAGCTACGCTTCTGGGCCTCCAGCTTCCAGTCGCCTGGCTTCTTCTTGGGTTGTGATCCAGTCGCCGTCCTGCAGGCCCACTCGCTGGTAGCATGGGCCAATAGGAAATGTCCTGCTAGGTATACTCACTCGGCATATCCCCATCACATGGTGATAGACCCATCATAGATTTTGAATGACACATCTGTCCTGAAAGGGTTGTTAGTGAAAGAGAAATTTTCCACAAACATTTTGGTGAGCATAGAATATTGCTCACTCTCATACTGCATATGATCAATTAATCCAACCCTTCGATCAAGATTTAGGAAATCATTGAGAATCCCTGCAGCCTGCAAAAAGGTAAAACAAGGGAAGGTAGAAGGGTGCGCATCCCCCTCATCTCCCTCGTTGCCAAAGCGCGGCGTAATAAGATCCTCATTGTATGATGGCCTAGCTCGGGAGAATGATCTTGAAGGCCTTGTCCTCCTAGGTGCATCACTCTCAAACACTTCTCCAAAGGTGTGGTTGTCCATGAACCTTTTTCTAAAAAAAATAGACAAATTCAAACCAAGTGATTTCTAAGTTGATAAATGATGAGGAACTACTATAGGAACTTGCTAGAGGCCTAAACATGCATCAAAATGAAATCTCTAAGAATAGAACAATCATGCAAGGTCACACAACCTGTCACCTACAGTAGCAAAATACTCAAGATACAATCTACCAATCAAAATCTGATTGGACAAGCGAAAGAGGCACATACCAGAGAGCAATCCCTCCAAAAATCAGCAGCAAAGATGGGCTGAGCAAGGAGATCGAAAATCAGGACCAAGAGCAGCAGGAACTCGAGCTTGAGAAAGTTTTCCGGTGTTTTTCGAGATAGAGAAAGAAGTGGCTGGAAGGAGACATTTTAGTGGGCCACAGGTGGGCCCCAAATAGGCCGGGCGCGCCCTAGGGCTAGCCGCGCCACTAGGGGGTGTCCTGTCCTGGTGGGTCCCCCTGGGCCAATCCAGGTGCCCCTCTGCCCCCTTTTTAGAGGAAAAATTTAATATGAATTTTCTGGGATTTGTCGGAAAACTTTATTTTTGGCCAATTTTCAGGTTATGAAAATTGATTTTCTCGCAGAAATAGATTTTTGAAAGACACAAAAGAAAAACAAAAACCAAAACTACAGAAGTTCTAAGACACTCTAATAAGAAAACAACTAGCAAAACTAAGACTTACAAGACAAAGAGCAAAGACTTGAAAGGAGAGAAATAAAAGTGAGCAAGTATAACCATTGTGAAAGCATTGTTCTGTTCATTAAAATCCCTTTGTTAACAAGGTTGATCAAGTCTTGTTACCAAAACAATCTTATATGAAGCAAAACTTTTCATTTCACAAAATGATTATGTTACCTCAAACTTGATATCAATAGTCCCAATCATAATAGTTTCAAAACTTTCTTGTGGAATGGGACAATATATTTCTCCAACTTTGATGGTCTCAATATTTTCAATGGAATTCAGGCAATAGCTCTTATCAATCTTCATGGGGAAATAGACAATATGCTCTTTGTCATTAATATTAAAAGTTACTTTTCCTTGATTACAATTGATGACAACACCTGTAGTATTAAGAAAAGGTCTCCCAAGAATAATGGACATATTATCATCTTCAGGCATCTCAAGCACAACAAAATCAATTAAAACCAAGAAATTATGAGCCACTTGAACCGGAACATCCTCACATATACCAATAGGAATAGTAGTAGACTTATCGTCCATTTGCAAAGATATATCAGTTGGTATCAACTTTTCTAGCTGGAGTCTCTTGTAGAGATAAAAAGGCATAACACTAACTCCAGCTCCCAAATCACACAAAGCAGTTCTAACATAATTATTCTTAATAGAGCAAGGAATAGTTGGAATACCTGGATCACCAAGTTTCTTTGGAACCTTACCATTGAAGGAATAATTAGCAATCAAAGTAGAAATTTCCTCATTAGGAATCTTCCTTTTATTAGAGACAATATCCTTCATATACTTTGAATAAGGAGGCAACTTAATAACATCAGTCAAAGGAATTTGCAAAAACAAAGGTTTCATCCACTCACAAAACTTGTTATAGTGTTCTTGCTCCTTTGACTTGTGTTTCTTATTAGGAAAAGGCATAGGTTTCTCCACCGAAGGTTCTCTTCCACTACCCTGTTTATTAGCAATACAATCTTCCTTAGTGTACCTAGTGTTCTTAGTGTGCTTCTCAGGTTCTTCCTCAGCTTTCTCCTTATCAAGAGCATTATTTTTATCACCAGTTTCAGTTTCAGCATCAGAGACAGATATACTATTAGGATCTACAGTAGGTTTAGGAGGTTCCTCAACTATTTTATGTTTCTTTTTCTTTCTCTTATTAGGACTACCACTATTTTCAACTTGTTGATAATCCTGCTCAATTCTTTTAGGGTGTCCTTCAGGGTATAAAGGGTCTTGACTGGCTGTACCACTCCTAGTTCTAATTCCATAAGCATGTTTATCTCTAGAGGCATTATCTAGCATATCTTTTTGTACCTTAGAAAGTTTATCAATTTGAGTTTGAACCATTTGGAAGTGTTTAACAAGCATTTTAACATCATTAGCAGTTCTTTCCACAATATCTTTCAACTCATTAATAGCTCTCTAGTTTTCCAATAGATGATTCTGAACTTGTTTATTAACATTACCTTGTTTAACAATAAAAATGTCAAGTTCCTCTAAGCATTGATTAGGAGGTTTACCATAGAGAATATCGCCTTCATCAAAGTGTTGGAGAGAGTGTACTAGTAGATGAGTGGGGAATTGGATTACATAATTCTTCTATGGGAGGTAGATTCTTCACATCTTCAGATCTAATACCTTTCTCCTTAATACATTTCTTAGCTTCTTTCATCACATCATCATTTAATGCAATCACTCCCCTCTTATTTGGTGTTGGTGTTGGAGTTGGTTTAGACACAATTGGTTCAGGAGTAGTTGGCTCAGGTGTAATTAGCTCAGTTGATCCAATCATCATAATTCTTGCTTATTTTAGCCATTAAGTCTTCAGCTTCTGCAGGAGTTCTTTTCCTGAAAACACAATCAGCAAAACTGTCTAGGTATGTCCTAGAATCATCAGTTAGTACATTACAATAAATATAAAAAATCTCATTTTTAGGCAATGGACATCCAGGATGTCCATGAATCAAGGCACAGAACCTTGTCCATGACTCAGGCAATTTCTCTTCTTCTCCCTGTTTAAAATCAAAAAAATTCTGCAAAGTAGCATGTCTAGCACTAGGAGGAAAATATTTCTGAAAGAAAGAAGCAATCAAGAAATCAGGGCTATCAATGGATCCAGGAGGTAATCTATTAAACCAAGCTCTAGCTTCTCCTTTTAGTGAAAAAGGGAAGATCTTTGTAACAAAGTACTTGCGCATCTTAACATCATCAGAGAATAAGGCACTCATAGTAGAAAGCTCATTCATATGAGCTACAACACTTGCATTTTTAGTGCCACAAAAAGGTTCTTTCTCAACAATGTTTATATAGGATAAATTAAGAGAGAAATCATAATATTTATCTTTAATATCTATTGGAGAAGTAGCAAACTTGGCATCAGGATAAAGTTTAGGTATAATGGTACGTCTCTCAAGGAGACTCCTAATAGCACTAGCACCACGTGTGTTTTGATACTCTTGAATAAATTCATCAGTCATTTCAATGTAACCATCATTAATATCATATCTCTCTCTAGACTCAGGTGAGCTAACAGGTGTAATAGTGTCTTCATTAGGAGTTTCAGTGTTTCCCAAAATAGTTCTAGCAGTAGTAGAATCTAGGAAAGGACCTAATGAACTACTCGCATCAATCACAGTAGAAGTAACATCATGAGTATCAGAAGAAATTTTAGATTCAGCAGTAGTAGCGGTGTGTATGTGGTGGTGGTGTGACAAGCTTAGTTATAAAAGATAGTGAATCAAGAGCAGTAGACATGTTTAGGACTGTACCTCTTCTTGTAGTGGATGGTAAAATAGGAAACTTTCCATCACGAGACTTCCCATGATGAAAGGAATAGTAGTGAACAATAATAGATCAAAGTGAACTTACAAATAAAGCTATCCTCCCCTGTAATGGCGCCAAAGAATACTCTTGATGACCCACAAGTATAGGGGATCGCAATAGTCTTCGAGGGTAGTATAACCCAATTTATTTATTCGACACAAGGGGAGCCAAAGAATACTTATAAGCCTTAACAACTGAGTTGTCAATTCAGATGCACTTGGAAATAGTCTTTCTCACAGAAGTTTATCAGTAGCAACAGTTTTGTAGTAGCAATAGCAAAGTAACAGTAGCAGTAAAATGAAGGAAGTAGTAACAATAGTAGAAAACAATTGGATATGAGTGCGGTAGGCATAGGGATGGATGTATGGACGTTGCATGGACAAGTATAAACATGTAACTTCAAGATCTAGGGAAATTGCAGATAAATAAGATAAAGCATCCAAGTACGAAACAATCATAAGCATATGTTCCATATATAGTCATACGTGCTCGCAATGAGAACTTGCACAACATCTTTTGTCCTGCTAGTCCGTTGCAGCGGGGCCTCAAGGGAATCTACTGGCAATTAAGGTACTCCTTTTAATAGAGCACTGGAGCAAAGCATTAACACTCCATGAACACACGTGATCCTCATATCATAGCCATCACCTCCGGTTGTCCCAATTTCTGTCACTTTGGGGCCTTTGGATCCGGACTATGACTTGTGTAAACAACTTGCAGATAAGATCACAAATACTACTATCATCATGAATCAGTAATAAGTTCAGATATGAGATCATGGCACTCGGGAGCTAGTGACAAGCATTAAGCACAACAAGTTACAACAAAGTCAAATAACACTAATAGAGATACTAGGCACCATGCCCTAACAATCTTATTCGATTACATGATAGAACTCATCCAATCCCTACCACCCCATAACCTACAATGGGGGATTACTCACTCATAGATGGGGGAAACATGGATGGTTGATGGAGAGGCATTGTTGATGATGATGGCGATGATCCATTCCAAATTCCCCATCCCAGCAGGGTGCCAGAACAGAGTTTCTGGTTCCGAATCACGGTTTCTAGTGGTGGCAGCGCAACGGAACTCTTTCTGAGAAAAAGGTTGAACTCCACTCGGTTTTAGGTCAAGAGGCATATTATAGGCGAAGAGGGAGGCCGAGGGGATGTCCGAGGCGGCCACACCCCTCCCAGGCGCGACCTGGGCTGGCCCGCACGACCAAGGGGTTTGGGGCCGTTGTGGGCCACCTCCGCTTCGTCTTCTGGCTTCGTGATTCTTCTAGTGAAATAGGATTTTTAGCATATTTTCCGGGATTTTCCTGACAGTTGATTTTCTGAATAAAAACTAGACACCAAGATAATTCTGCTGAAAACATCGTCAGTCCTTCTTAGTTGTATCCAAATCACACAAGTTTAGTGGAGAAACAATAGCAAAAGTGTTCGAAAAAGTAGATACGTTTTGGATGTATCACATACTCCTCCCGCACTCGGTCCATTCCTTACCTTCCGGATAAGTGCACGCCGCCTTGAACTTGATGAACTCATCTTCGTCGAGCATTGGCTTGGCATTATTTATCTCCTCCCAAATTTTACCCTCGTTAATCCTCCTCTTCTCTCGGCTTTTCCAGCTGCTCAAGGAGGTGCTCATCCTCATGAGTGCTAACTTGTTTATGTTGTTCACTTTGAGTTTTTGGTTATCGTACTCATCTGGGAACTTGTACCGTTTGTGAAGCTTCCCCATGAGGAGCTCTTGCAACCACATATTGTTATTTCTTATGTTCTTCTGGTTGATTCTCATGCTCTCCCGCACGATGCACCCGAATTGTATGCCGTACCCAGCGGCAAGCTTTGCATGATCCACTGGTTGGCCACTCGGTTTCACAAGGGTGAACTCTTCGTGGTTGATGCCGAGTTTCCGCAGCGTTCATTCCTACCATTCCTCCTCCTTCTTCCTAGCGGGCGGGGAGGCACCATCGTCGTCCACACGGTCACCTCCATGACTAGTTTGGTCCTCCTCGTCGCCATTACTGCTTCCATCATCGTTGCCATCTTCGGCCTCCTCCTCATATTCAGACTCCTCGTCATCTTCATGTGCTGCAGCTTCGGCCTCCTCGTTAACTTCATCAGCCCTAGCTTCAGCCTCCTCGTAGGACCCTCTTAAGTCATCGTCAAACCGCTAAAACTTGAGGTTGCCTTTTCTTGCTTATTCTTCGATGCTCATGGGTTGATAAGGGCCAGCCCCGTCTTCATTGTCTCCGCTCGACATGTTTGCACTTCATAGAAAAAATGCAACAATTTAATTAGTACAAGCTATAGAATAGACCGAAAAATTTGGCATGACCTTTGCTGTATTTTTCACCTAGGAGTGCCCATTTCTAACCCGAACAGAAGCAAATCAACACTTTGGGAGAAACGGGAAACTCAAATGAATTCCCTGCAACAGTTTTCATAAAAAAATGATGACATCCATCCAATCAAACATATACAAAGAGCAAAAAATAGTGTGATGTCACAACCAGACAACAAGTTCAGTAGTACAAAATCAAGGCAATCAGCTAGCAAAGCATCTTTCTGATCTAGAACCATACCACATAGATATGTGTAACCATATGATCACTACAAACACAAGATCACACCATCAGGATTAAATCACAGCAAGTATGACACAAATAGATCATCTATTTGTTTACACTTACTCAAGTTACTGATCTAGCACACCTAGCAAGTATTTGTTTACACTTATACTAAAAAATATTTGTTTACACTTATACTAACAAATGTGTTTACACAACAAATATTTGTTTACACTTATACTAACAAATGATTACGACATTCATTACTTATATATATTTGTTAACAAATGTGTTTACACAGCAAGTATTTGTTTCCTACCAGAGCATGTAATCAAATAAGAATCAATGTCTGTTTAAAATAAACAGAGTGTAGCTCCAGTAAGTAAAGTAGGAGCATAGGTTGTGCTCTAACTTTGAAACATTGGAGATTTTTAGCTATTTGTACAAAGCCAACATCAAGAAACATGAACATTTTGCTCCTACAAAATCCTAGGGTTACAAAAGCAAGAGCACTGGCCGATGAAAGCCTCTTTTCTGTACTAACACAAGGTAAACAATGTATTTAAGAATATTTTTCTACAAAGTAAAAACCATATTTTCTGTACTAATACAGCAGGAGCATACAACATGAGCATCTAGAGTAGAGATTGCAACACATGACGGTCCATGTTACAAAAACTAAGCAAGTCATTTTTTCAGCAACACTGAAAACTATCATGTTCCATGGAGTGGTCTGGCTACCATAGTCTGATACTTCAGTGTACATGTCTAGCAAATGACCATCCACACTCCGTGGGAAGGAATGATACATGGGAATGAAGGATACCTAGTTCTCGACACGGAAGGGGCGGTGCCTGGTGCTCGATGGGTGTCGAGGGGATAACCCCCGGGTGGGGAAAGCCAACCCCAAGTAGCCGGCTCCAGAAGATACATGTTGCCTGGCCATCAAGGAGGACAACTCCAGCAGCCTGGCTAGTACCGCCCGGCTAGGCTTAAAGCTTTCCCGGCTGGCCCATCTAGCCGGGTAGCCAGAAGAACCGGCCGGGTGGCTGCCTCCACCCGGCTTACCTCGGATTCGATGGAGAGCACAGAGGGGGAGATGCTCCTTGCGGGGTACGCCTCTGGCTCCCTTCGTCATTAGGCAGGTCGGCGTGCCGTCACGACCTGCGCTATCTAACAAATATAAAGCAAAGTGGTCGGCTGACCGCCAAAGCAGTCCGGGTGACTGTTAAAGCAGAGTTGAAGCCCCAAAGGAAGCCCGGGGTGACCGCTAAAGAAGGGAATGATGCTAAAAGAAGGGCGGACTGGGTCCTGGCCCACCGACTGGACCCTGCAGCCGGCCCTTCCCTATAAACCCATATCCAAACATTAAACCCTAGAGCCCAAATTGTAATCTGCCTCCCCCGACCAGTATATAAGGGCAGGCAGAGCTAGGGTTCTAGGTAAGTAAGGTTGATAGTAGCAAGAGCTTGCCTCTAGTTCCATCTTCCTATAGCTCTCGATAGTATCTAAGGAAACCGCTCCAGGAGCATCTGTACTGGGCATTCGCCCCCCATATAGTTCATCTTGCAGGAGTAGGGGTGTTACCTTGCCAAGAGGGCCCCGGACCTAGGTACGTCGCTGTGTTTGCAGTCCACCGTGACCAACCCGTTGCGTGAGCCACCGATTGCATCCGAGTGTCCCTCTTTTTCCATCCCCGATAGCACTGCCGTGTTCCACACCACGATAGTTGGCGCCCACCGTGGGGCACAACGCTTCGGCTGGGATCATCTTCCGCACGGGACTTCCGCTCGTCGCCGGTGAACGTGTGGCCTCCGACCTTGTCCTCACACTCGGTGCTTTCGACTGCATCGTCGACAACTCCGCGTGCTTTGCCAGGAACACCTTCCCCGCCAACGGCTCCATCATGCACTTCGGGGACCTCCGCGTCTATGTCGCCATCGTCGTCGAGGTTTTCCCCAGCGCGGTCGCCACCATCACCAACGTGCCTCTCAGCCACCTCACCCGCGGCCCGACCGCGATGAACGGTTGCGTCGAGGTCATGGTGGTGAACTCCCGCTGTAACATCCCAAAAATATTAATCAAGGTTATCAATTCCAATCATCCAAATTTAGGGTTAACAAAAACTTTTGTTAATTAAAATCCATATGAATGCATGTGTGTATGTGATGAATGCATGAATGCTTGAATGGACTTGTGTGATTGTTATTAATGGCAAGGATTGGTTTAAAGATGAAACCAACATCATCTAAATCATTTCCAAGTAGAATCAAATCATTAGAAATTCAAAAACAAACGAAATAAGCTAATGGTCATTTTTGCCAATCTTGCTCACTAGACCACTTTGAGTGTTTCTAGTCCAAGATTTCAAACAGAAAAAAAATCCAATTATTTTCACCCCTTGCTAGACCAACTAAAAGTGAACCCAAGCCCAACTTGCAAACCCACAGAAACATTTGGCAACCCTATTCAAATGACCTTTGAAAATTGAATCTAGTTCATATGGTAAGATCACCATTTCTCAAAACCCAACCAAACCAATGCACCTTAACAAATCCAATCAACCAGAGACTACCTAGTATGTGACCAGTACACTCACCAAGTTTCAACCAAAAATTCAAATATGAAATTCTTTCGGCCATTTCATCAAACACTTGGAGACAGAAAACAAATTTGTCCAAAATTCACTGTTTTGAGCATTGATCACCCTAAACATTGTTCCCCATTGATCACCCCTGTCTCCCCAGTGACAAACATCACATTGAACCACCCTACACCCTACCAATGCACCATACCGTGCATGCCTGAGCCAACCCCGGCCAGCCGACCATGGCAAGCTAGCCAGAGCCATCGCCGCGCCTAGCAGCCATGTCCGGGAAGCACGCCACCATCCACCGCCACCCCCTGTCCAGCCCTACCTTGACAAGCCGTGGACCATCGAGAACGCGCATGCCCAGTTTGTCTCTGCCAAGTCCAGAGCACGCCAGCTCGCCGCACTTGACACGCTCACACCGATCGCGCCTCGCCTTCACCGCCCGTGCCTGTGACCACCACCATCCCAGGAACCTCCCAGACAACCCCGTTCACCACCGCGTGACCAGGAGAGCCTGTGCGTCGTCAAAAATGTCATCGGTGCCGATCAAAGCACCCACGCGTTCCGACCGAACCGCACCGCCCCTTGCCGCTCCATCAAGCCGTTGAGCACTGCCAGGAGACCGCGCACCGTCCCCTAGCCCCAGTTGTCATGGTATTGCCAACGAGTACACCATGGAGGGGTCCTCATAGTGCGTGTTTAGAGACGTGGGGGAAGGAGGACGGTTGATGGGTACGAGGTAACACAGCTTACCCTGGTTCAGATCCCACAACGCTGGTGGAATCCTACTCCTGCTATAAATTACTATAATGGAAATATGCCGAGTTACAGAGATAGGTTCGTTGTGCGAGGTTATGTGAAGTTGTGTCCTAAAGGCTCCCATAGGCCCGACTTATATAGTCGCCAGGTCCTAGGGTTAAAGGGAAAAGTCCCAGCCGGACAAGTGACAGAGTCCTACACCGTCTATTACTAGTCTAGCAAGTCTTGCACTCCAAGGCTCCGGGTACGCTGGTGACTCCACCGTAGCCTTCCTTTATCTGGCATGGGCCTCCCTTCTGGATCCATCTAACTGGGCGCCCAGCAGGCCATGGGCCATGCTACCAACTGTGTGCCACCCGGGTTATCCGGATAAGAGACATGCTATGAGGATACCCATATAGCATATCCCCAACAGTAGCCCCCGGAGAACTCCGAGATCTTGCGCCGTCTTGCCTCTTCACGTGGAACGCTCCATCTTGATGGATGTCGGCAAATCGTCAAGCAACATCTTGTAGTCCTCCCAAAGAACCCTTCAAGGTTTTCTCCGTCTTCAATTCGTAAGTCGGAGAATTGTTGAATCTTCCACTGTACTCTTCCGTAGCCAGACTGGATCCATCCATGCCGGAACCTTCTGATGTGATGGTTCATCTGCCTATGTCAGCTAGGGCGACGTAGACATAGGTCAGCAACGCCTCGTAAGTCACACAGGCAAAGAATGCAATCATGTCCACTTTTCCCGCGCGAGCGATACGAACCGTTGGCAGAGACGGTTGGTACGTGGCGAAATTTCCAGGCACGTCTCTGCACACGTCGTCTACGCGGCAACCATTCGATCAAGCTGCACGAATCTTGATGCCGGAGACCATAAATAGTAACTATGGTGGAAAATTTACTTCTTCAACTCATTCTTACCTGCATCGTCTTCTTCCTCCAGCAAGCGCCTCTTCGAGCTCTCCGCACAACGTGCGAAAAACCCTACCTTTCCAATCTTTCCCAGTCACCGTCAAGCACACCCAATGGCCAGCAGCAGCTCCTCTCCTTCGATGGCAGCGGCGGGCGAAGCCGCGGAGAAGCCGGCGAGCTCCGTCGTTGGTCATCCCCAAGGCTGCGTTGTTCGAAGCCACCGGCGGCGACCATAATCCATCGGCGCTGGAGCTGCTGGAGGAGGAGTACGACTCGCACCAGGGCGACTGGCATGGTTCGGATATCATGGACCACGACATCAAAGAGCTGATCAATGAGGGTTACCTCCCCGTAACGGAGGGGCTCGCTTGGCCGGCGGCACCGGCCGGCGAGGTCACACCTTCTCCCCAAGCTGGAGAGAAGGTGTACCTCAAAGGACAGATGGTACGCGGTGTCTCCCTGCTCATCTCCAACTTTTTCCTTACTGTCCTGAATCATTACCGAGTATAGCCACAGAACCTTTCCCCCAATAGCATCTTAGCGCTCAACGATTACGCGGCGCTCTACAAGGGCTATTTAGGAATCAAGCCTAGGCTAGATCTCTTCATATACTTCTTTACCATCAAGCGCGAAGCGGAGCCGGCAAGGACGAGCTTAGGAATTGTGGAACCATCAGTTTTAAGATCCGGCCTTGCCGGCGCTTCCCCGACATTGTCGGCCATGAATCCTGCAAGAATTGGCAGCGGACGTACTTCTACGGCCCAGATATCCCTTAGGCTGGCCGAGAAGTCACGTACCCGGACTTTGTCGATGGAGCATCCGCTGAAGCCTCGACATGGAGATCCTAGGCCTCCCTTCCCTCCGACATCGATGCTTCCCGCGCTATAAGGCGGATAGAGTGGTTTGTAGAGACGGGTTTGACCGGACTGGACCTAGCCATGTGCTGGTTCATCAGACTGATCCAGCCTCTGTAGCACCGCTTGAAGCTGATGCATGAGTATTCCAACGATAGAAGGGATAGCCTTCGCATCTCCGAGGACAACTTCTCGAGCGACTCCGTCAAGCTCCTCCTCAAGGACATCGTCAAGGTGAAAGACAAGAAGCGTGGCTTCGCCATCACCTACGACATGTTCATAGAGAGCAAGTGCCCAAAGGTAACTGTTTATTTTCCGTGTATGACATATACTCCAGTTCTTCCGTCTAGCCATTACTATCTCATCTAACACGGTGGTTTTTCACTTTAACAGCTCAGCGACATAGATGAGGATAGCATGGCTCCTCAAATCTATGATCCAAAGATGAAGGAAGTCACCATCGTTTCCGACGACGATGCTCTGTTGGCGCGAAAGTGGAAGAGCTCCACCTCTGACGCTGCCGACGGAGGCAAGAAGAAGAAGACGGAGTGTGGAGCCTCCAAAAAGACTACCGCCGCCTAGGAGGCGGAGAAAAGAAAGGTTACTGGGATCCCCTTTGCTAAAGCACCCCCTCTTGTGTAAGCTTCTTTCTCTCCGACATTGTCCATTTGTCTGTCTTGTTCGCATACTTATGCATTTTGCACGCTTTAGGAAGAAAGCCACGACTAGCTTGAAGAAGACCTCCAAAACTTCGGGGGCTTCTAGAACCATTAAGGATATGCTGCATCACGATGTATCTCCCACCATCGCCCCTGTCACTCCCATCGTCTAGCCCTCGTCCACCTCGACAAGCTCACAAGCTTAGGAAGCATCTGGCCCTTCCGCCATGGAAGTGGACTCAGGCGCCTCCACAGAGCTCGCTGTTGTCGGCGAAGAGGCGACGCAGGAGAGTGCCGCACACCAAATGGCTGAAGCTCCGGATAAGGATGCCATTGGTAGCGGTAAGGCGGTGGTGGAAGGTGGTACATCTGCTGAAGGCGGCTCCCCCGCACCCAAGAAAACCATAGATTTCCTGAAGAGAGTCTATCCGGTACTTACGCCGGGTAGCACTTCTCTGGTTCCTGGTGCGGCACCGACATCTCCAACGTGCGGTCTCGAGGAGCTTCTCCGGCAAGAATAAATCCTGCAAGGAAACAATGTATCCTTCGGCAAGCTGCTGGCTGAGAGTGCTACCAACCTCAAGATCATTGCACTTGTAAGTTATATTTGCCTTTTTGCATTTCATATGAATATCCCACTGTAGCCCCCGAGGATTTAGACGGAAAACCATAGGTCTTTGCCTCTAAATGCTCTAAGAGTGACTAAGCTAGAAAACTTCTCACTGTAGCCCCCAAGCATATAAGTGGAATGAATT
Source organism: Avena sativa (assembly GCA_916181665.1). Lineage (NCBI taxonomy): Eukaryota > Viridiplantae > Streptophyta > Magnoliopsida > Poales > Poaceae > Avena > Avena sativa. Next base: position 149,657,944 of record OV702284.1, read on the forward strand.
ATTCTGACTAGATGCTTTAAGAGTAGCATACACAGTGTTTATAAATTTTGATACTGTAGCCCCCAAGCTTCTAGTTGTAACTGAATTAGTTCCGACTAGATGCTTAAAGCGAAGCTAAGCATACATCCGAGTTAAAAACTTTTATACTGTAGCCCCCAAGCTTCTAATCGAAAACTGAATTAGTTCCGACTAGATGCTTAAAGAAAGACTAAGCATATTGCTAAGTTAAAAAAACTCTCGCTGTAGCCCCCGAGCGTCTAGGTGGAAATTTTTCGGCTAGATACTCCAAGTAGACCAAACAACGTTTAACTTTCTTCTTTCCATAGAATGAGAATGCTCGGAGGGGCATGGCCAATGACAAGTACCAGAAGATGCGCGCTGATTTGGAAGCCAAAAAGGGTAAAACTGCCTTCTTGAAGGAACAAATCATCAAGAGCAAGCGTCTGTTTTTCCTTTCTTTTTCCGCACTCCGGCTTGGTCTTGTGCCAACAGTCTGCAAGTACTCATTGTGTACTTTTCTTTCTCCGACTTGCAGAAACCATTTCCAAGGCTAAGGATATTGTCAAGCAATCCAAGCACATACATCAGCTGGATAGCGAGAACAAGATCCTTAAGAAGGAGAGGGAGGAGATGCTAAAAATGCATGAAGAATCGATGAAAGCCCTGCAGGACTCCGCCACCGAGGAGATGGACCGCTTGAAGGAGGAAATCGCGATCTTAAAGGATCAGAAGAAAGCTGTTGATGAGAAAAATCAACGCCATCATGAAGCGTATAGGATCCTCCAACAAGAACGGGACTCCATGGAAGATACTCTCTGGAAGGCTGAGGCTAGCATCTTCAGTAAGTTTCTCCATCTTGGATTTCTGTAGTCTAGATGCTCTGAATTTTTGAACTCATGCACTCATTTGTCGGGAATTCGTAGCTCCTATGGGTTTAACCCGGTCTCCTCCTCCGCCAAAGGAATGCATGGTCCTTGCCGGCAACTTCATCAACACCGCCATCGCGCATACCAAAGAGATTGCCAAATCCCTCCAGATTAACATCAAGGCATCGGACTCAGTAGCGAAGTTCTCGGGGATCCTGCGCCGAGCACCCGAGCGTATTTCAAGCTGGAAAGCTTCATGTGCATGGGCCGGCGTCGGGATGGCATTGTCAATGGTGAAGGCACACTACGAGAATGCCGACATCGACATGGTAACCTCCGGTATCCCCAACGTAGACGACGGAGGCCAAAAGATAAACCACGAAAATATCTTGGCATCGCTCGCGGGTTATGACACCAGAGTCGCCGAGTTGGTCGATGTTAACGTCTTTGTGCCCATGAAAACCATTGAAGATAAATGCCAAAGCTCCTCTGAGTACCTCAATACTGCCGACTTCGAGGGAGGTGACTCTCCTGCTGCTGGTGATGTTGCTTCCAAGTCGCCTGCGCCAGAGGAATAAAAACATTTTGTAATATTTGTTTCCTCTGTAGCATGTTATGCGGAAAAAACCATGTGTTAACTTAAGGCGGAAAACAATGGTGCATGTCCTGCTACTTAAGAACTATTTCCAGCATGTATATATTTTTTTAGCAAGTGCTGGCTTATCCATTACTTTGGTTTTTATGCTTGACTTTTCGTGAGTCGGAAGACTCGTTGTTGGAAACATGAGCTCAGGTGACGATGCCCAATGGCACCGTCAATAACCTAAGCACAAGATCGCCGGCAATAATTTCCAAAAGTCACTACTCTAGAATCCACATAAAAACGACAAAGAACGTGTAGACTAGAAAACTTAAGCTAACGCCCGTAGGCGGAATTTTCACAAGTGCAATTGCAAAGCTTGTGCATAAAGGTTTTATACTATCAGAAAATAAAAACTAAAGGAGGTAAAAGACTCAGAAATATGAGTGAACCAAAGATCTTTATTTCATTGATCATATAAGAGGTACACAATTAGATAAAAAATGCTAAGTGTAGAAAGGACGTGGTTATGCTATGTCCATGGCCGATCAAGCTCCGGGTAGTCATCATCCGGGTCATGTAGCTTACGCTTATGATCCTCGTTGGGTCTATCCTTCAGTTCACGATTGTCAACGAGGTAGTAAGACCCATTGAGTAGCGCCTTGCTTATGATGAATGGTCCTTCCCATGGCGGGGATAATTTGTGTGACTTCTTCTGCTTAAGTCGGAGCACCAGATCCCCCTCTTTAAACGAGCGATGCCGAACGCGGTTACTATGGTAGCTGCATAGCTTCTGCTAGTAGATGGCAGATCTTTGGCATGCCAAAACGCGCTCCTCCTCGAGAAGGTCCACAACTAGGCGTCTGGATTCTTCAGCGTTATCTTCGTCGTAGGCGGCAACCCTTGGTGCATCATGAAGTATGTCGGAAGGTAGGATGGCTTCTTCTCCATATACCATGAAGTAAGGGGTGTAGCCGGTGGATCTGTTGGGTGTAGTTCGTAAACTCCACAACACAGATGGCAATTCTTCCACCCAGGCTCCAGCTTCTCTATGTAGCAGTGCCTCAAGACGTGGCTTTATTCCCTATAGAATTAATCCATTGGCTCGCTCAACCTGACCATTGGATTGTGGATGTGCCACATATGCAAGATCAAGTCGGATTCCCTTCTCCCAACAATATGCCTCCACAGTGAAAAGTTTCTACCGTTGTCGGTGATAATGCTATGGGAGACCAAATCTCACCACCAGATCCCGGACAAACCTGAGGGCAGTTGCCCCATCAAGCTTTCTAATGGGTTTAGCTTCTATCCATTTAGTAAATTTATCAACTGCTACTAGCAGATGCGTAAACCCACATGGTGCCGTCTGCAACGGACCAACCATGTCCAGCCCCCAGACTGTGAACAACCAAGTTATTGGTATTGTTCGCAATTCTTCAGCAGGAACATGTGGTTGTCAGGCATAATACTGGCATCCCATGCATGTCTCAACCAGCTTGTCGACGCCCGCCTTCGCGGTCAGCCAGTAGAATCCTTGCCGGAAGGCTTTCACGACCAACGAACGAGGAGTGGCGTGATGCCCGCAATCTCCGAGATTGATTTCGCGTAGGATTTCAATACCTTCTTGTTGGGAAACACACTTGAGGTATACACCCGTAGTGCTCCTTTTGTAGAGATGTCCATTGATTATGGTATAGCCCTTCGCTCGACGTACTATTTGCCATATTTAAACTTCGTCATCGGGCAAAGTTCCGTGTTCGAGATATTCCATGAACGGTTTTGTCCAAGCCGGAGGGACCTTTGCCACCATGCGGATGAAAGATTCAACTCTATCCGGGTTGTCGATGTCTGCTCCCTTCACGGATGTTGTCTGTAGATGCTCTAGGAAAACTCCTAGCAGGATTCGTTTACGCCCTGATCCAATCTTAGACAGCAGATCAGCCGCCTCGTTTTTCTCCCTAGATACATACTTGACCTCGTAGCCCAAGAAGCTCTTGGCTATCTCGTCCACTTCGTCTCGATATGCCGCCATCATAGGGTTTCGTGCATTCTAGGTGACAGCCACCTGCTGGGCAACCAAGTCGGAATCTCCACAGCAAACTATGCGCTTGATGCGAATATCCTTGGCTACGCGTAATCCGTGAATGAGTGATTCATACTCCGCCATGTTGTTCGTAGCCTCGAAGTGTATCTGCAGAACATAGTGTAGCTTGTCCCCCGTTGGTGACTGTAGTAGTACACCAGCCCCCAAGCCGTTGAGCAGCTTTGATCCGTCAAAGTGCATCACCCAGTATTTTGGTTCCGACAATGGGGTAGCATCTGGCATCTCCGTCCAATCTGCAATAAAATCCGCCAAGGCTTGTGACTTAATAGCGTCGCGTCTCTTATAGGTGATCTCGAAGGCGGCAAGTTCAATGCCCCACTTCGCGACCCTTCCCGTAGCGTCGTTGTTGTTGATAATGTCGGATATTGGAGTCTTGCTCACCACTGTGATAGGGTGCTCCTGAAAGTAATGCCTCAGCTTCCGAGAAGCAAGGAATACTCCATAAGCTATCTTCTGGTAGTGCGGGTAACGCTGCTTGGACTCCGTCAAGACCTCGCTTACATAGTAAACTGGTCGTTGAACTCTGTGCTCATAGTCTGGTTCCTTCCGCTCTACCACGACGACGATGCTGATTTCCCTGTTGGTGGCCGCCATGTAAATTAACATGGGCTCTCCAGGCTCGGGTGCTGCAAGGATGGGCGCTGAGGAAAGGATATCCTTGAGCTACTTCAATGTTGCATCTGCTTCGCCTGTCCACGTGAATTTTTCTGCCTTCTTCAGCAACTTGTACAGTGGCAAAGCGTTCTCTCCAAGTCGGCTGACGAACCGACTAACTGCTGCAACACAACATGTTAGTCGTTGAATGTCCTTTAGGCATGTCAAACGATTTATATTTAAGATGGCCTTGATTTTCTCCGAGTTGACCTTGATTCCACGCTGGGAAACGATGAAGCCCAACAATTTGCCGGTTGGAACCCCGAAGACGCACTTCTTAGGGTTAAGCATCATGTTGTATTTCCAGAGATTATCAAAGGTTTCTTTTAAGTCGGAGATTAACTCATTTCACTTTTTAGACATCACCACTATATCGTCCACATAGGCGTGAACGTTTCGACCAATTTGATCGTGTAGGCAACATTGCATTGTCCGCTTGTGCGTAGCACCTGCGTTTTTCAGCCCAAAGGGCATCGTAACATAGCAAAACGTGTCGTATGGAGTAGTGAACAAAGTGGACAATTGGTCTGACTTCCTCATCTTGATCTGCTGGTATCCTGAGTATGCATCGAGAAAACACAAAAGTTCCGAGCCAGCCGTCGAGTTAATGACTTGGTCAATGCGAGGAAAAGCAAACGGATCTTTGAGGCATGCTTTGTTCAAGCCGGTGTAATCAATGAACATTCTTAATTCTTTGGTTCCCTTTTTGGGGACAAGTACAGGATTGGCCACCCATTGGGTGTGAAGGACTTCTCGGATAAAACTAGCCTTAAGTAACCTAGCTATCTCGCGTCTCTTCTCATCTCCAAAGCGTCGTAGAGGTTGCTTCACTAGTTTGCATTTTGGATCAATGTTTAAGCTGTGCTCGGCAAGTTCCCTAGGTACACCTTTCATGTAGGAAGGTTGCCAGGCAAAGATGTCCCTTTTCTCATAGAGGAACTCGACGAGTGCGCTTTCCTATTTGGGATCCAGGTTCGTCCCAATGGCGGTAGTCTTGGAGGCATCGCCTACCACAAGTTCCACCGGCTTGGTCTCGATGGCGACCTTGAATGCTGGAGCGGAGTTGGAAATCTGTTTCTTCGAAGCGGGCATCTCCAAGGCATCGACCTTGCTCTGGATCTCTTTGAATTCTTCATTGTAGAGGACAGCTTCCGCGTAGGCTGCTTCACTAATCTCGCAGTCCCTAGCTTTGGCAAAGCTTCCGGATACGATGATGACACCGTTTGGTCCGGGTATCTTGAGTTTGTTGTAGACAAAGCATGGCTTGGCCATGAAGGTGTGGAATATGTCTCGGCCGAATATGACGTGGTACACGCTCTTGAAGGGGACCACCTCAAAGGACATGCTCTCTTGGCGGTAATTATTAACATCGCCAAAGGCAACCTGAAGTGTGATGCACCCAAGGGACCGAGCCTCCCGACCAGGAACTACGCCGTGGAAGATGGTGTTGGTCCGCCTTAGGTTTTCCTCCGTCAAGTTCATCTTCTGCAGTGTATCCAGGTACATGATGTTGACGCTGCTTCCATTATCCACCATACATTTGGTGAACTCATTGCCATCAATCAAAGGGTTTATGACCATGGCGTATAGGTTCTCCATAGGGATAAGGTCTGGGTGATCCTTCCTATCCCAAGTAATTGGAACCTCCGACCAGCACATGAACTGGGGAACTAGGGGTAGAGTAGCCATCAGTATCCTCATAGAGGTCTTCTGCTGTCGGACGGTGGGGGTGCCAAGGAAAGTGTGGAAAACTACCTCCTTCTTATTGAAGGGGTTCTTGCCTTTTCCGTCGCTCTTGGCGGCGTGCTTGGGGTCAACATCCTCGTCCATGTCACTTGAATCCTTGGACTCCTCCTCTTTCTTCTTCCCCTTGCCCTTGCCTCGCGGTCTATTCTTTCGACTTTGCTTGTATCCAGACTCCGGGTCCTCCTTGAGGTCGTTGACGAAATTGCAGTGTCGATTGGTATGGGTGGCCTTGCCGTTGGCATCGAGGTGTACGAGGAATGGCATATCGCGGTACTCTTCATAGGTTTGGGGACCGCGGAGCGCTACAGAGGTAGTTTCACTTCCTCGCTACTGCCACGACCAGCTCCCCGTCCTCGGCCACGTTGTCCGCCATCACCTCGTCCTGCAAAGGTCATGGCGACCATGTCGGGAGTTTGCTTTTCTTCTGGAGCGGTTTTGCGCTTTGTGCTGCTATTTCTCCGAGCTTGAGTTGGAACGGTTGTTGCCGGCAGAGATCCGCGAGCATCGTCGTCGGCAGCTGCGAACTCACTAGGCAACTAAATCATCTGGTTCAAGTCAAGCTGGTGATTGTCTTGCAAGCGCTTAAGCTTATGTCGGATCAACATGCCCCTTTCCAACCCATCGATGAAGGCGGCCATGGCGGTCTGAGCGTGCACTCCTGCGCAGGAATTTTTCATATCCAGCCAGCGGGAGAGGTAGGCGCAAGATGTCTCGTCTTTCTCTTGCACGCACCGCTGTAGATCGCCAACAGTGCAAGGACGTTTGTACGTACCCTCAAAGTTCTTGGTGAACGCTTCTTGCATGTCCAACCAATTGCAGATGGATTTCTCTAGCAAGTCATCAATCCATTGATGGGTTGTGCCCGCCAACATCAATGGGAGGTACTTGACGGCAACATTGGGGTTACCCTCGGCAATATCTACCACATTGTCGTAATCCTGTAACCATGTAGCTGGCTTAGCAGTGCCGTCATAGGGCTTGATGGTCTTGTCAATCCGAAAACCTTTGGGGTAAGTTGCGGACCGTATCGCAGGTCCAAAGCAACGTGGTCCCAGGTATGGTCCTTCCCGGGCCTCGTGGATCTTATCGATCCGCGAACGTGCATCGTATGGCTCCGGGTTTCTTTTCTTCTTGTTAACAGGGGATGGGCTGCATGAATGACGCGGGCCTCCTCCGCCATGGTGACTGCTAGGTGGCGACGGAGGCGGAGGTGGCGGTGGGTTAGCCTTCTTGCTATTGCCCTCCTGCGACGCCTCACGCCTGTCGCGATTGCTTGTCGGACGCATACCTGCTCTTGTGTCCCTGGTTGTGTTCTCCGTCGTGACAGGTCTGCTCCATGTTGTCGCAGATGACGATGCCGCTCTGCCTTGGCGGGGGCATATCCGTAAGACGGTGAGCCTTGGGGTCTTCGCGATGTCGGGGGGGGGGGGGGGGGGGGGGAGCGGGGCAGTGGTGATGGGCGACGAGGTTGGGACTTTTCTCCGTGGTCGGAGGATATGGGGATAGCATCCTTCCTATTGCGCGCATCCCTCCGACTTCGTTCTGATGAACCCGTCTGGGACCCGACATCAATAGGAGATATCTCCCTTGGCGGCTTATACTGGCTAGACTGGCAGAGAGCTGGGTCAGGCTCAAGCCTATGAGAGGTGGCCTTTTCCTGCAACTTTACCGCCTTGGCCACTAGGTCATAGACCTGTTCCACTGCCTCGGGCGATCTAACCTTCTCCAGAAGGGTCTTGGCGACAGCGAGGTTGAGGAGAGGAGTGGGCATCACCTGCCTGCCTCCACTGTCAATGTATGGCTTGTGTGCCGGCTTCGGGGAGCCATCCTAGGTTTCGCCGTACACCAGGATCATTGATGACGCGAGCTAGAGCTTTCTTGGCCTTCTGCTGTTGTAGCAGAGTCTTGTACTCGGCCTCCATTGCTCTAGCTTTCTCTATGGATTTCTGCGCGTTGACCAGATCTCGATCTAGCTTAGCGCCTTGCGCCGCGATGGCCTGCGCTTCCTCCAGCAGCTGCTGGCGCTTCTCGTCAAGCTGGGTCACATTCCAGATATGAGCTACGGTCAGTGGCTCGACGAGGAGATTGTCGTACATCACTCTATCAGCTGGAGTAACTTGGGCAGCAGCAAACATAGATGCCAGAGGTGGCAGGTTTGCGGTGTTATTATTTCTCGGGCCGGTGCCGAGTTCCTGCGTCTGTTGCACTGGGTTAGGAGGAGGGGGCATGAACTTTGCGCGATCATTGTTGGCAGCAACAGGTGGTCCCTTCCCTCTGTCCAGAGCTGTAGGCGGAGCTCGTCCGGGTTGATCTTCATCCATCACCGTCCCAATGGTGACGAACACCTCTCGATACATGACGGCGTTGCTAGCTTGCTCGTCGCGCGTGTACTCCTCTTCCATCTCTTGCATGGTGGAGTCTAGCTCTTCTGGACTGAAGTCTATCTCCTCTGAATCTGCACTGAAGTCGGCGTATAACGCGTAGATCACAGAGTTGAAGGGTGCCAGGACTTCCTCGATGACGGGGGTGTAGGTGCAATAGCAGCGACGATGACTGGAGGTGGTGGTGCAACTGCGGCGATGGCGGCCGGAGGCGGTGGTGGTGGTGGCTGAATCGGAGGGGCTCCTCAATGAGTGCAAGCGTTGTCTGAGCCGCCGCTTCGGCCTCCGTGTAGTTTTTGACGGTGTTTACCATGCTTTCGAAGGTGAGACGCCCCGAAGCCTAATGCCGCCTTAGAGAATGCCGGAGGAGCGTGCCATGGTCTAGTCCTTCCACAAAGTGATACATAGCATCATCGTTGGGGTAGTGGGCAAGATCGGCTCGTATACGGAGCCACCTGGCAAGGTAATCGCGGGGGTTTTCGCCCTCTCTCTGAATGCAACGCGCCAGATCGAAGATGGTAACCACACCGACGAACTTGGATCTCTGCTCTCGAGACGCACGGACGAAGCCGCGGACTTGCAGTGATCTTCCACTGTTATATCCTGCACAGGGGCGGTTTGGGTGGGCCTTGAATTTTTCTGATCTTTGTCGGCAAACTCCAAGGAGAGATCCGACATCGATCCTTCCGCGAACGTATCCTGCCCGTAGGCGGTCCGCGCAGGTCTTGATGCTCCTCCGACTCCCAGGGGACTAGTGCCCGAGTCGGTTTCGCCAATGAAGAGGTGGATGTCTCCGATAGGAACGATCGAACACCACGTAGGGTTCGTCTTCGCTGGGATCCAGAACTCGTCGGGAGTGACGATCGGAACGTTGCCGGAGAAAAGAACGCTACCGATGGCTGAAGATCCTAAAGCGCGTCTTGCCCCACGGTGGGCGCCAACTGTCGTGGTATTTCCGACGAGTACGCCATGGAGGGGTCCTCACAGTGCGTGTTTAGAGACGTGGGGGAAGGCGGACGGTTGACGGGTACGAGGTAACACAGCTTACCAAGGTTCAGATCCCACAACGGTGGCAGAATCCTACTCCTTCTATAAATCACTATAATGACAATACACCGAGTTATAGATATAGGTTCGCTGTGCGAGGATATGGGAAGTTGTGCCCTGAAGGCTTCCATAGGCCCGACTTATATAGTCACCAGGTCCTAGGGTTACAGGGAAAAGTCCTAGCCGGACAGGTTACAGAGTCCTACACCGTCTATTACTAGTCTAGCGTGTCTTGCACTCCAAGGCTCCGGGTACGCTGGTGACTCCACCGTAGCCTTCCTTTATCCGGCATGGGCCTCCCTTCTGGATCCATCTAACTAGGCCGCCTAGCAGGCCATGGGCCATGCTACCAACTGTGGGCCACCCGGGTTATCCGGATAAGAGACATGCTATGAGGATACCCATATAGCATATCCCCAACACCAGCCATGCCTGTATCTCGCTGTAACCCCGACCCTGACGAGCACTGCCCATGCCGCTCGGCCTCTCTCGCTCGCCTATAAAAGGAGGCCTTCCCCATTCGTTTTCTTCACACCATCTCACTCCCCACCTCTCACTGATCCTTCCCACCCCTTCCCAGAGCAAGGCGAGCGCAGCATCACCAGAATTTCGCCGGAGCCTACCGCTGTTGGAGGAGACGGGCGCTATCGATTGGAGCCACCCCAGGAGGAGCCGCCAGTACTAGGAGAATCGCAGTTGGCGACTTCGTCGTTCACCCCCATCGCTGACCATCGCCTAAGCCCCGGTGAGCCACCACAAAACCCCACTGGCCGCACTAGGGTTCGAGCCCATCATGTTCTGTTCGACGAGGACAATGGCCGTGAGCCGTTGTTCCTTGCTCTAATCCTACCGTCATAGTTAGCCCGTACCCCTTTGCACCCCCTGTCTCATTGACACGTGGGGACAACCACTTACCCAGCCCCCGCGCGTGCTGTGCGTAGTGGGTCGGCCCAGTTAGAATTCCCGCGTGACCCAGTTAGTTTGAAAATACATTTATCTATTTAGTTTTAAACCTAGTTCTAGCAGTAGATTCAAAATTCAATTCAGATAGTTTCACTGATCCAAATTGCATGAAACCAATTTTATTAGAAAGATATGGACTTAATCCAAGCCCGTTGGATTCAACCATTTGAAATTGTAGATCACCTATAGTAAAAATAACAAGGCAGAGACTTTTCTGCATTCAAACATTTTTTCAAAATTCAACCATAAATGTTTTTGAGTTGATTCCAACTCTTAAAAATCACATTTGACAAGACCTTTCTGAATATATAAAAATATCTAGGTTTAGTTGCAGTAATAATGAACAAGTAATAAAAGAATGCCCCATAGGCATTTCTAGTCACTTTAATTAATTAAAATAAAAAGGTTAAACCTTATTGAATTTTGACACCACTTTAAATCACATTCCCAAGTATTAAAATATGTGGTGATGACATGTGTCAACATGATCCCATGTTTTAATTGGAGAATATTAAATCTTAAGTAGTTTTTCAATGAGTAGAAATTACTTTTCTAAAATAAAATAAATAAAACTATTGCACTAATTCTTGTGATGATTGTGATGATGCTAGATCATCTAGTGTGAGCCTTTATGTGCTAAATTGAAGTAGTTAAGTATTGTTTGGTGATTGTGTACTTCGTATTTATTTATAGACGCTAGTACCAACCAAGGATACAAAGAGGAAGGAGACTACTACAAAGAAGAAGCAGAGGAGAACTTCAACCACTGCACTGCACAAGGCAAGCTACCACTTGGATGTTACCTATGCAAGCTTACACTAGAACCTTGCAAGCTAAAACTTGCATGATAACTATGCAAACTAGATGCCTTAGGCATATGTGATTATACCACTTGATTATACTGAATCCCAGTTTTTCTTGCCAGCTTTACTAGTTTATTTCTTTATCAAAATTCTCTGTTTACTTTTAGGTATTGTTTGTGATATTTTGGAAATATATTAGAGGTAGCATAAAGATCATCAAACTTGGGCTAAGTTAGGTAGAACTTGATGTCATCCTGAGGCATGAGATTAGGCTTAGATAAGTTACACTTGATTATCACCCCTCATTAGGGTTTACCACCAACTTTAGTGGCTAGTTATAAGCATAAAACTTGATCACTTTAGATGGGAATACTTGGTGAAAATGAGTATGAAAATGTTATAATGATGAGTCATTCTAATGAAATGTTTTGACATGTGTTAGTGAACACAAGGTGAATTTGATGCTAAAAATGTTGAGGCATGAGCCTTAGCCCTTTATAAAACTGATGGTTGTGTCTGGATGCGATACCATTCCAATTTTACCGTACAACCACAATACCCGAATTTGGGTAGGGCTTGAATGGAAGTTTATATATCTTAGTATGGGTTCCCTTGTGGCCGAGGTTTGAGCTGAGGCTACCTCGTGATGATTGTCCACCTATGCAGTTCCCAAGATGACAGATGGTCATGGTTGGGAGGCCAAACTCACAGGAGAGGTGTCTATACTAGCGTGTGTAATTGAAAGGTTAGGATTGATTATCCGCATACTAAGTATGGTGAATTCAGGATTGTTCCGACAGATGTATCGAATGTTGTGGTGAAAATGTACCACCTCTGTAGAGTGTCAAACTATTCGAATAGCCGCGTCCTCGGTTATGGACAGTTGGAGTGGCCATACTGTTACGTCGTCAGATGTTTTCAAAATGACTTGTGAAATGAATCATGACTTTGACTTAACCACAAAAGGGTTGTGAATATGAAAACTGAGTTCCCACTTAGGTGTTATAAAAACTTAAGTTAGCTTTCTTTACTTTTGAACTCAGCTAGAGGTAAACCTGACTTTTTGCAAAATAACCTAGAGCTTAGTATTCCTACTTAAACCACCTTACTTGTTAGTGATAGTTTGTGTGTACTTAAAGAGTACTCATGGATTTGTCCTTGGCTATTCCCGTGGCCAGACTATGAGGAGGACTATCAGGATGATGGACCGCAGGAAGGTTACAACAACTAGGATCATCTCCCATCGTCAGCATTGCCTGTGACCATGAAGATGGAGCCTCGCCCACGCTACAGTTATTATATTATTCCGCTGCGTTGATTGTACTATGACTGGATCATGAGTTCCTTTATTTGTAAGACCTTTATTATGGTTTGTAATGGATGATGAACTATGGTACCAATATGTTATGTCTCACAAAAATGGTAATCCTGGGATTGCGATGTATGGCATAACAAGCATCTGGGATTAAAAATCCAGGTGTTGACACCGCGAAAACCACTGCCCACCTCAGGAGCGTCGAGCAGGAGGAGAGGGCTCCGCACTCGAGCAGGAGCAGGACCCGCTCACCGCCTCCATCCAACACCTTTGCGCTCCTATCATCGTCGAGGCGGACCCAGTAGCCGCTGCGGCCGCACTCGAGGCCACGGGCCAAAAGCTCCTGGAGGAAGCCACCAAGGTCGCTGCTAACCAGCGCCGACTGAATGCCACCATGCATAAGTACAACGCCGCTCACGGCTTCGCCAGGCAAGTCCAGCATCGGGGGCATGACCTCGCGTCGGAACTGGACCGTGCCGCTGACGCGCGCAGGCGTGGTGCAACATGTTTACAACACTCCCGCCAAAAACATGAGAGCGGCTGAAGCAACGGTCGCGGAGCTGAAACACATTGACGGGGAAGAGCTCCATCGCCAGCAGGAGCGCGTCCATCTCCTCGTCGCCACCGCTAACAAGCAACATGCCGAAGGCGGCCCCAGCCAAGCGGGCAACACCTAGGACATAGTCCTCCGCAAAGGCGTGGACCAGACGAAGCACAGAGGAAGCAAGCACCAGCAGACGTCTTCTCCAGGAGGAGCCGGGCAAAATAGCCGCCTCTGCAGCGAATCCGGCAATCACGACCTCCATAACCGCGACGCCGCCGCCTCCAGCGTGAGCCGCGCGCCGGATGCGGGAGCTTCCCAAGGAAAGAAGCCACGCGCGCCAGAAGGAGCTGGCGCGAACAAGGACCCGCCCGCGTCGTGCCTGAACAGGCGACTCGGCCCCTGGGAACCAGCTGACGCACGCGAGCGCATTGACCTCTTGGTGCAGTCAAACATTCTGGAGGAAGAAAGCCTGGCTGGACCAAAATGCTTTGGCCCTCGCATCCGGAATGAGCCGTTTCCAAAGGGTTTTTCGCTTCCAAGGGACACGCCAAAATACAATGGCACGGTCAAGCCTGAGGATTGGCTGGTGGACTACACCACCGCTGTGGGAATTGCCGATGGAAACCTCCGCCTGGCCCTCCGCTATGTCCCCCTCATGCTCGTCGACTCGGCAAGAACATGGCTCAACAGCCTCCCCGACAACAGCATCAACGCCTGGTTGGACTTCGAAGAAGCGTTCATTCGAAACTTCACCAAAACATACAAGTGGCCGGGTCAACCTCGCGAGCTCTCCCTCTGCGTGCAAGGCAAAGACGAGTCCGACCGCGCGTACCTCACCCGGTGGAGCAGCATGCACAACTCGTGTGAAGGGGTGAGCGTGCACCAGGCAATCGATTTCTTCACCAACGGTTTCTAAGACGACACCATGTTGAAGCACATGAGCAGCCGGGCAGACCCGCAAACCATGGCCCAGGTCATGGCCATCATGGACAAGTACGCCACCACCGATGCAGCCATGAAGAATCCCATCGTGGTGGACGACCAAGGACAAATCGTAACGGACGATCAGGCGGAGCGCCGCCAGCCGGGTGACCATCACTCCAGGCGGCACGGCCATGATAACTGCCTTGTCAAGAGGAAAGATGACCAGCCTGATAGCCGGTACAGCACGAAGCAAGTAGAAGCGATGCACGAGGACCCGGCTGCGGGCGGCAGTCGGACATAGAGACCGGATGACAGGCCACCACTGCCCAAGTACACCAAGGAGTCCATGCTCGATGGGCCGTGCAAGTTCCATAGCGGCGGCAGCAAGCCCGCGAACCATACGACGCACCAGTGTAGCTGGACGAAGAAGATGGCTGCAGCCGGCGGTCTCCCACCACCACCTCCACCACCAGTCGGAGGCCCGCCGGACAACAGGGAACAACGCAACCGCCGCGAAGATGGTTAGCCGTGCCAATTGGGCAATTACCACATCTTTCTTGTGGAGCCGGAGACCAAGCAGAGCAAGAGGAGGCGCGAGGCGGAGGTGAACACAATTGTTCTCCCCGTTCCCCAATACCTACATTGGTCTGACCACGCAATCACCTGGATCAAAGAAGACCAAGCGGACGTGCTGCCGAGTCCTGATAGCTACGAGTTGGTCCTCGACCCCATCATCGTCTCCAAGAAGCACTCGTGTCATTTCTCCCATGTGCTCATCGACAGAGGCAGCAACATCAACCTCCTGTACCACAGCAGCCTCGAGTGGCTCAGCATCTGTGAGTCCAAGCTGTAGCCCTCAAGCACTTCATTTCATGGGGCAGTCTCAGGCCCATCGCACTCGCCAATCGGCAAGATCCGGCTGGACGTCATCTTCAGCAACAAGAACAACTTCCGTCACGAGCCAATCTAGTTCGAGGTGCGGAACCTGTCCACTGCCTACCACGCCATACTAGGGCGACTAGCCCTCACCAAATTCATGGGAGTGCCACACTACGCGTACCTCAAGATGAAGCTGCCAGGCCCGAAAGGAGTGATCCCCGTCGACGGATGCTACAAGCGTTCGATCGAGTGCGCCACCGACGGCTCCAAGCTAGCCAAGGCAATGATCATCGCGGAGGAGAAGCGCGTCATAGTGCAGAACATGGCGACCCTAGAGGCGGATATGCCGGCTAGAGAGCCCAAGCCGGCTGGAGAATCACAGTTCAAGCCATCCAAGGGCATGAGGAAGATCCTGTTGAACGAGGAGGACCCAAGCAAGTTCATCCTGGTCGGAGACGGCCTGGACAACAAATAGGAAAGCACGCTCGTTGACTTCCTCCATGAGAATCGGGACATTTTTGCATGGTGCCCCAAAGACATGCCAGGTGTCCCGAGGGAACTCGCCGAGCACTCTCTCCATGTTCGACAGATGCGAAGCCGGTCAAACAATCTTTATGCCGCTTTGCAGAAGAGAAAAGAAGAACCATTGGTGAGGAGATCACACGGCTGCTCGCAGCTGGCTTCATCATGGAAGTTTTCCACCCGAAATGGCTAGCCAACCCAGTGCTAGTACTGAAGAAGAACAAGACGTGGCGCATGTGTGTCGACTACACCAGCCTCAACAAGCCATGCCCCAAGGATCCTTCCGCTCTGCCGCGGATAAATCAGGTCATTGATTCCACGGTCGGATGTGACTTGTTGTCTTTTCTAGATGCTTACTCAGGCTATCACCAGATTAAGCTCAATGTAACCGATCAAATAAAGACATCATTCATAACCCCGTACGGGGCTTACTGCTACACCACCATGCCCTTTGGTCTGAAAAACGCAATAGCGATCTACCAGTGCTGCACGCATAAATTCTTGCAGACATAGATCGGTAGAAACATGCATTCCTACGTCGACGATGTCGTCATCAAGACCAAGGAGCGGCACACGCTGCTCGAGGACCTGAAGGAAATGTTCAACAACCTCCACTGCTTCCAGATCAAGCTGAACCCGGAGAAGTGCGTCTTTGGCATCCCAGCCAGTAAGCTCCTTGGTTTCCTCGTCTTCGAGCGAGGGATCGAGGCAAACCCGGAGAAGATCGGAGCCATCGAGTGCATGGAGTTGCCACAGAACTTGCACGGCGTGCAGAAGTTCACCGGGTGCCTGGCTTCCCTCAGCCAGTTCGTCAGCCGGCTAGGCGAGAAGGCCCTCCCCCTATACCAACTCATGAAGAAGACGGACAAGTTCGTCTGGATAGCTCAGACGGACAAAGCTTTACGGGACCTCAAGCACATGCTAACCTCACCGCCTATCTTGGCGGAGCCGGTCGCAAAGGAGCCAATGTTGATGTACATCACGACCACAAACAGAGTCTTTAGCGTGGTACTGGTGGAAAGGCCAGAAGAGGGGAAGACCCATCCGATCCAATGCCCCGTGTACTACCTGAGTGAGGTGTTGTCACCTCCAAGCAGAACTACCCCCACTACTAGAAGCTGGTGTATGGCGTGTACATGACCACCAAGAAACTCAAGCACTACTTCCAAGAGCATTCCATTCTGGTGGTGGCACTGGCTCCGCTCACAAAGATAATTGGCAACAAAGACGACACTGGGCATGTGGCGAAGTGGGCCATAGAGCTCGCCACGCACAACATTCAGTACGATCCAAGGACGGCAATCAAATCCCAGGCGCTGGCTGACTTCATCGTCGACTGGGCGGAGACACGGTACATCCCACTGGTCCCCGACTCAACGTACTGGAAGCTGCACTTTGATGGTTCCAAGATGCGAGGAGGACTCGGAGCCGGAATCATAATAACCTTGCCTAAGGGCGACCGGCTGGAGTATGTCCTCCAGATCCACTTCAAGGCATCCAACAACATCACCGAGTACGAAGCACTCATCCACATGCTCAATATGGCCAAGCAGATTGGCATTCAGAGAGTTCTATGCTTCGGAGACTCGGATCTGGTGGTGCAGAAAGTCTCATGCAAATGGGACGCGAGGGGTGTGAACATGGCCCTCTACCGTTTCTTCGTTCAGCAGCTGTGCGCCTGCTTTGAAGGGTGCGAGTTCCACCACGTACCCAAGGCCAACAACGAAGCTGCTGACGCCCTGGCCAGAGTCGGCTCAACAAGACAGTCCATACCGCCTGGAGTCTCCCTTGAGCACCTGCGCAAGCCATCCATCACTCCATCCCCGGAGTCCGACTCCATAGTGCTCAACGCAGACCTAGGAGAAGCCGGGGCGGCGCACCCGGGGACTGCTCCACCGCACACAGGGACTGCTCCACCGCACCCGAGGACTGCCTCGCCGCACCCGGGGACTTCTCCACCGCACCCGGGGACTAGCTCGTCGCACCCGGGGACTGCGCCACCGCAACAAGAGGTTGTCGCCATCAAGCTTATACCCGGTGAACCTCCCGATGCTCCAGAGCTAGCTCCCCGTGAGGAGATCAGACTCATCATGTAAACGGTGTACGCCATCCGGGAAATACCCGACTGGGCGAAGCCATTCATGAACTTCTTGGCCAAGGACGAGCTGCCAAAGGAGGAAGTGGCAGCACGACAAGTGAGACGAAGGGCAAGCGCATACACCATCATCAACAATGAGCTGTACAAGTGCAGCGTCGGGGGCATCTATCAACGATACGTAAGCCAAGAGGAAGGAATCAAGCTCCTAGTGGACATACACCAGGGCGAATGAGGCCACCACGCTTCGTCAAGAGCAATAGAAGCCAAGGCTCTTCGCCACGGTTTCTATTGGACAACAGCGCTAAAGGACTCTCAGGAACTGCTCAGAGCATGCAACGATTGCTAGAAATTCGGACAGATGAAGCACACGCCGTCTGCAGCACTCAAGATGATACCAATTACCTGGCCGTTCGCAGTCTGGGGGGCTAGACATGGTTGGACCATTCAAAATAGCTCGATCCGGCATGATGCACCTGCTCGTAGCCATAGACAAATTCACCAAGTGGATCGAGGCAAAGCCCATAAAGAAGCTGGACGGAGCAACATTGATCAAGTTCTTCATGGACATCATCATCCGATTCGGCTACCCACACAGCATGATCATGGACAACGACACCAATTTCGCCAAGGGGGCTTTTGCTCGCTTCTGTGGAAACAAGGGCATCCGCCTGGACCTAGCCTCGGTCGCGCACCCTCGGTCAAACGGGCAGTGCGAGTGTGCTAATGGACTGGTTCTAGCCGGAATCAAACCAAGACTGATCGAACCACTCATCAGGTCACCTGGATGTTGGATAGAGGAGTTGCCAGCCGTGCTATGGAGCCTGCACAACACCCTAAACCGCTCAACCAGTTTCACGCCATTCTTTCTCGTCTATGGGGCATAGGCCGTTCTCCCCACTAACATCCAGTTCGATGTAGCCCGTAAACTGCTCTACATAGAGCAGAAAGCCAAAGAAGCACGGGAGGACAACGCGGACCTTCTTGAGGAGGCGCGCGAGCTAGCCCTGTCTAGATCAGCAATCTATCAGCAGGACTTGCGCCGCCACCACGCCAGCCGGATTCGGCCCACCTCTTTTCGCGAGGGGGATCTGGTGTTGCACCTGGTCCAGAACACGAAAGGAATGCACAAGTTGTCCCCGCCATGGGAAGGACCATTCATCATCAGTCGGGCGCTACACAACGACTCATACTACTTGATCGATGCCCAGCAGCCGGTGAAGAACAAGGCAGACCGCTCCGACGAGGAAACCGAACGCCCATGGAACATGAACCTACTCCGTCCATTTTACACTTGAGCCAGAAGTGTATGTATCTTCCTTTTCATGTAATAAATAAACAAGTTTGGAAACCTCGGCACAGCCCCGAGGACTTTGTCCCAATTCGCGCACCATCTACGTCTCCGTACAGGCTGGCCCGGACGCCCACGATTTCTATAGGAGGTGGAGTATTGTACGGGACGCCTAGAGCGCACTCTTCGATTCCAGCTTCAGACTGCAAGCCATCTATCGACCCGGCAAGAGAAAAAGCTCGAAGTACCCCCTACAAGAAAGTGCCCAGGGAGAAAACGAAGGCGTCTGGGTGAACCGGCTGCGCCTGCCCGAGCTAAGCCAATAACAACACACTGAAAAATCGCGGGTCACGCCAGCCTAGCTACTCCTTCGGTTCCGGATGCAGGCCGCAACTCGGCTAGCAGCCGGCAAGGTCAAAGCTCGAAAGGCCAATGCCCGCTAAGAAAAGGAAACTGTTAACGGCCTAGTTCGAAAGGGCACCATTTTAGTGTTCTATCTTAACTATAAATGAACGCACAAGTAATGAAACTAACTTAAGCGATGATGTGTCTTGTACTGCACGAGCCATGACAGGAAATAAGGTGGCAAAGAGCTTTGACCCGGCTGGCTATACCAGCCGGCCCAAACCTCGGGGACTACACCCAGTGTGCGCGCTCCTGCGCACCCATACCTCAAGCAAGGGTAGCAAAGAGCTTCGACCCGGCTGGCTACCCCAGCCGGCCCGAACCTCGGGGACTACACCCAGTGGCCATGCTCCCATGCACCCATCACCTCAAGCAAGGGAAGCAAAGATCTTCGACCCGGCTGGCTACCCCAGTCGGCCTGAACCTCAGGGACTACACCCAATGGGCGTGCCCTCGCGCACCCATCACCTCAAGCAAGGGCGTCAAAGATCTTCGACCCGGCTGGCAAGCCCAGCCGGCCCGAACCTCGAGGACTATACCCGACGATCGCACGGTCACGCGCTCTCACAAAAATGCAAGGACAAAAAAACGTCCAAAAGGAAAAAAGACAAATTCAACTTAAACCAAAAGGGGGCATCAAGCCAACAAACGGAACACGAAGGTTCCACACAGAATTCAAAGTGTCACAACAAGGTTCACCAACAGGCAGAACTATCACGGGACAAGTTATCAAGACAAATACTCCCGGCATCCCTGGGATCAAGTCTCAGGAGCCGGACTTGTGGAAGGAGCATCGGCCGATGGAGTAGGAGTTGGTCCGGCAGAAGGAGCACTGGCGCCGGCCACAGGCACTTGGCTGCAGGAGGCAATATCGGCGAAGTTCGTGGGAGCTTGGATCCAGTGGAATGGCACCGGCTCGGAGGGGTCGCGGAAGTCACGCTCCAGATCCACGTATGTGTCGATCTTCACCCTGCAGGACCTGATTGCCGGAATGCTGTCACGGAGGCCCTCGTAGCTGGTCCCAAGTCGGAAGCCACGAGTGAGCACACCCAGATCCGCCTCCGGATACCAGGATTCACCAAGGCCAGAGCCATCTCCACGCCGCCATGCGCCGCCCACTCCTTGTGGGTGTCTAACACATCGATACCGCGGGACAAGGCAACCGCCAAGCTGGCAATGTCATGCGGCTCGCCCGTATCTAGCCAGATGTACTGGAAGAACTCGTTGGCAACGACGCGAAGACCGTTGATATCCTTCGCCAGCACCTTGACCAGATCCCAGGGGGTCAGATCACGGCCAGCCTCGTCCTTCGGCAGCTTCTCGAGAGCCATCTCCGTCGACTAGGAGTAATGAGCTGCAGCCGAAGGCAGGATTAAGCGACAAGACTCGGATTGGTTAACCATAGTATAGAAGAGGCAAGGAGGAGAAAACTTACTAAGGACCAGCTCGGAGATCCCTTGAAGCTGCTGGGTCAGCTCCTCCTCCCGGGAACGGAGAGTCTTGATCGTCTTCTCCCTTTGGGTGGAGATCAACTCCAAGTTCTTCAGTGCCTCCGCCCAGATGTCGGTCGTCTTATTGGCCCTCTCCATGCTGACCTCCAACCGGTGTTTGGCCTCAGCCAGTTGGTCGAACTGCGCCCGCCGCGCTTTGTACGACTCCTCCAGCCAGGCAACCTGAACTTTGAGGCGCTCCACCTCCTTATCCTTGTCCAAGATCATGGCTGTAGGATTTTACCCGATGGTCAACAAAAAACGGGAGAAGGAGGCCAACCGCCAAGACAGGTCAGAAGAAGCAATCTTACGGCCTAGCTCCCGAGTGTTCTTCACAGATTCTGAAAATGCATTCTTCAAAGACAAATGAGTAAGGAATAAAGCGGAAATCCAGATGGAAAAACCGAGTGCGACAAAATAAAATGGGGAGAGACACCTACCTCCATCAAAATAGACAAATTTTTGGCCTCGCCAAGGCCCCTTTCCATTCCCTCAACCAGGTGGCGAACCCGGCTGAGTGCGAAGGGCTCCTCGCCCGAGAGCTGGGCGAGGATCGCACCCGGCGTTAGCACAACCGGAGCTGGCCTCGAGCCGGTCACTACAACCTCGTCTTCATCAGCGGCCGTGCCCGAAGGTGCAGCCACCACCAAATCCCTCCCCGTTGAGCCGGATGCGCCCGGCTAGCTGCCCTCCGCTGCAGCCGCCTGGACCGCCACAGTCTCCTCCATCACTTCCGTGATGACGGGCCTGGCAGAATTGGCTAGAGCATCGCTCTAGGCCGGGTTCACGCCAGCCCTAGGACGGAGGATTTGTGTCTTGGGGTCCTGTGCGGCCATGAAGAGATGCCCCACCCGCTCAGACGCGGGCACTTGGTGCGGCATTCCCGTGGCTGGGGAGCCCTGAGGAGCCCCAGGTGGAGACGACGCGGTAGGCGTAGCCGGTGCGGGTGCAGCGGGAGAACCGGCCGCCTCCTCAACCACCGAAGGCGAGGGAGGAGTTACGACGACAGCACCGGAGCCGCCGAGAAACACCGCCTCGCTACACGGGGCATAAGTAAGGAAGACCCAGTAGAAAGGCAAGGAAAACGAGGCAAACAGAGCCAGTGAAGACACTAACTCGACGATGGATGGCATGGCGACGACTTGGCGTGCTCGGCGCATCCTATTCTGCTTAGCCGTAGCTGGCACGACAACAGTTGCCGCCCTCTTTCCCCAAGCTTTCGCCACGGCCCTCTCCCGACCGGCCTCATCGTCAGTGGCATCGACTGCAACAAAAAGAAATCTCATCCACAACTCCATGGGCCAGGAAAAAGAAAGGGACCACACCCGACAATTACCATGAGGATTCATGGGACCGTCGTCTGACCGGACAGGAAACCCTTCGGGCTCTGTCTGGGGGTACTTCTTCGGATTCCGATCCGCTAGGAAGGTGGGGAGCGTGAAGTCGCCGATTCCATCCTCAGCTAGCTGCACCGTGAACAATGATACGTCGGAAACGTATCTACATTTTTTGATGCTCCATGCTTGGTTAGTATCTACTTTCCTTTGCTTTGTCCACACTTTGAGGTGTTTTTATATCTTTTTTGGAACTAACCTATTAATAAGTTGCCACAGTGCCAGTTGCCTGTTTTCTTCTATTTTTGGTTCCAGAAAGGCAGAAAATCAATATTCTCGGAATTGGACAGGACAAAAGCCAAAGTCAATATTTTACCGTGAGGGACAAGAATCCAGAAGAGAACCAGGGCGGCAAGAACCCCCTAGGCGCGGGTGGGCCCTGCCCCATGCCTGGGTAGGGTGTGGGGCCCCTGGCCGCCTCCCAGCCTTGCCCCTTCGCCTATAAGAAGCCCCCGATGCAGAAACCCTAAGTACCCGATCAATATTCCATGAAACCTTCTATAGCCGCCGCCACCGTCATCCCTAGATAGGGGGGACCTGAAGTTCTTCCCGACACCCAGTCGGAGGGGAGATCATCCCGGAGGCCTTCTCTCCGGTATGATGTGTGAGTAGTTCAACCTTGGACTATGGGTCCATGTAGTATCTAGATGGTTGTATCTCCTCCTTGTGCTTTCATGTATAGATCTTGTGAGCTCCCCTCATGATCAAGATCTAAACTATTTGTAATCATGCATGTTGTGTTTGCGGAGATCCGATGGATATTGAGATTATTATGGCAGTTTGGTTAATGGTTTTGTCTTTATGATTCTATCATGTTTGTGTTGTTTGTGATCTTGCATGATTTCCGTTGTTAGTAGCTATCTTGGCTGAGTAGTTTCTAGTGACTCCAAGAAGGGGTATTTATGCTCGATAGTGGGTTCATGCCTCTAGTTTCCAAGGGAAGTGACAGAAATATCTTCGGTTCTAGATGTGTTGTTGATACTAGGGAGAAAACAACGGTCTCTTGTTCATGGAACAAGTGGATTGTTTACCTTACACACTTTTCTTAAAGCAGTTGTCTGATGCTTGCAACATAATACTAGAGGGGGTTCGGATGATAACCTGAAGGTGGACTTCTAGTCATAGATGCAGTTGGATGGCGGTCTATGTATATTTTTGTATTGCCCAATCGAATCTCATAGGATCTTTCTGACTAGTATTGCATTGTTATGCCTTTCGCAGTTCCTGTCAATTGCCCTGCTGTAATTTGTTTACCCTTCATGCCATGTTGTTTATCAAAGGACCTCTAGTGAACTATGGACCCTGGTCCAATCTTTACCATTGATACATCTTCCACTGTTACTTGTTTACTTACTGCAAACCATTACCTTCCACACAATACGTCCAATCCTTTGTTACAACAACCGGTGAGATTGACAGCCTCACTGTTAGTTGGGGCAAAGTCTTGGGTTTGTGTTGTGCAGGTCTCTGCGTTGCTTGCAACACCTGTGTGACATTTCCTTCCTCCTACTGGTTCGATAACCTCAGTTTCTTATTGAGGGACGAATTTCTACTGTGCTGCTTCACACCTTGCTCTTGGGGTTCCCAACATGATCCACATCAACTGAGCCATCAACAAGTTTTCTGGCGCTGTTGCCGGGGAGGCTAAGGACGTCTTCACAAGGGGAGTCCTTCACTTCCTTTCTCTTTAATTTGTTTTTAGTTTTCTTAGCTTCTTTTTCTTTGTTTTTTTGCCTCTTTTCAAAAACTCCAAAAAAATTAGTCTAGTTTGGTTTGCTTTCTTTATTCAAAAACACAAAAAAATTAGTTCCTGTTCTAGCTGCTGCTGCTGTTTTTGGCTTGCCCACCTTTGCCAAAATGAACTCTGCTGAGAACACCAAGTTGTGTGACTTCACTAGCACCAACAACAATAATTTCCTAAGCACTCCTATTGCTCCACCTGCTCCTGATGCTACCTTTTATGAAATTAAGCCTGCTTTATTGAATCTTGTGATGAGAGAGCAATTTTCTGGTGCTAGTTCTGGTGATGCTGCTGCCCATCTTAATAACTTTGTTGAAATTTGTGAGATGCAGAAGTATAAGGATGTAGATGGAGATATTATTAAGCTCAAGCTGTTTCCTTTCTCTTTGAGAGGGAAAGCAAAAGAGTGGTTGCTATCCTTTCCTACAAATAGTATTGATTCTTGGACTAAGTGCAAATATGCTTTTATTGGAAAATACTATCCTCCTGCTAAGATTGTATCTATGATAAGTGACATTATGAAATTTAAACAACTTGATAATGAACATGTTGCTCAAGATTGGCAATGAATGAAATCTTTGGTTAAGAATTGTCCCACTCATGGACTCGCTGCTTGGATCATTATCCAGACTTTTTATGCAGGTTTGAACTTCTCCTCAAGAAACCTGTTGGATTCAGCTGTTGGAGGTACCTTTATGAGCATCACTTTGGGTGCTGCAACTAGACTCCTTGATAATATGATGGTTAACTACTCTAAATGGCACACTAAGAGAGCTCCACATGGTAAGAAGGTAAATTTTGTGGAGGAAACTTCCTCTTTGAGTGATAAGATTGATGTTATTATGGCTATGCTTGTTAATGGGAAAGCTCCTTTAGATCCTAATAGTGTTCCCTTAGCCTCTTTGGTTGCTCAAGAAGAGCAAGTTGGTGTGAACTTCATTAGAAACAACAATTTTGGCATCAATACTTATGGTAATTATAGGCCTTATCCTCCTAGTGTAAATGTTTATCATGGTAGATCTGGAATGCCTAGTGAAGAAAGGATTCTAGAAGTAGAGAGATCCACTAAGAATTTTATGCAGATGCAATATGAGCAAAATAAGATTTTCACTAAAACTATGGAGGAATAATCTATTATCTTGAAAAACATTAGTCATCAGCTTGAGAATCTAAATAGTGAAATTCCTAGTTATAGTCAAAAATTTTGAGTGCTGAGAAAAATATATCCTCTCTATCTGAAGATCAATCCTCCTTGATTAATAAAATGGCTGCTAAACTTGAAACCATGGAAAGGACCTTTGCTGCTACTCATGCCATACAAGTTACTATTGATGTAAATGTTAGGATATTAGCTCAACTTCATGCTAAGTGGGAAAGGGAAGCTAAAATTGATAGAAACAATAGTGTGTGCACTATCACCACTAAAGCACAAGTAGTCCCTATTCCTCCTCCTATTATTCCTAAGCCTATTGAGCCTACTACTAGTTATGCTAAGTTTGATTTTGATATTGATGGTTGCAATATTTCTGAAGTGAGTTTGTTCCTACAAAAGCTTGCTAGAAGTCCTGATGCTAGTGATATGCATGTTGCTTTCACCAAACACATTACATATGATCTTGTTAAGATTAAGGAAGAGAAACTAAAACATAAAGCTTCTATTCCTAGGAATGTAGAAGATAGTTGGGAACCCATTATTAATGTGCAAGTGAATGACTTTGATATCAAAGATTCAAGTGATCTTGGTTCTATTGTCTCTATTATGCCTAGCAAGATTAATGAAATGCTTGATTTGCCACCTTTAAAAGATCGTTATTTGGATGTCCCACTTAATGATAATGCTAATAAGAAACTCATGGGGAGTATTAATGATGCTATCATTATGGTTAACAATGCTAATGTCCCTGTGGATTTCTATGTTTGGGATGTTGAATACAATGCTTCTTGTCCTATTACTTTGGGAAGACCTTTTCTTAGAACAGTTGGTGCCATCATTGATATGAAAGAAGGCACCATTAAATATCATTTTCCATTCAAGAAAGGTATTGAACACTTCCCTATGAGGAGATAGAAGTTGCTTTTTGCTCCTCCTTTGAAAGCAAGGTTTGATGTTAATGCTTCCTCATTTGAAAATACTTGATTCTTCTTGCTTCTTGCGCCTAACTTAAAGGCGTTAAAGAAAAGTACTTGTTGGGAGATAACGCAAGAGTTTACTTGAGTCTTGGAAGTTATTACTTCAGTAATGACCTCTCCTTATCCGTTTTGTTTACTTTTTGTGCCAAGAATGACCTCTAATGAGAGGGAAGTAAGATTTGGGGAGTTGCTGTCCCAAAACAGATTTCTGTCCTCCACCAAAAAAAATCGTGAGGATTCTATGTAACTCGGATTGAGCTGATAATTTACGAATAGATCCCCCAGTATGTTAGATAACTTTTGTTAGTTCAAAACGTTTTGATTTGAGCAATATAAGATGTTCGAAAAAATCGGTTTCTACCTGCTGGTCTGTTTTGACAGATTTCTGCCATTATTTGCATTTGCTTCTTTTTTATTCCTTTATGAGTTCTCTGTAGGTGAATTGAGCTTTTTGAACGAGTTGCTATAGTAGATTGTGTTTTTAGTGAAAAGTTTTTTTTGTTCCAAAGCTTTGCCAGAGGTCTAATATCTTTTGAATAAACTAATGTTGCTAATGAAGATTGTGTGAAGTTTTGTATGAAGGAAAAATTTCAGGTGTAGAGAGAGAATGATGCAATGAGATGAAGAATGGACAAAAGCTCAATATTGTGGATGCCACCCCGGTGTCACCCCAACAAATATCCAAGAGGTACAAGCGTCAAAGCTTGGGGATACCCAAGTCATCCCCTTCTTCATCAATAAAAAGCTCAGGTCTGTCTAGACACTTCGTTTTTATTGTTTCATGCACTATTGTGTTGTTCTTGGAGCGTCTTAGTTTTCGTTTGCTTTGATTAGCTTGTTTAGTTTGCCTAAATAAAGTAGTTTGGACCCCGTTATTGCTGTGTTGTTTTGCAAATAAGTTGCTTCGTGTTGGAAAGGAGTAGTAAGTTCTTGCTTGTAAGTGCAAGAGGAGCTTGCATTGACTGTGAAATAGAGTTTAGAATGACATGCTAGGTGTTGTTTTGAAATTATGCTTAGTGATTATTTATTTAGCATTTCTTGTTCAAAAACAATTGGGATTGCTTAGTGTGCCTTGAAGAAATTATGTGTTGTTTTAGCATGCAAAAGCATAGTATTGTGGTATTCTCCTTTGATGCTTTGTTTGGGTTGACTTGGCACATGTTCACACCATGTTATGACTATGACAAGTCACCATAGCCTCTATGATCATCTAGTCCTTGACTTGTAGTACCACTCTATGCTTTAATTAGTAATGTTTTGTTGCTCTGCATGATTATGGCCATTATTGCTCTCTTAGTTGGTTGCTCCCAGTCTGTTGCTAGCCTCCACTTATATGAGTAAGCTCTACTCATGCTTCCAACTCCGAAGAAACCAAGTTTTTCCAAAGTGTCCACTATAAAATCCTATGCATGGTGTGTTACAGCATTCCAAGTATATTCCTGTTTTTAGCTATCTTCCAATTAAAAACTATTTTGTTATGTGAAAACTTAGTGATTAAAGCCCTCACGAACTTGAAGGCACACTTTATATTCTTTTCCCCTAATAAACTTGAACCATTGTGTCGTCTATGTTGTATATGCTTGCACTTATACGTTGGAATTAGCAGAACCGTGTTGTCATGGGGAAGGTTTTCAACATTGCACTTGTACTTTGTACTCAGTTGATATCATGCTGTTTTTTCTATGGATGTCACCTGTGTGAACTAAAGAGGGAACTTGTAAGTCCATGGAGTTTGTGTTTTGTGTTAGAGAAACGCCTGGGCCACTAGCCTAAGCCATGCCTAATCATGGTGGAAACTTGCAGCATCACCATAGTGAGCTATCTATGAAGCATCCTCAATAAAAATCTATGCATATAGTAAATAAAAAGACCGCTGAGATGCTCATTGTCTGCTTGCCTTGTCATTTTGGTTATGGGATACCTCCTGTACCATGTGCAAGGGGTACCCCGTTGGTGGTTCTCTATGATATGCATGTAGTTACAATGACAAGAACTTACAGGTGACTGAAGTTGAGTAGCATGAGGTGTGGCCCTCATACTCAAGGGACTTGAGATTGCCAACTTATACTTTGTCAAGCATATACTCCATAGTTTGTTCACTTTAACCTTAATCACTTCAAGATGCTTATGATAGGGGCAATGAGGGCTGTAAGCTAACAATGTAGGGGTTCGTAGCATGGAAAACAAAATTTTCTATCGCATACAAACAAACAAGCCAAGATCTATCTACTAGATTGTAGCAACGAGTCGACGGAATAACTTACCCTCGAAGATTCCAAAGCGGTTAATGAGAGCAGATTCTCGTGGGTGATGTAGTCGTACTCTTTCCGATCTCAAGATCGCGTAGACGATCCTTCCGGCGCCACGTTCCGGCAGCGCTCCCGCAGTCGGTCACACGTTCGGTACTCGATGAAGACCTTCCTCTCCCTTGTTCCAGCAGGCAGCGGAGGTTGTAGCACTCTCCTCGCGATTCCGGCAGTACAACGGCGTGGTACCGGAAGTAGAGGGGAGATCTCGCAGGGCTTCGCCTTAAGCCGGAGCGAGTATGGTGGAGTATGAGAGAGCTCCTCGGCGATCTAGGTTTTAGACACACCAAGGAGGAGGTGCTAGAGCCGGCGGCTAGGGTTCCGGGACACCCCAAGTCGGCGGCTAGGGCAAAACCCTAAGGGGCGGCGGCTATGGTGGGCTGCAGCTTCTAGGGTTTGATGTGAGGGACTAGTGTGTGCTAGGAGGGAGCCCTACCCCTCCTTATATAGGTGGAGGGGCCGGCGGCCAAGGGGAGGGAGTGGAGTCCCTCCCCAACTCGGCTTGGGTGGTGCGTCGGCTTGGGGAGGAGGACTCCCTCCCCAACTCGGTTTCACCTCCTCCTCCTCTTTTCCACTTTCCAAATTTAGCCGTTTGACTTTTCAATTTAGCTATTTGACTTTTCAAACTAGGATTCGATTAATCCTTTATTTTGGACAGCGATGACACCTAGTACATGATGCAATCATTCCAACTTGTAATGACACATTCATGTACCCCTTCCCCTCCGGAGTGCCGGACATTCTGGAACCTTCTAGAACATTCCCGATGAAAACACCGGAATCATTCCCCAACTTCGAAACAGGACTTTCCTTATATGAATCTTATTCTCCAGACCATTCCGGATCTCCTCGTGATATCCCGGATCCCATCCGAGACTCCGAACAACATTCGGTCTCTTACTCATCATTCCATAACTACTCAAACAACGTCGAATCCTTAAGTGTGTCTCCCTACGGTTCGTGAATTATGCGAACATGATCGAGACACTTCTCCGATCAATAACCAATAGAGGAATCTGGAAATTCATATGGCTCCCACATATTTCTACGATTACTTTGCGATCGAATGAACCACTTACATACGATACCAATTTCCCTTTGTCTCACGATAGTTTACTTATCCGAGGTTTTGATCGTCGGTATCTCTGCAAACCTAGTTCAACCTCGTTACCGATAAGTACTCTTTTCTCGTTCCCGTGGTATGTGATCCCTTGTGAGCCAGTCACATGCTTGCAAGATAATTGGATGACATTCCACCGAGAGGGCCCAGAGTATATCTATCTGTCATATGGATGGACAAATTCCACTCTTGATCCATGTGCCCCAACACATACTTTCCGAACACTCAATGCCACCTTTATAGCCACCCAGTTACGGTGTGGTGTTTGATGTCATCAAAGCATCCTTCCGGTGATGGTGATTAACATGATCTCATGGTCGAAGGAATTAGGTTACTATGTATCAGAAAGCATATAGCAAATGAACTATATTAAATGACTTGATCTTTATGCTACGCTTATCTATAGGAGTATGTCCATCACATCATTCTCCTAATGATATGATCCTGTTGTTTAATAACATCTCTATGTTCATGATCAGGAAACCATGATCATATATTAACCAACAAGCTAGTTTAACAAGAGGCTTTACTAGGGACTCCTACTTTAGTTTACAAATCACACAAGTATTAATGTTTCCGGTTAATACAATTATAGCATGGTATGTAAACATTTATCATAAGTGTGAAGATATGATAATAACCACTTTATTATTGCCTCTTGGGCATATCTCCAACAGTCTCCCACTTGCAGTAGAGTCAATAATCTAGTTTCAAACCTTTGTGTATTCAACACCTATGGCTTTCCGGTGTTGTATGTACACGATTGCTAGTGGTCAACTGATCTCCGGATCTGACACTTCCAGGTCCGTGTGTAATTGCATGTCTTTGCGTCTCTACGCATCACTCATTCTCTAATGAGATGGCTTTGTATAAATTTGATCTTTCGGTGTGACCTTTAGCTCTTTGGGGTTAAAACATGTTGATAATATTGTCGCACAATATATCTTCGTAGTATTATCCCACTGTGAACTACACCTAGTTTGATAACAAACTACTTGACACAAATGCCCTCTTTTGCTGCTAAAATAGTAGTCATATACTTAGCCTTTTGTTGTAGTATCTGTCACAATGTCTTAACTTTGGAACTCATCCAAATCCATTATGGAACTCACTTTCCATTATATTGTGCCACCCTTAGTTTAGATTGAGATAAACTTAATTTGTACTTTGTGACAAAACTAGTATCAATGTAGTACTTTTACAATGAACTAACCATCTATTTGTCACTTCTACAAATATTATACTCTTAGTTCTTCCAAAAGATCATAAGAATATCCTTACTATTGTCCAATGATCATCTTACGAATCATTCTGGTATATGCTCACAACATTTAGAGCATAGGACATATCTGGATTTGTACATATCACAGTATGATTGATATAAATACTCTTTGTGATCAAGTATCAATCTATACTTGATTATTTGTTTCACTTTACCAAATGTCAATACACTTGAATATATCATCAACATTGAACTCATTCAATCCTTTCTGTGCGACAAGAACCTCTCTTGTAGTTTCTATATTGAACTCATTCAATATCTTGTCTATGTACTTCTGGCACAACCATATTAGCGTCTATTGATGCCAAATATTTGGGTTTTGCCTGTCTTTCATCGGGATGAAATTCTTAATATGTGTTAATAAAAGATACATTATTTCCAATCAACAATATGTCTTCCACATAATGTATTAGAAACATGTCTTAGCGCTCCCACTTAATTTCTTGCAAATGCAAGCATCTTCATCATCTCCGACGAATTTAAACTCCTTTAACAGTTTCATCATAGTGAAGATTCCAACTCCGCAATGCTTACTTCAACCATTGAAGTTTGCATATGCATTTAGCATCCTTTGAATTAACAAAACCCTTTGGACCGTGTTATGCACATGTCCTAGGTAACAATTCTATTAGAAGAACTTGTTTTGTTTATTCAACTACCACATAACAAAATTATATGTAGTGGTTGCTATATTAATCCGTCTAGACTAAATATCGCTATGAAAGATCAGATCTTGTCATAGTCAACCTTTGAACATTGTTGTGAACTATTTCCCAACATGTCGACTATTTCATAGATGTGCAACATCCATGTCTATTTATTTATAGATCCAAACACAACTGTAAGGTCTTACACCTTTCTCGAGGGTCCTTCAAGTTCAAAACTTGATTTCTCGTGTATGGAACTATCACGGATTTTATGGCTTCAAGCCATTTTACGGAGTCAGGGCCCATCATCGTTTCTTTGCATGTAGTACGTTCATTATTCTCAATAATGATTCAACCCTCAAATCTTGGTATTTGATTGTTTACTCGACCTACTTGGTTCAACAGAAACTTTGACCTTCGTAACCACAACCTTTGAGGCACGTGAGCCATGAGCATTGTTGCTGCCTCCGGAACACTTTTTGGCGCTGCGCAACTTTGCACATATAGCTAAGGTTCCTTTAACCTTATCAAAGTTCTATTGTCCTCCCACTTATCTTTTCACGAAAAATTCCTTCTCAAAGAAACTTGACGTTCTAAGCGACAAACACTTTTGTCTCTGATGTTATGGAGGAACAGTTATTCGAAATAACATACAAAGACAGGTTCATCCGACTTTGGTTGTAAACATCTTTCTTATGCATAGCATACCAATGTTTTAAGAAAGGACAACTTGGATTTAATCCCAAACCATAACTTTATATGGTGTTGTTTCAATGGATTATGATGGAGCTCTTTTCAGTGGAAAAACGGTAGTCTCTAAAGCTTTTAATCTTTAAAATATAATGGCAGTTTTTATGAATTATACCTTTGATCTTACCATGTCAAACAAGGTTTAATTACATATCTCGAACGCTCCATACTCTTATGGTGTTTCGGGAAAATGCAAATCCACGGAACGATTCCTTAAATCTTAGGTATTATGCTAAACTTGTAACTCAAATATCTTCCTTTATGATCTTATCATAAACTATTTATATTCTTGTTACAATGATTTTTCACTTCATGTTGAAAGTCTTTGAACTTTTCAAATATTTCACACTTCATCCTTATTAAGTAAATATTCATATATTCACTCAAATTTCCGGAGAAAGCATATGAAGTTGAAAACCATCGCTCTTGACTACACATAATGGACTTCGTACAACAATATGTACAAGTTCCAATAAGCTAGTCATTCGTTCCCTTTTGGCCTACGAACGAAGTTTTAATTATCTCTGGGAAAGTTTCATAAGCGTCATTTGATCAAAAATCAAAAGACTCCAAAATTCCATCCATATGGGATATAATTTAAACGGCGATGTCACTTCCGAAGTGATTTTTCAATCAATTTGTCTTTCGACATTTTTAGCACTAGTTTTATGGATGTGATTTCTCCAATGAGATTTGTGAATCATCCATCTTTTATGGATTACGGAAATTATTTGAACAACCCTTTTGTTCTCATAATACCTGATAAAACAAATCCTGAAGGCAAGCTTTGATGTTTAACGAGAAACACAATAACCCTTTATTTGTTCTCGATGAACATCATCACATATTCTTTTGCTAGTTACTTAGGCCATTGTAGTTCATGAATTGTGCTGTTTCGTATGACGATTCATACCAACAAATTCAGTATCAAATACTTAGGAACCACATTGTTTAATAAGCAAAGAATATAGCCATAACACGTATATCATCTATATACTTAAGCTGAACAATTCTAATCTTTTCTTTTCTGCCACATACTTATGAGATTCTCTTTCAGTATTTCCTTTTTAGTTTGAAAGAATCTATCAACATCAATAGTGGAGTCATACATATGACACATAGTCCAAAGCGTGTATTGTTAAATACCAATGTCTTTGGACTTGCACTTTGAAGTAGATTACCATCATCAAATGTTTGGTGTTCTTTCAAATTCCTTTCTTTAGTAATCTCTTGGTGTAGTAAACATTTTACCTACATCAAATATTCACCCTTATCATGGAATCGTCCATGACCAAGCTACTTTTAGCTTATAAAGATGAATTACGAGTATAATGTTGCTATCCAAAACCTTTTGGTGGATTAGGACAACTAGTGTCTCCAACCTTTTGAAAATTCTCATCAAATATGAGAACATGACTTTTGCCATATTATACTCTATCATGTTGCAACCAAAACTTCGTTTCAGATATCACAATATCTTCCACATATCATGGTTTCTGAAACAACTCTTTCAGATCCTAGATAACCTTGATATTAAGACAATCCTTTGAATATCAAGAATCATGGAGACAAACATGATACTTATATACTAACATTGGAATTGTTACTCTTGATTTAATACCAACTATTAAACTTCATGGAGTAATCAAAACTTACTGAAAGTTTGCAATGGGACTTTTAAACTTTAGATTAACACTTCAAAACAATACGATACCAGTTCATAAAGTAACTAACCAGAATTCTATAGTTCTATCATCTCAATTATAACTAAGCGCAAGGTGGTAAACGGATGCCAATGACTATAACAACTATGCAAATTCACTTTGATTTAATTTATGATAAATAGTGTTCAACTTTTAATCATATTGCTGTTGAACTCCCACTCAAAACAATATCCCTCACATTGTTTTAGTGATCACACGAACCAAATCCACCACATCAAAACCGATCATCATGAGAGTTGATGCAACTTCAATGGCGAACAATCAACATGTTCATCATATCTACTATATGACTGATGCTTTACCTTTCGGTGATCCGTGTTCGGAGACCATGTCTGTACATGCTAGGCTCGTCAAGATCAACCTTAGCTTCCGCATAAGCAAATCTGGCTTGCTTATGTTGTATACACTCGCAGAATCTAACACACCCGATCATCACGTGGTGCTTCGAAACAACGAGCTTTAGCAACGGTGCTTACTAAGGATGAACACTTTAATACTTGAAATTGTGTGCTTGAGGGATCATCTTATAATGCTACCGTCGTGAACTAAGCAATACAAGATGCATAAAAGGATTAACATCACATGCAATTCATAATATGTGATATGATATGGCCTTTCTTCTTTGTGCTTCCGATCTCCATCTTCAAGCACGAACATGATCTCCATCATCACCGGCATTGCATCAAGGTCAATGACGCTGCTCCATGGTTGTCGTCCACCAGCTTCAACTATTACAACTACTTTGAATAGACACGCGGGTCTTAACATAAATTAAAGACAACCATATGGCTCCTGCCGGGTCCAACTTACAATAAGGAACATTGCATACATCATATATAATCAAAATCATGGCCATATCCCATCACAGCACACCCCTGCAAAACAAAGTTAGACGCCTCTAATTTTCTTTGCATGTTTTACGTGGTTTGGGGCTTTCAATAAGTGTCGTTCTAACTTACGAACAAGAACCACAACATTGATACTAGTATTGTCAATCACCCGTTGTAAATTGAATCTTAACTATGTTGGGAGAAACAGGCACCCGCAAAGCTACTTATGCAATACAAGTTGCATGTCAAGCGTGGAGCAAGTCTCATGAACGATGTCATGTAAGGTTAGCCCGGGCCGCTTCATCCCAACATGCCGCAAGATGCAAAGTACACAAGAAGAAATCGACAATAAAAGCATCAACGCCCACAATGACCATTGTATTCTACTCGTGCAACAGATCTACATATAGACACGGCTCTGATACCACTGTAGGGGTTCGTAGCATGGAAAACAAAATTTTCTATCGCATACAAACAAACAAGCCAAGATCTATCTACTAGATTGTAGCAACGAGTCGATGGAATAACTTACCCTCGAAGATTCCAAAGCGGTTAACGAGAGCAGATTCTCGTGGGTGATGTAGTCGTACTCTTTCCGATCTCAAGATCGCGTAGACGATCCTTCCGGCGCCACATTCCGGCAGCGCTCCCACAGTCGGTCACACGTTCGGTACTCGACGAAGACCTTCCTCTCCCTTGTTCCAGCAGGCAGTGGAGGTTGTAGCACTCTCCTCGCGATTCCGGCAGTACAACGGCGTGGTACCGGAAGTAGAGGGGAGATCTCGCAGGGCTTCGCCTTAAGCCGGAGTGAGTATGGTGGAGTATGAGAGAACTCCTCGGCGATCTAGGTTTTAGACACACCAAGGAGGAGGTGCTAGAGCCGGCGGCTAGGGTTCCGGGACACCCCAAGTCGGCGGCTAGGGCAAAATCCTAAGGGGCGGCGGCGGCTATGGTGGGCTGCCGCTTCTAGGGTTTGAGGTGAGGGACTTATGTGTGCTAGGAGGGAGCCCTGCCCCTCCTTATATAGGTGGAGGGGCCGGCGGCCAAGGGGAGGGAGTGGAGTCCCTCCCCAACTCGGCTTGGGTGGTGCGCCGGCTTGGGGAGGAGGACTCCCTCCCCATCTCGGTTTCACCTCCTCCTCCTCTTTTCCACTTTCCAAATTTAGCCGTTTGACTTTTCAATTTAGCTATTTGACTTTTCAAACTAGGATTCGATTAATCCTTTATTTTGGACAGCGATGACACCTAGTACATGATGCAATCATTCCAACTTGTAATGACACATTCATGTACCCCTTCCCCTCCGGAGTGCCGGACATTCCGGAACCTTCTAGAACATTCCCGATGAAAACACCGGAATCATTCCCCAACTTCGAAACAGGACTTTCCTTATATGAATCTTATTCTCCAGACCATTCCGGATCTCCTCGTGATATCCCGGATCCCATCCGAGACTCTGAACAACATTCGGTCTCTTACTCATCATTCCATAACTACTCAAACAACGTCGAATCCTTAAGTGTGTCTCCCTACGGTTCGTGAATTATGCGAACATGATCGAGACACTTCTCCGATCAATAACCAATAGAGGAATCTGGAAATTCATATGGCTCCCACATATTTCTACGATTACTTTGCGATCGAATGAACCACTTACATACGATACCAATTTCCCTTTGTCTCACGATAGTTTACTTATCCGAGGTTTTGATCGTCGGTATCTCTGCATACCTAGTTCAACCTCGTTACCGATAAGTACTCTTTTCTCGTTCCCGTGGTATGTGATCCCTTGTGAGCCAGTCACATGCTTGCAAGATAATTGGATGACATTCCACCGAGAGGGCCCAGAGTATATCTATCCGTCATATGGATGGACAAATTCCACTCTTGATCCATGTGCCTCAACACATACTTTCCGAACACTCAATGCCACCTTTATAGCCACCCAGTTACGGTGTGGTGTTTGATGTCATCAAAGCATCCTTCCGGTGATGGTGATTAACATGATCTCATGGTCGAAGGAATTAGGTTACTATGTATCAGAAAGCATATAGCAAATGAACTATATTAAATGACTTGATCTTTATGCTACGCTTATCTATAGGAGTATGTCCATCACATCATTCTCCTAATGATATGATCCTGTTGTTTAATAACATCTCTATGTTCATGATCAGGAAACCATGATCATATATTAACCAACAAGCTAGTTTAACAAGAGGCTTTACTAGGGACTCTTATTTTAGTTTACAAATCACACAAGTATTAATGTTTCCGGTTAATACAATTATAGCATGGTATGTAAACATTTATCATAAGTGTGAAGATATGATAATAACCACTTTATTATTGTCTCTTGGGCATATCTCCAACAAACAAGTACCATAATTTTTGGAAGCTATTTTTGAAACTTGAAATCCCTTCTTCCCTTTGTGAAGAGCCTTTCTTCCACCATTATTTGAGTCTCCACCTTCTACATTTAGGCACCATTAAGAGAGCATAGTTGTCATTCTGTGTGTAGTGCCCCAAAGCTTATTGATTGATGCATATTGTGATATTACTTGTTCGTGTGCTATTTGTTTCTATTCACCCTTGTGAACTTTGAAGGTGTCCTATGCATCTATTTGCTACTCTATAAGGGACAAGATGACTGCCACTATGCCATGTTTTCTGTATGTGAAACAAATAAACGTTTTTTAATGCATGTTATTCATGATCTTTGTTTGTAGCCTTTCATGTTGCATGCATATTTACTATATCCTATTATTAGAACTCCATCTTTCATGCACATGTTTAGAGTTCTTTGATCCCAGCTTTTAATGCTTGCAAATGGTTTGATCTTGGTATTGATGGTGCATGTCACCTAAAAAATTATTATTTTTATCACTTACCTACTCGAGGAAGAGCAGGAGTTAAGCTTGGGGATGCTTGATACGTCGGAAACGTATCTTTAATTTTTGATGCTCCATGCTTATTTAGTATCTACTTTGCTTTGTCTACACTTTGAGGTGTTTTTATATATTTTCTGGAACTAACCTATTAACAAGTTGCCACAGTGCCAGTTGCCTGTTTTCTTCTGTTTTTGGTTCCAGAAAGGCAGAAAATAAATATTCCCGTAATTGGATGGGACAAAATCCAAAGTCAATATTTTACCGTGAGGGACAAGAATCCAGAAGACGAGACGGAAAAGTGAACCAGGGCGGCCAGACCCCCCCCCCCTAAGCGCGTGTGGGGCCCTGGCTTCCTCCCAGCCTCACCTCTTCGCCTATAAGAAGCCCCTGATGCATAAACCCTAAGTAACCGATGAATATTCCATGAAACCTTCTGTAGCCACCGCCACCATCGTCCCTAGATCGGGGGGATCTGAAGTTTTTCCCGGCACCCTGCCGGAGGGGAGATCATCCCGGAGGCCTTCTCTCCGGTATGATGCGTGAGTAGTTCCACCTTGGACTATGGGTCCATGTAGTAGCTAGATGGTTGTATCTCCTCCTTGTGCTTTCATGTATAGATCTTGTGAGATCCCCTCATGATCAAGATCTAATCTATTTGTAATCATGCATGTTGTGTTTGCGGGGATCCGATGGATATTGAGATTATTATGTCACTTTGGTTAATGGTTTTGTCTTTATGATTCTATCATGTCTGTGTTGTTTGTGATTCTTCATGCTCTCTGTTGTTAGTAGCTATCTTGGCTGAGTAGTTGCTAGTGACTCCAAGAGGGGGTATCTATGCTCTATAGTGGGTTCATGCCTCTAGTTTCCAAGCGAAGTGACGGAAATCTCTTCGGTTCTAGATGTGCTGTTGCTACTAGGGAGAAAACAACGGTCTCTTGTTCATGGAATAAGTGGATTGTTTACCTTACACACTTTTCTTAAAGCAATTGTCTGTTGCATGCAACATAATACTGTAGGGGGTTCAGATGATAACCTGAAGGTGGACTTCTAGTCATAGATGTAGTTGGATGGCGGTCTATGTGCATTGTTGTATTGCCCAATCGAATCTCATAGGATATTTCTGACTAGTATTGCATTGTTATGCCTTGCTCAGTTCCTGTCAATTGCCCTGGTGTAATTTGTTTACCCTTCATGCCATGTTGTTTATCTAAGGAGAGCACCTCTAGTGAACTATGGACCCCGGTCCAATCTTTACCATTGATACATCTTCCACTGTTACTTGTTTACTTACTACAAACCATTACCTTCCACACAATACGTTTAATCCTTTGTTATAGCAACCGGTGAGATTGACAGCCTCACTGTTAGTTGGGGCAAAGTCTTGGGTTTGTGTTGTGTAGGTCTCCACGTTGCTTTCAACACCTGTGTGACATTTCCTTCCTCCTACTGGTTCGATAACCTCGGTTTCTTACTGAGGGACGACTTGCTGATGTGCTGCTTCACACCTTGCTCTTGGGGTTCCCAACATGATCCACATCAACTAAGCCATCAACAAGTTCTCTGGCGCCGTTGCCGGGGAGGCTAAGGACGTCTTCACAAGGGGAGTCCTTCACTTCCTTTCTCTTTACTTTGTTTTTAGTTTTGTTAGCTTCTTTTTCTTTGTTTTGTTTGCCTCTTTTCAAAAACTCCAAAAAAATTAGTCTAGTTTGGTTTGCTTTCTTTATTCAAAAACACAAAAAAATTAGTTCCTGTTCTAGCTGCTCCTGCTGTTTTTGGCTTGCCCACCTTTGCCAAAATGAACTCTGCTGAGAACACAAAGTTGTGTGACTTCACTAGCACCAACAACAATGATTTCCTAAGCACTCCTATTGCTCCACCTGCTCCTGATGCTACCTTTTATGAAATTAAGCCTGCTTTATTGAATCTTGTGATGAGAGAGCAATTTTCTGGTGCTAGTTCTGATGATGCTATTGTCCATCTTAATAACTTTGTTGAACTTTGTGAGATTCAAAAGTATAAGGATGTAGATGGAGATATTATTAAGCTCAAGCTGTTTCCTTTCTCTTTGAGAGGGAAAGCTAAAGAGTGGTTGCTATCCTTGCCTAGAAATAGTATTGATTCTTGGACTAAGTGCAAATATGCTTTTACTGGAAAATACTATCCTCCTGCTAAGATTATATCTATGATAAGTGACATTATGAAATTTAAACAACTTGATAATGAATATGTTCTCAAGCTTGGGAATGAATGAAATCTTTGGTTAAGAATTGTCCCACTCATGGACTCACTGCTTGGATGATTATCCAGACTTTTTATGCAGGTTTGAACTTCTCCTCAAGAAACCTGTTGGATTCAGCTGTTGGAGGTACCTTTATGAGCATCACTTTGGGTGCTGCAACTAGACTCCTTGATAATATGATGGTTAACTACTCTGAATGGCACAATGAGAGAGCTCCACATGGTAAGAAGGTAATTTTTGTTGAGGAAACATCCTCTTTGAGTGATAATATTGATGTTATTCTGGCTATGCTTGTTAATGGGAAAGCTCCTTTAGATCCTAATAGTGTTCTCTTAGCCTCTTTGGTTGCTCAAGAAGAGCAAGTTGATGTGAACTTCATTAGAAACAACAATTTTGGCAACAATGCTGATGGTAATTATAGGCCTTATCCTCCTATTGGAAATGTTTATCATGGTAGATCTGGAATGCCTAGTGGAGAAAGGATTCTAGAAGTAGAGAGATCCACTAAGAATTTTATGCATATGCAATATGAGAAAAATAAGATTTTCACCAAAACTATGGAGGAACAATCTATTATCTTGAAAAACATTAGTCATCAGCTTGAGAATCTAAATAGAGAAATTCCTAGTTTATAGTCAAAAATTTTGAGTGCTGAGAAAAATATATCCTCTTTGTCTGAAGCTCAGTCCTCCTTGATTAATAAAATGGCTGCTAAACTTGAAACCATGGAAAGGACCTTTGCTTCTACTCATGCCATACAAGTTACTATTGATGAAGATGTTAGGCTATTAGCTCAACTTCATGCTAAGTGGGAAAAGGAACCTGGAATTGATAGAAACAATAGTGTGTGCACTATCACCACTAAAGCACAAGTAGTCCCTATTCCTCCTCCTATTATGCCTAAGCCTAATGAGCCTACTACTAGTGATGCTAAGTTGTATTTGGATATTGATGGTTGCAATATTAAGCCTAAGCCTATTTGTAATCATGCATGTTGTGTTTGCGGGGATCCGATTGATATTGAGATTATTAGGTCAGTTTGGTTAATGGATTTGTCTTTATGATTCTATCATGTCTGTGTTGTTTGTGATCTTGCATGCTCTCCGTTGTTAGTAGCTATCTTGGCTGAGTAGTTGCTAGTGACTCCAAGAGGGGGTATTTATGCTCGATAGTGGGTTCATGCCTCTAGTTTCCAAGGGAAGTGACATAAATCTCTTCGGTTGTAGATCTGTTGTTGCTACTAGGGAGAAAACAACGGTATCTTGTTCATGGATCAAGTGGATTGTTTACCTTACACACTTTGCTTAAGGCACTTGTCTGTTGCTTACAACTTAATACTGGAGGGGGTTCGGATGATAACCTGAAGGTGGACTTCTAGTCATAGATGCAGTTGGATGGCGGTCTATGTATATTGTTGTATTGCCTAATCGAATCTCATAGGATCTTTCTTGCTAGTATTGCATTGTTATGCCTTGCTCAGTTCCTGTCAATTGCCCTGCTGTAATTCTTTTACCCTTCATGCCATGTTGTTTATCTAAGGAGAGCACCTCTAGTGAACTATGGACCCTGGTCCAATCTTTACCATTGATACATCTTCCACTGTTACTTGTTTACTTGCTGCAAACCATTACCTTCCACACAATACGTTTAATCCTTTGTTACAACAACCGATGAGATTGACAACCTCATTGTTAGTTGGGGAAAAGTCTTGGGTTTGTGTTGTGCAGGTCTCCGCGTTGCTTGCAACACCTGTGTGATGTTTCGTTCCTCCTACTGGTTTGATAACCTCAGTTTCTTACTAAGGGAAGACTTGTTGTTGTGTTGCTTCACACCTTGCTCTGGGGGTTCCCAACAGGCTCCACATTAACTGAGCCATCAAACAACTACTCAAAAAGGGAAGCATAAGGCACCCAAGGAAAAACTACCGGAAGAGAGATAATCAAAAAAAAAGGAAAGAAAACCAGCGAGCAACTCACCTAGGGAGGCAGATGCCCGCGGTGGTACGGCGGGCAGGAGTACGCCCAGTTCGCCTCCACGCGAAACTTGGAGATCAAGGGGATCCAGTTCCACAAGTCCTGGTATGACACGTCCTTCTGCGACGTCCGTGTCGGGTCGTTGACGGTCGATAGGTGGCACATATTGTGCGACCGCTTCTGCTGCGGAAGCACGCTACGCGCCATACACGACAGCGCAATATCCCGGGTGGTGAGCCGCCCCGTCGCCACCATCGTCTCCACCCGGGTGGCCATCCGGTCGATGTCCTCCTCGGCCCCCATCCCCTTCACCGTCCAGGCCTTCTGCATCGACGGCATGTTGACGAATGGCGGAAGACCGATCCAATCCACCTCAGTGGCATTGCTCACATAAAAATATGAGCGCTGCCACAGCTTGACAGTGTCGGGGAGCTCAAACCGCGGCATCAGTGATAAGGGCCGGATATAGATGGCACAACAGCTAGTCCCCGTCAACGGGCCATCCTTGACGGTGTTCTCGGCCTTGAAGTGGACGAACTTGAGGATGTTTTCCACCTCAGGCAACACCCCAAGGTAATATTCGCAGCATGCCGCATGATGCGACAGCTACGCGATGGCGTTGGAACCAAGATGGTGGAGTTGGAGGTCGAAGAAGACGAAGAGCTGGAGGAGAAAGGGGTTGATAGGAAGTGTGACACCCCCATGATCAGGGCTAAACAAATCCCAGACCTCCGTCTGACATAAGATTAACTTTGAGCTCAAGGATATCTAGTGAAGAATCGATAACAC
This sequence comes from Avena sativa, assembly GCA_916181665.1. Classification (NCBI taxonomy): domain Eukaryota; kingdom Viridiplantae; phylum Streptophyta; class Magnoliopsida; order Poales; family Poaceae; genus Avena; species Avena sativa. The sequence continues at coordinate 149,700,371 of OV702284.1, forward strand.
AACAGTGACCCTACGACACAAAATTTATCACAGCAAGCTCATAACTGAGCAGAGAACCAAATTATTACAAGCAGAGGTCACTGACCACAAACATCAAATAACGGAAGGCAAATTATGCTATTAACTATAGCAAACTTAACAAATGGCCTAAGAGGCCTGAAGCATAACGATGACATCCCAGCCCATAGATTCCAGGTTGCCGGCCGGGAACCCCAAGCTACTCGTCGGTGTCGATATAGTACGGAACTCGTCTTCAAGGAAGCACTTACTCTGCCAAAAGTATCAACAAGGCAAGGGTGAGTACAGGGTGTACTCCGCAAGACTTATGGCTAGTGGAGTTGTTTTGCATAAAGCCATCTTTGTTTATAAAACAAGAGGGAGAAGAAGAAGCTCGTCTATTCAGAGTATTTTAAAAGGGGATAAGAGAGCGACATCCCGAAAATATTGATCATCATCTTTTGATATCCACCAAATTATCATCATCTACCAACTAGGATCACCCCCTCGTACCCATAAGGAAGCATCCTTAAGCACACGTTGATCAACAAGTTTTATGATTAGGTTATAGTTCTCTACGATCTTGAGTCCGGTCGCCAAGTCATTCATAACCGTGAACACGGCTTTTCGAAAAGATTATTACCCTGAAGGGGTGTAAAACTTTACCCACACGTACTAACCTTCTCTTAATGCCACAATGGTTAGCCCTCTTCCTTGGAAGGCCGACAGAGGGTGGTTAGACACGACCTTTACCTTGCTTTTGCCGAGACCATGAGTCACGCAATAAGTATGGTTCCGTCGTAACGGGTCAAATCCCGAAGCCGGTACTTAAATATGTGAGGTGAGGTTGGTTTACCAGGGGCGCTATCTACCCCAAGCAACCTCGGCCACGCTTACCTACCTGTTATGAATGCACCTGCACCCGGCAAATCTTTCAAAAGGTTTTCTATGCATATGTCAAATGGAATGCCCGAACTATGTGACTCATGGAATCTACTAGGCAATTTAGTTGCTCGTGAGGTTGTCCAGGCCCCGTGTGGTTGCACGCTCGTATTGGTTCCAAAGGCAAGAACTCAGGTCCTAGTGGTGGCGAGCATGGGACTAGAAAAACCACATCCCACCGTGGCCTCCCATACAAGCCTTAGCATGTTTAATCTCATATCACTGATCACATATCATCATGTTCTCCTATCATACTAGATTCTCCGCATCTGATACATCATCTGGATGGACCAGACTCAACAGCTATGCATGGCTAAGCAGACACTAATAAGAGCTCTAGCAGTGCACACAAGCCAAACCTAGTTATGCTAGGAGCAGTGAATTAGGTAATATAAGCTCAAAGGGAGTAATGCAATAGATAGGATACTCTATCTATTGATAAAAGACCATAGTAGAATCGTATGCATCATGGCAGGAATTGAAATGCTTTCGAAATCATAGGATTATATCATGGTGGGGCTATGCTTGCCTTTGCTAGTTGATAACAGATAAGAAGATCTTCGGGGGCCTTGTACTTGAATTGTTATAATTGGTCAAGTATTGTTTGTCGATCTTCGATGGTCTTGATCTTTGACTTCAATCTCGATCTCGATGTCGACATCGTATTCTACCGCGAAGAACCAAACACCAGAAATAAAGGGGAAACAATCAACAAATGGCATTGATGCAATGCTCAAGCAATGATGATGATATGACAAGTTAAATTCCACTAAATTGAAACCCTAAGACATGCTCTACAATTTAATCGGGGTTCCGAGGGGCGCAAACCCTAACTCGGGGAAACTCCGAAAACACATGAGAGGGGTTGATTTTGTTCTCTAATTAAACTTGCCATTTTATTTGTTGATTAATGCATGCTTATAGCTTAAAGAGGTAGAGCTCATTTTCTGAACATTTTGATATATTATTTGTATTTTTCTGATTTAAAATGAATTAGTTATTGAATTTACAAGTTTTATTCAAATTCTGAAATTATTAAACCATTTTTAATTGATTTATTGCGCAAGGCTGACGTCAGCACACGCCCTAAACCTTTTTACACATAGGACTGGGCTAGCCCCAGACACAGACAGGTGGGGCCGAGGCCACGTCGGTTGCCACCATGGCGGTCAGCAGTCAACGGCCTGACGCCATGATGACGTCACCACGACGGCCATCGTCAGACGATGGTCGCCGGCGACAGCACAGAGCACGCCAGCACGCGGGACGGGTCTCGTTCGAACGGGTGCACAGAGGCGAACCTATCTATGATGGCGCCTCCGATTCTTGGTCACCGGAGCGCGGGTATCGACGTCGAGCGGCAGCGGTGCTCACAGCACGACGACAGGCGACGGTTACGGCATGCGAGAGAGGCAAAGGAGAGGTCCAGAGGGACCGGTGGCTCACCCGTAGCACGAGTAGAGGGTCGGGGAGGCGAGGCGTGGCCGGAATCGACGAGGACAGTGGCGGAGGTCGTCGGAGACCGAGGTCTCGATTGAGGTAGAGCGGACCACGCTAGCCTTCTCCGCTAGGGGAAAATGAACGAGGCAAGCAAGGCGGTTCTGGTGATGGTCTCAGAACGGCGAGGGGACGTCGGAAACGACGGCGGCGGCAAGGGGTCTTATAGACGATGTCCATGGCAGTAGCGCGCATCTCTTCACGGCGGGCATCTCGGCGAGGCATGGACGGCACCGGCATCGACACGCAGGTGCTCTTCCTCGCCGTCCTTCTGGCTAGAGGAAGAGGAAAACGAAAGATAACGCTGAAGCGGTATGGGCTGCGCATGGGCCGCGACTGGGCTTCTGCTGGGCCTTAGCTGCTACGCGCTGGCGGCGATTAGAGAGAGGAGAGGTCTAGGCCGGCCTGGGCTGCACGGCCTGGAGGCTCTGGCTACTGTTTTTATTTGAAAAATTGTTTTTCTTTTTCTGTTTTCAAATTTCTGTTTTGTGTTTTGAATTCCAAATCTGTTTGGAATAATTTTAAATACCAGAGGCTTTTATCAAATATGAAAAATACTTATGAGCCCTTTTATTCAATTTGGCCAATATTTTTGGTAGTTTTCAAAATTCAAAGCATTTTGAATTGCTTTCAAAGAGAGGGGAAGATTAGGGTTTTAGGGTTTTCTTTATTTTCTTACATGCAATTTTAGAGATGATGCTTACGCAATGCACAATCAACACTAATTATTATTTAATAAAAACTGGGGTGTTACAGCTCTATCCCCCTTACGAGAATCTCGACCCGAGATTCCAAAGGTAGGAAAAGAGACAGAGAGAGAAAGAAACAGGGCTACTCTAAAGACAAGAGGGAAACACACTAAACAACACAAAAAGTATCTCATGGTCAACTCGTGGATGGAGTGTTTAGAAACACCTCTGAGATGATGAACATGAACCACAACAAGGTAATGGAGGAAAAAAGAGGAGATGGTTTCAAGTTGTTAGATAGATGGTCTTCATAAGGATTGAGACCATGGAGCTTCAGATGAAATTAAGCTTCTAAAAAGGAAAGCTTCCAAAGAAAGAACATGACAACAGACTTCGATAAGGAACCTCTACTAAGTGACTTAAGTAGAAAGCTTAGGTTGCAGAGATATGGATCAACAAAACCAAGTTGTTGAACTACTTTTGACATAGAAGGGTCACTTTTTCATTCAACAGAAGGCCAAGACGGAAAGGTGTTTTGGTGGAGAGGACTCACAAGAGTTGCAAGGAACATGTAGCAAGAGGAACTTCTGATTACCAAAATCATAGTCACTCTTAAAACATGGTTGATAAGAGGAAGGAAACTCTTTATTCATCTAGATTTATCAAAATCTTTGCCAAGATCATGATATTACTTTACACCACTAGGATGCATAGTTAAGAAGATTCCTGATGACATGAGAAGAAAGAAATTTCATTCTCGGACTTCAATTACTTGGCACAACAAGATGCTTGCCAATATATAGGGTCTGGAGGATTGACCGAGAGACATTTAGCAACACTACTTTAAATGTTCTCCTTGATGTTCGAGACACGAAGCATCAAGTAAAGGCCAGACTTCGGATACAAGGAAACCATAAGCACAACTCCTATAATTAATTATAGAAGAAACCTCATGAAGAGTGGTTGTTATTGCTGAATTAAGAGAATATGACAAGTGGTCTTTCCGGCTAAGTGTGTCAACCATTACATCAATCTTGCTAGAGTTACAAAGAGACCTTAGTCATAACCTTGAGGTCAACCAACCATCATTGCTGCTTGAGATTCAGCTTTGGTTAGGTGGGACGATAATTCAGACTCAACATATCTGAATAGAAAGTTTGCAACATTTACCGCAAAGGTAACGTCACTAGATTCTCAAGACAGGGACTACAATGTCAAGCTCCAAAATACTGAGCTAGATTGCTATACCCATGTATTAGCATATTGTCCAAGGACAACTGCACACACATAAAGTACTAACAATAAAACACAATGTGTCCTTAGAGAAAAGGAGATAACTCTTCTCGAATCCATGGTGACATCTTTCATTATGTGCATGTGAATCAGAGAAGGTTACTATTAACATCCAGAACACATACTTTGAATTGACACGAAGATGGATCTCGAAAGTTTCCAACATTAATGCCAATTGTTCCATATGAATCAAATCTAGCATGGAGAAGATAAGGATGTCATCGATGGGCTCAACAACAAACTTATTGAGACACTCCAAGAAGATGGACTCGTATGTCGTATGAACAAGGCAGTAGTATTGGTCAGACCAAATGATATGAAAATGTACTCAAGTGAAACATCACATGAAGAAACATCATCAAGATAGTCCTTGGAACTGAGTTTGATTTGACGATAACCCAAATCAAATCAAAGGTGGGGAAGATAACATATCCATTAAGGAGATACTATCTTTCTTCAACACGAACAAAACTAGACATCCCTTTATGAAGAAACAAAGTCAGATAAAACTTTTGTCTTACAATCCTCCAAGTTGTTGTTTAAGCTCAACCAACTTGCTCAGGGGTATCCAGTTACGGATCCTTGGAGATAGGAGCAGTTCAGAGAACTTGCTTGCTCAAGAACTTGACAAGACGGTCATGTGGCAACATGGCGATACTTCTAGGGAGACATCCAGAATATCACGAACCACCGATATGTCACTTAGTTCGAGAGAAATCTTGCTTGGTAAGGCAAGAAGACATAGTCTCAGAGCTTCGGCACGAGCCTAAATCTTTGACCGAAGAGAGTGTACCAGAATAACAGACGTGGTAGCACCATCATTCTTTTTCTTTGTGATAGGGTTAACCAACCATGCTAAGAATGAAACAAATGTCCTTTTGAGTTCTAAGCAATAAAAATTCCTAGAATCTCAGATAACCGCATTATTACGCACACGCATCACTCACGAGCGCGAAAGCTCGAAGAAGGGTGGGTAAAGATGTGTGGAAGCATCACTTCATTAAAAGGGTCATGAATCTCAGCACGACCTCTTAGTATAAAAGAGTGTGACACTTTAAGGTAGAACAGACAGAAGCTAATCAATGCCTCTTGATCTGCGGATTACAACACTTTGACCTGGTCCTAGAAATGACAAGGTATTGGAGTTTGTTTCTCTTGACATCCCGAACTGGTTTGTCATTATGGACCACAAGAGTATCTTGCTTCGAAAGACACCAATGTACATGTACTACTTGGCTACCAACTGGTAGAAAAAGGTCGGAAAGCAACAAGGGGAAAGGAACATGCTCAGGATAGAATCCCAAGATGTGGATGAATAAGTCAACAATCTTCCAAAAACCAATGCAGAGGAGGGTAAAGTGTGGCAGAGTCACGAATGTAGATGCGAGAATCTCGTGGAGTACTCTTATCGTGATCTATTTGGTTCCATTAAAGAACATCTGCCATATCATGTGGTAGGGGAAGTCCTTCATTGTCACAATTAAATCGCGACAAAGACCACAAGCTTGAAGGCTAGAGTTGCAGTACCAGCCATCCTGAGGTAATGTGTGAACATTAGCAACATGGGTCAAAGGGATGGATCTTGGGTTAAAGGTCAGCTTCATGTACAAGATTCACAACAAAAGAATCCAGCACAATCGGGGATCTTAGGTTCAAGTCCAAGGGTTAATAACCCAAAGAAAGGAATAACTACTACTTGAGTGACATAGCATACACTGCAAGATAGCAATCACGAGGTAGCTTCCAAGAGAAGAAACAACTTCTGAAGTACCCAAACAAAAAAAAAGGAGGCACACGAGGCGAAAGGAAACCTCGAAGCCTAGAACAGAATATTGTGGAACCATCAACATGATGTTGTGGACCATAAGATAGAGAGATCATGATAGAAAGGAATCTCTCATATGAACAAGAACAAAGGAAACAAGAAGTGCGCAACATACACGACTCTAGAGAACTCAACACTAGGTTAACTGGCTGAAAAGCGGCATGCCAAGAAGGCACCTAAGTTTTGAAAGACTAGAAGAGATATCCAAAATTTTCCAAAATCAACACCAGATAAGATAGCCCAGAGTTAGAGCGAAACTGGATAAGGAGTAAAAGAAGCATACTAGAGTTTTTTTTTCAAATACTTTTCAGCTTTAAAATAGTTTTCTCAAACACTAGACTCAACATCGACCAATAGCAAGGTTTTCCTACGGTCGGTACTGCTCTGATACCAAAACCTGTGACACCCCCGGGATCAGGTCTAAACAAATCCCAGACCCCAGTATGACATAAGCTTAACCTTGAGCTCGAGGATATCCAGTGAAGAATCGATAACACAGCAGTGACCCTACGACACAAAATTTATTACAGCAAGCTCATAATTGAGCAGAGAACCAAATTATTACAAGCAGAGGTCACTGACCACAAACATCAAACAACATAAGGCAAATTATGCTATTAAGTATAGCAAACTTAACAAATGGCCTAAGAGGCCTGAAGTATAACGATGACGTCCTAGCCCATAGATTCCAGGCTGCCGGCCGGGACCCCAAGCTACTCGTCGGTTTCGATGTAGTACGGAACTCGTCTTCAAGGAAGCACTTACTCTGCCAAAAGTATCAACAAGGCAAGGGTGAGTACAGGGTGTACTCCGCAAGACTTATGGCTGGTGGAGTTGTTTTGCATAAAGCCATCTTTGTTTATAAAACAAGAGGGAGAAGAAGAAGCTCGTCTATTCAGAGTATTTTAACAGGGGATAAGAGAGCGACATCCCCTAAATATTGATCATCATCTTTTGATATCCACCAAATCATCATCATCTAGCAACTAGGATCACCCCCTCGTACCCATAAGGAAGCATCCTTAAGCACACATTGATCAACAAGTTTTATGATTAGGTTATAGTTCTCTATGATCTTGAGTCCGATCGCCAAGTCGTTCATAACCGTGAACATGGATTTTCGAAAAGATTATTACCCTGCTGGGGTGTACAACTTTACCCACAAGTACTAACCTTCTCTTAATGCCACAATGATTAGCCCTCTTCCTTGGAAGACCGGCAGAGGGTGGTTAGACACGACCTTTACCTTGCTTTTTCCGAGACCATGAGTCACGCAATAAGTATGGTTCCGCCGTAACGGGTCAAATCCCGAAGCCGGTACTTAAAGATGTGAGGCGAGGTTGGTTTACCAGGGGCGCTATCTACCCCAAGCAACCTCGGCCACGCTTACAAATGCACCTGCACCCGGCAAATATTTCAAAAGGTTTTCTATGCATATGTCGAATGGAACGCCCGAACTATGTGACTCATGGAATCTACTAGGCAAGTTAGTTGCTCGTTAGGTTGTCTAGGCCCCGTGTGGTTGCACGCACGTCTTGGTTCCAAAGGCAAGAACTCAGGTCCTAGTGGTGGCGAGAATGGTACTAGAAAATCACATCCCACCGTGGCCTCCGATACAAGCCTTACCATGTTTAATCTCATATCACTGATCACATCTCATCAAGTTCTCATGTCATACTAGATTCTCTGCATCTGATACATCATCTGGATGGACCAGACTCAACAGCTATGCATGGCTAAGCAGACACGAATAAGAGCTCTAGTAGTGCACACAAGCCAAACCTAGTTATGCTAGGAGAAGTGGATCAGGTAATATAAGCTCAAAGGGAGTAATGCAATAGATAGGATACTCTATCTATCGATAAAATACCATAGTAGAATCGTATGCATCATGGCAGGAATTGAAATGCTTTTGAAATCATAGGATTATATCATGGTGGGGCTATGCTTGCCTTTGCTAGTTGATAACAGATAAGAAGATCTTTGGGAGCCTTGTACTTGACTTCTTATTATTGGTCAAGTATTGTTCGTCGATCTTCGATCTTCGATGGTCTTGATCTTTGACTTCAATCTCGATCTCGATCTCGACATCATATTCTACCGCGAAGAACCAAACATCGAAAATAAAGGGGAAACAATCAACACATGCATCGATGCAATGCTCAAGCAATGATGATGATATGACAAGTTAAATTGCACTAAATTGAAACCCTAGGACATGCTCTACAATTTAATCGGGGTTCCGAGGGGCGCAAACCCTAACTCGGGGAAACTCTGGTAACACATGAGAGGGGTTGATTTTGGTCTCTAATTAAACTTGTCATTTTATTTATTGATCAATGCATGATTATAGCTTAAAGAGGTAGAGCTCATTTTTTTGAACATTTTGATATATTATTTGTATTTTTCTGATTTAAAATGATTTAGTTATTGAATTTACAAGTTTTATTCAAATTCTGAAATTATTAAACCATTTTAATTGATTTACTGCGCAAGGCTGACGTCAACGCACGCCCTAAATCTTTTGACACATAGGACTGGGATATCCCCAGACACAGACAGGTGGGGGCCGAGGCCACGTCGATTGCCACCGTGGCGGTCAGCAGCCAACGGCCAACGGGCCACGTCGGCCTGACGCCACAATGACGTCACCACGACGGCCACCGTCAGATGGTGGTCGCCGGCGATGGCACAGAGCGCGCCAGCACGCAGGACAGGTCTCGTTCGAACGGGCGCACAGAGGCGAACCTATCTACGGTGGCGCCTCCGATTCTTGGTCACCGGAGCGCGGGTATCGATGGCGAGCGGCGGCGATGCTCGCAACACGACGATGGGCGACGGTTACAGCTTGCGAGAGAGGCAAAGGAGAGGTCCAGAGGGACCGGTGGCTCACCCTGAGCGCGAGTAGAGGTTCGGGGAGGCGAGGAATGGCCGGAATCGACGAGGGCGGTGGCGGAGGTCGTCGGAGACCGAGGTCTCGATTGAGGCAGAGCAGACCACGCCAGCCTTCTCCACTAGGGGCAAATGAACGAGGCAAGAAAGGCGGTTCCGGTGATGGTTTCATAACGGTGAGGGGACGTCGGGAACAACGGCGACGGGAGGCTCTAGCCGGAGATAGGGTTCGGCAGAGAGAAATCGGGAGAGAAGAAAGAGGATAGGGTTCGTCCGGTGGTGGCAGGGTTCTTATAGACGACGTCCATGGAGGTAGCGCGCATCTCTTCGCGGCGGGCATCTCGGCGAGGCGTGGACGGCGCCGGCGTCGACACGCAGGTGCTCTTCCTCGCCGTCCTTCTGGCTGGAGGAAGAGGAAAACGAAAGATAACGCTGAAGCGGTATGGGATGCGCATGGGCTGCGGCTGGGCTTCTGCAAGGCCTTAGCTGCTACGCGCTGGCGGCGATTAGAGAGAGGAGGTCTAGGCCGGCCTAGGCTGCACGGCCTGGAGGCTCTGGCTACTGTTTTTATTTGAAAAATTGTTTTTTTTCTGTTTTCAAATTTCTGTTTTGTGTTTTGAATTCTAAATCTGTTTGGAATAATTTTAAATTACCAGAGGCTTTTATCAAATATGAAAAATACTTATGAGCCCTTGTATTCAATTTGGGCTCCAATATTTTTGGTAGTTTTCAAAATTCAAAGCATTTTGAATTGCTTTCAAAGAGAGGGGAAGATTAGAGTTTTAGGGTTTTCTTTATTTTCTTACATGCAATTTTAGAGATGATGCTTATGCAATGCACAATCAACCCTAATTATTATTTACTAAAAACTGGGTGTTATAGGAGGGCTGAAGCCGCGGTCAAAGTGTGCGAGGAAGACGACGCGCTCCCCTGGCCGGGGGTCAGGCACCCGCTCCACCTCCACCCCGAGCCGATGCTTCACCAGCATCGACGATGGGATAAACTTCCCCCGCCGGTACTTGTAGACCATATCGTCGTTCATGAAGGACCCACACCAGCCTCCGCGCTGCTCCGGCAGCATGTCGGCAAGTGGAGCGGACGTGGTGGACGGTGTCTGTTGGCTCCGGTGACCACAAAGAGGCGGCGCAAGGAGCAAAGTATAGGAGACCACAGAAGCAGGGAAGGACGAGCTGGAGGAAGACGAAGTGTGAGACCCGTTCCCCTCCAGGGCCCTATTTATCCCTGCGGGGGGAACGTCGCCTCCTCTGCTTCCGCACGGCACGTGGCCACAAGGCACCCCAGCCACATGACGCTACGGCTTCGGATCCTTTGCACCATCGCAACCGAGCACAGAAGATCCGAAGGCATTACCAGGAGACGAGGCATGTGCGCTCGCCCCAAGAAACTGGTGTGGCAAGTGGCGTGCGCAGTTACCAAAAAACTGACGCAGCGACGCGGAAGTCCAACTGACGCGGCGTGCGCCAGAGCAACAATCGTGTCTGACGACATCACCAACCTCATCAAACTGACGATTCATCTCCAGCTTCGCCAGCCGGTCGCTGCCTTTGATGTTTACACCCAGTGGGCGGCCATCGATTCCGCAGCCGGAAAGCAAAAGTAAAAGGCGCAGCTGGACCCGGTCAAAAAACTACATCAAGATACAAAGGAGCACGCAAGACCTTACCCACCGGCCAAGTCCTTATGCGCTTGGGGACTAGTGTCGGGGGGTAACCCTCGGGTGGGGAAAGCCAAGCCCAAGTAGGCCGGCTCCAGAAGATACAGGCCGCATGTACATCAAGCAGGACAACTCCAGCAGCTTGGCTAGTACCGCCCGGCTGGGCTTAAAGCTTTCTTGGCTGGCCCATCTAGCAGATATCCAGAAGAGCGGGCCGGGTGGTCGCCTCCACCCGACTTACCTCGAATTCGATGGAGAGCGCAGAGGAGGAGATGATCCTTGTGGGGTACGCCTCTAGCTCCCTTCGTCATCGGGCAGGCTGGCGTGCCTTCACGGCCTACGCTACCCGACGAAGATAAAGCAAAGTGGTCGGCTGACCGCCAAAGCAGTCTGGGTGACCGTTAAATAAGGGGTGACGCCCCATAGGAAGCCTGGGTGACCGCTAAAAAGAAGGGCGGACTGGGTCCTGGCCCACTGGCTGGACCCTGCAGCTGGCCCTGCCGTGTAAACCCATATCCAAACAGTAAACCCTAGATCCCAAATTGTAATCTTCCTCCCCCGACCAGTATATAAGGGCGGGCAGAGCTGGGGTTCTAGGTAAGTAAGATTGATAGTAGCAAGAGCTTTCCTCTAGTTCCATCTTCCTCTAGCTCTCGATAGTAGCTAAGGAAACAGCTCCAAGAGCATATGTACTGGGCATTCGCCCCCATATAGTTCATCTTGCAGGAGTAGGGGTGTTACCTCGCCAAGAGGGCCCCGAACTTGGGTACGTCGCTATGTTTGCAGTCCATCGTGCCCAACCCGTTGCGTGAGCCATCCATTGCGTCTGAGTGTCCCTCTTTTGCCATCCCTGATGGCACTGTCGTGTTCTACACCACGATAATGGGGACAGGGCAGCGCCTGGTTGCCTCGCTTCTTCTCTGATCAGTGTCAACTTCTTCTCGTTGGCTTCTTCTCTGCGTATCTCTCGTATTGAGGGGACCCGAGGCGACGTCGCTTGGTGCTGCAGGGGCAAAGGAGGCGGAGGTCGAGATCAGGGGAAGGGAGGGGGAGGGGAGGGGGAGAGGTTGGGGAGGCTCACCGGTGACGGGGACGGCAGGGTGACTCCGGTGGCAGGCGGCGACAGGGGGCGGCAGGGCAACCCTGGTGGCGGGCGATGGCATGGGGCGATATCTAGGGTTCCTGTGCGCATGGCCATGAGAGTGAGAGTGAGAAGAAAGGGAGAGAGAGAGAGGCTGATCGGTACTTTTGCTAAGTGTCAAACATCCCTGGAGCATACTGGCTAATATGCGCCATTGATATGAGGCACTTAGCCAAATACGACGACACCCTCATATATGACCACAACACAAGCCTACCGCAGTGGTAGGCCACGGAGCCGCGCTAGCAAAACCTGGGGCATCCACGTTCGAATCATGATTGCCTCACAATTTTATGTTTCATTTTTTTAATATTTTACAAATCAAATATGTTCCAAAATACTTGTGGAAGTAATTAAGTTTAACATTAATATTTTTTAATATTTTACAATATATGTTCCAAAATACTTGTGGACGTAATTAAGTTTAACATTATTTTTTTAATATTTTACAAAATATGTTCCAAAATACTTGTGAAAGTAATTAAGTTTAACATTAATATTTTTTAATATGTTCCAAAATACTTGTCATTAATATTTTTTAATATTTTAATACTTGTTATTAATATTTTTTAATGCTATATAGTATATTTTCTAACAAATAATAATTAAGTTCATCATTCACAAATCTATTTAAAACAAGGACATCCATTTGCAAGTCCATTTATTTTAAATAAATCTATTAATTTATTTTAAGAAATATTAGTCACATGAACTTCAATATCCATACATAAACACGAATTTATCACTGGCGAATATTTTGTAACATGTGCCATTGGCAGAAAAATGTCAGTTGCGCATCTCTAATATGCGCCATTGATATTCCCGCCACCTTTATGAGTTGTGAGGTTTAGGTGGGGCCCACAATTTATCAATGTCGCAGTTTGTGGAAGATGTGCCATTGGGTGGATATATCAATGGCACATATGTGCATATGCGCCATTGACATTTGGTCCACAGCCCTCCGGAGTACCGGTCCCACATTATCAGTGGCACATTTTTCTTGTTATGTGCCAGTGGTTAAACAAAATATCAGCGGAGCATCTTTTTAAATGCGCCACACTGATACTTATCAGTGGAACATATTCAAAAAAAGCTCCACTAATAATAAATCTATCCATAATCCTTTCTCTAGTAGTGTGGTGGATATCACTCACTCGAAGATGCTGAAAACCATGAATCTCGAGGCGTATCTTCTAGAGGAAATCTCAAGGACGAGCTAAAATATGCTCTATAAGTTTCTTGGAGAGCCCCAAGCATCATTTTCTAGTTCCATAAAGTGAAATCCTTCGACTTTTTTCTTAGGCATCTGATCATCTTCGATAGAGGAGACTCGACGACTAAAGATTCAAATGAACGCCCTTATGGAAGCTTCTCAGTGTGCCAGTACTGACTTCTGGACTAACCATAAACACGATTATATGTTGGCCATTCTCTAGGATCAGGTATTCGAGGTGGAGGAATTTGTTGAGTGCTATCACCAGGAGCTAGCTCTTGTGTACAATGCTATATTTTCTCGGGATCCTCAGACTCAAGGGCTTGCCATATTGATGACGAAATTTTAGCAAGACGAGAAATTCACCGATTCATCAAATTGCTGCTCGTCGCGGGTGCAGGGCTTGCACTTGCATGGGTACACGTACACCACCCGATGCTTAACATGGACACCATATCGCAGGACTTGCCCTTACCACCAAGGGGTGCATCGATAAATATGGAGCCCAATATGCGGCTGCTCGTAAGCCCATTATTCGGATCATCCGTAGGTGTCTTGACAAAGATCAAGAATTTTTCCTTAACTTCCCAATATGATTGCAAACTTTTTCCTATATAGAAAACATGTAAATTATGTAAAATCTATGTTTATACCAGACGATTATGTACTTGTAGTTTTGTTTATTTTTGTGCCGATGGTAGATGAAAAAATGCCCCGCATGTGACCCTTTTGTTAGCATGATGCCCTAGGGCAAAATCGTCTACTCGGGTGAAAGCATCCTCCAGATTTGTGTTTGATGGCAAAGCCGAAGTTTTTAGTTTTGAACTGAATTGCGAAGCCTTGAGTATTGGGTGTGATTTTATGCATATTATTTTATTGATTGAGCTCCTAATTATCGGGTGTAGGAAAAAGTAAAGAGCTGAAATTGAGACTGAGTTATAGAACTTAGCTTCATTTTATCCTCGACTACCGAGGTACATTTTTGGCGTGATCGCCTGGCCATTGGGTTTTAGTAAAAGTAAAGTACGAGAATTTGGCTGGAAATCCTTGCCATAGACCTTATTAAATATAAATTGCAGAAAGTAAATATTCTAAGTGTACAAACGTTGCAGCTGCGCAATGTTCCACAGGCTGGGTACTAAACTCCGGTCTTCTTGTATTGGAGCCAATATGCTCTGCTGGGGATTACTTCTGTGATAATGTAGGGTCCTTTCCATGGCGATTCCAGCTTGCAGTGGTCATCTTTCTTGATACGAAGGACCAGGTCCCCTATGACGAAGGACTTGGGACGCGGTTGATGGTTGTGATAATTACTTCTGTTGGTACGTGGTTTTCCTCTATAGTTCAATGTCTTGGGCTTTGTCAAGTGTGTCGATTGAAGGGGTTTGTAGCGGAAAACACAAAATTATCCTAGATAGAACATCCGGAAGCCCAAGATCTATCTTTTAGTTAATGCAGTAATGGGAGGGGTTACGATTACATGCCCTTACAGATTTCAACGCTATTAACATCCCACGAGGAACGTAGTTGAAGTAGATGATCCTTGCCGACCTCAAGGTCGTGAAGCTCCTCGCACGTCATCTCCTGGTCCTTGCACGATAGCCTTGGCTCCGCTAATGGTAGCGCTATCCACGGGCTCATACACATACGGTGTCTAGCGACGACTCCCGTTCTCCTTGATCCAGCCGGGATGCGAAAGAAAATCCACTGGAACCTGGGATCTAGCAGCACGATGGTGTGCCGGGTGTGCTGACTCTCTCGTGCGTAGTCCTCTTTTGCATCCGCACTCATGGAGAATCAACTAAGAAATAGGGAGGAAATTCTCTAAGGAAAACAGCCTTAGGAAATTCCCCCTTTATTTTTGTGTGTCTATTTCCTCCCACCATAGGGCTTATTATATGGGGGAAAAGGGGTACACCCTTACTTAAGTTCCCATGTGAGACTAAAGGAAAAGGCAAAGAGGAGAGGCAGCCGGCAGAGCAAATGGCGACTGGATGGGCCACGCGGCGCGGCCTGCCCATGGCCTGGTGGAGAGGCGGTGGCCCAAGGTGGGACGACCTGCCTCACGCCCTGCCCACATGGCCCGGCAAAAGCAGGCCGTGGAGGGGAGGCTACCCGGGCGGGTCACCACCCCCGCGCGCCGGCCTAGTAAGGTGAGCCGGTGGCCTGGAGCGGCGACGTCGACCGGTTGGGTCGCTAGCTGGCCTGCCAGCGAGCCTGCCCGCATACTCCCGTGCATGTCCGCACGTGTCCGCCGCGGCCGGGTCCCGCCAGCGACGACAGCAGCTAGAGCCTACCCGCCCTTGTGGGCCCATGCAGGCCTAGTATGCTATGGTTGTTTGCTGACCTTTGGGGTATCTCCCTCTTTGGCTATTTCCCTATGTGGATTTGGCCCAACGCAGAAAGTTGCTCCATAAATAATAATTAAAATATTTATTAAATATATTAACTCAAATTTAATATATGCAAATGCATATTTATAAATTTCTATTTATTTCCAAACACCTTTTGATCTATTCCTCACTCTGAACATCTTTGGACCCTCTTCAGAACTATTCCGATAATTCTTTCTCTTTGGAAATTTTCCGATCTTGCTTTCTCATTGGTGATCCCTTCCTTCCATATAGATCTTAGAACATTGTTAGACCCTTAAGTGTGTTGCCGTACGGTTTAGGAATGGCACATACATGATTGATACCTCTCTTTAATCAATGATCATTGGTGGGACCAGGATGTCCATAATGACCATATGCATTCCAGGAGACTCTGCCGTGTTCGAACCATAAACTATGCATCCAATTCCTTTTGTCTCTTTGATACATGAGTTGTTCGAGATTTGATATTTAGTATCACCGTACTAATCTCATTACCGACAAATCTACTTAACTCCTTATCGTGTTGTTGTATCCCCATGACCTAGTCATATGTTGCGGCTTGTTGGATGCAATCTCACTAAGTGGGCCAGTGTATCTTCCCATCAGGCAAGTGGACAAATCCCAATCTTGATACATAGGCCTCAACTGTTCCTTTGGAATATCCAATGCATACTTTTATGTTCACCCATTTACGGACATGACGGTTAGTGAGATCGAAGCTTTCCTTTGAAAATAGTGATTAATATGATCTCCTGGTCTAAGGAGAATGTCACTTCATTTCTAATTATTACAACGATGAACCATGTGACTAGATCACATTACAATACTTATGTGGCAATGTCCATCATATTATTATCTAACGACACAACTTCATTATCAACTGGCATAAATGCACCATGATCAGAAAACCTTGATCATCGGATGCTCAACAAACTATTTAAATAGATACTACTAGGGACTAGGTTTGTTTACATACCACCCATGTATCAATGTTTCTGATTGATATAGTTATAGCATAGTATGAAACTTATCATGAACTAGTTTGAGATATGATAATAAAACTACTTTTTATTTGCCTATAGGGCATATCTCTTTTAGTCTCACACTTTCACTAGAGTACAAATAATCTATTCGCATTTTACAATCACAAAAATAAGTGTTTTAGATCATGCTTTCTTGTGGAAAGACATTTTGTCTTTCAATCTGTTTTATCATATTTACATGTACCTTTTGCAAATTACCAGTGTGCCTTTACCATTACACCCACACCATTATTTTATAAGCTGTTTCTATGGTATTTCGTTTCGTGACTAAGTGTGATTTTGTTTTTTAGTATTATATGATGGTCGATTAGTCACGAGAACTTTCAATGTTATCATCTATACTAGGAACACACTTAGTTAAAGTCGAACTTTGTTAACCAAACTCATCAATTTTCTGTCATTGAAATAGTTTCCTATATCAATATCGATGTAGATCATCACTATGCTTCCAACAATTCACTTAATCCTAGTTCAGTGGTCTGAATCACTTCTAAAACTGTTCTTTTGACCAAGAACGTGGTTCACATTTTGTCGAGTATACATCATGGTTGTGGGAAGAACCTATGAAACGATCATAGTAATTGATTACACTCAATTCTTCTTCACAACCATTGTCGTTGTTACCCAATGTTTCATCTGTTTAACAAGTAAGACCATTTTTTCCTTGTTTCTTCTAAACTCCTTCAGAATCCATACTAGTATATTCTAAACTTATTTTTAGAATCCAAATAGAAACATATTGACATTTAATGTTGAATAATCTATCTCCATAGCTTTCAAAATCAAGTTCATACAATGTTCAATAATATTCCTAATATCAACTACATCATTCACTATATGTCAAAAACACACACACACACACACAAATATATATATATATATATATATATATATGAATGTTGTCAGGCTCCCACTAAAAGTGTTATTTACACGTGAGTCCTTTTGTACTATCCTCATAGGTCCCACTCAAATATGTCATTCGCATATATGATTCAGAAGACTTTTCAGCTCCCACTTAAATATTTCACAAGTATTGGATTTCTCGCTATTTTGGTGATTTCCAAAATCCGCTGGTCATCATCAAATCGAGAGTTCTCCTACTACAAGATCTCAGCATCTCTTTGCTGAAGGTAAAATCCATAGACTCCAAGCATTGCTACATTTTTGTAGTTAACCACTGAATTTGTTAAGACAATTTTTACCACAAGTCAAGGTTGGTTTTCCAAAATTGCATTCTTTCCATATAACCCCTTAGTTATTTTGAAATGATCAAGTAACTCTTAATTTGATAAGATTGAGTGAGTATTAGTCCTTTAATCTTAAATGTAATGTTTTATGGATTTCATGATGCTTGGTCATTTCTCGTTTTTAGGTCTTTCATCACATCTTTGTAGTTCGTAGGTGTTTCGTATCTAATATGATAAGCAAATAATGTATTTCCACCAAGTGGAGATTTCACTATTCAATCCTAATTTCTAAGTTAAATTCTTAATCGAAACACTATGATCACTGCCATATGTTTCACCTCCATTTGTCGAGTTTCGTTTTCATGGAACATCTTCCATTGCGCTAACTCACATTTGGTGTAAGATTGAATATCTTGATTTCGAACTTATACTTTCTTCCATCAACATTTTGTCAAGAACCTTTTCTTACCAAGTATGCCCTTGATAATAACCAATTTGTCCTTGGTCATGAAAGAACATATTCATAGTTTTCTATGAATATTCTACATAAACTTGTTATTTGTAACGACTTTATCAAAGTCTCTAGAAACTCGAACGTGTCATAAATTTTATTGTATTTTCCATGAATCATGATGATTCCTTATTTCATAAGTGTTAGTTGTTTTGACCCTATAACTCCATCCTTCCTTTTGATAACCATCCTTTTGTAAGGGCCAAACTGTTAAATTGGTTACATAATGTCTTGATCAAATCAAGAGTAGTTTTTACCTTCTGTTATTTCTATATCCACTCTTTTCTAATGGTCTCTTGAATGTTTCAAAATATTCTGGGAGTCTCACTTTTGGTAAATACTCTTATGTACTTTAGGTCCAAAAATTATACTTATATGGTCATGATTCATATTGTTGAATTGTGATACATCATATGTATGGTATTTCAACAATATATACTCTGTTTTACCAGAACATATTTCTGTTTAAGTCATATTTGCCACTCAGGATTGTTTCCGTATGTGCCGGTAGATCAAACATCTAAGGGTTTTCAATTACTCAACATATGAATGCATTGCATGCTCACATCTTTCTATGACTTAAACCATTAGTGTCATGCACTCTAATGCATTATCATTAAGTTTTTTTGACGGCTGAGACTGTGAGGCAACTGCCCCATAGCAATTTATTGAAAAATAAAACAAGGTTTACAAGGATAATACAAACGAGGGAAACCTACACCCAAACTATACAGATATATACAACCCACTAATACAAAGCAACCTTAAGGGAAAGCATCAATCCAAGATAGAAGCTCAGATTTGTGTTTAGCCTTAATCCTATATTGCAGCAAGGTCATATCATGAATAAATTTACCCCTCCATTTGGAAAAAGTGGGTCTCTCGTTACTGAAGATTTTACCATTTCTTAGCAACCATATATTCCATCATGCGGTAATAAGCACCCCCATGAAGAAAGGTTTATTAAAAGACCTTCTGGCGTGAGAAACAATATGCTGAAGATCATCAGAGGCTTCCATGAAATTTGAAGGTAGTTCCAAATGCGCAAGCTGAAATTGTACTCAAAAAATAAGTGAATCCGATCCTTATACACATGTGAAGGGCAAATCTAGCAATGAGTGTCATTAGTAACATTCCAGTTCCAAGTCCCTAGTGTTAAGCCTGTCCCTCAAAAGTAACCAAGCAAACACCTTCGTCTTCATCATACATCCTGACTTCCAAATCCATTTATACACTCCAGGTACTTGTATGTGTGCATGTATCAGTTTATAAAAAAAACTGGGTGAGTACTCATCACCCCATGCATACCTCCACACATCATCCTAAGGGGAGAGAGGGTTAGCCACCAAAATCCCCTGAAGTTCTTCAAGCTCCTGGTATGCCACCACCGATAGGGGTAGAAAGAAAAGGGAATGTATATCCTGAACTGAATAAACATGAGCTGCAGACAAGTTTTCATTCAGCACATAAGAAAATAACCTGGGGAACCTTTCCTTAAGAGGTAGCTTGCTTCCCTGTAAGTCCCAATTATCCAACCAAAATAGGAATGTGTCCCCTCTACCCAAACTAACTGCAGCAACAACCCAAAAATTATCCACTTTCTTAAGAACGTCCCTCAACCAAAAAGATCCACACATATTCTCCACATGGGGCACTTTATTGGAGTAGTAAGAATTTTTGATTATTAGTAAGAATATCCTTGTTGTTATAAAATTTATCTAGGAACTTGATAAGCAACGCTGTATTTTTTCTGGAAATCAACCTCTCCAAGACCCCGTGATCCTTTGGCAAGCAAACAATATTCCACGCCGCAAGAGAAGGCGAGGGTTCATCATGCTTTCTTCTCCAAAGACATTGCTGTAGAATCCTATCTAGTTGAGATGTTAGCCCCTTGGGCAGCTATAGAGTACATAGAAAATGCAGAGGCAAGAGCCGAATTGATCAATTGTAACCTTGCACCTTGTGACAGGAAACTAGAGCTAGAAGTCAGTTTTCTCTCGAGGCGGCAGACCAAAGGTGTGAGATCAGCATTAGTAGGTCTAGTGGTGCCCAACGGTAGGCCTAAATATGTGAACGACATCGAAGCAATCTGGCACCCAAATTCCTCAGCGAACTCCTTGATCAAATCAGTTGACACATTTATTGGGACCATTTGTGACTTGTTATAATTTATCTTTAAACCTATAGAAAATGAGAAGATATGAAGCAAACATTTCAGTGCCCTCAACTGAACAATATCTGCCGGCATGATCATCAGAGTATCATCCGCGTACTGAATAATAGGGAAGTCCTCATCAAGCGTGTTTATAGGTCTACTAATCTCACCAATCCTGGCCAGCTCATTTACTGCAGACTGTAAAAGGTCTGATCCAATAGTGTAAAGCAATGGTGATAAAGGATCTCCTTGACGAACTCCACGCTTGCAAGAAAATTTCTTGCCAGGAATGCCGTTGAGAAGCACTGCCGAAGTTCCAGAAGAAAGAATTGCTCTCACCCACCCAATCCACTTCTCGTTAAAACCTTTATGTTTCAAAATCTCTAGGATGGCCTCATGCTCGATAGTGCAAATGCTGTTGCAAAATCCAACTTAAGAATAATATTGGGTTTCTTGGAAACCTGACACAGTGTAGCACCCCGGGTAAAACCACTACCAGAAAATCGCTTTTGTTTGTGCATCATCATGGCGACAGGCTCAGGTCATCATGCCACATTGTATTTAAGCATCGTCATACCATCATGCATATGTCTGTCTAAAACTATTTCCGAAAAGCCTATTTTGTTTTCCACTAGCCCTTCTTATTCCAAAGTATCAAGTCGGTTTGTCCGGATCTTTGTTTTGACTAAAAACTATTTATAAATCTTTTACAATTGAAAAATAATAAAAAACTATTTTTGTCGAAGAGGCAGTCCAACCGGTCAAGCCAAAAGCCCAACCGGCCAGACCATCTACTACCCGGCCCAACCCACCTAAACTACCCCTGAAACCCTAACCCTAGATCCCTTTTTGCCTAACCCTAATCCCCAACCCTGCCATCGAGCAACACCACGCACGCCACTGAACGCGTACAGGAACCACCCCACACCCCAGCGGTCACACCCGACCCACCCAAACTCGGACACCAAACTCACACACGCAACACCACGCACGCACTCAACACCGCACCGCCCACGCACGCCAGGCCCCAACCACCCCCGATCGGATCCCCACCACACGCACACCACGAACACACGAAGACACCCTCGCTCGGACCCTAGCTTCCTTTTTCCCCGCCGCCAGACATCGAGGCCTCCACCGCCCGTGAACCCCGGCCGCGCGCCACACCCTGGTTCCCCTGCCCGCTCTCCTCTGGCCGCGAGCAGCCCCGCGTCTGGCCGTCGCCATCCTCCCCTTCGGCGCCCTCTGTAGCGCGATGCCCGGCCTCCCTCCGCGTCCTTCACCGCCACCATGTCCAACCGAGCTCGTCGGCGACCTCCCTGTTGATCGCTGCGTCCTGCGGCCACCGCCCCTGCCAAGCATCGTCGCCCTGCTCCAACCCGCCTGCATCCCGCGTCGGCCTCCGCCTCTGTGACGCCGAGCCACAGCAAGCCCGCCACTCTGCCTCGCAAGCGCTTCACCGTCCCCTGTCCGCAAGGTGTTCGTCCAGGTGCCTACAAGGACTTCCATTGGCAGCCCCGAATTTGGTTATGCTCATGCCAGTTGTTACTGCCATGCCAAGACCAGTGCGTCTAGGCCTTTGTTGTCCGGCGCTCTCCGTCCCAGTTCGACGTATGTACCCAGGTGGTTGTCTCCTCGCTAGCGTCGCTCAAGTGTTTCCCCATGCAAGCAAAGATCAATGTGTGACCGAGACAAACCTGATGAACCACCGGCGCTTGAACCCGAGAGAACCACGCCGAGGACCTATGGTACCCGAAGATCGACATCAGACCGGTACATCAAGACCTCCTTCATGGAACGTCAAGGCCCCGTTCCCAGAGTTCAAAGACCGATTCCGTCGAACCCCTACGAGCCCCCAAGATCGTCGAACCCCATGTGCGTGACCCCGATCCGAGCCCTATTTTATAAATGATATATCAATTTTTGTATATTAAATTGTTCATGTTGCATACATGTTTGTGGTTTGGGAGTATTATGTCAATTCACCTAAAGTAAATATGGAGGCCATATGCGGGCGAATCTAGTCTAATATTGGCCCCATTTAAATTTGTGTAGCGAACCGATGCTATATTTGGTCTTGTTAATACAACATTTAAAATGCGGGGTATCTAAACAACATAAACCATTTAATAAATTATTGGGACCCCTGTTCCGTTTAATATGGCCTAATTGTATCGCATCTTTGCCAGGTCATACATCATACATGCATCATGCCCGACCTTTTGCCATAGTGTTACATAGTGCATCCGGTGTTTGTGCTAGTTCTTTGCTTCTTCACGGATTAGGCTGATGAGTTGATGCGAGTGTCGACCCGATCTTCGGATGAATCTTCGGCAATGTTTTCAGGCGAGCATTCTCCCCCTTTCTACCTATCTTACTTTTATAGTCTTTATTTCCTCATGTTGATCTATTGCTAACTGTGATGCGATGCTCTAGTTTTCGTACCCGTGATATCCCTTGGAGCCATTAAATTGCCTTGGACACATCCTATTACCTATTGTTTTGTAGATAGTCAGCCTTGCGAGTCGTAGTTGCTTCCGCAGGTGTTGCGTCGCGCCGTCGATGTTCCACAGTTGTTGGAGTAATGCCTTATATTTAATGTTAGAGATGATTATAAGTTTAATTACCGTTTAATAACTAAAATTGAAGTAGGTAAATAATGCAGAGGCATAGGTGGGCAATAGATGTTATTTGGTTTTTAATCGTCCACTTGTGTCACGTAGGACCCCGAGTACTTGATACCTGTTCTTTGAATATTCGCACTATCCACATGTGGGACCATGAATCCCCCTAGCCAGAGCTTGAGTCATATTTATTTCTTGGGGCCACAAAGTAGTTTGGGGCTTTATTACTATCCTGTACTTATGCCATGCTTTACTGCTTTATTTACGATTGCGCGTGGAGCGCCTGTACTGTTTAGGAATTGTTATACGTTTATACGGTATCGACAAGCCCAGTCACACTTTCGGGTTCCCAGTCGTTTACAGCCGTCGACACAAACCTCTAGGTCCGTCTCGGAGCCGGCCAACTTCGTCGCGGGTAGCTTGGTGGGGTGGCCCCCTGAAATTTATATGAATCTTGCAATTGCTCTATCGTGATGCCTCGTTGGGTTTTTATTGGTTTTTCTCGAGGTTGATCGTGCATGTGTTGCTATTTGTGCCCCCCTGCAGGGTAAAACTTTCTGAAAGCCGTGTTCGCGGTTATGGACGACTTGGAGCACAGTATCTCGATCATAGACAACTATAACTAAAGTAGTGCTATAAATTTGACTTTCTAATGACTAGTAATCAGCCTCACTATAATGGAATGGCTAAATAAAAGTTCCCACAACTGCTGGTTTGGGTTGTCCCCTGTTACCATTGTATCTGACTAGTAAGTATTGCAACTACAACGGAATGGCTAAATAAAAGTACCAACAACTGCTGGGTTTTGGGATATCTCATGCTATTTGTATCTGACTAGTAAGTGTCGCAAGTACAACGGAATGATTTACTAAAACTGCCCACTGCTTATTATATCAGGATGACTCATGCTATCTATATCTGACTAGTAATTGCCGCAACTATAATGGAATGAATAAAACTGCCAACTGTGTGAGTTCCTTAGTGGACTTCCTCGTTTGGTCTCGAGGGGGAAATACCAGGATGGGTATGCTTGTTGATAGTTTTAGGTTGGATCCGAATAGGTCTTTCTTATCCCTACCTGATAGCCGCCAGTTGTATTGAGTCTCTATAGGTTGTTTAGTGCATGCTATGCTGCCGCTTCAGTCCACCATACCTATGTAGGCGAGGACCGCCGAATTCTAGTCTCGTCGTGTACTGGCCTCAGTACTGACCGCTCTCTTTTTCCTTTGCCCTTTGTCAGCACCCCTTTTGTTTAAGCAGGTTGTAAGATCGACGTCGTTAGCAGGATTACCGTTCCGGCTTGGCCTGGGCAGGGTTATGGACGCCATTGGTTATTCTTCAGGGCTCTTAGCCCAATTTGCATCTTGTCTGTACTCGGACGCTGTATCATTTTAAAGGTGATTTGGATCTTTGTGTTGTATATCTGTATTCTTGACTCATGGAGTCGCTGTTGTATATATCTGTTCTGTGGGAGCCATCGAGGACTATTGTGTAATGATATTACTTCGTTTTCCCCCCGCACGAAAGTGCCTGGTGGGCACCTTTGAATCGATTCTACGCGGGTTTGGCGGGAACCGCTAAAACTTGCATAGGGCCGATTCTGAGGGTGTTACAGAGTGGTATCAGAGCGCAGTAGTTACGATACCCCACTAGTCCAGCCTGTAGGATAACCTAGCTAACGGCCGTTTTAGCGTGTCAAAACTATTTTGCAAAATCGGTTAGATAGATATGATTAGGTTTGATTTTACTCCTTACCCCTTTGCTGTTCTCCTCTTACCTCTGCGTGTTTTCGATCCACTCTCTTATCTTTTCTTCGAGTCCAGGATTTCTCGTGGTTGGGTTTCCGTTGTACCTTCAGGGTTTCACTTCCTCCTCTTGTAATGGTGCTTCGACATCCGGTCTTCATGCTATCTGATGAACCTTTCATCTGTTGTATCTTTTAGTGGACCCAAAAATTCACTAAATGTTGTCTTTGTATCTTCCGGTGTTCCTCAATGTGACGATATCATCTACGTCAGAACCGATGAAGAGCCCATATCATTCTTTTTTTTCCAAAACTCGATTGTCGAGATCTTCATTCGGATTCCGAGAGATGGCTGCATAATTCCCCTATTCATGTGCAGAGTAATGCTTTGGGTGCGTGATGGACTGATCACCATCCAACTACTCTTATCATTCGCTCTTGTACATTGAATGTTGGATCGATGCAGTTATACTCATTCCACAAAAGTTAGAGGTGGCCTTCCCTTTTGAGACCCCTACCTTCGTTCTTTGTTTTCCGGAGTGTTCTTGCAACGAACATGAGCAACAATCCTTGTTGGTGGTGTCGCCGAAGTCAATATGAAGAAAGAATCATTGTTAGTGGTGTCGCGAAGATCTACACGAAGCGAGAAGTTTAGACTGTCGGCCTTCTTCCCCTTACCATGAGGCGGATCTCGAGGGCGAGATCCATTGTTAGTGGTGTCGAATTGTAGCACCCCGGGTAAAACCACTACCAGAAAATCGCTTGTGTTTGTGCATCATCATGGCGATAGGCTCAGGTCATCATGCCACATTGTATTTAAGCATCGTCATATCATCATGCATATGTCTGTCTAAAACTATTTCCGAAAAGCCTATTTTGTTTTCCACTAGCCCTTCTTATTTCAAAGTATCAAGTCGGTTTGTCCGGATCTTTGTTTTGACTAAAAACTATTTATAAATCTTTTACAATTGAAAAATAATAAAAAACTATTTTTGTCGAAGAGGCAGTCCAACCGGTCAAGCCAAAAGCCCAACCGCCCAGACCACCTACTACCTGGCCCAACCCACCTAAACTACCCCTGAAACCCTAACCCTAGATCCCTTTTTGCCTAACCCTAATCCCCACCCCTGCCGTCGAGCAACACCATGCACGCCACTGAACGCGTACAGGAACCACCCCACACCCCAGCGGTCACACCCGACCCACCCAGACTCGGACACCAAACTCACACACGCAACACCACGCACGCACTCAACACCGCACCGCCCACGCACGCTAGGCCCCAACCACCCCTGATCGGATCCCCACCACACGCACACCACGAACACACGAAGACACCCTCGCTCGGACCCCAGCTTCCTTTTTCCCCGCCGCCAGGCATCGAGGCCTCCACCGCCCGTGAACCCCGGCCGCACGCCGCACCCTGGTTCCCCTGCCCGCTCTCCTCTGGCCGCGAGCAGCCTCGCGTCTGGCCGTCGCCCTCCTCCCCTTCGGCGCCCTCTGTAGCGCGATGCCCGGCCTCCCTCCGCGTCCTTCACCGCCACCATGTCCAACCAAGCTCGTCGGCGACCTCCCTGTTGATCGATGCGTCCCGCGGCCACCGCCCCTGCCAAGCATCGTCGCCCTGCTCCAACCCGCCTGCATCCCGCGTCGGCCTCCGCCTCTGTGACACCGAGCCATAGCAAGCCCACCACTCTGCCTTGCAAGCGCTTCACCGTCCCCTGTCCGCAAGGTGCTCGTCCAGGTGCCTACAAGGACTTCCGCTGGCAGCCCCAAATTTGGTTATGCTCATGCCAGTTGTTACTGCCATGCCAAGACCAGTGCGTCTAGGCCTTTGTTGCCCGGCGCTCTCCGTCCCCATTCGACGTATGTACCCAGGTGGTTGTCTCCTCGCTAGCGTCGCTCAAGTGTTTCCCCATGCAAGCCAAGATCAATGTGTGACCGAGACAAACCTGATGAACCACCGGCGCTTGAACCCGAGAGAACCACGCCGAGGACCTATGGTACCCGAAGATCGACATCAGACCGGTACATCAAGATCTCCTTCATGGAACGTCAAGGCCCCGTTCCCAGAGTTCAAAGACCGATTCCGTCGAACCCCTACGAGCCCCCAAGATCGCCGAACCCCATGTGTGTGACCCCGATCCGAGCCCTATTTTATAAATGATATATCAATTGTTGTATATTAAATTGTTCATGTTGCATAGATGTTTGTGGTTTGGGAGTATTATGTTGATTCACCTAAAGTAAATATGGAGGCCATATGCGGGCGAATCTAGTCTAATATTGGCCCCATTTAAATTTGTGTAGCGAACCGATGTTATATTTTGTCTTGTTAATACAACATTTAAAATGCGGGGTATCTAAACAACATAAACCATCTAATAAATTATCGGGACCCCTGTTCCGTTTAATATGGCCTAATTGCATCACATCTTTGCCATGTCATACATCATACATGCATCATGCCCGACCTTTTTCCATAGTGTTAAATAGTGCATCCGGTGTTTGTGCTAGTTTTTTGCTTCTTCACGGATTAGGCCGATGAGTTGATGCGAGTGTTGACCTAATCTTCGGATGAATCTTCGGCAATGTTTCCAGGCGAGCATTCTCCCCCTTTCTACCTATCTTACTTTAATAGTCTTTATTTCCTCCTGTTGATTTATTGCTAACTGTGATGCGATGCTCTAGTTTTCGTACCCGTGATATCCCTTGGAGCCATTAAATTGCCTTGGACACATCCTATTACATGTTGTTTGGTAGATAGTCAGCCTTGCGAGTCGTAGTTGCTTGCGCAGGTGTTGCGTCGCGCCGTCGATGTTCCACAGTTGTTGGAGTAATGCCTTATATTTAATGTTGGAGATGATTATAAGTTTAATTACCGTTTAATAACTAAAATTGAAGTAGATAAATAATGCAGAGGCACAGGTGGGCAGTAGATGTTATTTGGTTTTTAACCGTCCACTTGTGTCCCGTAGGACCCCGAGTACTTGATACCTGTTCTTTGAATATTCGCACTATCCACATGTGGGACCATGAATCCCCCTAGCCAGAGCTTGAGTCATATTTATTTCTTGGGGCCACAAAGTAGTTTGGGGCTTTATTACTATCTCGTACTTATTCCATGCTTTACTGCTTTATTTACGATTGCGCGTGGAGCGCATGTACTGTTTAGGAATTATGATACGTTTATGCGGTATCGACAAGCCCAGTCACACTTTCGGGTTCCCAGTCGTTTACAGCCGTCGACACAAACCTCTGGGTCCGTCTCGGTGCCGGCCAACTTCGTCGCTGGTAGCTTGGTGGGGTGGCCCCCTGAAATTTATATGAATCTTGCAATTGCTTTGTCGTGATGCCTCGTTGGGTTTTTATTGGTTTTTGTCGAGGTTGATCGTGTGTGTGTTGCTATTTGTGCCCTCTGCAGGGTAAAACTTTCTGAAAGCCGTGTCCGCGGTTATGGACGACTTGGAGAACAGATCTCGATCATAGACAACTATAACTAAAGTAGTGCTATAAATTTAACTTTATAATGACTAGTAATCAGCCTCACTATAATGGAATGGCTAAATAAAAGTTCCCACAACTGCTGGTTTGGGTTGTCCCCTGTTACCATTGTATCTGACTAGTAAGTATTGCAACTACAACGGAATGGCTAAATAAAAGAACCAACAACTGCTGGGTTTTGGGATATCTCATGCTATTTGTATCTGACTAGTAAGTGTCGCAAGTACAACGGAATGATTTACTAAAATTGCCCACTGCTTATTATATCAGGATGACTCATGCTATCTATATCTGACTAGTAATTGCCGCAACTATAACTGAATGAATAAAACTGCCAACTGTGTGAGTTCCTCGGTGGACTTCCTCGTTTGGTCTCGAGGGGGAAATACCAGGATGGGTATGCTTGGTGATAGTTTTAGGTTGGATCCGAATAGGTCTTTCTTATCCCTATCTGATAGCCGCCAGTTGTATTGAGTCTCTATAGGTTGTTTAGTGCATGCTGCGCTGCCGCTTCAGTCCACCATACCTATGTAGGCGAGGACCGCCGAATTCTAGTCTCGCCGTGTACTGGCCTCAGTACTGACCGCTCTCTTTTTCCTTTGCCCTTTGTCAGCACCCCTTTTGTTTAAGCAGGTTATAAGATCGATGTCGTTAGCAAGGTTACCCTTCCGGCTTGGCTTGGGCAGGGTTATGGACGCCATTGGTTATTCTTCAGGGCTCTTAGCCCAATTTGCATCTTGTCTGTACTCGGACGCTGTATAATTTTAAAGGTGATTTGGATCTTTGTGTTGTATATCTGTATTCTTGACTCATGGAGTCGCTGTTGTATATATCTGTTCTGTGGGAACCATCGAGGACTATTGTGTAATGATATTACTTCGTTTTCCACCCGCACGAAAGTGCCTGGTGGGCACCTTTGAATCGATTCTATGCGGGTTTGGCGGGAACCGCTAGAACTTGCATAGGGCCGATTCTGAGGGTGTTACACAAAGGAAGATATATTCAAAAGACCACGCTAGACAATCTTGTATAAATCTTGAATGAAGAAACCCATGTTGATTCTTATGAATGCAATCCAATATTCTCTCTTGTAATCTATTAGCCACCAACTTTGTGATAAATTTTAAACAAATATTGTTCAGCGAGATTGGACGAAAATCATTAACCTCCATGGGCGTGTGATTTTTAGGCACCATGGTAATGAAAGATCCGCTAATATTTTCCAACTTCAGCTCACCAGCATGGAAATCATGTGCAAGTATGTGAAATTCCTCCTGAACAATGTGCCAACATTTCTTTACAAAGAGACTGTCAAACCCATCTTGTCTAGGAGCTCGATCTGTTGGCATAGCCGCGACCACTTCATCCATTTCTTTTTTAGATAAAGGGTTAGTCAAGTCCTGTAAATCATCAACCCTAGATAGGAGCATATCCAAGTTAAACTGCATCGAGATACCATCTGTACGGCCTATTTTATCCCTGAAACTACTCCATAGGAGACCTGCCACTGAAACTACTCCATAGGAGACCTGCCATCGACTCATGATTAGAGAACTCAGTGCCATTTTCATATCTTAGCATTGCAATATTGTTTCTACGAAACCTTTCCAAAGCCATGGCATGGAAAAACTTAGTGTTATCTTCTCCTTGCTTAACCCATCGGACAATGCACCTCTTTTTCCAGTAGTTACACTCAGCGAGTAACAAATCATCCAGGTGAAGTTTAACAATCTTCCTGAAATTGAATTCAGTACGAAAGAGAGGTCTTTGTTCCTCAATAGTATCCATGAGCATTATCATTAAGTTGGATATCCTTTTGGATTTTCATGTATTATAAATGTACACATACTATCAGTAAGACTTCCATAATAACAACTTATTTATAACCGAAAATGTGACCATAATAGAAATCATTCATATTAATAAAACAACTGATTTGTTACATATATATATATAGAGAGAGAAGGACTATTCTACAACCCCTTAAGAGATTGTAGAATACCTATTCTACAACCGACACCCAAATAAAGACATTCCGCCCCACCTCACGCACATAGCCCTCGCCCCACCTCTCGCGCGCGGCCTCCACCCCACCTCTCCACCCCACCTCGGGCTGCGCCGCCCCGCACCACCTCTCCCGCACCGCCTCCCTAACGCGCACCCCCGTCGCCGATCGCCTCCCCTGCGCCACTCCTACGTGCGCCCGTCGTCGGCCACCTCCCCTGCATGCCCTCAAAGTGTGCCGCTTCCCCTACGCACGATGGACGCCTACCCTACACGCATCCCCGCCGCCGACCGCCTCCCCTGTGTGCCCCTGCCAGTTTCCTCCCCTAGGCGTGCATCCAGATTCCTTGGTGGGAAGAGGATTGCACCGTGCAGCCCTCCTGGCCTCTCACGAGTCATATCTATACGTAGCCCCCAGGACAACAGGAACACTGCTCTCTTCTCCATTGAAATCCCCACCGGCCGGTGCTCCGGGAGTCATAGTGTGCTGCTTATTTTCTGCTCTTCTAAATTTCTTTTCCTACTATTCTGAACTACTCGTCATGTTCACACAAAAAAGTTGACCACGTGAATCTAGTGCTTCATTAGGAAGTTCACTTGTTACTACAAAGAAGTTCACATCTTCCACCGTGGAAGTTCAAAATGCCTCCACCCTCCCCCTCTCTTCCCACGTGAATCTGGTTCTCCGCTGGAAGTTCACTTGCTATGTATAGAGAAGTTCACATCTTCCACCGTGGAAGTTCATAAAGCTCCCAAACACCCCCACCACCCCCTCACTTCCTGCGTGAATCCGGTGCTCCGCCAGAAAGTTCACTTGCTACTACAGAGAAGTTCACATCTTCCACCGTGGAAGTTCAGAAAGACCCCCGACCCCCACCCCCTCTCTTCCCACGTGAATCTAGTGCTCCGACAGGAAGTTCACTTGCTATTATAGAGAAGTCCACATCTTTCACTACGGAAGTTCAGAAAGACCCCCAACCCCCACCCCCATCACTCTTCCCACATGAATCTGGTAGTCCGTCAGGAAGTTCCCTTTCTAGTCGCGTGAAAGTTCAGAAAGGGTTGTACAATAGTTATTCTACAAGGGGTTGTAGAATAGCGGAGCTATATATATATATAAACGTCTAGTGGGATGCAAGACAAACTAAAAGGTCCTTAATCTATAAATCAATTACAAATTGTTCTAATTCTAATTAGTCTAGCAGATAAATGTAGAAGAAGAAGTAGTGTCGTCCTTCAACATCCAATATGCTTCCAACGCGCCATGTGTTCCTGCTCCTCCTTGTAATGCTTAAGAAGATGGTCATGTTTTCATAAAATAAGAACAAGTATCAACATACTTGATGAAACTACAATAGGTATTTTATGCGAAACACATTTATAATTGTATATCACATATACCAGCTCCGTCGATGATCTCGCCAGCAACGGGATCTACCTTCACAGTTCTCAACTGCGATAGGAACTGATGGAAGTTGAGAGAGTCACCTCTCATCACATAGCCATGGATGACCTCTTTGTAGCTGGGGGCAACAGACGCAACACCCCATCTATTGCAAATTGATCTTCTATCCAGTAGTCAACTTCGTACACCAGATGTGCGTAAAGTTTATGCATGATCCCAAGGTGGCTAACCAGGCATATATTTTCTTCCATCTTCTAGAAAAGAAACTTATCTAGCAGATCAAACTTCAAAAGTCCGACTTATTCCACGAACATTGCCTCTAGTCCAATGATCATATCAAAAGGCTCTCTCTGTGGGAAGTGCACTTGTAGCTCAGGTACCAAGTCCCAACGTATGGTGTTTGAGACGTAGACGTACAAGTCATACTGATTGCGAAACTCATTTTCTTCATCATCAGTTGCATCATCATCTAGAGGCTCTCCTAATGGTTCCAAAATGGTGAAGAGTAGGTCACTAAAATGAGGATTTCCCTTAGGCGTAGATACCATGTTATGAAGTTGGACCCGTCTAATTCAAGTTTGTCCTCTAGTGTCATTTTTCCATGCATCTTATATAATGTATGGATTGACATGATATACAAACACACTTGCAAGACATAAGACTAAGTTCACAACATGAATTCTGGCGTATAATCATATCACAACAAGAACGTCCACTAAAACTATTATCCCTAAAATAGTTTTATGGACTACACGATCCCTTTACACCATGTCATCCCCGATCATCATGGCCATTGGCACAGCTTCCAGGGTGGACTATATCCATCGATCACATCATACATGTGACTCGTTCTTGATCTTTCGATCTCCGTGTTCCGAGGCCATGTATGTAAATGCTAGGCTCACTAATCCAACCTAAGTGTATTCGTAGTGCATACATGGCTTGCACCCACCGTATGAGACCACAGAGATGTCTAGCACCCAATCGTCATGGCCTGCTTCATAATAGCAAACTTTCTTGGTGGTGCACACTATAAGGAGAACACTTGTATTGGTATTAGTTAGGGATTACCTTATTCATGGTATCGTCGCGTATCTAATACATCTATGCACAAGCAAGATACACACAAAATAAAATCACATGAAATTTGTATTGTGTGATATGACATGGTCTCTTGCGCCTTGATCTCCATCATGCGCCGTTAAGTATGATGCCAAGCTCATGGCGCCATCCATGAAGTGTATTCATGAAATTGACCATATCAGATGACATACCCCCTCCTGCAACATAAAGATAGATGTATCTACTTTATTACTTGCAGGTTTTACGTGGCTTCTAGGGGTTTATCAAGATAGAATGCTTCATACCTATGAACTTGAACCACAACATTGATCAAGTAGTTGTCTGTAACATCCCAG
Source organism: Avena sativa (assembly GCA_916181665.1). Lineage (NCBI taxonomy): Eukaryota > Viridiplantae > Streptophyta > Magnoliopsida > Poales > Poaceae > Avena > Avena sativa. The sequence goes on from OV702284.1 coordinate 149,733,505, forward strand.
TTTTAGTTAATCCTTAATTAGGTTTGTTTGTGCATCATGAACATCATATCTTAAAATATGCAATGAAGGAAATAAAATGCAAAACCCTAAACCCTAATCATCCCATTCTCTTTAAAACCTATTCAAATGGTTTTTAATTTTTTTAAAGTACCAAAACGAATGGAGCCCAAATGGACTAAAAATCCCCCCCACACTATTTCAATACTTCTACAAAAGTATCTGGTATTGTTGAAAATTATACAAAACATATTTCAAATGGATTTACAAAGAGAGAAATAAAAATAGAAAAAGGAAAAATATTTTCTAATAAAAAAAGAGCTAGCAGCAAAATCAGACCGACCCAAACCTTCTGGTTTCCCTCTCTCCCTCATGTGCATCTGATTCCTGGCCCAAGTGCAGCCCTTCCCTGTCCCGTACCATTTCGGCCTCCTCTCCCTTCTTTATTTTCTTGATGACAACAAGATGCTGCCTGTCGACGCCATCAACGTCGATTAGCGCCACTCGCTCGCCGCCATCCATCGTGCCCTGGAGGAGGATAAGATCACCGTGCCGATGCCCTCGCCGTCATCCTGATGCTCTTTCTCCCTCTCTCTCTTGTTTTGCTGCGATAACCCGAAACCCTAGCCGCTCAGGCTCCATCGAGCCTCACGATTCCTGACCACCCCAAGCCCCACCAAGAAGCCCATGAGCTCTGCCTCGAGTCCTGCTTCCTCCTCACCAATGCATGCAAGCAGGGATGGACGCAGATGAGCGAATCGACCTCCCCCTCTCCACCTCTGTCCGAGCGCCACCGTGGCCATTACTGCTTCTTTCGGACACCCCACTCCTTGCTGACTCCTTCGTCCACCCCGTGGTGAGCTCCTGGTCCAAAAGGACCCCTTCATACTCCCCCTCTCGCTCCGTAGCCATCGTCCGACGATGATCTGCAAGAACTATCGATGTTGCTTGCGGTGACCCATCATACCACTGCATGATGTAGTATACTATAGTCGTGGACATAACACCAATGAAACACTGTTCACTAGTATTACATCCCTCAGAATGGCACAAAAGAAACACAGCGGGTCCAATACATGGCTAAAGGTTACAACTCACTCTTTACACAAGTTCCAGAGAACACTCTAGGTTTAAGAGAGAGAAAGAACTTCTTATGAAGAAGAATCAAAGATAAACAACGCAAAAACAATTATACTACTAGAACTAGTATTTTAACTACGGTTTTGGTGTTGCGGCTATTGCAACGCACTACAGAGATAGGTTCTTTGGCTAGAGATTATAGTACTATCTAATCAGTAACTTCGACTTCACTTGAGTTGAGGTATATGTTGTCTTCCTTGTCTTTATTGAAAATCTTTATCTGAGCAAGATAAGTCCTGGAGCATAACTTGATGTGGTGGTTGTCTACTCCGGCTTTAGAATCTAGCAAGGGTTAAGAAGATACTTTGAGTACGAGCGTACTCAGCAAATTCACTAGAAAAGAAGTGTTTGATGCACTATATCTACAGCCACAGACCGTAGGTCGTAGGCAATGCAAGTTTGCATAAACATTTCTTCAAAGGTTGCTTTTATTCTGAAAAGCAATGTCCGTCAGCCTTCACGGGTTTACTAGAACCTTCATGGGGTTCCTTTCCCGCCGCGTTCGCAGCTCCTTCCTGAAACAGGGAGTAACAAGTTACACTTCTTACACTCTGCAGAGGTGCATTACTTTACCCATGAGAGATCAACTCTTTGTTGCACAACCGGGTAGCTTATTCCCGTCCACAATTCCATGATGTGGGGCCCAGAAGATGATCCAAGCCAATCACTGCCCCCTTCGTGACCCCGCATGCCTCCTTGGTGCACACCATGCCCACATAAAGAATTACGGAAATGGTTTGTACAAACCGTTAGATGCCAGAACTATCGTGGGACGTTGAGGGTTCCCACCCATATGTTGCATATCCTCTACGAATTACCAATTAATATGCACGCTATGAGGATAACAGCCACGACCTGCACATCCGGATTCATGCGAGAGGAAGAAGATACAACTGACTTCTCCGTCCCATTCCAAATCTCATGGTCAACGCGTAATATACGGCACAAGAATCACTGGGGACATTGGTTGTTAAGTCCTAAGTGATATAGTTCTGAACAGTGGTATCCCAACTGTCAGATTTAATAGATTAGCTGATCACCCTGGATCATTAATCAATAGTTCTCATTATTATAAAAAATAGTGTTTTCTGACCTTTTTCAAATGCAGGTGAAGACAACACTGGATTTGTAAAATACTTTACAGAAATTAAACAAAGGACATGAGCAAGTGTGAACTTGCCTTTTGTGATTGTAAGATTATGCACTCACGGTCTTCGAGTCAATGTATAAGATCCAAAATCTGAAATCAGCATCATTGGTATGGTAAGGACTAATGTTTAAAGAAGCAATATGCTTTTATGCATAAGTAATGTGATGCACGTTCTAAGCGTAAATCCCGGGAATAACGTTGTCCTAGGGTTTGGATTCCAAAAAGGGTTACTTTGGAATGTGTGGTCCTTTTAGATAAGTTTCCTAGTGGTACTTTGATTAGAGTTTATGAGTGGTTGTAAACAACACATATGTAGGAATAAAGGGTACATACTTATGACATACTAGTTAGGATTACTTATACAAGGTTTCTGATTTAAAGTGGCAAAAAGGATAATCTTCGAAGAAAAGGTTTCACTTCTAAGGTCTAAACAAACTTTGTGGTTAGTTAGTTGGTGGTGGTTGATGTCATTTGTTTGCTCATATGGTTCGGCTTGAGTTGCTTTATAGTTTAACCACTTCAGACCAAAGTTAACTATAAAACATATAATAATGCTTATAGTGTTATATTAAGATTCTGTAGACTAAAATTAACTTTAAAGTATAGATAGTTTTGAAAGTATCGTACTTATACATTGGTATCTTGTATAACTGAAATGTGTTCTTTAAGTTACTTAAGAATGTTTATTCTGATACTTAAGTAATGGTTTCTTGATGTGAGTATGGAGTAATATCATTTCTCTTTTATAGACAAGTGAGTATAGTTTATGAACCCAACATAATGTTATTTAATTACTTATGGATTTATATGGTGTTGTAGTAGTTTTTGTAATTTGGTAATTAATATGGTTTAGAAAATATTTGATTACTTACAAGTTTTCTTTGAAGGATTCATTATTAGTGGAATTATTCTTAGAGATAATCTTCATTTAAGGTTGTGGATTCTTCTAAAATAAGAATATTTATAATGTTTTAAACCATTATGGCATTAGATTATTAATATTTAAGACTAGAACTATTAATTAGACTTATTTGACTCATTTTAGGAGTATTAATAAATTTTATTTATCTTTATATGAATTATTAATGAAGTAAATAAGTTTAAATTTGAGTTATTAAAATATTTAACTTTTCTATTTATCTCTAAAGGATATTATTATTTTTTTATCATGTAAATAATATTTTTGTGATCATTTTGGCATATCATATTTATTTTTATGATATATAAATAATAAGATATGATTTTTATAATTCTTATTACTTTATAATTACTTAATAGATAATAAATATTTAATTAAGTGAAATGATAATACATGATTATAGTTTAAATTAGAATTCTTATTTTTTTCTAAAATTTTTGGAATTCTATTAATATTATTAATATTTGTTATTATAAAGATATGAATTATCAAAGTTTCATTACTTATCAAATCTTTATTAAATGATATTTATTTAAATAATTATCTCAATAATAATAAGTTTAAGTTATAGATTTTATTTTTCTAAAAAAATTCATATATTATACACATTTTTCTGAATTATGAATCAAAAGTTATTAATTAAACAAAATTTAATCCTTTATTTGATTTCTGGAATATTATTAATTGAATTATAACATTTGATTTTAACTCTTTAACAGAAAATACTTTTTAAACCTAACCCAGAACTAGCCCCCAGTCACTGACTAGTGGGCCATGGTCCACCTCATTTCACTGGTTAATGAAAATACATTTGTTACTGAGCTCCTCTCTACTCACTGTCGGTGACATGTGGTGTAGCACCTCGGTTAAAATCACTACTAGAAAATTGCTGTATTTTTAATTTATGCATCGTCATGACTCATACATGTTTGATCCTAAAAGTATTTTCTTAAAAAACCTATTTTTATTTTCTAATTATTCCCTCCTCTATTCAAATTAAATTTTTTGTTTCGATCCAGATATTTTATTGACTAAAAATTACTTACAAATATTTTATTTTACAAATAAATGATAACAAGATTTTCTAAAAACCCCGGGAAGGCAGCCGGCTAGGCCCAAAAGGCCCAGCCAGACACCTTCTACCCAAACCCTAAAATACCTACACCAAACCCTACCTAATCCCGCCCCACTCCCTCACCCCGCCGCCACACTCCCTCTCTCCGCCCACCAGACCCAGCACTCACCTGGTCAACCCACCTTCCCACCCAACAAGACAACCCGCGCGACACATCCCCACGCACGCGCCCCTGTCCCGCTTCCTCCCTCTGTCGCGAGCGGCCCCACCTAGTCTCGCTCCTCCGACCGCGTCCCCACCTCGTCCCTCGCTCTCGCGACCCACCCCGAGAGCCCCCGATTCCTCCCCACCCGACGCGCTCGCCCCCACCTCCATCTCCCTCTTCCCCTTGGTTGCCTTCCCATCGCCGCCACCTGCAGAGCTCCCTCGGTGCCCCTGCTCTCTGCCAACCCTACCGTCTGTCGCCCCTCCCTCCTTGCTTCGCTGTCCTCCGCGCGCCCTCCCCCGACCCACAGGCTCCACCGCCTTGCCTCCCTGCCGCCTCCCCGTGGCCGCACCAAGCTCCCGAAACGTCGTGCGCCCGCCCGCTGCCAGAGCCTGCCGCCGCACGAGCGGCACCACCTATCGCGCGCCCGCGGGCGTCCTCTCTGGCTGCAGCACCACCGCCACCCCTCCTTGTCGCCTCGACTCAGCGAGCGTTCGCCGATCCGCCTTCCCCGACGGTCGTCCTTCGCCCCGACCACAGCCTGCGTCGCCGAGTTCCCCTCTGCTGCCGCATCCAGGCCTGGTCAGCTCATCGTCGGCCCTGTTCCTGCGTGTACTGCCACACCGGCGGCACGTTTTTCTCCTCCCAACGCTCCTCACCAAGACCGCAACGCCGTTCCGTTTTGACTCTAGCCAAGCTCCTGTTTCAGTTGCGCGGGTCCAGCCAAGTTGATGTCGTTGCAGCTTTTCCCTTGCGCTCAGAAGCCTTCTGCGAACCCCAAGTTCGTTGGTGTCCCGATGTTGTTCGCTGCCAAGACCAGCCTCGTTCATGTCTTCCCGGTGCCAATCCAAGGTCGACAACGAACCTCGTAACCGTAAACCCGATGCCTTCGACACGGAACAAAGAGGACGCCGTCACGTACCTGAAGACCACCAAGCCTTCCGACATGGATATGAAGTCCGAGACCCCGTCCCCGGAGACGAAGACCGATCCACGTCGAACCCACCCCGAACCCCAAGATCATCGAGCCCCTATGTTTGACCCTTATCCTCGAAGCCCTATTTTTATAAGTGACATATATAATTTTTCCATAAATTGTTCATGATTGCATTCATACCACGTGGATTTGGGGGCATTATGCCAATTCACCTCATTGTAATTAAATATTGAGACCATATGCGGGCGAATCAATTGTAGCACCTCGGTTAAAATCACTACTAGAAAATTGCTGTGTTTTTAATTTATGCATCATCATGACTCATACATGTTTGATCAAAAAAGTATTTTCTTAAAAACCTATTTTTATTTTCTAATTATTCCCTCCTCTATTCAAATTAAAAATCCTGTTTCGATCCAGATATTTTATTGATTAAAAATTACTTACAAATATTTTATTTTAAAAATAAATGATAACAAGATTTTCTAAAAACCCCGGGAAGGCAGCCGGCCAGGCCCAAAAGGCCCAGCCAGACACCTTCTACCCAAACCCTAAAATCCCTAGACCAAACCCTACCTAATCCCTCCCCACTCCCTCACCCCGCCGCCACACTCCCTCTCTCCGCCCACCAGACCCAGCACTCACCTTGTCAACCCACCTTCCCACCCAACACGATAACCCGTGCGACACATCCTCACGCACGCGCCCCTGTCCCGCTTCCTCTATCTGTCGCGAGCGGCCCCACCTAGTCTCGCTCCACCGACCGCGTCCCCACCTCGTCCCTCGCTCTCGCGACCCACCCCGAGAGTCCCCGATTCCTCCCCACATGACGCGCTCGCCCCCACATGACGCGCTCTTCCCCTTGGGAGCCTCCCCGTCGCAGCCACCTGCAGAGCTCCCTCGGTGCCCCTGCTCTCCGCCAACCCTGCCGTCTGCCGCTCCTCCCTCCTTGCTTCGCCGTCCTCCGCGCGCCCTCCCCCGACCCCCAGGCTCCACCGCCTCGCCTCCCTGCCGCCTCCCCGTGGCCGCACCAAGCTCGCGAAACGTCATGCGCTCGCCGGCCGCCAGAGCCTGCCGCCGCGCGAGCAGCACCACCTATCGCGCGCGCGGGGGCGTCTCTCTGGCCACAGCACCATCGCCACCCCTCCTTGTCGCCTCTCCTCAGCGCGCGCTCGCCGAGCCGCCCTTCCTGACCACACCCTACGCTGCCGAGTTCCTCTCTGCTGCCGCATCCAGGCCTGGTCAGCTCATCATCGGCCCTGTTCCTGCGAGTGCTGCCGCACCAGCGGCATGTTGTTCTCCACCCAACGCTCCTCACCGAGACCGCAACGCCGCTCCGTTTTGACTCTAGCGAAGCTCCTGTTTCAGTTGCGCGGGTCCAGCCAAGTTGATGTCGTTGCAGCTTTTCCCTTGCGCTCAGAAGCCTTCTGCGAACCCCAAGTTCTTTGGTGTCCCGATGTTGTTCGCTGCCAAGACCAGCCTCATGCATGTCTTCCCGGCGCCAATCCAAGGTCGACAACGAACCTCGTAACCGTAAACCGATGCCTTCGACACGGAGCAAAGAGGACGCCGTCACGTACCTGAAGACCCCTAGCCTTCCAACATGGATACGAAGTCCGAGACCCCGTCTCCGGAGACGAAGACCAATCCACGTCGAACCCTCCCCGAACCCCAAGATCGTTGAGCCCCTATGTTTGACCCTTATCCTCGAAGCCCTATTTTTTATAAGTGACATATATAATTGTTCCATCAATTGTTCATGATTGCATTCATACCACGTGGATTTGGGGGCATTATGCCAATTCATCTCATCGTAATTAAATATTGAGACCATATGCAGGCGAATCTAGTCTAATATTGGTTCCACTTTAATTTGTGCATCGAACTGGTGAATTCTTTTGCCATGTTACGACAACATTTAAATTGCAGGGTATCTAAACAACATAAACCACCTAATTAATTGTCGGGACCCCGGTTCCGCTTAATATTTCCTAATTGCATCGCATCCTTGCCATGCCATACATCATACATGCATCATGCCCGATCTTCTATCGTAGTATTAAATAGTGCATCCGGTGTTTCTTCTAGTGCTTTGCTTCTTCACGGATTAGGCCGACGAGTTGATGCGAGTGTCGACCCGATCTTCGGAGGAACCTCCAGCAATGTTTTCAGGCGAGCATTCTCCATCTATCTAGCTATTTTACTTTATAGTCTTTATTTCCTCCTGTTGATCTATTGCTATCTGTGTGGCGATGCTCTAGTTTTCGTACCCGTGATATCCCTTGCAGCCTTATATTGCCTTGGACACATCCTATTACCTGTTGTTTGGTAGATAGTTGGACTTGCGTGTCATAGTCGCTTGCTCAGGTGCGGTTGCGTGTCGTCAAGTACTACAGTTGTTAAAGTAATGCCGCATGTTTAATGTTGGAGATGATCATGACTTTAATTACTGTTTAATAACTAAAATTGAAGTAGGTAAATAATGCAGAGGCACATGTGGGCAATAGATGTTATTTGGTTTTTAACCGTCCACTTGTGTCCTATAGGACCCCGAGTACTTGATACCTGTTCTTTGAATATTCGCACTATCCGCATGTGGGACCATGAATCCCCCTAGCCAGAGCTTGAGTCATATTTATTTCTTGGGGCTACAAAGTAGTTTGGGGCTTTATTACTATCCTATACTTATGCCATGCCTTACTGCTTTATTTACGATTGCGCGTGGAGCGCCTGTACTGTTTAGGGTAGCGGAGTGTTTTCGCGGTATCGACAAGCCCAGTCACACTTTCGGGTTCCCAGTCGTTTACAGCCATTGACGCAAACCTCTGGGTCCGTTCCAGAACCGGCAAACTTCGTCGCGGGTAGGATGGTGGGGTGGCCCCTGAAATTTATATGAATCTTGCAATTGCTCTGTCGTGATGCCTCGTTGGGTTTTCATTTGGTTTTTCTCGAGGTTGATCGTGCGTGTGTTGCTATTTGTGCCCCCCTGCAGGGTAAAACTTTCTGAAAGACGTGTCCGCGGTTATGGATGACTTGGAGCACAGTATCTCGATCATAGACAACTATAACTAAAGTAGTGCTAAAAATTTGACTTTATAATGACTAGTAATCGGCTTCACTATAATGGAATGGCTAAATAAAAGTGCCAACAATTGCTGTTTTGGGTTGTCACCTATTAACATTGTATCTGACTAGTAAGTATTGCAACTACAACGGAATGGCTAAATAAAAGTACCAACAACTTCTAGGTTTTGTGATGCCTCATGCTATATGTATCTGACTAGTAAGTACTACAACTACAACGGAATGGTTGACTAAGACTGGCCACTGCTTAATATATCAGGATGACTCATGCTATCTATATCTGACTAGTAATTGCCGCAACTATAACGGAATGAATAAAACTACCAACTGTGTGAGTTCCTCGGTTGACTTCCTCGTTTGGTCTCGAGGGGGAAATACCAGGATGGGTATGCTTGGTGATAGTTTCAGGTTGGTTCCGAATAGGTCTTTCTTATCCCTATCTGATAGCCGCCAGTTATATTGAGTCTCTATAGGTTGTTTAGTGTTGGCTGCGCTGCCGCTTCAGTCCACCATACCTATGTAGGCGAGGACCGCCGAATTCTAGTCTCGCCGTGTACTGGCCTCAGTACTGACCGCTCTCCTTTTCCTTTGCCCTTTGTCGGCACCCCTTTTGTTTAAGCAGGTTTTGAGATCGACATCGTTAGCAGGGTTACCCTTCTGGCTGGGCCTGGGCAGGGTTATGGACGCCATTGGTTATTCTTCAGGGCTCTTAGCCCCATTTGCATCTTGTCCGTAGTCGGACGTTGTATCGTTTTCAAGGTGATTTGGATATTTCTATTGTATATTTGTATTCTTGACTCATGGAGTCGATGTTGTATATATATGTTCTGTGGGTCCTATCGAGGACTAATGTGTAATGGTATTACTTCGTTTTCCACCCGCATGAAAGTGCCTGGTGGGCACCTTTGAATCGTTTCTATGCGGGTTTGGCGGGAATCGCTGAAACTTCCATAGGGCCGATTCTGAGGGTGTTACATGTGGGCCCTAGGCCACGTCATCAGCCACGTTAGCAAAGACCAGTCAAAATAGCTGACGTGGTACAATCATGACGTCACGATGGCGTCAGCATCACCACCGCCGTCGGTGAGTGGTCACCGGCGACGATCTACTGCACCCCAACAAGCGAAATAGGTCTAGTTCGAATAAGCGTAAGCTACTGAACCTAGGAGTGGCAGCGCCGCTCGGAAATGGTCATCGGAGCCTCAGCTCCGACGAGCTCCGACGGTTGCCGACGGTGGCTTACAGTGAAACGGCTATTTACAAAGAGATCAAATGATTCAAGGATGCTGGAAGATTCAGGAACTCACCCTAATGATGATCGAGTGGTTGGCGAGGACAGGCGCGGCCGGAATCGATCTTCCCATCGAGGATTCCGACGAACTGCCGCGAAGGAAATCGACCAAATTCACCCCCTCCAGTGCTCCCCTTGATGCACGCTTCTATCCAGAGGATCTACGGAGGCTGGCGCTTCTCCATGACGGTTCAGAATGGTGTGGGGTGGCGTAGTTCGACGGCGAGGAGTGGCTCCGGTGAGCTAGGGTTTGGTCTCATTCGTATCTGGGAGGATAAGGAGGGATTGGGGATAGGGATTGAGACGATGCGTCACGGTGGCCTTCTTATCCCCTCCTGGCATCGACGGCGAGTATCTTGACGCAATGACGACGATGACAGCATCGGGCGGTGACGAGCTCCGCCAGCGAGCTGCCTGTGTGCGTGACGGTGACGACAATGACCATTTTCCAGATAACCCCCTGATGTTTTCTTTAGATCAACCCACGGTCCGTTCCTGACCCCACTTGTCAGTCACAGACAGAAAAGAACCTGGGCTGGTACTGGGCCGTTGTGGGCTGAACATAGGTGTCAGATAGGTATAGGGTGTTGGGCTGCGGCCAGGTTTAGTTTTTTATTTGTTTTAACCTTTTTCTATTTTCTGTTTTCTAATTCAGATTTAAATTTGAATTAGATTTTTGAACTTTTCTTTGTATGTTTAATTTGCTGGATATTGGCAGTAATATTAAAATATATTTGGCAACCTTTGTGAACATTTATTTTGCCTTCTTTTTATATTTCTTTTATTTTCTCAATAAGAACTCTTTTTTAATATTTGGAAGAAACTTCTTCTTATTATTTTTCTCTTCTATCTTTAATTAGAGATTTATTGAATGATATGTTCTTATTTGCTTATAAATTTAATTTTAATGAGCTCATAGTTTGAATAGAAACTTTATATATAAGTTTAATGATTTTATACCATTATTTGATGCATGAAATATAAAGACACTGATATGGTAATTATTACTCCCATTACTTTGGAAAATAGCAATGTATGTGAATAACAAAGAAGTTTAGGGTTTTGAATCTTGGAATATTACCCTTGGTTTTAGGATTTTATACAGGTTTAGATTCTTTTTAAGATTTAGGATTTAACAACTAAGTGTATTTCCTTTTCTGCATAGTATTGGATGAAATCTCCCTTTTAAATTAGAAAATTATAATTATAGTGTTTTATAGAAGTGAATATACTTAAGCACATATAGTGAGGATGGTTGAAATTAACAGAGATATGCTTATGTAATTTGCTATAGGAAACTATCTCTATAAAGTGTTATAGACATCAGATGATGAATCAATGGTATATGATGGATATTATGTTTGAGTTGAGATTTAGAGTGGAATGCTTACCATGATTAAAATAGGAAAATGATTTATACATATAACTATATTTCTCCACCTTGGTTTTCTAATTAAGGAATTCCTTTCTTAGATATAATACCTCTTTCAATCCATTACCATGGTTAGTTTGAGGGATTTACTTATTAAAATCTTATTATTCAATACATCATTCTTCTAAACTTTGGAATGAATCCAATGAGTTTGATATAAATATACTTCATAGCTTTCTCAATCCTTGCTTGGTTGAATCTACTATTTTACTGTTGACAGTCTTCCATACCACCAGTAGTTCCTGCAAACTCTACTCCCAACCTTCCGTAATCCCCCTCACTATTCTTTCTCTAAAGTAAACTATCCTTAAAGATGAATACACCACTTTTAATGACTATGCTATACTAGCTTTAGTTGAATAACACCATCTTATACTTACTTAACCCTCATGATTTACACTTCAATCCCTAAATTATATTTATGTGGTTTGCAAAGACTTCTCTAGGATCATTTCTCTTTACTAAGGTTCCAATCATATTCTACCTACCAATATTATCTATACTAGTTATAAGCATTCCATATAGTGACCAGAGCATTACCATTATAATACTTTAATCACTTATTACTGAAGTTCTTGGTTGGTTAAGCAGGGCTTCATCAATCCTACCTTTTATTGTCTAAAAATTATCTTCTTAATATCTTATATTGGATTAAGGTTATTAATGGACTATGCCTTTGTTAGAAGATTTGAGTAAATGTTCTAATAGGATTAATTAATAGATCAAGGACTATGAGTTAAAGAAGTTGTGAATCAATGGTGAATTATCCAATCATTGATGAACAACAGACATGGAGATAATTTCCCTCAAGATTATATAGGACGAAGATATATATATATAGTGGATGATCTTGACTTAATCTCTTTCCAACTCCAATTCCTCAAAAGAGTTTTTAAGATTAGGTGTTACTATGATTCTCAGAATGTATGTAGATGGAATTTAGGATATAGTGGTTACATTCTTATTATTGGTTTTATATCCTTAATTTGATACTTATGAATGATTGTAAGGAACACTATAGTATGATCACCTAATGATCAAACATAATTCATATTAATTAAGGTTCATCTTATGGTACAATTTTGATATACCCTTAGATCAAATCTTTCTTACCCAAAATGAGGTTTTAGCAAAGATCTTCTTGAAACTTATCGCAGTCAACTTGATGATCTACTTCAATTCCATCAAGCTAAGAGAAGCTTCAATCTCTTTGACAAGTTTTGTTTAAAAGAACGAAAATTATTTGGATTTTCTATGCATGAATGCAATGCACACATCTGGGTTCAACTTATTTCTAGGCTCTAATGCTGGGATGTTACAGACTCCCCCCCTTAAAATAAACTTCGTCCTCGAAGTTCGCAAACTCTCATATTTCGGAGTAAGAAATTGTTTTGTAGTGGTTGCTACTCTCCACTCCATGATGATCTTTAATGGAATTAATTGGAGTATTCATAACCTGATTAGATATCCTGATTCAATTCTTTTTCTTGAAGCATCAACTTCATCACTTTTTTAAGTACAGTTTGGAGGTTCTCACTACCATGAGTTCTTAAGTTTTTGTATACGCGTTTTAATAGTCAATAGACTATCTTACTATCCCTATCACTATACCATTGATATTGGTATTCCTTTCAAGATTGGATTTGAACTCAATTTGTCCATACCCATCGGAATTTTATTACTTCTTAAGGTTACTTAAAAGTTGTTTCTTTTTAAATTTGATTGTTAAATATATCCTTTATCATCCTCAAGTTTATACCTCCTTAAGATTTTGTTTTAAATGACTTTTCTCTAATTCCTATAGTATTTTCTTCAACTTTCATTCATAATGTTTACTCTCCCCCTTAAGTTTTACTTAATAATTTTGAAACTCCATACATAGAAGTCATTGATTCTGGAACTAAAATGTTGGTTCCTGTTCAGTTTATATTTTACTGGTTTAAGGTCCAATGAAAGATTATACGATGCATCCACATAGTTGTGGATCTCCGAAGCAAATCTTTCAGCACTAAATGTCGTACTACTATTGGGACATTCTTGCTGAATAAACTGGACTTTGCAAAGCATATTGCCAAGAGATTGTTTTCAAATCTTTTAACTTTCTTAGGTTACTTAACTTAGGCCAAATTTAATGCTCTTTATGCAATTTTTAATAAGATTTGGTTCACTATTTTAACCAAATACCAGCTGCGGATAAAATACCCACTGGGGATTAGTTACTAGCTATGGATTAAATACCAGTTGCGGATTATTACCAGCTGCGAACCGTCCTAGGGTGTGTATATTACATTATGGTTTTCCACATTCTTCTTGCATTTACTCAGTATTGTCAGATCTTGAATACCATTTTGGTTCCAAAGCTAACTATTTATACTTATTCATGATACTTCCATGAACTTGGTACAACTATTCCTTTACTTCTTAGTAATATTACCCACTTTGATTAAGCTTTAAGTTTATTATATCTTGTGGTTCCATACATCTTCTATACCAAACTTCCTTCTTGGGTCTGGCTAAGAATAATTTATGCTTTATCTATCGTCTAAGTGGTGTTAACACTCCTTATATCTTACTTCTTCATTCCCGTAAGTCTTCCTTTTTGATCTTTAAAATTCGTCACTCCCTTACACGGATTCCCATTCCTATCTAGGTCTATAACATCAAGTAATAACTGGGTGTTGCATCATGTATTTGCACACCTAATTAAACTTCATGTACATATCTAGTCAATCAAGAAAAATCAATAAGATCCAAAAGTCGATAAACAACCAAACAGATACCATCTATTATACATAGGTTTTAGATAATTTACAAATGTACTAGATATTCCAACGGTTTTCTCCATACCTATTTTCACCACTATCTTATAAGAGCTTCTTGTTCCTGTGGATATATCCTCACTTATTCCTACAAACCTTTCAAACTACAATACGCATTACCCTCTATATACATTATTCAAACCCTCATCCCTTGGGATGTCGTTCCTTTTTTACTTTCATCTTCCTCTAGTGCTTCCTGGAGTTCCGTCCATGATGACGTGAAGTCCTACGACTGCCTTCTGGAGCATAGGAGCATCCAGGAGGTGCGTAATCTTGATTAGAAGTACCGAGACTGAGATTGGTCATTGCAAAATGACTAGATTTGGTGTAATCTTCCACCGAATAGTTCGGATTTTCTGGCAACGCTTCCTCATAGTAAGTTGGTTCCTTAGCTTTTTCTTGGATCCAGTCATACAAATTGGTGTAGTAGCTATTGGGATACCCTTCTAAGTTGATTGGATTAGTATCACCCCCATATGGCCCATAAGGCTCTCTATGGTTATAGTTGGTCTCATCTTCAATACCTGTATCACAAGGTATAGGATTCCCTATTGTTTTACCTTGAGATTCTATTTCCCATCCATATTTGTTAGGCTCAGGTTTATTTGGAATAACTTTATTCCATTCTTGTTGTTCGGCATTGTACTTGGTCCATAAGTCTTCAGGTGGTTTGAAGTCATTCTGGTAATAGGCATAATTTTCTGAGTTTGGGTCATCGAACTCAGTTTCCTCAAACACCTCTCCTGAAGGTATGTATTTGGGATGCCTAGCTTCTTTATCTAACTTCTTCCTACGAGCCATTGCTTTATCAGGATCGGTAAAATCCTCAATGACCGTATCCAGCTCCTGAACTAAGACTTGGTGATTGTCAAAGACCGATAACGATCCATATATTCTACATCTAGAGTAGGTTCAATTTGGACTAAGGTAGAGTGGTCTAACTCATGCTCTGAGTTTGAGGTTTCATGGGGTATAATGGTATGAGTACTACCTTCTAAAGCTTGGGATTTATGCTCTCGGATCATGGTTATGGCTGCTGCTACGGCAATCTGATATGCAGATGCCATGAACCTTGCCTCTCTTGCTGGCATTTCTCCCTTAAGTCCTAACTTCTTGGGCAACATGATCATGACATGGTATTTAGCTAATACCTGCCCATCATAGAAAGTGTAAATCTTGACCAGAAGTCTTTATTCACATTCCAAACTCCATAGAAGTTGTTGGAGATTGTATGTCCAATCCCCTCCGTAGTCATCCAACGTCTTGTTCATCACTTGAACATTCCGGGGTGGATATCGAGGTGCCATGTGGAACTGTGGATAAGAAATTATCATCAGTCACATAGAGTTAGAACTCTTGGGTAATGATTGGAATTGCAATCATATAAAAGAGTTATCGCACTAGTAACATAACAGGATTATTCTCAAGTGAATATCCCTCATATCACTAAAGAACTCTTCATTATTGCTAGGATGTGTCCTACAGGTTCTACCCATTTACAAGGTTTCCAACCTAAGGTGAAAGCATATGCTCTGATACCAACTTCGGTGACCCAGCATACCACTGCATGATCTAGTATACTATAGTCGTGGACATAATACCAATGAAACACCGTTCACTAGTATTACATCCCTCATAATGTCACAACAGAAACACGGTGGGTCCAATACATGGCTAAAGGTTACAACTCACTCTTTACATAAGTTCCAGAGAACACTCTAGGTTTAAGAGAGAGAAAGAACTTCTTATGAAGAAGAATCAAATATAAACAACGCAAAAACAATTATACTACTAGAACTAGTATTTTAACTACGGTTTTGGTGTTGCGGCTATTGCAACGCACTACAGAGATAGGTTCTTTGGCTAGAGATTATATTACTATTTAATCAGTAACTTCGTCTTCACTTGAGTTGAGGTATATGTTGTCTTCCTTGTCTTTATTGAAAATCTTTAGCTGAGCAAGATAAGTCCTGGATCATAACTTGATGTGGTGGTTGTCTACTCTGGCTTCAGAATCTAGCAAGGGTTAAGAAGATACTTTGAGTACGAGCGTACTTGTCACATCCCAAATTTTAGAATTTGGTTCTGCATATCATTCATGTCATTGCATCATACTTTTCCATGCAAAACCATCGATTGAAAAGATTCGGCAAAACACTATTTTCTAAACCCCTGTTCTATTTTACTACGAGGCTCCTGCGGGAGGCTTTAGTAGGACTAGTGTTGCCAGTCTTGTGGCCTACTGGTTTCGCTCAACCCTTGACCCCAGATTGTTCTCCTCGATTTTACAAAACCGTAGGAGCAAGAATCGCTCGATTCGGAGCTCGTACGGAAAAGTTGTGGCCGTTTTATTAAAGGATAGAAAAACGGGCCGATTTTCCGAGTCCTTTTCCAATCTCGCTCCGAAACGGACTAGGACCCGCGTGGGGCCACAAAAGGGCAGCCGCCGCCGCCCCTGCCTCGTAAACCGCCGCCGCTGCCTCGATCGCCCCGCCTCCTCCTCGTCCCGCGTGCCCGCGCCGCCGCCAGGGCTCCGCGCCGCCGCCTCGATCGCCGACCCCGCCGCCGTCGCCTTCCCCCGCCGCCGGCCAGATATCGCCGCCGCCGCCGCGTCTCTCTCTTCTCTCCTCTCTCTTCCCCATCGCCGGCGCCATACCCCGCCACCGCCGGCCGTCGCCTCGCCGCCTACCCCCCAGCGCGCCGCCTCGGCCCCGCACGCACGCGCACGCGCGCCTGCCCGCTGCGCCGCGCCATGCTGCTGGCCGCTTGCGCGCGCTGCTGCCGCCGCTTGCTGCTGCCGCGCTGCGCGCTGCTGCTGCTGCGCCGCCTCGCCGCTGCGCTGCTGCCGCGCGCGTTGCTCGCGCGCTGCTCGCGCGCTGCTGCCGCTTGCTGCACGCAGCACGCACACACACACGCACGCACGCGCGCCGCCTCGCGCGCCTTGCGCCTCGCCCGCTCGTCCGTGCCGTGCCACACCGCCATCGCCTCCACACGCGCTGTCGCCGTGTTGTTGACCGCCCCGTACTACGCGCTGATCGTTTCCCCTGCCACGCAGGTAACCGTCGTCGCCAGAACCGATCGCCGCACCGTCCGGAGTTCGTTTCACCGTTTGTCTCCGGTAAGCCTGCAGCCACCGTTAGATTTCAGATCAGCGGTTCAGATCAGCCGTTGACCGGTCAGACCTAGGCGTTGACTAGTCAGACGCCCAGTCAGCGCCCAGTCAGCAGACGCATTGACCAGTCAACAGACACAGTTGACTGGTTATTTTCGTTAATCGTTTTAGTTGACAGATTTCGATAGAAACTTGTAAATTGCATAGAAATTAAACCGCTGGGCCAAAAATTGCAAATAAAATATGTATAGTTTCAGTGAGTCGTGTAGAATCTCGCTGTACCTTTGGTTCAGGCTTTTGCAGCAAGGTTTAGTACAGTTTAATCAAACTAGTTAGTGACCTTTTCGGAGTAATTAATTCGTAGAAAAAGATCCGTAGCTCCAAAAATCGCGTATGGTATGTCCCTGGATTCAGTGGAACGAGGGGAATCTCATCATGAATTAAAAGGATAGGCTTACAGTGAAAACTTCTGTAGAAACTGTCTAGCGGCTTTCTGCAGTGTTTTAATTACTCGGGGAGTTTTCTAATTCCTTTTTGAGTAATTCCAGTTGGTATTGTTCCTAAATAGCAATGCCTATGCGGTAGAAACTTTTCAGGATTTTACAAATAGTATACTACCGGTAGTGAATTATTTGAGTTCTAGCTCTAGTTTTGAGCATTATTTTTTGCGTAATAGTTTTCCTAGCGCTAAAACTATTTTCCATGCATGAAATCAGTAGTATTATTGAATAGGATTATGTGGTGCAGCTGTAGCACCAATTCACTTTCCTTGCATACCTTCATGCATCATATTCGTTGCATATGCTTGTGCATTGTTTGTTTATGAATGCAATTGTATCGTGTAGATTGTGACGAGTGCAACGCTTGCTCGTGTGTGGATTGTTCTTCCGACCGCTACAACCAAGGCAAGTAGATGCTACTTTGTTCATGAAATCGTCCTACTATTTTTAATGCATTGTCGTGTATTTTGTAGATGCATGTGTAGGATGATACTATCTCTATGCTATGTCCTATTATGTGGTAGGGCCTTCCTTGTAGGTGAACCACCGTTGGTAGATGTGCTTAGCCATGCTATGTTGAACGAGGGCTGGGTTACATCATTGAGACTTGTTTCTAAAAGTATTGGTTTGTGAAAACTAAAACAACTTAATCAATGAATCTCCTAGGTGTGATGGTATTGATAATTTTTGGTGGTTTCATTGCGGAAAGGCACCCAGGTATCAAGAGAGAATGATTGGCTTCTTTATTGTGTAGCTTACGTGTACAACCATGTGCCAATAATGAAATGGGCGGTTGGTTGGACTTAGTAGGTTGTGGTAACCCGAACCCGCGTATCCAGAGATGTAGAATTTTGGTAGGTTAGACCGGTGCGCGTCGGGATTGGGGTGCTACTTCCCGAACAGTATCTTCTTGGACTTCTCCCTATCATCACCCAAAATGAGAGTGATGGTACGAGCTGGGCTGGCCAAGTCACATGGGTAAAGTGTACTAACCTCTGCAGGGTGTATAATCTAATCGATTAGCCGTGTCCCCGGTTATGGACATCTGAGTTGCTTGATATTGATTCCATGACATGTTTCTCGCTCATTATAATTTCATAATTGTTCTAATATTGTTGGGTTAACTTAATTGGGATCTTTTCAAAGAAAATCAAAAACTGTTTATGAAAGTAGGACAAAGGTATTTCCAAAAGCAAGCCATACACAGCTCCAATTGCCAAATATGCATGTAGATGTTAGTACTATTGTCTCCATTACTAGCTATACTTGCCATACATTCCATGTATTGACCCTTCGGGGCTGCTACGTTTCAGGTTGCAGGTTATTCCGATTCTGAGTAATCGATATAGGCCACGGTACTCCACTCGGCACTTGTTCACTTGTGGGCAATTTGAAGAATGGAGGATTTACCTTATTTATGTTGCTACCTGAATAATTTGAGCTAGCCTTGAGCTAAGCTTTTATTGTAATAATGGTACTCTGGATCTTCGCTATCTATGATACACGGATATTTTGCTGTGTTATTCATCTTATTCTATTGTGGTCCAATGAACCGATCCAGGGATTGGCATGTCACATAGAAGCCTCGGTCTTTTCAGAACCGCGGTGTTACAAGATGGTATCAGAGCCCGTGTGTCGACTGTAGGATCGTGACCTAGGATTGGATTAGGAAGCCATAGAATTATTAAAGCCTATATTAACTTTGTCTTTCATCTTATGCCTTTCACCCTCGTAAATTCTTACCATATGCTATTCTCACACTTTCCTCTTTTACTTGATAGATGGGAGAAGTCAGGACTGAGTATGCAACCATGGAGTCACCAAGGCCCTTTGCAAGGCAGTTAGCACAGCTCTCTCAGTCATTGGGACTGCCACTGCCCATGTTCAAGGGAAGAAGGCTATACACCTATGTATATGGAGAGGATGCATGGGAGATCACTACCTTCATATATTCAGAGATGCCGCCTTGCCAAACCCCGTGCACTTGATCTACACCAAGACATACTGCAACTGGGGACTTGGAATCAACTTGGCCATACATGAAGCCCTGTCTCGCCAGTGCCATAATGTCCGACACCTACTGCCAGCAGATTCACCCTACCGTGACTATGGGAGGCGTGATGAAGATTGGCACATTGTGGTTACCCCGGGCGACAGGAACAACATGCCGCCCCGTCGGAGGCACATAGAGGATATGGAAAGGGAGAATGGAGCTCTAGCTGAGAAGGTGATGATGATAAAGGAGATTGCAGACTTTGCTAGCAATGGTATGGTGGTCCAAGGACAGGAGATTGACACCCTGCATGAAGCTGTGGGAGTTCTAGAGAATGCCCTGATAGCCAGAGATGCAACCATAGCTCATCTTCATGGTACTGTGCAGGAGAACACCCAGAACATACAACAGTTGCAAGAGACCGTCCAGGAAAGGGACCAAACTATTGAAGCTATGACAGCCCAGATTGCCGCTCTCCAAGCACAGCTGAATCCACCCTCTGATGATGACAATGGAGATGATGGCAACAATGGGGATGATGATGACAGTGGGAACGATGATGATGATGAGGACGAGGATGATGACGATGGAGACGATGATGGTGGAGGAGATGAAGTTGTAGCAGTTGCAGCTGAGAGTGAAGAAGAAGAGGAGGATCCAGAAGAGGTGGAGTTTGAGATCTCAAGTGATGATTCGGGAGAAGTGTACACTCCGCCTCCATGGTTGTACCGCGAACCGAAGCGCCAACGCATGACAGCAAGGACCTACCGCAACCTCTTCAAGGAGTAGATAGAAGTCCACCAATTAGTCCACGTTAGGCAAAATCGTTAGGATTAGTCTCGACCGATGTGAAACTTAGACACGGTTAGTTTAAGAGTGTTTAGTTTCTTATTTGTGTACTCCAATATCCCAGGAATTATTTGTGCAAATTTTATGAAAGAGTTATGGCAAGTTTGGTTAACATCTGTGTTATTTTCGCTGCAGTTTTCTGCTGATACAGCAGTACTGTACGATTTTTCATATTTTTCTGGTAGCTGGGAAATATCTGAAAAAAATTGGGCTGATGCTAAACACTCTGTACTATATGTGCAAAAATCAGCTAAATTTTCTGACGAGATTAAGTCAGGCGAAAAAATTCGCGAACGCTGCTGGACTATTCTGGCAGATTGCTGTTTTGTTGTTTAGTTGATCAACTGTTTAGTTAACCATTGCCAACTCTTGTAAAACTGTTTCAGTAGGTATATACTGCTAGGATAACCCATGGGATGTTGCTGGATCACTTGTTTGTTGATGTGTTGCTTGCTTGTGATTGTCTGCTATTGTTTGTTGTTAATTGATCATATGCATGGGTAGAATCCTATTATCGTAGTTGATTCTTTCTAGACTTACTTGTGCTGAACCGCAGATGCCTCCCCGCCATCAACCCACTGAGTTGGAGCATCTCATGGCAGCTCAGGCACAGCTGACCCAAGTGATGACCCAGTTCATGGCAAATCAGAACAACAACAACAATGGAAACAATCAGCCTCAGGGCGATGCTCTCACCAGATTTCTGAGGTTAAGGCCAGCTAAGTTCTCTACTGCAACGGAACCAATGGTTGCTCTCGACTGGTTGCATTCAGTCAACAAGGATCTGGTAACGGTTGGATGCACTGATGCTGAGAAGGTGAGGTTTGCCGCTCACCTACTGGAGGGACCATCCGCTTCTTGGTGGGACACATTTCATATCACCCACCCGCTGGACACCGTGACTTGGGCAATGTTTGAGAAAGGTTTCAGGACCAACCACGTGTCTTCAGGAGTTCTGAGCCTGAAGAGGAAGGAGTTCCGCAACTTGCGCCAAACCAATCGCACCGTGGCTGAGTACATTGAGGAGTTCAACAACCTGCCCCGTTATGCACCTGAGGATGTTGACACTGATGCAAAAAGGAGGGAGAGATTCCTGGATGGCCTCAGTGATGAGCTTTCAGTGAAGCTACTGGTGGTCTATTGCCCCACTTTCCAGGAGCTTATGGACAAGGCCAGGATCTTGGAAGGAAAGCACAAGCAGGTGGAGAACCGCAAGAGAAAGAGTAATAATCACCACTCTGGTTCACATCACAAGTCTCGCACTTCATATGATGGATACTCCAAGCATGGAGGGAGTGACCATGGGAGCCATGATCGCCACCACCATGGAGGCGATGGGCATCGTCATGACAACCATAGGAGCACCCGCCACAGCCACAAGGGAGGACAGTCTCACCACTCTGGAGGACACGGTGGACATGACCGCAACCGTGATCGCAGCTTTGTGAAGAAGGATCTGAGTGAGGTGACGTGCTTCAAGTGTAAGCAGAAGGGACACTATGCTGACAACTGTCCGGAGAGGAAAGGACTGAAGCCAACCAACAACGAGAAGGCCACAGTGAACCACATGAATGTGGAGGAGATTCCAGATGAGCCTGACCTTGTGATTGGTAAGTTTCCAATCAACACTCACCCTGCACTTATACTTTTTGATACTGGTGCATCGCATTCATTCATATCAAGGGCATTTGTGGATAAGTATAAGCTACCTACTAAGTCTATGAAAAGAGCTATTAGAGTGAGTTCACCTGGAGGAGATATGATAGCTAGCGCGGGATGCCGCGACTTAACTGTGAGGATTGGAACGCACAACTTTAGTGCACATTTGGTAGTGTTGGAATCACAGGGGTTAGACGTCATTCTGGGTATGGATTGGATGTCTATGCATGGGGGACACATAGATTGTGCACAGCGAGCTGTTTCACTCAAAACCCCGGATGGTAAGAGGATTAGATTCAAGTCAGCTGTGAGACCGCGAAGGTGTAAGTTGAATTCTCTTAAGGGGGTTAGCATGGATACTGTGCCAGTGATTAAGGATTATCCTGACGTGTTTTTGGAAGAACTGCCAGGGATGCCACCTGACAGGGAAGTAGAGTTTCTTATCGACGTGATGCCAGGAACAGGACCTATAGCAAAGAAACCATATAAGATGGATGTGGATGAGCTGAAGGAATTGAAGAAGCAGTTGAAAGAGCAGCTGGAAAAGGGATTCATTCAGCCTAGTTCGTCGTCATGGGGTGCACCTGTTCTGTTTGTGGAGAAGAAAGACAGCAGCAAGAGATTAGTGGTGGACTATCGCTCGCTGAATGAAGTACCATCAAAAACAAGTACCCTCTGCCGAACATAAATGATTTGTTTGATCAACTGGAAGGAGCGAAGGTGTTCAGCAAGATTGATCTGCGCTCAGGCTACTTCCAATTGAAGATCCGGGAGGAGGACGTACCAAAAACCGCCTTCACCACTAGGTATGGTTTATATGAGTATACGGTTATGTCTTTTGGACTAACGAATGCCTCGGCATACTTCATGACCATGATGAACAAGGTATTTATGGAGTACTTGGACAAGTTCGTGGTGGTGTTTATTGATGACATACTGATATATTCCAAGGATGATGCTGAGCATGAGAAGCATCTGCGACTGATTATGGAGAAGCTGAGGGAACACAAGCTGTATGCCAAATTCAGCAAGTGTGAATTCTGGCTTAACACTGTTGGATTCCTTGGACACGTAGTGTCAGGAGAAGGAGTCGCTGTTGATCCAAGCAAAGTGACTGCAGTAACTGAGTGGGAAGCGCCCAAGAATGCAGGAGAGATACGAAGCTTTTTGGGACTTGCTGGATATTACAGGAGGTTCATTGAAAACTTCTCCAAGATTGCTAAGCCGATGACTGAACTTCTTAAGAAGGAGAGGAAGTTTGAATGGTCAGACGTATGTGAAGCCAGCTTTCAGGAACTGAAGCGTCGACTAGTGACCGCGCCTGTTCTGTGTTTACCAGATCTTCAGAAGGATTTCCAAGTGTACTATGATGCTTTTCGACAGGGACTTGGGAGTGTGCTGATGCAACATGGGAGAGTAGTGTCATATGCCTCGCGACAACTCAAGCACCATGAGCGGAATTACCCCACACACGACTTGGAGTTAGCGTCAGTGGTTCATGCGCTCAAGGTATGGAGGCATTACTTAATGGGAAAACACTGTGATGTGTACACCGACCACAAGAGCCTGAAGTACATATTTACACAGAAGGAACTGAACATGAGGCAAAGGAGATGGTTGGAACTTATCAAGGACTATGATCTGAATTTGCAGTACCACCCAGGAAAGGCCAATGTAGTAGCAGATGCTCTGAGCCGGAAGGTTTATGCCAATGGATTGACAATTGGTGAATTGCCCGAGGATTTGTGCAAGCAATTCAAGGACCTTAGACTGGAGGTAGTATCTAAAGGATACTTGGCAACAATGGAAGTCCAACCAACGCTATAGGACAGAATCAGGAAGGCTCAAGTGGTTGACAAAGAGATGGATGAAATAAGGGAAAAGATGAAGGAGGATCGAGCAAGGGAATTCCGCGAGGATGAGCGAGGTACCTTGTGGTATGGAGATCGTTTGTGCGTTCCCAACGATCCTGAGATAAGGAAGTTGATTCTGCAGGAAGCTCATGACTCGCCGTACTCTATACATCCGGGCAATACGAAGATGTATATGGACCTAAAGGACAGATTCTGGTGGAACAACATGAAGGGAGACATCGCAGAGCATATTGCCCTATGTGATGTATGTAGCCGAGTGAAGGCAGAACACCAGAAGCCAGCAGGACTGCTACAACCATTGCCCGTGCCGGATTGGAAGTGGGATAGAGTGGGAATGGATTTTATCACAGGATTGCCCAGGACCAGGTCAGGATATGACTCTATTCGGGTAGTGGTCGACCATTTGACCAAGGTAGCCCACTTTATACCGGTGAAGACGACCTATACGAGTGCAAAGTTGGACAAGATTTATATGGACAGAATTGTGTGCCTACACGGAGTTCCCAAGAGTATCGTATCTGATAGAGGCACCCAATTTACCTCGCACTTATAGCGCCAGCTGCACGAGTCACTTGGTACTAGATTGGAGTTTAGCACAGCGTTTCACCCACAGACCGAGAGGGTGAATCAGATTTTGGAAGACATGCTGAGAGCTTGCGCCTTGGCTCATGGCTCTAGTTGGGATGAGAATTTGCCGTATGCGGAGTTTTCCTACAACAACAGCTATCAAACCAGCATCAAGACGTCACCGTTCGATGTGCTATATGGGAAACGGTGCCGGACACCATTGCTATGGGATGGAGTAGGAGAACGTCAGTTGTTTGGACCTGATTTGATCAAGGACGCTGAGGAGAAGGTCGCCTTGATTAGGGACAGGCTGAAGGTAGCACAATCAAGTCAAAAGAGCAACGCTGACGCCAAGCGCTAGGAAGTGGTGTACGAGATAGGTGATAGAGCATACCTCAGAGTGTCGCCACTTCGTGGAATCAAGAGATTTGGAATTAAGGGTAAGCTGGCACCTCGGTTTATTGGACCGTATCGGGTCTTAGCACGCAAAGGAGAAGTTGCCTATCAATTGGAGTTGCCAGAGGCTCTGTCCTCTGTTCACAATGTGTTTCACGTATCCCAGCTGAAGAAGTGCCATCCGGAAATGGTGGATACACCATTGAGAGACACTGTACCGCTAGAGGAGGTTCAGCTTGAGAACGACTTGACCTATGAGGAGAAACCGGTCAAAATTCTGGATACAGCAGAAAGGATTACCCATACCAAGACGATCAGGTTTTTCAAGGTATAGTGGAGCCACCACACTGAAGAGGAAGCCACTTGGGAGCGTGAGGATGACATCCGAGAGGACTACCCACACCTATTTGCTAGCCGCGCCGAATCTCGGGGACGAGATTCATCTTAAGGGGGTTAGTCTGGTCACATCCCAAATTTTAGAATTTGGTTCTGCATATCATTCATGTCATTGCATCATATTTTTCCATGCAAAACCATCGATTCAAAAGATTCGGCAAAACACTATTTTCTAAACCCCTGTTCTATTTTACTACGAGGCTCCTGCGGGAGGCTTTAGTAGGACTAGTGTTGCCAGTCTTTTGGCCTACTGGTTTCGCTCAACCCTTGACCCCAGATTGTTCTCTTTGATTTTACAAAACCTTAGGAGCAAGAATCGCTCGATTCAGAGCTCGTACGGAAAAGTTGTGGCCGTTTTATTAAAGGATAGAAAAACGGGCCGATTTTCCGAGTCCTTTTCCAATCTCGCTCCGAATCAGACTAGGACCCGCGTGGGGCCACAAAAGGGCAGCCGCCGCCGCCCCTGCCTCGTAAACCGCCCCCTCCTCCTCCTCGTCCCGCGTGCCCGCGCCGCCGCCAGGGCTCCGCGTCGCCGCCTCGATCGCCGACCCCGCCACAGTCGCCTTCCCCCGCCGCCGGCCAGGTATCGCCGCCTCCGCGTCTCTCTCTCCTCTCCTCTCTCTTCCCCACAGCCGGCGCCACACCCCGCCACCGCCAGCCGTCGCCTCGCCGCCTACCTGCCAGCGCGCCGCCTGCTGCCGCTGCAGCTGCTGCCGCGCGCCGCCTCGGCCCCACACGCACGCGCACGCGCGCCAGCCCGCTGCGCCGCCCCATGCTGCTGGCCGCTTGCGCGCGCTGCTGCCGCTTGCTGCACGCAGCACGCACACACACACGCACGCACGCGCGCCGCCTCGCGCGCCTTGCGCCGCGCCCGCTCGTCCGTGTCGTGCCGCACCGCCATCACGGCCGCACGCGCCATCGCCGTGTTGTTGACCGCCCCGTACTACGCGCTGATCGTTTCCCCTACCGCGCAGGTAACCGTTGTCGCCGGAACCGATCGCCGCACCGTCCGGAGTTCGTTTCGCCGTTTGTCTCCGGTAAGCCTGCAGCCACCGTTAGATTTCAGATCAGCGGTTCAGATCAGCCGTTGACCGGTTTGTGGCATCCCGTAAAACCACTACTAGAAAATCGCGTTGTTTTTGTGCATTGCATCATCATGACCGCATGCTCATGTCATCATGCCACCTTGCATTTGAGCATCGTCATCATCTTGCATTTGCTTGCATAAAACTAATTTCGAAAAAACCTATTTTTTTTTCCAAACGCCCCGTCTTTGTTCAACACGCAAACCCGGGTCTCCGGATTATTTTGTTTTGTCTGCTATCGGTTCGCAAACGGTCCGTTTAAAACAAATAAAATATTTAATTATTTTTAGTGGGGCAGTCGAACGGGCTGACCCGACCCAGTCGACCACTCCCGAAATTAAATCGGTCCACCCAAAATCCTAAAACTACCAGTCCTATTGTACCCACCCCTCCTCCACCTCACCCGGACCAATCCCTGGCTACCACCTCACCTCTCTCCCTCCCTCCACCACTCATCTGCTGCCACCTCACCCCTCTCCCCATCTCTCTCACCCCACCAACCAGCTCCCTCTCCCCCACCAACCCCACTCTGCCCCAGACCCCCACCTGTCAGTCCCGGTCCACCCCACCCCTCCGGCCCCACCTGCCCCGTCGCCCCCGCTCCCTCTCTCTTCTCCCTCTCTCTCCCCCGCGCGCCTCCCTCCTCTCTAGCTCTCTCAGGCGCCGCCCTCCTCTCCCCCTCGGCCGGCTCGCCCCGCGGCGCCCCTCCTCTCCCCCCTCCGCCGCTCCCGTCCACCTCCTCCTTCGCTTCTCCCTCTGCCCGCCTCCGGCCACCGCTCCTCGCCTCCCGCGCCCGGCCGCGCTCGAGTCGCCCGCGCCGGCCTCCTCCGTCGCCCGGACCCGCCAGCTCGCCACGCCCTCCCCGTCGTCGCCTCCGTCTGCCGGCTTCCTCGCCCGGCCGCGGCACCCCGCCTCCTCCTCGCGTCGGGTCGCCGGCCTTCCCCCTCCGCTGCCTGGTCGTCTCCGTCGGCGACCCCTGGCGCCGCCGCTGCTAGGGCCCAAGCGCGCCTCGCCGTCCCTTCTCCCGGCCTCCACCGCCGCCGTTGTCAGGCCGCACCTCCCCCTCCCTCCGCGGTCGCCCCATCGACCCGCTCCGCCGGAGCGCCCCGCCGGCCACCGCTTCCTCCCGCGCGGGCCCGCCAGCACGTCGTCCTCCTCCCGCCGCCGCCGCCTGGCCTCCTCCCCGTCGGGCCCTCTCCGTCCTGTCACTGCTGCCTGCCTGCCGGGGCCCTGCAGAGCCACTGCGGGCGCCCCTCCCCTTCGTCCCTGGCCGCCTCCCTGCAACGCCGGCTCGCCTCCGTCGTCCCTGCCGACCCCGCCCGCCTCTGTGCCGGCTCCCCCACGTGCGCCGGTTCAGCCGTTCGTTGAGCCTCTAATCTGTTCCGCGTGTGGTGTGCTGAGAAGCCTACGGGTGTTTTCTCTAAGTTGTCCAAGTTGATGAATGTTGGGTGTGTGGCTGCTACTGCAATGGCAATCAGCGTCCTCCCGGATGATAAGTTCGACAAGGACTTCCCCTGTTTTGGGCCGACAAGATCTCCAACATGGATAAGATGACCGGCCCCCCGAAGACCGAACCCGGTGCCGCGCCAAGATCTTCGAAAAACCCCGGTACCGGACAAGTTCGCCATCGACCTCGAGAACGCCTACACGGAACGACAAGATCGCCACACGTACGCGAACCCCAAGACCCTGAGGCCCCGAACCGAAGACCGATCTGAAGCGCCAAGGCCTCCTACAGGGGAACCGACCAGTTTGCCGAGAACCGCACCCGAACCTGAAGGACGCCAAGATCGCCACCGGTACGACAAGTACTTCGTCCAGAACGCCATGACCGTCAACATGACCCGAAGGCCACGGAGGCGCCAAGATCTACCTCAGTTGTCCGAGAACGAACCCCGTCGAACCCTGTCGAACCCCGAACCCCCCGGAACCCCAAGATCGCCGAGACCCAATGTGTGACCCTTATCCGAACCCCTATTTTTATAAATGCTAAACATAAAACCTGTTGCATATTAAATTGTCATACTCGCATGCATATTTGTGTGGTTTGGGGGGCCTTATGCCGATTCACCTCTAATTAAATATGGGGCCATATGCGGGCAAATCTAGTCTCATATTGGCCTCATTTAAATTTGTGCATCGAACCGTTGTCATATCTTGCCTTGTTAAACAACATTTAAATTGCGGGGTAGTTAAATAACTTGAACCGTTTAATTAATTGTCGGGACCCCTGGTTCCACTTAATATGGCCTAATTACATCGCATCTTTGCCATGTCATACCTCATACATGCATCATGCCCGATCTTTTGCCGTAGTATTAAATATTGCATCCGGTGTTTATTCTAGTGTTTTGCTTCTTCGCGGATTGGGCCGTTGAGTTGATGTGAGCTTCGCCCCGATCTTCGGATGAACCTTCGACAATGTTTTCAGGCGAGCACCTCCCCCTTTCTACCTATCTTACTTTTATAGTATTTATTCCCTCCTGTTGATCTATTGCTATCTGTGTTGCGATGCTCTAGTTTTCCGTACCCGTGAAATCCCTTGCAGCCATATATTGCCTTGGACACATCCTATTACCTGTTGTTTGGTAGATAGTTGGACTTGCGCGTCGTAGTCGCTTGCTCCAGTGCTGTTGCGTGCGTCAAGTACCACAGTTGTTGGAGAATTGCCGCCCGTTCAATGTTGGAGATGATCATGGCTTTATTTATTGTTCACTTTAATTACTGTTTAACAACTAAAATTGAAGTAGGTAAGCAGAGGCACATGTGGGCAATAGATGTTATTTGGTTGTTAACCGTCCACTTGTGTCCCGTAGGACCCCGAGTGCTTGATACCTGTTCCTTGATTTATCGTGCTATCCACATACGGGGAATTATGGGCCCCCCTTAGCCAGAGCTTGATTCAGTCTTATTTCTTGGGGCCACAAACTAGTTTGAGGTTTTATTTACGATCCTGTACTTATGCCATGCTTTACTGCTTTATTTAAATTGTGCGATGGATAGCACGCTGTACTGTTTGGGTAAGCGGAGTGTTTTCGCGGTATCGACAAGCCCCGTTTTGGGGTTCCTAGTCGTTTACAGCCATTGATGCAAACCTTGAGTCCGTCTCGGAGCTAGCTTACTTCGTTGCGGGTCTACTCAATGGGGTGGCCCCCTGAAATATTTCTGAATCCTGTGATTGCTTTGTCGTGAAAGCCTCGTTGGGTTTTGATTTGGTTTTTCCGAGGTTGATCGTGTGTGTGTTGCTATTTGTGCACCCCGGCCGGGTTAAAACTTTCTGAAAGCCGTGTCCGCGGTTATGGACGACTTGGAGCACAGTATCTCGATCATAGACAACTATAACTAAAGTAGTGCTATAAATTTGACTTTATAATGACTAGTAAACAGCTTCACTATAATGGAATGGCTAAATAAAATTGCCAACAATTGCTTGTTTGGGTTGTCGCTTGCTACCATTGTACCTGACTAGTAAGTATTGCAACTATAACGGAATGGCTAAATAAAAGTACCAACAACTGCTGGGTTTTGGGATATCTCATGCTAATTGTATCTGACTAGTAAGTGTTGCAACTACAACGGAATGGTTAACTAAAGCTGCCCACTGCTTATTATATCAGGATGACTATCTATACCTGACTAGTAATTGCCGCAACTATAACGGAACGAATAAAACTGCCAACTGTGTGAGTTCCTCGGTTGACTTCCTCGTTTGGTATCGAGGGGGAAATTCCAGGATGGGTATGCTTGGTGATAGTTAAAGGTTGGATCCGAATATGTCTTTCTTATCTCTATCTGATAGTCGCTAGTTATATTGAGTCTCTATAGGTTGTTTAGTGCATGCTGCCGCTGCCGCTTCAGTCCACCATACCTATGTAGGCGAGGACCGCCGAATTCTAGTCTCGCCGTGTACTGGCCTCAGTACTGACCGCTCTCTCTTTTTCCTTTGCCCTTTGTCGGCACCCCTTTTGTCTAAGCAGGTTTTGCGATCGACGTCGTTAGCAGGGTTACCCTTCCGGCTTGGCCTGGGCAGGGTTATGGACGCCATTGGTTATTCTTCAGGGCTCTTAGCCCCATTTGCGTCTTGTCCGTAGTCGGACGCTCTATCATTTTCAAGGTGATTTGGATCTTTGTATATTATATCTGTATTCTTGACTCATTGAGTCGCTGTTGTATATATATCTGTTCTGTGGGTCCCATCGAGGACTGTTGTGTAATGTTATTACTTCGTTTTCCACCCGCACGAAAGTGCCTGGTGGGCACCTTTGAATCGTTTCTATGCGGGTTTGGCGGGAATCGCTGAAACTTGCATAGGGTCGATTCTGAGGGTGTTACAGAGTGGTATCAGAGCCCAGCAGTTGCGATACCCCACAAGTCCAGCCTGTAGGATAACCTAGCTAACGGCCGAAGTAGAGTGTCAAAAACTATTTTTGCAAAATCGGTTGGATAGTTCTGATTAGGTCTGCTTTTACTCCTTACCCCTCTGCTATTCTCTTCTTACCTCTGCGTGTTTTGAATCTACCTCTTATCTTTTTCTTCGAGTCCAGGATTTCTCGTGGTTGGGTTTCGTCGTACCTTCAGGGTTTCGCTTCCCCTTTGGTAACGGTGTTGCTACATCTGGTCTTCATGCTATCCGAGGAACCCTTTGTTTGGTGGACTTCTCTTTGTTCCTTCTCGTGCCTTCCGGTGTTTTCCGACGCGACGACATCCTCTACGCCAGATCCGATGCAGAGTCTGCATCACTCCTTTGCTTCTGAACCTCGTTTGTCGAGATCTTCAGTCTGAATTCCGAGAGTTGGTTGCATAATCTGCCTATTCGTGTGCAGAATAATGCTTGGAGTGCGGGATGGAGTCGCGACCATACCACTACTCTTATCATTCGCTTGTGTATATTGAATGGTGGATCGATGCAATTCTTACTCCTTCTGTAGAAGTTAGAGGTGGCCTTACCTTTAACTTCGTCTGTTGTTATCCGGAGTGTTCTCTTGACGAACAGGATCAACGACATCTTGTTGGTGGTGTCGCCGTTTTCAAGACGAAGAAAGCATCCTTGTTAGTGGTGTCGCGAGGATCTACACGATGCGAGAAGATGCAGATCGCCGACCTTCTTTCCGGTACCATGAGGCGGATCTCGAGGGCGAGATCCATTGTTAGTGGTGTCGAATTGTGGCATCCCGTAAAACCACTACTAGAAAATCGCGTTGTTTTTGTGCATTGCATCATCATGACCGCATGCTCATGTCATCATGCCACCTTGCATTTGAGCATCGTCATCATCTTGCATTTGCTTGCATAAAACTAATTTCGAAAAAACCTATTTTGTTTTCCAAACGCCCCGTCTTTGTTCAACACGCAAACCTGGGTCTCCGGATTATTTTGTTTTGTCTGCTATCGGTTTGCAAATGGTCCGTTTAAAACAAATAAAATATTTAATTATTTTTAGTGGGGCAGTCGAACGGGCCGACCCGACCCAGTCGACCACTCCCGAAATTAAATCGGTCCACCCAAAATCCTAAAACTACCAGTCCTATTCTACCCACCCCTCCTCCACCTCACCCGGACTAATACCTGGCTGCCACCTCACCTCTCTCCCTCCCTCCACCACTCATCTGCTGCCACCTCACCCCTCTCCCCATCTCTCTCACCCCCAACAACCAGCTCCCTCTCCCCCACCAACCCCACTCTGCCCCAGACCCCCACCTGTCAGTCCCGGTCCACCCCACCCCGCGTGGCCCCGACCCTACCCCTCCGGCCCCACCTGCCCCGTCGCCCCCGCTCCCTCTCTCTTCTCCCTCTCTCTCCCCCGCGCGCCTCCCTCCTCTCTAGCTCTCTCAGGCGCCGCCCTCCTCTCCCCCTCGGCCGGCTCGCCCCGCGGCGCCCCTCCTCTCCCCCCTCCGCCGCACCCGTCCACCTCCTCCTTCGCTTCTCCCTCTGCCCGCCTCCGGCCACCGCTCCTCGCCTCCCGCGCCCGGCCGCGCTCGAGTCGCCCGCGCCGGCCTCCTCCGTCGCCCGGACCCGCCAGCTCGCCACGCCCTCCCCGTCGTCGCCTCCGTCTGCCGGCTTCCTCGCCCGGCCGCGGCGCCCCGCCTCCTCCTCGCGTCGGGTCGCCGGCCTTCCCCCTCCGCTGCCTGGTCGTCTCCGTCGGCGACCCCTGGCGCCGCCGCTGCTAGGGCCCAAGCGCGCCTCGCCGTCCCTTCTCCCGGCCTCCACCGCCGCCGTTGTCAGGCCGCATCTCCCCCTCCCTCCGCGGTCGCCCCATCGACCCGCTCCGCCGGAGCGCCCCGCCGGCCACCGCTTCCTCCCGCGCGGGCCCGCCAGCACGTCGTCCTCCTCCCGCCGCCGCCGCCTGGCCTCCTCCCCGTCGGGCCCTCTCCGTCCTGTCGCTGCTGCCTGCCTGCTGGGGCCCTGCAGAGCCGCTGCGGGCGCCCCTCCCCTTCGTCCCTGGCCGCCTCCCTGCAACGCCGGCTCGCCTCCGTCGTCCCTGCCGACCCCGCCTGCCTCTGTGCCGGCTCCCCCACGTGCGCCGGTTCAGCCGTTCGTTGAGCCTGTAATCTGTTCCGCGTGTGGTGTGCTGAGAAGCCTATGGGTGTTTTCTCTAAGTTGTCCAAGTTGATGAATGTTGGGTGTGTGGCTGCTACTGCAATGGCAATCAGCGTCCTCCCGGATGATAAGTTCGACAAGGACTTCCCCTGTTTTGGGCCGACAAGATCTCCAACATGGATAAGATGACCGGCCCCCCGAAGACCGAACCCGGTGCCGCGCCAAGATCTTCGAAAAACCCCGGTACCGGACAAGTTCGCCATCGACCTCGAGAACGCCTACACGGAACGACAAGATCGCCACACGGACGCGAACCCCAAGACCCTGAGGCCCCGAACCGAAGACCGATCTGAAGCGCCAAGGCCTCCTACAGGGGAACCGACCAGTTCGCCGAGAACCGCACCCGAACCTGAAGGACGCCAAGATCGCCACCGGTACGACAAGTACTTCGTCCCGAACGCCATGACCGTCAACATGACCCGAAGGCCACGGAGGCGCCAAGATCTACCTTAGTTGTCTGAGAATGAACCCCGTCGAACCCTATCGAACCCCGAACCCGGAACCCCCCGGAACCCCAAGATCGCCGAGACCCAATGTGTGACCCTTATCCGAACCCCTATTTTTATAAATGCTAAACATAAAACCTGTTGCATATTAAATTGTCATACTCGCATGCATATTTGTGTGGTTTGGGGGGCCTTATGCCGATTCACCTCTAATTAAATATGGGGCCATATGCGGGCAAATCTAGTCTCATATTGGCCTCATTTAAATTTGTGCATCGAACCGTTGTCATATCTTGCCTTGTTAAACAACATTTAAATTGCGAGGTAGTTTAATAACTTGAACCGTTTAATTAATTGTCGGGACCCCTGGTTCCGCTTAATATGGCCTAATTACATCGCATCTTTGCCATGTCATACCTCATACATGCATCATGCCCGATCTTTTGTCGTAGTATTAAATATTGCATCCGGTGTTTATTCTAGTGTTTTGCTTCTTCGCGGATTGGGCCGTTGAGTTGATGTGAGCTTCGCCCCGATCTTCGGATGAACCTTCGACAATGTTTTTAGGCGAGCACCTCCCCCTTTCTACCTATCTTACTTTTATAATATTTATTCCCTCCTGTTGATCTATTGCTATCTGTGTTGCGATGCTCTAGTTTTCCGTACCCGTGAAATCCCTTGCAGCCATATATTGCCTTGGACACATCCTATTACCTGTTGTTTGGTAGATAATTGGACTTGCGCGTCGTAGTCGCTTGCTCCAGTGCTGTTGCGTGTCGTCAAGTACCACAGTTGTTGGAGAATTGCCGCCCGTTCAATGTTGGAGATGATCATGGCTTTATTTATTGTTCACTTTAATTACTGTTTAACAACTAAAATTGAAGTAGGTAAGCAGAGGCACAGGTGGGCAATAGATGTTATTTGGTTGTTAACCGTCCACTTGTGTCCCGTAGGACCCCGAGTGCTTGATACCTGTTCCTTGATTTATCGCGCTATCCACATACGGGGAATTATGGGCCCCCCTTAGCCAGAGCTTGATTCAGTCTTATATGTTGGGGCCACAAACTAGTTTGAGGTTTTATTTACGATCCTGTACTTATGCCATGCTTTACTGCTTTATTTAAATTGTGCGATGGATAGCACGCTGTACTGTTTAGGTAAGCGGAGTGTTTTCGCGGTATCGACAAGCCCCGTTTTGGGGTTCCTAGTCGTTTACAGCCATTGACGCAAACCTTGAGTCCGTCTCGGAGCTAGCTTACTTCGTTGCGGGTCTACTCAATGGGGTGGCCCCCTGAAATATTTCTGAATCCTGTGATTGCTTTGTCGTGAAAGCCTCGTTGGGTTTTGATTTGGTTTTTCCGAGGTTGATCGTGTGTGTGTTTCTATTTGTGCACCCCGGCCGGGTTAAAACTTTCTGAAAGCCGTGTCCGCGGTTATGGACGACTTGGAGCACAGTATCTCGATCATAGACAACTATAACTAAAGTAGTGCTATAAATTTGACTTTATAATGACTAGTAAACAGCTTCACTATAATGGAATGGCTAAATAAAATTGCCAACAATTGCTTGTTTGGGTTGTCGCTTGCTACCATTGTACCTGACTAGTAAGTATTGCAACTATAACGGAATGGCTAAATAAAAGTACCAACAACTGCTGGGTTTTGGGATATCTCATGCTAATTGTATCTGACTAGTAAGTGTTGCAACTACAACGGAATGGTTAACTAAAGCTGCCCACTGCTTATTATATCAGGATGACTATCTATACCTGACTAGTAATTGCCGCAACTATAACGAAACAAATAAAACTGCCAACTGTGTGAGTTCCTCGGTTGACTTCCTCGTTTGGTATCGAGGGGGAAATTCCAGGATGGGTATGCTTGGTGATAGTTAAAGGTTGGATCCGAATATGTATTTCTTATCTCTATCTGATAGTCGCTAGTTATATTGAGTCTCTATAGGTTGTTTAGTGCATGCTGCCGCTGCCGCTTCAGTCCACCATACCTATGTAGGCGAGGACCGCCGAATTCTAGTCTCGCCGTGTACTGGCCTCAGTACTGACCGCTCTCTCTTTTTCCTTTGCCCTTTGTCGGCACCCCTTTTGTCTAAGCAGGTTTTGCGATCGACGTCGTTAGCAGGGTTACCCTTCCGGCTTGGCCTGGGCAGGGTTATGGACGCCATTGGTTATTCTTCAGGGCTCTTAGCCCCATTTGCGTCTTGTCCGTAGTCGGACGCTCTATCATTTTCAAGGTGATTTGGATCTTTGTATATTATATCTGTATTCTTGACTCATTGAGTCGCTGTTGTATATATATCTGTTCTGTGGGTCCCATCGAGGACTATTGTGTAATGTTATTACTTCGTTTTCCACCCGCACGAAAGTGCCTGGTGGGCACCTTTGAATCGTTTCTATGCGGGTTTGGCGGGAATCGCTGAAACTTGCATAGGGTCGATTCTGAGGGTGTTACACGGTCAGACCCAGGCGTTGACTAGTCAGACGCCCAGTCAGCGCCCAGTCAACAGACGCGTTGACCAGTCAACAGACACAGTTGACTGGTATTTTCGTTAATCGTTTTAGTTGACAGATTTCGGTAGAAACTTGTAAATTGCGTTTAAACCGCTGGGCCAAAAATTGCAAATAAAATATGTGTAGTTTCAGTGAGTCGTGTAGAATCTCGCTGTACCTTTGGTTCAGGCTTTTGCAGCAAGGTTTAGTACAGTTTAATCAAACTAGTTAGTGGCCTTTTCGGAGTAATTAATTTGTAGAAAAAGATCTGTAGCTCCAAAAATCACGTATGATATGTCCCTGGATTCAGTGGAACGAGTGGAATATCATCGTGAATTAAAAGGATAGGCTTACAGTGAAAACTTCTGCAGAAACTGTCTAGTGGCTTTCTGCAGTGTTTTAATTACTCGGGGAGTTTTCTAATTCCTTTTTGAGTAATTCCAGTTGGTACTGTTCCTAAATAGCAATGCCTATGCGGTAGAATTTTTCCAAGATTTTACAAACAGTATACTACCGGTAGTGAATTATTTGAGTTCTAGCTCTAGTTTTGAGCATTACTTTTTGCGTAATAGTTTTCCTAGCGCTAAAACTATTTTCCATGCATGCAATCAGTAGTATTATTGAATAGGATTATGTGGTGCAGCTGTATCACCAATTCACTTGCCTTGCATACCTTCATGCGTCATATTCGTTGCATATGCTTGTGCATTGTTTGTTTATGAATGCAATTGTATCGTGTAGATTGTGACGAGTGCAACGCTTGCTCGTGTGTGGATTGTTCTTCCGATTGCTACAACCAAGGCAAGTAGATGCTACTTTGTTCATGAAATCGTCCTACTATTTTCAATGCATTGTCGTGTATTTTGTAGATGCATGTGTAGGATGATATTATCGCTATGCTATGTCCTATTATGTGGTAGGGCCTTCCTTGTAGGTGAACCACCGTTGGTAGATGTGCTTAGCCATGCTATGTTGAACGAGGGCTGGGTTACATCATTGAGACTTGTTTCTAAAAGTATTGGTTTGTGAAAACTAAAACAACTTAATCAATGAATCTCCTAGGTGTGATGGTATTGATAATTTTTGGTGGTTTCATTGCGGAAAGGCACCCAGGTATCAAGAGAGAATGATTGGCTTCTTTATTGTGTAGCTTACGTGTACAACCATGTGCCAATAATGAAATGGGCGGTTGGTTGGACTTAGTAGGTTGTGGTAACCCGAACCCGCGTATCCAGAGATGTAGAATTTTGGTAGGTTGGACCGGTGCGCGTCGGGATTGGGGTGCTACTTCCCGAACAGTATCTTCTTGGACTTATCCCTATCATCACCCAAAATGAGAGTGATGGTACGAGCTGGGCTGGCCAAGTCACATGGGTAAAGTGTACTAACCTCTGCAGGGTGTATAATCTAATCGATTAGCCGTGTCCCCGGTTATGGACAACTGAGTTGCTTGATATTGATTCCATGACATGTTTCTCGCTCATTCTAATTTCATAATTGTTCTAATATTGTTGGGTTAAGTTAATTGGGATCTTTTCAAAGAAAATCAAAAACTGTTTATGAAAGTAGGACAAAGGTATTTGCAAAAGCAAGCCAGACACAGCTCCAATTGCCAAATATGCATGTAGATGTTAGTACTATTGTCTCCATTACTAGCTCTACTTGCCATACATTCCATGTATTGACCCTTCGGGGCTGCTACATTTCATGTTGCAGGTTATTCCGATTCTGAGTAATCGATATAGGCCACGGTACTCCACTCGGCACTTGTTCACTTGTGGGCAATTTGAAGAATGGAGGATTTACCTTATTTATGTTGCTACCTGAATAATTTGAGCTAGCCTTGAGCTAAGCTTTTATTGTAATAATGGTACTCTGGATCTTCGCTATCTATGATACACAGATATTTTGCTATGTTATTCATCTTATTCTATTGTGGGCCAATGAACCGATCCAGGGATTGGCATGTCACATAGAAGCCTCGGTCTTTTCAGAACCGCGGTGTTACAGTACTCAGCAAATTCACTAGAAAAGAAGTGTTTGATGCACTATATCTACAGCCACCGATCGTTGGTTGTAGGCAATGCAAGTTTTCATAAACATTTCTTCAAAGGTTGCTTTTATTTTGAAAATCTATGTCCGTCAGCCTTCACGGGTTTACTAGAACCTTCATGGGGTTCCTTTCCCGCTGCGTTCGCAGCTCCTTCCCAGAACAGGGAGTAACAAGTTACAGTTCTTACACTCTGCAGAGGTGTGTTACTTTACCCATGAGAGATCAACTCTTTGTTGCACAACCGGGCAGCTTATTCCCGTCCACAATTCCATGATGTGGGGCCCAGAAGATGATCCAAGCCAATCACTGCCCCCTTCGTGACCCCGCATGCCTCCTTGGTGTACACCATGCCCACATAAAGAATTACGGCAATGGTTTGTACAAACCGTTAGATGCCAGAACTATCATGGGACGTTGAGGGTTCCCACCCATATGCTGCATATCCTCTATGAATTACCAATTAATATGCACGCTACGAGGATAACAGCCACGACCTGCACATCCGGCTTCATGCGAGAGGAAGAAGATACAACTGACTTCTTCGTCCCATTCCAAATCTCATGGTCAACGCGTAATATACGGCGCAAGAATCACTGGGGACATTAGTTGTTAAGTCCTAAGTGATATAGTTCTGAAAAGTGGTATCCCAACTGTGAGATTTAATAGATTAGCTGATCACCCTGGATCAGTAATCAATAGTTCTCATTATTATTGAAAATAGTGTTTTCTGACCTTTTTCAAATGCAGGTGAAGACAACACTGTATTTGTAAAATACTTTATAGAAATTAAACAAAGGACATGAGCAAGTGTGAACTTGCCTTTTGTGATTGCAAGATTATGCACTCACGGTCTTCGAGTAAATGTATAAGATCCAAAATCTGAAATCAACATCATTGGTCCGGTAAGGACTAATGTTTAAAGAAGCAATATGCTTTTATGCATAAGTAATGTGATGCACGTTCTAAGAGTAAATCCCAGGAATAACGTTGTCCTAGGGTTTGGATTCCGAAAAGGGTTACTTTGGAATGTGTGTTCCTTTTAGATAAGTTTCCTAGTGGTACTTTGATTAGAGTTTATGAGTGGTTGTAAATAACACATATGTAGGAATAAAGCATACATACTTATAACATACTAGTTAGGATTACTTATACAAGGTTTCTGATTTAAAGTGGCAAAAAGGATAACCTTCAAAGAAAAGGTTTTACTTCTAAGGTCTAAACAAACTTTGTGGTTAGTTAGTTGGTGGTGGTTGATGTCATTTGTTTGCTCATATGGTTTGGCTTGAGTTGCCTTATATTTTAACCACTTCAGACCAAAGTTAACTATAAAACATATAATAATTCTTATAGTGTTATATTAAGATTTTGTAGACTAAAGTTAACTTTAAAGTATAGATAGTTTTGAAAGTATCGTACTTATACATTGGTATCTTGTATAACTGAAATGTGTTCTTTAAGTTACTTAAGAATGTTTATTCTGTTACTTGAGTAATGGTTTCTTGGTGTGAGTATGGAGTAATACCATTTCTCTTTTATAGACAAGTGAGTATAGTTTATGAACCCAACATAATGTTATTTAATTACTTATGGATTTATATGGTGTTGTAGTAGTTTTTTTGTAATTTGGTAATTAATATGGTTTAGAAAATATTTGATTATTTACAAGTTGTCTTTGAAGGATTCATTATTAGTGGAATTCTTCTTAGAGATAATCTTCATTTAAGGTTGTGGATTCTTCTAAAATAAGAATATTTATAATGTTTTAAACCATTATGGCATTAGATTATTAATATTTAAGACTAACACTATTAATTAGACTTATTTGACTCATTTTAGGAGTATTAATAAATTTTATTTATCTTTATATGAATTATTAATGAAGTAAATAAGTTTAAATTTGAGTTATTAAAATATTTAATTTTTCTATTTATCTCCAAAGGAGATTATTGGATTTTTATCATGTAAATAATATTTTTGTGATCATTTTGGCATATCATATTTATTTTTATGATTTATAAATAATAAGTTATGATTTTTTTAATTCTTATTACTTTATAATTACTTAATAAATAATAAATATTTAATTAAGTGAAATGATAATACATGATTATAGTTTAAATTAGAATTCTTATTTTTCTAAAAAAAATTGGTATTTTATTTATATTATTAATATTTGTTATTATAAAGATATGAATTATCAAAGTTTCATTACTTATCTAATCTTTATTAAATGATATTTATTTAAATAATTATCTCAATAATAATAAGTTTAAGTTATATATTTTATTTTTCTAAAAATTTCAAATATTATACACATTTTTCTGAATTATGAATCAAAAGTTATTAATTAAAAAAGATTTAATCCTTTATTTGATTTCTGGAATATTATTAATTGAATTATAACATTTGATTTTAACTCTTTAACAGAAAATACTTTTTACACCGAACCCAGAACTAGCCCCCAGTCACTGACTAGTGGGCCATGGTCCACCTCATCTCACTGGTTAATGAAAATACATTGGTTACTGAGCTCCTCTCTACACACTGTTGGTGACATGTGGGCCCTGGGCCACATCATCAGCCACGTTAGCAAAGACCAGTCAAACTAGCTGACGTGGTGCAATCATGACGTCACGATGGCGTCGGCATCACCACCGCCGTCGGTGAGTGGTCCCCGGCGACGATATATTGCACCCCAGCAAGCGAAATAGGTCTAGTTCGAATCAGCGTAAGCTACTGAACCTAGGAGTGGCAATGCCGCTCGGAAATAGTCATCGGAGCCTCAGCTCCGACGAGCTCCGACAGTGGCTGATGGTGGCTTACAGTGAAACGGCGATTTACAAAGAGATCAAATGATTCAAGGATGCTGGAAGATTCAGGAACTCACCCTGATGATGATTGAGTGGTTGGCGAGGACAGGCGCGGCCGGAATCGAGCTTCCCGGCGAGGATTCCGACAAACTGCCGCGAAGGAAATCGACCAAATTCAACCGCTCCTGTGCTCCCCTTGATGCACGCTTCTATCCAGAGGATCTACGGAGGCTGGCGTTTCTCCATGACGGCTCAGAATGGTGTGGGGTGGCGTAGTTCGACGGCGAAGAGTGGCTCTGACGAGCTAGTGTTCGGTCTCGTTCGTATCTGAGAGGATAAGGAGGGATTGGGGATAGGGATTGAGACGATGCGTCGCGGTGGCCTTCTTATCCCCTCCTGGCATCAGCGACGAGTATCTTGACGCAATGACGGCGATGACGGCATCGGGCAGCGACGAGCTCCGCCAGGGAGCTGCCTGTGTGCGTGACGGTGACGACTATGACCATTTTGCAGATAACCCCTTGACGTTTTCTTTAGCTCAACCCGTGGTCCATTCCTGACCCCACTTGTCAGTCAGAGACTGACAAGTACCTGGGCTGGTACTAGGCCATTGTGGGATGCACATAGGCGTCAGATAGGTATAGGGTGTTGGGCTGCGGCCAGGTTTCGTTTTTTATTTGTTTTAACCTTTTTCTATTTTCTGTTTTCTAATTCAGATTTAAAGTTGAATTAGATTTTTGAACTTTTATTTGTATGTTTAATTTGCTGGATATTGGAAGTAATATTAAAATATATTTGGCAACCTTTGTGAACCTTTATTATGCCTTCTTTTTATATTTCTTTTATTTTCTCAATAAGAACTCTTTTTAATATTTGGAAGAAACTTCTTCTTATTATTTTTCTCTTCTATCTTTAATGAGAGATTTATTGAATGATATGTTCTTATTTGCTTATAAATTTAATTTTAATGAGCTCATTGTTTGCATAGAAACTTTATATATAAGTTTAATGATTTTATACTTAAGCACATATAGTGAGGATGGTTGAAATTAACAGTGATATGCTTATGTAATTTGCTATAGGAAACTATCTCTATAAAGTATTATAGACATCAGATGATGAATCAATGGTATATGATGGATATTATGTTTGAGTTGAGATTTAGAGTGGAATGCTTACAATGATTAAAATAGGAAAATGATTTATATATATAACTATATTTCTCCACCTTGGTTTTCTAATTAAGGAATTCATTTCCTAGATATAATACCTCTTTCAATCCATTACCATGGTTAGTTTGAGGGATTTACTTATTAAAATCTTATTATTCAATATATCATTCTTCTAAACTTTGGAATGAATCCAATGAGTTTGATATAAATATACTTCATAGCTTTCTCAATCCTTGCTTGGTTGAATCTACTATTTTACTGTTGACAATCTTCCATCCCACCAGTAGTTCCTTCAAACTCTACTCCCAACCTTCCTTAATCCCCCTCACTATTCTTTCTCTAAAGTAAACTATCCTTAAAGATGAATACACCACTTTTAATGACTCTATGCTATACTAGCTTTAGTTGAATAACACCATCTTATACTTACTTAACCCTAATGACTTACACTTCAATCCCTAAATTATATTTATGTGGTTTGCAAAGACTTCTCTAGGATTATTTCTCTTTACTAAGGTTCCAATCATATTCTACCTACCAATATTATTTATACTAGTTATAAGCATTCCATATTAGTGACCAGAGCATTACCATTATAATACTTTAATCACTTATTACTGAAGTTCTTGGTTGGTTAAGCAGGGCTTCATCAATCCTACCTTTTATTGTCTGAAAATTATCTTCTTAATATCTTATATTGGATTAAGTTAAAGAAGTTGTGAATCAATGGGGAATTATCCAATCATTGATGAACAACAGACGTGGAGATAATTTCCCTCAAGATTGTATAGGACGAAGATATATATATAGTGGATGATCTTGACTTAATCTCTTTCCAACTCCAATTCCTCAAAAGAGTTTTTAAGATTAGGTGTTACTATGATTCTTAGAATGTATGCAGATGGAATTTAGGATATAGTGGTTACATTCTTATTATTGGTCTTATATCCATAATTTGATACTTATGAATGATTGTAAGGAACACTATAGTATGATCACCTAATAACATAATTCATATTGTATTAATGTTCATCTTATGGTACAATTTTGATATACCCTTAGATCAGATCTCTCTTACCCAAAATGAGGTTTTAGCAAAGATCTTATTGAAACTTATCGCAGACAACTTGATGATCTACTTCAATTCCATCAAGCTAAGAGAAGCTTCAATCTCTTTGACAAGTTTTGTTTAAAAGCGTGAAAATTATTCGGATTTTCTATGCATGAATGCAATGCACACATCTGGGTTCAACTTATTTCTAGGCTCTAATGCTGGGGTGTTACAAATAAAGTGGTTATTATCATATTCCTTATTTATGATAAATGTTTATTTTGCATGCTATAATTGTATTAATACGTAAATGTTAATACATGTGTGTTTAATAAACAAAAATTAAGTTCCTAGTTATGCCTCTCTTATAAACTAGCTCGTTGATTAACAAGATGATCAAAGGTTTCCTGATCATGGACATTGGATGTTGTTAATAACGAGGTCACAACATTTTTGGAGTAATGTGAGGAACATTCATCTGAAGTATAGAATTACGATCAAGGTCATTGTGTTTATATTGCCATAACATCATACGAAGTAATCTTAGTACTTAGACCATGAGATCATGTCAATCACTAACACTGGAAGAGTATCTTGATAACATCAAACGTCACACCGTAACAGGGTGATTATAAAGATGGGTTCACTGCTACGAAGGTGTTATGTTGAGGCTCATGGATCAAGAGTGGAATTT
Source organism: Avena sativa (assembly GCA_916181665.1). Lineage (NCBI taxonomy): Eukaryota > Viridiplantae > Streptophyta > Magnoliopsida > Poales > Poaceae > Avena > Avena sativa. The sequence continues at coordinate 149,777,315 of OV702284.1, forward strand.
GTCCATCCCGATGACGGATAGATATACTCTAGGCCCTCTTGGTGATATCACATTAGTTAGCTTGCAAGCAAGTGATTTGATCACTAGAATGTTATATCACGGGAACAAGAAAAGAGTACATGTCGATAACGATATCAAAATAGGTATAGGGATACCGATGATCGAATCTCGGACATGTAATATATCGCGAGACAAAGGGATTGAGTTACATGCGTATAAGGTTCACACGATCACAGAAGTCATCGTTGAATGTGTGGGAGTCAGTACGGATCTCCAGGTCCCGCTGCTAATTATGATCGGAGAGGGGTCTCGATCATGTCTACATTATTAGCGAACCGTAGGGTGACACACTTAAGGGATACCGACACCATTTGGAGCAAATAATATGCCAGAGAAATAAAAAGGAAAGCGCAGGAATTTATTTCACTAGACACCAGAACTATTTCGGTTGAAATTTCTGAAACTGTTTCTGCATGTGAAATTGAAATGTTGTAAGGGGTTTTATGTGAATGTTTGTTAATTAGAGTAATTAACAAAATTATGAATAAATAAAAGAGTTTTATTTAAATGAGACTTGCATTAAATTTGGTGGAAATTTAATGCATGTGAGTGGATTTTTGAGTGGATGCATTTTTATGGGAATGGAGGCTTTTCATTTTGAGTGGGAGCTCTACCCACATGAATGTGGAAGAGGTGGGGGCATCCACCATGGCTGGGGTACATGCCCCTTGGGGTGCCCCATCCCTATAAAAGGCCTCCCTCTCCTCCTCTCACGACACACCTCCTCGCGAAGGATCTCTCTCCCCCCTTTAGAATTTCCCCATGGTCTCAGATCAGCGAGATACATGTTCCCGGTGCCTTTTTCTAGAAGGATTTGTTGCTTCCGCTGCTTCGTAGGAGCGAGGGCGCGGAGGTTGTAGGGGTACCCGGACGTGTGTGCGATCACGGATGCACCACTGCTTTGCGGTGCTGGACTGGATGGTGCTGAACCTACTGGACCGGATGGACTTCTTCTCGATCTTGAGATCGGCAAGCGTTCGACTGCATCATCCACGAGTACAACCTCGTTAACGCTATTCGGTCTTTGAGGGTATGTATTCTATGGATGTATATCCACCCGTTGCTTGTATCTAGTAGATAGATCTTGGTACATAGTTGTTCCTATCGTAGGAAAAAATTTGTTTTCTATGCTGCGAACCCTTCAGTGGTATCAGAGCCGGATCTATGCGTAGATGCTTTGCACGGGTAGTACACATATGTATATGTGGGCAATGATGATCATGTTATTGCTTCTTAGTTGTACTTTGGATATTCGTGGCATAGTGGGATGAAGCGGCCCGGACAAACTTTACATGTCCTCGCACATGAGACCCGTTCCACGCTTGATATGCAACTAGTTTTGCATAAGTGGCTAGCAGGTGTCTGTCTCTCCTACTATAGTCAATATCTAATTTGCAATGAGTTGTCAACAATTTGGTTATCCTCGTTGTGGTTCATGTTCGTAGGTAAGAATGGTTCTATCTTCAAAAGCCCTAAGCCACGTAAAACTTGGAATGGATAAATTAGAGGCGTCTAGTTTAGATTGTTGCTGGGCTAGTGTTATGATATGGTGATGTTGTAAGTAAAAGTATAAGTCGATAATCTTACAACACATATAACATGTAAGTTCCATAGACCTTGGCCTTACACATAAATGAATGATGAGGATCATAACACAGTGCACATGATGGAGATCAAGTGCAAGAACCATATCATTTCACTTATTAACATGTGATGTCTGTTGCATCTTATATTGCTTGTTTGGCGCTTTATTAGCATAATAAGATGATCCCTTATTTAGATATCAAGATAAAATTTTGTTCTCCCTTAAGTATGCACCGATTATGTTTCGTCGCTCCAAGACATCACGTGATGATCGGGTGTTCTTGGATCCACGATCATATTTTGGGTGTAAGACAGTTTACACTTGCGAATACTAAGGTTATTACTTGGAGAGCCTAGCATGTACAGACATGGCCTCGGAACACGGACGAAAAGGTTAAGAATGAGTCATATGAAAGATATGATGCCCATTTGATGCTCGCCTTTGAAGCTACACCGACTCACGTGATGATCGGACTTGGTGTAGTGGATTTGGTTCATGTAATCACCAAAAAGACATGAGGGATGTCGTTTTTGAGTGGGAGTTTATTTCTAATTTGGATTATTAGAACTCAATTTATCATAAATTAAATCAACGTGAATTTGCATAATTTGTTGTAGTCATTGGCATTCGTTCACCACCTTATGATTAGTTGTAATTGAGATAATAGAACTATAGAATTCTGGATATTTACTTTACGAACTGGTATCATATTGTGTTGAGTGTCAATCGAAATTTTAAAGTCCTATTGCAAACTTTCAGCAAACTCTGTTTACCCCATGAAATTTAATAATTGGTATTAAATCGAGAGTAACAATTCCAGTGTTAGTATCTTAAGTATCATGTTTGCCTCCATGATTCTTGATTTAAATATCGAGATTATCTAGAAGCTGAAAGAATTGTTTCAAAAACCATCATGTGCGACAGATATAATGATATCTAAAACAATGTTTTGGTTGCAATATGATAGACTATAATATACATTCTCATATTGGATGAGATTTTTCAAAGGTTGGAGATGCTAGACATCCTAATCATCCAAAAGGGTTTTGGAAAGTAATGTTATACTCACAATTCTCCTTTATAAGCTACATTAGCTTGATCATGAAAGTCGTCATGATAAGGATGGATAGAAGATGTATGTAGAGTGTTTACTACACTAAAAGATTACTAAAGAATGGATTTTGAAAGAATGCCGATCATTTGATGATGGTGATCTACCTCAAAGTGCAAGTACAAAGGTATTAGTATTTGAATATACATGCTTTGGACTATATGTCATGTATATGGTGCCACTATTGATGTTGATAGATTCTTTTAAAAAGGAAAAGGAAATGCTGAAAGAGAATCTATAAAATATATTTGGCAGAAAAGAAAAGACTAGAAATATCCAGTTTAGGTATATCGATGATATACATGTTATGGTTGTATTATTTGCTTGTTAAACAATGTGGTTCTTGGGTATTGGATACCGAATTGGTTAGTATGAAATTTCATACAGAACGACACAATTCATGAACTATAATGGCCTAAGTAACTAGCAAGAGAATATGTGATGATGATCATCAAAAACAAACAAGCCGTTGTTTGTATTTCTCGTTGACATCAAAGCTTGCCTTCAAGATTTGTTTTAATAATAGTTATTTAAATCAGGTATTATGAGAACAAAGATTGTTCAATAATTACCTATTCCATATAAGATGGATGGTTTACAAATCTAGTTGGAGAAATCACATCCATAAAAACTAATGCTAAAATGTCTCAAGAGAAATGATTGAAAGATCACTTACGAAGCAACATCGCCGTTTAAATTATATTGGAAAGAAAACATGAAGAATCTCCATAATTCATGGATTTTTGGAGTCTTTGATTTGATCAAGTGATGCTTGTAAGACTTTCCTCGGGAAAATTAAAACTTCGTTCAAAAGGCCAAAGAAGAACGATCGACTAAATTATTGGAATTTATACATATTGATGTATGTAGTCCATTATGTGTAGCCGTAAGCGATGTATTTCAACTTCATATGATTTGTCCGGAAATTTGAGTGAATATTCACTTTATGAGAAAGAAGTATGAAATATTTGAAAACATTCAAAGACTTTCAAGAAGAAGTAGAAAATCATTGTAATAAGAAAATAAATGATTTATGATTTTATCATAAAGGGATTTATTTGAGTTGCAAGTGTAACAAGAAAATAAATGATTTATGATTTTATCATCAAGGGATTTATTTGAGTTGCAAGTGTAATAAGAAAATAAATTATTTATGATTTTATCATAAAGGGATTTATTTGAGTTGCAAGTTTAGCAAAACACCTAAATTTACATCTCCCGAAACACCATAGGAATATGGAGTGTTTGATATTTGTAATGAAACCTTGTTTGACATGGTTGGATCAAAGGTGTTATTTATAAAACTGCCATTATGTTTTAAAAGATTAAAGCTTTAGAGACTACCGCTTTTACACTGAAAAGAGCTCCATCTTGATCCGTTGAAATGACACCATGTAAGTTATGGTTTGGGGTAAAACCCAATTTGTACTTTCTTAAATTTTGGTATGCTAAGCATAAGTAAGATGTTTACAACCAAAGTCGGATGAGCATGTCTTTGTAGGTTATTTCGAATAACAATTGGGTATTCCTCCATAACACCGAGGACAAAAGGTTTGCGCTTGAAATGTGAAGTTTCTTGAAAAAGAATTTTTTCACAAAAAGTTAAGTGGGAGGACAATAGAACTTTGATAAGGTTAACGAACCTTAGCTATATGTGCTGAGTTGCGCAGCGCCGGAAAACATTCTGGAGGTAGCCAGAATGCTTATGGCTCACGTGCCTCAAAGGTTGTGGTCACAGAGGTCTAAGTTCCTATTGAACCAAGTAGGTCGGATAAACAACCAAATGCTAAGATTTGAGAGTAAATCATTGTTGTTTGACAATGATGAACCGACTACATGCAAATAAGCGATGATGGGACCTAACTCCGTCAAATGGCTTGAAGCCATAAAATCCGTGATAGTTCCATACACGAGAAATCAAGTTTTTTAAACTTGGAAGAGCCTCCGAAAAGGTGTAAAAACCTATCGGTCGTATTTGGCTCTATAAAGAAACAGACATGGATGTTTCACATCTATGAAATAGTCGACATGTCATAAAAAAAATTTCAACAATGTTCAAGGAGTAGACTATGACAAGGTTTGATCTTTCATAGAGATATTTAGTCTAGACAGATTAAAGTAGCTACCACTACATATAATTTGGTATATGGTAGATGAATAAACAAAACAAAGTTCTTCTAAAAGAATGGTTACCTATGACGTGTGCATGACATGATCCAAAGGGTTTTGTTAATTCACAGGATACTAAAAAGGGCATGCAAACTTCAATGGTTGCAGTAAAAATTGCGGAGTTGGAATCTTCGCCGTGATGAAACTGTTAAGGAGTTTTCATCAGGAGACGATGAAGATGCTTGCATTTGCAAGAAATTAAGTGGGAGCGCTCAGACATATTTCTAATACATTATGTGGATGACATCTTGTTGATTGTAAATGATGTATCTTTTATTAACAAAGGTTAAGGATTTCATTTTGATGAAAGACTTAGGCAAAACCCAAATATTTAGCATGAATGTCTACATGGATAGACAATGACACTAATATGGGCATGCCAAACGTACATATATGATATATTGAAGGGGTTCAATATAGAAATGATGAGAAAAGGATATTGTCGCTTGGAAAAGAACTGAATCAAGATTCAAGTTTATCGACACTTGATAACTGAAACAAGATTCAAGTGCTTTGACACTTGATGAGTGAAATCACAAGAATGTTTTGATCAATCATACCATGATATGTACACATCCAGATATGTTCTATGCTCTAAGTGTTATGAGCATATACCAGAATGAATCATAAAATGATCATTGGACGATAGTAAGGATATTCTTCTAATCTTTTGGAAGAATTAAGAATATATTCCATATGTATAAGTTACAAATAGTGCATTGTAAAGTGTTACATTGATACTAGTTTTGTCACAAGATACAAATTAAGTTTATCTCAATTTAAACTATGGGTGGCACAATGAAATGGAAAGAAAGTTTCCATGATGGATTTGGATGAATTTCAAAGTTACATTGCAACGGATACTACAACAAAAGTCTAAGTATATGACTGCTATAGTAGTAGCAAAGGAGGGCATTTGTGTCAAGTAGTTTGTTATCAAACTAAGGTGTGGTTCGCAATGTTCTAACACTAAAGATATATTGTACGACAATAGTATCGACATGATTTAACCCCAAGGAACTAAAGGTCTCACCAAAAGACCAAATTTATACAATGCCATCTCACTGAAGAATGAGTGATGTGTGAAGACGCAAAGACTTGCAAATACACACGGACCTAAAGCGTCAGATCTGTAGATTATGTTAACCACTTGCAATTGCATATATGGAACACCAGAGAGCCATAGGTGTTCAATACGTAAAGTTTTCAAACTAGATTATTTTCTCTAGTGCAATTGGGAGACTGAAGGGAATATGCCCGAGAGGCAATAATAAAGTGGTTATTATCGTATTCCTTATTTATGATAAATGTTTATTTTACATGTTATAATTGAATTAATACAGAAACATTAATACTTGTGTGTTTAATAAACAAAAAGGAAGTTCCTTGTTAATACTTGTGTGTTTAATACTTGTTAGCTCGTTGATTAACAAGACGATCAAAGGTTTCCTGATCATGGACATTGGATGTTGTTAATAACAAGGTCACACCATTGTTGGAATGATGTGATGAACATTCTTCCAAAGTATAGAATGACGATCAAGGTCATTGTGTTTATATTTCTATAACATCATATGAAGTAATCTTAGTCCTTAGACCATGAGATCACGTCAATCACTAACACCGGAAGAGTATCTTGATAACATCAAACGTCACACCGTAACATGTTGATTATAAAGATGGGTTCAGTGCTACGAAGGTGTTATGTTGAGGCTCCTGGATCAAGAGTGGAATTTTTCCATCCCGATGACAGATAGATATACTCTGGGCCCTCTCGGTGAAATCACATCAGTTAGCTTGCAAGCAAGTGATTTGATCACTAGAATGTTATATCACAGGAACGAAAAAAGAGTACATGTCGGTAACGAGATAAAACTAGGTATGGGGATACCAATGATCGAATCTCGGACATGTAATATATCGCGAGACAACAGGATTGAGTTACATGTGTATAAGGTTCACACGATCACATAATTCATCGTTGAATGTGTGAGAGTCAGTACGGATCTCTAGGTCCCGCTGCTGATTGTTGATCTGAGAGGGGTCTCGATCATGTCTACATTATTTGCGAACCATAGGGTGACACACTTAAGGGATACCAACACCATTTGGACCAAATAATATGCCAGAGAAAGAAAAAGGAAAGCGCAGGAATTTATTTCACTAGACACTGGAACTATTTCGTTTGAAATTGCTGAAACTAGTTTTGCATGTGAAATTGAAATGTTGTAAAGGGTTTTATGTGAATGTTTGTTAATTATAAAAATTATAAAAATTCTGAATAAATAAATAAAAGAGTTTTATTTAAATGAGATCTTGCATTAAATTTGGTGGAAATTTAATGCATGTGAGTGGATTTTTGAGTGGAGGCATTTTTATGGGAGTGGAGGCTTTTCATTTTGAGTGGGAGCTCCACCCACATGAATGTGGAAGAGGTGGGGGCAGCCACCATGGCTGGGAGCCATGACCCTTGGGGTGCCCCCTCTCCCTATAAAAGTCCCCCTCTCCTCTCACAACACACCTCCTCGCGAAGGATCTCTCTCCCCCCCTTTAAAATTTCCCCATGGTCTCGGATCAGCGAGATACATGTTCCTGGTGGCTTTTTATAAAAGGATTTGTTGCTTCCGCTGCTTCGCTGGAGCGAGGGCGCGGAGGTTGTCGCGGTACCCGGACATGTGTGCGATCACGGATGCACCACTGCTTTGCGTTGCTGGACTAGATGGTGCTGGACCTGCTTGACCGGATGGACTTCTTCTCGATCTTGAGATCGGCAAGCGTTCGACTAAATAATCCATGAGTACAACCTCATTAACGCTATTCGGTCTTCGAGGGTATGTATTCTATGGATGTATATCCACATGTTGCTTGTATCTAGTAAATAGATCTTATTACATTGTTGTTCCCATCCTAGGAAATTTTTTGTTTTCTATGTTGCGAACCCTATAGGTACAGGTTTATAATGACATTGTATTTACTAATGGTTTGTAATGGATATTATGTGAATTGCATATTTGGATTTTATTTGGGTTTTGATTTCCATTATGTGACTAGTTCTGTGCGTAAAGTTGAGCTCAAACAAATGTGCATGATGTAATTATGAGTATTCGCTTTATGTTGCAGGACTAGGGGGTCATGGAATCGGGTGTAGAAACGGAATCTGAACATCAGCGCGTGGAACACGAGGCTAAGAAAAAAGCAGATGCAGATGCTGGAAATCAGGGAGCATTGTGGCATCCCGCAAAACCACTACTAGAAAATCGCGTTGTTTGGTGCATTGCATCATCATGACCGCATGCTCATGTCATCATGCCACATTGCGTTTGAGCATCGTCATCATCTTGCATTTTCTTGCATAAAACTATTTGCGTAAAACCTATTTTTGTTTTCTAAACGCCCCGTCTTTAATCCAACTCAAACCCGGGTCTCCGGAATATTTGTTTTGTCTACCCGCGGTTTGCAAAAAAATCCCGTTTGTAAATAATAAAATATTTAATTATTTTTGTGGGGGCAGCCGAACCGGGCCGATCCGACCCAGTCGGCCACCCCCAGTGCAAAAACGGTCCACCCAAAATCTATTCCTACCAATCCTATTCTACCCACCCCTCCAGCCACCTCACCCCCACCAATAATATGCCGCCACCTCATCACCTCCCCTCCCTTATCCAACCGCAAACCGCCACCTGGCCACCCTCTCTTCCCCACTCCTCCACTCAACCTGCCACGCAACACACACACGCAGCACACCCCCACACTGCCGTCCGGCCCCATCCCTCTCCACCTGTCCCGCCCCACGCCCTGGGTCCCACCTCGCAGCTCCACCCACCCCCTGTTTCTCTTCCCCACAGCGTCCTCTTTTCCCCCCCGACCCCGCGCGTCCTCTCTCCCCTTCCCTCCTCGCCCCGCCTCACCAGGATCCGCCGGCCGCCTCCTCCCAGGGGCCGCAGCACCAGCGACCGCCGCCCCCCCCGCTCGACCTCACCCCGCTGGAGCCGCCTCGTCCCCGTCGCCGCGGCCTCGCCCCGAGCTTCGTCGACCGCCCCGCGCCGCCAAGGCCTCCTCCTCCGCCCTCCCTCGCTCTGCTCCGGCCCGCCTTCCTCCGCACGGTGCGCTGCACCCGGCCGCTGCCCCGTGTCGTCCCCGTCGCCAGGGAGAGGCCCCGCTCCGCTGCCGGCCGCAGCCTCCGCGCCTCCTCCCGAGCTCCCGCCCCTCCGCCGTCCTCCGCCCGAGCTCTGCTCCTCCGGCCACCTCTTCTTCCCCGCCTCCGACCGCGCCGCCGTTCCCGAGCAGCTCCGGCCTCGCCGCCTCCGCGCTGCCCATCCCCACCTCCTGCGCGTCCCCGGCAGCGCCCCGTCGAGCAGAGCCGCCTGGCCCCGCGAGGCTCTGCCCCTGCTGCCTGCTCCGGCCCGCCGGCGTGCCGCCCCGGCTCCTCCCCGAGCTCCTTCCCCGACCTTGTTCGCCACCGTAGCACCGCTGGGCCCCCACCTCCTCCTCGCAAGCTTCAGCCCGCACCGTCCTGCGAGCCCGTCGGACTCACCGTCCTCTGCAGGGTCACCAGCGCCGTCTCTGGTCTCTACCGCGCCTGCAAGGTGTTCGATCTGATGACCGACCGAACATGCTCCTCCCGACACGTACCAAGTGCGAGTCCAAGATCTTTCGCGATGCATGGTCTCCACAAAATACAAGGATGCGACACCCTCTTCGTTGACAAGTTCTGCTACTAACCCGATCGTGGACGTTGGCAAGGTCCCCCGGAGAAAGAACATGGTGTCGCCAAGGGACCATACCGAACCCGGCACCACTCAAAAAACCACCAACAAGATCTTCCACCCAGGACATCCCGCCCTCCGACACGGAACGACAAGATCTCCGCCGCGGTACCCGGAATCTCCTACATGGAACCATCGGGCCACGCAAGACCATCGACGCCACACCCGAGTCCGTCACCGATACCCGACAACCTCAACATATAACGCTAAGGTTTTCTCCCCGGAACGTCGAGTGCTCCTTTCCGGAGCCGAAGCCGCCAAGATCGCCAGGGAACGACAAGCACTTCACCCCGGACGCCAAGTCCGACCCGACCCGCGGAACCGACAAGGTCTTCACGACGACAAGAACGACATCGACCAAGGAGGATCCGATGCGCCCCGACGCCGAACCAAGTCCTTCTTCGCGGAACACCAAGATCTACCTCCGTTATCAGAGAACGAACCCGCCGAGGCCGAACCCCAGATCCGAACCCTGAGACCGACCCCGAACCCCTCGAACCCCAAGATCTGCCGAACCCTAATGTGTGAACCTTTTTCTGAGCCCCTATTTTATAAATGCTAAATATAAAACCTGTTGCATATTAATCATTCATCCTGCATGCATATTTGTGTGGTTTGGGGGCCTTATGCCGATTCACCATATAATTAAATATGGGGCCCATATGCGGACAAATCTAGTCTTATATTGGCCTCATTTAAATTTGTGTAGCGAACCGGTAACTTATCTTGCCCTGTTATTACAACATTTAATTTGCGGGGTAGATAAGTAACTTGAACCGTTCAATTAATTGTCAGGACCCCGGTTCCGCTTAATATGGCCTAATTGCATCGCATGCTTGCCATGTCATGCATCATACATGCATCATGCCCGATCTTTTGCCGTAGTATTAAATATTGCATCTGGTGTTTATTCTAGTGTTTTGCTTCTTCGCGGATAAGGCCGTTGAGTTGATGTGAGCTTCGCCCCGATCTTCGGTTGAACCTTCGACAATGTTTTCAGGCGAGCATCTCCCCCTTTCTACCTATCTTACTTTTATAGTATTTATTCCCTCCTGTTGATCTATTGCTATCTGTGTTGCGATGCTCTAGTTTTTCGTACCCGTGTTATCCCTTGCAGCCTTATATGCCCTTGGACACATCCTATTACCTGTTGTTTGGTAGATAGTTGGACTTGCGCGTCGTAGTCGCTGGCTCAAGTGTTGTTGTGTGTCGCCAAGTACCACAGTTGTTGGAGTATTGCCGCATTGTTTATTGCTGGAGATTATCATAACTTTAATTACTGTTTAAACAAATAAAAATTGAAGTAAGTAAGCAGAGGCACAGGTGGGCAATAGATGTTATTTGGTTGTTAACCGTCCACTTGTGTCCCGTAGGACCCCGAGTACTTGATACCTGTTCCTTGAATATTCGCGCTATCCACATCCGGGAGGCTTATGGGACCCCCCTGAGCCAGAGCTTGATTCATTCTTATTTCTTGGGGCCACAAACTAGTTTGAGGTTTTATTTACTATCCTGTACTTATGCCATGCTTTACTGCTTTATTTAAATTGTGCGATGGATAGCACACTGTACTGTTTAGGAAAGCGGAGTGTTTTCGCGGTATCGACAATCCCAGTTTTGGGTTCCCAGTCGTTTACAGCCATTGTCGCAAACCTTGAGTCCGTCTCGGAGTCAGCTAGCTTCGTTGCGGGTGTACTCCAAGGGGTGGCCCCCTGAAATATTTCTGAATCCTGTGATTGCTTTGTCGTGAAGGCCTCGTTGGGTTTTGATTTGGTTTTTCCGAGGTTGATCGAGTGTGTGTTGCTATTTGTGCACCCCTGCAGGGTAAAACTTTCTGAAAGCCGTGTCCGCGGTTATGGACGACTTGGAGCACAGTATCTCGATCATAGACAACTATAACTAAAGTAGTGCTATAAATTTGACTTTATAATGACTAGTAATCAGCTTCATTATAATGGAATGGCTAAATAAAACTGCCAACCAGTGCTTGTTTGGGTTGTCGCTTGCGACCATTGTACCTGACTAGTAAGTATTGCAACTACAACGGAATGGCTAAATAAAAGTACCAACAACTACTGGGTTTTGGGTTATCTCATGCTATTTGTATCTGATTAGTAAGTGTTGCAACTATAACGGAATGGTTAACTAAAATTGCCCACTGCTTATTTTATCAGGATGACTATCTATATTTGACAAGTAATTGCTGCAACGATAACTGAATAAATAAAACTGCCAACTGTGTGCGTTCCTCGGTTGACTTCCTCGTTTGGTATCGAGGGGGAAACATCAGGACGGGTTTGTTTGATGGTAGTATCAGGATGGTTCCGCATAGGTCTTTCTTACCCCTCTCTGATAGCCGCCAGTTGTAGCGAGTCTCTATAGGTTGTTTAGCGCAAGCTGCCGCTGCCGCTTAAGTCCACCATACCTATGTAGGTGAGGACCGCCGAATTCTAGTCTCGCCGTGTACTGGCCTCAGTACTGACCACTATCTCTTTTTCCTTTGCCCTTTGTCGGCACCCCTTTTGGTTAAGCAGGTTTTGAGATCGACGTCGTTAGCAGGGTTACCCTTCCGGCTTGGCCTGGGCAGGGTTATGGATGCCATTGGTTATTCTTCAGGGCTCTTAGCCCCATTTGCATCTTGTCCGTAGTCGGACGCTCTATCATTTTCAAGGTGATTTGGATCTTTGTATATTATATCTGTATTCTTGACTCATTGAGTCGCTGTTGTATATATATCTGTTCTGTGGGTCCCATCGAGGACTGTTGTGTAATGTTATTACTTCGTTTTCCACCCGCACGCAAGTGCCTGGTGGGCACCTTTGAATCGTTTCTATGCGGGTTTGGCGGGAATCGCTGAAACTTGCATAGGGTCGATTCTGAGGGTGTTACAAGCATTACCACCACCAATGAGGCCGCTAATTGAGCAGAACTTTATGCAATACATGCAAATGATGCAAAAGTCCCATAACAAATTTATGGAGGAGTTGTTGGGGCGAGAAGGAAACCATAGAGCACCTGAAGGCGGAGGCGTGAGTCTTTCTGACTTCCAGAATGCAAGGCCGTTACCTTTTGCATCAGCTCTAGAACCAATGGATGCAGAGGATTGGCTAGCAGATACTAAGAGGAAGTTGAAAACTGTAGGTTGCAATGATGAAGAATAGCTGAGGTATGCAACTCATCTTTTCACTGGACCTGCAGCATCATGGTGGGATAATCAGTTAGCAATGCAACCTCCAGGGAGAGAGTATACCTGGTAAGAGTTCAAGCAGAGGTTTCTTGATTATAATGTTCCTGAAAGTGTGATGGAGTTGAAGCGTAGGGAGTTTGAGGAGCTTTAGCAAGGTTATACTAGTGTCATGAAGTACATCCAGGAGTTTAGCCAACTGTCTCGTTATGCCGAGGATGAAGTGAGCACTGAGGAGAAAATGAAGAAGCATTTTCTATGAGGATTAAACCCATTCGTGAAGATGCAGTTGAGGTTGGACAATAAACAAACTTTTCAGCAGTTACTAGATGCAGCCATCACTTTTGAAGATGACTATAAGAATGTCCAAGAGGACCGAAGGAAGAGAGCCAAGAAAGAGACAAAGAGGATTCAAGCGAGTAAACCCAAACCCAATTCGGAGTTCAAGCCAAGGAGTAGACCCTACAACAACAACAATTCCAACCGGAGTGCAAATCCAACCGGAAGGAATATTATATGCCATAATTGCAAACTTCTAGGCATATGAGTAAGGATTGCTAGAAACCAGTGATAATTTTCCATGCTTGTGGCCAGAGAGTTCATATAAAGCCAAAATGTCCGAGTAAACCACAAGGTGGTTGGCCTGTTAAAGGTGGAGGACAAACCAGTGGAAGCAATGGACAACTGAATAGAGGAGGAAGCTTTGTAAAAAACAATAATGGCAAGAGGAGCAAGCCTACTGGGAAGATGAATGGTGCAACCTTGGAGGAGGTGGATAACTCTGAGCATGCAGTGATAGGTACGCTTAATATCCTTACCAATCCCGGAAAAGTTCTATTTGATACCGGTGCAACTACTTCATTCATTTCTGAAGAATTCTGTGATAAATTCGGGATTAGAAGGGCAGCATTAGAAAACGCTATGACCATGGTGACCGCAGGGGGAAATGTAGTTGTACGCCACATTAAACAAGATCAGGTTATCTCGATCTATGGTTGTACATACTTTGCGGACCTTTATGTGATTGCTTTGAAGGGGATTGAAGTAGTGCTGGGTATGGACTGGATGACCGAACATGGGGCTCAGATTAATTGTGAGGATAAAACTGTCTCAATCAAGACTCCAAGTGGAGCAAGAATTGTATATCAGGCAGATAAGCATAGTCATATCATGGTAGATCTTCAGTTTAAATCAATGAAGGAGGTCAAGTTGGAGGAAATTCTTTTAGTAAATGAGTTTCAGGATGTTTTCCCAGCAGAATTACCAGGAATGCCACCAGATCGTGAAATAGAGTTCACTATTGATCTAATTCCGAGTACATCACCAATAGCTCAAGCACCATACAAGATGGGTCCGAAGGAATTAAAAAGAACTTATAGAGCAAATTGACGAGTTAGCCAGGAAGGGATTCATTCAAGAAAGTGTATCTCCATGGGGAACTCTGGTGATCTTTGTAGATAAAAGAGATGGAGGACAAAGAATGTGTGGGGACTATAGAAATATCAACAATGTTACCATCAAGAATAAGTACCCATTGCCAAGAATTCAAGATCTGTTTGATCAAGTTAAGGGAGCTGGAGTATTTTCCAAGATTGATCTAAGATCAGGATACCACCAGATAAAAATAAAACGGAAAGATGTTCCAAAGACAACATTTTTCTCAAGATATGGAAACCATGATTATCTTGTCGTACCGTTTGGTTTGACCAATGCACCAGAAATATTCATGAATCTGATGAACAAAATCTTCATGCCGTATTTGGACAAGTTTGCCATAGTGTTTATTGATGATATTTTGATATATCCAAAGGATAAGAAAGAGCATGCCGATCATTTGAGAATAGCATTGCAGATCTTAAGAGAACATAAGCTTTATGCTAAGTTCAACAAGTGTGAATTTTGGCTAGATGAAATAGAATTACTTAGTCATGTGATTAGCAAGGATGGGATTGCTGTAAATCCATCCAAAGTTCAATCAGTATTAGAGTGGAATGCACCAACCAATGTGAAGCAAATTCGAGGTTTCTTGGGTATGTCTGGTTATTATCGGAGGTTCATTGAAGGTTTCTACAAGATATCTGGACCAATGACCAAATTGCTAAGAAAGAACACACCATTCATCTGGGATGAGAAGTGTGAAGCAAGTTTTCAGGAGTTGAAGACTAGATTAACTACCGCTCCAATTTTAGCAGTTCCTGAAACAGGAAAGGACTATACAGTATATTGTGATGCATCTAAAGAAGGTTTGGGTTGTGTGTTAATGCAAGATCATAAAGTAATTTCTTACGGATCAAGACAACTGAAACCACATGAAGTCAATTATCCAGCCCATGATTTGTAACTAGCAGCAGTAGTATTTGGCTTAAAAGGATGGACGCATTTTATTTATGGAGCAAGGTGTGAGTTATACACTGACTACAAAAGTCTCAAATACTTCTTCACTCAAAAGGAATTGAATATGAGACAGAAGTGTTGGTTAGAGCTAATCAAAGATTATGATCTGACAATCAATTATACCCCTGGAAAGTCCAATGTTGTAGCGGATGCTTTAAGTCGAAAGAGCACAGATATTCAACCTATCAATCGAGAACTACCAAAAGAGCTACAGATGGATTTGGAGAGGTTGGAACTTCAATTCATAAAAACAGAAAATCTTGGAGGACTAGCTACCTTGCTGGTAGTTGCAGAACAGAATAGTGATATCAGGCATGAAATTTTTAGACATCAAATTGAAGATCCTTTATCGTAGAAGAAATTCAGAGGATATCTCAAGGTCAAGCATCAGTTTTTTGCTTAGGAGATTATGGATCTTTATGGTTCTAGGATTGTCTTTGTGTTCCAGATGTGTCAGAAATTCGTGAAGTAATACTCCGAGAGGCACATGAGACACCATATTCCTTTCATCCAGGAAGTACCAAAATGTACATGGATTTGAAAGAATTATTCTGGTGGAATAACATAAAAAGGGACATTGCAAAATACGTGTCAGAATGTCATACTTGCCAAAGGGTAAAAGCTAAACATCAAAGTCCAGCAGGACCGTTACAACCTTTGGAAATTCCGGAATGGAAATGGGAGGAAATTGGTATGGATTTCATCACAGGATTACCCATGACACCAAAACAGAAAGACATGATATGGGTGATTGTTGATAGACTCACTAAGAGTGCACATTTTATTTCGGTGAATCAGAAAGACAATGCTGAGAAGTTAGTAGAAATTTATGTCAAGGAGATAGTAAGTAAGCATGGAATGCCCAGGAAGATCGTAACTGCAAGAGGATCTATGTTTACTTCAGCATTTTGGAAACAATTACATGAAGCACTTGGTTCAAAGTTAGATTTCAGCACCGCCTATCATCTGGAAACTAGGGGTCAGATTCAAAGAACCAATCAAATATTGGAAGACATGCTTAGGGCTTGTGCATTAGGTTTTGGAGGTTCGTGGGAAGATCATCTACCATTGGCAGAATTTTCCTACAACAACAGCTATCAAAGTAGTCTAAAGGAAGCTCCATATCAAGTACTCTATGGAAGAAAATGTAGATAACCAATATGTTGGTATGAGCCTGGTAGTAGCAAAGAATTTTCACTAGACTATATCAAAGAAAGGCAAGATATGATCGATGTAATCAAGGATAGATTGAAAATAGCTCAAAGTAGACAGAAAAGTTATGCAGATCAAAGTCGAAGATCATGGCACCCTGAAGTAGGGGACATGGTATATCTCAAAGTAAGCCCAATGAATGGAGTTAAGAGGTTCGGAGTTAAAGGAAAATTGAGTCCCAGATATATAGGACCATTCAAAGTACCGAGTCAGAACAAGACTATAGCTTATGCTTTAGAGTTACCACCAAGATTGGCTCAAGTTCACAATGTTTTCCATAGTCACAACTCCGGAAATGTCATAAGGTTCCTGATGATGCAATTACACATCAAGAGGTGGAATTACAAGCAGATTTGACATATGTTGAGAAAACCTGTAATATTCTGGAAGAGAAATGGAAAAGGTTGAGAAATAGGGTAATCAAGTACTGCAAAGTACAGTGGGAGCATCACCCCGAGAGAGAATCCACCTGGGAGAAAGAGGATGACTTTAGAGAAACCTATCCATAACTATTCAGGTACACGTCAGCAAACTTCGGGACGAAGTTTAATTTAAGGGGGGAAGTCTGTAAAAACTCAGCATTTAGGAACCAACGGAGGGTAGATTTAGGAATTTGTTCATATGCATGCATTCATCTGTAAAATGCGGGTAAATTTTTAGCCAAAATAAAAACCTAAAGTGATCAGAGTTTCCTAGGGTTAGAGGCGGTGTCAACGGCCACGGGGTCGAGGAAGAGAAGGGGTGAGGTCGATAGAAGATGAGGCAGATGACTGGGCCGATAGGGCCAGTACACCTTCGGGGAGGTCCTTTGACCATGCCAATTGGGCCAAGATGGACCCAAAAAGCCCAATGTGTTGGTCCAAAACCCTAAAAGGAACTTTAATAATTAAGTAAAAGACCAAAATACCCACAGAACTCAATAAATTATAGAAAAAAAATAGAAGTCTTAAAACTACAAATAATATATTTTTAGACTCATAATAAACCAACCTTTTTAATTAAATTAAGTAACCATTTTTAATAAATGAATTTTTGGTTAAGGATTTAAAATATATATTCCTTATGGAATTTTATAAAATTAAAGAGAATAGATAAAAATCAATAAAAATAACTTTTATTATATCTTGTTATTATAGTATTTTAGGGAAATACTAAATCAAGATTTAGAGTTACCAAAATAAATTCTCTTTTATTTAAATGCTAATTCTTAAAAAGAATTATTTGTCACATCCCAAGATTTTCCAAATCTTGTAATGTGAAAATAAATTAATGAAATAAAACTTTTCAGAGCCAGAAGAAACTTTTTGAACTCAATTGGAACATCAAACCAATTAGAATCAAATAAAATCCTAAAAAGATTTAAAAATATAAACATTTATTAAAGGAAATTAAAAATGTTTTGGAATTACTATTTTGGATCTTTTAATAAAAGATTTTGTTTTCAAATGAAAGGGTGGATTTATAAATAAAGAATATTTTATAAAGCCAAATTAAACCTTGACCAAGCTTTTGAATTAAAACATTTTTATTTTAAATAAAATAGCAAAGGTTTAATTAAAAATAATAAAGGATTGCTTAAATAAAATAATAAGGATTTAATATCCAAGTTTTATTAATAAAGGTTCTGTCATTTATAAACCATGAAAACTTATTTGTTTAATTTAAATAAGTTTTCCAAACATTTGTTATTCACAAATAAAACCTACTAAAGTGTTTTGGCTTTATTTTTAGATTTCAAAATGAATATCTCAATAAAACAAATCCTATTGGATTTAATAATGAAAGTCTATTATATTAATTAATAATGGACACTAAAATAAAAGGTTATTTTGTTTTAAAACAAATTTCCAAATATTATATACTTCCCAAATTAAACCTACTAATTTGACTTTGAAAATATTTAGGTTCAAATAAAGATTTTATTAATAAAATCAAACCCTATTTTGATTTAATAACTAAGTTCCATTTTATTTAATTATTAATAGACCCTAAAGTAAAAGGATTATTTTATTTTAAACAAGTTTTTAAAATATTCTTTATTTCCAAATAAAACCTACTGTTTGGGTTTTGAAAACATTTTGGATTTTAAATGAAGATTTTATTAAATAAAACAAACCCTATTTTATTAAATAACTAATGATACAATTATTTAATTAATAAATGGAACCTAAAAAGATTTAAAATAATATTTTAGAATGTGAATTATGATGTCAAACAGAACCAAATTCAAATGAAAAGTTGTTGTTTGTTTGAATTTGTTTGATTGTTGTTTGAATGGTTTGCATTATTGATTTAATCATTTGTTTGAATATCAAATCAGAAAATAGAAATAGAAAAGAATAAAACAAACAGGCAGAAAAAAAATATGGAAAAGGACAGACCCAACAAGGCCCAGCCCAACAGTCCCACAGCCCAGTTTCCCCTCACCCTGAAGAAAACGATTCGCACCAAATAACTAACCCACACCGAGACTGACTGGTGGACCTCCCCCTTTCTCTCCTTTTCTCACTGACAGAGGACCCCACACCCTACTGCTCTTCTTCCCCACCCCGCAGACTGGTTCTTCCCCCTCTCCTCGCCGTTGCAGGCTTAATTTCTCGGCTTGATTACGCCTTAACGCAGCCACCTTAACTCGCAGTAATCAAGCTCGATAAAACGTCAGCACGTCCTCTCTCGTTTCCCTCTGACCCCTCCCTCAAGCGCGCCTCCAGGCCGAAGAATTTTGCCAGACACTTCCCTGTCTCCGACGACCTTCCTCGCCAAAATCCGACCAGCCCACACCACCCCGAGCCTCCCCGAGCACCCTGGCAGCTTCCCCACTCCCAGACCTTCCTCCCCGTACCACCCATTTGACCGCGGGCGCCCCAGGAAGCCGTCTTCGACAAAAATTCTGAGCGCCGCCGTCTGTCTCGCCTCCGTCGAGCTTCTCCGGTAATTCTAGACCACCCCGACCCCTTCCCTTCACGCACACATCTTTGCCATGGTCTTGCGCAGCTAACCCCGTCCTCCGTTTGTCTTCCCGTGGACCACAGCATCATCCTCGACCTCGACCGCACGCGACCGTCGCCAGAACCAACTCCGGCGAGGAATTCTGCCCGTCCCCGTGCGCCCCTCGACGGACCAGTCCCACGTTGAGCATCAGCGTCGCTCCACGAACCGGTGAGCATCCTTCCCCTCTTCCTCGCTTCCTGCCTCACCAACGCCGCCGCCGTCTGCCCATCGCCGCCGCACAGCCGCCGTTAGCGCCGCTCCTTTTAGGTCAAACGCACAGCGACCGTTAGATGCAGATCCATTGGCTGCGAAAGATTCACTTAAACGCGAAAGGGTACGCGATAAGGGCCGCACGATATGACTTAATCCAACGCGCTGCAGCACGCGATCCAGATGAATCGGTATCGGCCAATCACGGCTCGACGCGTGTCCCTGTTCTGATTAAAACAGATTTTTGAAAACAGATTTAAGTAGCAATTTGAAAACCCTATAACTTTCAAACCACACGTCCAAATTTGGCAAATTTTATATCAATGGATTCAGGAGAACAAACCCTAGCCAACTGTGGAATTAGTTTAGCAAATAGTATTTGTTTGTTTGCTCATTTTTGCAGATTCATTTGTATGCTTGTTTAGAGTATAAAAATTGTTTAAAATTGAATTTAGGGATAAAACCTTTGCAAATTGGATTGTTGTGATCTTACTGACCCTAGGAACCAACCATTGGTGTTAGAAATGATTTTTGTAAGATTTAGGTTAGATTACTTGACTTAGTCATTTTCTAGCCAAATAAAAAGAATGGTTTTTGTTATAAAAATGTTTATGAAAAGAAAACTTCGAGGAAATGTTTGAACCCAATCTACTGACCAAAACACTAAGTTTTGCAATAGCAACTCATTTGGTGAACCCTATAGGCTAATGCCTTAGTAAAAATATTTCTACACCACATAAAATAACACTTTGTTTTGAAAATGGTTTTAAAGTGAAACCTTTTGCAAATGACTTGGTCACTTTAGGAAATGACCATTAGATGTACCCAAATGTCTATGACCCAATAGGAACCACTTTTTCAAACAAAACAAAGCTTGGCATGCTTGCATGCATTTCTTTGACTTTGTTATTTATGTGTGTTGTTTTGCTTGATTGGTAGATTGAGTTTGTGCCTTGCTTGAATGATTTGTAGTGTGAAGAGTGTGATTGTTGCAAAGATCAAGAAGTGAACCTATACTCTACCAAAAAGGCAAGTGATGCTTCATACTTTCTATCCCATTACTTTCTCTATGCATTAGTGATTTTGCTAAGTAAAACTTGCATGGATTTTGCTAAGTATAGACCTTGCTATAAGAAAACCTAGTAGATGAATCCTTAGTAGGATTTTCCTAAGTTAGAGATTCCTACTACTACCAAGCTTAGCCTAGCTAATAGAAAACATGGGTGGAATATATATTCACACTATGGAAAAATATTCTAAGTCTAAGGACTTGTGATTTTGTCTAATAAAACAACTAAGTTAATGAATCACCTGGGTGGAATGGAATAGCTTGGTGGAGAATGGTTGAGTGGTTCACAATGCCATGGACTTGGATTGTGTATCTCACTTGTGGTATGCCACCCAGGAAACAAAGGGATTTGAGATGTCAAATGTTGAGAAGCTTCAAGTGCAACCACTTGGCAATATGGGCTCTGCCATGATCATATAGGTTGCAAGAACTTAGCCATATGGACAGTTGGTGGTAGTGTTTGATAGGTTGGAACGCGTCCATTTTGGTCTAAGGGAAGGCTTCTGAAAGATTTTGTCTTGGGAAACCAAGTCTTGTGGGAAAAGTGCACCACCTCTGCAGAGTGTAAAATCTAAGTACTTAGCCATGTCCCTGGTAAAGGACAATTTGAGCATCAAGACATGGAAACAATCAAGAATCTCATCATTCCAATTTCTAAATAAAAATCTTGTGGTTTGAACAAGGGTTGTTTGAATTCTTCAATCATTGATGGAGAGATGGCTTGGTACAAGGATCTTGAAATCTTTGATTGAGGAAAAATGATTTTGTCAAACAAAAACTTAGTATTTTCAAAATGATAAGAAAAATCTATTTTGAGCAATGCAAGCCTCAACTCCACTTAGCCAAATGCATATAGATGATAGACTCCACTATACAAATATAGTATCACTTGCCAATACAATTCAAATGTATTGACCCTTTGTGGCTGTAACTTGTATGTTGCAGGTTTGATTGTTTTAGAGAAGATTGTTTGATTAGGATTACAAAGTCTACAACCAACATCTGCCTGTGGCACTTTGAAGATGAAGGACCCATGATTATATTTATTCCGCTGCAATGTAATGTAAATAGCCAAATGAGCTATGTTTTGATGTAATAAATTATGTTATTCCTGGTTATAAAGTTATATTATGACCTTTGTTTCTTGATATTACATCTTAACTGTGGATGCTAGCTATTGATCCAGGGACTAGCATTGAAAACACAGGAGGGATCAATCTTATCTAAGGTTGGGACCCCTACAGATGGTATCAGAGCATTGTGTTGCCTGTAGGATTTGTAAACCCTAGGATTGGACAAAAACCCTTAGGAAAATAGGAGTTGTGTTTGTTCAAAAACTTATTTACAAAACACTTGTAAACTCTTTCCTCAACCATTTTGGTTTCAACTCTACATCTCTTCTACTTCAACTTGATGGAAAACCTACCCATGACCAAAGACTACACCATGTGCAAAGGACTACTTCAACATCTTCAACTCTAATGACTTCAACATCTTCAGCTCTAATGACTTCAACATCTTCAGCATGTTCACCAAGGACTTCCAACTTGGAAACCACTAAGGACTACAAGTGAAACAGGGAAATTTTGCTCAAGATTTAGAGACTGAGGGAATGCAAAATAAGAAGGAACCATCACCAACTTTGAAGAATTGTAACCAAGAGTTTTTCTCAAGGAAACCATGATCTCATACAAGAAGGATCAACCAAGAAAGAAGGAAGATCACAAGTGAATCATATAGATGGACCACCATAATCTAGTTAAGTCAAAACCACCAACTTATGTGGTGTAACAAAAAAAAATATTTTGTTGCCTAAGTATGTGCTTGAACCTTGTTTGAGTGAAATGTTTGTTTGTGATTGCTTGCACATTGCTTGTGTGAATTGTGATGTGTGTGATTAGAAATATTTCCTTAGAAATATCTTGCCTATTCTAATCTCCTATCAAACCCAAACAGATGACTACTCCAAGAGACATCAACACCAACCAAGAAGACAACATGAGAGAACTTATAGCAACCCAAAACCAGTTGAGCGAAGAGACAACTCAGCTTTTAGCCAACAACAATGGACTAGACCCAGCCATACAAAGGATCTTGAAACATCAATCCCAATTGTTGCAAGGATTGGTTACTCAAATGATCAACATGAGAGAAAACTTTTCCCAAAGAGCTAATGACAACAAGGATGACAAAGATGCTATTTTAGAAGGAACCCAAGCTAGCAATATTTTTAGATACAAGTATCATGCATCCAAGGAGCATGAAGATCAATGCCCCAAGAAGAGAGAAAGATCTCCCACCTATGAAGAACATGAACTAGAAGAAGTCCTAGCTTTGGAGAGACCCAAGAAGAAGAAGAAATTCCCCAACACTAGCAAGAAGGATATTACGCAAGTGCAATGTTTTAAATGCAAAGAGATGGGACACTATGCCAATGAGTGCCCAGAAAACAAGAAGAACCAAGGAAACAAACAAGAGACAGTAATACCAAAGAAAAAGAAAGATATTAGCCAAGTGATGTGCAAACATTGCAAAGAGTTAGGACATTATGCAAACAACTGTCCAGAAAAGATGAAGTATAAGATAAACAAGCCTATGAGGGATATCAGCCTTGTCACATGTTTCAAATGCAAGGAACTAGGCCACTATGCAAACAATTGTCCAGAAAGAATGGAGACCAAGTTAAACAAGTCTATGAAGGATCTCAACCTTGGCCCATGAGTCAAGTAAAGAAACCAAGGACACATGCAAAGTTTGCTTAGAGAAAGTTCTCAAGAAGGACAATGTGTAATTTTTGTTTGAAAATTTTTAAGGGTAGTAGAACCCTAGTTGTTTGAACTTGCTTGTAACCCCAGCCTTCCCAAATCTCGGGACGAGATTTATTTTAAGGGCGGTAACCTGTCACATCCCAAGATTTTCCAAATCTTGTAATGTGAAAATAAATTAATGAAATAAAACTTTTCAGAGCCAGAAGAAACTTTTTGAACTCAATTGGAACATCAAACCAATTAGAATCAAATAAAATCCTAAAAATATTTAAAAATATAAACATTTATTAAAGGAAATTAAAAATGTTTTGGAATTACTATTTTGGATCTTTTAATAAAAGATTTTGTTTTCAAATGAAAGGGTGGATTTATAAATAAAGAATATTTTATAAAGCCAAATTAAACCTTGACCAAGCTTTTGAATTAAAACATTTTTATTTTAAATAAAATAGCAAAGGTTTAATTAAAAATAATAAAGGATTGCTTAAATAAAATAATAAGGATTTAATATCCAAGTTTTATTAATAAAGGTTCTGTCATTTATAAACCATGAAAACTTATTTGTTTAATTTAAATAAGTTTTCCAAACATTTGTTATTCACAAATAAAACCTACTAAAGTGTTTTGGCTTTATTTTTAGATTTCAAAATGAATATCTCAATAAAACAAATCCTATTGGATTTAATAATGAAAGTCTATTATATTAATTAATAATGGACACTAAAATAAAAGGTTATTTTGTTTTAAAACAAATTTCCAAATATTATATACTTCCCAAATTAAACCTACTAATTTGACTTTGAAAATATTTAGGTTCAAATAAAGATTTTATTAATAAAATCAAACCCTATTTTGATTTAATAACTAAGTTCCATTTTATTTAATTATTAATAGACCCTAAAGTAAAAGGATTATTTTATTTTAAACAAGTTTTTAAAATATTCTTTATTTCCAAATAAAACCTACTGTTTGGGTTTTGAAAACATTTTGGATTTTAAATGAAGATTTTATTAAATAAAACAAACCCTATTTTATTAAATAACTAATGATACAATTATTTAATTAATAAATGGAACCTAAAAAGATTTAAAATAATATTTTAGAATGTGAATTATGATGTCAAACAGAACCAAATTCAAATGAAAAGTTGTTGTTTGTTTGAATTTGTTTGATTGTTGTTTGAATGGTTTGCATTATTGATTTAATCATTTGTTTGAATATCAAATCAGAAAATAGAAATAGAAAAGAATAAAACAAACAGGCAGAAAAAAAAATATGGAAAAGGACAGACCCAACAAGGCCCAGCCCAACAGTCCCACAGCCCAGTTTCCCCTCACCCTGAAGAAAACGATTCGCACCAAATAACTAACCCACACCGAGACTGACTGGTGGACCTCCCCCTTTCTCTCCTTTTCTCACTGACAGAGGACCCCACACCCTACTGCTCTTCTTCCCCACCCCGCAGACTGGTTCTTCCCCCTCTCCTCGCCGTTGCAGGCTTAATTTCTCGGCTTGATTACGCCTTAACGCAGCCACCTTAACTCGCAGTAATCAAGCTCGATAAAACGTCAGCACGTCCTCTCTCGTTTCCCTCTGACCCCTCCCTCAAGCGCGCCTCCAGGCCGAAGAATTTTGCCAGACACTTCCCTGTCTCCGACGACCTTCCTCGCCAAAATCCGACCAGCCCACACCACCCCGAGCCTCCCCGAGCACCCTGGCAGCTTCCCCACTCCTAGACCTTCCTCCCCGTACCACCCATTTGACCGCGGGCGCCCCAGGAAGCCGTCTTCGACAAAAATTCTGAGCGCCGCCGTCTGTCTCGCCTCCGTCGAGCTTCTCCGGTAATTCTAGACCACCCCGACCCCTTCCCTTCACGCACACATCTTTGCCATGGTCTTGCGCAGCTAACCCCGTCCTCCGTTTGTCTTCCCGTGGACCACAGCATCATCCTCGACCTCGACCGCACGCGACCGTCGCCAGAACCAACTCCGGCGAGGAATTCTGCCCGTCCCCGTGCGCCCCTCGACGGACCAGTCCCACGTTGAGCATCAGCGTCGCTCCACGAACCGGTGAGCATCCTTCCCCTCTTCCTCGCTTCCTGCCTCACCAACGCCGCCGCCGTCTGCCCATCGCCGCCGCACAGCCGCCGTTAGCGCCGCTCCTTTTAGGTCAAACGCACAGCGACCGTTAGATGCAGATCCATTGGCTGCGAAAGATTCACTTAAACGCGAAAGGGTACGCGATCAGGGCCGCACGATATGACTTAATCCAACGCGCTGCAGCACGCGATCCAGATGAATCGGTATCGGCCAATCACGGCTCGACGCGTGTCCCTGTTCTGATTAAAACAGATTTTTGAAAACAGATTTAAGTAGCAATTTGAAAACCCTATAACTTTCAAACCACACGTCCAAATTTGGCAAATTTTATATCAATGGATTCAGGAGAACAAACCCTAGCCAACTGTGGAATTAGTTTAGCAAATAGTATTTGTTTGTTTGCTCATTTTTGCAGATTCATTTGTATGCTTGTTTAGAGTATAAAAATTGTTTAAAATTGAATTTAGGGATAAAACCTTTGCAAATTGGATTGTTGTGATCTTACTGACCCTAGGAACCAACCATTGGTGTTAGAAATGATTTTTGTAAGATTTAGGTTAGATTACTTGACTTAGTCATTTTCTAGCCAAATAAAAAGAATGGTTTTTGTTATAAAAATGTTTATGAAAAGAAAACTTCGAGGAAATGTTTGAACCCAATCTACTGACCAAAACACTAAGTTTTGCAATAGCAACTCATTTGGTGAACCCTATAGGCTAATGCCTTAGTAAAAATATTTCTACACCACATAAAATAACACTTTGTTTTGAAAATGGTTTTAAAGTGAAACCTTTTGCAAATGACTTGGTCACTTTAGGAAATGACCATTAGATGTACCCAAATGTCTATGACCCAATAGGAACCACTTTTTCAAACAAAACAAAGCTTGGCATGCTTGCATGCATTTCTTTGACTTTGTTATTTATGTGTGTTGTTTTGCTTGATTGGTAGATTGAGTTTGTGCCTTGCTTGAATGATTTGTAGTGACTTGAAGAGTGTGATTGTTGCAAAGATCAAGAAGTGAACCTATACTCTACCAAAAAGGCAAGTGATGCTTCATACTTTCTATCCCATTACTTTCTCTATGCATTAGTGATTTTGCTAAGTAAAACTTGCATGGATTTTGCTAAGTATAGACCTTGCTATAAGAAAACCTAGTAGATGAATCCTTAGTAGGATTTTCCTAAGTTAGAGATTCCTACTACTACCAAGCTTAGCCTAGCTAATAGAAAACATGGGTGGAATATATATTCACACTATGGAAAAATATTCTAAGTCTAAGGACTTGTGATTTTGTCTAATAAAACAACTAAGTTAATGAATCACCTGGGTGGAATGGAATAGCTTGGTGGAGAATGGTTGAGTGGTTCACAATGCCATGGACTTGGATTGTGTATCTCACTTGTGGTATGCCACCCAGGAAACAAAGGGATTTGAGATGTCAAATGTTGAGAAGCTTCAAGTGCAACCACTTGGCAATATGGGCTCTGCCATGATCATATAGGTTGCAAGAACTTAGCCATATGGACAGTTGGTGGTAGTGTTTGATAGGTTGGAAAGCGTCCATTTTGGTCTAAGGGAAGGCTTTTGAAAGATTTTGTCTTGGGAAACCAAGTCTTGTGGGAAAAGTGCACCACCTCTGCAGAGTGTAAAATCTAAGTACTTAGCCATGTCCCTGGTAAAGGACAATTTGAGCATCAAGACATGGAAACAATCAAGAATCTCATCATTCCAATTTCTAAATAAAAATCTTGTGGTTTGAACAAGGGTTGTTTGAATTCTTCAATCATTGATGGAGAGATGGCTTGGTACAAGGATCTTGAAATCTTTGATTGAGGAAAAATGATTTTGTCAAACAAAAACTTAGTATTTTCAAAATGATAAGAAAAATCTATTTTGAGCAATGCAAGCCTCAACTCCACTTAGCCAAATGCATATAGATGATAGACTCCACTATACAAATATAGTATCACTTGCCAATACAATTCAAATGTATTGACCCTTTGTGGTTGTAACTTGTATGTTGCAGGTTTGATTGTTTTAGAGAAGATTGTTTGATTAGGATTACAAAGTCTACAACCAACATCTGCCTGTGGCACTTTGAAGATGAAGGACCCATGATTATATTTATTCCGCTGCAATGTAATGTAAATAGCCAAATGAGCTATGTTTTGATGTAATAAATTATGTTATTCCTGGTTATAAAGTTATATTATGACCTTTGTTTCTTGATATTACATCTTAACTGTGGATGCTAGCTATTGATCCAGGGACTAGCATTGAAAACACAGGAGGGATCAATCTTATCTAAGGTTGGGACCCCTACATTATTAAATAAATAAGTATAAGATTTTATATTAAATAAAAATTATCCTTTAACTCTATAAATAATATATTACATTATAAAATAGTGAAAATAATATTTATAAAATATTAAGGTTGTTCCTTAAGAAGGAAATTCTTACGTTCCTAAGAATATTATGGAAAACTAAAATATTGGGTAAAACACATAAAGAAAATAAATAACAAATAATGCGTTACATTACTATGCATGTTCATTTTTGCTACTTTAAGTCCTTACCGGGCAATAATGATGTTTTGTAGACATAGAAGCTCAAGGTCCAGTGCAAGCATCTGACTTCACTACCTTTCAATCACAAGGCAAGTTCATCACTTGCTCATGTCCTTTGAAGAGTCTTTACCAAAGTATTTATAAATCATGTGTTAACATCTATGTTTCAAGGAAAGAAAATATTATTTTCTCAAATAAATAAATTGTTGATATCATCCTATGTGATGATATAGTGGAGCAATAGAACTTAGGTTTCTATTTGCAACAATGATAATCACCTAGGAATTTAACAACCCATGACATCAGTGATTCTAGCGCCGTATATAAAGCGTTAACCATGAGATTTGGAATGGGATGGAGAAGTTAGTTGTATCCTTTTCCTTTCGTATGGAGGCAAGACGACCTTAATGTGACGTTGTGATTCCTTGTGCGGATCCAGCATATGGCTGGGCACCCTTAGGCCCCACGTTTTTGGTGTCTACATTATCTATGAGTGGCTGTCGGAGGTATAGCCGGACCTATATGGTACTTGCCAGGGGAATCACCAGCTCATAGAGTCTTCGAGAACTCATCAGGGTTTTAGCCTGACTGAAAGGGGCCTTAACGGAGATGAGCAAGCCCCGAAGGATCGTGCAGACATATGGGGTCGCGGAAAGGGCAGTTATTGGCTTGGATCACCTATTGGGCCCCACATCATAGACTTGTGGATGGGAAAGTATGCCTGGTTGTGCAACAAGGAGTTGATCTCTCATGGGTAAAGTAACGCACCTTTGCAGAGTGTAAGAACTGTAACTTGTTACTCCCTATCCGAGAAGGTTCTACGAACGTGGCAGGAAAGGAACTCCATGA
Source organism: Avena sativa (assembly GCA_916181665.1). Taxonomy (NCBI): domain Eukaryota; kingdom Viridiplantae; phylum Streptophyta; class Magnoliopsida; order Poales; family Poaceae; genus Avena; species Avena sativa. Next base: position 149,806,354 of record OV702284.1, read on the forward strand.
AAGTTCTGGTAAACTTGTGAAGGCTGATGGGCATAGTTTTAACAATAAAATCAATCTTTGAAGAAAGATTTGTGAAAACTGCATAGTGCCAAGGACTTATAGTCCGAGGTGGTAGATAGAGCATCAAAATTCTCACCTTGCATATAATGAACTTGCTGGGTAACGATGTTACTCACCTTTTCCTTTGATCACCTGCTTAGACTCCGAGGATCCAGAAGATACCCCAATGTATGCAACTGAAAGCCAAGAGGAGGTCTTCTATGAAGAGCCCGATCTGTACGGTGCTATAGAAGGGGTGGACTACGACGTCATCTATGTAGGAGAGCACCATGAGTCAGAATAATCACTTTAGTATAAGTAACCAATTTAGCCGAGCAACATGGACCTTATATAATAATAAGTTGCTGAGCTCAATTCGGAGATGAAGTTGTACTTTAAAACTTCCACTGAAACAGTTTATATTTGGTTTATAAGTTGAATCTTTTGAAGTCTTGAACTTCTAGTATTGTAATAATAATAATGCATGTATGTTTGTAATATGGACCCACAATGTTTCTGTTGTACCACTCTAAGGGATGTGATATTTACGGAACTGTATTCTGTGAATGTCATGTCAACGACTATAGTGTACTACATATGCAGTGGTATGCTGGGTCACCACAAAAACATTAGTGCCCTTTTTGGTAGATGTACAAACCTCTATTTAATTTTCCTTTTTTTGGACCTTGGTGTAAAATGTACTCCCACCTCCTGCATAAAATTTTAATCTAAAAGTAAGAGGTAAAATCTAAATGAATTTAATCTTAGTTGTCAATGAGTATGAACATTTTTGGATTTTGATACGACCGACCTAGGTCATGGCCATAGGTACATCATACTTTGTCGATGATGAAACCATATACAAGAATTGCAAGACGCCAAATTGAGCCATATGTTGAAAACAATCAAAGAGGAAGTAGTATGATGACTATGGCTCGATGAGGTGCTTTTTTGAGAAGGATCGACCCGTCTGTTTCACTTGATTAATTGTATGGTGCTTCCTGCCAGATGTATGGACGTCGATGTAATTTTCCCCTTTTAGTCCCTTGATTTAAAATGTACTCACCCGGTCCATGTAAAATTTTAACTTAAAAGTGAGTGGTAAAATCTAAATGAATTTAATATTAGTTGTCAATGAGTATGAAAATCTATTTTATGTCGATGATGGTCCCATTTCCAAGAATTTGCATGCCACCGAATTTGTCCATATTTTGAAAACAAACAAAGAGGAAGTAGTATGAAGAGTATGGATCGATGAGGTGCTTTCTTGAGAAGGATATTAATCGGGATAAACGATTAACACAAATGATTAGTGTTAATCGACACGGCTAGGTCCCTAGTAGCGATTAATCAGCCTATTAATCGCTGATTCATCCTATTTTTTGAACAGTGGGTAAATGTATGGACCTTGATGTAATTTTACTTTTTTAGGACCTTGATGTAAAATGTACTCCCACTGCCCATCTAAAACTTTAACCTAAAATTCAGTGGTAAAATCTAAACGAATTTAAGCTTAGTTGTTAATGAGTATGAACATTTTTGGATTTCTAGTTGAACGACCAAGGTCATGGCCATATGTGCATCATACTTTATGTCGATGAGGATCCCACATACAAGAATTTTCATGCCGCCAAATTAATTTGTTCATATTTTGAAAGCAATCGAAGGCGAAGTAGTATGAAGAGTATGGCCTTATCAGGTTCTTTTTCAAGAAGAACCGACCCGACTATTTTCCTTTCTTAGTTATATGGTGCTTCATGCTATAGTATTATGGATCTTTGTGTAATTTTCCCTTTTTTAGGTCCCTTCATGGTAAATGTATGGACCTCGATATAATTTTCCCTTTTTTAGGCCCTTGATGTAAAATGTACTCTCACCGCCCTTGTAAAATTTTAACCTAAATTAAATCTAAACGAATTTAATCTTAGTTGTCAATGAGTATGAACATTTATGGATTTCGAGCCGAACGACCAAGGTCATGGCCATATGTACATTATACTTTATGTCGATGATGATCCCATATCCAAGAATTTGCATGCCGCCAAATTTGTCCATATTTTGAAAACATTTGAAAGGGAAGTAGTATGAAGAGTATGGCTCGATGAGCTAATCTCTCGAGAAGGAGCCAACCCAACTATTTTCTTTGCTTAATTTTATGTGTGCTTCGTGCGAGATGTATGGACCTTAGTGTAATTTTCCCTTTTTTAGGTCCTTCATGTAAAATGTACTCACCCGGTTCCTGATGTTACCATATTTGGGAGTAGATGGGTGAATCTTGGCATGGTAAACAATGTTCCTAATGGGAGTTTGCAACCATTAGGAAAAGAAAAATAATCATTTTTAGGGGACAGGAGTGTATTTTCTATAAAGCAAGTAGGAAGAATATGTATCTGTATAAAAAAGAAAGAGTGAGAAGAGAGTCTATGATCAAAGAGGAGGCATCTCGAGAGAGCAGCGAAGAGCAGGAGGTTTTTTTAAACGGGAAGAGGAGGAGTTGAAAGTGGTGTAGTAAGTACTAGAGAAAAGTTGTGATGGCTTCCTGACACGGGGTACGTGATACAATGGACTACTAGTACTACTAGTACGGACTAGTAGTACTATTATATATGCATGCAAAACAAATTGTGTTTTTTCTCTCCTTCACTACTTCACCATCCCCATACCCCGCTCGGCTCATTTATCCCTTGTTGAAAACGTGGTGCTGCGCACATGTGTGGATGCTCCTTGTGTCGGCGGCTCCGTGTGAGTATCTCGCTCAGCTATGTCCTGCATTGATGTGCTTAAGAAGGAACCATTTTGCGGCTTGACAGCACAACGTAGTACTCCTACTACTGCTTAGAAGTTCAATTCCTTCCCAAACATCCAGAGGGATGGTTATTCAAAAGATAGTGGTGCACAAGGGATTGGTTTATAGAGGACAAGTAAATGCAATAGATTGATCTTAAAATTTTCCAAAAATCTTTCTAAGCTAACTAGAAATTTAGTACATCAAAACTATCGAGAGTTTCTGAAAAAATCTAGTTCTTAGCTATGCAAGAATTTGGCGTGGTGGAGTTACCATACTTGGTAGAAGTACATGGGTGCCTCTTGGCATGGTGAACAATATTGCTACTATTTTCCTAAAAACAATATTGCTACTAGGAGTTTACCCCTATTGAAAAAAGGGGATCTAGAAGAGATGGAGAGCACGCAGGAGGCAGAGCGAGAGCAGTGAAGAGTTGGATTTGAAGACTATGAGATGTCAGAGCAAAGCCGTGATGGGTTACTAACACGAGGTACAAGGCACAGACGTAAGGTGACGATTAATAAGTAAACAAATTGTGTTTTCTCTCTCATTCACTTCCTCATTAGCATCCCCACACCCCGGCCGGCTGATCTCTCCCTCGTCCAATACGTGGCGATGCACACGTGCATCGACTTGCCTTGTCCTTCCATTTTACAACATGCATGACCTGTAGCACGCTGGTTTAAAAGTGAAGAGCGTTTTTTTGTGCGAAGAAAGTAAGTACAATAGTACGGTATGGCTCAGCTGCTTGCTGGAGAAGGAGCGGATGAAACTGCTTTTATTTGCTTAAATTTAGGGGCCTTTGTGCTAAATGTTTGGATCTCTGTGTAATTTTCTATTATTTGAAGTCTTTGATGTAAACTATAGTCCCACCGACCATGCCAAATTTTTACTTCAAGTAAGCTCGGTAGATTGCTCTTAAAAATTTCCAAAAAACTTTTGAAGCTAACTAGGAATTTAGTACATCGAAAGCCACCGAAAGTTCTGAAAAATTCAAGTTCTTGTTGTGCATCCGCATCTCGACAAAGTTGACATGGTTTTGTTAACATTTAAAGTAAAAAGTACAATATTTTTTGTGTGGCGTTCTCTTATTAATTATTTTCTGGTTTCAACTCAAACTAAATGACGAAGTTCATGCCCTTATCGATATCATATGTTTATTTTGGATAGAGTTCCGACATCTTTTATATTGGGTGCATCTTGTTGTACTAATCCGTTTTGCTAGAAGGAGTTTCCAAATATCGGGAAAAAGTTTATGATTGTTTCCGTGTGACATGGGTGTTTTGTCTATAAAGAATGTACGAAATGTATGACTCAAAATGCTACACTCTAGTTTCAGACAGAGTGGATGACCATGCTCTTACTCGCGATATCCAAGTTCCTTGAGTTTTCAAGCTTATTGTTATTAGTGAAACCCCTCCCACTTAAATTACTCAATTTATTAAGATTACCAATTTTCTAAGTGATAGAATTTTTTAAAATTTATAGGATCAGGAAAAAATTCAAATTTCTAAGTGACTACTCAGGCTTCAAAAATATCGAATGTAAAAAAATCAATTTGCATCTAGAAAAAATTGATCTTAATTCTAAATCAATAAAAAAACAAATGAAAAAACATCGCACGATGTCGTCTAACTTGTACTACTTGCCGTCAAAGATGATAATCATGAGAATTCGCAACTTTCGAAAAAAACAAACTCCTTCAAAATATGTCGTGCCATTTGTGAAAATTCTCGGGCTTCAAGCCAAATGACAAGGGTAAATGGCCATACTTTGTGGTATTATTCGATCCCGTACTTTGTAGGTGGGTACATCCTGGCATGGTGAGTATGACTCGATGAAAAAATGAAGAGTAGGTAAGGAAATCGTTAATCATTAACTGCTCGGTTGTCTTGGGAGTAGCGACTAATCAAAATTCGGAGGATTAATTGATTTAATCGGTCGGCTATTAATCAGTGCAACCTACAAAAATTAGCACCTAAAACACATATGAATCCTCTTGCACCTCAACCACCTACCCTATTAAAGGCAGCCTCGAGCTCCCGGATAAGATCCTCAAGGAGCTCGAGCTCTTATATCTAAGGTCTGATCGGCAACTACGAGGAACTTTTCAACAACGATAAGGAACTGGCTGGTGATGGCAGAAATCGAGCTCCTGGAGGCAGGGATCGAGCGGGAGCTTCGAAAAACCTACTTCATAGGGGCGGGCTAGCGGATGGATGGGCGATATGTGTTGATAATCTTGCAATTTTTTGACCAAGTGTGGTAGTTAATCGGGAACATACCTAGTAATCAGAGTGTCAGAGATATTACTCGGGCTAAACGATTAACACAAATGATTAGTGTTAATTGACACGGCCAGGTCCCTAGTAGCGATTAATCAGCCTATTAATCGCTGATTCAGCCTATTTTTTGAACAGTGGGTAAATGTATGGACCTTGATGTAATTTTACTTTTCTAGGACCTTGATGTAAAATGTACTCCCACTGCCCGTCTAAAACTTTAACCTAAAATTCGGTGGTAAAATCTAAACAAATTTAAGCTTAGTTGTCAATGAGTATGAATATTTTTGGATTTCGAGTTGAACGACCAAAGTCGATGGCCATATGTGCATCATACTTTATATCGATGAGGATCCCACATACAAGAATTTTCATGCCGCCAAATTAATTTGTTCATATTTTGAAAGCAATCGAAGGCGAAGTAGTATGAAGAGTATGACCTTATTAGGTTCTTTTTCAAGAAGAACCGACCCGACTATTTTCCTTGCTTAATTATATGGTGCTTCGTGCTATAGTATTATGGATCTTGGTGTAATTTTCCCTTTTTTAGGTCCCTTCATGGTAAATGTATGGACCTCGATGTAATTCTCCCTTTTTTAGGCCCTTGATGTGAAATGTACTATCATCGCCCTTGTAAAATTTTAACCTAAATAAAATCTAAATGAATTTAATCTTAGTTGTCAATGAGTATGAACATTTATGGATTTCGAGCCGAATGACCAAGGTCATGGCCATATGTACATTATACTTTATGTCGATGATGATCCCATATCCAAAAATTTGCATACCGCCAAATTTGTCCATATTTTGAAAACATTTGAAAGGCTAGTAGTATGAAGAGTCTGGCTCGATGAGCTAATCTCTCGAGAAGGAGCCAACCCAACTATTTTATTTGCTTAATTTTATGTGTGCTTCGTGCGAAATGTATGGACCTTAGTGTAATTTTCCCTTTTTTTAGGTCCTTCATGTAAAATGTACTCACCCGGTTCGTGATGTTCCCATATTTGGGAGTAGATGGGTGAATCTTGGCATTGTAAACAATGTTCCTACTAGGAGTTGGCAACCATTAGGAAAAGAAAAATAATCATTTTTAGGGGACAGAAGTGTATTTTCTGTAAAGCAAGTAGGAAGAATATGTATCTGTATAAAAAAGAAAGAGTGATAAGAGAGTCTATGAGCAAACAGAAGGTATCTCGAGAGAGCAGCGAAGAGCAGGAGGTTTTTTTAAACGGGAAGAGGAGGACTTGAAAGTGTGTAGTAAGTATTAGAGAAAAGCTGTGATGGCTTCCTGACACGGGGTACATGATACAATGGACTACTAGTACTACTAGTACGGACTAGTAGTACTATTATATATGCACGCAAAACAAATTGTGTTTTCTCTCTCCTTCACTACTTCACCATCTCCATACCCCGCTCGGCTCATCTCTCAATCGTTGAAAACATGGCGTTGCGCACATGTGTGGATCCTCCTTATGTCGGCGGCTCCGTGTGAGTATCTCGCTCAGTTGTGTCCTGCATTGGTGTGCTTAAGAAGGAACCATTTTGCGGCTTGACAGCAAAAAGTAGTACTCCTACTACTGCTTAGAAGTTCAAAGTTTCCCGGTTTCGAAATTTTCACTTCCTTCGCAAACATCCAGTGGGATGGTTATTCAAACGATAGTGGTGCACAAGGGATTGATTTATAGAGTACAAGTAAATGCGATAGATTGATCTTAAAATTTTCCAAAAATCTTTCTAAGCTAACTAGAAATTTAGTACATCAAAACTACCTAGAGTTTCTGAAAAATTATAGTTGTTAGCTATGCAAGAATTTGGCGTGGTGGAGTTACCATACTTGGTAGAAGTACATGGGTGCCTCTTGGCATGGTGAACAATATTGCTACTATTTTCCTAAAAAACAATATTGCTACTAGGAGTTTACCCCTATTGATAAAAAATGAGAGCTAGAAGAGATGGAGAGCACGCAGGAGGCAGAGCGAGAGCATCAAAGAGTAGGATTTGAAGGTTGTGCGATGTCAGAGCAAAGCTGCGATGGGTTCCTGACACGAAGTACAAGGCACAGACTTAAGGTAACGAGTAATAAGTAAACAAATTGTGTTTTCTCTCTCATTCACTTCCTCATTAGCACCCCCACACCCCGGCCGGCTGATCTCTCCCTCATCCAATACGTGGCAATGCGCACGTGCATCGACTTGCCTTGTCCTTCCATTTTACACCATGCACGACCTGTAGCACGCTGGTTTAAAAGTGAAGAGCGTTTGTTTTCTGCGAAGCAAGTAAGTACAGTAGTACCGTATGGCTCAGCTGCTCGCTGGAGAAGGAGCGGATGAAACTGCTTTTATTTGCTTAATTTGAGGGGCCTTTGTGCTAAATGTTTGGATCTCTATGTAATTTTCTATTATTTGAAGTCTTTGATGTAAACTATAGTCCCAACGACCATGCCAAATTTTTACTACAAGTAAGCTCGGTAGATTGCTCTTAAAAGTTTCCAAAAAACTTTTGAAGCTAACTAGGAATTTAGTACATCGAAAGCCACCGAAAGTTCTAAAAAATTCATGTTCTTGTTGTGCATCCGCATCTCGACAAAGTTGACATGGTTTTGTTAACATTTAAAATAAAAAGTACAATATTTTTTGTGTGGCATTCTCTTATTAATTATTCTCTGGTTTCAACTCAAACTAAATGACGAAGTTCATGCTCTTATCAACATCATATATTTATTTAGGATAGAGTTCCGACATCTTCTATATTGGGTGCATCTTGTTGTACTAATCCATTTTGCTTGAAGGAGTTCCAAAATATCGGGAAAAAAGTTTATGATTGTTTCCGTGTGACATGAGTGTTTTTTCTATAAAGAATGTACGAAATCTATGACTCAAAATGCTACACTCTAGTTTCAGACAGAGTGGATGACCATGCTCTTACTCGCGATATCCAAGTTCCTTGAGTGTTCAAGCTTATTATTATTAGTGAAACCCCGCCCACTTAAATTACTCAATTTATTAAGATTATCAATTTTCTAAGTGACAGAATGTTTTTCAATTTATAGGATCAGGAAATAATTCAAATTTCTAAGTGACAACTCAGGCTTCAAAAATATCGAATGTAAAAAAATCAATTTGCATCTAAAAAAATTGATCTTAATTCTAAATCAATAAAAAAACAAATGAAAAAACATCGCACGATGTCGTCTGACTTGTACTACTTGCCGTCAAAGATGATAATCATGAGAATTCGCAACATTCGAAAAAAAAACTCCTTCAAAATATGTCCTGCCATTTGTGAAAATTCTCGGGCTTCAAGCCAAATGACAAGGGTAAATGGCCGTACTTTGTGGTATTATTCGATCCCATACTTTGTAGGTGGGTACATCCTGGCATGGTGAACAAAAATGCTGCTAAATAATTGGAGTTTCTGAGTTTTATGAACCAAAAATCCATTTTGGATTTCTAAAATGAAAATAATTAACATTTTCCTTTAAATTAAATAAATTCATATCTACATCATATAATTTATATAGATGATCTCTTATCTAAGAATTTGCATGTCGCCAATTTTTGCCATATGTTGAAAACAATCGAAAAGGAAGTAGTATGAAGAGTATGGCTCAATCAGCTGCCATATTTGGCCATATTTTAAAAACTATCAAAGAGGAAGTAGTATGAAGAGTATGGCTCAATCATCTGCTGCTCTCTCGAGAAGGAGTCGAACCCGACTGTTTCCCCTGCATAATTTTAGGGTGATTTGTGCTAAATGTACAAACCTTGATGTGATTTTCCCTTTTTAGGTGTTTGATGTAAAACATACTCCCATTATTCTTGTAAAATCCGAACCTAAAAGTAAGTGGTAAATTTTAAATGAATTTAAGATTAGTTTTCACAATGGGTGTGAACATTCTTGGATTTCAAGCCGAACGACCAAGGTCATGGCATTATCTACATAATACTTTATGTTGATGATCCCATATCCAAGAATTTGCATACTACCAAATTTGGCCATATTTTGAAAACTTTCAAAGAGGAAGTAGTATAAAGAGTATGGCTCGGTCAGCTGCTCTCTCGAGAATGCATAGAATCTGACTGTTTTATTTATTTTTATTAATTTCAGGGTGCTTCATGTGAAATGTATGGACCTTGATGTAATTTTCCTTTTGAAGGAACTTGATGTAAAATGTACTCCCACCGTCTAAGTAACTGGTAAAATTTAAATGAATTTAAGCATAGTTGACAGTCAGTATGAACATTCTTGGATTCCTCGCCAAACGACCAACAAGGTCATGGCCATATCAACATCATAGTTTATGTTGATGGTCCCATATCCAAGAATTTGCATGCCGCCAAATTTGGCCATATTTTGAAAACAATTTAAGAGGAAGTAGTATGAAGAGTATGGGTTGATCAATTCCTCTCTTGACAAGGAGCCGAACCCGAATATTTTCCTTGCTTAATTGGAGGGTCCTTTGTGCTAAATGTATGGACCTTGATATGATTTTCCCTTGTTTATGTCCTTGATGTAAAATGCACTCCCATCGTTAGTGCAAAATTTTAACTAGAGGAGTATAAATAAATGCGATATATTCATCATAAAATTTTCTAAAAATCTTTCTAATCTAACTAGGAATTCAATACATCAAAACCACCGATAGTTTATGAAAAATCAAGTTCTTAGCTATGCAAGAACTTGGCGTGGTGGAGTTACCATACTTGGTAGAAGTAAATGGGTGCCTCTTGGCATGGTGAGAAATATTGCTACTATTTTAATAAAAAACAATATTGTCACAAGGAGTTCCTCCTGTTGAAAAAAAATCTGGGAGCGAGAAGATATGGAGAGCATGCAGGAGGCAGGGTGAGAGCAGCGAAGAGTAGGATTTGAAGGATGTGCGATGTCAGAGCAAAGCTGTGATGAGTTCCTGACACGAGGTACATGATATAGACCTACAGTGATGGGTAATAAGTAATCAAATTGTGTTTTCTCTCTCCTTCACTTCCTCATAGCATCCCCACACCTCAGCCAGCTGATCTCTCCCTCGTCCAATATGTTGCGCACGTGCGTCGACTTGGCTTGTCCTTCCATTTCACAGCCTGTGGGACCTGTAGCACGCTGGTTCAAAATTGAAGAGCGTTTTTTGTGTGTGAAGCAAGTACAGTAGTACGGTGTGGCTCAGCTGCTCGCTGGAGAAGGAGCGGACCAAACTGATTTTCATTGCTTAATTTTAGGGGCCATTGTGCTAAATGTAAAAACTTATATGTAATTTTCTATAATTTGAGGTCTTTGATGTAAACTGTACTCCCACCGACCATTTCAATCTTTTACTACAAGTAAGCTCGATATATTTATCTTCAAATTTTTCAAAAAACTTTTGAAGCTAACCAGGAATTCAGTACATCAAAATCCACGGGAAGTTCTAAAAAATTTAAGTTCTTGTTATGCATCCGCATCCAGACAAACTTGACATGGGTTTGTTAACATTCAAATAAAGAATAAAAAGTATAATATATTTTGTGTGGCGTTCTATTATTAATTATTCTCTAGTTTCAATTCAAACTAAATGACAAAGGTCATGCCCTTATTGACATCATATGTTTATTTAGGATAGAGTTTCGATATATTCTATATTGTGTGCATCTTGTTGTACTAATCTAATTTGCTAGCAGGAGTTCCCAAATATCAGAAAAAAGTTTATGATAATTTTCCGTGCGAGATGAGTGTTTTGTCTATAAAGAATGTACGAAGTCTATGACTCGAAATGAGATAGAGTGTATGGCCATGCTCTTACTCGCAATTCCCAAGTTCCTTGAGTTTTCAAGCTTCTTATTATTAGTAAAACCCCGCCCACTTAAATTACTCAATTTATTAATATTACCAATTTTCTAAGTGACAAGAATGTTTTTCAATTTATAGGATTAGGAAAAAAATTCAATTTTCTAAGTGATAAACTTAGGCTTAAAAAAATTGAATGTAAAAAAATCGATTTGCATCTAGAAAAATTTGACCTTTATTCGAAATCAATAAAAAACAAATGACAAAAACATCGCACGATGTCCTCTGACTTGTAGTACTTTCCGTCAAAGATGATAATCATGAGAATTCAGAACATTCGAAAAAACAAAATCCTTGAAAATTTGTCCTGCCATGTATGAATATTATCGGGCTTCAGGCCAAAAATGTAGGGTTAATGGTCATACTCTGTGGTAATGTTCAATCCCATACTTTGTAGGTGGGTGCATCTTGGCATGGTGAACCAAAATGCTGCTAAATAATGGGAGTTTCCAAGTTTTATGAAAAAAAAGACATTTTGGAATTTATAAATGAAAATAATTAGTGTTTTTCTTTAAATTAAAGAAAGTCATATCTACATCATGTACTTTATGTTGATGATCTCATATCCAAGAATTTGCATGCCTCAAAATTTTGCCATATGCTGAAAACAATCAAAGAGAAAGTAGTATCAAGAGTATGGCTCGATCAGTTGCATACTCTCTCGAGAAGGAGCCAAACCCGAATGTTTGCCGTGCTTAATTTTAGAGTTCTTAGTGCTAAATGTATGAACCTCGATGTTATTTTCCCCTTTTTAGGTCCTTGATGTAAAACATACTCCCATCGTTCATGTAAAATTCGAACCTAAAAGTAAGTGGTAAATTTTAAACGAATTTAAGCTTAGTTGTCACAATGAGTGTGAACATTTTTAGAATTCAAGCCGAACAACCAAGGTCATGGCGTTATCTACATCATACTTTATGTTGATGATCCCATATCGAAGAATTTGCATGCTGCCAAATTTGGCCATATTTTTGAAAACTATCAAAGAGGACATAGTCTAAAGGGTATGGCTCGATCAACTACTCTCTTGAGAATGTGCCAAACCCGACTATTTTATTTTTGGTGCTTCATGCTAAAAGTATGTAGCACCCTGGGTAAAACCACTACCAGAAAATCGCCTTGTTTTTGTTTTGTATATCATCATGACTGCATGCTCATGTCATCATGCATATGTCTATCTAAAAATATTTTCAAAAAGCCCCATTTTGTTTTCTACAAATAGCCCCTCTCTATTTCAAATTATAAAAGCCCGATTGTCTGGATATTTTATTTTTCCTAAAAACTATTTTCACAAAAAAAATATTTAAAACTAAATAAAAATAAATAAATAAATAAATAACTATTTTATTAAACCCCCAGGTGAAGGCAGCCCAGCCCGTAGGCCAGACCACCTACCACCCTAGCATGCCCGGCCCATAACCAGGAAAACCTAACCCTATGATCCCCAAACCCAAATCCCCCACATATTTCCCTACCCCCACCGCTTCCACATCATCTCAACCACCACCAACCCACACCCAGCGCAGCGTACCCCGTCCCTCGACCGACACAGTGCCACACTCACGCACGCAGGAGACCCACCCGAGCCCTTTCCTCTCTCCCCATGTTCCTCGCATGCACACCACCCGACCCTATAATCCCTCTCTCCCTTTGACCCGACCCTGCCCGACACCCCTGGGGCTGGGCGCCACCACGCGCCCATCCCTTGTCCCGTATCTCACGCACGCGACTTGGTCGCCTCCCCAGCCCCTGCTCGATTCCCCCCTCTGTCGCCGCCATGGTCATCTCCCCCTTCTCTCACCGGCCATCCCCGCTGTCCGCGCGACCTCTCCCAACCTCCTTCCCGTCCGACAGCGACCACCCCACCGCTGCTGGGGCCACCGCCACCTATTACCAGTAGGGCCTCGTGGGTCCTCTCCCTCACTTTCCTCTCAGGCAGACGCCGTCGCAGGCACCCCCACCACGGCGCGTGCCCTCGAGGTTCACCACCGCGGCCTCCAGCACCCTCTCTCCGTTCGAGCCTCCCTCGATGCCAACCTCCCAGACCCCGATGCCTCCTCTCCTCCGGCCAGTGTCCGCTGGCCGTGGCACGCGTCGCCGCCCCTCTCCCTCCTCAAGCTCTGCAACCGGCCGCTACCAGGAGCCCCTGGCCGCATGCGCGCTGCCGTTCCTCCCCGCGTGCTCCTCTCGCCGCCTTCCTCGTCAGCCGTCCTCTGCCTTGCGAGTCAGCGCTAACCCATGGGCACCTCCACTGCTAGCGCTCCGTGTAAGCTCGCCAGCGCCGCTCTGTCGGGGCTGTCCTCCACTCTCTCTCTGACCGTGGCCTGCACGCTGTTGGCCCCTGTTATCGTTGATGTGTTAGTGTAAACCAGGTGAAGCTCGCATCCGTGCGTGTATGCATTGGTGTTTTTGTGTTGGTGTATCAAGGCAGTGTCCTCACCCCTCGCTCACAATATCGAACCTTTGTCTAGATCCCATCGACGCTATCAAGATCCCCACACCGAGTATAAGTGCGGCCACCGGCGCCAAACCAAGCACGTCTTCGTCACCAAAGTGCCGCTACCGGAGAACCACCGACATGAACTGTTATTATGTCAAGATCTCCCGAAGACCGATCCCTCGAACCATCAGAACTCCAAGATCGTCGGTCCCACCCATGTGTGACCCCTATCCGACCTATATTTTTATAATTTCCATCTATAACATTGTTCAATATTAATTGTTCATGCTTGCATACATACTTATGTGGTTTGGGGGCATCATGATGATTCACCTAAATTAAATATGGACACCATACGTGGGATTTACTAGTCTTATATTGACTCCATTTAAATTTGTGTAACAAACCGGTGAAATATTTTTCCTTGATAAGACAACATTTAAATTGCGGGTATCTAGCCAACATAAACCACCCAACTCATTGTCAGGACACATGTTCCATTTAATATTGCCTAGTTGCATCTCACCTTTGCCATGTCATACATCATCATGCCTGATCTTCTGTCGTAGTATTAAATAGAGCATCCAGTGTTTCTTTTAGTGTTTCGCTTCTTCACAGATTAGGCCGTTGAGTTGATGCGAGTGTCGACCCGATCTTCGGATGAACCTTCGACAATGTTTTCAGGCGAGCATTCTCCCCTTTCTACCTATTTTATATTTCTAGTCTTTATTTCCTCCTTTTGATCTATTTTTATCTGTGTTGCGATGCTATAGATTCCGTACCCCTTTATACTTTCCTACAGCCCATATATTGTCATGGACACATCCTATTACCTATTGTTTGGTAGATAGTCGGCCTTGCGAGTCATAGTTGTTTGCGCAGGTGATGCGTTGCACCGTCAATGTTCCACAGTTGTTGGAGAAATGCCTCATGCTTTATGTTGGAGATGATCATGACTTCAATTAGAGTTTAACAACTAATACTGAAAGTAGGTAAATAATGGAGAGGCACAGGTAGGCAATAGATGTTATTTAGTTTTTAATCGTCCACTTGTGTCCTGTAGGACCCCGAGTACTTGACACATGTTTCTTGAATATTCGCACTATCCACATGTGGGACCATGAATCCCCTTAGCATGAGCTTGAGTCATATCTTATTTTTTGGGGCCACAAAGTAGTTTGAGGCTTTATTACTATCTTGTACTTATGCCATACTTTACTGCTTTATTTACTATTGTGCGTGGAGCACCTGTACTGTTTTGGAATAAATGCGGAATGTTTACACGGTATCGACAAGCCCAGTCACACTTTCGGGTTCACAGTCATTTACAGCCATTGTCGCAAACCCCTCGGTCCGTCGCAGAGCCGGCCTACTTTGTAGCGGGTAGCTTAGCGGGGTGGCCCCCTAAAATATTATATGAATCTTGCGATTTCTTTGTCGTGATGCCTCGTTGGGTTTTTATTTGGTTTTTCCGAGGTTGATCATGCGTGTGTTGCTATTTATGCCCCCCTACATGGTAAAACTTTCTGAAAGTCGTGTCCGCGGTTATGGACGACTTGGAGCATAGTATCTCGATCATAGACAACTATAACTAAAGTAGTACTATAAATTTGACTTTGTAATGACTAGTAATCAGCTTTACTACAACAGAATGGCTAAATAAAATACCAAAAACTGCTGGGTTTGGAATGTCTCATGCTATATGTATCTTACTAGTAATTATTGCAACTACAACGAAATGGTTAACTAAAACTATTCACTATTTATAATACCAGGATGACTCATGCTATCTATATCTGACTAGTAATTGCCGCAACTATAACAGAATGAATAAAACTTCCAACTGTGTGAGTTCCTCGGTTGAATTCCTCGTTTGGTCTCGAAGGGGAAATACCAAGATGGGTATGTTTGGTGTTAGTATCAAGTTGGATCCAAATAGGTCTTTCTTATCCCTGTATGATAACCGCCAGTTGAATCAAGTTTCTATAGTTTGTTTAGTGCATGCTGCGCTGCCGCTTCAGTACACCACACCTATGTAGGCGAGGACCACCGAATTCTAAGACTTGTCGTGTACTGGCCTTAGTACTGACCGCTCTCTTTTCCTTTGCCCTTTGTGGGCACCCCTTTTGTATAAACAGGTTTGAGATCGACGTCGTTAGTAGGGTTACGCTTCCGGTTTGGCCTGGGCAGTGTTATGGACGACACTGCTTATTCTTCAGGCTCTTAGACCAATATGCATCTTGTCCGTACTCGGACGCTGTATTGTTTTTAAGGTGATTTAGATATTTGTATTGTATATTTGTATTCTTGACTGATGGAGTCGTGTTGTATTTATCTGTTCTGTGGGTTCCATCGTGGACTATTGTGTAATGATATTACTTCATTTTCCACCCGCACGAAAGTGTCTGGTGGGCGCCTTTTAATCGTTTCTATGCGGGTTTGGCGGGAATCGCTGAAACTTGCATAGGGCTGATCTAAGGGTGTCACAGAGTGGTATCAGAGCTCAGTTGTTATGATACCCCACTGGTCCATCCTGTAGGATAACCTGGCTAACATACGTGTAGAGTGTTAAAACTATTTTGGAAAATCAGTTGGATAGATCTGATTAGGTCTGCTTTTTCTCATTAGAGCTTTGCTATTCTCCTCTTACCTCAGCGTGTTTTGAATCTCCTCTCTTATCTTTTATTCGAGTCCAGGAATTATCGTGGTTGGGATTCCATCGTAGCTTCAGGGTATCGCTTTCGTATTTTTGTAACGGTGCTTCAACATCCGGCCTTCATACTATCTAATAAATCTTTCATCTGATGTACCTTTCAGTGGACCCAAAAATCCACTAAATTTTTTCTTTGCATCTTCCGGTGTTTTTCAACATGACGACCTCATCTGCATCAGATCTGATGAAGAGCCTACATCGTTCTTTTGTTTCCGAAACTCAATTGTCGAGATCTTTAGTTTGATTTTGAGAGTTGGTTGCATAATTCCCCTTTTCATGTGCGGAGTAATGCTTTGGGTGCGCGATGGACGGGTCACCATACGACTACTCTTATCATTCGCTCTTGGACATTGAATGGTGGATCGATGCAATTATACTCCTTTTGCGGAAGTTAGAGGTGGCCTTACCTTTTGAGACCTCTACTTTGTTCTTTGTTTTCCGGAGTATTCTTGCAATGAACATGAGCAACAATCCTTTTTGGTGGTGTCGCCGAATTTAATAGGAAGAAAGAATCCTTGTTAGTGGTGTGGGGAGGATCTACACGAAGCGAGAAGATTCAGAGCGTCGGCCTTATTCCCCGTACCAGAAGGCGGATCTCGAGGGCGAGATCCATTGTTAGTGGTGTCGAATTGTAGAACCCCAGGTAAAACACTACCAGAAAAGCGCCGTGTTTTTGTTTTGTGCATCATCTTGACGGCACGCTCATGTCATCATGCATATGTCTATCTAAAAATATTTTTGAAAAGCCCTATTTTGTTTTCTACAAATAGCCCCTCTCTATATCAAATTATAAAAGCCCGGTTGTCCGGATATTTTGTTTTGCCTAAAAACTATTTTACCAAAAAAATATTTAAAACTAAATATAAATAAATAAATAACTATTTTATTAAACCCCCGGGGGAGGGAGCCCAGCCCATAGGCCAAACCACCTACCACCCCAGCATGCCCGGCCCAGAACAAGGAAAACCTAACCCTATGATCCCCAAACCCTAGCTCTACCTAATCAACCCAAATCCCCCACCTATTACCCTACCGTCGCCGCTCCCACGTCATCTCAACCACCACGAACCCACCCCCAGTGCAGCGTACCCCCTCCCTAGACCGGCACACTGTTGCACTCACGCACCCAGGAGACCCACCCGGACCTGTTTCCTCTCTTCCCACGTTCCTCGCACGCACACCACCCGGCCCTGTAATCCCTCTCTCTCCCTTTAACCCGGCCCTGCTCGACGCCCCTAGGCCCCACCACACGCCCATCCCTCGTCCTGTATCTCCCACACGCGACTTGGTGGCCTCCCTAGCCCCCGCTCAATTCCCCCCTCTACCGCCATGGACTTCTCCCCCTCCGCTCACCGGTCCTCCCCGCTGTCCACGCGACCTCTCCCGAGCTCCTTCCCATTCGACAGAGACCGCCCCGCCGCCGCTCGGGCCACCACAACCTCGCCTCTCCCCGCCACCTGTTACCAACAGGGCCTCGTCGGTCCTCTCCCTCGCCTTCCTCTCAGGAATACGCCATCGCATGCACCTCCACCGCGGCGCGCGTCCCCGAGCTTCACCTCCGCGGCCTCTAGCACCCTCTCTCCGTTCGAGCCTCCCCTGATGCCAAAATCCAAGACCCGGACGCCTCCTCTCCTCTCGCCAGCGTTCCTCGGTCGTGGCATGCGTCGCCGCCCCTCTCCCTCAACATCTGCAACCGGCCGCTGCTAGGAGCCCCTTGACGCGTGCGCGCTGCCGTTCCTCCCCGCGAGCTCCTCTCGCTGCCTTCCTCGCCGTCCGTCCTCTGCCCTGCGAGCCAATGCCGCCCCATGGGCACCTCCTCTGCAGGCGCTCCGTGCAAGCTCGCCAGCGCCACTCTGTCGGGGCCGTCCTCCGCTCTCTGTCTGGCCATGGCCAGCACCCTATTGGCCCCTGTTATCGTTGATGCGTCAGTGTAAACCAGGTGAAGCTAGCGTCTGTGCATATATGCTCTGGTGTTTTTGTGTTGGTGTATCAAGGCAGTGTCCTCACCCCTCTCTCACAGTATCGTACCTTTGTCTAGAACCCATCAGTGCTCTCAAGATCCCCACACCGAGTATAAGTACGACCACCGGCGTTGAACCAAGCATGTCTTCGTCACCGAAGAGCCACTATCGGAGAACCATCGACATGAACTGTCATTATGTCAAGATCTCCCGAAGACCGATCCCTCGAACCCTTAGAACCCCAAGATCGCCGATCCCATGTGTGACTCCTATCCGACCCATATTTTTATAATTGCCATCTATAAAATTGTTGCATATTTATTGTTCATGCATATTTGCGTGGTTTGGGGGCATCATGCCGATTCACCTAAATTAAATATGGGGACCATATGTGATCTTTTCTAGTCTTATATGGGCTCCATTTAAATTTTTGTAGCGAACCGGTGAAATATTTTTCCCTGATAAGACAAAATTTAAATTGCGGGGTATCTAGACAACATAAACCACCCAACTAATTATTGGGACCCCGGTTCCATTTAATATTACCTAGTTGCATCGCACCTTTTCCATGTCATACATCATACATGCATCATGCCCAATCTCCTGCCGTAGTATTAAATAGTGCATCCGGTGTTTCTTTTAGTGTTTAGCTTCTTCACGGATTAGGCCGTTGAGTTGATGTGAGTGTCGACCCGATATTCAGATGAACCTACGGCAATGTTTTCAGGCGAGCATTCTCCCCTTTCTACCTATTTCACATTTCTAGTCTTTATTTCCTCCTGTTGATCTATTGCTATCTGTGTTGTGATGCTATAGATTTCGTACCCCTTTATACTTTCTTGCAACCCATATATTGCCATGGACACATCCTATTACCTATTGTTTGGTAGATAGTCGGCCTTGCGAGTAGTAGTTGCTTGCGCAAGTGTTGTGTCGCACTTCAATATTCCACAATTGTTCGAGAAATGCCTCATGCT
Source organism: Avena sativa (assembly GCA_916181665.1). NCBI lineage: Eukaryota > Viridiplantae > Streptophyta > Magnoliopsida > Poales > Poaceae > Avena > Avena sativa. Next base: position 149,825,374 of record OV702284.1, read on the forward strand.
TTATGTTGGAGATGTTCACGGCTTCAATTATAAGTTAACAACTAATATTGAAAGTAGGTAAATAATGGAGAGGCACAGGTGGGCAATAGATGTTATTTGGTTTTTAACCGTCCACTTGTGTCCCGTAGGACCTGAGTACTTGATACTTGTTTCTTAAATATTCTGATTATCCGCATGTGGGACCATGAATCCCCTTAGCACGAGCTTGAGTCATATCTTATTTATTGGGGCCACAAAGTAGTTTGGGGATTTATTACTATCTTCTACTTATGCCATGCTTTACTTATTTATTTACTATTGCGCGTAGAGTGTCTGTACTATTTTGGAAAATGCAGAATGTTTACACGGTATCGACAAACCCAGTCACACTTTCGGGTTCTCAGTCATTTACAGCCATTACCGCAAACCCCTCGGTCCATCGTGGAGCCATCCAACTTCGTAGCGGGTAGCTTAGCGGGGTGGCTCCCTGAAATATTATATGAATCTTGCGATTTCTTTATCGTGATGCCTCGTTGGATTTTGATTTTGTTTTTCCAAGGTTGATCGTGTGTGGGTTGCTATTTGTGCCCCATGTTGGGTAAAACTTTCTAAAAGCCGTGTCCGCGGTTATGGACAACTTGGAGCACATTATCTCGATCATAGACAACTATAACTAAAGTAGTACTATAAATTTGACTTTTTAATGACTAGTAATCAGCTTTACTACAACAGAATGGCTAAATAAAATACCAACAACTACTGGGTTTGGAATGTATCATGCTATATGTATCTGACTAGTAAGTATTGCAACTACAATGGAATAGTTAACTAAAACTGTTCATTGTTTACAATATCAGGATGACTCGTGTTATCTATAAAACTGTCCAACTGTGGCGCCTCGTAACTCACACATGCAGAGAACGCAATCATATCCGATTTTCCCGCGCAAGGGATACGAACCGTTGGCGGCGACAGTTGGAGACGTGGCGAAATTTCCGCGTACGTTCGCGAACACGTCGTCTACGCGGCAACCGTCCGATCAAGCTGCACCAATCTTGACGCCGAGGATGATAAATAGTAACCGTGGGGAAATTTCCACTTTTTACCTCATTCTCTTTGCATCATCTTCTTCCTCCAGCGCGCTCCCCTTCGAGCTCTCCGCTTACAACTCACGAGAAAACCCTAGCTTCCAATCTGCACCAGTCACATCCATCCTTACTCCATGGCTAGCAGCAGCACCTCTCCCTCCATGGCGGCATCGAGCGAAGCCGCGGCGAAGTCGGCGAGCTCTATTGTCGTGCCTCTAGAGGGCCTAGTCATCCCCGCATCGGCGGTTATCGAGTCCACCGGCGGTGACCTTAATCTGGCGGCGCTAGAGCCGTTGGACGAGGAGCCAGACTCGCACAAGGGTGACTGGCGCGGCTCAGATATCACCGACCGTGATATCCAGGAGATGATCTATGAAGGTTACCTTCCTGTGATGGAGGGGCTCGCCTGGCGGGCGGCGCCGGCCGGCAAGGTGACACCTTCTCCCCAAGCCGGAGAAAAGGTGTACCTCAAAGCTCAACTGGTACACGGCGTCTCCTTGCCCATCTCCAACTTCTTCCTCTCCGTCTTGAATCACTACAGAGTCCAGCCCTAGAATCTTTCCCCCAATAGTATCTTAGTGCTTAGCAACTACGCGGCGCTTTGCGAGGGATACTTGAGGATAAAGCCTAGGCTAGACCTTTTTGTGTACTTCTTCACCATCAAACGTGAAGCCGGACATAGCAAGGAAGAGCTTAGGAAATGTGGCACCATAAGCTTCAAGATTCGACCTGGCCGGCGGTTCCCCGACATCGTCGGCCACGAGTCCTGCAAGAATTGGCAACGGACGTACTTTTACAGCCCAGACATCCCGCTGTCTGGCCGACAAGTCACGTACCCGGACTTCGTTGACGGAGCCGCCGCTGAAGCCTCGTCATGGAGATCCCAGGCCTCCCTTCCCTCCGACATTGAAGCCTCTCGCGCCATAAGGCGGATAGAGTGGTTTGTAGAGATGGGTTTGACCGGCTTGGACCTAGCCATGTGCTGGTTCATCAGGCGAATCCAACCTCTGCAGCACCGCGCGAAGCTCATGCAAGAGTATACCAGTGACAGAAGGGATAGTCTCCGCATCTCCGTGGACAACTTCTCGAGCGACTCCGTCAAGCTCTGCCTTAAGGACATCGTCAAGGTGAAGGACAAGAAGCGTGGCTTCACCATCACCTACGACATGTTCGTAGACGACAAGTGCCCAAAGGTAGGTTTTTATTTTCCGTGTATGACATATACTCCAGTTCTTCCGTCTTGCAAATATCATCTTATCTAACACGGTGAATTCTTACTTAACAGCTTAGCGACATAGATGAGATGAGCATGGCTCCTCAAATCTATGATCCAAAGATGAAGGAAGTCACGGTCGTGTCCGACGACGAAGCTCCGTTGGCGCGGAAGCAGAAGAGCTCCACCTCTGACGCTGCCGACGGAGGCAAGAAGAAGAAGACGGAGGGTGGAGCCTCCAAAAAGACTACCACCGCCCTGAAGGTGGAAAAGAGAAGAACCACCGAGATCCATTTTGCCAAAGCACCCCCACTAGTGTAAGCTTCTCATTCTCCAACATTGTCTATTTATCTGTCTTGCTCCTGTACTTATGCATTTTGCACGTTTCAGGAAGAAAGCCACGACCAGCCTCAAGAAGACCTCCAAAACTTTGGGGGATTCTCAAAATATCAAAGACATGATGCATCGCGACGCCTGCCCCGCCATCACCCCTGCTACTCCTGCCGTCAAGCCCTCGTCTGCCCCGACAAGCTCACAAGCTAAGGAGGCATCAGGCCCTTCCGTCATGGAAGTGGATTCTGGCGCCTCTACTGAACTCACTGTTGTCGGCGAGCAGGCAACACAGGAGAGCACCGCTCAACAAATGGCTGAAGCTCCGTCTAAGGATCACATCGGTGGCGGAAAGGCGGTGGTGGAAGCTGGTACTTCTGCCGTTGGCGGCACCCCCGCACCCCAGAAAACCATAGTCTATCCGAAGATAGTCTATCCGGTACTTACACCGGGTAGCACTGCTTTGGTCCCTGGTGCGGCGCCGACATCTCCGACGTGCGGTCTAGAGGAGCTCCGCCGGCAAGCAGAAATCTTGCAAGGAAATAGCGAATCCTTTGCCAAGCTTCTAGCCGAGAGTGCTACGAACCTCAAGATCATCGCACTTGTAAGTTTCTTTGCCTTCTGCATTTTATATGAGTATCCCACTGTAGCCCCCGAGGATGTAGACGGAAAAACCATAGGTTTTTGCATCTATATGCTCTAAGAGTGACTAAGTTAGAAAAAACTCTCACTATAGCCCCCAAGCATTTAGATGGAATGAATTATTCCGACTAGATGCTTTAAGAGTAGCATACATAGTGTTTATAAATTTCAATACTGTAGCCCCCAAGCCACTAGTTGTAACTGAATTAGTTCCGACTAGATGCTTAAAGAAAAGCTAAGCAGATATCCGAGTTAAAAACTTTATACTGTAGCCCCCAAGCTTCTAATTGAGAACTGAATTGGTTCCGACTAGATGCTTAACGAAAATCTAAGCATATTGCTAGGTTAAAAACTCTCGCTGTAGCCACCGAGTGTCTAGGTGGAAAATTTCCGACTAGATGCTTCAAGCAGACTAAACAATGTTTTAACTCTGTTCTTTTTTCCATAGAACGAGAATGCTCGGAGGGGTATGGCCAATGACAAGTACCAGAAGATGCGTGCAGATCTAGAAGCTGAAAAGGGTAAAACTAGCTTCTTGAAGGAACATATCACCAAGATCAAGCGTCTGTTTTCTAATGTGCATTCCGACTTGGTTTTGTGCCCACATTCTCCGAGTACTCACGGTGTACTTTTCTTTCTCCGACATGCAGAAACCATCGCCAAGGCCAAGAATATTGTCGAGCAATCCAAGCACATTCAAGAGCTGGATAGCGAGAACAAAATTCTTAAGCAGGAGAGGAAGGACATGTTGAAAATGCTTGAGGAGTCGATGAAAGCCTTACAGGATTCTGCCACCGAGGAAATGAACCGCTTGAAGGAGGAGATCGCGATCTTAAAACATCAAAAGCGAGCTGCCGATGAGCAGAATCACCGCCATGGCGAGGCGTACAAGCTCCTTCAACAAGAGAAACAATCCTTGGCGGACACCCTCTGGAAAGCTGAGGCCATCATCTTAAGTAAGTTTTCTCCGCCTTGGATTTCTGTAGTGTGGATACTTTGAATTGTTGAACTCATGCGCTCCTTGCTGGAATTTTCAGCTCCAATGGGTTTAACCCGATCACCTCCTCCGGCCAAGGAATGCATGGTTCTTACCGGCAACTTCATCAACACCGCCATCACCCAAGCCAAGGAGATTGCCAAGCCCCTCCATATAAACATCAAGGCATCGGAGTCCGTGGCGAAGTACTCGGAGATTCTGCGCCGAGCCCCCGAGCATATCACAAGATGGAAAGCTTCATGTGCACGGGCTGGCGCTGTCAATGGTGAAGGTGCACTACGAAGGTGCCTACATCGACACGGTGACCTCTGGTATCCCCGACGTCGACGATGACGGCAAAGAGATTGATCATGAAGCCATCTTGTCGTCTCTCGCGGGATATGACACCAGAGTTGCCGAGTTGGTGGACATCGACGTCTTCGTTCCCATGAACATCATCGACAGCGACAACCAAGATTCCTCTGAGTCCCATCACAGTGCCGACGTTGAGGGTGATTCTCCGGCTGGTGACAATGCTGCCTCCAAGTCGCCTGCACCAAAGGAGTGAAAAACAAATTTGTAATATTTGTTTCACCTTTGGTTAATATGCGTAAAAAACTTGTTGATGTAACTTAAGGCGGAAAACAATGGTTGTTTATTTCCTGCTTCTTAAGAACTAGTTTCCAGCATGTATATATATGTTTTAAGCAAGTGCTGGCTTATCCGTTACTTTGGCTCTTATGCTTGACTTTTCGTGAGTTGGAAGACTCGTTGTCGGAACCATGCGCTTAGGTGATGATGCCCAATAGCATTGTCAATAACCTGAGCACAAAATCGCCGACAATAAGTGCCAAAAGTCACTACTCCAGAATCCACATAAAAACGACAAAGAACGTGTAGACCAGAAAACTTAAGCTAACGCCCATAGGCGGAATTTTCACAAGTGCAAACGCAAAGCTTGTGAATAAATTTTTTACATGATCCAAAAATGAACACTAAAGGAGGTAAAAGACTCAGAAATATGAGTGAACCAGAGAGCTTTATTTCATTGATCATATAAGAGGTACACAATTAGATAAAAAATGCTAAGTGTAAAAAGGACGTAGTTGTGCTATGTTCCATGGCCGATCAAGCTCCGGGTAGTCATCATCCGGGTCACGTCGCTTATGCTTATGATCCTCATTGGGTCTATCCTTTAGCTCATGATTGTCAACAAGGTAGTAAGACCCATTGAGTAGCGCCTTGCTTATGATGAACGGTCCTTCCCATGGCGGGGATAATTTGTGTGACTTCTTCTGCTTAAGTCGGAGCATCAAATCCCCCTCTTTAAACGAGCAATGCCGAACGTGGCGACTATGGTAGCTGCGTAGCTTCTGCTGGTAGATGGCGGATCTTTGGCATGCCAAAACGCGCTCCTCCTCGAGAAGGTCCACATCTAGGCGTCTAGATTCTTCAGCGTCATCTTCGTCGTAGGCGGCAGCTCTTGGTGCATCGTGAAGGATGTTGGAAGGCAGGATGGCTTCTGCTCCATATACCATGAAGTAAGGGGTGTAGCCGGTGGATCTGTTGGGTGTAGTTCGTAAACTCCACAGCACAGATGGCAATTCTTCCGCCCAGGCTCCAGCTACTCTATGTAGCGGTGCCTCAAGACGTGGCTTGATTCCCTGCAGAATTAATCTATTGGCTCGCTCAACCTGACCATTGTATTGTGGGTGTGTCACAGGTGCAAGGTCAAGTCGGATGCCTTTCTCCCAACAATATGCCTCCACTTCTCCGAGTGACAAATTGCTGCCGTTGTCGGTGATAATGCTACGTGGGAGACCAAATCTCACCACTAGATCCCGGACAAACCTGAGGGAAGTTGCCCCATCAAGCTTTCTAATGAGTTTAGCTTCTATCCATTTAGTGAATTTATCAACTGCTACAAGAAGATGCGTAAACCCACAGGGTGCCGTTTGTAACGGTCCCACCATGTCTAGCCCCCAGACTGCAAACGGCCATGTTATTCAAATTGTTTGTAGTTCTTTAGCAGGAACATGCGGTTGTCGGGCATAATAATGGCATCCCATGCATGTCTCAACCAGATTGTCAGCGTCCGCCTTCGCGGTTAGCCAGTAGAATCCTTACCGGAAGGCTTTCGCGACCAACGATCGGGGAGCGGCGTGATGCCCGCAATCTCCGAGATGGATTTCGCATAGGATTTCCATACCTTCTAGCTAGGAAACACACTTCAGGTATACACCAGTAGTGCTCCTTTTGTAGAGTTGCCCATTTATTATGGTATAACCCTTTGCTCGTCGTACTATTTGTCGTCTTTCGACTTCGTCATCGGGCAAAGTTCCGTGTTCGAGATATTCCATGAACGGTTTTGTCCAAGCCGGAGGGACCTTAGTCACCATGTTGACAAAAGAGTCAGCTCTATCCGGGTTGTCGATGTCTGCCCCCTTCACAGATGGTGTGCACAGATGCTCTAGGAAAACTCCAGGCGGAATTTGCTTGCGCCCTGATCCAAGCTTAGACAGCAGATCAACCGCCTCGTTTTGTTCCCTAGGTACATACTTGACTTCGTAACCCAAGAAGCTCTTGGCTATCTCGTGCACTTCATCTCGATATGCCGCCATCATAGGGTTCCGCGCATTCCAGGTGCCAGCCACCTGCTGGGCAACCAAGTCGGAATATCCACAGCAAACTATGCGCTTGATGCCAATATCATTGGCTACACACAGTCCATGAATGAGTGCTTCATACTCCTCCATGTTGTTTGTAGCCTCGAAGTGGATCTACAGAACGTAGTGTAGCTTGTCTCCTGTTGGTGACTGTAGCAATACACCAGCCCCCGAGCCGTTGAGCGGCTTTGATCCGTCAAATTGCATCACCCAGTATTCTGGCTCTGGCAACGGAGTAGCATCTGGCATTTCCGTCCAATCTGAAACAAAATCCGCCAAGGCATGTGACTTGATAGCGTCGCGTCTCTTGTAGGTGATCTCGAAGGCGGCGAGTTCAATGCCCCACTTCGTGACCCTTCCTGTAGCGTAGCTTTTATTAATAATGTCGGACAGTGGAGTCTTGCTCACCACTGTGATTGGGTGCTCCTGGAAGTAATGCCTCAGCTTTCGAGAAGCAATGAATACTCCATAAGCTATTTGTTGGTAGTGCGGGTAACACTGCTTGGACTCCGTCAAGACCTCGCTCACATAGTAAACTGGTCGTTGAACTCCGTGCTCATAGCCTGGTTCCTTCCGCTCTGCCACGACGACGATGCTGATAACCCGGTTGGTTGCCGCCATGTAAATTAACAGGGGCTCTCTAGGCTCGGGTGCTGCAAGGATGGGCGCTGAGGAAAGAATCTCCTTGAGTTGCTTCAATGCTGCGTCTGCTTCGTCCGTCCATGTGAATTTGTCCGCCTGCTTCAGCAACTTGTACAGCGGCAGACGGACCGACTAACTGCTGCAACACAACATGTTAGTCGTTGAATGTCCTTTAGGCATGTCGGACGGTTTATGTTTAAGATGGCCTTGATTTTCTCCGGGTTGACCTTGATTCCACGTTGGGAAACGATGAAACCCAAAAATTTGCCAACTGGAACCCCGAAGACGCACTTCTTAGGGTTAAGCATCATGTTGTATTTCTGGAGATTATCAAAGGTTTCTTTTAAGTCGGAGATTAAGTCATTTGACTTTTTAGACATCACCGCGATATCGTCCACATAAGCGTGAACGTTCCGACCAATTTGGTCATGAAGGCAACGTTGCATTGTTCGCTGGTAGGTAGCACCTGCGTTTTTCAGCCCAAAGGGCATCGTGACATAGCAAAATGTGTCGTATGGGGTAGTGAACGAAGTGGCCAATTGGTCCGACTTCCTCATCTTGATCTGGTGGTATCCTGAGTATGAATCGAGAAAACACAAAAGCTCCGAGCCAACCGTCGAGTCAATGACTTGGTCAATGCGAGGCAAAGAAAACGGATCTTTGGGACATGCTTTGTTCAAGCCGGTGTAATCAACGCACATTCTTAATTCATTGGTTCCCTTTTTGGGGACAAGTACAGGATTGGCCACCCATTGGGTGTGAAGGACTTCTCGGATAAATCTAGCATTAAGTAGCCTAGCTATTTCTTTGCCAATGGCGCGTCTCTTCTCATCTCCAAAGAATCGTAGAGGTTGTTGCACTGGTTTACATTTTAGATCAATGTTTAAGCTGTGCTCGGCAAGTTCCCTAGGTACCATTTCATGTCGGCAGGTTGCCAGGCAAAGATGTCCCTATTCTCACGGAGGAACTCGACGAGCGCGCTTTCCTATTTGGGATCCAGGTTCGTCCCAATGGCGGTGACCTTGGAAGCATCGCCTACCACAAGTTCCACCGGCTTGGTCTCGATGGCGGCCTTGAACGCAGGAGTGGAGTCGGAGATCTGCTTCTTCGACGCGGGCATCTCTGAGTCATTGACCTTGCTCTGGATCTCTATGAATTCTTCGCTGTAGAGGACAGCTTCCGCAACGGCTGCTTCATTGATCTCGCAGTCCCTTGCCTTGCTAAAGCTTCCGGATACGGTGATGACATCGTTTGGTCCGGGTATCTTGAGTTTGTTGTAGACGAAGCATGGCTTGGCCATGAACGTGTGGAATATGCCTATTGGGGATATGCTATATGGGTATCCTCATAGCATGTCTCTTATCCGACTAACCCGGGTGGCCCATAGTCGGTAGCATGGCCTGTGGCCTGCTGGGCGGCCTAGTTAGGTGGATCCAGAAGGGAGGCCCATGCCGGATAAAGGAAGGCTACGGTGGAGTCACCAGCGTACCCGGAGCCTTGGAATACAAGATACACAAGACTAGTGATAGATGTTGTAGGACTCTATAACCTGTCCGGCTAGGACTTTTCCCTGTAACCCTAGGACCTGGCGACTATATAAGTCGGGCCTATGGGAGCCTTTAGGGCATCGATTTAGACAATCTCATACAACCTCGCACAGCGAATCTATCTCTGTAACTCGGCATATTGCCCTTATAGTGATTTATAGCAGGAGTAGGATTCCACCACCGTCGTGGGATCTGAACCTGGGTAAGCTGTGTTAGCTCGTACCCGTCAACCGTCTGCCTTACCCCACGTCTCTAAACACGCACTGTGAGGACCCCTCCATGGCATACTCGTCGGCAATACCACGACAGTTGGCGCCCACCGTGGGGAAAGAGGCGCTTCAGGCTCTTCAGCGGGTGAGGACCAAGATCTTCACGGGAATCGGTGAAACCGTAGCCATCGGTCGCGTTCTCTTCTCCGGCAACATTCCGATTGTCCCTCCCGACGAGTTCTGGATCCCGGCGAAGATGAACCCTACGCGGTGTTCGATCGTTCCTATCGGAGACATCCACCTCTTCATCGGCGAAACCGACTCGGGCACTAGTCCCCTGGGAGTCGGAGGAGCTTCAAGACCCGCACGGACCGCCTACGGGCAGGATACGTTCGCGGAAGGATCGATGTCGGATCTCCCTTTGGAGTTTGCCGGCAAAGATCGGAAAGCATCAAGACCCGCACGGACCGCCTACGGGCAGGATACGTTCGCGGAAGGATCAATGTCGGATCTCTCCACGGAGTAAGCCGACAAAGATCGGAAAAATTCAAGACCCACCCAAACCGCCCCTGTGCAGGATATAAAGGTGGAAGATCACTGCAAATCCGCCGGCTTTGTCCGTGCGTCTAGACAGCAGAGATCCAAGTTCGTCGGCGTGGTTACCATCTTCGATCTGGCGCGCTGCATTCAGAGAGAAGGCGAAAACCCCCGCGATTACCTGGCCAGGTGGGTCCGTATACGAGCCGATCTGGCCCACTACCCCAATGATGATGCTATCTATCACTTTGTGGAAGGACTGGACCATGGCACGCTTCTCCGACACTATCTAAGACGGAAACAGGCGTCAGGACGCCTTACCTTCGAAGGCATGGTGAACACCGTCAACAACTACGCGGAGGCCGAAGCGGCAGCTCAGACAGCGCTTGCGCTCATTGACGGAGCCCCTCCGATTCAGCCACCACCACCACCGCCTCCGGCCGCCATCGTCATAGCAGCACCACCACCTCCAGTCATCGTCGAGGCCGTTGCACCTCCACCGCCCGTCATCGAGGAAGTCCTGGCACCCTCCGACTCTGTCATTGATGCGCTTTATGCTGATTTTAGTGCAGATTCAGAGGAAATAGACTTCAGTCCAGAAGAGCTAGACTCCGCTATGCAGGAGATGGAGGAGGAGTACTCGCGTGACGAGCAAGCTAAGAACACCGTCATGTCTCGAGGGGTGTTCGTCACCATTGGGACAACGATGGATGAAGATCAGCCCAGGCAAGCTCCGCCTACGACGCTGGATAAGGGGAAGGGGCCACTTATTGCTGCTGACGATGATCGAGCAAAGGTCATTCCTCCTCCGCCTAACCTAGTGCAGCAGCCGCAGGAACTCGGCACTGGTCCAAGCAACAACAACACCGCAAGCTTGCCGCCTCCAGCATCCACGTCGGCAGCAGCCCATGTTACTCCAGCTGATAGAGTGATGTACGACAATCTCCTCGTCGAGCCACTAACCGTCGATCATATCCGGAACTTGACTCAGCTTGATGAGAAGCGCCAGCAGCTGCTGGAGGAGGCGCAAGCCATCGCGGAGCAAGGCGCTAAACTAGATCGAGACCTGGTCAACACGCAGAAGTCCATAGAGAAAGCTAGAGCAATGGAAGCCAAGTACAAGACTCTGCTGCAGCAGCAAAAGGCTAAGAAGGCTCCGGCTCGCGTCATCAACGATCCTGGTGTACGGCGCAACCTAGGATGGGCTCCCTCGAAACCGGCACAGGCTAAGCCATACATTGACAGTGAAGGAAAGCAGGTGATGCCCACCCCACTCCTTAACCTCGTCGTCGCCAAGACCCTTCTAGAGCAGGATAGATCGCCTGAGGCAGTAGAACATGTCTATGACCTAGTGGCCAAGGCGGTAAAGCAGTACGAAAAGGCCACCTCTCAGAGGCTTGAGTCTGACCCAGCGCTCTGCTGATCTAGCCAGTACAAACCGCCAAGGAACAGATCTCCTCAGGATGTCGGATCACAGACGGGCTCATCAGAACGAAGACGGAGGGATGCGCGCAACAGGAAGGATGCTATCCCCATATCCTCCGACCACGAAGAAAGAGCCCGACCTCGCCGCCCATCGCCACCGCCCCGATCCCCCCGACGTCAGGAAGATTACAAGGCTCACCATCGTACGGATATGCCCCCACCAAAGTAGTGCGGCATCGTCATCCGCGACAACGCGGCGCAGACCCGTCATGATGAAGAGCGCCACCAAGGACACAAGAGCAGGTCACACCACGACCCTCCGCATCCGACAAGCAACCGTGACAGACGCGAGGCGTCGCAGGAGGGTAACAACAAGAAGTCTAACCCACCACCACCTCCGCCTCCATCGCCGCCAAGAAGTCACCATGGTGGAAGAGGCCCGCGTCATTCACGCAGCCCATCCCCTGTCGAAAACAAGAAGAAGAACCCGGAGCCGTACGATGCACGTTCGCGGATCGATAAGATCCACGAGGCCTGGGAAGGACCATACCTGGGACCACGTTGCTTCGGACCTGCAATACGGTCCGCAACCTACCCCAAAGGTTTCCGGATCGACAAGACCATCAAGCCCTATGACGGCACCGCCAAGCCCGCCACATGGTTGCAGGACTACGACAACGCGGTGGAGATTGCCGGAGGCAACCCCAACGTCGCCATCAAGTACCTCCCGTTAATGTTGGCGGGCACGGCCCGTCAATGGATCGACGACTTGCCGGAAAGATCTATCTACAACTGGCTGGATATGCAAGAAGCATTCACCAAGAACTTTGAGGGTACATACAAGCGTCCCTGCACTGTGGGCAATCTACAGCGGTGCGTGCATGAGAAAGACGAGACATCTCGTGCCTACCTCTCCCGCTGGCTGGATATGAAAAATTCCTGCGCAGGACTGCACGCTCAAACCGTCATGGCCGCCTTCATCGATGGGTTGGAAAGGGGTATGTTGCTCCGACATAAGATAAAGCGCTTGCAGGTAAATCATCAGCTTGACTTGAATCAGATAATTCAGTTAGCTAGTGAGTTCGTAGCTGCCGACGACGATGCTCGTGGCTCTTTGCCGGCAACGGCCGTTCCAAAACCAGTACAAAGCGGAAAACCGCTCTAAAAGAAAAGAAATCTACCGACATGGTCGTTATGACTTTTGCAGGACGAGGAGAAGGCAGACAACGTGGCCGAGGAAGGGGAGCAGGCCGTGGGCAGCAACGAGGAAGTGAAACCAACTCGGCGCCGCTCCGCGTTCCCCAACCGTATGAGGAGTACCGCGATATGCCATGCCTCGTACACCTCGATGTCAACGGCAAGGCCACCCATACCAATCGACACTACAAGTTCGTTAACGACCTCAAGGAAGACCCGAAGTCCGGCTACAAGCGAAGTCGGAAGAATAGACCGCGAGGCAAGGGCAAGGGGAAGAAGAAGGAGGAAGAGTCCAAGGATTAAAGTGACATGGACGAGGACGTTGACCCCAAGCACGCCGCCAAGAGCGACGACAAGGGCAAGAACCCTTTCGCAAAGAAGGCCCCAGTCTACCACACTTTCCTTGGCACCCCCACCGTCCGACAATAGAAGACCTCTCTAAGGATCCTGATGGACACTCTCCCCCAGTTCCCCAATACCTACGCTGGTCGGAGGTTCCAATAACTTGGGACAGGACGGACCACCTAGACCTTGTGCCCACGGAGAACCAGTACGCCATGGTCATCAACCCATTGATTGACGGCGTGGAGTTCACTAAATGCATGGTGGATTGTGGAAGCAGCATCAACATCATGTACCTGGATTCACTGCAGAAGATGAACTTGACAGAGGCAAACCTAAGGCGGACCAACACCGTGGTCCATGGCGTAGTTCCTGGTCGGGAAGCTCTGTCCCTTGGGTGCATTACACTTCAGGTAGCCTTTGGCGACGTTAATAATTACCGCCAAGAGCGCATGACTTTTGAGGTGGTCCCCTTCAATAGCGTGTACCACGTCATATTCGGCCGTGACATATTCCACACGTTCATGGCCAGCCATGCTTCGTCTACAACAAACTCAAGATACCCGGACCGAACAATGTCATCACCGTATCCGGAAGCTTTACCAAGGCAAGGGACTGCGGGATCAATGAAGCAGCCGTTGCAGAAGCTGTCCTCTACAGCGAAGAATTCAAGGAGATCCAGAGCAAGGTCAATGACTCAGAGATTCCCGCGTCGAAGAAGCAGATCTCCGACTCCGCTCCTGCGTTCAAGGCCGCCATCGAGAGTAAGCCGGTGGAACTTGTGTTAGGCGATGCCTCCAAGACCGTCGCCATTGGGACGAACCTGGACCCCAAATAGGAAAGCGCGCTCGTCGAGTTTCTCCGTGAGAATAGGGGCATCTTTGCCTGGAAACCTGCCGACATGAAAGGTGTACCTAGGGAACTTGCCGAGCACATCTTAAACATAGATCCAAAATGTAAACGAGTGAAACAACCTCTACGACGCTTCGGAGATGAGAAGAGACGTGCCATTGGCAAAGAGATAGCTAGGTTACTTAAGGCTGGGTTTATCCGAGAAGTCCTTCACATCCGATGGGTGGCCAATCCTGTACTTGTCCCCAAAAAGGGAACCAATGAATTAAGAATGTGTGTTGATTACACCGTCTTGAACAAAGCATGTCCCAAAGATCCGTTTGCTTTTGCCTCGCATTGACCAAGTCATTGACTCGACGGCTGGCTCGGAACTTTTTTGTTTTCTTGATGCATACTCAGGATACCACCAGATCAAGATGAGAAAGTCGGACCAATTGGCCACTTCGTTCACTACTCCGTACGACACGTTTTGCTATGTCACGATGCCCTTTGGGCTAAAAAACGCAGGTGCTACCTACCAGCGGACAATGCAACGTTGCCTTCATGACCAAATTGGTCGGAACGTTCACGCCTATGTTGACGATATCGCGGTGATGTCTGAAAAGTCAAACGACTTAATCTCCGACTTAAAAGAAACCTTTGATAATCTCCGGAAATAAAAAATGATGCTCAACCCTAAGAAGTGCGTCTTCGGGGTTCCAACCGGCAAATTGTTGGGCTTCATCGATTCCTAGCGCGGAATCGAGGTTAACCCGGAGAAAATCAAGGCCATCTTAAACATAAACCGTCCGACATGCCTAAAGGACATCCAACGACTAACAGGTTGTGTTGCAGCAGTTAGTCGGTTCGTCAGCCGACTTGGAGAGAAGGCTTTGCCGCTGTACAAGTTACTGAAGAAGGTGGACAAATTTACATGGACAGACGAAGCAGATGCAGCATTGAGGGCCTGTTTGGTTGGGCTTAAATCTAGCTTTTGGAGTTTGGCTTATAAGCCACAAAAGCACCGAAATAGGTGCTTTTGGCTTTGGCTTTTGGCTTTTAACTAAACATAGTTGTATGATGGTGTAAGCCAAAAGCCAAAATAAAAAGCACCTACTTAGGTGCTTTTGTGGCTTATAAGCCAAAAGCAAAAAGCCATAAATAAGCACAACCAAACAGCCCCTCAAGCAGCTCAAGGAGATTCTTTCCTCAACGCCCATCCTTGCAGCACCCGAACCTGGTGAGCCCCTGTTAATTTACATGGCGGCAACCAACCGGGTTATCAGCATCGTCGTCGTGGTAGAGCGGAAGGAACCAGGCTACGAGCACGGAGTTCAACGACCAGTTTACTATGTGAGCGAGGTGTTGACGGAGTCCAAGCAGCGTTACCCGCACTACCAAAAGATAGCTTATGGAGTATTCCTCGCTTCTCGGAAGCTGAGGCATTACTTTTAGGAGCACCCAATCACAGTAGTCAGCAAGACTCCACTGTCCGACATTATCAATAACAGCGACGCTGCATGAAGCGTTGTGAAGTGGGGCATTGAACTCGCCGCCTTCGAGATCACCTACAAGAGGCGCGACGCTATCAAGTCACAAGCTTTGGCGGATTTTATTGCAGATTGGACGGAGATGCCAGATGCTACTCTGCTACTAGAACCAGAGTACTGGGTGATGCACTTTGATGGATCAAAGTTGCTCAACAGCTCGGGGGCTGGTGTACTACTACAGTCACCAAAAGGAGACAAGCTGCACTACGTTCTGCAGATCCAATTCGAGGCTACAAACAACATGACGGAGTATGAAGCACTCATTCACGGACTACGTGTAGCCAAAGATATTGGCATCAAGCGCATAGTTTGCTATGGAGATTCCGACTTGGTTGCCCAGCAGGTGGCTGGCACCTGGAACGCGCGAAACCCTATGCTAGCGGCATATCGCGACGAAGTGGACGAGATAGCCAAGAGCTTCTTGGGATACGAAGTCAAGTATGTGCCTAGGGAGCAAAACGAGGCGGCTGATCTAATGTCTAAGCTTGGATCAGGGCGCAAGCGAATTCCGCCAGGAGTTTTCCTAGAGAATCTACGCACACCATCCGTGAAGGGCGCCGACATCGACAACCCGGATAGGGCCGACTCTTTCGTCAACATGGTGACAAAGATCCCTCCGGCTTGGACAATACCTTTCATGGAATATCTCGAACACGGAACTTTGCCCGACGACAAAGTCGAAAGACGGCAAATAGTACGACGAGCAAAGGGTTATACCATAATAAATGGGCAACTCTATAAAAGGAGCACTACTGGTGTATACTTAAAGTGCGTTTCCCAGCTAGAAGGTATGGAAATCCTGCGCGAGATCCATCTCGGAGATTGCGGGCATCACGCCGCTCCTCGATCATTGGTCGCGAAAGCCTTCCAGCAAGGATTCTACTGGCTAACCGCGAAGGCGGACGCCAACAAGATGGTTGAGACATGCACGGGATGCCAGTATTATGCCCGACAACCACATGTTCCTGCTGAAGAATTGCGAACAATACCAATAACTTGGCCGTTTGCAGTCTGGGGGCTAGACATGGTGGGACCGTTACAGACGGCACCGTGTGGATTTACGCATCTTCTTGTAGGAGTTGACAAATTCACCAAATGGATAGAAGCTAAACCCATTAGAAAGCTTGATGGGGCAACTGCCCTCAGGTTTGTCCGAGATCTAGTGGTGAGATATGGTCTCCCACATAGCATCATCACCGACAATGGAAGCAACTTATCACTCGGAGAAGTATAGGCCTATTGCTGGGACAAAGGCATCCGACTTGACCTTGCATCTGTGGCACACCCACAATCCAATGGTCAGGTCGAGCGAGCCAATGGATTAATTCTGCAGGGAATCAAGCCACGTCTTGAGGCACCGCTACATAGAGCAGCCGGAGCCTGGGCGGAAGAATTGCCATCTGTGTTGTGGAGTTTACGAACTACACCCAACAGATCCACTATCTACACCCCTTACTTCATGGTATATGGAGCAGAAGCCATCCTACCTACCGACATCCTCCACGATGCACGAAGAGTTGCCGCCTATGACGAAGATGACGCTGAGGAATCCCGACGCCTAGATGTGGACCTTCTCGAGGAGGAGCGCATTTTGGCATGCCAAAGATCCGCCATCTACCAGCAGAAGCTATGCAGCTACCATAGTCGCCGCGTTCGGCATCGCTCGTTTAAAGAGGGGGATTTAGTACTCCGACTTAAGCAGAAGAAGTCACACAAATTATCCCCACCATGGGAAGGACCGTTCATCATAAGAAAGCGCTGCTCAATGGGTCTTATTACCTTATCGACAATCGTGAACTCAAGGATAGACCCAACGAGGATCATAAGTGTATGCGACGTGACCCGGATGATGACTACCCGGAGCTTGATCGGCCATGGAACATAGCATAGCTACATCCTTTCTACACTTAGCATTTTTTTATCTAATTGTGTACTTCTTATATGATCAATGAAATAAAGCTCTTTGGTTCACTCATATTGCTGAGTCTTTTACCTCCTTTAGTGTTCATTTTTGGATCATATAAAACCTTTATGCACAAGTCTTGCGATCGCACTTGTGAAAATTCCGCCTACGGGCGTTAGCTTAAGTTTTCTGGTCTACACGTTCTTTGTTGTTTTTATGTGGATTCTGGAGTAGTGACTTTCGGCACTTATTGTCGGCGATTTTGTGTTCAGGTTATTGATGGTGCCATTAGGCATCATCACCTAAGCGCATGGTTCCGACAACGAGTCTTCCGACTCACGAAAAGTCAAGCATAAGAACCAAAGTAATGGATAAGCCAGCACTTTCTTAAAAATATATGCATACTGGGAATTAGTTCTTAAGTAGCAGGATACGACCACCATTATTTTCCGCCTTAAGATTACATCACCAAGTTTCTTCCGTGCACACGCCAAAGGTAAAACAAAAATTACAAAGTGTTTTTCATTCTTTGGGCGCAGGAGACTTGGAGGCCGCATCATCACCAGCCGGAGAAGCACCCTCGACGTCGGCGCTATGATGAGACTCGGAGGAATCTTGGTTGACGTTGTCGATGAAGTTCCTAGGCACGAAGACGTCAATGTCCACCAACTCGGCAACCCTAGTGTCATAACCCGCGAGTGATGATAGGATGGCTTCATGATCGATCTCCTTGCCGTCATCATCCACGTCAGGGATACCAGAAGTCATCGTGTTGATGTCGGCATCTTCATAGTGTGCCTTCACCATAGACAGCGCCATCCTTGCGCCAGCCCGTGCGCATGAAGCTTTCCAGCTCGCGACACGCTCGGGGGCTCGTCGCAGAATCTCCGAGTACTTCGTCACAGAGTCCGAGGCCTTGATATAAATATGGAGGGGCTTGGCAATCTCCTTGGCCTGGGCGATGGCGGTATTGATGAATTTGCCAGCAAGTACCATGCATTCCTTGTCCGAAGGAGTCGAGCGGGTTAAACCCATGGGCGTTGAAAATTCCGATAAGGATTGCATGAGTTCAATAAACTCCAAGTATTCAGACTACAGAAATACAAGGCGAAGGACACTTACCGAAGATGCTGGCCTTAGCCTGCCAGACGGTGTCCGCCAAGGATTCCTTCTCTTGTTGGAGGAGCTTAAACACCTCGCTATGGCGAAGGTTTTGCTCATCAGCAGCTTGCTTCTGATCCTTTAGGATCGCAAGCTCCTCCTTCAAGCGATTGATCTCCGCGGAGGCGGAATCCTGCAGGGCTTTCATGGAATCCTCGTGCATCTTAGCATCTCTTTCCTCTCCTCCTTCAGGATCTTGTTCTCGCTGTCCAGCTGCTGGATATGCTTGGACTGCTCGACAATGTCTTTGTCCTTGGCAACATGTTCTGCAAGTCGGAGAAAACCACGTATACAGTGAGTAATCGGAGAGTATGGGCACAAAAGTAAGACGGAAATGCGCAAAAAGAAAATAGACTCTTGTTTTTGATGATATGTTCCTTCAAGATGGCAGTTTTACCCTTTTCGGGTTCAAGATCTGCGCGCATCTTCTGGTACTTGTCGTTTGCCATGCCCCGCCGAGCATTCTCGTTCTGTGGAAACAAATACAAAGTTAAAATCGTTGTTTGGTCTGCTTAGAGCTTCTAGTCGGAAATTTTCCACCTAGATGCTCGGGGACTACAGCGAGAGTTTTTAACTTAGCAATATGCTTAGCTTTTCTTTAAGCACTTAGTCGGAGCTAATTCAGTTCTCGATTAAGAGCTTGGGGGCTACAGTATAAAGTTTTTAACTCAGAATATGCTTAATTTTTCTTTAAGCATCTAGTCAGAACTAATTCAGTTACAACTAGAGGCTTGGGGGCTACAGCACTGAAAATTATGAACACTGTGTATGCTACTCTTAAAGCATCTAGTTGGAATAATTTCTTCCATCTAAATGCTTGGGGGCTACAGTGAGAGTTTTTTCTAACTTAGTCACTCTTAGAGCATATAGATGCAAAACCTATGGTTTTCCGTCTACATCCTCGGGGGCTATAGTGGGATACTCATACGAAATGCAAAAGGTAAAGTAAAAACTTACAAGTGCAATGATCTTGAGGTTTGTAGCGCTCTCGGCCAGCAGCTTGCCAAAGGAAATGCTATTTCCTCGGAAGATATCTGCTTGTCGGAGTAGCTCCTCAAGACCGCACGTCAGAGATGACGGCACTCCTCCAGGAACAAGAGTTGTGTTACTCGGCGTGAGCGCTGGATAAACTATCTTCGGGAACTCAAAGGGTTTCTGGGGAATAGGGGCGCCGCCTTTGGCAGAGGTACCAGCTCCCACCACCGCCTTGCCGCTACCGATGGCATCCTTAGCCGGAGCTTCAGCCATTTGAAGAGCAGCGCTCTCCTGTGTCGCCTGCTCGCCGACAATAGCTAGTTAGGTAGAGGCGCCAGAATCCACTTCCATGGCGGAAGGGCCTGGTGCCTCCTGGACTTAGGAGCTTGTCGGAGCATAGGAGGGCTTGACGACAGGAGTAGAAGGGGCGATGGCGGGGGAGAGTCACGATGTAGCATATCTTTGATATTTCTAGAAGCCCCAAGAGTCTTGGAGGACTTCTTGAGGTTGGTTGTGGCTTTCTTCCTGAAACGTGCAAAATGCATAAGTACAGGAATAAGACAAATAAATAAGACAATGTCGGAGAATGAGAGGCTTACACTAGGGGGGGCGCTTTGGCAAACATCCCGGTGGCTTTCTTCTTTTCCGCCTTTAGGGCGGCAGTACTCTTTTTGGAGGCTCCACCCTCCGTCTTCTTCTTCTTGCCTCCATCGGCAGCGTCAGAGGTGGAGCTCTTCCGCTTTCGCGCCAACGGGGCATCGTCGTCGGACACGACCGTGACTTCCTTCATCTTTGGATCGTAGATTTGGGCAGCCAGGTTGTCCTCATCTAGATCGCTAAGCTGTTAAGTAAGAAATCACTGTGTTAGATAAGATGGCACTGGCAAGACGGAGAAACTGGAGCAACGTCATACACGGAAAATAAATACCTACCTTTGGGCACTTGCCGTCTATGTACGTGTCGCAGGTGATGGTGAAGCCGCGCTTCTTATCCTTCACCTTGACGATGTCCTTCAGACGGAGCTTGACGGAGTCGCTCGAGAAGTTATCCACGGAGATCCGAAGGGAATCCTTTCGATCACCCGTGTACTCGTGCATGAACTTCGCACGGTGCTGCAGGGGTTGGATTCGCCTGATGAACCAGCACATGGCTAGGTCCAAGCCGGTCAAACCCGCCTCTACGAACCACTCTATCCGCCTTATTGCGCGAGAAGCGTTGAGGTCGGAGGGAAGGGAGGCATGGGATCTCCATGTGGAAACTTCAGCGGTGGCTCCATCCACGAAGTCCGGGTACGTCACTTCTCGGCCCGCCAAAGGAATGTCGGGGCCGTAGAAGTACGTCCGCTGCCAGTTTTTGCACGACTCGTGGCCGACGATGTCGGGGAACCGCCGGCCAGGTCGGATCTTGAAGCTTATGGTGCCGCAGTTCCTAAGCTCCTCCCTACTATGTCCGGCTTCACGTCTGACGGTGAAGAAGTACACGAACAAGTCTAACCTAGGCTTAATCCCTAGGTAACCCTCACAAAGTGCCGCGAAGTTGCTAAGCACTAAGATACTATTGGGGGAGAGGTTATGGGGTTGGACTTTGAAGTGGTTCAAGACGGACAGAAAGAAGTGGGAGATGGGCAGAGAAACGCCACGCACCAGCTGAGCCTTGAGGTACACCTTTTCTCTGGCTTGGGTAGAAGGTGTCACCTCGCCGGCCGGCGCCGCCCGCCAGGCTAGCCCCTCCGTCGCGGGAAGGTAGCCTTCGGCGACCATCTCTTGGATGTCGCAGCCGGTGATGTCCGAGCCGCGCCAGTCGCCTTTGTGTGAGTCTGGCTCTTCTTCCAGAGGCTCTAGCGCCGCCAGATTGTGGTCACCTCCGGTGGTTTCAATCACCGCGGGCGCGGGGATGCCAGGCTAGCCCCTCCGTCGCGGGAAGGTAGCCTTCGGCGACCATCTCTTGGATGTCGCAGCCGGTGATGTCCGAGCCGCGCCAGTCGCCTTTGTGTGAGTCTGGCATTTCTTCCAGAGGCTCTAGCGCCGCCAGATTGTGGTCACCGCCGGTGGTTTCAATCACCGCGGACGCGGGGATGACCAGGCCCTCTGGGGGCACGACGAAGGAGCTCGCCGGCTTCGTCGTGGCTTCGCTCGATGCCGCCATCGACGGAGATGAGCTGCTGCTAGCCATGGAGGATGCGATTGGTGCAGAGAGAGGTTAGGGTTTCTTCGAGGTTTTCCGCGGAGAGCTCGAGGAGGCGTGCGGCTGGAGGAAGAAGATGATGACGCGAGAGAATGGGGTGAAAAAGTGGCAAGTGTCCCACGGTTACTATTTATCTTACTCTGCGTCAAGATTCGTGTAGCTAATCGGACGGTTGCCGCATAGACGACGTGTTTGTGAACGTGCGCGGTAATTTCGCCACATCTCCAACCGCCGCCGCCAACGGTTCGTATCGCTCGCGCGGGAAAATCGGATATGATTGCGTTCTCTGCATGTGTGAGTTACGAGGCGTCGCTGACCTACAGCCTACGTCGTCATAACTAACATGGTAGATGAGCCGTCCCATCGAAGATTCCGGCATGGATGGATTAAATCCGACTACGGAAGCGTACGATGGAAGATTCAACATTTCTCCGACTTACTCATAGAAGGCGGAGAAACTTTTGCAGGGTTCTTTGGGAAGACTACAAGATATTGCTTGACGATTTGCCGACATCCATCTAGATGGAGCACTCCACGGGAAGAGGAAAGACGGCGCAAAATCTCGGAGTTCTCTGGGGGCTACTGTTGGGGATATGCTATATGGGTATCCTCATAGCATGTCTCTTATCCGACTAACCCGGGTGGCCCATAGTCGGTAGCATGGCCTGTGGCCTGCTGGGCGGCCCAGTTAGGTGGATCCAGAAGGGAGGCCCATGCCGGATAAAGGAAGGCTACGGTGGAGTCACCAGCGTACCCGGAGCCTTGGAATACAAGATACACAAGACTAGTGATAGACGGTGTAGGACTCTGTAACCTGTCCGGCTAGGACTTTTCCCTGTAACCCTAGGACCTGGCGACAATATAAGTCGGGCCTATGGGAGCCTTTAGGGCATCGATTCAGACAATCTCATACAACCTCGCACAGCGAATCTATCTCTGTAACTCGGCGTATTGCCCTTATAGTGATTTATAGCAGGAGTAGGATTCCTCCACCGTCGTGGGATCTGAACCTGGGTAAGATGTGTTACCTCGTACCCGTCAACCGTCCGCCTTACCCCACGTCTCTAAACACGCACTGTGAGGACCCCTCCATGGCGTACTCGTCGGCAATACCATGACAATGCCGCGGCCGAATATGACGTGGTACACGCTCTTGAAGGGTACCACCTCAAAGGTCATACGCTCTTGGCGGTAATTGTTAACATCGCCAAAGGCAACCTGAAGTGGAATGCACCCAAGGGACCGAGCCTCCCAACCAGGAACTACGCCGTGGAAGATGGTGTTGGTCCGCCTTAGGTTTGCCTCCGTCAAGTTCATCTTCTGCAGTGTATCCAGGCACATGATGTTGATGCTACTTCCACTATCCACCATACACTTGGTGAACTCCACGCCGTCAATCGAGGGGTTGATGACCATGGCGTACTGGTTCTCAGTTGGTACGAGGTCTGGGTGGTCCGTCCTGTCCCAAGTTATTGGAACCTCCGACCAGCGCATGTACTAGGGAACTGGGGGGAGAGTGGCCATCAGGATCCTCAGAGAGGTCTTCTGTTGTCGGACAGTGGGGGTGCCAAGGAAAGTGTGGTAGACTGGAGCCTTCTTTGCGAAGGGGTTCTTGCCCTTGTCGTCTCTCTTGGCAGCGTGCTTGGGGTCAACGTCTTCGTCCATATCACTTGAATCCTTGGACTCCTCCTCCTTCTTCTTCCCCTTGCCCTTGCCTCGCGGTCTGTTCTTCCGACTTCGCTTGTAGCCGGACTCCCGGTCTTCCTTGAGGTCGTTGACGAACTTGAAGTGTCGATTGGTATGGGTGGCCTTGCTGTTGGCGTCGAGGTGTACGAGGCACGGCATATCGCGGTATTCCTCGTAGGTTTGGGGAACGCGGAGCGGCGCCGAGGTTGTGTCACTTCCTCGTTGCTTCCCGCGGCCAGCTCCCCTTCCTCGGCCACGTTGTCCGCCATCACCCGACCTGCAAAAGTCATAGCGACCATGTCGGTAGATTGCTTTTCTTCTAGAGCGGTTTTCCGCTTTGTGATGCTGTTCCTCCGAGATTGAGTTGGAACGGCAGTTGCCGGCAAGGAGCTGCGAGCATCATCATCGGCAACTGCGAACTCACTAGCCAATTGAATCATCTGGTTCAAGTCAAACTGGTGATTGTCCTGCAAGCGCTTCAGCTTATGTCGGAGCAACGTGCCTCTTTCCAATCCGTCGATGAAGGCGGCCATGGCGGTCTGGGCGTGCACTCCCGCGCAGGAATTCTTCATGTCCAGCCAGCGAGAGAGGTAGGCGCGAGATGTCTCATCTTTCTCTTGCACGCACCGCTGTAGATCGCCCACAGTACAGGGACGCTTGTATGTACCCTCAAAGTTCTTGGTGAACGGTTCTTGCATGTCCAACCAGTTGTAGATGGATTTCCCCGGCAAGTCATCGATCCATTGACGGGCCGTGCCCGCCAACATTAATGGGAGGTACTTGACGGCAACATTGGGGTTGCCTCCGGCAATCTCTACCGCGTTGCCGTAGTCCTGCAACCATGTGGCTGGTTTGGCGGTGCCGTCATAGGGCTTGATGGTGTTGTCAATCCGAACACCTTTGGGGTAAGTTGCGGACCGTATTGCAGGTCCAAAGCAACGTGGTCCCAGGTATGGTCCTTCCCGGGCCTCGTGGATCTTGTCTATCCGCGAACGTGCATCGTACGGCTCCGGGTTCTGCTTATTCTTGTTAATAGGGGATGGGCTGCGTGAACAACGCGGGCCTCCTCCGCCATGGTGACTGCTTGGCGGTGACGGAGGCGGAGGTGGCGGTGGGTTAGCCTTCTTGCTATTACCCTCCTGCGATGCCTCACGCCTGTCACGGTTGCTTGTCGGACGCGGAGGGTCATGGCGTGACCTGCTCTTGTGTCCTTGGTTGCGCTCTCCGTCATGACGGGTCTGCTCCGCGTTATCGTGGATGACGATGCTGCACTGCTTTGGTGGGGGCATATCCGCACGATGGTGAGTCTTGTAATCTTCGCGATGTCGGGGGGATCGGGGCGGTGGCGATGGGCGACGAGGTCGGGCCTTTTCTCCGTGGTTGGAGGATATGGGGATAGCATCCTTCCTGTTGCGTGAATCCCTCCGTCTTTGTTCTGATGAACCCGTCTGGGACTCGACATCAAGAGGAGATCTGTCCCTTGGCGTCTTGTACTGTCTAGATTGGCAGAGCGCTGGGTTAGACTCAAGCCTCTGAGAGGTGGCCTTTTCCTGCTGCTTCACCGCCTTGGCCACTAGGTCATAGACCTGTTCCACTGCCTCGGGTGATCTATCCTGCTCCAGAAGGGTCTTGGCGACGACGAGGTTAAGGAGTGGGGTGGGAATCACCTGCTTGCCTTCACTGTCAATGTATGGCTTGGCCTGTGCCGGCTTCGAGGGAGCCCATCCTAGGTTGCGCCGTACACCAGGATCGTTGATGATGCGATCCGGAGCTTTCTTAGCCTTCTGCTGCAATAAAGTCTTGTACTCGGACTCCATTTCTCTAGCTTTCTCTATGGACTTCTGCATGTTCACCAGATCTCGATCTAGCTTAGCGTCTTGCTCCGCAATGGCATGTGCTTCCTCCAGCAGCTGCTGGCGCTTCTCGTCAAGCTGGGTCACGTTATGGATATGGGCAACGGTCAGTGGCTCGACGAGAGATTGCCGTACATCACTCTATCAGCTGGAGTAACTTGGGCTGCTACAGACGTAGATGCTGGAGGCGGCAAGTTTGGGGTGTTGTTGTTGCTTGGGCCGATGTCGAGTTCCTGTGGCTGCTGCACTGGGTTAGGCGGAGGAGGCATGACTTTCGCGCGATCATCGTCAGCAGCAATAAGTGGCCCCTTCCCCTTTTCCAGCGTTGTAGGCGGATCTCGTCCGGGTTGATCTTCATCCATCGTCGTCCCAATGGTGACGAACACCCCTCGAGACTTTACAGCGTTTTTGGCTTGCTCGTCGCGCGAGTACTCCTCCTCCATCTCCTGCATAGCGGAGTCTAGCTCTTCTGGACTGAAGTCTATCTCCTCTGAATCTGCACTGGAATCAGCATAAAGCGCGTCAATGACAGAGTAAGATGGTGCCAGGACTTCCTCGATAACGGGCGGTGGAGGTGCAACAACCTCGATGATGACTGGAGGTGGTGGTGCTGCTGTGACGATGGCGGTGGGAGGCGGTGGTGGCGGTTGCTGAATCGGAGGTTCTCCGTCTCTGAGCGCAAGCTCCATCTGGGCTGCTGCGTCAGCTTCGCGTAGTTGTTGACGGTGCTCACCATCTCTTCGAGGCTAAGGCGTCCTGTTGCCTGCTACCGTCTTAAAGAATTTCGGAGAATCGTGCCACGGTCCAGTCCTTCCACGAAGTGATACAAAGCGTTATCATCGGGGTAGTGGGCTAGATCGGCTCGTATATGGGCGAAGCCGGCGGATTTGCAGTGATCTTCCACCTTTATGTCCTGCACAGGGGCGGTTTGGGTGGGCCTTGAAATAGTCCGATCTTTGCCGGCAAACTCCGAGGAGAGATCCGACATCGATCCTTCCGTGAACGTATCCTGCCAGTAGGCGGTCCGTGCGGGCCTTGATGCTTTCTGATCTTTGCCGGCAAACTCCGAAGAGATATCCGACATCGATCCTTCCGCGAACGTGTCCTGCCCATAGGCGGTCCGTGCGGGTCTTGATGCTCCTCCGACTCCCAGGGAACTAGTTCCCGAGTCGGTTTCGCTGATGAAGAGGTGGATGTCTCCGATAAGAACGATTGAACACCTTGTAGGGTTCGTCTTCGCCGAGATCTAGAACTCGTCAGGAGGGGCGATCGGAACATTGCCGGAGAAGAGAACACGGCCGATGGCTACGGTTTTGCCGATTCCCGCGAAGATCTTGGTCCTCGCCCGCTGAAGAGCCTGAAGCGCCTCTTGCCCCACGGTGGGCGCCAACTGTCGTGGTATTGCCGACGAGTACGCCATGGAGGGGTCCTCACAGTGCGTGTTTAGAGACGTGGGGTAAGGCGGATGGTTGACGGGTACGAGGTAACACAGCTTACCCAGGTTCAGATCCCACAACGGTGGCGGAATCCTACTCCTGCTATAAATCACTATAAGGGCAATGCGCCGAGTTACAGGGATTGGTTCGCTGTGTGAGGTGACTAGAAAGTCTAAGTTATCGTGCCCTAAAGGCTCCCATAGGCCCAACTTATATAGTCGCCAGGTCCTAGGGTTACAGGGAAAAGTCCTAGCCGGACAGGTTACAGAGTCCTACACCGTCTATTGCCAGTCTTGTGTATCTTGCACTCCAAGGATCCGGGTACGCTGGTGACTCCACCGTAGCCTTCCTTTATCCGGCATGGGCCTCCCTTCTGGATCCATCTAACTGGGCCGCCCAGCCGGCCATAGGCCATGCTACCGACTATGGGCCACCCGGGTTATCCGGATAAGTGACATGCTATGAGGATACCCATATAGCATATCCCCAACAGACCAAGTCTCTATAGGTTGTTTAGTGCATGTTGCGCTGCCGCTTCAGTCCACCATACCTATGTAGGCGAGGACAGCCGAATTCTAAGACTTGCCGTGTACTGGCATCAGTATTGACCGCTCTCTTTTCCTTTGCCCTTTGTGGGCACCCCTTTTGTTTAAGCAGGTTTGAGATCGACGTCGTTAGCAGGGTACGCTTCCGGTTTGGCCTGGGCAGTGTTATGGACGACACTGGTTATTTTTCATGGCTCTTAGCCCAATTTTCATATTGTCCGTATTCGGACGCTGTATCGTTTTCAAGGTGATTTGGATTTTTGTATTGTATATTTGTATTCTTGACTCATGGAGTCGTGTTATAATTATCTGTTCTATGGGTTCCGTCATGGACTCTTGTGTAACTATATTACTTTATTTTCCACCCGCACGAAAGTGCCTGGTGGGCGCCTTTGAATAGTTTCTATGCGGGTTTGGCGAGAATCGCTAAAATTTGCATAGGGCCGATCTGAGGGTGTTACAAAGTATGGACCTCGATGTAATATTCCATTTTTAGATGTTTGATGTAAACTGTACTCCCACCATCCGTATAACATTTGAACCAAAAAGTAAGTTGTTAAATTTAAACAAAATTAAGCTTAGTTGTCAATTAGTATGAACATACTTGGGTTGCAAGCAGAACGACCAAGTACATGGCCATATCTACATCGTACTTTATGTTGATGATCTCATATCCAAGAATATGCCTGCCGCTAATTATGGCCATATTTTGAAAACAATCAAAGGGTGAGTAGTATGAAGAGTATGGATCGATTAACTGCTATCTCGGGCTGGAGTCGATCAAACTATTTTCCTTGCTCAATTTTACGTGCTTCGTGAGAAATGTATGGACCTTGATGAAATTATACTTTATAGGAACTTGATGTAAAATGTACTCACACCGTCTAGTAAGTGGTAAAATTTAAACGAATTTAAGCATAATTTTCAATGAGTATGAACATTCTTGGATTTCCAACCAAATGACCAAGGTCATGGCCATATCTATATCATAGTTTATGTTGATGATCCCATATCCAAGAATTTTCATGCCCCCAAATTTGGCCATATTTTAGAAACAATTGAAGAGGAAGTAGTATGAAGAGTATGGCTCGATTAGCTCCTCTCTTGAGAAGGAGCCGAACTCGACACCTTTCCTTGCTTAATTGGAGGTCCTTTGTGCTAAATGTATGGACCTCGATGTGATTTTCCGTTATTTATGTCCTAGATGTAAAATATACTCCTACCGTAAGTGTAAAATTTTAACTAGAGGAGTACAAGTAAATGTGATAGATTGATCTTAAAATTTTCCAAAAATCTTTTTAAGCTAAGTAGGAATTCAGTACATCAAAACCACCGAGAGTTTCTGAAAAATTCAAGTTCTTAGTTATGCAAGAACTTGGCGTGGTGGAGTTACCATACTTGGTAGAAGTACATGGGTGCCTCTCGTCATGGTGAACAATATTTCCACTATTTTCCTCAATAAATAAACAATACTGCCACAAGAAGTTTCCCCTTGTTGAAACAAAATCTGGGAGCGAGAAGAGACGAAGAGCATGCAGGAGGCAGCGCGAGAGAAGCGGGGAGGAGGATTTTGAAGTCTGTGCGATATCAGAGGAAAGCTGAGATTGGTTCCTAACCTGAGGTATTGGTACATTTAGTACTAGTTAATTTCAATACCTTTACTATACATGCATGCAAAACAAGTTTTTTTCTAGCGTCGAGCACTTCTAACATTCTTTCCGGAATGGTGGCATTTGTGTTACGATTATGCCCTAGCTACCGATAGGAAAAAACATTAGCCCCTTAAACATGGGGCTAGCATTGCGGGATAGAGCGTTTAAGAAATATATCTAATTTTCTGTTATTATTAATCCTGTTTGCATAAGCGTCTAGGTTAACTTCAGCGTTTGGACATGCCTTGTCACGAGGACGGAGGAGTCAATCTGACAACCATAGGAGAACCGTCGGCTGCCCCCACCCCATCTTTTTTTGAGTCAGAAACCGATCGCCCCTCATCGTCTTCCTCTTTCACTTCGGCTTCTTATGTACGATCATAGCCCTTCTCCACCCTTGCAAAAAGGTAGAAACCGCCAACCATCCCCACAAATCTTCTGCGGTTCTCTTCCCTGGAACGACGTCCGGCAGTGTTCGTCCATCTAGAGCGATGAAGCGTAAGATATCAGAGCGCTATAGCTGGGCAATGGAATTTGGCAACCTCCACTATGGACCGCTGACCAACATAACCACTTGCACCGATATTCTGAGCACCGCTTGCCTGGCTCGCGACATGGTTGGCATGTGTCGAGGGATTGCGGAAGATCCTGCTCTTCCATTTGGTTCGCCCGCCCTACATCACTTTGACCCACAGACATGGCTAGTCGATCGTGACGAGAAGGTAAAAAGAAGTTTTGCACGATTTTTGTAGGATTCGAATCCTTCCTATGCCTAAATCCCATTGTAATTAGAACATCTTCTTGAGCCCCAACTCTCATCATGTGCATAGCATCGAGACATGCCATTCATAAAGGTAGTTTTTCTATGTTTTACAATCGCCTGTTTTTCACCAGCAAACCTGCACGTGTGACATTCCTATGTTCCCAATACTCTCTCATCCAAACTGAAAGACAAGAATGACCAGGATTGTCGATACGCGTAACGGAAGGTGTATTGCCCAATCAAGTCTGTCCTTATATTTCATGTGTTTGACAAACACAAGTATTCCGTAAAAAGTTGTTTTTTTGGTTTACATGAAAACAAAAACATAGGATTCCTTATAAACATGGTCAAATCAAAGTCAAACCTCACGCAAGAGTATATTTATGATGTTATCGTGTCTCTTGGGACCTCATTACTTTGAACCAAATGATCGAACAGTGCCACCACCATAGATTCCTATTCCACACTTTTTCTTTAATCCAAAGAAGAACTTTTTCCTCGGTGCGTCTGTTTGCATGAATGATTTATTCATCATGATTTTGGCAAATCTAGCTCGCCACTTACCCATTTATGGAACACCTTGCATTAATGATGCTACTAGACAATCCATCAGTAGAAGATATTTGTATCAGTGCATGATGACATACCAGGAACTTGGGACGAAGATGGATATGAAAACAAGGGTCACTAGGTTGGTGCCAGAGGAGAGTGGATTGCAATGGAAAAGCACCCGGGGCGTTGGTACCTCCAAAGTGTCTACAATATGGCACGTATCGAGCTACCGCCTGTGCAGGGTGTTGATATTCATCCATGCGGTGGCCAGGTTTTTGCCGGGCCCCCATGCACTTAAAACTACACGCAAGCGAGTATCGAGCTGCTGAAGATAAAGATAAAAAGTATACCGTATAGATTTGACAACCAATGGTACTATAGGGAGATGGCGGTGTTTGACAAATGTATTGCTACCATAGATTTTTCTTATGACAGGAACTGGACTATCCTTCAGAACGACTATCTTGCACCAGCAAAGTATGTCGATGCCATTGTGGTAACTCTAGTCACTGGTCATATTGATTACATATACGCGGTGACAGAGCCGCGAGGAGATATTCTGGTCTGGGAACCAACCAAGTGGAGTGAGTGCCATTATCTAAATTACTTACAACTCCATTGTAAGTGATACTTTTGCTAACTGAAATGCACACACAGGTATACTTGCAGGTCCCCGTGTCATATAGGCTCCAGTAATTCAAAAGCCGACAAATGTCCAAGCTGGTGATGATGCCAAGGATGAATATATTGCATCACACAGCTGGTACTTGGCAGAGTCGGACTGGGGTGTCCTGTGGATTCACACCAGGGGTGCACGAACCAGCAACCATGGTGATCCAGTGTCATACATGGGTAAGGAGCTTCTCTCTTATCCGTCACTCCGCTGCCACGTTTTCAGGAGGGCCTTTGATTGGAATGACCCTATAGCACTAGACTGGATCATAAGGAACAATATTGATGGGAAATTAGTGTTTGTGGGAATCAACCATCCATTAGTCCTTGACCCCTCTCAAAAACCTGAACCTGTTACTGCCGATGCTGACTAAGCTCTGCTAGTGTTCAAGGAAGACTGCGTGTATGCTACACACGTGCGCTCCCAACATCGCCCATAGCCAGTTCCAGATTGGAGCCGCATGCACGTCAATGGGGGGACTGCGATAGGTTCATCACTTAACTACACGGAAGCTGAAGATAGGGAGCAAATGATCGAGGCACCAATGTGGTTCATGCCAACCCTGGCTCGAGCTTTCTAAAGTTTGACCAAGAGGCAGAAAAGCATGTTATCATCACTTGCAACATCATTTCTATAGCTAGTAGTAGTCACCATGTAATTTACAATGCTACGTATGTACTACTTTCATACTATATTGTAGTATCAGCACTTGCAACATCATATCCAGTATTGCCTATAGGAACCATGTAATACACTTTCATATTTATGTGTTTGATGTTTCCCTATGCAACCACTCAGGCTGCCGTGCCCAATTTTCTACAGTGAGTCTAGTAGTACTGTATTGGCAGCTGTTCGATTTGCGTATAGGTGGATATTGCGGGGAAAGGCACAGATTTGCTTTGTCCACAGCATACGGCTGCCCTCACTGCATTTATTCCCTCACCAGCACCAGCCCCAGCCCCAGCTCCAGATCTCTCTCACATGCACTCCTTGTGTCTCTACTTTTATCTCCATTGCGCTTCACTCCATTGACGACCACCACCACCTCAACTTACTCATCTTAGGCGAGTCGGCGGCGGGCGGAGGCCCTTGCAACCTCATCTATAGAGCCATCGTATCCCTTAGACATCCTGGTGGCAGTGCGATATGTACATAATCCCCAAAACTCTTGATCTTGATGATGAGATGCGGTCAAGCTTTTATTGGCGGTAGGTTAACATTGGTTTGGTGTTGAGTACTAGTATTTATCGTATAGTAGTACAGGTTGGTTAACATTGGTTTGGTGTTGAGTACTAGTAGTTCTCATAGAGTAGTACAGTTTTACACAAGCAAGCAAGTTCTGGGGCTAGATCTACGGTGAACTGTAATAATAAGTACAAATTTTGTAGTATTGATCGATCCACGACTGATGATGGTTTTGGAGGCAACTCGGCATGTTTTGGTTAGTTGGTCTCTGGTGCGTAGGTCCCTTTAACCTGGGCAATTTAGGGCAGCTGCTGCCCTACCCTGATTTTTGCCAAAATTTTAAGTATATGTATGCATCTCTAGCATCGACAATAGATAGATCTCATCATGTTCGTCTATTCTTCTATTCGTGGGTGTTCCGTATCTATACTGATCGATTATGGACTGCACTAATGTGATGCCTAGACCTTGGCAACACTAATATAACCGGTGTTCATGCTAGGTAGAGTTAAGATTTTGTGTACTTCGATAAGAAAATTACTCCGCTTTAGTACTTTCTTAGCTCATATTTATATTATACTCTACTCCCTCCAACTCCCAGAATAAGGCCTCCTCGTTTTGCATGTTTTTTCTTTGACCAAAAGTTACTCTAAATATATAAATAATGTTGGTACCAACCTAACTTTTTTAAAAGTGTTTTTAATACGAATCCAACAGTACTAATTATGAAAAATATAACCAAAATATCATTGCACATTTTTTCGGTCAAGTAATAATGTATTGAATAATTATTGACAGATAGTAGAGACATTATCTGTCCACGGGCATTTTTGCAATATTCGGGCAAGAAGCTCAAGCTTTGAGAGACTCATCATCATCGAAGAATATAGGAGAGCCCTATGCAATCTGGATGGAGGGGCGAGCTAGGAATACCTGTGTGGAGAACACCCGTGACGAGTTCTGCAAGATGCTGTTAATACTAGGTGGGTTAGACGTGCGGAGAATTCCTATGGCCAGACTATGAAGAGGACTATCAGAATGATGGACATCAGGAAGTCTATGACAACTAGGATCTTCTGCCATCGTCAGCATTGCCTGTGACCCTGAAGATGGAGCTTCGACTATGCTACCGTTATTATATATTCCGCTGCGTTGATTGTATTAAGACTGGATCATGAGATCCTTTATTTGTAAGACCTTTATTATGGTTTGTAATGGATGATGAACTATGGTATCAATCTATTATGTCTCGCAAAAATGGTAATCCTGTGATTGCGATGTATGGTATAACAGGCATCTGGGATTAAAAATCCGGGTGTTGAAAATTTGGTACCAGAGCCATCCTGACCATAGGAGATCCAAGTTATAATGGACGCTTGAATCAAAAACTTAGTTTCAAAACAAAAGAAGTGAGTATTTTAAAATCTATTCTCATTCTTATCACTAAGATTATTTCAAGAAAATTCATGTCCTCAAAGAATCTTGCAATCCTACATAAAATTTGACACACTTGATCACCTCACTAACTTACTCATCTTACATTCTTATAGATGGAAGTGAAGTATAGCAAGTTCTACCAGTTGGGCAACGGAGGACAGCTCATCTTCGAGCGCGATTTAGACCAACTCTCGGAACTTCTTGAGCACCCACACCCCAAGTTCCTCGGAGCACAGCTCAATGATCAGCAAGGAGGAGAACTACAATGGCTGATCATTGCAAATCTCAGAGGCAAGATGGAGGCACCCACCTCAGAAGGGATCCAATTCAGCTTGAGGGAGAACAACTGGCTAGACGGACTCGCCAGGGCTATGCAGGAGGCTCTTGCCCGTCTGTGTGGGAAAAGCATCAACCAGATCAAGGGCACCCGCTTTGAGTACTACGCAAGGCGTGATGCTATGGGACAACCATTGGAGGTACCAGGTCATCCGGAGCTGAAGCATCAAGTAGATCATCTCGTCTTCCTACTGTATGACAAGCAGAAGGAGTTGGACAACGCCCGCGCCTATGCCAACCACCACTATGCCATTGCAGTCAAGAAGGACCAGACCATCGCCATCCTCATGAAGGAGCGCAAGTCACTTTGCTGTCTGCGTGACAAGAAGGATCACATCATTGCTCTCCTTCGTCACAAAGTGTCAGACTTGGAGGAGACCATCCATGAGCGGGACATGCAGCTTGAGGAGAGGGAGAATGAAGGGGAAGATATCCGTGGAGATCCCTACTCCTACCTTAGTGATGATGATAACTACCTAGAGGACCTCGACATGGACTTCCACACTGATGCTGATGATTCCGCCTTCATTGATGATGAAGCCACCATTTCTGATGAGTAGTAGCACTTGAGCACTATCATAGGTGTGAGTTGTATCCAGTCCCATTGTATCATAGTTTCACAAAATGGTTCTTAAAACCATATGTTACCTTAGTGTGGTGTGTGTTTGTATTGAGTGCTATGAATGAATGAATGAAAAGAAAGTTGCTAGTTGGCAAAACCAGAGTCAAACTTAAAGTTTAAAAGCTTTTCGAAAACAAATCCATGAACCTTAGAATTTCCCTCTTATCTCATGATCTATCTCAATCTTCAGATGCCTCGTGGAGGAAGCAGGTCATCTCAGGATCCAATCCTGCAAATCTTGCAAATGATGGTTGCTAACCATGAAGCTGGAAGAGCTGAACGTCAAGCTAATTTAGCCACCCTTCAACAGATAGCTCAGATGGCCCATAATAATCAAGTCCATGGAAATGAACACAACCATGGATCTAAGCTCAAGAACTTTCAAACACCAACCCCCCATATTTAGTAAGTCTGAAGAGCCATTAGATGCTGATGACTAGCTGCAGACCATGGAGAACAACTTAGAAGTCGCAGGAGTGGAGGCCAATGAGAAAGTACTGTTTGCCACCCATTATCTGGCAGGTGACGCAAGAGCTTGGTGGAATAGCATTCGCACCATGAATGGAGGACAGATGATGGCTTGGGATGAATTCAAACTCAAGTTCAGCCGAACCCATGTGCCACCAGGTTTGATTCTGCGGATGAGGGATGAATTCAAGGAGCTGAAGCAGGGAAGAATGACTGTAGTAGAGTAGTGTGACATATTTATGTCTCTGTCTAGGTATGCCCCTTATGAGATTAGTAGTGAAGCCAAGAAGAAGGAGAGATTCTTGAATGGTCTGCATGATGATATGCAGACGTTGTTAGTCAACATTCTGTTTGCTGATCTGGAAGCCCTAGTGGATTCTGCAATCCAGATGGAAGGCAAGATCAACCAAGCCAATGAGAATCGCAAGCGTCGAATGATGAATCAACCAGGATCCCACCATACCCCGAACTATCGCCCCAACCCGTCTGCAGGATATGCCCTGAGAAACAATAGACCCCCTATGACCCGTCCGAACTATCCCAACCGTGGAGTAAGAAATCCAAGGCCCGGAGGAAACCACAACAACAACCTCGGAAACTCTAGCAATTTTAACCGTGCACCGCCCAAGCCCAACAACATCCCCAACAACACCAATACTATCCCAAGGACTGAAACAATGCCATGCCTTTTGTAGGAAAAGACAAGTCTGAGGTTACTTGTTTTGAATGCAGAGTCAAGGGTCACTACTCCAACGAGTGCCCCAAGAAGCTTGCAGCAACCAATGTGAATGCACTAGCTCAGCAGCAGCACTGTGTTCAGCCTGGAAGGAGATTTGTCCTAGGGAACTCACTCAACCGCAACGGCTGTCACTACTAGGAAAACAGCTATAGGTAATCAGCACATCCGTGGCTCACATGGTTGAAGTGCCCCACGGCTAAAACAGGCATGGCTCACCTATGGGAAGTGCCCTACTAGTAACTAGAACAACTGTGGCGCACATGGCCATAGTGCGCCACAGATATCTGTGGGCCAGGGCCCTGTTGGCCGCATGCCGCATACCCGTAGCGCACATAGGGGTGGTGCGCTATGGTTGTTGGGGATAGCCGTAGCGTACATCAGGAAAGTGCGCTACGCCTATGTGAAGCCCCATATGCTCCTTAAACGGGCATAAACATCCGTGGCGCACTTTGGCCATGTGCGCCACGGATGTGATTTTTCCCTGTGGTGCACTGGGGCCATGTGCGCCACGGATGAGTCGACCTGCACAAACATATGTGATCATGTGATCATCTCCACCACCCCACACTTCACTTTCCCCTTCTTCTTCCTCCTTAGATCTAGTCGGGATCCTTGTCCTTCCCACCTCAATTTCTCCACCCATTCACCATTTTTAGCATGTAGAACTTGCCTTGGATGTTACATAAGTAATAGAGGAAGCTCTCCTCTCTCATCTCCTTCTCCGGTCTCGCGCGCACCTCTCCTTTCCATCTTCTCGCGATTGGTCTCTCATCTCGGTAAGTTGTCCATGTAAGGATGTGTTCATGTGTATATGGATGATATGGTCATATGTATGTAGATGATCGATGCTCATGATGTGTGTATGGAGAGGATCGATATGGTCATATGTGTGTATATATGGAGAGTATCGATGATGCTCATGCATGTGTGTGTGGAGAGGATAATGGTATGTTCATGTGTGTATGGATCTCGGTGTCTCTTTCTCTTGTGTTTGTATGTGAACAAGTTGCCATTTGTTTTGCAAAAATGTTGATTCATTTCCATTTTGGAAAGACTTTGGCATTTCGCAAAGGTCCTAATTTTAGGATAGGTCATGCCGAAATTTTCTATCGACCATTGCATGCATGCATTCATTATGTGGTTCTAATAGACTTCTAATTATACCGTGTACACCGTGCAGGCAAAAATGGTCCGCATAATGAGCGAAGGCATTATGGCTAGATTTTTGAAATGTGCGACGGCCAACATGATACGAAATAACAAGACGGATATAAGATGTCCGTGCAGAAGATGCAAACTCAACTGGGTGATCGACCCAGATTCCGGGAATCTGCAGGCGCACCTGCTCCGCCATGGTTTCATGGATGGATACACTCGTTGGATAAGCAATGACGAAGACGATGCAGACGGTGAAGGTGGCCAACATGACGATGATCATCATCACAGCGAGAATGGCCGAGATGATGAAGAGTCTCCTGGAGATGGTGAAGGTGCGGAAGCAGACCGGGATGATGATCTAGATGCCGGAGGAGCAGACGGCGATGGAACAACGTCAGGCTGGGTGCGGGACCCTTATGTGCAAGAGCTGCTTCTCAAGCAAACGAGAAACGCCAGGGCTTCCGCTAGAGAGAAAGCCAAGCTTGCGCAACTTGAGAAAGACGCGGTTACTCCATTGTATGAAGGATGCAGGCCCGATGATACCCGGTTGAATGTAACGCTCAAGGCTATGGAGATGAAGACAAAACACAAATTGAGCGACGCAAGCTTCGACGATATGATGGCATTCTAGCACGATCGTCTCCTGGAGGGGAACACATGTCCAACTAGTATCGAGGATGCCAAGAAAATCGTCTGTCCTCTCGATCTACCGCACGTTAGATATCAAGTATGCATCAACGATTGCATCATTTATCGGGGCGAGGACGCGGAGAAAACCACATGTCCGGTGTGCGGCGTGAGTCGGTACAAGAAAGGGAAGAAAGCACCTCGAAAAGTGGTATGGTACTTTCCTATCACTCCTCATCTGCAGCGCTATTTCGCGGACTCTAAGGAAGTGAAGCTCATGCATTGGCATGCGGAAAGGAAGTAGCCAGGAGATGATGATGATGACCCCGAAAAGGATGAGCTGCTGACGCACCCTTCAGATGCTAGCCAGTGGCAAGAATTGGACCTCGAATTCCCAGAATTCGGTGGAGATTCGAAGAACATCAGGCTTGGTGCGAGCACCGATGGACTCAATCCGTTCGGTAGCCAGAGCAGCACGCACAACACTTGGCCCGTGTTTGTATGGATGTACAACCTCCCTCCATGGTTGTGCATGAAGAAGAAGTACATACAAATGAGTATGCTAATTCAAGGTCCGAAACAACCTGGTACCGACATCAATCTGTATCTCGGGCTGTTGAAAAAGGATCTAGACACGTTATGGGAATCTGGAGCCAATACTTACGACGCCGTCGCACAAGATTATTTCACTATGAGAGCCGCGTTGGTCACTACGGTGCAAGACTATCCAGGTTGCGGGTATATCTCGGGGCAGGTTATCCAAGGATTCTGCGCATGCGTTAGGTGCATGGATAACACAAGCTATCTCCAACTAGAGAAAGATCCAGGGTCATCGAAAACCGTGTTCATGGCGCAACGGAAGCAGCCAAATCCAAGGCCGCCGGTGCGAACGTGGCCACGAAAAATGAACCGTGGGTACTGGCTACCAAAGTGGACCAATGTTTTTTCATTACCGACCCAACAAAGCCTAGCCGTGTTGTCGTGAGGAGAGCAAAAAGAAACATCATCGGAATGGATGGAGTCGCCAACGAGCAAGACTTTGACCAGTACGGCGATCCAAAGATTGAAGATGATGACGAATACGATGCAGCAACATACATCACAAGAAGAAAAAGAACAACCCTACCCAAAAAAGGTAGCCCGTTCGAAAGAAGAAACATTAAAGTGCCGGGGCTAAATTATTCAACCACGACAAAGAAGAGAAAAAAGATTGTAAAACGCTAGCTCAAAAAATATTGTAAAACGCGTGGTCGAAAAAGATTGTAAAGTGTGGGTGTGGTCGAGTAGGGCTGTGCCCAATTCATATTATTATGGACATATTATTATGAAATTTAGTTATACTTTGAATCATATTATTTGTACCACTTTTATGACATATATTATCACTTTTGGGCATTTTTGGAACATTTAAAAGTATTTATAAAATAAAAACAAAACAAATATGGCATATATTACCACTTTTGGGCATTTTTGGAACATTTAAAAGTACTTTTAAAACAAAAATAAAAAAAGGGGGCACCAGGATTCGAACATGGGTGCTCAGAAGTTTGGAATAGAGAAGTAGGCAGAACCAGTGGGATAGGGTAGTGAATCTGTTAGATAGTGGACGGATTTTTTCTTATACAGTTGCTAGAGGCAAAGATAGGCGTAGCGCACTCTGGCATAGTGCGCTACGGATATCTATAGCGCACTATGCCAGAGTGCGCTACGCCTATCTTTGCCTTATCCACACGTGCACGCATAGGCACGTCCCTCATCCCCGTAGACGCGCCCACCCATCTCGCTCGAGCCCCCGCCGCCGCTGTTGATCCGTCGCCTCGCCAGCCCTGCCAGCCGCCGCCACTCGAGGAGGAGACCGTGGAGGAGGAGGCCCGCGCCGCTGCCAATCCGTGGAGGAGGAGGTCGCCGTCGCTTCCGAGGAGGAGGAGGCCACCGCCGCTCAAGGAGGAGGAGGCCACCGCCGCTCGAGGCTAAGGAGGAGGAGGCCGCCGCCGCCTCGCCCGCGCGCTCGTTGTCGTCCTCGTCTCAGAGGTGAGCCTTCTCCCCTCTCTCCCTCTCTCCCCTCTCTACTTCTCGGTTGATTTAGGTTTAGGTTTAGGCATAGGCTTAGGCTTAGGCATTGATTCATTGTAGGTTTAGGTTGATTTAGGTGGACAGGCCGGAAATTTAGTTCAGTACTAAATTTTCTAGGTTTAGGTTGATTTGATGATGTTTAAATTCCATTCAGTCATGGATATGATGGTACAGGTGCTGCTGCTTCTGTTACCAGTGTCCAGGTAGTAGTAGCTTTGCTAGAAATGGATGGTGTGTTATTGGTAGTAGTAGCCTCTGACAGTGATCAAAGTATGCCTCTGACAGTGATTCATTTTAGCAATGTACTAGATGGTCAGGGTTTGATAGTGAGCAAATTATGCCTTTGATAGTGATTCATTTTAGCAATTTACTAGATGGTTAGGGTTTGACAGTGAGCAAATTATGTTCTTGTGCAGTATGGTTAGGGTTTGACAGTGAGCAATGTACTAGATGGCCATACTGTTATCTTTATTGTGACTTATCTGCAGATGTCATACTGTTATCTTTCACAAGAAGTCAGTGCTACTTGTTTATATAAATGATTAGACAAGATAAAATCATCTCATGGACAGTCTATGTACAAGAAGATAGCTAGGGTTCACCCCCTAGCATCTGGTTTTGCACTCCTGGGTGCACCCCCTAGCTTCCCCCTGCCTAGCAGCAACAACAAGTTTTGTAGTGGCTGATACAAGTTCTGTAGTGACTGATACAAGTTCTTCCTAGCATCTGGTTTTGCACTCCTAGATTTGTTTAGCTTGATTCATTATAGTGGATGTAGTAGCTTGCAGTTAGCTTGTAGTTGCTGTAGTAGGTTAGTGTTAGCAAATTTTATTGTAGTTGCTGTAGTAGTTTCCTAGCATATGGTTTTGCACTCCTGGATTTTAGTGTTGTTTGTGGCTAGGAGATATATGATCCTAGTTATGCTGATGATGATCCTAGTTTGTGGCTGATCCTAGTTTAGTGCTGATCTAAAATGCTCCTGGTGATGGTCTAGTAGTGCTGAAATTGTGACCATATAATCTGACCATATTTGCTAGTGCTGATCTAAAATGCTCCTGGTTTAAAATGCTCCTGGTTTGAAAATACATGGTGAAAACTTGCTGTCATATAATCTGACCATATTTGCTGTCATATTTGTTGTCATATAAGTTATTTGTTGTCATATAAGTTACTTGTTGTCATATAAACTTGTTGTCATATAAACTTGTATTTGCTTGTTGTCATATAATGACAGGTGCTATAATCTGCATGTATTTGCTTGCTATCATCAATGATAGGTGATATAATCTGTGGTGATATAATTGTAGCACTTGAAATTGTGCTTCTGCTTGTATGAGGCACTTTATTATGTCGTGTATGCAGGTTCTTGTATGAAATGAGTCCCGATTTTTGCCGGAATGTTGATTAACTTCCGTTTCAGCAGAAATCGGGCACTCCTAGTTTAAGAAAATTAGCAAAGGTCATGTCGGATTTTTCCGTGCATTTAACCAATTATTTGTTTTTTATTAGTGCAAAGATGTGTGACAACGACG
Organism: Avena sativa; assembly: GCA_916181665.1. NCBI lineage: Eukaryota > Viridiplantae > Streptophyta > Magnoliopsida > Poales > Poaceae > Avena > Avena sativa. The sequence continues at coordinate 149,866,108 of OV702284.1, forward strand.
AGGCTGGATGTTCTAAGCGCATCAGCGCTGAAGGAGAACTCAGACCTCCGAATAAACAATTGACATTCTGGGAGGCGGCCCAGCGGCTAGAAGACGACGAAGAATACCATCCTTCGGAGAGCGAGGATGATGAGATGGAAGACGCGGAGGAAGAAGCCGAAGGAACGGCGGATGATGAAACCACTGATGGCGGCGAGGGAACAGGGAGTGGTAGCAATCCTCCTAAGAAGAAGAAGAAGCCGAAGGAACGGCGCCCGAACACGGTCGGCACCGTCAGGGAGGAAAATACCGAAGTGATCCCATCAGGGTTCCTTTGGAGCCCACCCTTGTCGTCAAAGGGTACGGTGGGAAAGTGGTGGCGATCACCCGGACAACCATCTCGATCAACACCGAGAATCTCCGGCATAAAGATAATGGCCACTTGCGCACACTCCTCTTCGAGAAGCTGCACGCAAGATACAAGTTCCCCGCTAAGTATCAGAACACAAATTATCATGGGAACGAAGTAAACAAATCCGCCCTCACAAAGATGAGCACCGCCCTGGCCAGCTGGAGAACCCGGATAAAGAAGAAGATCTATAAAGAAGGCAAAAGTCTCGAGGAGATCCAGAAGATTGACCCGCAGATCAACGAAGATCAGTTCCGGGAGTTCAAGGAGAGGTGTGGATCCGAAAGAGCCCTGGCCAATAGTAATCGGGGAAAGGTGCTGCAGGCGATGAATATAGGTCATCACCATCTTGGATCTGGTGGATACAGAACCGCGGAGGTCAAATGGAATAAGGAGGACGAAGAGTATAGATCCAAGGGGATAGAAAACCCCTTTGCGAAATTCGAACCCGAGCAGGTTCGAAACTTCATCAGGGCCCATTACCATGTGGATCCTGTGGTGAAGGAATTCGAGGAAATTGTGGTAAGTAATCTAATTACCGCGGATCAACTCGATTGCAATCTAATCGATGATCTAAACGATTCACTGTTACTTCTTCTGCAGGAGGAGGAAATTGTTGCTAGTCATGGATCCCAGGGTTCCTCATCCCAGGGGTCGACGGCAGCCACCAGGTGGGATAACCCTTTTAACAGGGCGATGAACCGGGCCAAGAAAATAGAGCCGGTTATGAAGAAGCCGTCGTCGGCTGGCCGTCTGGCCGGCCTCGGGGGTAAGAATTGGGTGGATCATTTTGGTCCACCACCGAGGACGCATGTGGCGCCGTCGGGAAGGAGCGAGGAGGAAAACCGCGAGGTTCAAGAACTTAAGGAACAAGTGGCGCGGATCCCACAGATCGTCCAAGACAACCTGGCAACCACCCTCACGTCCTTCCTGCCTACCTTGGTGGAGTCAATAGCGAACTGGAGTGTGGGTGGTCGAGTAGGGCCGTGCCCGATTCCAAGCATGGTCAGCAGCCACTCGAACAACGCGGCGCCGAAGAATCAGGCGAACTACGTGTTCGTGACTCCACCCGCTAGCACCACGGTGCCGCAAGTGTTGGTGACTCCCCCTGCCATCACCGCGGCGCCGGAGTACATGTTGGTGCCCCCCTGCCATCGTCATGGCGGCACCGGAGCTCCAAGCACCCATCGGTAGGGAGAATACACCGGCGGCCAGCACCGCGCAATCAAGCAGCCCTTCCGTCTCTTGCACGCCCGTCGCCGTATGCGGTGCGTCGACATTAGCCGATCTCAACGCCATCACGGTAAACAAATTGCTTTACCGCCTTTCACGCCATCTATTACTCTTATGGCATCTCTGACGACGCCGTACATGTTTTCCGCAGAAGGATGTTCCTTGCACTCTCTTATGCTATGTGAACAACGAGCTGAGGGATGTTGCCAAGGGTACCATCGTTCAACCCTTGCAGCACATGTTCCACTCAAGGCCGATGCCAGATAGCATGCACAGAGTTAAAATTAGTCGGGTGCTTAGGGGCTGCGACGACCTGGAACCTCCCATTCAACCCCCAGGAGCGGATGAAGAAGAGCCGGCTGTCCTCAGAACTTGCTTCGGATTATTATTGCAATGGCCAAAGAGCATGATCTGTTTGGGGACGGCGGGGGCCATCACGCCACAGACAACAACACCGCCTGTTGTGCCAGCGACAAGCGGTGGCAAAGCCCCCTTACCGCCCTCGCCGTCACCTCCACGCGGTGGGTAGGATGATCATGTTGATGATATGCACATGGCGCAGGATCCGGCCGAGAACGACGAAGACTGGAATGATCACTTCTTCAACACTCAGTTTAGCAACGAAGACCTAGCTGGCGGCCCCACAGAGAAAGCCACTATCACCAAGCGTCTGTTTGGTTCTCAGGAGACGCATCTAGCTTGCGCCTTTACTGAGCCAGCTGATACAACCAACCGACCCTTTATTCTAAGCCCTGACACACTACATAGGGCGGCCGGTGCTCAGATTGTGGTGCCTTCCCACTCTCCAAAAGGAAAAAAGGGCAGGAAAACAAAATCTAGCAGCTCGAGCCAGCCGGTGGCGTCAACAACTGCGAATCCGATCAGGTTTCGGGACGGGCCACCAAGACCCGAGGGTATTATGTGGAGGATTCATGTGGCGGGTGAGCCCATGCTACCTAAGAATTTGCGGAAGCTCGCCAGTTCGGAACTGCAGAGTGTGCATGAAGGCGTGCTGGCGATAGAGAGACGCCTTCTATCGGAGAAAGATCCCTCGCACCCGGTATTCGTGGTTAAGGTGCCACCAGGCTTGGGCTTCGTCGAAAATGCCCCTGCGGATCTGTTCATCCTGCGGTTCGACGACATCTTCAATATGTTCCACCTATACCCACTGCACTATACCATGGTCCGTCTGTTTTCTCTCAGCCTGGCCATGCAGATCATTAGAGAGAACACACCGGGCATCGCTATAGTGGACCCCTACTACATGCGTGGCGACTGCTTGGGTTCCCCCGCCAAACGACGTATCGTGGCCTCGTACCTAAAAAAGAATCCTCGTGGCGAACAAGACAAAGGAATACATTCTCGTGCCTTACTTTCCCGAGTAAGTCGTTATTCACTCGCCACCGTCGATTGGCTTTATTAGATTATCATCATTCTTTTTCTAACACATTCCATTTGAATTTTTTGCGCAGAGATGAACATTGCACGCTCATCTCCTTATCGCCGAAGCATTCCCACGCCACGTATTTCGACTCGGGGAGTCTAGAAAAGAAGAAAAACTACGACAAGATCAAGGAAGTTCTGGATGATGCTCTCACTGGCTTTGCCTCGACGGAAGGAACCACCTTCGTGCGTATGAAGGTCAAGTTCGGCAGGCACGTCTTCAACCACGTAACGGAGTTCCCCTGCGTGAAGCAGCCGGAAAACAGTAAGAAGGAAGCCTACTACGCACTCCATCACATGAGGGCGTTCCTACTTGACCAGCAGAATTCTACGCTGCCAGATCATCTCAAACAGTGGGCCGAAGCAAACGCCAAGATCACTGATTCAGATATTAGACAAGAGATGTATCGCATCCAGCAGTAGTTTGGGGCAATCATCTTTCGTGATGTCATGACTTCGGGGGGGATCTTCTACGGAGGAAATATCCCGAATAACCGTGACATAGAAGATCGCCTAGAGATGCAGGGTGACTATAGGAAGTTCATGACGAGACAAGGCGTCTTCCCGTTCCCTAAGCCGAGCCAGAAGGCTTGATGTTAGCCTAGTTGTAGTTACAAACTATAGATGACCTTTGTGTGTGTGTGTGGACAAGTGTACATGCTACTATACTTATCTTATTAGGTTTATGAATCATCGCTTACTTCTTTTTGCTTATTATTATTATATATCAATCAATGCTTGGTTTTTTTGCTTACTCTTTGGTCCTTTGCTCACTTTGGTCCTTCTTTTTTCCTTACTCTTTTTTCGAGAATAATGCCGATGATTGAAATGACGTGGCACACTATATATGTGAATGTGCTACGATGGGATTGTGAGCCTTGTGATATGCACAAGTCCAGGTCTTGTGCATCCTACTTGGCTCACGGTTCCATCGTAGCATATTCCTGTGTCCAACGACCTATGTATATATATGAGGCATTCTTTTCGAGTTATTTTTGTCTTTTTCAAGAATAATGCCGATGATTGAAATGTCGTGGCATAATATATATGTGAATGTGCTACGACGGGAAAGTTAGCCTTGTGATATGCACAAGTCCAGGAATTGTGCATCCTACTTGGCTAACCGTTCCGTCATAGCATATTCCTGTGTCCAATGACCTAGCTAGTTATATATGAGGCATTCTTTTCGAGTTACTTTGGTATTTTTCAAGAATAATGCCGATGATTGAAATGTCTTGGCACAATATATATGTGAATGTGCTACGACGGGATTGTAAGCCTTGTGATATGCACAAGTCCAGGTCTTGTGCATCCTGCTTGGCTCACAGTTCCATCGTAGCATATTCCTGTGTCGAACAACCTAGTTATATATGAGGCATGCTTTTTGAGTTTGGTCTTTTTGATTTAGGAGTACTTTCTATAAGTGTATCTTCATATGCGACTTTAATTATATATGTTTTTTTTCAATCATAGGTTAATTATTATTGTCAACTTATAGATGACGTGGTACGTCGTGTACAAGGGACGGGTTCCCGGAGTCTACGATGATTGGGAAGACTGCCGGAGACAGGTGTACCATTTCAGCGGCAATAGCTACAAAGGGTACAACACTATGGTGGAGGCGGAAGCTAGATACACGCGCTATCTAGCGGGAGTTAGGACAAGGAACCGGATGAAGACCTACACCTTCGTCGCGGCGGTGATCATGCTTGTCTTCTTTGGTTGTTTATCCCGCGTTTGTGTCTAGCTAGTTTAGATGTCTAGGCGAGCTTCCGAGCTCTAACTTGTTCGATCGACACATGTATTCCCATGTCACCAACTACTTTGTAACTTGATCGAAACAATGTAACTTATACTATGTATTCATGTATGAGACTTATCTATATGTATTTGTTTCAATCTTGTTTTTCAAATTGTGTATTTATATATATAATTGTATATCTTGTATCTGTGTGTGTATATTTGCATGTAATATTGTATATAATCTGGCTCGGAAATTAAAAAAAAACAAAAAAAAACCTGTGGCGCACATGACCTAGCTTTTGTGGCGCACTACGTCTAAAGCGCACCTCAGAAGCTTAGTGGCGCACTGGGAAGTGCGCCACAGAAGATCCTACGCGTAGCGCACCTGCCCACATAGCCGTGGCGCACTAGCAGGTGCGCTACGCCTATCTCGACATAACCATGGCGCACCAGGCAGTGCGCCACGGCTAGGAGATAGCCGTAGCGCAAGGCCCGTGGCGCACCCCTAGTGCGCCACAGATGATGTTTATAGGTGCGCCACAGACGATCGTTTTCCTAGTAGTGCGTCTGTTTCACATGAATGCTGAAGAAGCCCAGGAAGCGCCAGATGTCGTGTTGGGTATGTTTTCTGTTAACTCAGTACTTGCAAGAGTGTTGTTTGATTCTGGAGCATCACACTGATTTGTTACCGAAGAATTTGCATGCAGTAGTAAGATTCAACCAACAAAATTGAAGAATGTTATGATAGTTCAAATACCCGGTTCAACCACCAAAGCTAGGCAAATTTGCAAGGCCATACCTATCAGAATCCATGGAATAGATTTTTATGCTAATCTAATGGTACTTGGAACCAAAGGTTTGGAAGTAGTACCAGGAATGGATTGGATGTCGAAACATAAAGGATTAATCGTTTGTGCCAAGAAAGCCATAACCATGACTAGTACCATTGTATTATCAGTAGAGCATGTATCGGAAACCTTGCCCCGTCAATTCAAGTGCAACAAGAGTCTAGCCCAACCAACCATTGACCAAGTCAGAGTAGTCTGGGAATACCCCGACATATTCCCAGATGTATTGCCCGGTATGCCCCTAGATCGGGATATCAAGTTTATCATTGAACTAATCCCTAGAATCGGACCCATAGCTAAGAGACCTTATAATATGAACCCGTCTGAATTAGCGGAGCTAAAGAAGCAACTGGATGCTATGCTGGAGACAGGCTTGATTCAACCAAGTGTGTCGCCATGGAGATCACATGTTTTGTTTATGGATAAGAAAGATGGAGGTAACCGTTTCTGCATGGATTATCGGAAGCTGAATGATGTCACCATTAAGAACAAGTATCCACTGCCAAAGATAGAAGATCTGTTTGACCAGTTGACCGGTGCCAAAGTGTCTTCTAAGATTGATCTTAGAACTGGTTATCAGCAACTCAAGATTCGCACAGAGGATATTCCAAGTACTACCTTTACCACCGGATATGGATTGTATGAGTACAGTATCATGTCTTTTGGATTAACCAATGCCCCCGCTTATTTCATGAATCTCATGAATAAGATTTTTATGAACTTCCTGGATAGGTTTGTCATTGTTTTCATCAATGACATTCTGATCTATTTCAAATCAGAAGAAGAACATGAGCTACACCTAAGGACCATCCTTGAAACCCTTAGAGAGCATCGGTTGTATGCCAAGTTTAGCAAATGTGAGTTCTGGTTAAAGGAAGTAGGATTCCTAGGACATATTGTGTCAGCTGGAGGAATTGCTGTCGATCCCTCCAAGGTTAAGGATGTTCAAGAATGGCAAGCCCCAACGGAAAGAACATTTATTAATCCCTAGTTTTTTGTATGTTAGATAACAATATCAAGGATTATTTAATGTGTGTTGAAGTGCTGCACATATCTATCTTGAAAAAAGGAAAAGAAACTACTTTTGGGGGCGGATAATCCGCCCCACCCCATTTTCAGAAGGGCGCAACCGCCAGAGAGGGGGCGGAGTTTTGGACGGATTTTTCGGCAAGGCCGGATAGTCCGCCCCTTGGGGAGCGGATAATCCGACCCCTCGAGGAATTTCTTCAAGTCAAGGCTGCGTCACTCTCTGCATGGGGACGGAGTTTTCCCCGGATTTTCCATCCTAGGGGTGGATTTTCCCCAGGGCGGATAGTCCCGCCCCAAAGGGGCAGAAAATCCGCCCCCAAATTTCTACAACGGCTTGTTCTGGGTAGGGGGTTTTTAAGCCTGCCTTCCCCCTCCTGCCAGAACTCTTGATTGATTCGAAAAAGTTAGGATCCGTTAATCATTCTTCAACCAAAATAGCTCCACCTTCATCCACCCAAAGGCCTCGTCCCTTGGGGAATCGAAGGAAGAGAACTCGATCTTCAACTACTGCAATCAAGCGCTTCATCTCCTCTCCATTCATTTGGAGAATCACCGATCTAGTAATTCTTGTGAATACCTAGATCCTTGCTTTTGTTTATATTGATAAACCTTGTTTTTGTGACAGCTTGTTGTCATATCGGGAGCCCCCAATTCAGTTGTGGGTGTGTGCCCCAATAGAGTTGTAAAGGCACCGGTTTCCACCTCGAAGGGTACCAATAGTAGAGAAGGTGGATCAGGCCTTTCGTGGAGAGATCCATCGGAGAATAGGGTGAGGCCTATTGTGGTGTGGTGGTCTTAGTACCGCCCACCCCTCCAACGCAGATGTACTTCCCTTAACAAGGAAGGAACTATGGTAAAATAATCCATGTGTCTCCGCGTGCTCCACTACGGTTTCCTCGCTCCTCTCTTTACGTGCTCAGTAGCTAGGTTTGCATATAGGGAAATTCTCGTAGTTGCATATCTAGAGAATTTACTTTGTGTCAAGCCTAAAATTTAAAAAGAACTAAAAATTGAGTAGCACCTATTCAACCCCCCTCTAGGTGCCCATACAATCCATTTCAATTGGTATCAGAGCCCCGGCTATTAATTCGGGCTTAACCGACTAAGAGAAGTATGGGTTTCAAGGGATATGGGAGTGATGCTCCGGAGGTAGTCACCATGAATGATCTCAAGATGTTGGAAACAACCTTGGTTAGTTCAATGGAGGCTAAGATGGAAGAGATGTGCCAATTGATAATGCGTCTCTCCACATCCGCAGCATCACCTCCATCTAACTCTGAGGCTACCACTCCGCAATCCAAGGAAACGGGTAAAACCGATTCCAAAGATAACGAAGTGGTTGGTGATGGCACTAGAAAGAGCTCCTCCTCGAAAAATGATAATGGTAAGGAAGGATACAATGAGGTTTCCCATGTGTATTCTGCTGATCCACCTATCCCACAACCACATATACATAATAGGGGTGATCCACCCAAACTTTCAGCATCTACTTTTAATCAATGGCAATTTTTTATGAAGTCTCATGTGTGCAGCTCCTCCATTGAGTTGTGGAAAATCATAAAGAATGGCCTTCATGTTGGAGATCCCAACAACCTAACAAGAAGAGAGGTTGTTGATAGTCAACTCAACGCTACAGCTCTACACATGATCCAGCTTGGTGTGGGTGACAAAGACATGACACACATTCATCATCTTAGTACAGCTAAAGAAGCTTGGGATGCCCTCATCGAGATCTTCATTGGAAATGAAAGTATGAGAAGGAATAGATATGATTCTTTGAGCAATGAAGCTGAAGGATTTTATATGTTGGATGGAGAAAACCACGAGGACATGTATAGGAGGCTCATGTCAATAGCCACCTCTTTCAGGAATCATGGTGCCTCTCGTGTTGATGATGCGTGGATCAAGCGCAAGTATGTCAGTGCTCTTATACCATTTGAGCCCACAGATTTGAAGTGTATCCAAGGAAGGCATAATGACCACCTTATGACATCCAATGAGGTAATGCAAGAAATGGCAGCTTTCAAAGTGGCTGCCAAGAATGCCGAATGCTCGTGCACGAGCTATGGGGATGCAAAAGGGGGTAAACATGGCCTTGAAGACAAGTGTGGCTAATCATGATGAAGATGACATAGAAGGTATGGACTGTCCCGAGGATGTCAAAAGAATTCATGGACAATACATGGCCTTCTATGCTAGAAATTTTTGGAAGGATCCAGCCAAGGCCAAAACTGAACTAGAACGCAAGAGTGGAACTTATGGAAGAAAGGAAAACGGTACCAAGCTAAGAACTTGTTTCAACTGTGGAGACCGGCTGCGCTTTGTAGCCGAGTGTCCATATAAAAGTAGGGAAGATAATGGGGGAAGACTCATTCTCAAGGAAAAGTCAAAGGCTCCATGCAAGAAACAATTTGTAAAGAATAATGCCCCTTTCAAGAAGAAACCAAAGATTGTTCTAGTGGCTCAAGAAGAATATTATTCGGGAAGTGAAAATGAATACGAGGACGATGACTCTAGAGAGGTGGCTGCTATAGCCACCACATCTACACCAACATATATCTTCGACTCTCCGAACGAAAACGTCATCAACAAGAACGCTACTTGTCTTATGGCAAGAGGTTCCGAGGTATCAACTTCTAACACTTCTTTTCCTAAGGCTATGATTGACATGGATGATCCTACTAGTCTTAAGGTTAAGGAAGATATTATTGCTTTGGACTATTTCTTCACTAACTTGCAAGGTGAGCACAAATTACATTTTGAGGCTCTTATGGACTAGCTGGCCCAAAATGAAGTGCTCCTAGAAGAAAATGGAAGAATTGAAAGGGAGGATGCAATGGAAATTGCATCCTTAAAAAATGCTCTAGAACAAGAAGAAGAGGCTCGGGTTTCTCTTGAAGAGAGGCTTGAGTCCATTGAGGAGTCACATGAAGAAATAGTGGCAAAGCTTGTTAAGGAACGCGACAATGCCGTCGCCAAAGCAAAGAAGATAAAGAAGGAAAATATTGACTTTTGGGCTGCTCATGATAGACTCTCCGAGGAATCGAAGAAACTTGACATCGCTCACAAGGAGTTGAAAAGTGAATTCTCCATTCTCAATAAGTCACATGATCAGCTCCAAATTCGATTGAACAAGTATGATGTTCCTAGCACATCTAAATCAACATATATTCACAAGGAAAATGCTAGTGTGGAAGAAGGGTTTGTCAACGACATCACTCCCAAAGATAAGGGTGTTCTTGATGAGGTACTTGGCAAGCAAAGGTCAAATCTTGGTAAAGAGGGACTTGGATATGTCACCAAGTCCAAGAAGAAGAAGAACAAGAGTGAACAATCAAAGACAAGCACCGCTAAGAAGAATGTCACAAAACACAAAACTAACAATATTGGTTTTGCAGGGTCTCACAATCCAAATTATGAACTCTTTTTTGATTATTATGGCGATGTTTATGCTTATTATGTTGGTACATTTGATGAATACGTTGCTTGGTCTATTTGGGTTCCAAAGACCCTTGTTACTAACATGAGAGGACCCATTGAAAAATGGGTACCTAAAACCAAGAAGTAATTCTCTTGCGGGGCTATGCTTCCGGTGGGTCGAAATGGGTGCTAGATTTTGGATGCACTCATCATATGACCATAAGCAAGGAGATCATCACAGAGATGCGACCCAATCATGATAATATTACAGTCTCCTATGGTGATAAGTCTAAATATCAGGTATTGGGTCTTGGAAGGTTGTGGTTGCCCACGATATCTCTCTCATGGACGTCATGCTTGTTGAGACCCTCGGTTACAACCTTCTTTCTGTTCGTTCCCTTGGCAAGATGGGCTTTGCTGTTTTCATTGATGATGATTTGGTGGTACTCTTGTGGAGCAAGTATATAAAGGTCGCTTTCATTGGGTACGTCGAAAATGACCTGTATGTGGTGGACTTTTCGGGAAAAACCACTTCATGTCCGATGTGCCTATTCGGAAAGGCCGACGTGGGCTGGCTATGGCATCGCCGTTTAGCCCATGTCCACATGAGAACTTTGCAAAGTCTTCACAAGGGTGGCCACATCCTTGGACTAAAAGACAATGTCTCCTTTGCCAAAGATCGTGTTTCCAGGGCTTGTGTTGAAGGCAAAATGCATGACTCTCCCCACAAGAGGAAAACTATTGTTTCTTCAAAGAGAATCTTGGAATTACTTCATGTGGACTTATTTGGTCCTCCATCTCATGCCAGTCTCGGTGGGAAGAAATACTGCTTGGTCATAGTTGATGACTACTCAAGATATACATTGGTCTATTTTTTCAAGCAAAAGAGTGAGACTCAACAAACAGTCATTGACTTCGCCATTGAGGTTCAACGCCAACACAATGTTCCCATCTTGGCAATAATAAGTGAAAATGGCTCCGAGTTCAATAACTACACATTGAATGAGTTTCTAAGTGAAGAGGGGATAAGACATCAATATTCCGCTGCGTACACCCCTCAACAAAATGGTATAGCCGAGAGGAAGAACCGCACTTTGATGGATATCGCAAGATCAATGTTGGCTGAATTCAAGTCTCCTTACAACTTTTGGGCTGAAGCCATATCCACCGTTTGTCACTCATCTAATCGTCTCTACCTCCGAAAGATATTGGACAAGACTCCGTACGAAATACTTACCGGTAACAAGCCCAACATCTCATACTTCAGGGTATTCGGTTGTAAGTGTTTATTTCTTATCAAAGGTGTCCGCTTGTCTAAATTTAAGTCTAAGGCTTTAGAAGGTATTTTTGTTGGTTATGGTGCCGAATCCAACACTTATAGAGTCTACAACAAGCTCACCAGGACTGTTGTAAAATCTTATAGTGTGGAGTTCGATGAAAATGACGGCTCCCATGTGGGGCAAGTTGATGTCTGTGATGCAGATGTGTAAATACCCCAAGATGCCATAAGAAGAATGGGCGTGGGATTTTTCCTCCCCATTGAGGAACCCCTTGTGGCGGATCGGGAAGTACAATGCTCCACTCAAGTGGAGCCCTCATCTACACAAGATCAACAAGCACCTACTGCTGGAGAAAAATCTGCACCAACACCACAACCTGCTGAAGAGCATCAGTCTTCTGGGCAAAATGATAGTACCAGGCCGGACTATCCGCCCCTTCATGTAACATCCCAAAAATATAAAACAATGATCATCAAACTCTAATCACTAAAATTAGGGTTAACAAAAACTTTGAGTAACTAAAATCATATGAATGCATGTGTGTATGTGATGATTTGATAAATGCATGAATGAACTTGTGTGATTAACCTAAATAGAAAGAAATGGTTTAAAGATGAAAATAACATCATATAAAACATTTCCAAGCAGAAACAGACAAAGAGAAAATCAAAAACAAGTCAATTAAAGCAAATGGTCATTTTTGCCAATCTTGCTCACTAGGTCACTTTGAGTGTTTCTAGTCCAAGATTTCAAATAGAAAGTTTTCCAATTCTTTTCACCCCTTTCTAGGCCAAGTAAAAGTGAAGCAAAGCCCACATTTCAAACTTGTAGAAACATTTGGCAACCTCACTCAAATCACAAGTAAAAATTGAATCTTTATCATATGTGAAGATCACACATTTTCAAAACCCAACCAAACCAGTGCCCCTTGACTAATCCAACTAACAGAAACTCCCTAGTATGTGCCTAGCAAACCCACCAAGTTTGAATCCAAAATTCAAATTTGAATCTCTTTCGGTCATTTCATCAAACACCTTGTTTGCAGCAAACAAACAAACAAACAAACAAACAAACAACAAAAACTATAGTGAGCAGTGATTTTGGCCAACCTTGTTCCCTCTCTAGCTCTCACTACACTCTCAGTAGATGATCTAGCCCAATTAACAAGCCTTAGCACCACTGTGAGCCTGGCATAGCCATTAATGGTGACCATGCCGAGCCTAACTTGCCCCCCACATGTCGACAGCGAGCTAGGAGAAGCAACAAGCCTAGCAAGCATGTCTAGAGCACTGACCACCGTCCACTGCCACCCCCTGTCCAAGCCTCGAGCACTACTAGCCCTTGGACCACACGGCAAGCTCATGCCAAACCTCTCTACGTGCGAGCCAAGAGCGTGCCAGTGCGCCACACTCGACCAGCGTCCACAGACCGCGCGCCGCCCTCTCCTCTTGCAGACGTGATCGCCAACACTCCAGCACCCTGCCAGACAACCTCGTTCACCGCCGTGCAGACCACGCACGCAGTGCGCCATTAAAATCACCATCGGACCCGCCCAATGCATCGACGCATTCCGACCGATCAGCACCGCCCCACGCCTCTCCACCACACCGTTGAGCTTCACCAGGGAGCACAGCACTGCCCCCTATCGTCGCCCATGACATTAGCCCTCTGTGCCATCGACCATGAGCTTAGCCCGCGCTCGTCATTCCCCTTCAGCCACTATAAAAGGAGACCTCCCCCGCTCGTTTTTTCACACTAGTTCACTCTCCACCTCTCACTGATCACACCCACTCACTCCCGGAGCAAGGTGAGCACCAGGTGGCCGGAATTTCACCGGAGTTCGCCGCTGCAGAGGAGGAGAGGCGCCGTCGATTGGAGCCGCCCCAGGAGAAGCTGTCGGTACCAGGAGAATCGTCGTCGTCGACTTCGTCGTTCGTCCCCGTCACTGACTATTGCCTACGCCCCGGTGAGTCTCCCACGACCCCTACCTGCCACGCTAGGGTTCTGTCTCGTCGGCGCTGCCCAACGTGGACGATGAACGAGAGCCGTTCGATTAGAATTAGATCATGCGGCCTAGATCACCCTGTACCGCTTCGCCCCTCACTGTCTCACTGATGCGTGGGGACAACCACTTAACCAGCCCGCGCGTGCGCTGTGCATAGTGGGCCGGCCCAGTTAAACGTCCCGCGCGACCCAACGATTCAAACTTAAGTTTATTCATTTAATTTTAAACACAGTTCTGTACCTAGATTCAAAAATCAACCCAGCTCGATTCATTGAACCAAAATGCATGAAACCAATTTTGTTAGAAAGGTACTGGAATGCTTAATCCAAGCCCGTTGGACTCAAACCATTTAGATTTATAGATCACCCATGGTAAAAATAACAAGGCTAAAGCTTTTCTGCATTCAAACATTTTTCAAAATTTAACCATAAGAGCTTTTGAGTTTATTCCAACTCTCAAAAATCACATTTAACCATAGCTTTCAGAATATATAAAAATATATAGGTTTACTTACAGAAATAATGATCAAGAAATAAAAGAATGCCACATAGGCATTTCTAGTCACTTTATTTAAATGAAATAAAAAGGTTAAACCTTATTAAATTGTGACACCACTTTAAATCACATTCCCATGGAGTGAAATATGTGGTGATGACTTGTGTCAACATGATCCCATGTTTGAGTTGGAGAATATTAAATCTTAAGTAGTTTTTCAATGAGTAGAAATTACTTTTCTAAAATAAAATAAATAAGACAAGTGTTTTAATTCTTGTAATGTTAGTGATGATGATAGACCACATAGTGTGAACCTTTGTGTGATGATTAGAAATAGTTAAGGAGAATACTATGAGGAAGAAGCCGTGGAGAACTTGAACCACTGCTCTGCACAAGGCAAGCTTATACTGATATTTTAGCAAGCCTATACTTGCAACCTTGCAAGCTAACCCTTGAAAGATACCCTACTTATGCAAGATATTATTTGCTTGTTACTATGCCAACTATATGCCTTAAGCATATGTGATTATACCCACTTGACACACCATCCTAGTTTTACTTGCAAGCTTCATATTTTATTTTCTTTATTAAAAGCTTTCTATCAAAAGTTTACTTAGTAACTTGTAGATTCCAGAAAGATAATTGAAGGTAGCATAAAGAGCATAAAACTTGGCCTAAGTTAGATAATCTTGATGTCATCCTGAGGCATGAGATTTACTTAGATACGATACACTTGTTTACCACCCCTCATTAGTATTTACCCCCACATGTAGATGCTAGTACTAAGCATAAAACTTGATTAACTTTAGATGGAAATACTTGGTGAAAATGGTTATGAAAACCTTAGAATGAGGAGTCATTCTACTGAAATGTTTTTGACATGTGTTTCTGAACACTAGATGATTTTGATGATGAAAATGTTAAGGCATGAGCCTTAGCCCTTTATAAAACTAATGGTTGTCTGGATGTGATACCATTCCAATTTTACCGTACAACCACAATACCCGAAAATTGGGTAGGGCTTGACTAGAAATTTGTATACCTTAGTATGGTTTCCCTTGCAGCCAAGGTCTAAGCTGAGGATACCTTGTGAAGATTGTCCACCTATGCAGTACCCATGATGACAGTTGGTCATGGTTGGGAGGCCAAACTCACAGGAGAGGTGCCTATACTAGGGCCTGTAATTGAAAGGTTAGGATTGATTATCCGCATACTGAGTATGGTGAATTCAGGATTGTTCCTGATGGATGTATCAAATGTTGTGATGAAAGTGTACAATCTCTGCAGAGTGTCAAACTATTCGAATAGCCGCGTCCGCGGTTATGGATAGTTGGAGTGGCCATACTGTTCCCCCTTAGATGTTTTCTAAATGACTTGTGAAATGACTTGTGACTTTGACTTGACCACAACAGAGTTGTGATATGAAATTCAAGTTCCCACTTAGGTGTTATAAAATTTTCAACTAGCTTTCATTGCTTTTGAACTTAGTAGAGTAAATCTGGATTTTTGCAAAACAACCCTAGAGCTTAGTATCCTACTATAAAAACCCCCCCTTCACTTATTAGTATTAGTTTGCGAGTACTTAAAGAGTACTCATGGCTTTGCCCCTGGCTATTCCCGTGGCCAGACTATGAAGAGGAGTATCAGGATGACGGACCACAGGAAGGTTACGACAACTAGGATCATCTCCCATCGTTAGCATTGCCTGTGACCATGAAGATGGAGCTTCGCCTATGCTATCGTTACTATTACGTTATTCCGCTGCTTGAATTGTATTAAGAACTGGATCATGAGATCCTTATTTGTGTAAGACCTTATGTATGGTTTGTAATGGATGATGTACTGTGGTATCCAATCTATTATGTCTCGCAAAAATGGTAATCCTGGGATTACGATGTATGGAATAACAGGCATCTATGATTAAAAATCCGGGTGTTGACACTCCAAGGGGCGGACAGTCTGCCCCTGGCACTCCAACACGTCCCAGGGGATCAGAAGAAGAAGAAAATAGCCAAGAAAATTCTAGGCCAGATTCTCCGGCCCCAAGGGGCGGATTATTCGGCCCTGGAACTCCCAGCTCTGTCAGGAATTCACAGGAAGAGGAAGTTGCAGCCGCATCTCCTAGGCCGGATAGTCCGGCCCCACCTAGGGGCAGATTATCCGGCCCTGAAGAACCTATTCAGCATCAAGCTCCTATTATCAGCTCAGATCAATATCAAGGGCAAGGTAGTGAACATGACAAGGATCCAAATGCTGAATCAACTACTTCTAGAAACAATAAGGAAATTGAGGCTCGTCGCAAGGCTCGTGCTGATCGGAATCTTGAGTTAAGGGGTCACACTCTTGACAAGGTTGTTGGTGATCTACGGAGAAGGGTGTCCACTAGAAGAGAACTTGCAAGCTTTTGTGATCATCAAGCTCACATTTCTATGGTTGAACCAAATAAGGTCTTTGATGCTCTTGAAGATCCTGATTGGGTGGTTGCAATGCATGAGGAATTAAATAACTTCAAGCACAACAAGGTTTGGAAGCTCGTAGAGAAACCCAAAGAGTGCCGCAATGTTATCGGCACCAAGTAGATTTTCAAGAACAAACAAGATGAAAATTGTATTGTTGTGAGGAATAAGGCAAGGCTAGTGGCTCAAGGATTCTCTCAAGTGGAAGGAATTGATTTTGGCGAGACTTATGCTCCTGTGGCTCGTCTTGAGTCCATCTGAATCCTTCTTGCCTATGCTGCTCATCATAATTTTAAATTACAACAAATGGATGATAAGAGTGTGTTTCTTAATGGTCCACTACATGAGTTGGTATACGTCAAGCAACCCCCGGGATTTGAGGATCCCCAATTTCCGAACCATGTCTATAGACTCGATAAGGCGCTCTATGGCCTTAAACAATCCCCACGTGCGTGTTATGAGCACCTTAAAGAGCTTTTGTTAGACCGTGGATTCAAAGTTGGGCAAATCGATCCCACTCTTTTTACTAAGAAGGTTAATGGGGAGCTTTTTGTATGCCAACTATATGTAGACGACATTATTTTTGGCTCTACTAACCAAGCTTTTAACGATGAATTTTCAAAGCTTATGACTGACAGGTTTGAGATGTCTATGATGGGAGAATTGAGGTTCTTTCTTGGTTTCGAGATCAAACAACTTAGAGAGGGAACTTTTATTAATCAAGCTAAGTACATCCAAGATATGCTCAAGAGGTTCAAGATGATGGATCTCAATGGCGTTGCTACTCGAATGCAAACAAAGTGTCATCTTGAGCTTAATCCCAAGGGTAAAGACGTGGACCAAAAGGTCTCTAGTGTGTTGGTCTTCAAAGAAACAAAATTGCATATCACTCTCAACCGCCGAAGCTGAATATGTTGCTGCTGCAAGTGCTTGTACACAATTATTATGGATGAGGAAAACTTTGAAGGAATATGGTGTCAATTGTGAAAAAGTGCCTCTTTTATGTGACAATGAAAGTTCTATCAAAATTGCTTATAATTCGGTGTAGCATACAAGAACAAAACATATTGAGATTCACAATCATTTCATTCGGGATCATGTTTCTCGTGGCGATATTGCACTATCCTTTGTGATCACAAAAAACCACTTGCTGATATCTTCACAAAGCCTCTTGATGAAGCAAGATTTTGTTATTTGAGGAATGAGCTAAATATCGTAGATTCAAGGAGCATGGCTTGACTACCCTTGCACACTCACTTGCTCTTATTCATGTATTTGGTTTAGATGCGGGCATAGACATATGGGGAATGTGGTCCTAATTGATTGGGCTAACAATCCCCCCATAATGCCGAAAGCAAGAATAATCATTTCCCTTAATATCATTTTGTGATATGTGGGTCATCGATGAGCATTGGTTTTGAACTCAAGATACATCTTCGCGGTGTCATGCCATGTGCTCCAACATGGTGGCTTTGGCCACCGCCCTGTTCCTTGAGAAGAGTTGGTTTCTAATGGCTCTCTTTGGATCTTCATGCATATCTTTTGTTCTTATGGAGAACACACCCAATTTTGGCTTTTGGTTGATTTGATTCTTGCAACTTTGGGTGTGTAGTACCATCACAGTTTGTTGCTCCAAACCCAAGCATTTTCCCTCCTTGAACCATCTATTCTTGCACACAAGTCATCTATACACCTTCGAGGGGTTTTGCAAGGTTGCTCTGGCTCTTCTTCCTTTTTTGCGTTTCGATGCCAAAGGGGGATAAGTACTTCTATTAGGTCACGGATTTGCATGGGTAGTCTACTGTGCCCCTTTAGCCTGAACTTATTTTCTATTTTCATTCGTTTTATTTGCATGCTTGTGCCCCTTTAGCGTGAACTTATTTGCTATTTTGTGCTTGGTTTGTATAAGACTCTGTCGTGTGATATTCTGTCTGGAATTCCGGATTTATCGTATGGATCTACTCTTATGGAATTCTGGATTTATCTATGGAAGTATGGTAGTCTACTGATGGCATATGTACTTATTGTATTATCTATTTCTTACATCAATATTGTGGTATGTGCCTCAAGGCTGATAATTTCATTATTCTTTTTGGCTATTTACACATCCCGGTGGTATGACTTCATTTCCTAACTCACCGTGTTTTACTTGTCTTTGTTATGAAAGTGGCTTGCTCTGTAGTGTGTGCATTTGTATTCAAATGCAAATTTTAAATATGCACACATTTAGGGGGAGCTGATTTCATTTCCTTATGGTGTTGTTGGTAGGTTTCATTGTAAATCCTAGTATTGTCATCTAACACCAAAAAGGGGGAGATTGAAAGAACATTTCTTAATCCCTAGTTTTTTGTGTGTTAGATAACAATATCAAGGATTATTTAATGTGTGTTGAAGTTCTGCAGATATCTATCTTGAAAAATGAAAAGAAACTACTTTTGGGGGGCGGATAATCCGCCCACCCCATTTTCAGACGGGCGCAACCGCTGGAGAGGGGGCGGAGTTTTGGCCGGATTTTTCGGCAAGGCCGGATAGTCCGCCCTTTGGGGGGCGGATTATCCGCCCCCTCGAGGAATTTCTTCAAGTCAAGGTTGCTTCACTCTCTGTATGGGGGCGCATTTTTCCCCGGAGTTTCCGTCCTGGGGGGCGGATAATCCGCCCCCAAATTTCTCCAACGGCTTGTTCTGGGCAGGAGGTATTTAAGCCTGACTTCCCCCTCCTGCCAGAACTCTTGATTGATTCGAAAAAGTCAGGATCCATTCATCATTCTTCAACCAAGAGAGCTCCACCTTCATCCACCCAAAGGCCCCGTCCCTTGGGGAATCGAAGGAGGAGAACTCGATCTTCTACTACTGCAATCAAGCGCTTCATCTCCTCTCCATTCATTTGGAGAATCACCGATCTAGTATTTCTTGCGAATACCTAGATCCTTGCTTTTGTTTATATTGATAAACCGTGTTCTTGTGATAGCTTGTTGTCATCTCGGGAGCCCCCAATTCAGTTGTGGGTGTGTTCCCCGGTAGAGTTATAAAGGCACCGGTTCCCGCCTCGAAGGGTACCAATAGTGGAGAAGGTGGATCAGGCCTTTCGTGGCGAGATCCATCAGAGAATAGGGTGAGGCCTATTGTGGCGTGGTGGTCTTAGAACCGCCTACCCCTCCAACACAGATGTACTTCCCTTAACAAGGAAGGAACTGCGGTAAAACAAATCCCTGTGTCTCTGCGTGCTCCACTACGGTTTCCTCACTCCTCTCTTTACGTGCTTAGTAGCTAGGTTTGCATATAGGGAAATTCTCGTAGTTGCATATCTAGAGAATTTACTTTGTGTCAAGCCTAAAATTGAAAAAGAACTAAAAATTGAGTAGCACCCACCCCCCCTCTAGGTGCTCATACGATCCATTTCACCAACCACTCAAACCCAAGTTCGCGCATTTCACGGATTAGCGGGATATTACCGCAAGTTCGTAGTAGGATTTTAGAGCATCGCAAGACCCATGACCCAATTGCTGAAGAAAGATAAGAAGTTTTAATTGACGGACAAATGTGAAGCAAGTTTTCAAGAGCTCAATAAGAGACTGATCTCAGCCCCAATCTTGATTATGCCGGATATCATGAAGCCTTTTGATGTGTATTGTGACGCATCCAAGATTGGTCTCGGATGTGTGTTGATGCAAGAAGCCAAAGTCATATCCTATCTATCCCGACAACTGAAGCAACATGAGCAGAATTACCGTACCCATGACCTCGAACTAGCAGACGTAGTTTTAGCCTTGAAGACATGGCGACTTACCTCATGGGTAACCGCTATGAGATTTATTCGGATCACAAGAGTCTGAAGTATATTTTCACCCAGAAGGAGATAAATATGAGGCAAAGGAGATGGATAGAGTTAATCAAGGACTATGACCTTGACATTCACTATCACCCTGGCAAAGCCAATGTGGTAGCAGATGCTCTTAGAAGATTGCCGTGTCGATTGAACACCATGATAAAATAAGCCCAATTAAGTTTGCATGAGGAGCTGGATAATTTCAGAATGGAAATAGTAAGTGAAAGATTTTGGCTAGCATAGAACTCCAACCCACTTTGATCAGTCTGATCAAGGAGGTGCAGAAAGGAAATGCTAGTATCGACGGAATCAATGTCGTATCGGTAAAGGGAAGGTACCCGGATTCACCAAACACGAAGAATGTGTTTTGTGGTACAAAGGACGTATCTGTGTACTCGGATTCAGAGTTGAACAAGCTATTTTGCAAGAAGCCCATGATATTCTTTACTCTATCCACCCTGGAGGAACGAACATGTATCAGGATTTGAAGGAGCAATTTTGGTGGCATAAGATGAAGAGAGAAATCGGAAGCTACATAGCCAAATGTGATATCTATCAGAGAGTCAAAGAAGGACATCAGAGACCCGTAGGACTTTTACAACCATTGCAGATCCCAAAATGGATATGGGATTCAGTTGGAATGGATTTTATCACCGGTTTTCCTACATATAGTAGGGGAAATGACTCTATTTGGGTCATAGTGGATAGACTGTCCAAAGTAGCCCATTTTATACTTGTCAGGACCACTTATCAGAGTTTGAAGCTAGAAGAGTTGTACATTGCTAGGATTGTCAGTTTACATGGAGTGCCCCAGAACATTGTGTCGGATCGAGGAACCCAGTTTACCACGAGATTTTGGAAGAAAGTCCAAGAAGGATTAGGAACCAGACTGGATTTCAGCACAGCTTATCACCTGCAGACCGATGGACAAACGGAACAAGTAAACCAGATACTCGAAGATATGTTGAGAGCTTGTGTGTTGGAATATGGATCTAAATGGGAAGACTGTCTACCTTTCGCGGAATTCTCATACAACAACAGTTACCAAGCCAGTTTGCAAATGGCCCCATTTGAGTTTATGTATGGAAGGAAGTGTCGTACCCCATTGAATTGGTCGGAAGTAGGAGAGAGTCAGATTTTTGGACCCGACATCCTAAGAGAAGCCAAAGAGAAAGTTCACAAGATCCGTGAGCACCTCAAGACTACCCAATCCAGACAGAAGAGTTATGCCGACAAGAGACATCAAGATCTAGCCTTCGCTATCAGAGATTTTGTGTATCTGAAAGTATCACCCTTGAAAGGAATGTAGCGTTTCCAACTAAAAGGATAGCTTGCCCCCAGATATATCGGACCCTTCAAGATTTTGAATCGCCGAGGAGAAGTATCATATCAACTGGAACTGCCGGAGGAGAAGTCATCCGTGCATGATGTGTTTCACATCTCGTTACTTCGCAAATTCCTAGAAGTCCCGGAGAAGATCGAAGTTTTCAAGAATATTGATCACAGAACCATAGAGCTCAACAATAACCTAACTTATCGTGAAGTACCCATTCGTGTTTTGGAATAAGCCTTCAGAACCACGAGAACCCGGAGTATCAAGTTTCTCAAGATCCAGTGGAGTAACCATACTAAAGAAGAAGCTACTTGGGAACGAGAAGATTACATTAGGACCGAGTTTCCAGATCTCTTTAGTTCCTAGTTTTCTTTTTCTTAAATCTCGGGACGAGATTTTTTTTAAGGAGGGAAGGTTTGTAACACCCCAAAAATATTAGAAAAGATTATCAAGTTCTAATCTCCCAAGTTTAGGGCTAACAAAAACTTTTGTTATTAAAATTAATATGAATGCATGTGTGTGATGAATGCATGAATGAGTGTAATTGCCATGTTTGATTGTTATGAATGATAAAGATTGGTTTAGAGATGGAAAAATATCATCTAGATCATTTCCAAGAAGAATCAAATGAAGAGAAAATAAAAAAATATGATATATAAGCAAATGGTCATTTTGACCAAAGTTAACCACTAGACCACTTTGAGTGTTTCTAGTCCAAGATTTCTAATAGGAATAAATCCAATTCTTTTCACCCCTTGCTAGACCAAGTAAAAGTGAACCCAAGCCCACCTTGCAAACAAATAGAAACAATTTTGAAATCTATTTAAAGGATAATTCAAAATTGAATCAAGTGTAGGTACTAAGATCACCATTTCTCAAAAATCCAACCAAACCACTTCACCTTGACAAACCCAAGCAACCAGATACAACCAAGCATGAGACCAGACCACTCGCCAAAACTCATCCAAAAATTCAAATGCAAAGTTCATGCAGCCATTTTATCAAACACTTGGTGAGCACAGATCAAACTGCCTAACTTTCACTATTCTTGATCAATTCCTTGTTCCCCCATTGCCCCCAATTCTCTCCCCTTGTCTTCCCCAGTGATCACCAGTGCATTGAACAAGCTACTAACCCTACCCTTGCACCAGTGCCATGTCACTCGAAGACACCATCGTCGGCCGACCGTGGCCAGCACGCAGGAGGACACGCCGTGCCCGTCCATGATGTCCATGAGGCAGGCCACCATCCAGCGCCACCCCCTGTCTAACCCTCGAGCGCAGCCACTCCCTGGACCACTGAGAACAGCCGCGCCCACTTTCTCTCTGCCATGCCGAGAGCGAGCCAGAGCACCGCAGCCGACACGCTCGCACACGCCGAGCCTCGCCCTCACCGCGCATCACTTCACGCGCCATGACCCTAGCTAACCCCCACACATGCACGTTCGCCGCCGCGCGACCAGTATCCACTGTATGTCGTCGAAAACATCGTCGGTACCGCACAGAGCGTCGACCCGTTCCGACCATTCTTGACCTCCCCTTGTCGTGCCATTAAGCTAGTGATGATCGCCAGGAGACACTGCACCGGCCTACGCCCTTCGCCATGCCGTTAGCTCACTGCACCATCGTCACCGACGAGCCCTAACCATGTCGCACTGCCCCTCTCGCCCGTGTCTTAATAGAGGCCACCCCAGCCCTCATTCTACACACCATCTCACTCCCCTCTCTCTCAGAACCACCCCTGACCCTTCCCTGGAGCAAGGCGAGCACCAACCCTCCGGAATTTCACCAGAGTCTGCCGCTGTAGAGGAGGAGAGAGGCCGTTGATTGCGACCACCCCAGGAGCCACCGCGACCATCGTTCGAACCGCCATCGTTGATAAAATCGTTCGCCCCCATCGTGGACCCTAGCTGGAGCCCAGATGAGCCACCGCGTACCCCCATCGTCGCCGTTAGGGTTCGGTCTCGTCAGAGCTGTTCGACGGAGATGACAAACGTTATCCATAGATCGTAGTCTAATCGACGGCCCAGATTGAAACTTACCGCTTCGTGTAGATAGAGCCGCTGACCTGTGGGACCTCTCTGGTAGCAGCCCACTGCGCGCGCTTTGTGTAGTTGGGTCGGCCCAATAACATTCCCGCGCTCAGCCCAGAGATTCAAATAAACTTTTTCAAATTTAGCTCAAACCTAGTTCAGTCAGTGACTTTGAAAATCAATTCAAAGAGTTTTACTGAACCAAATTGCATGAAACCAATTTTGTTAGAACGGTATTCAAATTATCAATCCAAGTCCGTTGGATTGAACCCATTTGAAATTATATATCACCTATGGTAAAAATAACAATACATAGACTTTTCCAGATTCAAACATTTATTAAAAAACCAACCATAAATGCATTTGAGTTGATTCCAACTCTCAAAAATCACATTTGACCAGATCTATCTGAATATGTAAAAATATTTAGGTTTACATGCAGTGATCTTGGACTAGTATTAAAAGAATGCTACATAGGAATCTCTAGTCACTTTAATTATATAAAATAATCATTTTAAACTTATTAAATTGTGACACCACTTTAAATCACATTCCCAAGTACTAAAATATGTGGTGATGACATGTGTCAACATGATCCCATATTTTAATTGGAGAATATTAAATCTTAAGTAGTTTTCAGTGAGTAGAAATTAATTTTCCAAAATAAAATAAATAAGACTAGGTCTTTATTTGAGGTGATGATTGTGATGATGCTAGATCATCTAGTGTGAACCTTTGTGTGATAAATAGAGGTAGTATTTTTTGGTGATTGTGTACCTCATATTTATTTATAGACGCTAGTACCAACCAAGGCTACGAGGAGGAGGAGTACTACGGAGAAGAAGAAGAAGAGAACTTCAACCATTGCATCAATGAAGGCAAGCTACCACTTGTAAGTTTATTAACCATGCAAGCTAAGCTAAACCATGCAAGCCATCCTTGCAAGTCTAAATCTACCAGTTAACCTATCCAAGATGCATTAGGCATACTTTAGTTATGTAACCTTGATTATACCAAATCCCAGTTTTACTTGCAAGCTTTATTCTTTTATTTCTTTAGCAAAGTTCTTTATTACTTTTACTTAGTGACTAGTGAGTTTTGGAAAGATATTATAGGTACCATAAAGAGCATAAAACTAGGCCTAAATAGTTAGAACTAGATGTCATACTGAGGCATGAGATTAGATTTGGATAGTCACACTTGATTAGCATACTTCATTAGTGAATACCCTCAACTTTAGTGGCTAGTGCTAAGCATAAAAGTTGATCACTTTAGATGGGAATACTTGGTAAAAATGATTATGAAAACCTTGGAATGATGAGTCATTCTAATGAAATGTTTTGACATGTGTTATGAACACCGGATGAGTTGATGATAAAAATGTTGAGGCATGAGCCTTAGCCCTTTATAAAACTGATGGTTGGGTTTGGATGCGATACCATTCCAATTTTACCGTACAACCACAATACCCGAATTTGGGTTGGGCTTGACTAGAAGTTTATATATCTTAGTATGGGTTCCCTTGCGGAAGAGGTTTGAGCTGAGGCTACCTCGTGATGATTGTTCACCTGTGCAGCTCCCAAGATGATAGATGGTAATGGTTGGGAGGCCAAACTCATATGGGAGGTGCCTATACTAGGGTGTGTAATTGAAAGGTTAGGATTGATTATCTGCATACTGAGTATGGTGATTCAGGATTGTTCCTGACGGATGTATCAAATGCTGTTGTAAAGTGTACCACCTCTACAGAGTGTCAAACTATTCGAATAGCCGTGTCTGCGGTTATGGAAAATTGGAGTGGCCATACTGTTTTGTCGTCAGATGTTTTCAAAATGACTTGTGAAATGAACTATGACTTTGACTTGACCACATCAGGGTTGTGAACATGAAAACTAAGTTCCCAGTTAGGTATTGTAAAACATTAAATTAGTTTTCTTTACTTCTAAACTCATTTAGAGATAAACCTAGCTTTTTGCAAATAAACCAAGAGCTTAGGATTCCTACTTGAACCACTTTACTTGTTAGTGATAGTTTGCGAGTACTTAAAGAGTACTCATTGCTTTGTCCCTGGCTATTCCTATGGCCAGACTATGAAGAGGACTATCAGGATGATGGACAGCAGGAAGTCTATGACAACTAGGATCATCTCCCATCGTCAGCATTGCCTGTGACCCTGAAGATGGAGCTTCGACTATGCTACTGTTATTATACATTCCACTGCGTTGATTGTATTAAGACTGGATCATGAGATCCTTTATTTGTAAGACCTTTATTATGGTTTGTAATGGATGACGAACTATGGTATCAATATGTTATGTCTCGCAAAAATGGTAATCCTGGGATTATGATGTATGGCATAACAGGCATCTGGGATTAACAATTCGGGTGTTGACACACCTTAGGATCAAAGGTGCAGCACCATCCCCCAGCATCAGCATACGACTCCAATGAAGAAAGTCAGCGACTCCACCGGAAACTCCTAGTGTCGCTCTAAGGGGGAAAGACTGTGTCTTTCCTACCCAAAAATATGATAGAACCCTGGACTCGAACACTAGTGATCGTCAAGTGATGACCACCCATGCGGAATCCTAATAATCGACCCTACAAGAAGGACGACAATCAGCACTTCTCCAGAATCAGAAGGTACTTCAGGAAAGTCCTCCCCTCCAAGGTCGACCACCCAGCCAACCCCCCCCACCCTGGTGTATCAAGACCGTGAAGATAGAAAAGCTGACTATCATGGTGAAGGAATGAAGAAGGTTCAACTTGTCGTCTCGCTGCAAGAAGAAAGAATCATGTCGATGCTAA
Organism: Avena sativa; assembly: GCA_916181665.1. NCBI lineage: Eukaryota > Viridiplantae > Streptophyta > Magnoliopsida > Poales > Poaceae > Avena > Avena sativa. The sequence goes on from OV702284.1 coordinate 149,892,446, forward strand.
ACCCACCTAGAATCATCCTAAGGGGAAAAGACAACGTCTTTTCCACTCGTATAATCCAAACCACCAATCTGAAGCCACTCAGCTCTGACCCGTAGCTGACCACGCCCGATTGTGGTAAATCCTGCTAACACATAATATTTCCATCGCTGAAATTGCTAAGTGGATGTTATCACCCAACCCTACTCCTCCCTAATCTCGGTATGATTATTTTAAGGGGAAAGGTCTATAACATCCCAATTTCGGCAACCCTGATTTGCTATCCAAAAGGCAAAAATCAGGGGGAACAAAAACTTTTTCTTGTTACTTGTTGCAATGTTTGCTTACTTGTTTCCTTGTGTTCATGCAACTGATTGTGTATTAGGTGATATACTTCTTATCTGAACCTCATTTGACAAAGGCTATTTTACAAAAGAGATGTCTTGGCCCATCTTTCATATTCTCAAATGCTCTAGCCTTTCAAACTTGAGCCAAGATGATTTTGATAAAACAACCATACTTTATGAGTCTCTCTCTCACAAAACTATGGAGAAATAAAATATAATCCCCTTATGTTTTCAAGACAGAACCCTCAACTACTCTTTCCCCTAGGTTTTCCAAAACCTTTATTCAAAACCTCTTAATTCTACTCTTGGTAGAAGTACCAATAAGTCCTTATCTCACTTCAAAACACAACCTATTAAAAATACCCATCCTTATCTCAAGCTAGGATTTATGGTAACCTCGGTAGTAGTTGATAAGTTTGAATAGATGAATTGCCTTGATCTGCTGTCTGATGAATTGCCTTGATCTGCTGATTTCATCCCCTAGGACCCCATCTATGTTTGTGATAATCAAAGCAAGCATCCAAATCTGGATCTATCCTAAGCCACTAAGGTGATCATCTCCCCTCCTAATCAGATCAATCCAGGGATAATCCCTTCTAATAGTTCCAACTCAGTGAAGACCAAATCCAAGCATGGATCCTATCTACTTAGTTAGAACTTCAACATCATATCCTTTATCATGAGTTTGGAACATATCATCCTCTCAAAATCATCTACACTTGCACTCTAGTCTAAAACCATAAATCTGCCAAAATGGCTGTGTCTGGATTTCTTATCTAGATAAAATCTTTGGAGCTCTACCTTTTCCAACCTGTGTGCATTCTTGAGAAGGTACTTGAACCATCTTGTAGTACATCATTAGTACTACCAAAGACCACTCTTACCATTGGATTAACCCTTCTGGATCCCAATCATCCATGATGGTTTTGTAGTCAAGATAACAATCTTTTCTGCAAATCTTATCATCTTGCCTATTTTGGCAGAAGCTCACTTCTATATGCCACCTCCCCTTGACCAACTCTTTGCATGATTATGACCTACTAATCATGGCCTATTAATACACTCTTCACTTGCTTCCGTTGGAGCTTTGTGCTTCTTAAACCCCCATGGTTTATGAGGCATCATGACAACTCTGTTAGGGCAACCCTATTTTCAACAAAGTTTGCCATCTCCTCTATATCACCTCAAATACAACCAAGCCCAACTCTTGCTTCCATGATCATATATATAACTTTGTCTATCCATCCATATACCCCTTGTATCAAGGTGAGCCCTAAGCTCACTAATCCAACCTTGTTTAGGTGCTATCAAAATATCAAACCCCTAGATCATCCCCATCTACTTTCTCCCCATTTCTTAAGTGAGATTCCAAAACCCAAGGTTGGTTAGGATGGATACTTCATTGACAACATCCCCCTTGTATATGACAAATCCCCAAATAATTTCCATAATTATTTGGAGCCTAAAACTATTTAAATTCATTATCTTGCAAAATTCTCAAAATCTCTCATATAAAGGCAAGTTTGTTTTTCTCCAAATCACTTTGTCCACTCAATGGAAATTTGAGTTATCTACCCCATACCCTATCTTCCCAACTAAAAATAAATATTTTTGAGATTTCTTATTATTTACTTTTGCCCTTTTTCTTAAATGGCACAAACAAGAAATAATTCATTAAAAATACTTTTCCTTCCAAATAAATTCCAATAAAATTCTCCAATGAGTAATATGGTATTTAGGACCATATCACATCAAAAACCACACCTGTCGGTGTACTTCAAGAATGTCCTATCGACGTTCAAATCATACAAACCCCAAAGAAAGGGGATGAACTAACATCAAGGGATCCAGATGGCCTCTCCCTCTCTCTCTCCTCTCCTCTCCCCCGTGGCGGTGAGTTGCTCCGATGATATTTGCTCCTCGGCAGGTAGTTGGAGGGTCATTTTTAGGGAAGCTCGGGGTGATGTGCTGTGCTCATGTCATTTTGGTTCGATCCCGCGTGATGAATCGGGCCAGTTATCGTTGTTGGATGAATCAGATCGGGTTTTGGCGATTTGGATCCCTACCATGGATGTCAGGTTTGGTGCACGGTTGGTGCATGGGGGTTGGCACGTCCTTGTGGGGCCGGCGGTTGCGGCGTGTGGACTACGGTGTGGTATTACTGGTGTGCCTCCCTACGTGCGTACGTGACAGGTGATACGGATTGGCAGTGCGAGAAGGCGAGCGGGCGCTGATGGTGGGCCGACGGTGGAGGAGGGCCACCTGATAGTTGGGGGCGAGGCTACTAATTCGCCGCCGAGGGATCGCATCCAGTCAGTTCCCCATCTCCCATTCTCATCAACCATAGATCAATATTGGGTTCCACATCTCTCTCCCCAGAAAATCCTAGATCGCGTGCGGTGTGCAAGGTTGTTTTCATTCCTAGTCCTCCAGTTTTTCCTCCTTCGTCTCCAAGGGTCGTTTCTCCTGTGGGGTGGAGTGGTGTTCATTCGGGTGATCGGAGATCGTTTGCTCAGTTGGTGGTGGTCGAGACGGTCATGGATCGTCCTTTTCATGGTGGCCGCAGATCTCCACCTCGTCCCCCGTTTCGATCTGCTCCCTATCAGAACAGATCGAGATTTGGGTACGGGCAAGGAAGCCAACCGGTTGAGCGCAGGGTGTTGGAGGAGAATCGCCATGAAGGGGATTGGATCCGTGAGCAGGAGCATAGCCGTGATGATGAGCGGCGATGGGAGACAAGACGCATGGAAGATGAGCGGAGGCAGGCGGAAAATGAAGCAAGGTTGGAGGATCAACATCGTGAAGCTCTGGATCGTGACAGGGCCCTAGCGGAGGCGCGTCGTCCTAAGGCTGATCAGGCTCGAAATCGTGGTCGTTGGAGTCATCGCCCAGAGCTGCACCAGGGTTCAGGTTCTGATGCTACTGCTTCTTCGTTTCCGGGTAGATCAGGTAACTCTGCTGAGAACCCTAGGAGGGGGAGCCGGTTTTTGCTCGTATGGTGGAACAAGTAGTTATTTCTAGGCCTACTATGATTCCTAGTGTTCCTGTTAGTCGTCCTATTACTCTGATGAACACATATGTCTCCAATTCAGTCAATGTGCCTGCTGGAGTTGGTAATCCTGTGAGTGCTTTGCCCATTACTGTTGTCAGTCAGTCCGATGATGTTGCCACTACTCTGGTGGGGTCCTTTGTACCTCCTCCAGTAGTTGGTATGACTGGAAATGTGAATGTCAATTCTAAGGTTGGTAGTTTGCAGTTTCCTGATACTATACAAGGAGTACAGTAGTGTGACAATTGTGGAAGGAACCATGAAATTTTGGTCTGTCAAGATAAGAAACCTTGGGAGTATGTCCCTTTGTTTTTTGGCAGTACTGATTTTAATCAGGTTTTTCACTCTATGCATGTGGTTGAGTCTACATTTCAATCCATGGAACAAATGCACTATGCTCATATTAGTGTGGTTAGAGGTGATGTAATAGGAAAAGATCTTGAGAAAGAGTTTCAAATCTAGGATGATGCCATTGGTTCAGTGTGGATGTTTGATGCAAGAGCTATAAATGATGTTGAATTATTGATGAGATTTCCTTCTACCGGGTCTATTGATGACTTTCACTTTGGTAAAGTGTTCATGAAGACAAAACCTGATGTTGTGATTCAGTTGTCCATGTGGAACGGTGATCTGGAACCTGTGGAGTAGTTAGAAGAAGCTTAGTTCAGAATTGTTGGGATCCCTATGAAGTACAGGGAGAAATCAACTGTCTTTTATGTGGCATCTCTGGTGGGTAAACCTCTGGCCCTAGACAGGAACAGTTTGAGGAATCTGGAAGATGTAAGAGTCAAAATTGCTTGTTTGGATGTGACCTTGGTGCCTAATACTCGGAGAGGGGAGATGTAGGGTGGTATATATGAATTTAAATATACCAGGGAGATCTTTGCTCCTGATGCAATGCCCAATATACCTGTGTCTGTGGGAGAGGATGGGCAAGCTGGTGATAATGAAGCTGATAGGAGGAATGAGGACACTATTAGGAAGAGTAGGCTTGCTGCTGATGGTGGGAACCAAACTTTTGCTGGCACTTCTGGTGGAGTTGGTGGTGGAAATGGTGGACATCAGCATACTAATGACGTTCCTGCTTGTTCTATTTTGGACAAAGGGAAAAATGTGGTGGTGGATCAAGAATATTCTGGTGGCATGTCTTTTGGGACAAAGATGGCTAATATTTGGGCTAGCTCTGGTGGTTGTGCTAACACTGGTGGCATTGTTATTAGGGAGAATACTGGTGGTGGAAATAATGTTGTGGAGGCTAACCAACATAGAGAGGGAGCTATAGAGTCACAGGGGCTTGGTAGGCAGCATGACAGTGTTCAGAGGGAGGTTGTGGGTCCTGTAGATGGTTTGGGAGATGTGCAAATGGAAGTTATTCAGAATCTAGCTCCTCTAGTGATTGGTAATGTTATTAATCCTCCTGCTGCTGGTGGTCCTCAAAGTTTTGAGGATTTTATTAGAGATTTTCTGAAGGATAAAAGTAGTAATAAGTACTATGAGATCAAGAAGCAGTATGGATACCTGCTTGGTGATGGAAATGTGCAAGATGATGTTGACATGCAAGGCAATGAGGAAGATTCTCCTGGTGAGTCTTTTGGATCATCTATTGATAGTGGTGGAGGTGATTAGGAAAGAGTTGTTAAGGAAGATACACAGGCTGTGGATATGAAAATTCAGGGTAATCTGCAAGAGTAGGAGGTGGTGGCTATGAGATCCTCTCAGCCTGGGGTTATTTCTACTTAGGATAGTGTGGGTGTCAAACTGATGGGGTGTCTAATGCTGGTGGAGGGGAAGAACAACTGGTGAGGATGAGCTGAAGGAATGTTGATCAGGGGGCATCATGAATATGGAGGAAAGGCATCTTTCTCAGCATGCTACTACAGATTTGGCAGGTACAAACTTAACTTCTTATAATTCCTTTGCAGTTTTAGATGATGATGATGATATCATTAGTAGAGCTTTGGAGATGGGGATTGATGCTGCCTCTATCTCTTTAGAACATGTTAACTCAAAAATTGCTAGACATGGCTTGAATGATAGAAAACAGGGTGAGGCTGAAGAATGTGTGGATCAGAGTGAGAAGGTTTTGTTTCTTGACTGGAAGAAGGATGATAGTGATGAAGGGGAGTTTACTCTTGTTGTTTCTAGGAGGAACATGAAAAAGTTGAAATCTATTTCTGGTGGAAATAATAAAAAGTTAAATGTTGTTTATGTGAAGGTTCACAACTATCACCGTATGAGTGGTGTTGTGACTGGAACAAGGGAAATAAGAATTGTATTATGATAGGCGCTATTTTGAATATTAGGGGTGTGGGAAAGAAAGGGGCGAGTGCTTACTTGTGTGATCTGTTAAGGCAAGAAAGGTTAGATTTTATTGGTTTATAGGAAAGTATCAATAAAGATTATTCTCCTGAATTTTTTAGGAAAATTGATCCTATGAATCAATTTTCCTAGAGCTGGTTGCCTTCTATAGGAAGGTCTGGGGGTATTCTGGGGGGCCTATGTTCCTCTAGATTGTTGAAGGATGATGTTTCTGTGGGCAGGTTTCATGTTAAGATGAAAGTTTGTGATGTCAAGAAGCAGATCCAGTGGCATTTGGTGGTGGTCTATGGTGCTGCTCAGGAGGAAAACAAGGAGGATTTTTTGGTGGAATTAGCTGAAGTTTGTCAGGACCAGTCAATTCCTTTACTGGTGGGGGTGATTTTAATGTGATTCGTTTTGCTTTTGAGAAAAACAAGGGCCATTCTTTGAGCAAATGGAGTCGCATGTTTAATTCTATTATCAATGCTTATGGTCTGAGAGAAATTCAGATGTCTGGGGGGCAGTTTACCTAATCTAATAATCAGGCAATTCCTACTCTTGAGAAACTTGATAGGATCCTTGTTTGCAAAGAATGGGATAAGTTATTTCCTCTCACCACAGTGCATAAGTTGACTAGAGAGGTTTCTGATCATAGCCCTTTAATTATGGACACTATGGAAGGACAAGAAGGTGGCAGTAAGGAGTTCAGGTTTGGAAAAAATTGGTTACATAATGTTGAGTTCTTTCCTAGAGTGGAGAAAGCATGGAGAAAACCTATTAGGGGGGAGAAAACCTTGATAGTTTGCAGAAAAAATTGAAAAATGTCAGGAATGATCTGAAAGGTTGGGGTGCTCATGTCAGGGGGTTGAGAAGAAAAATAAAAAGGATCTAGTGGAAGAATTGCAGGATCTGGAAGCTGTAGAAGAATTAATCTTTCTCAATGCAGAACAGTTGAAAAGAAAGGCTTCAATCCAGAAAGAATTAATGAAGGTTTATGAGAATGAGGAGAAATTTTGGCAGCAGAGGTCAAGGGATAATTGGTTGCGGAGAGGTGACAATAACACTGAGTATTTTCACAGGATTGCTAATGGGGTGAAGAGGAAGAAAATGATATTTTCTATGAAAGATGGGGGTAGAGAGGTTCATGGGACACGTGATTTGTTGTTGCATGCTACTGCTTATTACAAAAATCTGTTTGGTCCTGCTGAAGGTTTTTCTGTCAGACTTGCTGATGATAATTGGAATGCTTGGGAGAAACTAGATGTTGGTGATAGAGAAAGGATGTGTGTGCCTTTTAGTGAGAAAGAGGATAAGGAGGTTATTGATCAGATGGAAAAAAATAAAGCAGCTAGTCCTGATGGGATTCCTATTGAATTCTATCAACATTGTTGGTCTATCATCAAGGATGATGTTATGGCCGTGTTTTGTGACTTTTATGCACATAAAATAGATTTGAGCAGTATCAATTATGGCATAATTACTCTGCTACCAAAAAGTGATGATGATGATTGTATTCAGAAGTATAGACCCATATGTTTGCTCCAGGTTCTGTTCAAGATTTTCACAAAAACGCTGACAGTGAGAACTGAACTAGTTATGGGGAAGCTGATTGATACTTGTCAAACTGCTTTTATTAAAGGGAGATTTATTGTTGATGGAGTTACTTTGTTACATGAAATTTTGAAAGAATCAAAGGTCCAGAAACAACATGGAGTGATCTTGAAAATTGACTTTGAAAAGGCCAATGATAAAGTCAACTGGGATTTTTTGTTTTATTGTTGTAAACAGAAAGATTTCAGTGAGGACTATTGATTTGGTTGAAAAGTGTTGTGACTCAAGGCACTCTCAGTGTTAAAGTGAATGGGGAGGTTGGCCCTTATTTTGGTAGTTTTAAGGGGGTTAGACAGGGGGATCCTTTTTCTCTTTTCCTGTTTAATCTTGTTGGGGAATGGTTGGCAAATATGGTTTTGAATGCTCAAGCAAGTGGTTTGTTCACTAGGCTGGTTGATAATTTTTTTGAAAAAGGGATTGCTATTCTACAGTATGCTGATGATACTATTATTTTCATTAAAGATGAGGTTGAAGGAGCCAGGAACTTGAAATTGTTACTTTATCTGTTTGAATCCATGTCTGGTCTCAAGATTAATTTTGAGAAAAGTGAGGTGATGATGGTTTTAGAGGATGAGGATAAGCTTTGTACGTATGCAGATATCTTTAATTGTCAGAACTGTAGGTGGCCTATTATGTATCTGGGGCTACCTGTTTGTAGCATAAGATGCACAATGGCTGAGATGAGTTTTATTGGGGAAAGATTTAAGAAGAAATTAGATGGATGGATAGGAGGTGATTTGTCTCTAGGGGGGGGGCATGTCAAAATTACTGCTTGTATATCCAGTGTGGCTGTTTATCCATGTCTATGTTTATTTTGCACAAATAAAATGTGGAAGAAGTGGAAAATCATACTAGAGCTTTTTTCTAATATGGCAGGGTAGGCAAAAGAATGTATCATTTGGTGAACTGGAAATTTTTCTACAGGCCACGAAATAAAGGTGATTTGGGAATCAAGAACATTAGACTGTTTAATATTAGCTTGGTTTGTAAGTGGTGGTGGAGGCTTGAGGCTAAAGAGGGTCCTTGGCAAGTTTTTGTGAGAGAAAAATATATGAAAAAGGGGGGATTAGTGCTGTGAAACACAAGCAGAGTGATTCTCCTTGTTGGGCTGATCTGGTAAAAATTAAAGATCTTTATTTGGAAGGTAGGAGAATGAAAGTGGGGGTGGGAAATTGACTGATTTGTGGCATGATGCCTGGTGTTTAGATGTTCCCCTGAAAGTTAAATTTCATGCGCTGTTTGATATTTGTCAGAACCAGGTGTTTACTGTTGCTGCTATGGCTGAGAAAAGGTGGAGATGTTCTTTTAGGATATGGTTGAATGCAGATGGTATGAACCAGTATAATTAGCTGAGAGGTTTGGTGGATGGAGTGGTACTTACTCAAGACAAAGATCATCATGTCTGGATGTGGAATAAATCTGGCAAATTCTCAGTCAGATCCATGTACTCTCATCTTACTAATGTTGAGGTTGATAGGAGATTTAAGCATCTGTGGAAAGCAAAAATCCCTTTGAAGATTAAAATTTGGATGTGGTTGATATGGCATAATGCAATTCTTACTAAAGACAACATGAAAAGGAAAAACTGGGAAGGGGATTCTACATGCAGATTTTGTTGAGAGGAGGAAACTATTGGGCACTTGTTCTTTTCCTGTGTGGCTGCTAAGTATGTGTGGGGTGTTGTGGATAAGTCGGTTGGTGCTGAAAATAGGCCTGGTTCCTTTTCTCAGTACTTCTGGTGGGTTCCTAAATTCCTAAGGGCAGTCGAAATGTGCAGATTACGGCGTTGGTAGCAATTTGCTGGTCCATTTGGAAGCTTAGAAATAGAGCCTACTTTGAAAAAAAAACTTATTAACTCTCTAGTTGATTTGGTTATATATGCATGTGTTTTCATTCGATACTGGGCAGGTTTGCATGGAGAAGAAGAGCAGGAGATGTTATGTGCTGGGTTCATGTGCTGCAGCAGCGATGGATGTTGCTCCGGTGCCTTTCTTGGGACTTCCGGCGATCCCTCATGACCAGAAGAATGGAGCAAGTGGTTTGGAGAAAAAGGAGTGAAAGAAGCATAATGTGGTGGTGATGAAAATGTTCTAGATCCTCCTGTCATGGTTGTGTTTTTTTTGCCTGAACCTCTCCACTAGACTATGGGCGGTGTTCTTGCGTCTCCAACCTCCTTTCTTGTTGTCCTTTTGTTTTGAGATCTTGTAATAAGGTGATGAACTGATGGATCCTCTAGATGGATCAGACAACGGCTTGTGTGGATTGGTTTTTTGTTCCGTTATCTAATGATAGTGGAACCCGATCCATAAGTTATGGGGATTGTATGGAAAAAAACCACACCTGTCCAATGTAAAAATATAAATGACCTTCTATAATCTATTTCTGCAATATTTGAGTACATGAAAATAAATGCATCTAAAATAATCTGAAAAATCCCAAATAAATCCTATGGAAATATCTTGACCTCTCCTTCACACCAGTACCATCTTGTCCAATGCAAGTTCTTGGACTTTCTTCATAACCCTAGTTTGGAGCAAATTATGTCAACCCCTCAAAACATGAGTCAAACCAACTCCAAACTCAAACCAATCTTGCCAAATAACTCGCTGCAGCACCCACCCTCTCTCATGGTCGAACTACATTGTAGCTTGACATTATTCACCCTTGTCCTATAGCTCTTTCAGAGAGGAGAAAGAGATGTGTGGCTACAAACTTTTGCCTAGCAAAATATCTGTAACATCCCGCGATTAGCACCTCAAAATAGATAAGACACATGTGTGTGCATTGCATCCATGCATCAGAAAATCCGGGAAATTTTCGCGCAAAACTAAAGAAACTATAGAGGAATCGATATATCTCTAGTTCTGATAGGAACATCAGAACAGATGCGAGAGATTTTGACATGACCTTTAGATATTATATGTGTTTTTGGAGGGGTAGAATTTGAAATTTACTTTGAATTCCAAATTCCATTCTAATTTTGAATTTGGAAATTCAAAAATAATAATGCAATAATTAAGTTAAGGGAAATGGTTATAGTATTGATATAAAAGAATCCTTTATTATAAGAATACATTAACTATTGCATTGTTCTTTTACAATAAAATAATAAGAGTAAATTACAATTAAGAAATGAATTTTAATAATAAATAAGAATTGTATTCTTATTTATAATTAAGATATAAACATTTAATAGATACAAGTTACAAATAAAACAATAATTGAACACTTTATTACATAAGACAATGTTACATTGTTGTTGCAATAAAAGAATAAAATAAAATTTACAACAAACATAAGAACCTATACTAAAACCTTAACTATTGGGCCTAAGGTAAATCTTGTATTTTCTTTTCTTCTCCTTATCTTCATTCCTGCAGAATAAACAACAAAAGAAAGGAAACATTTTCTAATGTTAAAATGTTTGCCCCACCATAGGTGAGGCAATTTAATTTATTAAAATTATTTAAGGAATTTAGGAAGTACTCCTAAATTCCACAACCTAGAACTAGAGGGCATTACCAAATCTAGGCAACATCTAGGACATAGTTCAAATGCTTCTATACACTTGAAATAGAGAGAGGTATCTATGGGTCAAAGTAACCAATTTTTCCAATCTTAGGAAAGCTATAATACCCTCTAGCTCTAGCTAAGTTTAAACTTAAAAGAAAAAAAGAAGCCAAATATACATACTAGTCAAGTTTAGCAATAATTAGCTAGACTGGCTAATTCTTACAGTGAAAAGTTTAGCAAATATAAAGAATGACAGCCAACCTGGGATATCCACATGAGCAGAAGCTAAATCAACATTTACACCTGGCATGTTAAATAGAAAAGAAAATGTTACAACCAGATAATATCCATCATTCCTTGATCTCATCCATAGAAAAATATCTAGGGGTGGAAACTTGCACCCAGTAGGGGACCAGTTGTAAGCAGCTCACACATCAGCATGCAAATGTTGTGCTGTCAACACAGAAGTAACCCAGGAAGTAGACAAGAAGGAATCAATTTCTGTACACAAGGAGAGAGCACAACCGTAGCACTCACTAGTAGCACTAGATAGCACCACACCCATTATCTTATCTCCTTTCTGTTTATCACACCTCAAGAACAAACTTCTCTCATAGCACCACAAGAACCACCCAGATCACCACCACATCACTTGCACCATGGTTGCTTCGAGAAGCCATCCAATGGCAAGGACAAGGTGGAGAAGTCCAGGCTATAGCTGTTGTAGTGGGTGGAGTAGTAAAAGGAGGAGGAAGCAGGATATCAAGATATAGCAGCAACTGATCAAGGTCCAAGCAAGAAGAACAAGTCTAGTATATCAAGAAATAGAAAGGCAATGGTACTAGGAGGAGCAGCTCACCACAAGAATCAGTAATCAAGGCTAATAACAGCAGATCTTATCCCCACAAAAGTATCAGCATTAGAAGTCATCTCCAACAACAGGTTATACATCTAATATCATGCTTAAGTATCTGTTCTTAACATTGCATCTTAGAAAATGGATGGGGGCAATAGAAAATCCATAGATCTGTACTCAAGTGGAGTACTAGATCATCACTGGATAATTTTTATAAGCAAGTAGTAATTGTTGTATCCAGACATCATCAAAGCCTCAACATTTGCATCCTAGGAAGGGTTAAGTAATGAAGGGAAACATTTATTTTAAATATGAACTATGCTTCAGACCAGCATCATAAGCATGTAGGTTTAAATGTTTTTATTTAGCTGTATAAGCAGCAGATCATCCTACCTGAGGTTATTTTGTGCACACTCCTGTATGGAGGCACCACAAAAATAATCAAGTCAAGAGAAACCACTAAAACAGTGTAACCAACAACTAATCATCTTCCTGATTATAAATTCAGGAATCATAAAAATTATTGCCATATGGGCAATCCACATATGGCACATCATTCCATTTGCAAGCCAAGCAGTTTCTTAAATCATCTTGTTATCCATCTGTCAAGGAATTATTTCATCTCTAAAAAACATTTGACTTAGCTTTTAATCAGCTAAGGATAACCACCTTAGTATGTGTTTAACTCAAGATAAAAGCTCAGCCTTAACATCTTTGGCATCCAATTATGGTACCCAGATAGCTAAACCCAACCCAACAGCCAACTATAAGGGATAGCTATCATTGTGTACTATCAAAAGGGAGTACATCACTACTGTGCACACTCACTAGAGGCACCACAGTAGGGTTCTACAGCAAACATAAGTCACCAAAATCACTCTTTAGAACCACTGAATCATTTCTTTCCAAACAAAGGTTTAAAAAGTTGTGCAAATGATTCAATGTCATGTTGTCATCCCATATTCAGTTAAGCAATACTAGAGAAAAATCATTCCAGACAGAATTACATCATATTCCTAGGTAGTATTCCTAAGAATCAGTATCTATATATTATAATCATTTTACTGAATCAAAGATTCAGACAAGCATAGAAGAATCACACTAGGGCCTGGAGTTACCAACTCGAGCCACAGTAGCACTCACCAACACTAGCAGCACAACCACTAACCCAAATTAGTACCACTAGAGCACTTTCTCATCCAAATCTAGGAATTCTAGATAGCAATAAATCAACCACAAACAAACATAGCAGAATCATGGATCAGGGCCATCAGCACAAAGGCTGGTCACAGGAAATTTGAGCACACCGAGGGTGCCGAGCACCTGGAGCGTTGGCTTGGCAAATCTGTGGAACAACTCTCATTGAACGCCATCATCTAATCAGAGGAAGCACCCGATGCCAGGGTTGCGCTGACAGCGTCGTCCCACAGGCATCAGGAGAAGGAGACGCCGGGGTTGCGCCTGCACACCTACCCGCTGGCGTCGAGCTGAGGAAGAGGAGGTCCAGGCCGACGAAGAGCACCACAGGACCACTGGCACACGGTGACCCAACACCAAACCCTAGTGCCAGGAGATGAGAGAGGGCGAGCTCAATAAGGCCTCGAGGCTAAATCAAATTGGAAGAACCAATTGGCCAGGCGGCGACGGAGCTTCAATGGCCGGCAGCGCCAGCAGACGGCAGGTGGAGACGGCCGGTGGCAGCCGGGGGTGCAGCTGGCGGCGGCAACATCGCACGCAGGCAGGGGTTGAGAGGATGAGGTCGTGTGTGGCGTGTGATTGGTGAGGGAGAGAGAGTGGGTCAGGGGTCAAGATGACCCCAAGCCCGGTTTAGTTGGGCCGAGTCGTCCCATGTGCCCAACTCAAATAGGCCAGATTTGAATAAAATAGAAAATTAAAGAATAAAATAAACATTACCAAAATGCCTTTTGACAATTAAAGCACTAAAGAATTATAGAAAAATCATAGAAATACACCTAAAATATTTAAATCATCATAAAAATAAGATCTACCTAATAAAAAATATAACTTTATTTGTTAAATATAAAACAAATAAATATTAACACCATTAAATCCTAAGTACAATTTCATAAAATAAGGAAAAATCCTAAAAATGAATAAAAATCATTTTTGTTTATAAAAATAAATATACTATTTTATAAAAATACTAGCCTGATTTTTTATAAATAAAATATGAAGTAAATATTCAAAGACATTTAATCCTTGATAGAATTTTATAAACATAAGAATAATACTTAAAAATAAGTAAAAATCATTTTTAAAGTCTTGAAAAAATATATTAACCTAGAAAATTATGAAATATAATATTAGAAAGCTTTTTAATATTTTAAAGTAATAAATCCTTGTCTATTATCTATTTTGAAAATTCTTTAAAAAAAATTTTAAATAAGATATAATTATATTTCTTTAGAAATATCAAAACCTTAAAATCTAATTACTAAAGTTCTAAACCATAACTAAGATTTATAATAAAACTTAAGCATAAATCATTAACTTTATAATACTCTTTTAAATCCTAAACCAAAATTGAAAACCACAATCATTAAGATAATTTTATATATCATTCACTTATATGAAGAGAGAATGTCTTAACATCTAAATAATAATTAACATGACTTTAAATCTAACACATTAATAATATCATCCAAATTATACTTTCATTTAATAATTGCATATTATTTTCATGATATCAAAACAAATTTAATCCAATCATCCACTTAAATATGAAGTGAATAATTCCACACCTTAGTTATACCTATCATAAATTTAAAACTTGGGAATAATTAAAAACATCTCACACCTTAAATTTACTTACCATTTTAAAGTTAACTTTAGTCTCAAAGCTTATAAATATCATGTCTAGTAAACTACTTAGGTTTTTATAGTTAACTTTGGTCTATTTCAATTAAGACATAAAGCATCTCAAGTCCAGACTATTCAATCAAGCATAAACAACATCAATCACATTCTATCAATCATATTCTAAAAGCTATCAAGGTTGTTTAAACCTTAGGAAGGAAATATTTTCTTCAAATGTTATTCTATTTTCCACTTCAAACAATAATCTCATAATAAATTCTTCAACTCTTAACAATTAAAACAAAGGACTTTTATCTTAGTCACCAAATGACAATTAATCATAATCACATTACTTTATACTTTACCTGTATATTTAGAATTGTTATCACTTAAGTTCCTTATAAATTTCATTACTTATAAAGTAAAATTTGAAGATAAACCAACTCTTAAAAGAATCACCTAAATTCACTTCACTCAAAGCATTGGGGATTCACTTTGGGAGTTTTAAAAAATGCATATCATTACTTATGCATAATTGCATCTAGCTTCGTTAAACATTAGTCCTTACCGGACTAATGATGATGATTTCAGATATTGGATCTTATATTGTCTCGAAGACCGTGAGTGCATAATCTTGCAATCACAAAAGGCAAGTTCACACTTGCTCATGTCCTTTGATTATTTTCTGTAAAGTATTTTGCAAATCCAGTATTGTCATCACCTGCATTTGAAAAAGGTCAGAAAACATTATTTTCATAATAATATGACTATAGGTTATTTACCATGAGGTAATAACCTACTATAAAAGTTTCGGTGGTAAAGGAACATATTATCTAGGACTTAACAACCAATGTCGCCAGTGATTCTTGCGCCGTATATCACGCGTTAACCATGAGATTTGGAATGGGACAGAGAAGTCAGCTGTATCTTCTTCCTCTTGCATGTATCCGGATGTGCAGGTTGTGGTTGTTATCACTCGTAGCATGCATATTAATTGGTAATTAGTAGAGGATATGTGTTGGGGATATGCTATATGGGTATCCTCATAGCATGTCTCCTATCTGGATAACCCGGGTGGCCAACAT
Organism: Avena sativa; assembly: GCA_916181665.1. NCBI lineage: Eukaryota > Viridiplantae > Streptophyta > Magnoliopsida > Poales > Poaceae > Avena > Avena sativa. Next base: position 149,907,998 of record OV702284.1, read on the forward strand.
TTGGTAGCATGGCCCATGGCCTACTGGGCGGCTCAGTTAGATGGATCCAGAAGGGAGCCCCATGCCGGATAAAGGAAGGCTACGGTGGAGTTACCAGCGTACCCGGAGCCTTGGAGTACAAGACACGCAATACTAGTAATAGACAGTGTAGGACTCTGTAACCTGTCCGGCTAGGACTTTTCCCTGTAACCCTAGGACCTGGCGACTATATAATTCGGGCCTATGGGAGCCTTTAGGGCACAACTACAGACGACCAAGTAGCGATTAGCATACACCTCGCACAGCGAACCTATCTCTGTAACTCGGCGTATTGCCATTATAGTGATTTATAGCAGGAGTAGGATTCCGCCACCGCTGTGGGATCTGAACCTGGGTAAGCTGTGTTACCTCGTACCCGTCAACCGTCCGCCTTCCCCCACGTCTCTAAACACGCACTGTGAGGACCCCTCCATGGTGTACTCTTCGGAAATACCACAACAGTTGGCGCCCACCGTGGGGCAAGAGGCGCTTCAGGCTCTTCAGCGGGCGAGGACCAAGATCTTCACGGGAATCGGCGAAACCGTAGCCATCGATCGCGTTCTCTTCTCCGGCAACATTCTGATCGTCCCTCCCGATGAGTTCTGGATGACCACCTTAGTATGTGTTTGACCCAAGATAAAAGCTCAGCCTTAACATCTTTGGCATCCAATTATGGTACCCAGATAGCTAAACCCAACCCAACAGCCAACTATAAGGGATAGCTATCATTGTGTACTATCAAAAGGGAGTACATCACTACTGTGCACACTCACTAGAGGCACCACAGTAGGGTTCTACAGCAAACATAAGTCACCAAAATCACTCTTTAGAACCACTGAATCATTTCTTTCCAAACAAAGGTTTAAAAAGTTGTGCAAATGATTCAATGTCATGTTGTCATCCCATATTCAGTTAAGCAATACTAGAGAAAAATCATTCCAGACAGAATTACATCATATTCCTAGGTAGTATTCCTAAGAATCAGTATCTATATATTATAATCATTTTACTGAATCAAAGATTCAGACAAGCATAGAAGAATCACACTAGGGCCTGGAGTTACCAACTCGAGCCACAGTAGCACTCACCAACACTAGCAGCACAACCACTAACCCAAATTAGTACCACTAGAGCACTTTCTCATCCAAATCTAGGAATTCTAGATAGCAATAAATCAACCACAAACAAACATAGCAGAATCATGGATCAGGGCCATCAGCACAAAGGCTGGTCACAGGAAATTTGAGCACACCGAGGGTGCCGAGCACCTGGAGCGTTGGCTTGGCAAATCTGTGGAACAACTCTCATTGAACGCCATCATCTAATCAGAGGAAGCACCCGATGCCAGGGTTGCGCTGACAGCGTCGTCCCACAGGCATCAGGAGAAGGAGACGCCGGGGTTGCGCCTGCACACCTACCCGCTGGCGTCGAGCTGAGGAAGAGGAGGTCCAGGCCGACGAAGAGCACCACAGGACCACTGGCACATGGTGACCCAACACCAAACCCTAGTGCCAGGAGATGAGAGAGGGCGAGCTCAATAAGGCCTCGAGGCTAAATCGAATTGGAAGAACCAATTGGCCAGGCGGCGACGGAGCTTCAATGGCCGGCAGCGCCAGCAGACGGCAGGTGGAGACGGCCGGTGGCGGCCGGGGGTGCAGCTGGCGGCGGCAACATCGCACGCAGGCAGGGGTTGAGAGGATGAGGTCGTGTGTGGCGTGTGATTGGTGAGGGAGAGAGAGTGGGTCAGGGGTCAAGATGACCCCAAGCCCGGTTTAGTTGGGCCGAGTCGTCCCATGTGCCCAACTCAAATAGGCCAGATTTGAATAAAATAGAAAATTAAAGAATAAAATAAACATTACCAAAATGCCTTTTGACAATTAAAGCACTAAAGAATTATAGAACAATCATAGAAATACATCTAAAATATTTAAATCATCATAAAAATAAGATCTACCTAATAAAAAATATAACTTTATTTGTTAAATATAAAACAAATAAATATTAACACCATTAAATCCTAAGTACAATTTCATAAAATAAGGAAAAATCCTAAAAATGAATAAAAATCATTTTTGTTTATAAAAATAAATATACTATTTTATAAAAATACTAGCCTGATTTTTTATAAATAAAATATGAAGTAAATATTCAAAGACATTTAATCCTTGATAGAATTTTATAAACATAAGAATAATACTTAAAAATAAGTAAAAATCATTTTTAAAGTCTTGAAAAAATATATTACACTAGAAAATTATGAAATATAATATTAGAAAGCTTTTTAATATTTTAAAGTAATAAATCCTTGTCTATTATCTATTTTGAAAATTCTTTAAAAAAAATTCTTAAATAAGAAATAATTATATTTCTTTAGAAATATCAAAACCTTAAAATCTAATTACTAAAGTTCTAAACCATAATTAAGATTTATAATAAAACTTAAGCATAAATCATTAACTTTATAATACTCTTTTAAATCCTAAACCAAAATTGAAAACCACAATCATTAAGATAATTTTATATATCATTCACTTATATGAAGAGAGAATGTCTTAACATCTAAATAATAATTAACATGACTTTAAATCTAACACATTAATAATATCATCCAAATTATACTTTCATTTAATAATTGCATATTATTTTCATGATATCAAAACAAATTTAATCCAATCATCCACTTAAATATGAAGTGAATAATTCCACACCTTAGTTATACCTATCATAAATTTAAAACTTGGGAATAATTAAAAACATCTCACACCTTAAATTTACTTACCATTTTAAAGTTAACTTTAGTCTCAAAGCTTATAAATATCATGTCTAGTAAACTACTTAGGTTTTTATAGTTAACTTTGGTCTATTTCAATTAAGACATAAAGCATCTCAAGTCCAGACTATTCAATCAAGCATAAACAACATCAATCACATTCTATCAATCATATTCTAAAAGCTATCAAGGTTGTTTAAACCTTAGGAAGGAAATATTTTCTTCAAATGTTATTCTATTTTCCACTTCAAACAATAATCTCATAATAAATTCTTCAACTCTTAACAATTAAAACAAAGGACTTTTATCTTAGTCACCAAATGACAATTAATCATAATCACATTACTTTATACTTTACCTGTATATTTAGAATTGTTATCACTTAAGTTCCTTATAAATTTCATTACTTATAAAGTAAAATTTGAAGATAAACCAACTCTTAAAAGAATCACCTAAATTCACTTCACTCAAAGCATTGGGGATTCACTTTGGGAGTTTTAAAAAATGCATATCATTACTTATGCATAATTGCATCTAGCTTCGTTAAACATTAGTCCTTACCGGACTAATGATGATGATTTCAGATATTGGATCTTATATTGTCTCGAAGACCGTGAGTGCATAATCTTGCAATCACAAAAGGCAAGTTCACACTTGCTCATGTCCTTTGATTATTTTCTGTAAAGTATTTTGCAAATCCAGTATTGTCATCACCTGCATTTGAAAAAGGTCAGAAAACATTATTTTCATAATAATATGACTATAGGTTATTTACCATGAGGTAATAACCTACTATAAAAGTTTCGGTGGTAAAGGAACATATTATCTAGGACTTAACAACCAATGTCGCCAGTGATTCTTGCGCCGTATATCACGCGTTAACCATGAGATTTGGAATGGGACAGAGAAGTCAGCTGTATCTTCTTCCTCTTGCATGTATCCGGATGTGCAGGTTGTGGTTGTTATCACTCGTAGCATGCATATTAATTGGTAATTCGTAGAGGATATGTGTTGGGGATATGCTATATGGGTATCCTCATAGCATGTCTCCTATCTGGATAACCCGGGTGGCCAACATTTGGTAGCATGGCCCATGGCCTACTGGGCGGCTCAGTTAGATGGATCCAGAAGGGAGCCCCATGCCGGATAAAGGAAGGCTACGGTGGAGTTACCAGCGTACCCGGAGCCTTGGAGTACAAGACACGCAATACTAGTAATAGACAGTGTAGGACTCTGTAACCTGTCCGGCTAGGACTTTTCCCTGTAACCCTAGGACCTGGCGACTATATAATTCGGGCCTATGGGAGCCTTTAGGGCACAACTACAGACGACCAAGTAGCGATTAGCATACACCTCGCACAGCGAACCTATCTCTGTAACTCGGCGTATTGCCATTATAGTGATTTATAGCAGGAGTAGGATTCCGCCACCGCTGTGGGATCTGAACCTGGGTAAGCTGTATTACCTCGTACCCGTCAACCGTCCGCCTTCCCCCACGTCTCTAAACACGCACTGTGAGGACCCCTCCATGGTGTACTCTTTGGAAATACCACAACAGTTGGCGCCCACCGTGGGGCAAGAGGCGCTTCAGGCTCTTCAGCGGGCGAGGACCAAGATCTTCACGGGAATCGGCGAAACCGTAGCCATCGATCGCGTTCTCTTCTCCGGCAACATTCTGATCGTCCCTCCCGATGAGTTCTGGATCCCGGCAAAGACGAACCCTACGCGGTGTTCGATCGTTCCTATCGGAGACATCCACCTCTTCATTGGCAAAACTGACTCGGGCACTAGTTCCCTGGGAGTCGGAGGAGCATCAAGGCCCGCACGGACTGCCTATGGGCAGGATACGTTCACGGAAGGATCAATGTCGGATATCTCTTTGGAGTTTGCCGGCAAAGATCGGAAAAATTCAAGCCCCACCTAAACCGACCATGTGCAGGATATAACAGTGGAAGATCACTGCAAGTCCGCTGGCTTCGCCCGTGCGTCTAGACAGCAGAGATCCAAGTTCGTTGGCGTGGTTACCATCTTTGATCTGGCGCGTTGCGTTCAGAGAGAGGGCAAAAACCCCCGTGACTACCTGGCCAGGTGGCTCCGTTTACGAGCCGATCTGGCCCACTACCCCAATGATGATGCTATGTATCACTTTGTGGAAGGACTGGACCATGGCACGCTCCTCCGGCATTCTCTAAGACAGCAGAAGGCGTCGGGACGCCTTACCTTTGAAGGCATGGTGAAAACCGTCAACAACTACACAGAGGCCGAAGCAGCAGCTCAGACAGCGCTCACGCTCATTGACGGAGCCCCTCCGATTCAGCCACCGCCTCCGGCCGCCATCGCCGCAGACAAGCCGCCACCTCCAGTCATCATCGCCGATCGCCGCGCCTCCCCCGCCCGTCATCGAGGAAGTCCTGGCACCTTCCGACTCTGTGATTGACGCGCTATACGCCGACTTCAGTGCAAATTCTGAGGAGATAGATTTCAGTCCAGAGGAGCTAGACTCCGCCATGCAGGAGATGGAGGAGGAGTACACGCGCGACGAGCAAGACAACAACGCAATCACGTGTTGAGAGGTGTTCTTCACCATTGGGACGGCAATGGATGAAGATCAACCCGGACGAGCTTCTCTTACAGCGCTGGACAAGGGGAAGGGACCACCTGTTGCTGCCGACGATGATCGCGCAAAGGTCATGCCCCCTCCGCCTAATCCAGTACAACAGCCGCAGGAACTCGGCACCGGCCCGAGAAACAACAACACCGCAAACCTACCGCCTCCAACATCTACGTCTGCTGCTGCCCAAGTTACTCCAGCTGATAGAGTGATGTACGGCAACCTCCTCGTCGAGCCACTGACCGTAGCTCATATCCAGAACGTGACCCAGCTTGACGAGAAGCGTCAGCAGCTGCTGGAGAAGCACAGGACATCGCGGAGCAAGGCGCTAAGCTAGATCGAGATCTGGTCAACACGCAGAAATCCATAGAGAAAGCCAGAGCAATGGAGGCCGAGTACAAGACTCTACTGCAGCAGCAGAAGGCCAAGAAAGCTCCGGCTCGCGTCATCAACGATCCTGGTGTACGGCGAAACCTAGTATGGGCTCCCTCGAAGCCGGCACAAGCCTAGCCATACATTGACAGTGAAGGCAGACAGGTGATGCCCACTCTACTCCTCAACCTCACCGTCACCAAGACCCTTCTAGAGCAGGATAGATCGCCCGAGGCAGTGGACCAGGTCTATGAGCTAGTGGCCAAGGCGGTGAAGCAGCAGGAAAAGGCCACCTCTCAGAGGCTTGAGTCTGACCCAGCGTTTTGCCAGTCTAGCCAACATAAGCCGCCAAGGGACAGATCTCCTCTTGATGTCGGGTCTTAGACGGGTTCATCAGAATGAAGACAGATAGATGCGCGCAACAGGAAGGATGCTATCCCCATATCCTCCGACCACGGAGAAAAGGCCCGACCTCATCGCCCATTGCCACCGCCCCGATCCCCCCGACATCGCGAAGATCCCAGGGCTCACCATAGTACGGATATGCCCCCACCAAGGTAGAACGGCATCATCATCCGCGACCACACGGAGCAGACCCGTCATGACGGAGAGCGCAACCAAGGACACAAGAGCAGGTCGCGCCATGACCCTTCGCGTCCGGCAAGCAATCGCGACAAGCATGAGGCGTCGTAGGAGGGTAATAGCAAGAAGGCTAACCCACCGCCACCTCCGCCTCCATCGCCCCCTAGCAGTCACCATGGCGGAGGAGGCCCGCGTCCATCACGCAGCCCATCCCCTGTTGACAACAAGAAGAAAAACCTGGAGCCGTACGACGCACGTTCGCGGATTGATAAGATCCACGAGGCCCGGGAAGGACCATACCTGGGACCATGTTGCTTTGGACCTGCGATACGGTCCGCAACTTACCCCAAAGGTTTTCGGAATGACAAGACCATCAAGCCCTATGATGGCACCGCTAAGCCAGCTACATGGTTGCAGGATTACAGCAACGCGGTAGAGATTGCCGGGGGTAACCCCAACGTTGCCGTGAAGTACCTCCCATTTATGTTGGCGGGCACAGCCCGTCCATGGATTGACGACTTGCCGGAGAAATCCATCTGCAATTGGTTGGACATGCAATAGGTGTTCACCAAGAACTTCAAGGGTATGTACAAACGTCCCTGCACTACTGGCGATCTACAGCGGTGCGTGCAAGAGAAAGACGAGACATCTCGCGCCTACCTCTCCCGCTTGCTGGATATGAAGAATTCCTGCACAGGAGTGCACGCTCAGACCGCCATGGCCGCCTTCATCGATGGGTTGGAAAGGGGCACGTTGCTTTGACATAAGCTGAAGCGCTTGCAGGACAATCACCAGCTTGACTTGAACCAGATGATTTAGTTGGCTAGTGAATTTGCAGCTGCCGACAACGATGCTTGCGGCTCTCTGCCGGCAACGGCCGTTCCAACTCAAGCTCGGAGGAACAGCAGTACAAAGCGGAAAACCACTCCAGAAGAAAAGCAATCTTCCGACATGGTCACCATGACCTTTGCAGGATGATGTGACGGTGGACAACGTGGCCGAGGACGGGGAGCTGGTCGTGGGTAGCAGCGAGGAAGTGAAACTACCTCGGCACCACTCCGCGTTCCCCAAACCTAAGAAGAGTATCACGATATGTCGTGCCTCGTACACCTTGATGTCAAAGGCAAGGCCACCCATACCAATCGACACTGCAAGTTCGTCAACGACCTCAAGGAAGACCCGGAGTCCGGCTACAAGCAAAGTCGGAAGAACAGACCGCGAGGCAAGGGAAAGGGGAAGGAGAAGGAGGAGGAGTCCAAGGATTCAAGTGACATGGATGAGGATGTTGACCCCAAGCACACCGCCAAGAGAGAAGACAAAGGCAAGAACCCCTTCGTGAAGAAGGCGCCAGTCTACCACACTTTCCTTGGCACCCCCACTGTCCGACAGCATAAGACCTCTATGAGGATACTGATGGCCACTCTACCCCCAGTTCCCCAGTACCTGCGCTGGTCGGAAGTTCCAATTACTTGGGACAGGAAGGATCACCCAGACCTCATCCCTACGGAGAACCAATACGCCATGGTCATCAACCCCTTGATTGACGGCGTGGAGTTCACCAAGTGTATCGTGGATAGTGGAAGCAGCATCAACATCATGTTCCTGGATACACTGCAGAAGATGAACTTGACAGAGGCAAACCTAAGGCGGACCAACACCATCTTCCATGGCGTAGTTCCTGGTCGGGAGGCTCGGTCCCTTGGGTGCATCACACTTCAGGTTGCCTTTGGCGATGTTAATAATTACCGCCAAGAGCGCATGACCTTTGAGGTGGTCCCCTTCAAGAGCATGTACCACGTCACATTCGGCCGCGACATATTCCACACCTTCATGGCCAAGCCATGCTTCGTCTACAAAAAACTCAAGATACCCGGACCAAACGGTGTCATCACCGTATCCGGAAGCTTTACCAAGGCAAGGGACTGCCAGATTAATGAAGCAGCCTTCGCGGAAGCTGTCCTCTACAGCGAAGAATTCAAAGAGATCTAGAGTAAGGTTGATGACTCAGAGATGCCCGCGTCAAAGAAACAGATTTCCGACTCCGCTCCTGCATTCAAGGCCGCCATCGAGACCAAGCTGGTGGAACTTGTGGTAGGCGATGCCTCCAAGACCACCGCCATTGGGACGAACCTGGATCCCAAATAGGAAAGCGCGCTAGTCGAGTTCCTCCGTGAGAATAGGGACATCTTTGCCTGGCAACCTGCCGACATGAAAGGTGTACCTAGGGAACTTGCCGAGCACAGCTTAAACATTGATCCAAAATGCAAACCAGTGAAGCAACCTCTACGACGCTTTGGAGATGAGAAGAGATGCGCCATAGGCAAAGATATAGCTAGGTTACTTCAGGCTAGTTTTGTCCGAGAAGTCCTTCACACCCAGTGGTGGCCAATCCTGTACTTGTCCCCAAAAATGGAACCAAAGAATTAAGAATATGCGTTGATTACACCGGCTTGAACAAGGCTTGCCCCAAAGATCCGTTTGCTTTGCCTCGCATTGACCAAGTCATTGACTCGACGGCTGGCTTGGAACTTTTGTGTTTTCTCGATGCATACTCAGGATACCACCAGATAAAGATGAGGAAGTCGGACCAATTGGCCACTTCGTTCACTACCCCTTATGGCACATTTTTCTATGTTACGATGCCATTTGGGCTGAAAAACGCAGGTGCTACATACCAGCGGACAATACAACGTTGCCTTCACGACCAAATTGGTCGGAACGTTCACGCATATGTGGACGATATCGCGGTGATGTCTAAAAATTCAAATGACTTAATCTCCAACTTAAAAGAAACCTTTGATAATCTCCGGAAATACAACATGATGCTTAACCCTAAGAAGTGCATCTTCAGGGTTCCAGCTGGCAAATTGTTGGGATTCATCGTTTCCCAGCGTGGAATCGAGGTCAACCCGGAGAAAATCAAGGCCATCTTAAACACAAACCATCCGACATGCCTAAAGGACATTAAACGACTAACATGTTGTGTTGCAGCAGTTAGTCGGTTCGTCGGCCGACATGGAGAGAAGGCTCTGCTGCTGTACAAGTTGCTGAAGAAGGCGGACAAATTCACGTGGACGGACGAAGCAGATACAACATTGAAGTAGCTCAAGGAGATTCATTCCTCAGCGCCCATCCTTGCAGCACCCGAGCCTAGAGAGCCCATGTTAATCTACATGGCAGTAACCAACCGGGTAATCAGCATCGTCGTCGTGGTAGAGAAGAAGGAACCAGGCTATGAGCACGGAGTTCAAAGACCAGTTTACTATGTGAGCGAGGTCTTGACGGAGTCCAAGAAGCATTACCCGCACTACCAGAAGATAGCTTATGGAGTATTCCTTGCTTCTCAGAAGCTAAGGCATTACTTTCAGGAGCACCCAATCACAGTGGTGAGCAAGACTCCACTGTCTGACATTATCAACAACAGCGACGCTACGGGAAGGTTCGCGAAGTGGGGCATTGAACTTGCCACCTTCGAGATCACCTACAAGAGACGCGACGCTATCAAGTCACAAGCCTTGGCGGATTTTATCGCAGATTGGACAGAGATGCCAGATGCTACTCCATTGCCGGAACCAGAGTACTGGGTGATGCACTTTGACGGATCAAAGCTGCTCAACGGCTCGGGGGCTGGTGTATTGCTACAACCACCAACTGGCGACAAGATACACTACGTTCTGCAAATCCACTTCAAGGCTACGAACAACATGGCGGAGTATAAAGCACTCATTCACGGACTACGCGTAGCCAAGGATATTGGCATCAAGCACATAGTTTGCTATGGAGATTCCGACTTGGTTGCCCAGCAGGTGGCTGGCACCTATAATGCGTGGAACCCTATGATGGCGGCATATCGAGACGAAGTGGACGAGATAGACAAGAGCTTCTTGGGCTACGAAGTCAAGTATGTACCTAGGGAGCAAAACGAGGCGGCTGATCTGCTATCTAAGCTTGGATCAGGGCGCAAAAGAATTCCGCCAGGAGTTTTCCTAGAGCATCTACGAACACCATCCGTGAAGGGAGCCAACATCGACAACCCAGATAGAGCTGACTCTTTCGTCCACATGGTGGCAAAGTTCCCTCCGGCTTGGACAAAACCATTCATGGAATATCTCGAGCACGGAACTTTGCCCGACGATGAGGTCGAAAGATGGCAAATAGTACGACGAGCAAAGGGTTATACCATAATTAATGGACAACTCTACAAAAGGAGCACTACTGGTGTATACCTTAAGTGTGTTTCCCAGATAGAAGGTATTGAAATCCTACATGAAATCCATCTCGGAGATTGCGGGCATCAAGCCACTTCCCGATCGTTGGTCGCGAAAGCCTTCCGGCAAGGATTCTACTGGCTGACCGCGAAGGCGGACGCCGACAAGCTGGTTGAGACATGCATGGGATGCCATTATTATGCCCGACAACCACATGTTCCTGCTGAAGAATTGCGAACAATACCAATAAATTGGTCGTTTGCAGTCTGGGGGCTAGACATGGTGGGACCGTTACAAACGGCACCATGTGGGTTTACACATCTGCTAGTAGCAGTTGATAAATTCACTAAATGGATAGAAGCTAAACCCATTAGAAAGCTTGATGGGGAACCTGCCCTCAGGTTTGTCTGAGATCTAGTGGTGAGATTTGGTCTCCCACATAGCATTATCACCGACAACGGCAACAACTTGTCACTCGGAGAAGTGGATGCATATTGTTGGGAGAAGGGCATCCGACTTGACCTTGCATCTGTGGCACATCCACAATCCAATGGTCAGGTTTAGCGAGCCAATGGATTAATTCTGCAGGGAATCAAGCCACGTCTTGAGGCACCGCTACATAGAGCAGCTGGAGCCTGGGCGGAAGAATTGCCATATGTGCTGTGGAGTTTACGAACTACACCCAACAGATCCACCGGCTACACCCCTTATTTCATGGTATATGGAGAAGAAGCCATCCTACCTTCCGATATACTTCACGATGCACCAAGAGTCGCCACCTATGACGAAGATGACGCTGAAGAATCCAGATGCCTAGATGTGGACCTTCTCGAGGAGGAGCACGTTTTGGCATGCCAAATATCCGCCATCTACCAGCAGAAGCTACGCAGCTACCATAGTTGCCGCGTTCGGCATCGCTTGTTTAAAGAGGGGGATTTAGTGCTCCGACTTAAGCAGAAGAAGTCACACAAATTATCCCCGCCATGGGAAGGACCGTTCATCATAAGCAAGGCGCTACTCAATGGGTCTTACTACCTAGTTGACAATCATGAACTGAAGGATAGACCCAACGAGGATCATAAGCGTAAGCGACGTGACCCAGATGATGACTACCCGGAGCTTGATCGGCCATGGAACATAGCACAGTTACGTCCTTTTTACACTTAGCATTTTTTATCTAATTGTGTACCTCTTATATGATCAATGAAATAAAGCTCTCTGGTTCACTCATATTTCTGAGTCTTTTACCTCCTTTAGTGTTCATTTTTTGGATCATATAAAACCTTTATGCACAATTTTTGCGATTGCACTTGTGAAAATTCTGCCTACGGGCATTATCTTAAGTTTTCTGGTCTACACGTTCTTTGTCATTTTTATGTGGATTCTAGAGTAGTGACTTTCGGCACTTATTGTCGGCGATTTTGTGCTTAGGTTATTGACGGTGCCATTGGGCATCATCACCTGAGCACATGGTTCCGACTCACGAAAAGTCAAGCATAAGAACCAAAGTAATGGATAAACTAGCACTTGCTTAAAAAATATATACATGGTGGAACTAGTTCTTAAGTAGCAGGACATACATCATTGTTTTCTGCCTTAAGTTAATACATAGTTTTTTCTGCATACGCATCAAAGATGAAAGAAATATTACAAGTTCTTTTTCATTCCTTTGACACAGGCGACTTGGAAGCAGCATCATCGGCAGCAGGAGAGTCACCCTCGAAGTCGGCAGTGTGAAGAGACTCGGAGGAGCTTTGGTCGCTGCCATCGATGGTATTCATCGGCACGAAGACGTTGACATCGACTAACTCGGCAACTCTGGTGTCATAACCCGCGAGTGACGACAAGATGGACTCATGGTTTATCTCTTTGCAATCGTCATCTACGTCGGGAATTCCAGAGGTGTCGATGTCGGCATCCTCGTAATGTGCCTTAACCATGGACAGCGCCATCCTTGCACCGGCCCATGCACATGAAGCTTTCCAGCTTGTGATACGCTCGGGGGCTCGGCGCAGGATCTCCGAGAACTTCGCCATAGAGTCCGATGCCTTGATGTTGATCTAGAGGGGCTTGGCAATCTCTTTGGCCTGCGTGATGGAGGTGTTGATGAAGTTGCCGGCAAGAACCATGCATTCCTTTGCCGGAGGAGGTGACCGGGTTAAACCCATAGGAGCTGCAAATTCCAACAAGGAGCACATGAGTTCAAAAATTCAAAGTATCTAGACTACAGAAATCCAAGACGAAGAATCACTTACTGAAGATGCTAGCCTCAGCTTGCCAGAGGGTATCCGCCAAGGAGTCCTGTTCTTGTTGGAGGAGCTTGTACGCCTCATGATGGCGTTGATTCTGCTCATCGGCAGCTTTCTTCTGATCTCTTAAGATCGAGATCTCCTCCTTCAAGCGGTTCATCTCCTCGGTGGCGGAGTCCTGCAGGGCTTTCATTGATTCTTCATGCATCTTCAGCATGTCCTTCCTCTCCTGCTTAAGGATCTTGTTCTCGCTATCCAGCTCTTGAATGTGCTTGGATTGCTCGACAATGTCCTTAGCCTAGGCAATGGTTTCTACAAGTTGGAGAAATCAAAGTACATAGTGAGTACTCGGATAATACACAAGTTTAAGTCGGAATACGAAAAAGAAAGGAAAAACAAACGCTTGCTCTTGATGATCCGTTCCTTCAAGAAGGCAGTTTTACCCTTTTCGTCTTCCAAGTCGGCACGCATATTCTGGTACTTGTCACTGGCCATGCCCCTCCAAGCATTCTCGTTCTATGGAAAAAAAAAAGTTAAACATTGTTTGGTCTACTTGGAGCATCTAGCCGGAAAATTTTCCACCTACACGCTCGGGGGCTACATCTAGAGTTTTTAACTTAGCAATATGCTTAGTCTTTCTTTAAGCATATAGTCGGAACTAATTCAGTTTTCGATTAGAAGCTTGGGGGATACAATATAATGTTTTTAACTCGGATGTATTCTTAGCTTCTCATTAAGCATCTAGTCGGAACTAATTCAGTTACAACTAGAAGCTTGGGTGCTATAGTATTGAAATTTATAAACACTGTGTATGCTACTCTTAAAAGCATCTAGTCGGAATAATTCAATCCACCTATATGCTTGGGGGCTACAGTGAGAAGTTTTCTAGCTTAGTCACTCTTAGAGCATCTAGACGCAAATACCTATGGTTTTCCGTCAACATCCTCAAGGGCTATAGTGGGATATTCATATGAAAAGCAAAAGGCAAATAAAACTTATAAGTGCAATGATCTTGAGGTTGCTAGCACTCTCAGCTAGCAGCTTGTCGAAGGATACACTATTTCCTTGCAAGATCTCTTCTTGCCGGAGAAGCTCCTCTAGACCGCACGTCGCAGATGTCGGCACCGCACCAGGAACCAGAGCAGTGCTACCCGGTGTAAGTACCGGATAGACTATCTTTGGATACTCTATGGTTTTCTTGGGTGCGGGGGCGCTGCCTTCGGCAGAAGTACCAGCTTACACCACCACCTTACCGCAACCGATGGCATCCTTAGCCGGAGCTTCAGCCATTTGGTGTGCGGCACTTTCCTGCGTCGCCTGATCGCCGACAACAGCAAGCTCGGCAGAGGCACCTGAGTCCACTTCCATGGCGGAAGGGCCAGCGACTTCCTTGGTTTCAGAGCTTGTCGGAGCGGACGAGGGCCTGACGGTGGGAGTGACAGGGGCGATGGCGAGAGATGCATCGCGATGCATCATGTCCTTGATGGTTGTAGAAGCCCCCGATGTTTTGGAGGTCTTCTTCAGGCTGTTCGTGGCTTTCTTCCTGAAACGTGCAAAATGCATAAGTACAGGAATAAGACAGATAAATGGATAATGTCGGAGAGAAAGAAGCTTACACTAGAGGGGGTGCTTCGGCAAAGGGGATCCCAGTAACCTTTCTTTTCTCCGCCTCAAGGGCGGCGGTAGTCTTTTTGGAGGCTCCACCCTCTGTCTTCTTCTTTCCTCCGTCGGCAGCGTCAGAGGTGGAGCTCTTCCGTTTTTGCACCAACGGAGCATCGTCGTCGGACACGACGATGACTTCCTTCATCTTTGGATCATAGATTTCAGGAGCCATGATGTCCTCGTCTATGTCGCTAAGCTATTAAGGTGGAGAACCTCCATGTTAGATTAGATGGTAATGACTAGACGGAAGAACTGGAGTATATGTCATACACGGAAAATAAGCAGTTACCTTGGGCACTTGCTCTCTACGAACATGTCGTAGGTGATGGTGAATCCATGCTTCTTGTCCTTCACCTTGACGATGTCCTTGAGGTGAAGCTTAACGGAGTCGCTTGTCAACACACGGATTTTTAATCCCAGATGCCTGTTATGCCATACATCGCAATCCCAGGATTACCATTTTTGCGAGACATAACAGAATTGGATACCATAGTACATCATCCATTACAAACCATACATAAGATCTTACACAAATAGGGATCTCATGATCCAGTTCTTAATACAACATCAAGCAGCGGAATACTTAATAATAACGGTAGCGTAGGCAATGCTCCATCTTCGGGGCCACAGGCAATGTTGACGATGGGAGATGATCCTAGTTGTCGTAACCTTCCTAGGGTCCATCCTCTAGATAGCCCTCTTCATAGTCTGGCCATGGTAATAGCCAGGGACAAAGCCATGAGTACTCTTTAAGTACTCGCAAACTAGTACTAACAGGTAAAGAGGTTTGTGGATAATAGGACACTAGGCTCTAGGGTTGTTTTGCAAAAGCCAGATTTATCTCTACGAAGTTTAGGAGCAACGAATGCTAGTTGAAGTTTTATAACACCTAAGTGGGAACTTGTATTTCATATCACAACCCTGTTGTGGTCAAGTCAAAGTCTCAATTCATTTCACAAGTCATTTTTAAAAGTCTGACGGGGGAACAGTATGGCCACTCCAACTGTCCATAACCGCGGACGCGGCTATTCGAGTAGTTTGACATTCTGCAGAGATTGTACACTTTCACCACAACATTCGATACATCCGTCAGGAACAAATCCTGAATTCACCATACTCGGTATGCGCATAATCAATCCTAACCTTTCAATTACACGCCCTAGTACAAGCACCTCTCCTGTGAGTTTGGCCTCCCAACCATGACCAACTGTCATCTTGGGTACTGCACAGGTGGACAATCTTCACAAGGTAGCCTCAGCTCAGACCTTGGCCGTGAGGGAACTGATACTAAGGTATATAAGTTTCCAGTCAAGCCCTACCCAATCTTCGGGTATTGTGGTTGTACGATAAAATTGGAATGGTATCGCATCCAGACAACCATCCGTTTTATAAAGGGCTAAGGCTCATGCCTCAACATTTTCATCACCAAAATCTTCAGGTGTTCGGAAACACATGTCCAAAACATTTCAATAGAATGATGCATCATTCCAAGGTTTTCATAACCATTTTTACCAAGTATTCCCATCTAAAGTTGATCAAGTTTTATGCTTAGCACTAGCATCTACAAGTGGGGGTGAGTACTAATGAGGGGTGGTAAACTAGTGGAGTTTTAACTAAGTTCAATCTCATGCCTTAGGATGACATCAAGATTATCTAGCTTAGGCCAGATTTTATGCTCTTTATGCAACCTTCACATATCTTTATAGTATCTACAATTTATTCCAGTAGACTCTAAGTAAGAGCTTTGATAAAAAAAATAAAGTAAGAGTCTTGCAAGTAAAACTAGGATTGGTTTATCAAGTGTTTATGACCATATATGCTATAAGGCATATAGTTGACATGGTAACAAGCAAGTATTGGCTTGCATAATATCAGTATAAGCTTGCTAAATTGCTAGTGTTAGCTTGCAAGGTTAATAGCTTGCATTGGTCAACTTGATTAGTAAATCTTGATAAATTGCAAGTGTTAGCTTGCACATTCAACTAGTAGTATTAGGCTTGCCTTGTGCAGAGCAGTGGTTGAAGTTCTCCTCGGCTTCTTCGTAGAATCCTCCTTCCTCCTCGTATCCTTGGTCGGTACTAGCGTCTATGAATAAATACGAGGTACACAATCACCAAACAATACTTAACTACTTGCAATCATCACACACAAGGGTCCTATAGATGATCTAACATCATCACTAACATTACAAGATTAAGGCTTGGTTTAATTCCTTTTATTTTTAGAAAAGTAATTTCTACTCATTGAAAAACTACTTAAGATTTAATATTCTCCAAACCAAACATGGGATCATGTTGAAACATGTCATCACCACATATTTTAGTCCATGGGAATATGATTTAAAGTGGTGTCACAATTTAATAAGGTTTTACCCTTTTATTTTAATTAAAAAAGTGAATAGAAATGCCTATGGGGCATTCTTTTATTACTTGAACATTATTTCTGCAAGTAAACCTATATATTTTTATATATTTTGAAAGGTATGGTTAAATGTGATTTTTGAGAGTTGGAATCAACTCAAAAGCTATTATGGTTTAAATTTGAAAAATGTTTGAATGCAGAAAAGCTTCTGCCTTGTTATTTTTACCATAGGTGATCTATAGATCCAATTGACTTGAATCCAATGGACTTGGATTCAGCATTTCAAGACCTTTCTAACAAAATTAGTTTCATTCAATTTGATGCACTGAATCGACCTGGGTTGATTTTTGAAACTAGGTACAGAAGTGTGTTTGAAATAAAATTAAAAAGGTTTAATTCAAATAACTGGGCTGCGCGGGAAACGATACTGGGCCGGCCTGCTAAGCGCAGCGCTTCCATGGGCTGTTTAAGTGGGTGTCCCCACGCGTCAGTGACACAGGGGGTGCGAAGCGGTACGGGGCAACGTGGGACGTTCGATCTGGTTCTAATCCAACGGCTGGGAGTCATCGTCGACGTTGGGCAAAGCCAGCGAGAAAGAAACCTAGCGCGGCCAGTGGGGGTTGCTGGGGGCTCACCGGGGTGCAGGCGAGGGTCGGCGAGGCGAGCGAACGATGAAGTCGACGACGACGAATCTCCTGGTACCGGTGGCTCCTCCTGGGGAGGCTCCAATTGCTGGCTCCCTTCTTCTCTAGAGGCGGCGGGCTCCGGTGAAATTCCGGCGAAGTGTTGCTCGCCTTTCTCCGGGAACGGTGTGGCACGATCAGTGATGAGAGGGGAGTAGAATGGTGTGCTTAGTTCGGCTAGGGCGTGACCTCTATTTATAGTCGAGCGAGGGGACCAACGGGACGCACGGTGAGCTCGTCGGGGGCGATGGTACAGACAGCTATTGGCATGGGCGAAGGTAGGGGACGGTGCGGTGTTCCCTGGCGATGCTCAACGATACGGTGGCGAGACGTGGGGCGGTGCGGGTTGGTCTGGAACACGCGACGCTCTGTGCGGCAGAGGCGGCGTCTTCGACGGCGAGCGGTGGCTGTGCGTCACGGGGCGTCGAACGGGGATGTCTGGCGGTCTCCGGGGTCGGTGGTGATCGTGTATGCACGTGGCGAGGGCGGCGCGGTCTGTGGGATTCGGTCGAGGGTGGCGCTCTGGCGCATGCTCGGCATGGTCGCTGGCGGTCTGGGCGCGGTCCGTGCGTGTGGTCCAGTGGCTGGCAGGGTTCGAGCACTGGACAGGGAGTGGCGGTGGACGGTGGGCTGCCTCCCAGACATGTTTTTTTGGCTTGGTGCTTGCTCTGGCTAGCTAGCCATTGTCGGCTGGCAAGGGGGTGCTCGGTTTGGCATGGCTTGGAGCAAAGGGTAGGGTCTAGGGTTGGTCCAAGCACTGGTTGGCACTGGGGGAGACAAGGGTGATCAATGGTGAACATTTCTTAGCCCAATTACTGCTCCAAACAGTGAAGTTAGGCCAGTTTGATTTGAATCTGCCAAGTGTTTGATGAAATGGCCGCAAGAATTAAATTTTTGAATTTTGAAAAGATTTCTGGTGGGTGTGCTAGATTGGTGCTGGTGAGTCTGCAGATGCTTGGGTTTTGAAAGTTGAGCTTGTTTGAGTGGTTTTTGAAAAAGTGGGATCTTCTCATATGATAAAGATTCAATTTTGAATTGTCATTTAAACTATGCATTTGAAAGTTTCTGGATGATCACAAAGTGGGCCTTGATACTTTGTTATGAGTACATTCAAGGGGTGCAAAGATCCAGAAAAGTTTTTGTTAGGTTCTGAAAGTTTGAGACAGCCAAAGTAGGCATGGGAGTTAAATTGGTTAAAGTGACCATTCCTTTATTTTATTTGTTTTGATTTATTTGTCTTTAGGAAAGGTTTGGGAAATGTTTAGATGATGTTGATTTCACCTAAGCATCCATTTACAAGCAATGGAACACATAAACAAGGTGGTTCAAAAGAATTTCAAATTCAATGCATACTCATATGCATGCTTTCATAATTTTATTTACAAAAGTTTTTGTTAACCCTAATTTTGATGCTTAGAGTTTGATGATCCAAGTTCAATATTTTTGGGATGTTACAAACCTTTCCCCCTTATAAAAAATCTCGTCCCGAGATTTAAAAAAGGACGAAAAGATTACCTCGGATTTGAAGAGATCGGGAAACTCCGTCCTGATGTGATCTTCGCGCTCCCAGGTAGCTTCCTCTTCTGTGTGGTTGCTCCATTGAATCTTGAGAAACTTGATGCTTCAGGTTCGGGTAGTTCGAAAATCTTCTTCCAAAATACGGATGGGTACTTCGGGATAGGTCAGGTCATCGTTGATCTCTATGGTCTGGTGGTCGATATTTTTGAACACTTCGGTCTTCTCGGGGACTTTGAGAGCGAAGTAATGAGATATGGAACACATTGTGCACGGCTGACATCTCTTCGGGTAGTTCCAATTGATACGATACTTCTCGTCGACGGTTCAGAATCTTGAAAGGTCCGATATATCTAGGGGCTAACTTTCCTTTGAGTTGGAAACGTTGCATTCCCTTCAATGGCGACACTTTCAGATAAACAAAATCTCATATGTTGAAGGCGAGGTCTCTACGTCTCTTGTCGGCGTAACTCTTTTATCTGGATTGGGCGGTCTTGAGGTGTTCACGAATCTTGTGAACCTTCTCTTCTGCTTCTCGTAGGATGTCAGGTCCAAAAATCTGACTCTCTCCTACTTCCGACCAGTTCAAAGGGGTGCGACACTTCCTTCCGTACATAAATTCAAATGGGGCCATTTGCAAACTGGCTTGATAACTGTTGTTGTATGAGAATTCTGCAAACGGCAGATAGTCTTCCCACTTGGATCCATATTCTAACACACATGCTCTCAGCATATCCTCGAGTATTAGATTTACTCGCTCCGTTTGTCCATCGGTCTGAGGGTGATACGCGGTACTGAAATCTAGGCGGGTTCCTAAACCTTCTTGGACTTTCTTCCAGAATCTCGAGGTAAACTGAGTCCCTCGATCCGATACGATGTTCTTGGGGACTCCATGCAAACTAAAGATTCTAGCGATGTATAACTCTGCTAGTTTCGAACTCTTATAGGTGGTCTTGACGGGCAAGAAATGGGCGACTTTGGACAATCTGTCCACTATGACCCAGATAGAGTCATTTCCCCTACTAGAAGTAGGCAGTCCAGTGATAAAGTCCATTCCTACAGAATCCCATTTCCATTCCAGAATCTGCAAGGGTTGCAACAATCCAGCGGGTCTTTGATGTCCTGCCTTGACTCGATGACAAATATCACACTTGGCGATATAGCTTCCGATTTCTCTCTTCATCTTATGCCACCAAAATTTCTCCTTCAAATCTTGATACATCTTAGTTCCTCCGGGATGGATAGAATAAAGAGTATCATGAGCCTCCTTCAAGATAACTTCTTTCAACTCAGAATCTGATGGTACACAAAGGCGTCCTTTGTACCACAAAACTCCTTCTTCGTCCTCGGTGAATCCGGGTACTTTGCATGTACCGATACGACGCTTGATTCCGTCAATACTAGCATTTCCCTTCTACGCCTCTTTAATCTGACTGATCAAAGTGGGCTGGAGTTCTATGCTAGCCAAAAATCCTTCACTTACTAATTCCATTCGAAAATCTTCCATCTCTTTGTGCAAACTTGGTTGCTCCTTCAAGATCATGGAGTTCAAGCGGCACGGCAATCTGCTAAGGGCATCTGCTACCACGTTGGCTTTACCAGGGTGATAGTGAATGTTCAGGTCCTAATCCTTGATTAGCTCAATCCATCTTCTCTGCCTCATATTCAGCTCCTTCTGAGTGAATATATACTTTAGGCTCTTGTGATCCGAATAGATCTCACAACGGTTTCCCATCAGGTAATGTCTCCATGTTTTTAGGGCTAGAACTACGGCTGCGAGTTCGAGGTCATGGGTTGGGTAATTTTGCTCATGTGGCTTCAGTTGTCGAGATAGATAATATATAACTTTGCCTTCTTGCATTAGCACACATCCGAGACCGATCTTGGATGCATCACAATACACATCGAAGGGCTTCGTGATATCTGGCATGATCAAGATTGGGGCTGAACTCAATCTCCTCTTGAGTTCTTGAAAACTCGCTTCACATTTGTCGGTCCATTCAAACTTCTTGTCCTTCTTCAGCAATTGGGTCATGGGTCTGGCGATACTAGAGAATCCTTCTACGAATTTGCGGTAATATCCCGCTAATCCGAGAAATGCACAAACTTGGTTTTGAGTGGTTGGGGCTTGCCAATCTTCTACATCTTTCACTTTGGCAGGGTCAACGGCAATTCCTCCGGCTGATACAATGTGACCGAGGAATCCTACCTCCTGTAACCAGAATTCACATTTGCTAAACTTTGCATACAGATGATGCTCTCTAAGGGTTCCAAGAATGGTCCTTAGGTGTAGCTCATGTTCTTCCTCTGATTTGGAATAAATCAGAATGTCATCGATGAAAACAACGACAAACCTATCCAGGAAGTCCATAAAAATCTTATTCATGATATTCATGAAATAAGCGGGGGCATTGGTTAGTCCGAAAGACATGACTGTATACTCATACAATCCATATCTGGTGGTAAAGGCAGTCTTTGGAATATCCTCTACACGAATTTTGAGTTGATGATAGCCGGTTCTAAGATCAATCTTAGAAAACACTTTGGCACCGGTCAACTGATCAAACAAATCTTCTATCTTGGGCAAGGGGTACTTGTTCTTGATGGTGACATCATTCAATTTCCGATAATCCGCACACAAACGGTTACCTCCATCCTCCTTGTCCACAAACAAGACAGGTGATCTCCATGGGGACGCACTTGGTTGAATCAATCCAATTTCCAGCATGGAATCCAGTTGCTTCTTCAATTATGCTAGCTCTGACGGGTTCGTACTATATGGTCTCTGGGCTATGGGTCCAGTTCCGGGAATTAGTTCGATGATGAACTCGATATCTCGATCTGGGGGCATACCGGGCAAAACATCTGGAAATACATCGGGGTATTCACAAACTATCCGGACTTGGTCAATGGTAGGTTGGGTTATACTCTTGTTGCACTTGAATTGGCGAGGTAAGGTTTCAGATATATGCTCCACTGATATTCCGGCGGTACTGGTCATGGTTATGGCTTTCTTGGCACGGTCAATCAATCCTTTATGTTTGGACATCCAATCCATTCCTAGTACTACTTCCAAACCTTTAGTTCCGAGTACTATCAGATTTGCATAAAAATCTATGCCATGGATTCGGATAGGGACGACTTTTCAAATTTTCCTAGCCTTAGTGGTTGATCCGGGAATTTGAACAATCATTACATGCTTTAGTTTGGTTGGTTGAATTTTACTAGTGCATGCAAATTCTTCGGTGACAAATGAATGCGATGCACCAGAATCAAACAACACTCTCGCAAGTACTGAATTAACAGAAAACATACACAGCACGACGTCTGGCGCTTCCTGAGCTTCTTCAGCATGCATGATACAAAGACGGCCGTTGTGGTTGAGTGAATTCCCTGGGGCAAATCTTCTTCCTGGCTGAACACGACACTGCTGCTGAGATGGGACATTGGCATTGGGGGCTGTAGCATTCTTCTTGTTGGGGCACTCGTTGGAATAGTGGCCTTTATTTCCACAGTCATAACAAGTCACTTGCGACTTGTCCTTTGCTGCTACAGGCACGGCATTTCTTCGAGTCCTCGGGGCAGTGTTGGCGTTGGCGGTAGCATTGTTGTTGTTGAACTTGGGTGGGGCACGGTTGAAATTGCTAGAGTTGTCGGGGTTGTTGTGATTTCCTCTGGGCCTAGGGTTTCCACGGTTGGGATAGGTCGGACGGTTCATCGGGGGTCTGTTGGTTCTTGGGGAAAATCCTAGAGATGGGTTGGGGCGATACTTTGGGGTCGGATGGGTTCCTGGCTGATGCATCATGCGACGCTTGCGGTTCTCATTGGCTTGGTTGATCTTTCCTTCCATCTGGATAGCAGAGTCGACAAGGGCTTCAATATCAGCAAAGGGGATATTGACTAACACAGTCTGCATCTCACCATGCAGACCATTCAGGAATCTTTCTTTCTTCTTGGCTTCGGTGTCGATTTCATCCGGGGCATACCTAGCTAATGACAAAAATTTGTCACTATATTCCACTACAGTCATCCTTCCTTGCTTCAGCTCTCTGAACTCGTCTCTCATTCTCTTGATCAAACCTGGTGGCACATGGGTTCTGCTAAACTTGACCTTGAATTCCTCCCAGGTCATCATCTGGACTCCGGTCATTGCGCGAACACTGTTCCACCATGCCCTGGCATCTCCGGCTAGATAGTGGGTGGCGAACAGAACTTTCTTGTTGGCTTCCACTCCGGCGACTTATAGGTTATTTTCCATGGTTTGCAGCCAATCATTGACGTCTAGGGGTTCTTCTGACTTAGTGAAAACAGGTGGGTTGGTATTCTGGAAATTCTTGATCTTAGATCCATGGTTGTCCTGATTTCCATGGCCTTGGTTGTTATGGGCTAGCTGGACTATCTGCTGAAGGGTGGCTAGGTTGGCTTGATGTTCCGCTCTTTCAGCTTCGCGGTCAGAAGTCAACATTTGCAGAATCTGCAACATCGGGTCTGGGGATGAACCACTTCCTCTGCGTGGCATCTGAAGATTGAGATAGATCATGAGAAAAGAGGGAAATTTCTAAAGTTTTGGGTCTTTGGGAAAAAAAATTAAAGTTTGACTCAGATTTTTCTAGTAACTTGGTTTTCATTCATTCATTCATTCATAGCGCCCGATACAACACACACCACAACAAAGAAAAACAGATGGTTTTAAGAACCATTCTGAGAACTACGATACAGTGGGACCGAATACTACTCACTACGCTAGTGCTCAAGTGCTACTACTCCTCGGAATCTGTGGCCTCATCATCCTCATCATCATCGATGAAGGTGAAATCGTCCTCATCGGTGAAGAAGTCCATAGCCTGATCCTCCAGAAAATCATCGTCATCGCTGAGATAGGAGTAGGGGTCTCCATGAAGATCCTCTCCGGCATTCTCCCTTTGCTCCAACTGCATGTCCCTCTCGTGGATGGTCTCCTCCAGAGATGAGATGCGGTGGCGAAGACGGGCAATGATGCGCTCCTTCTTGTCGAGCTGACGGCGGCGAGACTTGCGATCCTTTGCTAGCATGGCGATGGTTTGGTCCTTCGTCTTGACGATGGTAGACTTGTGGTTGGAGTAGTCACGGCAGTTATCCAACTCTTGCTGACGATCGTACATCATGAAGCTAAGGTGGTCCAATTGAGTCTTTAGTTCGGGGTGGTATGGGGCTTCCAGTGGTTGTCCATTAGCATCACGCCTTGGGCAAAACTCAAAGCGAGTACCCTTGATCTGGTTGATGCCTGCCCACACAGACGGGAAAGAGCTTCCTGCATGGCCCTGGCAAGTCCATCGAGCCAGTTGTTCTCTCTTAAGGTAAACTGAATTCCTTCCGCAGTGGGATGTTCAATCTTTCCTCGGAGACTTGCAACAACTAGCCACTGCAGATCTTCTCCTCCTTGATCATTGAGCTGAGCTCCGAAGAACTCGGGGTGCGGACGCTCCAGAAGTTCCGAAAGCTGGTCCAAATCCCTCTCAAAGATAAGGTCTCCTCCATTCCCCAACTGATAAAACTTGATGTACTTCACGTCCATCTATAAGAATAGAGGATGAGTAGGTTAGCAGAGTGATCAAGTGTGTCAAAATTTTATGTACTTTTGCAAAAGTTTTTGAGGAACATGAATTTTCATGAAATAATTAAAGGGATAAGAATGAGAATAAGTTTTTGTAAATATTGGTTTCCTTTGGTTTTGAAACTAAGTTTTTGATTCAAACGTCCAGTCTAACTAGGGTCTCCTATGGTCAGGATGGCTCTGATACCAACTTGTCAACACCCGGATTTTTAATCCCAGATGCCTGTTATGCCATACATCGCAATCCCAGGATTACCATTTTTGCGAGACATAAAAGAATTGGATACCATAGTACATCATCCATTACAAACCGTACATAAGTTCTTACACAAATAGGGATCTCATGATCCAGTTCTTAATACAACATCAAGCAGCGGAATACGTAATAATAACGGTAGCGTAGGCAAAGCTCCATCTTCGGGGTCACAGGCAATGCTGACGATGGGAGATGATCCTAGTTGTTGTAACCTTCCTGGGGTCCATCCTCCAGATACTCCTCTTCATAGTCTGGCAATGGGAATAGCCAGGGACAAAGCCATGAGTACTCTTTAAGTACTCGCAAACTAGTACTAACAGGTAAAGAGGTTTATGGATAATAGGACACTAGGCTCTAGGGTTGTTTTGCAAAAGCCAGATTTATCTCTACGAAGTTTAGGAGCAACGAATGCTAGTTGAAGTTTTATAACACCTAAGTGGGAACTTGTATTTCATATCACAACCCTGTTGTGGTCAAGTCAAAGTCTCAATTCATTTCACAAGTCATTTTTAAAAGTCTGACGGGGGAACAGTATGGCCACTCCAACTGTCCATAACCGCGGACGCGGCTATTCGAGTAGTTTGACATTCTGCAGAGATTGTACACTTTCACCACAACATTCGATACATCCGTCAGGAACAAATCCTGAATTCACCATACTCGGTATGCGCATAATCAATCCTAACCTTTCAATTACACGCCCTAGTACAAGAACCTCTCCTGTGAGTTTGGCCTCCCAACCATGACCAACTGTCATCTTGGGTACTGCACAGGTGGACAATCTTCACAAGGTAGCCTCAGCTCAGACCTTGGCCGTGAGGGAACTGATACTAAGGTATATAAGTTTCCAGTCAAGCCCTACCCAATCTTCGGGTATTGTGGTTGTACGATAAAATTGGAATGGTATCGCATCCAGACAACCATCCGTTTTATAAAGGGCTAAGGCTCATGCCTCAACATTTTCATCACCAAAATCCTCAGGTGTTCGGAAACACATGTCCAAAACATTTCAATAGAATGATCCATCATTCCAAGGTTTTCATAACCATTTTTACCAAGTATTCCCATCTAAAGTTGATCAAGTTTTATGCTTAGCACTAGCATCTACAAGTGGGGGTGAGTACTAATTAGGGGTGGTAAACTAGTGGAGTTTTAACTAAGTTCAATCTCAGGCCTTAGGATGACATCAAGATTATCTAGCTTAGGCCAGATTTTATGCTCTTTATGCAACCTTCACATATCTTTCTAGTATCTACCATTTATTCCAGTAAACTCTAAGTAAGAGCTTTGATAAAAAAATAAAGTAAGAGGCTTGCAAGTAAAACTAGGATTGGTTTATCAAGTGGTTATGACCATATATGCTATAAGGCATATAGTTGACATGGTAACAAGCAAGTATTGGCTTGCACAATATCAGTATAAGCTTGCTAAATTGCAAGTGTTAGCTTGCAAGGTTAATAGCTTGCTTGGTCAACTTGATTAGTAAATCTTGCTAAATTGCAAGTGTTAGCTTGCACATTCAACTAGTAGTATTCGGCTTGCCTTGTGCAGAGCAGTGGTTGAAGTTCTCCTCGGCTTCTTCTTCATAGAATCCTCCTTCATCCTCGTATCCTTGGTCGGTACTAGCGTCTATGAATAAATACGAGGTACACAATCACCAAACAATACTTAACTACTTGCAATCATCACACACAAGGGTCCTATAGATGATCTAACATCATCACTAACATTACAAGATTAAGGCTTGGTTTAATTCCTTTTATTTTTAGAAAAGTAATTTCTACTCATTGAAAAACTACTTAAGATTTAATATTCTCCAAACCAAACATGGGATCATGTTGACACATGTCATCACCACATATTTTAGTCCATGGGAATATGATTTAAAGTGGTGTCACAATTTAATAAGGTTTTACCCTTTTATTTTAATTAAAAAAGTGAATAGAAATGCCTATGGGGCATTCTTTTATTACTTGAACATTATTTCTGCAAGTAAACCTATATATTTTTATATATTCTGAAAGGTATGGTTAAATGTGATTTTTGAGAGTTGGAATCAACTCAAAAGCTATTATGGTTTAAATTTGAAAAATGTTTGAATGTAGAAAAGCTTCTGCCTTGTTATTTTTACCATAGGTGATCTATAGATCCAATTTACTTGAATCCAACGGGCTTGGATTCAGCATTTCAAGACCTTTCTAACAAAATTAGTTTCATTCAATTTGGTGCACTGAATCAACCTGGGTTGATTTTTGAAACTAGGTACAGAAATGTGTTTGAAATAAAATGAAAAAGGTTTAATTCAAATAACTGGGCTGCGCGGGAAACGATACTGGGCCGGCCTGCTAAGCGCAGCGCTTCCGCGGGCTGTTTAAGTGGGTGTCCCCACGCGTCAGCGACACAGGGGGTGCGAAGCGGTACAGGGCAACGTGGGACATTCGATCTGGTTCTAATCCAACGGCTGGGAGTCATCATCGACGTTGGGCAACGCCGGCGAGAAAGAAACCTAGCGCGGCCAGTGGGGGTTGCTGGGGTCTCACCGGGGTGCAGGCGAGGGTCGGCGAGGCGGGCGAACGACAAATTCGACGACGGCGAATCTCCTGGTACCGGTGGCTCCTCCTGGGGCGGCTCCAATCGCTGGATCCCTTCTTCTCCAGAGGCGGCGGGCTCCGCTGAAATTCCGGCGAAGTGCTGCTCGCCTTGCTCCGGGAATGGTGTGGCACGATCAGTGATGAGAGCGGAGTAGAATGGTGTGCTTAGTTCGGCTGGGGGTGGCCTCTATTTATAGTCGAGCAAGGGGACCGACGGGACACACGGTGAGCTCGTCGGGGGCGATGGTACAGACGGCTATTGGCATGGGTGAAGGTAGGGGACGGTGCAGTGTTCCCTGGCGATGCTCAACGATACGGTGGAGAGACGTGGGGCGGTGCGGGTTGGTCTGGAACACGCGACACTCTGCGCGACAGAGGCGGCGTCTTCGACGGCGAGGGTGGCTGTGCGTCACAGGGCGGCGAACGGGGATGTCTGGCGGTCTCCTGGGTCGGTGGTGATCGTGTATGCACGCGGCGAGGGAGACGCGCGGTCTGTGGGCTTCGGTCGAGGGTGGCGCTCTGGCGCATGCTCGGCATGGTCGCTGGCGGTCTAGGCACGGTCCGTGCGTGTGGTCTAGTGGCTGGCAGGGTTCGAGTGCTGGACAGGGAGTGGTGGTGGACGGTGGACTGCCTCCCAGACATGTTGTTTTGGCTTGGTGCTTGCTCTGGCTAGCTAGCCATTGTCGGCTGGAAAGGGGGTGCTCGGGTTGGCATGGCATGGAGCAAAGGGTAGGGGCTAGGGTTGGTCCAAGCACTGGTTGGCACTAGGGGAGACAAGGGTGATCAATGGTGAACATTGCTTAGCCCAATTACTGCTCCAAACAGTGAAGTTAGGCCAGTTTGATTTGAATCTGCCAAGTGTTTGATGAAATGGCCGCAAGAATTCAAGTTTTGAATTTTCAAAAGATTTTTGGTGGGTGTGCTAGATTGGTGCTGGTGAGTCTGCAGATGCTTGGGTTTTGAAAGTTGAGCTTGTTTGAGTGGTTTTTGAAAAAGTGGGATCTTCTCATATGATAAAGATTCAACTTTGAATTGTCATTTAAACTATGCATTTGAAAGTTTCTGGATGATCACAAAGTGGGCCTTGATACTTTGTTATGAGTACATTCAAGGGGTCCAAAGATCTAGAAAAGTTTTTGTTAGGTTCTGAAAGTTTGAGACAGCCAAAGTAGGCATGGGAGTTAAATTGGTCAAAGTGACCATTCCTTTATTTTATTTGTTTTGATTTATTTGTCTTTAGGAAAGGTTTGGGAAATGTTTAGATGATGTTGATTTCACCTAAGCATACATTTACAAGCAATGGAACACATAAACAAGGTGGTTCAAAAGAATTTCAAATTCAATGCATACTCATATGCATGCTTTCATAATTTTATTTACAAAAGTTTTTGTTAACCCTAATTTTGATGCTTAGAGTTTGATGATCCAAGTTCAATATTTTTGGGATGTTACATCGCTCGAGAAGTTGTCCACGGAGATGCGGAGGCTATCCCTTCTACCGTTGGTATACTCGTGCATCAGCTTCGAGCGGTGCTGCAGAGGTTGGATTCGCCTGATGAACCAGCACATGGCTAGGTCCAAGCCGGTCAAACCCGTCTCTACGAACCAATCTATCCGCCTTATAGCGCGGGAAGCATCGAGGTCGGAGGGAAGGGAGGCCTGGGATCTCCATGTCGAAGTTTCAGCGGCTGCTCCATCGACGAAGTCAGGGTACGTTACTTCTCGGCCGGCCAGAGGGATATCTGGGCTGTAGAAGTAAGTACGCTACCAAATCTTGCAGGACTCGTGGCTGATGATGTCGGGGAAGCACCGGCCAGGTCGGATATTGAAGCTAATAGTGCCACAATTTCTAAGTTCGTCCTTGCTGGCTCCGGCTTCGCGCTTGACGGTGAAGAAATATATAAAGAGGTCTAGCCTAGGCTTAATCCCTAAGTAACCCTCGCAAAGCGCCGCGTAATTGCTAAGCGCTAGGATACTATTGGGAGAGAGGTTTTGGGGCTGGACTCGGTAATGGTTCAAGACGGCAAGGAAGAAGTTAGAGATGGGCAGGGAGACGCCGCGTACCATCTGTGCTTTGAGGTATACCTTTTCTCCGGCTTGGGTAGAAGGTGTGACCTCGCCAGCCGGCGCCGCCCGCCAGGCGAGCCCCTCCATCGCACGGAGGTAGCCTTGGACGATCAACTCCTTGATGTCACGGTCCGTAATATCCAAACCGTGTCAGTCGCCTTTATGGGAGTCGTTTTCCTCCTCCAGCAACTCTAACGCCGATGGATTGTGGTCGCCGCCGGTGGTCTCGACCACCGCAGAGACGGGGATGACCAGGCCCTCTGGGGGCACGACGACGGAGCTCGCCGGCTTCGCCCGACGCCGCCATCGAGGGAGAAGAACTACTGCTGGCCATTGCGAGTGTTTGGAGGTGATGGCGAGATTGGGAGTGAGGGTTTTTCGCAAGTTGCGCGGAGATCTCGAGGGGGCGCTCGCTGGATGAAGAAGATGATGCGAGGAGAGAATGAGGTGAAAAGTAAATTTTCCACCGCAGTTACTATTTATGATCTCCAGCATTGAGGTTCATGCAGCTTGATCGGACGGTTGCCGCGTAGACGACGTGTGTGCAGACGTGTGCAGAAATTTCGCCACGTCCCAACTGTTGCCGCCAACGGTTCGTATCGCTCGCGCGGGAAAAGTGGACATGTATTCTCTGCATGTGTGAGTTACGAGGCGTTGCTGACCTACGTCTATGTCGCCCTAGCTGACATAGGCAGATGAACCATCACATCAGAAGATTCATGCATGGACGTATCCAGTCCGGCTACGGAAGAGTACGATGAAAGATTTAGCAATTCTCTGACTTATGAGTTGAAGACGGAGAAGACCTTGAAGGGTTCTTTGGGAGGACTACAAGATATTGCTTGACGATTTGCCGAGATTCATATAGACGGAGCATTCTACATGAAGAGGCAAGACGGCGCAAGATCTCGGAGTTCTCCGGGGGCTACTGTTGGGGATATGCTATATGGGTATCCTCATAGCATGTTTCCTATCCGGATAACCCGGCTGGCCCACAGTTGGTAGCATGGCCCATGGCCTGCTGGGCGGCCCAGTTAGATGGATCCATAAGGGAGGCCCATGCCGGATAAAGGAAGGCTACAGTGGAGTCACCAGCGTACCCGGAGCCTTGGAGTACAAGACACGCAAGACTAGTAATAAACGGTGTAGGACTTTGTAACCTGTCCAGCTAGGACTTTTCCCTGTAACCCTAGGACCTAGCGACTATATAAGTAGGGCCTATGGGAGCCTTTAGGGAACAACTACAGATGACCAAGTAGCGATTAGAATACACCTCGCACAGCGAACCTATCTCTGTAACTCGGCGTATTGCCATTATAGTGATTTATAGCAGGAGTAGGATTCCGCCACCATTGTGGGATCTGAACCTGGGTAAGCTGTGTTACCTCGTACCCGTCAACCTTCCGCCTTCCCCCACGTCTCTAAACACGCACTATGAGGACCCCTCCATGGCGTACTCGTCGGCAATACCACGACAATATGCAGCATATGGGTGGGAACCCTCAACGTCCCACGATAGTTCTGGCATCTAACGGTCTGTAAAAAACATTGTCATAATTCAATATGTGGGAATGGTGTACACCAAGGAGGCATGCAAGGTCGCGAAGGGGTCAGTGATTTGCTTGGATCATCTACTGGGCCCCACACCATAGGAAGTGTGGACGGGAAAT
This sequence comes from Avena sativa, assembly GCA_916181665.1. Lineage (NCBI taxonomy): Eukaryota > Viridiplantae > Streptophyta > Magnoliopsida > Poales > Poaceae > Avena > Avena sativa. The sequence goes on from OV702284.1 coordinate 149,939,206, forward strand.
ATCGCCCGGTTGTGCAACAAGGATTTGATCTCTCATGGGTAAAGTAACGCACCTCTGCAGAGTGTAAGAACTTTAAATTGTTACTCCCTATTCCGGGAAGGAGCTGAGAACGCGGCGGGAAAGGAACTCCATGAAAGTTCCGGTAAACCCGTGAGGGCTGACGGACATAGCTTTTCAGAATAAAAGAAACCTTTGAAGAAATGTTTATGAAAACTTGCATTGCCTACGACCTACGGTCTGTTGCTGTAGATATAGTGGATCAAACACTCCTTTTCTAGTGAACTTGCTGAGTACGCTCGTACTCAACGTATCTTCTTAACCCTTGCTAGATTCTGAAGCCATTAAGACGACGTCTACATCAAGTTATGCTCCAGGAATCATCACTAGAAGCTAAAGTTCTTCAATGAAGTCAAGAAAGTCAACATATACATCAACTCAAGTGAAGACGAAGTTACTGATTAGATAGGAATATAATCTCTAGCCATAGAACCTATTTCTTTAGTGTATTGCAATAGCAGCAAAGCCAGGCCAATAGTTCAGATACTAGTCTTATTAGTATGATAGTTTTTGAGTTGTTATTCCTGATTCTTCTTTGTAAGAAGTTTCTTTCTCTCTCTTTAACCTAGAGTGTTCTCTGGATCTTGTGTAAAGAGTTGAATTGTAATCTATAGTCATGTCTTGGACCTGTTGTGTTTATGGTGTACCACTCTGAGGGATGTAATACTAGTGAACGGTGTTTCGTTGGTGTTATGTCAACGACTATAGTGTACTACATCATGCAGTGGTATGCTGGGTCACCGCAGTTGGTATCAGAGCATATGCTTTGACCTTAGGATTAGAACCCTTTTAGGAAGATCTGTAGGTTGGATAGTGATTATAGGAGCCATCTTATCTAAACCAAATTTTTTATGACTTGTGATGAGTATCCACTTGAGGATAAACCTTGTCACCAGATGCTTAAGTCATTCTTTCTTAGGAGTATTTATTTTATCTTTTCTTAGTATAGTGTTATTTAGTGTCTTCCGAAGGAGACATAACCCACCAAGATACTGTAGGAAAGTCAATTGGCCATAGTAGATTAGGATCGAGTTTAAGACATCAATTGAAATGGTCTTAATGGTGTAGTCTAACTCTATAATTCAAGTAGCACAGAGTGGAATTTTATTGTTAGTTGTTAACCAAAGACAACATGATGAATATCATCAGGATAAAATGTAATGAGTAGTAATCATGTGGGATTCACTTGCGAATTCTACGTAATGAAGTGAAATTATGTTAAGATTTAATAATTGTGTAGTGTGAAACAAAGTCATCATGGTTATATTAGCTCTTAAATCATGATAAAGAGGCAAAATATAATAAGATCATGGTGAGATTAGCTCCGAAACCATGATGTAAGTGTAAGTATGACAAGTACTTAGTGATTTATCTTGGAGTAGAAGTATGAAAATACCATGGTAGAGCTATGATAGAAGTCATAGGTGCTAAAACAATTCTAATAATCTTTGGTTTAAGTTATCAAATAAAGTCATTAGTCATTTGGAGTGATCATGTGAGGTTAGTTTACTAAATAATGATAGGTTGGTTATATTAGCCATTCCAAGAGTGATACTAAAGGTTAGTCAAAACTAAATTGAGACCACTTTGTTAAAAATTATCCTGTTGCAATTGAGCAATTTAGGTAAATATTGAGATAAAGAATAGTTTGACCCCTATGTGCTAAGTATCACAATGTAAACCTATACGAGGAGATGTCATATACTACACAACTAAACCTGAATTCTAGAGATATTATACTCAACTACTATATTCCGGTCTTAGAATATTATGTGTTATATGTACCATTTGGATTTATTGGTTTTTCTTGGATCTTCTTGATTGACTAGATTTGTACATGAAGTTTGACTTGGTGTGCAAATGCATGTTGCAACACCCAGTTACTACTTGATGTTATAGACCTAGATAGAGTAAGGGAATTCGTGTAAGGCAGTGACGAGTTCTAAAGATCAAGACAAAGATTTACATGAAGAATGAAGCAAGTATAAAGAGTATCAACGCAATTTGAAGGATGGATCAAGTTCAGATCATTACTAAACAGTAATAAGAAAGAAGTTTAGTGTAGAAAATACTTGGGGCAACAAGAAGTAATAAACTTTAAGTTCACTCGAAGTAGGTGGTGTTACTAATAAGTTGATGGAGTAGTAGTATCTAGCTCATGGAAGCATCATGAATTAGTACAAAGAAGAAGCCTTGGAACCAAAATGGTATTCAATTAGTACAATTCAGAGAGAATGCCATAAGGATGTTGGAAGTCGTAGGGTAATACCTACAACCTAGGATGATCCACAGCTGGTATTTGATCCATAGTTGGTATTCTGATCCACAGTTGGTATCTTGTCCGCAGCCGGTGTTAGTTAACTTAGTTAACCAGATCCTCTTAAAAATTGCATAAAGAGCATACAACTTGGCCTAAGTTATGAAAGACATGAAGGAGTATAAACATTAAAGCGTCTTTCGAGGCACTTCGCGAAGTTAGATCTATCAAAGCGAAAATGTCCAAACAGTAATTAAGACAAATAATGCTGAAAGATTCACTTCGGAGATCCACAATTGTGTGGATACACCGTATAATCTTTCATAAGACCCTAACTAGGTAGAGTATGAGCTAGATAGAGACCCATATTCTAATTATAAAGCTAACAGTACTTTATAGACAGTTTAAAGACCATTAGTAAACCCTAAGGGGGAGAGTAAACAATAGAAATGGAAGTATTGTTATCTGATTATCAGAGCAAAGGTTGGAGAAGAAGTTCTAACCTATGACAACATTAAGTCTTATTCTTATAAGGTTAAAAGGATACATCATAATAAAAGTACTTTCGAAAGTATGTCTAAAATAGAAGATAAAATTTACCTCAAGATAGTAGGACTCAACCTTAAGCTAATTAGTAAGTAGAAGTTGAATAAGTACTTAAAGTAACAACAAAAGATTATCTAAAGCTTGCTAAGGAAAAAGCTTGAAGGTGCTAAAATAGAATAGTCCTAACAGACTAATTCTAAAAGAAACAACTCTTAAGTGATCTTTGAGAGGGAATAAAACACATCCAATTAGACATGTTTAGAGAAACAATAAATTCCGATGGGTGTGGACTAAATGTGTTTAACACCAATCTTTGGAAGGACTACCAGTATAAACCATACCATCATAAATCAAAAGTTAGTATTTTGACTATAGTGATTGTTTAATAGAGTTAAAACCCTATTTTTGTGAGACTTCCTAAACCTGAGATAGTATAGCAAGGAAGTTTTATGATCAAGTAAAGGAGTTGGATTAGGATACCTAAGCAGGGGAATGAACTAAAGAAGAAGCTCCAATTTAAGGATTCCATAATAAGGAAATACCCCTAAGGGAGTAAAGTAAAAGGAACTTTGGGGTATTGAAGACAACAAGTTGGAGATTGCCAAGAATGATAAGAATTCAAAGAAAAAGATCTCGATATGGAATACTACAACTATTTCCATTTGAGGTTACCATGAAGTTGAGAAATGCCGTAACCAGTAAAGGACAATTCCTCACTCCGAAACGTGAGAGTTTATGAACCTCGGGGACGAAGTTTATTTTAAGGGGGAGAGTCTGTAACATCCCGCGATTAGCACCTCAAAATAGATAAGACACATGTGTGTGCATTGCATCATGAATCAGAAAATCCGGGTAATTTTCGTGCAAAACTAAAGAAACTATAGAGGAATCGATATCTCTCTTGTTCTGATAGGAACATGAGAACAGATGCGAGAGATTTTGACATGACCTTTGGATATTATACGTGTTTTTATAGTGGTAGAATTTGAAATTTACTTTGAATTCCAAATTCAATTCTAATTTTGAATTTGGAAATTCAGAAATAATAATGCAATAATTAAGTTAAGGGAAATGGTTATAATATTGATATAAAAGAATCCTTTATTATAAGAATACATTAAGTATTGCATTGTTCTTTTACAATAAAAGAATAAGAGTAAATTACAATTAAGAAATGAATTTTAATAATAAATAAGAATTGAATTCTTATTTATAAGTAAGATATAAACATTTAATAGATACAAGTTACAAATAAAACAATAATGGAACACTTTATTACATAAGACAATGTTACATTGTTGTTGCAACAAAAGAATAAAATAAAATTTACAACAAACATAAGAACCTATACTAAAACCTTAACTATTGGGCCTAAGGTAAATCTTGTATTTTCTTTTCTTCTCCTTATCTTCATTCCTGTAGAATAAACAACAAAAGAAAGGAAACATTTTGTAATGTTAAAATGTTTGCCCCACCATTGGTGAGGCAATTTAATTTATTAAACTTAGTTAGGGAATTTAGGAAGTACTCCTAAATTCCACAGCCTAGAACTAGAGGGCATTACCAAATCTAGGAAACATCTAGGACATAGATCAAATGATTCTATACACATGAAATAGAGAGAGGTATCTATGGGTCAAAGTAACCAATTTTTCCAATATTAGGCAAGCTATAATATCCTCTCGCTCTAGCTAAGTTTAAACTTAAAAGAAAAAAATAAGTCAAATATACATACTAGTTAAGTTTAGTAATAATTAGATAGACTGGCTAATTCTTTCAGTGACAAGTTTAGAAAATATAAAGAATGACAGCCAACTAGGAATATCCACATCAGCAGAAGCTAAATCAACATTTACACCTCGCATGTTAAGTAGAAAAGAAAATGTTACAACCAGATAATATCCATCATTCCTTGATCTCATCCATAGAAAAATATCTAGGGGTGGAAACGTGCACCTAGTAGGGGACCAGTTGTAAGCAGCTCACACATCAGCATGCAAATGTTGTGCTGTCAGCACAACAGTAACCCAGGAAGTAGACAAGAAGGAATCAATTTCTGTACACAAGAAGAGAGCACAGCCATAGCACTCACTAGTAGCACTAGATAGCACCACACCCATTCCCTTATCTCCTTTCTGTTTATCACACCTCAAGAACAAACTGCTCTCATAGCACCACAAGAACCACCCAGATCACCACCACACCACTTGCACCATGGTTGCTTCGAGAAGCCATCCAATGGCAAGGACAAGGTGGAGAAGGCCAGGCTATAGCTGTTGTAGTGGGTGGAGTAGTAAAAGGAGGGGGAAGCAGGATATCAAGATACAACAGCAACTGATCAAGGTCCAAGCAAGAAGAACAAGTCTAGTAGATCAAGAAATAGAAAGGCAAAGGTACTAGGAGGAGCAGCTCACCACAAGAATCAGTAATCAAGGCCAATAACAGCAGAATTTATCCCAACAAAAGTATCAGCATTAGAATTCGGCTCCAACAACAGGTTATCCATCTAAGATCATGCTTAATATCTGTTCTTACCATTGCATCTTAGAAAATGGATGGGGCAATCGAAAATCCTCATATCTATACTCAAGTGGAGTACTAGATCATCACTAGATAATTTTTATAAGCAAGCAGTAATTGTTGTATCCAAACATCATCAAAGCCTCAGCTTTTGCATCCTAGGAAGGGTTAAGTAATGAAGGGAAACATTTATTTTAAATATGAACTATGCTTTAGACCAGCATCACAAGCATTTAGGTTTAAATGTTTTTGTTAGCTGTATAAGCAGCAGATCATCCTACTTGAGGTTATTTTGTGCACACTCCTGTATGGACGCACCACAAAAATAATCAAGTCAAGAGAAACCACTAAAACAGTGTAACCAACAACTAATCATCTTCCTGATTATAAATTCAGGAATCATAAAAATTATTGCCATATGGGCAATCCACATATGGCACATCATTCCATCTGCAAGCCAAGCAGTTTATTAAACCATCTCGTTATCCATCTATCAAGGAATCATTTCATCTCTAAAAAACATTTGACTTAGCTTATAATCAGCTAAGGATAACCACCTTAGTATGTGTTTGACTCAAGATAAAACCTCAGCCTTAACATCTTTGGCATCCAATTATGGTACCCAGATAGCTAAACCCAAACCCAATAGCCAACTATAATGGATAGCTATCATTGTTTACTCTCGAAAGGGAGTACATCACTATTGTGCACACTCACTAGAGGCACCACAGTAGGGTTCTACAGCAAACAGAAGTCACACAAATCACTCTTTAGAACCAATGAATCATTTCTTTCCAACCAAAGGTTTAAAAAGTTGTGCAAATGATTCAATGTCATGTTGTCATCCCATATTCAGTAAGCAATACTAGAGAAAAATCATTCCAGACAGAATTACATCATATTCCTAGGTAGTATTCCTAAGAATCAGTATCTATACATTATAATCATTTTACTGAATCAAAGATTCAGACAAGCATAGAAGAATCACACTAGGGCCTGGAGTTACCAACTTGAGCCACAGTTTAGCACTCACCAACACTAGCAGCACAACCACTAACCCAAATTAGTACCACTGGAGCACTTGCACATCCAAATCTAGGAATTCTAGCTAGCAATAAATCAGCCACAAACAAACATAGCAGAATCATGGATCAGGGCCAACAGCACAAAGGCTGGTCATAGGAAATTTGAGCTCACCGAGGGTGCCGAGCACCTGGAGCGTTGGCTTAACGAAGCTATGGAACAACTCCTATTCAACGCCATCATCTAATCAGAGGAAGCACCCGATGCCAGGGTTGCGCTGATAGTGTCGTCCCGCAGGCATCAGGAGAAGGAGACGCTGGGGTTGCGCATGCGCACCTACCCGCTGGCGTCGAGCTGAGGAAGAGGAGGTCTAGGCCGACGAAGAGCACCACAGGACCACTGGCACACGAGACCCAACACCGAACCCTAGCGCTAGGAGATGAGAGAGGGCGAGCTCGATAAGGCCTCGAGGCCAAATCGAATCGGAGGACCTGATTGGCCAGGCGGCAACAGAGCTTCAATGGTCGGCAGCGCCAGCAGACGGCTGTGGTGGAGACAGCCGGTGGCGGCTGGGGGTGCTACTGGCGGCGACGACATGGCACGCAGGCAGGGGTTGAGAGGATGAGGTCGTGTGTGGCGTGTGTTGGGTGAGGGAGAGAGAGTGGGTCGAGGGTCAAGATGACCCCAAGCCCGGTTTAGTTGGGCCGAGTCAGCCCATGTGCCCAACTCAAATAGGCCAGATTTCAATAAAATAGAAAATTAAAGAATAAAATAAAAATTACCAAAATGCCTTTTGACAATTAAAGCTCTAAAGAATTATATAAAAATCATAGAAATACAACTAAAATATTTAAATCATCATAAAAATAAGATCTACCTAATAAAAATATATAACTTTATTTGTTTAAAATAAATATAAATCAAATAAATATTAACACCATTAAATCCTAAGTAAAATTTCATAAAATAAGGAAAAATCCTAAAAATGAATAAAATCCATTTTTGTGTATAAAAATAAATATACTATTTTATAAAAATACTAGCCTAATTTTTTATAAAAAAAATATGAAGCAAATATTCAAAGACATTTAATCCTTGATGGAATTTTATAAACATAAGAATAATACTTAAAAATAAATAAAAATCATTTTTAAAGTCTTGAAAAAATATATTACACTAGAAAATTATTAAATATAATATTAGAAAGGTTTTTCATATTTTAAAGTAATAAATCCTTGTCTATTATCTATTTTGAAAATTCTTTAAAAACATTTCTTAAATAAGAAATAATTATATTTCTGTAGAAATATCAAAACCTTAAAATCTAATTACTAAATTTCTAAACCATAACTAAGATTTATAATAAAACTTAAGCATAAATCATTAACTTTATAATACTCTTTTAAATCCTAAACCAAAATTCAAACCACAAACTTTAAGATAATTTTATATATCATTCACTTATATGAAGAGAGAATGGTCTTAACATCTAAATAATAATTAACATGACTTTAAGTCTAACACATTAATAATATCATCCAAATTATACTTTCATTTAATAATTGCATATTATTTTCATGATATCAAAACAAATTTAATCCAATCATCCACTTAAATATGAAGTGAATAATTCCACACCTTAGTTATACCTATCATAAATTTAAAACTTGGGAATAATTAAAAACATATCACACCTTAAGTTTACTTACCCTTTTAAAGTTAACTTTAGTCTCAAAGCTTATAAATATCATGTCTTGTAAACTACTTAGGTTTTTATAGTTAACTTTGGTATATTTCAATTAAGACATAAAGCATCTCAAGTCCAGACTATTCAAGCAAGCATAAACAACACCAATCACATTCTATCAATCATATTCTAAAAGCTATCAGGGTTGTTTAAACCTTAGGAAGGAAATCTTTTCTTCAAATGTTATTCTTTTTTCCACTTCAAACAATAATCTCATAATAAATTCTTCAACTCTTAAAATTAAAACCAAGGACTTTTATCTTAGTCACCAAATGACAATTAATCTAATCACATTATTTTATACTTTACATGTATATTTAGAATTGTTATCACTTAAGTTCCTTATAAATGTCATTACTTATAAAGTAAAATTTGAAGATAAACCAACTCTTAAAAGAATCACCTAAATTCACTTCACTCAAAGCATTGGGGATTCACTTTGGGAGTTTTAGAAAATGCATATCATTACTTATGCATAACTGCATCTTGCTTCTTTAAACATTAGTCCTTACCGGACCAATGATGCTGACTTCAGATATTGGATCTTATATTGTCTCTAAGACCGTGAGTGCATAATCTTGCAATCACAAAAGGCAAGTTCACACTTGCTCATGTCCTTTGATTATTTTCTGTAAAGTATTTTGCAAATCTAGTATTGTCATCACCTGCATTTGAAAAAGGTCAGAAAACATTATTTTCATAATAATATGACTATAGGCTATTTACCATGAGGTAATAACCTACTATAAAAGTTCCGGTGGTAAAGGAACATATTATCTAGGACTTAACAACCAATGTCGCCAGTGATTCTTGCGCCGTATATCATGCGTTAACCATGAGATTTGGAATGGGACAGAGAAGTTAGTTGTATCTTCTTCCTCTTGCATGTAGCCAGATGTGCAGGTCGTGGCTATTATCACTCGTAGCATGCATATTAATTGGTATTTCGTAGAGGATATGCTGCATATGGGTGGGAACCCTCAACGTCCCATGATAGTTCTGGCATCTAAAGGTCTGTACAAACCATTGTCGTAATTCAATATGTGGGCATGGTGTACACCAAGGAGGCATGCGAGGTCGCGAAGGGGGCAGTGATTGGCTTGGATCATCTACTGGGCCTCACACCATAGGAAGTGTGGACAGGAAAGATCGCTCGGTTGTGCAACAAGGATTTCATCTCTCATGGGTAAAGTAACGCACCTCTGCAGAGTGTAAGAACTATAACTTGTTACTCCCTGTTCCGGGAAGGAGCTGTGAACGTGGCGGGAAAGGAACTCCATGAAAGTTCCGGTAAACCCGTGAAGGCTGACGGACATAGATTTTCAGAATAAAAGCAACCTTTGAAGAAATGTTTATGAAAACTTGCATTGCCTACGACCTACGGTCTGTGGCTGTAGATATAGTGCATCAAACACTCCTTTTCTAGTGAACTTGCTGAGTACGCTCGTACTCAACGTATCTTCTTAACCCTGGCTAGATTCTGAAGCCATTAAGACGACGTCTACATCAAGTTATGCTCCAGGAATCATCACAAGAAGCTAAAGTTCTTCAATGAAGTCAAGAAAGTCAACATATACATCAACTCAAGTGAAGACGAAGTTACTGATTAGATAGGAATATAATCTCTAGCCATAGAACCTATTTCTTTAGTGTATTGCAATAGCAGCAATGCCAGGCCAGTAGTTCGGATACTAGTCTTATTAGTATGATAGTTTTGGAGTTGTTATTCCTGATTCTTCTTTGTAAGAAGTTTCTTTCTCTCTCTTTAACCTAGAGTGTTCTCTGGATCTTGTGTAAAGAGTTGAATTGTAACCTATAGTCATGTCTTGGACCTGATGTGTTTCTGTTGTACTACTCTGAGGGATGTAATACTAGTGAACGGTGTTTCATTGGTGTTATGTCAACGACTATAGTATACTACATCATGCAGTGGTATGCTGGGTCACCGCAATATCTCCACTCCCAACACACCAACCACTCCCTGCTCGACCCCAGTACCCCACCCCACCTCTCCACCGCCCCCTTGCCCAATGGATGGCCAGCGTCCCCTCCCCCACACCCCACCTACACTCTATCCACCATGGACCTTCTCCCCTTGGCTCTTAAAGGCCAGAGGCCACCAGCAGCATGCCTCTGCCTTCCATTTACTCCCTTCACTTCCCCACAACCTCCCCCAGGTTTCTCCCCTCCTCTCCTACTCTGCCTAGCCGAGGGAAGAAGAAAAAGAAGATCTCGGCCTCGACCAAGATCTGCTTATGGGGCTCTCCTCCCCGCGCCTCTCCTACTGCATGTTCCCCTACTGGTTATCCCCAACCCTTATGCGCCTAATCCTACCTCTCTTCTTCCCCAGGATCACCTCTAAGGGCGCCGCCTTGAAGATCCAACGATCTCTCCCTCGGTCACCATCGTGCGCCCCGCTCCCTAACGATGAAACTGACCATGTCGCCCCTCGTCCGGACCGTCTGCACGAGCCGCGTCACCTCCCCCAGTCCTCGCAGTGCCCTGAGCTCTCTGGTGAGCGCCCCCATCCCCGCCTCCCTGCCCTAGGGTCCCCGCCGAATTCCCTCGTCGAGAGGTGGACGACGAACCCTTGTCGTCAATCCCAACTAGATCGCATGGCCAGGAATACCCCTTACCGCTTTGGCTGACCTGGGTCGCTGACGACCGGGGCCCACCCTGGCTTTTGAATCTCCCACACTCCCACGTGCAGAAGACGCCGGATGGGCCTGGGTTCCCGGCGCGGCCCAGATCTGTTCGAAACCGGCACAGAGCCTTTTTCCCTTTTTACTTTTGTTTTAGAATTCTAGATTTGCACCTTACCTGCCAGTTTAAATGCAAATTAAAATATAAACTACCTAAAACTAATCTGATCCAAAATTTCTCAAGTACATGGATGTTTTATCTAACATGCAGAACCAACTTTGTACCAAAATAAGGACTAGATAAATCATCTACCAAGATATGTCCATTTCACTAATAAATTATTTCAGAGAGTTTGGTGTTTTAAAATGGCATGAATCCAATTGGTTCTGAAAGATGTTAGTCTTCCCTTGCATGACACCCTGACCCTACCCAAAATGGCTTCCTGGTTTACCCACAACAAAAATAACAAAATCAGGCCTTTTCTGCCTTTAGAAAATTATCTAGGTCACATAATAAATGGTACTGACCTAATTCCAACTCCCAGTAAACCTCCATACCAATAAGAACCAAAACCCAGGAGCCCAAGATTTATTGAGCTATTCTTGAATTCTGGTGAATTAAATTATTCTATGCATGGTTTATAAACCAATAAATTCATCAAGATAATTCTGTAAATCCAAAAATTATGATTCCAATTTCTAAAGAAAGATATTTGCAGTTCATAACTAGTGTCCTTGGAATCACCCAAAAGCTCCTATATATTTAATTTGGTGAAAATGACAAAATTCTTCCAGTAATACCTTTGGGAAATTCCTGGGGGCATTCTGGTCATTATTTTAAGTTGATTCCAACTTCACTTGAACCAATCCAACAAATACTATCTAATCACCTAAGGAAATAATTTTTGGAAATCCGGAACAACCCTGGTGAATTATTTCCTAAAAGTAGACTTTTATTAACTATAAAAATGATTATAAATGATTGGTTATTGATAAAATAGTGAAACTACTTTTGTTGGTTTCATTTTATCAATGCCTATCTGATGGTATCAGTTTTATACAGTCGTATCATACAAAAGTTGGCCTTACTCAAAAACCACTTATCTAGGTAGTTTGGACTATAAATCTATTCTAGCAAATCCACAATGCAATCAAAGCATTTCCTTGCACCCAAAGAAAAATCCTCAATCTTACTGATCTATAAACTTGTTTTGTATTTTGCTTGATGTATGGTTTGAGATTTGTATGAATTGTACTAAATGTGGTATTGTTTGTTTGCATGTGTAGCCGATAACGACGATAGTTGCGAATTGTGAGACGCCGAGAAGAAGAAAGCATCGGGTTTCTCTTATTATTATTGTACTCGGTATTCTGGTTATCTAACACCGTCAAGGGACATCTTGCTGGTCACAGGCAAGCCACCTTATTTCTCATAAACCCCTTGTCCTATTTTTATAACCCATGCATGTTATTCAAATGGTTTACTTAAATTGCATAGTTTACTTATTTATGTTGTATATGTGGGAATGTTTGGCTCCCCCAAACTATTGTCCCCTCTATACCATTAGGTAAAAACCCTTTGATGACATCCACTTGCCCCTAGTATGATAGATGGTGTAAAACCACATGCCCCTTTGGAAACCCCGTTTTAGCCGAAGCAAAACTATGGGATGGGAAGACCCCGGAAAAGCTTATAGAAATGTTTTATGAGAAAACCTTGGTGAGGCTTGGCCTACCAAGTGAAGATGAAAATGAAAAATATTTTGGTTTTATAAAAAAGATTGGACGAAATATGGAGGAAAATGTTTATAAAAACGCACCTGGTTCTTTGCAGTTTTGCTAGAACAATTAACCCATGCAACCACATTACTCTGAAATGGGACGGAGCTAGGCTAGAAATTTGTCTAATCCAGAATAGGTGCCTCGAACTACTATGGGGGACAAATCCCTGGAGGCTGGGCCTTCACCTGCAAAGTCCCATATGAAACATTGGTCTAGAGAAGCTACATATTGTCTAAGGACGGCCATACGTTACTATGAGCCCCTCACTGAAAGCGCACACCCGACGAGGTGCAAAACACGCTCCGGTTGGCTTGTGACTATATAGGGCGTCCCGATTTTGAGGGGATTAACCTCATAGGGTAGGCACTTGTATCGGAGAGGGCATCCAGAAGGTTTTGACTAGTTATTCGACCCACGATCGGTGTAGATCAGGGATAGGTAATCTGATGGTGTGGGTACAGTGTACAACCTCTGCAGAGTGTAAATCTATTCGAATAGCCGTGTCCACGGTCATGGACGGTTGGGAAGGTTGCTGTGGGGCGGTGCTGGTTTTGTATTCAAAAATGATTTCGGAAAAGCAAGGGCTTGAAAATGATTTGACCATGAGATGGTCGGAAAAAGGAGGAAGGAGTTTGGTCATGAGATGACAGGAAAGAGAAACAAATGGGTGACCCAAAATCCTAGCGTTTTCTTAAAACTTTTCAAAAAGTTTTCCAATTGTTTTACAAAAGTTTTCAACAAAGATATAGATATATGCTATATCTACAAGAGAAACTAGTTTATAAAAGAACCTCTCATGGATCCATCCTACCATAGCCATATTCCATATCCTTTATTATTGCTCACTTAAGGTGGTTTGCGAGTACATTCAAGGTACTCACCGACATTGTCCCTGGTTATTTGCTTGGCCATATTTTCAGAAGCAAGAGGAACAATGGAGATTGTTGACGTCTAAGCGAGCTAGGCCGTTTTTCTAGTCAGTTGCCTGTAGGTTAAGGCATGACATGGGCTCTGGCTTGAAGACTTCCGCTATTTGTGATGTAATCGTCCTAACGACCACTTTGTAAGTTTTGTAATAGTTACTCTCTGTATGATGTAATGATAGTAGTCGGTTATGCTCACGGCTCACTGATCATGGGAATGTGAATTGTATGCATAACAGGTATTCTCGGACCGTAAATACGGGGTGCCACATTTTGTTCCCCCTAATTTCTGCCTTCTTGACAAAATATCAGGATTGCTGAAATTGGGATGTTACAATTATGGTGACAATTGCCACCCTCGTCAACTCATAGCCGAAATCAGGTATTGTACAATTGATCGTTCATAGGCCAGCGGTGTTGTTGGCATTCAAAGGTGTGCATCAAAATATAAAACTTTTTTAAACAGTACCATAGTTTGATCCGCATGGTACCTTTGGAATGGATCATAGTTACCGCTAGACTTCATTTGTACCAAACAACTCCTTTCAAGAGTTCTATCAAGTCTATCAAAACATCTATGGAGTTAAGTATCTTGAAAGGTAAACTCTCAAGACAATCGTTCATCAAACAAGTCATAAAATTTGAGACCTTTTTGTTGTACTTGTTTGGCAATATTATTTCCAAGCCAAGACTCGGTTAGCTACAAGAACTACAGCAAAAGCTTCCACAACTAATTATTCATTTAAATAAAAAGCTTTACTCTAACTATTTTGAATTACTCCTACTAGCATAGCATCTTAGCACATCAACTAACTAAGATAAACAATTCAAACTTCTAAAGTGGGAGACATAGGACATACCTCTCATGAGTGACTTCATAATCCTATTCCTTATGGGGATGTGTTCCTTCAAAACTCAAGTCAAAATCACCCTCATAACAATATTAAAGAAAAGAGGCAATAGGCAAATCCACTTTCGTAAAAAAGGAAAAAGTGGAAAAATATTTTTATATTTTTGAGGAAGGGGATAAAAAATAAAAAAGAACTTGCGACCAAGCAAGGAACTAACAAAATAAAAACAAACAAAAATGAAAGAAAAGAGAAGTGTTGGAATAGGACAACACGAGTGTTTCAAAGCTCCTAAGTAGCTGGACTACGACCTCATTATTACCCAAATAAAAACGGGGAACACATTCCCAAGCTCATGCTTTTGCAATCCCTTTTATTGCTCATTGGGGTGGTGGAAAATCCCCCATGTTCCATTGGCTGCTCAAATTGTTGAACTGGGTGGAGAGGTTGGCAGTAGCATCTCGAAGGTTGATGGAGAGGTTATTCATGTTTTGGATGTTTCCTTTGAGAGTAAAGATATCGTCATCGGTGGTGTAGAAGTTTGGTACTTCTTGTAGAAATTTGAGTCAACCAAGCATCTTATATTTACTAATTGGAGGCACCGTAGAAACTCCCACGTTAATCCAGAAAATCAATACTCCCTTCGGCCCATATTAATTGACTCAAATTTGTCTAGATTTGAATAAATCTAGACACTATTTAGTATATAGGTTCATCCAAATTTTGACAAATCAAAGTCAATTAATTAATATGAATCGGAGGAACTACAATTTCATCCATCTGATATGCCTTTTAACCGTCTAAAGCCGTTCCATGGGAAAAAACGGTGGCAACTCCTCCTCGTAGGCCTATCGTCCATCCTTCAAACTCTTCCATCGCAAGTTTTTTTAATCCCATAGGAGGGGATTGGAGCCGCTAGGTCGTCGTTTCTAGTGGGCCGCTTCCGCCGCCAGCCGCTCCCGTGCTCCCGTGCTCCTCTGCGATACCAACTCAGGCAATGGCAAGGTGGATTTGCCTGCTACTTCTTTTTGGTATTTTATGCTTTATAATCCCGTGAGGCAGATGATACTTCTTGGATTGATTTAAATATTGGATGGAAATATGGATGTGGTCTGATGCATGATGTTTGGTCTCCGCCTTTACTTCTAAATCTGGTGCGAAGTAGCATAGCATGAGTCGTCAACTCCTGGATCTCTTCGGCTTTGCCTTCTCAATCTGACAGGAACGAGTCCAATATGCAAGCCATGGGACCTCCATGCTTGCATCCAATTTATTCTGACCTGCCTCCAAGGTACAACATGGAGAAGGCAACTCTTTCTTACTGTGGACACTAAGTAGTTGATGACCTAATTATGCGCTTGCACAGCCATCCGCCTCGGCGTTTCCTCTGACCGGAGGTAAACATGTACTCCTTTAATATGCAAAAAGGTATTTCAGATCCGTGTGTCCCTTTGATCTGGAAAGTATTCCACTGTTTGAGCATTGGTAATCCGGTTTTTAAGTGCTCTTTCTGGATTTTGTTTTTATTTAAAATCAGGATATATCATTCTCCGTGGTATGCATCAGCACGCATTGTTAAAACTAATTAGAATTCTATGTATACAAAGCTTTCCCCAGTATTCCATTACATGTTTATCAGGTAGATGCTGAGTTGCATGGTCCAATTACCGTTTTCCAGATGATTAGAGGGTTTACTTGCTTTGCCGATTACCACACATAGTTTTATCTCATCATGATTATATATAAGATAATAATAGTTTCAAAAAATATAAGATAATACTGATCAACAATGTTTTATGTTGTTCTGAACTCCTGACAGGTTATACTCATCTAGCATGTAACATGTATGATTTAAGGTGTGTGAAAGGCACCTGCAAAAGGTTCCACTATGAATCGTCATTGTGCTCACTGATTTTAATATTAGTCATTTAGAAAAAATTCTGTATTGATGTTATCCATATTAAAACATGTCACAAATTTAAATCTTCTCACCTCTTATACTCCCTTCATCCCATATTAATTGACTTAAATTTATCTAGATTTGAATAAATCTAGACACTATTTAGTATATAGGTTCATCCAAATTTTGACAAATCAAAGTCAATTAATATGGATCGGAGGGAGTAACAATAATATACCAGTATGTATCGAATAATCTTTTTGTGGTGCTTTATTTGCGAGACTGAAGTTTATTTTCTACCTTTTGTCTTGAAGAAATTTAGTATGGGAAAGGTAACCCCACTCAACAATCAATAACAAACTTACTAGTTCAACCAAATATAACTTATCAATTCATGAAGGTTGAGTTCATGAAGGTAACAATATCTTCGTTAGTGAATATGATAACTAATATAGATCTATAAATTGAAAAAATCTCTATGGCGCTGTGACGATGGATTATAGGCAAGGCAATTTCCTATTTTTGTTATTACCTATCTTGCATACTATTATCAAACCGAGAACTCTTTATACATATGGCTGAATTTTTGCCTTCACCTGTTCAGTGACAAAACAGATGTGCCCTACTGCATGTTCACATTGAAACGAAGGACTAAGAGCTGACACCATCAATATTCTCTCCACAAAGGTTACATTCTTTCGTGTCATATAAGGACTGAAATTTGTTGTTTCTCCTCAGCTTGACTATTCTTGATTGTGCATTAACTCAATGACAAAGATAGATGTAGTGATCATTGTAGCTGTTGTTCAAGTCAGGTAACATTGATCCTTCATCTAATTTTTCCCACTGTTTTTTGAAGTATAATATATTAATGATGTAGTGTGATTTTTTATTGTAGATTAACATACTCACGTTAATTCTGGATAATTTTTCCACCCTGCGACAAACTATCCCTCCGATCAGCCTGTGAGCCAATTATAGCCACTGGATGAAGTATGTGTACCATGTACTCACCATATTCCCTACGGGCTCCTCATATCCGATCCTTCCTTTCCCAAGAAACTTCGTTAGTGTTGGGACCAAAGCGTACAACAGGTCGATTTACTTGGTGGATTAAGTTGACAAGAGCCGCAGCTTACAGGTAATATGAAGTGGTGGCCTATATCTTATCTCACCTGAAAAAGGGAGCCTCTATTATCTAGAGATGATGTATTCAGTTAAGGTATATCAAGATTTAATTTATAGATTTTTACTAATCTTAGCTTGGTGCAATTGTGTTCAAGGTTCTGTAAGAGGAGAGCTGATAAATTGTTTTCTGTTTCTATAAGAGGATAACCTAGAAAATTGAATTAATTTCTCATAAGTTTCAGGTATATTCTTAGGGATACATATAATCAATTTATATGCCACGCCAACAAGACTCATGTTTGTCGGTCCATATAGCTGAAGCTCCGAATTATAAAGCTCACAGTTTTCATCAAGACTCTTTAATGGTTAAATAAAATTATGGTCTTATGTTGTTATATTCCTTTGCATATATACTTATAGATAAAATAATTAATAATAGGATATCTGGGTCGACGAATTGATGAGCAAGGAAATGTCCTGCATGATATTTGTATGATAGCCTTAATCACGCTGAAAAATGAATACCCGCAAATTTATATATATTAAACATAGTATGCTTGCTTCCTGTTGATAATATAAATAAATCATAACAATAGGACTTCCAAGCGGGACAAATAATTTTTAGTTTTGCATAGCGCCTGCTATAGTTCGTCCCACTAATTGACTACTACCTCACTACATGCAGTTCTGAGTATTAAAATATATTTGTGGTTATTTAAATGGGGGCACTATATAGATCATTCCAAAGACATAACAGTAACATCAACATACATGTTCCAACTCTGCATGGTTAGATCATGGATATGTTAGAAATTTTTTTTTACGCAAAATACAGTGGGGAAGACCCCCACTGCGTCATTTTTTTTATATGTATAAGAAAGGGGATTACATGATGGATATGTTAGAAAGTTAGAATTGAACATTTCTTCATTAACTTTTTAGGTAGTCCATCAGAATTTCTACTTTTACTCGAATTGAGAGAGGAAAACCATACAAGTTAGAGTTTGATATGCACATATGAGTCATTCTTATGGATATATTTTGTAGGAGAATATATTTCTCTGTGTACTATTTATTTTATTTTTTTATGTGATTGTTGAAATACTACTTAACATTACATGTTGAGTTTTTTCTGTGACTATGCACGAGCATTGCATGTATACATACTAAGATAGAAACAAAATATTTCAACCCAGCAAAACCAGAGCACCTGCCAAGAAGACATAAATCTATCTACCCCAAGTTTTCCTAATATACTACATAGTTAAGTTCTTGGAAATCATACTCTAGAGGATTCAAACATCATGATTTTAGCTTTGTGAAGTTATTTAAGTGTTATTAGTCTCATATGCACCATGGCGTCTAATTCGGTGTGGCACCTGACAGTTGCAGATTGTGTTCTGATTTAAGATGGCTGCTCTAATTATTTCCAATGATTTGAGAATATTATGTGTACAAAATTTCTGTTTGGAATTTTTTATATGTGTATTTTGGTGTCTTTTTAAACCTTTAATGGGTCAATGCCGTTGAAGTGTTATGAATATTTTTTCACTATACATGTGTTTTCAGTGCAAATATCTACATATGCAGATGTGTTTTTAATGACCGATAAATTGCTACTTCAAATCAGAAGTCTACATGGTACAAAACTAAAAACCCGTAACAAAAGAAGACTCATTGGAAGAATTCATTTCACTTGGTTGTTTAGATATGCTAGCCCGTGCAGGTGCACGGGTTAATGACTAGTGCTCATAATCAAGATTATCCCAAGAGCAAGGTTTTGATGCAAATAAGTTGGGGATCAGAGGGGAAACATATCTTAGAGGGAATGGGTGTGAGGAATCGAAGAAAGAATGAGTAGAATTGAAGATCCAATGGAGGTGGTTTGGAGTTTGGAGGTAGAAGAAATAAAGATTTCTATTTTGGGAATTTTAGGGTTACCTCTTCCTATGCTGATATCGATGCCGAGTACGTGGTATAGGCGGGAGATACGGCTGGAGCCCGTCCGTATCGAGTGACATGCCTTGGGGTCGACGAAACCCTTCCGACGGTGCATAGAGTACATGCGCGCGATACGGTCACGCACGCCCATTCTAGTGGTCGTTATGCGGTCAGTACATTTTCTTCAAACTCGATGTTTTTCTCGGGTATGGTACGGGGGCGGGTGGTATGACCGCCTCTGGTCGTACCGGTGGTCATTATGGCCACTGCGTCTTGCGGAAAAAATCAAAATTTCTATCTTTTCGAGCTGTGATGTAGTATGTGCGCGCGGTACGGGGTCTCCTGATCGTACCAGTGGTTGTTATGCTCCCTGAAAGCTGAAAAACTTGTGGAATTGAGTTAGTAGCTTCACACGTCTTTGCACATATTAGCGAATAGACTTCATAAAAATTAGCAATACCTTAAGTCCATGTGTTAGTCAATAAAATATCTAGGATTACCTTATTTTCTTCTCCTCTCTCCAAAGAACTTCTTGAACACTCTTTATTAAAACAAAAAAATGAAACAAAAAAAACTAACACAATAGTAAAAACTTTATTTCACATGGGTTGCCTCTTATGGAGCGCTTCTAGTTAAGGTCAATTAGCTTGACCCTGATGGTGATCATTTAGGCTTTGTGAGTGGAAAACCCACTCCAAAGTAATTGTCTTTTAGTGTGATTATACCATCATCATTATTAGGCTTGGTCTTCTTCTTCCTAGGAAAGTGGACTATAAAAGGATCTCTTGATGGTAGTCCTATTCTCACATTCTGTTCATGTAGATTGATCAAAGCTTAACTAGTCCTTAGGAATAGCCTACCTAGAATTATAGGTGATATGGGATCTTTAGGCATGTCCACTATAACAAGATCAATAAGAGAAGGACATCCTTTAATTTTAACAACTATGTTTTCCTTAATCCCAACAACCTGTTTATAAGTCGAATCGGTAAGATGGAGTCTATTAAATTCAGTAGTTGTAAAAGGCCCCAAGTTTAACTTGTCAAATAGACTCTTGGAAATTGTTGAGACGCTTGCACCAAGATCACAAAGTGCAGATATCTCATTAACACAAATTTTAACTTTAATAGTGGGCTCAAAGATATCATCTAGCTTAGTGATAAGCTTATCATCTTGTTTATTATAGTCCATTTCTAGTTCACGAACTTTAGATTCTACTTGTTGTATAAATTGTTGGTATGTAGAATCGTTACCTTGTTATATATAAGTATTCTTTATGGTGATCATCTTTAATAAATGTTCCAGGGTGTATTCAGTTGATGGCTTGTTGCTATAATCCAGCTCTTCAAGCTTCTCTTCTTTTATTTCTTCCCTCATCATCTTGAAGTCTTGTACCGGCTTTGGCTTGGGCTTTCCAGCGAATTTTGCGGCTATGAGAGCTTGGCTCTCATCTACCTTGTCCAATTGTGCCTCCAAGGTCTTTGTTCTTTCCTGTAGAGCCTGCACATCATTACTAATTGCAATAGCTTGGTTAGATAATTTACCAATACTAGTCTCATGGTTCTCCATGATTTTAATAAGCATATTAATTTGCTCGGTTTAAGCTTGCATGAAAGTTCTAATAGTATGTTCAAAAGAGAGATTTCCATGATTTGCTCCATTATGGTCTTCATAATTATTATGTGGTGCACCTGCATGATTAGAATATTGATTTTGAAAGTTTGAGCCAATTTTTTTACTCTTCCAAGAAGGATTATATGTGGACCCCGGATTTACGGTCCTAGAATCCCTGTTATGCCTGCAATTCACGTTCCCATGATCAGTGAGACATGAGCATAACCGACAAGTATCATTACAACATCTATAAAGTAACGAGCACAAAACTTACATCATTGCCATTAGGGCGATTACAATCATCAATAGCGGAAGTCTTCATTCGCAAAGCCCATGTAAAGCCTTAACCTACATGCAACTGACTGGGAAGACAGCCTATCTTGAAAAGACGTCAGTATCTTCGTCATTCCTTGATATTCTGAAATTTTGGCCAAGTAAATAGCCAGGGACAATGTTGTGGGTACTTTTGAATGTACTTGCAAGACCACCGAGATAAGATAAACAAAGATAATGACATTTGGTTGTGGCGAGGTATCTCTACAATACAGTTGTTTTGAAAAGCCTAATTTGGCATATCTATATCTTAGTTGAAAAGATTTTTTGGAAAACATGCCTCCTTTTGAAAGTCGAGATATCACCATATCCTTTTTAAAACCTTTATAAAACATTTTTATAGTAAAACCTTTGTTAAAATATCGGACCCTTTATGGTTAAAACTAAACCTTAGCTTCTTTCTTTACTCCATTCCTCAAACTCATCCCAAGGTTACTCCTAGTGATCACCTTTCCAACCATGCTTAACCGGGGACATGACTATTCGAATAGATTAAACTCTGCAGAGTTTGTGAACTTTACCCATAAGAATCAATACATCCGTCGGGATACAACTACGACCCGCTACACACGGTACACAGGGGTTCAGAAAATCAAAACTAACCTTTAATTTGTCATTCCTAGCAACGGCGGCTTTTCCTGTTGGGTTTGTTCTCCCCGACAACGAGCATGTGGCACTTTGGCCATAGTCCTCCCTTCCGTACACGCGTATACCCAAACCATAGCTTGGCCTATACCTTAATTTGGTGACTTCACTTCCTTCTGTACAAACAATTCATACCATCCGCGAAAGACCCAGTTGTTGCACCGGTACCTTGTCCCAGACAGTCTGGATTTCAGGGGATTTCTCCCTCTTAGTGAGTACAAGCTGCCCCGGCTAAATACAACAAACTACGAGCTAATTAATCCCTAGATCCCGGGGTAGTGTGGTTGCACCGATAAATTTTCCCGGTAAAAGTGTATAACATCCCTTCTCTTTTTCTTGCTCGACTATCTCCTTCTCCTCTTCATATTTTCTTTTGTAAAACATCCACTCAGAAACGATGCCTCTTTCCAAGTGTTTTATTTTGAAAACTTTGTAGTGGGGTAAAACCCAAAATAGTTTTTATCTTCAAAACCGTAGTTTCCAAAGAGGGAAGATGCTATGAAATCTAACCTCAATCTTAAGGGTAAAAGTGGGTGTCAAATAGGGGTAAGTGTCCCAATAGACACTCAGTCATAACTTGGGGGAGCCAACTTAATCGTGTATTTTATTTGAAACAAACCATGCAAGTAATCATGAAGTTCATAAACGAGATGAAAAACAGAGTATTAAAGGAATAGTTCAATATAGGAGTTAAGGAATGGTGCCTTGCCTATGACCAGCAAGATGTCCCTTGACTTCTTTAGAAAACTAGAATATCAATAATAAATAATAATAGTAGTCTGATGCTTCCTTCTTCTCGGTGTCACACAATCGCAATTATTGCCGTTATCGAGCAAACATGCAAACAAGCAATACATCAATCAATACAAGGCATACAAGCATCAAAACCATACACAAAACAATGAACAATACATGTTTACAATTCAGCAGGTTTTGAGTGGTTGCATTTAGGGCAAGTGGAAAAGCTTGGAGAGCCTTTGTGGATTTACTTTAATGATTTTGGAGGCTAAGACTACTCAATTAAGGGTTTTGAAACCAAGGTCAGGTATTTTTATGATATAAATTTTCAAAAAGGAGTGATTTATAAGGAATTTTCTAGTGAAAAAAACTCTACTTTTAGGGAATAAATCACCAGAAAAGTTCTGTAGGTCTTAAAATTATTTCCTTGGATGGTTAGGTGGGGTTTGATGGAGTGATTCGCCGAGAGTACCTCAAAATATTTACCAGAATGCCCTCAGGAAATTCCAAAAGGATGTACTGGAAGGTTTTGTCTTTTTCACCAGATTTATTCAACAAGAGCTTTTGATGTGATTCCAAATACACATGTTAGTTACTTGGAATACCTTTCCGTAGAAATTGGAAACAAAAATTTTGGATTTACAGAACTAACATAGATTATCAACTCAACGTCACGTGAAAGCATACTTAACGAACGAACATCCCTAACTAGATCGTGTCGGTAGTAAAGAATAAGACAGAACATGTCGGTATACAAAGAGTCGGATAGATCGCGTCGTTTTACAAAAGCATGTCAGTATGATAACCAAAGGCAGATTACGATAACAAGTTGGATGCAATAGATAGACAAAGATATTTGACACACATATCCTATGGTACTACAGAAACCCCAAACATGTGAATCCTAGTTTGAATTATTAGAAGAGGATGGATAAACGTTACACTTCCTTACCAGAAAATGATATGTGGGTGGGTAAGAATAAAAAATGGAAGCTGACCTACTATCACATTTAGTTTTTCCCTAATATACATAACTACTAAAAATATTTGCTACACTAACAACGACCATCTTGGCTAAGACCCTGAAGGGTGGAATGGATCTGATACCAGATGTAATCCCCTAGACCCTACGCTCTAAATCACAAGCCGGTATAAGCCAAAAGTGGATAAGGTGACCTCTCGAGGAGGCCTAAATGCCATCCACGTGTAGGTCCCGTCTGAGTGGAAAAGGGAACGGTACCGGCAAACCAGCCTACACACTTCTCGTGGTTATAGCTTCAAGTGTGAGAGACGTAGTCGGCTGGACTATGAGTCAAGCATACACAAATGGTATGTACGCCACCGACATAAAAGAGTACATCAGAGACAAACCATCTAGAAGAAATAGAATTATTCAACATCATACGAAAAGATCCAAAATACTAGATAGTTCTAATAGTTTAGGATACATCACTAATCAGAGTATCAAGCGGAAGCAAAAAAACAAGATCTAAGTACGGATGAGAAGCAAATTGGCATAAGATGCCCTAAAAATAAGCACATCCCGCCCACAGACCTCAAGGATCTCCAATCCCCGGAATCTGTGCACCTAATGGTCGTTGCAACCATCATCGGTCTCCTCGACCGAGTAACCTTCTTGCGGATATACCTGTCCATGTGAACCAATATTCTATCGTGTGAGACCCTAAGGGACTCAGCAAGTCTTTATGCATCTAAAGGGAACAACCTGAGGGTGACGCAATTGCAGCAAAAATAAATCCTAGCAGTTCTATAGAGACACACTACAACATTTTCCTAACCAATGATAGACGAATGCTCGTTAAATAAACAAGAGTTAATTACCCAATAGATATATGTCAACGTAAATAAACATCGCTCTCCCCTCCTTCACATTTTCCAAACGAGAAGGCGAAAGAACATTCCACCTGTTGGCAATTTTATTAATCATTCCGAGAATGTTCCAATATTTCCTAGTCATATTTAGTCAAGTTAAAAGCGGTACTTTAGTTATATTTGTCAATGATCGACAAATTATGCTCCAAGTTATCCATAACCACGGACATGGCTTTTCGAAAAGATTTACCCTGCAGGAGTGCACAAATAGATACATGCACGCTCAACCTCGGAAGAAGCAAATGAATAAAAACAACGAGGCCCCACGATAGAACCATTCCAAGAAACTAGAGAATGTTTTAGAGGCCGCCCAAAAGAGCGTGCACTTGCCAGGTATAGCTAAGTCCATACAGACTCAGAGGTTACGTGCACTTTCCAGGTGAGAAGATGCCATAGAAAATGTATTCCCGTGGCAGTGTGAACACCTACGCAACAGTAATTAACACTCATGGAGCAACGAGTAATAAACATGGCATAACTGGCCTATGTATAGTAGGTAATGTATAAAGCCAGAACTAATTTCTCCCCCAAAACATTCGCCAGAGTCAAGTTCAAGTCCATGGGAACCCAAAAAGGTGCCCACATAGGGATAGTGCGACAATCAAGGAACATGTATCAACTACTTGGGTCCTAGGTGGACACAAGTTGTAACATCACAATTTCAGCAACTCTGATTTGTTGTCAAAAAGGAAAAAATCAGGGGGGGACTTTTCTTGTTACATGATTGCAATATTTTCTTACTTGTTTGCTTGTGTTCATACATCTGATTGTGTAATATATAATATACTTCTCACCTCAACCCTAGTTGACAAAAACTATTTTTCAAAAGAGATGTCTTGTCTCATCTTCCATATTCTCAAATGTTACGACAATTAAAACTTGAGCCAAGGTGACTTTGCAAAAACAAAATATTTCACTAGTTCTATTAACATAACTATGGAGACCTATATATTATCTCCTTATGTTTGCAAGACAGAACTCTCAGCTACTCTTATCTCTAGGTTTTCCAACACCTTTCCTAAAACCTTTTTCATCCATTCTTGGTAGAAATACCAAGAGACATGTATCTTAATTCAAAATCACAACCTATTCAAAATACCACTGCTTACCTCAATCTAGGCTTGATGGTAACCTTAGTAATAGTTTGATAAGTTGATAAGATGAATTGCCTTGATATGCTGTCCGATGAATTGCCTTGATCTGCTGGTTGCCTTGTTTGCTTAGGAAGTAGCATGAGCCAATCTAGGAGCTCATCCTTAGGGATCAAACCAATAGTTGAGATCATCAATCTCAAACTAAGCATCCCAAATTAAATCCATGTGGAGTCACTCAATGAATCTCTAATCTACTTACCTAGATCAATCTTGAGCTAATCATTTTCATTATCTTCCAGCTCATCAAAGACCAAATTCAAGCATGAAATATTATCTATGCAATCTAACCTTCAATATCATCCACTTGATGATGAGTATGGACCCTTGCATCCTCTCCAGATCCTTCCCTCTTTCCTACATGTCCAAATGCTCAAATCTGCCATATTTGGCTAAGTCTAGAATCTTTATCTAGATTCAATCTTTGGAACTACACCCACTCCAATCTGTGTGCATTCTTGAGAATGTACTTGAATCACCTTGTAGTACATCATTATTACTAACAAATCCCACT
The DNA here is from genome assembly GCA_916181665.1 of Avena sativa. NCBI lineage: Eukaryota > Viridiplantae > Streptophyta > Magnoliopsida > Poales > Poaceae > Avena > Avena sativa. The sequence goes on from OV702284.1 coordinate 149,965,408, forward strand.
CTTTCACTTGGCTAAACCATTCCTGGACCCACTCATCCATGATGGTTTTGTAGTCAAGGAAATAATCTTTGCTGCAAATCACATCACCATGCCTACTTTGGCTGAAGCCCACATCCATATAGTATCACCCCCTGACCAACTCTTTGCATGCTCATGATCTAATAATCATGTTATATCAATACACCCTTCACTTGTTTCCATTGGAGCTTTGTGCTTCTTAAACCCCCATGGTTTATGAGGCCTCATGACTCATCAGCTATGGCAACCTTATTTTCAACAAAGTTTGTCATCACTTCTAGATCACTTTCAAATGCAACCAAGTCCAACTATTGACATCATTATTATCTATATGACTTAGTATAACTATCCATTTATCCCTTGCATCAAGGTGAGCTCTGAGCTCACTAATCCAACCTTGTTTAGGTGGTATAAAAATATTACTACCATAAATCCTCCTATCCTTATTCTCTTCTCAAATCCATCTTGTATGGAAAAAACCCAAGGTTTCCAATGATGGATACTTCAAGTGACATCGTCCCCCTTGGAATTAATCATTTCCAAAATAATTTTCCAAAATTATTGGAACCCAAAACTATTTAAATTCCATATTTGGCAAAACCCTAGAAACCTTGTCTATTAAGTCAAGTTTGTTTTTCTCCAAATCACTTTGCCAACTCAAGCTACATTTGAGGCCCATACATAATACCCTACCTTCGCATCTCAAAATTAAATATTTTTGAGATCCTTTATTATTTCTTTTTGCCCTTTTTCTTAAATGGCAGAAATAACAAATAATAGCTTAAAAATACTTTTTCCTCCAAATAAATTCCAATAAAATTCTCCCATGTGTGATATGGTATTTAGGACCATATAACATCAATAACCAACCTTGTCCAATGTAAAAATATCAAATGAGCTTCTAGAAACTGTTTCTGCACTTTTTGAATAAATGATTTTAAGTGTACCAAAAATCATCTAAAAATCTCAAATAATTCCAGGAGATGCCTCTTCACCATATCTATATACCAGTACCATTGTTCCACTTTGCCAAGAAAGAATTCTTAGACTTGCCTCATAATCATATTTTTTGGCAAATTTTTGAAATCATTCAAATATACCCCCATCAAACCTCCACCATCCACCACCACATCACCCATTCACCCTCTCTGTTCATTGGGTACTGTATCACGACCACTGTACCTCCCCGCCTTCTCTTTGTCCTTTAGGAGATGGAGCAATTGAGAGAGAGTGAGACTTTATCTTGCATATCTTGGAGCAGCTACCACCACGCCATCTCCCACTCTGCTGGTCGAGCTGAAGGACCCACATGCCTGTCTCCACCCCCTCTTCAACCAATGAGCTTGCCCTAGCCCTTATCCCATCCTTTTCTTTTTGCCTTGCATAATGATAGACAGAGAGGCCCTCTCCTCTCGGTAGTAGGTCCTATAGCCATCTCTGTCCTTGACCTCTCAACCGACCACCACTGCCCCCAGCGACCAATCCCTGGCGCTCACCCCCTCTCCTTGGCTCTCCTAAGCTTGGTTCACCATGAACCCGAGCCTCTCGGTTAAAAAGGACAGAGGCTACCCCTACCACTCTCCCTGGCTCATTTCACCCACAAGCCTTCTCAGAGACACCCCAGACCCCCACCTACCTTCCCCTTGCTTCCCCTGCCCCAGAACCTGAAGCTCCCTCCCATGGAACTGCGAGGAAGAAGGTCGTGCAAGGGCTTCACTGCCTCTCTTCCTCTCCTTTTTGCTCTGGTGTGACCCCCTGCTAAAGCCGCATCTAACCCTCCTCCTTGTTCTTGGTATGCATGTGTCCCTAGGAGGTGCTCAATATGATTTCTCTTGGGTGTGTTTCCACGAATTATCATCTTATTAAAGTAGGCCAAGGGTGTTGGATAAAGGACAAAGCTGGTGGAGCATATGTCGGTGGAATTGTTGGCAAACCAAAAGTTGTGAGCCCATTGGTTGAGGGTCAAGGAATACTCACGGTTCATAAGATGGAAGTTGATGCAATCAACTCCAGACACTTTCTCATGGGGGAAGTAGTGTGAGAACACTGAATGTGTCAAGGTGCTGAGGAACTCAAGCGTCAAACGGCGGTACATGCGGAATCTTGAAAAACAAATTCATATACACCAACATTGTAAGGACACGCCCACTTGGTGGACTTGATCTTTCGGATCTTAAGACGGTTGAAACGGTTCAGCTGAAACTTCTCGATGCAATCGATACCAAGTTACTCGGGGGGTTAGTATATCAATGGGTGGTGCAGCTTGTTTCGCAGCCATCACACGTGTACGACTCCTCGTGTTCTTCTAAAACAAAATAGATAATAAAGCTAATCAAAAATTTGGTCCATAGAAACATAGCATAAATGATCCTCTACACTTATTACAAAATAAAATCCTCCAAAAACAAAACCAAGCATCTTATATTTACTAATTGGAGGCACCGTAGAAACTCCCACGTTAATCCAGAAAATCAATACTCCCTTTGGCCCATATTAATTGACTCAAATTTGTCTAGATTTGAATAAATCTAGACACTATTTAGTATATAGGTTCATCCAAATTTTGACAAATCAAAGTCAATTAATTAATATGAATCGGAGGAACTACAATTTCATCCATCTGATATGCCTTTTAACCGTCTAAAGCCGTTCCATGGGAAAAAACGGTGGCAACTCCTCCTCGTAGGCCTATCGTCCATCCTTCAAACTCTTCCATCGCAAGTTTTTTTAATCCCATAGGAGGGGATTGGAGCCGCTAGGTCGTCGTTTCTAGTGGGCCGCTTCCGCCGCCAGCCGCTCCCGTGCTCCCGTGCTCCTCTGCGATACCAACTCAGGCAATGGCAAGGTGGATTTGCCTGCTACTTCTTTTTGGTATTTTATTCTTTATAATCCCGTGAGGCAGATGATACTTCTTGGATTGAATTAAATATTGGATGGAAATATGGATGTGGTCTGATGCATGATGTTTGGTCTCCGCCTTTACTTCTAAATCTGGTGCGAAGTAGCATAGCATGAGTCGTCAACTCCTGGATCTCTTCGGCTTTGCCTTCTCAATCTGACAGGAACGAGTCCAATATGCAAGCCATGGGACCTCCATGCTTGCATCCAATTTATTCTGACCTGCCTCCAAGGTACAACATGGAGAAGGCAACTCTTTCTTACTGTGGACACTAAGTAGTTGATGACCTAATTATGCGCTTGCACAGCCATCCGCCTCGGCGTTTCCTCTGACCGGAGGTAAACATGTACTCCTTTAATATGCAAAAAGGTATTTCAGATCCGTGTGTCCCTTTGATCTGGAAAGTATTCCACTGTTTGAGCATTGGTAATCCGGTTTTTAAGTGCTCTTTCTGGATTTTGTTTTTATTTAAAATCAGGATGTATCATTCTCCGTGGTATGCATCAGCACGCATTGTTAAAACTAATTAGAATTCTATGTATACAAAGCTTTCCCCAGTATTCCATTACATGTTTATCAGGTAGATGCTGAGTTGCATGGTCCAATTACCGTTTTCCAGATGATTAGAGGGTTTACTTGCTTTGCCGATTACCACACATAGTTTTATCTCATCATGATTATATATAAGATAATAATAGTTTCAAAAAATATAAGATAATACTGATCAACAATGTTTTATGTTGTTCTGAACTCCTGACAGGTTATACTCATCTAGCATGTAACATGTATGATTTAAGGTGTGTGAAAGGCACCTGCAAAAGGTTCCACTATGAATCGTCATTGTGCTCACTGATTTTAATATTAGTCATTTAGAAAAAATTCTGTATTGATGTTATCCATATTAAAACATGTCACAAATTTAAATCTTCTCAACTCTTATACTCCCTTCGGCCCATATTAATTGACTTAAATTTATCTAGATTTGAATAAATCTAGACACTATTTAGTATATAGGTTCATCCAAATTTTGACAAATCAAAGTCAATTAATATGGATCGGAGGGAGTAACAATAATATACCAGTATGTATCGAATAATCTTTTTGTGGTGCTTTATTTGCGAGAATGAAGTTTATTTTCTACCTTTTGTCTTGAAGAAATTTAGTATGGGAAAGGTAACCCCACTCAACAATCAATAACAAACTTACTAGTTCAACCAAATATAACTTATCAATTCATGAAGGTTGAGTTCATGAAGGTAACAATATCTTCGTTAATGAATATGAAAACTAATATAGATCTTTAAATTGAAAAAATCTCTATGGCGTTGTGACGATGGATTACAGGCAAGGCAATTTCCTATTTTTGTTATTACCTATCTTGCATACTATTATCAAACCGAGAACTCTTTATACATATGGCTGAATTTTTGCCTTTACCTGTTCAGTGACAAAACAGATGTGCCCTACTGCATGTTTACATTGAAACGAAGGACTAAGAGCTGACACCATCAATATTCTCTCCACAAAGGTTACATTCTTTCGTGTCATAGAAGGACTGAAATTTGCTGTTTCTCCTCAGCTTGACTATTCTTGATTGTGCATTAACTCAATGACAAAGATAGATGTAGTGATCATTGTAGCTGTTGTTCAAGTCAGGTAACATTGATCCTTCATCTAATTTTTTCCACTGTTTTTGAAGTATAATATATTAATGATGTAGTGTGATTTTTTATTGTAGATTAACATACTCACGTTAATTCTGGATAATTTTTCCACCCTGCGACAAACTATCCCTCCGATCGGCCTGTGAGCCAATTATAGCCACTGGATGAAGTATGTGTACCATGTACTCACCATATTCCCTACGGGCTCCTCATATCCGATCCTTCCTTTCCCAAGAAACTTTGTTAGTTGTTGGGACCAAAGCGTACAACAGGTCGATTCACTTGGTGGATTAAGTTGACAAGAGCCGCAGCTTACAGGTAATATGAAGTGGTGGTCTATATCTTATCTCACCTGAAAAAGGGAGCCTCTATTACCTAGAGATGATGTATTCAGTTATGGTATATCAAGATTTAATTTATAGATTTTTACTAATCTTAGCTTGGTGCAATTGTGTTCAAGGTTTTGTAAGAGGAGAGCTGATAAATTGTTTTCTGTTTCTATGAGAGGATAACCTAGAAAATTGAATTAATTTCTCCTAAGTTTCAGGTATATTCTTAGGGATACATATAATCAATTTATATGGCACGCCAACAAGACTCATGTTTGTCGGTCCATATAGCTGAAGCTCCGAATTATAAAGCTCATAGTTTTCATCAAGACTCTTTAATGGTTAAATGAAATTATGGTCTTATGTTGTTATATTCCTTTGCATATATACTTATAGATAAAATAATTAATAATAGGATATCTGGGTCGGCGAATTGATGAGCAAGGAAATGTCTTGCATGATATTTGTATGATAGCCTTAATCACGCTAAAAATGAATACCCGCCAATTTATATATATTAAACATAGTATGCTTGCTTCCTATTGATAATATAAATAAATCAGAACAATAGGACATCCAAGCGGGACAAATAATTTTTAGTTTTGCATAGCGCCTGCTATAGTTCGTCCCACTAATTGACTACTACCTCACTACATGCAGTTCTGAGTATTAAAATATATTTGTGGTTATTTAAATGGGGGCACTATATAGATCATTCCAAAGACATAACAGTAACATCAACATACATGTTCCAACTCTGCATGGTTAGATCATGGATATGTTAGAAATTTTTTTTACGCAAAATACAGTGGGGAAGACCCCCACTGCGTCATTTTTTTATATGTATAAGAAAGGGGATTACATGATGGATATGTTAGAAAGTTAGAATTGAACATTTCTTCATTAAATTTTTAGGTAGTCCATCAGAATTTCTACTTTTACTCGAATTGAGAGAGGAAAACCATACAAGTCAGAGTTTGATATGCACATATGAGTCATTCTTATGGATACATTTTGTAGGAGAATATATTTCTCTGTGTATTTTTTATATGATTGTTGAAATACTACATAACATTACATGTTGAGTTTTTCTGCGACTATGCACGAGCATTGCATGTATACATACTAAGATAGAAACAAAATATTTCAACCCAGCAAAACCAGAGCACCTGCCAAGAAGACATAAATCTATCTACCCCAAGTTTTCCTAATATACTACATAGTTAAGTTCTTGGAAATCATACTCTAGAGGATTCAAACATCATGATTTTAGCTTTGTGAAGTTATTTAAGTGTTATTAGTCTCATACGCACCATGGCGTCTAATTCGGTGTGGCACCTGACAGTTGCAGATTGTGTTCTGACTTAAGATGGCTGCTCTAATTATTTCCAATGATTTGATAATATTATGTGTACAAAATTTCCGTTTGGAATTTTTTATATGTGTATTTCTGTGTCTTTTTAAACCTTTAATGGGTCAATGCCGTTGAAGTATTATGAATGTTTTTTCACTATACATGTGTTTTCAGTGCAAATATCTACATATGCAGATGTGTTTTTAATGACCGATAAATTGCTACTTCAAATCAGAAGTCTACATGGTACAAAACTAAAAGCCCGTAACAAACGAAGACTCATTGGAAGAATTCATTTCACTTGGTTGTTTAGATATGCTAGCCCGTGCAGGTGCACGGGTTAATGACTAGTGCTCATAATCAAGATTAGCCCAAGAGCAAGGTTTTGATGCAAATAAGTTGGGGATCAGAGGGAAAACATATCTTAGAGGGGATGGGTGTGAGGAATCGAAGAAAGAATGAGTAGAATGAACATCCAATGGAGGTGGTTTGGAGTTTGGAGGTAGAAGAAATAAAGATTTCTATTTTGGGAATTTTAGGGTTACCTCTTCCTATGCTGATATCGATGCCAAGTACGTGGTATAGGCGGGAGATACGGCTGGAGCCCGTCCGTATCGAGTGACATGCCTTGGGGTCGACGAAACCCTTCCGACGATGCACTCAGTACATGCGCGCGATACAGTCACGCACGCCCATTCTAGTGGTCGTTATGCGGTCAGTACATTTTCTTCAAACTCGATGTTTTTCTCGGGTATGGTACGGGGGCGGGTGGTATGACCGCCTCTGGTCGTACCGGTGGTCATTATGGCCACTGCGTCTTGTGGAAAAAATCAAAATTTCTATCTTTTCGAGCTGTGATGTAGTATGTGCGCGCGGTACGGGGTCTCCTGGTTGTACCAGTGGTTGTTATGCTCCCTAGAAGCTGAAAAACTTGTGGAATTGAGTTAGTAGCTTCACACGTCTTTTTGCACATATTAGAAAAATTAGCAATACCTTAAGTCCATGTGTTAGTCAATAAAATATCTAGGATTACCTTATTTTCTTCTCCTCTCTCCAAAGAACTTCTTGAACACTCATTATTAAAACAAAAAATGAAACAAAAAAACTAACACAATAGTAAAAACTTTATTTCACATGGGTTGCCTCTTATGGAGCGCTTCTAGTTAAGGTCAATTAGCTTGACCCTGATGGTGATCATTTAGGCTTTGTGAGTGGAAAACCCACTCCAAAGTAATTGTCTTTTAGTGTGATTATACCATCATCATTATTAGGCTTGGTCTTCTTCTTCCTAGGGAAGTGGACTATAAAAGGATCTCTTGATGGTAGTCCTATTCTCACATTCTGTTCATGTAGATTGATCAAAGCTTAACTAGTCCTTAGGAATAGCCTACCTAGAATTATAGGTGATATGGGATCTTTAGGCATGTCCACTATAACAAGATCAATAAGAGAAGGACATCCTTTAATTTTAGCAACTATGTTTTCCTTAATCCCAACAACCTGTTTATAAGTCGAATCGGTAAGATGGAGTCTATTAAATTCAGTAGTTGTAAAAGGCCCCAAGTTTAACTTGTCAAATAGACTCTTGGAAATTGTTGAGACGCTTGCACCCAGATCACAAAGTGCAGATATCTCATTAACACAAATTTTAACTTTAATAGTGGGCTCAAAGATATCATCTAGCTTAGTGATAAGCTTATCATCTTGTTTATTATAGTCCATTTCTAGTTCATGAACTTTAGATTCTACTTGTTGTATAAATTGTTGGTATGTAGCATCATTACCATGTTATATATAAGGATTCTTTATGGTGATCATATTTAATAAATGTTCCAGGCTGTATTCAGTTGATGGCTTGTTGCTATAATCCAACTCTTCAAGCTTCTCTTCTTTTATTTCTTCCCTCATCATCTTGAAGTCTTGTACCGGCTTTGGCTCGGGCTTTCCTGCGAATTTTGCGGCTATGAGAGCTTGGCTCTCATCTACCTTGTCCAATTGTGCCTCCAAGGTCTTTGTTCTTTCCTGTAGAGCCTGCACATCATTACTAATTGCAATGGCTTGGCTAGATAATTTACCAATACTAGTCTCATGGTTCTCCATGATTTTAATAAGAATATTATTTTGCTCCGTTTAAGCTTGCATGAAAGTTCTAATAGTATGTTCAAAAGAGAGATTTCCATGATTTGCTCCATTATGGTCTTCATAATTATTATGTGGTGCACCTGCATGATTAGAATATTGATTTTGAAAGTCTGAGCCAATTTTTTTACTCTTCCAAGAAGGATTATATGTGGACCCCGGATTTACGGTCCTAGAATCCATGTTATGCCTGCAATTCACGTTCCCATGATTAGTGAGCCATGAGCATAACCGACAAGTATCATTACAACATCTAGAAAGTAACGAGCACAAAACTTGCATCATTGCCATTAGGGCGATTACAATCATCAATAGCGGAAGTCTTCATTCGCTGAGCCCATGTAAAGCCTTAACCTACATGCAACTGACTGGGAAGATGGCCTAGCTCGAAAAGACGTCAGTATCTTCGTCATTCCTTGATCTTCTGAAATTTTGGCCAAGTAAATAGCCAGGGACAATGTCGTGGGTACTTTTGAATGTACTTGCAAGACCACCGAGATAAGATAAACAAAGATAATGACATTTGGCTGTGGCGAGGTATCTCTACAATACAGTTGTTTTGAAAAGCCTAATTTGGCATATCTATATCTTAGTTGAAAAGATTTTTTGGAAAACATGCCTCCTTTTGAAAGTCGAGATATCGCCATATCCTTCTTAAAACCTTTATAAAACATTTTATAGTAAAACCTTTGTTAAAATCTCGGACCCTTTATGGTCAAAACTAAACCTTAGCTTCTTTCTTTACTCCATTCCTCAAACTCATCCCAAGGTTACTCCTAGTGATCACCTTTCCAACCATGCTTAACCGGAGACATGACTATTCGAATAGATTATACTCTGTAGAGTTTGTGCACTTTACCCACAAGAATCAATACATCTGTCGGGATACAACTACGACCCGCTACACACGGTACACAGGGGTTTAGAAAATCAAACCTAACCTTTAATTTGTCATTCCTAGCAACGACGGCTTTTCCTGTTGGGTTTGTTCTCCCCGACAACGAGTATGTGGCACTTTGGCCATAGTCCTCCCTTCCGTACACGAGTATACCCAAACCATAGCTTGGCCTATACCTTAATTTGGTGACTTCAGTTCCTTCCATACAAACAATTCATACCATCCGCAAAAGACCCAGTTGTTGCACCGGTACCTTGTCCCAGACAGTCTGGATTTCAGGGGATTTCTCCCTCTTAGTGAGTACAAGCTGCCCCGGCTAAATACAACAAACTATGAGCTAATTAAGCCCTAGCTCCTGGGGTAGTGTGGTTGCACGGATAAATTTTTCCGGTAAAAGTGTATAACATCCCTTCTCTTTTTCTTGCTCGACTATCTCCTTCTCCTCTTCATATTTTCTTTTGTAAAACATCCACTCAGAAAAGATGCCTCTTTCCAAGTGTTTTATTTTGAAAACTTTGTAGTGGGGTAAAACCCAAAATAGTTTTTATCTTCAAAACCGTAGTTTCCAAAGAGGAAAGATGCTATGAAATCTAACCTCAATCTTAAGGGTAAAAGTGGGTGTCAAATAGGGGTAAATGTCCCAATAGACACTCAGTCATAACTTGGGGGAGCCAACTTAATCGCGTATTTTATTTGAAACAAACCATGCAAGTAATCATGAAGTTCATAAACGATATGAAAAACAGAGTATTAAAGGAATAGGTCAATATAGGAGTTAAGGAATGGTGCCTTGCCTATGACCAGCAAGATGTCCCTTGACTTCTTTAGAAAACCAGAATATCAATAATAAATAATAATAGTAGTCTGATGCTTCCTTCTTCTCGGTGTCACACAATAGCAATTATTGCCGTTATCGAGCAAACATGCAATCAAGCAATACATCAATCAATACAAGGCATACAAGCATCAAAACCATACACAAAACAATTAACAATACATGTTTACAATTCAGCAGGTTTTGAGTGGTTGCATTTAGGGCAAGTGGAAAAGCTTGGAGAGCATTTGTGGATTTACTTTAATGATTTTGGAGGCTAAGACTACTCAATTAAGGGTTTTGAAACCAAGGTCAGGTATTTTTATGATATAAATTTTCAAAAAGGAGTGATTTATAAGGAATTTTCTAGTGAAAAAAACTCTTGTTTTAGGGAATAAATCACCAGAAAAGTTCTGTAGGTCTTAAAATTATTTCCTTGGATGGTTAGGTGGGGTTTGATGGAGTGATTCACCGAGAGTACCTCAAAATATTTACCAGAATGCCCTCAGGAAATTCCAAAAGGATGTACCAGAAGGTTTTGTATTTTTCACCAGATTTATTCGACAAAAGCTTTTGATGTGATTCCAAATACACACGTTAGTTACTTGGAATACCTTTCCGTAGAAATTGGAAACAAAATTTTTGGATTTACAGAACTAACATAGATTATCAACTCAACGTCACGTGAAAGCATACTTAACGAACGGACATCCCTAACTAGATCGTGTCGGTAGTAAAGAATAAGACAGAACATGTCGGTATACAAAGAGTCGGATAGATCGCGTCGTTTTACAAAAGCATCTCAGTATGAAATGTACCAACATTTGATAACCAAAGGCATATTACGATAACAAGTTGGATGCAACAGATAGACAAAGATATTTGACACACATATCCTATGGTACTACATAAACCCCAAACACGTGAATCCTAGTTTGAATTATTAGAAGAGGATTGATAAACGTTACACTTCCTTACCAGAAAATGATAGGTGGGTGGGTAAGAATAAAAAATGGAAGCTGACCTACTCTCACATTTAGTTTTTTCCTAATATACATAACTACTAAAAATATTTGCTACACTAACAACGACCATCTTGGCTAAGACCCTGAAGGGTGGAATGGATCTGATACCAGATGTAATCCCCTAGACCCTATGCTCTAAATCACAAGCCGGTATAAGCCAAAAGTGGATAAGGTGTCGTCTCGAGGAAGCCCAAATGCCACCCACGTGTAGGTCCCGTCTGAGCGGAAAAGGGAACGGTACCGGCCAACCAGCCTACACACTTCTCGTGGTTATAGCTTCAAGTGTGAGAGACGTAGTCGGCTGGACTATGAGTCAAGCATACACAAATGGTATGTATGCCAACGACATAAAAGAGTACAGCAGAGACAAACCATCTAGAAGAAATAGAATTATTCAACATCATACGACAAGATCCAAAATACTAGATAGTTCTAATAGTTTAGGATACATCACTCATCAGAGTATCAAGCGGAAGCAAAAAAACAAGATCTAAGTACGAATAAGAAGCAAATTGGCATAAGATGCCCTAAAAATAAGCACATCCCGCCCACAGACCTCAAGGATCTCCAATCCCCGGAATCTCTGCACCTAATGGTCGTTGCAACCATCATCGGTCTCCTCGACTGAGTAACCTTCTTGCGGATATACCTGTCCATGTGAACCAATATTCTATCGTGTGAGACCCTAAGGGACTCAGCAAGTCTTTATGCATCTAAAGGGAACAACCTGAGGGTGACGCAATTGCAGCAAAAATAAAGCCTAGCAGTTCTATAGAGACACACTACAACATTTGCCTAACCAATGATAGACGAATGCTCGTTAAATAAACAAGAGTTAATTACCCAATAGATATATCTCAACGTAAATAAACATCGCTCTCCCCTCCTTCCCATTTTCCGAACGAGAAGGCGAAAGAACATTCCACCCGTTGGCAATTTTTATTAATCATTCCGAGAATGTTCCAATATTTCCTAGTCATATTTAGTCAAGTTAAAAGCGGTACTTTAGTTATAGTTGTCAATGATCGAGAAATTGTGCTCCAAGTTATCCATAACCACGGACACGGCTTTTCGAAAAGATTTACCCTGCAGGAGTGCACAAATAGATACATGCACGCTTAACCTCGGAAGAAGCAAATGAATAAAAACAACGAGGCCCCACGATAGAACCATTCCAAGAAACTAGAGAATGTTTTAGAGGCCGCCCAAAAGAGCGTGCACTTGCCAGGTATAGCTAAGTCCGTACAGACTCAGAGGTTACGTGCACTTTCCACGTTAGAAGATGCCATAGAAAATGTATTCCCGTGGCAGAGTGAACACCTACCCAACAGTAAGTAACACTCATCGAGCAACGAGTAATAAACATGGCATAACTGGCCTATGTATAGTAGGTAATGTATAAAGCTAGAACTAATTTCGCCCCCAAAACATTCGCCAGAGTCAAGTTCAAGTCCATGGGAACCCAAAAAGGTGCCCACATAGGGATAGTGCGACAATCAAGGAACATGTATCAACTACTTGGGTCCTAGGTGGACACAAGTTGTAACATCACAATTTCAGCAACTCTGATTTGTTGTCGAAAAGGAAAAAATCAGGGGGGGCGGACTTTTCTTGTTACATGATTGCAATATTTTCTTACTTGTTTTCTTGTGTTCATACATCTGATTGTGTAATATATAATATACTTCTCACCTCAACCCTAGTTGACAAAAACTATTTTTCAAAAGAGATGTCTTGTCTCATCTTCCATATTCTCAAATGTTACGACAATTAAAACTTGAGCCAAGGTGACTTTGCAAAAACAAAATATTTCACTAGTTCTATTAACATAACTATGGAGACCTATATATTATATCCTTATGTTTTCAAGACAGGACTCTCAGCTACTCTTATCTCTAGGTTTTCCAACACCTTTCCTAAAACCTTTTTCATCCATTCTTGGTAGAAATACCAAGAGACATGTATATTACTTCAAAATCACAACCTATTCAAAATACCACTGCTTACCTCAATCTAGGCTTGATGGTAACCTTAGTAATAGTTTGATAAGTTGATAAGATGAATTGCCTTGATATGCTGTCCGATGAATTGCCTTGATCTGCTGGTTGCCTTGTTTGCTTAGGAAGTAGCATGAGCCAATCTAGGAGCTCATCCTTAGGGATCAAACCAATAGTTGAGATCATCAATCTCAAACTAAGCATCCCAAATTAAATCCATGTGGAGTCACTCAATGAATCTCTAATCTACTTACCTAGATCAATCTTGAGCTAATCATTTTCATTATCTTCCAGCTCATCAAAGACCAAATTCAAGCATGAAATATTATCTACGCAAGCTAACCTTCAATATCATCCACTTGATGATGAGTATGGACCCTTGCATCCTCTCCAGATCCTTCCCTCTTTCCTACATGTCCAAATGCTCAAATCTGCCATATTTGGCTAAGTCTAGAATCTTTATCTAGATTCAATCTTTGGAACTACACCCACTCCAATATATGTTCATTATTGAGAATGTACTTGAATCACCTTGTAGTACATCATTATTACTAACAAATCCCACTGTTTCACTTGGCTAAACCATTCCTGGACCCACTCATCTATGATGGTTTTGTAGTCAAGAAAATAATCTTTGCTGCAAATCACATCACCATGCCTACTTTGGCTGAAGCCCACATCCATATACTATCACCCCCTGACCAACTCTTTGCATGCTCATGATCTAATAATCATGTTATATCAATACACCCTTCACTTGTTTCCATTGGAGCTTTGTGCTTCTTAAACCCCCATGGTTTATGAGGCCTCATGACTCATCAGCTATGGCAACCTTATTTTCAGCAAAGTTTGTCATCACTTCTAGATCACTTTCAAATGCAACCAAGTCCAACTATTGACATCATTATTATCTATATGACTTGTATAACTATCCATTTATCCCTTGCATCAAGGTGAGCTCTGAGCTCACTAATCCAACCTTGTTTAGGTGGTATAAAAATATTACTACCATAAATCCTCCTATCCTTATTCTCTTTTCAAATCCATCTTGTATGGAAAAAACCCAAGGTTTCCAATGATGGATACTTCAAGTGACATCGTCCCCCTTGGAATTAATCATTTCCAAAATAATTTTCCATAATTATTGGAACCCAAAACTATTTAAATTCCATATTTGGCAAAACCCTAGAAACCTTGTCTATAAAGTCAAGTTTGTTTTTCTCCAAATCACTTTGCCAACTCAAGCTACATTTGAGGTCCATACATAATACCCTACCTTCGCATCTCAAAAATAAATATTTTTGAGATCCTTTATTATTTCTTTTTGCCCTTTTTCTTAAATGGCAGAAATAACAAATAATAGCTTAAAAATACTTTTTCCTCCAAATAAATTCCAATAAAATTCTCCCATGTGTGATATGGTATTTAGGACCATATAACATCAATAACCAACCTTGTCCAATGTAAAAATATCAAATGAGCTTCTAGAAACTATTTCTGCACTTTTTGAATAAATGATTTTAAGTGTACCAAAAATCATCTAAAAATCTCAAATAATTCCAGGAGATGCCTCTTCACCATATCTATATACTAGTACCATTGTTACACTTTGCCAAGAAAGAATTCTTAGACTTGCCTCATAATCATATTTTTGGCAAATTTTTGAAATCATTCAAATATACCCCCATCAAACCTCCACCATCCACCACCACATCACCCATTCACCCTCTCTGGTCATTGGGTACTATATCACGACCACTGTACCTCCCCGCCTTCTCTTTGTCCTTGTGGCATCCCGCAAAACCACTACTAGAAAATCGCGTTGTTTTTGTGCATCGCATCATCATGACCGCATGCTCATGTCATCATGCCACATTGCATTTGAGCATCGTCATCATCTTGCATGTGCTTGTATAAAACTATTTTCGGAAAAACCGGTTCTTGTTTTCTAAACGCCCCGTCTTTATTCAAACGCAAAACCGGGTCGCCGGAATATTTTACTTTGTCTGCTATTAGTTTGCAAAAGGCTTGTTGGAATTAAATAAAACATTTAATTGTTTTAGTGGGGGCAGTCGAACGGGCCAAATCGACCCGAACGACCACCCCCAGAAAATTAAATCGGCCCACCCCATTAATCCTACAGCTACCAACTAACCTACCCAGCCCTCCCCTCCACCTCACCCCAACCAGTAGCAGCTCGCCACCTCAGCTTCCCTCTTTCCCCAACCAACCAGGAACTGCCACCTCAGCAGCCCCTGGCCTCTCCCTCTCATCCCACCAGCCAACCCTCCCTCTCTCCCTCCCCACTCCCCAGCACACACGCCCACCACACCATCCCCACCCCTCTGCCCCACACTGCCACACGGGTCCCACCCGACCTGCCTGTCCCCAACCGACCCCCACTTCCCCTGGGCCCCACCCACGCGTTCCCCCACGCGTCCCAGCTCACGCACGCGCTGCCCTCTCTCCTCCCCCGTTTCCCCTCTTCTTCCTCAACCTCCTCGCCGCCCGAGCTCGCTCTGCCGCCGGCGCCTTCCTCGCCGACGCCCGCCGGCTGCTCCCGCACACCGCGCCGCCCCCTCCGCTCCCAGGCTCCTCCCGCACCCTCGCTCGCCCGCCGGTCCGCCTGCAACCGCCCTCCCCTCCGGCCGACGAGCTCCCCGTCGCCGGCGTCTGCCCCGCCGGTCCGCCTCGCGTGCCCCGAGCCCGCTCCATGGCCCCTCGTCGCCCTGCAGCCTCGCCTCGCCGGCGTCCGCTTCCTCCGCTCCGCCTCGCGCCGGCGCCTCCTTGCAGCATCCGTCCCGCCGCCCGAGCCTCCCTGTTCGCTCTCTGTTATCGACACCGCGTTGCCACAACGGTTCGAGTATGTACGTGCTGGTGCTGGTATGTGACCTGGTGATGAGGTACTAGGAGCAGAACCTCAGTGTTCCCGTGGGTGTGGTGTTTTCAGGAGTTTGGACACGTACATCGACTGCCTAGCGCCCGCACCTCGTCGGCCTCTTCCTTGCAGCCTCCAGTGGCGTCGACCTCATCTGCGTGGAAGCCGTGACGAGTTTCGCTGCCAAGGTAGTCGGGAGGCTGCCGGCGCCGAACAAGCTCGCCACGGACCCTTGGAGCCCGAACTAAGAGTTCCCCTCCTCGGATCCGATGATCGAACAACGCCATCTCGGAATGCCAAGCGCTTCTTCCCCGCCCCGGAGCCCAAGCCTCGACACCCCGAACCCTGGCGCCGTTTCCAAGTTCGCCACCGGTGAACAAGGAGGAAACCTCAAGGACTTCAGCACGGAGCGGCAAGATCGCCTCACGGAATCCGAAGCGCGGACCCGACAAGACCTACGCGACGACAAGAACGACATCGACCAGAGAGAATTCGATGCGCCCCTGACACCAAACCAAGTCCGGCTTCCCGGATGCGACAAGATCTACCTCAGATATCTGAGTCCGATCCGTCGAACCCTGAGACCGAACCCCGAACCCCGGAACCCCAAGATCTGCCGAATCCTAAAGTGTGACCCCTTTTCTCGAGCCCTATTTTATAATTGTAATAACAACTTGTTGCATATTTAATTGTCATACTTGCATGCATCTTGTCATGTGGTTTGGGGGCCTTATGCCGATTCACCTCTAATTAAATATGGGGCCCATATGCGGGCAAATCTAGTCTCATATTGGCCTCATTTAAATTTGTGTAGTGAACCGGTGTCATTGTTTTGCCTTGTTTAAGCAACATTTAAATTGTGGGGTAGATAAACAACATGAACCATATATTTAATTGTCGGGACCCCCGGTTCCGCTTAATATGACCTAATTGCATCGCACCTTGCCATGTCATGCATCATACATGCATCATGCCGACCTTTTGCCGTTGTAATAAATATTGCATCCGGTGTTTCTTCTAGTGTTTTGCTTCTTCGCGGATAAGGCCGTTGAGTTGATGTGAGCTTCGCCCCGATCTTCGGATGAACCGTCGATAATGTTTTCAGGCGAGCATCTCCCCCTTTCTACCTATCTTACTTTTATAGTATTTATTCCCTCCTGTTGATCTATTGCTATCTGTGTTGCGATGCTCTAGTTTCCGTACCCTTGATATTACTTGCAGCCTTATATTGCCTTGGACACATCCTATTACCTGTTGTTTGGTAGATAGTTGGACTTGCGCGTCGTAGTCGCTTGCTCAAGTGCTGTTGCGTGTCGTCCAGTGCCATAGTTATTGATGTATTGCCGCATGTTGTTGATGGAAATGTCCTAGTTTTACTTATCGTTCACTTTAATTCCTGTTTAACAACTAAAATTGAAGTAAGCAGAGGCATCGGTGGGTGATAGATAATATTTGGTTTTCGAACGCCCACTTGTGTCCCGTAGGACCCCGAGTACTTGATACCTGTTCCTTGATTTATCGCGCTATCCACATCCGGGAGGTATATGGGACCCCCCTTAGCCAGAGCTTGATTCAGTCTTATTTCTTGGGGCCACAAACTAGTTTGAGGTTTTATTTACGATCCTGTACTTATGCCATGCTTTGCTGCTTTATTTACGATTGTGCGAGGAGCACACTGTACTGTTTAGGTAAGCGGAATGTTTTCACGGTATCGACAAGCCCAGCCACACTTTCGGGTTCCCAGTCGTTTACAGCCATTGGCGCAAACCTTGAGTCCGTCTCGGAGCTTGCTTACTTTGTTGCGGGTCTACTCAATGGGGTGGCCCCATGAAATATTTCTGAATCCTGTGATTGCTTTGTCGTGAAAGCCTCGTTGGGTTTTGATTTGGTTTTTCCGAGGTTGATCGAGTGTGTGTTGCTATTGGTGCACCCCGGCCGGGTAAAACTTTCTGAAAGCCGTGTCCGTGGTTATGGACGACTTGGAGCACAGTATCTCGACCATAGACAAGCATAACTAAAGTTTATTGCTATAAATTTGACTTTATAATGACTAGTAATCAGCTTCACTACAATGGAATGGCTAACTAAAACTGCCCACATTTGCTTGTTTGGCTTGTCACTTGTGACAATTGTATCTGACTAGTAAGTATTGCAACTACAACGGAATGGCTAATTAAAATACCAACAACTGCTGGGTTTTGGGTTTATCTCATGCTATCTGTATCTGATTAGTAATTGTTGCAACTACAACGGAATGATTAACTAAAAGGGCCCACTGCTTCTTTTATCAGGACGATTATCTATACCTGACTAGTAATTGCTGCAACGATAACCGAATAAGTAAAACTGCCTACTGTGTGAGTTCCTCGGTTGACTTCCTCGTTTGGTCTCGAGGGGGAAACGCCAGGATGGGTTTGTTTGATGATAGTATTAGGTTGGTTCCGGATAGGTCCTTCTTACCCCTCTCTGATTGCCGCCAGTTGTATCGAGTCTCTATAGGTTGTTCAGTGCATGCTGCCGCTGCCGCTCCAGTCCACCATACCTTTGTAGGCGAGGACCGCCGAATTCTAGTCTCGCCGTGTACTGGCCTCAGTACTGACGCTCCTCTTTTTCCTTTGCCCTTTGTCGGCACCCCTTTTGTTTAAGCAGGTTTTGAGATCGACGACGTTAGCAGGGTTACCCTTCCGGCTTGGCCTGGGCAGGGTTATGGACGCCATTGATTATTCTTCAGGGCTCTTAGCCCCATTTGCATCTTGTCCGTAGCCGGACGCTGTACCGTTTTACAGGTGATTTGGATCTTTGTATATTATATCTGTATTCTTGACTCTTTGAGTCGCTTTTATATATATCTGTTCTGTGGGTCCCATCGAGGACTGTTGTGTAATGTTATTACTTCGTTTTCCACCCGCACGAAAGTGCCTGGTGGGCACCTTGAATCGTTTCTATGCGGGTTTTGGCGGGAAGCGCTGAAACTTGCATAGGGTCGATTCTGAGGGTGTTACAGTCCTTTAGCAGATGGAGCAATTGAGAGAGAGTGAGACTTTATCTTGCATATCTTGGAGCAGCAGCCACCACGCCATCTCCCACTCCGCTGGTTGAGCTGAAGGACCCACACGCCTGTCTCCACCCCCTCTTCAACCAATGAGCTTGCCCTAGCCCTTCTCCCATCCTTTTCTTTTTTCCTTGCATAATGATAGACAGAGAGGCCCTCTCCTCTCGGTAGTAGGCCCTATAGCCATCTCTGTCCTTGACCTCTCAACCGACCACCACTGCCCCCAGCGACCAATCCCTGGCGCTCACCCCCTCTCCTTGGCTCTCCTAAGCTTGGTTCACCATGAACCCGAGCCTCTCGGTTAAAAAGGACAGAGGCTACCCCTACCACTCTCCCTGGCTCATTTCACCCACAAGCCT
Source organism: Avena sativa (assembly GCA_916181665.1). Lineage (NCBI taxonomy): Eukaryota > Viridiplantae > Streptophyta > Magnoliopsida > Poales > Poaceae > Avena > Avena sativa. The sequence goes on from OV702284.1 coordinate 149,984,834, forward strand.
TCTCAGAGACACCCCAGACCCCCACCTACCTTCCCCTCGCTTCCCCTGCCCCAGAACCTGAAGCTCCCTCCCATGGAACTGCGAGGAAGAAGAAGGTCGTGCAAGGGCTTCACTGCCTCTCTTCCTCTCCTTTTTTCTCTGGTGTGACCCCCTGCTAAAGCCGCATCTAACCCTCCTCCTTGTTCTTGGTATGCATGTGTCCCTAGGAGGTGCTCCGACGAGCTACTGAGTGAGCACCGCCGTCGTCTTCATGCGAGGGCCCTCCCGAGGCCGCACCTACCTTGGCGCCCCTCCCCATGGTCGTGGTGCTGCCATGTGCCACCTTGGACCCTCCTCGACGCCTCTCCGCCACCACTCAAACCCATCTAGGGTTTCCCCACCGACAAGCTGAAACAGAGGTGGAAGATGCACCTCCATCATCGATCCCGTCTTAATCCAACGGTGTAAATCGCCATGTACCCCTTCATTGGCAGTAGCCGCTAACAGGCGGGCCCCTGCCTGGCCGAACTCGAAAATCCCCCCCCCCCCGTGCAAGGCGCAGCCAGGGTGGGCCTAAATCCCTCCGCGGCCCGTTTCCACTATTGATCTGGCCCACACAAGCTCCTATTTTTATTCTATTCTCCAAGATCTGCAGGGTAGTATTTTGGTTTAATTAGTTTTCAAAATGGAAACTGACTCAAAATGTTCATTTCTAATTTTCCTAGGATATCTAAAAGTGTACTTCAACATAAAATACAAGTAGTTGACCACAATAATATCTGGATTATTTGTAATAAATCACCTACCAAGATGGGTACATTTCATTAATATATTTCTTTAGAGAGTTTTATTTACCCAAATGGCCTGAAAACTTTTTGTACTCGAAGGTATAAATTATACCTTGCATATCCTAGTGGCACCACCTAAAATGGCTTCTTAGTTTTGTCCTGGTAAAAATAACAAAAACATCCCATTTATGCAGTTAGGAATTTCTCTAGGTCAACTGAAAATAGGTACTGACCAAATTGCAACTCCCAGTAGATATTCATACCAATATCCTTGAAACCCCGGGAGTTCATAATTATTTAAGCCCTAGTTGATTTTTGGTGAATTAAACTATTCTGTGCATGGTTTATTCACCAATAAAATCTTCACAATAATTTTAGGAATCCAAAAGGAGTTATTACAATTTTTACAAGAGGGTATTCTGAATACCTAACATGTAACCATGGAATGACATAAAAATCTCATATATTAATTCTAGTTAAAAAGACATATATCATCCAAAACTGCTTTTGGGAATTTCCTGAGGGCATTATGTTAATTATTTTGAAGTGATTCCAACTTCCCATGAATCATCCCATCAAACACTACTTGATCATCCAAGGAAATGATTTTTGGACCTCCAGAACCTTTCTGGTGAATTATTTCCTAAAACTACAGTTTTATTCACTAGAAAGGGCATTATAAATCAATGGTAATCGATAAAATAGTGAAACCACTTTTCTTGATTTCATTTTATCAATATCTATCTGATGGTATCATTTTTATACAATGGTATCATACAGAAAATGCCCTTGGTCAAAAAACCCCTCTAATAAGTAGTTTTGGCATCCAAATCACTAAAGCAATCCACAAATCCTTTCAAGCATTTTCCACTTGCTCAAAATCTAACTACTCTAAACCTACTAAATTGTAAACTTGTTTGGCCTATTGCTTTCTATATGTATTTATGCTTGTATGCCTTGTATTGATTGGTGCTATGATTGTTTGCATGTTTGCTCGTTAACAGAGATAGTTGCGATTGTGTCACACCGAGAAGAAGGAAACATCGGGTTATCATTGATATTGCTATCGGTATTATGGTTTTCTAAAGAAGTCAAGGGACATATCGCTGGTCACTGGCAAGCTACCTTCTTGCTCATGAGCCCTTGTCCTACAATTGTAATTATGCATATTTTATCTCTTTATACATAGTGCATTGGTTTTCTGTTTAAATGTTTTATACCTGGTAGTGGCTTGGCTCCTCCAGCTAATAACATTTGTACTACTAAGTACAACCCCCTTTATGACACCTACTTGTCCCTAGTATAGTAGATGGTGTAAAACACCATACCCCTTTGGAGACCCCGTTTTAGCCAAAGCAAAACTATGGGATGGGAAGACCTCTGAAAAGCTTGGAGAGGATTTGCCTGCCAAGTGAGTTTAAAAAAGAAAAAGGTTTTTGTTTTACAATAAGGATGGACGAAATATGGAGGAAAAAGGTTTGCAAAAATGCACCCGCTTCTTTGTAGTTTTGCCAGAACAATTAACCCGTGCAACCACATTACATTGAATGGGACATGGCTGGATTTGATGTTTGTTTACTCTGGTATAAGCGGCGTCACAACTACTATAGGGGGGGTAATTTCCCTAGAGGGTGGGACTTCTCCAGTAAAAAGGTCCATGTAATACATCGACCAGGAGAAGAAACTAAGGGTCTACGGGCCTCCGCGCATTACTATGAGCCCCTCATTAAAAGCGCACACTCATCGCAGTGGAAAAAGTGCTCTAGTTGGCTTGTGAACTATATAGGGTGTCCCGGTGTTGAGGGAACAACACTCATAGGGTAGGCACTTATATTGGAGTGGGCATCCGGAGTGTCTTGACCAGTTACTCGACCCACGATTGGTGTAGATCAGGGCAGTGTAATCGGATGATGTTGGTAAAGTGTACAACCTTTGTAGAGTGTAAATCTATTCGAATATCCGAGTCCTCGGTCATGGACGGTTAGGAAGGTTGCTATAGAGCGGTGCTGGTTTTGATTTCAAAAAGGACTTCGGAAAAGCAAAGGCTTTGGAAATGTTTTGGCCATGGGATGGTCGGGAAAAAGGAAGGAAAGAAGTTTGTTCATGGGATGACTGGGAGAAAGAAACAAATGGGTGACCCAATCCTAGTGTTTTCCAAAAGATTTCAAAAAGGTTTCCAAAAATGTTTTACAAAAAATTTCAACAAACATATAGACATGCTATATCTACAAGAGAAAATAATTTATAAAAGAACCTCTTATGGAGCCCTCCTACTACCACAGCCATATTGCATATCCTTTATTATTGTTCTTCTAAGGTGGTCTGTGAGTACATTCAAAGTACTCACCGATATTCTCCCTGGCTATTTACTTGGCCAGAATTTCAGAGAATCAAGATAAATGATGGAGATGCTGACGTCTATGCGAGCTAGGTCGTCTCCGAAGTCAGTCGCCTATAGGTTAAGGTTGACATGGGCTCTACGAATGAAGACTTACGCTATTGATAATTGAAATCGCCATAATGGCAACAATGTAAGTTTTGTACTCTTTACTTTCTGGATGTTGTGTTGGGGATATACTTTCTGGGTATACCCACAGGACTCGCTGACCAGGGTGGCCCACCAACAGGTTAGAGCTTTGCTTCACGGGCGGCCCAGTCAGAGAAAGAGGAGGAGCCAGTTCTTTCTACGACAAGGCCCAGAAGAGTTACCGACTTAGGCCTGTAGTATTACTTGTAGTCCAAGCTGTACATAGTTACCGACTCTGTAACATAGCCGGATATGTCTCTCCCTGTAACCCTAGGCCTCGGTGACTATATAAATCGGCCCTATGGGAGCCTTTAGGGCAACACAACTCGATAGACAACCACAACCAAATCGCACAGGAGAACCTCTCTTGTAATCCATTGTAACATCCGGCTGACGCCGATATATTACTGGGTTTCTAGAAGGAGTAGGATCCGATCACCGAAGTCGGATCTACCGCTCCTGGAACATCCGACGTCTCACACCCCATCTTTCCAACGCCACTAGGACCCCCTATGGCGTACTTGTCGACAATCCGACGACAGTTGGCGCCCATTGTGGGGAAGGTGACCTTGGAGCATCATTCCAGGCGGAATCTGCGCGTGCAGGAATCGGCAAAACAATCACCATGGGTCGCGTGGTCTACGCCAGTGATATCCCTCTCATCCTCCTCGATGAGACTTGGATTCCGGCTTCAAAACCCATGACGACCTACACAATCATGTCAATCGGCGCGAGATCGATATTTATCTCAGTTTCATTGAACCGCCCAACCCACCCTAGATGTGATGACCATGGCGGAAGAAAATTCCGGATCTACTTTGTCCGTAGAGGCGGAAGAGTTTAGGGTCTCGGAGAAAATGAAACCCACCCAACCCACTCCATTAGTGGAAGAAGAGGTGGAAGAAGAAGTCAGATCCGATCTCTCCAGTGAGATCAAATACACAGACGAGGAGTACATCCGCTACGGATCCATCTTTGCTAACGTCGAAGTGGAAACCAAGTTATACAAGTACCTCAAGAACATGAACAAGAAGAAGCACTATTTCGTATACCACATAAGCATTGGATCCGACTCTGTCGATGATGGAGCTGGTAGCGACTCGGTCCTAGACGCAATCGAAGAAAATGCCGACTTACTGGGCTCCCCAACGGAGTCAATCACGTCGCAGGAACTTCGAGACTTCGACAAAGAGATAGAGGAGTACGAGCAACAGCACGTCTCCAGACAAAAGCCAGGTGAGCCGGAAACTCCTCCTAGTACATATGATAGCATGATGAAAGCTACACCTCGCAGGATGACATGGACACCAGAGATTCCTCCAAGTTCTACAAGCCAACAATGACGGAAAGTACCGACGGAAGCTTATCCCCCGGTACCGGACCAAAAGCCGTCTTTGCCACTGGTATGCACGTTAAAGCTACTGGGCGGTCAAAGAAGAAGAAGAAGAACAAGAATCTGACTCCGGCAGAGCCAGACATAGAGGAAACCAACAAAGAAAAAGTTGATGAAGAGATCGAGATGGAGAATCAGGAAGGATATCCGATTAATCCCACCCCGATCGATCTCCTGTGGATGGACACGTTGTCACCAAGGGTGCACGCGAGATCTACGGAGATGCTCACACAATTCCAATCCCAACAGCTTCAGATCTGATGCCGGAGGCGCTAGAGAAAAGGGTTGAGGACATGGAAAAGCACGGCTTGTTTCTGCTTGAAGAGGACGCACGCCTCGTCGAGATGAGACAACAGTTAGACAGTGATCCTGCGAGATATCAGTCAAATTTCAAGCGACATCCAAACAAAACAAGGGGAGGTCCATTTCTTATCCACAAAGATCTATTCGACGGAAAAGATGGAGAGAAGATCCGAGTCTACAGCACGCCGGTGGAAAACGCTGCTGCAGCTCGAGCCATCCTGGCCAACAATCCGTATCCACAGCAGGTCCAACAATGTGTTGCATTGATAGACAAAGGATTAAAGCAGCAGAAGACGAGCGCGTCATTCAGTGGCAAGCTGGCCTCAAAATCCAAGTTTTGCCACACTGGCGCTGACCAAAGCGCTGACGTAAGGCTCCGTAGGGATACAGCTCAGCGCTACCGTCCATGTGGAGAAGAAGAAAATTCTAGGACTGGCTCCAACAGCCACTCTCGCCGGCTGGCGCGTGACTGGGCAAGAGTTATTCCGGCTGCGGCCGAAGACGCCATCAGGGCAATGGTTCCTCATCAGGACCATTGTCGGCAAAATAATCGCTATAGAGAAGACCCGTAAATACGCTGCCAGTGAGAGGAGCAAGATCGGCTAAGGAAGCCACCACCGAGCCGTCCGGCTGCTAACGTCGGACGAAGAGATGATCTAGATCGTCTTGAATCTAGTAGGGACGATGCCCGAAGAAACAGGCATCAGATTCAGCATAATGAGGCTCCACCGCCACCACCAAGGAACCCAGCCGGAAATAATCCACCAGGGCCACCATTGCCTCCCAGCAGCGACCATGAAGGATCACGTCGTAGCCACGGAAGCCGCAGGGGCAAAGGCGGCAACGGTGAGAGAAGAAGCAGAAATCCGACTCCACTGTGCAGAAGCCGTGAGCCTCCAAGGCGCAGATCACTCTCGCCAAACGACACTCGCCATTGCATCGAATCAAACATAGAAGTGCGGTGGTACGAGGAAGAAGATGTGTATGTGGGACCTAAGTTCTTTGGTCCACGTATAGTCAGACAAAATTTCCGGTTGACTTTGGCATCACCAAACACATTCAGCCCTATGACGGCGCAGCTTGGCCAGATACTTGGCTACAGAATTTTTTCCAGGCTTGCTGCATCGCCAAGGAGGAAATAGCCTGGTTGCAGTCCGATATCTCCCACTGATGTTGAGGAAGACGGCTCGATCATGGCTCAATGAACTGCCAAAGAATTCAATTCATAAATGGTATGATATGCAAAGTGCGTTCTTTTCAAACTTCGAGGGAACATACAGGAGGCCCTGCACAGTCGGAGACTTGCAGTGTTGCACCCAAATACCCGGAGAAACTTGCCGGGATTACCTCAGACGATGGATCGATACGAAGAACTCCTATGAAGGAGTAAACAAGCAAACTGCGATAGAAGCTTTTATTGCAAGACTTCCAGTCGGACTTTTACATCACAGGCTGAAGCGTGACCATGTCACAGATTTGGGAGAAATGATAGATACGGCAAGCAAGTATGCTGACGCCGATGATGATTCAGAAGGGCTGCTAAATATTCTGGCCAATCCGAATGTGGCCAAACAGCCAAAGCAAACTCAGAAGCGCAAGAACACCTCGGACGAAAAGCCGGCTCCGGACAACGCAGCTGTCAACACAACGTTCGGATCTGGAGGACGAGGAGGGCGTGGAGGCGACCTTGGTAGAGGCCGAGGAACTTCCCGAATCTAGGGCAGAGGATACCAACAACCCGGAAGAACCTATACCTGGGCTGACATTGCCAATAATCCATGTGTCCACCACTTGGATAGTAATGGAGGATCTACCCATACAAATGCCGAGTGTTGTTTCAATGATGACATTAAGAAAGACGAATCCGCTGGCTACAGAGCCAAACGACGAAAAGGAAAGAAAAATTCCGAGAAAGGAAAGGAGCCCAAGGAAGATTCCGGCATGAAAGAGCCGGAAGCTACCGCAGAACCCAAGCCGGATGGAAAAAAGACTTTTCCGACTAAAATGACGCATATGTCTGCTTCCTTGGATCCCAACCATCTAAGGACAAGAAGGCGGTTATTCGTGAGCTCAATGCCACGGTTCCGGCTGTCCCCCAATTCCTGGACTGGTCAGAGGTGACTATCACCTTTGATCGTTCAGATCACCCGAGGAAAACACATCGTCGGGCAAGTACCCTCTGGTCGTCAATCCTCTTATTGATGGCTATGAGTTCTCAAAAAACACTCATGGACGGTGGGAGCGGTATCAATATCCTCTACATCGAAATACTCTACCGCATGAAGCTACACGAGAGCCAGTTGAGTTACAGCAGTGTAACTTTCCATGGCATTGTACCAAGGAGACAGGCAAATTCTCAGCGTGAGATTACTCTGGACGTGACATTCAGAACCCGAGATAATTACCGGACCGAGCCACTCTCCTTCGAGGTAGTACCATTCAAAAGTGCTTACCACGCCATCTTCGGGCGTCCGGCTTACTGGGCGTTCATGGCTCGTCCCTGTTACATCTACAACATTATTAAACTTCCAGGTCCAAAGGGCGTAATCACTGTACGAGGAAATCCGAGGAAGGCGCGAGAGTGCGACGAAGGATCTGCTGCCATCGTCAAAGCCGTGTTGCACGCTCAGGAGTACCAGGAGATCAAGAAGACCATTAATCCGTCCGAGATGCCCGCTACGAAGAACGAGGTGCTGAAGCCAAGTTTGCAGTTCAAGGTGTCGGAAGAGACGAAGAAGGCGTCGCTGAAGGAAGACGATCCCTCGAAGACGAGGAATATAGGGGTAGTCTTAGGCCACGCATAGGAAAGCGCACTCGTCGAGTTTCTCAAAGCTAATATTGATATCTTCGCATGGCAGCCATCTGACATGACTGGAGTACCTAGGGAACTTATCAAGCACTCTCTTAATGTGTACCCAGACACTAAACCCGTCAAACAGTCCTTACGACGGTTTGTTGATGAAAATCGCAAAGCAATAGCCAAGGAATTAGCCCGCTTAGAGCTAGCGGATTTCATACCAGAGGTCATCCATATAGATTGGGTGGCAAATCCTGTACTCGTCCCTAAAAAGGACAGCATTGATTTAAGGATGTGTGTTGATTATACCGCTTTGAAAAAGGCATGCCCAAAAGATCCCTTTCCTTTCCAAGAATCGATCAAGTTATCGACTCAACGGCAGGGTCGGAATTACTCTGTTTTCTCGACGCATATTCCGGATATCACCAAATACCAATGAAAAAGTCGGATCAAATTAAGAAGTCTTTCGTCACTCCTTTCGGAACCTTCTGCTACAAAACTATGCCTTTTGGCTTAAAGAACGCAGGAGCAACATATCAACGTACCATGCAACATTGTCTCAACGACCAAATCAGACGCAACATCCACATATACGTAGATGACATAGCAGTTATGTCCAAAAAGAAGGAAACTTTGATTTCTGACTTGGATGAAATGTTTGCTAGTCTACGAAAATTCAACATGATGCTAAATCCGAAGAAGTATTTCTTTGGAATTCCAGCCGGGAAATTGTTAGGTTTCATCGTCTCTGAGCGAGGCATCGAGGTGAACTGGGACAAAATCAAGGCTATCTTAAACATTACCAGGCCGACTCGCCTGAAGGACGTACAACGCCTCACTAGTTGCATTGCAGCAGTGAGAAGGTTCGTCAGCCGACTCGGTGAAAGAGCCGCACCTTTATACAAACTCTTGAAGAAAACCGACAAATTTGTCTGGACCCCAGAAGCTGAAACTGCCCTGCAAAGTTTGAAAGATCTACTTTCAAATCCGCCAGTTCTCGCAGCGCCAGAACCTCAGGAACCTATGTTACTCTACATTGTAGCGACCAACAAGGGCATAAGCGTGGTAACAGTAGTTGAGAGCGAGAAAGAAGGACACTAGCATAAGGTGTAGCGGCCAACTTATTATCTAAGTGAGGTCCTGACGGAATCAAAACAACGGTATCCACATCATCAAAAGCTATCCTATCGAGTGTTCTTTACATCCAGAAAGCTACGTCACTATTTTCAAGAGCACAAGATCACAGTAGTGAGCATGGATCCTCTACGAGATATAATCAACAACCGCGACGCCACAGGACGTGTCGCAAAGTGGGGAATAGAGATTGCAGCTTTCAACATTGAGTACAAACCACGTACAGCAATCAAGTCCCAAATTCTCGCCGACTTTGTCGTTGATTGGACAGAAACGGTAGAAAACACAGGCCCTCCAGACTCAGAATTTTGGACCCTTCACTTTGACGGATCAAAAGCACGAGGAGGCTCGGGAGCTGGCGTGGTGCTCAAATCACCCCAAGGAGATAAGTTGTTCTATGTGTTGCAAATACACTTCACGACAACCAATAATATTGCCGAGTACGAAGCACTGCTGCATGGAATACGCATGGCCAAAAACATTGGCATGTCAAGACTCATGTGTTACGGAGACTCGGATTTAGTTGCTCAGCAAGTATCCGACATATGTAATGCAAACAAGCACATGGCAGCATACAAAGCTGTTGTGGATGAATTATCCAAATCGTTCGAGGGTTTTGAGGTTCAACACATCCCTCGAGCAGAAAATGAGGAAGCAGATGCCCTATCAAGAATAGGCTCTGCGGGGAAACAAGTATCGGATGGAGCTTTTCTAGAGAATTTAAGGCTCCCCTCCATAGTCGGAGTTGATGAGGACTATCCGACGAAATCCGACTCACCTTTAATAGCAGTTATGGCTGTAATTCCCAGCTGGACAAAACCCTATCTGGATTTCCTGATAGACGGAAATTACCCGAAGACGAAGTCTTGAGCCGGCAGATTGTCCGACAAGCAAAAGCGTACACTATAATAAATGGTGAGCTCTATAAGCAGAGTGTTTCTGGCATGTTTCAGAGATGTATTTCTTCGGAAGAAGGAGTGGAAATCCTAAGAGAAATCCACGAAGGCGAGCTTGGTCACCATGCTGCAGCCAGATCCTTAGTGGCAAAAGCTTTTCGACGCGGATTCTTTTGTCTTATAGCTAAGGAAGATGCTGATAAACTGGTCAAAACGTGCAAGGGCTGCCAAAAGTACGCTCATCAGGCACACGTTCTGGCTGAACAGGTGCGAACAATCCCTATTACATGGCCGTTTGCGGTCTGGGGGCTGGATATGGTAGGGCCGTTTCGCACGTCAAAATGTGGATTCACTCACCTACTAGTGATGGTGGATAAATTCACAAAATGGATTTAGGCTAAACCCGTAACAAGTTGCAATGGAGCCACAGCCAGAAGATTCGTCGAGGACGTAATCATCAGATTCGGATATCCGCATAGTATAATTACTGACAACGAGAGCAACTTTTCCATGGGGGAACTTGCCGAATTCTGCAAAGAGCAAGGGGTCCGACTTGATATTGCATCAGTCGCACATCCACAAGCCAATGGACAAGTCGAAAGAACTAATGGCCTTATTCTACAAGGAATCCGACCTCGTCTCGAAGCACCGCTTCGTCGGGCTGCGGGGGCTTGGGAGGAAGAATTACCATCTATGATATGGAGCTTGCGTACAACTCCTAACAGGTCAACTGCTATACTCCTTTATTCTTGGTCTACGGTGCAGAAGCAGTTCTTTCGAGTGATCTTATCCATCAAGCTCCACGAGTCAAAGTGTATATCGAAGAAGATGCAGAAGTTTCTCGGCAATATGATCTCGATATAATCGAAGAAGTACGTGTCGTTGCTGAACAGAGATCTATAGCCTATCAGCAGAAGTTACGCAAGTATCATAGTCAGAGAGTGCAAAACCGTTCTTTCACAAAAGGCAATTTGGTTCTCCGACTTGTGCAAAAGAGAAAGCACAAAATTTCCCCAATTAGTGAAGGACCTTTTATGGTTAGCAGAGTTCTATATAATAGGTCATATTATTTAACCGACATGAGACCAGTCAAGGAAAGACCTGATACTCGGAAAAGGAAGAGAGTTGGTGGCAGCACAGACCCGGATGAAATAGACCGGCCATGGAATATTGCACAGCTACGTCCCTTCTATTCTTAGTTATATTTCCTTGTAATCATACCTGTACATGTTCAAAGTGAAATAAAGTATTGGTTTCCTCATATTATTATTTTTGAGACGTTTTTACCATCTTATTTCCAAAAGAACATGTAACTTTTTCAAAAATCCCAGAATACTTCAAAGTACTTTATGCTCATGTTTGTTCTGGTTACAATTTTTGAACAATCTAAAAATGTTACCTTAGGGTACAAAATTTAAATTATTATCTATACTTTGATTCATTATCTGATTTCTTAGACACGGGCATTTTCCGAGTAATGAGTTGTTGGTACTAGAGGCCGTCTTTGTTTCTGAGTTTAAACAGGTTTAACAATTGTGCTTCGTTGCTCGGCAAAGTTTCCATGCTAAAGGTTGTCCGACCCATGAAAGGAACGAGGCAGAGAGCCAGATAAACCGATAAGTATAGACATAAAAAAACATAGTGCTTCGGAGCGCAAAGTATAAAAATATATAAACAAAAAAGTGCTAAGATAGTAAAAGCATTAGTTTTTACAGACAAGCAGAAAATAAATATTGTAGCCATCATTACATTGTCATAAGTTTCAGATAATGCATACAAAATGTTTATGCTGCAGGTGATGGTGATGAAGCAGGTGGAACACTAGAATTATCAGCAGTGTCGCCCTCAATCTTAGACTCGGAAGTGTTGCTGATTTCTGGCTCTTGAGGCGAAGAAGGCGTGGCGACGGATTCGAAGAATGACGTCGTATAGTTGGTCATCTCCGCCACCCGAAAAGCGTAACCTGCACAAGATTCTTGGATGGCCTTGATATCTTGCGGGATACCCTCATCATCCTACTTGACAATGCCCTTGGTGACGTGCTAGATTTCTATTTTGCTATGGTGGCTCATCACCATGGTCAGAGCTATTTGCGCAGCAGTCCGAGCGTAGGAGATCTTCCAGTCCTCAATCAACTTCAGAATCTCCTTCACTTTGTTCCTCACCTCATGCACTGACATTTTGTGCAAATCGGAAAGCTTGATGGCTTCGCTAGCCTCTTCTAGAGTTTGGCGGAAGTCGAACAAGACATCTCCAATGAGCTTAATGCGCTCGAGGCGAGGTTCGGAAGTGGAGGAGTCAGAAAGATTCAAGGGGGCTGGGAAATAACCAAAAGTAAAAATTCCGACTAAACGAAAGTCGAAAAATGAACAACACAAACAAAAGATTCGGAAATCTTACCAAGCACAGAGTGATTCCATTCAGCATGCTCCTTGCGGAGGCTATCAAGTTCACTTGCAGAGGCCTGGGCAAGACCTTTCTGGATATCAAATTCCTTCTTGAGATCAGCAAGTTCTTTATCTCAGAGGGCTAGGAGCTAATCGAGCCTCACGGTCTCGTGGTTGCTTGATTCCAAGACTGCAGCTACGGATTTCTCCGACTCCACAGTTAGGGTCTCAAGATTTTCCCGGAGTTTAGTGTTCTCTACCTCCAAGACCTTGAAGTTTTTGGCCTGCTCCACCATCTTACTAGATTGGCACAACAATTTTGCCAAGGAAAAAATATCAGTCGGATAAATCACATCCGACTATGACAAAAACATTTAACTGATAAAGAGGAAGCCGGAAAAGTTTACCTTCTGCTTCATCTTTTTCAACTTTTAACTTTGAATTTTCAAAGCGCAAAGCTTTGATTTCTTTGCGCTTGTTGGAAATATTCTTGTGCAATTCCTGGTTGGAAGATGCAATTTTCTGTAAGTTTAGAGACAGAATACCGTCAGACGGCTACTAAGACTCGGGCTACAAATTTAACAAAGTAAAATTACAGCATGAGCCTTGGGGGCTACACTACATCATTCTTTTGCAACCTTAAAGCATCAACCCGGATCCAATGATGTTTATCCAACTTTATGCTTGGGGGCTAGAGGATATGATAATAAATGCAAATAAGAATCAGAAACTTACAATATGTTCCAGATGCAACTTTTCAAATCCGAGCTTGGTGCTGTGAAACACCTTCTTGGTAAGGGTGAGGGACGGAACATCCATCGCTGGAAGTTAGCTAGATGCGACTTTAGCGTCCCGGACCAAAATCTGGTCTAGGAGGCTAATCAGCTTGACGTCTTCCTCCTCTTGGCTCGCTACCTCTGGAGTCAAGGTTTGCTTCTCAAGACTGGTTTGAGCCAGTCTGAGGATCTCTTCCTTCTCTTTCCTCTTGAGGCCAAGGACAGCTGAGTCAATCACCTTATCCATAGTACTTGTGGTCATAACCATGGGATCATTACCCTTTACGGGTTCACCCTTGTCAGTATCCTGGTCATCAACGGTGACCAGTGCTTTCAAGAATTTACCAGTGTCAGGGGATGCAGAAGCTCCCTGTGCTGATGGAGCAGTGGATGGGGTCGACGGCGGCACAGATGGAGAAATGACAAGCTTCTGCTGACGCATCTTCTTGCCCGGCTTGCTTTCCGGCTTAATCTTGCTCTTCAACGATGATTTAACTCTAGAACACAGAAATCCTAAATATTAGGTGTGCTCTCGAAAGATCACAAAGGTACAAGAGTACTAAAAACGAAAGGTGAGATGCTTACTTTTTAACTACTGGCAGCACATGGCTACCAGCAGCGACAACTTCCTTTGCCTTACGCGTCTTGGAGGCGGAGGCGGCAACTTCTTGCACCTCATCATCCTCCATCGCCTCCGAGTCATCTAAAGCATAGCCCTGTAGTGGAGCTAGCTCGGACTCGGAGAGTTTCTCGAACTGACAGAATGGGAAAAGCATCGATGAAAATAGAGTCGGAGAAAGAACCAAAGAAAACAACGAAACACGAAAATAGAGTCAAAATATTTACCGGAGTCAGAGGACGGTTGGATGTATACATCGTCATGGAAACTTCCGGAACTTTTCGTTCCACTCTTTCCTTGACCAAATATTGCATGAGGGTCCTGTAGTCCTTCGGCGAGAACCGGTTTGGGCTAACCTTCATGTTGTCCTTTTTTCGCTGGTGATTTGGTGCATGAGGCGGTCTCCGTGGTGCTGGAGAAGCTGAATTCGGCGCTCCAGCTAGCAGTGGATCAAGTCGGATCCACGAAGCCCCTCATGCTTCATTAGAAATTCGATCCGCCTCTTGGCAAGGATCAAAATATCCGACAGCTCCAGCGCCTCCGCGTCCCATGAATCTTGGTGGGAAGCGGCACCATTGGCGAACGCCGGAAGACCTTCCGCCTTACCCGGAGCCGGAATATCCTTATGATAAAAGAAAGTTCTAGCCCAACGTTTGATGGACTCACTAGCATTAATCCTAGGATAGATCCGATTCCTCCTAAGGACTAAGCTAAGAGTGCCGATGACGTAAGGCACACAGACACTGATGGAATTCTTACGAGTACCATAGTAGTACCGGAAAAGGGTGAGACTTGGCCTAATGCCAAGAAACCCCTCGCATAGAGTTGTGTGAGAACTAAGCTCAAGAAGATAGTTGGGAGGAATATTGTGGAGTTGCACACCGTAATGGTTGAGGACCTCGAAGAAGAAGTCCAACGGTGGCAGACTAAGACCGCGGTCGACGTGAGTGCTGAACATCACCCTCTCGCCATCTTTTGGCGCAGGGATGGCGTGTCCAGCAGCACTCCGCCATGCGCCGGCAGCGATGAACCCCTCATCTTCCATGACTTGGAGATCCATAGTGTCCATGGCGCTAGGGATCCATAGACACCGCATCTTTTTCTCGTCCGCCGCCGGCGAACCCGTCACCGCCGCTCTAGAGGACGAGGCAGACGCCATAGTTTTTTGGAGGAAGATGTGCTACTGGGGGAAGGAGAGATTTTTTCTTAACGGTGTGCAGATTGGAACTAGTGCGGAGAGCTCGAGGAGTACGAGGAAGCAATGAATGAATCGACGGAGAAGTGAATCTGAGAAGAAGGGTTTTCTCTCCTCTTATTTGCATCTGCATCAAGATTCGTGCGGTGAGGCGCGATTATCGCCACGCGTGTAGGAGAGGGGGAGTTAGCTTCCTCGTGACTCTTCCGCCCCCTCAATTTTTGCGCAGGCATTGAAACTGCGTTATATTTTGTAAGGAACGGACCCACCAACGTTCGTGCTGATGGAAATCCTGTCAGTGATGGGACCTGGCCTATAAAGTTGTCAGTCAGCACGCCGCCGTAAAATCTGGCTTATGTTTCAAATCAAGCAACGGAAAGATCAAGGTCAGAGCAGAATATATCCGACTGAACTGACTCGGAATCTTACATCAATGAAAGAAGTTTTTCGGGAACCCTTCAAGATTCTCAAGACGAAGAAAACATCAAGCTAGAAAATTTATCCGACTTTAGAGCTTGGAGACTTTCGGGGGCTGCTGTTGGGGATATACTTTCTGGGTATACCCATAGGACTCGCTGGCCAGGGTGGCCCACCAACAGGTTAGAGCTTTGCTTCACGGGAGGCCCAGTCAGAGAAAGAGGAGGAGCCAGTTCTGGCTACGACAAGGCCCAGAAGAGTTACCGACTTAGGCCCGTAGTATTACTTGTAGTCCAAGCTGTACATAGTTACCGACTCTGTAATGTAGCCGGATATGTCTCTCCATGTAACCCTAGGCCCCGGTGACTATATAAACCGGCCCTATGGGAGCCTTTAGGGCAACACAACTCGATAGACAACCACAAAAAACTCGCACAGGTGAACCTCTCTTGTAATCCATTGTAACATCCGGCTTACACCGATATATTACTAGGTTACTAGCAGGAGTAGGATCCGATCATCGCAGTCGGATCTGAACCTAGGTAAACTTGTGCTCACCGCTCCTGGAACGTCCGACGTCTCACACCCCATCTTTCCAACGCCACTAGGACCCCCTATGGCGTACTTGTCGACAATCCGACGACATGTTGTAATGATACTCGTCGGTTATGCTCAAGGCTCACTAATCATGGGAACGTGAATTTCAGGCATAATGGGGATTCTCAGACCATAAATCTGGGGTCCCTCAGACTTGGTATCAGAGCCATCCTGACTGTAGGAGACCTTAGTTAGCATGGACGTTAGACAGGTTAACCCCTATTTCTGAAAACACCGGCTTTCGAAAACTACTTTCTGAAAAGTTTTTCAAAATATTCCTTATCTCACCTTCTCTGACTTAAAATATTTGAAAATGGCTTACTCTATCTCTCGTCTACCTTCAAATGTTCCGTTTTCAAAAACAAGTCCGACTTGGAAACCGTGAAGATGGAGGTACCTAGATGAAGATATGCAGAGACAAGCAAACCAAAGGAGCTACCAACAACGAAATACCACTACAAGATCGCCCTAACAATGGAATCCTTCATCGCCTCAAGGGACCAAGAACGACATCAACGACCCCAGATGGCAAAACCGAAGTAAAGACCCCCGTGACGTCTGTACCTAGGACCAATATCCCCAGTATAGGATTTCCTTTATGGCGTGTAGTCACCCCTTAGTACCTATGGTACACCTTGTTTGCTTTTCATGTGCTTATATGATGCTTGGAATGTGTTGCTTGTTTCCCTTGAATCATCTGATCCTAAAGTTTAGACCACCTTAATGGTGTATCCCGACACCAACACCCCTCATAACATAAGCTGAAACCTCTCCTCAGCAGGATGGCCACATAAAGAAATCTCCGACAACCCCTATTCGTGCCTAGTTCTAATCTCCCCCAAAGGAGAAAATTTCCTAGCCAACTCTCTGCCGGATCAACAGAAAGCCCTCGCCATAACACAAATACCCCAAGAATCCTGAAGATCAGTAGGCCCAAAGACAACGAGTCTACTCCAACATTGAACCAAAGCAACACAAAAAGTCAAGTTAAGATAACCCCTCTGAAGCTAAAATGCCTCCACCCCGACTAAGGACCAAGAATAAGTATCGCTACCTGCTAAAACTACCCTGAGTTAACCCTTACGTCTTTGCTACGTAGCCATTACAACAAGGTAGTCACAATAAGCCGTCACTCGAAGACCCCAATTCAAGTGTCACGCCACTGCTCCAAGACGAAGGATCTACCCCAGCCTCGATGTCCCCAAGTAAACCTCTAAGATGGAATGCGTATTTCCACTCAATTCTAGAAGACAGCCTACGAGAAGATAATCTAGAAAAGATCTCCAATCCAAGAACCTGCCCCAAGCACCATCTCGAGAATCGTTAGAGGAACATAGATCAGACCTCATCAAAATATTCAGAAGTCCGCTTGATCCTCCCAATACCCGCGACACTTAGAATTTAGACGACAAGACCACCTAACACCGCAAATATTACTCTCCAAAGAAAATAAAGCAACCCAAGGAATCGAGACTCTTTGAAGACGTCGTGAAGACCCTTCTCTTCTATCAATGCTAAAGACCCATGTAAAGGACCTTCGAATCTGGAAACCCCGAGATAGAGAATGAAGAACCATCCTTCTACGAGTATCAAACTCATCTTCCAGTCACCACCCCTGAAAGATTCACCGTCAAAGCAGCCACCGGAGAAGGCACGACTCTCCCTTCACTGCTAAAGAGCTGAATATCTCTCATACCCCCGAGGAACTGCAGTAGACGAAGTTAGTGAACCAACCCAAGAATTGCGACAAGATTCAAGCAGTACCCATGGAGTAGCCTTTCTCACCCCTCGACTCACCCTTATGGCATAGGGTAGAGTTATGTATCGTCCCAGAACCTGTTCGTAAGACCCTAAGTGCACTTTCGCCTGGCAGCACATACCTGGTTCGTAATGCCTAGGTACACTCGTCGCTGGTCGGCGCAAACATGGTAAATTATGCATGAGCTCAGTTTGGTGGAAATGCTAGTCCGAATTTCACTTCTAAGTGTTTACCCATGACTTTGCATCAGGCTCAACCTGGAATGCCTTCCTCCTATAAGACCACCTCTATAGCCCGTCAACCGCAAAAGGCATCCTCCAACCTATCGGACCCCTAACTAGCCTAGAACTAACTACCACGAAGCTAATTAAACGCCCTTACCTCTATGACTACTACCCCAATAAGTGATATCAGCGCCTCTCATGAAGCTGCTTATACAAGGTCGACAGAAGATAACCACCTCTGGACGAAAGGTTCCGAGCAATTCCCTAGCGTCAGCATACGACTCCAATAAATAAAGTATGTGATTCCACCAAGCACCCCTAGTGTCGCTCTAAGGGGGAAAGACTGTGTCTTTTGTGGCATCCCGCAAAACCACTACTAGAAAATCGCGTTGTTTTTGTGCATTGCATCGTCATCATCATGCATTGTTTGCTTAAAACTATTTTCGCAAAGCCTGTTTTTGTTTTCTAAAACGCCCCGTCTTGTTTTCAAATTCAAACCCGGGACTCCGGATTAATTGTTTTGTCGGTTTCGGTTTGCAAGGGCTGTGTTTAAATAAATAAAACTTTTAATTGTTTTTAGTGGGGCAGTCGAACGGGCCGAATCGACCCGAACGACCACCCCAGAAATATAATCGGTCCAACCTAAATCCTAAAGCTACCAGATAACCTACCCAGCCCTCCCCTCCACCTCACCCCCTCCTATCACGAGTCGCCACCTCACCTGGCCCTATCCCCCCACCCAATCCCATGCTGCCACCTAGGCTAAGCCCACCCCCACTCCCTCTCAACACACACCACACAGCCCCACCCGACCCCACTCCCACACCCGGCGTGACCCCCTGGCCCCCTGTCCCCCACCGACGCGTTCTCCCTCCTCCCTCTCTCTTCCATCCGCGCTCGCCGCCCCTGGCCCCGCGCGGCGCCCCTCCTTCCTCCTCCAGCACCCTCTGCGCTCTCCGGCCGACCCCGCCCCTTCTCCCCAGCTCCGGCCGCCTGTCCCCCACCATGCTCCCGTCCCCAACCCGCGTCGCCGCCGCGTTCCCCCACCTCTGTCCCGCGCCGGAGCGCCCGGCCGCGCCCGCATCTCCCCCGCAGCGCGCCGGTCCTCTTTGCAGCGGGCCGCCGCTCGCCGGCCCTCTCTCCACCCTCTCCCCCGCAGCGCCGCCACCCTCCACGACCTACCCCCGCGGCCCCTGCAACACCTCGCCGGCGCTCGCTGCGACCCCCGTCGCTCCGCCGCGCTCCCCTCGGCCGCGCGTCCGCCCCGCCTCACCGCCGCCGCGACCACCTCGCCGTCCCCGCGCTCGCCGCCCTCCATCGAGCCCGCCTCCGGCCGAAGCTCCGCCATCTGCCTCGAGCGCGTCGCCCCGAAGCCGACCCTGCGCGAGCGCCGCCGGCACCTCCTGTGCACCTCGCTGCTTCGGTCCTTGGCCGCTTCCTGCGTGTGTCCCCGACCTGCAACTAGGCTCAAGCCCCACCACACCATGTCCTTCTCTGTCGCCAAGTACCAGCTCCGTGTGTGGTTCCTGCACGCGTGTCCAAGGAGAATCAAGGCAGGATGTGTTCTTCATCTTGTGGCCTCCAAAATCGTGTGCTCCGATCTCCTCGACGGCCAACAACCAAAGTCGGAACCCCCAAGGTCGTCAACACGGACTCGGAGGAACCCCTCGAAACGACAAGTTCGCCAACCCGGAACCAAAGTGCGAACCCCGGTACCGGACAAGTTCGCCATCGACCTCGAGAACGCCTACACGGAACGGCAAGATCGCCCCACGGAATCCGAAGCGCGGACCCGACAAGATCGGCACGACGACAAGAACGACAGCGACCAGGAAAGTCCGATGCGCCCCCGGCGCCGAACCAAGTCCTGCTTCCCGGATGCCGAGGTCACCGACTCAGAACAACAAGATCTACCCAGTAATCCGAGAACGATCCCGGAGTCCGAGAACGCTTCCGTCGAACCCTGAACCCTGAGACCGACCCCGAACCCCGGAACCCCAAGATCTGCCGAACCCTAACATGTGATTCCTTCCCGAGCCCTATTTTATAAAATGGAATATGATCTGTCGCATATTAATTGAACTTGCATGCATACATTCATGTGGTTTGGGGGCCCTAGGCCGATTCACCTAATAATTAAATATGGGGCCCATATGCGGGCAAATCTAGTCTCATATTGGCCTCATTTAAATTTGTGTAGCGAACCGGTGATATATTCTGCCTTGTTAAACAACATTTAAATTGCGGGGCTTCTAAACAACTTGAACCATATATTAATTGTCGGGACCCCGGTTCCGCTTAATATGACCTAGTTGCATCGCACCTTTGCCATGTCATACATCATACATGCATCATGCCGATCTTTTGCCGTAGCATTAAATATTGCATCCGGTGTTTATTCTAGTGTTTTGCTTCTTCGCGGATAAGGCCGTTGAGTTGATGTGAGCTTCGCCCCGATCTTCGGTTGAACCTTCAACAATGTTTTCAGGCGAGCATCTCCCCCTTTCTACCTATCTTACTTTTATAGTATTTGTTCCCTCCTGTTGATCTATTGCTATCTGTGTTACGATGCTCTAGTCTTTCATACCCGTGATATCCCTCGCAGCCTTATATTGCCTTGGACACATCCTATTACCTGTTGTTTGGTAGATAGATGGACTTGCGCGTCGTAGTCGCTTGCTCAAATGTTGTTGCGTGCCGGCAAGTACCACAGTTGTTGGAGAATGCCGCATGATGATGTTGGAGATGATCATAGTTTTACTTATCGTTCACTTTAATTCCTGTTTAACAACTAAAATTGAATTAAGCAGAGGCATCGGTGGGTGATAGATAATATTTGGTTTCCGAACGCCCACTTGTGTCCCGTAGGACCCCGAGTACTTGATACCTGTTCCTTGATTTATCGCGCTATCCACATCCGGGAGGTATATGGGACCCCCCTGAGCCAGAGCTTGATTCAGTCTTATTTCTTGGGGCCACAAACTAGTTTGAGGTTTTATTTACTATCCTGTACTTATGCCATGTTTACTGCTTTAATTAAATTGTGCGACAGATAGCACCTGTACTGTTTAGGATCGGGACACGTTTTCGCGGTGTCGACAAGCCCAGTTTTGGGTTCCCAGTCGCTCACAGCCGTCCACCCAAACCTCGGGTCCGTCTCGAAGTCAGCTAGCTTCGTTGCGGGTGTACTCCAAGGGGTGGCCCCCTGAAATATTTCTGAATCCTGTGATTGCTTTGTCGTGAAGGACTCGTTGGGTTTTGATTTGGTTTTTCCGAGGTTGATCGAGTGTGTGTTGCTATTTGTGCACCCCGGCCGGGTTAAAACTTTCTGAAAGCCGTGTCCGCGGTTATGGACGACTTGGAGCACAGTATCTCGATCATAGACAAGCATAACTAAAGTAGTGCTATAAATTTGACTTTATAATGACTAGTAATCAGCTTCACTATAATGGAATGGCTAACTAAAACTGCCCACAATTGCTTGTTCGGTTTGTCGCTTGCGACAATTGTACCTGACTAGTAAGTATTGCAACTACAACGGAATGGCTGAATAAAAGTACCAACAACTGCTGGGTTTTTGGGTTATCTCATGCTATTTGTATCTGACTAGTAAGTGCCGTAACTATAACGGAATGGTTAACTAAAACGTCCCACTGTTTATTTTATCAGGACGATTATCTATACTTGACTAGTAATTGCTGCAACGTTAACCGAATAAATAAAACTGCCAACTGTGTGAGTTCCTCGGTTGACTTCCTCGTTTGGTCTCGAGGGGGGAAACGCCAGGATGGGTTTGTTTGATGATAGTATCAGGTTGGTTCCGGATAGGTCCTTCTTACCCCTCTCTGTTTGCCGCCAGTTGTATCGAGTCTCTATAGGTTGTTCAGTGCATGCTGCCGCTGCCGCTCCAGTCCACCATACCTTTGTAGGCGAGGACCGCTGAATTCTAGTCTCGCCGTGTACTGGCCTCAGTACTGACGCTCCTCTTTTTCCTTTGCCCTTTGTCGGCACCCCTTTTGTTTAAGCAGGTTTTGAGATCGACGTCGTTAGCAGGGTTACCCTTCTGGCTTGGCCTGGGCAGGGTTATGGACGCCACTGATTATTCTTCAGGGCTCTTAGCCCCATTTGCATCTTGTCCGTAGTCAGACGCTCTATCATTTTCAAGGTGATTTGGATCTTTGTACTGTATATCTGTATTCTTGACTCATGGAGTCGCTGTTATATATATCTGTTCTGTGGGTCCCATCAAGGACTGTTGTGTAATGTTATTACTTCGTTTTCCACCTGCACGAAAGTGCCTGGTGGGCACCTTTGAATCGTTTCTATGCGGGTTTGGCGAATTTCGCTAAAACTTGCATAGGGTCGATTCTGAGGGTGTTACAGAGTAGTATCAGAGCTCAGCAGTTGCGATACCCCACAAGTCCAGCCTGTAGGATAACCTAGCTAACGGCCGCAGTAGAGTGTCAAACTATTTTCGCAAAATCGGTTGGATAGTTCTGATTAGGTCTGATTTTACTCCTTACCCCTCTGCTATTCTCCTCTTATCTCGACGTGTTTTGAACCTGCTCTCTTATCTTTTCTTCGAGTCCAGGAATTCTCGTGGTGGGGTTTTCCGTCGTACCTTCAGGGTTTCGCTTCCTCCTCTGTTAACGGTGTTCTACCATCCGGTGTTCAAGTTGCCTGAGGAATCCGTCTACTGTGGTACCATTCTTTGTTCCTTGTTTGTGCCTTCCGGTGTTTTCCGACGCGACGACATCATCTACGCCAGATCCGATGCAGAGTCTGCATCACCCCTTTGTTTCCGAACCTCGCTTGTCGAGATCTTCAGTCTGATTCCGAGAGTTGGTTGCATAATCCGCCTATTCGTGTGCAGAGTAATGGTTTGAGTGCGGGATGGAGTAGCTACCATACCACTACTCTTATCATTCGCTCTTGTACGTCGAATCAGTGGATCCAGCAGTTTTACTCCGTCCACGGAAGCTAGAGGTGGCTTTATTTGTTGATGCCTCTACCTTCGACCTTTTGTTTCCGGAGTGTTCTCTCGGCGATCACGGACAACGACCTCTTGTTAGTGGTGTCCCGAGGATCTACACGAAGCGAGAAGATGCAGATCGCCGACCTTCCTTCCGGTACCATGAGGCGGATCTCGAGGGCGAGATCCCTTGTTAGTGGTGTCGAATTGTGGCATCCCGCAAAACCACTACTAGAAAATCGCGTTGTTTTTGTGCATTGCATCGTCATCATCATGCATTGTTTGCTTAAAACTATTTTCGCAAAGCCTGTTTTTGTTTTCTAAAACGCCTCGTCTTGTTTTCAAATTCAAACCCGGGACTCCGGATTAATTGTTTTGTCGGTTTCGGTTTGCAAGGGCTCTGTTTAAATAAATAAAACTTTTAATTGTTTTTAGTGGGGCAGTCGAACGGGCCGAATCGACCCGAACGACCACCCCAGAAATATAATCGGTCCAACCTAAATCCTAAAGCTACCAGATAACCTACCCAGCCCTCCCCTCCACCTCACCCCCTCCTATCACGAGTCGCCACCTCACCTGGCCCTATCCCCCCACCCAATCCCATGCTGCCACCTAGGCTAAGCCCACCCCCACTCCCTCTCAACACACACCACACAGCCCCACCCGACCCCACTCCCACACCCCGCATGACCCCCTGGCCCCCTGTCCCCCACCGATGCGTTCTCCCTCCTCCCTCTCTCTTCCATCCGCGCTCGCCGCCCCTGGCCCCGCGCGGTGCCCCTCCTTCCTCCTCCAGCACCCTCTGCGCTCTCCGGCCGACCCCGCCCCTTCTCCCCAGCTCCGGCCGCCTGTCCCCCACCACGCTCCCGTCCCCAACCCGCGTCGCCGCCGTGTTCCCCTACCTCCGCCCCGCGCTGGAGCGCCCGGCCGCGCCCGCATCTCCCCCGCAGCGCGCCGGTCCTCTCTGCAGCGGGCCGCCGCTCGCCGGCCCTCTCTCCACCCTCTCCCCCGCAGCGCCGCCGCCCTCCACGACCTACCCCCGCGGCCCCTGCAACACCTCGCCGGCGCTCGCTGCGACCCCCGTCGCTCCGCCGCGCTCCCCTCGGCCGCGCGTCCGCCCCGCCTCACCGCCGCCGCGACCACCTCCCCGTCCCCGCGCTCGCCGCCCTCCATCGAGCCCGCCTCCGGCCGAAGCTCCGCCATCTGCCTCGAGCGCGTCGCCCCGAAGCCGACCCTGCGCGAGCGCCGCCGGCACCTCCTGTGCACCTCGCTGCTTCGGTCCTTGGCCGCTTCCTGCGTGTGTCCCCGACCTGCAACCAGGCTCAAGCCCCACCACATCATGTCCTTCTCTGTCGCCAAGTACCAGCTCCGTGTGTGGTTCCTGCACGCGTGTCCAAGGAGAATCAAGGCAGGATGTGTTCTTCATCTTGTGGCCTCCAAAATCATGTGCTCCGATGTCCTCGATGGCCAACAACCAAAGTCGGAACCCCCAAGGTCGTCAACACGGACTCGGAGGAACCCCTCGAAACGACAAGTTCGCCAACCCGGAACCAAAGTGCGAACCCCGGTACCGGACAAGTTCGCCATCGACCTCGAGAACGCCTACACGGAACGGCAAGATCGCCCCACGGAATCCGAAGTGCGGACCCGACAAGATCGGCACGACGACAAGAACGACAGCGACCAGGAAAGTCCGATGCGCCCCCGGCGCCGAACCAAGTCCTGCTTCCCGGATGCCGAGGTCACCGACTCAGAACAACAAGATCTACCCAGTAATCCGAGAACGATCCCGGAGTCCGAGAACGCTTCCGTCGAACCCTGAACCCTGAGACCGACCCCGAACCCCGGAACCCCAAGATCTGCCGAACCCTAACGTGTGATTCCTTCCCGAGCCCTATTTTATAAAATGGAATATGATCTGTCGCATATTAATTGATCTTGCATGCATACATTCATGTGGTTTGGGGGCCCTAGGCCGATTCATCTAATAATTAAATATGGGGCCCATATGCGGGCAAATCTAGTCTCATATTGGCCTCATTTAAATTTGTGTAGCGAACCGGTGATATATTCTGCCTTGTTAAACAACATTTAAATTGCGGGGCTTCTAAATAACTTGAACCATATATTAATTGTCGGGACCCCGGTTCCGCTTAATATGACCTAGTTGCATCGCACCTTTGCCATGTCATACATCATACATGCATCATGCCGATCTTTTGCCGTAGCATTAAATATTGCATCCGGTGTTTATTCTAGTGTTTTGCTTCTTCGCGGATAAGGCCGTTGAGTTGATGTGAGCTTCGCCCCGATCTTCGGTTGAACCTTCAACAATGTTTTCAGGCGAGCATCTCCCCCTTTCTACCTATCTTACTTTTATAGTATTTGTTCCCTCCTGTTGATCTATTGCTATCTGTGTTACGATGCTCTAGTCTTTCGTACCCGTGATATCCCTCGCAGCCTTATATTGCCTTGGACACATCCTATTACCTGTTGTTTGGTAGATAGATGGACTTGCGCGTCGTAGTCGCTTGCTCAAATGTTGTTGCGTGCCGGCAAGTACCACAGTTGTTGGAGAATGCCGCATGATGATGTTGGAGATGATCATAGTTTTACTTATCGTTCACTTTAATTCCTGTTTAACAACTAAAATTGAATTAAGCAGAGGCATCGGTGGGTGATAGATAATATTTGGTTTCCGAACGCCCACTTGTGTCCCGTAGGACCCCGAGTACTTGATACATGTTCCTTGATTTATCGCGCTATCCACATCCGGGAGGTATATGGGACCCCCGTGAGCCAGAGCTTGATTCAGTCTTATTTCTTGGGGCCACAAACTAGTTTGAGGTTTTATTTACTATCCTGTACTTATGCCATGTTTACTGCTTTAATTAAATTGTGCGACAGATAGCACCTGTACTGTTTAGGATCGGGACACGTTTTCGCGGTGTCGACAAGCCCAGTTTTGGGTTCCCAGTCGCTCACAGCCGTCCACCCAAACCTCGGGTCCGTCTCGAAGTCAGCTAGCTTCGTTGCGGGTGTACTCCAAGGGGTGGCCCCCTGAAATATTTTTGAATCCTGTGATTGCTTTGTCGTGAAGGCCTCGTTGGGTTTTGATTTGGTTTTTCCGAGGTTGATCGAGTGTGTGTTGCTATTTGTGCACCCCGGCCGGGTTAAAACTTTCTGAAAGCCGTGTCCGCGGTTATGGACGACTTGGAGCACAGTATCTCGATCATAGACAAGCATAACTAAAGTAGTGCTATAAATTTGACTTTATAATGACTAGTAATCAGCTTCACTATAATGGAATGGCTAACTAAAACTGCCCACAATTGCTTGTTCGGTTTGTCGCTTGCGACAATTGTACCTAACTAGTAAGTATTGCAACTACAACGGAATGGCTGAATAAAAGTACCAACAACTGCTGGGTTTTTGGGTTATCTCATGCTATTTGTATCTGACTAGTAAGTGCCGTAACTATAACGGAATGGTTAACTAAAACGTCCCACTGTTTATTTTATCAGGACGATTATCTATACTTGACTAGTAATTGCTGCAATGTTAACCGAATAAATAAAACTGCCAACTGTGTGAGTTCCTCGGTTGACTTCCTCGTTTGGTCTCGAGGGGGGAAACGCCAGGATGGGTTTGTTTGATGATAGTATCAGGTTGGTTCCGGATAGGTCCTTCTTACCCCTCTCTGTTTGCCGCCAGTTGTATCGAGTCTCTATAGGTTGTTCAGTGCATGCTGCCGCTGCCGCTCCAGTCCACCATACCTTTGTAGGCGAGGACCGCTGAATTCTAGTCTCGCCGTGTACTGGCCTCAGTACTGACGCTCCTCTTTTTCCTTTGCCCTTTGTCGGCACCCCTTTTGTTTAAGCAGGTTTTGAGATCGACGTCGTTAGCAGGGTTACCCTTCCGGCTTGGCCTAGGCAGGGTTATGGACGCCACTGATTATTCTTCAGGGCTCTTAGCCCCATTTGCATCTTGTCCGTAGTCGGACGCTCTATCATTTTCAAGGTGATTTGGATCTTTGTACTGTATATCTGTATTCTTGACTCATGGAGTCACTGTTATATATATCTGTTCTGTGGGTCCCATCGAGGACTGTTGTGTAATGTTATTACTTCGTTTTCCACCCGCACGAAAGTGCCTGGTGGGCACCTTTGAATCGTTTCTATGCGGGTTTGGCGAATTTCGCTAAAACTTGCATAGGGTCGATTCTGAGGGTGTTACATCTTTCCCGCCCAAAACCCCATAAAACCCTAGAGTCGAACCCTAGTCATCGTCAGGTGACAAACACTCCTAAATAAGAATCATGAACCATGCATGAATAATAACATCCAACACTTCCCCAAAATTAGAAGATACTTCAGGAAAGTTCTCCATCGCAAAGTAGACCGTCCAGCCAACACTCCAGGCGTTTCAAAACAAGAAGGCAGAGAAGCTGACTATTGTGGTAAAGGATTGTAGAAGGCTCAACCTGCCGTCTCGCCTCAAGAAGGAAGGACCATGTCGATGTTAAACCTACCTAGAATCATCCTAAGGGGAAAAGACTGCGTCTTTTCCACTTATTTAATCTAAATGGCCCAATCAGAAGCCACTCAGCTCTGACCCGTAGCTGACCACGCATATTCGTTGTAAAACCTTTTAGCATCTAATAATTCCACCGCTGAAATTGTTAAGCAGATGTTACTACCCAACCCCTCCTCCCAAATCTCGAGACAAGATTCTTTTAAGGGGGAAAGGACTATAGCATCCCTATTTCAGCAACTCTGATTTGTTGTCAAAAGGCAAAAATCAGGGGAACAAAAACTTTTCTTGTTACATGATTGCAATATTTGCTTACTTGTTTGCTTGTGTTCATACATCTGATTGTGTAATAGATAATATACTTCTCACCTCAACCCCAGTTGACAAAAACTATTTTTGAAAAGAGATGTCTTGGCTCATCTTCCATATTCTCAAATGTTCTAACAATTCACACTGAGCCAAGGTGACTTTACAAAAAACAAATATTTCACTAGTTCTATTAACATAACTATGGAGACCGATATATTATCTCCTTATGTTTCCAAGACAGAACTCTCAACTACTCTTATCTCTAGGTTTTCCAAAACCTTTCCTAAATCCTTTTTCATCCAATCTTGGTAGAAATACTAAGAGACCCTTATATTAATTCAAAATCACAACCTCTTCAAAATACCCCTTATTACCTCAAGCTAGTCTTGATGGTAACCTTAGTAATAGTTTAATAAGTTGATAAGATGAATTGCCTCTATCTGTTGTCTAATGAATTGCCTTGATCTGCTGGTTGCCTTGTTTGCTTAGGAAGTAGCATGAGCCAATCTAGGAGCTCATACTTAGGGATCAAACCAATAGTTGAGATCATCAATCTCAAACTAAGCATCCCAAATTTAATCCATCTGGAGTTACTCAAGTGAATCTCTAATCTACTTACCTAGATCAATCTTGAACTAATCCTTTGCATTATCTTCCAGCTCATCAAACACCAACTTCAAGCATGAAATCTTATCTACTCAAGTTAACCTTCAATATCATCCACTTTATGATAATTATGGACCCTTGCATTCTCTCCAAATCCTTCCCTCTTTCCGACATGTCCAAAGCCTCAAATCTGCCAAATTTGGCCAAGTCTAGAATATTTATCTAGATTCAATCTTTGGAACTACACCCACTCCAATATGTGTGCATTCTTGAGAATGTACTTGAATCATATTGTATTAAATCATTAGTACTAACAAAGCCCACACTTTCACTTCGCTAAACCATTCCTGGACCCACTCATCCTTGATGGTTTTATAGTCAAGAAAATAATCTTTGTTGCAAATCACATCACTATGCCTACTTTTTCTTAAGCCCACATCCATATACTACCACCCCTTGCCCAACTCTTTGCATTCTAATGATCTACTAATCATGGTCTATCAATACACCCTTCACTTGTTTCCATTGGAGCTTTGTGCTTCTTAAACCCCCATGGTTTATGAGGCATCATGACTCATCTGCTATGGCAGTTTTCAACAAAGTTTGTCATCACTTCTAGATCACCTCAAATGCAAAAATTCCAACTATTGACATCATTATCATCTATATGACTTGGTATAACTATCGATTTATCCCTTGCATCAAGGTGAGCTCTGATCTCACTAATCCAACCTTGTCTAGGTGGTATAAAAATATTACTACCCAAGATCCTCCAATACTTATTCACTTCTCAAATCCATCTTGTATGGAAAAAACCCAAGGTTTCCAATGATGGATACTTCAAGTGACATCATCCCCTTAGAAATAATCATTTGCAAAATAATTTTCCATAACTATTGGAACCCAAAAGTATTTAAATTCCATATTTGGCAAAACCCTAGAAACCTTGTCCATAAAGACAAGTTTGTTTTTATCCAAATCACTTTTCCAACTCTTGCTACATTTGAGGCCCATACATAATACCCTACCTTCCCATCTCAAAAATAAATATTTTTGAGATCCTTTATTTCTTTTCCCCTTTTTCTTAAATGGCAGAAATAAGAAATAATAGCTTAAAAATACTTTTTCCTCCAAATAAATTCCAATAAAATATCCCATGTGTGATATGGTATTCAGGACCATATAACATCAATAACCAACCTTGTCCAATGTAAAAATATCAAATGAGCTTCTAGAAACTATTTCTGCCCTTTTTGAATAAATGATTTTAAGTGTACCAAAAATCATCTGAAAATATTAAATAATTTCAGGAGATGCCTCTTCACCATATCTATCTACCAGTACCCTTTTTCCATATTGGCAAGAAAGAATTCTTAGATTTGCCTCATAATCGTTTTTTGGCAAATTTTTGAAATCATTCAAATATACCCCATCAAACCTCCACCATCCACCACCATAGCACCCATTCACCCTCTCTGATTGTAGGGTACTATAGCACGAGAAATGTAGGTCCCCCCTTCTCTTTGTCCTTTAGCAGATGGACCATTTAGAGATAGTGAGACTTTATCTTTCATATCTTGGAGCAGCTGCCACCATCCCATCTCCCACTCCCCTGGTCGAGCTAAAGGAACCACACGCCTGTCTCCACCCCCTCTTAAACCAATGAGCTTTCCCTAGCCCTTCTCCCCTCCTTTTCTTTTTACCTTGCATAATGAGAGAGAGGCCCTCTCCTCTTGGTAGCAGGCCCTACAGCCACCTCTGTCCCCTCCCTTGACCTCTCAAACGACCACCACCGCCCCTAGTGACCAATCCCTGGCGCTCACGCCCTCTCCTTGGCTCTCCTATGCTTGGTTCACCATGTACCCGAGCCTCTCGGTTAAAAAGGACAGAGGCTACCCCGACCCCTCTCCCCGGATCATTTCACCCCCAAGCCTTCTCTGAGAAACCCCAGACCACCACCTACCTTCCCCTAGTTTCCCCTGCCCCAGAACCGGAAGCTCCCTCCCATGGAACTACAAGGAAGAAGAAGGTCGTGCAAGGGCTTCATTGCCTCTCTTCCTCTCCTTTTTGCTCGGGTGTGACCCCCTGCTCAAGCCGCATCTAACCCTCCTCCTTGTTCTTGGTATGCATGCGTTCCTGGGAGGTGCTCCGATGAGCTACCGAGTGAGCACCACTGCCATCTTCGCTTGAGGGCCCTCCCGAGGCCGCTCCTACCTTCACGCCCCTCCCCTGGTCGCGGTGCTGCCACTGCCGCCTCAGACCCTCCTCGACGCCTCCCTGCGCCCCTGGTAAGCTCCATGCCGCCGCTCAAACCCATCTAGGGTTTCCCCTCCGACGAGCTTAAACAGAGGTGGAAGATGCACCTCCATCATCGATCATGCCTTAATCCAACGGTGTAAATCGCCCCGTACCCATTATTTGGCAGTAGCCGCTGAAAGGCGGGCCCTCGCCTAGCCGGATTCGAACCCCCCCCCCCCCCCCGGCGCGCAAGGCACAACCTGGGTGGGCCAAAAATCCCTCTGCGGCCTGTTTCCTCTACAAATCTGGCCCACACAAGCTCCTGTTTTTATTCTTTTCTCGTAGATCTGCAGGGCAGTCTTTTGGTTTAATTAGTTTTAAAAATGGAAACTGACTCAAAATGTTTAGTTCTAATTTTCCTAGGATATATGAAAGTTTTCTTCAACATAAAATACAATAAGTGGACCAAAATAATATCTGGATTATTTATAATAAATCATCTACCAAGTGGGTACATTTCACTAATATATTTCTCTAGAGAGTTTTATTTACCCAAATGGCCTGAAACCATTTTGTACTGGAAGGTATAAATTATACCTTGCATGTCCCACTTGCCCCACCTAAAATGGCTTCCTAGTTTTGTCCTGGTAAAAATAAAAAAAATAGCCCATTTATGCAGTTATGAATTTCTTAGGGTCAACTCAAAATAGGTACTAGCCAAATTCGAACTCCCAATATACATGCATACCAATATCCTTGAAACCCTAGGAGTTCATAATTATTTAAGCCCTGGTTGATTTTTGTTGAACTAAACTGTTTTATGCATGGTTTATTCACCAAAAAAATCATCACAATAATTATAGGAATCCAAAAAGAGTGATTCCAATTTTTACAGAAGGGTATTCTATATATCTAACGTGCTCATTTGGAATCACATCAAAAGCTCTAGTATATTAATTCTGGTTAAAAAGACAAATACCATCCATAACTACTTTTGGGAATTTCCTGAGGGCATTATGGAAATTATTTTGAAGTGATTCCAACTCCCCATGAATAATCCCTTAAAAGACTACTTAATCTTCCATGGAAATAATTTTTGGAGCTCGAGAACCATTTTGGTGAATTATTCATAAAATTAGAGTTTTCTTCACTAGAAAGGGCATCATAAATTAGCAATTGATAAAATAGTGAAACCACTTTTATTGGTTTCATTTTATCAATATATATCTGATGGTATATTTTTTATACAATGGTATCATACAGAAAATGCCCTTGGTCAAAACCCCCTGTAATAAGTAGTTTTGGCCTCCAAATCACTAAAGTAATCCACAAATCCTTTCAAGCATTTTCCACTTGCTCAAAATATAACTACTATAAACCTACTGAATTGTAAAAAAATTTGGCCTATTGCTTGTTATGTGTATTTATGCTTGTATGCCTTGTCTTGACTAGTACTATGCTTGTTTTCATGTTTGCTCGTTAACGGCGATAGTTGCGATTGTGTGACGCCGAGAAGAAGGAAACATCAGGTTATCATAATTATTGCTATTGGTATTCTGGTTTGCTAAAAAATTAAAGGTACATCTCGCTATTCACAGGCAAGCCACCTTCTTGCTCATGAGTCCTTGTCCTACTTTTGTACTTATGCATGTTTTATCTCTTTTATATAAATTGCATGGGTTTTCTATTTAAATGTTTTATACCTGGTAGTGGCTTGGCTCCTCCATCTAATACCATTTGTACTACTAAGTACAACCCCCTTCATGACACCTATTTGTCCCTAGTATAACACCATACCCCTTTGGAGACCCTATTTTACCCGAAGCAAAACTATGGGATTGGAAGACCCCTGAACAGCTTAGAAAAATGTTTTATGAGAAAACCTTGCCGAGGTTTGTCCTTCCAAGTGAGTTTAAAAAGGAAAAAGGGTTTTGTTTTACAAAAAGGATGGACGAAAGATGGAGGAAAAAGGTTTGCCAAAACGCACCCGGTTCTTTGCAGTTTTGCCAGAACAATTAACCCGTGCAACCACATTATTCTGGAATGGGACAGGGCTGGATTTGATGTTTGTTTACTCTGGTACAAGCGGCGTGACAACTACTACTGGAGGGATAATTTCCCTTGAGGGTGGGCCTTCTCCGATAAAACGGTCCATGTAATACATCGACCGGGAGAAGGAACTAAGGGTCTACGGGCCTCCGCGCGTTACTATGATCCTCTCATTGAAAGCGCACACTCGCCGCAGTAGAAAAAGCGCTCCGGTTGGCATGGAAACTATATAGGGCGTCCTGGTGTTGAGGGGAACAACACTCATAGGGTAGGCACTTATATTGGAGTGGGCATCCGAAGAGTCTTGACCGGTTACTCGACCCACGATCGGTGTAGATCAAGGAAGTGTAATCGGATGATGTGGGTAAAGTGTACAACCTCTACAGAGTGTAAACCTATTCGAATAGCCGAGTCCTCGGTCATGGACGATTGGGCAGGTTTCTGTAGAGCGGTGCTAGTTTTGATTTCAAAAAGGACTTCGGAAAAGCAAAGTCTTTGGAATTTTTTTTTACCATGGGATGGTTGGGAAAAAGGAAGGAAATAAGTTTTGTCATGGGATGACTGGGAGAAAGAAACAAATGGGTGACCCAATCCTAGTGTTTTCCAAAAACAATTCAAAAAGGTTTCCAAATTTTTTTTACAAAAGTTTTCAACAAAGATATAGACATGCTATATTACAAGAAAATAATTTCTAAAAGAACCTAATATGGAGCCCTCCTACTACCACAACCATATTGCATATCCTTTATTATTGTTCTTCTAAGGTGGTTTGTGAGTATATTCAAAGTACTCATCGGCATTGTCCATGGCTATTTACTTGGCCATACTTTCAGAGAATCGAGATAAACGATGGAGATGCTGACGTCTATGCGAGTTAGGCCGTCTCCCCAGTCAGTCGCCTATAGGTTAAGTCTGACATGGGCTCTGCGAATGAAGACTTCCGCTATTGATAATTGAAATCGCCATAATGGCAACAATGTAAGTTTTGTACTCATTACTTTTTGGATGTTGTAATGGTACTCGTCGCTTATGCTCACAGCTCACTAATCATGGGAACATGAATTCCTGGCATAACAGGGATTCTCGGACCGTAAATCTGGGGTCCGACACAAGTGGGTGGATAAAAACCAGATCTCAACTATTGCCCACCTGTGCCTCTTTCTTTAGTTATCCCATTACTACTCAGTTTTAGTTGTTTAAGTACCTCATTTACAAGACTCTCACAAACCCTACACATGCCCTTCTACGACTCGCATGGCTCAATCAACTCTTGCAGTAATGGCTCATAGGATTAAGGGAACAAGCTTCGGTGGGGTTTAAAAGTAAAGGCTATGCAATACTAGGGATTCAATTTAATTCGAGTCACGACATATGATGCAAGAATAATATAGATGAAATAGGTGCTATATGTAGTGCAAGTATGGGTAAATTCTTTCCTAGAAGCTCAGTTGAAGAGTAAGAGGGATCCGGGTAAAACTCCTAAGGCTCCAGATATTCTCCTTGCTCAGCATCTATCCAGATAAAGACCAAACACACAAGGAGCCGAAATAAATACATTGCACAATCATATAATTCATATGCAACAAGCAAACAATGTATGCCATGATAGAATGATGCACAATTTGCATGGCATAACATAGCATGGCATTGGTGAAGTATGGGTACAAGAATAAATAATCTTATTAACTTTTTAGTCATGTTCTGCTCCTATAAAAATTGCTGTATACTCAATATTTATATGATGCATGCTTCAATTCATATCATGGAATGCATATTTAGAACGGGCTCGTCAAGCTAATCGATTTAGACATATCATTTGTCAAATTCGGAGTTATGAAATTGAAGTTATGCAATTATTGAGAAATGGCAATTATTAGCAATTAAATTCTTTCGAAATTTTAAATTGCTCAAAAACATATTTTGGATAGCATATTCATATTCCTCACATTTTTCTGATTCAAAAACATATAATATTTATATTATTTGAAAATATGGATTTAAAATTA
Source organism: Avena sativa (assembly GCA_916181665.1). Lineage (NCBI taxonomy): Eukaryota > Viridiplantae > Streptophyta > Magnoliopsida > Poales > Poaceae > Avena > Avena sativa. Next base: position 150,019,338 of record OV702284.1, read on the forward strand.
TTATTAAATGCAAAATGAATCAAATTATGGTCAAAGTCAAAGGTTTGATTAGTTAGAATCAACTCTGGACAAATTTGAAAATAGGTTTGAATTCATATTCGAATTTGATTCATATTTAATTTTGAAAGTTTTTGCAAATTCAAAATATTTTGAAAGATACGATTTAAATTTGATTTATTCAATTTCTGGAGTTTTCTTTTGAGTTAGGTATGTCTTAGGGTTTTCTCACTCGGGTTGATGCTACCCACTCTCACAGATAGGTGGGGGCGGGAGAAGGGAGGGCCACCAACGCTCGCGGGTCAGACGGGCTACCACTAGAGCCAGGAGGGCTGTGGGTTGACAAGCTGAGGACTCCAGGGGTCTTTTGCAAAAGGGTTTAAGCGTAAGCCTCGCTTGGTTCACTGTATTTTAGCCCAAACCAGCCGTTTTAGTTGGAGCTGGTTAAATTACAGCCCAATACTAGTACTCCCTCCGGTCCATATTAATTGACTTGGATTTATCAAATTTTGGATGAACCTATATACTAAATAGTGTCTAGATTTATTCAAATTTTGACAAATCCAAATCAATTAATATGGTCGGAGGGAGTATTGGCATCTGGTTGGTCGTTTTTGATCCCTCTGGATCATCTGGTTGGTGTTCTTAAAGGGCATGCCCTTTGTTTAATCTAGATAAATCTTCCTTCACTGATTTGAACTAGATGCGGACAGTGTTTAGTCTGTAGGCATGTATCTCTGTTCTTAACAAAGGGCATGCAGATTTGAACTAGAGCATTTTATTTACCTCTATAAGATGGCGCCTATGTCAGTTTCATTATCATCGGATGATCTGGATATATAAAGAGCTAGGTACACTTGTGATATCTGCATTGCAGCTTCTATTTTTTAATATTTCAAAACAATTTAATCGGTATTGTCCAGCGCTTATAAGAAGTAACAATTTAATTGGTACAATTTAATTGGTACTGTCTATTCATACTATTTCTTTTGCAACTGATTTTCATCTTTCTGCTGCTCCAAAGAAAAGACAAACAGATTTCATCTTTCTGGCATCTTCCCATCTTTTGCTGGGCTGGGCATCCTATCCCAATGCTGCCTCTCTGAGATTGGCAGCATAGGCCTGATGAAATTTTATTACTGTCTCCCTGGGAACATTTATCTAGAGACCCAAACTGCATATCTCCATGCCGCGGTGGCATCTTTTATGGTGCAGATATTATTGGCCATAAAATTCTCAACACGTTCTGACCTAAAATCTCATGAGGATGTAGTACTTGATCATAAGGGAGCAATCTTTTGTTTTCACTCAAACTCAAATGAATGGCATCTCTGCCCACCGATAAACTCAGACAGTAATAAAAAGATCTATAGTATGTTACTCTATAGTATGCCCCTCTCTTCTATAGTATGCCCCTGTCTTCTATAGTATGTTAATGTGCTGTTCTTCTATAGTATGCCCCTGTCTTCTATAGTATGTTAATGTGTTGTTCTTCTATAGTATGCCCCTGTCTATAGTATATTAATGTGCTTTTCTTCTATAGTATGCCCCTGGCATTTCTTAATGTGTTGTTCTTCTGCCCCTGTCTTCTATAGTATGTTATTCTTAATGTACTGAAGCTTGTATTCATGGATATTCAGAAACAACTTGAACTGAAGCTTGTATTCATGGATATTAAGAAACTGAAGTTTGTACTGTACTGAAGCTTGTATTCATGAATATTCAGAAACTGAAGCTTGTATTCATGGATATTCAGAAACTAAAGCTTGTAATGTACTGTGCTGGGATTTATGATGTACTTGTAGTGGCTGTACCGTGCACGTTGAAATCTTTAATTTTTATAGAGTCTGTGCACGTCTAAATACTCCCGTAAGCAAACTTAGTATATTTTACTTCCGGTAAACCGTGCATGTCTAAATACTCCTGAAAACGAACCAGAGCCGGAAACAAAACTGGCCTCCCAAGCGGGGCCGTAGGGGTTGGAATTGTCGAAACTGAAGAATAACGATAGTATCCAACGTGTTTTTTCCCGAATTTCTGAGGACGATGGCAATGAAACCTTTGCGAATCTGGGCAAGCCACAAAAAACGAAAGATGAAGATGGAAGCACAGGCTACAACTTTAATCAATGAACCTTCATCGGATTTGGGATGTATCGGTGGGAATCTGGCGAAGACCAGTGGTGGTTTGGCAAGTGCATGGGACTGAAGAATTGGGTGCGGCTTGACAGCGAGATCAGTTCTTTTTGCGGCGATGTTTCCGGGCGGCTCCTGTGAGGGATCGGCGTGGTGTTTTCTCCTACTGTGAGCTGGGACAACCCTCTAAAATCATGATCTTGCGCCATTTGGAGGGGAATATCACAGAGACAGCTAGCGCACGATGAAACGGGCACTGGCGAACTGTAGCTAGTGCTGCTGGATGCACTGCAGAGGACCGCGCGGTGGGAGGTTTGACGGCTGCAGCGCAATTCGGGCGGCACTAGGCACTAGGATGGTAGGGAAGGGCAGAGGAACGAGAGGCGACACTCATGTTGAGCGATTCCCAGTGGAATCGTGGTAGGGGGTGGTCGAAGTCGACGACAGGACGAGGTCAGAGCTGTGGCGGGGCTTCAAGTTCTGAATGGTAAGAAAACGATTGTCGACGCTCCTTGCGATTCCTTGTACCTCCCGCCGCTACACACCCTGGTCGCTGAAGATGACATGGAACGGCTCCCATGATCCATGGCGCTCGAGGAAGATCCTGGCGATGGCTCGGCGATGCTTTCCTCACTGCTTCCTCCTAGGCTCCTCGCAGCAGCGGAGAAGAGGGGAACAGATGGTGGCGCCGAGGGGCAAAAGGGTTAGGGTTCCTAGGATCGCAGCGCTGTGAAAGAGATAAGAAGCATGGGGTCACGCGTGTAGCGCTGACATGGACGATGGAGAAGGACGACACCTACTCCCTTTCGTTTACAGTAGAGAGAAGGAAACTAACGGAAAGAAGAAGCACCGGAACGACGCTATGTTTTATTCCCACAAGAGGTACCGGGCAAGTTGGCTGAAGATCTGGACCGGCCCAAGAGGAAGGAGGAAGGCAAGCTAGTTTCTGGGGCTGGGCCGAATTAGTGGCCTACGCCAGGTAGGTTTTCCCATCTCTAATGCTTTTGTTAATTCTGTTTTATTTTTGTTTCTTTCTATTCCCATTTGTTCCCAACAAGCAAATCTGAAAACATCAAGAAGCAAGAATGCAAAGGTAAATGAGGTTGCAAGAGAAGGTGGGTGTTATGGGTGGTGGGTTTAGTGCACATTACACATACACCTGTGCTGGGATAAAACAAAGAGACAAAGGTAGCTCCCAAAAATTAGAGGAATGTTTCAAAACAAGAGTGAAAAATACCAACACAATAAAGAGAGGGGATGATGATTTTGGAGGATATATGCATGGAACATGCATTTCCTTTAATTCATGCACTAAGGTGAACAAGTGGATAGGTGAAAAAGGATATACATTGTCACATGGGTTTGGAGTGTAGTACCAACAAGCCAAATGAAACCCATATGTTCATATGATGGAATTGAGAGGAACCCAATATGTTAGTGGTGGGAAGGAGTAGTAAGAGATATGCCCCCCAATTCAACCTGGGCATATAAAAATACATAAAGAACCAACTGCAATATATCAAGAGGCAACTACAAGTAATGAGAATACACATGCATATGATGGAAGAACCAATAAAGGGTGTTTTAATATGATGCTCAAATGCAAGGTGCCATGCTGACATGAGCATGATATTAAGCAATTCAATTAAGATATGTAGGAAGTAGCATATATAGAATAGACAAGTAGCATTACAATTGTTAGACAATTGGGATGTTACAGGCAGCAATGTCCGACTCTGCTGGTCTAGTTCTTCCTAGAGGAACGGTAAGTGAAAGACTCCCTCCTTTGGACATATTGTCAAGCCTCTTCCCCATGTTTTCCCCCTAAACACAACTTCACGATCATCATGCAAAACTATATCTTCTGAATGTCGGGTTTCTGTGTCTTCAGAACAAGGTGGATTAGTGTCTTGAGACTGATTGTACCCATAATAATCTATAGAAATACAATGTATTGATTTAGTGCTCCATAGTAATATGATGCATTAAATGGATTGTTTTAGAGCAAGCAATTTGTTTAACACATCACCTGGAGGTTGAGACCAATCACTCCACTCTTGATGCGGATCTTCACGGGTATCAGAGTCCCCATGTTCGGTAGCTGACCCATAATATTGGGTAGCTGACCCCTAACCCTCACATTGGGTAACTGACTCCTCGCTTCCAGCACCTGAAATCAAATGTTGGGTAGATGACACATCTCCTTGGGTAGCTAACCCATCAGTTTTGGATGCTGCAAGGTCGCGTTGGGGAGGTGCCCGCAGACGGCTGGGAGTTGGTTGCTAGCTTTGGAGAGGTCGCAAGTCACCTTTGGGAGATGATAGTTGACAGTGGGATGGGGACTTCATGCCTTGGGAAGGTGGCTGCTTCATCTGGATAGGTGGCAGGTTGGTTAGGGAGGTGCCAACGGAGGGCAGGACGGGGGTGGTGGTTCCAGGCCTTTGGTATGTGGTGGCTGGCTTTGGGGAGAAACCTGTTGTCTATGGGTAGGTGGCATCTCGCCTTGGGTACGTGGCAGCGTGCTTTGGGTAGCTTGTTGCTGGATTTGTGGAGCTTGTGGATGGCTTTGGGGAGGTGGTGGATGGCATACCAGCAGGTCGGAGGGAGTGGACAACTCTCCATGGGAAGAGTGTTGATCATGTCGTGCAACTGCCAGCTTTCCTTGGTTAGGTGGCTTCTTCATTTGGAGAGGTGGCAGGATGGCTTTGGGAGTTGCCAGCAGACGACGGGGTGGGGGTTGTGGTTCTAAGCCTTGGGTATGTAGCGGTTGGCTTTGGGGAGACGACTAATGTCCATGGGTATGTGGAAAGTGGCTTGGGGGATGTGGCTCCTGGCTTTGGGGAGGTGGCGGTCGGCATACCAGCAGGTCGTATGGAGTGGATAACTCGCCTTGGGGAGAGTGCTGCTCATGTTGGGAAGCTTCCAGCTGGCCTTGGGAAGATGGCTGCTTTTTTTTGGAGAGGTGGCAGGTTGGTATTGGGAGGTTCCAGCGGACAACGGGATGGGGGTTGCGGTTCTAGGCTTTGGGTACGTGGCGGCTGGCTTTGGCGAGGCAGCTGATGTACATTGGTACGTGGCTGCTAGCTTTAAGGGGTGGCGGCCGACATACCGGTAGGTCGGAGGGAGTGGGCAGCTCGCCTTGGGCATCTTGGGCAGCTCGCCCTAGGTAGGTGGTAGATTGTCGGTTGCTGGCTTCTCGTCTCGGTGGGGATTAGGAACTGCAGCTTTAGCCACTAGGCCGGCATCAGGAACTACAACTCTGGCAACTAGGTGGGCATGAGGAACTAAAGCTTTGGCCACTTGCTCGACATTGGGAACTGAAGGTTTGGCCACCTTGTTGGCATCGGGAATTGCATCCCTTTCAATAGGCACTGATAAATTAAGTGCATCTATAGTTGCATCCATAGCACTAGGAAGTCCAGCTTTGGTCGTTTGCTAGGCATTAGGAAGTGCACCTTTGGCAACTTTCTCTGTTGCACTCGGAGCATCTTGAGAATGGGTCATGGGATTTGGCAGTTTTGTTGTTCGTCATGTGGAACATGGATGTGGAAGTCCTCCTTTTAGCGGATTACCCTTGGATCTCGTGTTTCTCCCATTTTCTGTGTTCGGAGATATTCCTTCCACGACGCTTTTGCGAGTTGATCCACCACCACTAGGATCCATCTTTACCTTGGCAGTTGTGTTCTTGAATTGCCTCTTCTTAAGCTACACATTTCACATGTACAAGTCAATTAGGGAAGATAAAGAGCCACGAATTATATGGTAAAAACAGTAAGCAAACAATTCCACACAAGATGAGTAGGAAGAACCTTAATTGTTGAGAAATCATGAAAATATGGTGTGCTAGTAGGTAAGGGGACTACCTGCAGCCTAGTCTCCTCAATGACCAGTGTTTATCACCCCCACACTTAGGATCATACTGAGGTGCAGAGTCGCCGCTGCTGCTCTTTTTGCGGGATAATACAGTTGGTGATGCAACAAACTGGCTAAGACCCTAATACCAAGTCGTTGCATCCATGGATTGTTTCTCATTATGGTTTTTATCTGAATTTCTTCCATCAGTAGTGTTTTTGGTTCTAACATGAATAAAGAACTCAATTAATCTAGAAACATGAAACTGGGTTCAATATCAACCTATGTTATATAGTACTCATCTTTTAACAGGTCGCGGCATGAGAAATGCAAATAAAGATCGTAGGCTATCGAACTAATGCGACACACATGATAATGCAACCTGGTCCAAAGCCTTCATTCTTGATACTTCTAGGGGGAATACTGTTGGAGATATGCCCAAGAGGCAATAATAAAGTGGTTATTATCATATCTTCACACTTATGATAAATGTTTACATACCATGCTATAATTGTATTAACCGGAAACATTAATACTTGTGTGATTTGTAAACTAAAATAAGAGTCCCTAGTAAAGCCTCTTGTTAAACTAGCTTGTTGGTTAATATATGATCATGGTTTCCTGATCATGAACATAGAGATGTTATTAACAACAAGGTCATATCATTAGGAGAATGATGTGATGGACATACTCCTATAGATAAGCGTCGCATAAAGATCAAGTCATTTCAATAGTTCAATTGCTATATGCTTTCTGATACATAGTAACCTAATTCCTTCGACCATGAGATCATGCATATCACCTTTACCGGATGGATGCTTTGATGACATCAAACACCACACCGTAACTGGGTGGCTATAAAAGTGGCATTGAGTGTTCGGAAAGTATTGGTTGAAACACATGGATCAAGAGTGGGATTTGTCCATCCATATGACGGATAGATATACTCTGGGCCCTCTCGGTGAAATGTCATCCAATTAGCTTGCAAGCATGTGACTGGCTCACAAGGGATCACATATCACGGGAACGAGAAAAGAGTACTTATCGGTAACGAGGTTGAACTAGGTATGCAGAGATACCGACGATCATAACCTCGGATAAGTAAACTATCGTGAGACAAAGGGAAATTGGTATCGTATGTAAGTGGTTCATTCGATCGCAAAGTAATCGTAGAAATATGTGGGAGCCATATGAATTTCCAGATTCCTCTATTGGTTATTGTTCGGAGAAGTGTCTCGATCATGTCCGCATAATTCACGAACCGTAGGGAGACACACTTAAGGATTCGACGTTGTTTTGAGTAGTTATGGTATTATGAGAAAGAGACCGAATGTTGTTCGGAGTCTCGGATGGGATCCGGGATATCACGAGGTGATCCGGAATGGTCCGGAGAATAAGATTCATATAAGGAAAGTCCCGTTTCGGAGTTCGGGAATGATTCCGGTGTTTTCATCGGGAATGTTCTAGAAGGTTCCGGATTGTCCGGCACTCCAGGGGGGGGGGGAGGGTACATGAATGTGTCATTGAATGATTGCATCATGTACTAAGTGTTCTTGCTGTTCCAAAAACATGAAAGTCAAATTGCCAGTTTGAAAGTCAAACGGCTAAAACAGGAAACTGTGGAAAACAGGAAACTGTGGGAAACAAGAAACTGTGGGAAACAAGCAAGAGGAGGTTGAAACCAACTTGGAGGAGGAGTTCCTCTCCTCCAAGCCGGCGCCCAGCCCTAGGCCGAGTTGGGGAGGGACTCCCTCCCTCCCTGGCGCGCCTAGCCCCTCCACCTATAAAAGGAGGGGCAGGACTCCTCCTTGAGACACACAAGTTTCTACCTCTAATCTCCGGTTTAGAGCCATTTTGGTTTAGAGCTTCTAATTGCCCTAGACTTCGGTTTAGAGCCTTCTAATTGGTGTGTCTAATCTCTAGACCACTAATAGCTCTCTCTCATACTCCATCATACTCGCTCCGTCTTAAGGCGAAGCCCTGCGGGATCTCCCCTCTACTTCCGGTACCACGCCGTTGTGCTGCCGGAATCGCGAGGAGAGTGCTACAACCTCCGCTGCCTGCTGGAACAAGGGAGAGGAAGGTCTTCGTCGAGTACCGAACGTGTGACCGACTGCGGGAGCGCTGCCGGAACGTGGCGCCGGAAGGATCGTCTGCGCGATCTTGAGATCGGAAAGAGTACGACTACATCACCCACGAGAATCTGCTCTCGTTAACCGCTTTGGAATCTTCGAGGGTAAGTTATTCCATCGACTCGTTGCTACAATCTAGTAGATAGATCTTGGCTTGTTTGTTTGTATGCGATAGAAAATTTTTGTTTTCCATGCTACGAACCCCTACAGTGGTATCAGAGCCGTGTCTATATGTAGATCTGTTGCACGAGTAGAACACAATGGTCATTGTGGGCGTTGATGCTTTTATTGTTGATTGCTACTTGTGTACTTTGCATCTTGCGGTATGTTGGGATGAAGCGGCCCGGGCTAACCTTACATGACATCGTTCATGAGACTTGCTCCACGCTTGACATGCAACTTGTATTGCATAAGTGGCTTTGCGGGTGCCTGTTTCTCCTAGCATAGTTAAGATCCAATTTACAACGGGTGATTAACAATACTAGTATCAATGTTGTGGTTCTTGTTCGTAAGTTAGAACGACACTTATTAACAGCCCCAAACCACGTAAAACATGCAAAGAAAGTAGAGGCGTCTAACTTTGTTTTGCAGGGGTGTGCTGTGATGTGATATGGCCATGATTGTGATTATATATGATGTATGCAATGTTCCTTATTGTAAGTTGGCAACCGGCAGGAGCCATATGGTTGTCTTTAATTTCTGTTAAGACCCGCGTGTCTATTCAAAGTAGTTGTAATAGTTGAAGCCGGTGGACGACAACCATGGAGAGGCGTCATTGACCTTGATGCAATGCCGGTGATGATGAAGATCATGTTCGTGCTAGAAGATGGAGATCGGAAGCACAAAGAAGAAAGGCCATATCATATCACATATTATGAATTGCATGTGATGTTAATCCTTTATGCATCTTGTATTGCTTAGTAGACGACGGTAGCATTATAAGATGATCCCTCATGCACATGAATTTCAAGTCATAAAGTGTTCACCCTTAGTTAGCACCGTTGCTAAAGCTTGTTGTTTCGAAGCACCACGTGATGATCGGGTGTGTTAGATTCTGCAAGTTTATACAACGTGAGCAAGCCAGATTTGCTCATGCGGAAACTAAGGTTTGATCTTGACGAGCCTAGCATGTACAGACATGGCCTCAGGAACACGGATTACCGAAAGGTAGAGCATGAGTCATATAGTAGATATGATGAACATGTTGATTGTTCGCCATTGAAGCTATATCAACTCTCGTGATGATCGGTTTTGATGTGGTGGATTTGGTTCGTGTAATCACTAAAACAATGTGAGGGATATTGTTTTGAGTGGGAGTTCACCTAGATTAATTTAATTATTAATTAGAACTCAATTTATCATAAACTAAATCAAAGTGAATTTGCATAGTTGTTGTAGTCATTGGCATCCATTTACCACCTTGCGCTTAGTTATAATTGAGATGATAGAACTATAGAATTCTAGTTAGATACTTTACGAACTGGTATCATATTGTTTGAAGTGTTAATCTAAAGTTTAAAAGTCCTATTGCAAACTTTTAGTAAGTTCCGGTTACTCCATAAAGTTTAATAATTAGTATTAAATCAAGAGTAACAATTCCAAGTGTTAGTATATAAGTATCATGTTTGTCTCCATGATTCTTGATATTCAAAGGATTCTCTTAATATCAAGGTTATCTAGGATCTGAAAGAGTTGTTTCAGAAACCATGATGTGTGGAAGATATTGTGATATCTGAAACGAAGTTTTGGTTGCAACATGATAGAGTATAATATGGCAAAAGTCATGTTCTCATGATTGATGAGAATTTGCAAAAGGTTGGAGACACTTGTTGTCCTAATCCTCCAAAAGGTTTTGGAGAGCAACATTATACTTGCGATTCACCGTTACAAGCTAAAAGTAGCTTGATCATGGATAAATCCATGATGAGGGTGAATATTTGATGTAGGTAAGATGTTTACTACACCAAGAGATTACTAAAGAAAGGAATTTGAAAGAACACCAAATATTTGATGATGGTGATCTACTTCAATGTGCAAGTCCAAAGACATTGGTATTTAATTATACACGCTTTGGACTATATGTCATATGTATGACTCCACTATTGATGTTGATAGATTCTTTCAAACAGAAAAGGAAATACTGAAAGAGAATCTCATAAGTATATGGCAGAAAAGAAAAAAAACTAGAATTGTTCAGTTTAAGTATATAGATGATATACATGTTATGGATATATTCTTTGATTATTAAACAATGTGGTTCTCAAGTATTTGATACTGAATTTGTTGGTATGAATCGTCATACGAAACAACACAATTCATGAACTACAATGGCCTAAGTAACTAGCAAAAGAATATGTGATGATGTTCATCGAGAACAAATAAAGGGTTATTGTGTTGCTCGTTAAACATCAAAGCTTGCCTTCAAGATTTGTTTTATCAGGTATTATGAGAACAAAAGGGTTGTTTAAATAATTTCCGTAATTCATAAAAGATGGATGATTCACAAATCTCGTTGGAGAAATCACATCCATAAAACTAGTGCTAAAAATGTCGAAAGACAAATTGATTAAAAGATCACTTAGGAAGTGACATCGCCGTTTAAATTATATTGGAAAGAAAACATGAAGAAAATCCATATGGATGGAATTTTGGAATCTATTTGATTTTGATCAAATGACGCTTGTGAAACTTTCCTAGAGATAATTAAAACTTCGTTCATAGGCGAAAAGGGAACGAATGACTAGCTTATTGGAACTTGTACATATTGTTGTACGAAGTCCATTATGTGTAGTCAAGAGCGATGGATTTCAACTTCATATGCTTTCTCCGAAAATTTGAGTGAATATATGAATATTTACTTAATAAGGATGAAGTATGAAACATTTGAAAAGTTCAAAGACTTTCAAGATGAAGTGTAAAATCATTGTAACAAGAATATAAACAGTTTATGATAAAGATCATAAAGGAAGATATTTGAGTTACAGAGTTTAGCATAATACCTAAGATTTAAGGAATCGTTCCGTGGATTTGCATTTTTCCGAAAGCACCATAAGAGTATGGAGCGTTCGAGATATGTAATTAAACCTTGTTTGACATGGTAAGATCGAAGGTGTAATTCATAAAACTGCCATTATATTTTAAAGATTAAAAGCTTTAGAGATTACCGTTTTTCCACTGAAAAGAGCTCCATCATAATCCGTTGAAATGACACCATATAAAGTTATGGTTTGGGATAAAACCCAAGTAGTCCTTTCTTAAAAACATTGGTATGCTATGCATAAGAAAGATGTGTGCAACCAAAGTCGGATGAACCTGTCTTTGTATGACTATTAAGTATTCCTCCATAAACACCGGAGACAAAAGTGTTTGTTGCTTAGAACGTCAAGTTTCTTTTGGAAGGAATTTTTCGTGAAAAGTTAAGTGGGAGGACAATAGAACTTTGATAAGGTTAAAAGAACCTTAGCTATATGTGCAAAGTTGCGCAGCGCCGAAAAGTGTTCCGGAGGCAGCAACAATGCTCATGGCTCACGTGCCTCAAAAGGTTGTGGTTACAATAGTCAAAGTTTCTATTGAAACAAGTAGGTCGGATGAACAATCAAATACCAAGATTTGAGAGTTAAATCATTATTTAACAATAATGATCCGACTACATGCAAAGAAGCGATGATGGGCCCTGACTCCATCAAATGGCTTGAAGCCATAAAATCCGTGATAGTTCCATACATGAGAAATCAAGTTTTGAACTTGAAGGACCCTCGAGAAAGGTGTAAGACCTTACAGTTGTGTTTGGATCTATAAAGAAATAGACATGGATGTTTTACATCTATGAAATAGTCGACATGTTGGGAAAGAGTTCACAAAATGTTCAAAGGTTGACTATGACAAGATTTGATCTTTCATAGTGATATTTAGTCTAGACGGATTAATGTAGCAACCACTACATATAATTTGTTATATGGTAGTTGAATAAAAAAAACAAGTTCTTCTAATAGAATCGTTACCTAGGACATGTGCATAACACGGTCCATAGGGTTTTGTTAATTCAAAGGATGCTAAAAGCATATGCAAACTTCAATGGTTGAAGTGAGCATCGCGGAGTTGGAATCTTCACTATGATGAAACTGTTAAAAGAGTTTAATTTCATCAGAGACAATGAAGATGCTTGCGTTTGCAAGAAATTAAGTGGGAGCGCTAAGACATATTTCTAATACATTATGTGGAGGACATATTGTTGATTAGAAAAGATGTATCTTTTATTAACACATATTAAGAATTTCATCCCGATGAAAGACTTAGGCAAAACCCAAATATTTGGCATCAATAGACGCTAATATGGTTGTGCCAGAAGTGCATAGACAAGATATTGAATGAGTTCAATATAGAAACTACAAGAGAGGTTCTTGTCACACAGAAAGGATTGAATGAGTTCAATGTTGATGATATATTCAAGTGTATAGACATTTGGCAAGTGAAACAAATAATCAAGTATAGATTGATACTTGATGTATGAAATCACAAAAAAATATTTATATCAATCATACTGTGATATGTACAAATCCAGATATGTCCTATGCTCTAAATGTTGTGAGCATATACCAGAATGATTCGTAAGATGATCATTGGACAATAGTAAGGATATTCTTATGATCTTTTGGAAGAACTAAGAGTATAATGTTTGTAGAAGTGACAAATAGATGGTTAGTTCATTGTAAAAGTACTACATTGATACTAGTTTTGTCACAAAGTGCAAATTAAGTTTATCTCAATCTAAACTAAGGGTGGCACAATATAATGGAAAGTGAGTTCCATAATGGATTTGGATGAGTTCCAAAGTTAAGACATTGTGACAGATACTACAACAAAAGGCTAAAGTATATGACTGCTATTTTAGCAGCAAAAGAGGGCATTTGTGTCAAGTAGTTTGTTATCAAACTAGGTGTAGTTCACAGTGGGATAATACTATGAAGATATATTGTGCGACAATATTATCAACATGTTTTAACCCCAAAGAGCTAAAGGTCACACCGAAAGACCAAATTTATACAAAGCCATCTCATTAGAGAATGAGTGATGCGTAGAGACGCAAAGACATGCAATTACACACGGACCTGGAAGTGTCAGATCCGGAGATCAGTTGACCACTAGCAATCGTGTACATACAACACCGGAAAGCCATAGGTGTTAAATACACAAAGGTTTGAAACTAGATTATTGACTCTAGTGCAAGTGGGAGACTGTTGGAGATATGCCCAAGAGGCAATAATAAAGTGGTTATTATCATATCTTCACACTTATGATAAATGTTTACATACCATGCTATAATTGTATTAACCGGAAACATTAATACTTGTGTGATTTGTAAACTAAAATAAGAGTCCCTAGTAAAGCCTCTTGTTAAACTAGCTTGTTGGTTAATATATGATCATGGTTTCCTGATCATGAACATAGAGATGTTATTAACAACAAGGTCATATCATTAGGAGAATGATGTGATGGACATACTCCTATAGATAAGCGTAGCATAAAGATCAAGTCATTTCAATAGTTCAATTGCTATATGCTTTCTGATACATAGTAACCTAATTCCTTCGACCATGAGATCATGCATATCACCTTTACCGGATGGATGCTTTGATGACATCAAACACCACACCGTAACTGGGTGGCTATAAAAGTGGCATTGAGTGTTCGGAAAGTATTGGTTGAAACACATGGATCAAGAGTGGGATTTGTCCATCCATATGACGGATAGATATACTCTGGGCCCTCTCGGTGAAATGTCATCCAATTAGCTTGCAAGCATGTGACTGGCTCACAAGGGATCACATATCACGGGAACGAGAAAAGAGTACTTATCGGTAACGAGGTTGAACTAGGTATGCAGAGATACCGACGATCATAACCTCGGATAAGTAAACTATCGTGAGACAAAGGGAAATTGGTATCGTATGTAAGTGGTTCATTCGATCGCAAAGTAATCGTAGAAATATGTGGGAGCCATATGAATTTCCAGATTCCTCTATTGGTTATTGTTCGGAGAAGTGTCTCGATCATGTCCGCATAATTCACGAACCGTAGGGAGACACACTTAAGGATTCGACGTTGTTTTGAGTAGTTATGGTATTATGAGAAAGAGACCTAATGTTGGTCGGAGTCTCGGATGGGATCCGGGATATCACGAGGTGATCCGGAATGGTCCGGAGAATAAGATTCATATAAGGAAAGTCCCGTTTCGGAGTTCGGGAATGATTCCGGTGTTTTCATCGGGAATGTTCTAGAAGGTTCCGGATTGTCCGTCACTCCGGGGGGGGAGGGTACATGAATGTGTCATTGAATGATTGCATCATGTACTAAGTGTTCTTGCTGTTCCAAAAACATGAAAGTCAAATTGCCAGTTTGAAAGTCAAACGGCTAAAACAGGAAACTGTGGGAAACAAGAAACTGTGGGAAACAAGCAAGAGGAGGTTGAAACCAACTTGGAGGAGGAGTTCCTCTCCTCCAAGCCGGCGCCCAGCCCTAGGACGAGTTGGGGAGGGACTCCCTCCCTCCCTGGCGCGCCTAGCCCCTCCACCTATAAAAGGAGGGGCAGGGCTCCTCCTTGAGACACACAAGTTTCTACCTCTAATCTCCGGTTTAGAGCCGTTTTGGTTTAGAGCTTCTAATTTCCCTAGCCTTCGGTTTAGAGCCTTCTAATTGGTGTGTCTAATCTCTAGACCACTAATAGCTCTCTCTCATACTCCATCATACTCGCTCCGGCTTAAGGCGAAGCCCTGCGGGATCTCCCCTCTACTTCCGGTACCACGCCGTTGTGCTGCCGGAATCGCGAGGAGAGTGCTACAACCTCCGCTGCCTGCTGGAACAAGGGAGAGGAAGGTCTTCGTCGAGTACCGAACGTGTGACCGACTACGGGAGCACTGCCGGAACGTGGCGCCGGAAGGATCGTCTGCGCGATCTTGAGATCGGAAAGAGTACGACTACATCACCCACGAGAATCTGCTCTCGTTAACCGCTTTGGAATCTTCGAGGGTAAGTTATTCCATCGACTCGTTGCTACAATCTAGTAGATAGATCTTGGCTTGTTTGTTTGTATGCGATAGAAATTTTTTGTTTTCCATGCTACGAACCCCTACAAATACAGTTGGCTATGCAGCAACACATGCTAAGAACATAAGAGCATGTTCAATGCAAGACTCTTAGAGGAATGCTTAGCAAAATAAACCAGTTTATGGGTAAGCAATGGTGCTTATTTATAACATGGTGATTTCTAAATTGGTACCTCTCCAATATAGATAATCACTGGTTCTTACAAAAAACTTGGATTATTTTTCTAAGCAACACTCCAAGCACCTTCCATTGTACATGGCCTACACAGTTGTTGCATCCACTCATTGTATTCAACCTACATTCTTGCATGGGATGCATCTGTTTTTCTAACATGCATCAGGAAGTCCAAATACGGCTCAAAATGCAAAATATGGTGTAGATAGGTCCACTATTACCAATTTATACTCTAATCATAATACATATGATGAAACAACAAAACAAATGCAACGTGGATTGCATGCTACTCCTACAGGATACTCGTGTACACACTTCCTACTATGACCAACCTACATGATGGTTCATATGTTGTAAGACCTATGACACTGCTCACAATGGAGATAATATTAAGGCAGGTAATAGTGGGGAGTAACATAGTCTAGTAACATGCTATCATGCTATTAAATATGCAATTAAGAAAAATATATCCTATGGTGTTCATTGTCCTATAGTAACCATTATGTAAAACAGTACAATGTGAAAAACTTATACTCTTAACAAAAGACATGTCAGGTAGCAGCCAAAGTAATGCAACAAACAAGATGATGTAACCTTTATCAGATGCAAACTGATCATAAGCATATTACAATACAAGCTAGAAAATTCACCAATTGGTTGCAATAATAAGCAGGGCAGGAAAATTAAACATAAGAAGTATATGCATCTAGTATATCATGCCACTAAATAAGCAACCAAGGAAAATATAGCATATGGTATTGATTGTCCTATAGTAATCATCATGTAAAATAGTCCTGCACTATAAATATATGATGAAACAGCTAAATATTACAATTGGTGAAGAAACAACATAATGCAATTTTTATGTATACGCTGATCATAAGACATATGATGAAGCAGCTACATAATACAACAAACAAGATAATGCCACCATTATAAGTATGCAACAAGCAATATAACCAATGAACAAACAATATAACCATATACATCAAATAGCAGAAAAGCTAGGTGAGTGCTTCCTTGCCTTCACGCTATGGGGCCTTTTTCTTACTGCTTTTGTTGGCGGAAAGCTTCAGTCGTGGCATGAAGGCTTGTCGGTGGAACTTGGTAGTATACCTTGTCAATGAGGTGGATGAAGAAGTGGAAGACCTTGTCAACTAGGTGGATGGTAAGGTGCACGGCGTGTACGGAGACCTTGATGGCGAGTGGGAAGACCTTAAAGGAGAGGGGGCAAACCTTGACAGCAAGTGGGTAGATCTTGAAGGAGTGGGGGAAGACCATGAAGGAGAGGGGGCAGAACTTGATGGCGAGGTGTACGGATAGTTGGAAGACCTTGACAATGAGGTGGCATACCTTATCGGCGAGGTGAATGGTGAGGTGGCATACCTTGTTAGGGAAGTGCACGGCGAGTGGGCGTACCTTGTCGGCAAGGTACACGGCCAGTGGGAAGACCTTGACGGCAAGGTGCACAGAGAGTACGGAGACTTTGAATGAGAGGTGCACGAAGAGGTGGCAGATCTTATCGGTGAAGTTGACAGCGAGGTTTCAGACCTTTGAGCTTGACACGACATGGTGGAAAATCGGGAAGGTGAGAACGGTCTAGGGTTTGGGCTACGATGATGGCTAGTTGTCTACTGGAGGGACGGACGACAACATGGTGAGGAGGGACGGACGACGGTGTGGTGAGGAGGAACGGACGATGGCAAGCAGGGGAAGGGCATACAGTGACGAGTCGAGGAGGGGGAGGACGGTGAGGTGAAGAAAATTGGATCTCGTCCCCTTTCAGCGAGGGATAAGGAGGGTTTCTTACTGATTATGTAAACGCCCTCTGGGCGATATCATGTGTGGTGTTGGGCTGGAGGGCTAAACCGTCTATTCAATCCGCGAAAATCTTGGGACGGCTGTCTCGCAGGAGAATTTAATTCCTAGGTGCAAAATTTTAGCACGTTGTCTCGACCAAATTATTGGATGGTGTATCTTGTCCGTCTATTGCATGATGGGTGGCTCAAAATAATTAATCATATATGAAACTAGTTACAAAGGGTACCTTATGAAGAAATTGAGCAATTACTGAACAAAAAATCAGTAAAAAATTCTATTATGTAGATGTGCACCAGAATATTGGCATTTTCTTCAGAGATCCAATAAGAGATTAGCAAGACCCGACACATAGCCATGAACCCTAACTGTAGTGGATATCAGCAGGATTTTGAAACCGACCTAAAAAATAAATAAAAATTTGAAAATTTGAAACCTTCACACATTGTCATTTTATGTTACCTAGTTTAAGGTAAAAATAACAGACATGGCATATGAGGATTATCCTAAAAAAGTGTTCACGGGAATCACCTACCTCCTTCGAGGATTCATGGCTTTCAAGGCAAATGAGCTAGGTCATGACCACAATCATGGCATAGTTTGCTTTAATGCGCCCATATTGTGCACATGCATGCATATTGTGATGGCAAACAATGTTGCTTCATGAAGTTTTCATACTCTCTGCACGGAAAGCCCATTTTCCATTTTCCTGGTGCCGAAAAGGGCTTACTTTGTGAAGCAGCCACCAAGGATGTGATGTGAAAATGCATCACCACATTTTTAATAAATACTAGAGAGCATTTATTGGTCATTTCACCGATTGTCTTCACCTAGAACCTCTCGATGCAACCATCATGATATAAACAAGTTTTTGTCGGTCTAGTTGGAGGGGGCTAAAACTTAGCCTAGAGCTACCTCATAGCTATCTAGGAAATTTTCAAAAAAATCATTTCTAGGTACAGAACATGGAATTTCTTCAGAGATCCAACAAGAGATTAGCAAGACCCAGCATATTTCTTGGAACCCTAACCGCAACGGATCTTGGCAGATTTTCGAAACCGGCCTCAAAAATTCAAAAAAAATCATAAAATTGTGAAACCTTTTCACATTGTCATTTTATGTTGCATAGTTGAAGGAAAAAATAACAGACATGGCATACGAGGATTATCCTAAAAAAGTGGTCACAGAAGTGACCTACCGCCTTCAACGATTCATGGCTTTTAAGGCAAATGATCTAGGTCATGACCACAACCATGGCATAGTTTTCTTTAATGCGCCCATATTCTACACATGCGTGCATATTGTGATGGAAAACAATGTTTCTTCATGAAGTTTTCACACTCTCTGCACAGAAAGCCCATTTTCCATTTTCCCGGTGCCGAAAAGGGCTTACTTTGTGGCCAAGGATGTGATGTGAAAATGCATCAACCAATTTCTAATAAATACTATATAGCATTTAGTGGCCAGTTATCCAATTGGATTCACCTAGAACCTCTCAGCAGCCCCCGCGATAAGAACAAGTTTCTGCCGGTCTAGCTGAAAGGGGGCTAAAATTTAGCCTGGAGCTACCTCGTAGCCATCTCGGTAATTTTCAAAAAAATCATTTACAGGTATAGAACATGGCATTTCTTCAGAGATCCAACAAGAGATTAGCAAGACCCGGCACATAGGAAGGAACCCTAACCGTAGCGAATGTCGGCAGAATTTCGAAACCGGCCTCCAAAATTCAAAACAATTCAAAAAATGTGAAACCTTCGCACATTATAATTTTATGTTTCCTAGTTGAAGGAAAAAATAATAGACATGGAAGACGAGGATTATTCTAAAAAATTGTTCACGGAAATCACCTACCGACTTCGACGATTCCGGGCTTTCAATGCAAATGAGCTAGGTCATGAACACAACCATGGAATAGTTTCCTTTACTGCGTCCATATTCTACACATTCTTGCATATTGTGATCGCGAACAATGTTGCTACATGAAGTTTTTGCACTCTCTACACGGAAAGCCCATTTTCCATTTTCCTAGTGCCGAAAAGGGCTTACATTGTGAAGTAGCCACCAAGGATATGATGTGAAAATGCATCACCCCATTTTTAATAAATACTAGAGAGCATTTAGTGGTCTGTACACCAATTGGTTCACCTATAACCTCTCGACGTAACCGTCATGATATAAACAATTTTCTGTCGGTCTAGCTAGAGGGGGCTAAAATTTAGCCTAGAGCTACCTTGTAGCTATCTCGGGAATTCTGCAAAAACTTCATTTCCAGGTACAGAACATGGCATTTCTTTAGAGATCCAACAAGAGATTAGCAAGACCTGACACAATTACACAAACCCTAACCGCAGCGGATCTCGGCAGAATTTTGAAACCGGCCTAAAAAATCAAAACAAAATAAAAAATGTGAAACCTTTGCACATTGTCATTTTATGTTGTGTAGTTGAAGGAAAAATAACAAACATGGCATATGAGGATTATCCTAAAAAAGTGTTCACAGAAGTCACCTACCACTTTCGAGGATTCATGGCTTTTAAGGCAAATGAGCTAGGTCATGACCACAACCATGGCATAGTTTTCTTTAATGCGCCCATATTCTACACATGTGTGCGTATTGTGATGGAAAACAATGTTTCTTCATGAAGTTTTCACACTCTTTACACGGAAAGCCCATTTTCCATTTTCCCGGTTCCAAAATGGGCTTACTTTGTGAAGCACCTACCAAGGATGTGATGTGAAAATGCATGAACCCATTTTTAATAAATACTATATAGCATTTAGTGGTCTATTCACCAATTGTATTCACCTAGAACCTCTCGGCGCAACCCTTGGGATATAAACAAGTTGTGCCGGTATAGATTGAAGGGGGATAAAATTTAGCCTGGAGCTACCTCGTAGACATCTCGGGAATTTTCCAAAAAATCATTTCCAGGTATAGAACATGGCATTTATTCAGAGATCCAACAAGAGATTAGCAAGATCCGACACATAGCAATGAACCTTAACCGCATCGAATCTCGGCAGAATTTCGAAACCTGTCGTGGTATTGCCGACGAGTACGCCATGGAGGGGTCCTCACAGTGCGTGTTTAGAGACGTGGGGGCAGGCGGACGGTTGACGGGTACGAGGTAACACAGCTTACCCAGGTTTAGATCCCACAATGGTGGCGGAATCCTACTCCTCCTATAAATCACTATAATGGCAATACGCCGAGTTACAGATATAGGTTCGCTGTGCGAGGTGTATGCTAATCGCTACTTGGTCGTGCCCTAAAGGCTACCATAGGCCCGACTTATATAGTCACCAGGTCCTAAGGTTACAGGGGAAAGTCCTAGCCGGACAGGTTACAGAGTCCTACACCGTCTATTACTAGTTTTGCGTGTCTTGTACTCCAAGGCTCCGGGTACGCTGGTGACTCCATCGTAGCCTTCCTTTATCCGGCATGGGCCTCCCTTCTGGATCAATCTAACTGGGCCGCCCAGCAGGCCATGGGCCATGCTACCAACTATGGGCCACCCGGGTTATCCGGATAGGAGACATGCTATGAGGATACCCATATAGCATATCCCCAACAGTAGCCCCCGGAGAACTCGGAGATCTTGCGCCGTCTTGCCTCTTCACGTGGAATGCTCCATCTAGATGGATTTCGGCATATCGGCAAGCAATATCTTGTAGTCCTCCCAAAGAAGCCTGCAAGGTTTCCTCCGTCTTCAACTAGTAAGCAGGAGAATTGCTGAATCTTCCATCGTACTCTTCCGTAGCCAGACTGGATCCGTCCATGCCGGAATCTTCTGATGTGATGGTTCATCTGCCTATGTCAGCTAGGGCGACGTAGACGTAGGTTAGCGATGCCTCGTAACTCACACATGCAGAGAACGTAATCATTTCCACTTTTCCCGCACGAGCGATACGAACCGTTGGTGGCAACGGTTGGGACATGGCGAAATTTCCGCGCACACCCGCACACACGTCTTCTACGCGGCAACCGTCTGATCAAGCTGCACGAATATCGATGCTGGAGATCATAAATAGTAACTGCGGTGGAAAATTTACTTTTCACCTCATTCTCTCCTCGCATCATCTTCTTCCTCCAGCGAGCGACCCCTCGAGCTCTCCACGCAACTTGCGAAAAACCCTAACTCCCAATCTTGCCAGTCACCTCCAAACACTCGCAATGGCCAGCAGCAGTTCTTCTCCCTTGATGGCGGCGTCGGGCGAAGCCGTGGCAAAGACAGGGAGCTCCGTCGTCGTGCCCCCAGAGGGCCTGGTCATCCCTGTCTCTGCGGTGGTCGAGACCACCGACGGAGACCATAATCCAGCGGTGTTAGAGCTCCTGGAGGAGGAAAATGACTCCCACAAAGGCGACTGGCGCGGTTTGTATATCACGGACCGCGACATCAAGGAGTTGATCCTCGAAGGCTACCTCCCTGCGACGGAGGGGCTCGCCTGGCGGGCGGCGCCGGCAGGCGAGGTCACACCTTCTCCCCAAGCCGGAGAAAAGGTGTACCTCAAAGCACAATTGGTACGCGGCGTCTCCCTGCCCATCTCTAACTTCTTCCTTGCTGTCCTCAATCATTACCAAGTACATCCCCAAAACCTCTCTCCCAACAGTATCCTAGCGCTTATCAATTAGGCGGCGCTTTGCGAGGGTTACCTAGGGATTAGTGTTGGAGATATGCCCTAGAGGCAATAATAAATATAGTTATTATTATATCTTTGTGTTTATGATAAATGTTTACATTCATGCTATAATAGTATTAACAAGGAAACATTAATACTTGTGTGATTTGTAAACTTAAATTGAAGTCCCTAGTAAAGCCTCTTCATAATACTAGCTTGTTGGTTAATAAATGATTGTGGTTTCCCTATCATGAACATTGAGATGTTATTAACAACAAGATCATATCGTTAGGAGAATGATATGGTGGACATACTCCTATAGATAAGCGTAGCATAAAGATCAAGTCATTTTAATAGTTCAATTGCTATATGCTTTCTGATACATAGTAACCTAATTCCTTCGACCATGAGATCATGCATATCACCTTTACCGGATGGATGCTTTGATGACATCAAACACCACACCGTAACTGGGTGGCTATAAAGGTGGCATTGAGTGTTCGAAAAGTATTGGTTGAGACACATGGATCAAGAGTGGGATTTGTCCATCCATATGACGGATAGATATACTCTGGGCCCTCTCGGTGAAATGTCATCCAATTAGCTTGCAAGCATGTGACTGGCTCACAAGGGATCACATATCACGGGAACGAGAAAAGAGTACTTATCGGTAACGAGGTTGAACTAGGTATGTAGAGATACCGTCGATCATAACCTCGGATAAGTAAACTATCGTGAGACAAAGGGAAATTGGTATCGTATGTAAGTGGTTCATTCGATCGCGAAGTAACCGTAGAAATATGTGGGAGCCATATGAATTTCCAGATTCCTCTATTGGTTATTGATCGGAGAAGTGTCTCGATCATGTCCGCATAATTCACGAACCGTAGGGAGACACACTTAAGGATTCGATGTTGTTTGAGTAGTTATGGAATGATGAGAAAGAGACCGAATGTTGTTCGGAGTCTCGAATGGGATTCGGGATATCACGAGGAGATCCGGAATGGTCCGGAGAATAAGATTCATATAAGGAAATTCATGTTTCGGAGTTGGAGAATGGCGGTGTTTTCATCGGGAATGTTCTAGAAGGTTCCGGAATGTCCGACACTCCGGAGGGGAAAGGTACATGAATGTGTCATACCAAGTTGGAATGATTGCATCATGTACTAGGTGTCACGCTGAACAAAATAAAGGGTTTAATCAAATCCTTGTTTGAAAAGTCAAACGCCAATTTGAAAAGTCAAACGGCTATTTTGGAAAGTGGAGGGGAAGGTGGAAACCGAGTTGGGGAGGAGTTCCTCCCCTCCACCGCCGGCCCACCTCCAAGACGAGTTGGGGAGGGACTCCCCTCCCCTTGGCCGCGCCTCCCACCTATAAAGGGAGGGGCAGGGCTGCCCCTCCTCGCACACAAGTTCCCTACCTCTAAAACCTAGCCCCAAGCCGCCGCCGCCTCCATAGCCTCCGCCGGCCCTAGGGCAAACCGCCGCCGCCTAGCTAACCCTAGCCGCCGGCTTGGCCCCTCCTCGGCGTGTCTAAACCCTATATCATCGAGGGCTCTCTCATAGTCCACCATACTCGCTCCGGCTTAAGGCGAAGCCCTGCGAGATCTCCCCTCTACTTCCGGTACCACGCCGTTGTGCTGCCGGAATCACGAGGAGAGTGCTACAACCTCCGCTGCCTGCTGGAACAAGGGAGAGGAAGGTCTTTGTCGAGTACCGAACGTGTGACCGACTGCGGGAGCGCTGCCGGAACGCAGCGCCGGAAGGATCATCTACATGATCTTGAGATCGGGAAGAGTACAACTACATCACCCACGAGAATCCGCTCTCGTTAAACACTTTGGAATCTTCGAGGGTGAGTTATTCCATCGACTCGTTGCTACAATCTAGTAGATAGATCTTGGCTTGTTTGTTTGTATGCGATAGAAAATTTTTGTTTTCCATGCTACGAAACCCTTCAGTGGTATCAGAGCCGTGTCTATATGTAGATCTGTTGCACGAGTAGAACACAATGGTCATTGTGGGCGTTGATGCTTTTATTGTCGATTGCTTCTTGTGTACTTTGCATCTTGCGGGATGTTGGGATGAAGCGGCCCGGGCTAACCTTACATGACATCGTTCATGAGACTTGCTCCACGCTTGACATGTAACTTGTATTGCATAAGTGGCTTTGCGGGTGCCTGTTTCTCCTAGCATAGTTAAGATCCAATTTACAACGGGTGATTAACAATACTAGTATCAATGTTGTGGTTCATGTTCATCAGTTAGAACGACACTTATTGAAAGCCCCAAACCACGTAAAACATGCAAAGAAAGTAGAGTCGTCTAACTTTGTTTTGCAGGGGTGTGCAGTGATGTGATATGGCCATGATTGTGATTATATTTGATGTATGCAATGTTCCTTATTGTAAGTTGGCAACCGGCAGGAGCCATATGGTTGTCTTTAATTTATGTTAAGACCCGCGTGTCTATTCAAAGTATTTGTAATGGTTGAAGCCGGTGGACAACAACCATGGAGAAGCGTCATTGACCTTGATGCTATGCCGGTAATGATGGACATCATGTTCGTGCTTGAAGATGGAGATCAGAAGCACAAAGAAGAAAGGCCATATCATATCACATATTATGAATTGCATGTGATGTTAATCCTTTATGCATCTTGTATTGCTTAGTAGATGACGGTAGCATTATAAGATGATCCCTCATGCACATGAATTTCAAGTCATAAAGTGTTCACCCTTAGTTAGCACCGTTGCTAAAGCTTGTTGTTTCGAAGCACCACGTGATGATCAGGTGTGTTAGATTCCGCAAGTGTATACAACGTGAGCAAGCCAGATTTGCTCATGCGGAAACTAAGGTTTGATCTTGACGAGCCTAGCATGTACAGACATGGTCTCGGAACACGGATCACCGAAAGGTAAAGCATGAATCATATAGTAGATATGATGAACATGTCGATTGTTCGCCATTGAAACTATATCAACTCTCGTGATGATCGGTGTTGATGTGGTGGATTTGGTTCGTGTGATCACTAAAACAATGTGAGGGATATTGTTTTGAGTGGGAGTTCACCTAGATTAATTTAACTATTAATTAGAACTCAATTTGTCATAAACTTAGTCTAAACTATTGCAAATATGTTGTAGATCAATGGCGGCCCCTACCATCAATTTTAATGCGTTCCTAGAGAAAGAAAGGTTGAAAAACAATGGAAGCAACTTCGCGGATTGGTTCCGCAATTTGAGGATTGTCCTCACAGCTGGTAATTTGACCTATGTGCTGGATGCACCGCTGGGTGACCCGCCTGCAGCTGATGCTACCGACGAAGTAAAGAACGTTTATCTCGCCCGGAAGACTCAGTACTCCACAGTTCAGTGTGCTATCTTGTATGGTTTAGAATTGGAGCTTCAGAAAATGTTTGAGAATTCAGACCCACATGATATTGTCCGTGAACTCAAATTGATCTTTGAGACTCACGCGGCAATTGAGAGCTATGAGGCTTCTGAAAAGTTCTTTAACTGCAAGATGGAAGAGGGCAGCTCCGTTAGTGAGCATGTGCTTAAGATGTCTGGGCACGCAAGCAAACTTCAAAGCTTGGGTATAGTGATTCCTAATGCTTTGGGGATTTACCGTGTCCTCCAATCACTACCACCAAGTTACAAGAACTTTGTGATGAACTACAACATGCAGAACATGAACAAGCAGTTGCCAGAACTGTTTTCTATGTTGAAATCTGCAGAAGTGGAGATCAAGAAAGAGCACCAAGTGTTGATGTTCAATAAGACCACCAAATTCAGGAAAGGCAAGTCTAAGCAAAAGGGACACTTCAAGAAGGGTGGTAAGAAAGTTACCGCACCGACGAAGAAGACCAAGGCTGGACCTAAGCCTGATACTGAGTGCTTTTACTGCAAGGGAGAAGGTCACTAGAAGCGGAATTGCCCAAAGTACTTGGCGGATTTGAAGAACGGCAACATCAAGAAGAAAGGTATATCTGATATACATGTTATTGATGTGTATCTCACTAGTACTCGTAGTAGTGCCTGGGTATTTGATACTGGTTCGGTTGCTCATATTTGTAACTCGAAACAGGTGCTGCAGAATAAACGGAAGCTAGCGAAGAACGAGGTGACGATGCGCGTGGGAAACAGATCAAAGGTTGATGTGATCGCGGTCGGCACGCTACCCCTTCATCTACCATCGGGATTAGTTTTATACTTAAATAATTGTTATTTGGTGCCTGCGTTAAGCATGAACATTATATCGGGATCTTGTTTATTGCGAGACGGTTACTTGTTTAAGTCCGAGAATAATGGTTGTTCGATTTATATGAGTAATATGTTTTATGCACATGCACCTTTGATAGATGGTCTATTCTTATTGAATCTCGATAGTGGAAATACACATATTAATAACATTGATGCTAAACGTTTGAAATCGAGCGATATCTCAACCTATATGTGGCACTGTCGTCTTGGTCACATTGGAGTGAAGCGTATGAAGAAACTCCATTCCGATGGACTTCTTGAATCACTTGATTTCGAATCACTTGATAGATGCGAAGCATGTCTGATGGGTAAAATGACTAAGACTCCATTTTCTGGTATGATGGAGCGAGCTATGGACTTATTGGAAATCATACATACCGATGTGTGTGGTCCAATGAGTGTAGCATCGCGCGGTGGTTATCGTTATGTTCTTACCTTCACGGATGACTTGAGTAGATATGGGTATATCTATTTCATGAAACATAAGTCCGAAACTTTCGAGAAGTTTAAGGAATTTCAAAGTGAAGTGGAGAATCAACGTAACAAGAAGATTAAATTTCTACGTTCTGATCGTGGAGGTGAATATCTAAGTTACGAGTTTGGCGAGCATTTAAAGAAATGCGGAATACTTTCACAATTGACACCGCCGGGAACACCACGGCGTAATGGTGTGTCCGAATGTCATAATCAAACTCTCTTAGATATGGTTCGTTCTATGATGTCACTTACAGATTTACCGCTATCATTTTGGGGTTATGCATTAGAAACAGCCGCATTCACTTTACATAGGGCACCATCTAAATCCGTTGAGACGACACCGTATGAATTATGGTTTGGGAAGAAACCTAAATTGTCGTTCCTTAAAGTTTGGGGTTGCGAAGCCTATATAAAGAAGTTACAGCCGGACAAGCTTGAACCCAAAGCAGAAAAATGCGTCTTCATAGGATACCCGAAGGAAACTATTGGGTATACCTTCTATCATAGATCCGAGGGCAAAATCTTCGTTGCCAAGAATGGATCCTTTCTAGAGAAGGAATTTCTCTCGAAAGAAGTGACTGGAAGGAAAGTAGAACTCGACGAGGTTGTCGAACCTTCTCTCGAAATTGCGAGCAGCGCAGCACCGGAAGAAGTTCCTGTGGTGCCTGCACCAATAAGAGAGGAAGCTAATGATGATGATCATGAAACTTCGGTTGTAGTTGCTATAGAGCCTCGCAGGTCAACGAGAACTCGTACCACTCTAGATTGGTATGATCCCGTTATGAGTGTCATGTTGGTGGACAACACCGATGACCCTGCGACATATGAGGAAGCAATGATGAGACCAGATTCCAACAAATGGCAAGAAGCCATGAAATCCGAGATTGGATCCATGTACGAAAACCAAGTATGGACTTTGGTGGACTTACCGGATGGCCAGAAGGCTGTCGAGAACAAATGGATTTTCAAGAAGAAAACAGATGCTGATGGTAATGTTACTGTCTATAAATCTCGACTTGTCGCAAAAGGGTTTCGACAAATTCAAGGAGTTGACTACGATGAGACTTTCTCACCAGTAGCGAAGCTAAAGTCTGTGAGGATTATGTTAGCAATCGCTGCATATTATGATTATGAGATATGGCAGATGGATGTCAAAACAACATTCCTCAATGGAGACATTGATGAAGAGTTGTATATGATGCAACCCAAGGTTTTGTCGATCCTAAAGATGCTAACAAGGTATGCAAACTTCAACGGTCCATCTATGGATTGAAGCAAGCATCCCGAAGTTGGAATCAACGTTTTGATAAGGTAATCAAAAGTTTTGGTTTTATACAAACTTATGGAGAAGCTTGTATTTACAAGAAAGTGAGTGGGAGCTCTGTAGCATTCTTAATACTATATGTAGATGACATATTGTTGATTGGGAATGATGTAGACCTTCTTAATAGTGTCAAGGAATATTTGAATAATAGTTTTTCAATGAAGGATCTTGGTGAAGCAGCTTACATATTAGGCATAAAGATTTATAGAGATAGATCGAGATGCCTAATATCATTGTCACAAAGTACATATTTGGAGAAGGTTCTAAAGAGGTTTGGAATGGAAGATAGCAAGAAAGGGTTCTTGCCCATGTTGCCCAATACGACCTTGAGTAAAACTCAAAGTCCGACATCGGCAGAAGATAGAGAAAGGATGAGCAAGACTCCCTATGCCTCAGCCATAGGATCTCTAATGTATGCCATGCTATGTACTAGACCCGACATTGCATATGCTGTTAGTTTAACTAGCAGATATCAAAGTGATCTAGGAGTGGATCATTGGACAACGGTCAAAAACATCCTTAAGTACTTGAGAAGAACTAAGGATATGGTTCTTTCTTATGGAGGTGATGAACAGCTCGTTGTTAATGGTTACACCGATGCTAGTTGGAACACCGATCCGGATGATTCTAAATCACAATCTGGATACGTATTTATTTTGAATGGTGCAGCAGTTAGCTGGAGGAGTGCAAAGCAAAGCGTTGTGGCGAGATCTTCAACTGGATCGGAATACATGGCTACTTCGGAGGCTTCACAAGAAGCGATATGGATGAAAGAGTTCATTACAGAGCTGGGTGTGGTTCCTAGTGCGCTGGACCCAATGTCTATCTACTGTGATAACATGGGCGCCATAGCCAATGCGCAAGAACCAAGGTCACACAAGAAGCTGAAGCACATCAAGCTACGTTTTCATGCTATTCGAGAACATGTCCAAGATGGGGACATAAAGATTTGCAAAGTACACACAGATCTGAATGTGGCGGATCCGTTGACTAAACCTCTCCCGAGGGCAAAACATGACCAACACCAAACTGCCATGGGTGTTCGGTATATTACCATGTAATCTAGATTAGATGACTCTAGTGCAAGTGGGAGACTGTTGGAGATATGCCCTAGAGGCAATAATAAATATAGTTATTATTATATCTTCGTGTTTATGATAAATGTTTACATTCATGCTATAATAGTATTAACAAGGAAACATTAATACTTGTGTGATTTGTAAACTTAAATTGAAGTCCCTAGTAAAGCCTCTTCATAATACTAGCTTGTTGGTTAATAAATGATTGTGGTTTCCCTATCATGAACATTGAGATGTTATTAACAACAAGATCATATCATTAGGAGAATGATATGGTGGACATACTCCTGTAGATAAGCGTAGCATAAAGATCAAGTCATTTTAATAGTTCAATTGCTATATGCTTTCTGATACATAGTAACCTAATTCCTTCGACCATGAGATCATGCATATCACCTTTACCGGATGGATGCTTTGATGACATCAAACACCACACTGTAACTGGGTGGCTATAAAGGTGGCATTGAGTGTTCGGAAAGTATTGGTTGAGACACATGGATCAAGAGTGGGATTTGTCCATCCATATGACGGATAGATATACTCTGGGCCCTCTCGGTGAAATGTCATCCAATTAGCTTGCAAGCATGTGACTGGCTCACAAGGGATCACATATCACGGGAACGAGAAAAGAGTACTTATCGGTAACGAGGTTGAACTAGGTATGTAGAGATACCGTCGATCATAACCTCGGATAAGTAAACTATCGTGAGACAAAGGGAAATTGGTATCGTATGTAAGTGGTTCATTCGATCACGAAGTAATCGTAGAAATATGTGGGAAACATATGAATTTCCAGATTCCTCTATTGGTTATTGATCGGAGAAGTGTCTCGATCATGTCCGCATAATTCACGAACCGTAGGGAGACACACTTAAGGATTCGACGTTGTTTGAGTAGTTATGGAATGATGAGAAAGAGACCGAATGTTGTTCGGAGTCTCGAATGGGATTCGGGATATCACGAGGAGATCCGGAATGGTCCGGAGAATAAGATTCATATAAGGAAAGTCCTGTTTCGGAGTTGGAGAATGGTTCCGGTGTTTTCATCGGGAATGTTCTAGAAGGTTCCGGAATGTCCGGCACTCCAGAGGGGAAAGGTACATGAATGTCATACCAAGTTGGAATGATTGCATCATGTACTAGGTGTCATCGCTGAACAAAATAAAGGGTTTAATCAAATCCTTGTTTGAAAAGTCAAACGCCAATTTGAAAAGTCAAACGGCTATTTTGGGAAGTGGAGGGGAAGGTGGAAACCGAGTTGGGGAGGAGTTCCTCCCCTCCACCGCCGGCCCACCTCCAAGCCGAGTTGGGGAGGGACTCCCCTCCCCTTGGTCGCGCCTCCCACCTATAAAGGGAGGGGCAGGGCTGCCCCTCCTTGCACACAAGTTCCCTACCTCTAAACCCTAGCCCCAAGCCGCCGCCGCCTCCATAGCCGCCGCCGGCCCTAGGGAAAACCGCCGCCGCCGCCTAGCTAACCCTAGCCGCCGGCTTGCCCCCTCCTCGGCGTGTCTAAACCCTAGATCGTTGAGGGCTCTCTCATAGTCCACCATACTCGCTCCGGCTTAAGGCGAAGCCCTACGAGATCTCCCCTCTACTTTTGGTACCACGCCGTTGTGCTGCCGGAATCACGAGGAGAGTGCTACAACCTCCGCTGCCTGCTGGAACAAGGGAGAGGAAGGTCTTTGTCGAGTACCGAATGTGTGACCGACTGCGGGAGCGCTGCCGGAACGCAGCGCCGAAAGGATCGTCTACGCGATCTTGAGATCGGGAAGAGTACGACTACATCACCCACGAGAATCCGCTCTTGTTAAACACTTTGGAATCTTCGAGGGTGAGTTATTCCATCGACTCGTTGCTACAATATAGTAGATAGATCTTGGCTTGTTTGTTTGTATGCGATAGAAATTTTTTGTTTTCCATGCTACGAAATCCTTCAATTAGGCCTAGGGTAGATCCTTTTGTCTATTTCTTCACCGTCAAACGCGAAGCCGGGGCCAGCAAGGATGAACTTAGAAATTGTGGCACCATTAGCTTCAAGATCCGTCCTGGCCGGCAGTTCCCCAACATCGTCGGCCACGAGTCCTGCAAGAACTGGCAGCGTATTTATTTCTACGGTCTAGATATCCCTCTGGCTAACCGAGAAGTAACGTACCCGGACTTTGTCGATGGAGCCGCCGCCGAAGCCTCGACATGGAGATCCTAGGCCTCCCTTCCCTCCGACATCGATGCTTCCCGCGCTATAAGGCGGATATAGTGGTTCGTAGAGACGGGTTTGACAGGCTTGGACCTAGCCATGTGCTGGTTCATCAGGCGAATCCAACCTCTGCAGCACCGCTCGAAGCTGATGCACGAGTATACCAACGATAGAAGGGATAGCCTCCGCATCTCCGTGGACAACTTCTCGTACGACTCCGTCAAGCTTCGCCTCAAGGACATCGTCAAGGTGAAGGACAAGAAACGTGGCTTCGCCATCACCTACGACATGTTCGTAGAGAGCAAGTGCCCAAAGGTAATTGCTTATTTTCCGTGTATGACATATACTCCAGTTCTTCCGTCTTAACCCTTTTCATCTCATCTAACATGGTGACCTCTCACTTAACAGCTTAGCTATCTAGAGGAGGATAGCATGGCTGTCCAAATATATGATCCAAAGATGAAGGAAGTCACGGTCGTGTCCGACGACGATGTTCTGTTGTCGCGAAAGCGGAAGAGCTCCACCTATGACGCTGGCGACGGAGGCAAGAAGAAGAATACGGAGGGTGGAGCCTCCATGAAGACTACCGCCGCCCTGGAGGCGGAGAAAAGAAAGACTAATGGGATCCCCTTTGCCAAAGCACCCCCTCTTGTGTAAGCTTCTATCTCTCCGACATTATCCATTTATCTGTTTTGTTCCTGTACTTATGCATTTTGCACGTTTCAGGAAGAAAGCTATGACCATCTTGAAGAAGACCTCCAAAACATTGGGGGCTTCTAGAACCATCAAGGACATGCTGCACCGCGACGCATCTCCCGCCATCACCCCTGTCACTCCCATCGTCAAGCCTTCCTCCGCTCCGACAAGCTCACAAGCTAAGGAAGCATCTGGCCCTTCCGCCATGGAAGAGGACTCAGGTGCCTCTACCGAGTTTGCTATTGTCGGCCAGCAGGCGACGCAGGAAAGTGCCGCACACCAAATGGCTGAAGCTCCGGCTAAGGATGCCATCGGTTGCGGTAAGGCGGTGGTGGAAGCTGGTACTTCTGCCGAAGGCGGCGCCCCCGCACCCAAGAAAACCATAGAGTATCCAAAGATAGTATATCCGGTACTTACACCGGGTAGCACTGCTCTGGTTCATGGTGCGGCGCCGACATCTCCGACGTGCGGTCTAGAGGAGCTTCTCCAGCAAGCAGAGATCTTGCAGGGAAACAGTGTATCCTTCGGCAAGCTGCTGGCT
Source organism: Avena sativa (assembly GCA_916181665.1). Lineage (NCBI taxonomy): Eukaryota > Viridiplantae > Streptophyta > Magnoliopsida > Poales > Poaceae > Avena > Avena sativa. The sequence goes on from OV702284.1 coordinate 150,051,744, forward strand.
GAGAGTGCTACTAACCTCAAGATCATTACACTTGTAAGTTATTTTTGCCTTTTCCATTTCATATGAATATCCCACTGTAGCCCCAAGAGGATGTAGACGGAAAACCATAGGTCTTTGCGTCTAGATGCTCTAAGAGTGACTAAGCTAGAAAACTTCTCACTGTAGCCCCCAAGCATATAGGTGGAATGAATTATTCCGACTAGATGCTTTAAGAGTAGCATACGCAGTGTTTATAAATTTCAATACTATAGCCCCCAAGCTTCTAGTTGTAACTGAATTATTTCTGACTAGATGCTTAAAGAGAAGCTAAGAATACATCCGAGTTAAAAACTTTATACTGTAGCCCCCAAGCTTCTAATCGAAAACTGAATTAGTTCCGACTAGATGCTTAAACAAAGAATAAGCATATTGCTAAGTTAAAAACTCTCGCTGTAGCCCCCGAGCGTCTAGGTGGAAATTTTCTGGCTAGATGCTCCAAGTAGACCAAACAACGTTTAACTTTTCTTTTTTTTCCACAGAACAAGAATGCTCGGAGGGGCATGGCCAACGACAAGTACCAGAAGATGCGCGCGGACTTGGAAGCCGAAAAGGGTAAAACTGCCTTCTTGAAGGAATAGATCATCAAGAGCAAGCGTCTGTTTTTCATTTATTTTTCGTATTCCGACTTAAACTTGTCTATTCTACGAGTACTCATTGTGTACTTTGCTTTCTCCGACTTGCAGAAACCATTGCCAAGGCTAAGGACATTGTCGAGCAATCCAAGCACATTCAAGAGCTGGATAGCGAGAACAAGATCCTTAAGCAGGAGAGGAAGGACATGCTGAAGATGCATGAAGAATCAATGAAAGCCTTGCAGGACTCCGCCACCGTGGAGATGGACCGCTTGAAGGAGGAGATCTCGATCTTAAGAGATCAGAAGAAAGCTGCCGATGAGCAGAATCAACGCCATCATGAGGCGTACAAGCTCCTCCAACAAGAACGGGACTCCTTGGCAGATACCCTTTGGCAAGCTGAGGCTAGCATCTTCAGTAAGTGATTCTCCGTCTTGGATTTCTGTAGTCTAGATACTCTGAATTTTTGAACTCATGTGCTCCTTTTTCGGAATTTGCAGCTCCTATGGGTTTAACCCGGTCGCCTCCTCCGGCAAAGAAATGCATGGTTCTTGCCGGAAACTTCATCAACACCGCCATCACGCAATCCAAAGAGATTGCCAAGCCCCTCCAGATCAACATAAAGGCATCGGACTCTGTGGGGAAGTTCTCGGAGATCCTGCGCCGAGCCCCCGAGCGTATCACAAGCTGGAAAGCTTCATGTGCACGGGCCGGTGCAAGTATGACGCTATCCATGGTGAAGGCACACTACGAGAATGCCGACATCGACATGGTAACCTCTGGCATACCCGACGTAGATGAAGAAGGACAAAAGATAAACCATGAGGCTATGTTGTCGTCACTAGCGGGTTATGACACCAGAGTCCCCGAGTTGGACGACGTTAACGTCTTCGTGAATGAACACCATCGATGGCGGCGACCAAAGCTACTCCAAGTCTCTTCACACTGCCAACTTCGAGGGTGATTCTCCTGCTGCCGATGACGCTGCTTCCAAGTCGCCTGCGCCAAAGGAATGAAAAACAACTTGTAATATTTGTTTCATTTTTTATGCGTATGCGGAAAAAATTATGTATTAACTTAAGGCGGAAAACAATGATATATGTCCTGCTACTTAAGAACTAGTTCTAGCATGTATATATTTTTTAAGCAAGTGCTGGCTTATCCATTACTTTGGTTCTTATGCTTTAATTTTCGTGAGTCGGAAGACTCGTTGTTGGAACCATGCGCTCAGGTGATGATGCCCAATGGCACCGTCAATAACCTAAGAACAAAATCGCTGACAATAAGTGTCGAAAGTCACTACTCCAGAATCCACATAAAAACGACAAAGAACGTGTAGACCAGAAAACTTAAGCTAACGCCCGTAGGTGGAATTTTCACAAGTGCAATCGCAAAACTTGTGCATAAAGGTTTTATATGATCCAAAAATGAACACTAAAGGAGGTAAAAGACTCAGAAATATGAGTGAACCAGAGAGCTTTATTTCATTGATCATATAAGAGGTACACAATTAGATAAAAAAAGCTAAGTGTAAAAAGGACGTAGCTGTGTTATGTTCCATGGCCGATCAAGCTCCGGGTAGTCATCATCCGGGTCACGTCGCTTACGCTTATGATCCTCGTTGGGTCTATCCTTCAGTTCATGATTGTCAACGAGGTAGTAAGACCCATTGAGTAGCGCCTTGCTTATGATGAACAGTCCTTCCCATGGCGGGGATAATTTGTGTGACTTCTTCTGCTTAAGTCGGAGCACCAAATATCCCTCTTTAAACAAGCGATGCCGAACACGGCGACTATGGTAGCTGTGTAGCTTCTGCTGGTAGATGGCGTATCTTTGGCATGCCAAAACGCGCTCCTCCTCGAGAAGGTCCACATCTAGGCGTCTAGATTCTTCAGCGTCATCTTCGTCATAGGCGGCACCCCTTGGTGCATCGTGAAGTATGTCAGAAGGTAGGATGGATTCTGCTCCATATACCATGAAGTAAAGGGTGTAGACGGTGGATCTGTTGGGTGTAGTTCGTAAACTCCACAGCACAGATGGCAATTCTTCCGCCCAGGCTCCAACTGCTCTATGTAGCGGTGCCTCAAGACGTGGCTTTATTCCCTGCAGAATTAATCCATTGGCTCGTTCAACCTGACCATTGGATTGTGGATGTGCCACCGATGCAAGGTCAAGTTGGATGCCCTTCTCCCAACAATAATCCTCCACTTCTCTGAGTGACAAGTTGCTGCCGTTGTCGGTGATAATGCTATGTGGGAGACCAAATCTCACCACTAGATCCCGGACAAACCTGAGGGCAGTTGCCCCATCAAGATTTCTAATGGGTTTAGCTTCTATCCATTTAGTGAATTTATCAACTGCTACTAGCAGATGTGTAAACCCACATGGTGACGTTTGTAACGGTTCCACCATGTCTAGCCCCCAGACTGCAAACGGCCAAGTTATTGGTATTGTTCGCAATTCTTCAGCAGGAACATGTGGTTGTCGGGCATAATACTGGCATCCCATGCAGGTCTCAACCAGCTTGTCGGCGTCCGCCTTTGCGGTCAGCCAGTAGAATCCTTGCTGGAAGGCTTTCGCGACCAATGATCGAGGAGTGGCGTGATGCCCGCAATCTCCAAGATGGATTTCACGTAGGATTTCAATACCTTCTAGCTGGGAAACACACTTTAGGTATACACCAGTAGTGCTCCTTTTGTAGAGCTGTCCATTGATTATGGTATAGCCCTTCGCTCGACGTACTATTTGTCTTCTTTTGACTTCATCGTCGGGCAAAGTTCCGTATTCGAGATATTCCATGAATGGTTTTGTCCAAGCCGGAGGGACCTTTGCCACCATGTGGACGAAAGAGTCAACTCTATCCGGGTTGTCGATGTTGGCTCCCTTCACGGATGGTGTCCGTAGATGCTCTGTAACATCCCAAAAATAATAATTTGTAAAGCTTGCATTGCATTCATGCATTCATAAGCATTTGATCTTTTCCAAATAAATTTCGAACATAAGAAACCATATCTATGCCTATTACTTATTCAAGTGAGGCAAGGTTTATGTTTTATTTTCTATATGTGATCAATATTTGATAAGTGTTGATTGGAAAGTAAATACAAGGCCATACAAAAGTTTCAAAACAATTCAAATTCAAAAACCATTCTTATGCCTATTATAATTATTTGGTTGAAGGCATGGTTATAAACTTTATTTTCAAACCCAAAATGATTTTGAGTGTAAATGGATGTTTTACACATCCTAGGACACAAGGAATACAGAATAAAATTTTGGAAGAAGAATTGAAACAGATTTGAAACACTTATTCAAATTCAAATCAGAAATCAAAACAGAAAAAGAAAAAGAGAAAAGAAGAAAATAAAATAAAGCCAACGACCTATCTAACCCAACCCACCCGCGGCCCAGCAAGCTAGCCCACCAGCCCACCCGGGAAACTCCCCCTCTCCTCTCTGTTTCTCACCGCACCCGATCTACACCGCGGTCACTGTCTAGTGGACCCACGCCAGCTCACTCCTTTCTTCCCCAAATCACGCACGCGACCACGTCGTCGCCGGCCGTTTCCTCCTCATCACTGCGGTGATCAATCCCATTGATTCGCCACGAGATTTTTGCCCCTGCTCCGGCTATTTAGTCACCACCTCACCACGGTCCTTTTCCCTAAAAAACTTGCACCTAGTCGCCCCCAGGCTGCTCGTATTGAAGCTCGAACCACCGCTGCCAAACAAACTCTGGTGAAGTATTCCGGTGAGCCTCGTCTACCCCTTGCCTGCTAAACCATACTATCGTGCTCTCCTTGTTCCCGCGAAGCTTACTGTGTCCTTGGTCTGCTTTGTACTGCCCCAGAGCGTCGACTCCTTTCTCGACTGAGCGCCACCGACTGGCCCAATTCTGACGAGCAATCACGATAAGCTCTGAGCGCCCCTTGTCTTCTCGTTGATACTGTCGTGCTCGCCGTGACCTTGCACACCTCCTGATACTCTTGATTCATGCTAGGACAGTCCAGAGCGTCGGAAACGTCTCCGTCCACGTGATCCCGACGTCGCCCGCAGCTCCGACGACACCTAGCCGCCGCTACAGCACGCCCCCGTCCCAACCGCGACCACGTTGAGCTTCCTCATGCATGTGCGAGTCTGGTAAGCAACATCACCATCCCCAGCCCCCGCTAGAATCGCCGATCCATTGCCGGCATAACCGTCGCCGACGCTGTGCCCATGAGCGCCGCCGGTTTAGAGTCAAAACTATTAGATCCACTGGATCTAGATCCAGTGGTCTAGATTAGACGCCAGCCCGAAAGGGTACGGGCAGATCTGAGCCGCTGGATCTCATTTAGATCTGACGGTGCGCGTGTGTGATCCACGCGAAGCGGTACCGTCCAATCAGGAAGCGCCACGTGGCTAGGTTTTAGATTTAAAATCTGGATTTTCATCTATTAAATATTCAAACTTGTAAATTCAATAACTTTTGTTCTGATTATACAAAAAATACAAATAACATACTATTGGAATCACAAAAATAAATCCTACACATCTATGGGGTTAGTTTTTTATTTTGTTTCTGTTAAAATAGAATTTTATGCAAAGACATTTGTAGACTTATTTTGTGTATAAAGATTAATTGGAAAATGTTTTAAAGGCCAAATAAAGTTTATTTGGTGAATAAATGTTTAGTTTATTGATCAGTACTTTTTTACTTGTCTTGGTTGGTTTATAAAAATCATCACATGGCATTTGCATGCATTGATATATTTTTGTTTGATTATTTGAAATGTGAATTTCGTGCTATCATTTTATGTGTAGATTTTGGTGTTAGTGGTGATTGTGACTGTGAGGATTGTTGTTACTCCCCCAACTACCAAGGCAATTGGTGCTTCATACTTCTGTCCCAATATTTTTACTATGCATTAGAAATATTTTGTATAGGGCTTGCATGATAATTTTTGCTAAGTATCTATATGCTATGCTTGGGAAATCCTAGTAGTTGTAGAATTGTTAGAATTTTCTCTAAGTTAAGATACTTGCTATTTCCATGCTTAGCCTAGCTAGTAGCAACCAAGGATGGATTATATACATGCTATGGAAATATATTTCTAAGTCTTTGACTTATGTTTTTGCTTAATAAAACAACTAAGTGAATGAAACACCTGGGTGGAATGGTAATTGCTTGGTGGATTTTTGTTGAGTGGTTACCAGGGCCCATTTTCCAATGGTTTACCCTGTGTATCTCACTTGTGGAATGCCACCCAGGAACAAAGAGATTTGAGATGTCAAATGTTGAGAAGCTTCAAGTGCAGCCACATGGCATTATGGGCTCTGCCTGGATCATATAGGTTGCAATAACTTGGCCAAATGGACAGTTGGTGGTAGAGGGTGATAGGTTTAGAGCGCGTCCATTTTGGTCTAAGGGAAGGCTTCTGAAAGGTCTTGTCTTGATGAAAACTAAGTCTTGTGGGTAAAGTGCACCACCTCTGCAGAAGGAAGAAACTAAGTACTTAGTCGTGTCCCCGGAAAAGGACAATTTGAGCATCAAGACATGGAAGCTATCAAGAATCTCCTCATCCCAATTTCTAAGTTAAAAACTTGTGGTTAAACAAGGGTGAAGGTTCACCAATGTCTATTGGTGGTTCCTTGGAAGTTTTTACCAAACAAAAACTTAGTGTTTTCAACTGATATGTAAAACCTATTTTGAGCAAAGCAAGCCTAAGCTACACTTAGCCAAATTCATGTAGAAGCTAGATACTATTTATTCTACTAAGGTATCACTTGCCAATACTATTCCAATGTATTGATCCACTGTGGCTGTAACTTGTGATGTTGCAGGTTACTCTGATGAGGATTAGGGTTATGAGTCTACACTCAACATGCTTGCCTGTGGCACATGAAGATGAAGACTTTTATTTATATTGTTAAGTTAAACTCTTGTACTAGCCTATGGCTATGGAGTTGTAAAAGACTATGTTATCTCTTGAATGACGATGTAATAATGACCTTTGTTTCTATGTACTTCATCTTAAACTGTGGATGCTAGCTATTGATCCAGGGACTAGCATTGCAATCACAGGGACCTTTACCTTTATAAAGGTGGGGTCTTACAGATGGTACCAGAGCACTGTGTTGCCTATAGGATTATGACCCTAGGATTGGATTAGAAACCACTAAGGAAAAATTTTCAACACTTTGAAAAATTTCCACACTTGTCTTTTCTTCTCATAAACTTTTCTAATCTTCTTTCTCATCTCTACTTGTAGATGAACTCCATCGACAAAGCCGTGAGGAAGGGACCACTCATGACCATGACTTTGGAGTGTAAGACAGAATTTCCCAAGGCACTCAAGAACCTTATGGTTACCATGGGGATACATGGTGCAGCTGTGTACAAGGGATTCCCTGTGATGGATGAAGGAGAAGAGTATTGGTGGGTGCAACTTCACTTGTACAAAAACAAGGAAGACAACCAGAAGGAGTCAGGTCTGCATGGTCACCAACTCCAAAATGCACACAACATTCTTTGAATCTGCAAGAAATGCAGCTTGGAATGCCATCAAGGAGCTTGGTGAAAGACTCAAGTGCAGAATTCTCAACACCCAAAATTACCTTAGAGAAGAAAAGAAGCATACCCAAGAATTAGAGGCTACCAACCAACAACTAAGTGGAGACATCATAGATTTAATATGGGAGTCTTGTGAGCAAGATAGACAGATGGCTACTAAAGATGCCCTGATAGCTCTTTTGTCTAGTGAGTGAGAGTTGTAACGTACTTCGTTAGTTGGACCACCACACTTATCGTTTTTACTTCAAAAAAAATTGTCTAAGTTATGTTGAACATTTGATGTTTGTAATGGATTTGTGTATGCCATGACTTGTGTGTTTGATGCTAAAATATGTCCTTGTGATATTTTGTCTTGTGATTATCTCTATTGATGTTGATTCTAACTTTTCTCTATCTTATAAAAATAGATGCCTAATGTTGTTATCAACACGGCCGAGGAGTTCAAGGGAACTCGTTTTGGTACTCGTATCATTGAGCTCACTAGTGTGCTCAACCTTCCACTTCCTAGCATCATGACACTTCCACTCACCAAGTTTGAGAGGAAGGACCTATGGGGCTTCAGAGTCACACAGCCGGGACGCCAGACAGAGCCACCCACGGAGGCCATCACTTTCAAGCTAATGCATGACGACAAGGAGAAAGGCTTAGATGTAGTCATGTAGGAGTTACTTGGGCGCCTCATAGGGAGGCACTCCACCGAGCTTAGAGGTCTTTACTTTCACCCCTTCAGGAGACGCAACAAGGAGGGTGAAGCTATAGAGTACGAGGATGCTGCTAGAGAGACGATGGAGACGATTCGTCTGTACCTTCAGGACCTAGAGGGTCTTATTAGACACCTAGATACTGATAGGACCAACGTCATGCTTAGCAATGACGAGCTCCAGGTTCAGCTCCGAGATAAGGACAAGCTCTTCGCGGAGCAAGACGAGATAGTCAAGGAAATGGAGGCCAAGTTTGAAAGCCAGGACACGAAGTTCAAGAGCCAGGAGAAAAGAGTCCAAGACAGGAACAAGAAGATCCAGGAGATGAAGGAAGAGCTAGAGGCCAAGGACTTCGAGCTTGAGCATCAGCAGGGAGTGATCGAGAGGCTTCGCTCACAGAAGAGGGCTCTTAGGGCCAAGATTGAGGCCTTGACTACTAGTGTTTATGAGTACAAGACCGCTATGGAGAATGCAGGTCTTACCCTTGTTGACGTGCAGATTGATGCGGAGGAGTAGTGTAGACTACTCGTTTATCTTTCATCTACCGTACTTTGATTATTGAGTCGCAATGACCATCCAACATATGGATGGCTTACTATGGTGTGTTTGCTTTTCTTCAAAACTTGTTGTTTATGTCGTTTAAACCCTATGTTATTTTGATGCTTGGTTATTATGAATGTCTATGTGATGTATTGTGCATGTTAAGCATCTATGGGTATCTCATTCTTATCCTTATTAAAACCACAGATGTCTCCTCGACGTGCCAACCCCAACCAAAATAACAACAATGTCACTCCCGAGATGCAGCAGTTGATGACAGCACAAGATCAACTGATACAGATGATGACCACCTTCATGCAGAACCAGAACCAGAATAACAACAACAACAACAACAACAACAACAACAACAACAACAACAATAACAACAATAACAACAACAACCAGAATAATCCGCCAGGATTTGACATGCTCACCAGATTTCTAAGACTGAGGCCTGCAAAGTTCTCGGGAACCACTGATCCAATGGTGGCCAATGATTGGCTACGTTCAGTGAACAAGGATTTAGTGACTGTAGGCTACACTGATGAAGAGAAGGTCAGGTTTGCAGCACATCTGCTTGAAGGGCCAACAGCAACCTCGTGGGACAACTTTCAGATCACCACTCCCATTGATGATGTGACTTGGGCTATCTTTGAGGATGGATTTCGTACAGCTCACATCTCATCCGAAGTGATGAATTTTAAGAAGAAGGAGTTCCACAACCTGAAACAGCGTCACCGCAGCGTGGCTGAGTATATTGAGGAATTCAACAATCTGGCGCGTTATGCACCGGATGAAGTTGATACAGATGCCAAGAGGAAGGAGAAATTCCTCGAATGACTGAATGATGAACTGAATCTGCAGCTGTCTGTTGCCTATGTCCCAACCTACCAATCACTTTGTGACAAGGCTACCATCTTGGAAAACAAGATGAAACAGGTTGAGAGTAGGAAGAGGAAGCACAGCTTTGATAAGCACCGCTCGGGATTGTCTCACAAGCGTTCCCATCATGATGATAGTGGGAGTTCTGGATCTCACAAACATGTAAAGTACAACAACCACCACAGCCACAACCTCCATCATGACAACTAGCATCATCGCAGTCATGATAATGACAAGTATAAGAATCACAAGAGTGGACACAAGAGCCACCACAGTGGAGGTGGAAGTGGTAATGGAAGTCAGCCTGCAAAGAGAGATAGTTAGGTTGAGTGTTTCAAGTGTAAAAATATGGGACACTATGCAAATGAGTGCCCAAAAAAGAAGGTTGAAGGAACCACCAAGCCCAACCCTTTCGAGAAGGGACAAGTGAACCACATTAATGTGGAATAAATATATGAGGATTCTGATGATGTGGATGGTAAGTTCAAACTCAATTCTATTCCAGCACTTGTTCTTTTTGATACTGATGCATCTCATTCATTCATACCAAGAGCATTTGTTGATAGAAATGGATTTCCAACTGAAAATATTGGGTGTCCTATAAAAGTAAGTTCTCCCGGTGGAGATATGATAGTAAGCCTTGGATGTCGTGAACTAGTAATAGAGTTTGGAAAGCATAAGTTTCCAGTTAGTCTGATAATCCTAGATTCCCAAGGACTCGATGTTATTTTGGGAATGGATTGGATGACCAAGTATGAGGGAGTACTAGATTGTGCCAACCATACTGTCACACTCACAACCCCGGATAAGAAACGGATTAGATTCAAGTCTAACTTTGAATCAAAAGGGAGCAAGCTCAATTCTCTTAAGGGGGTTAGCATAGATAGTGTACTAATTGTGAGTGAATATCCGGATGTGTTTCCGGAGGAATTGTCGGGAATGCCACCAGATAGAGATGTGGAGTTTCTGATTGACTTGTTGCCAGGATCAGGACCAATAGCAAAGAGACCGTACAAGATGTCAGTTGATGAGTTGAAGGAACTCAAGAAACAACTTGGAGAATAGTTGCAGAAAGGATTTATTCAACCAAGTTCTTCATCTTAGGGAGCACCAGTCTTGTTTGTTGAAAAGAAAGATAGAAGTCAAAGGTTATGCATAGATTATCGTTCACTCAATGAGGTGACTATCAAGAACAAGTATCCTTTGCCCAGAATCAATGACTTGTTTGATCAGTTAGAAGGATCCCGAGTGTTCTCAAAGATTGATCTCCGATCAGGCTATTTTCAGTTTAAGATAAGGGAAAAAGACATACCTAAGACTGCTTTCACCACTAGGTATGGATTGTATGAGTGCACCGTGATGCCATTTGGTTTGACAAATGCACCAGCCTACTTCATGAATATGATGAACAAGGTGTTCATGGAGTTTCTTGACAAGTTTGTTGTCATTTTCATCGATGAGATTTTGATCTACTGCAAGAGCAATGAAGAGCATGAAGGACATTTGCGATACTTGAGAAGCTTAGAGAGCATAAACGGTATGCCAAGTTCAACAAGTGTGAATTCTGGTTGAATGAGGTTGGATTTCTTGGACACATTGTGTTAGGAGATGGTGTAGTAGTTGATCCCGCAAAAGTGTCAGCTGTAACTAAGTGGGAATATCCTAAGTGAGTGAAAGAAGTTTGTAGTTTCCTTGGCTTGGTAGGATACTATTGAAGGTTCATTGAGAATTTCTCGAAGGTAGCTAAGCCAATGACAGAGTTACTTAAGAAAGACAAGAAATTTGATTGGACTGAAGGATGTGAACTCGGTTTCCAAGAGTTGAAGAAGAGACTAGTGATAGCACCAGTCTTATGTCTGCCAAATTTGGAGAAGGATTTCCAAGTGTATTGTGATGCATCTCACCAAGGATTGGGTGCAGTTCTGATGCAAGAAGGGAAAGTTGTGGCGTATGCCTCGAGACAACTCAAAACTCATGAAGTGAATTATCCTACTCATGATTTGGAGTTAGCCTCTATTGTCCATGTACTCAAAACATGGAGACATTATCTTTTGGGTAAACGATGTGAAGTGTTCGCGGATCACAAAAGTTTGAAGTATATCTTCACTCAGAAAGAAATCAATATGAGACAACAAAGATGGCTAGAACTCATCAAGGATTATGACTTGAGTTTGCAATACCACCCCGGTAAAGCAAATGTTGTAGCGGATGCGTTAAGCCGTAAGGTTTATGTGAATGGCCTTACTAAGGTTTATGTGAATGGCCTTACTGTGTGCTCAATTCAAAGATCTCAGATTGGAGATAGTGCCTGAGGGACATCTCATGTCATTGGATGTTCAGCCCACCTTGTTGGACAAAATCAAGGAAGCCCAAAAGATAGACAAGGAAATTGAAGAGATTAAGGAAAAGATTAGCAAGGGAAAGGCTAAAGGATTCCATGAATGCGAACATGGTACTTTATGGTATGGAAAACGTATCTGCATTCCGCAAGATTCGGAGCTTCGGAAACTGATTTTATAGGAAGCACACAACTCACCATATTCCATTCATCCGGGTAACACCAAAATGTACATGGATGTGAAGGAAATATTTTGGTGGAATAATCTCAAGAAGGACATCGCCGAACATATTGCTTTGTGTGATGTATGTAGTAGAGTGAAAGCGGAACATCAGAAACCAGCAGGATTGTTACAACCACTACCTATTCCTGATTGGAAGTGGGACAAGATTGGCATGGATTTCATCACTGGACTGCCAAGGACTAGATCAGGATATGATTCTATTTGGGTCGTACTAGATCGTCTAACTAAAGTGGCTCATTTCATACCTGTGAAGAAAACCTATACAAGTGCTAAGTTAGCCAAGATCTATATGAATAGGATTGTGTGTCTGCATGGAGTACCTAAGAGTACTGTGTCTGATAGGGGAACTCAATTCACTTCCCATTTTTGGAGGCAACTGCATGAGTCATTGGGAACGAGATTGGAATTTAGTACTTCTTTTCATCCCCAGACTGGTGGACAGACGGAAAGGACCAACCAGATTCTAGAGGATATGTTGAGGGCATGTGCCCTAGATTATGGAACTAGTTGGGATGAAAGTCTGCCTTACGCAGAATTCTCTTACAACAACAGCTATCAAGCCAGTATTGAGATGGCATCGTTTGAATTTCTCTATGGGAGAAAGTGTACTACACCATTGCTATGGAATGGTGTTGGAGAAAGAAACTTTTTCGGGCCAGAATTAATCAAGGAAGCTGAAGAGAAAGTCAAGTTGGAAAAGGTCATATTGAAGATAGCACAGTCCCGACAAAAGAGAGCTACGCAGATCCCAAGCATAGGGAATTCACCTATGAGGTGGGTGATAGAGCTTATCTTAGAGTATCACCACTTCGTGGAGTGAAGAGGTTTGGAGTCAAAGGAAAATTGGCCCCAAGATATGTTGGACCATTCAAGATTCTGAGCCGTAAAGGAGAAGTGGCATATGAGATTGAATTGCCTGAATCATTGTCTGCCGTTCACAATGTGTTTCATGTGAGTCAGTTAAAGAAATGCCATCTAGAGATGGAAGAGACTTCTTTGAAGGATACTATACCTTTGGAAGAGGTCCAATTGGAAAGTGATCTCACTTATGAGGAAAAACCTATCAAGATTCTTGAGACTGCAGAAAGAGTTACTCGGACCAAGACTATCAAATTCTGCAAAGTTCAGTGGAACCATCATTCCGAGGAAGAAGCAACATGGGAAAGAGAAGATAATCTTCGGAAAGACCACCCTCACCTATTTGCTAGCCAATCCGAATCTCGAGGGCGAGATTCACCTTAAGGGGGGTAGATTTGTAACATCCCAAAAATCATAATTTGTAAAGCTTGCATTGCATTCATGCATTCATAAGCATTTGATCTTTTCCAAATAAATTTCAAACATAAGAAACCATATCTATGCCTATTACTTATTCAAGTGAGGCAAGGTTTATGTTTTATTTTCTATATGTGATTAATATTTGATTAGTGTTGATTGGAAAGTAAATACAAGGCCACACAAAAGTTTCAAAACAATTCAAATTCAAAAACCATTCTTATGCCTATTATAATTATTTGGTTAAAGGCATGGTTATAAACTTTATTTTCAAACCCAAAATGATTTTGAGTGTAAATGGATGTTTTCACATCCTACGACACAAGGAATACAGAATAGAATTCTGGAAGAAATTTGAATTGAAACAAATTTGAAACACTTATTCAAATTCAAATCAAAAATCAAAACAGAAAAAGAGAAAAGAAGAAAAAAAATAAAGCCAGCGACCTATCTAACCCAACCCACCCGCGGCCCAGCAAGCCAGCCCACCAGCCCACCCAGGAAACTCCCCCTCTCCTCTCTGTTTCTCACCGCACCCGCTCTACCCCGTGGTCACTGTTGGTGGACCCACGCCAGCTCACTCCTTTCTTCCCCAAATCACGCACGCGACCACGTCGTCGCCGGCCGTTTCCTCCTCATCACTGCGGTGATCAATCCCATTGATTCGCCGCGATATTTTCGCCCCTGATCCGGCTATTTAGTCAACACCTCGACGTGTTCCTTTTCCCCAAAACACTTGCACCCAATCGCCCCCAGGCTGCTCGTATTGAAGCTCGAACCACCGCTGCCCAACGAACTCCGGTGAAGTATTCCGGTGAGCCTCGTCTACCCTTTGCCTGCTAAACCATACTATCGTGCTCTCCTTGTTCTCGCGAAGCTTACTATGTCCTTGGTATGCTTTGTATTGCCCCAGAGCGTCGACTCCTTTCTCGACTGAGCGCCACCGACGACTGGCCCAATTCCAACGAGCAATCACGATGAGCTCTGAGCGCCCCTTGTCTTCTTGTTGATACTGTCGTGCTCACCGTGACCTTGCGCACCTTCTGATACTCTTGATTCATGCTAGGACAGTCCAGAGCGTCGGCAACATCTCCGTCCACGCGATCCCGACGTCGCCGGCAGCTCCGACGACCCCTAGCCGCCGCTACAGCACGCCCCCGTCCCAACCACGACCATGTTGAGCTTCCTCGTGCACGTGCGAGTCTGGTAAGCAACATCACCATCCCCAGCCCCCGCTAGAATCACCGATCCATCGCCCGCAGAACCTTCGCCACCGCTGTGCCCATGAGCACCGCCGGTTTAGAGTCAAAACGATTAGATCCAGTGGTCTAGATTAGATGCCAGCCCGAAAGGGTACGGGCAGATCTGAGCCGCTGGATCTCATTTAGATCTGACGGTGTGCGTGTGTGATCCGCGTGAAGCGGTACCGTCCAATCAGGAAGCGCCGCGTGGCTAGGTTTTAGATTTAAAATCTGGATTTTGATCTATTAGATATTCAAACTTGTAAATTCAATAAATTTTGTTATGATTATCCAAAAAATACAAATAACATACCATTGGAATCACAAAAATAAATCCTACACATCTATGGGGTTAGTTTTGTATTTTGTTTCTTTTAAAATAGAATTTTATGCAAAGACATTTGTAGGCTTATTTTGTGTATAAAAATTAGTTGGAAAATGTTTTAAAGGCCAAATAAAGTTTATTTGGTGAATAAATGTTTAGTTTATTGATCAGTACTGTTTTACTTGTCTTGGTTGGTTTATAAAAATCATCACATGGAATTTTCATGCATTCATATATTTTTGTTTGATTATTTGAATTGTGAATTTGGTGCTATCATTTTAAGTGTAGATTTTGGTGCTAGTGGTGATTGTGACTGTGAGGATTGTTGTTACTCCCCCAACTACCAAGGAAAGTGGTGCTTCATACTTTTGTTCCAATATTTTGACTATGCATTAGAAATATTTTGTATAGGGCTTGCATGATAATTTTTGCTAAGTATCTATATGCTATGCTTGGGAAATCCTAGTAGTTGTAGAATTGTTAGAATTTTCTCTAAGTTAAGATACTTGTTATTTCCATGCTTAGCCTAGCTAGTAGCAACCAAGGCTGGATTATATACATGCTATGGAAATATATTTCTAAGTCTTTGACTTATGTTTTTGCTTAATAAAACAACTAAGTGAATGAAACACCTGGGTGGAATGGTAATTGCTTGGTGGATTTTTGTTTGAGTGGTTACCAGGGCCCATTTTCCAATGGTTTACCCTGTGTATCTCACTTGTGGAATGCCACCCATGAACAAAGAGATTTAAGATGTCAAATGTTGAGAAGCTTCAAGTGCAGCCACATGGCATTATGGGCTCTGCCTGGATCATATAGGTTGCAATAACTTGGCCAAATGGACAGTTGGTGGTAGAGGGTCATAGGTTTGGAGCGTGTCTATTTTGGTCTAAGGGAAGGCTTCTGAAAGGTCTTGTCTTGATGAATATTAAGTCTTGTGGGGAAAGTGCACCACCTCTGCAGAAGTAAGAAACTAAGTACTTAGCCGTGTCCCCGGAAAAGGACAATTTGAGCATCAAGACATGGAAGCTATCAAGAATCTCCTCATCCCAATTTCTAAGTTAAAAACTTGTGGTTAAACAAGGGTGAAGGTTCACCAATGTCTATTGGTGGTTCCTTGGGAGTTTTTACCAAACAAAAACTTAGTGTTTTCAACTGATATGTAAAACCTATTTTGAGCAAAGCAAGCCTAAGCTACACTTAGCCAAATTCATGTAGAAGCTAGATACTATTTATTCTACTAAGGTATCACTTGCCAATACTATTCCAATGTATTGACCCACTGTGGCTGTAACTTGTGATGTTGCAGGTTACTCTGATGAGGATTAGGGTTATGAGTCTACACTCAACATGCTTGCCTGTGGCACATGAAGATGAAGACTTTTATTTATATTGTTAAGTTAAACTCTTGTACTAGCCTATGGCTATGGAGTTGTAAAAGACTATGTTATCTCTTGAATGACGATGTAATAATGACCTTTGTTTCTATGTACTTCATCTTAAACTGTGGATGCTAGCTATTGATCCAGGGACTAGCATTGCAATCATAGGGACCTTTACCTTTATAAAGGTGGGGTATTACATGCTCTAGGAAAACTCCTGGTGGAATTCGTTTGCGCCCTGATCCAAGCTTATATAGCAGATCAGCCACCTCGTTTTGCTCCCTAGGTACATACTTGACTTCGTAGCCCAACAAGCTCTTGGCTATCTCATCCACTTCGTCTCGATATGCCGCCATCATAGGGTTCCGCGCATTCCAGGTTCCAGCCACCTGTTGGGCAACCAAGTCAGAATCTCCACAGCAAACTATGCGCTTGATGCCAATATCCTTGGCTATGCGTAGTCCGTGAATGAGTGCTTCATACTCTGCCATGTTGTTCATATCCTCGAAGTGGATTTGCAGAACGTAGTCTAGCTTGTTGCCAGTTTGTGACTGTAGCAATACACCGGCCCCCGAGCCATTGAGCAGCTTTGATCCGTCAAAGTGCATCACCTAGTACTCTGGTTCCGGCAACGGAGTAGCATCTGGCATCTCCGTCCAATTTGCGATAAAGTCTGCCAAGGCTTGTGACTTGATAGCGTCGTGTCTCTTGTAGGTGATCTCGAAGGTGGCAAGTTCAATGCCCCACTTCGCGACCCTTCCCGTAGCGTCACTGTTGTTGATAATGTCAGACAGTGGAGTCTTGCTCACCACTGTGATTGGGTGCTCCTAAAAGTAATGCCTCAGCTTCTGAGAAGCAAGGAATACTCCATAAGCTATCTTCTGGTAGTGCGGGTAACGCTGCTTGGACTCTGTCAAGACCTCGCTCACCTAGTAAACTGGTCATTGAACTCCGTGCTCATATCCTGGTTCCTTCCGCTCTACCACGACGATGATGTTGATTACCCGATTGGTTGCCGCCATGTAGATTAACATGGGCTCTCCAGGCTCGGGTGCTGCAAGGATGGGCGTTGAGGAAAGAATCTCCTTGAGCTGCTTCAATGTGCATCTACTTCGTCTGTCCACGTGAATTTTTCCGCCTTCTTCAGCAACTTGTATAGCGGCAGAGCCTTCTCTCCAAGTCGGCTGACGAACCGACTAACTGCTGCAACACAACCTGTTAGTCGT
Organism: Avena sativa; assembly: GCA_916181665.1. Lineage (NCBI taxonomy): Eukaryota > Viridiplantae > Streptophyta > Magnoliopsida > Poales > Poaceae > Avena > Avena sativa. The sequence goes on from OV702284.1 coordinate 150,069,061, forward strand.
TGAATGTCCTTTAGGCATGTCGGACAGTTTATGTTTAAAATGGCCTTGATTTTCTCTGGGTTGACCTCGATTCCACGCTTGGAAACGATGAAGCCCAACAATTTGCCGGTTGGAACCCCGAAGACGCACTTCTTAGGGTTAAGCATCATGTTGTATTTCCGGAGATTATCAAAGGTTTCTTTTAAGTCGGAGATTAAGTTATTTGACTTTTTAGACATCACCCCGATATCGTCCACATAGGCATGAATGTTCCGACCAATTTGGTCGTGAAGGCAACATTGCATTGTCCGCTGGTACGTAGCACCTGCGTTTTTCAGCCCAAAGGGCATCGTAACATAGCAAAACATGCCGTATGGGGTAGTGAACGAAGTGGCCAATTGGTCTGACTTCCTGATCTTGATCTGGTGGTATCCTTAGTATGCATCGAGAAAACAGAAAAGTTCTGAGCCAGCCGTCGAGTCAATGACTTGGTCAATGTGAAGCAAAGCAAACGGATCTTTGGGGCAAGCCTTGTTCAAGCCGGTGTAATCAACGCACATTCTTAATTCGTTGGTTCCCTTTTTGGGGACAAGTACGACCACCCATTGGGTGTGAAGGACTTCTCGGATAAAACTAGCCTTAAGTAACCTAGCTATCTCTTTGCCTATGGCGCGTCTCTTCTCATCTCCAAAGCGTCGTAGGTGTTGCTTCACTGGTTTGCATTTTGGATCAATGTTTAAGATGTGCTCGGCAAGTTCCCTAGGTACACCTTTCATGTCGACAGGTTGCCAGGCAAAGATGTCCCTATTCTCACGGAGGAACTCGATGAGCGCACTTTCCTATTTGGGATCCAGGTTCGTCCCAATGGCGGTGGTCTTGGAGGCATCGCCTACCACAAGTTCCACCGGCTTGGTCTCGATGGCGGCCTTGAATGCAGGAGCGGAGTCGGAAATCTGTTTGTTCGACGCGGGCATTTCTGAGTCATCGACCTTACTCTGGATCTCTTTGAATTCTTTGCTGTAGAGGATAGCTTCCGCGAAGGCTGCTTCATTAATCTCGCAGTCCCTTGCCTTGGTAAAGCTTCCGGATACGCTGATGACACCGTTTGGTCCGGGTATCTTCAGTTTGTTGTAGACGAAGCATGGCTTGGTCATGAAGGTGTGGAATATGTCACGAACGAATATGACGTGGTACACGCTCTTGAAGGGGACCACCTCAAATGTCATGCGCTCTTGGCAGTAATTGTTAACGTCGCCAAAGGCAACCTGAAGTGTAATGCACCCAAGGGACCGAGTCTCCCGACCAGGAACTATGCCGTGGAAGATGGTGTTGGTCCGCCTTAGGTTTGCCTCCGTCAAGTTCACCTTCTGTAGTGTATCCAAGTACATGATGTTGATGTTGCTTCCACTATCCACCATACACTTGGTGAACTCCACGCCGTCAATCAAGGGGTTGATGACCATGGCATATTGGTTCTCCGTAGGGATGAGGTCTGGGTGATCCTTCCTGTCCCAAGTAATTGGAACCTCCGACCAGCACAGGTACTGGGGAACTGGGGATAGAGTGGCCATCAGTATCCTCATAGAGGTCTTCTGTTGTCGGACGGTGGGGGTGCCAAGGAAAGTGTGGTAGACTGGTGCCTTCTTCACGAAGGGGTTCTTGCCTTTGTCGTCACTCTTGGCGGCGTACTTGGGGTCAACATCCTCGTCCATGTCACTTGAATCCTTGGACTCCTCCACCTTCTTATTCCCTTGCCCTTGCCTCACGGTCTGTTCTTCCGACTTCGCTTGTAGCCGGACTCCGGGTCTTCCCTGAGGTCGTTGAAGAACTTGCAGTGTCGATTGGTATGGGTGGCCTTGCCGTTGACATCGAGGTGTACGAGGCACGACATATCGGGGTACTCTTCGTAGGTTTGGGGAACGCAGAGCGGTGCCGAGGTAGTTTCACTTCCTCGTTGCTGCCCACGACCATCTTGATTGGGCAAAGGTGTCTGATCTTTCGATGAGATGGTGATAATCGATTTGGTGGAGTTCGGGCTTGACGATCTGACTACACGTGCGAGCACGAGCGCCAATGCAATCGCTAGGCCAATATCCTGGAGGTTACCGATCCTGCGGGAACATGATCAGCCTGACCAGCGAGGGTCTTAATTCCTACCTGAAATCGAGAACAAGTAAGAACCAATATTGCAATCAAGATATTGCGGATTAAGAGAAAAGCTTTATTGAAAAGGTGGGATCCTGTATAGGTGCGAAGTACAAGAGGCCTCTACGACGCTCGAGCCTTGGCGAAGTTGCTATGAAGGCTAACTTAGTGTCTAAACAAAATCCGAGTCTATGGTGACGGCTATGGGGAGTATTTAAGGAGGAAAAGGTGGGGTTTCGACCAGGCATGGAAGTGGTGGCCGAATCCAACCCTAGAAGTCCTTTTCCCTTCAAATATGGACTCTAAAAAGTAGCTATTTAAAATCCTGTGAAAATTACATGGGCCTGGCCCAAATTAAAGGTGTCGCAGCACCATATAAAGCTATGGACGAATTTGTGAAGTATTAATCTTGAATATTTCGTCCAAGCCTTCTTTCTTCATTATGGAGGCATCAAAGTTCTGAAATCTTCATCCGTGGCTTTCTCTTGAAACATCACATGCTTGCTTCCATCTCCATGCATGGCCATGCTCCAATGCTTGTCCCTCTCATCCATGCTTGGTCCATTGTTCCTAAGAGTAAGAAATACATCTGATTTAGGCAGCATCATATTCTCATGTATGTGAGGAATAGTTCCAAGAAACGAAAGTACCTGATAGTTAAGTTGTTTGGCACGAGATCGAGTGATAGGTCCTTGTATGTGTGTAGCTGTAGGTACCACGGTTGTATCAATAGATGGGATGTCCACATCACAGCTCCCCGTCCTCGGCCATGTTGTCCGCCATCATCTCGTCCTGCAAAGGTCATGGCAACCATATCGGGAGATTGCTTTTCTTCTAGAGCGGTTTTCCGCTTTGTACTGTTGTTCCTCCGAGCTTGAGTTGGAACGGCCGTTGCCGGAAGAGAGGCGCGAGCATCGTCGTCGGTAGCTACGAACTCACTAGCCAACTGAATCATCTGGTAAAAGTTAAGCTGGTTATTGTCGTGCAAGCGCTTTAGCTTATGTCGGAGCAACGTGCCCCTTTCCAACCCATCGATGAAGGCAGCCATGGCGATCTGAGCGTGCACTCCTGCGTAGGAATTCTTCATATCCAGCCAGTGGGAGAGGTAGGCGCGAGATGTCTCGTCTTTCTCTTGCACGCACCACTGTAGATCGCCAACAGTGCAGGGACGTTTGTACGTACCCTCTAAGTTCTTGGTGAACGCCTCTTGCATGTCCAACAAATTGTAGATGGATTTCTCCGGCAAGTCGTCAATCCATTGACGGGATGTGCCCGCCAACATCAATGGGAGGTACTTGATGGCAACGTTGGGGTTACCCCCGGCAATCTCTACCGCGTTGTCGTAGTCCTGCAACCATGTAGCTGGCTTAGCGGTGCCGTCATAGGGCTTGCTGGTCTTGTCAATCTGGAAACCATTGGGGTAAGTTGCAGACCGTATCGCAGGCCCAAAGCAACGTGGTCCCAGGTATGGTCCTTCCCGGGCCTCGCGGATCTTATCGATCCGTGAACGTGCATCGTACGGCTCCGGGTTTTTCTTCTTCTTGTCAACAAGGGATGGGCGGCGTGAACAACGTGGGCCCCTCCGCCCTGGTGACTGCTAGGTGGCGACGGAGGCGGAGGTGGCGGTGGTTTAGCCTTATTTCTATTACCCTCCTACGACGCCTCACGCTTGTCGCGATTGCTTGCCGGACACGGAGGGTCACGGCGCGACCTGCGGTGTCCTTGGTTGCTCTCTCTGTCATGACAGGTCTGCTCTGTGTTGTCGCGGATGACGATGCCGCTCTGCCTTGGCGGGGGCATATCCGTATGATGGTGAGCCTTGGGATCTTCGCGATGTCGGGGGGATCGGGGCGGTGGCGATGGGCGACGAGATCGGGCCTTTTCTCCGTGGTCGGAGAATATGGGGATAGCATCCTTCCTGTTGCGCGCATCCCTCCGTATTTGTTCTGATGAACCCGTTTGAGACCTGACATCAAGAGGAGATCTGTCCCTCGACGGCTTATGTTGGCTAGACTAGCAAAATGCTGGGTCAGACTTAAGCCTCTGAGAGGTGGCCTTTTCCTGCTGCTTCACCGCCTTGGCCACTAGGTCATAGACCTGGTCCACTGCCTCGGGCGATCTATCCTGCTCCATAAGGGTCTTGGCGACGGCTAGGTTGAGGAGTGGAGTGAGCATCACCTGTCTGCCTTCACTGTCAATGTATGGCTTGGCTTGTGCCGGCTTCGGAGAGCCCATCCTAGGTTTCGCCGTACACCAGGATCGTTGATGACGCGAGCCGGAGCTTTCTTGGCCTTCTGCTGCTGCAATAGAGTCTTGTACTCGGCCTCCATTGCTCTGGCTTTCTCTATGGATTTCTGCGCGTTGACCAGATCTCTATCTAGCTTAGCGCCTTGCTCCACGATGGCCTATGCTTCCTCCAGCAGCTGCTGACGCTTCTCGTCAAGCTGGGTCACGTTCCGGATATGAGCTACGGTTAGTGGCTCGACGAGTAGGTTGTCGTACATCATTCTATCAGCTGGAGTAACTTGGGCAGCAGCAGACGTAGATGCCGGAGGCGGCATGTTTGCAGTGTTTTTGTTGCTCGGGCTGGTGCCGAGTTCCTGCGGCTGTTGTACTGGATTAGGCGGAGGGGGCATGACCTTTGCGCGATCATCGTCGGTAGCAACATGTGGTCCCTTCCCCTTGTCCAGCGCTGTAGGCGGAGCTCGTCCTGGTTGATCTTCATCCATCGCAGTCCCAATGGTGACGACCACCTCTCGAGACGTGACGGCATTGTTGGCTTGCTCGTCGCGCGTGTACTCCTCCTCCATCTCCTGCATGGCGGAGTCTAGTTCCTCTGGACTGAAATCTATCTCCTCTGAATATGCACTGAAGTCGGCGTATAGCGCGTCAATCACAGAGTCGGAGGGTGCCAGGACTTCCTCGATGACGGGCGGTGGAGGTGCAATAGCAGCGATGATGACTGGAGGTGGCGGCGCTACTGCGGCGCTGGCGGCCGAAGGCAGTGGTGGCGGTGGCTGAATTGGAGGGGCTCCGTCAATGAGCGCAAGCGCTGTCTGAGCTGCCACTTTGGCCTCTACGTAGTTGTTGACGGTGTTCACCATGCCTTCGAAGGTGAGGCGTCCCGACGCCTGCTGCCGTCTTAGAGAATGTCGAAGGAGCGTGCCATGGTCCAGTCCTTCCACAAAGTGATACATAGCATCATCATTGGGGTAGTGGGCCAGATCGGCTCGTATACGAAGCCACCTGGCCAGGTAGTCGCGGGGTTTTTTGCCCTCTCTCTGAATGCAACGCGCCAGATCGAAGATGGTAACCACGCCGACGAACTTGGATCTTTGTTGTCTAGACGCACGAGCGAAGCCGGAGGACCTGCAGTGATCTTCCACCGTTATATCCTGCACAGGGGCGGTTTGGGTGGGCCTTGAATTTTCCGATCTTTGCCGGCAAAATCCAAAGAGAGATTCGACATCGATCCTTCCGCAAACGTATCCTGCCTGTAGACGGTCCGTGCGGGCATGATGCTCCTCCGACTCTCAGGGAACTAGTGCCCGAGTCGGTTTCTCCAATGAAGAGGTGGATGTATCTGATAGGAACGATTGAACACAGCGGTGGGTTCGTCTTCGCCGGGATCTAGAACTCGTCGGGAGGGACGATCGGAACGTTGCCGGAGAAGAGAACGCGACCGATGGCTACGGTTTCGCCGATTCCCGCGAAGATCTTGGTCCTCGCCCGCTGAAGAGCCTGAAGCGCCTCTTGCCCCACGGTGGGCGCCAACTGTCGTGGTATTGCCGACGAGTACGCCATGGAGGGGTCCTCACAGTGCGTGTTTAAAGACATGGGGGAAGGCGGACGGTTGAAGGGTACGAGGTAACACAGCTTACTCAGGTTCAGATCCCACAACGGTGGCGGAATCCTACTCCTGCTATAAATCACTATAATGGAAATACGCCGAGTTACAGAGATAGGTTCTCTGTACGAGGTGTATGCTAATCCCTACTTGGTCGTGCCCTGAAGGCTCCCATTGGCCCGACTTATATAGTCGCCAGGTCCTAAGGTTACAGGGAAAAGTCCTAGCCGGACAGGTTACAGAGTCCTACACCATCTATTACTAGTCTTGCGTGTCTTGTACTCCAAGGCTCCGGTACGCTGGTGACTCCACCGTAGCCTTCCTTTATCCGGCATGGGCCTCCCTTCTGGATCCATCTAACTGGGCCACCCAGCAGGCCATGGGCCATGCTACCAACTGTGGGCCATCCGAGTTATCCGGATAGGAGACATGCTATGAGGATACCCATATAGCATATCCCCAACAAAACCGGCCTCCAAAATTCAAAAACAATTCAAAAAATGTGAAATCTTCGCACATTGTCATTTTATGTTGCTTAGTTGAAGGAAAAAATAATGGACATGGAAGACGAGGATTATTCTAAAAAGTGTTCATGGAAATCACCTACCGCCTTCGACGATTCCTGGCTTTCAAGGCAGATGAGCTAGGTCATAACCACAACCATGGAATAGGTTCTTTTAATGCATCCATATTATGCACATGCTTGCATATTGCGATGGCAAACAATGTTTCTTCATGAAGTTTTCGCACTCTCTGCATGAAAAGCCTATTTTCCATTTTCTTGGTGCCGAAAAGGGCTTACTTTATGAAGCAGCCACCTAGAATGTGATGTTAAAATGCATCACTCCATTTTTAATAAATACTAGAGGGTATTTAGTGGTCAGTTCACCAAGTGGCTTCACATATAACCTCTCGACGTAACCGTCACGATATAAACAAGTTTCTGCCGGTCTAGCTAGAGGGGGCTAAAATTTAGCCTAGAGCTACCTTGTAGCTATCTCAGGAATTCTGCAAAATAATCATTTCCACAACAAGAGATTAGCAAGACCCGACACAATTCCAGGAACCCTAACCGCAGCGGATGTCGGCAGAATTTCGAAACCGGCCTAAAAATTTGAAAAAAAAGTGAAACCTTTGCACATTGTCATTTTATGTTGTGTAGTTGAAGGAAAAAATAACATACATGGCATACAAGGATTATCCTTAAAAAAGTGTTCACAGAAAACACCTACCGACTTCGAGGATTCATAGCTTTCAAGGCAAATGAGCTAGGTCATGACCACAACCATGGCATAGTTTGCTTTAATACGCCCATATTCTACACATGCGTGCATATTGTGATGGAAAATAATATTGCTTCATGAAATTTTCACACTCTCTACACGGAAAATCCATTTTCCATTTTCCCGGTGCCGAAAACGGCTTACTTTGTGAAGCAGCCACCAAGGAGATGTGAAAATGCATTACCCCATTTTTAATAAATACTAGAGAGAATTTAGTGGCAAATTCACCAATTGGCTTCACCCAGAACCTCTCGGTGCAACCGTCGCGATATAAACAAGTTTATGACGGTCTAGATGGAGGGGGCTAAAATTTAGCCTAGAGTTACCTCGTAGCTACCTTGGGAATTTTCAAAAATAAATTTGTAGGTACAGAACATGGCATTTCTTCATAGATCCAACAAGAGATTAGCAAGACCCGACAGATAGCCAGGAACCGTAACTGCAGCAGATCTCGGCAGAATTTTGAAACCGGCCTAAAATTAAAAAAAAACAAAAATGTGAAACCTTCGCACATTATCATTTTATGTTGCCTATTTGAAGGAAAATATAACAGACATGTCATACGAGGATTATTCTAAAAAAGTGTTCATATAAATCACCTACCACCTTCGAGAATTCATGGATTTCAAGGAAAATGAGCTAGGTCATGACCACAACCATGACATAGTTTGCTTTAATGCGCCCATGTTTCGCACATGGGTGCATCTTGTGATGGAAAACAATGTTGCTTCATAAAGTTTTGGAAAACAGTGTGTGTATATAATTAAAAGTCAGTCAATTATATATATGAAGAATTTGATTTAGAGAGATGGTTAGAGATGAAAAAAAATGATTTAATGGAAAAGAAATTGAGTGGGATAACATATGTATGGCGTACAGACATGGTTTACCACTCAAAAGGGTTTTGCATTGACATGTATACATTTCCCCTTAACCTAAAAAAAGAAAACCGCAAACTCGTGCGCTCCCACCGCCCAACTGCCCTATCGTATCCTGGGAGCGTTTAAAGGACCATCAGCCACATCGCCTCCCCATTCTACTCTCCCCACTCCACTCTCTTCACTGCAAAGAAACCCTTGCAAGAGTAAGATCGTCAGAGCGAAGATGAAGAGAACAAGATCAGTGGTCGGTGAGTCAGTGAACATCTTTGACGAGGACGCATCAAAGGTCGACGTGGAAAATAAGCAGCGGTTGCAGATCTGGTGATGCAGCAGTTCATCTATGATTTCAGCAACGACAACAAGGATGAAGAACCCACTGATCCATTTCCATTCGAGAAGAAGGTCAGCGACAGAGAATCGGAGGTTAGATCTAAACTATTTTGAATGTATAGTTTACTGTTCATATTTTGATGTGGTTTTCTGATTTTGTAGTTTAATTAAATGATTTGTTTTGATATGCCCTATTAGTTCTATATGCGCATATTTTGTAGTTTGTTTTGATCTGTCCCAAGTACGTAGTTCTATGCGCACATTTTGTAGCTAGTTTTTTTTCATCTGCCCCTAGTAGTAATTCCCAACCCTTATTTTGTAGTTTGATTTGAACTGATGTATATTCTAGTGTTATAATTTCATGTGGAGTTCAGATATTAGGTTGAGTTCATGTTTTCTAATATAGTTTGATTTTCCCGATAAAAGTCATATATATACTTATCATATGAGCTCATGATTGTATAATAAGTGAAATTTAATATTTCGTAACTGAAAGCCAACGGAGTTTAGAAGTAAGGTTTAGAGATTTAACACATTAATTTTTGGTTTTAATTTGTTCAAGCGGAGTCATATATATATATTAATCTATATGTTAAATAATGGATCGTCCAATATTTGTTATAGTAAGTTGTGTATGTATATGAACAGATGCATTCACATTATACATGTGTATGATGTTTTTCCATTTATAGTGATTATTTAGGGACTAAATTATTGAATTCCTAATAACCGAGTATATTTATTTAGGACTAACAAATTGTTCAAACTGAATAAACTACTCCCTCCGATCCATATATTAATGGCCTCATCTTTATCTAGATTCGTACAAATCTAATTAAGTATTTAGACTAGATGCATTCGTTTGGATATATCTATACACTAAAACGTGTCTATCTAGATTCATTCAAATTTCAAAAAAAATGTGAAATCTTATTAGTATGGAGGGAGTATGATTTTACATAGAACTCATATACGCATGCAAACAAATCTATGTTAATAGTCTAGTTTTGTTGAAAGCTAGTTCAACTTATGCATACACATGCTATAATTAATCTCTCAACAAAGCCCCGTCCTAGTTTGGTCTCATGGTTTTCTGGTAGTAATAAATTTCATTCACTGACTTCTTATCTCTGCTTCCTAATTCGCAGGAAGAAGATAGCGATGTCGGTGAAGGCATGACGTCCAGGCACGCAAAAAGCAGGCACATTCTGAAGCAGATGAGGAATAGGAGGTTTCCCTTCCGCCGATCTCTCACTAGGTACAAGGCCCCTTCTATTGTAGAATCATTGTGGAATACCTGAATAGCATTGTGCAGCATGCCAAGGGCATTCCCCAAGGAGGACAATGGCGTCCGGCTCATACGAAGGTAAAACACGCTACTTTCATGGTGTACCTGAGCAAGTATTCCAACCTCGGTGCAATCGCTCTGCGGCCTGCTCCTAGGAGGAACAGAAGGGGCCCTAACTAGCTCCCTCTACATAGTGCCTGTCTCCGCCTCCTGTTGCCTCTGCTGCCCCTGGGATATATTATTGTTGGTTCTATAATTAAGTACTACTAGTACTATTATATCTAAGTACTATGTGGTGGTTCTGATCGAACCTATTTAACTAGTAACTATATAAATCATCAGCACCTTTAAGTAGTTAATTTCAGTTATGATTATTCCTAGTTGCACATATTTCCTTTTATTCAAAATATTTTTTAATATGAATCTTTGAGAAACACACATGATTGTCTGGTTTCACAACAATATATAAATTAAAATCCATGGTTGTTCCTGGTTGCAACATGTCTGAAATGAACCGAAGATAAATACACACAATAATTACTTGCAACCTTGATTTTTCCTAGTTGCAACAAGTTTTGGTACAACAAATAAAAGACATACTTCTCATGAATACTAAACACAACTGACTAGCTAGCTAGCTAACTAAACAGCCAACAAAAGATCATTTTTCGTTAGCATGAAACTCAATTCAAAGCCAAGAGAAGAGTACATCCATAACTCAACCATTATATCCACAATTTCCAACATCAAAAGAACAACACATCCTAAAGTCACTGCCACACTAAGCATCATCATGAACCAAACATGCTTGAATTCCATTTATTTTCTCATTTTCTTCAACCTTGATTTATATAACTGCAGATCTATGAATCTATCTTCCAACCTTAGCTCAAGCAACATCATATCATCTGCCTTCTTACATAGCTAGGAAAGGATTCTCTGCATCTGTGTTGGCCATGGGTTATCCATCTAGTACAAGAAACAACACACCTCAACTAGACAGCCTACAAATTTTCTACCAATGTCTGCACCATAGGAGGCAACCTTCCTAGCAAGAACATGGTTGCAGTGGCCTCTCCAACTAGGATCTAGCTCCTTCCCACCAATCTATTGATCTATGATGGAAATTGGCAGCTCAACATCGATTCCAACCCAACTCTACAGAACAAGTGAGGGAAATCTTAAATTCCCCCAAACTGCTAGAACCCTAGACAGAGCAAATTCAGGGAGGAAGACCAAAACCATGTTAGCCCTCTTCCTCTAACACGGTAATCGAGATGCGGCAGTGACGGTGGCGGAGTTGCATCGAAGAGGACACGATCTGGTGCGGTGCAACCGGGGCCACTAGTTAGCTCCAGCGTGATCCCCACTTCTCATTACGTGATACGGGTCCTTAGTTGCTTTCCCTTCCCCAGTCCCCACCTCGACCAAATCCACTCACCTCTCATCGCTAGGAAAACCCTCTCTAGCGATGGAAAAATTCCCTCCCCTCGCCGACAACAACCAAATCCCCTCCCCTCCCTGGCACCAATCAAATCCCATTCCCTCCCCAGCGACGGCGGATGTATCTAGGTCACTAATGTAAGTGTTACTCGACCTACTACCCTTCACCGCGTCACCTCCTTGTCTGGGTTCACCGTGTCCATGCTCCATCTAGTTCCCCGGAGATGGATCTTGGTCGCCGTGTCACCGCCTTGTTCTAGGGCAGCGGATCGACATTGCTGTCTACGCCACTTTATGATCTTGTAGTAGTCACCAAATTAAAGCCCCAAATTGTCGTTTTTCATATCTATGTTAGTTCTAATGGGCAATCTTATGCCCCAAAGTGCCAATGTTGAAGATGTGGCACTTAGAATGTTGATGACATGATTTGCATCTACCTATTGTCTTTGTAAAACCATTATGCTTTATTGCAGATTCATCTTATTGACTTGAGTGTGCTATCTTACTACAAAGACCACAATATATATTGGTTGTCATTGTTTACTTCACATGCATTTGGCCAATGACTAGAGTGTGGCACTATCTGTTTCCATGGGATAATGTGCATATAGCACGTGTTCTGTACAAACACATTGGTTGTGCATGATTCTTGATATATGTTTGATTATATCATTGACTTATGTGTGCTTTGTTAGTATGACACCCGAATTGTTGTTTTTCAAAGCTATGTTAGTGCTAAGGGATAATTTTATGATTTTCACTATTTACATCTTGTCAATGATGAAAATGTGGCACTTTAAATGTTCTTGGGATGATAGGAATCTACTTATTGTCTTTGTACGACCAATATGGTTCCATATGCTCCTTGGTAGATATAGATTCATCTCATTGGATGATGCTTGTAGTTGACCGAACCATATGCTTTTAAATTTGATTATTGTAGTTAAATTATAATTTGATTCTTCTAGTTATCAAGTCTCCAAATGGTTGCACTATCAAGGGAAGTTCTAGAAAGAGGAGCCTATAGGAATTTTCGAAGGAGCCTACTATACATCATAGCAATAGCATCGAATTGCAGGTTTTAAAATTGTTGCTACTGACTCTAAGATAGTAGTTAAACCTATTGATAAGTTTCAAACTCTAATTACTACAATGTCTATTTAGGTCTCTAAAACCAACGCTGGCTTAATCGATGTCTCATCAGATGATGATGATGTGAAGCAACCTATAGTCAAGAGACATAAGAAAGCGAGGTTTAGAGCATATGATGATGCAAAACAACTTGTAGTCCAGAAAACTAAGGAAGCGAGGTTAAGAGGATCTGATGATGTTGATAGAGTAAAGAAAGCTAGGAAAGTGAGGTTAAGAGCATCAGATGATGTTGTTAGAGTCAAAATAGCTAAGAAAACTAGGATCACAACTCAGGTTTTTAAATCATATTATGTTTGATGTATAAACAGACTATTCCTTTTGATATTTTAGTTCCATATATCATTTAGACATTCATCATTTTTGCCTAATAGGATATGGCGTCATGTCTAGTATGCAAGAGCAATTTAGAATCCAGGTTGTAATCGGACATGAATTTTTGTATCAACGTGTCAGAATCAGAGGGGTTCTAGAACTCAGTGATAACAAACAATTTTCTTTCAAACTACACTTTAAATCTGTAATCATTTGTTTAATGTCATATTCTTTTATTTTTGTCGCACAGACTGTGCCATGCAATTAAAGGTTCATGTTCAATGTAGCCACATATGAATGTGAGAGTCTGAACTTTAAGGCGATTGGGAACAGCTACAAGATTGACCTCGAGAAAGGAAAGAACATGATTATTATGGGAGGTGAAGGATGGAAGCAATTCATTACACAGAACGATCTTACAGGGAAGAAATGTTATGTTTTCTTTGACATGAACCATGCTGAGGATATCTGTTCTCCATTTCTATGGTCTCGGTAGCGAAAAAGACGTATATGAATCAACGGTTGTCTCCCAAAGATGCTGCCTTAGCGATGATGAGGTGGAACACATCCTACACACCCTACCTCGAATGAAAACCTTCATCGGGGTTCCATTTGTGATTCGTTTAACAAGGACAAATCTTGTCCAACATAAAATGGTGTAGCATCCCAATTGTCTAACAGTTGTAATGCTACTTGCCTAGTCTATATATTGCTAATTCCTACATATCATTTATTACATATTCATTATATCATGCTCATATCACCATGCCACCTTGCATTTCACCATCATATGAAAATCCCTCTATTTGGTTTTTATCCCATATGCATTATATATTGTACCACTTGCTTTTTCCTCTTGATATATTGTATTTGTTTCTTGATAAATTGCCACATGCCCAAGTTGAGTTGTGGGCATATCTTTTCTTTATTCTACCACCTTTCTTGTCACTATCTTATAATTCCACCAACCAACTATGTATGAGCCATGCATTTCTTTTGATATTTGAATCTAGCTCATTTGTTTTGGGATGGATCCACTTCTATTTCTACATGCTCTCATATATGAGCTTTATTGTTTTCACAATAATAAGTATGTGGAGCCACATGACCACTTTTGCATGCCATGTGGGTAGAATCTATTTCCAATCTTCCATATGCTTTGATCTTAAATAAATGGTCATGTAAGGATATAATATGGCTATATGTTTCCTAGTGGATCACACACACAAGCTTGGCCATTTTGTATTCTTGCGTGCTCATATATTTAGTCCATATGGCAATAAAGCTTCCATTCTTTTTGTTTGGCCTTTATTCAAATTTGAAGCATGTCTAAGTAAAATCCCATGTGTATTCCTAATTATTTTTATAAGAATAGTTGGGGTATATCTTTTGAATTCTGTTCTAACATGGCACTATATCTTGTCACATGATCATGTCCTATTTCTACCACATATGACACATAGGTCCTATTATTATTATTTTGGATTTAAATCATGCCATGTGCCATAGTTTGGTTCCATACATTCAAACTTTACCATGTTCTAACTCTAGTGCTTTGTCACTATCTCTCACTCAATCTTCTTCAAGTGCATGTTCCATATTTCTTTTCTTTCTTTTATATAGCACACATGCAATATCAGCCCTCTAGATATTGCACATGAAATAAAAACACCCATATGTGTTGAGATTCTTATTTAAATGCCCTTTTTTTGGATTTTTGCTTTTTTCGAAATACGATCAAAATCCTAATCATCTACTCGATCTGACCGACCCCTCTTGCTAATTTTCTTGTCCCTACTTGTATCTTTTTTTTATAGATGAAAATCCTCTGTTCAAAGTTCAAAATCCCTGCAAAAGAATTCAAATTATTCAAAAGGGTTTTTGCAAAGAAGCAATAGCTAAAAATAAAAGCTAAAGTAATAAAGATAGGGAGGCAAGAGATTTTTTTTGCAGCAAGGCTGCAACGGCCCAAGCCTTCTCCATCCTGGCCCATATCCCTGCGACACGGCGCGCCGTTCCTGTTTTTCTTCACGTCGCCCCCGCTCTCTTTTCTTCTGACGGAGCGGAGCAGGTGCCCGTCGCTCCGTCGTCATCCTCGTTAGCCCTGCCTCCCTCTCCTCCACACGATGCCTCTTATCCACTATGTTTTCCCCTTCAGATCGGGATCAACCTTCCTGGCTCCATCTTCCCCTCCTATTCTTCTTTTCCTACACACCAAGGCATTGCGTCTCCATGATGCTTGCCTCCCCCATGATGCTGCGCCGTCTACCTCCTCAACGCTGGGAACGTCTCCTCGTCGACTAACTCTCCTGCTCGCGTCCTTGTTCACGGAGAACCAGCGCTGCGTCGCCAAGCTAGTTGCCACGTACTCTGCAGTCACCGTCGCCGTCGACACCTGCTCGCCTACCTCCTCCCGCTCGGCTGGCTCGGCCACGCACGAGCCCAAGGTGAGCCACCCTCCCTTTTCCTTACTCCCCTCTGGCATCACGCGCTCCCAGCTCTGCTGCAGCTGCCAGCGCATGCGCGTCGCGCTCTGCATACGGCAGCAGCAGCACTTGCTGCACCACCTGTTCTTCATAGTTTTTCAGCCTCTATGGTCTGCCTCCGGAGAAACCCTGTATGTTCCCATCTTACCGGTTCTATCAGCGACGAAACATAACAAGAATCCATCCGATCGGAGTTGTGTTGCCTTAGGAATCATCCGGTAAAGTCACGCGAAATTCGCTGTTAGATGTCGCTCGCCAGAACAGCATGTGGTCGTGTTTTCCCGTCGCTTTTGCTACAAAATCGAGTAGCACCTAGAGCTACTCCGCCGAGTTTCTTTGCATTTTTGTGTAGCCCTTGGTCTCAGTTTTTTATCAAGCCAAACCGCACCTCAAACCAAGTACCGAGCCGCTGGGGATCATCAGTGCAAGTCATCAGTTTTCGCTGTAGTTGCGCTGTCTTCAGTTCGTCAGCCTTCAGTTAAACAGTTCTGCCATTTCTGTCATTTTCCAGAGCCATGCTTTGATATCTCTAGCGTACCTTTTCCCCTATCACAAACAGCAGAGCATTCTTATTTCCCTTCCACTTCACCAAAAACGAAGATCGATCTCCCATCCACCCATTTTATAAAAATCTTATTTTTGCTGTTTCAACTATCCAAAGCAATAATTCAGAGTCAGTTCGTCAGATAACCACGCACCAATTTTTGACTTGTTTAAAACGAATCCAATCAAACTTCCTGTACAAGAAAACGGTCCCTAGCCTATTGGACACCTAGCTTTTCCATTATCCATCAATATGGAGCTAGATAAAAGCATCAGCCTAGTGGCCAGATCCTTGTGCCTGTACCCTGCAGATCTCTTGGTCAAATCCTTTTTTCAACACGAAATCCTTCTTTTCTCTTTTATGTATCCATGCAAACTCATGTTCTACTATTTTAGAAATATACGTGTCTCAATCTTTCATAAGTTGAAGTGTAGTCTAATTGTTTTAGTCTCTGCCGAACCATCCACGTTTTACCCATGCCATGCTATGTTATGCCATGTAAATTGTGCATCATTTCATCATGGCATACTTGTTTGCTTGTTGCATATGATTTATATGATTGTGCTATGTATTTATTTTGGCCCCTTATATGTTTCGTTTTTATCTGGATAGATGCTGAGCAAGGAGAATATCAGGAGCCTCAGGAGTATTACCCGGATCCATCTTATTCTACAACTGAACTACCAGGCAAGCATTTTCCCATGCTTACACTACATATAATACCTATTGCATCTATCTAATTCTTGCATCATAATTGTGTCATGAATAAAATTGAATCCCAAGTATTGCATAGCCTTTACTATTAAACCTCACCAAAACGTGTTCCCTCCATCCTATGAGCCATTACTATAGGAGTTGTTTGAGCCATGCGAGTCGTAGAATTGGATGTGTAGGGTTTGTGAGATTCTTTGAATAATGAGGTACCTAAACAACTGAATTGAGTAGTAATGAGATAACTAATGAAAGAAGCACCGATGGGCAATATTTGCTATTTGGTTCTTTATGCTCACTTGTGTCCCGTAAGACACCGAGTACTTGATTATTGTTTCTTGAATATCGCACTATCCGCATGTGGGACCATGAATCCCTTTAGTCCTACTTGGTTTCATATTTAATTTCTTAGGGCCACAAACTAGTTTGGAGCATTATTACTATCCTGTACTTATGCCATGCTACTGCTTATTTACTATTGTTGCTCGAGGAGCGTTTACTATTGTACTGTTTAGGAATTGTGTATATTTATGCGCTATCGACATGCCCATTCACACTTTCAGGTTCCTAGTCGTTTACAGCCGTCGACACAAACCTCTCGGTCCGTCTCGGAGTCGGCCAACTTTGTCACGGGTTGCTTAGTGGGGTGGTCCCGTGAAATCAACTATGAATATTGCAAATGCTTTGTCGTGATGCCTCGTTGTGTTTTCATTTGGTTTTTTCGAGGTTGATCGTGCGTGTGCTGCTATTTGTGCACCTCTGCAGGGTAAATCTTTCTAAAAGCCATGTTCCCGGTTATGGATGATTTGGATCACAGTTTCTTGATCATAGACAAACATAACTAAAGTACCGCTTTTAAATTGATTTAAACTTGACTAGTAATAGTGCAATATTCATCGAATGATTAATAAAACTGCCATAGATGGGATGTTCTTTCGTCTTCTTGTTTGGAAATAGGGAGGTGGGCGAGCGATGTTTATTTATGTTGATATATATTTATTGTGTAATTAACTGATGTTTAATTAACGTGCGTCCGTCTATCATTGGTTAGGCCGATGTTGTATAGTGTCTCTATAGAACTGTTAGGCTTTATTTTTGCTGCTATTGCGTCATTCTCAGGTTGTTCTTCTTAGATGCATAAAGACTTGATGAGTCCTTTAGGGTCTCACACGATAAAATATTGGTTTAGATGGACAGGTATACTTTGAGAAAGGTTACTGGTTCGAAGAGACCGTTGATGGTGGCAACGATTGTCTAGTGTAGAGATTACAGGGATAGAGATCCATGAGATCTGTGGGCGGGATGTGCTTATTTTCAGGGCATCTTATGGCAATTTTCTTTTTATCCGTACTTGGATCTGTTTTGCGCTTCCGGTTGATACTCTGATGTGTCTTGTATGTGGATATATTCTAAACTATTAGAACTATCTAGTATTTTGGATCTTGTCGTATGGCGTTGAATATTTCTATTTCTTTTATACGGTTTGGCTCTGATGTACTCTTGTATGTCCCTGACATACACACTTGTGTATGTTTTGTTCGCATGCCTGTCGACTACGCCGCTCGCACTTGATATAATGTTCTTGCAAAGGGGATAGGGTGGTTGGTCCGTACCGTACCGTGCCCTGCTCCGCTTAGATGGGTCTGCACGTGGGTGGCCTTTGGGCCTCCGTGGTAGAACCACCTTATGCACTTTGGGTTCGTCCTGGCTTGTTGCTTAGAACATAGTGTCCGGGGTATTACAGATGGTATGCCATCTTTATTTACCTTTGTTTGTTCCTTATTGGCTTCATATATATAACTTATGGTGGTGGTCTAACATGATCACTTCTTTCTTTTTAATCCACGGTGTGGCATCACAAAAATTACCTATGAAAGTGGTTTTCTCCATGAACATCCCTGATGATGGCGTGGCTAGACTATAGCAAGGACAATTTGATATCACCCCAATGGCATACAAGATAGACCAAGATGACCATGTAGTCTTCAACATTCAGGGGTGGAAGGATTTCCACGAGAGTGAAGACGATCTAAATATTGGATGAGCCATGCTAATCACTGGTAGGAAGACCACACAAAAGAAGTTGAACGTGAAGTTTGTGTTCGAGACCATCTAGAGTAGTTGTGGTTGGAAACTGTTAAGTGTAAGTATGACATATTCTGGAACAGTTAATTTGTTGTTTGAAACTTGATATGAACCTAGTGGTCGGTCTATATGCTATGTATATATATAATTTATTTGCCGGTTAGTGTATTTTGGAAGATTTTTTCGTGTATGGTTATGATTTTGTGCACTGGATGCTACTACAACAAATTATGGAAGCTACTAAAAAAATTCCGAAAGATTTCTTGTCCACATGCATGCATTTCAGTCCATGCGTATAAAAAGAACGAAGTTGTACAAGTAGACCAACAGAGTGGTCTGTTCTAGTCGTTTAGGCTGTTCGCGACATGTGAGACTCTAAATCAGTAATTACAACTTGAGTGCTATGAGCAAAAAAGCCGAAAGATAGTTCTTGCACATAATTCTGAAAGCTACCACAAATAATTCTAAAAGCTGCCACACAAAATTCTGAAAGCTATCACAGGGAATTTTGAAGGCTACCAGACTGAATTCTAACAGTACTAAGGATAAATACATTACAATTTTTTACTTCGAACAAATCTGAACAGGCTAGCGAGCAAATAACCTAGGATATTTTTCCCTATATATTTCATCCGCCAAAGCTCCCAAGTGCTGCAGAAAATATTCATTGAACTCCCGTTGTCTATAGTGTGCTACCAGTATCTGGTCGAGATGGTAAGGCCTCGGTAAACGTTCTAGATCATGCTGACCAAAGCCATCTACAAGTTAGTTCCCTATCCCAAGCCTTAAGATCATGATTGTACGTTCTGATATAAGACAAATCTACATAGTAGATGCAACCAACTTGGATTGTAATTAGGTGCACTCTGATGTCTACGGAGATCGACCGTTTAAAATAAACGAAGAGGGCACGGCTGCCAATGTCACATACGGCCTTAAGACAACATTTTCTGTGTCCACCCGGTAAAGAACCGGTTGACCTTTGGCGAAAACCCCGCCCAAGACAAGAAGCAGATCACCTTCTAACTCCATAAGGTAGAAATTGTAGACTCCGCGTATCTATTCAAATACTGGACCTGAAATTATTTTTGCCATCTTGACGGTGCTCGCGCGCTGCTCCAACTGGATGTTGGTCAACAGGGTGTCTCCACTATCTTGATGTACTTCACCATGGAATGGGGTCATGCATTCACTAGCATCAAATCGTGATCGGACGGAAGATAAATTCCTTCTCCAAATACTCTATTGAAATCCCGTGTCGGGGTGCTCTCATCGGCCCAAGAAATAGCCACCGGATAATTTGAGCAAACAAACACCATCTTGGGGGACTTCGTGACGAAGACAGATGCCATAATATCTTATGGTATTTGCGCCTAAAACTCAGTGTCGGACTTACGAGTAAGTGGGTTCAAAAGGCGAATCTTGTGAGGCTCTTCCCTCTAAGCAATAACGATGATACCACGATAAAAACCGATGAAGTAGAACCTTTTGATGAGGAGAACAATTAGCCCTAAGATATATATGTACAATGGAAAATATCCCCTCTATTCACTAATATACACATTCTAGATATTTAAAAATATACTAGTTACATCTTAAAATGAGTGAACCTACGCACTTAAATATGCATGCATGTCTACATACGTACATGCATATGCATGTTTGAAAAAAATCTTAAATATGAACTGAGGAAAGAATTGTGAACCTGCGTTGAACGTCCATTAGATTCGTCGTGAAGCAACGACATGTGGCGAAGTTAAGGAACGTGAAGTCACCGACGTCTAGAAGTGTGTAATATATCAGGATCCAGTTGTTGAGATAGAACTCGGGGTCTTTTAAAGCGAGACGCCAATCGCCACAGACTACCCGACAAGAAGCATAGGCGACGACGTACTCCTTCTTCTCTAGGAAGGAGTCGCCGATATTTGTAGTGGTCCGTCGGCCGAGAGATTGGACCAGATCACTTTCATCCGGCTGCTCGTGATGCCTTCCTATCAAGGAAGGATGGGACCCCGGATTTATAGTCCGAGAAGCCCCGTTATGCATGCAATTCATGTTCCCATGATCAGTGAGCCGCGAGCATAACCAAGGAGTATCAAAACAACATCCAGAATGTAACGAGTACAAAACATACATCATTGCCATTATGACGATTACAATCCTAAATAGCGGAAGTCTTCAAGCGCTGAGCCCATGTCATGCCTTAACCTACAGACAACTGATTGGGAAGACGACCTAGCTCGCATATACGTCAGCATCTCCATCATTTATCTCGATCCTCTGAAAGTCTGGCCAACTAAATAGCCAGGGACAATGCCGGTGAGTACTTTGAATGTACTTGCAAACCACCTTAAAGGAACAATAATAATGGATATGCAATATGGCTGTGGTAGTAGGAGGGCTCCATAAGAAGTGCTTTTATAAAATAGTTTCTCTTGTAGATATAGTATATCTATATCTTTGTTGAAAACTTTTGTAAAACATTTTGGAAACCTTTTTGAAAAGTTTTGGAAAACACTAGGATTGGCTCACCCATTTGTTTCTTCCCTTCCGGTCATCCCACGACCAAACTCCTTTCCTTCTTTTCCGACCATCTCATGGTCAAAACATTTCCAAAGCCATTGCTTCTCCAAAGTCCTTTTTGAAATAAAAAACAACACCTCTCTACAATAGTTTGTCCAACTCGTCCATAACCATGGACATGGCTATTCGAATATATTTACACTCTGCAGAGGTTGTACACTTTACCCATACCATGCAGGTACCCTGCCCTGATCTACACCAATCGTGGTTCGAATAACCGGTCAAGACTCTTCGGATGCCTACTCGAATATAAGTGCCTACCCTATGAGGTTGTTCCCCTCAACATCGGGATACCCTATATAGTTCACAAGCCAACCGAAGCGCTTTTTTTCCACTGCGACGAGTGTGCGCTTTCAATGAGGGGCTCATAGTAATGCGTGGAGGCCCGTAGACCCTTAGTTCCTTCTCCCGGTCGATGTTTTACATGGACCGTTTTACCGGAAAAGGCCCACCCTCCAAGGAAATTTCCTCCTGTAGTAGTTGTGAGGCCGCTTATACCAGAGTAAACAAACATCAAATTCAGCCCTATCCCATTCCAGAGTAATGTGGTTGCATGGGTTAAGTTGTTATAGCTAAAGCTGCAAAGAACTAGGTGCATTTTTAAAACATTTTTCCTCCTCTTTCTTCGGCCTTTTTGTAAAACCAAAACATTTTTCCTTTCTCAAACTTCTCTTGGTTGGTCAAGGTTTTCTCATAAATGTTTTGTAAACTTTTCTAGGGTCTTCCCATCCCATAGTTTTGCTTCGGCTAAAACGGGGTCTCCAAAGGGGTATGGTGTTGTACACCATCTACTATACTAGGGGTAAGTAGGTGTCATCAAGGGGTTGTACTTATTATTACAAATGGTATTAGCTGGAGGAGCCGAGCCACTACCAATTATAAAACATTAACTAGTAAACCGGTGCATTTTGTATAGAAGTAGGTAAAATATGCATAAGTAACAAAGTAGGAACATGGCTTATGAGCAAGAAGGTGGCTTTCCTGTAACTAGCGAGATGTCCCTTTACTTCTTTAGAAAACCAAAATACCGATAACAATAATAATGATAATGATAATGATCTGAGGCTTCCTTCTTCTCGGGCAAACATGCAAGCAAACAATAATATATTCAAAACCAGGAATATAAGTATCACTACATACAGAAAAAATATAATCACTTGATATAGGGAAGTAGGGTGCTGGATGATTGGTTTGATAAGATTGGTGAAAGATTTGGAGGCATTGGAAGATGGGCCTTTTTTTGGGATTTATAGTGTAGGAACTATCTAAGAGAGTTTTTTTACCAAGGACATGTTATGAATGACATCATTGTGTAACAATGATACCATCAGGTAGATATTGACAAAATGAAACCAACAAAAGTGGTTTCACTATTTTATCAAATACCATTGATTTATTATGTATTTTATAGTGATTAAAACTCTTGTTTTAAGGAATAATTCACCAGAAAAATTCTGTAGCTCCAAAAATTATTCCCTTGCATGGTTAGGTAGTGTTTGATGGACTGATTCACTGAGAGTTGGAATCATCCTTGAATATTTACCAGAATGCCCTTAGGAAATTCCCAAAGGCAGTACTAGAGGGTGTTTGTCTTTTTCATCATATTTAATCTACAAGATATTTTGAGGTGATTCTAAATACACATGGTAGGTATTTATAATACATTTCTGTAGAAATTGGAATCAACCATTTTGGATATACATAACTATTGTATTGAATTTATTAGGAAATTAACTATGCATTGAAAAGTTTAATTCACCAAAAATCAAAGAGAGATCAATAATTATTAGTCTCCCATGGTTTGGTAGGTGCTATATTTTGTGAACTTTGAGAGTTGCAATTAGGTCTGTACTTATTTTTGTTTGACCTGGAGAATTTCCTAATTGCAGAAATGGGTTGTTTTTGTTATTTTCACCCGTGGAAAACAGGGAAGCCATTTAGGTAGGACCAGGGGGACATGCATGGTATGATCAATACCTTGTAGTATACAAAGGTTTCACTCCATTTGGATTTTAAAAAATCCCTATAGAAATATATTGGTAAAAAGGATACATCTAGTTGGTTGATTTATTGAAATAGATCTGGTCCTTATTTGGGTCAAACCTAGGCACTACATGTTTAAGGAAACATTCAGAAACCCTAGAAAAAATAGATCTAGGCATATACACATGTTTTCCATTTTTATATTGAATTAAATTGAGCAGCATTTCTACATTTCTTTAAATACAAAATAAAAAGAAAAGAAAAGAAAAGAGGCAGGTCGATGGGCCAGATCTGGAGAAGGGGTGGGCAGCCAAGGGGGAAATCGGCCCACCCGGGCTGTGGCTTGTGCGGGAGGGAGGTTTCAAATCCCGCGCGACGGGGCCTGATGGTCAGCGACATGGAGGCACGAAGGGGTACGGTGGAATAGGGGTCGTGAGATTTAAGAAGATCGGACAGCTGGGGCTCGCCTTCCAGCTCGCGATGAGTGGTGGCTAGCGGAAACTCTATCTCGCGACGGAGGGGATGGGGGAGGCTCACCTGGGGGATGGGAGACAATAGGGAGTGGCAGAGATAAAATGACGCTCGACGGCGGTCCGACGATGGGCGGAAGAGGCCTCCTTGGTCCAGATCTGCCAGTTCCCGCGTCGGGCAGAGGTTGGGGGATCCAAGATCGACCGTGGCGTCGACAGTGGCAGACCTAGGCAGAAAGGAGGGCACGGTCAGATGCAGGGGAAGGAGGGGAACTCGGCAAGGTTGCATGCAGAGAGGGAGAGGAAGGAGAGAGGGGGCTACACTCTATGGTGGAGCAATGGACGAAGGGCCTCCTTCTCCTTCTCTCGGCCAGGATAGATCTGGGGTGAGGGAGAGGTGCTTTGGGAAGGTGAAGTGGAGTGGGAGGAACCAAATAAGGGAGGGGAGAGGAGCTGCACTGGCCTGACGCCTTATAAACCAAAGGGAGAGGTCATGGTGGACATAGTGTAGGAGGATCCTGTGGGGAGGGGAGGTGGCCATCTATTGGGCAGTAGGGGTGGTGGAGAGGGGGTGTGGGGTATGATACACGACCAGAGATAGGCATCGGAGTTCCTGTTGTAATAAAGTTGCAAGATGTGGGATATTTGGTACCTCTCTGTCTATGCTTCCAAGGGGGATAGGAGAAGGGAGAGGATTGTCCATAGTGCATGCTACAGTGTAACTCGACCTTTATGGAGTGAAGTTGATGTGCAAGGTTAATTGAGAAGCTTTGGTGAGGATTTGAGTTGGTTTACTCAAAGTTTGATTGGTTTGCAAGAATTGATCAAATTGATGCTTGTGAAGGAAGTTGAAAAATCTCCATTTGGAAAGGTGGGGAGAAGGTACTGGGGTGTATATAGGGTCAATGCATAATCCTAGGAATTATTTGAGTTTTTTCAAAGGATTTTTAGTCCACTTAAAATCATTTATTCAAAAATTGCAGAAGTGGTTTCTAGAAGTTTATTTGATATTTTTACATTGGAAATGGCTGGTTTTTGATGTGATATGGTCCTAAATACCATATCACACATTGGAGAATTTTATTGAAATTTATTTAGAAGGGAAAGTATTTTTAAGTTATTATTTCGTGCCTTTTCCATTTAAGAAAAAGGGCGAAAATAAATAATAAAGGACCTCAAAAATATTTATTTTTGAGTTGAGAGGATAGGGTATGATATATAGGCATCCAATGTGCCTTGAGTTGGCAAATTAGTTTGGGGAAAAACAAACTTGCCTTTATAGAAAAGGTTTTGAGAATTTTTGCAAAGAAAGGGATTTAAATAGTTTTATGTTCCAATTAAGTATGGAAATTATTTTTCAAATGTTTATATCCAAGGGGGATGATGTCAACTTGGAGTTTCTATAATTTTCAACCTTGGGTTTGCCATATGGAATATGGTTTTGGAGGAAACATAGATTTGAGGATCTAGGGTACTAATGTTTTTATACCAGCTAAACAAGGTTGGATTAGGGAGCTCAGAGCTCACCTTGGTTTAACGGACAGATGAAAATCTATACCAAGTTATATAGATGATCATGGCAGCAAGAGTTTGGCTTGGTTGTATTTGAGGCAATCTAGAAGTGATGGCAAACTTTGTTGAAAATAAGGCTGCCGTAGTAGATGAGTCATGATGCCTCATAAACCAGGTGGGTTTAGGAAGCACCAAGATCCAATGGAAACAAGTGAAGAGGGGATTGATAGACCATGGTTAGCAGGTCATAACCATGCAGAGATTTGGACAAGGGGAGGTAGCATGTGGATGTGAGCTTCTGCCAAAGTAGGCAAGATGATAAGATTTGTAGAAAAGATTATTTTCTTGACTACAAAACCATCATGGATGAGTGGGAACCAGAATGGTTTATCCAAAGGAAAAAGTGGGATTTGGCAGTACTAATGATGTAGTGGGAGTGGGTGAAGTTCCAAAGATTGAATCTAGATAAAGATTCCAAACTTAGCCAAATTTGGCAGACTTGTGGTTTTGGAGTAGTATGCAAGAGGGAAACATTTGGAGAGGGTGCAAAGGTTTAGTCTTACCATAAAGTGGATAAAATTGAAGTATAGATTAAGTAGAAGGGATTCAAGCTTGTATTTGGTCTTTGATGAGTTGGATGCTAATATCTGCACTTTTACGACTTAAAGCATGTGCTACAACATTTTCCTTTCCAGGGGTATAATTGATTGTCAAATCATAATCTTTGATTAGCTCTAACCAACGCTTATGTCTCATATTCAATTCCTTTTGCATGAAGAAATATTTGAGACTTTTGTTTTCAGTGTATAACTCACATCTGGCTCCATAAAGGAAATGCCTTCACACTTTCAAAGCAAAGACTACTACTGCTAATTCCAAATCATGGGTTGGATAATTGACTTCATGTGGTTTCAGTTGTCTTGATCCATAAGAAATTACTTTACGATATTGCATTAATACACAACCCAAGCCTTCTTTAGATGCATCACAATATACTGTAAAGTCCTTCCTTATTTCAGGAACTGCTAAAAATGGAGCGGTAGTTAATATAGTCTTTAACTCCTGAAAGCTTGCTTCACACTTCTCATCCCAAATGAATGGTGTATTCTTCCTTAACAATTTGGTCATTTGTCCAGCTATCTTGGAGAAACCTTCAATGAACCTCTGATAATAACCAGCCATTCCTAAAAAACCTCGAATTTATTTTACATTGGTTGGTGCAGTCCATTATAATACTGATTGAACTTTGGATGGATTTATAGCAATCCCATCCTTACTGATCACATGACCTAGGAATTATACCTCATATAGCCAGAATTCACACTTGTTGAACTTAGCATAAAGCTTATGTTCTCTTAGGATCTGCAATGCTATTCTCAAATGATCAGCATGCTCTTTCTTATCCTTGGAATATATCAGAATATCATCAATAAACACTATGAAAAACTTGTCCAAGTACGGCATGAAGATTTTGTTCATCAAATTCATGAATATTGCTGGTGCATTGGTCAATCCAAACAGTACGACAAGATACTCATGATGTCCATACCTTGAGACAAATGCTGTCTTTGGAACATCTTCCGGTTTGATTTTTATTTGGTGGTATCCGGATATTAGATCAATCTTAGAAAATACTCCTGCTCCTTTAACTTGATCGAACAGATCCTAGATTCTAGGCAATCTATACCTAATAATAAAGTACAGAGCGTTTCTGTCAACGGTCCGTCCATCCAGAAAAGACCGTTTTACCCCTGAAGTTGGAGCAAATTACCCGCTCCTGCCACCACTTAGGCTCTGTTGGTTACAGCTTCCGCTTCAGCT
The DNA here is from genome assembly GCA_916181665.1 of Avena sativa. NCBI lineage: Eukaryota > Viridiplantae > Streptophyta > Magnoliopsida > Poales > Poaceae > Avena > Avena sativa. The sequence goes on from OV702284.1 coordinate 150,095,916, forward strand.
TTTAGGTTCCAGAATCGGTAGGGCAAACAAACACGCAAATTCTGTACCGCGCTGGCGAGAAGCGCACCCAGAAAACGTACTAGCGATCGCGGCCAGCGGGAAGCGGGACGAGAGCCGATTCCAGCGCTTCCCGAGTTATAGCAGACAGGTTTGCCCTCTCACCTTCGACATAATTACAATGTACGTGCCACCATCGTCCAGGGAAACGACCTCTCTCCCTAACGCCTCCCATCCCCGCCGCCTCCCTCCCTAGTTGCCTCCCTTCCCTGCCGCCTCCCTCCCCGGCCGCCGGTCTCCGTCCCCGGCATCGAAGATCAACTCCTCCGCTCGATCTCTGCCAGGAACCTGCCGTGGCGATGCCACCACCGTCCCCGCCACCTCCCTCCCCGGCAGCCGGTCGCCGTCCCCGGCATTGAAGATCTCCTCCACCGCTTGACCTCTGCCAGGCACCTGCCGTGGCGAGGCCACCACCGTCCCCGCCGCCTCCCTCCCCGGCCGCCAGGCAACCGCCGTGGCGAGGCCACCATCGTCCCCGCCGCCTCCCTTCGCCAGGAACCCACCGTCCCCGCCGCCTCCCTCCGCCAGGAACCCACCGTCCCCGCCGTGGCGAGCCACCGCCATTCCCGCGGGCCACAGCCGTTCCCGCACAACGGAGGTGGGCAGTGCTGGATCTAGCCGCTGCTGCTGCCGAGGATCCGCCCCAGCGCTCCTCCTTAATTCCCAATTTCTGTCCTGCTTTTTCTCTCATGTTCATGTGGTATTCAACATGGATCTGTCCAGTGTGTGTAAGATATGATTAAATTGAATCTTATGTAAATTGGATATGTCCAGAACGTCTGATATTGATTGTATGTAAAAATGTGTTCACAATTATTTTTTTAGCAAAAAAGAAGACAATTCGAGGTAATTTAGCCTTTGAACATGGTATTTAAATTAAAAAATGGTCGAAAACAACTAATTCATACTTATATAACATCTTATGCACTCGGGGCATTTCAGACATTTCAGTCATAAAATCAACAACAGCAATCATCAAAAGCACTCTTGCCAAACATCAAATCTATGATTCCACCAGCTGCTTCCTACAGCTGATTTTTCACAGCTACTTCCTACAGCTGATTTTTCACAGCTGATTTTCCGTAGCCGATTTTCAACAGCTACAACCCAAACAAACAGCCCCTTAGTCAACTCCACGGGTTGGTTCAGGGGAGAGCTAGACGGCTTCCGTCATCGCGCACGAGGGCAGGGTCAAGCACTGGGGCGTCCGGTCCAACGAGCGGCGCTGCGACTATGTCCCTCATCCGTCGGGGAAACCGGAACGAACCGCCGTCGATCCCCGCACCTTAGCTCAACCACTCTCACGGCCGTTTCACCTTTTCTGATGCCTTCCAATTTGGCCGCTGCGGATGTGGTTTCCCCTCGATCCCCATGGCCGATGCGTAGGCGGTGCGCCATCCGCGGCCTCCCGGTGTGTCCTGGAACTCAAGGGCGAGCGAGTGCATCTCCTACAGCTGCCACTGCTCGTTGGGTAGACAGAAAATGTTTTACTACTACTACTTCTCGTGGGGTGCTGTGTGGGGCTGGACTGTTACTGTAATTCTACTGCTATGTTTTGCTGCTGAATTTAGTGCAATATATAACTGAATTTTGGAGCTACTGGTTAGTTGTTATTTTGCTATGATTTGTCGACGATGCTAACTGAATTTTGTTGCTATTCATTGCTAAATGCTAACTTAACGTTGGTGTTTATATAAAATAATTATTTGCAGATGGAAGGACTGAAGGAGGTTATCTGAACTTATGGGAAACATATATGTACTCCCTCCGGCCCGTTTTATTGTTCGCAGGGTTAGTTCAAAGTTAAACTTGCAAATAAGTCCAAATTTATTCAAAACGTTACAAATTTGGCTAGATTCAAAATTCGAACTTGCCGTCCGTCGTCCTCCCATGATCCCGTCGTCGTCTCTATGCGCGATCCCATCGTCGCTGTGCCGGCGGAGGCGGAAGCGGATCACAGGATCGAGTGCCGGTGGAAGCGGAGGCCAATCCCCTGTCGTCCGTCCCCACACGCAACCCCCGGCCTCCGCACTCGATCGCCGCGCCCGCCCGTGATTCCTGGCCTCTGCCGCTCCCTCGAGCTCGTCGTCCTCCCTGCCTCGGCTGCTCCCTGCTACTGGTGCCTGCTGCTGCGGCCGCGCCCGCCTGTGATTTCCGGCCTCCGCCGCTCCCTCGAGCCCGTTGTCCTCCCCTGCCTCGGCTGCTCCCTACTGTTGCCTGCGGCGGCCGCGCCCGCGCCCGCGATTCTCGGCCTCCGCCGCTCCCTCGAGCCCGTCGTCCTCCCCCGCCTCGGCTGCTCCCTACGGCTGCCTGCTGCTACAGCGCGCCCGCGATCCACGCCGCCCCTTGATCCCGTGATCCCCGCAATCAGCGGCGCCCCGCGATCCCAGCAATCACCACTGATGCGGCCTCCACTAATCCCAGCAATCACCACTGCTGCTGCGGACTCCACTGATCCCAACAATCACCACTGCTGGTCTGCTGCGGCCTCCATTGATCCCAGCAATCACCACTGGTGTTGCGGCCTCCACTGCTTGTCCCTGCCATCATCCTCGTGGGAGGTGGAGCCGGTCCAGGTCTGTCGTCGACCGCCGCGGCTGTAAGGTCCCTCGCCGTTCGTCGTTGCACAGCTGGACGACCTAAACAGCAAGGACCGCGTCGAGCTCCTCCGGCCTCCTCCCTGCGGCTCCATCCATGCGGCTCCAGCAGTGCTCATCCGTCGCCGCGGCTCACCCTTGCCTATGCAGATACTGGAAATTGGTACAATATAAGAAACACCACAGAGAAAAGACAAAACATCATGTAATTGACATAAGTGGACAGAGTAACACTTAATGTAAGACAGTTACCTTGATGGAAATTTGCCATAATGGAAAAAGTGAATTCATGTTTAAGATTTTCTTGTCATGAATAAGAATAAGAGGATTTTCCATCTCCTGCAAACATATTAATAAAGGATAACTTAGAACCATGGTTTAGCAGGTTATTCTTATGTCACATTCCTAAAACTATCTGAGACTCGAAAGTTCCTACTCCAGTCATTATTCTAGTGAAACAGTACACACTTGAATTTGTGAGGATATGGAGGAACAGTGGAGGGCCATGAGTAGAGGCGGGTGGCAGATCAGAACATAAATTCAATAGCACATGTGGCATGTCTGATGTACTCACTCCGTTACCAAAATATACATTCACAAAGGAAGATCTTGTTCTATGTGGTGAATGATCTTTTCCTGTGTGTACTATCTTGTCCATGTTCAGTCTCGGTCAGATATATTTGTGTCATGCAAGTTGCTTATTCCTAACAAGATTGACATGTAGTTCATATTGTCTCCAAGCAATAGATATCTAGATTGATCAACACGAGTACTATATAGACAAAAGGGCATAAATAAATGTTGTTAAGTACAAGTCTGTCTACCTTTAATATGAAGTACTTGTCAGTTATTTTTCCCCTGATAAGTTTACCTTGGTCTACTATGAATTTGTTGCCATTCCAGCCTTGGCCATTGATGAGAAGCCTATCAGGGAAGGGAAGTTCATTACCACTGTCCAAGATGTCTTTCAAATCCTGCAGTGGTTCAATTTTCAGTTTAGGTAGTACACTCGATGGAATGCAAATTACCACGCTTCTCACCAATTTTACACTAATTTTGACAGAGTGATAACATGTATATCTGAATATGCATGTATAACATGTATCTCTGAATTAACATGTTGCTCTACGCAATTTGCAATGAACATGGATACTGCACCTAGGTCTTTCTTTTCCTTCAAAGGAAAAAGGAGAATCTAGTGAGCTTTATTAAAATAACCACACAACATACTCCTATGTGTATGCACATACAGACAAGATATATGGCACCAAACATATCTTAAAATATGATAAATCCATAACACAAGCTTTTTGTGAGCAAGGTAGACATTTCTTTTCTGATTTCTACAACATCATCTACTTCCTATAATATTACAAAGTTCACTTATATACTCCAACCTAGAGAAATGGCCAATCAACAAATCAGGATTATAGGCGTACTAACAGTCTAAAATTGTGTAGAAATGTTCAAATGTTCCACCTGAAAATCAGGATTACAGATGAAGAATGGAAATTCAAATGAAAAGAAGCAGGCAATTTACAGGAAGTGCTTAGCATCAATAAAAGTGAGGTTTTTGCCAAAATTTGCGGATAGTGCTTATCTAATTACTAGCCTTAGTTCATTCAAATGCTAACCAGATGCCTGCAGATTCATTCAGAATCGAGTCAAAAAACCACATTAAAATGAAGAAGAAAGTAATGATTCAGTTAGTGTCTCGGGCATAAGATTGCTCTGGTCATAAGCATGATTCAGTTAGTGTATCATACGATGCTAAGTCTCTCAGTTGAACATGTAACAAAGGACAGAAAAACAGAGCACAGCTAGACACATACAAAGGGGAGGGAGATCAGGGAGAGGGAGGCAAAAATTACTTATCGACCTGATGGCCTGAGGCACGTAGTAGAAAATGGTGACCGGATTGGATCTGAGCTGGTGCTCTGCAGCCGGAAGGAGCTCAGGGATCTGGAGTTCTGGACGAGCTCGGGCAAGGGGGTAGAGGGTGCACCTGTATACCAGCAAGGAAATATGGTCAATAAACCTCGTACTCGACCTTGTACTTGGCCAACCGCGTCTTCCCCTGCAGCAGGATGAACCGGATTTGCAAGGCGGTGTCTTGGTCAGCAAGATCCAACCTTGAGCGTGTCTCCGCAGTCGGCATCAGTGCGGGGGCGCTAGGAGGCAGGGGAACAAGGTGGCAGCAGCGCGACGTGGGGAAGCGGCGACAGGGGTGGGGGGAGGGCGGAGCAGCGGCGTTGGGCGGCCGTCGGGATACCGGATGAGTGAGCGACGAAGCGAGCGAGGTGAGCGAGGATGACGACGAGGAGTTCAGATTTGGTCGGACATTTCGCAAGGGGTTTTCTGCAAAATTAGCACCGCGAACAGTAATTCGGATCAGAGGGAGTAGATGATGCTAACTGATATTTGAATGGGTAGCCATGAATATTATTAAAAATATAGAGAGTGAATATAGACGTCCTGCCTATAGACAAATGGCTGCAAAAATTAAGCGTCTAAATAGAATCTTTTTAGACTGTCATGAATAGATAGAGTCCATGTTAAATTAAGTGCACTAATATACAAAGTCCATATGCGCTACGTGAATAACCCAGTTCGATTTTGTTTTAAATTATAGAGATCATGACCGTGTCACATAAGAAATCAATCCAAACTTGAGTATCTTGACTAGGACCTTCCCTCGGCATTTAAATACATGAGCAAGTTGCCCTGCATAAAATCCATCCAAATCGATGGAAATTGAGAGTTTTGAGCTGTTAGACACACAAGCGGGCCCATCTGCGGCGTTTTTGGCGAGCACGTCATGGGTCAGCAAAAGACAATGATGAGTACCACCAACAGCGGATAGCAGGAGCGAAAGATGCGGCACCACCAACAGCAAAGGAACGGCTGCGGGGAAAATAAGGACGGTGGACTTCACGCAACAACTCCGGTCCCACGACTATGGCTAGCCGGATGAGTTTACCGCCGCGGCTGTGCTGAGAAGAAGCGAATACTGCCATGCCATGATCCAAGATAATCACAAAGGCCTACATGAGGCAGATCATACTTAGGATTCATGATCAAGATCATCTATTTGTAATCATGCATGTTGTGTTTGCGGGGATCCGATGGATATTGAGATTACTATGTCAGATTGATTGATGGTTCTATCTTATTTATTCTATCATGTCTGTGTTATTTGTGATCTTGCATGCTCTCCGTTTCTAGTAGCTATCTTGGCCAAATAGATGCTAGTGACTCCAAGAGGTAGTATTTATGCTCGATAGTTGGTTCATGCCTCTATTTAATCTGGGGAAGTGACAGAAATCTCTAAGGTTGTAGATGTGTTGTTTCTACTAGGGAGAAAACAACGGTCTCTTGTTTATGGAACAAGTGGATTGTTTACCTTACACACTTTGCTTAAAACAGTAATCTGTTGCTTGCAACTTAATACTGGAGGGGGTTCGGATGTTAACCTGAAGGTTGATTACTAGTCATAGATGTAGGTGGATGGCGTTCTATGTATCTTGTTGTATTGCCCAATCAAATCTCATAGGATCATGAATGTCTAGTATGGAATTGTTATGCCTTGCTCTGTCCTGTCAATTGCCCTGCCGTAATTTGTTTACCCAGCATGCCATGTTTGTTTATCTTAAGGAGAACACCTCTAGTGAACTATGGACCCCGGTCCAATCTTTACCATTGATACATCTTCCACTATTACTGTTTACTATCTGTAAACCACCATTACCTTCCACACCATATAGTTAATCCTTTGTTTTCAGCAAACTGGTGAGATTGACAACCTCACTGTTCGTTGGGGCAAAGTCTTGAGTTTGTGTTGTGCAGGTTTCCAGTTGCTAGCAACACCTTTGAGTAGTTTCCTTGTTCCTACTGGTTCGATAACCTTGGTTTCTTACTGAGGGAAAAACTTCCTGATGTACTCATCATACCTTCCTCTTGGGTTCTCCCAAGGAAGCTCTATTGTGATCTGAGCCGCATCAGATCATTACCCTTGACGGGTTTCACCCTTGTTAGTTGCCCGGCTACCAACGGTAACTAGGGATTTTGAGGTGGTGCTGGCGTCAGAGATGGAAGAACCAACATTGGGGAGGAAGAAGCCTCCGGTATTGATGTATGGGCACTGCTGGGAGTTAGAGGAGGCATAACATGAGAACCAACAAGCTTCTGCTGGCGCAGTTGCTTCCCTGGCTTCAGCTTGCTCTTCAAAATAGTTTTTGCTCTGAAACACATAAAACCTAACACCAGGTGTTCTTCAGGAAGAAAGAAATATACAAAAGTACTACAATATTGACAAGGTGCTTACCTTTTAACTACTGGCAACACTTGGGTGCCAGCAGTAACAACAACATCCTTGGCCTTGCGCTTTTTAGCGGCAGAGGCAGGAACTTCTCGTACCTCGTCATCCTCCGTCGCCTCTGAATTGTATGAAAGATAGCCCTCTAGAGGACGTAGCTCAGACTCAGGGAGCTTCTCGAGCTGATAATTCGAAAAAGCATCGGTAAAAATGGATTCGGAGGAAAAGACAGAAAAGAGCGACAAAATGCAAGAACAAAGTTGAAATATTTATCGGAGTCAGGGACGGTCGGATGTGAACATCTTCATGGAGACTTCGGGGAGTCTTCTCTCTATCCTATCTTTGATCAAAAATTGCATCCGAGTCTTGTAGTCCTTCGCCAGAATGCGATTCAGACTGACCCTCAGGCTATCTTTCCGGTCTCCGGTGACCGTGTGCATGAGGCGATCTCTATGATACTGCAGAGGCTGGATCCGGTGATCCAACCAGCAGTGGATCAAGTCAGATCCATGGAAGCCCTTGTGCTTCATCAAGAACTCGATCCGCCTTTTGGCAAGGATCAAGACATCATAAAGTTTTGGCGTCTCTGCGTCCCATGATTCCTGGTGGGGAGTGGCACCATCGACGAAGGCTAGAAGACCTTCCGCCTTTTCAGGAGCCAGAATATCCTTGTTGTAGAAGAAGGTTCTGGCCCAATGTTTAACTGAATCGCTAGCGTTAAACCTAGGGTAGAATCGGTTTCTCCTAAGGACTAAGCTGAGGGTGCCGACGGTATAAGGAACACCGACACTAATAGAGTTCTTCCGGGTACCATAGTAGTACCGAAAAAGAGTAAGATTTTGCTTAATGCCTAGAAACCCCTCGCTGAGAGCTGCATGAGCGCTAAGTTCAAGCAAGGAGTTGGGGGGGGGGGGGAGATTGTGAAGTTGCACACCGTAGTATTGGGGGACTTCGATGAAGAAATCCGACGGTGGGAGACGGAGGCCTCGGTCGACATGTGTGCCGAAGAGAACTCGCTCGCCATCACGCGGTGCGGGAATGGCATCTCCAGCGGCTCTCTGCCATGTGCCGGCGACGAGGTATCCCTCATCCTCCATGACCTATAGCTCGGCATTGTCCATGACGCTCGGGACCGAGAGGCCCCGCTGAAGGGAATATGCCCGAGAGGCAATAATAAAGTGGTTATTATCGTATTCCTTATTTATGATAAATGTTTATTTTGCATGCTATAATTATATTAATACGGAAATGTTAATACATGTGTGTTTGATAAACAAAAAGGAAGTTCCTAGTTATGCCTCTCTTATAAACTAGCTCGTTGATTAACAAGATGATCAAAGTTTCCTGATCATGGACATTGGATGTTGTTAATAACAAGGTCACAACATTAGTGTAATGGTGTGATGAACATTCATCCAAAGTATAGCATTACGATCAAATTCATTGAGTTTATATTGCGATAACAACTTAAGAAGTAGTGATTCTAATCCTTAGACCATGAGATCATGTCAATCACTAACACCGGGAGAGTTTCTTGATAACATCAAACGTCACACCGTAACCGGGTGATTATAAATATGGGTTCAAAACTACTAAAGTGTTATGTTGAGGCCCATAGATCGAGAATGGAATTTGTTCATCCCGTTGATGGATAGATATGCCCTGGGCCCTCTCGGTGATATCACATTGATTAGCTTGCAAGCAAGTGATTTGATCACTAGAATGTTATATCACAGGAACGAGAAAAGAGTACATGTCAGTAACAAGATCAAACTAGGTATGGAGATACCTATGATCGAATCTCGGACATGTAATATATCGCGAAACAAAGGGATTAAGATACTAGCGTAAAAGGTTCTCGCGATCACAAGAAAGTCATCGCTGAATGTGTGGGAGTTAGTATGGGTCTCCAGATCTCGCTTTTGATTATTGATCGGAGAAGGGTATCGATCATGTCCGCATTATTCGCGAACCGTAGGGTGGCACACTTAAGATACACCGACATCCAATTGGATCAAAAGTTTCATGCCAGAAAGAATAACAAGCGCATGACTTTATTTCAATAGATACCGAAACGGGTTTTCAGGTGAAATTGCAGAAAGTGTTTCTGCATGTGAAATGAAATACTAGCAAGGGGTTATATGTGAATGTTTGTCATTAAAGTAATTGACAAAATTCTGAAGAAATAAAAGGAGTTTTATTTAATGAGAGTTTGCATTAAATTTGGTGGAAATTTAATGGGAAATTTAGTGGAGGGAATTGAAAGGCATTTGAGTGAGTGGAGTGTCCACCCACATGAATGTGGAAGAGGTGGGGCAGCCTCCATGGCTGGCGCCATGCCCCTTGGGTGCCACCCTCTCCCCTATAAAAGGCCCCCCTCTCATCCTCTCAAAGCACACCTCCTCGTGAAGGATCTCTCCCCCCCTATAGTATTTATCCCCATGGTCTCGGACTAGCGAGATACATGTTCCCGGTGGCTATTCGGCAAGAAAGAGTTGTGCTTCTGCTGCGTCGTTGGAGCGAGGAGGCGGAGGTTGCCCGGTGCCTCGTACATGTGTGCGAGCAGGGATGCGCTACTGTTTTGCGGCGCTAGGACTTCCTCTCGATCATGAGATCGGCAAGAGATCGTCTACATCAACCACGAGTTTAACTCGTTAAGCTTTGTCGGTCTTCAAGGGTATGTTCTCTACGGATATACATCCGCCCGTTGCTTGTATCTAGTAGATATATCTTGGTACATAGTTGTTCCCATCATAGGATTTTTTTGTTTTCTATGCTGTGAACCCTACAGTGGTATCAGAGCCGGATCTATGCGTAGATGCTTTGCACGGGTAGTACACATATGAGTATGTGGGCGATGATGATCATTTTATTTCTTATTAGTTGTACTTTGGATATTGGTGGCATAGTGGGATGAAGCGGCCCGGACAAACTTTACATGTCCTCGCACATGAGACCTGTTCCACACTTGACATGCAACTAGTTTTGCATAAGTGGCTAGCGGGTGTCTGTCCCTCCTACTATAGTCAATATATAATTTGCAACGAGTTGTCAACAATTTGGTTGTCCTCATTGTGGTTCATGTTCGTAGGTAAGAACGGTTCTATCTTCGAAATCCCTAAGCCACGTAAAACTTGCAATGGATAAATTAGAGGTGTCTAGTTTAGATTGTTGCTGGGCTAGTGTTATGATATGGTGATGTTGTAAGTAGAAGTATGAGATGATACTCTTACAACACACATAACGTGTAAGTTCCATAAACCTTGGCCTTACACATAGAGGTATGATAGTGATCATACCAAGGAGCACATGATGGAGATCATATGCGCAAACCATATCATTTCACTTACAAACATGTGATGTCTGTTTGCATCTTTTATTGCTTGTTTGGCATTTTATTAGCATAATAAGATGATCCCTCATTTAAATATCAAGATAAGAATGTGTTCTTCCTTAAGTATGCACCGATTTTGTTTCGTTGCTCCAAGAAATCACGTGATGATCGGGTGTTCTTGGATCCACGACCATATTACGGGTGTAAGATAGTTACACACGCGAATACTAAGGTTCTTACTTGGCGAGCCTAGCATGTACAGACATGGCCTCGGAACACGGACCTAAAGGTTAAGAATGATTCATATGGTAGATATGATGCCCATTTGATGCTCGCCTTTGAAGCTACACAGACTCACGTGATGATCGGACTTGGTGTAGTGGATTTGGTTCATGTAATCACCAAAAAGGCACGAGGCATGTCGTTTTTGAGTGGGAGTTCATTTCTAATTTGGATTAGTAGAACTCAATTTATCATAAATAAAATCAAAGTGAATTTGCATAATTTGTTGTATTCATTGGCATTCATTCACCACCTTATGCATAGTTGTAATTGAGATAATAAAACTATAGAATTCTGGATATATACTTTATGAACTGCTATTGTATTGTGTTGATTGTCAATCTAAAGTTTAAAGTCCTATAGCAAACTTTAAGCAAACTTTGTTTACTCCGTGAAATTTAATAATTGGTATTAAATCGAGAGTAACAATTCCAGTGTTAGTATCTTAAGTATCATGTTTGCCTCCATGATTCTTGATTGTTTTAATATCAAGTTTATCTAGGAGCTAAAAATATTGTTTCAGAAACCATCATGTGTGGCAGATATAACGTTATATGAAACAATGTTTTGGTTGCAATATGATAGAGTATAATATATGTTCTCATATTGGATGAGAATTTGTGAAGGTTGGAGATGCTAGACATCCTAATCATCCAAAAAGGTTTTGGAAAGTAATGTTATACTCACGATTTGCCTTTATAAGCTACATTAGCTTGATCATGAAAGTCGTCATGATAAGGGTGAATAGAAGATGTATGTAAAGTGTTTACTACACTAAAAGATTACTAAAGAATGGATTTTGAAAGAATGCCGATCATTTTGATGATGGTGATCTACTTCAAAGTGCAAGTCCAAAGGTATTATTATTTGAATATACACGCTTTGTACTATGTGTCATGTATATGGCGCCACTTTTGATGTTGATAGATTCTTTTAAAAGGAAAAAGGAAATGCTGAAAGAGAATCTATAAAATATATTTGGCAGAAAAGAAAAGACTGGAAATATCCAGTTTAGGTATATAGATGATATACATGTTATGGTTGTATTCTTTGCTTGTTAAACTGGTTCTTGCGTATTGGATACCGAATTGGTTGGTATGAAATTTCATACGGAATGACGAAATTCATGAACCACAATGGCCTAAGTAACTAGCAAGAGAATATGTGATGATGCTCATTGAAAACAAACAAACTGTTGTTTGTATTTCTCGTTGACACCAAAGCTTGCCTTCAAGATTTGCTTTAATAGTAGTTATTTAAATCAGGTATTATGAGAACAAAGGTTGTTCAAATAATTACCATATTGCATATAAGATGGATGATTTACAAATCTAGTTGGAGAAATCACATCCATAAAACCTAATGCTAAAATGTCGCAAGACAAATGATTGAAAGATCACTTACGAAGTGACATCACCGTTTAAATTATATTGGAAAGAAAACATGAAGAATCTCCATATTCATGGATTTTTGGAGTCTTTGATTTGATCAAGTGACGCTTGTGAGACTTTCCTCGGGATAATTAAAACTTCGTTCAAAGGCCAAAGAAGAACGAACGACTAAAATATTGGAATTTATACATATTGATGTATGTAGTCCATTATGTGTAGTCGTAAGCGATGGATTTCAACTTCATATGCTTTCTCCGGAAATTTGAGTGAACGTTCACTTAATGAGAAAGAAGTATGAAATATTTGAAAATGTTTTCAAAGATTTTCAAGATCAAGTGGTGTCACATCCCAAAATTTTCCAAATTTTGAAATGTGTAAAATAAATGAACAAAAGAAATACTTGTTGAAATTTAGGGTGAAAAGAAACTTTTGTTTTAAAATGGAAACATAAAAACCCTACCTGAATAAAAAATTTGAATAAAAAGGAATCCAACAAAATTTCAAAACAAGTGAAATACATTCATCATAAATGCATGTCGAAATTTAAACATTTTAAAAGTAAACCAAAACCCTAATGGAAGAAAATCATTCCAAGATTACTCTAAGACTATGCATTTGTTCCATACAAAATTTGTCAACAAACATTTATAAATGATCAAGAATGATAAATAAAAATATTATAAAACCATAGAAATTGATTTAATTCAATTTAGAACCATAGATAAAATGTTATGAAGCTATTAAGATAAAAGGAAAATAAATTCCAAAGCTAACAAAGCTCCTATCTAAAACCCATACAAAATTATGAAAAAAATAATCCTAAGGGGATTTAAAAAGATAAACAAATATTAAATAAAATTATACAAATTGGAATCACCAATTTTGGATCTATAAATAAAAATATATGGATTTTATAAGACAAAGAAAAAATAAATAAGGATTATTTAAAATCCAAATTAAATCTTGGCCAAATCCATAAGCAAATGAAATAAAGACAATCCAAATCGAAATAAAATAAAGGGATAAAGAATATTCAAATAAAATAATATGGCATTAACCAAATCCTATTCTATTTGAATAAAGACAAAATCCCTAATGGAAATAATTAATTAAATCATGGGAAAATAATAAAATGGAAGTTCCCAAGGTGGATATAAAAGTTATTTAATTAACTTAAAAAATTAAAAAAATAAAATAATCATTTAAATAAAATTTATATGGGATTAGAACCATATTGGATTTTATTTGAATAAAGACAATTACCCAATTTAAATGATTAATAAATCATATTGAAATACTTTAAATAATTCAAAGTGAATTATTTGTACCAATGAATAAATAAAACTTACTGAAAAGGGTTTGGTAAAAATTAAGATTAAATTAAGGGTTTGAAAATATAAATGAAATCTTATTTGAATAAAAGACAAGTGTCCATTTTAAATAAAATATAAACCATAAAAGAATAAAAGAATTATTTTAAAATGGACTTAAATACATATTTAAAACAAGTATAGAAACATACTGAATGTTTAGAAAGGATTTGAAAAAGAAATATGAATTCAAAATGATAGTTTAAATTCAAACAGAAAATCAAAATGGAAAAATAAAAAGAAAACAGGAAAGAAAAAAATGAAATAGAAACAGCCCAGCCAGCAAAGCCCAACTAAAGACCACCAGCGGCCTCTCTCTTTCTCCCCGCAGAAAATGTTTCACACCGCGCAATTAACCCCCTCAGCCACTGACGATTGGACCCCACGCGCATTTCCCTTATTTCGCTGACGCCTGGCCCCACTGCCACATAGTCATCGTCATCTCCACGACCGTTCCTCCCGAGCGTTTCTGCGATGAATTCGCGGTGTTAAATTCGCGTTCATAGCTCAGTTAATCCCTCCAATGACCTCGCTATCTTAAGTGCCCGCGTCTCCTCTCTCCTATCCCCCAGACGCCACTCCCCCTTTGCCCCTAGGCTGCCTGAATTTCCCGCTGCACTCTACTGTCTCCGGCGAGCTTTTAACATTGATTCCGGCGAGAACATCCACCTCCACTGCCCCTGGTTTCCACGAGAGTACTCTCCAGCACCAGGCGCATCCACCAGTACCTCCATCTCGCCTGCGTGCGTTCCAGAAAGTCGGCAACATCTTCACCCGTGCGCACCGACGACCCCGCAACTCCGGTGAGCCCTAGAACTTGACTCCGTGCGCGCCTCGACCAGTGACTCATGCCATTTTGCTCGCCTATGTCTTATGAATCTCCAGGTGCTTGCCAAACAGTTGCGCGTGACCTATAGCCTCGCCTCCAACGACTTCCGAACGTGCCGACGCCAGGAGCATCTTCGGCGAGGAATTCCTGTCGTGTCCGTGCGCCCCTTAGCCAACTACGACCACGTTGAGCATCGCAACGATCCCACAAACCTGGTGAGCTACTCCTTTTCCTCCCTCGCTTCCTGTAGCCGCCGCAACGCCATAGCCAGAGACGCGCCGCCGCTCGTCGTCACGCCAGCGCCGCCCATCTTTGGTTAAGTGATGTGGGCTGTTAGATTTCGATCGTGTGTACGTGATAGATTGACTTAACGAACCGTTATCGTGTGCTCTTTGATGCACGATCTTAATTAGATCCAACGATCCACAGAGCACAATCCTGCTGAACCGGTACCAGCGAATGAAAACACGACACGTGGCCCTGTCTATTGTTTTAAAAACAGAAATGATCTATTAGATATTAGATTTTATAAAATTCATAACTTTTGATCCACACATCAAAATTTTGCAAATTTTATATCACTGGATTCAGAAAAATGTGAACTTTCCAACCATGCACTTTGTTTAATGATTTGCTTTTGGAAAATTAGTTGTTTTTGCAGAAACTTGTGTAGGCATAATTTGTGTATAAAACTCATTCTAAAAATGTTTTTAGGGTAAAATCTTTTGTAAATGGATTATTTTGAACCTACTGACCATAGAAACCAACTTATGGATTTAAAAGTGTATTTTGTGAAGCTAAAGAATAAATCTTTGAATAAAAGCATTTCTAGTTAAATAAAAATATTGAATATGTTTTAAAAATGCTTTTTGAGTAAAACCTTTTGGAAAATGATTTGATTTAAACTCTCTGACCCTAAACACCAAGTTTTGAGATTTAAAAATATATTTGGTGAACCCTATAAAATTATTACCTTGTTTAAAGGCCTTTCCAATAAAATAAAATATTGCTTTGATTTAAAAATGATTTATAGGTAAAACCTTTTGCAAATGATTTCAATATTAAACACTTGATCTTAAAACACTAACATTTGTGTTTAAAAATATATTTGGTAAACACTAGAAAATATTCCTTTGATTAAATCATTTTTAACAAAACAAAAATTATTTAAAGTGACAATTTTCACTAACTTAATATCAATTGGTTTTGCCATTTTTGTAAATGACCAATAGGTGTTTTCAAATGTTTATAACCTATTATAAACCACTTTTCCAAATAAAACAATCTTTGGAATGCTTGCATGCATTACTTTGTTTTTATTATTTTGTGTGATGAATTGCTTGAATGGTAGATTGAATTTGTGCCTTGATTGAATTGTAGTGAAATTTGAAGAGTGTGACTATTGCAAGATCAAGGAGTGAACTTATATTCTCTACCAAAAAGGCAAGTGGTGCTTCATACTTTTGTCCCATTATTTTCACTATGCATTAGTGATATTTCTAAGTAGGACTTGCATGGAATTTTTACTAAGTATGCTATGCCGTGGGAAATCCTAGTAGATGATGCCTTAGTAGAATTTTCCCTAAGTTAAGGTTCCTACTACTATCATGCTTAGCTTAGCTAGTAGAAAAGAAGGGTGGATTATATTCATGCTATGAGATATTTCTAAGTCTATGACTTGTGTTTTGTTTAATAAAACAACTATGTGAATGAATCACCTGGGTGGAATGGAAAGGATGGATTTATGTTGAGTGGTTACACAAGGCCAGGGGACTGGTGAACCTTGTGTATAACACTTGTGGAATGCCACCCAGGAACAAAGAGATTTGAGATGTCAAATGTTGAGAAGCTTCAAGTGCAGCCACTTGGCATTATGGGCTCTGCCTGGATCATATAGGTTGCAATAACTTAGCCAAATGGACAGTTGGTGGTAAGGGATGATAGGTTTGGAGCGCGTCCATTCTGGTCTAAGAGAAGGCTTATGAAAGATCTTGTCTCGATGCATGTCGAGTCTTGTGGTGAAAGTGCACCACCTCTCGAGAGAGTAAAATCTAAGTACTTAGCCGTGTCCCCGGAAATGGAAAATTTGAGCATCAAGACATGGAAGCTATCAAGAATCTCCTCATCCCAATTTCTAAGTTAAAAATTGTGGTTGAACAAGGGTTAAAGGATCACCAATGTCTATTGGTTGATGCCTTGGGAGTTTTTGCCAAACAAAAACTTAGTGTTTTCAACTGATAAGGAAAATCTATTTTGAGCAAACCAAGCCTAAGCTCCACTTAGCCAAATGCATATAGATGATAGATACCACTATTCTACCATAGTATCACTTGCCAATACAATTCAAATGTATTGACCCTTGTGGCTGTAACTTATTATGTTGCAGGTTTGTTTGATGTTAGTGAGGTGTGTTGATTAGGATTACAAGTCTACAACCAACATGATTGCCTGTGGCACTTTGAAGATGAAGGACTCCATGATATATAGATATTCTGCTGCACTATAATGTGATAGCCAAATGAGCTATTGAAGATGTAATGAATTATTTTATTCCTGGTTATAAAGTTGTATTATGACCTTTGTTTCTTGATATTACATCTTAACTGTGGATGCTAGCTATTGATCCAGGGACTGGCATTGTAAACACAGAGATCTCTACCTTATTAAAGGTTGGGACCTCTACAAGTGGAAAATCATTGTAACAAGAAAACAAATGATTTTATCATAAAGGGATTTATTTGAGTTACAAGTGTAATAAGAAAAATAAATGAATTATGATTTATCATAAAGGGATTTATTTGAGTTGCAAGTTTAGGAAAACACCTAGATTTACATCTCCCAAAACACCATAGGAGTATGAAGTGTTTTAGATTTGTAATGAAACCTTGTTTGACATGGTTGGATCAAAGGTGTTATTTATAAAACTGCCATTATGTTTTAAAAGATTAAAAGCTTTAGAGACTAGCGCTTTTACAATAAAAAGATCTCCATCTTGATATGTTGAAATGACACCAGGGAAGTTGTGGTTTGGGGTAAAAACCCAAATTGTCATTTCTTAAATTTTGGTATGATAAACATAAGTAAGATGTTTACAACCGAAGTCGGATGAGCATGTATTTGTAGGTTATTTTGAATAACAATTGGTTATTCCTCCATAACACCAAGGACAAAAGGGTTTGTCGCTTGAAACATGAAGTTTCTTGAAAATGGAATTTTTCGTAAAAGTTAAGTGGGAGGACAATAGAACTTTGATAAGGTTAACAAACCTTAGCTAAATGTGCTGAGTTGCAGTGCCGGAAATCATTCTGGAGGCTGCCATAATGCTCATAGCTTATGTGCCTCAAAGGTTATGGTCACGGAGATATAAGTTCCTATTGAACCTAGTAGGTCGGATAAACAATCAAATGCTGAGATTTGAGAGTAAATCATTATTGTTTGGCAATGATGAACCGACTACATGCAAAGAAGCGATGATGGGCCCTGGCTCCGTCAAATGGCTTGAAGCCATAAAATCCGTGATAGTTCCATACACGAGAAATCAAGTTTTGAACTTGGAAGACCCTCCAGAAAGGTGTAAAAACATATCGGTTGTTTTTGGATATATAAAGAAACAGACATGGATGTGTCACATCTATGAAATAATTGACATGTCGGTAAAGTATTTTACGATAATGTTCAAGGAGTTAACTATAAATAGTCTGGACAGATTAAAGTAGCAACCACTACATATAATTTGGTATATGGTAGATGAATAAACAATAAAAAAGTTCTTCTAATAGAATGGTTACCTAGGACGTGTACATGACACGTTCCAAAGAGTTTTTTAATTCAAAGGATGCTAAAAGGGGCATGCAAACTTCAATGGTTGAAGTAAGCATCGTGGAGTTGGAATCTTCACTGTGATGATGAAGATGCTTGCATTTGCAAGAAATTAAGTGGGAGCGTTAAGACATATTCTAATACATTATGCGGAGGACATCTTGTTGATTGGAAATGATGTATCTTTTATTGACACAGGTTAAGAATTTCATTTCGATGAAAGACTTAGGCAAAACCCGAATATTTAGCATGAATGTCTACATGGATAGACTTTGACGCTAAATATGGTTATGCCAAATGTACATATATGAGATATCAAAGGAGTTCAATATAGAAACGACAAGAAAAGGTTCTTGTCGCATGGAAAAAAATTGAATCAAGATTCAAGTGTATCGACACTTGATAAGTGAAACAAGATTCAAGTGCTTTGACACTTGATTAGTGAAATCACAAGAATGTTTTGATCAATCATACCATGATATGTACACATCTAGATATGTCCTATGCTCTAAGTGTTATGAGAATATACCAGGATGAATCATAAAATGATCATTGGACGATAGTAAGGAAATTCTTAGGATCTTTTGGAAGAACTAAGAATATATTTGTGTAGAGGTGACAAACAGTTACAAATAGTTCATTGTGAAGCGTTACATTGATACTAGTTTTGTCACAAGATACAAATTAAGTTTATCTCAATTTAAACTATGGGTGGCGCAATGAAATGGAAAGAAAGTTTCCATGATGGATGTGGATGAATTCCAAAGTTAAGACATTTTGACGGATACTACAACAAAAAGGCTAAGTATATGACTGCTATAGTAGCAGCAAAGGAGGGCATTTGTGTCAAGTAGTTTGTTATCAAACGAAGGTGCGGTTTGCAACGGGCTAACACTAAAGATATATTGTACGACAATAGTATTGACATGATTTAACCCCAAGGAACTAAAGGTCTCACCAAAAGACCAAATTTATACAATGCCATCTCATTGGAGAATGAGTGATGCGTGAAGATGCAAAGACAAGAAAATACACACGAACCTGAAAGCGTCAGATCCGTAGATTATGTTAACCACTTGAAATTGCGTATATGGAACACCAGAAAGCCATAGGTGTTCAATACGCAAAGTTTTCAAACTAGATTATTGTCTCTAGTGCAAGTGGGAGACTGAAGGGAATATGCCCGAGAGGCAATAATAAAGTGGTTATTATCGTATTCCTTATTTATGATAAATGTTTATTTTGCATGCTATAATTGTATTAATACGGAAACTTTATTACATGCGTGTTTAATAAACAAAAAGTAAGTTCCTAGTTATGCCTCTCTTACAAACTAGCTCGTTGATTAACAAGATGATCAAAGTTTCCTGATCATGGACATTGGATGTTGTTAATAATGAGGTCACAACATTAGTGTAATGGTGTGATGAACATTCATCCGAAGTATAGCATTACGATCAAAGTCATTGAGTTTATATTGCTATAACAACTTACGAAGTATTGATTCTAATCCTTAGACCATGAGATCATGTCAATCACTAACACCGGGAGAGTTTCTTGATAACATCAAACGTGACACCGTAACGGGGTGATTATAAAGATGGGTTCATAACTACTAAAGTGTTATGTTGAGGCCCATGGATCGAGAATGGAATTTGTTCATCTCGATGACGGATAGATATGCTCTGGGCCCTCTCGGTGATATCACATTGATTAGCTTGCAAGCAAGTGATTTGATCACTAGAATGTTATATCATGGGAATGAGAAAAGAGTACATGTCAGTACCGAGATCAAACTAGGTATGGAGATACCGATGATCGAATATCGGACATGTAATATATCGCGAAACAAAGGGATTAAGATACTAGCGTTAAAGGTTCTCGCGATCACAAGAAAGTCATCGCTGAATGTGTGAGAGTCAGTATGGGTCTCCAGATCCTACTTCTGATTATTGATCGGAGAAGGGTCTTGATCATGTCCACTTAAGAGACTCTTAAGAGACACCGACATCCAATTGGAGCAAAAGTTTCATGCCGAAAGAATAACAAGCGCAGGAATTTATTTCACTAGATACCGAAACGGGTTTTTGGGTGAAATTGCAGAAAGTGTTTCTGCATGTGAAATGAAATACTAGCAAGGGGTTATATGTGAATGTTTGTCATTAAAGTAATTGACAAAATTCTGAATAAATAAAAGGAGTTTTATTTAATGAGAGTTTGCATTAAATTTGGTGGAAATTTAATGGGAATTTTAGTGGGTTTTTGAGTGGAGGGAATTGAAAAGCATTTGAGTGAGTGGAGTGTCCACCCACATGAATGTGGAAGAGGTGGGGGCAGCCTCCATGGCTGGCACCATGACCCTTGGGTCCCCCCTCTCCCCTATAAAAGGCCCCCCTCTCATCCTCTCAAAGCACACCTCCTCGTGAAGGATATCTCTCCCCCTCTAGTATTTATCCCCCATGGTGTCGGACTAGCGAGATACATGTTCTCGGTAGCTATTCGGCAAGAAAGAGTTGTGCTTCCGCTGCATCGCTGGAGCGAGGAGGCGGAGGTTTCTCGGTACCTTGTACGTGTGTGCGAGCACGGATGCACTGCTGTTTTATGGCGCTAGGACTTCCTCTCGATCATGAGATCGGCAAGAGATCGTCTACATCAACCACGAGATTAAGTCGTTAAGCTTTGTCGGTCTTCAAGGGTATGTTCTCTACGGATATAAATCCGCATTTTGATTGTATCTAGTAGATAGATCTTGGTACATAGTTGTTCCCATCGTAGGAATTTTTTTCTATGCTGCGAACCCTACACCCGCATCTTCTTCTCGTCCGACGCCGCCGTGCCTGTCGCCGCCACACCGGAGCTGGATGGTGCCTCCATCTTGCCGGAGTACACCAAAAAGTGGTGGCGCTAGGAGGTTTTTTGGTGTGTAGATGGGAATAGCTACGGAGCGCTCGAGGAGTATGAGGAGATGACGAATGAAGCGATAAGGAATGAATCTGGGATAAAGGGATTTCTTCTCTCTTAATAACTCATGTGCCAATATGCACGTTCAAATCGCGCGATTTGTGCCACGCGTATAGGAGAGAGGGAGGTAACTTCCTCACAACTCCTCCACCCCCTCGATTCTCACATGGGCATTGAAACAGTGTTCCGTTCCATAAAATACAGGCCCACCAACGGTCGTGCTGATGGGACCCTTGTCAGTGACAAGACCTGGTCTGAAAAAGTTGTCAGACAACACGCTGCTGCTTAAAATCCCGTTCATGTTTTGAATCGAGCAAGGAAAAGACTGAAGTCAAAGAAAAATTTATTCGGCTCAGATGACTCGGAATCCTACCTTATTGAAAGAAGTTTTCGGGAACCCTTCAAGATTCTCAGGACAAAAAAACCATCAAGCTAGACGATTTATCCGACTTTGGATCTTGAAGACTTTCGGGGGCTACTGTTGGGGATATACTTTAGGGTATACACACAGGAATCATTGATCAGGCTGTCCCACCAATGGGTCAGAGCTTTGCTTCATGGGTAGCCTAGTCAGAGAAAGAGCAGGAGCCACATCTAGCTATGACAAGGCCAAGAAGCGTTACCGACATAGGCCTGTAGTATTACTTGTAGTCCAAGTTGTATCTAGTTACCGACTCTATAACGTAGCCGGATAGGTCTCTCCTGTAACCCTAGGTCCTAGTGACTATATAAACCGGCCCTATGGGAGCCTTTAGGGCACAAGATCATAGATCAACCATAACCTACTCGCACAGGCGAACTTATCTTGTGCAGTAACATCCAACCCTCGCAGATATATTACTGGGTTGCTAGCAAGAGTAGGATCCGATCACCACAGTCGGATCTGAACCTGGGTAAACTTGTGCTCACCGTTCCCGGAACATCCAACGTCTCACACCCCATACTATCAACGCCATTAGGACCCCCTATGGAGTAATATTCAACACTCCGACGACATGCGGCCCCCATATGCAACCCAAAATTCCCACGTCTCATCTATATTGTGACAAGGCCATGTTTCAAAACAAAAGTAAGACTATATACTACCCTTCATTCAAACAAGTACCAGTACATCAATATTAGTTCCACAAAATGATTTAGTAATAGCAAGGACAGAACAATTGAGAGATTCATTATCTTTCCTGCTTGAAATTGAATAGCAGTACAGAGAGAATCGGTTCTTGTTCCAGCTCAAAAACCTTGGCGCACGATTAGTTTGCTATGTTCTCCGAATAGACTCGATCATTGGAGTAAGAAAAACTGACGATCAAGCTAAGTATGCATCTATGTGAATACCTCCTCCTTACGTCAATGCAAGTGTGACCCCCATATGCAACCCAAAATTCCCAAGACGCATCTAGATAATTGTGATAATGCTAAGTTTCAACAAAAGCAAGATAATATTCTGCACTTGATCTAAACAAGTACTCCAATTACATCATAATTAGTTGTACAAAATATTGTACTAGTAGTAATGATAGAACATTTGATAGATTTGGCAGTATAGAATAAGACAAAAAAATATCAACAAATTCCCAGTTCATATTCAGCTGCACTTGACAGATTCAGCAGCATCATGAACTGACCAATAAGCAGTACATAGACAATGACCAAAAGAATTGACAGATTCAGCAATGCACACATTGAAACTCAAAAGATGTAGCAAGGCCTGATTCATCAGGAAAGCGAGACCATATTTTGCACTTGATAGGTCAACCAGAACAAGTACCAGTACATGGTTATTACTGCAAAATATAATAGAAGAAGAAGAACTCCATACAAAATAATCATAACTACCTTAAGCTAGGAACCACATCTCCCAAACTGATAAGTACACTACATATAGTAGGTATTACTACAAAATACATTAGAAGTAGGTGGACTCCAGAAAAATACTCCTAAGTGCAACTACTAAGAACATGTAGTAAGTCTTTCTAGCAGTGTAAATACTCCAACGAACATTAAGATGTGTTTATCTCACTCATGAATCCCGTCAATGCGAAGACTGTATTCCAGGGTGAACATCGATGGTCGACAAGCGAATATGTGCGACATCGGCACCGGTAGGAACCACTCCATCTCATCGAACAGGACGCCGTGCAGCAACGTGGTGCTCTCCGACATGCATATCCTGGAATTTTTGATCCTTCTCCCATCAATCACAGTCGATGACCAAAACTTCACCAAGTACCGCGGCGAAAAGCACGCCGCCGACCTGATGCATACGACGGATACAATGTGTAGTGATTGGCGCGTGTAAAATCTGTAACATCCCAAAAATCATGTTTCAAACTCATGCATATCATCCATGCATCCATGATCATATGAATTTCATTTGAAACAAATCATATCAAAAGAGAAGCATATATGCTTATTATTTCATGTAAGTTTACTCTAACCTTAGTGCTATCTTCCAATGAGAAGAGTACTTTGTTTTGTTCAGCAAGGTTTGAATCAAACTTAGGCACTTTCCAAAGCTTGAGCAAGTTTTCAAAACAAAATGAGTAAATAAAACCAATATTATGCCTATGGTATATATCACATAAAGGCTTGGTTTTATTTTATTTTCAATTGATCAAAGTGTTTTTGAGTAAACAGTGGTGTTTGACACACATTTGAGTGCAAGGTTGCAGTATAAAAACCTAGAGAAAATTTGAATTCAAGCTCATTTGATTTGGAGTTGAAAATCATTTCAGAAAATCAACACAGAAAAAGAAAAGGAGAAAAGAAATAGAAAAAGGCCGGCGCCACCTATCTAGCCCAATGGCAGATTCAGCCCACTAAGCCCACCCGGGTTCCCCCTCTCTCTTTCTCACTCGCAGACGAACCCACCCAAGTCACTGACCACACGACCCCACCTCCTCTCTGTTTCACTCGCTGACAAGTGGACCCTGCGACCACGTCGTCGTCAATCACGCGCGGCCGCGACGCTCGCTCCGCCGTTACCTCGCCGCAGTCACTGCGGGCTTAATTGCCATTGATTCTGCGCTTAATCGCCGCCCCCTTCTGCCTACATAACCCCCTCTGCACCGCGGCCATTTCCCCTCACCTAGCGCCACCTCTCCGCCACCAGGCTGCCCGCAATCGCCCTTGCGCCGCCGCAGACAGACGCACTCCGGCGACCAATCTCGGTGAGTACTGACCGCCCCCCTGTCTCTAGTTCAAACCATCGTAACCAGCATGTCCTTGCGCGTTCACTGATGCCCTCTTTTTGCTTTCTCATGACCCAGAACGACGTCCTCGTCCACACCCGCGAACACCTGAGCCGCCGCTCGACTCCGACGTGTGATTCAGGTAAAACGAGACCGCCCCTCGCCTTCCCTTTGGTACTGTCTTGATCGCCAGGCCCTTGCGCATCTCCTAAACCATCTGGCTCATGCTAGGTCGACGCAGAACCTCGGCAACGTCTTCGACAGCAAGCATCGGACGCCGCCAGCAACTCCGGCGAGCTCCCTCGGCCACTACAGCGCGCCCCTTGACCAGCCATCGCCACCTTGAGCATCATAATCGCACGGTGAGCTTGGTAAGCCCCTTCCCCCTTCCCCGCGCGACCTAGAACGCCGGTAGAAATTGTGACAGACGCGTCGCCGCCTGACGCCGCCGCCAGCGCCGCCACTGGATGGTCGAGCGCTGAGCGCCGTTAGATCTAGATCCTGCGTATACGATAGAACCTAGACGAAGCGGTACGATTCAATCTGAGCCGCGCGATTAAGTTAGTTCCAGCGGCTCAGGAGTGTGATCCGACGCGAACCGGTACGCGCCAATCAGAGCGTGACCCGTGGCTAGAGTTTAGGTTTAAAAACAGGATTTGAATCTATTAGATGTTTGAATTTGATTTAGCCATAACTTTTGATCCCCACGTTCAAATTTGACAAATTGTATATCAATGGAATCAGGAGAACAAGACCTTTCTAAATATGCAATGTGTTTAATGTTTTGCTTCTGTTAAAATGATTTTATTTACAGAAACATGTGTAGGCCTATTTTGAGTATATGAATTGTTTGAGAAATGTTTTAAGGTTTAAATAAATGTTGTTTGGCAATTTTTGAACTTGTTTATGAACCAGTACTGTGCACTTGTCTTGTTGTGTTTAGAAAATCATCACATATCATATTGCATGCATTCATATGTTTTTATTTGTATATATTTTTTATGTGATTTGTTGCTATGATTTTATGTGTAGATTCTGGTGCCAATAGTGATTGTGATTGTGAGGAGTGTAACTACTCTCCAAACTACCAAGGCAAGTGGTGCTTCATGATATTATATCCCTGTGTTTTCGACTAAGCATTAGAAATATTTTGCTAGTCTTGCATGATATATTTTTTGCTTATATGCTATGCTTGGGAAATCCTAGTAGTTATAGAATTGCTAGAAATTCTAAGTTAAGATGCTTATCTATGCCATGCTTAGCCTAGCTAGTAGCAACCAAGGATGGTGAAATATACATGCTATGATAAAATATTTCTAAGTCTTTGGATTTGTGTTTTGCCTAATAAAACAACTCAGTGAATGAAACACCTGGGTGGAATGGAAGGAATGGTTTATGTTGAGTGGTTACACAAGGCCCATTTCTATGGTTTACCTTGTGTATCTCACTTGTGGGAAGCCACCCAGGAACAAAGAGATTTTAGAGGCCAAGTGTTAAGAAGCTTCTAGTGCAGCCACTTGGCAATATGGGCTCTGCCTGGATCACATAGGTTGCTAAAACTTAGCCATTTGGACAGTTGGTGGTAGTGGGATGATAGGTTGGAACGCGTCCATCTGGTCTAAGGGAAGGCTTCTGAAAGGTCCTGTCTTGGTGAAAATCAAGTCTGGTGGGGAAAGTGAACAACCTCTGCAGATGGAAGAATCTAAGTACTTAGCCATGTCCGTGGAAAAGGACAACTTGAGCATCAAGACATGGAAGCTATCAAGAATCTCCTCATCCAAATTTCTAAGTAAAACTTGAGGGTGAAAAAGGGTGAAGGACCCCAATGTCTATTGGTGGTTCCTTGGGAAAAGTTTTGACAAAGGAAAACTTAGTGTTTTCAACTAATAGGCAAAACCTATTTTGAGCAAAGCAAGCCTAAGCTACACTTAGCCAAATTGCATATAGTATCTAGTCCACCAAATATTATACTAAGGTATCATTTTCCAATACTATTCCAATGTATTGACCCACTGTGGCTGTAACTTGTGATGTTGCAGGTTACTCTGATGAGAATTAGGAGTCATGAGTCTACACTCAACATGTTTTCCTGTGGCACATGAAGATGAAGACTTTTATCTATTTACTTATTTAAACTCTTGTACTAGGCCTGTGGCCTTGGAGTTGTAAAGACTATGTTTGTCTCTGGAATGACTGTAATAATGACCTTTGTTTCTGTGTACTTCATCTTAAACTGTGGATGCTAGCATTGATCCAGGGACTAGCATTGCAATCACAGGGATCCTTTTCCTTTATAAAGGAGGGATCTTACAGATGGTATCAGAGCACTGTGTTGCCTGTAGGATTATGACCCTAGGATTGGAAACCACGAAGGAAAAATTTTCAACAACTTCTACACTTGTCTATTCTTCTCGTAAACTTTTCTAATCTTCTTCCTCATCTCTATTTGTAGATGAACTCCATCAACGAAGCCGTAAGGAAAGGACCACTCATGACAATGACTTTGGAGTGTGAGATAGAATTCCCAAAGGCTCTCAAGGACCTCATGGTTGCAATGGAAATACATGGTGTAGCTGTGTACAAAGGCTTTCCTGTGATGGATGAAGGAGTTGAGTACTGGTGGGTGCAACTTCACTTGTATAAAAACAAGGAAGACAACCACAAGGAATCATGATTCTGCATGTTCACCAATTCAGTGATGCACCCTATATTCTTTGATTCAGCAAGGGATGCAGCTTGGAAGACCATCAAAGAACTTGGTGATAGAGTCAAGTGCAGAATGTTCAACATCCAAAATAGCCTAAAAGAAGAGAAGAAACATACCCAAGAGTTGGAGGCTACCAACCAAACCTTAAGAGGAGACATTATAGACTTAGTAATGGAGTCATGTGCTCAAGATAGAGTGGTTGCTTCTAGAAATATTGTGTTAGCCAACATATCTAGTGAGTTGGGATTGTAACTTACTTCGTTAGTTGGACCACCACTTATCACCTTATTTTCCAAATGTTGCTTAAAATAAGTTGAACCTTGGTTGTTGTAATGGATCCATGTATGCCATGACTTGTGTGTTTTGATTTCCAAGGATATGTATGTGATGCTTTGCCTTGTGTTTTATCTTAAATTGTGTTGTTCTAACTTTTTCTATCTTATAAATAGATGCCTAATGTTACCATCAGCACTGTTGAGGAGTTCCAGGGAACTCGCTTTGGTCCTCGTATTATTGAGCTCACTACTTTGCTCAATCTCCCTCTTCCTACCATCATGGTGCTTCCCCTCAACAAGTTTGAGAGGAAAGACCTTTGGGGCTTCAAGGTCAATCAGCCAGGACGCCAGACTGAGCCTACCACGGAGGCTATCATCTTCAAGCTCATGCACGATGACAAGGAGAGAGGCCTAGAGGTAGTCATGCAGGACTTGATTGGACGTCTGCTAGGGAGACACTCTCGACAGGTTAGAGGTACTCACTTCCACGTCTTTGGTAGACGTGATGAGGATGGAGAGGCCATCCACTTTGAGGACACTTCGAGAGAGACAGCGGAGCCGATTCGCCTATACCTCCAGGACTTAGAGGTTCTTCTTAGGCACGTGGACACTGATAGGACCAACGTCATGCTTAGCAATGACGAACTCCAGGTGCAGCTTCGTGAGAAGGACAAGATCTTCACGGAGCAAGATGAGATAGTCAAGGAGATGGAGGCAAAGTTCGAGAGCCAGGACAGAAAGTTCAAGAGTCAAGAGAAGCGAGTCCAAGATAGGAACAAGAGGATTCGGGACATGACTGACGAACTGCAGGCCAAGGACTTCGAGCTCGAGCATCAGCAGACTGTGATTGAGAGGCTTCGTTCTCCGAAGAGGGCTCTCAAAGCCAAAGTAGAGACCTTGACCACCAATGTCGAGGAATACAAGACCGCGATGGAGAATGCAGGTCTTACCTTTGTTGAGGAGGAGGTTGATGCCGAGGAGTAGTGATGACTACTCATTTATCATTTATCTATCATACTTTATTTGAGTCACAATGACCATCCAACATGTGGATGGCTTGTTATTGATGTGTTTACTTTGCAAACTTGTCGTTCTGTTGTTGAACTATTATTGTTATGATGCATGCTTGGTGATTGTTTACGTGATGTATTGTGCATAATAGCATCTATGGGTAGCTCATTCTTATCTCTGTTGAACAAACCACAGATGCCTCCCCATCGTGCCAATCCCAACCCCAACAACAACAACATCACCCCTGAGATGCAACAAATGATGACAGCTTAGACTTAGCTGATGCAAATAATGACTACGTTCATCTAGAACCAGAACAACAATAACAACAACAACAACAACCCACCGGGTTTTGACATGCTTACCAGGTTCTTGAGATTGAGGCCAGCAAAGTTCTCAGGAACAACTGATCCAATGGTGGCCAATGATTGGCTACGCTCTGTGAACAAGGACTTGGTAACTGTGGGCTGTACTGATGCAGAAAAAGTCAGATTTGCAGCACATTTGTTGGAAGGACCAGCCGCCACTTGGTGGGATAACTTCCAGATCACCACTCCCATTGAAGATGTAACATGGGCTATCTTTGAAGATGGCTTTCATACTGCTCATATCTCATCTGGAGTGATGAGTCTGAAGAAGAAAGAATTTCATAATCTAAAACAGCGCCACCGCAGCGTGGCTGGATATATTGAGGAGTTCAACAATCTGGCGCGTTATGCACCGGACGAAGTTGACACTGATGCTAAGAGGAAGGAAAAGTTCCTTGAGGGCCTGAATGATGTACTGAACTTGCAGCTATTAGTGGCCTATGTTCCCACTTATCAGTCTCTTTGTGACAAGGCTGCTATTTTGGAGAACAAAATGAAGCAAGTTGAGAGTAGAAAGAGAAAGCACTCAGACAAGCACAACTCGGGATCGTCTCACAAACGTTCCCATTATGATGATAGTGGAAGCTCAGTATCCCACAAGCATTGGAAATTCAACAAGCACCACAACCACAACCGTCATCATGACAATAAGCATCACCGTAGTCATGACAATGACAAGTACAAGAACCACAAGGGTGGATATAAGAGCCACCACAGTGGTAGTGGAAGTGGCAGTGGAAGCCAGCCTGTCAAGAAGGATATTAGTCAGGTTGAGTGTTTCAAGTGCAAGAAGATGGGGCATTATGCTAATGAATGCCCAGAAAAGAAAGTTGAAGGACCTAACAAGCCCAACCCTTTTCAAAAGGGACAAGTGAACCACATCAATGTGGAGGAAATCTATGTGGAGCCTGATGCTGTTGCTGGTAAGTTCAAACTCAATTCCATTCCAGCATTTGTTCTCTTTGATATTGGTGCATCTCATTCATTCATATCAAGAGCATTTGTTGAAAGAAATGAACTGCCGGTAGAAACTATTGGGTGTCCTGTAAGTTCTCCTGGCAGAGAAATGATAGTGAATTCAGGATGTCATGATCTAGTCATAGAGTTTGGGAAGTATAAGTTTCCCGTTAACTTGATAATCCTAAATTCCCAAGGATTGGATGTCATTTTGGGAATGGACTGGATGACTAAGCATAAGGGAGTGATAGATTGTGCCAACCATACTGTCTCACTCACAACTCCAGAAAATAAAAGGATCAGATTCAAGACCAATTTTGAAGCAAAAAGGAGTAAGCTAAATTCTCTTAAGGGGGTTAGCATAGACAGTGTGCCAATTGTGAGTGAATATCCGGATGTGTTTCCGGAAGAATTGCCGGGAATGC
Source organism: Avena sativa (assembly GCA_916181665.1). NCBI lineage: Eukaryota > Viridiplantae > Streptophyta > Magnoliopsida > Poales > Poaceae > Avena > Avena sativa. Next base: position 150,125,805 of record OV702284.1, read on the forward strand.
CACCAGATAGAGATGTGGAGTTCCTTATTGATTTGCTACCAGGATCGGGACCTATAGCAAAGAGACCGTACAAGATGTCAGTTGATGAACTGAAAGAACTCAAGAAACAACTTGGAGAGCAGTTGCAGAAAGGATTTATTCAACCAAGTTCTTCATCTTGGGGAGCCCCAGTTTTGTTTGTGGAGAAGAAAGATAGAAGTCAAAGGTTATGCATAGATTACCGTTCACTCAATGAGGTGACTATCAAGAACAAATACCCTTTGCCAAGAATCAATGACTTGTTTGATCAACTAGAAGGAGCTTGTGTATTCTCAAAGATTGACCTTCGGTCAGGTTATTTCCAACTCAAGATAAGAGAACAAGACATACCTAAAACAACTTTCACCACAAGGTATGGATTGTATGAGTATACCGTGATGCCATTTGGTTTGACCAATGCACCAACATACTTCATGAATATGATGAACAAGGTGTTCATGGAATTTCTTGATAATTTTGTTGTCGTTTTCATCAATGACATTTTGATCTACTCCAAGTGTAAAGAAGAACATGAAGGACATTTGCGATTGATACTTGAGAAGCTTAGAGAGCATAAACTGTATGCCAAATTCAGTATGTGTGAATTCTGGCTAAATGAAGTTGGTTTTCTTGGACACGTTGTGTCAGGAGATGGTGTTGCAGTTGATCCTGCTAAAGTTTCAGCTGTAACTGAATGGGAATCTCCCAAGTCAGTGAAAGAAGTTCGTAGTTTCCTTGGCTTAGCAGGTTACTACAGAAGATTCATTGAGAATTTCTCCAAGGTAGCTAAGCCTATGACAGAATTGCTAAAGAAAGACAAGAAATTTGCTTGGTCTGAAGGATGTGAACTCAGCTTTCGGGAATTGAAGAAGAGACTTGTGACAGCACCAGTCTTATGTTTGCCAGATTTGGAAAAGGATTTCCAAGTGTATTGTGATGCATCTCATCATGGATTAGGTGCAGTACTTATGCAAGAAGGGAAAGTTGTGTCATATGCCTCGAGACAACTCAAAACTCATGAGGTAAAATATCCTACTCATGATTTAGAGTTAGCCTCTGTTGTCCATGCACTCAAAACATGGAGACACTATCTTCTGGGAAAGCGATGTGAAGTGTTCATAGATCACAAGAGTCTGAAGTATATCTTCACCCAGAAGGAAATTAGCATGAGACAAAGAAGATGGCTAGAACTCATCAAGGACTATGACTTAAGTTTGCAATATCACCTCGGTAAAGCAAATGTTGTAGCAGATGCTCTAAGCCGTAAGGTTTTTGTGAATGGCCTTACTATGGGAGAATTGCCAGATGATCTGTGTGCCCAATTTAGAGATCTCAGATTGGAGATTGTGCCTGAAGGACATCTCATGTCTTTGGATGTTCAGCCCACCTTATTGGACAAAATCAAAGAAGCCCAGAAGATCGATAAGGAAATTGAAGAGATTAAGGAAAAGATTGGTAAAGGAAAAGCCAAAGGATTCCATGAAGACGAACAGGGTACTTTATGGCATGGAAAACGTATCTGTGTTCCATAAGATCCGGAGCTTCGGAAACTGATTTTGCAAGAAGCACACAACTCACCGTATTCCATTCATCCGGGTAACACCAAAATGTACATGGATATGAAAGAAAGATTTTGGTGGAATAATCTCAAGAAAGACATCGCCGAACATATTGCTTTGTGTGATGTATGTAGCAGAGTGAAGGCAGAACACCAAAAACCAGCAGGTTTGCTTCAACCACTACCTATTCCCGATTGGAAGTGGGACAAGATTGGTATGGATTTCATTACCGGATTACCAAGGACCCGGTCAGGATATGATTCTATTTGGGTAGTAGTGGATCGCCTAACTAAAGTGGCTCATTTCATACTCGTGAAGACAACCTACACAAGTGCCAAGTTGGCCAAGATATATATGAGTAGAATTGTATGTCTACATGGAGTGCCCAAGAGTATTGTGTCCATTCACTTCCCATTTTTGGAGACAACTACATGAGTCATTGGGAACGAGGTTGGAATTCAGCACTGCTTTCAAACTGATGGACAGACAGAAAGGACTAATCAGATTCTTGAAGACATGTTGAGGGAATGTGCCCTAGACTATGGAGCCAGTTGGGATGAAAGTCTGCCTTACACAGAATTTTCTTATAACAACAGCTATCAAGCCAGCATTGAGATGGCACCATTTGAGTTTCTCTACGGGAGAAAATGTACCACCCCATTGTTATGGAATGGTGTGGGAGAAAGAAGTTTGTTCGGACCAAAACTTATCAAAGAAGCCGAAGAGAAAGTCAAGCTGGTTAAGGACAGATTAAAGATAGCATAGTCCCGACAGAAAAGCTACGCAGATCCTAAGCTTAGAGAAGTCACCTACGAAGTTGGTGATAGAGCTTATCTTAGAGTGTCACCACTTCGTGGAGTGAAGAGGTTTGGTGTCAAAGGGAAGTTGGCCCCAAGATATGTTGGGCCATTCAAGATTTTGTGTCGTAAAGGAGAAGTTGCTTATGAAATTGAATTTCCAGAGTCTTTGTTAGCTGTTCATAATGTGTTTCATGTGAGTCAGCTTAAGAAATGTCATCCAGAAATGGAAGAAACTTCTTTGAAGGATACTATACCTTTGGAAGAGGTTCAGTTGGAGAGTGACCTCACTTATGAGGATAAGCCTATCAAGATTCTTGAGACTGCAAAAAGAGTCACACGGACTAAGACTATCAAGTTCTGCAAAGTTCAATGGAACCATCATTCCGAAGAGGAAGCAACATGGGAAAGAGAAGATGATCTTCGGAAAGACCACCCTCACCTATTTGCTAGCCAATCCGAATCTCGAGGGCGAGATTCACCTTAAGGGAGTTAGATTTGTAACATCCCAAAAATCATGTTTCAAACTCATGCATATCATCCATGCATCCATGATCATATGAATTTCATTTCAAACAAATCATATCAAAACAGAAGCATATATGATTATTATTTCATGTAAGTTTACTCTAACCTTAGTGCTATCTTCCAATGAGAAGAGTACTTTGTTTTGTTCAGTAAGGTTTGAATTCAAACTTAGGCACTTTCCAAAGCTTGAGCAAGTTTTCAAAACAAAATGAGTAAATAAAACCAATATTATGCCTATGGTATATATCACATAAAGGCTTGGTTTTATTTTATTTTTAATTGATCAAAGTGTTTTTGAGTAAACAGTGGTGTTTGACACACATTTGAGTGCAAGGATGCAGTATAAAAACCTAGAGAAGATTTGAATTCAAACTCATTTGATTTGGAGTTGAAAATCATTTCAGAAAATCAACACAGAAAAAGAAAAGGAGAAAAGAAATAGAAAAAGGCCGGCGCCACCTATCTAGCCCAATGGCGGATTCAGCCCACTAAGCCCACCCGGGTTCCCCCTCTCTCTTTCTCACTCGCAGACGAACCCACCCAAGTCACTGACCACACGACCCCACCTCCTCTCTGTTTCACTCGCTGACAAGTGGACCCTGCGACCACGTCGTCGTCAATCACGCGCGGCCGCGACGCTCGCTCCGCCGTTACCTCGCCGCAGTCACTGCGGGCTTAATTGCCATTGATTCTGCGCTTAATCGCCGCTCCCCTTCTGCCTACATAACCCCCTCTGCACCGCGGCCATTTCCCCTTACCTAGCGCCACCTCTCCGCCACCAGGCTGCCCGCAATCGCCCTTGCGCCGCCACAGAGAGACGCACTCCGGCGACCAATCTCGGTGAGTACTGACCGCCCCCCTGTCTCAAGTTCAAACCATCGTAACTAGCACGTCCTTGCGCATTCACTGATGCCCTCTGTTTGCTTTCTCGTGACCCAGAACGACGTCCTCGTCCACACCCGCGAACACCTGAGCCGCCGCTCGACTCCGACGTGCGATTCAGGTAAAACGAGACCGCCCCTCGCCTTCCCTTTGGTACTGTCTTGATCGCCAGGCCCTTGCGCATCTCCTAAACCATCTGGCTCGTGCTAGGTCGACGCAGAACCTCAGCAACGTCTTCGACAGCAAGCATCAGACGCCGCCAGCAACTCCGACGAGCTCCCTCGGCCACTACAGCGCGCCCCTTGACCAGCCATCGCCACCTTGAGCATCAACATCACACGGTGAGCTTGGTAAGCCCCTTCCCCCTTCCCCGCGCAACCTAGAACGCCGGTAGCAATTGTGACAGACGCGTCGCCGCCTGACGCCGCCGCCAGCGCCGCCACTGGATGGTCGAGCGCTGAGCGCCGTTAGATCTAGATCCTGCGTATACGATAGAACCTAGACGAAGCGGTACGATTCAATCTGAGCCGCGCGATTAAGTTAGATCCAGCGGCTCAGGAGTGTGATCCGACGCGAACCGGTACGCGCCAATCAGAGCGTGACGCGTGGCTAGAGTTTAGGTTTAAAAACAGGATTTGAATCTATTAGATGTTTGAATTTGATTTAGCCATAACTTTTGATCCCCACGTTCAAATTTGACAAATTGTATATCAATGGAATCAGGAGAACAAGACCTTTATAAATATGCAATGTGTTTAATGTTTTGCTTCTGTTAAAATGATTTTATTTACAGAAACATGTATAGGCCTATTTTGAGTATATGAATTGTTTGAGAAATGTTTTAAGGTTTAAATAAATGTTGTTTGGCAAGTTTTGAACTTGTTTATGAACCAGTACTGTGCAGTTGTCTTGTTGTGTTTAGAAAATCATCACATATCATATTGCATGCATTCATATGTTTTTGTTTGTATATATTTTGTATGTGATTTGTTGCTATGATTTTATGTGTAGATTCTGGTGCCAATAGTGATTGTGATTGTGAGGAGTGTAACTACTCTCCAAACTACCAAGGCAAGTGGTGCTTCATGATATTATATCCCTGTGTTTTCGACTAAGCATTAGAAATATTTTGCTAGTCTTGCATGATATATTTTTTGCTTATATGCTATGCTTGGGAAATCCTAGTAGTTATAGAATTGCTAGAAATTCTAAGTTAAGATGCTTATCTATGCCATGCTTAGCCTAGCTAGTAGCAACCAAGGATGGTGAAATATACATGCTATGATAAAATATTTCTAAGTCTTTGGACTTGTGTTTTGCCTAATAAAACAACTCAGTGAATGAAACACCTGGGTGGAATGGAAGGAATGGTTTATGTTGAGTGGTTACACAAGGCCCATTTCTATGGTTTACCTTGTGTATGTCACTTGTGGGAAGCCACCCAGGAACAAAGAGATTTTAGAGGCCAAGTGTTAAGAAGCTTCTAGTGCAGCCACTTGGCAATATGGGCTCTGCCTGGATCACATAGGTTGCTAAAACTTAGCCATTTGGACAGTTGGTGGTAGTGGGATGATAGGTTGGAACACGTCCATCTGGTCTAAGGGAAGGCTTCTGAAAGGTCCTGTCTTGGTGAAAATCAAGTCTGGTGGGGAAAGTGCACAACCTCTGCAGATGGAAGAATCTAAGTACTTAGCCATGTCCGTGGAAAAGGACAACTTGAGCATCAAGACATGGAAGCTATCAAGAATCTCCTCATCCAAATTTCTAAGTAAAACTTGAGGGTGAAAAAGGGTGAAGGACCCCAATGTCTATTGGTGGTTCCTTGGGAAAAGTTTCGACAAAGGAAAACTTTGTGTTTTCAACTAATAGGCAAAACCTATTTTGAGCAAAGCAAGCCTAAGCTACACTTAGCCAAATTGCATATAGTATCTAGTCAACCAAATATTATACTAAGGTATCACTTGCCAATACTATTCCAATGTATTGACCCACTGTGGCTGTAACTTGTGATGTTGCAGGTTAATCTGATGAGGATTAGGAGTCATGAGTCTACACTCAACATGTTTGACTATGGCACATGAAGATGAAGACTTTTATCTATTTACTTATTTAAACTCTTGTACTAGGCCTGTGGCCTTGGAGTTGTAAAGACTATGTTTGTCTCTTTAATGACTGTAATAATGACCTTTGTTTCTGTGTACTTCATCTTAAACTGTGGATGCTAGCATTGATCCAGGGACTAGCATTGCAATCACAGGGATCCTTTTCCTTTATAAAGGAGGGATCTTACAAAATCACACCATGAACACCGTACCATCATCCCTGGATATGATGATATCTACTGTCCGCATGTCTGTTGCTAGTAGAGGCTTAGAGGTGTACCTGCCTGTCTTGCTATAGAGGAAACTGTGCACCCTCATCGAGTGAGCTTCACTGAGTTGGGCGAGGAGTTTGCCGGCGTGGCAGAGAACATGCATCCATCCTCCATGCAGTTGCACGAGCCGTGAGGGCTTGCCATCTTGTGGTTGTGGACCTTACGGTAGGTTACGAATGTCTTGCAACCGTCATTGGGGCATCTGCTACCTTTTTCACTGGTGACTTGGAGGTTCAACTCCTAGGAGCATGTGGCCAGCTGGACGGTGCTGTTAGTGTCCATACACACAATGATCTTGTCGAAGACGTCGGCACCGACCTTGCTCCATTCGCCATACTGCCTGTTTGGCCCTGAATCCGCCATCAGGCCCAGATGGATTGGGGTCGAGGGCGGATCAATCTATGACTGTTGGAAGGATCGATGTTGTGAGCGATATGGCGAGGAAAATGAGTGAAGCACGCGCTAGAGGTGATACCAAATGCTTTAGGAGATGGGGAAGATGGGATGACTCTTTGAACGAGGAGTTTTTTGCGTGTCCATTATTCGGTCTTCTGTTGCATGGCGCATCTGCATTGAGGAGACTTTAATTAGCTAGCTAGTCTAGCACGCCAATTCATTCTATAGTACTCCCCAATACTAGTATTAGGTTGCACGTGCCTTGTGACTAAGATAATACTAGTACTAGTAGAATTACATATCATCACAATATAAAATTATAATAGGTAAAGCAAAGAAAATAATTATAATTTTGAGCCACATCCATAAAGTATTAGGTTTATATTTGATCCTTGTATAGCATTCATCGTGCTAACGTCTATCAATAGAATCTGTTAGATGCTAGAATGGAAAAGAAGATCCGATAGTTAGCAATGTTGGGATTTGCTAGTATTGATACAATGGTTGATGTTGAAAGTTATTCGTACACTATATAATAGTAAGATAAGATAAATCTCTAACAAAATATGGTCTTATCACATCAGCTTAACCAAATAGTAGTGCATTAGCCTAGAGTCGTTACAGGCAAGATTGTTTACATAGAGTACAACCCTTATTACACAAGCATTATGGCGATTCTTTCTTAAAGTGTATGACATGTGGTTCGTAATATCCTGTTGATGCTAAATTTTTCATAATTTCTAAAGGAACTCTAGAATTGGCAGACTAAAGTGCATCATGATAATGGTCCAAATAGAATATAATCAAGTACATACGAGTAAAAAAACTTATTACGATAAGACATAGTATCGATACAAGGGCATGTTTCAAAGGAGAGAGACCAACAAGTTGAAAGATGATGAGTTCAGACAACCAAACAAAATAAACAGTTCAACTGGGTCGAGAACTATTTCTCTAATTGTAGTACCAAGTATTACATATGGGTTGCATAAGTACGTACTGTGGAAACGGGTCTTGTTTCTTAGTTAAACTTGAGACGAACAAAAGAGGATGCTTCACCATTCATTCCCAGAAGCCAGGGTTACTAATTCCATCGAAGACATTGACTCCAGAAGTAACACCACAGTCTTTACCATTTAGACTGAAGCGGCATAATTCAGGCTGCCACTCTTTAAAAAGCCATGCTGTAATTGGTAATATGTAGACACATTTGCTTCTCGTCAGATAACCTGAGGCAAGATCTGCACTGCCTAAAGGATGATAATCATATAGTTCACTCCAAGGAAAAGAGAATATGATCCAAGGTCAACAATCTTTTCCCATGGATTAGCTTGATCAACATGACAAGTGTTCATTGAGAACACCAAGCAGCCAAACCCAGAAGTATAAGGGGAGACAATGCGACCGTAGTGTACAACACGAGGATGAGCAGGACCAGTATGATGGCGATAATGACAAGTAAGACAACTGGGATCATAAGAAGGGCCAAGCGTATATATATGAAGAAGTCTGGAACCATCCGTAGATCTTGTTAACCACCAAAAACCAAAAAGTAGGCATGCTCATCTCCAGTAGCATTACGAAATGCATCCACCAACTCATTCGTGGTAGCTGGTCACGCCAAGATCAGCGCAGGACCTTAAAAAAGGTAGAACGCGTTAACTTAAGATTCCGATAGCATGATATAGTAAATCCTACTGAAATTTTCTTCTAGTTGAACTGCATGCAAAGTAGCTCGAACATACGAAAAACAACTATGGCCTACAACCTTACAAGGCAAATAAAGAATTATATAATAGGGTAATATGGAAAAGAACGGACTCATCATTTTTTATTAAGACGAGCAATTTTTCCTCGTTTTATTAAAAAAAGGCAAAGAGCTTTTCAGGAGCATTTTTAATATGGAAAACAACTAAGCAATTTTTCATCGTTCATTCATGAGGGAACTTGCCAAAAACCCGTGCAAATGCAAAAAAATCATTGAACAGATTCTTTTCAGGAGCTTCAATTAGATCTTAAATTAAAAACGAATGAATTAAAATACATCCATAAAATCTATATAATTCAATCAGATGAATCAAATGACTGCTATAATAATAAATCCTATGATCGTATAGTTCATAGAGTTAATTCTGTAAAATATTCATTTAAACAAAATATTCCCTAAGTCAATTCTGTAAAATATTCATTTAACCAAAATATCCTACAGAAATCCTACAGAAATACTCGTATTTTCATTTAACCAAAATATTCCCTAAGTCAATTCTGTAAAATACCTTGCGCACATGAATCCAGTACACTACAAATGAAGGAATAATTACCAGGATGTAGATGATCTCCAACATGAACGTTTCTATAAAGACCTGTGGTGAACACCAGTCTGTCATGGGTAACTCCATCATTGTAACTTTAAGGTCTCAGGGTGTGGTTAAGATAAAGTGGAAAGAACTGTACATCCATCGTCACCACCCTAAAGGACAACAATTATGACTTCAAAGACTGTAACAAGTGATAAATCTTTATATCTCCCCACAGCTGTGGGAACTTGAAAAATAGCAATCTTCTGTATTACAGCTGCAATATCATTATCCAACAAGAACATGATTGGCTGGTCAGTTGCTTGGAATGGCAATGCTAGGAGAGGAATCTTGCAACGAGTGTACACTTTGCGAATCTCCAACTTGCCTCTGAAGCCAGCCATTGCAATCCAATCTCCATTGGCGCCTACCCACTGCCCAGAACTATAGCCTGGTACCATAGCATCAGAGGAGAACCAGTCCAATGGAGACAACTTGCACGGGAAGCTATCAATTTTTAAGTAATGCAAGAAATCTAGCGGTCCCTTTGTCGAGGGGGGGATGAAGAACACATGGGAGTCGAAATGATAGTGAAGCATCCAGAGTTGCACTATCTTTCATAGGTTCAAGAAAAAATTTGGACTAACCGATTAAGCTGGCGGCTGTGATGATGTTGCATCTGGTTATGAGTTCTTCAAAGGTCCTTGGTAAACACATCATTAAATAGCTCAGAATCATGCTCACTGTTCTTTCTCACTGACGACATCACAAGGAAGTGTCTTTATTTTATTGATTGGGTTTTTGGAAGAGAGGGGGAATTGACAAAGGCAACTACCTGAGCTACATGCAGAAGATAATCTGAAAGTGATATATGGAGGTAGCGGCGGTGCATGGTGTGGAAGGAGAAAAAGCTAGGAAGAGAGGGGGTTAACTACCCTGGAAGGGGCGGGGGAATATGCAAGGGGTAAAGGCTAGATTGATCAACACTAGCATGCGCTCCTCAGCTGCATTTCGAGAAAATAGTAACCCGTCGACAACCTACTCCCTACTAAACTAGTAGTAGATGCCTAGACGGTCGGAGTAGTTAATTTGGATGTGGGTTTCCACTCTTCGGAGGAGATTATGACCGGCCTGAATCCCTGGTACTAGATGCATGGGGTGCGGGTAGTAATTCAGAAATTCGAGCTCTGTATTTTCCATTCACTGCAATGGAACCTCATGTTTGAATACCTTTGTTTTCATGTTATTCAAACACGTAGGGTTTGTTTGATTCAAAGGACTTGTGGAATACATGAATAGGAAAAATGCACGAATAGAATGGCATGACACTTAAAATCCTATAGGAATAAAAACTGTAGGGGTCTGTAAATTTAGGTGTTTGATTGCACCACAAGAAAAACATAGGAAATTTGTAGTGTTTAAGTACATGGCATTGTTGTCATAGACACATAGGAATTTTTTCAAGAGGTCTCACCTCTTGTTAGAAATCCTATAGGATTGTAGTGTAGGAAGAAATGTATAGGAATTTTGTAGGATTCATTTCTTTGAAACAAACACACTCTATAGGACAAATTCCTATGGATTGGAATCCTATAGAATTCCTTTAGAAATCTTTTGAATCAAACAAGCCCATACTTGATCCAAATTCCTATAGTTTTCTATTCCTATAGGATTCAAGAGGTTATGACACTCTAGTCTATGGATTTCCTATTCCTATGTTTTGAGATTCCTGCAAATCAAATGAGCCCTTAATACTCGAAAATTTTGGCAACATGCTCTAGAGTAGTGAGAGAGAAGATTCTAGAATGATGGAGACGTGTGTTTGAGTTTTATGCATAAAGTTCATTGTGCTAAATTCTATCAATAGAATCTTCTAGATCCCAGAATGGAAAAGGAGATCCAACAGCTAGCAATGTTGGGATTTGCCAATCTTGCTCCAAAGGTCCGTGTTCAAAGTTCTTCGTACACTAATATAGTTATAAGATGAAAGATAAGATAAGAAAAGTGCAGCCAGGGTAATTTATGGGTTGTAACACCCTCGGATCGGTACAATGCAAGTTTTAGCGATTTCTGCCAAATCTGCATAGAAACGATTCAAAGGTGTCCACCAGGCACTATCGTGCGGGTGAAAAACAAAGTAATTCCATTACACATTAGTCCATGATGGAACCCACATAGCAGATATATACAACACGACTGCATGAGTCAAGAATAAAGATATACAATACAAAGATCCAAATCACCTTGAAAACGATACAACATCCAACTACGGACAAGATGTAAATAGGGCTAAGAGCCCTGAAGAATAACCAATGGAGTCCATAAACCTGCCGAGGCCAAGACGGAAGGGTAACCCTGCTAACAACGTCGATCTCAAAGCCTTCTCAAACAAAAGGGGTGGCGACAAAGGGCAAAGGAAAAAGAGAGCGGTCAATACTGAGGGTAGTACACGGCAAGTCTTAGAATTCGGCTGTGGCACCCCGCATTTACGGTCCGAGAATCCCGTTATGCATGCAATTAGCGTTCCCATGATGAGTGAGCCGTGAGCATAACCGACTAGTATCATTACATCATCCATAAAGTAGTGAGTACAAAAACTTACAAAGGGGCCATTATGGCGATTACAAGTAGCGGAAGTCTTTAGCGTAGAGCCCGTGCCTTAACCTACAGGAAACTGACTGGGAAGACGGCCTAGCTCGCATAGACGTCACCACCTTCGTCACTTCTTAACATTTGCAATCTGGCCAAGTAAATAGCCAGGGACAATGCCGGTGAGTACTTTGAATGTACTCGCAAACCATTGAGATAAGGTAACAAGGATAATGCATAATTGGTTGTGGCGAGATAGCTCTACACTATAGTTGCTTTTGAAAGACCTAACATTGGCATCTCTATATCTTTGTTGAAAAAGAGTTTTTAGAAAATATGCCTCCTTTTAGAAAATCCGGACATCTCCACATCCTTGTTAAAAAGATTTTAAACAGTTTTGTTGTAAAACCCTGTTTAAGCGTCTCCGACCATCTCTGGTCAAAACCAAACTTATTCTTATCTTTCCTCGTGACCAAGTCACATACTTTGTTCCATCATAACTCATCCGAAGGGTACTCCTAGCACTAGCCATTCCAACTGTCCTTGACCGTGGACACGGCTATTCAAATAGATTAGACTCTGCAGAGTTTGCGCACTTTACCCACAAGAATCAATACATCCGCCGAGATTTAATCATGACCCTCTACACACTATAAACGGGGGTTTGGATAATCAAACTTAGATTTTCATTTGTCCATCCCTAGCAAAGGCAGCTTTTCCTTTTGGGTTTGTTCTCCCCGGCACGAGTATGCGACACTATGGCCTTAGTCCTCCCTGCAACACTTCTGTATACCCAAACCCTGGCTTGGTAATATACAATTGTTGACTCCACTTCCTTCCCTACGCCTAAAACATACCGTCCGCGGGAGACCCAATTGTTGCACCGACTCTTCCGTCGAAGCGGGCGATGGAGGCCCTAGATCCACAGACCTGAGGTAGAGTCCACTCGGGCTTCCAGGGATTGCTCCCGTTAAGCAAGTACAAGCAGCCCAGGCTAAGGATTACAACTACGAGCTATGCCCCAGCGCCTGGGGTAATGTGGTTGCACGGATAAATTGTTCCGGACATTGGCTTAGAACATCCCTCCTCTTTCTCTTACTTAACTTTCCGTTACTTATCTTTCTCTTCATCCACCTCGTATCTTCTTTAGTAAAACTTCCACTCGGAAATGAAGCCTCTTTCCAAGGGTTTTATTTTGGAAACTTTGTAGTAGGGTAAAACCCAAAGTAGTTTCATCATTGAAAATCCGTGGGTTCCAAGAGGGAAGATGTTAATAATCTTAGCCTCGATCTAAAGGGGGTAAAATAGGTGTCAAATGGGGTAGGTTTCCTAATGGACACTCATCCATAACCTGGAGGAGCCAAGTTACTCACGCCCTTTTTGTTTGAAACAAAACATGCATTTAATCATGAGATTCACAAAGGAGGTATAAAACAGTTGATAAAAAGGAGTAGGTTAATATAAGAGTTTGGGAATGGTGGCTTGCCTGTGACCAGCGAGGTGTCCCTTGACAGTGTTAGAAAACCCAAATACCAAATATGACAATAATAGGAATAACCCGATGCTTCCTTCTTCTCGTCGTCATACAATCGCAACTATCGCCGTTATTGAGCATACATGCAAACACACAACACCACAATTACTACAAGGTATACAAGCATCAAACCAAACAACAAGCAAAGGATTAATACATGATATACATCAGTAGGATGTTGGTGGTTTGATTTGATTGGAGCGAGAGAAGATTTGGAGACATTAGGGAAATGATCCTTTTGGATTTATAGTCTAGGAACTACCTAAGAGAGGGGTTTCTAACCAAGGGCTTGATATATATGATACCATTGTATGAAAATTATACCATCAGATAGGTATTGATAAAATGAAGCTAGCAAAAGTGGTTTCACTATTTTATCAATTTCCCTTGATTTATAGTGGATTTTGGAGTGATTAAAACTCTAGTTTTAGGAAATAATTCACCAGAACTTGTTAGGAGTTCCAAAAATTATTTACTTGGGTGAAAAGGTATTATTTGGTGGACTGAATCAAGAGGAATTGGAATATACTCAAAACAATTACAGAATGCCCTTGATAAATTCCCAAAGGTAGTACTGGATTGGTTTTGTCTTTTTCACCTGATTTAATCTACAGAAGATTTTGATGTGATTCCAAGGACACATGTTAGGTACTGAGAATACATTTCTTTAGAAATTGGAATCAACCTCTTTGGAGTTACATAGCTAATACAATGATTTTGTTAGTGAATAAACCATGCACAGAAGAGTTTAATTCACTAAAATTCAACATATGCTCATAAAATTATTAGCTGCTGGATTATGAAGGATATGGGTAGGTGTGTCTAAGGGGAGTTGGAATTATATCAAAACCTCACTTGGTTTGACTTAGGGAATTTTCTAAAGGCAGAAAAGGCTTTGTTTTGTTATTTTTGCTAACAACAAACTGGGAAGCCAAAGACTATGGGGTCTATGGGGCATGAAAGGTATGGTTATTATATTTCAGTACAAGTTGGATTTAGGTCATTTGTATATACCAAACTTGCTGGAGTAATTTATTTGTGCTGGACATATCTTAGTATATGATTTATCATATTTATTTTAGGAATCCTTTTGGTACAGATCTGGGTCTGCTTGTTGGGGAAAACATACAGGTGCCTGGGAAATATTAGATCTGAATATTTTAAATCACTATTCCATTTTATTTCGAATTAATCCAAACCACTAGGTTGCAGATCTGAAATTCCAAAATAAAGGAGAAGGGTTGGGTGGTCAATCGGACCAGATCTGGAAGGGGGTGGGCTGTCTAGGAGGAATCGGCCCGTCAACAATGAGCACGCGTGGGCGACGCGAGAGTAACCGCGACCCAATAGCCAGCCCACTCGTGGGCTCCGAGGCGAAGGGGTACCGAGCGTTCCCGGTCGTCGGATCTAGCGTGATCTGACGAACGTGGGGCGTCGTCTTCGCGGGGCAAGCTCACCAGCGAGGAAACCCTAGATGGGGGAGAGGGAGATGCGGGGAGCTCACCGAGGGCTCAGGGAAGGTCGGGGAGGTGACGGGGCGATGCGGTCGACGACAGCGACTCTAGAGAGGGTCGGCGCAGGCGGTACTAACATCGGGTGGGAGCTCGCACGGCGGCGCCCGAGCCTAGCTTGTCGAAGCTTGCCCTAGACGACACTGCAGTGGGTCCTGGGCACGAACAAGGACATGATTAGATAGGTCAGAGGGGAGGGAGTATTGCTAGGTAGCATGCAGCGAGAGAGGTGGAGGGAGGAGGGAGTGGTGCTTGCGGGAAGGGATATGGCCGAAGCTCTTTTCTTCTTCTTCCTTGATCAAAGGAGAGCATGGGGGAGAGAGTGGGTGCTCTGGGGAGGTGAGTGGAGTGTGTTGGGGGCAAATGGGGGCAGAGGGGTGAGCTGGGGTGCCTTGGGGCCTGATAAACCGGAGGGGAGGGTGTAGGATGGACTATGTCCATGTTGAGCATGGAAGAGGGGGTGCTGCTTGGGGATTGGTCCTCAGGGGTAGTGGAGAGGTGAGAGAGGGGGTTCTGGTTGGGTTAGGGGGCAGAAAGGGGTGGGGGTGCTTCCTACTCTTTTATTACAAAGATTTTTGCAAGATTATCTCTCTCTCAAGCACATGGGACAAGGGGAGGGGATAGGTACTGTAGTGCTACAGTGCACACGACCAGAGAGTGTAGTGGGTGCTGTGGTGTAGTGCTTGTCAAGGTTTGGGGGTGTTTGTAGTTGGTTAGAATCAAGATCGCTTTGGGTTGGAAAGATTGATCAAGTGGAGGCTTGTGAAGGAAGTTGCAAATGTTGCATTTGGTGAAGTGTGTAAATGGTACTGGTAGGGGGAGTAGCTCAATTAATTACTTCACGATTTAAATGGGATTTTTCTAATGATTATAATCCCATTTAAATGCACTTCTTCAAAAAGTGTTGAAGTAGATTATGGAAGAAAAAAAATGATATTTTTACATTGGACAAGCTTGGTTTTTGATGTGATATGGTCCTAAATACCATAACGCACATTGGAGGATTTTATTTGAATTTATTGAGATGGAAAAGTATTTTTGGGGAAATTACTTCTTGTTTCTGCCATTTAAGAAAAAGGGCAAAAAGAAATACTAAAGAATCTCAAAAATATTTATTTTTGAGTTGGAAAGATGGGATAGGATATATAGGCTTCAAATGTGCCTTGATTTGGTAAGGTGATTCAGAGAAAAACAAACTTGCCTTTATAGACAAGATTGTTGAGGAATTGGAAGGTAAAGAAGATAAAATAGTTTGATAATTCAAATAATTGTGGGAATTATTTGGGGATACTTATATCCAAGGTAGATGATGTAAAATTTATGTATGCATAAAGGTCAACCTTGGTTTTGAATAGAAGTGGTGGAAAGGGTGGAAACTATATTCTGGAGGATCTAGGTTTAGTTATTCTAATGCCATCTAAACAGGGTTGGAGTAGTGAGCTCAGAGCTCACCTTGGTACAAGGGGTATATGGATGGAAATACCAAGTCATATAGATGATCATGGAGTCAATATTTGGTCTTGGTTGCATTTTAGGTGGTTTTGGAGTGATGTCAAACTTTGTTGAAAATAAGGCTGCCATAACAGATACATCAGGTAGCCTCCTAAACCATGTGGGTTTAGGAAGCACAAGGCTCCAATGGAAACAAGTGAAGTGGTAGTTGATAGGCTATGATTAGTAGGTCATAACCAAGCAGGGAGTTGGTCAAGGGAAGGTGGCATATAGATGTGAACTTCTGCCGAAGTAGGCAAGCTGATAAGATTTTTAGGAAGATTATTATCTTGACTATAAAACCATCATGGATGAGTGGGAGATAGAGTGGCTTAGCCAAGGGATAGAGTGGGCTTTGGTAGTACTAAATATATACTATAAGATGGTTCAAATGCATTCCCAAGAATGCACCTAGGTTGGAAAAGGTAGATCTCCAAAGATGGTATCTAGATAAGAAATCCAGACTTAGCCATTTTGGGAAGATTTGGTGATTTTGACTAGTGTTCAAGAGGGAAACAATTGATAGGGTGGCAAAGGTTTATCCCTTCCCTCAGGTGGTTGATGTTGAGGTATATATTGAGGAGAGGGGATACAAATTTGGATTGAGTATCCACTAGGTTGGAAACCATCAAGAGGGATTATCCCTGGATAGAGATAAGCATGAGATGAGATGATCACTTGAGTGGCTTAGGATAGATCTAGACTTGGATGCTTGCTTTGAGATTGATGATCATAAGCATGGGTTGGGTCCTAAGGGATGAGCTACTATATTAGCTCACCCTAGTTCCTAAGCAAACAAGGTAATCAGCAGATCAAGGCAATTCATCAGATAGCAGATCAAGGCAATTCATCAACCAGGAGATCAAGGCAATTCATCTTTTTACTTATCTAACTACTACTAGGGTTACCATCAAGCCTAGATTGAGGTAAGGAGGGGTATTTTGGAAAGGGGTTTTTCTTTGAAGTAAGATGAGGATCATCTTGGTATTACTACTAGGATTGGAATAAAAGGTTTTATTAAAGGTTTTTGGAAAGCCTAGAGATAAGGGTAGTTGAAGGTTCTGTCTTGAGAACATAAGGAGGGTATATCTATGTCTCCATAGTTTTGGCAATAGAAACTAGTAAGGTACTTTGTTGTGTCAAAGTCATCTTGGCTTAGGTTTTGAAATTACAGAACATTTGAGAATATGAAAGATGAGCCAAGACATCTCTTTTGTAAAATAGTTTTTCTAAACAAGTGTTGAGATGAGGAGTACACAACTAATACACAAACAGTTGCTTGAGCGCAAGCAAACAAGTAATCACATAATGCAATAAAAGTTTTTGTTCCCCCTGATTTTTTCCTTCTGGAAATTTAATTAGGGTTGCTGAAATTGGGATGTTACATCAGCGGTCCTCGCCTACATAGGTATGGTGTACTGAAGCAGCAGCGCATCATACACTAAACAACCTATAGAGACTCAATTCAACTAACGGCTATCAGAGAGAGATAACAAAGACCTATTCGGAACCAACCTGATACTAAGACCAATCATACCCATCCTGATATTTCCCCTTCGAGACCAAACAAAGAAGTCATACCGAGGAAACTCACACAGTTGGCAATTTTATTCATTCCATTATAGTTACAACACTTACTAGTCAGATATAGATAGCATGAGTCATCCTGATATAATAAGCACTGGGCACTTTTAGTTAACCATTCTTTGTAGTTGCGATACTTACTAGTTAGATACATATAGCATGAGGCATCCCAATTCTAGCAGTTGTTGGTAATTTTATTTAGCCATTCCGTTGTAGTGAAGCTAATTACTAGTCATTCCAAAGTCAAATTTATAGCACTAATTTAGTTATAGTTTTCTATGATCGAGATATTGTGATCCAAGTCGTCCATCACCGCGGACACGGCTTTTAGAAAGTTTTACCCTGTAGGGGGCACAAATAGCAACACACACATGATCAACCTCAGAAAAACCAAATGAAAACCCGATGAGCCATCACGACAAAGCAATCACAAGATTCATATAATATTTCAGGGGGCCACCCCACCAAGCTACCCGCGACGAAGTTGGCCGGCTCCGATACAGACCCAGAGGTTTGTGCCAATGGCTGTAAACAACTTGGAACCTGAAAGTGTGACTAGGCTTGTCGATACCGCAAAAACATTCCACTTACCTAAACAGTACAGTAGTAAACTCTCTACACAAGCAACTGTAGTAAATAAAGCAGTAAACATGGCATAAGCATGGCATAAGTACATGATATTAATAAAACCCCAAACTAGTTTGTGGCCCCAAGAAATAAGATATAACACGCGCTCTGGCTAAGGGGATTCATGGTCCCACATGCGGATAGTGCTATAGTCAAGGAAAAGGTATCAAGTACTCGAGGTCCTACGGGACACAAGTGGGCGGTTTAAATCCAAATAACATCTATTGCCCACCGGTAACTCTGCATTAGTTATAACTATTTCCAGCATTTTAATATCAGTTGTAATTTAAGTCATAATCATCTCCAACGTAAAGCATATGGAAACCTTCCAACAACTGTGGTACTCAACGACACGAAGCAGCACCTGAGCAAGCGACTATGACACGCAAGGCTGCCTATCTACCAAACAATAGGTAATAGGAGGTGTCCAAGGTAATATAAAGGTTGCAAGGGATACCACGGGTATGACAACTAAAGCATCGCAACACAGATAACAATAGATCAATAGGAGGAAATAAAGACTATAAAATTAAGATAGGTAGAAAGGGGGAGAATTCTTGTCTGCAAACATTGACAAAGGTTCGACGGAGAACAGAGCGAAGCTCACATCCACTCAACGGCCTAATCCGTGAAGAATCAAAGCACTAAAAGAAACACCGGATGCACTATTTAATACTATGGCAGAAGATCAGACATGATGTATGACATGGCAAAGATGCGATGCATCTAGGCAATATTAAGCGGAACCGGGGTCCCGACAATTAATTAGATGGTTCATGTTATTTAGATACCCTGCAATTTAAATTTTGTCTTAATAAGGCAAAATATATCATCTGTTCGCTATACAAATTTAAATGAAGCCAATATAAGACTAGAAAAGCCCACATATGGTCTCCATATTTAATTATTAGGTGAGTCGACATAATGCCCCCAAAACAACATGTTATGAATGCAACAATGTACAATTTAAATGCAACAAGATAGATGTCATATTTACAGAAAAATAGGGGTGGGTAGATAGGGGTCACACATCAGATCGATGATCTTGATGTTCTCTGAGAATTGTTCGGTTTCCAAGGTCGATAGGGTTGGTCTTCGGTTCCAAGATAGAGGGCTTGAGTGGCATCGTCTTTGGTTTTGGGAAGGAGAACATGGTGTTCCTTGCCGAAGATCTTGGATCCTGACTTCAGTTGATCTTGTCGATGAGAAGATCTTGGCGGTAGAAACTCCGGGCGCTATGGTCACCGACTTGTACTTGAGTCGCACCATGGAAGCGAAGGCGGATAACACCGCGAGAAACGATAACACGGACATAGAGCACCGGTCAAAGGAACCAAAAAACTATGAGCCACCGGTCTTCTAGGCATTCAAGCAAGCAGGTCTTGATCTATCTGAGCCGTGGCAGAGACGCATCCTTGCCACAGAGAAGGTGGAAAAATGGTGCAGCAGGGAACTCACGGGAGCGGTGCAAGGAGACATGACCGGCGCATGGCCGGCGCGAGGACGTGGTCACGGCCGCGCTGCAGGGCTTAGAGAGGTGCAGACGGACCAACGATGGGCGAAGGTCTGTGCGACACAAGGAGGTCGGGACCACACAGCGGCTCGGGGCAGGGCCACAGAGAGGAGGCGGGGAAGTGGAGTTCGCTGTCGACGGTGTCAAGGAAGGCAGTGGTGCCAGGGAGGCCTGGATGCGCTCGGGTGACCTGGTGTGCTAGCAGAGAAGTGCCAGGGAGGAGCGGCGGCGGAGGGAGGCCGGGAAATGGTAGAGGCGGGACAAGCACGGGTCGCGGGCGCCGGAGAGCTTGCTGGCAGCAGCGGGGACTTCGGGGCTGCAGGTGAGGTTGGTGGCGAGCATCGGCGAAGGGGTTGGCTCGGCCTCGTGCAGCGAGAGGCGAGGACATCAGGGCCGACGCGGTGGAGTGCGGCTTGACGGCGTGTGGCCACAGCTCTGGTGAGGAGAGGAGGAAGCTGGGGAGGCGGGCGCGGGGTGGAGAAAAAAGTGCGGGAGGTTGGGGTCGCGAGCAAGGGTGGGGACACGAGTGGGAATTGCGGTGGGGCCTGGGCGACTGGCGGGATTATCGTTTGGGTCGGGTAGGTGTGGTCAGGTGTGTTGCTTGCGCATGTTGGTTCCAGGCAGGGTACTGTGTGCGTCCACCTCGTGTGTGTTTCCTTGTGTGCGTTGTGTTTGCTGTGATGTGTGTGTGTTGTGAGCGAGGAGAGAAAGGGTGGCTGCGGTGGTAGGTGTCGCCCCAGATTTACGGTCCGAGGATACCCGTTATGCCTGCAATTCACGTTCCCATGATCAGTGAGCTGTGAGCATAACCGACAAGTATCATTAGAACATCCATAATTAACGAATACAAGTACTTACATTAATGCCATTATGGCGATACAACATAAATAGTGGAAGTCTTCAAGCACAGATCCCATGTCATGCCTTAACCTACAGGGGACTGACTGGGAAGACGACCTAGCTCACATAGACGTCAGCACCTTTGTCAATTCTTAACATCTGCAATCTGGCCAAGTAAATAGACAGGGACAATGCCGGTGAGTACTTTGAATGTACTCACAAACCACCTTAAGATAACAATAATAATGGATCTGCAATATGGCTGTGGTAGGATGGCTCCAAGAGAGCTTCTTTTATAAACTAGTTTCTCTTGTAGATATAGCATGTCTCTAATCTTTGTTGAAAAACTTTTATAAAGCATTTTGGAAACCTTTTTGAAAAGTTTTAAGAGAACAATAGGATTGGGTCACCCATTTGTTTTTCCTTCCGGTCATCTCATGACCAAACTCCTTCCTCCATTTTCCCGACCATCCCATGGTCAACACATTTTCAAGCCATTGCTTTTCCCAAATCCTTTTTGGTATCAAAACCATCACTGTTGTACAGCCGCCGGAACAACCGTCCATGACTGAGGACTCGGCTATTCGAATAGATTTACACTCTGCAGAGGTTGTACACTGTACCCACACCATCATATTACCCATCCTTGATCTACACCGATCGTGGGTCGAATAACCGGTCAAGACCTTCCGAATGCCCTCTCCGATAAAAGTGCCTACCCTATGAGGTTAATCCTCTCAAAGCCGGGACGCCCTATATAGTCACCAGCCAACCGGAGCGCGTTTTGCACCTCGAAGGGTGTGCGATTTTAATGAGGGGCTCATAGTATCACGTGGAGGCCCGTAGACCCTTCATTCCTTCTCCTGGTTGATGCTACGCATGGACCGTTGGACAGAGAAGGCCCACCCTATGGGGATTGTTTGCCCCTGTAGTAGTATGAGGCACCTATATCAGATTAGGCAAACTTTTAGTCTAGCCCCGTCCCATTCCAGAGTAATGTGGTTGCATGGGTTAATTGCGCTAGCTTCAAAACTGGCCAGCCCGGCTATTTTTGTAAACATTTTTCCTCCATCTTTTGTAAAACAAAACCTTTCTCATTTTCCAAACCACTTGGTAGGCCAAGCTTCCCCAAGGTTTCCATAAAACTTTTTTATAAGCCTTTTTCCGGCGTCTTCCCATCCCATAGTTTTTACTTTGGCTAAAACGGGGTCTCTAAAGGGTTATGGTGTTAAACACCATCTACCATTCTAAGGGCAGGTAGGTACCATGAAATGATTTGTACCTAATGGTACTATGGGGTAATGGTTTGGAGGAGCCAAACATTCCCCATATAAAACATAATATAGTAAAACAATGCAATTTGCATAAATGAGTAGATAAAACATGCATAGGTAAAATAATAGGACAAGGAATATGAGCAAGAAGGTGGATTTCCTGTGACCAGTGAGATATCCCGTGACTTCTTTAGAATACCAGAATACCAAATACAATATTAATAAGAATATCCCGATGTTTCTTTCTTCTCGGTATCCCACAATCGCAACTATCGCTGTTATCGAGCATACATGCAAACAAACAACACCACATCAATACATTGCAAACCAACACCAATTAATACAGCAAGCAATTGACAAAACAAGTTGATAGATTATTAAGGATTGATGATTTGGTTGTGGAATACAAAGGAAATGCTTTGGTTGCATTAGTGGGTTTTCTAATCAAGATTTATAGTCCAAACCTACCTAGATAAGGGGTTTTTGAACAAGGCCAACAACTATAGGATATCAATGTACAAACATTATAACCTCATATAGGTATTGATAAAAGGAAGCTAACAAGAGTGGTTTCACTATCTTATCAATTACCATTGATTTATAATGATTTTTATAGTCGATAAAACCCTTGTTTTAGGAAATAATTCACCAGACAAATTCTGTAACTCCAAAACTTATTTCCTTGGGTGATTAGGTAATATTTAGTGGACTGAAACAAGAGGTGTTGGAATAACCTCAAAACAATTACCAGACGGCCCTTGAGAAATTCCCAAAGGCAGTACTGGATGAGATTTGTCTTTTTCATCATTTTTAATCTACAGAGGATTTTGATGTGATTCCAAGGACACATGTTAGGTATTTAGATTAACTTCCTATAGAAATTGGAATCACCCTTTTTGGATTTATAGAGCTATCTTGGTGAATAAATTTGTGAACAAACAATGCACTGAAGTGTTTAATTCACCATAATTCAATAAAAGATCAATAAATCTTGGGCTCCTGTGTTTTGGTACTTATTAGTATAGAGGTTTACTGGGAGTTGGAATTAGGTCAAAACCTCATTTGGTTTCACCTATGGAATTTTCTAGATTCAGAAATGCCCTGTTTTTATTATTTTTGCTATAGGTAATATAGGAAGCAATTTTAGGTAGGACCAGTGGGACATGCAAGGTATGGCCAATAACTTTCAGTACCAATTGTTTTTGCTCCATTTGGAAATACCAAACTCTCTATAGGATTTTATTAGTGAAAGGGACACATCTAAGTAGAAGATTTATCACATTTATTCAAAACATCAAAAGGGGTAACAAATGGCTCTGCATGTTAGAGAGAACACCATTGTATCCAAGGAAATTTAGATCTGGGTATTTTGGATCATTTTTTATTTTTATTTGCATTTAAAACTATCATGTTGTACCAGATCTGGAATACAGGATTAAAAGAAGAAAAAGGGGTGGCACGGGCCAGAACCTGACCAGACTGGGCCGCTTGGAGCGAATCTAGCCCAACAGGGCGACGCCTCATATGCGCGGGAGGAAGAGGGGAGCTGCGGGGTGGGCCTGTAGGCCTGCGGGCCACTGCGCCGAAGGGGTATCGGGCGTCGTCGGTCGTCCGATCTAAACGAGATCGATGGCCGCGGTGCCGTCTCCTTCCTCGCGTCCTGGCCGGCGGCAGGAAACCCTAGGGTGGAGCAGAGAGGCACGGTGGCGGCTTCCTGAGGGTGGAGGAGGGCTGGGAGGGGTCAGGGCGACTTGGTGAACCACGCCGTGTCCAGAGATGGGCGGCATGGGGGAAGTTGGCATCGGGAACGGCCTCACGCGGCGACTGCCGAGGCGAGCTCGTCGGTGCTCGACGGAGCTTTGTCCCTGAGTGGTTCTGGACCAAACAAAGCACAGGGGGAGAGTCAGAGGAGGTAGGGAAACATGGGAGGGAGACATGCAGGGCCAGGGAAGCAAGGAGGAGGAGGAGGCTATGCTCGTTTTCGTTCTCAATGCCGATAGCTTCTTTTTCTCCTTAGTTCAAGCATAGCAGAGCAGAGGAGGGGAGAGGGTGGTCTGGGGAGATGTTTGGGAGCAAATGAGGGCGAAGGGGTGAGATGGGGTGGCCTGGGGGCTTTTAACCCGAGCTAGATGGGTTCATGGTGCACTATGTGCATGGAGAGCTTGGGAGGGGGTGATGTCCAGGCATTGGGGGAGAGGGACGATGGAGAGAGGGGTGTGGGGCCTCCATACGACCAGAGAGGTCAGGGGAGGGGTGGAGTGTAGATATTTTGCTAGGAAAATGTTTGTGGCCAAACATTTCCTTCTCCTCTCTCAAGAGGTATAGGTCAAGGGTGAATAGTGTAAAGCTACAGTGTATATCGACCAGGAGGGATGTGGTTGCTATAGTGGTGTAGTATACAAGCTTGTAAGATGGCTTAATTTAGTTTGGATCAAGTTTTGCTTGGTTTAGCAAAATTGATCAAAGGTAGGCTTGTGAACGAAGTTGAAGGATTTGCATTAGGCAAGGTGATAAAAAGGTATTGGAGTGTGTATAGGGTCATTGCATAACCCTAGGAATTATTTGGGATTTTTCTAATGATTAAAACCCCATTTAGTTGCATTTATTCAAAAAGGGCAGAAGTAGATTATGGAAGCTAATGTAATATTTTTACATTAGACAAGGTTGGTTTTTTATGTGAAATGGTTCTGAATACCATATTACACATTGGAGAGTTTTATTGGAATTTATTGGGATGGAAAAGTATTTTTAAGGAGTTATTTCATGTTTCTGTCATTTAAGAAAAAGGAAAAAAAGGAATAATAAACAATCTCAAAAATATTTATTTATGGGTTTGAAAGATAGGGTATGAGGTATATAACTCAAATTTGCATTGAGTTGGCAAAGTAGTTTGGAGAAAAACAAACTTTTCTTCATAGACCAAGATTCTAGGGTTTTGCTAAAAGTGGAATTTAAATAGTTTTGAGATCCAAATAATTATGGGAATTATTTGGGGAAGTATCATATCCAAGGTAGATGATGTAACCTTGATGTATACATCATGTCCAACCTTGGGTTTTGAAGAATTGTGGTGAAAAGGGAAGAAACTAGATTTTTGGGAATCTAGGGTTTTGTTATTTTCATGCCACCAAAACATGGTTATATTTATGAGCTCAGAGCTCACCTTGGTACAAGGGAGATATGGATAGCTATACCAAGTTATATGGATGAGCAAGGAAGCAAGAGATGGGCTTGGTTGGATTTGAGGTGGTCTAGAAGAGATGGAAAACTTTGTTGAAAATAAGGCTGCCATATCAGAGTTGCCATGATGCCTCCTAAACAATGTGGGTTTAAGAAGCACAAAGCTTCAATGGGAACAAGGGAAGTGTGGGTTGATAGTCCATGGTTAGTATATCATAACCATGCTAATATTTGGTCAAGGGGAGGTGGCACGTAGATGTGAGCTTCTGTCAAAGTAGGCAAGATGATCAGATTTGCAGAAAAGATTATTATCTTGACTACAAAACCATCAAGGATGAGTGGGAACCAGAATGGCTTGGCCAGGTGAAATAGTGGGCTTTGTAGTACTAATGAGTTACTACAATATGGTTCAAATACATTCTCAAGGATGCACATAGGTTGGAAAAGGTAGAACTCCAAAGATCGAATCTAGATAAGAATTCCAAACTTAGCCATTTTGGCAGATTTAGGGTTTTAGACTAGAGTGCAAGTGTAGATGATTTTGAGAGGATGATAAGTTTAAAAATCATGATCAAGGAGATGATGTTTAAGTGTTAGCTAAGTAGATAGGATCCATGCTTACATTGGGTCTTCACTAAGTTGGAACTATTAGAAGGGATTATCCCTGGATTGATCTAATTAGGAGGGGAGATGATCACCTTAGTGATTTAGGATAGATCCAAACTAGGATGCTTGATATGATATTGATGATCACAAGCATAAATTGGGTCCTAAGGGATGAGATACTAGATTAGCTCACTCTATTATCTAAGCAAACAAGGCAATCAACAGATCAAGGAAATTCATCTTATCAACTTATCCAACTACTACTAAGGTTACCATCAAGCCTAGTTTGAGGTAGAAATGGGCATTTTGAATTGGTTATGCTTTTGGAGTAAGGTAAAGACCATCTTGGTATCTCTACCAATATTGGAAGGAAAAGGTTTTAAAAAAGGTCTTTGGAAATCTAGGGATAAGAGTAGTTGAATGTTCTATCTTGAAAACATAGGGAGATTGTATATAGGTCTCCATAGTCTTGTTAATAGAACTAGTAAAGTATTTTGTTTTTTCAAAGTCATCTTGGTTCAGGTTTTGAAATGCCATAACATTTGAGAATATGAAAGATGAGCCAAGACATCTCTTTTGTAAAATAGCTGTTGTCAACTAGTGTTGAGATAAGGAGTATAGCACCTAATACACAATCAGTTGCAAGAACACAAGCAAGCAAGTAAGCAAACATTGCACATGTAAAAAGAAAAAGTTTTTGTTCCCCCTGATTTTTGCCTTTTGGAAAACAATTCATGGTTGCTGAAATTGGGATGTTACATGTTAGGTGAGGGATTAAGTGGGATGAGGGTTTCAAGTGTTTTGGGTTTGGGGATTTAGGGTTTGCCTAGGATTTGGAGGTGGCCGGCTGGGCTTTTGGGCCTGACTGGCTGCCTCCCAAAAATAATACAATTTTTTTTATTATCTACAAGACTTCTGTAATTAATTTTTAGACAAATAAAATATTCAGGTAGACCCGGGTTTTGACTTGGAATAAAAGAGAGGGGATTACTATAGAAAACAAACTAGGGGTTTTAGCAAAATAGTTTTGGAAATTAGTTGCATGATGATGCGCGAAGATAAAACAACAAGATTGTAGTAGTGGTTTTACTCGGGATGCTACAATTCAACACCACTAAAAATGGATCTCACCTTCGAGATCCGCCTCATGGTATGGGCAAGAAGGCCGACGGTATAAATCTTCTCGCTTCGTATAGATCCTCGCGACACCACCAACAAGAGTTGTTGCTCCATTTTAAAGTCGGTGACACCACCAACAAGCATTGTTGCTCATGTTCACTGAGAGAACACTCAGGAGTAACGACAATGAAGGTCGAGGTCTCAAAAGTTAAGGCCACCTCTAACTTCTGTTGAAGGAGTAAAATTGCATCGGTCCACCATTCAATGTACCAGAGCGAATGATAAGAGTAGTGGTACGGCCGCGACTCCATCCCCCACTCATAGCATTACTTTGTACATGAATAGGAGACTATGCAACCAACTCTCGGAATTCAGACTGAAGATCTTGATAAGCGATGTTAGGGAACAAAGGAATGTTGTAGGCAATTCATCAAATCTGATACAGATGACGTCGTCATGAAAGAGAGCACCGGAAGATACAAAGAAAAAATTAGTGAATTTTTGGGTCCACTGAAAGATACAACAGACGAAAGATCCATCGGATAACGTGAAGGCCGGATGTCAAAGCACCGTTGCAACAGAAAGGAAGAAAAATCGTAAAGGTACGACAGAAACCCAACCACGAGAAATCCTGGACTCACAGAAAAGATAAGAGAGCAAATTAAAACACGAGAAGGTAAGAGGAGAATATCAGAGGGGTAAGGAGTAAAATCAGACCTAATCAGATCTATCCAATCGATTTTTCAAAATAGTTCTAACACTCTAAAAATTCTATTAGCTAGGTTATCCTACAGGCTGGACGTGTGGGTTATCGCAACTGCTGAGCTTTGATACCACTCTGTAACACCCTCGGATCGGCCCTTTGCAGGTTTTAGCGATTTCAGCAAAATTCTCATAGAAACGATTCAAAGGTGTCCACCAGGCACTGTCGAGCGGGTGGAAAACAAAGTAATACCATTACACATTAGTCCATGATGGAACCCACATAAAAGATATATACAACACGACTCCATGAGTCCAGAATACATATATACAGTACAAAGATCAAAATCACCTTGAAAACGATACAACATCCGACTACGGACAAGATGAAAATAGGGATAAGAGCCCTAAAGAATAACTAATGGCGTCCATAACCCTGCCCAGGCCAAGACGGAAGGGTAACCCTGCTAACGACGTCGATCTCAAAACCTGCTCCAACAAAAGGGGTGCCGACAAAGGGCAAAGGGAAAAGAGACCGATCAGTACTAAGGCCAGTACATGGCGAGTCTTAGAATTCGGTGGTCCTCGCCTACATAGGTATGGTGCACTAAAGCGGCAGCACAACATACACTAAACAACCTATAGAGACTCAATTAAACTGGCGGCTATCCGAGAGAGATAAGAAAGACCTATTTGGAACCAACCTGATACTAACACCAATCATTTCCCCTTCGAGACCAAACAAAGAAGTCATACCGTGGAAACTCACACAGTTGGCAATTTTATTTATTCTGTTATAGTTGAAGCACTTACTAGTGAGATACAGATAGCATGAGTCATCCTGATATAATAAGCAGTGGGCACTTTTAGTTAACCATTCTATTTTAGTTGCAATACTTACTAGTCAGATACATATAGCATGAGGCATTCCAACTCCAGCAGTTGTTGGAAATTTAATTTAGCCATTCCGTTGTACTAAAGCTAATTACTAGTCATTCCAAAGTCAAATTTATAACACTAGTTTAGTTAGTTGTCTATGATCGAGATATTGTGCTCCAAGTCGTCCATAACCGCGGACACGACATTCAGAAAGTTTTACCAGCAGGGGGGCACAAATAGCAACACATGCACGACACGACAAAAAATCAGAAGATTCCTATAATATTTCAGGGGGCCACCTGACCAAGCTACCCACGACGAAGTTGGCCGGCTCCGAGACGGACCCAGAGATTTGTGCCAATGGTTGTAAACGACTTGGAACCCGAAAGTGTGACTAGGCTTGTCGATACCGCGAAAACATTCCACTTACCTAAATAGTACAGTAGTAAACGCTCTGCATGAGCAACTGTAGTAAATAAAGCAGTAAACATGGAATAAACATGGCATAAGTACAAGATAGTAATAAAACCCCAAATTAGTTTGTGGCCCCAAAAAATAATATATGACTCAAGCTCTGGCTAAGGGGATTCATGGTCCCACATGCGGATAGTGCGATAGTCAAGGAACAGGTATTAAGTACTCGGGGTCCTATGGGACACAAGTGGGCGGTTAAAAACCTAATAACATCTATTGCTCACCGGTGACTCTGAATTAGTTATAACTATTTACAACATTTTAATATCAGTTGTAATTTAAGTCATGATCATCTCCAACATAAAGCATATGGCAACCTTCCAACAACTGTGGTACTCAACGACACGAAGTAGCACCTGAGCAAGCGACTATGACACGCAAGGCCGGCTATCTACCAAACAACAGGTAATAGGAGGGTTCCAAGGAAATATAGAGGCTACAAGGGATATCACGGGTACGAAAACTAAAGCATCACAACAAAAATAGCAATAGATCAACGGGAGGAAATAAAGACTATAAAAGTAAGATAGGTAGAAAGGCGGAGAATGCTTGCCTGCAAACACTGCCAAAGGTTCGACGGAGAACGGGGCGAAGCTCACATCCACTCAACAGCCTAATTCGTGAAGAATCAAAGCACTAAAAGAAACATCAGATGCATTATTTAATACTATGGCAAAAGATCGGGCATGATACATGTATGATGTATGACATGGCAAAGATGCGTTGCATCTAAGAAATATTAAGCAGAACCAGGGTCCCGACAATTAAATAGATGGTTCATGTTATTTAGATACCCCGCAATTTAAATTTTGGCTTAATAAGGCAAAATATATCATCGGTACGCTATAAAAATTTAAATGGATTCAATATAAGACTAGAAAAGCCCACATATGGTCTCCATATTTAATTATTAGGTGAGTTGACATAATGCCCCCAAAACCACATGTTATGAATGCAATCATGTACAATTTAAATGCAACAAGCTAGATGTCATATTTACAAAAAAATAGGGGCGGGTAGATAGGGGTCACACATCGGATCGACGATCTTGATGTTCTGCGAGAGGGGTTTGGTTTCTGAGGTCAATAGTGTCGGTCTTCGGTTCCATTATAGAGGGATTGAGTGGCATCATCTTTGGTTCCGGGAAGGAGAACATGGTGTTCCTTGCCAAAGATCTTGGATCCCGACTTCGGTTGATCTTGTCGACGAGAAGATCTTGGCAGTAGAAACTCACGGCGCTATGGTCACTGACTTGTACTTGAGTCGCGCCGTGGAAGCGAAGGCGGATAGCACCACGACAAGTGACAACACAGACACAGAGCACCGGTCAAAGGAACCAAACAACTAAGAGCCACCGGTCTTCTAGGCATTCAAGCAAGCAGGTCTTGTGCAGGTCTTGATCTATCTAAGCCGTGGCAAAGAAGCATCCTTGCGGGAGCAGCAGGGCGCTCGCGGGAGCGGTGCAAGGAGACATGACCAACGCATGTCCGACGCAAGGAAGTGGTCACGGCCATGCTGCAGGGCCGAGAGCGGTGCAGATGGACCGACGATGGGCGAAGGCCAGTGCGACGCAAGGAGGCCGGGACCATGCAGCGGCTCTAGGCGGGGCCGTAGAGAGGAGACGGGGAAGAGGAGTTCGCTGTCAATGGGGTCAAGGAAGGCAGCGGTGCCAGGGAGTCCTAGCTGCGCTCGGGCAACCTGGTGGGCTAGAGGAGGAGCGCCAGGGAGGAGCAGCTGCGGAGGGAGGCGGGAAATGGCAGAGGCGGGAAGAGCATGGGTCGCGGGTGCCGGAGAGCTCGCTGGCAGCGGCGGGGCGCTCGGGGATGCAGGGGAGGTTGTTGGCAACCATTGGCGGCGGGGTTGGCTCGGTCTCGTGCAGCGAGGGATGAGGACGTCGGGGTCGAGGTGGTGGAGGGCGGCTTGACGATGTGTGTCCGCGGCTCTGATGACCCACAAGTATAGGGGGTGTATCGTAGTACTTTCGATAAATAGGAGTGTCGATCCCAACGAGGAGCAGAAGGTGTTGACTAGTGAGTTGGATCTGGAATTCTCTGTAAATACTTAGCAAACAGATTTTTAGGTTTTTTTATAATGCAAAGAAATAAAGTGCAAGTAAATAAAGAAAACAAATAATTGCAGTAAGTGGCCCAATCCTTTCTTAGCAAAGGACAAGCCGGTTGTATTACTTATGAGGACCAAACGTTCTCGCGGACACATGAGAATATTGTCAAGTGCTTTCGCTTCATATAGCTGATTAATCTTCTTTGGTTGGATACGTGTTGTGTGGGTGAACCTATCCTAATGTACCGACCTTACTTGGACTAATACATACTTGTGATTATACCCATTGCAAGCATCCTCAACTACAATAATGTAATTAAGATAAAAACCTAACCACAACATTAAACTCTAAGATCGTACACTCCCTTGTGCAAAGGTTTCCTAACGGGGGTTCAGGTTTCTGTCACTCCGGCAACCCCACAATTAGTAGCCAAATACACAATGCATTCCCCTAGGCCCATAAATGGGGAAGTATCATGTAGTCGACGTTCACATGAAACCACTATAAGAATAGCACCACAACTTAAATATCAAACCATTGAATATTACTCAACACAATTCCACTACTAACAACATGACTTCTCCCATGTCCTCAAGAACTAAACGAACTACTCATGAGACATCATATGGATCAAGATCAGAGATGATATAATGATGAATAACAATATGAACATAAACAATAATTCAATGGTTCCACTCACAATCATCAACTACAATAGTAATTAACACCGGGAAAGTTTCCCCTAAGAACTATGCAAGATTCAACCCAATTGTTACAGCGGGATGGAGTGGTGATGATGGTGCTGTTGGAGATGATGGTGAGGATGATGATGATGATGATCCCGTTGAAGTCTAGATTGATGACGGTGTTGATGGCAACGATCTCCCCTCTCCGAGAAAGAATTTGCCCGGCAGAAATCTGCCTGCCGGAGAGCTCTTTCTCTCTCTATAGTTTTCGCCCCGCAGAGGCGGCATAATCTTTCTTTGGTCGCCCTCTTCGTATTAGGGTTTCGAGGAGAAGATATAGGAGAAAGGGCGAAGCAGGTGGTGGGCCAGGGTGGCCACACCCCCTGGTGGCGCAGCCTAGGGTGGCCCTCCCAGGGGGTGTGGGCCCCCTATGGCCCATCTCTGCCTCCCCTTCTGGCTTCCTTCGTCTTCTGGAAAAA
The DNA here is from genome assembly GCA_916181665.1 of Avena sativa. Taxonomy (NCBI): domain Eukaryota; kingdom Viridiplantae; phylum Streptophyta; class Magnoliopsida; order Poales; family Poaceae; genus Avena; species Avena sativa. The sequence continues at coordinate 150,157,806 of OV702284.1, forward strand.
TAGGACTTTCCGTGTATTTTTCTGGAATTTTCTGATCTTTGCGAATATTGCATCTAAAAACCAGTTTTTCCATTAGAATCTTGACTCCCGCAGTTCATCCTCCAAAAGTAATCCAACATGCAAAAATATATAAACATAAGTATCACTAATATATCAAAAAATAACAGTAAATTATGATATAGAATAGTGATGCAAAATGGACGTATCAACTCCCCCAAGCTTAGACCTCGCTTGTCCCCAAGCGAAAACTGAGCTCAGTAAACATGCCCACAGGTTTATCGAGTGAAGTGTCAATAAAAATAATACGGACAAGAAGGATCACAATCACCAATACACAACTCATAATAAAAAACAACTCACCATTATATAACTTAACTTGCAACGAGTATGGGAGTAACAATAAATATGCAAAACAACAAATCATAATTGGTAATGGCAAACTTTGTTCTTGGTCAGAGAACAGTTGACAAATCATACTTAGTTTTCAAACAAAGCTTTGTAACAAAGTTTAACAGGAGTCCTTTTGCTCAAACATAAAAGTCTTTTCACAATGATAGATTTCAAAGTAATATTCATTCAGAGAAGAGTTTTGCGCAAACAAAGAAGATAAGAAACATGATTGAATAAATCATCATATGAATGATTTAAACACAACAACTCAAATGCTTGCGGGAGAAAGAAAGGAATAGGTTTGCTGACTGAACTTAGAAGTAAAAGAAAGACCCTTCACAGAGGGAAGAAGGTATTTCAAGTTTCATAAAGAGCTTCCAAAAGATTATGATACTCACTAGTTGAGATCTTATTGCCCCTATCATAAGCATCTTGAGGTGATTAAGGTTAAAGTGAACAAATATGGAGTATATTCTTGACAAAGTATAAGTTGGCAATCTCATGCCCCTTGAGTACGAGGGCCGTTCCTCATGCTAATCAAGTTTAGTTACCGATAAGTTCTTGTCATTGTAATTATATGTGTATCATAGAGAACCGCCAACGGGGTACCCCTTGCCCCATGATACATGAGCTATCCCATAACAAAATGACAAGGCAACAGACAGTGAGCATCTCAGCGATCTTTTTATTTGCTATTTGCATAGGTTTTTATTGAGGATACTTCACAGATTGCTCACTATGGGTACGCTGCAAGTTTCCACCATGATTAGGCATGTCTTAGGCTAGCGGCCCAGGCGTTTCTCTAACACATATACATAACTCCATGGACTTACAAGCTCCCTTTTATTTCACACCACCGACATCCACAAACAAAAGATCATGATATGCACGGGGTAGATATTTACAGGTGTTGAAAGTGTACCTCGTGACAACATGGTTCTGCTAATTCCCAACTTATAAGTGCAAGAATATACAACTTAGATGACACAATGGTTAAGTTTTATTAAGGGAAGAAAAATAAGGTGTGCCGTCAAGTCCGTTAGCGCTTTACTAACTAGTTTTCACATAACAAAAGACTTCTTAATTTGAAAGATAGATGAAACTCAAGAATTTACTTGCAATAGTAATAATGCTAATAGGTATATATGGTGGACACAAATGGCATTGGTTTATGTTTAAAGGATTGGATGCACGAGAAGCATTCCCTCTCAGTACAGGTTTTTGGCTAGCAAGGCTGGGCAGCAAGCAAGATAGTTGAAGGAAACAAGAAAACATACAAGTGATAAAAACAAACATGCAATCTTCCTTGAAAACACAAAAGATCTTAAGTAAAGAATACTAAGCTTATGAGCCAATCAAGGAAGAAGGAAAATAATATAAAATACATGTAAGTTCTTTTCTCTTTTCCTTTCAAACCTCAAAAAGTGTTGCTACTGACTAGAGCTCGGTTTGCCAAAACCAGTTTAGATTTACTTGATGCTCCCAAAGTGATACAAATACTAATCAACAAGATCAATCATATAATAGAGATTGCAAACTAAAATAAGATGTGCAAAAAGTAAAAGATGAAACTTCACATTAATATTCCATAAAGTCACTCACACCAAGGGATACATAGATAACCAACTAGAGGAGAGATACTTCCACAATGCAAACCATCCTATATGATAACTTCTATATTCAAGATATGACTCTACTAAAAAGGTAAAAAGATGAAAGATAATGATGTGACACCGCGACACTCCCCCAAGCTTGGAACAAACCAAGGGGATGCCAAAACCTAATGACGAATTACTCCTTCGGTGGTGGTGGTGTTCTCTCGATAAGCTTTTCAATAAGCTTCCTCAAATCCTCAATCTCGAAGGTTAGAGTACGAATCAATTCCGAATTATGCTCAATGCGGTTCATGATCATGTCAGACCAAGAATCCTAGTCCTTGTGAATATTTCCCCACTCTTCTTTCTTAGAGTATTCTTTCCCTGCATGGTTAGAACGAGGCATATCCCAACTAGAGGGTAACTTACCTTTGGGAAACTTTTGGAATTGCTGCTCATGTATAAGAGTATGGAAGGGGTTCTTGGTGCGCGGAGGAAGTGATCGTGGAGCTAGGCAATGACGTGGGGTTTTCCCTCCTGTAGACATCCGTGCCGTCCTCTTGAGCTTGATAGGATTTGCCACCACTCCAATTCTTGCAATGGTGGCGCGGGTGTCCAGATGCTTGTATTCCTCCACTTCTTCTTCATCCTCAACCAAGACCTCCTTTTCCTGCTTGGGGTCTTGAAGATCATCTTCCACGGGCTTCTTGACCTTGTCGTTGGCGGAGACCATGATGCCTCTAAACTTGAGAATATTTCCTGAAAAAATAGATCAATACGAAAACACGACGAGAACACGATATATTAACCTCGTGGCTTCCGGGTGATTATATATTATGAAGTTTTACAACATAAGGAAGGTACTAGGCGAAAACGGGACGGAGACGGGCTCCGGGGTGATCACACCCCCTGATGGCACGGCTAGGCAGGGCCTGTGCCACTGGGTGGTGTGTCCCACCCGGGCTCCATTTCCTTCCCTTTTTGTCTTTTTACCTTCCATATGTAATAAAAACTACAAAAATATAAAAATAAAAGTTTTTAACGAACCTTCTATTTTTAGCACTTTTACCTATTCAAAAACAGATCCTGTAAGTCTGAATTTGGTCTTTAATAAATTCTTCCAGAGTCACCATTTGAATAATATCAACATCTTCATTATAAGAATCTCCAGAAATATAATGTTTGAGCCTTTGACCATTCTTCATCTCCTTACATCATTGCCTCCCAATATTTGAAAATATCTTTCATACAAAGCTCCACACAATCTTCATAAGCAACATTTGTGTATGAAAAGAAAATAAACCTTTGGGTTCAAATTTCAACTGAAATCCATCAAAACATAAGATACTATAGCAACTCCTTTCAAAATCCCAAAAATAATTTAAAAGGAAATCGATTTAAGAGGCAAATGCAAATAATGGCAGAAATCTGTCAAAACAGACCAGCGGGTAAAGATAGATTTTTTTTCAAAAATCTTCTGTTGCTCAAATCAAAAAGTGCAAAACTAACAAAAGTTGGATAAAAACATGGGGCACAAGCACAGAAAACTACAGCTCCAACTGATGTTCTCGGAATTTTCACGAATTTTTACAGCGAAGCACAAAAATCTGTCCCAGGACAGCAACTTCCCACAACTCAGCTACTTCTCAAAAGAGGCAAATCTTGACAAAAAACCAAAAAAAGGATAAGGTGAGGTTATTATAGAGGTAATAACTTCCAAGACTCAAAGAAACAAAAACCGAAAGAAAACTAAAATGGGTTGTTTCCCAAAAGCTCTTTCTTTAAAGCCATTAAGATGGGTATAATAATTTCATTGATGTTCTCATAGGAGATATGTATTTGAAGTGAAAGAGAGCATCAAGGAGAAAATATCCAACACATTTAAGTCTAACCCACTTCCTATGCAAGGGAGTTTTGTGAGAAAATAAACTATTGATACAAAAGGCTACTAGCATAGGAAACAAAACAAGTGCAACTTCAAAGCTTTCAACATAAAACGGGGAAACTTAATATTATTGAGATGCATAAAACCATGTTTCCCTCTCTCATAATGATTTTCAGTAGAACTTTGAATAAAGTTAACAACATAACTGTCACAAGAAACATTCTTATCATCAGAATGAGCATACTAAAATCATCAAAAAGAGGTTTAAGGTCAAAAACTGGATCAACAGAAGCAATTTGTTCAACTCTAAAATGCTCATTAGGCAAATAAATTTCATAAGGAGCTTTAGAAAATTTGTAAAAGTTAAAATCATAAGATTCTTCATCAAATTTAGTTAAAACTTTCTCCTTTGTACAATCTATAATAGCTCCACAAGTGTTCAAGAAAGGTCTACCAAAAATGATAGGGCAAGTTTTACTAGCTACTGAACCAAGCACTATAAAATCAGTAGGATATTCATTCTTACCACAAAGAACTTCCACATCTCTTACAATACCAATTGGACATATCGTCTCTCTATTAGAAAGGTGAATAACCACATCAATGTCTTCAAGTTCACGAGGAACAATTTCATGCATAATTTCTCTGTAAAGCTCATAATGAATAGCACTAGAACTTGCACCAATATCACACAAACCATAATAGAAATTATCACCAATTCTAACACAAAGCATAGGGACACTAGCTTTCCTAGCTTTACTAGGATGAGAGACAATATTAGAAGCATCTTCACAAAAGATAATGTGCCCATCTTCTACATTTTTAGTGACAAGGTCTTTCACAATGGCTACTACAGGTTCAATATTTATTTGTTCATCAGGTTCAATAGTTTTCTTTGTACTTTTGCTAACCACGTTAGCTATAATAGAATGTTCCTTTAACTTAGCAGGAAAAGGTATTTTCTCAATATAAGGTTCGGGAAAAATATGATCAACAATACAAACTTCAGTATTTCTAGCAGGAACATGATTACTAATATCTTTGTAGGGTACATGTTACTTGTTCCACTTCTTTTTGGGAATTTCAATATAAGAGGCAAAGGCCTTAAAACAATTGGCAATACTTTGAGAATCAAGACCATACTCAGTACTAATATCATGAAAGTCATCAGTTCCCATAAAAGATTTAATGCATTCATAATCATAATTTATACCTAACTTTCTTCCTTTGTTATTCTCCCATGCTTCAGTATTTTCTTGAATACGATCTAGAAGATCCCATTTAGGTTCTTACTTCATACGTGTGAATGATCTAGCACAAGAAGCATCTAATAAATCTTTATCATGAAGAGAAACCCTTGCATAAAAGTTATTGATAATAATATTATTAGGGAGTTCATGAATAGGACATTTGACGTCCACGAGTGTAATGACGTGGGCAACCACAACCTTGCCAAGACCCATTACCTTAGACTTAGACTTGTCGGCATATGTCACGGATATTTGATCATATTTTGGTCTCAACTCCTTGACAATAGATGTGCTTCCGGTCATATGACTTGTGCATCCACTATCAAGCACCCACTTTGACCCTCCGGAAGCATAGGCCTACAAAAGATCAAGCTAGTTTTTAGGTACCCATTTTTCAATGGGTCCTCTTTTGTTAGCAACAAGGGTCTTGGGAACTCAAATAGACCAAGAAATATACACATCAAATGGGCCAACATATTGTGCATACACATCACCATAATAATCACGCATCAAAACGTAGTGAGGGTTAGCACTTCTCGCAAAATCATCATGAGACATAGTTTTGCCACTTGTGGTCTTACTTCCCACAATGGCCTTGTCTTTTTCTTGTGCGGGCTTAGCCTTCTTCTTCTTGTTGTTCTTCTACTTGGCTTTGGAGATGAAGCCAATGACCCCTTTCTCACCATTTGGCCTTTTCTTAGTCAAGAGGTCATCAATGGACTTGTTTCATTTTGGAAAAGTGGCCTTGGTTGCCCCCCCTTCAACCTAGCATTTTCTTCAAGAATATTTGTACAACTAGAAGGAATGAAATTACTAGGTGAAAGAATTTTGGTCAATTGAGTTTGAAGCTTTTCATGGGACTTTGTGAGTGAAAAGAGATCACTTTCCAATGCCTTGTGAGCCTTGTCAAGCAACCTAAAGTCCTCAGCAAGTTTTTCATGAACAACACCAAACTCAATCTTGTCCTTTTTATCCTTTTATATTTAGCAATAGCATGGTCTTGTTCCTTAACGAGTCTATTAACTATTATGTCATTATCCCCATCAAGCCCTTCAAGTTTTAGTTCAAGGGACATCCTAGTCTCTTGTTCTTCTTCTAGAGCATTATTTAGGGCTTCTACCTCAATCATGCTTTCTCTCCCTAGTTTACATCTCTCATCAAGAATCTCTTGTGTGTGAGAAAGTTGATCTAAGAGGTCCACAAAATGTGTCTTGTGTTCCCCTTGCAAGTTATTCATGAACTCATCAAAAGCAATTATTTCCTTTTTGACCTCAGGAGACATCTCATCATCAATTTCATCATTAATCAAGGGGGAGGGGTGTGATGATGATACCTCCGTTCCTCTTGCCATAAGGCAAGTGATGTTCTTGTTGGAGATATTCTCATTTGGAGAGTCGAAGAGGGAGAATGTGGGAGTAGAAGTAGTGACAAGAGCCGCCACACCACTTGATGTTTCCTCTTCATCATCTTAATCATCTTCATTGTTGGAGGAGAATTCTTAATGAGTGATCAATACAATCTCACCCGACTTCTTGTTGATGGGATTCTTAATGATGAAGGGTTTCTTGAAAGGAGCTTTGGAAGTTTTCTTCAACACAAGTTTACCCCCATGATCTTCTCTATTCTCATAGGGACACCCCGCCACAAAGTGATAGCGGTCACCACAATTGAAGCAAGTTCTCAATTTAGTGACAATGTCTCTTCTTCCATTCGGGTTGCTTCTTTGTTGCATTTCCATCTGTGCCTTGGCGGGGTCTTTCCAAAAGTTCTTTTGCATAGAATGCCATATATTCACCATGGGCAATCTTGACATCATCGGGATGGCTCATGGATAAGCCTTCATCACTATCATCTTCATCCACATGATCCACAACTTTGGCCTTTAGTGCAAGGTTGACACCATTGCTCATTCCAAGGGCTCGAGCACGGGCATCTTTGGAATTCTTGGCGGCAACCTTGAAAGAGGCCATCTCTTGCATAACTTCATTGGAGGTCATGAGGTGGTAATTGTGTCTTCCTTGTAGGATCTTCAAGTCGGTGGGCTCAAAGGGCATGAGTGCACTCACATATTTCCTTTTTATCCAAGCATCATCCACATGTGAGGCACCCACATTCCTAAAGGCTTTGGTGGTGGACTTGAGCCTACGATACATGTCTTCATGATCTGCACCATCCTTCATATAGAAGCCTCCAGCTTCATTGCTTAGTGCATCATATAGGTTCCTTCTCATGCTCTCATTTCCAACATATAGCTCCGTGAGAGCATCCCAAGCTTCCTTGGCGGTGTTGAGGTGTTCAATGTGAGGGTAATCTTTTGTACCCAATCTTTGTTGAATCATGTGCATAGCGGTGGCATTGAGGTGACTATTGACAACTTCTCTTCTTGTCAAGTTGGTTGGATCCACAATATGGAGTCCTTCTTCAATGATATTCCATAACTCAATACAAGAGTTGCGCACATGAAATTTCATTAGTGATTGCCATTGAGCAAAAGTAGATTCAGCAAGCTTTGGGGGTCTCCTCTAATGTTTATATGAGGGTGAGGAATTGGGGGGTCGGGAGAGTACCATCCTTGAGACTCATGGTGCTCTCCCTTCCCACCATCCCTTTTTGTGGAAGAATTATTGTTATTTGGATTACCCCCCCCCCCCACCTCTACAATCCCGGATGATGCCAGAGCATTCACCTTGGGTAATGAAGGTGGTTCCTCTTGAGGAGAAGGTGATGATGATGCAGATTTATCTTTAACAAGTTGCTCAAGTAACTTTTGCAATTTTTTGATCTCGTTTCCCAGGGTGGAGCTCAATCTTGTTTACAAGTTATTGAGATCCTCCATGGTCACCGTGTGACTAGGATCACCCTCACCTTCTCCTACACGGCTACCCATATACTTTCAACATCCGAATTTTTAATCCCAGATGCCTGGTATGCCATACATCGCAATCCTAGGATTACCATTTTTGCGAGACATAACAGATTGGATATCATAGTACATCATCCATTACAAACCATACATAAGGTCTTACACAAATAAGGGATCTCATGATCCAGTGTTAATACAATTCAAGCAGCGGAATAATGTAATAATAATGATAGCATAGGAGAAGCTCCATCTTCATGGTCACAGGCAATGCTGACGATGGGAGATGATCCTAGTTGTCGTAACCTTCCCGCTGTCCGTCTTCCTGATACTCCTCTTCATAGTCAGGCCACGAGAATAGCCAGGGACAAAGCCATGACAACTTTTTAAGTATTTGCAAACTAATACTAACAAGTGAAGTGGTTTTTGAGTAGGAAGTGCTAGGCTCTAGGTTGTTTTGCAAGAAGCCAGATTTACCTTAACTAAGTTCAGAAGCAAAGAAAGCTAGTTGAAAGTTTTATAACACCTAAGGGGAACTTGAATTTCATATCACAACCCTGTTCTGGTCAAGTCAAAGTCATGAATCATTTCACAAGTCATTTTGAAAACATATGACGATAGAACAGTATGGCCACTCCAACTGTCCATAATCGCGGACGCGGCTATTCAAATAGTTTGACACTCTGTAGAGGTGGTACACTTTCACCACAACATTCAATACTTTCGTCAGGAACAATCCTGAATTCACCATACTCAGTATGCGGATAATCAATCCTAACCTTTCAATTACATGCCCTAGTATAGGCACCTCTCATATGAGTTTGGCCTCCCAACCATGACCAATTGTCATCTTGGGTACTGCACAGGTGGACAATCTTCACAAGGTAGCCTCATCTCAACCTTGGCCGCAAGGGAACCCATACTAAGGTATATAAATTTCCAGTCATGCCCTACCCAAATTTCGAGTATTGTGGTTGTACGGTAAAATTGGAACGGTATCGCATCCAGACAACCATCAGTTTTGTAAAGGTCTAAGGCTCATGCCTCAACATTTTCATCATAAAAAATCATCTAGTGTTCAAGAACACATGTCAAAACATTTCAGCAGAATGACTCATCATTCTAAGGTTTTCATAACCATTTTCACCAAGTATTCCCATCTAAGTTGATCAAGTTTTATGCTTAGCACTAGCATCTACAAGTGGGGGTAAGTACTAATGAAGGGTGGTAAACAAGTGTGGATTAGCTAAGTTTACTCTCATGCCTCAGGATGACATCAATATTATCTAACTTAGGCCAAGTTTTATGCTCTTATGCTACCTTTAAATATCTTTCTAAAATCTACAAGTCTCTAAGTAAACTCTAAGAGAAAGCTTTGATAAACAAATAAAATAACTAAGCTTGCAAGTAAAACTAGGATTGTGTGTCATCAAATGTATCTAACCAAGCATGCTTAATGCATTGCATAGGTTATCTAACTTTCATAGTTGCAAGTGTTAGCTTGCCTTGTGCAGAGCAGTGGTTGAAGTTCTCCTTGGCTTCTTCCTCGTAGAATCCTCCTTCCTCCTCGTATCCTTGGTCGGTACTAGCGTCTATAAATAAATACGAGGTATACAATAACCACACAATAGTTAACTATTTCTATTTATCACACCAAGGTTCTCACTAGATGATATAGGATCATCACAAGCATTACAATCATTAAAGCAAATAGTTTTATTTCCTTTATTTTAGAAAAGTAATTTCTACTCATTGAAAACCTACTTAAGATTTAATATTCTCCAAATCAAACATGGGATCATGTTGACACATGTCATCACCACACATTTCCGTACATGGGAATGTGATTTAAAGTGGTGTCACAATTTAATAAGGTTTAACATTTTTATTTTAATTAAATAAACTGACTAGAATGGCCTATGAGGCATTGTTTTATTACTTGATCATTATTTCTGCAAGTAAACCTATATATTTTTATATATTCTGAAAGGTATGGTTAAATGTGCTTTTTGAGAGTTGGAATCAACTCAAAAGCTTTCATGGTTGAATTTTGAAAAATGTTTGAATGCAGAAAAGCTTCTGCATTGTTATTTTTACCATGGGTGATCTACAAATCCAAATGGTTTGAATCCAACGGGCTTGGATTAAGCATTCCAATACCTTTCTAATAAAATTGGTTTCATGCATTTTGGTTCAGTGAATCGAGCTAGGTTGATTTTTGAATCTAGGTACAAAACTAAGTTTGAAACTAAATGAATAAACCTAAATTTGAATTACCGGGTTGCGCGGGAGGTTTAACAGGGCCGGCCCACTACACACAGCGCGCGCGGGCTGGTTAAGTGGCTGTCCCCACTCGTTAGTGAGACAGAGAGTAGCGAAGCGGTACGGGGTGACTAGGGCCATATGATCTAACTCTAATCGAACGGCTGCGGATCATCGTCCACGACTGAACAGGACGTGGCGAACACGAACCCTAGCGCGGCCAGTGGGGGTCAGTGGGGGCTCACCGGGGCTCTGGCGATGGTCGGTGATGGGGGTGAACGACGAAGTCGACGACGGCGATCCTCCTCGTACCGACAGCTCCTCCTAGGGCAGCTCCAATCAACGGCGCCTCTCCTCTTCTGCAGCGGTGGACTCTGGTGAAACTCTGGCCACCTGGTACTCCCCTTGCTCCTAGGGTGAGTGGGTGTGATCAGTGAGAGGTGGGGAGTGAGATGGTGTGCTCAATTTGAACGGGGGTGGCCTCCTTTTATAGTGCCTGAAGGGGACCAATGGGCGCGGGCTGAGCTCGTCGTGGTCGTCAGCACAGCAAGCTAAAGGCATGGGCGACGATAGGGGGTGGTGCGTTGCCTCCTGGCGAAGCTCAACAGCTTGAAGGCGAGGCGTTGGGCGGTGCATATTGTTCAGAACACTTCGATGCTCTGGACGGGTCCGACGGTGATTTTAATGGTGCACAGCGTCTATGGTCCACGCGGCGGCAAACAGGGTTATCTGGCGGGTTGCTTGGGTGCTGGCAATCATGCACGCAAGCGGCGAGGGCGGCACGCGGTCTGTGGGCTTGTGTTGCGGGTGACGCTCTGGCGCGCTCTTGGCATGCTCGCAGAGAAACTGGGCGCGAGCTTTCATTGTGGTCCAGTGGCTGGCAAGGCTCGAGCGTTGGACAGGGGGTGGCGCTGGACGGCGGTTAGTGCTCCAGACAAGGTTAGCGAGGCTAGAGCTTCTCCTAGTTTGCTGGTGACATGGGGGTGGCAAGGGTGCTCTCAGCATGGTCACCATTGATGGTTATGCATGCTCACAGTGGTGATAAGGCTAGTTAAATTAGTTTGATCATCTACTGAGAGTGTAGAGTGAGCTAGAGAGGGAACAAGGTTGGCCAAAATCACTGCTCCTAATAGTGTTTGATGTTTGTCTGTTTGGTGCCAGCAAGGTGTTTGATGAAATGGCCGCAAGAGGTTCAAATTTGAATTTTGGATTCAAACTTGGTGGGTTTGCTAGTTACATACTAGGGAGTCTCTGTTTAGTTGGATTGGTCAAGGGGCACTGGTTTGGTTGGGTTTTGAAAATGTGTGATCTTCACCTATCAGAAAGATTCAATTTTGAGAAGTGATTTGAATCAAGTTGCCAAATGTTTCTGCAAGTTTGAAAGGTGGGATTTGATTCACTTTTACTTGGTCTTGGAAGGGGTGAAAAGAAATGGAAAAGTTTTTGTTTGAAATCTTGGACTAGAAACACTCAAAGTGGCCTAGTGAGCAAGATTGGCAAAAATGACCATTTGTTTTATTTGATTTGTTTTTTATTTTCTCTTGATTTTTTTCTGCTTGGAAATGTTTTAGATGATGTTGTTTTCATCTTTAAACCATTCCTTTCTATTTATATCAATCACACAAGTCCATTCATGCATTCACACAATCATCACATACACACATGGATTCATAATGATTTGAATTAACAAAAGTTTTTGTTAACCCTAATTTTGGTGATTGGAAATTGATAATCCTTGTTCAACATTTTTGGGATGTTACAAACCTTCCCTCCTTAAACAAAATCTCGTCCCGAGATTTGAAAAAGAAGAAAGAAGAAAACTAGGATTTAAAAATATCGGGAAACTCCATCTTTATGTGATCTTCTCGTTCCCAGGTAGCTTCTTCTTTAGTGTGGTTACTCCACTTAATCTTGAGAAACTTGATGCTTCTGGTCCTGGTGGTCCTGAAAGCTTCCTCCAAAATATGGATGGGTACTTCGGGATATGTCAGGTCATCGTTGATCTCTATGGTGCGGTGATAAATGTTCTTGAAAACTTCAGTCTTCTTAGGAACTTCAAGGCATTTGCAAAGTAATGATATATGGAACACATTATGCACTGCAGACATCTCCTCTGGCAAATCCAATGGATACGATACTTTTCTCCTCGACGATTCAGAATATTGAAAGGTTCGATATATCTGGGGCCTAACTTTCCTTTGAGCTGGAAACGCTGCATTCCTTTCAAAGGCGACACTATGAGATACACAAAATCTCCTATATTGAAAGCGAGGTCTCGACGTCTCTTGTCGGCATAATTCTTCTGTCTTGACTGGGTGGTCTTGAGGTGCTCACGAATCTTGTGAACTTTCTCTTCCGGTTCTCGTAGGATATCGGGTCCAAAAATCTGACTCTCTCCTACTTCCGACCAATTTAAAGGGGTACGACACTTTCTTCCGTACATGAATTCAAATGGGGCCATTTGCAAACTAGCTTGATAACTGTTGTTGTAAGAAAATTCGGCAAAAGGAAGACAGTATTCCCATTTAGATCCATACTCTAGTACACATGCTCTCAACATGTCTTCGAGTATTTGATTTACTCGCTCCGTTTTTCCATCGGTTTGAGGGTGATACGCTGTGCTGAAATCTAGTCGGGTTCCTAGTGCTTCTTGGACTTTCTTCCAGAATCTCGAGGTAAACTGAGTTCCTCGATCCGATACAATGTTCTTGGGTACTCCATGCAAACGAACGATTCTAGCGATGTATAACTCCGCTAGCTTCGAGCTCTGGTAAGTGGTATTGACTAGAAGTAGGCAATCCGGTGATAAAGTCCATTCCAACGGAATCCTATTTCCATTGTGGAATCTGCAATGGTTGCAACAGTCCTGCGGGTCTCTGATGTCCCGCCTTGACTCGCTAACATATATCACACTTGGCGATATAGCTTCCGATTTCTCTATTCATCTTATGCCACCAAAATTGCTCGTTGAAATCCTGATACATCTTTGTTCCTCCGGGGTGGATAGAATAAAGAGTATCATGGGCCTCCTTCAAAATAATTTCCTTCAACTCTGAATCTGCTGGTACACAGAGACGTCCTTTGTACCACAGAACTCTTTCTTCATCCTCGGTGAATCCGGGTACTTTGCTTGTAATGATGCAACATTTGATTCCGTTGATACTAGCATTTCCTTTCTGAGCCTCCTTGATCTGACTGATCAAGTTGGGTTGAAGTTCTATACTAGCCAAAAATCCTTCACTTTCCATTCGGAAATCTTCCATCTCTTTGTGCAAACTTGGTTGCTCCTTCAGGATCATGGAGTTCAAGTGGCACGGCAATCTGCTAAGGGCATCTACTACCACGTTGGCTTTACCGGGGTGATAGTGAATGTCCATATCATAGTCTTTGATTAGCTCAATTGTCACATCCCAAAATTTTCCAAATTTTGAAATGTGAAAAATAAATAAACAAAATAAACAATTGTTGATTTTTAGGGTGAGAAGAAACTTTTTGATTCCAATTGGAAACATCAAAACCTATTTTGGTCAAATAAAATCCTAAATGGATTTAAAAATATAAACAATTAATAAATAAAATTATAATAGTTGGAATCACTATTTTTGGATCTTTTAATAAAAAGATATGGTTTTCAAAAGCAAAGGTAGAAATATAAATAAGGATTATTTTATAGAGCCAAATTAAATCTTGGCCAATCTTTTGAAATAAAATATTTCTATTTGATAAAAAGAGTAAAGGTTTATTTAAATAAAATAATAAGGATTTATTAATATCCAATTTTATTTAAGTAAAGGCTTTTCCCATTTTTTTTAAATAAACACTAAAACTTGTTAAAGTATTTTAAATAAGAATTCCAAGTGTTTTATGTTTTCAAATGAAACCTACTAAAAAGATTTTGATATTATTTGGATTTCAAATAGAGTTTTAAAAATAAATTAAATCCTATTTGAATTAAAGACTAAGGTCTATTTATTTAATTATTAATAGATCCCAAAAGAATAAAAGAATTATTTTATTTTGACTTTGGATTATGTTCTTAAACAGAATTAAAATCAATACAAATTTTGGTGGTGGTTTGAATTGATTTGTTGTTTGAATGAAAATCAAATCAGGAAATTCAAAACAAAAAAAGTAAAAGGTTTGGTATAAAAAAATAGGATCAAACCCAACCCATCTGGCAGGCCCAGCAAGCCCACTCGCAGCCCACCAAGCTCTCCCCTCTGGCGAAGCGTTTTTCACTGAATAACACATCCGCTGAGTCACTGAGCAGTGGACCCCGTGCCCCCTCTCTCTCACTCGCAGACAGCACGGCCCCACCGCCAGCGCAGCGTCATCAACCTCGCGACCACGTCCCCTCGCCATTTCTGCCCTTGATTGCGGCGATCAATTCACATCAATGGAGGCGTTAATCTCTCTAATGACCACGCTCGTTAAATCGCCTGTCTATTCTCTCTTTCCCCCAAACTCCAGCCACTCTCTGCCACCGGGCTGCTCTTATTTCGAGCTCGAACCCACTGTCCCCGACGAGTTTCTCCGGCGAAATCCCGACGACTCCGACCACCTCTCCACTCCCAGAGCATACGAGCTTGCTCTCCAGTCCCGTGCGCACCTGCCCGTGTGCTCCACTCGCTCGCGTGCGCTCCAAATCGTCGGCAACGACCACATCCGAGCGCCACCGTCTTCTGCCATTTCTCCGGCGAGTTCCCCCGGTAAGCTCTGACCACCCCGAGCCCTCCCGATGATGCTCCTGTACTCCCTACGCTCGCCCGCATCTAACCATGCCTTTACTTTGCCTCGGCACGACCTGCAGCCTCGCCCCCGACGACAAAAAGAGCCGTCCGACGCCGCAGCAACTCCGGCGAGCAATTATTTTCGTCCCCGTGCGCCCCTTGCCTCCTCGCGACCACGTTGAGCATCGCCACGATCCCCTGAACACGGTGAGCTACTCCTATATATCCATTGTGCCCTGTATCGCCGGCTCTGCCGTAGCCAGAGCATGCGCCGCCAGCGCCGCCCATTCCTGGTCAACCACACTGCAACCGTCGGATTTTGATCAGACGCACGAGATTAGATTTAACCCGAAGGGGTATCACTCGATCTGCACCGTGCGATTAAGTGAGATCCTGCGGTCAGAACAACTCGATCCAAACGAAACGTTACCGACCAATAGGAATGAGCCACGTGGCTAGACTCAGGTTTTAAAATAGAAATTTGATCTATTTAGAATTGCAAACTTGCAAAATTCATAACTTTAGTTCTACACGTCCAAATTTCGCAAATTTTATATCAATGGAATCAGAAGAACAAGTACTTTGCAACCATGCACTTTGTTTAATGTTTTGCTTCTAGAAAATTGGTTGAATTTGCAGAAACTTGTGTAGGCTTATTTTGAATATAAAAATTGTTCTAGATATATTTTTGAGATGAAATCTTTGCAAAATAGTTTGTTTTGAACCTACTGACCAGAGGAACCAACTTATGGATTTAAAAATGTATTTTGTGAAGTTAAGGAATAAATATTTGAGTTAGAGCATTTCTAGTCAAATAAAAATATTGTTTTTGGTTTAGAAATGAATTTTGAGTAAAACCTTTGGGAAATGATGTGATTCAAACCTTCTGACCCTAAACAACAAGTTAGTGACTTAAAAAAATATTTTATGAACCCTATAAAGTTATTTCCTTGCAAAAAGACAATTCTAACAAACATAAAATATCACTTTGGTATAAAATTTGTTTATGGTGTGATACCTCTTGCCAATGGTTTTACCACTTTAGTAAATGACCACTTTGAACTTTATAATGTTTAGAGCCTAGTAGAGACCACTTTTGCAAATAAAACTATCTTTTGCATGCTTGCATGCATGGCCTTGTTTTTGTTATTTTATGTGTGAGAAATGGTTTGAATGCTAATTGAATTTGTGTTTGCTTGATTGAATTGTAGTGAAGTTAGAAGAGTGTGATATTTGCAAGATCAAGAAGTGAACCAATACCCCCCTACTAAAAAGGCAAGTGACACTATCATCCATGTCCTACTATTTTCATTACACTTAGTGGATTTTTGTAACATGCATGATAAGGACTACTATATTTTATGCTATGCTAAATCCTAATAGGATACCCTTATATCTCCCTTAGTGGAAACATTGTAGTTGTGTAAGCTTAGCCCTGCTATATATTTGGGATGGGATACATGATATGATTATATGAAGTATTGAAAAGATATATGTTGTATATAATAAAACAAGTACTCAATGAACCACCTGGGTGGACAAGGATACTCAAGTTTTGGACAAGGTGGCAACAAAGGGAACCATTTTATATGGCTATCTTTTTGGATGTTCACTAGAAGAAAACCACCCAGGGACTTAGAGACTGAACATGTTTCTCGTACAGTGGCTTCCGTGTACAGCCACATGCTAAATGGGCTCTGGCTTAGTTAACTACATAGTGGAAGACCCATGCATTGGCATCTTCAGGTTAACTAGAATTGTGTAAGAGAAATTTATCCCTACATTGGTGCCTGGTTGACAAGCTAGCATTGTGTATTGGGAGGACTCCTATGGAAAGACTTTGTCACATTCTCGATCTGCCAGTACTCCATTTTTGGTGAGTACTTATCCAGCGACCACTGGTGGCGTCAAGACGAGATTGTGTCATGTGGGTAAAGTGTACAACTTCTGTAGAAGATCAAATTCTAAGTACTTAGCCGTGTCCCCGGTTATGGACAACTCTGAGCAACTAAGGCCTGAAGCTATGGAAGATCTCGGCATTCCAATTTCTCAAAGTAAAACTTGATGGTGACAACAAGGGATTATAAGCACTTGGAGTTTTCCAAGGATTTCAGAAAGATTTGACAAAAGATCAAAACTATTTTGAAAAGATAGGATAAAACTATATTGCTTTCTGCAAAAGAGCCTAAACTCTACTTAGCCAAATATGCATGTAATGATAGGATCCACTTAATTCTACATAGTAGTGAAACTTGCCAATACAATTCAAATGTATTGACCCTTGTGGCTGCAACTTATTATGTTGCAGGTTTGTTTGATGATAGTGAAGTTTATTGATTAGGATTACAAGTCTACAACCAACATGACTGCCTGTGTCACTTTGAAGATGAAGGACCCCATGCTATTGTTATATTCTGCTGCATTGTAATGTGATAGCCAAATGAGCTATCTAAGATGTAATAAATTAATTTATTCCTGGTTATAAAGTTGTATTATGACCTTTGTTTCTTGATATTAAATCTTAACTGTGGATGCTAGCTATTGATCCAGGTACTAGCATTGTAAACACAGGAATCTCTACCTTATTAAAGGTTGGGAACCTTACATCAATCCATCTTCTCTGCCTCATATTCAGCTCCTTCTGAGTGAATATATACTTTAGGCTCTTTGTAAGGTTCCCAACCTTTAATAAGGTAGAGATCCCTGTGTTTACAATGCTAGTCCCTGGATCAATAGCTAGCATCCACAGTTAAGATGTAATATCAAGAAAAAAAGGTCATAATACAACTTTATAACCAGGAATAAAAAAATTCATTACATCTTACATAGCTCATTTGGCTATCACATTACATTGCAGAAGAAATCTATAAAGCATGGAGTCCTTCATCTTCAAAGTGCCACAGGAATTCATGTTGGTTGTAGACTTGTAATCCTATTCAACAAACTTCACTAACATCAAACAAACCTACAACATAATAAGTTGCAGCCACAAGGGTCAATACATTTGAATTGTATTGGCAAGTTTCACTACTATGTAGAAATAAGTGGATCCTATCATTACATGCATATTTGGCTAAGTAGGGTTTAGGCTCTTTTGCAGAAAGCAATATAGTTTTATCCTATCTTTTCAAAATAGTTTTGATCTTTTGTCAAATCTTTCTGAACTTCTTGGAAAACTCCAAGTGCTTCAAATCCCTTGTTGTCACCATGAAGTTTTACTTTGAGAAATTGGAATGTCGAGATCTTCCATAGCTTCAGGCCTTAGTTGCTCAGTATTGTCCATAACCGGGGACACGGCTAAGTACTTAGAATTTGATCTTCTGCAGAAGTTGTACACTTTACCCACATGACACAATCTCATCTTGATGCCACCAGTGGCCGCTGGATAAGTACTCACCAAGATGGAGTACTGGCAGATTGAGAATGTGACAAAGTCTTTCCATAGAAGTTCTCCCAATACACAATGCTAGCTTGTCATCCAGGCACCAATGTAGGGTTACAAGTTCCCTTACACAATTCTAGTTAACCTGAAGATGCCAATGCATGGGTCTTCCACTATGTAGTTGACTAAGCCAGAGCCCATTTAGCATGTGGCTGTACACGAAAGCCACTGTACGAGAAACATGTTCAATCTCTAAGTCCCTGGGTGGTTTTCTTCTAGTGCACATACAAAAAGAGATAGCCATATAAACATGGATCCTTTTGTTGCCACCTTGTCCAAAACTTGAGTATCCTTGTCCACCTAGGTGGTTAATTGAGTACTTGTTTTATTTATATAAAACATATATCTTTTCAACACTTCATATATTCATAACATGTATCCCATCCCAAATATATAGCAGGGCTAAGCTTACTACAACTACAATGTTTCCACTAAGGGAGATATAAGGGTATCCAATTAGGATTTAGCATAGCATAAAATATAGTAGTCCTTATCATGCATGTTACAAAAATCCACTAAGTGTAATGAAAATAGTAGGACATGGATAATAGTGTCACTTGCCTTTTTAGTAGAGAATGATGGTTCACTTCTTGATCTCACAAATATCACACTCTTCTAATTCCACTACAATTCAATCAAGCAAACACAAATTCAACTAGCATTCCAACCAATTTTATCACACATAAAATAATAGAAACAAGGTCATGCATGCAAGCATGCAAAAGATAGTTTTATTTGCAAAAGTGGTTTCTACTAGGCTCTAAACATTATAAAGTTCAAAGTGGTCATTTACTAAAGTGGTAAAACCATTTGCAAAAGGTTTTATCTATAAACCATCTTTAAACCAAATCAATATTGTATGTGGTTGAAAATGCTTTTAGCAAAGAAATATTCTTTAAAGGGTTCACCAAACATATTTTAATTCTCAAAACTTGGTGTTTAGGGTCAGAAGGTTTGAATCAAATCATTTCCCAAGGTTTTACTCAAAAATCATTTCTAAATCATAATCAATATTTTTATTTGACTAGAAATGAGCTAATTCAAATATTTATTCCTTATCTTCACAAAATTCATTTTTAAATCTATAAGTTGGTTCCTAAGGTCAGTAGGTTCACAACAAACTATTTTGCAAAGATTTCATACTAAAAATATATCTAGAACAATTTCTATATTCAAAATAAGCCTACACATGTTTCTGCAATTTCAACCAATTTTAAAGAAGCAAAACATTAAAAAAATGCACGGTTTCAAAGTACTTGTTCTGCTGAATCCATTGATATAAAATTTGCAAAATTTGGATGTGTAGAATTAAAGTTATGAATTTTACAAGTTTGCATATCAATCAGATTCTAATTTCTGTTTTAAACAAAACCTTGTCCACGTGGTGCATTCCTATTGGGCGGTACCGTTTCGTTTGGATCAAGCCGTTCTGACCGCAGGATCTCACTTAATCGCATGGCACAGATCACACGTACCCCTTCGGTTAAGTCAATCTATTGCCTCCACTGGATCACGATCTAATGGCTCAGATGGGTTTGACCATTGCCTGGCAGCGCTAGCGGCGGCTGGCAGAGGCGCACGCTCGGGCGGCGAGCTTGCCGATGATGCAGGAAGCGGGCGAGAGGGGGAAGTGGCTCACCGTGCTCGTAGGAAGATGCTGAAGCTCAACGCGTGGTCGGATTGGCGAGGGGCGCTCAGGAACGGGGGGAATTGCTCGTCGGAGACGGCGTCAGCGTCAGGCGTCTCTGTTTGATGACGGGGGCGAGGCTGCAGATCGCCCTAAGGCAAACGGAGCACATAGTTAGACGCAGGCGAGCATGGGGAGTATGGGAGCATCATCAGGAGAGCTTGGGGCGGTCGGAGTTACCGGGGAAGGTCGCCGGAGTTGCTTGCAGACGGTGGCGCTGCTGGTGTGGTCGTTGCCGACGGTTTGGGGCGCACGCGAGCGAGTGGAGCACACGGGCAGGTACACCTGGTGCTGGCGAGCAAAGTTGCGTGCTCTGGGAGGAGAGGGGCGGCTGTGGTTCGCCGGAATTGGCTGGGAACTCCGTCGGAGACAGTGGCGGTGTGGGGGCGAATTGGAGCAGCCTAGGGGCAGGGAGTGGTTGGAGTTTGGGGGGAAAGAGAGAGGAGGCGTGGGCGTTGATCTACGCGTGATCACTATGGGGAATAACTCCGGCATTAACGCGAATTCATCGCCGCAATCAAAGGCAGCAACGGCGAGGAGGAACGGCTGGCGCGGGTGGAAACGAAGAACATGCGTGTGGGATCTGTCTGTCAGCGAGGTGGAGGAAGTGGGAGTGGGGTCCATTCGTCAGCGTCTGTGTGGGTGAGTCTGCGCGTGAGAAAACATTTCGGTGAGGGTATGCCGGGTGGGCTCTTGCTGGGCTTAGTGGGCCAGACGAGTTGGGTCTGTTTGTTTCATTTTTTTATTCTGAAAGCCTTTTATTTTTTCCAATTTGAATTTCTATTTTGATTTTCAAACAAATAATTCAAACTCCAAATGAATTCAAACTTCTACCAAACTTTGTATTGATTTTAGCTCTGTTTAACAACATAATCCAAAGTCAAAAATAAAATAATACTTTTATTCTTTTAGGATCTATTTAATAATTAAATAAAATAGACCTTAGTCTTTAATTCAAATAGGATTTATTTTAAAACTCTATTTGAAATCTAAAATAATACCAAAATCATTTCAGTAGGTTTTATTTGAATAAATAAAACACTTGGAAAACTTATTTAAAATAAATTAACAAGTTTTAGTGTTTATTTAAAATGGAAAAGCCTTTACTTTAATAAAATTGGATATTAATGAATCCTCATTATTTTATTTAAATAAACCTTTACTCTTTTTATCAAATAGAAATATTTTATTTCAAAAGTTTGGCCAAGATTTAATTTGGCTCTATAAATAATCCTTATTTATAATTCTACCTTTTCTTTTGAAAACCAAATCTTTTTATTAAAAGATCCAAAAATAGTAATTCCAACTATTTTAACTTTATTGTTTATTTATATTTTTAAATCCCTTTAGGATTTTATTTGATCAAAATAGGTTTTGATATTTCCAATTGGAATCAAAAAGTTTCTTCTCACCCTAAAAATCAACAATTGTTTATTTTGTTTATTTATTTTTCACATTTCAAAATTTGGAAAATTTTGGGATGTGACATTCTTGTGATCTGAATAAATCTCACAACGGTTTCCCATAAGATAATGCCTCCATGTCTTTAGGGCTAGAACTACGGCTGCTAGTTCAAGGTCATGGGTAGGATAATGCTGTTCATGCTGTTTCAGTTGTCGGGACAGATAAGATATAACTTTGACTTCTTGCATCAACACACATCTGAGACCAATCTTGGATGTGTCACAATACACATCAAATGGCTTTGTAATATCCGGCATGATCAAGATTGGGGCCGAATTCAATCTCCTCTTGAGTTCCTGAAAACTCGCTTCACATTTGTCTGTCCATTCAAACTTCTTATCCTTCTTCAGCAATTGGGTCATGGGTCTTGCAATACTCGAGAATCCTTCTCCGAACTTGCGGTAGGATCCCACCAATCTGAGAAATGCACGAACTTGGGTTTGAGTGGTTGGGGCTTGCCAATCTTGAACATCCTTCACCTTTGCAGGGTCAACGGCTATTCGTCCGGCTGATACGATATGTTCGAGGAATCCTACCTCTTGTAACCAAAATTCACACTTGCTAAACTTGGCATACAACTGATGCTCTCTAAGGGTTCCAAGAATGGTCCTTAGGTGTAGCTCATGTTCTTTTTATGATTTGGAATAAATCAGAATGTCATTGATGAAAACAACGACAAACGTATCCAGGAAGTCCATAAAAATATTATTCATGAGGTTCATGAAATAATCGGGGGCATTGGTTAATCCAAAAGACATGACAGTATACTCGTATAATCCATATCTGGTGGTAAAGGCAGTCTTTGGAATATCCTCTGCGTGAATCTTGCGTTGATGATAGCCAGTTCTAAGATCGATCTTAGAAAACACTTTGGCACCGGTCAACTAGTCAAACAGGTCTTCTATCTTTGGCAACGGGTACTTGTTCTTGATGGTGACATCATTCAACTTCCGATAATCCGTACATAAACGGTTACCTCCATCCTTCTTGTCCACAAACAAGACAGGTGATATCCATGGCGACGCACTTGGTTGGATCAATCCAATCTCCAGCATGGCATCCAGTTGCTTCTTCAGCTCCACTAATTCTGATGGGTTCATACTATATGGTATCTGGGCTATGGGTCCAGTTCCAGGGATTAGTTCAATGATAAACTCGATATCCCGATCTGGGGGCATACCGGGCAAAACATCTGGAAATAAATCAGGGTATTCACAGACTATCCGGACTTGGTCAATGGTTGGCTAGGCTATACTCTGGTTGCACTTGAATTGACGGGGCAAGTTTCAGATACATGCTCGACTGATACTCCGGCTGTACTGGTCATGGTTATGGCTTTCTTGGCACAGTCGATTAATCCTTTATGTTTGGACATCCAATCCATTCCTATTACTACTTCCAAACCTTTAGTTCCGAGTACTATTAGATTAGCATAAAAATCTATGCCATGGATTCGGATAGGCACGGCTTTGCAAATTTGTTTAGCTTTGGTGGTTGCACCAGGTATTTGAACAATCGTGACATGCTTAAATTTGGTGGGTTAAAGCTTACTAGTGCATGCAAATTCTTCGGTAATGAATGAGTGTGATGCTCCAGAATCAAACAACACTCTTGCAAGTACTGAGTTAACAAAAAACATACCCATCACGACATCTGGCGCTTCTTGGGCTTCTTCAGCATGCATGAGAAAGAGATGACCATTGCGGTTGAGCGAGTTCCCTGGGGCAAACCTTCTTCCGGGCTAAACACGATGCTGCTGCTGAGTTGTGGCATTTGCATTGGGGGCTGCGGCAATCTTCTTGGGGCACTCATTGGAATAGTGACCTTTGGTTCCACACTCATAACAAGTCACTTGGGACTTGTCCTTCCCTGCAACAGGCACAGCATTGCTTCCAGTCCTTGGGGCAGTGTTGGTGTTGGTGGCGACATTTTTGTTGTTCAACTTAGGCGGAGCACGGTTGAAATTGCTGGGGTTGCCGGGGTTGTTGTGGTTTCCTCCTGGCCTTGGGTTTCCATGGTTGGGATAGGCTAAACGGTTCATCGGGGGTCTGTTGGTTCTTGGGGCAAATCCTGGAGATGGGTTGGGGCGATACTTTGGTGTCTGGTGGGTTCCTGGTTGATGCATCATTCTACGCTTGCGGTTCTCATTGGCTTGATTGATCTTGCCTTCCATCTGAATGGCAGAGTCAACTAAGGCTTCAATATCAGAAAACGGGATATTGACTAACACTGTCTGCGTCTCATCGTGCAGACCATTCAGGAATCTCTCCTTCTTCTTGGCTTCAAAATCTATCTCATCCAGTGCATACCTAGCCAATGACAAAAATTTGTCACGGTACTCAACTACTGTCATCCTTCCTTGCTTAAGTTCCCTTAATTCATCTCTCATCCTCTTGATCAAACCCGGTGACACATGGGTTATGCTGAACTTGACTTTGAACTCTTCCCAAGTCATCATTTGACCTCCATTCATGGCACGAAGGTTGTTCCACCATGCTCTTGCATCTCCGGCAAGATAGTGGGTGGCAAATAGTACCTTCTCGTTGGCTTCCACTCCTACAACTTCCAGGTTGTTCTCCATGGTTTGCAATCAATCATCCGCATCGAGGGGATCTTCAGACTTAGTGAAAATGGGTGGATTGGTGTTCTGGAAATTATTGATCTTGGATCCATGGTTGTCCTGATTTCCATGGCCTTGATTGTTGTTGGCCATCTGAGCTATCTGTTGAAGCGTGGCTAAGTTGGCTTGACGTTTGGCTCTTTCGGCTTCGCGGTCAGAAACCAACATTTGCAAGAGTTGCAACCTTGGGTCCGGGGATGAGTTGCTTCCTCCGCGAGGCATCTGGAGATTGAGATAGATCATGAGAAAAGAGGGAAATTTCTAAGGTTCAGGGGTTTTGGGGTTGAAAAGTTTTTAAAGTTTGACTCAGATTTTCTAGCAACTTGCTTTTAATTCATTCATTCATAGCACACAATACAAACACACACCACAACAAAGGAAAACAGATGGTTTTAAGAACCATTCTATGAAACTACGATACAGTGGGACCGAATACAACTCACTAACACTAGTTCCCAAGTGCTACTACTCCTCGGAGTTGGTGTCCTCATCATCATCATCATCATCATCATCAATGAACGCAAAGTCATCCTCATTGGTGAAGAAGTCCATGGCCTGATCCTCCAAAAAATCATCATCGTCACTGAGATAGGAGTAGGGGTCTCCACGAAGGTCTTCCCCTACATTCTCCCTCTCCTCCAACTGCATGTCTCTCTCGTGGATGGTCTCCTCCAAATCTGTGATCCTGTGACGAAGACGGGAGATGATGCGCTCCTTCTTGTCAAGCTAACGGCGACGAGACTGGTGATCCTTCACTAGCATGATGGTCTGATCCTTCTTGGCGGCGATGGCGTACTTGTGGTTGGCGTAGGAGCGTGCATTGTCCAACTCCTTCTGACGGTCATACATCATGAAGCTGAGGTGGTCCAATTGATTCTTCAGCTCATGGTGATACGGGGCCTACCGTGGCTGTCCCATAACATCACGCCTTGGATAGAACACAAAGCGGGTATCCTTGATTTGATTGATACTCTGCCCCCACAGATGGGCAAGAGCTTCCTGCATGGACCTGGCAAGTCCATCGAGCCAGTTGTTCTCTCTCAAGGTGAACTGAATTCCCTCTGAGCTGGGGGCTTCAATCTTTCCTCGGAGGCTTGCAACAACTAGCCACTACAAATCCTCTCCTTCTTGATCATTGAGGTGAGCTCCGAAGAACTCGGGGTGCGGACGCTCCAGCATCTCTGACAGCTGGTCCACGTCACGCTAAAAGATGAGGTCTCCGCCATTCCCCAACTGATAAAACTTGTTGTACTTCACGTCCATCTATAAGAATATAGGATGAGTAAGTTAGTAGAGTGATCAAGCGTGTCAAATTTTATGTAAGTTTGCAAGAATTTTTGAGGAACATGAATTTTTATGAAAGAGTCTAAGTGATAAGAATGAGAATAATTTTTCATAAATACTCACTTCCTTGGTTTCGAAACTAAGTTTTTGATTCAAACGTCCATTCTAAACTAGGGTCTCCTATGGTCAGGATGGCTCTGATACCAACTTGTCATCATCCGGATTTTTAATCCCAGATGCCTGGTATGCCATACATCGCAATCCTAGGATTACCATTTTTGCGAGACATAACAGATTGGATATCATAGTACATCATCCATTACAAACCATACATAAGGTCTTACACAAATAAGGGATCTCATGATCCAGTCTTAATACAATTCAAGATGTGGAATAACATAATAATAACGATAGCATAGGGGAAGCTCCATCTTCATGGTCACAGGCAATGCTAGTTGTCGTAACCTTCCTGCTGCCCGTCCTCCTGATACTCCTCTTCATAGTCTGGCCACGGGAATAGCCAGGGACAAAGCCATGAGTACTCTTTAAGTACTCGCAAACTAATAATAACAAGTGAAGTGGTTTTTGAGTAGGAAGTGCTAGGCTCTAGGTTGTTTTGCAAAGATCCAGATTTACCTTAACTAAGTTCAGAAGCAAAGAAAGCCAGTTGAAAGTTTTATAACACCTAAGGGGAACTTGAATTTCATATCACAACCCTGTTCTGGTCAAGTCAAAGTCATGAATCATTTCACAAGTCATTTTGAAAACATCTGATGACAGAACAGTATGGCCACTCCAAATGTCCATAACCGCGGACGCGACTATTCGAATAGTTTGACACTCTGCAGAGGTGGTACATCACCACAACATTCGATACATTCGTCAGGAAAAATCATGAATTCACCATACTCAATATGCGGATAATCAATCCTAACCTTTCAATTACATGCCCTAGTATAGGCACCTCTCCTGTGAGTTTGGCCTCCCAACCATGACCAACTGTCATCTTGGGTACTGCATAGGTGGACAATCTTCACAAGTTAGCCTCATCTCAACCTTGTCCACAAGGGAACCCATACTAAGGTATATAAATTTCCAGTCAAGCCCTAACCAAATTTCGGGTATTGTGGTTGTACGGTAAAATTGGAACAATATCGCATCCAGACAACCATCAGTTTTGTCAAGGGCTAAGGCTCATGCCTTAACATTTTAATCATCAAAAATCATCTGGTGTTCAAGAACACATGTCAAAACATTTCAGTAGAATGACTCATCGTTCTAAGGTTTTCATAACCATTTTCACCAAGCATTCCCATCTAAGTTGATCAAGTTTTATGCTTAGCACTAGCATCTACAAGTGGGGGTAAGTACTAATGAGGGGTGTTAAACAAGTGTGGATTAGCTAAGTTTACTGTCATGCCTCAGGATGACATCAAGATTATCTAACTTAGGCCAAGTTTTCTGCTCTTACGGTACCTTTAAATATATTTCTAAAATCTACAAGTCACTAAGTAAACTCTAAGAGAAAGCTTTGATAAAGAAATAAAATAACTAAGTTTGCAAGTAAAACTAGGATTGTGTGTCATCAAATGTATCTAACCAAGAATGCTTAATGCATTGCATAGGTTATCTAACTTGCATAGTTGCAAGTGTGAGCTTGCCTTGTGCAGAGAAGTGGTTGAAGTTCTCCTCGGCTTCTTCCTCGTAGAATCCTCATTCCTCTTCGTATCCTTGGTCGGTACTAGCATCTATAAATAAATACGAGGTATACAATCACCACACAATACTTAACTATTTCTATTTATCACACCAAGGTGCTCACTAGATGATATAGGATCATCACAAGCATTACAATCATTAAGGCAAATAGTTTTATTTCCTTTATTTTAGAAAGTAATTTCCACTCATTGAAAAACTACTTAATATTTAATATTCTCCAACTCAAACATGGGATCATGTTGACACATGTCATCACCACACATTTCACTACATGGGAATGTGATTTAAAGTGGTGTCACAATTTAATAAGGTTTAACCTTTTTTATTTTAATTAAATAAACTGACTAGAATGGCCTATGAGGCATTCTTTTATTACTTGATCATTATTTCTGCAAGTAAACCTATATATTTTTATATATTCTGAAAGGTATGGTTAAATGTGATTTTTGAGAGTTGGAATCAACTCAAAAGCTTTCATGGTTGAATTTGAAAAATGTTTGAATGCAGAAAAGCTTCTACCTTGTTATTTTTACCATGGGTGATCTACTAATCCAAATGGTTTGAATCCAACGGGCTTGTATTAAGCATTCTAGTACCTTTCTAACAAAATTGGTTTCATGCATTTTGGTTTAGTGAATCAAGCTGGGTTGATTTTTGAATCGAGGTACAGAACTGAGTTTGAAACTAAATGAATAAACCTAAATTTGAATTACTAGGTTGCGCGGGAGGTTTAACTGGGCTGGCCCACTGCGCACAGTGCGCGCGCGGGCTGGTTAAGTGGTTTTCCCCACTCGTCAGTGAGACAGAGAGTAGCGATGCGGTACGGAGTGACTAGGGCCGTAGGATCTAACTCTAATCGAATGGATGCGGTTCATCATCCACTCCTGAACAGGACGCGGCGAACACGAGCCCTAGCGCGGCCAGTGGGGGTCAGTGGGGGCTCACCGGGGCTCCGGCGATGGTCGGCGATGGGGGCTAACGATGAAGTCGACGACGGCGATCCTTCTCGTACCGACAGCTCCTCCTAGGGAAGATCCAATCAACGGCGCCTCTCCTCCTCTACAGCGGCGGACTCCGATGATATTCCGGACACCTGGTGCTCGCCTTGCTCCTGGGGTGAGTGGGCATGATCAGTGAGAGGTGGGGAGTGAGATGGTGTGCTCAATTCGAACGGGGGTGGCCTCCTTTTATAGTGCCTGAAGGGGACCGACGGGCGGGGGCTAAGTTCGTCGTGGTCATCGGCACAGCAAGATAAAGGCATGGGCGACGATAGGGCACGGTGCATTGCCTCCTGGCGAAGCTCAACGGCTTGATGGCGACACATGGGGCAGTGCACATTGGTCGGAACACTTCGATGCTCTGGACGGGTCCGACAGTGATTTTAATGGCGCACAGCATCTACGGTCCGCGCGACAGTGAACGGGGTTGTCTGGCGGGTTGCTGGGGTGCTGGCGATCACGCACGCAAGCGCCGAGGGCGGCGCGCGGTCTGTGGGCTTGTGTTGCGGGTGACGCTCTAGCGTGCTCTCGGCATGCTCGCAGAGAAACTGGACGCGAGCTTTCCTTGTGGTCTAGTGGCTGGCAAGGGTCGAGCATTGGACAGGGGGTGGCGGTGGTCGGTGGTTAGTGCTCCAGAAAAGGTTGGCAAGGCTAGAGCTTCTCCTATATCGCTGACGACATGGGGGTGGCAAGGGTGCTCTCGGCATGGTCACCATTGATGGCTATGCATGCTCACAGTGGTGCTAAGGCTAATTAAATTAGTTTCATCATCTACTGAGACTGTAGGGTGATCTAGAGAGGGAACAAGGTTGGCCAAAATCACTGCTCCTAATAGTGTTTGATGTTTGTTTGTTTGGTGCCAGCAAGGTGTTTGATGAAATGGCCGCAAGAGGTTCAAATTTAAATTTTGGATTCAAACTTGGCGGGTTTGCTAGTTACATACTAGGGAGTCTCTGGTTAGTTGGATTGGTCAAGGGGCACTGGTTTGTTTGAATTTTGAAAATGTGTGATCTTCACCAATGAGAAAGATACAATTTTGAAATGTGATTTGAATCAAGTTGCCAAATGTTTCTGCAAGTTTGAATGGTGGGCTTTGATTCACTTTTACTTGGTATTGCAAGGGGTGAAAATAAATGGAAAAGTTTCTGTTTGAAATCTTGGACTAGAAACACTCAAAGTCGCCTAGTGAGCAAGATTGGCAAAAATGACCATTTTCTTTATTTGATTTGTTTTTGATTTTCTATTGATTTGTTTCTGCTTGGAAATGTTTTAGATGATGTTGTTTCCATCTTTAAACCATTCCTTGCTATTTAGATCAATCACACAAGTCCATTCATGCATTCACACAATCATCAAATACACACATGCATTCATAATGATTTGAATTAACAAAAGTTTTTGTTAACCCTAATTTTGGTGATTGGAAATTGATAATCCTTGTTCAATATTTTTGGGATGTTACATATACTCTTAGGGATAAAGGCTGAATAAAGAGCCGAGGCTCTGATACCAATTGGAAGGATCGTATGTGCACCTAGAGGGTGGTGAATAGGTGCTACAGCAAATTTTACTCTTTTTCAAATAATGGTTTGCCAAGAAAGGTAAATTCTCTAGATTATGCAACTAAGGTGAATTTACCTATATGTCAAACTAGCACAAACACTAAGCAAGAACAAGTAAAGTAAAGTGTGGTAAAGGATAGAAGTAACCAAAGTGGAGCACGAGGAGGCACAAGGGTTTGTTTCCCGTAGTTCCTTTTGAGGGGAAGTACATCTGCGTTTGGACAGGGGGGTGGTTTCAAACCACCAACGCCACGAGAGGCCTCCCTTGTTCTCCGATGAACCTCACCCCAAAAGGTTTGATTCACCTCTTCCACTATATCGGCAACCTTCGAGGTGGAAGCCGGCACCTTTACAACAAGTTTGAGGTACACATGCACAACTTAATTGGAGGCTCCCGAATACAAGCAAGCTGTCAAACAATCAAAGAAAAGCTTGTAAGAACCAAATCAAAAGCTAGGGTTTCCAAAGAAACACTAGAGCATGGGGGCCCTCAAGTGAATGAGGGGAAGATGAAGATCTCTCTTGGTGAAGCTGTAGATCAAGGCCTCCTCCTTCGATTCTCCAAAGATCAATGACTTTGGATGGTTGGATGAAGAGATCTTGTTGATTGGTGGATCAAATGGGGATGGTGTTCTTGAGTGGGTCGAGCAGCTGGAGGAAGCGGATAAGGTCCTCTATTTATAAGCAGCCCCTCCACTGAACCGTTTTATGACCGTTGGAGGATCTGCCAGACCGGAGACTCCGAACTCTGGTCTACATTGGAGACTCTGGTCTACATTGGAGACTCCAGCCAGTCTCCGGACCTGCCTCCGGACCACCCATCAGACTGTCCCAGCACCCCTGGGAAAATATCCTCCAGAGATTCTTCAAAGTTTCTAGACCAAGTGGACCGGAGACTCCGGTCCAGCCACACCGAAGACTCCGGTTTGAGGCTTGGACCGGAGACTCCGGCCAGTCTCCGAACCGACCTCCGGACCACCATACAGATTGTCCCAGGATGAATTCTGGAGCCCCTCCAGAGACTCCTGGGGAAACTCCAGACCACACCGGAGACTCCGGTCTAGGGTTTCCAGGAACTTGCATATGAGGAAGGAATGATTTTGTAATTCAAGGGTCCTTTTCATTTTGCATTATATCAACCTGCAGACATTAGCATACTGTAAAATGATTTACTTGTTGTTAACGAACACCAAAAGTGATTATGGCAGTAAATGTCCTTTCAGCAGCGTAGTTAGTAGATCCCCTCGGAATCCCAACAGCACAACGGTGTGGTGGTGGTGGTGGAGGAGAAATCCCTGCAGGGCTTCGCCTAAGACGGAGCAGGGGATGGAGGAGGGAGGAGGGAGGCTCCTAGGGTTAGGTGGAGCCCGGGGTTTAGAGGGGCAAGGGACTTGGGGCTTGGGTGGTGCGCCTCCACCCCTCTTTATAAAGAGGGGGTGGCATCTAAGGGGTTCCAGCCCAAGCTGAGCCCCCCCCCCAACTCGGCCAAGGGAAGAGTTGGGAACTTGCCCTTCAAGTTTTCCCTTTCCTTCCCAAACTAGGATTTGACTTTTCAAACTAGGGTTTGACCCCAATTTCCTAGTGCTATCCGGTTTTCCCTTAGGGCTTGGTGCGACTAGCCCCTAGGGCATTTCACAGCCCAAGTGACCCCTCCTGGGGTGGCGGACCCATTGGTGGTCCTTCCAGAACATTCTAGAAGCTTCCAGTCAAAACACCAAAACTTTTCCAAACTCGGAAAACCACTTTCCTTATATGAATCTTATTCTCCAGACCATTTCGGATCTCCTCGTAATGTCTTGGATCCAATCTGAGACTCCGAACAACATTTGGTCTCCAACTCATATTCCATATCTACTTAAACAACATTGATTCCTTAAGTGTGTCTCCCTTCGGTTCGCGAACTATGCAGACATGATCGAGACACCTCTCCAATCAATAACCAATAGAGGGATCCAAAAATTCATAATGGCTCCCACATATTTCAATGATGACTTCGTGATGTCGTTGTTGTTGGAGATATGCCCTAGAGGCAATAATAAAGTGGTTATTATTATATCTTTGTGTTTACGATAAATGTTTACATTCATGCTATAACAGTATTAAACCTGAAGCATTAATACTTGTGTGATTTGTAAACTAAATTAGAGTCCCTAGTAAAGCCTCTTTGTAATACTACCTTGTTGGCTAATAGATGATCGTGGTTTCCCGGTCATGAACATTGAGATGTTGTTAACAACAAGATCATATCATTAGGAGAATGGTATGATGGACATACTCCTATAGATAAGCGTAGCATTAAGATCAAGTCATTTCAATAGTTCATTTGCTATAAGCTTTCTGATACATAGTAACCTAATTCCTTCGACCATGAGATCATGCTAATCACCATCACCGGAAGGATGCTTTGATGACATCAAACACCACACCGTAACTGGGTGGCTATAAAGGTGGCATTGAGTGTTCGAAAAGTATGTGTTGAGGCACATGAATCAAGAGTGGGATTTGTCCATCTATATGACGGATAGATATACTCTGGGCCCTCTCGGTGGAATGTCATCCAATTGGCTTGCAAGCATGTGACTGGATCACAAGGAATCACATATCACGGGAACGAGAAAAGAGTACTTATCGGTAACGAGGTTGAACTAGGTATGCAGAGATACCGACGATCAAAACCTCGGATAAGTAAATTATCGCGAGACAAAGGGAAATTGGTATCGTATGTAAGTGGTTCATTCGATCGCAAAGTAATCGTAGAAATATGTGGGAGACATATGAATTTCCAGATTCCTCTATTGTTTATTGATCGGAGAAGTGTCTCGGTCATGTTCGCATAATTCACGAGCCGTAGGGAGACAAACTTAAGGATTCGATGTTGTTTAGTAGATATGGAATGTTAGTAGGGATATCGAATGTTGTTCAGAGTCTCGGATGGGATCCGGGATATCACGAGGAGATCCGGAATGGTCCAGAGAATAAGATTCATATAAGGAAAGTCTGATTCCGGAGTTCGGGAAAGATTCCGATGTTTTCATTGGAGAGGTTCTAGAAGGGTCTAGAAGGTTCACTGGGCCGGAAGGGGAATGGACCATGAATGTGTCATGGATAAGTGGAATGATTGGATCATATCCTAGGTCACTTGGTTTGGGAATTTGCAAGAGAGAATTAAAGATCTAAATTGAAAGTCAAACGGGAAGTTTGAAAAGTCAAACTGGAACAATGGTTTCCTGGTGGAAGAAGGAAAGAGTCCTTCTCTCAATCCAACTTGGGTTTGGGTTTGGATTAACACCCACCCCTCCCAAGGCTGCCCCCCCTCTCATAAATAGAGGGGGAGGGAAGCCCCAAAAGCCAAGCCCTAGACCTCCCACACCCGCGCTGCCGCCGCCACCGCCAAGCCGCCGCCGCGCCGCCGCCGCTGCCGCCTTGCGCCGCCGCCCGTCGCCGTTGCCCTAGACGCCGCCGTCACCTCCTCCTCCTCCCGGTCTTCTAAACAATAGATCACCGGGAAACCCTAGATCCACCATAACTCGCACCGGCTTAGGCGAAGCCCTGCGGGATCTTCCCTCTACTTCCGACACCACGCTGTCGTGTTGCCGGAATCGCAAGGGGAGAACTACAACCTTCACTTCCTGCTGGAACAAGGTTGAGGAAGGTCTTCATCGAGTACCGAACGTGTGACCGACTACGGAAGCGCTGCCGGAACGCAGCGCCGAAAGGATCGTCTACACGATCTTGAGATCGGCAAGTGTACGACTACATCACCCACGAGAATCTGCTCTCGTTAACCGCTTTGGAATCTTTGAGGGTGAGTGCTTCTATCGACTCATTGCTATAATCTAGTAGATATATCTTGGCTTGTTTGTGTGCATGCGGTAGAAATTTTTTGTTTTCCATGCTACGAACCCCTACAGTGGTATCAGAGCCATGTCTATATGTAGATCTGTTGCACGAGTAGAACACAATGGTCATTGTGGGCGGTGGTGCTTTTATTATCAATTCCTTTTTGTGTACTTTTCATCTTGCGTTATGATGGGATGAAGCGGCCCGGGCTAACCCTACATGACATCGTTCATGAGACTTTCTCCACGTTTGACATGCAACTTGTATTGCATAAGTGGCTTTGCGGGTGTCTGTCTATCCCATCATAGTATAGATTCAATTTACAACGGGCACTTGATAGCTCAAGCACCAACGTTGTGGTTCTTGTTCGTAAGTTAGAACGACACTTATTGAAAGCCCCAAACCACGTAAAATATACAAAGAAAATTAGAGACGTCTAACTTTGTTTTTCAGGGGTGTGCTGTGATGTGATATGGCCATGATTGTGATTATATATGATGTATGCAATGTTCCTTATTGTAAATCGGCAACCGGCAGGAGCCATATGGTTGTATTTTAATTCCTTAAGACATGCGTGTCTATTCAAAGTAGTTGTAATAGTTGATGTTGGTGGACGATAACCATGAAGCGGCGCCATTAACCTTGACGCCATACCGGTGATGATGGAGATCATGTTCGTTCTTGAAGATGGAGATCGGAAGCACAAGAAGAAAGGCCATATCATATCACATATTATGAATTGCATGTGATGTTAATCCTTTATGCATCTTGTATTCCTTAGTTCGCGACGGTAGCATTATAAGATGATCCCTCAAGCACAAAAAATTTCGAGTTATAATATTGTTCATCCTTAGTAAGCACCGTTGCTAAAGCTCGTTGTTTCGAAGCACCAGGTGATGATCGGGTGTGTTAGATTCTGCGAGTGTATACAACGTGATCAAGCCAGATTTGCTCATGCGGAAGCTAAGGTTTGATCTTGACGAGCCTACCATGTACAAACATGGTCTCGGAACACGGATCATCGAAAGGTAAAGCATGAGTCATATAGTAGATATGATGAACATGTTGATTGTTCTCCATTGAAGCTACACCAACTCTCGTGATGATCGGTTTTGATGTGGTGGATTTGGTTCGTGTGATCACTAAAGCAATGTGAGGGATAGTACTCAATGTTGGTAATTTGACCTATGTGCTGGATGCACCGCTGGGTGACCCGCCTGCAGCTGATGCTACTGATGAGGTAAAGAATGTTTTCCTCGCTTGGAAGAATCAGTACTCCACAGTTCAGTGTGCTATCTTGTATGGTTTGGAATTGGAGCTTCAGAAAAGGTTTGAGAACCATGACCCACATGATATTGGCTGGGAACTCAAAATGATATTTGAGGCTCACGCGGCAGTTGAGAGTTATGAGGCTTCTGAAAAGTTCTTTAACTGCAAGATGGAAGAGGGCAGCTTCGTCAGTGAGCACGTGCTTAAGATGTCTGGGAACACAAGCAGGCTTCAAAGCTTAGGTATAGTGATTCCTAATGCTTTGGGAATTCACCGTGTCCTCCAATCACTACCACCAAGTTACAAGAACTTTGTGATGAACTACAATATGCAAAACATGGACAAGTCATTGCCAAAACTCTTCTCCATGTTGTAGTCTGCAGAAGTGGAGATCAAGAAAGAGCACCAAGTGTTGATGGTCAATAAGACCACCAAATTCAAGAAGCAAGGCAAGTCTAAGAAAAAGGGAAACTTCACGAAGGGCAGTAAGAAAGTTA
Source organism: Avena sativa (assembly GCA_916181665.1). NCBI lineage: Eukaryota > Viridiplantae > Streptophyta > Magnoliopsida > Poales > Poaceae > Avena > Avena sativa. The sequence goes on from OV702284.1 coordinate 150,193,160, forward strand.
CCGTCCCGGCGAACAAGACCAAGACTGGGCCTAAGGCTGATACTGAGTGCTTTTACTGCAAGGGAGAAGGTCACTGGAAGCGGAATTGCCCTAAGTACTTGGAGGATTTGAAGAACGGCAACATAAAGAAGAAAGGTATATCCGATATACATGTTATTGATGTGTATCTCACTAGTACGCGTAGTAGTGCCTGGGTATTTGATACTGGTTCGGTTGCTCATATTTGTAACTCGAAACAGGTGCTGCAGAATAGACGGAAGCTAGCGAAGAACGAGGTGACGATGCACGTTGGAAATGGATAAAAGGTTGATGTGATCACGGTCGGCACGCTACCTATTCATCTACCATCGGGATTAGTTTAATACTTAAATAATTGTTATTTGGTGCCTGCGTTGAGCATGAACATTATATCTGGATCATGTTTATTGCGAGACGGTTACTTGTTTAAGTCCGAGAATAATGGTTGTTTGATTTATATGAGTAATATGTTTTATGCACATGCACCTTTGATAGATGGTATATTCTTATTGAATCTCGATTGTGGAAATACACACATTAATAACATTGAAGCTAAACGTTTGAAATTGAGCGATAACTCGAACTATATGTGGAACTATCGTCTTGGTCATATTGGAGTGAAGCGTATTAAGAAACTCCATTCTGATGGACTTCCTGAATCACTTGATTTCGAATCACTTGAAAGATGCAAAGCATGTCTGATGGATAAAATGACTAAGACTCCATTTTCTGGTATGATGGAGCGAGCTATGGACTTATTGGAAATCATACATACCGATGTATGTGGACCAATGAGTGTAGCATCGCGCGGTGGTTATCGTTATGTTCTTACCTTCACGGATGACTTGAGTAGATATGGTTATATCTATTTCATGGAACAAAAGAACGAAACTTTCGAGAAGTTTAAGGAATTTCAAAGTGAGGTAGAGAATCAACGTAACAAGAAGATAAAATTCCTACGATCTGATCATGGAGGTGAATATCTAAGTTACGAGTTTGGCGAGCATTTGAAGAAATGCGGAATACTTTCACAATTGACACCGCCAGGAACACCACATCGTAATGGTGTGTCCCAACGTCGTAATCGAACTCTCTTAGATATGGTTCGTTCTATGATGTCACTTACAGATATACCGCTATCGTTTTGGGGTTATGTATAGAAACAGCCGCATTCAATTTAAATAGGGCACCATCTAAATCCGTTGAAACGACACCGTATGAATTATGGTTTGGGAAGAAACCTAAATTGTCGTTCCTTAAAGTTTGGGGTTGCGAAGATTATGTAAAGAAGTTACAGCCCGACAAGCTTGAACCCAAAGCAGAAAAATGCCTCTTCATAGGATACCCGAAGGAAACTATTGGGTATACCTTCTATCATAGATCCGAGGGAAAAATCTCCGTTGCCAAGAATGGATCCTTTCTAGAGAAGGAGTTTCTCTCGAAAGAAGTGACTGGAAGGAAAGTAGAACTCGACGAGGTTGTTGAACCTTCTCTCGAACTTGCGAGTAGCGCAGCACCGGAAGTAGTTCCTGTGGCGCCTACACCAATAAGAGAGGAAGCTAATGATGTTGATCATGAAACTTCGGTTGAAGTTACTACGGAACATCGCAGGTCAACGAGAACTCATACCACTCTTGATTGGTATGATCCCGTTATGAGTATCATGTTGGTGGACAACACCGATGACCCTGCGATATATGAGGAAGCGATGATGAGCCCAGATTCCAATAAATGGCAAGAGGCCATGAAATCTGAGATTGGATCCATGTACGAAAACCAACTATGGACTTTGGTGGACTTACCGGATGGCCGGAAGGCTGTCGAGAACAAATGGATTTTCAAGAAAAAAACAGATGCTGATGGTAATGTTACTGTCTATAAAGCTCGACTTGTCGCAAAAGGGTTTCGACAAATTCAAGGAGTTGACTACGATGAGACTTTCTCACCAGTAGCGAAGCTAATGCCTGTGAGGATTATGTTAGCAATCGCTGCATATTATGATTATGAGATATGGCAGATGGATGTCAAAACGGTGTTCCTCAATGGAGACATTGATGAAGAGTTGTATATGATGCAACCCAAAGGTTTTGTTGATCCTAAAGATGCTAACAAGGTATGCAAACTTCAACGATCCATTTATGGATTGAAGCAAGCATCCCGAAGTTGGAATCAACGTTTTGATAAGGTAATCAAAAGCTTTGGTTTTATACAAACTTATGGAGAAGCTTGTATTTACAAGAAAGTGAGTGGGATCTCTGTAGCATTCTTAATACTATATGTAGATGACATATTGTTGATTGGGAATGATGTAGATTTCTTAATAGTGTCAAGGATTATTTGAATAATAGTTTTTCAATGAAAGATCTTGGCGAAGCAGCTTACATATTAGGCATAAAGATTTATAGAGATAGATCGAGACGCCTAATATCATTGTCACAGAGTACATATTTGGACAAAGTTCTAAAGAGGTTTGGAATGGAACATAGCAAGAAAGGGTTCTTGCCCATGTTGCCCAATATGACCTTGAGTAAAATTCAAAGTCCTGCAACGGCAGAAGATAGAGAAAGGATGAGTAAGACTCCCTATGCCTCAGCCATAGGATCTCTTATGTATGCCATGCTATGTATTAGACCCGACATTGCATATGCTGTTAGTTTGACTAGCAGATATCAAAGTGATCCAGGAGTGGATCATTGGACAGCGGTCAAAAACATCCTTAAGTACTTAAGAAGAACTAAGGATATGGTTCTTTCTTATGGAGGTGATGAACAGCTCGTTGTTAATGGTTACACCGATGCTAGTTGGAACACCGATCCGGATGATTCTAAATCTCAATCTGGATATGTATTTACTTTGAATGGTGCAGCAGCTAGCTAGAGGAGTGCAAAGCAAAGCGTTGTGGCAAGATCTTCAACTGAATCGGAATACATAGCTGCTTCAGAGGCTTCACAAGAGGCGATATGGATGAAGGAGTTCATTACAGAGCTCGGTGTGGTTCCAAGTGCACTGGACCCAATGTCTATCTGCTGTGATAACATGGGCACCATAGCCAATGCGCAAGAACCAAGGTCACACAAGAAGCTGAAGGACATCAAGCTACGTTTTCACGCTATTCGAGAGCATGTCCAAGATGGTCACATAAAGATTTGCAAAGTACACACAGATCTGGATGTGGCGGATCCGTTGAATAAACCTCTCCCGAGGGCAAAACATGACTAGCACCAAACCGCCATGGGTGTTCGCTATATTACCATGTAATCCAGATTAGTTGACTCCAGTGCAAGTGGGAGACTATTGGAGATATCCCCTAGAGGCAATAATAAAAGTGGTTATTATTATATCTTTGTGTTTATGATAAATGTTTACATTCATGCTATAACAGTATTAAACCAGAAACATTAATACTTGTGTGATTTGTAAACTAAATTAGAGTCCCTAGTAAAGCCTCTTTGTAATACTAGCTTGTTGGTTAATAGATGGTCGTGGTTTCCCGATCATGAACATTGATATGTTATTAACAACAAGATCATATCATTAGGAGAATGGTATGATGGACATACTCCTATAGATAAGCGTAGCATTAAGATCAAGTCATTTCAATAGTTCATTTCCTATAAGCTTTCTGATACATAGTAACCTAATTCCTTCGACCATGTGATCATGCTAATCACCATCACCGGAAGGATGGTTTGATGAAATCAAACACCACACCGTAACTGGGTGGCTATAAAGGTGGCATTGAGTGTTCGGAAAGTATGTGTTGCGGCACATGGATCAAGAGTGGGATTTGTCCATCCATATGACGAATAGATATACTCTGGGCCCTCTCGGTGGAATGTCATCCAATTGGCTTGCAAGCATGTGACTGGCTCACAAGGTATCACATATCACGGGAACGATAAAAGAGTACTTATCGGTAATGAGGTTGAACTAGGTATGCAGAGATACCAACGATCAAAACCTCGGATAAGTAAATTATCGCGAGACAAAGGGAAATTGGTATCGTATGTAAGTGGTTCATTTGATCGCAAAGTAATCGTTGAAATATGTGGGAGCCATATGAATTTCCAGATTCCTCTATTGGTTATTGATCGGAGAAGTGTCTCGGTCATGTCCGCATAATTCACGAACCGTAGGGAGACACACTTAAGGAGTCGATGTTGTTTAGTAGATATGGAATGTTAGTAGGGATACCGAATGTTGTTCAGAGTCTCGGATGGGATCCGGGATATCACGAGGAGATCTGGAATGGTACGGAGAATAATATTCATATAAGGAAAGTCTGACTCTGGAGTTCGGGAAAGATTCTGATGTTTTCATCTGAGAGGTTCTAGAAGGGTCTAGAAGGTTCACCGAGCCGGAAGGGGAATGGACCATGAATGTGTCATGGATAAGTGGAATGATTGGATCATATCCTAGGTCACTTGGTTTGGGCATTTGCAAGAGAAAATTAAAGCTCTAAATTGAAAGTCAAACGGGAAGTTTGAAAAGTCAAACTAGAACAATGGTTTCCTGGTGGAAGAAGGAAAGAGTCCTTCTCTCAATCCAACTTGGGTTTGGGTTTGGATTCAAACCCACCCCTCCCAAGGCTGCCCCCTCTCATAAATAGAGGGGGAGGTCTGCCCCAAAAGCCAAGCCCTAGCCCTTCCACACCCGCGCCGCCACCGCCTTTCACCGCCCCCGGCCCGTCGCCGTAGCCCTAGACGCCGCCGACACCTCCTCCTCCTCCTCCCGGTCTTCTAAAATCTAGATCATCGGGAAACCCTAGATCCACCATAACTCGCACCGTCTTAGGCGAAGCCCTACGGGATCTTCCCTCTACTTCCGACACCACGCCGTCGTGCTGCCGGAATTGCGAGGGGAGAACTACAACCTCCGCTGCCTGCTGGAACAAGGGAGAGGAAGGTCTTCATCGAGTACCAAACGTGTGACCGACTGCGGAAGCGCTGCCACAACGCGATCTTGAGATCGGCAAGTGTACGACTACATCACCCACGAGAATCTTCTCTCTTTAACCGCTTTGGAATCTTCGAGGGTGAGTGCTTCTATCGACTCGTTGCTACAATCTAGTAGATAGATCTTGGCTTGTTTGTGTGCATGCGGTAGAAATTTTTTGTTTTCCATGCTACGAACCCCTACAGTTGAGGGCCTCCAATTTAGTTGTGGAGCTTCCCCTTCAACCTTGTTGTAAAGATTTCAGTTAGCGCCTTCAAGGTCATCGGTTTGTGGATTGTGAGCCCTCCTTCGTGGGGGAGCTCACCGGAGAAGAAGGTGAGGCCTTTGTGGCGCTCGGGTGACCTTGTGTGGCCTCGACACCTCTCCAACAGAGACGTAGCTCCTTTGGGAGTGAACTACGGGAATTACATCTTCATGTCCCCGCTTCGGTTACTTCGTTCCCTTCCTTTACTTCTTGCTCTTTACCGTTCTTGTTGTTGTTCTAAGTTATCTAGCATATAGGTTGTTCACCTAGTTGCACATCTAGATAACTTTCTTACCCGCTAATCCTAAAAGTGTGAAACAAATTAAAAATTGGTAGTCGCCTATTCACCCCCCCTCTAGTCGATTCAAAGTCGGTACTTTCAATTGGTATCAGAGCCAAGGCTCTTATTTTGGGCTTTACCGCCTAAGAGACAATGGCCGACGAAGGGGGTAGTGAAACTGAAAATCCCAAGAGCTTGGCCACCATGGATGGCCTCAAGCAATTGGAGACATCCATGATGTCATGATGACTATCTTGTAGTCTCTCAAGACAAACCCCATGGTTACTCTTGCCACACCCCAAACCACCGAGCTTCCTCCCACCGTTACGGTGACCGCCCCCGGGGTGAATCCCGCGGCCATCACCACTCACTTGGGACTTGGTTTTGTTGCTCAAACATCCACCATGTTTCCAAGTGAGAACACCGAGGAGCCCGAGAACTCAACTTCCAAAGAGGAAAATGGAGGAAAGAACTACTCGACGGTACCCCCACCACCAAAGTACACTCCGGATCCACCCATTCCCATGCCACACATCATTCCTCAAGGAGCACCACCTATGCTAGATACTTCAAATTTCGCCAATTGGCAATATCTAATGCGCTCACATATTTCCAGCTCTTCTATTGAGTTAATGAGGATTGTGGAGGATGGGTTCTCTCCATATGACCCAAAGAAGTTGACACGAGGTGAAGTGGTGGACAAGAAACTCAATGCCACGGCTTTGGGGATGATTCAAAAGGCTTTGACTCCAAAGGACTTTGCTCACATTCACCAATTCGACACCGCCAAGGGAGCATGGGATCAACTCACCAAGATCTTTGTTGGGAATGCAAGCATCCAAAGATCCAAGTTTGATGAAGTCAACAACAAGTCCGATGGTTTTGCTATGCAAGATGATGAGACCCCCGAAGACATGTATAGGTGGCTCAAGGTCCTTTGTTGCACTATGAGGGATCTTGGAGCCACCTATGTTGATGACAAGTTCATGAAGAGGAAGTTCATTCAAGCTCTCCTTCCGTTTGAAGAACAAAAGCTCAACTCTATCAAGGGAAGAACCAAATTTCACCTAATGACCTCCCAAGAAGTCTTGAGTGAAGTGATTTCCATGACCATTGCCAAGAAGAATGCGGAGTCCGCCCGTGCTAGGGCCATTGGATCAACCAAAGTGAATCTTGCTTTGAAGGCCAAGGCTATTGAAGTTGATGATGATGATAGATCAAGTGAGTGGTCTCAAGAGGACCTCAAATGTGCCTTCAACGAACATCTTGATATCGCTTCAAGGGCCTTTGGAACAAGTCCGGGCTCAAGTCAAGGTCAAGGGACAACTCAAGATTCAACTCACCCAACAAGTGTCCCAAGGCAAGGTCATGCTACAATTGCAACGACAAGAGTCACTTTGTGGCCAAGTGTCCTTTTGAGAACCGTGAAGACAATGGTGGTCGTCTCATTTGCAAGATCAATTCAAGGCCTCCTGATCCTTTGAACAAGAACTACGCCGTCAAGAACGTCGCCAACAAGGAAAGAGCTATTGTGGTCCATGAAGAATACATTTTGGGCACGGATGAGGATGATGATGATGAAGTCCAAGGTGGTGAGATTGTGGGAGTTGCTGCTATTGCCACTACATCTACTCCACGATTGTCCCTCTTCGACTCACCTAATGAGAACGTCATCTCCTCCAACCAAAAGTGTCTCATGGCCAAGGCCACCGAGGTAACATCTAAATCCACTGCTCAACCCATCTCTAGTGAGCCTTCTTCTCTTGATCTTGTTGGTCTAGAGGTGAAGAAAGAGATGATTTACATGTGTGGATTTGTTGCTACCTTGGATGAAGAAACTAAAACTTGCTTTGAGTCCTTTCTTGCACAACTTGACAATTATAGGGATGATTTAGATGAAAAGGAAGAACTTCTTGACTTGTTAGGTAAAAATGAAAAAGATGCCGCTGATGAAATTGCTTCTCTCACTCAAAGTCTTGAGTATGAACAAAATATGAGAATTAATCTTGAAGAAAATGTGTCTAAACTTGTTGATGACCATAACAACACCATGTGCCCTCTAGTTAAAGAACGTGATCATGATCATGCTCTTGCTTTGATTAAAGTGCTTAAGAAAGAAAAGTTGAGTTTGTGGATGGTCATGATAGGACTCAAGAAGATCATGAGAAACTCAAAGAGGAACACAAAGCCTTGGAGAGCAAATTCTCAAGTCTCTTTGAGGCCCATGAACAACTTCAAACTCAACTAACTTGTGAACATGCTAAGTCTTCCGCTGTGCAAATTATAGACTTGTCTAGCACTCCTAACCCTTGTTGCAAGCATGAGCATCTCATTGAGGAGAACAAGGAGTTGAAGGATCAACTTGCCAAGACTAAGAAGAAGAAGAAAAAGAAGAATAAAAAGAACAAGGGCATGGCTCAAGGACCCTCATATGGTCCAACCATCTTGCAAAGTGACAACTTTGCCAGAAAGAACAATCCCTCTTATATTCTTTGCAAGTCCTATGATAGTCATGTATATGCTAGATATGTTGGAACTTCTTACACGCATGATTATCATTGGGCCATTTGGGTGCCGAAGACTCTTTACTAACAAAAGGGGACCCATTGAAAAATGGGTACCTAAAACCAAAGCTTGATTTTCTTGTAGGACTATGCTTCCGGTGGATCAAAATGGGTGCTTGATAGTGGTGCCACAAGTCATATGGCCGGAAGCAAGCCTATCATGATGGAGATGAGGCCAAATATTGCTAACACCATGGTCTCCTACGGTGATAAAACAAGTTCTCAGTTTTTGGGTTTTGGCGAAGTGGTGGTAACCCCGGATATATCCTTGGTTAACATCATGCTTGTCAAAAATCTCGGTTACAATTTACTTTCAGTTCGTGCTCTTGCCCTTATGGGTATTTCTTCTTTCTTCCATGTGCATTCCGTGGTCCTCATTTGGAGCAAGTCTCTCAAGGTGGCTTTCGTAGGGTACGTAGAGCATGACTTGTTTGTGGTAGACTTTTCGGGGACCATACTCTTCATGCTCTATGTCTCTATGCTAAGGCCGACAAGGGCTGGTTGTGGCATCGCCGCCTAGCCCATGTTAACATGAGAACTTTGTAAATACTTCACTCCGAGGGCCACATCCTTGGGCTTAACGATGTGTCTTTTGCCAAAGATCATGTTTTTAGGGCTTGTATTGAAGGGAATATGCATGAAACTCCTCACAAAGTGCTTAATCAAATCACCATAGAGATATGTTTGGAGCTCTTGCATATGGACCTTTTTGGTCCTCCCTCTCATGATAGCCTTGGAGGCAAGAAGTATTGTTTGGTTATTGTGGATGATTTCTCAAGATACACTTGGGTGTTCTTCTTCAAGTACAAGAGTGAGACTCAAAAAACCGTCATCGATTTTGCCAATGAGGTTCAACGGAAACACAATGCAACCATTATCTCAATTCGAAGTGACAATGGCACCGAGTTCAAGAACTATACTTTGGATGAGTTTCTTAGTGATGAAGGAATCAAGTATCAATACTACACTCCCTATACCCCTCAAAAAATGGTGTTGCCGAAAGGAAGAATCGCACTTTGATGGATGCGGCTCGGTCTATGCTAGCTGAATTCAAGTCTCCATACAACTTTTGGGCCGAGGCCATCTCCACCGCTTGCCATGCAACCAACCGGCTCTACCTTCGCAAGAAAAAGAACAAGACCCCCTATGAGATGCTCACCGGGAAAAAGCCAAATGTTAGCTACTTTCGAGTGTTTGGTTGCAAGTGCTACATTCTCAAGAAAGGAGTTTGTCTATCCAAGTTTGAATCCAAGGCTCAAGAAGGAATTTCCGTTGGTTACTCAAATCAGTCCCATGCTTATAGAGTCTACAATAATGCCAATGGAAGATTTGAAGAGACGAGCAATGTGAAGTTTGATGAAAACCATGAGTCCCTCGTTAGACAAGACGGTGTTTGTGATCCAAGTGATGAAATTCGTCCAAAGGCCATAAGAAGAATGGGTGTAGGTTTCCACCTCCCCATTGAGGATCCCCTTGTGGACGAAGGAGAAGGACCAAGCTCTACTCAAGTGGAGCCCTCACTCTCACAAGACCATCTTGCCTCTCAAGGACCTACTATTTTGGAACAAGCTCCCTCAAGCTCTTCCGAAGCTTCTCATGCTCATGATTCTCCAAGATCCAAAGATCAAGCTCTTAATCAACAACATCAATCTCCCCAAGGTGGGGCTCCTTCTCAAGGCACCTCCCAAGGTCAAGCTCTTCATCAACTACATCGGCCTCCCCAAGATGGGGCTCCTCCTCCTCAAGGTCACGGCTCTCCTAAAGGTTAACCTCGTCAAGATCAAGGGCAAGCCAATGATAATCAAGGCTCTACTCCAAATGATGACTCCCCAGAAGTGGAAATTGATGAAGATGATCCTCGTGTTCGTGCTTATAGTCAAGGCATGGGCTCCAATGGTGGCAATGACCAAGTGGTTGCTCAAGAATCTCGTGTTGAAGCACAAGCCCGCCGTCAAGGCTATCATCTCGCCAAGCTCGTTCGAGATGGCCATATCCTTGATAATGTTTGTGGAGATTTCAATAAAGGTTCCACTACTAGGAGGCAACTAGCCTCCTTTAGCTCTCACCATGCTTTTATCTCTCTTGTGGAACCACAGAAAGTCTCTAAGGCTCTTGAAGATGATGATTGGATTGACGCCATGAACGAAGAACTTCACAACTTCAAGAGTAACAATGTTTGGACATTGGTTGAGCGGCCCAAAGATTGTCAAAATGTCATCGGTACCAAATGGGTTTTCAAGAACAAGTGTGATGTGAATGGAATAGTTGTGCGCAACAAGGCAAGGTTAGTTGCCCAAGGATACTCACAAGTTGAGAGAATCGAATACGGTGAGACTTATGCCCCCGTTGCTCGCCTTGAATCCATGCGTATGCTTCTTGCTTTTGCTACTCATCATAACTTCAAGTTGCATCAAATGGATGTTAAGAGTGCTTTTCTTAATGGGCCTTTGAAAGAGTTGGTATACGTCAAGCAACCTCCAAGCTTTGAGGATCCACTTTTCCCGAACCATGTCTACAAGATCAATAAGGCACTCTATGGCCTCAAACAAGCCCCACGTGCGTGGTATGATTGCCTTAGAGATCTCTTGTTAGACCTTGGCTTCGAAGTGGGCCTCATTGATCCCACTCTTTTTACTAAGAAAGTTGGAGGCCACTTGTTCGTATGCCAAATCTATGTTGATGATATTATCTTTTGGTTTATTAACAAAGCTTTTAATGAGGATTTTGCCAAGCTCATGACCAATCGCTTCGAGATGTCCATGATGGGGGAGTTGAAGTTTTTCCTTGGGTTTGAAGTCAAGAAATTGAGGAAAGGGACTTTCATCAACCAAGCCAAATACATCCAAGACATGCTCAAGAAATTCAAGTTTGATCAAGTCAAAGGTGCCAAGACTCCCATGCCAACTAAGGTTAACCTTGATCTCGATCCCAAGGGTAAGGATGTGGATCAAAAACTCTATCGCTCTATGATTGGTTCTTTGCTCTATCTTTGTGCATCCCGACCGGATATTATGTTGAGTGTGGGTATGTGTGCAAGATTCCAAGCCGCACCAAAAGAAAGCCACATGGTGGCGGTCAAGAGAATCTTTCGATATTTGGTTCATACCCCAAACTTTGGGTTGTGGTACCCCAAGGGAGCCAACTTTGACCTTATTGGATACATGGACTCGAATTGGGCTGGTGACAAAGTGGGAATAAAGTCAACCTCCGGAGCTTGTCAGTTTCTTGGAAGATCTTTGGTTTGTTGGTCCTCGAAGAAGCAAAACTATGTGTCTATGTCCACTGACGAAGATGAGTACATCTCCGTCGCAAGTTGTCGTGTTCAATTTCTATGGATGAAGCAAACTTTCAAGGATCTCGAACTATCTTTTGACAAGGTGCCTCTTCTTTGTGACAATGAGAGTGCCATTGTTATTGCTCACAACCCAGTTCAACACAACCGGACTAAGCACATTGAGGTTCGTCATCATTTCATTCGGGACCATGTTGTTAGAGGAGACATTTCTTTGGAGTATGTTCCCACCAAGGCAAATCTTGTGGATCTTTTCTCTAAGCCTCTTGATGAAGCAAGGTTCCGAGAGTTAAGGCATGAGCTAAATATCATTGATTCGAGCAATGTATCTTGAGTATCTTGCACACCTACCCGTGTCTCAATGTGTATCTTGTTTGGGTGTAGGCATGGATTTAGGGGGAGTGTAGTTCCTCTCATGAACAAACACTATCCCTATTATGCGCACATTAAAGTTTTCATACTCTATACTCTCTAAAGGAGACCATTTGAGCTTCATGATGAGTGTTGGTAATTAACCCAAGATATCTTCGCGGTGTCAAGCCATTTACTCTTTTATAAGGTGGGGTCGGCCACCGACCCATTTTTTCTCGTGTCTTGTTTTTCTTTGTGTGCTTGGTTATCTTTGTGTTTTTATTGGTTTTTGTTGGCTTTGGTTCTTCATAGTTTGATCTCTCTATCCTAAGTCTTTCCTGTCGTGGTATTGCACGGCAGATGCTACTGGGGTAGCTTACGTAGAGGGAGCAAGGCGATGTAGGAGAATCCGGGAGCGAGATTGGCACGCGATGTACCCAGGTTCACGTCCCCTCGGTGGAGGATCGCTACGTCCTGCTATCAATCCAGTATATGATCATAGATTGGTTTACAATGGAGTCGCCGGAGGCGGTGGGAGAGACTAGATCTAATATGATGTGGGAGAGCATGTCATATGACATACCCCGTGGGGGTGCCCCTGGTGGCTTTATATATGCAGCCAGTTAGGGTTTACAAGTATTTGGTGGGCTTTGTATTGAAGTCGTCGTCTTGGGCCTCCAGTCGGCGCCACTCGTCTGGGTCCAGCATGTGCCAGTCGCCGTATTGGGCGAGTCGACCCGCTCAAGGCTAGGTTTCAGTCGGCTCGATCCAGCCGGCGACTCCGCTTCGTGGGTATACCCCGATTGGTATTCCCCCATCAGTAGTCCCCGAGCGCGTTGTCGATTCGACACGGGCTTGAGGCAGGGCGCGGAGAGTCTTGACGATGGGTCATGGCGAATCGGCGACAATCTCCTAAACAGAGAAAATAACCGTGAAGTGGGAGGTGGTCGGCGTGAGCCAGTCCGTGATGGCCAGTTGGCGAAAGACGCAGGGTGTCAGTGAAGCCACCAGTTGCGGCGAGTCCCCGAACATGGAGCGTGCCGAGTCCCCGAGCGTGGCGAGTGGTGAGGGAGAGTGCCGAGTCCCGGAGCGCGCCAAGTGGCGAGGTTGTGCGACCGGCGAGTGGCGATGTCTGTAGCGCGCCGAGTCCCTGAGCGCGTTGAGTACGCGATGGCGAGTCTGCGGTGGCGAGTTCCCGAGCATGTTGAGTACGCGAGGGCGAGTCCACTGTGGCGAGTCCCGAGCGCGTTGAGTACACGAGGGCGAGTCCGCGGTGGCGATCCTCGAGCGCGTTGAGTACGCGAGGGCGAGTGTTCGCGGCGGCGAGTCCCCGAGCGTGGAGAGTACGCGAGTGGAGAGTCCGCGGTGGCGTGTCGATGAGGGCGAGCCGCGGTCGTGAAACCACGCGTACACACAGCATGCCTAGGAGTAGTCCCCGAGGCTCGAGTTGGCTTGTAGAGGCGACTTGAGGCTCTTTACAAATGCATATTCTGAAAATAGTAGTGGTTGATGCCGAGCATGGCGAGTGGCAAGGTTGAGCGACCGGCGAGCGCCGAGTCCCCGAGCACGGCGAGCGGCGAGGCCGAACGACCGACGAGCGCCGAGCCCCCGAGCGCGGCGACCGGCGAGCATCGAGTCCCCGAGCACGGCGAGTGGCGAGGTCGAACGACCGTCGAGCGCCGAGTCCCCGAGCACGACGAGTGGAGAGGTAGAGCAACCGGCCAGCGCCGAGCCCCCGATCGCGGCGAGCGCCGAGTCCCCGAGCGCGGCGAGTGGCGAGGTCGAACGACCGGCGAGCGCCGATCCCCGAGCGCGGCGAGCGGCGAGGTCGGGCGACCGGAGAGCGCCGAGCCCCCGAGCGCGGCGAGCGGCGAGGTCAGGCGACCGGCGAGTGGCGAGGTCGAGCGACCGGCGAGCGCCGAGGCCCTGAGCGCGGCGAGTGGCGAGGTCGAGCGACCGGCGAGCGCCGAGTCCCGGAGCGCGGCGAGTGTCGAGGTCGAGCGACCGGCGAGCGCGGAGAGGGACGAGGTCGAGCGACCGGCGAGCGCCGAGTCCCCGAGTGCGGCGAGCGCCGAGTCCCCGAGCGACCGGCGGGTGGCGAGAAAGACACCGTTTTGCTGATAAGGAGGAAAAATTACGACTGCAATAAGGTGTATTTATGAAACATATTGAACATTTGTAAGACGTGCAAATTGTAGATGTTGAAGAAAATGCACTTTTGTTATGTGGATCGATGGGCAGCATGTAAGTTTTATGCGTGTCTTTTCATGAGTAGGCAGACCTCCAGCATCAAACGCTTGCCGGATAACAGGGACGCGATGCCAGACTGTTGAACCCGGAGACAAGGTCAGCCTTTTGGTACCCAGCCTCACTACTTCGACGGACGCGAATAAACAGCAGACAAAACTGAAACCGAACCAAAGTATGATTTTGATCCCTAAAAGGGTCGTATGCGACTGCAGCATGGTCGGCTTTGGAAATTGAATGAAGATGCATATATATTTTGGACTCATAGCATGTATGAGTGTAAAGAAACTTAGCTGTTAGCAATGGCAAGTTCGCAACGACGAGCCCTCGCTGGACGAATCCATGATGAGCGAGTCGACGAGGGAAGTCCACGATGGCGAGTGCGCGTGTCGTAGAGCGCTGCTTGCGGGCGAACCGATGAGGCTATCAAGTACCGCTGTGCAACACCGTCAGAGGGGGCGCCACCACCTCTAGGCAGACAGATGCGCGTAACCTCAAGGTCGACTCGATCAGGTTCCCCAAATTTATTCCTGAATTGACGTGCATGTATCTATCGGAAGACATTTTACTTTTTGTATCCAGCAGATCTCGATGCAGTCAAGTAGTAATATCTGCCCTGGGACTTCGATCCGCGGCAGCCGCTGCTTGCGTACGATCTAGGACTGGCCAAACCGCAATTATTACGTGCGTGGCTTCAGGAATTGATCTATCTGACGAATCTTGGCCAGACTGCTCTTTTTCTTGGGACTCTGCATTGGTCGGTGTCTGCCCCCGAGACATGACTGTGGCGGCTCTTTTTTATTGAGTTGCGATGGATTCAATCACGCATAATATATATACAGATAAACACGCAACGATTACACTAAAACTGAATAGGCAATTCTGCAAAGTAATCAATAAGATAGAACGTAGGGATTGACTTAGCTGCTATTCATATACGATCGGACATGTACGGATGACCGAGCTTTATCAGCGTGAAGTCGCGTCAAACGGCAATCGGCTGGAAACGCCCGGATCAATCTGGTTGGCGTTAATGGTAAGCAATATCGCCCGAATTATCACCCTCCAAGCGCCACTTGCCCCACGGTGGGCGCCAACTGTCATGGTATTGCACGACAGATGCTACTGGGGTAGCTTACGTAGAGGGAGCAAGGCGATGTAGGAGAATCCGGGAGAGAGATTGGCACGCGATGTATCCAGGTTCACGTCCCCTCGGTGGAGGATCGCTACGTCCTGCTATCAATCCAGTATATGATCATAGATTGGTTTACAATGGAGTCGCCGGAGGCGGTGGGAGAGACTAGATCTAATATGATGTGGGAGAGCATGTCATATGACATACCCCGTGGGGTGCCCCTGGTGGCTTTATATATGCAGCCAGTTAGGGTTTACAAGTATTTTGTGGGCTTTGTATTGAAGTTGCCGTCTTGGGCCTCCAGTCGGCGCCACTCGTCTGGGTCCAGCATGCGCCAGTCGCCGTATTGGGAGAGTCGACCCGCTCAAGGCTAGGTTTCAGTCAGCTCGATCCAGTCGGCGACTCCGCTTCGTTGGTATACCCCATTGGTATTCCCCCATCATTTCCTTTCCTCAAGCACTCTCTACTCCCTGCAGAAGTTCTTCCTTGTTTTCTTCCAATCCTAAGAAGTTTTTCTGGCATCACCGGAACTTCCGGTCAGCAAGTTGTTCGTAGGAACGACCTACTGGCCTGGACAGTTTCTGCCTGATTCGGAACTTCTGGTTCACCGGAACTTTCGGTCATTGACCGGAATTTCCGGTGAGGCTCTCTCTCCTATATAAAGTGGGCCCTGGGAAAACGGGATCTTCTTCCTCTTTTCCCCAAGACCCACCTTTTATTTGGAGCAGCCGCTAGCAAAGACGTCTCCGCGAAGGTGCTCTGGCCACCCCTCCACAGATCTGCTCCATGGGAACCTTCCCCACCTCGATCTCCCGCCATGGACTCCAGTATTTTCCCTCAACTCCCTCCATTAATGGAGATCTAGCTCTTTCACCATTGCTTGAGTTAGGGCTCACCTTGTCTAGGTTAGTTCTTTGGCTGGAACGTGTTGGGAGATCTTGGTAGGCCTAGGACATCATGCTAGGGTAGATTGGTCCAATACATTGTTGGAAAATTTTACTTGTGCCTTGTAGATCTAGATCTATGGTTCTTGATGTTTGAACCGCCAGTTCGTGGTCTCACCGGTCAACCATTTACACCGGATGTTCCGGCGCTTCAGCGTAAGTTCCGGCGCCAGTAAAGATTACTTCCATCATTATGCAAATCTTTGGGATTGTCATCAAACACAAAAAAGGGGAGATTGAAAGGACTATATTTTCCCATGCTATTTTGGTGATGATGACAATCCCACTTGTGGTTTGACCATGTACTTGAGTTTCAGGAAAAATGCTTTTGACGATTCCTATGGATTTTGTGGATGCTCTCTTTGGGATCTCGTGAAGACGACGGCCTTTAGTTTTTCTAGTTTCTCTCTTTTTATTGCTTTAGGTCGTCGTACTATCAAGAGGGGTCCATCCCGGAAGGCTGTGGGAAATCACTTGTTCTTGCACAAACCCCATATGCACCGCCACAGCCATCCTACTCATCCGTGAGAGAGCGAGGTTCTGATCTGCTGGAGCCGTTTCTGTCTGATCGGAACTTCCAGCCAGGTGCCGGAAGTTCCGCTCAGGGCTTTTCTGTGGGAAGACAACTAAGTTCCGATCCAACTTCCACTGGAACTTCCAGCCAGCTCCCAGTACCTTCTGTGTGGGTTTGCTCTAATTGCCGGAACTTCCACCGGAAGTTGCACCGGAAGTTCCGGTGAGGAATTTCTGTTGGTTCTCCTAGAAAATTCCTGAGTGGAACTTCTGTCCATACGCCGGAACTTCCAGTCAGACATGCTTCAGGACCCAGATGTTCCGCCCCTAGTTCCGCTCCAAGTTCCGATGAAGGATCAGTACCCTTCTGTTCGAAGTTGTCTATTTGACGGAACTTGGGCCGAAACTTGCATCGGAAGTTTCGCCGGAACTTCCGGTCAAGCTTTTGGAGCGGGCGTCAACGGGCTAATGACCGTTCAAGCCTTGCTGGGCGGAACTTCCAGCCGCTCACCAGAAGTTCCGATGAGGTCGTGAAGGTTGTAACGGTCCAGCACGGAGGGAGCCTATTTAAGGCGCCCTCCTTCTTCCTCCCACCTAACTTGAATATTTTCTCTCTCCTCCATTAATGCTCGAGCTTAACCTCACTAGATCTCTCTCCCTAGCCACTCAAATCACTTGATCTTTTGAGAGGTGAGGGACGTGACCTAGATCTACACTTCCACGAAAGAAGATTTGATTTTCCCCACCTATCCTTTGTGGATCTTGTTGCTCTTGGGTTTCTTGAAACCCTAGACGGTGTAGGGCATCCACGAAGCTAAGGGCTTGTGTTGTAAAGCTCCGATGTCATTGAGGGTGTAACATCCCAAAAATAGTAAACTAAAATCATCAAACTCTAATCACCAAAATTAGGGTTAACAAAAAAATTTCTAATTAAAAATAGGAAAGCATTCATATGTGTATGGAAATTTGGATTCTTTTGAATTTCCATGATTATGTGTTTCTTTGCTTGTAAAATGATTCTTAGGTGAAATAAACATCATCTAAACAATCCCCACACTTTTCCCAAAGACAAATAAATCAAAACAAACAAATTAAGTGAATGGTCACTTTTGCCAAATTAACTCCCATGCCTACTTTGGCTATCTCTAACTTTCAGAACTTAACAGAAACTTGTTTGGATCTTTGCACCCCTTGATAGTACTCATAACAAAGTATCAAGGCCCACTTTGTGATCATCCAGAAACATTTAAATGCATAGTTTAAATAACAGTTTAAAATTGAATCTATATCATATGGGAAGATCCCACTTTTTCAAAAACCACTCAAACAAGCTCAACTTTCAAAACCCAAGCATCTACAGACTCACCAGCACATGCCTAGCACACCCACCAAAAATCTTTTCAAAATTCAAAACTTGAATTCATGTGGCCATTTCATCAAACACCTTGCAGATGCAAATCAAACAAAATCAAAACACTATTTTGAGCAGTGATTCTGGCCTAACTTGTTCCCTCTCTGGACACCACTAGCCCTAGTAGACCATCTAACAATCTTAACAAATCTCTAGCACCACTGCGAGCTTGCCAATGCCATCAATGGTGAACAGTCGAGAGCACCCATGTCACCCCAGTGTGGACAGCAGGCTAGCGGAAGAACTAGCCGTGCCAACCTTGTCTAGGAGGTAGCCCATGCCTCACCACCCCCTCTCGACAAGCCCTTCCTCGCAGACAGCAGCCAGAACCGCCAGGAACGCCACGCCCGTGCTGCTGTCGACCATACCGACCCGTGTCGCAGAGCACGCGCCGTTCCCATTCAACCAGACCACGCCGAGCCCTCTCCGCCCTCCAACATGCTCCCCACCGTCCCAGGAGACCGCCAGACATGCCCATTTCACCGCCCGTACCCTGTAGCCACCGCTCGCCGTCGAAGACGTGGCCTCTGCCGCGCAGAACGTCGAGCGTTCCAGACCGTTTGCCACCGCCCCTACACACGCATTAAAGCCATAGAGCATCGCCAGGAGACCACCGAACAATCGCCACCCTCGGCCATGCCTCTAGCAGCCCGTAGCCATGTCGCCACCGTCGCCTGCCCATCCCGTTCGGTCTTACCGTCGAGCCTATAAAAGGAGACGACGCCCAGCCGAATTGAGCACACCATCTCACTCCCCTGTCCTCACTGATCGTTCCACCCTGTTCCCGGAGCAAGGCGAGCAGCGCATCGCCAGAATTTGGCCGGAGCCCGCCGCTGCTGGAGAAGAAGGAAGCAAGCGATTGGAGCCGTCCCAGGAGAAGCTGCCGGTGCCAGGAGGTTCGCCGTCGTCGACTTCGTCGTTCGCCCGCCTCGCCGACCCTCGCCCGAGCCCCGCTGAGCCTCCCACAACCCCCACCTGCCGTGTTAGGGTTCTGTCTCGCCGGCGCTGCCCGACGTGGACGATGAACTAGAGCCGTTGGATTAGAACTAGATCCAACACACCATGTTGCCCCGTACCGCTTCGCACCCCCCCCCCCCCCCGTCTAACTGACGCGTGGGGACAACAACTTAACCATCCCGCATAAGCGTTGTGCGTAGCAGGCCGGCCCATTTTCTCTTCTCGCGCAGCCCACTTGTTTGAATTTGGATTTTTCCATTTTCATTCAAACACTGTTCTGTACCTAGTTTCAAAAATCAACCCAACTCGATTCAGTGAACAGGCAGAAGCTTTTCTACATTCAAACATTTTTCAAATTTAAACCATAATAGCTTTTGAGTTGATTCCAACTCTCAAAAATCACAATTGATCATACCTTTCAGAATATATAAAAATATATGGGTTTACTTACATAAATAATGTTCAAGTAATAAAAGAATGCCACATAGGCATTTCTAGTCACTTATTTTATTTAAAATAAAAAGGTTAAACCTTATTAAATTGTGACACCACTTTAAATCACATTCCCATGTACTGAAATATGTGGTGATGACATGTGTCAACATGATCCCATGTTTGGTTTGGAGAATGTTAAATCTTAAGTAGTTTTTCAATGAGTAGAAATTACTTTTCTAAAAATAAAAGAAATTAAACCAAGCTTTAATCTTGAAATGTTAGTGATGATGCTAGATCATCTATAGGACCCTTTTGTGTGATGATTGCAAGTAGTTAAGTATTGTTTGGTGATTGTGTACCTCGTATTTATTTATAGACGATAGTATCAACCAAGGATACAAGGAGGAAGGAGGATACTACGAAGAAGAAGCCGAGGAGAACTTCAACCACTGCTATACACAAGGCAAGCCAATACTTGCAAGCTATTAACTTAGCAAGCCTAATACTACTAGTTGAATGTGCAAGCTAACACTTGCAAAATATTATACTTTAGCAAGCCTTACCATGCCAACCATATGCCTTAAGCATATGTGGTTATACCCACTTGATAACCCCATCCTAATTTTACTTACAAGCTTTATACTTTATTTCTTTATCAAAGCTAGTACTTAGAGCTTACTTAAGTGAATTGTAGATTCTAGAAAGATAATTGAAGGTTGCATAAAGAGCATAAAACTTGGCCTAAGCTAGATAATCTTTATGTCATCCTAGGGCATGAGATTGAACTTAGTTAAACTCCACTAGTTTAACACCCCTCATTAGTACTTACCCCCACTTGTAGATGCTAGTGCTAAGCATAAAACTTGATCAACTTTAGATGGGAATACTTGGTGGAAAAATGGTTATGAAAACCTTGGAATGATGGATCATTCTATTGAGATGTTTTGACATGTGTTTTCGAACACCAGAAGATTCGAATGATGAAAATGTTGAGGCATGAGCCTTAGCCTTTTATAAAACTGATGGTTGTCTGGATGCGATACCATTCCAAATTTACCGTACAACCACAATACCCGAGAATTGGGTAGGGCTTGACTGGAAACTTATATACCTTAGTATTAGTTCCCTCACGGCCAAGGTCTGAGCTGAGGCTACCTTGTGAAGATTGTCCACCTGTGCAGTACCCAAGATGACAGTTGGTCATGGTTGGGAGGCCAAACTCACAGGAGAGGTGCCTATACTAGGGAGTGTAATCAAAAGGTTAGGATTTATTATCCGCATACTGAGTATGGTGAATTCATGATTTGTTCCTGACGGATGTATCGAATGTTGTGGTGAAAGAGTACAATATCTGCAGAGTGTCAAACTATTCGAATAGCCGCATCCATGGTTATGGACAGTTGGAGTGGCCATATTGTTTCCCCGTCAGATGTTTTCAAAATGACTTGTGAAATGAATTGAGACTTTGACTTGACCACAACAGAGTTGTGATATGAAATTCAAGTTCCCACTTAGGTGTTGTAAAACTTCAACTAGCTGTCTTAGTTTCTGAACTTAGTAGAGATAAATCTGGCTTTTTGCAAAACAACCCTAGAGCCTAGTGCTCTATTACAAAAACCCCCTTCACTTGTTAGTATTAGTTTGCGAGTACTTAAAGAGTAGTCATGGCTTTGTCCCTGGCTATTCTCATGCCCAGACTGTGAAGAAGAGTACCAGGAGGATGGACCCCAGGAAGGTTACGATAACTAGGATCATCTCCCATCGTCAGCATTGCCTATGACCCCGAAGATGGAGCTTCGCCTACGCTACCTTTATTATTACGTATTTCCGCTGCTTGAGTTGTATTAAGAACTAGATCATGAGATCCTTATTTGTGTAAGACCTTATGTATGGTTTGTAATGGATGATGTACTGTGGTATCCAAATCTGTTATGCCTCGCAAAAATGGTAATCCTGGGATTGCGATGTATGGCATAACAGGCATCTAGGATTAAAAATCCGGGTGTTGACAAGTTGGTATCAGAGCCAGGTTGACCATAGGAGACCCTAGTTAGACTGGATGTTTGAATCAAAAACTTAGTTTCAAAACCAAAGGAAGCAAATATTTATCAAAACTTATTCGCATTCTTATCACCTTGATTCTTTCATAAAAATTCATGTTCCTCAAGAACTCTTGCAAAATACATAAAATTTGACACACTTGATCACTCTACTAACTTCCTCATCCTATATTCTTATAGATGGACATGAAGTACAACAAGTTTTATCAGTTGGGGAATGGAGGAGACCTTATCTTTGAGCGGGATTTGGACCAGCTTTCGAAACTTCTGTAGCGTCCGCACCCCGAGTTCTTCGGAGCTCAGCTCAATGATCAAGGAGGATAAGATCTGTAGTGGCTAATTGTTGCAAGTATCCGAGGAAAGATTGAACCTCCCACTGCTGAGGGAATTCAGTTCACCTTAAGAGAGAAAAACTGGCTCGATGGACTTGCCAGGGCCATGCAGGAAGATCTTGCCCGTCTGTGTGGGCAGAGTATCAACCAGATCAAGGGAACCCGCTTTGAGTTTTGTCCAAGGCGTGATGCTAATGGACAGCCACTAGAAGCCCCATATCACCCCGAGCTGAAGACTCAGTTGGACTACCTTAGTTTCATAATGTATGATCATCAGCAGGAATTGGACAATGCCCGTGACTACTCCAACCACAAGTCCGCCATCATCAAGACGAAGGATCAGACCATCGCCATGCTAGCGAAGGATCGCAAGTCTCACCACCGTCAGCTTGACAAGAAGGAGCGAATCATTGCCCGTCTTTGCCACCGTATATCGTCTTTCGAGGAGACCATCAACGGGAGAGACATGTAGTTGGAGGAAAGGGAGAATGCCGGAGAAAATCTTCGTGGAGACCCCTACTCCTATCTCAGCGATGATGATGACTTTCTGGAGGATCAGGCTATGGACTTCTTCACCGATGAGGATGATTTCGCCTTCATCGATGACAATGAGAATGATGAGGATGACGACTACGCCGACTCCGAGGAGTAGTAGCACTTGAGCACTAGCGTAGTGAGTTGTATTCGGTCCCACTGTATCGTAGTTTCCATAATGGTTCTTAAAACCATCTGTCTACCTTTGTTGTGGTGTGTGTTGTATTGTGTGCTATGAATGAATGAAAAGCAAGTTGCTAGAAAAATCTGAGTCAAACTTTAAAAACTTTTCAAAGTCCTGGAACCTTAGAAATTTACCTCTTTTCTCATGATCTATCTCAATCTTCAGATGCCTTGCGGAGGAAGTGGTTCATCCCCGGACCCGATGTTGCAGATCCTGCAAATGTTGGTTTCTGACGGCGAAGCTGAAAGAGCGGAGCGTCAATCCAACCTAGCCACCCTTCAGCAGATAGCTCAGGTAGCCCACAACAATCAAGGCCACGGAAATCAGGACAACCATGTATCTAAGCTCAAGAATTTCCAGAACACCAACCCACCTATTTTCACTAAGTCAGAAGAGCCCCTAGATGCCAATGATTGGCTGCAAACCATGGAAAACAACCTAGAAGTCGCCGGAGTGGAAGCTAACGAGAAATTTTTGTTAGCCACCCACTATCTAGCCGGAGATGCCAGAGCATGGTAGAACAGCGTTCGTGTAATGACCGGAGGACAGATGATGACCTGGGAGGAATTCAAGGTCAAGTTCAGTAGAACCCATGTGCCACCGGGTTTGATCAAGAGGATGAGAGATGAGTTCAGAGAACTGAAGCAAGGACAGATGACTATAGTGGAATACCATGACAAATTCTTGTCATTAGCTAGGTATGCGCCGGATGAGATCGACACCGAAGCCAAGAAGAAAGAAAGATTCCTGAATGGTCTGCACGATGAGATGCAGACTGTGTTAGTCAATATCCCCTTTGCTGATATTGAAGCCCTTGTCGACTCTACCATCCAGATGGAAGGAAAGATCAACCAAGCCAATGAGAACCGCAAACGTCGCATGATGCATCAGCCGGGAACCCATCAAACCCCAAAGTATCGCCCTAACCCATCTCCCGGATTTGCCCCGAGAACCAACAGACCCCCAATGAACCGTTCGACCTATCCCAACCGTGGAAACCCTAGGCCCGGAGGAAATCACAAAAACCCTGGCAACTCTAGCAATTTCAACCGTGCCCCACCCAAGATCAACAACAACAATGCTACCGCCAACACCAACACTGCCCCAAGGACTGGAAGCAATGTTGTGCCGGTTGCAGCAAATGACAAGTCGCAAGTAACTTGTTATGACTATGGAAATAAGGGTCACTACTCCAACGAGTGCCCCAACAAGAAGAATGCTGCAGCCCCCAATGCAAATGCCCCAGCTCAGCAGCAGCGTCGTGTTCAGCCTGGAAGAAGGTTTTCCCCAGGGAACTCGCTCAACCGCAGCGGCCGTCTTTTTCTCATGCATGCTGAAGAAGCTCAGGAAGCGCTAGACGTCGTGCTGGGTATGTTTTCTGTTAATTCAGTACTTGCTAGAGTGTTGTTTGATTCTGGTGCATCGCACTCTTTTGTCACCGAAGAATTTTCATGCACTAGTAAAATCGAACCAACCAAACTGAAGCATGTTATGATCGTTCAAATCCCCGGATCAACCACCAAGGCTACGCAAATTTGCAAAGCCGTCCCTATCCGAATCCATGGCATAGATTTTTATACTAATCTAATAGTAATCGGAACTAAAGGTTTGGAAGTAGTACTAGGAATGGATTGGATGTCCAAACATAAAGGATTGATTGACTGTGCCAAGAAAGCCATAACCATGACCAGTTCAGCCGGAATATCAGTCGAGCATATATCTGAAACCTTACCTCGTCAATTCAAGTGCAACAAGAGTATAGCTCAACCTAACATTGACCAAGTCCGGATAGTCTCTGAATACCCCGATGTATTTCCAGATTTTTTGCCCGGTATGCCCCCAAATCGGGATATCGAGTTTATCATCGAACTAATCCCCGGAACAGGACCCATAGCCCAGAGACCATATAGTATGAACCCGTCTAAACTAGCAGAACTGAAGAAGCAACTGGATGCCATGTTGGAAATTGGATTGATTCAACCAAGTGCATCACCATGGAGATTACCTGTCTTATTCGTGGACAAGAAGGATGGAGGTAACCGTTTGTGTACGGATTATCGGAAGTTGAATGATGTCACCATCAAGAACAAGTACCCCTTGCCCAAGAGAGAAGATTTGTTTGATCAGTTGACCGGTGCCAAAGTATTTTCTAAGATTGATCTTAGGACTGGCTATCATCAACTCAAGATTCGCGCAGAGGATATTCCAAAGACTGCCTTTACCACCCGTTATGGATTATACGAGTATACTGTCATGTCTTTTAGATTAACCAATGCCCCCGCTTATTTCATGAATCTCATGAATAAGATTTTTATGGACTTCCTGGATAAGTTTGTCGTTGTTTTCATTGATGACATTCTGATTTATTCCAAATCAGAATAAGAACATGAGCTACACCTAAGGACCATTCTTGGAACTCTTAGAGAGCATTAGTTGTATGCCAAGTTTAGCAAATGTGAATTCTGGTTACAGGAGGTAGGATTCCTCGGTCACATTGTATCAGCCGGAGGAATTGCCATTGACCCTGCAAAGGTGAAAGATGTAGAAGATTGACAAGCCCCAACCACTCAAACCCAAGTTCGTGCATTTCTCGGATTGGCGAGATACTACCGCAAGTTCGTAGAAGGATTCTCGAGTATCGCCAGACCCATGACCCAATTGCTGAAGAAGGACAAGAAGTTTGAATGGATCGACAAATGTGAAGCGAGTTTTCAAGAACTCAAGAGGAGATTGATTTCATCCCCAATCTTAATCATGCCGGATATCACAAAGCCCTTTGACATGTATTGTGACGCATCCAAAATCGGTCTCGGATGTGTGCTAATGCAAGAAGGCAAAGTTATATCTTATCTATCTCGACAACTGAAACAACATGAGCAAAATTACCCAACCCATGACCTTGAACTCGCAACATTAGTTCTAGCCCTGAAGACATGGAGGCACTACCTGATGGGAAACCGTTGTGAGATTTATTCGGATCACAAGAGCCTGAAGTATATATTCACTCAGAAGGAGCTGAATATGAGGCAGAGAAGATGGATTGAGCTAATCAAGGATTACGACCTGGACATTCACTATCACCCCGGTAAAGCCAATGTGGTAGCAGATGCCCTTAGCAGATTGCCGTGCCGCTTGAACTCCATGATTTTGAAGGAGCAACCAAGTCTGCACAAAGAGATGGAAGATCTCCGCATAGAATTAGTGAGTGAAGGATTTTTGGCTAGCATAGAACTTCAACCCACTTTGATCAGTCAGATCAAAGAGGCGCAGAAGAGAAATGCTAGTATCGACGGAATCAAGCGTCGTATTGGTACAGGCAAAGTACCTGGATTCACCGAAGACGAAGAAGGAGTTATGTGGTACAAAGGACGCCTTTGTGTACCAGCAGAATCTGAGTTGAAAGAAGTTATTCTGAAGGAAGCTCATGATACTCTTTATTCTATCCACCCCGGAGGAACAAAGATGTATCAAGATTTGAAAGAGCAATTTTGGTGGCATAAGATGAAGAGAGAAATCGGAAGCTTTATTGCCAAGTGTGATATATGTCAGCGAGTCAAGGCGGGACATCAAAGACCCGCTGGATTGTTGCAACCATTGCAGATTCCGGAATGGAAATGGGATTCCCTTGGAATGGACTTCATCACCGGATTGCCTACTTCTAGTAGGGGAAATGACTCTATCTGGGTCATAGTGGACATATTGTCCAAAGTCGCCCATTTCTTACCCGTCAAGACCACATATCATAGTTCGAAGCTAGCGGAGTTATACATCGCTAGAATCGTTAGTTTGCATGGAGTCCCCAAGAACATCGTATCTGATCGAGGAACTCAATTTATCTCAAGATTCTGGAAGAAAGTCCAAGAAGGTTTAGGAACCCGACTAGATTTCAGCGCCGCTTATCACCCTCAGACCGATGGACAAACGGAGCGAGTAAATCAAATACTCGAAGATACGCTGAGAGCATGTGTGTTAGAGTATGGATCTAAGTGGGAAGACTGTCTGCCGTTTGCAGAATTTTCATACAACAATAGTTATCAAGCTAATTTGCAAATGGCCCCATTTGAATTCATGTACGGAAGGAAGTGTCGCACCCCTTTGAACAGGTCGGAAGTAGGAGAGAGTCATATTTTCGGACTCGACATCCTACGAGAAGCAGAAGAGAAGGTTCACAAGATTCATGAGCACCACAAGACAGCCCAGTCCAGACAGAAGAGTTATGCCGACAAGAGACGTCGAGACCTCGCCTTCAACATAGGAGATTTTGTATATCTGAAAGTGTCGCCATTAAAAGGAATGCAGCGTTTCCAACTCAAAGGAAAGTTAGCCCCCAGATATATCGGACCCTTCAAGATTCTGAACCGTCGAGGAGAAGTGTCGTATCAATTGGAACTACCCAAAGAGATGTCAGCCGTGCACAATGTGTTCCATATCTCATTACTTCGCAAGTGCCTCGAAGTTCCAGAGAACACCGAAGTGTTCAAGAATATCGATCACCAGACCATAGAGATCAACGATGACCTGACCTATCCCGAAGTACCCATCCATATTTTGGAAGAAGCTTTCAGAACTACCAGAACCCGAAGCATCAAGTTTCTCAAGATTCAGTGGAGCAACCACACAGAAGAGGAAGCTACCTGGGAGCGCGAAGATCACATCAGGACGGAGTTTCCCGATCTCTTCAAATCCTAGGTAATCTTTCCGTCCTTTTTTAAATCTCGGGACAAGATTTTGTTTAAGGGGGGAAGGTTTGTAACATCCCAAAAATAGTAAACTAAAATCATCAAACTCTAATCACCAAAATTAGGGTTAACAAAAAAATTTCCAATTAAAAATAGGAAAGCATTCATATGTGTGTGTATGGAAATTTGGATTCTTTTGAATTGCCATGATTATGTGTTTCTTTGCTTGTAAAATGATTCTTAGGTGAAATAAACATCATCTAAACAATCCCCACACTTTTCCCAAAGACAAATAAATCAAAACAAACAAATTAATTGAATGGTCACTTTTGCCAAATTAACTCCCATGCCTACTTTGGCTATCTCTAACTTTCAGAACTTAACATAAACTTGTTTGGATCTTTGCACCCCTTGATAGTACTCATAACAAAGTATCAAGGACCACTTTGTGATCATCCAGAAATATTTAAATGCATAGTTTAAATAACAGTTTAAAATTGAATCTATATCATATGGGAAGATCCCACTTTTTCAAAAACCACTCAAACAAGCTCAACTTTCAAAACCCAATCATCTAAAGACTCACCAGCACATGCCTAGCACACCCACCAAAAATATTTTCAAAATTCAAATCTTGAATTCATGCGGGCATTTCATTAAACACCTTGTAGATGCAAATCAAACAAAATCAAAACACTATTTTGAGCAGTGATTCTGGCCTAACTTGTTCCCTCTCTGAACACCACTAGCCTTAGTAGATCATCTAACAATCTTAACTAATCTCTAGCACCACTGTGAGCTTTCCAATGCCATCAATGGTGAACAGCCGAGAGCACCCATGTCACCCCAGTGTGGACAGCAGGCTAGAGGAAGAACTAGCCGTGCCAACCTTGTCTGGGAGGTAGCCCATGCCTTACCGCCCCCTCTCGACAAGCCCTGCCTCGCAGATAGCAGCCAGAACCGTCAGGAACGCCGCGCCCGTGCCGCTGTCGACCATGTCAACCCGCGCCGCAGAGCACGCGCCGTTCCCATTCAACCAGACCACCCTGAGCCCTCGCCGCCCGCCAACATGCTCCCCACCGTCCCAGGAGACCGCCAGACATGCCCATTTCACCGCCCGTACCCCGTAGCCACCGCTCGCCATCGAAGACGCCACCTCTGCCGTGCAGAACGTCGAGCGTTTTAGACCGTTTTCCACTGCCCCTACACACGCATTAAAGCCATAGAGCATCGCCAGGAGCCAACCGAACGATCGCCACCCTCGGCCATGCCTCTAGCAGCCCGTAGCCATGTCGCCACCGTCGCCTGCCCATCCTGTTCGGCCTCACCGTCGAGCATATAAAAGGAGACGACCCCCAGCCGAATTGAGCACACCATCTCACTACCCTCTCCTCACTGATCGTTCCACCCCGTTCCCGGAGCAAGGTGAGCAGCGCATCGCCGAAATTTGGCCGGAGCCCGCCGTTGCTGGAGAAGAAGGAAGCCAACGATTGGAGCCGCCCCAGGAGAAGCTGTCGGTACTAGGAGGTTCACCGTCGTCGACTTCATCGCTCGCCCGCCTCGCCGACCCTCGCCTGAGCCCCGGTGAGCCTCCCACGACCCCCACCTGCCGCATTAGGGTTCTGTCTCGCCGGCACTGCCCGACGTGGACGATGAACCAGAGCCGTTGGATTAGAACTAGATCTAACACACCACGTTTCCCCATACCGCTTCGCACCCCCCCCGTCTCACTGACGTGTGGGGACAGCAACTTAACCAGCCCGCGTAAGCGCTGTGCGTAGCAGGCCGGCCCATTTTCTCTTCCCGCGCAGCCCACTCGTTTGAATTTGGATTTTTCCATTTTCATTCAAACACAGTTCTGTACCTAGTTTCAAAAATCAACCCAGCTTGATTCAGTGAACCAAATTGAATGAAACCAATTTTGTTAGAAAGGTCTGGAAATGCTGAATCCAAGCCCGTTGGATTCAACCATTTGGATCTGTAGATAACCTTGGTAAAAATAACAAGGCAGAAGCTTTTCTGCATTCAAACATTTTTCAAATTTAAACCATAATAGCTTTTGAGTTGATTCCAACTCTCCAAAATCACAATTGATCATACCTTTCAGAATATATAAAAATATATGGGATTACTTACAGAAATAATGTTCAAGTAATAAAAGAATGCCACATACGCATTTCTAGTCACTTATTTTATTTAAAATAAAAAGGTTAAACCTTATTAAATTGTGACACCACTTTAAATCACATTCCCATGTACTGAAATATGTGGTGATGACATGTGTCAACATGATCCCATGTTTGGTTTGGAGAATATTAAATCTTAAGTAGTTTTTCAATGAGTAGAAATTACTTTTCTAAAAATAAAAGAAATTAAACCAAGCTTTAGTCTTGTAATGTTAGTGATGATGCTAGATCATCTATAGGACCCTTTTTTGTGATGATTGCAAGTAGTTAAGTATTGTTTGGTGATTGTGTACCTCGTATTTATTTATAGACGCTAGTACCGACCAAGGATACGAGGAGGAAGGAGGATACTACAAAGAAGAAGCTGAGGAGAACTTCAACCACTGCTCTGCACAAGGCAAGCCAATACTTGCAAGCTATTAACTTAGCAAGCCTAATACTACTAGTTGAATGTGCAAGCTAACACTTGCAAGATATTATACTTTATCAAGCCTTACCATGCCAACCATATGCCTTAAGCATATGTGGTTATGCCCACTTGATAACCCCATCCTAATTTTACTTACAAGCTTTATACTTTATTTCTTTATCAAAGCTAGTACTTAGAGCTTACTTAAGTGAATTGTAGATTCTAGAAAGATAATTGAAGGTTGCATAAAGAGCATAAAACTTGGCCTAAGCTAGATAATCTTTATGTCATCCTAAGGCATGAGATTGAACTTAGTTAAACTCCACTAGTTTACCACCCCTCATTAGTACTTAACCCCACTTGTAGATGCTAGTGCTAAGCATAAAACTTGATCAAATTTAGATGGGAATACTTGGTGGAAAAATGGTTATGAAAACCTTGGAATGATGGCTCATTCTATTGAGATGTTTTGACATGTGTTTTCGAACACCAGATGATTCAGATGATGAAAATGTTGAGGCATGAGCCTTAGCCCTTTATAAAACTGATGGTTGTCTGGATGCGATACCATTCCAAATTTACCGTACAACCACAATACCCGAGAATTGGGTAGGGCTTGACTGGAAACTTATATACCTTAGTATTGGTTCCCTCACGGCCAAGGTCTAAGCTGAGGCTACCTTGTGAAGATTGTCCACCTGTGCAGTACCCAAGATGACAGTTGGTCATGGTTGGGAGGCCAAACTCACAGGAGAGGTGCCTATACTAGGGCGTGTAATCGAAAGGTTAGGATTGATTATCCGCATATTGAGTATGGTGAATTCAGGATTTGTTCCTGACGGATGTATCGAATGTTGTGGTGAAAGTGTACAATCTCTGCAGAGTGTCAAACTATTCGAATAGCCGCGTCCGCGGTTATGGACAGTTGGAGTGGCCATACTGTTTCCCCGTCAGATGTTTTCAAATTGACTTGTGAAATAAATTGGGACTTTGACTTGATCACAACAGAGTTGTGATATGAAATTCAAGTTCCCACTTAGGTGTTGTAAAACTTCAACTAGCTGTCTTAGTTTCTGAACTTAGTAGAGATAAATCTGGCTTTTTGCAAAACAACCCTAGAGCCTAGTGCCCTATTAGAAAAACCCCCTTCACTTGTTAGTATTAGTTTGCGAGTACTTAAAGAGTACTCATGGCTTTCTCCCTGGCCATTCTCATGACCGGACTATGAAGAAGAGTACCAGGAGGATGGACCCCCAGGAAGGTTACGACAACTAGGATCATCTCCAATCGTCAGCATTGCCCGTGACCCCGAAGATGGAGCTTCGCCTACGCTACCTTTATTATTACGTATTTCTGCTGCTTGAGTTGTATTAAGAACTGGATCATGAGATCCTTATTTGTGTAAGACCTTATGTATGGTTTGTCATGGATGATGTACTGTGGTATCCAAATCTGTTATGTCTCGCAAAAATGGTAATCCTGGGATTGCGATGTATGGCATAACAGGCATCTAGGATTAAAAATCCGGGTGTTAACAGAGGGCCTCCAATTGAGTTGTGGAGCTTCCCCCTCAACCTTGTTGTAAAGGTTTCGATTGGCGCCTTCAAGGTCACCGGTTAGTGGATTGTGAGGCCTCCTTTGTGGGGGAGCTCACCGGAGAAGAAGGTGAGGCCTTTGTGGCGCTCAGGTGACCTTGTGTGGCCCCGACACCTCTCCAACATAGACGTAGCTCCTTTGGGAGTGAACTACGGGAATTACATCTCCGTGTCCCCGCTTCGGTTACTTCGTTCCCTTCCTTTAATTCTTGCTCTTTACCGTTCTTGTGGTTGTTCTAAGTTATCTAGAATATAGGTTGTTCACCTAGTTGCACATCTAGATAACTTTCTTAGCCGCTAAGCCTAAAAGTGTGAAACAAATTAAAAATTGGTATTCGCCTATTCACCCCCCCTCTAGTCGATTCAAAGTCGGTACTTTCACATGGGATGTAAACATTTATCATAAACAGAAATATATAATAATAACCACTTTATTACTGCCTCTTGGACATATCTCCAACAATAACCTCTATGTTATCCATGTATACATGGACACTTACTCCGATTTGTTCGTTGAGGCAACGTTGCATAGTGTGTTGATTTGTTGCTCCTGTATTATTTAAGCCGAAAGGCATAGTTATGTTGCAGAAGGTTCCAAAGGGAGTGACGAAAGACATCTTAATTTGATCCGACTTTTTCATTAGTATTTGGTGATATCCAAAATATGCGTCGAGAAAACAGAGTAATTCCAATCCTACCGTGGAATCAATAACTTGATCGATTCTTGGCAAAGGAAACAGATCTTTGGGACAAGACTTGTTCAAGGTAGTATAATCAACACACATCCCTAAATCAATAGTGTCCATTTTAGGGACGAGTATAGGATTTGCCACCCACTTAGTATGGATGACCTCTATGATAGATCCGGCTAATTATAGTCAGGATAATTCCTTAGCTATAGCTTTGCGCTTCTCATCACAAAACCGTTGTAAGGACTATTTAACGGGTCTAACGTTAGGATAAACATTAAGAGAGTGCTCAGGGAGTTCCCTAGGTTAGCTTTGAGGAACTCGACGAGCGTGCATTCCTATGTGAGGTCTAAACCTAACCCTATGTTGGTCGCCTTGAAGGGATCATGATATGGAAACGACATGCACGAGGGAGGAGCGGGAGGCAGTCGCAAGGGACCAGGATGAGATCATCAAGAAGGATGCGACGATTCCTGCAAAGACCGGAGTGTCGAGCCGAAGCCAGGCGGAATATCCGGCCTACCCGAGACGCATCAAGGTGTCAGCTAATCAGAAGGTCAAATGGGAAGCCACTCGGAATCCTGCCCGAAATTGTGAAGTTTCTGCCGGACTGGACTATCCGATGTGAATCACTCGGAATGTCCGGCCCATATTGTAGCACCTCGGTAAACCTTAAATTAGAATTTGCTTGTTATTTTATTTTCTTGCATCATCATCATGATATCATAATGCATCATCATGTTCATCATGCCACATTGCATGAAACATATAATTAAATTGGTTCTTTTATATTTGGATCTTTCTTAATTGTATTTGGCTTTGTTTCATTTGTATTTTCTATTTTCTATTTGCCTCCCTCTATTTTACTCTCCCTCTGTTCTCATTCTAGTTGGTGCCATACTTGATGGAACCATGATGTCCAACGTTTCTTTATTTTATTCTTGTTATTTGTATTTTTCAAATGTACAAATTGAGTTAGGGACATCATCTCTTTGATCTACTCCATTTTATCTTGAGCTTACAAATTGTACATATGAGCCTTCCTTAAAAATTCTACCACATACATGACAATTGGGATATTTTGTTTTGCCACATGGATTTTTTAAATCAAGCCCATTGAAATATGTGGATCCAATCCTATTCTTTCCATTCTTCTCATTCTAGCGTTTATCCTCAATTATCGCAAATATGCATGATCCTCCCTATCTCTCAAAAATGCATGTGACCATCTCCATTTTGTCGATCAACATATTGGCCATGTGGTTCTATTTGATTTTGTCCATCTGGGAT
This sequence comes from Avena sativa, assembly GCA_916181665.1. Classification (NCBI taxonomy): domain Eukaryota; kingdom Viridiplantae; phylum Streptophyta; class Magnoliopsida; order Poales; family Poaceae; genus Avena; species Avena sativa. Next base: position 150,226,465 of record OV702284.1, read on the forward strand.
CTACTTATTCTTGTGAACATGATCTTGCCTTCATCATTTTCCAGCACACAAGCCCTTAGCTAATTCTATCAAACCAACGTATTGGAGTTGCCTTTTCTATTTCTCTATATCCCCATGTGATCTTAACCTATCACTTAAACTCCGTCTCTATTCTACCTTTTACACTATCGATATTCCTCTATTCCCCCTTATCTGTTTAACTTCTACAAAAAAATCCTTTGTCTAAATCCCTGCAACATATTCAAACACAATCAAATGGTTTTGAAAAAATGAAACCATCAAATAAAAGATATTCTTTGTAAAAAACAAAAGAGAGATGACACATTTGGATCAGCCCAGCAAACAAAGCCCAACCGGCGGCCCATATCTCTTCCTCCATCACTCCTGTTGGTCTTCATCGGCAGAGAGCACGAGCTATGCGTGCTCCTCCTCTCACCTGTCCCTGTTCTCCTGTCCACAAAAACTAGCACCACATCGAGATCCCAGGAACTCTAACCCTCCAATCTTCAATCCCCAGCGCCTCCACTCTGAATGCTTTCTCCTGCTCTTTTCTCCACACAACACTGAAGAACGCCTCCCACGGCCGATAAAGAAGAAGCGCCACCACCATCGTATCTCCTCGCCATCATGGACGTCGTCAAGCTGAGGAACGCATGGGAACGAGACTGCCTCGCCGATTACGTCCTCCTTGCCGAAGATTGGAGCCGTAGCTGCTGATCAGCGACGCCCAGGTCCACTTCTCTGTTGCAGTCCAGGCACATCAAGGATTCCCAAGCACGTCTACCTACTTCCTCCATGTCGCCCCGACCACTCCCCGCTCTCCGCCAGGCCCTAGGTGAGTAGGTGAGCAACCACCCACCCTCTCTTCCTCCTGAGCCTCGCCTCTGTCAACCTCAGCCACCAGAGCCACCTCGCTGTCAACGCCGCGCCGCTCGCCGCAGCTCTCTGCCAGCACACGCGTGCGCGCCCAGTGCGTTTTCCTCTGACTTCATAATTTTTCCAGACCTGCTCCGGCGTCCATATCTGCAGTTCTTCATGCGTCGATGTTCTCGGTACATCCATATTCCTTAGGCCTCAAACCTCACTGAAATCCATGCTCTGTACTGCTCGGAATCGTTCGATGAAGATTGGTCGTTTTTTTACTGTCACGCACAGACGAATTCAGTTCAACGTTCGGGTTCCCAGTTCGTCCATTTCGTCTGTAAGAAGCCTTATCTCCGTCCCATACAATTCTAATTTAAATCGACATCATTTTTCTATGATTAGCAGCAGTAGCCTATTGGCTAGCTCCTTGCGCTATTAATATCACGGTTGGGTGATCAATTCCTCTCGCGGCCACAGTATATTCATTGATTTTTTTATATACGTCTCTGAACCTCTAAATTTCATTCATCTCTGTAGCTTTCAAACTAAAATACGTCTGGACTATCCTATTCAACAATGCAACCGTGGCCCAGTGGCTTCATTTCTTTGTCCAGCTGATCGATCAGGGGTTTAAAACCCGACGTGTTGAATTAAATCAACCTGTTTTTCTTCTCTATTTGTTTTCTTCAAATTCGGTGTCAAATGTGCATTGGCCCATCGAAGCACTCCCATCAGCCCAGATGTGGCCATCTCTCTTTGCTGTTTTTTCTTCTTCTCTTTTCTTTTATTTGCAGATGCAAATCTTGTATATTTTATAAGTTCCAAACTATAGCTCTTACGAAGAAGTGTTCAATATTAAAGATGTTCAAAAATTTGAGAAGAATACACATTCACTCTCTAAATTTCTTTTGAACAATTTAAATTTCTAATTCCATTAAATTCTTCTATAAGTACTTAAACATGAAAAATCCATATCTCTTGTTTTAAAAATCCAAAATAAATAAGCTATATGTCTAAAGTTATCAAGAAGATGCATATAACATGATTATACCATCCATATATCTGTTTGCATCTCGGATCACATCGAGCGTTGATAGTCTTATGTGCCCACCTAATAGAACCCAGAGTATTTTGGATTTCCGTCTAGGGTTTTCCTCGCTCCATTTAAATATGAAGTAGCTCACCCATGCCCTATTACTGTCATGATAATCAACATTTAATCTTGATAGTAGAAATAAACAACGTGAACCCTAAATTGTGTTTGTTGGGATTCTGGTTCCGCTTAATATTGCTAAGGTGCATCACATTTTGCCATATCATGCATCATACCATGAACATGCCGGTTCTTTCGCATTAGTTGTAATTGTTGCATCGCTTGTTTCTTTTAGTGCTTTGCTTCTTTCCGGATAGGACGATGAGATGTTGTGAGCTTCAACAAGTCCTTTGGATAATGTATCTTTGACAGTGTTTCTAGGCGAGCATTCTTCCCTTTCTACCTATTTTATATTTATAGTCTTTACTTCCTCCTATTGATCTATTGCTATCTGTGTTACAATGTTATAGTTTCCATATACCTGTTATATTTCTTGGAGCCTCTATATTGCCTTGGACACCTCCCACTACCCGTTGTTTGGTAGTCAGTCGGCCTTGTGAGTCGTAGTTGCTTGCTCAGGTGTCCCTTCGTATTGTCGATGTTCCATCGTCATTGGGGGTTGACATATTTTTAATAATGGAGATGATCATGGTTCTAATTACAACTTGTTAATTAAATGTTGGGAATAGATATAAATAATGCAGAGGCACAGAGGGGTAATAGTTGAGATATGGTTATTATCATACCCCCATGTGTCCACCTAGGACCCGAGTTCTTGACACCTGTTTCGAGATAGAGCGCGCTAACCACATGTGGGGTGTATGGGCACCCCTATCGGCTTACTATCTGATTTCAATGTACTGTACTGGGGGCCACAAACTAGTTTGGGGTTTTAATGCCATGTTATGACCAACTTGAGGTGATCCCCAAGTGGTGTTTGGCCTCCGTGCCGTTCCTCCCCCAACCCTCCCCTCGTTGACCTTCTCTCTAGGCCGACCATCCGGCCTCTCTCCTTCCCGTCGTCGGCGGCCATGGTGGCCGGCGGTGAGGGGGAGGGAGGTCCGGTTTTTCTTGTTTTTCTCTGTAGTTTTAGGTTCACAAATAAGGTAGATCTAGGTTTCTCCCACCCCCACATCCTGCTGCTCTTCGAATCCTCGCCGGCGATTGATCTACGCCGGGCATGCCCCTTCAAACCGGTGTTTCATCCTTCCTTGGGCGGGCTCAAGAAGATCTCCCACGCCACGGATTCCAAGCTGCTGCAGTCACCATGGACGGGCTGGTTGGGAGAGGACTTCTGCAGCGGGCGGGAGTGGTTCGTGGATCCGTGCTGGGGCGTCGCCAAGCTCCCCTCCTTTGCTCCCGTACTTCAAGCATCCATGTGGCTGCACGCTGTTCTCCTACACCGCGGCTTCCAAGCTGTGGGAGAGGCCATGGAAGCAGGGGAGATTGAACAAGGTCAGTACAGGCTACTGCTGTGGTGCAGGGAGCGGTTGCTGGGAGCATGTTGCGACGATTTGCTGGTACGTCGCCAGTCCTAGGGAGCGTGGACTCCTCTTGGTGGGCATGGGCAGGGACCTTGTGGTATGAGGCCTGAACAAGACGAACACGAGGTACTCTGCCAGCTTCAGAGGGAGACTTTTAGCTTTGTTCAACTTCAGCATCTCTCTGAGGCTATGCTTGGTCGGATCTCCACAGCAGGGTATGTATTCTCTCACAAGATGGAGATCATAGAATCTGCATCCTGGTCAATTCAGCATGATACCCGAATCTTGGATTGTTTAAATTGGAATCAACTCAGAAGTGTGAATTTGTGGAGTCAAGATAGTATTATTATTCACACACGTGAATATTCAGTTAGAGGCAAACCTACAGACCCAATTGTTACTGGCATCTTGGAGGTCCGAACTGCTGAATTGGAGCCAAACAATCATAACTTTCAAATGACCTTGATGCAAGTCGCTCCTGCTACTATGTTGCATACAATTGAGCAAGATGTTCCTTCAATGTTTACAAGCACATGTTTCTATTGGCATGATGATAAGCATGGTGACGATGCTGTCCCCGTTGTTCGGGTTGATCCCGCGGTAGTGGATGACAACACTCCCCTTGTGGTTCCTCAGATTCAACGGCGGGGACCCCAGAGATTGAGCTCGGTGAAGGACATTCAGTATCTACAGCTCAGTACTCCCCTTCCTCAGGTGCAAACGCCAGATAGACCGTCGGGAGAGCCACCCACGGGACATCAACTGGTATGGAGCATAGAGGCCCTTGAAGACTGCATTTGCGGCACTTTCGGATCCGAGTTGTCGACGGATGGGCGATCGCCGTGTGGTTCCTTTTGTAGTCTTCGGTGTCTGCACGATGTGTTATCATCTTCTCTATTTATGTTGTGCTTTTCAGTTTGCTTGTTCTTGCTCTGTTCTCGGGAGCAGTGATGTACTTTGATCGTTAATGTTAATATATCTTTTATGTTAAAAAAAGCCATGTTATGACATGTATGCCATGTTATGCCATGTTTATTATCTGTTGCTCGTTGAGAGTTTACTACTATATTGTTTAGGATGTGGGTCATTATTTTGAGGATTATACATATGGCCTCTGAACTCTTGGCCGATATCGCAACTTCTGGGTCTGTCTTCGGAGCCGGCCGACTTTGTTATGGGTAGCTTAGTGGGGTGGCCCCTATGTACTTGCTTTGGATCTGGAAAAGAATTGTGTCCGAGGCCCTGCCAACATACCGATGGGTGTATGTTAATTGATCTGGCAACACAGGTTGAAGTGCGTGTGAAAACTTTGGTGCACACTTGCAGGGTTAAATCTTTTCGAAAAGCTGTGTCCGCAGTTATGGACGACTTGGAGCACAGTTTCTCGATCATAGAAAACTATAACTAAAGTTTAATATTATAATTTGACTTGTATCTGAGATGACTAGTAAGTTGGATAATCACCATGGAAAGAATGAATAAAACTACCAACCATGTGAGTTTTCTCGGCAGGACTTCTTTGTATGGTCTCGAGGGGGAAATACCAGGATGGGTATGTTTGGTGGTAGTATCAGGTTGATTTCGAATAGGTCTTTATTATCCCTCTCTGATAGACGACAGTTGTATCAAGTCTCTATAGTTGTATAGTGCATGTTGCGCTGCCGCTTTAGTCCATCATACCTATGTAGGCGAGAGCCGCTGAATTCTAAGTCTCGCCGTGTACTGTCCTCAGTACTGACCGCTCTCTCTTTTTATTTGCCCTTTGTCGGCACCCCTTTTATTTAGCAGGTTTGAGATCGATGATGTTAGCAGGGTCACCCTTTCGGCTTGGCCTGGGCAAGGTTATGGACTCCATTGGTTTGAATCGTTTCTATGTAGGTTTTGCGAGAATCACTAAAACTTGCATAGGGACGATTCAAGGGTGTTACTCATATGGACCGGAATGTCCGGCTACTGATGGATCTTTTCGGATTCGGTTTATATCCGGTTCGATTTCCAACTGAGTTAGTTGTCGGTTTGGATTTGTACAAGCACCTATATAAGGAGTCAGCCAATCTAGGGTTAGGGTTAGCTTTGAATTCAGTTGGTTAGTGTAAAACTATTGTGTGTGTTTCTTGGTGAAGTATCGCTTCGAGGATAGTGATGTTGTGTTATCTATCGTATTGATATTATCGTGGAGGTTCTTGTGTTCATCAAGGATTGTCATGTTTTGGTTTGAGGCATGGTGATCTTCATCATGTTGCTTGCTAGATTCGTCCTCACCTTCAAGTGATGTTCATCGACGTTTTTGGAAGGAATTCTATCTGGGATATTGCTGTGGAAGAGAGGGACAACAATCATAGGATCATCGAGCTTGATCCTCATCATGTGGTATCAGAGCACTAGGTTGATCATGGCATTCTTGTGTTGATTGATCGACTGAGTGTGTTTGGCAGATATCGTACCGTGTAGAGGATATTGGGCTGTGCAGATTGGATCTTGATATCTACAAATCAGAGTGTCCGGTGCATATCACCCAGAGTGTCCGGCCGACCCGGATAGTCCGTCCGTCAAACACTAGACAATTCTGCCCTGTTTTTCTATTCTATGCAGTTCATGATAGGAACCATGCAATCGTTCCAGGGTGACTATTATGGCAAACAGTGTGCTTGTGGGAAGATATCTGGTGATGTGTACAATGATTATCTTAACATCTTGAACGGTGTAGTATGTGATGATTCTCAAATTAGGTGGAGACTGGTCCACATGGCGACATATGTTGAATATGAGTTATGGGAACGTCACATGAAAGATGGTTTTTACATGTGTGATACATATGAGTATTTGGATAATTCTACACATGTGCTTCTTGCATTGTGACATGTGGATGAGTCGATATCTCGTTGGTGGACTACAGAGATGTGTGAAAAGGATATTATTGATGTAACTTGGAAGGACTTCAATAAGTTTGTGCGTGGTTGTTTTATGTCTCCTCATCATAAGATATCTTGTACCAAGCCCGTGAAGGCAGTCTAGTAGTCATCCAGGGTTGCAGCTGTGTCTATTCTGCCTCATGCAAAGGAGGCTGCGGCAGTTGTTCCAGTGCAAACGGTCAGCGTGGCAGTGAAAAAAAATTCTGAAGAGAAGCAGCCTAGCATTGACAAGGTTGTTGTGTGCTCTGAAGCTATAGTGGACAAGGTTGAACCATTGAATGGGCTAAATATGCAACTCAAGCGGGTACACGATGAGATTTGCAAAACAGTTGACAAAGGCCAGCGTTGGAGTTTATTTCAGACAGAGTTCATGATTAAGGGAAATGTGTGCAAGATCATGGTGGATAGTGGTAGCTATACTAATGGCATAAGCAAGGCGATGGTGGAATCATTGGGATTGTACACATGGCGTATTCCTGAACCTAAGCATCTCGAGTGGTAAAATTGATGTGGTATGATCAAGGTTACTCATAAGGTGTGTGTGCCATTTACAGTTGGTGAGTATGTCAACAAGGTGGAGTGCGATGAGTATGTCGGACAGGGGAGGCGTGGAGGCCGTGGTGCGGCCCTTGGCGTGCCCGCTCCTGTAGAGATGGAGGTGGTCGTTGGGGAAGCTTCTGCCAGGCGAAGGCGCGGGCGCCCTCGGGGGAGCGGCCGAGGTCGCCGTTGGGGACGGATCAGTGAGCCTAGGACTGAGTCCGGGCCATCCATCCCTGCTTCTGCAGAGTCTCCTATACCTGTGGTTATCAAGATCGAGTACGACCATGAGCCTGCTCGGGTGATCGAATTCATCGTCATCCTCGGGAACTCCGACTAGTTCGCCCGGGTGAGACTCCCCACATGCTTTGCTCTTGGGGTCATGCGGGACCTTCCTGACGAGGTAGAGCTGCGGAATTCTGGCGGTCCTGAGAAGTGGAGGGTGAGCATGGAGACCCCCCCACCCGATGAGATGTACCTCTGTGATGGCTGGGACCGCTTCCACATCGCCGCGGTTCCACTACCTTGGCGACGGAAACTTCTCCATCACGGTGTTTGACACCTTGCTGTGTCGGGTGGTTTATCCCGTGGTCCTCCGGGCAGCCTAATAGGCGTTGCGGTACTGGTGTCGTCGAGGGGGTGCGGCCCTATGCTCGTGGAGAGGCAGAGCCATCGTGGCGCCAAAAGGGAGGCGAGACCCCCTACCCGTGGGGTAGTAGTGCTGTAGTGCTTGTTGATCCTTTTGCCTTCTAATCACGACTTAGGGTGAACTTGCAGTATGGGCCCTCATTCTGTTTGCCTCCTTTTGTACGGTCACGTTATGCCTAGAGTTCTTTGTTTGTTCACGGCGTAGTGCCTGCTTGACGAGCCAGAGATGGCGTCTCGTGCCTTCTACCCGCAAGGACGGTCCTCTTGAGCCATCGAACGCGTCCATAGAAGGGCTAAGTTCCCTAGGATGACACCCTCGCGAGGTGAGGTTATGGGCATAGCGCTTAAGGAGGTGGTTCCTAAAGACGACACATGCGGGGTGCTGCTGGTAGGGCTCCTTTCAGCCAATGAGCAGGACCGTCTCGTAGTGGGCTCCGCTTGATTAGGCATGTGAGGCTCTTAGCACCTCAAGATGGTATCCCCCTATTCTCATAGGGAATTGCATAGGTTATTGGGCCTCAGGGTTCCCAGGCGGCTTGTCGTAGCTTGCCGATCGCAGCGGATTTGGGCAGTTCCCTTGAGGAGAGATTCCAACGCGCACCCTTTTGGAGGGATCACACGCCAACTTCTGGAGCCCGCATTATTGAGCAGGCCCATGGCCTCGCGAGGCTCGCGGACAGCATTGTTCCTTGGTCGTGCTGGTGAAGGAACTGCACCCCTCTCGGGGGGAGGGGAGCGAGTCCTAACACAGTTATCCGGTTATGGGCCCGTGACTAGGGTTGTCTCCTGGGATGTTTTGCAGGTCTCCTGGCGGAGTATTGTAGAGCCAGTACCTGGTGTGTCCGGGGCGATCCGATGATGGATCTTTCAAGCCTCGAATGGCTAGGGCGCGGCCTCACGAGGCTTGCTTGCCTTTCCTGAGTGCCCCGAGGGGATGACCATAGCATGTGAACGCATGTAGCTAGAGACGTGAAAAGCACTTATGCGAAGTGTTGTAAGCGCTAGGAACCGTAGGTGAGGTAACTTACCACCTACTAGGGCTGTAAGTTCAGAGCTCACGCTCTAGGCCCTGTGAAATTTGACTGCTGGAGAGGGTGTCTCCAGGGTCGCCCTGTAAGCCTCTCGAGGAGAAATCCGTAGGACTTAGTGTTTTTCCCGCCAACCCCAGTGTAAAGGGTTTGTGGGTTTCACACGAGTTTTTCATAAATATAAGGAACCATGGGTGATGTGACTCGTAGCAGGAGTTGGTCCATGAGTTCAGAACTCAACGCTTTAGGTCCTGAAAAAGCTCAGGTTTTGGAGGAACAGGGCCTCCTGAGCCGTTGCTGAAGCATTTCCCTTTTTGAGTTCTAGGAGAATGGGTGAGGTAACTCTTAGCCGGACCTAGTCCATAAGTTCAGAGCTCACACTTTAGGTCCTAGACAGGCTGACGGAGGAATAGGTCCTCGTGAGCCAGTGCTAAAACATTTATATTTTTTGAGGTCCAGGAACATGGGTGAGGTAACTCGTAGCCGGACCTAGTCCGTAAGTTCAGAGCTCAGGCTTTAGGTCCTGGACAGGCTGGCGGAGGAAGAGGGCCCCGAAATTCGACCCATAGACCTTACTAGGATAGGGCCGTAGGGGAAAACACACATACCATAATGTTTTTCTTTTTAAGGTCCAGGAGGGTGGGTGAGGTAAGTCATAGCCGGACCCACTCCGTAATTTTAGAGCTCACACTTTAGGTCCTGCACAGGACGACAGAGGAACAGGGCCTCGTGAGCCGTTGCTAAAACATTTTTTTGTTTTTGAGGTCTAGGAGCGTGGGTGAGGTAACTTGTAGCCGGATCCTGTTCGTAATTTCAGAGCTCACACTTTAGGTCCTGGATGGCGAACAGAGGGGAATGATCCCTCACAAGCCATCTGAAAGAACATGTGGGCCTCCATGTGTGGTTTTGGTAATTAATGACAATCTTTATGGACTAATGTGTGTACTAAGTTATACTTGTAGGAATTGTCCATTGGCATCGCTTGGAGCTTGTGTCGGCTTTAATGTCGATGAAATGAGAAGAAGATATGTTGTGCAAGCTCAAAATGCGCAATCTTTAGAAGATCTCATGTTTGATGCTTGTCATCCTCGGTGATCATGGATCGATGATGAGGAATCAAGAAAGGCGTTCCATCTTGAGTAGGGAAAGATCGTATACATCGAGCTCAAGTGGAATGCTCAAGGCAAAGGTATAATCTTGATAGTTTTTCCCTTTTGCTGGTCTTATATTGTTAGTGGAAGACCGGGTTTAGGATAGATAACCGTACTATCAAGAGGGGCTCTCGAATGAGTAACTCGATCACATCGTTCGGAGAGAGCTCAAACCTTTGCATACTTGCATCATCGTATTTTGTTGTTATTTGGTCTTATCCATGTGAGGATATAGAGCTTGTGGTAATCTCCATAACAAGCTCTTGTTCATCAAAATCGGACCCCTCTTTTATATCTTATTGTGATTTTGATCTATGCGGTTTTTCGGTTTCTCACCAAGTGAGGTATCTCACATTATTATACTTGATACATTCTCACTTGGTGATAACCAATACTTTCACCTTTTATAGGGAAGCTCATGTCCTCCTCTTTCCAACGCAATTGGAATCGGGTCGATCGGATAAGGGTCAATCATGCCTTGACAAGATGAGATAAGGGTGCTGGTAGATGAGTATGGTCATTTTACACCTCCAAGATTTATTTGGGATTTTTAAGATGAATAAAAGTCCACTTAATCTCATTTATTCAAATAGTGCAGAAATAGGTTATGGAAGATAAAATATTATTTTTACATTAGTCAAGGTTGGTTTTTTATGTGAGATGGTAGTGAATACCAAAATATACCTTGGAGAATTTATTTGGAATTTATTGAGATGTAAAAGTATTTTTGGGGAAATATTTCTTGTTTCTGCCATTTGAGAAAAAGGGCAAAAAGAAATAATAACGAATCTCAAAATATTTATTTTTGAGTTGGAAAGATGGGATATGATAAATAGGCATCAAATGTGCCTTGATTTGGCAAGGTGATTTGGAGAAAAGCAAACTTGCCATTGAAGACAAGGTTGTTGAGAAATTGGTAAGTAAAGAAAATAAAATATTTTAATAATCCAAATAATTTTGGGAATTATTTGGAGATGCTTATATCCAAGGTAGATGATGTAAACTTGATATAGGCATAATGGTCAACCTTGGTTTTGAATAAAAGTGGTGGAAAGGATGGAAACTAGATAAGTGAGGATCTAGGGTTTAGTTATCCTGATGCCACCTAAACAGGGTTGGATTAGGGAGCTCAGAGCTCACCTTGGTACAAGGGGTATATGGATGGATATACCAAGTCATATAGATGGTCATGGAAGAAAGAGTTGAGCTTGGTTGAATTTGAGGTAATCTAGGAGAGATGGCAAACTTTGTTGAAAATAAGGCTGCCATAGCAGATACATCAGGTAGCCTCCTAAACCATCTGGGTTTAAGAAGCACAAGGATCCAACGGAAAAAATAGAAGTGGGGGTTGATAGTACATGGTTAGTAGATGATAACCATGCAAGGATTTGTTCAAGGGGAGGTGGCATATGGATATGAGCTTCTGCCAAAGTAGGCAAGATGATAAGATTTGCAGAAAAGATTATTATCTTGACTACAAAACCATCATGGATGAGTGGGAGATATAATGGCTTAGCCATGGTCAAGAGTGTAATTTGGTAGTACTAAATATGTACTACAATATGGTTCAAGTAAATTCTCAAGAATGCACATAGGTTGGAAGAGGTAGAGCTCCAGAGATTGAATCTAGATAAGAAATCCAGACTTAGCCATTTTGGGAGATTTAGGGTTTTGGACTAGAGTGCAAGTGTAGAAGCTTCTGAGAGGATGCCAGGTTCCAAGCTCATGATCAAGGAGATTATGTTGAGGTAATAACTAGGTCAATAGGATTCATGCTCAGATTGGGTCTCCACTGAGTTGGAAACCATCCAGAGGGATTATCCTGGGTTTGATCTGAGCAGGAGATGAGAGGGGCACTTGAGTGGCTTAGGATAGATCCAGACTTGGGTGCTTGCTTGAGATTGATGATCACAAACAAGGATTGGGGTCCTAATGGTTTAGCTACTAGACTAGCTCACTCTAGTTCCTAAGCAGACAAGGCAATCAGCAGATCAAGGCAATTCATCAGACAACAGATCAAGGCAATTCATCTTTCTACTTATCTAACTACCACTAGGGTTACCATCAAGCCTATCTTGAGGTAAGGATGGGTATGTTGAAAATGGGTTTTGCTTTGAAGTAAGATAAGTACCATCTTGGTATCTCTACCAAGATTGAGATGAAAAGGTTTTAATAAAGTTTTTGGGAAAACTAGGGATAAGAGTAGTTGAAGGTTCTGTCTTGAGAACATAAGGAGAGTATATATATATATGTCTCCATAGTTTTGGCAATAGAAGCTAGTAAAGTATTTGGTTGTGTCGAAGTCATCTTGGCTCAGGTTTTTGAAATGCCAGAACATTTGAGAATATGAAATATGAGCCAAGACTTATCTTTTGTGAAATAGTTTTTGGAAACTAGTGTTGAGATGAGGAGCACATAACTAATACACCAGCAGTTGCTTGGGCACAAGCAAACAAGTAAGCACACAATGCAAGAAAAAGTTTTTGTTCCCCCTGATTTTTTCCTTTTGGACATTTAATCAGGGTTGCTGAAATTGGCATGTTACAGACCTTTCCCCCTTAAAATAATCTTGTCCCGAGATTAGGGAGTAGTAGGGTTCGGGTGATAACATCCGCTTAATAATTTCAGCGGTGGAAGTTATAAGGCTCTAATGGGTTTTGCCGAAACCCAACGTGGTTAGTCATGGTTTGGAGCGGAGGGGCTTCAGGCTTGGGGTATTTGGATGAAACGAGTGGAAAAGACGCAGTCTTTTCCCCTTAGGACAAGTCTAGGTAGGTTTAACGTCGACAGGGTACTTCCTTCTTGAGGCGAGACGGCGGGTTGATTCTTCTTTGATTCTTCGCCTCGGGGTCGACTTTTCTTTCTTCAGGGTCTTGATGCACCAGGGGGGGGGGTCTTGGCTTGACGGTCGATCTTGGGACGAAGGACTTTCATGAAGTCCTTCTGATTCTGGAGAAGTGTCGTGTGTCGTCCTTCTTGCAGAGTCCATGATTTGGAGTTGAAGGGGTGGTTATCACTTAACGCTAACTAGGGGTCAACTCCAGGGGTCTATTTTGTTTTGGGCGAGAAAGACGCCCCAGTATGCCCCCTATGCACCCCCACCGAGCCTCTAGGGTTCGAGCTCACCGGTGACTTGTTCATTGTCGACAACGACCCTCGGCCGTTGATCTCACTTCTAATCCAACGCACCACATCGCCCGTACCGCTTCGCGTTTTATGAGCCACTGACCAGTAGACCCCCCTGTCAGTTGCGCCCCGCGCTGCGGTGTGACACTCGGCCGTCCCAATAACCCTTCCCGCGCAGCCCGGTCGTTTGAATTTAGATTTTTCTATTTATATTCAAACTCAGTTTTGTACCTAGTTTCAAAAATCAATCCAGCTCGATTTAGTGAACCAAATTGCATGAAACCAATTTTGTTAGAAAAGTGTTGAAATGCTTAATCCAAGACCGTTGGATTCAAATCATTTGTATCTATAGATCAACCCTAGTAAAAATAACAAGTCAGAAGCTCTGCATTCAAACATTTTTCAAATTTCAACCATAATAGCTTTTGAGTTGATTCCAACTCTCAAAAATCACATTTCATCATACCTTTCAGAATATATAAAAACATATGGGTTTACTTATAGAAATAATGTTCAAGTAATAAAAGAATGCCACATAGGCATTTCTAGTCACTTTATTTTATTTAAAATAAAAGAGTAAACCCTATTAAATTGTGACACCACTTTAAATCACATTCCCATGTACTGAAATATGTGGTGATGACATGTGTCAACATGATCCCATGTTTGAGTTGGAGAATATTAAATCTTAAGTAGTTTTTCAATGAGTAGAAATTACTTTTCTAAAAATAAAATAAATAAGACAAAGGCTTTAATCCTGAATGTTAGTGATGATGCTAGATCATCTATAGAACCCTTTTGTGTGATGACTGAAAGTAGTTAAGTATTGTTTGGTGATTGTGTACCTCGTATTTATTTATAGACGCTAGTACCAACTAAGGATACGAGGAGGAAGGAGGATACTACGAAGAAGAAGCCGAGGAGAACTTCAACCACTGCTCTGCACAAGGCAAGCCTAATACTACTAGTTGAATGTGCAAGCTAACACTTGCAATTATTAAAGTTAGATAAACTATGAAATGCACTAAGCATGCTTGGTTAGACACATTTGATGATACCCAATCCTAGTTTTATTTGCAAGCTTTATACTTTATCAAAGCTTTCTCTTGGAGTTACATAGTGAATTATAGATATTATAAAGATAACGAAAGGTTGCATAAAGAGAATTAAATTTGGCCTAAGCTAGAAAACCTTGATGTCATCCTAAGGCATGAGATTGTACTTAGTTAAAACTCCACCTGTTTACCACCCCTCATTAGTACTCACGCCCACTTGTAGATGCTAGTGCTAAGCATAAAACTTGACCAACTTTAGATGGGAATACTTGGTGAAAAATGGTTATGAAAAACTTAGAATGATGAGTCATTCTACTGAGATGTTTTAACATGTGTTTCCGAATACCAGATGATTTGGATGATGAAAATGTTAAGGTATGAGCCTTAGCCCTTTATAAAACTGATGGTTGTCTGGATGCGATGCCATTCCAATTTTACCGTACAACCACAATACCTGATAATTGGGTAGGGCTTGACTCGAAACTTATATACCTTAGTATGGGTTCCCTCACGGCCAAGGTCTGAGCTGAGGCTACATTGTGAAGATTGTCCACCTGTGCAGTACTCACGATGACAGTTGGTCATGGTTGGGAGGCCAAACTCACAGGAGAGGTGCTTATACTAGGGCGTGTAATTGAAAGGTTAGGATTGATTATCCGCATACTGCGTATGGTGAATTCAGGATTTGTTCCTCACAGATGTATCGAATGTTGTGGTGAAAGTGTACAATCTCTGCAGAGTGTCAAACTATTCGAATAGCCGCGTCCGCGGTTATGGACAATTGGAGTGGCCATACTGTTCCCTCGTCAGATGTTTTCAAAATGACTTATGAAATGAATTGAGATTTTGACTTGACCACAACAGAGTTGTGATATGAAATACAAGTTCCCACTTAGGTGTTATAAAACTTCAACTAGCTTTTCTTGCTTCTGAAATTAGTAGAGATAAATCTGGCTTTTTGCAAAACAACCCTAGAGCTTAGTGTCCTAATACAAAAACCCCTTCACTTGTTAGTATTAGTTTGCGAGTACTTAAAGAGTATTCATGGATTTTTCCCTGGCTATTCCCATGGCCAGACTATGAAGAGGAGTACCAGGACGAAGGACCCCAGGAAGGTTACGACAAATAGGATCATCTCCCATCGTCAGCATTGCCTGTGACCCCGAAGATGGAGCTTCGCCTACGCTACTTTTATTATTACGTATTTCCGCTGCTTGAGTTGTATTAAGAATTGGATCATGAGATCCTTATTTGTGTAAGATCTTATGTATGGTTTGTAATGGATGATGTACTGTGGTATCCAAATCTGTTATGTCTCGCAAAAATGGTAATCCTGGGATTGCGATGTATGGCATAACAGGCATCTGGGATTAAAAATCCGGGAGTTGACATAATTCATGGAAACACACCCAAGGGAAACCAAATTGATCATCCTGCTATTCACTATTTATTTTATGTGATTGCTAACACCTTGCTGGCACGTGGTGAGTTTAGTAGATTTAATTAGGAGGACATGTTGATCCTCGCTAAATCTGTTATTGTTAATTGTAATTTAATGCCAAACTTGGATGCTTTGCTTGTGTTTTACCTTAAGCAACAGGCTCTTCAATCTCGTGGACCCATATGCGAAGGCGGAGTTGTGACCGTCCTTGCACATGCACTTCACATCAACCTAGGTAATATCCAACCGTTGGTAGAAAGTAACTGTCTCGGTGTCCCTACTCTAAGAGCATGTGGTATGGTCTCCAAAACTCATGGTAGATATTTCCTTGATATACCTAGAGCAGATCACTTGATCCCAGCTCCTTTTCCTAATGGTCTTCTCGCTATCGAGGAGGGACGTTTGTGTTGTGACGTGCAGGTTGAGGCTAATGTACCCCAACAAGAGATACCCATGGGAGGAGAAGATGAAGAAGTAGAACAAGAAGAACTCGAACAATATGAGCAGCCACCAAACTACCACACCACCTATGAATAAATCTACGCACTCGAAGGAAATATCCAAAGCATGAACAACCTCTCCATGAACCTTCGAGATGCTACTGCAAGCCTCAACACCCAGTTCCAAAATTGGCACGTCCAATGGAACATGGGCAATTATCCACTGCCACCACAATGAGCAACAAAGGGGCCTGCAAAAGCCCGAGCTTGGGGATGTGTTCCCCTTGCAAATTTATTTGTGTAATAATGTGGTTGTACTCCATCTCTTTGGGAGCTTTGAAACACTCGTGTTGGCTTGTAAAAACACTTTGCTTTTGTTTTATTTGTTTGTTTTTATTTTCTTAGAACCCTTGCTTGGTCGCAAGATCTTTTCTAGTTTTTAATCCCTTTCCTCAAAAATACAAAAAGATTTTTCTTTTTTCCTTTTTTCGTAAATGTGTATTTGCACTTTGCCTCTTTGCTTTTATATTATTACAAGAGTAATCGTGTTTGAGTTTTTGAAGGAACACATCCCTATAAGGAAGAGAATCATGAAGTCACTTATGAGAAGTATGTCCTATGTCTCCCACTTTTGAAGTTTGAGTTGTTTTTCTTTGGTAGTCGATTTGCTAAGATGCTATACCTGTGGAAGTAATTTAATTTAGTTAAATTAAAGATTTTTATTAGTATGATGGTTAGATGTTGAAGATCTTGCTCTAGTTCTTTTAGCTATCCGGGTCTTTCCTTGGAAATAATAATGCCAAACAAGTACAATAAGAAAAAGTCTGAAATTTACGACATGTTTGATGAATGATTGTCTTGAGAGTATACCCTTGAAGATACTTAACCCCATAGATATTTTGATAGTCTTGACGACACTCTTGAAAGAAGTTGTTTGATTGAAATATAGTGGTAATTGTGATGCATGCCCAAGCTAAATTTGTGGATCAAACTGTGGTACTAGCTCATAAAAAAGAAAGAGAAAGAAAAAATTCTTCTATTTATGTTCCTAGTGCACACCTTTGGGATGCCAACAACTCCGCTAGCTTTTGAACAATCTATGGTATAACCCCGGATTTCGGCTATGAGGGTTGATGACATGATTAGCATCAGTGTCAATGCATGGGCAAAAGTATTGGTATTCTCAAAGATTGTGCAGGCACTTGCAAAAGAAACAGCCAACAGTCCTTGAAAAGAATGAAAAGAAAAATATATCTTAGAAGATCCACATAAAAGTCCTTGGCATTTCTTGAAAGACAATGATTGGATTAGAAGTGTTTTTGATAGAATTGATTTATTGATGTGGGTGTAAATAAGACACTTCATTGTTATACTACTTAGGACATGAAACTCTCTTACTCAATCATACCATTTAAACATCCTAGTGTCCCTTGGCAAGCTAAGAGTTAACTAGAAGAATTGGATTGATTGCTACAGTTCTAGTTATTCATATTAATATTAAAATCTACTTTGATTTTCTTGAATTGCAGAAGCTTGTATACTGCTCTTGTCATCTCTCTAACTTTGATAAGCCTCGCAAATGAATGAAGTGTTATGCACATATGACTGCCAACCTTAAGTGAATTCTTATTCTCGTTGTTTCAAGTTTAAACGCTGAATTCCTTATAGTTCTTTTGTTTCTTATTCTCAAGGGCGATCAAGGTTTGAGATTTGGATAAGTTGATGGATCTAGAATTTTCCATCTTTCTCTGTGTTTAAACATAATTTATTAGTCAAGAAATTGACAAGAAACTCTTGATCCTTGCCACTAATGACTAATAATTGCAAAGATATGCAAAACCTTTCTTTAAATTATGTTGTGTAGGAAATCATGGGTTTTAATACGAAATCAAGAGTCATAATGAAGGAATTTGAGGAAGCCCACATGGTCAAGTAATTGGGAAGCAAATTCCTGGCGTCAGTATGCGTAACGACCTATAGTACGGGCAAAGCACATTCGTACGGCCCGCTCGTACGGGGTGCCGACGGCTTCGTCTCGTCAAACCCTAGAACCTTTGTGAAGACGCCTATATATTTTGAGGCTCCAGTCGCCGCCTAGAGAGCCGCAATTCTCAAATTTCATCATAACACCACCAAAGGAGATCCACGCCATTGTTCATCCACTCCACCATCCATCCATCCACTAGCCATAGCTATTGCTTTTTATTCTAGATCTCCTTGTGATTTGGCAACCATTGTAAGAATATTCGATTTCAATCTAAGTATTTTGCACAATGTTTTCTATCGATCTATTTTTTATGAGTGAGTACTCCTCAGGGTTACGGGTTGGGGAGAAACCTCGCAGAAACTATGTGCATCTAATCATGGGAGCATTGTATTTTGTTTAAAATTGAGATTTGTATCTTTTTTTCTTTGTCTCTTGTCTCGATATGTGGACTTGTAGGTACCCAAAATCCCATAGATTTGTAAAGGCTTGAGGTGAGATACTTTGCTAGCGGCAATCTCATAGGAACCCTAGTGACAAAAAGGGTAGGACGGTCTTTGCTTAGCGACCCATTAGGGATCACAACGACACACCACTTAATGCTTTAATACATGTTCTTCACTTAATAATCGTTTGTAGCCCGTGGCTTCGGTGTGCACTCGGTTGGATTAAAAGTCTATTTCTATGCTCGCTGCATCATGGGGGATCTAGTATATTAGGATGTGTTGCCCACAAGATATTATCTCCATTCAAACATTACACATGACTATGCTTATTATTATTATCTTTTATCACATATGATGTGCAGCTGTAGGTGGATATTCAACCCTGGCCTATCTCCATCCATTGATTCAACCCAATATAAAAAGTAAACTAGATTGGTCCGGTAAACTAAGGTAAAACAAAGAAACAAAGCCTTGTAGACGTCTCCTTATTTATTTCATTTTTGCATTGCTTTCCAAGGTTTGATTAAACCTAGGTATTCTAGGTAAAAAGCTATTATACTACATCCATGAATCTGGATCGAAGGTAGTAGGCGCTTTGCTTGGAGAGGCTTGTCCACCTTCCCGTTGCCATGAGCTCCTACTCGGTCGGTAGCCTAGCGGCCCTCTGGAGGGCTGCCGTTGTTGTCCACGTGCTGGGTGCAGTCCATCGGGAAGAATTGAGCCCCTGGGTCGAGGTCTCCTCGGGAGACTCTTCAGTAATCGCACGAGATGGGTACGGTGCCAGGATCCGCTAAAAGGTTCGGGTGCTGACCTCGCCCTACCCCTTCAGAGGCGGGTATAGCGCGGACGTTGCCCTCTTGTCCATGGCGCTCTTCTGAGCAACCATTTGCCTCCTCCTCATAGAGACCCTAACCTAATCTAGTGCGTCCACGTCCTCGGGGTAGGCAGAGGCCACTGTCTTGTAGGCATGCTCGAGGGAGCGCAGGGCCTCCACTTCGTCGCAGTGGACTGTGATGGTTTCGCCGTTACCTCCGGGCATCTTGATGATGTTATAGGCATGGTGAGTGGCAACCATGAACTTGGCCAGCGCGGGGTAGCCAAGGATGACATTATAGGGGAGATCGATCTGAGCCACATCAAAGCCGATGAGCTCGGTGTGGTAGTTGTCGCACGTCCCGAACGTGAAGGAGAGGCGCACCTGCCCGATGGGTATGGTGGTTCCGTCTGTCACCCCGAAGAACGACATGGTCGGTATCAGCCTATCGTAGGGAAGTTGTAGCTAGGAGAAAGTCTTGGTGGAGATCATGTTTAGGCCAATGCCTCCATCGATGAGATTCTTCACGACTGTGATGTTGTTTATGGTGGGGGTGAAGATCATGGGGAGAGTGCCTATGGGCTGGTGGAGATGGGGTGGTCACGAGCGTCGAAGCTGATAGGGTACTGAGACCACCTGAGCTTTGGGGGCGAGACTCCTGGCCTGACGGCGACAACCTCGCGAGTGAGAAGCTTCAAGTGTCGGTTGGACACCGAGGCCTGGGATCTGCCGAGGATGCAAGCGGCAGCTCCTGCGGCACTTGGTAGCCCCCAGGGTCCTCCACACGACCCTTCTTAGACTGCGGGGGGAGCTGTTGCACGGCGTTGACATGGTGGCCTGTCTGGGGCACATCGCGGCCTCCAGAGTTCTTGTTCCAGCGCTCGCCTCCGTGGTGTCCACCTCTCTCCCTGCCATGCTTTCCACCAGGCCTTCCCCTTCTCTGGTTGCTATGCATGTTGCAGAGCTTCTTGAGCTCGTAGTAGTCGTCGGTGGGGTGTTCACTCCTCTTGTGGAAGTGATAGTATGTGATGTTGTTTCGCTCCCCCTCGCCATGCTCCTCGCGAGGGCTCTTTTGGTCGGGTTCTGCAGCCAGGACAATGGCGGTCTTGCGCTTGGAGTCTTTGTCCTTGCTCTTGGATGAGCTCGGGGCCTTGGGGGTGATTTCTGCCTCGGTGAGGCCAAACATCCGCCCCGCCTCCGCCTTGGCGTACTTCTTAGCCATGAATAAGAGCTCGGCAACCATGGTGAGGTTCTCGCCTTAGATGCCGATCTTCTCCCTCATCTTGACTTCCTTGGCGCCCTCGGAGAAGGCGGTGATGATGTTGGAGTCCGAGATCTTGGGGACTTTGTTGCGAACTTGGCTGAACCTCTGCAGGAACTTGAAGAGGGTCTCTCTAGGTTGCCGGCGCACCTGGTAGAGGTCAAAGCATGTGAGCGGGCGCTCGTAGTTCCACTTGAAGTTCGTGATGAATATGGAGATGATCTCGGCCTACAAGTCAATGGATTCCTCCGAAAGGTTCATCAGCCAAGTGCTGGCCGTCTGCTTCAGGCACAGGGTAAACCAGTTAGCAATGATGCGGTCATCGCATCCCGCGGCCTCGATGCCTGTGGTGTAGAGCTGCAAGAACTCGCATAGGTTGGTCGTTCCATCATAGCACGCATGCGTCTCCGAGTGGAACTTGTGCGTCCAGACCACATGGGGGAGCGCCTTTGTGAGGGCGAGGCAGCGGTTTACCTACACCACCTTGCCATTGGTGAGGTCCGCACGGTTCTTCCGGCCCGTAGCAGCAATTTCTTCAGTGAGATGGTCCTCGCACGCGCGGAGGCATCGCGACCGCAGGGGGCGAGATGACATGGCAACTGTTGGTCGCCGTCAGGGTCACCTGGTCGGGCGCGAGGGCTCCATCATCACGCTGGGCCGGCCGTGATCCCCTAGCCCCTAGTGCCTGATCCTTCCCTCGAGCCTTGCTCCCGCGGGGAGAGCATGGAGACATCGAGGAGATTGGCGATCCGGTTGCACCACCTCTCCTTGCCTGGCTCGGGCAATGGGTGATCCTGGAGCTCCTGCACCATGCCCTTGGTGGCCTCGGGTGTGAGACGCTCATCGTGGCCGTGCGAGGACACGGTGTGGGAGAGCGAGGTGGCGCCACGCAAGGAGGAAATGGATTCCCTCAATGGACGGTAGGTAGAGCCCCTGTCATCCTCGGTCAACGGGTCCTGCTCGGAGGAGGCGTGTCCCGGAGTCGGCCTCTTCTGGGCCTTACTCATCTCGCGATGGAGCGCATGCTCGGTGCGGGTCTCGATGCGATTCGACATGTGGCCAAGGTTGGTGAAGGTCTTGGAAGAGCGCCTCAGCCCCCTACCTTGCACGCCAAATGTAGATTTGTCCCGTGAAGGAACTAGGGTCCAACGATCCCTTGGTTTGAGAGGGGGCTAAAAACGTGTTCTTAAGGAACCTCGGCGATGGTGGCGACGGCGGAGCAAGAACCACGACAGGGAGATGACAAAGGTTTTTTTTTACCCAGGTTCGGGACCCTCATGAGGTGGTAAATCCCCTACTCCTGCTTTGTTTTATTGCTCACTTGGTTTCACGAGGGTAGAATGGAGGTTGAATTTCTAGGGTTTAGATCACAGGGGATCTATCCTTTCTAAGGTAGGATAAGGGTACCTTATATAGGTCGGCGTCGGGCCTCTTCTAGCCCTTGGGCGGGAAGGGCGTCCATAGTGCCCCCCCTCGAGATCCCGGCTTAGGAGACTACTTTACATGGACTTGGTCCAGCTCGCCGTGCTCCACTCCGTCCTCCTATAAAGCGTCCTTTGTCAGTGACGCTTGTCTTCATCCGGTGCTCTCTGCTTTTCCCCCTTTCACCAAAACGGCACATGGGGGAGCCTTACCTACGAAAGGAGGGTGGACTGAGTCTTCTTTAGCAAGGAGGACAACTCCATGGAAGCACTGTGCTTCCTGTCAGGGCCATAGTTCGTACTCCTTCCAACGAAGTTACTGTTCTACCCCAGACACACTCGAAGGTATCTGAGGCTCGAAGGCGTCACATGATGCTGTAGCAGTATCCCTCGAGAGGTGTTACCTCTAGAGGTTCATTCTCACGCGAGGCGGATGCCTCGCGATGCGTACTCGATTGGGTCTCATATGGAAGCAGACCACCTTATGAGGGCGAAGATTCCCATGGAGCAGAGCTTGTTCACCATGGGGACGCGGAACCCCGGTTTCCAGGGCTTCGATAGTATAGCCTCTTATTGATGAGATGAAGGATGTTGCAGCATGTGTTGTGATGCCAGTTTCTATTGACACATGTGTTCAGACTGGTGATATTTGTGCTCATCATGTTCCAGTGCATGTGGTGCCGTGGAGAAACAAGAGTAGGTTTGTTAGAACACTTGTGAGGAGTTTTGTTGGGATAGAAGTGCGGGTTCAAAAAGGCAAGGAAGGACATGATTGTCAGTTGTGTGGTCTAGGAAGTACTCATATTTTGTAGGGGCATGCAAAGAAGGTTCATGTTAAGCAATACAAGGTTCCAGCAAGAGTTGATAAGAAGAATCTAGTGGCGCCTAGGTCCAAGCTTGTGTGGGGAAGGAGGCAGGTGTAGGCATCTAGGGTTGTATCAAGTCGAGAAGGCCAAGCGAGAGGAAGTGGTGAGGTAGGCAAGCAAGACTTGAAGATGGAAAAGACGCATGATGATTTTGTTGCAAGCCTTAACAACTGAGTTATCAATTCAGCTGCACCTGGAAATAGTTCTTGCTCATAGAAGTTTATCAGTAGCAACAGCAAAGCAACATCAGCAATAGTAACAGTAGTAGCAAACAATAGGATATGAGCGCAGTAGGCATAGGGATGGATGGACAGGCGTTGCATGGACGAGTCTAAACATGTAACTTCAAGATCTAGGGCAATTGCAGATAAATAAGAATAAGCATCCAAGTACTAAACAAGCATAGGAATGTGCTCCATATATAGTCATGCATGCTCGTAATGAGAACTTGCACGACATCTTTTGTCCTGCTAGCCCGTTGCAGCGGGGCCTCAAGGGAACTACTGGCAATTAAGGTGCTTATTTTAATAGAGCACCGGAGCAAAGCATTAACACTCCGTGAACACATGTGATCCTCACATCACGGCCATCCCCTCAGGTTGTACCAATCTCTGTCACTTCGGGGCCTTTGGATCCTAACAATGATGTCGTGGGAATGGCCACAGCAGATGCTGCAATCGGCAGCGAGTAGTAGAACAAGGGGCAAGGGCGGCAATCTATCTGCGGTGCGATATGAGGGCGGAGACACAAGGGTTTACCCAGGTTCGACCCCCTGGAGGGTAAAGACCTACTCCTGCTTGATTGTATTGATGAGAGAGTATAGAGGGCGAGCTCGATGGCTAGGCGGCGATTCGTAGGGGGTGTATGATGGAACGTGCCCACTATGCGTACCATAGAGAGGTTTATATAGTCTCACCTCGCTAGGGTATACAGATCTACAACCGAATTAGTTAAGGATTCAGAGGATAGTTGACCTAATACGACTGGGCCTAGCTACGCTTCTGGGCCTCCAGCCTCCAGTCGCCCGGTTCCTTGTTAAGCCTTGATCCAGTCGCCGTCCTGCAGGCCCACTCGCTGGCAGCTTGGGCCAGTAGGAAACATCCTGCTGGGTTACCCCACTCGGCTTATCCCCATCAGTAGTCCCCGAGGCCGTCGTTGATTCGTCGCAGGTGTTCGTTGGCAGTCGGAGTAAGCGGGTCTAATTTGGACGCCCAGTCGAATTGGCGGTGGACTCCGTGAATGAAAGAGGGAACTTGTTATCTTAGTCGCAATAACGGCGACCAGTCAAATCGCAGCACGGCAAATGGGTCGGCGAGTAGTCAAAATCACTGCTATGGTGATCAGGTCGGCGAGAAGTCGAATCGCAGCTAGGGCGATCTGGTCGGCGAATCGTCGAGTCGCTGAAGCCAGCGAGTCGAGCAGGCGAAGTTGGACCGTCAACACTGGTCAAACTAGCCGTTGGGTAACCCAACGGTAATATCGGCGTAATCACCGCGCAGTAACGACTCTCCGAGAATGGCGGGTAACTGGCGCTATATAAGGGGAGTGAAGGGGGACAAGCGGCTATCCCGACCTTTCCTCCGATCTCGCGCGTCTCCTAGTCTTCCATTCCTCCTTAGCGATCAGAGCGACCCAGAGCGATCCACAACTCCTGAACCTTCGACTGATGGCGCCTCCGACGGAACCATGGGGAAGATCCAAGTGCACGAAAGTGCTGCTGAAGTCATTCGAGGAGGAGGGGATCCTCCACGCCGGGAGATGGCGCATCCCCGCGGCCGGCGAAGTGGTGCCAGATCCGCGCGAGGCAGAATTCATTTGCTTCACGAGCCATCTGGAAAGGGGGCTCGGATTCCCCACCTCCCTCTTCTTTCACCACTTCTGCGCCTACTACGGCATCCAACCGTCAGATATAGGGCCGCACAGCATCAAGCAACTCGCCATTTTTGTGGCGTTTTACGAGTGCTACCTAGGCTGCCGGCCGTATTTGCCCCTGTGGCAAGATCTGTTCAACGGGAGGATCGGACGCGAGGAGGCAGGCGGCCCGATGCTGGCCGCGGGCGGCCTTACCTTTGAGTTGAAATCGAAGGCCTCGTTCTTCGATCTGATGCTGCCGAAGAAGGCGGCAGACGAGTGGAAGAAGAATTGGTTCTACGTGACCGAGTCACCACCAGGCGACGAGGTGGCGCTTCCGATGTATTCTGCCGACCGGCCCGAGCCGCGCCGGCTCCAAGTCGCCAAGATCACGACTGATCAGCAGATGGTGGTCGATGAGATGCTGCAGACCATCCACAACTTGAAGAAGGGCCTCCAGACCATCAATTTGTACAATTGATGGTTCGGACGGTGACTAGTGCCTCTGGCCAGTCGCACCCACTACATGTATGAGTATATGGGCAAGGATGACCCGACAAAGTCCTGCTCTGCCGAGTCGAGGCTCAATGACTACACCCTGGCCTTGAAGAAGATCACCGAGGCAGAATACCTAGATGCGAAGGCCGGTGTCGCCCCTTACACCACAAAGCGCAAGCCTCCAACAGTAAGTCCGTTCTTTCTTGTGCACTTCACAGTCGCAGATTAGTAGTCGCGGTCGTGCTAATCACATATTGTCATTGAATTTGTTCCAAGTGGTGGAAGGTTGGCTTCCACCTGTAGACGATGAAAACTCGAACGAGTCCGCCGAGGATAATAGTGAGTCTTCGTCTGACAAGGGCGGTGTCAGAAGTGACGGGGGCGGCGACAAAGACAATGACAATGACGATGAAGATGAGGCCGTGGAGGTCGCCGCACCCACGGTCTGTAAGACCCGTGGGCAGCGACAGCGCGTCCTCAAGGGCAGCAAGAGCCTCGAGGCCCATGACAAAGACGATGACGAGCTCCCCGCACACACCTCACAGCGCGAGGTTACGCCGTCGAAGAAGAAATCGCCACCACCAAAGAAGAAGAAGAAGGAGCCAACCAAGGCAGCATCACCACCTCGGTCTGTGAGTAGCTCCGAAGCTACCGACGCGGCCGAGGAAGCTGGGACCGGTGCCCTGGTACAGGCGACTACGGTGGCGGATGCGGCCGTGGTAGAGGGTGAGGTGCCGCTGGCATCACTGCCTCCGCCCTTTACCATCCTCACAAGGCTCAAGGTTGCTCCATCCGCGGGTGCCTCGCCGCCGAGGGGAGCGGTCACAGCGACTACCACGGAGCCTCCTGTCGCAGCATCATCCACGAAGAAGCCCTCTGTGACCTGGGTCCAGAGCATGCTGGAGACAAGTCTCAGCCGGAAGCTGGGGCCAGAATTGGAGAAGCCAGCGAGTATTCGCACCAGCCTCCGTTTCATCCTAGTCTCCAAGTGAGTACCTTTTTGAATTATCCAATCGCCTTATGTTCTGTCCAGTGCACTCCCTAATATTGCCATATTACAGGACTAGAGTGAAAAAGATAGGCCATCCCTCGGTGGACAAGGTCCCGTTGGGTGCCCCGGGGAGGCAGGTTCATCCCTCGAAGAAGAGGAAGAGCAATGAAGTCGCAGCGCCTGTTGAAGGCGCTAAAAAGGCAAAGGGCGACGAGGTCGTCACGATTTCGGACGAACCGTCGGTCACCCCGAGCGAAGCTCCAATTGGAGCGGATGAGGCCTCGAAGGCCACGGTGGACTCAGAGTCGCAGCAGGTGGAGACCGTGGTGTCAGCCGGGGCTACGGCCCGACCTCGAGTGGCGTTGGGGCTGCAGTAGCGACGTTCCCTCGCATTGTAGCGAAGGCCATTGCGGTGAGTGCGTCAGCGCCACCGAGCCAGGTGCCTGAGGTCGTCGGTACGGAGGTCGAGTAACATCGCGGGCATACTCCGGTCGTGCTCCCGTCAGTGGATGCAATAGAGCTTCACGGCATGTTAGGTGCTGCCATCCAGGTATGTCCAGTCCCCAAGGATCTGATCGCTGAGGTCGGATCCTTATTGATTTCGATATCCAGTCCCCGAGTGGCTAGTCGCTGAATTTCAGCGGCTAGGCACTTAGGAATGTTTTCTCTATCCAGTCCCCAAGGGGCTAGTCGCTGAATTTCAGCGTCTAGGCACTTAGGAATTTCCTTGCTAACGCTTCCATGGTTTTGCAGGGTCTGCAGCGCGAGTCGGCGGAGCGACTTTCCATCCGGGAGCGTCTGAAGAGGGAACTCCTCGTTGTCCAAGGAACGAACGAGCAGCTTCAGGCGACTGCCTGTAATTGATCATTGTTCTTGTTATTGGTCATAGATCTTGCTTTCTTCGTATTCATTGTTTTGTTGATGCAGAGGGTCATGCAGCCGCGGTGGAGAAGGCTCGTCAAGGCATGGTCACGACGAGTGAACTAATGGCTGCGCAATCATCCTTGAGCACCGTGGAGAAGCGAATCGCCGACCTGGAGCGGGAGCTCAAGGAGGCAAAGTCGGAGCCTACCTCGGTGGATGAGAGGGCCAAGGTAGCCGTTGCTGCTGCTTCTGAGCGGAAGATGTCATATGCACTCGTTACCGGTCTACAGAATGACCTTTCCGGTATGCAGGACATCATCACGGAGCGCTGTCACCCGTTGATTGGTGAGCTTTATGTTCGTTGGCGAGTCCCCGAGCGTGCGCTTCGCTTTGTTTTGCTAGAGCCTTCCTTATTGTTTAGCTTGTGTGTTGTAGGGAGGATCATAGATGATGTTGCCGAAGCGCAGTCATATGACGCGCGGCAATGTGTCACCACGCTGGTTGACTATGCTGCTCTGTCAGCGACCTGCATTCGTGCGTATCTTTAGGAGATCTCGCCCAAAGAGGTGATTCCCAGTGACCTCATCGAAGTCTGGAACTACTTGGAGAAGGCCCCGGCTGTTGTTGACTTCATGTCGCGGTCGCCCTTTCGTCGTGGTGCTGCGACTGCGCTGAGCCTTGGGCTCACGCACTTACCCGACGACTTCGACCTTGACGATGTCACTAGCGGGTACCCTTCGTCGACAGTCGCGGTAGAGATCGCCGAAGTGTTGAAGCTGACCGAGCGGGCTGCAGTGTACTCCGACCGCGTGTGGGTGCAGGGCGACCTTATTCCGTACCAGGAGACGGTCGTCGCCCCGAACGACCCCAAGCCGGCGCACCGCGACTTCAAGGTGGAGCAGCCGTTCCGAGCGGCCATGGCGGGTGCTCTCACGACGTACCCGTCAAACCCGTGGGTTCCCTTTATCCTCCATCACAGAAGTGGTGGCACCTCGTCATCGAAGCCTGCGGAATAGACTAGTTTGCCAACTGGTGTTAGTTATAACAAATATGTAACTACCCTTGTAAGTGAACAATTTTTCCTACTTTTAAGGAATGCAAGGATGCTTTTGTCAATGTTTTTTATTTGATTGTTGGTTGTGCGAGTCCCCGAGCAAGTCCGCCCTTTTATGGGGTTTATCTCGTTTTTATGTATATGTAGTTTAAACTGTTAGTAAGTTGTGGTCGACTCGCCATGGCTTGGAAAGCCAGTCGCATGGCGACTCCAGGGGGTGCTCTGTACTTAGCCGTTTTCCCAGGCGCGAACGGGGTTGGGTGGCCGAGTCCCCGAGCGTGGTACTTGGCTGTTCTAGTCGCATGCCCGAGGTAGGTGAGGACGGGGCATATTGTATTAGGTGCGTCGCTCCACCTGATCCGTAGGACCAGTTGCATGGCGAGTCCAGGACGCGCTCTCATACTTGGCGTTTTCCCTAGTCGCTCCTGTTTGGACTGGTATCAGTCCCCGAGCATGGTACTTAGCTGTTCGAGTCGCTGCACCAAGGATGTGGAGGACTGGGTCGCTGTGGGAAGCGAATACAGTTTTCTTGGCTCGGAAAGCCAGTCGAGCAAGGCGATTCCGATGGGGCTCCGGGTTGGCTTTTTTTGTGGACGGTACAAGGCACGAGTTTTTCCGGTGCCCTCGTACCACACTACTTGGCCGTGCCGGTCGCGTAACCAAGGGTTGACTTCCACGAGTAGCATAGTGCTGTTATTAAGAGTGCGAATGGCACAAGGTATGGAGAGTGGACACAATTTGTGCGAATCGATCTTCTTTATTTCATAGCGAGTAGGAGGTACATGTCTGGAGTTCTAGGAAAAGAACTTCCGTAGGAGGTTTACATTCCATGGCCGCTTGACGTCGAGTTTTCCGTCGCCTCGGATGTCGATGAGGTAGTAGGCGTTGTTGCCCAGGACTCGCCCGATGGCGAATGGTCCCTCCCAAGGGGGAGAGAGCTTGTGCATGCCCTTCTTGTCCTGGATCAGGCGTAGTACCAGATCACCTTCCTGGAAGGTGCGAGTCCCTACTCGCCGACTGTGGTAGCGGCAGAGTCCTTGCTGGTAGATGGCGGTGCGGGAGCGAGCGAGGTCACGTGCTTCGTCGAGCTGGTCGACTCCGTCCTGGCGTGCGAGCTCATTTTCGTCCTCTGCGTAGTTGACCACCCGCGGTGAATCATGCTCGAGGCCGGTTGGCATGACGGCCTCGGCACCGTACACCATGAAGAAGGGGGTGAACCCTGTCGATCTGTTGATGGAGGTGTGGATGCCAAAGATGACGGAGGGGAGCTCTTCGACCCAGCACTCGGGAGTTCGCTCGAGGGGAACTTGCAGTCGCGGCTTCAGGACATGGAGGATGCTCTGATTGGAAACGACCGTGATTGGGTGTTCTTGGAAGTAATGCGGCAGTCGCCACTGGGCTCTGAAGACCGCATATACCAGTTTCTAGTACTGCGGGTAGCGCTGGCGTGATTCGGTGAGGACTTCGCTGATGTACTATACATGTCGCTGCACCGGGCGCTCCTTTCCTTCTTCTGTTCATTCGACGACCATGATGGCGCTAACGACTCGCTCGGAGGCCGCGACGTAGACGAACATGGGCTCCTTGTCGACGGGGGCGCCGAGTAGTGGGGCCGCGAGTAGCACCTCCTTGAGTGTGTGGAGCGCGTCTTCTGCCTCCTTGTACCAATAGAACGTGGGGTTCTTGCACATTAGGCGGTAGAGGGGCATCACCTTCTCGCCTAGCCAGGGGATGAAGCAACTGAGAGCCGCGACTCGCCCGGCCAACTTCTGGACGTCGTGCAGGCACTCGGGTTTGCCGAGCCGGGCGATCGTGTTGATCTTGGTGGGGTTCGCCTCGATCCCTCGCTTAGAGACGACGTACCCCAGCAACTGTCTAGTAGGTACACCGAAGGTGCACTTTCCTAGATTTAGCTTGATCTTGTACCTCCGCAGGTTTGCGAAGGTTTCTGCCAGGTCGGCGACTAGATCGCCCTGGCGAGTGGATTTCACCACCACATCATGGATGTAGACGTGGATGTTGCGGCCAATTTGGCTCGCAAGGAACTCCTGCATGCACCTCTGGTAGGTTGCCCCGGTGTTCTTGAGGCCGAAGGTCATAGCGGTGTAGCAGGATGCTCCGAGTGGCGTGATAAACGTCGTCATCTCCTCGTCCTCGACGGCCATTTTGATCTGGTTATAAACAGAGTAGGCGTCAAGGAAGCACAACGACTCCGAGCCCGCGGTCGAGTCGATGTTGATCGATCCGCGAGAGGACGAACTGCTCCTTCGGGCAGGCGCTGTTTAGGTTTGTGTAGTCGATACACATTCTCTAGGTTCCACTTTCTTCTCAACCAGGACTGGGTTTGCCAGCCACTTGGAGTATTTGATTGGCCGAATGAAGCCTGCAGCGAGTAGACACTACACCTCCTCGGCGATTGCTCGGCGGCGCTCTTCATTGAAGGGCCGTAGCGACTGTTTGACGGGTCACGCTTTGGGGTCGGCATTGAGTTTGTGCTCAGCGAGTTCCCTCGGGACACCAGGCATGTCGGATGGCTTCCACACGAGGATGTCGCGATTCTCACGTAGGAACTCGATGAGTGTGCCTTCCTATTCTAGGCTCATGCCCGTCCCGATCGTCACTGTCTGGCTAGGGTTGTCGGGGACCAGCTCGACGGTGCGAGTGTGCGTCGTTGCCTCGAAGGCGGTGGAGCCGCCGCCCTCCGAGTTGGTATTCTTGAGTATTGTGGGGTTGTCATTGTTAACCCCGCTCGCGTACTTGGCGAGCTCCTCCGCGTGGTTGGCTTCTACCGCTATGACGACATCAGCGAGCTCGGGGCCTTTGGCCTCGCACTCGGCAGCCATGTCGGGGTTGAAATGGACGGTGATGATGCCGCATGGCCCTGGAAGCTTCATCACTTTGTACACATAGTGGGGCGCCACCATGAACTTGGCAAACGCCTGCCGCCCCAAGACGAAGTGGTAGGGGCTGTTAAAGGGCACTAGCTTGAAGACGATCCGCTCGGTGCGGAAGTTTGCTGGAGTGCCGAAGGTGACTGGCAGCGTCACCTTGCCGATCGGGTACGCCTTCCGACCGGGGACGATGCCGTGGAAGGTGGTGTAGGTCATCTCAATTATCGACTGCAGGAGCCGCAGTCACCTGAACGTGTCCAGGTAGTGAATGCTGATGGAGCTTCCGCCGTCCATCAACGTCTTGGGGAGCCAGTAGTCTCCCACCTTGGGCTTGACCACCAAGGCTACTCGCCCCGGATATTTGATCCGTGGCGAGTAATCTTCGCTACTCCAGGTGATCCGCTGCTCGGACCAGTTGAGGAAGCGCAGGACGTCGACCTGGGACACCACGTTGAAGGCGACGGCGCGGGCGATGGCCTTCTTCTTCCACTTGGTGCTTAAACCGGTGAAGGTGTGGAGCGACCCCACGTCATTGCCGAATGCCCCGCCATTAGGCAGGTGGTTGTTGGGGTCCTCTCTTGCGCGCCGTGCCTTCTCGATGTCACATCCCAAATTTTAGATTTGGTTCTGCATATCATTCATATCATTGCATCATACTCTTCCATGCAAAACCATCGATGGAAAAGTTTCGGCAAAACACTATTTTCTAAACCCTACTCTATTTTACTACGAGGCTCCTGCGGGAGGCTTTAGTAGGACTTGTGTTGTCCACCTTTGTAGCCTAGTGGTTTCTCTCATCCCTTGACCCTAGGTTGTTCCCCTCGTTTTTACAAAAATTTAGGATAAAAATCGCCCAATTCGGAGCTCGTACGGAAAAGTTACGGCCGTTTTATTAAAAGATCAAAAATCGGCGCCGACTTCACCGTGTTCGCCTCCAACCGCGCCGCCGTAGCCGACTAGGACCCCGCGTGGGGCCCACAAAAGGGGACCCCACCTGCGCGTCCTCACCCCCACGCGCCTGGACCCCGCCCCGCCTCGTTTCCCGTGCCCGCCATCGCCTCTCGGGATCTGCGCCGCCGCCCTCGGCCTCCGCGCCCGCCGCCGCCACCAGGTGAGCTCGCCACCGCTGCCGCGCCGCACCCCGCCGTCGCGCCGCTGCATCGCCCGCGCGCCGCCGCCGCCCCGCGCGCCACCGCCGCATCGCGCGCCTGCCACGCAGCGCCGCCGCCACGCTGCCGCGCCGCTGCCGCTGCCGCGCGCCTGCAGCCGCGCGCCGCGCCGCGCCCGCACGCGTCCCGCGCCGCACGCCGCCGCCTCGCGCTGCGTGCCGCCCACAGCCGCCGCCGTCGCTCGCGTCGCCGCCACGTTGACCACCACCGTTCTGCGCTGACTGTCTCCCTTCCGCGCAGGAAAAACACCGTCGCCGGAACCGATCGCCGCCACCGTCCCAAGTTCGCCGCCGTTCGTCTCCGGTGAGTCCGCAGCCGCCGTTGGATTTCAGATCAGCGGTCCAGATCGGTCGTTGACCGGCAGCCCCAGGCGTTGACTAGTCAGACGCCCAGTCAGCGCCCAGTCAGCAGCCGCGTTGACCAGTCAACAGACACAGTTGACTGGGTATTTTCGTTAATCGATTTAGTTGGCAGATTTCGGTAGAAACTTGTAAATTGCGTAGAAATTAAACCGCTGGGCCAAAAATTGCAAATAAAATATGTGTAGGTTCAGTAAGACGTGTAGAATCTTGATGTACCTTAGTTTAACACTTTTGCAGCAAGATTTAGTACAGTTTAATCAAATGAGTTAATGGCCTTTTTGGACTATTTAATTCGTAGAAAAAGATCTGTGACTCCAAAAATTGCGTATGATATGTCCCTGGATTCAGTGGAACGAGAGTAATCTCATCGTGAATTAAAAATATAGGCCTACAGTAAAAACTTCTGTAGAAACTGTCTAGTGGCTTTCTGCAGTGTTTTAATTACTCGGGGAGTTTTATAATTCCTTTTTGAGTAATTCCAGTTGGTACTGTTCCTAAATAGCTATGCCTATGCAGTAGAATTTTCCCAAGATTTTACAAACAGTATACTATCGGTAGTGAATTATTTGAGTTCTAGCTCTAGTTTTGAGCATTATGTTTTGCATAATAGTTTTCCTTGCGCTAAAACTATTTTCCATGCATGCAATAAGTAGTATTATTGAATAGGATTATGTGGTGCAGCTGTAGCACCAATTCACTTGTCGTGCACGCTTTCATGCATCATCTTTGTTGCATATGCTTGTGGACTGTTTGTTTATGATTGCAATTGTATCGTGTAGATTGTGACGAGTGCAACGCTTGCTCGTGTGTGGATTGTTCTTCCGACCGCTACAACCAAGGCAAGTAGATGCTATTTTTTTCATGATATTGTCCTACTATTTTTCTATGCATTGTCGTGTATTTTGTAGACGCATGTGTAGGATGATACTATCGCTATGCTATGTCCTATTATGTGGTAGGACCTTCCTTGTAGATAAACCACCGTTGGTAGATGTGCTTAGCCATGCTATGTTGAACGAGGGCTGGGTTACATCATTGAGACTTGTTTCTAAAAGTACTGGTTTGTGAAAACTAAAACAACTTAATCAATGAATCTCCTGGGTGTGATGGTATTGATAATTTTTGGTGGTTTCATTGCGGAAAGGCACCCAGGTATCGAGAGAAATTGATTGGCTTCTTTATTTGGTAGCTTACGTGTACAACCATGTGCCAATAATGAAATGGGCGGTTGGTTGGACTTAGTAGGTTGTGGTAACCCGAACCCACGTATCCAGAGATGTAGAAATTTGGTAGGTTGGACCGGTGCGCATCGGGATTGGGGCGCTACTTTCCGAACAGTCTCTTCTTGGACTTCTCCCTATCATCACCCAAAATGAGAGTGATGGTACGAGCTAGGCTGGCCAAGTCACATGGGTAAAGTGTACTAACCCCTGCAGGGTGTATAACCTAATCGATTAGCCGTGTGCCCGGTTATGGACAACTGAGTTGCTTGATATTGATTCCATGACATGTTTCTCGCTCATTCCAATTTCATAATTGTTTTAATATTGTTGGGTTAACTTAATTGGGATCTTTTCAAAGAAAATCTAAAACTGTTTATGAAAGTAGGACAAAGGTATTTGCAATGCAAGCCAGACACAGCTCCACTTGCCAAATATGCATGTAGATGTTAGTACTATTGTCTCCTTTACTAGCTCTACTTGCCATACATTCCATGTATTGACCCTTCGGGGCTGCTACGTTTCATGTTGCAGGTTATTCCGATTCTGAGTAATCGATATAGGCCACGGTACTCCACTCGACACTTGTTCACTTGTGGGCAATTTGAAGAATGGAGGATTTACTTTACTTATGTTGCTACCTGAATAATTTGAGCTAGCTTTGGGCTAAGCTTTTATTGTAATAATGGTACTCTGGATCTTTGTTATTTATGATACACGGATATTTGCTATGTTATTCGTCTTATTCTATTGTGGGCCAATGAACCGATCCAGGGATTGGCATGTCATATAGAAGCCTCGGTCTTTTCAGAACCGCGGTGTTACAAGATGGTATCAGAGCCCGTGTGTCGACTATAGGATCGTGACCTAGGATTGGATTAGGAAGCCATAGATTTATTAAAACCTATATTAACTCTGTCTTTCATCTTATGCCTTTCACTCTCGTAAATTCTTATCATATGCTATTCACACACTTTCCTCTTTTACTTGATAGATGGGAGAAGTCAGGACTGAGTATGCAACCATGGAGTCACCAAGGCCCTTTGCAAGGCAGTTAGCACAGCTCTCGCAGTCATTGGGATTGCCACTGCCCATGTTCAACGGAAGAAGGCTGTACACCTATGGATATGGAGAGGATGAATGGGAGATCACTACCTTCATATTCAGGGATGACGCCTTGCCAAATCCAGTGCATTTGATCTACACCAAGACATACTACAACTGGGGACTTGGAATCAACTTGGCCATACATGAAGCCCTGTCTCGCCAGTGCCATAATGTCCGACACCTACTGCCAGCAGATTCACCCTACCGTGACTATGGGAGGCGTGATGAAGATGGGCACATTGTGGTTAACCCGGGCGACAGGAACAACATGCCGCCCCGTCGGAGGCACATAGAGGACATGGAGGGAGAATGGAGCTCTAGCTGAGAAAGTGATGATGATAAAGGAGGTTGCAAATTTTGCTAGCAATGGTATGGTGGTCCAAGGACAGGAGATTGACACCTTGCATGAAGCTGTGGGAGTTCTGGAGA
Organism: Avena sativa; assembly: GCA_916181665.1. Taxonomy (NCBI): domain Eukaryota; kingdom Viridiplantae; phylum Streptophyta; class Magnoliopsida; order Poales; family Poaceae; genus Avena; species Avena sativa. The sequence goes on from OV702284.1 coordinate 150,261,472, forward strand.
ATGCCCTGATAGCCAGAGATGCAACCATAGCGCATCTTCATGGTACTGTGCAGGAGAACACCCAGAGCATACAACAGTTGCAAGGGACCGTCCAGGAAAGGGATCAAACTATTGAAGCTATGACAGCCCAGATTGCCGCTCTCCAAGCACAGCTGAATCTACCCTCTGATGATGACAATGGATATGATGGCAACAATGGGGATGATGATGACAGTGGGAACGATGATGATGATGAGGACGAGGATGATGATGATGGAGACGATGATGGTGGAGGACATGAAACTGTTACAGTCGCAGCAGAGAGTGAAGAAGAAGAGGAGGATCCAGAAGAGGTGGAGTTTGAGATCTCAAGTGATGATTCAGGAGAAGTGTACACTCCGCCGCCGCGGTTGAACCGTGGACCGAAGCGCCAACGCATGAGTGCAAGGACCTACCGCAACCTCTTCAAGAAGTAGATAGAAGTCCACCAATTAGTCCTCGTTAGGTAAATTCGTTAGGATTAGTCTCGATCGATGTGAAACTTAATTACGGTTAGTTTAAGAGTGTTTAGTTGCTTATTCGTGTACTCCAATATCCCAGGAATTATTTGTGCAAAATTTTATGAAAGAGTTACGGCAAGTTTGGTTAACATCTGTGTTATTTTCGCTGCAGTTTTTCTGCTGATACAGCAGTACTGTACGATTTTTCATATTTTTCTGATAACTGGGAAAAATCTGAAAACAATTGGGCTGATGCGAAACTCTCTGTACTGTATGTGCAAAAATCAGCTAAATTTTCTGACGAGTCTAAGTCGGGTAGAAAAATTCGTGAACGCTGCTGGACTGTTCTGGAAGATTGCTGTTTTTGTTGTTTAGTTGATCAACTGTTTAGTTAACCATTGCCAACTCTTGTAAAACTATTTCAGTAGGTATATACTGCTAGGATAACCCCTGGGATGTTGCTGGATCACTTGTTTGTTGATGTGTTGCTTGCTTGTGATTGTCTGCTATTGCTTGTTGTTGTTTGATCATATGCATGTTGGAGATATGCCCAAGAGGCAATAATAAAATAGGTTATTATCATATCTTCATACTTATGATAAATGTTTACATACCATGCTATAATTGTATTAACCGGAAACATTAATACTTGTGTGATTTGTAAACTAAAATAAGAGTCCCTAGTAAAGCCTCTTGTTAAACTAGCTTGTTGGTTAATATATGATCATTGTTTCCTGATCATGAACATAGAGATGTTATTAACAACAGGATCATATCGTTAGGAGAATGATGTGATGGACATACTCCTATAGATAAGCGTAGCATAAAGATCAAGTCATTTCAATAGTTCAATTGCTATATGCTTTCTGATACATAGTAACCTAATTCCTTCGACCATGAGATCATGCATATCACCTTTACTGGATGGATGCTTTGATGTCATCAAACACCACACCGTAACAGGGTGGCTATAAAAGTGGCATTGAGTGTTCGGAAAGTATTGGTTGAAACACATGGATCAAGAGTGGGATTTGTCCATCCACATGACAGATAGATATTCTCTGGGCCCTCTCGGTGAAATGTCATCCAATTAGCTTGCAAGCATGTGACTTGGTCACAAGGGATCACATATCACGGGAACGAGAAAAGAGTACTTATCAGTAACGAGGTTGAACTAGGTATGCAGAGATACCGACGATCATAACCTTGGATAAGTAACATATCGTGAGACAAAGGGAAATTGGTATCGTATGTAAGTGGTTCATTCGATCGCAAAGTAATCGTAGAAATATGTGGGAGCCATATGAATTTCCAGATTCCTCTATTGGTTATTGTTCGGAGAAGTGTCTCGATCATGTCCGCATAATTCACGAACCGTAGGGAGACACACTTAAGGATTCGACGTTGTTTGAGTAGTTATGGTATTATGAGAAAGAGACCGAATGTTGTTCGGAGTCTCGGATGGGATCCGGGATATCACGAGGTGATCCGGAATGGTCCGGAGAATAAGATTCATATAAGGAAAGTCCCGTTTCGGAGTTCGGGAATGATTCCGGTGTTTTCATCGGGGATATTCTAGAAGGTTCCGGATTGTCCGGCACTCCGGGGGGGAAGGGGTACATGAATGTGTCATTACATATTGGAATGATTGCATCATGTACTAAGTGTTCTTGCTGTCCCAAATATAGGATTAAATTGAATCCTAAAACAGAAAAGTCAAATGTCCAGTTTGAAAGTCAAACGGCTAAAACAAGAAACTGTGGGAAACAAGCAAGAGGAGTTGGAATCAACTTGGAGGAGGAGTTGGACTCCTCCAGGCCGGCGCCCAGCCCAAGGCCGAGTTGGGGAGGGACTCCCTCCCTCCCCTGGCGCGCCAGCCCCCTCCCATCTATATAAGGAGGGGCAGGGCTCCCCTCCTAGACACACAAGTTCCTATCCTCTAAACTAAACCCTAGACCTAAACCCCGGTTTAGAGCTATTCGGTTTAGAGCCTTCTAATTGGTTTAGAGCCTTCTAATTGGTGTGTCTAATTACTAGACCACTAATAGCCTCTCTCATAAGCTCCACCATACTCGCACCGGCTTAAGGCGAAGCCCTGCGGGATTTCCCCTCTACCTCCGGTACCACGCCGTTGTGCTGCCGGAATCGCGAGGAGAGTGCTACAACCTCCGCTGCCTGCTGGAACAAGGGAGAGGAAGGTCTTCGTCGAGTACCGAACGTGTGACCGACTACGGGAGCGCTGCCGGAACGTGGCGCCGGAAGGATCGTCTACGCGATCTTGAGATCGGAAAGAGTACGACTACATCACCCACGAGAATCTGCTCTCGTTAAACACTTTGGAATCTTCGAGGGTGAGTTATTCCATCGACTCGTTGCTACAATCTAGTAGATAGATCTTGGCTTGTTTGTTTGTATGCGATAGAAATTTTTTGTTTTCCATGCTACGAACCCCTACAGTGGTATCAGAGCCGTGTCTATATGTAGATCTGTTGCACGAGTAGAACACAATGGTCATTGTGGGCGTTGATGTTTTTTATTGTCGATTGCTTCTTGTGTACTTTGCATCTTGCGGTATGTTGGGATGAAGCGGCCCGGGCTAACCTTACATGACATCGTTCATGAGACTTGCTCCACGCTTAACATGCAACTTGTATTGCATAAGTGGCTTTGCGGGTGCCTGTTTCTCCTAGCATAGTTAAGATCCAATTTACAACGGGTAATCAACAATGCTAGTATCAATGTTGTGGTTCTTGTTCGTAAGTTAGAACGACACTTATTAACAGCCCCAAACCACGTAAAACATGCAAAGAAAGTAGAGGCGTCTAACTTTGTTTTGCAGGGGTGTGCAGTGATGTGATATGGCCATGATTGTGATTATATATGATGTATGCAATGTTCCTTATTGTAAGTCGGCAACCGGCAGGAGCCATATGGTTGTCTTTAATTTCTGTTAAGACCCGCGTGTCTATTCAAAGTAGTTGTAATAGTTGAAGCCGGTGGACGACAACCATGGAGAAGCGTCATTGACCTTGATGCAATGTCGGTGATGATGGAGATCATGTTCGTGCTTGAAGATGGAGATCAGAAGCACAAAGAAGAAAGGCCATATCATATCACATATTATGAATTGCCTGTGATGTTAATCCTTTATGCATCTTGTATTGCTTAGTAGACGACGGTAGCATTATAAGATGATCCCTCATGCACATAAATTTCAAGTTCTAAAGTGTTCACCCTTAGTATGCACCGTTGCCAAAGCTTGCTGCTTCGAAGCACCACGTGATGATCGGGTGTCTTTGATTCCGCGGGTGAATACAACGTAAGCAAGCCAGATTTGCTTATGCGGTTGCTAAGGTTTGATCTTGACGAGCCTAGCATGTACAGACATGGCCTCAGGAACACGGATTACCGAAAGGTAGAGCATGAGTCATATAGTAGATATGATGAACATGTTGATTGTTCGCCATTGAAGCTATATCAACTCTCGTGATGATCGGTTTTGATGTGGTGGATTTGGTTCATGTGATCACTAAAACAATGTGAGGGATGTTGTTTTGAGTGGGAGTTCACCTAGATTAATTTAATTATTAATTAGAACTCAATTTATCATAAACTAAATCAAAGTGAATTTGCATAGTTGTTGTAGTCGTTGGCATCCGTTTACCACCTTGCGCTTAGTTATAATTGAGATGATAGAACTATAGAATTCTGGTTAGATACTTTACGAACTGGTATCGTATTGTTTTAAGTGTTAATCTAAAGTTTAAAAGTCCTATTGCAAACTTTCAGTAAGTTCCGGTTACTCCATGAAGTTTAATAATTAGTATTAAATCAAGAGTAACAATTCCAAGTGTTAGTATATAAGTATCATGTTTGTATCCATGATTCTTGATATTCAAAGGATTCTCTTAATATCAAGGTTATCTAGGATCTGAAAGAGTTGTTTCAGAAACCATGATGTGTGGAAGATATTGTGATATCTGAAACGAAGTTTTGGTTACAACATGATAGAGTATAATATGGCAAAGTTCATGTTCTCATATTTTGATGAGAAATTACAAAAAAAAGGTTGGAGACACTTGTTGTCCTAATCCTCCAAAAGGTTTTGGATAGCAACATTATACTCATAATTCATCGTTGTAAGCTAAAAGTAGCTTGATCATGGACGATTCCATGATAAGGGTGAATATTTGATGTAGGTAAAATGTTTACTACACCAAGAGATTACTAAAGAAAGGAATTTGAAAGAACACCAAATATTTGATGATGGTGATCTACTTCAAAGTGCAAGTCCAAAGACATTGGTATTTAATTATACACGCTTTGGACTATATGTCATATGTATGACTCCACTATTGATGTTGATAGCTTCTTTCAAACTGAAAAGGAAATACTGAAAGAGAATCTCATAAATATATGGCAGAAAAGAAAAGACTAGAATCGTTCAGTTTAAGTATATAGATGATATACATGTTATGGCTATATTCTTTGCTTGTTAAACAATGTGGTTCTTAAGTATTTGATACTGAATTTGTTGGTGTGAATCGTCATACGAAACAACACAATTCATGAACTACAATGGCCTAAGTAACTAGCAAAAGAATATGTGATGATGTTCATCGAGAACAAAATAAAGGGTTATTGTGTTGCTTGTTAAACATCAAAGCTTGCCTTCAAAGATTTGTTTTATCAGGTATTATGAGAACAAAAGGATTGTTCAAATAATTGCCGTAATCCATAAAAGATGGATGATTCACAAATCTCGTTGGAGAAATCACATCCATAAAACTAGTGCTAAAATGTCGAAAGACAAATTGATTGAAAGATCACTTAGGAAGTGACATCGCCGTTTGAATTATAATGGAAAGAAAACATGAAGAAACTCCATGTGGATGGAATTTTGGAGTCTTCTGATTTTTGATCAAATGACGCTTGTGAAACTTTCCTAGAGATAATTAAAACTTCGTTCATAGGCCAAAAGGGAACGAATGACTAGCTTATTGGAACTTGTACATATTGTTGTACGAAGTCCGTTATGTGTAGTCAAGAGTGATGGATTTCAACTTCATATGCTTTCTCCGGAAATTTGAGTGAATATATGAATATTTACTTAATAAGGATAAAGTATGAAACACTTGAAAAGTTCAAAGACTTTCAAGATGAAGTGCAAAATCATTGTAACAAGAATATGAATAGTTTATGATAAGATCATAAAGGAAAATATTTAAGTTACAAGTTTAGCATAATACCTAAGATTTAAGGAATCGTTCCGTGGATTTGCATTTTCCCGAAACACCATAAGTGTATGGAGCGTTCGAGATATGTAATTAAACCTTGTTTGACATGGTAAGATCAAAGGTATAATTTATAAAACTGCCATTATATTTTAAAGATTAAAAGCTTTAGAGATTACCGTTTTTCCACTGAAAAGAGCTTCATCATAATCCGTTGAAATGACACCATATAAGGTTATGGTTTGGGATAAAACCCAAGTTGTCCTTTCTTAAACATTGGTATGCTATGCATAAGAAAGATGTTTGCAACCAAAGTCGGATGAACCTGTCTTTGTATGTTATTTCGAATAACTGTTAAGTACTCCTCCATAACGTCGGAGACAAAAGTGTTTGTCACTTAAAACGTCAAGTTTCTTTGAGAAGGAATTTTTCGTGAAAAGTTAAGTGGGAGGACAATAGAAACTTTGATAAGGTTAAAAGAACCTTAGCTATATGTGCAGAGTTGCGCAGCGCCGAAAAGTGTTTCGAAGGCAGCAACAATGCTCATGGCTCACGTGCCTCAAAGGTTGTGGTCACGGAGATCTAAGTTCCTATTGAAACAAGTAGATCGGGTAAACAATCAAATACCAAGATTTGAGGGTTGAATCATTATTTGAGAATAATGAACCGACTACATGCAGAGAAGCGATGATGGGCCCTGACTCCGTCAAATGGCTTGAAGCCATATAATCCGTGATAGTTCCATACACGAGAAATCAAGTTTTGAACTTGAAGGACCCTCGAAAAAGGTGTAAGACCTTGCAGTTGTGTTTGGATCTATAAAGAAGTAGACATGGATGTTTCACATCTATGAAATATTCGACATGTTGGGAAAGAGTTCACAACAATGTTCAAAGGTTGACTATGACAAGATTTGATCTTTCATGGTGATATTTAGTCTAGACGGATTAATGTAGCAACCACTACATATAATTTTGTTATATGGTAGTTGAATAAACAAAACAAGTTCTTCTAATAGAATCGTTACCTAGGACATGTGCATAACACGGTCCATAGGGTTTTGTTAATTCAAAGGATGCTAAAAGCATATGCAAACTTCAATGGTTAGAGTGAGCATAGCGGAGTTGGAATCTTCACTATGATGAAACTGTTAAAAGGGTTTAATTTCATCAGAGACAATGAAGATGCTTGCATTTGCAAGAAATTAAGTGGGAGCGCTAAGACATATTTCTAATACATTATGTGGAAGACATATTGTTGATTGGAAATAATGTATCTTTTATTAACACATATTAAGAATTTCATCCCGATGAAAGACTTAGGCAAAACCCAAATATTTGGCATCAATAGACGCTAATATGGTTGTGCCAGAAGTACATAGACAAGATATTGAATGAGTTCAATATAGAAACTACAAGAGAAGGTTCTTGTCGCACAGAAAGGATTGAATGAGTTCAATGTTGATGATATATTCAAGTGTATTGACATTTGGTAAAGTGAAACAAATAATCAAGTATAGATTGATACTTGATGTATGAAATCACAAAGAGTATTTATATCAATCATACTGTGATATGTACAAATCCAGATATGTCCTATGCTCTAAATGTTGAGAGCATATACCAGAATGATTCGTAAGATGATCATTGGACAATAGTAAGGATATTCTTATGATCTTTTGAAAGAACTAAGAGTATAATATTTGTAGAAGTGACAAATAGATGGTTAGTTCATTGTAAAAGTACTACATTGATACTAGTTTTGTCACAAAGTACAAATTAAGTTTATCTCAATCTAAATTAAGGGTGGCACAATATAATGGAAAGTGAGTTCCATAATGGATTTGGATAAGTTCCAAAGTTAAGACATTGTGACAGATACTACAACAAAAGGGCTAAGTATATGACTGCTATTATAGCAGCAAAAGAGGGCATTTGTGTCAAGAAGTTTGTTATCAAACTAGGTGTAGTTCACAGTGGGATAATACTATGAAGATATATTGTGCGACAATATTATCAACATGTTTTAACCCCAAAGAGCTAAAGGTCACACCGAAATACCAAATTTATACAAAGCCATCTCATTAGAGAATGAGTGATGCGTAGAGACGCAAAGACATGCAATTACACACGGACCTGGAAGTGTCAGATCCGGAGATCAGTTGACCACTAGCAATCGTGTACATACAACACCGGAAAGCCATAGGTGTTGAATACACAAAGGTTTGAAACTAGATTATTGACTCTAGTGCAAGTGGGAGACTGTTGGAGATATGCCCAAGAGGCAATAATAAAATAGGTTATTATCATATCTTCATACTTATGATAAATGTTTACATACCATGCTATAATTGTATTAACCGGAAACATTAATACTTGTGTGATTTGTAAACTAAAATAAGAGTCCCTAGTAAAGCCTCTTGTTAAACTAGCTTGTTGGTTAATATATGATCATTGTTTCCTGATCATGAACATAGAGATGTTATTAACAACAGGATCATATCGTTAGGAGAATGATGTGATGGACATACTCCTATAGATAAGCGTAGCATAAAGATCAAGTCATTTCAATAGTTCAATTGCTATATGCTTTCTGATACATAGTAACCTAATTCCTTCGACCATGAGATCATGCATATCACCTTTACTGGATGGATGCTTTGATGTCATCAAACACCACACCGTAACAGGGTGGCTATAAAAGTGGCATTGAGTGTTCGGAAAGTATTGGTTGAAACACATGGATCAAGAGTGGGATTTGTCCATCCACATGACAGATAGATATTCTCTGGGCCCTCTCGGTGAAATGTCATCCAATTAGCTTGCAAGCATGTGACTTGGTCACAAGGGATCACATATCACGGGAACGAGAAAAGAGTACTTATCAGTAACGAGGTTGAACTAGGTATGCAGAGATACCGACGATCATAACCTTGGATAAGTAACATATCGTGAGACAAAGGGAAATTGGTATCGTATGTAAGTGGTTCATTCGATCGCAAAGTAATCGTAGAAATATGTGGGAGCCATATGAATTTCCAGATTCCTCTATTGGTTATTGTTCGGAGAAGTGTCTCGATCATGTCCGCATAATTCACGAACCGTAGGGAGACACACTTAAGGATTCGACGTTGTTTGAGTAGTTATGGTATTATGAGAAAGAGACCGAATGTTGTTCGGAGTCTCGGATGGGATCCGGGATATCACGAGGTGATCCGGAATGGTCCGGAGAATAAGATTCATATAAGGAAAGTCCCGTTTCGGAGTTCGGGAATGATTCCGGTGTTTTCATCGGGGATATTCTAGAAGGTTCCGGATTGTCCGGCACTCCGGGGGGGAAGGGGTACATGAATGTGTCATTACATATTGGAATGATTGCATCATGTACTAAGTGTTCTTGCTGTCCCAAATATAGGATTAAATTGAATCCTAAAACAGAAAAGTCAAATGTCCAGTTTGAAAGTCAAACGGCTAAAACAAGAAACTGTGGGAAACAAGCAAGAGGAGTTGGAATCAACTTGGAGGAGGAGTTGGACTCCTCCAGGCCGGCGCCCAGCCCAAGGCCGAGTTGGGGAGGGACTCCCTCCCTCCCCTGGCGCGCCAGCCCCCTCCCATCTATATAAGGAGGGGCAGGGCTCCCCTCCTAGACACACAAGTTCCTATCCTCTAAACTAAACCCTAGACCTAAACCCCGGTTTAGAGCTATTCGGTTTAGAGCCTTCTAATTGGTTTAGAGCCTTCTAATTGGTGTGTCTAATTACTAGACCACTAATAGCCTCTCTCATAAGCTCCACCATACTCGCACCGGCTTAAGGCGAAGCCCTGCGGGATTTCCCCTCTACCTCCGGTACCACGCCGTTGTGCTGCCGGAATCGCGAGGAGATTGCTACAACCTCCGCTGCCTGCTGGAACAAGGGAGAGGAAGGTCTTCGTCGAGTACCGAACGTGTGACCGACTACGGGAGCGCTGCCGGAACGTGGCGCCGGAAGGATCGTCTACGCGATCTTGAGATCGGAAAGAGTACGACTACATCACCCACGAGAATCTGCTCTCGTTAAACACTTTGGAATCTTCGAGGGTGAGTTATTCCATCGACTCGTTGCTACAATCTAGTAGATAGATCTTGGCTTGTTTGTTTGTATGCGATAGAAAATTTTTGTTTTCCATGCTACGAACCCCTACAATGCATGGGTAGAATCCTATTGTCGTAGTTGATTCTTTCTAAGCTTATCTGTGCTGAACCGCAGATGCCTCCCCGCCGTCAACCCACTGAGTGGGAGCAGCTCATGGAAGCTCAGGCACAGCTGACCCAAGTAATGACTCAGTTCATGGCAGCTCAGAACAACAACAACAATGGAAACAACCAGCCTCAGGGGGATGCTCTCACCAGATTTCTAAGGCTAAGGCCAGCTAAGTTCTCTACTGCAACAGAACCAATGGTTGCTCTCGACTGGTTGCGTTCAGTCAACAAGGATCTCGTAACTGTGGGATGCACTGATGCTGAGAAGGTGAGGTTTGCCGCTCACCTACTGGAGGGACCAGCCGCTTCTTGGTGGGACACTTTTCAGATCACCCACCCGCTGGACACTGTGACTTGGGCAATGTTTGAGGAAGGTTTCAGGACCAACCACGTGTCTTCAGGAGTTCTGAGCCTGAAGAGGAAGGAGTTCCGCAACTTGCGCCAAACCAACCGCACTGTGGCTGAGTACATTGAGGAGTTCAACAACCTGTCCCGTTATGCACCTGAGGATGTGGACACTGATGCAAAAAGGAGGGAGAGATTCCTGGATGGCCTCAGTGATGAGCTTTCAGTGCAGCTATTGGTGGTTTATTGCCCCACATTCCAGGAGCTCATGGACAAGGCCAGGATCTTGGAAGGGAAGCACAAGCAGGTGGAAAGCCGCAAGAGGAAGAGTAACAATCACCAATCTGGTTCTCATCACAAGTCTCGCACTTCATATGATGGATACTCCAAGCATGGAGGGAGTGACCATGGGAGCCATGACCGCCACCACCATGGAGGCGATGTGCATAGTCATGACAACCATAGGAGCAGCCACCACAGCCACAAGGGAGGACACGGTGGACATGACCGCAACCGCGATCGCAGCTTTGTGAAGAAGGATCTGATTGAGGTGACATGCTTCAAGTGTAAACAGAAGGGACACTATGCTGACAACTGTCCGGAGAGGAAGGGACTGAAGCCAACCAACAACGAGAAGGCCACAGTGAACCACATGAATCTGGAGGAGATTCCAGATGAGCCTGACCTTGTGATTGGTAAGTTTCCAATCAACACTCACCCTGCACTTATACTTTTCGATACTGGTGCATCGCATTCATTCATATCAAGGGCTTTTGTGGATAAGTATAAGCTACCTACGGAGTCTATGAAAGGGTCTATTAGAGTGAGTTCACCTGGAGGAGATATGATAGCTAGCGCGGGATGCCGCAACTTGACCGTGAGGATTGGAACACACAACTTCATTGCACATCTAGTAGTGTTGGAATCACACGGGTTAGACGTTATTCTGGGTATGGATTGGATGTCTATGCACGAGGGACACATAGATTGTGCACAGCGAGCTATTTCACTCAAAACCCCGGATGGTAAGAGGATTAGATTCAAGTCGGCCGTACGACCAGGAAGGTGTAAGTTGAATTCTCTTAAGGGGGTTAGCATGGATACTGTGCCAGTGATTAAGGATTATCCTGACGTATTTCCGGAAGAGCTGCCAGGGATGCCACCTGACAGGGAAGTAGAGTTTCTTATCGACCTGATGCCGGGAACAGGACCTATTGCAAAGAAACCATATAAGATGGATGTGGATGAGCTGAAGGAATTGAAGAAGTAGTTAAAAGAGCAGCCGGAAAAGGGATTCATTCAGCCTAGTTCGTCGTCATGGGGTGCACCTGTTCTATTTGTGGAGAAGAACGATAGCAGCAAGAGATTAGTGGTGGACTATCGCTCGCTGAATGAAGTGACTATCAAGAACAAATACCCCCTGCCGAACATAAATGATTTGTTTGATCAACTGGAAGGAGCAAAGGTGTTCAGCAAGATTGATCTACGATCTGGCTACTTCCAATTGAAGATCCGGGAGGAGGACGTACCAAAAACCGCCTTCACCACTAGGTATGGTTTATATGAGTATAGGGTTATGTCTTTTGGACTAACGAATGCCCCGGCATATTTCATGACCATGATGAACAAGGTATTTATGGAGTACTTGGACAAGTTCGTGGTGGTGTTTATTGACGACATACTGATATATTCCAAGGATGATGCTGAGCATGAGAAACATCTGCGACTGATTATGGAGAAGCTGAGGGAACACAAGCTGTATGCCAAATTCAGCAAGTGTGAATTCTGGCTTAACACCGTTGGGTTTCTTGGACACGTAGTTTCAGGAGAAGGGGTCGCTGTTGATTCAAGCAAAGTGACTGCAGTAACTGAGTGGGAAGCACCCAGGAATGCAGGAGAGATACGAAGCTTTTTGGGACTTGCTGGATATTACAGGAGGTTCATTGAAAACTTTTCCAAGATTGCTAAGCCGATGACTGAACTTCTAAAGAAGGAGAGGAAGTTTGAATGGTCAGACGTATGTGAAGCCAACTTTCAGGAACTGAAGCGTCGACTAGTGACCGCGCCTGTTCTGTGTTTACCAGATCTTCAGAAGGATTTCCAAGTGTACTGTGATGCTTCTCGATAGGGACTTGGGAGTGTGCTGATGCAAGATGGGAGAGTAGTGTCTTATGCCTCGCGACAACTCAAGCACCATGAGCGGAATTACCCCACACACGACTTGGAGTTAGCGTCAGTGGTTCATGCGCTCAAGGTGTGGAGGCATTACTTAATGGGAAAACACTGTGATGTGTACACCGACCACAAGAGCCTGAAGTACATATTCACGCATAAGGAACTGAACATGAGGCAAAGGAGATGGTTGGAACTTATCAAGGACTACGATATGAATTTGCAATATCACCCAGGAAAGGCCAATGTAGTATCGGATGCTCTGAGTCGGAAGGTCTATGCCAACGGATTGACAATTGGGGAATTGCCTGAGGATTTGTGCAAGCAATTCAAGGACCTTAGAATGGAGGTAGTGTCTGAAGGGTACTTGGCAACAATGGAAGTCCAACCAACACTACAGGACAGAATCAGGAAGGCTCAAGTGGGAGACAAGGATATAGATGAAATAAGGGAAAAGATGAAGGAGGATCGAGCAAGGGAATTCCGCGAGGATGAGCAAGGAACCTTGTGGTATGGAGATCATTTGTGCGTCCCCAACGATCCCGAGATAAGGAAGTTGATTCTGCAGGAAGCTCATGACTCGCCGTATTCCATACATCCGGGCAATACGAAGATGTATATGGACCTAAAGGACAGATTCTGGTGGAACAACATGAAGGGAGACATCGCAGAGCATATTGCCCTATGTGATGTATGTAGCCGAGTAAAGGCGAAACACCAGAAGCCAGCAGGATTGCTACAGCCATTGCCCGTGCCGATTGGAAGTGGGATAGAGTGGGAATGGATTTTATCACAGGATTGCCTAGGACCAGGTCAGGATATGACTCCATTTGGGTAGTGGTCGACCATTTGACCAAGGTAGCCCACTTTATACCGGTGAAGACGACCTATACGAGTGCAAAATTGGCCAAGATTTACATGGACAGAATTGTGTGCCTACATGGAGTTCCCAAGAGTATCGTATCTAATAGAGGCACCCAATTTACCTCACACTTCTGGCGCCAGCTGCACGAGTCACTTGGTACTAGGTTGGAGTTTAGCACAGCGTTTCACCCACAGACTGATGGACAGACCGAGAGGGTGAATCAGATTTTGGAGGACATGCTGAGAGCTTGTGCTTTGGCTCATGGTTCTAGTTGGGATGAGAATTTGCCGTATGCGGAGTTTTCCTACAACAACAACTATCAAACCAGCATCAAGACGTCACCGTTCGATGTGCTATATGGGAAACGGTGCCAGACACCATTGCTATGGGATGGAGTAGGAGAACGTCAGTTGTTTGGGCCTGATTTGATCAAGGACGCTGAGGAGAAGGTCGCCTTGATTAGGGACAGGCTGAAGGTAGCACAATCAAGGCAGAAGAGCTACGCTGACGCCAAGCGCAAGGAAGTGGTGTATGAGATAGGTGATAGAGCATACCTCAGAGTGTCGCCACTTCGTGGAATCAAGAGATTTGGAATTAAGGGTAAACTGGCACCCTGATTTATTGGACCGTACAGGGTCTTAGCACGCAAAGGAGAAGTTGCATATCAGTTGGAGTTGCCAGAGAATCTGTCCGCTGTTCACAATGTGTTCCACGTATCACAGCTGAAGAAGTGCCATCCGGAGATGATAGATACACCATTGAGAGACACTGTACCGCTAGAGGAGGTTCAGCTTGAGAACGACTTGACCTATGAGGAGAAACCGGTCAAGATTCTGGAGACAGCGGAGAGGACTACCCGTACCAAGACGATCAGGTTTTGCAAGGTGCAGTGGAGCCACCACACTGAAGAGGAAGCCACTTGGGAGCGTGAGGATGACATCCAAGAGGACTACCCACACCTATTTGCTAGCCGTGCCGAATCTCGGGGACGAGATTCATCTTAAGGGGGTTAGTCTTGTCACATCCCAAATTTTAGATTTGGTTCTGCATATCATTCATATCATTGCATCATACTCTTCCGTGCAAAACCATCGATGGAAAAGTTTCGGCAAAACACTATTTTCTAAACCCTACTCTATTTTACTACGAGGCTCCTGCGGGAGGCTTTAGTAGGACTTGTGTTGTCCACCTTTGTAGCCTAGTGGTTTCTCTCATCCCTTGACCCTAGGTTGTTCCCCTCGTTTTTACAAAAATTTAGGATCAAAAATCGCCCAATTCGGAGCTCGTACGGAAAAGTTACGGCCGTTTTATTAAAAGATCAAAAATTGGCGCCGACTTCGCCGTGTTCGCCTCCAACCGCGCCGCCGTAGCCGACTAGGACCCCGCGTGGGGCCCACAAAAGGGGGACCCCACCCGCGCGTCCTCACCCCCACGTGCCTGGACCCCGCCCCGCCTCGTTTCCCGTGCCCGCCGCCGCCTCTCGGGATCTGCGCCGCTGCCGCCCTCGGCCTCCGCGCCCGCTGCCGCCACTAGGTGAGCTCGCCACCGCCGCCGCGCCGCACCCCGCCGCCTCACCCCGCCGCCACGCCGCTGCACCGCCCGCGCGCAGCTGCCGCCCCGCGCGCCACCGCCGTCTCGCGCGCCTGCCGCGCAGCGCCGCCGCCTGCAGCGCCCGCTCGCTGCCGCCGCCACCACGCAGCCGCGCCGCTGCCGCGCGCCTGCACCCGCGCGCCGCGCCCGCACGCGTCCCGCGCCGCACGCCGCCGTCTCGCGCTGCATGCCGCCCGCCGCCGCCGCCGTCGCTCGCGCCGCCGCCGCGTTGACCGCCACCGTTCCGCGCTGACTGTCTCCCTTCCGCGCAGGAAAAACGCCGTCGCCGGAACCGATCGCCGCCACCGTCCAGAGTTCGCCGCCGTTCGTCTCCGGTGAGTCCGCAGCCGCCGTTGGATTTCAGATCAGCGGTCCAGATCGGTCGTTGACCGGTCAGCCCCAGGCGTTGACTAGTCAGACGCCCAGTCAGCAGCCACGTTGACCAGTCAACAGACACAGTTGACTGGGTATTTTCGTTAATCGATTTAGTTGGCAGATTTCGGTAGAAACTTGTAAATTGCGTAGAAATTAAACCGCTAGGCCAAAAATTTCAAATAAAATATGTGTAGGTTCAGTAAGTCGTGTAGAATCTTGCTGTACCTTTGTTTCACACTTTTGCAGCAAGATTTAGTACAGTTTAATCAAATGAGTTAATGGCCTTTTTGGACTATTAATTCGTAGAAAAAGATCTGTAACTCCAAAAATTGCGTATGATATGTCCCTGGATTCAGTGGAACGAGGAGAATCTCATCGTGAATTAAAAAGATAGGCTTACAGTAAAAACTTCTGCAGAAACTGTCTAGTGGCTTTCTGCAGTGTTTTAATTACTCGGGGAGTTTTATAATTCCTTTTTGAGTAATTCCAGTTGGTACTGTTCCTAAATAGCTATGCCTATACAGTAGAATTTTTCCAAGATTTTACAAATAGTATACTACCGGTAGTGAATTATTTGAGTTCTAGCTCTAGTTTTGAGCATTATGTTTTGCATAATAGTTTTCCTTGCGCTAAAACTATTTTCCATGCATGCAATCAGTAGTATTATTGAATAGGATTATGTGGTGTAGCTGTAGCACCAATTCACTTGTCGTGCACGCTTTCATGCATCATCTTTGTTGCATATGCTTGTGGATTGTTTGTTTATGATTGCAATTGTATCGTGTAGATTGTGACGAGTGCAACTCTTGCTCGTGTGTGGATTGTTCTTCCGACCGCTACAACCAAGGCAAGTAGATGCTATTTTTTTCATGATATTGTCCTACTATTTTTCTATGCATTGTCGTGTATTTTGTAGACGCATGTGTAGGATGATACTATCGCTATGCTATGTCCTATTATGTGGTAGGACCTTCCTTGTAGATGAACCACCGTTGGTAGATGTGCTTAGCCATGCTATGTTGAACGAGGGCTGGGTTACATCATTGAGACTTGTTTCTAAAAGTACTGGTTTGTGAAAACTAAAACAACTTAATCAATGAATCTCCTGGGTGTGATGGTATTGATAATTTTTGGTGGTTTCATTGCGGAAAGGCACCCAGGTATCGAGAGAAATTGATTGGCTTCTTTATTTGGTAGCTTACGTGTACAACCATGTGCCAATAATGAAATGGGCGGTTGGTTGGACTTAGTAGGTTGTGGTAACCCGAACCCGCGTATCCAGAGATGTAGAAATTTGGTAGGTTGGACCGGTGCGCGTCGGGATTGGGGCGCTACTTCCCGAACAGTCTCTTCTTGGACTTCTCCCTATCATCACCCAAAATGAGAGTGATGGTACGAGCTGGGCTGGCCAAGTCACATGGGTAAAGTGTACTAACCCCTGCAGGGTGTATAACCTAATCGATTAGCCGTGTCCCCGGTTATGGACAACTGAGTTGGTTGATATTGATTCCATGACATGTTTCTCGCTCATTCCAATTTCATAATTGTTTTAATATTGTTGGGTTAACTTAATTGGGATCTTTTCAAAGAAAATCTAAAACTGTTTATGAAAGTAGGACAAAGGTATTTGCAAATGCAAGTCACACACAGCTCCACTTGCCAAATATGCATGTAGATGTTAGTACTATTGTCTCCTTTACTAGCTCTACTTGCCATACATTCCATGTATTGACCCTTCGGGGCTGCTACGTTTCATGTTGCAGGTTATTCCGATTCTGAGTAATCGATATAGGCCACGGTACTCCACTCGGCACTTGTTCACTTGTGGGCAATTTGAAGAATGGAGGATTTACTTTACTTATGTTGCTACCTGAATAATTTGAGCTAGCTTTGGGCTAAGCTTTTATTGTAATAATGGTACTCTGGATCTTCGTTATTTATGATACACGGATGTTTGCTATGTTATTCGTCTTATTCTATTGTGGGCCAATGAACCGATCCAGGGATTGGCATGTCACATAGAAGCCTCGGTCTTTTCAGAACCGCGGTGTTACACTCGATCTCCCTCAGCGAGTGGCAGTCGGTGGTTGTGTGCGTGGAGGCTTCCCCTCCCTGCTGTGGAACACACAGGGCTAGTTGAGGAGAGCCGCGGGGTCGAACCTCGGCTTCACCTTGTAATTACCGCCATCCCGACGCTAGCCCCCATCGCGGCGGAAGCTCTTGGGCTCGCGCGGAGCGTAGCTAGCATTGGCGACGAAGTCGACTCGCCCATCACCACAGCGCTTGCCGGTGAGGCGAGTGTTGCTGTAGCGTAGGTCGGGTCGTCTCCCGTTGTCTTGGCCACTCGTGCAGCGGTGTCCTCCCGACTCGTCTTCGGTTTCTTGGTTCGGGTCCTCCTCCACGTATCGTTTGGCAATCTCGAGGAGGTCCGGTATGTTTTCAAGTGTTCTGTACACCCGCTTAAGCTTGGCGACCAAGGGCTCGTAGCGGCACGAGGTCTTGAAGCAGTGAATCGCGGTGTCCGGGTGGATGACGGCCGCGTTGTACCACAGGTCCTGCCACCGCTGGACACAGCTACGGGTCGACTCGCGTGGTCCCTGGACGCATCGCTCCAGGTCCTCGATGGTGGTGGCTCGGGTGTAGGAGCCCTCGAAGTGCCTAACGAAGGCATCATGCATTTCCTCCTAGGAGTCAATGCTGTCTGCGGGGAGGATGTTGGTCCATTGCCGGCACGCTCCCTCCATCATCAGGGGGAGGTAGCGGGCGGCGAGCAGGTCGGTATGGCCGGAGATTCCCATCGCCATGAGGTATGTGTCCAGCCACACGGAGGGGTCGTACTTCTCGATCTCCTTCGGCACTTTGAAGTTCATCGGGTACTTTTTGCCTCGGATCATTGGTCCGAAGCATGTGGGGCTGACTCGGCTGAGCGATCCCCTTGTCTCGCCATCGCGGTGATTGTTGAGGGTGTGCCTCAGGTCATCAGGCTGGCGTGCGCGCCAGCTCTGGTTGTTGATGATGTGGGTCTGCGCGTCGACTAGCTGCCCGTTGGCAGCGACCATGTTCTTCGTTGGGCGCGGGTCATCGTGGAGAGTGTCGCGTTCGCGGGTCACGGTTGGAGCTGCAGGGGCTCGGGGGGTGGGCAATTGAGGGTGTTTGCCATCGTCGGGCGGTCGCTCGAGGCCGCCCTGCTTCTAGATGAGCCAGAGTACACACGTCCCCGCGAGTCTGCTCCCGCAGCTTGCTGCTCGACAGCCTTGGCGAGTAGGGCCCTGGCGTACTGGATCTGCAGGGCACCTTCCCCAGTCACGTTGATGTTGTCGACCGTGGCTCGACTCGTGATGACCTTGTCCATCGGAGTGGAGAACAGCAGGAGGCCATTCGCTTCTCGCTCCTGCGCGGAGATCATGATCCTCGGTTGGTTTTGAGGGGGCGTGCGGACGGGCGGTGGTGGGGAAGCGCCGTTTGCTGACGTGCCTGGAGGTGGTCGAGCACTTCCTCCTGGTGGCGCGTTCTCGCAGATCACACGATCGGCCACGGGGCTGGGTCGTTCTCGTCGTCAAAGTTCAGGGCGCAGACTTGAACGGTGGGGTTCAGGCGCGACCTGATGCGGAGTTGGTGGTAGTGCGAGAGTTCCTGCACCGTTGACTGCTCGAGGCAAAAAATTTCGCGCTCGGCCTTCTCCTTTCGGACCACGTCTGCCAGTCGCAGGCAGAGTTCTTCGACCTCCGTTGCCGTCGCAGTCGGCGGGATCGGCGTGGAAAATGGGTCTGGTGGGGCGTCCACACCGTTCGCCATGTAGGTCGCGACATGGCGACCGGATCCGGTGTGGAAGTCGCCGGAGTTTTCCGATCCGGAGTCGGAGTCGAAGATCCCAAGGATGGAGGGATCCTCAAAGTCCCTTACGTTGGAGACCTGGGTGATGGAGCCCGCGGATGATGCGGCGATGATGGATCCGACGGCCGACGCCGGGGTCACCGAGTCGGCGTCATCGTTGAGGGTCGCGTCATTCACGGCCATGCTGGTTTTGGCCACGTTGCTATTGGTCGAGTCATACTCGGAGGCGAGGCGGTGGATGGTGCGAACCTGACTCTCAAAGAGCCGATCGCGTGGTGGCGACTCACGGATGCGAGCCGAGTCCTCCAAGACGATGACATCGGTGAAGCCGACGAAGAGGCTGATCGTGCCAACCGGAATGATCACATTGTGCATGACGGGTCGCACCACCAGGACGTAGCTGCTCGGCAAGATCTGGAGGATCTCGCCGATCGCGATCATGCGGCTGGTGGCGATCGTCTCATTGATGGGCATATTGGATCTCTCCGCAGAACACCGGGCTGACCGGCCAGGCCCCACGGTGGGCGCTACTGTCGTGGGAATGGCCACGGCAGATGCTGCAATCGGCAGCGAGTAGTTGAACGAGGGGCAAGGGTGGCCAGCCATCTGCGGTGCGAGATGAGGGCGGAGACACAAGGGTTTACCTAGGTTCGGCCTCCCGGAGGGTAAATACCTACTCCTGCTTGATTGTATTGATGAGAGAGTACAGAGGGCGAGCTCTACGGCTAGGCGGCGAGTCGCAGGGGGTGTATGATGGAACGTGTCGTCTATGCGTACCCTAGGGAGGTTTATATAGTCTCACCTTGCTAGGGTTTACAGATCTACAACCGAATTAGTTAAGGATTCAAAGGATAGTTGACCTAATCCGACTGGGCCTAGCTACGCTTCTGGGCCTCCAGCCTCTAGTCGCCTGGTTCCTGGTTAAGCCTTGATCCAGTCGTCGTCCTGCAGGCCCACTCGCTGGCAGCTTGGGCCAGTAGGAAACGTCCTGCTGGGTATACCCCACTCGGCATATCCCCATCAAATGATATGTGTACACAACTTGTAGATAAGATCACAAACAATACTATCATAATGATTCAATAATAAGTTCAGATCTGAGATCATGGCACTCGGGCCCTAGTGACAAGCATTAAGCACAACAAGTTGCAACAAAGTCAAATAGAACTAATAGAGATACTAGGCACGATGCCCTAACAATCTTATTCGATTTCATGATAGAACTCATCCAGTCCCTACCATCCCCATAGCCTACAGCGGGGGATTACTCACTCATGGATGAGGGAAACATTGATGGTTGATGGAGAGGCGTTGGTGATGACGATGGCGATGATCCTCCCCAAATTGCCTGTCCCGGCAGGGTGCCAGGACAGAGTTTCTGGTTCCGAATCGCGGCTTCTGGTGGTGGCGGCGCAGCGGAACTCTTTCTGGAAAAACGACGACCCCCTCGGTTTTTAGGTCAAGAGGCGTCTTATAGGCGAAGAGGGAGGCCGAGGGGGTGCATGAGGTGGCCGCACCCCACCGAGGCGCGGGCTAGGCCCACCCACGCGGCAGGGGGGTGTGGTCCCCTTAAGCCTCCACTCCGTCTCGTACTCCGTGGATCTTCTGGTGAAATAGGATTTTGGCATATTTTCCAGGATTTTTCCCGATAGTTGATTTTCTGCACAAAAACTAGACAACAAGGTAATTATGCTAAAACGACGTCAGTCCGTGTTAGTTGTATCCAAATCACACAAGTTTATAGGAGAAACAATAGCAAAAGTGTTCGGAAAAGTAGATACGTTTTGGACGTATCAACTCCCCCCAATCTTAGCTTATTGCTTGTCCTCAAGCAATTTAGTTGAAAACTGAGTGCGATAAAAGAACTTTCACAAACACATTTTCTTCATATGATGTATATATTCTCAGCACAGGAGTAGATACTTAAACCATTCATAATAATAAGTATGCAAAGTCTACTCATTAGTGATTGCAAGCTATGAAGAGAAACCAACTCAATAATAATAAGTAGCATGAAACATAAACATAAGTAACATTGCAATGCTCATAATAAGGTATGATATAGTGGTATCTCGCTTGCCTTTGTTTGCAGAGCACAATATAAATGCCAAGGCACCTCTAAAGTTCAAGTGAATACTAGAAGTAAAGATATTATAGATACAAGCATCAAAGTCATGACATAATTAACCAAGTTTTGATACAAGGACATTACACTAAGAATGACAACTATTCTCTCAAGAAGGTGCTCATAGAATAAGTGGTGACTCAACAAGGAAGTGAAAAAGGTTTTGAAAAGTTTGAAAGGCTTCCAAATGCTGAAATTATGGTACTCATTAGCTTTGAGCTCTCATTGCCCCTATCATCGGCATCTTTATATGATTAAGGTGAAAGCGAGGTCCAATATGAGTTATATGCTTGACAAACAATAAACTAGAAATACCATGTCCCTTGAGTACGAGGGCCGCTCCTCATGCTACTCAACTTTAGTTACCTGTAAGTTCTTGTCATTGTAAATACATGTGTATCATAGAGAACCGCCAACGGGGTACCCCTTGCACATGATACAGGAGCTATCCCGTGATCAAAATGACAAGGCAAGCAGACAATGAGCATCTTAGCGATCTTTTTATTTCCTATTTGCATAGGTTTTTATTGAGGATGCTTCACATAATGCTCATTATGGTTATGCTGCAAGTTTCCACCATGATTAGGCATGGATTAGGCTAGCGGCCCAGGAATTTCTCTAACACATATATATATAACTTCATGAACTTACAAGATCCCCTTTTATTTCACACCGACGACATCTGCAAACAAAAGAGCATGATATCAACTGGATATAGATCCATAAGTGTTGAAATCGTTCCTCGTGGCAGCACGGTTCTGCTAACTCCTAGCCTATAATTTGCAAGCATATAACTTTCATGGACAGTCACAATGCTTCAGGTTTATTAAGTGTAAGGAATAAAGTGTGCCATCAAGTTCGTGAGAGCTTTACTAACTAACTTTCTCAAAATAGTCAAACATTTTATTTGGAAGAAAACGAGGCACAATGAATGTGCACGGAAAATCAAATGATGCTAATAGGTAGGTATGGTGGACACTGTTGCCAATATTGGTTTGGGGAGTTGTATGCACAAGTAGAGCTCATACTCAGTGCAAGTGAAGGCTAGCAATAGAAAGGGAGCGACAAACGAGAGAGCAATAACTGTCATAATCATGCTTGCAACAAAACATGACTAATTATGGCATGAAAATGATACAAGAACTCTGAGGCAAAATAAATTGTCGAGGCTTACTGAGTATTGTTTAGTCATATGCATGTGTGAGCATGTGCCAAGTCGATTCACATGAAACATTTAGAGGAGGATACCATAATATCATACCAAGTTATGAATAAAACAATGCAAGAAAACATTCATATGACATGCTACAAACTATTAGCAAGCTGGAGCTAATCACAAGAAAGCAAGAACTACTAAGCATCCATAAATAACATACACCTTACATGAACAGACTAAGCATGCTCACCGTGATGAGTATATGTACAAAAATGAAAACAAATAGAGTTCGTTACCAGCCTCATACCACACCTTAAGTTGTCTTAATATTCATTATTGCCCTTCACTTGTGTGACTTGAATAATAACATGAAACCAAACTCCACAGAGGACGGCTGAACCATGCAAAGAAATCACAAAACCAAAAAAGAACAACAAATATTTTTGGTGTTTTCGATTTTTTAAAGAAATCACACAAAGAAAAAACAAACAAAGCAAATATCTTTTTCGATTTTTTCTTTAAGCCAAACCAAAGCTAAAAAACAAAGAAACAAGCCAAGAGAAACAACGAAAATATTTTTGGTATTTTTGTGTTTTGAGAAAGCAGAACAAAAACCAAAAAGAAAGCGAAACAATGGATATACAAAGAACCGACGAAACATGATATATAGATGAGTGTGACGTCGGTATACCTCCCCCCAAGCTTAGGATTTTGGCCTAAGTGGGGCTCAACTCCATGGTGACCAAGAAGGTGCACCTCCGTAGTACGATGAGGAGGCCCCCTCGTCCATGTACGAGCTTGAGGACTCCCCGTGTAATGCATAGAGGGGTCGTATGAGGGCGCGCCCCCCTGATAGTGTCCATGGAAGCCAAGAATGCGCAACTTCTCATCCATCTCCTCCTTGGAGCGTGACAAAGGTCCCTGGAAAATACCGAACAAAGTGGTTTGGGACAGAGGAATCTCTCTCTCTCTCTTCCCCATCAGTAAATAACATTCTATAAACCAGGCTCTCAAGGGTAGAGCTAACAGTGACAAAGTGATGCGCTTTAATGGCAGCAAGATCAAGCCTCTGAGGAGCCAAAACTGTATCATTTAGATCAACAACAATTTCTAAAGCAACAATAACACGTGCAACAATAATTCCGCCATAAATGGGTCCCTTAGCAGCTAAGCGACGAGCAATAAGAGAACCAAGATTGTACCTGGTTTCATTGTTGAGATCAGCAGCTAGGAAGGCCAAATGATAGTTGGAAATATTGCTAGTGTTCTCCCTACCAAGAACACTAGTGGCAAGGTAATAAGCAAAGTACCTGATAGCTGGGAGTTGAATATTTCTTATCTTTCCTCGCTGGGCTCTATGCCCATCATCACTGGTTATCCCACAGTAGAGCTCCAACAAATCAGTGGGTTGAGCTAGAATCTTATTCACCGTCCCAGCTGTACCAGTACCTAGGATCTCACAAAATTTCTTCAATGTCATGGTGTAAGGCCTGCCATAATTTTTGAAAGACACACCTGGTTTGAACAGGCTGTTAGAAAAAGAGAAACTCTCCACAAAGGTTTTAGTGAGTGTAGCATATTGCATGCTCTCATCCTGCATATAACTTGTTAGTCCAACCCTCCGAACCAAGGTTAGAAAATCATCGAGAATCCCTGCAGCCTGCAAAAAGGTTAGGCAAGGAACGGTGGAAGGGTGCGCATCCCCCTCATCTCCCTCGTCGCCAAATTGCGGTGTAATGAGATCCTCATTGTATGAGGGCCTAGCTCGGGAGGATGATCTTGAAGGCCTTGTCCTGCTAGGTGCATCGCTCTCAAATATTTCACCAAAGGTGTGGTTGTCCATGACCTCTTTTTTCTGAAATTTTTAGACAAACATCAAATCAAGTGATTTCCAAGTTGGTTAATGATGAGAAACTACTATAGGAACTTGCTAGAGGGCTACACATGCATCAAAATGAAATCTCTAAGCATAGAACAAGCATGCAAGCTCACACAACTAGACACCTATAGCAGCAAAATACTCAAGATACAATCTACCAATCACAAATCCAATTGGACAAGCGGAGGAGGCACATACCAAGGAGCAATCCTCCAAAATACAGCAGCAGAGATGGGCTGAGCAAGGAGATCGAAAATCGGGAGAAAGAACAGCAAGAACTCGAGCTTGAGAAAGTTTTCCGGTGTTTTTCGGGAGAGAGAAAGAAGATGGCTTGGAGGAGGCATCTTGGAGGGCCACAGGTGGGCCACACCCTGGCCAGGCGCCACCTGGGGGCTGGCCGCGCCACCCAGGGTGTCCTAGCCTGGTGGGTCCCCCTGGGCCACTCCAGGTGTCCCTCTGCCCCTTTTTTTGAGGAAAAAATTATTATGAATTTTCTGGGATTTTTCGGGAAACTTTTATTTTTGGCCAATTTTCAGGGTATGAAAATTGATTTTCTCGCAAAAAAGATTTTTTTAGAAGAATAAAAATCAAACCAAAACCAAACTATAGAAGCTCTAAGACACAAGAACAAGCAAACAACTAACAAAACCAGAGGTAACAAGAGAAAAGGCAAAGACTAGGAAGGAGAAAAGTAAAAGAAAGCAAGTATAACCATAGTGAAAACATTGTTTTGTTCATTAAAATCCCTTTGTTAACAAGGTTGATCAAGTATTGTTACCAAAACAATCTTATATGAAACAAAACTTTGCATTCCACAAAGTGATTATGTTACCTCAAACTTGATAGCCATGGTCCCAATCATAATATTTTCAAAACTTTCTTGTGGAATGGGACAATATATTTCTCCAACCTTGATGCTCTCAATATTTTCAATGGAATTCAGGAAATAGCTCTTAGCAACCTTCTTGGGGAAATAGATAGTATGCTCTTTGTCATTAATATTAAAATTTAATTTTCCTTGATTGCAATTGATGACGGCACCTAAAGTATTAAGAAAAGGTCTCCCAAGAATAATAGACATATTATCATCTTCAGGCATTTCAAGCACAACAAAATCAGTTTAAACCAAGCAATTATGAGCCACCCGAACAGGAACATCCTCACATATACCAACAAGAATAGTAGTTGACTTATCAGCCATTTGCAAAGATGTATCAGTTGGTATCAACTTTTCTAGCTGAAGTCTCTTGTAAAGAGAAAAAGGCATAACACTAACTCCAGCTCCCAAATCACATAAAGCAGTTCTAACATAATTATTTTTAATAGAGCAAGGAATAGTTGGTATACCTAGATCACCAAGTTTCTTTGGAACCTTACCATTGAAGGAATAATTAGCAAGCAAAGTAGATATCTCCTCATTAGGAATATTCCTTTTATTAGAGACAATATCCTTCATATACTTTGAAAGAAGAGGCAACTTAATAACATCAGTCAAAAGGAATTTGCAAAAATAAAGTCTTCATCCACTCACAAAACTTGTTGTAGTGTTCTTCCTCCTTTGACTTGTGTTTCTTATTGGGAAAAGGCATAGGTTTCTGCACCCAAGGTTCTCTCTCACTACCATGTTTTTTAGCAATAAAATATTCCTTAGTGTACCTAGTGTTCTTAGTGTGCTTCTCAGGTTCTTCCTCAACTTCCTCCTTATCAGGAGCACCATTTTTATCATTACCACTCTTAGTTTCAGCATCAGAGACATATATACTATTAGGATCTACAGCAGGTTCAAGTGGTTCCTCAACTATTTTATGTTTCTTTTTCTTTCTCTTATGAGGACTACCACTACTTTCACCTTGTTGAGAATCCTGCTCAATTATTTTAGGGTGTCCTTCAGGATATAAAGGATCTCGAGTAGCTATACCACTCCTAGTTCTAATTCCATAAGCATGTTTATCTCCTGAGGCATTAACTAGCATATCCTTTTGTACCTTAGCAAGTTGATCCATTTGAGTTTGAACCATTTGAAAGTGTTTACAAAGCATTTTAATATCATTAGTAGTTCTTTCCACAATATCTTTCAACTCATTAATAGCTCTAGAGTTTTCCAATAAATGATTCTGAACTTGTTTATTAAAATTACCTTGTTTAACAATAAATGGGTCAAGTTCCTCTAAGCATTGATCATGAGGCTTACCATAAGGAATATCACCTTCATCAAAGTGGAGAGAGTGTACCTCAATAGTGGATGAGTGGGGAATTGGCTTGCATAATTCTTCTACAGGAGGTAGATTCTTCACATGTCTAGCTCTAATACCTTTCTCCTTTAGAAATTTCTTAGCTTCCTTCCTCACTTCATTATTTAATGGAATTACTCCCCTCTTCTTTGGTGTTGGTGTTGGAACTGGTTCAGGCACAACTGGTTCAGGAGTAATAGGATCGGGTGTATTTAGCTCAGTTGAAGTCCAATCATCATAATTCTTGCTTATTTTAGCCATCAATTCTTCAGCATCTGTAGGAGTTCTTTTCCTAAAAACACGATCAGCAAAGCTATCTAAGTATCTCCTAGAATCATCAGTTAGTCCATTATAATAAATATCAAGAAGCTCATTTTTAGGTAATGGACATCCAGGATATGCATGAGTCAAGGCATAGAACCTTGTCCATGACTCAGGCAATTTCTCTTCTTCTCCCTGTTTAAAATCAAAAAGTCTCTGCAAAGCAGCATGTCTAGCACTGGGAGGAAAATATTTCTGGAAGAAAGAAGTAATAAAACAATCATGGGTATCAATGGAACCAGGAGGTAATCTATTAAACCAAGCCTTAGCTTCTCCTTTTAGTGAAAAAGGGAAGATCTTAGTAACAAAGTACTTGCGCATCCTAAAATCATCAGAGAATAAGGCACTCATAGTGGAAAGCTCATTCATATGAGCTATAACACTCTCATTTTCAGTCCCACAAAAAGGTTCTTTCTCAACAATGTCTAAATAGGATAAATCAAGAGAGAAATCATGATCTTCATCTTTAATATCTATGGGAGAGGTGGCAAACTTAGGATCAGAGGACAGTTTAGGAATAATGTGTCTCGCAAGGAGACTCTTAATAGCACTAGCACCAGGTGTGTTTCGTCACTCCTCAATAAATTCATTAGTAAACTCAATGTAACCATCATTAATATCATATCTCTCTCTAGACTCAGGTGAGCTAACAGGTGTAACAGTGTCTTCACTAGGAGTTTTAGTATTTCCTAGACCAGCCATAGTAGCATCTAGAAAATGACCTAATGAACCACTCGCATCAAGCATAGTAGAAGTAACATCATGAGTATCAAAAGCAGTTTAAGATTCAGCAGTAGTAGAAGTGTGTGTAGCATGAGTATGTGGTGGTGGTGTAACAAGCTTACTTATAACAGACGGTGAATCAAGAGCACCGGAGGTGTTTAGGACTGTACCTATTCTTGTAGTGGATGGTAAAATAGGAAACTTTCCATCATGAGACTTCCCCATGATGAAAGGAGTAGAAGTGAACAATAATAGATCCAAGTGAACATACAAATAAATTTCTATGCTCCCCGGCAACGGCGCCAGAAAATAGTCTTGTTGACCCACAAGTATAGGGGATCGCAACAGTCTTCAAGCGTAGTATTACCCAATTTATTGATTCGACACAAGGGGAGCCAAAGAATACTTGCAATCCTTAACAACTAAGTTGTCAATTCAGCTGCACCTAGAAATAGTTCTTGCTCACAAAAGTTTATCAGTAGCAACAGTTTGTAGTAACAATAGCAAAGCAACAACAGTAGCAAAACAGGAGCAATAGTAATAGTAGTAGCAAACAGTAGGATATGAGCGTGGTAGGCATAGGGATGGATGGACGGGCATTGCATGTACGAGTTAAACTTGTAACTTAAAGATCTAGGGCAATTACAGATAAATAAGAATAAGCATCCAAGTACTAAACAATCATAGGCATGTGCTCCATATATAGTCATGCGTGCTCGTAATGAGAACTTGCATAACATCTTTTGTCCTGCCAGCCCATTGCAGCGGGGCCACAAGGGAACTACTGGCAATTAAGGTGCTCCTTTTAGAGCATTAACACTCCATGAACACATGTGCTCCTCACATCACAGCCATCCCCTCAGGTTGTCCCAATTTCTATCACTTTAGGGCCTTTGGATCCGGACAATGATATGTGTACACAACTTGCAGATAAGATCACAAACAATATTATCATAATGATTCAATAATAAGTTCAGATCTGAGATCATGGCACTTGGGCCCTAGTGACAAGCATTAAGCACAACAAGTTACAACAAAGTCAAATAGCACTAATAGAGATACTAGGCACCATGCCCTAACAATCTTATTCGATTAGATGATAGAACTCATCCAATCCCTACCATCGCCATAGCCTAAAGCGGGGGATTACTCACTGATGGATGAGGGAAACATTGATGGTTGATGGAGAGGCGTTGGTGATGACTATGGCGATGATCCTCCCAAAATTCCCCGTCCCGGCAGGGTGCTAGAACGGAGTTTCCGGTTTCGAATCGCGGCTTCTGGTGGTGGCGGGCAGCAGAACTCTTTCTGAAAAAACGACGAACCCCCCTCGATTTTTAGGTGAATAGGCCTCTTATAGGCGAAGAGGGTGGCCGAGGGGGTGCCTGAGGTGGCTACACCCCCCCAAGGCGAGGTATGGGCCCACCCGCGTAGCAGGGGGTGTGGGCCCCTCAGGCATCCACTCCGTCTCGTACTCTGGCTCCGTGGATCTTCTGGTGAAATAGGATTTTTGGCATATTTTCCAGGATTGATCCTGATAGTTGATTTTCTGCACAAAAACTAGATAGCAAGGTAATTCTGCTGAAAACAGCGCCAGTCCGTGTTAGTTGTATCCAAATCACACAAGTTTAGAAGAGAAACAATAGCAAAAGTATTCAGGAAAGTAGATACGTTTTGGACGTATCAGGGAGGAGCGGGAGGCAAGCGCAAGGGATGAGGAGATCATCAAGAAGGACGCGGTGATTCCTGCAAAGACCGGAGTGTTCGGCCAAAGCCAACCGAAATATCAGACCTACCCGGGACGCATCAAGGTGGCAGCCATTTAGAAGGTCAAATCTGAAGCCACCCATAATCCTATCGGAAACCGTGAAGTTTCCGCCGGACCATACTATCCGGTGTGAATCACCCGGAGTGTCTGTCCCATATGGGCCGGAATGTCTGGCCACCGACAGATCTGTTTCGATTCGGTTTGGTTTGTATCCAGTTTGAGTCCAACTTAGTTAGTTGTTGGTTTGGGCATGTCCAACCAACTATATAAGTAGTTAGTAAATCTAGGGTTAGGGTTAGCTTTGAATTCAGTTGTTTAGTCTAAAACTAATATGTGTGTTGCTTGGTGAAGCATCCCTCCAGGGACGGCGATGCCATGTTATCTATCGTCTTGATATTGTCCTAGAGGTTCTTGTATTCATCACGGATTGTCGTGTTTTGGTTTGAGGCATGGTGATCTTCATCACGTTTCTTGATGGATTGGTCCTCACCTTTAGGTGACATTCATCGGCATTGTTGGAAGGAATTATATCAGGGATCACTATGAAAGATTGGGACAACAATCATAGGATCATCGGGCTTGATCCTCATCAGATCATCTTCCTTCAGTGGCATCGTCTTTGTGTATTCTGATGCCTTGAACTGTAGACACGGCTTCAGTACCTCGTTCTTTGTAGCCGTCATCTCGTATGGGTCGGTTTTTTATTGATCTCCTAGTACTCCTGGGCGTGCATCACGGCTTCAGCAAAGGTAGCAGATCCTTCTTTGCAATATCGTGTCTTCACGTTTCCCCGAATGGTGATAAAGCTGTTGGGACCCAGAAGTTTCATCAGTTTGTAGATGTACTAGGGATGGGCCATGAATGTTGAGTAAGCCGAACGCCCGAAGAGGCGTGGTGTGCAATTTTGAGTGGTACCACCTCGAAGGAGAGTGGCTCGATCCGGTAGATCTGTGGAGTACAGAATGTTACGTCTAGTGTGATCTCACCCAGCGAATATTCATGTCTCCCTGGTACAATTCCATGGAAAATCGCATTTTTGTGGTTTAGTTAGCTTTCGTGAATCTTCACGTGTTGGAGCGTCTCGATGTAGAGAATATTGATGTTGCTACCACCATCCATGAGAGTTTTACAGAACCCATAGCCATCAATGAGAGGATTGATGAACAGAGGGTACTTTCCCCAATGATGAGCTTTATTCAGGTGATCGCTTCGGTCAAAGGTGATGGTTACTTCCGACCAATCCAAAAATTGGGGAACAGTTGGAACCGTGGCATTAAGCTCATGGAGAACCACTTCTTTTTACCTTATTTGGCTGAGTTCCAAGGAAGCAGATGTAAGTGTCTTTCTTCATAGTATAATCCTTCTTTCCATCCGACTTGGGATGTGTGAGTTCCACTTCTTCCATGTAAAAATCTTCCTTGGCATTCTTGCCTTTCTCGGAATTTTTCTTTCCTTTTTGTCGCTTAGACTTGTAGCCAGCGGATTCGTCTCTTTTGATGTCGTCATTTAAGAGACACTCAGCATTGGTAGGGGAAGAACCCATGTTCCCCTCCGGGTGATGTACACAAGGGTTGTTGGGAATATCGGCCTAGGAATAGGTTTTTCTGGGTTGCTTTTCGCCTCTACCATTGACTTGGGAAGTTCTACGGCCTCGTCCCTGGCCGCCTCCACGCTCTCCTCGTCTTCCCGATCCGAATGTTGCATTGAAAACTACATTTTCTAGATTGGGTTTATCCTTCGAGGTATTCTTGCGCTTCTGGTTTTCCTATTGTTTCGGCTTCTTGGCCCACTATGGTATGGCCAGAACATTTAGCAATCCTTCTGAATCATCGTCAGCATCTGCATATTTTCTTGACATTTCTATCATCTCTCCCAAGTCGGTAACTTTTTTGCACTTAAGGCGATGACGTAATAATCCAATTGGGGGCCCTGCGATGAAAGCTTTGATCGCGGTTTAGACTCCTTCGCAGAAGTTCTTCATGCCGATCCATCATCCTAAATAGTCTTGACAAGTTTCTCCGGGTTTTTGGGTGCAATGCTGCAAGTCTGTGACTGTGGAGGGCCTCCTGTATGTACCCTAGAAATTCCAAAAGAACGCACTTTGCATATCATACCTGTTGTTTATCGAGTTCTATGGAAACTCATTGAGCCATGATCGATCCATCTTCCTTAGCATGAGTGGGAGATATCAAACTGGGATCAAATTGTTTCCTCCTTTGGCAATTAAGCAGGCCTGGAAGAAATCATGAAGCCAAGTATCTGGCAGGGCCAAACCATCGTAGGGTTGAATTTTGTTTGAAATACCGAAGTCAACCATAAACTTTGTATTGCAGATGCATGGGCTGAAGCATTTTGGTTTGACATACAAGTCTTCCTCCTCGTAGCATCGTGCTTCGATGTTAGATTCAATGCGATGGTGAGCGTCATTTGGTGAGAGTGATCTTCACCTTGGTTGCTCATTGTGCCTGTGGGGCGCTAGTGTCGGATTTCGACTTCTTCTTCCCCCATTGCCTTATCCGCCCCAACGGCTACCACGGCTATGATGAGAGCCATTGTGGTCACTTCTAGGTGGGGATGGCGGTTACACTGTGTTATTTTTGGCTGAACAACGACTGCCTTCCGGAGCTTCATGATGCTGGCTCCGAGGTGGATTTTCATGATGTTGTCCATTTTTCCGGCTTGGTCCGGCGTGGTCTTCGTTGTTTCTTCATCCTGCAGTATTGTCGTTACGACGGGGCTCGGCCAGACAACTGGTGTGTCTCGGGGGCAGCATTTGCTGCATCTCCCGCTCTCGTCAATGTTGTGCTTATGCTTTGTCCTTGTGGCCCATGTTTTGCCGATAATAGGATTTATGCAGGACTAGTTCCTTCATGGTCTCGCGTGACGCAACCAGAAAACTTCTGCCCGGACTCGCACAACCATGCGGTTATGGCCTGAAGATCCAATTCTTGAATTATGATCATCCCTAGGCTGGAAATGATAATGATGTTCCAGATTACTTTGGGGTCTTATATCAGCGTTTTGGTTCACATCAGTGCGACATTGTTGTATTTCAAGTATAGCATTCCAATGAAGGATGAAACCGTTTTCTGTTTCTCCAAGCCTTTGTATATCAAGTAATGCGACGCACTACAGGACCTGCTCAAGGGACAGATTATTTGTGAGGACAGATCTAGCGGCCGCGACGTTCTCCACCGGAGTTATGTAGACTCGGTTTCCATTGCCATCTAGTCGGAACTGTCCCCCAGCATTTCCATCAAAGAGAGATTTCTGGACTTCCAAATTTCTGTTTGCCAGAATCGGATCACCCCTTGTTTTTTGTATGGAAGTCACTTGTAATATGACTTGTACTGGGAAGGGTTACTGTCGATGCGTTGTTTGGCCTCTACAATGTTGGCAGCTTCTTCGAGCAAGAGAAAACGTTGCTTCTTGAGTTCATCAGTCCTTTTCTCCAATTCTTCTGGTGTAAGAAACGAAGCAGTTGGGATTGGTGTTGTTCATGCGTCTCCTTAATGCTGACGGGCACCTTGAATGATTTTGTGACTATCAAGCATATGACTGTTCGAGTTGGGATCATCCGGATATCCATCTGTTTTCTCCATCTCAAGCCCATCATCAATTTCATCATCGATGGCTTCCTCCACCAGTTCCACCGGTGTCAGAGTTTTCTTATTCTTCTTCTTCTTTGCCCGCCCAGCGGCGTTTACACGCATGTGATACTTGCATTCTGCATCATCATTTTTAGGACCTTTACCTTGATGCACCATTATTTATGCATATTTAGATGATTTATCGGACTTTACTACAAAGTACCTTTATTGGTATTTAATTTCTAGGAGGCAGAAAACCTCCTTTTTCATGTTTTTGTTGTTTCAGGACCTTCTGGACGCCAATAAATAGAAGGAAAAATACCTGATAATTTTTTCACCATAAGAACTAACTAGGGCCAAAGAATGAAGCAAGGGGAGCCACGAGGCCCGAAAGAGGCCAGGTGGCGCGCCCACCCCCTAGGCGCGCCACATAGGATCTTTCGGCCCTAGAGCATCGTCTCGGCTCCTTCTTTTACAGACACTTCGTATCGCTATAAAACCTACGTCATATTTTTCCCATGATTTATAGAGGCAGCAGCGGAGCCGAAAGTCCTCTTCCACTCTAGGAGGGGTCAGATCCTGCAGTGAGGGGGAATCGACACCATCGTAATCACTACTCCTCCTAGGCGTAGGGAGCGGCCTTGCCATCAACATCTCCACCAGCACCATCAGCATCTCCAAGATCCGTCTCGTTCCCCTCATAGTTTGTAATTGATTGAACCCCGGATATTGTTTTTAAGGGATATTTACATGTTTGTGATTGGCATCTTGTCTTTACTTTGTGCAGAGATTATATTTTCATATTGTGTTGTATCCCATATGATACTGATCCATATCATGTTTGGCACTTGTGAGTAGATCCCCATGTTCCCGAGGGCATAGGATGAATTGGCTATGATTTCCATAGAATATGCAATGAGTATGTGGTCTAGTTTTTATCTTTTTTATTATTTTATGATGGTTTTATGCGAACGTCCTTCATATTACTTCACCTATATAGGCTCATAGGAGAATACTTCAATGCAATGATAGGGGTTGGAAGTGACGAAATTGATAGAAACCATTTTCCAATACTTTGAGTTGCATTGGAGGGATTATATGTCGGGAACCAATGAACCTATTGGTATGGTGGGACATTTATGTCTTAAAGATTCCAAGATGTTCATGTGAATGGCTTTAGGACCCATCATAAGTGTGGGACCCCGGATTTATGGTCTGAGAATCCCTATTATGCCTAGAATTCACATTCCCATGATCAGTAAGCCGTGAGTACAACCGACTAGCACCATTACAGCATCCAGAAAGTAATGAGTATAAAACTTACATTGTTGCCATTATGGAGACTACAAACAACAATAGCGGAAGTCTTCAAGCGCAGAGCCCATGTCATGCCTTAACCTACAGGCGACTGACTGGGAAGACGGCCTAGGTCGCATAGATGTCAGCATCTCCATCTTTCCTCGTGCTTATGAAAATTTGGCCAAATAAATAGCGAGGAACAAAGCCGGTGAGTACTTTGAATGTACTCGCAAACCACATTAGGAGAATAATAATAGCAAGAGGATATGCAATATAGCTGTGGTAATAGGAGGGGTCCATGAGAGGTTCTTTTCTAAATAGTTTCTCTTGTAGATATATCATTACAAGTTTTTCGTAGAAAACTTTTGTAAAACATATTTGGAAACCTTTTTGAAATTTTTTTTGAGAACACTAGGACTGGGTCACCCTATTTCAACACCACGATCCTCAAATGGACGGGTTTTCTTCTTCCTTACCCATCAACATCACATCTCCTTCTCTAGTGTCCTTCAGAACACCAGGTTTAGAAAACACTTACTTTTCCAAAATTATTTTTGAAAACAAAACCATCACAGCTCTATAGCAACCTTCCCAACCATCCATGACCGAGGACTCGGCTATTCGAATAGATTTACACTTTGTAGAGGTCGTACACTTTAACCACGAGATTTGATACATCCACCTTGAAACATCATAGATCGTCATACCTTGGTATGCGGGTCTCGGATAATCAAGCAAAACTTTTAGAAAGTCCACTCCATCATGGACCCTAACCTATGAGTTGTTCTCCTCAACACCGGGACGTCTGGATCCACGGACCAACCGTAGTGCATCCCAAATCCTCGAGAGCCGACGCTTTCAATGAGAGACTCATAGTATCGTTCGGATGCTCCCAGGGGCAGTTCACATTTCCTCCAGGTGACTGCTTCACAGTTGACCCTTTTCATAAAGGAAACCCGACATTCGAGGGAGTTGATCCCTTATAAGTAGTATCAGGGTCCGCTATTGGAGTGAACTAACATGAGTTAGGCCCTGTCCCACTCCAAGGTAGTGTGGTTGCACGGGTTAATTGTTATAGAAAAACTGCATAGAACCGGGGGCGTTTTCGTAAACCTTTTCTCCTTCTCCTTTTTAGCATCATTTGCGACACCAAATTTTTTTTCTCTCTCAAACTCTCTTGGCAGGCCAAACCTCGCCAAGGTTTTCTCATAAAACATTTTTATAAACCTTTTTCTATGGTCTTCCCATCATATGCTTTTTCTTAAGCTAAAACGAGGTCCTCAAGGGGAGGTGGTGCTATGCACCACATACATAAAAATGGACAAGTAGGAGTCATCAAATGGGTTGTACCTAATGGTAATAAGGTGGTAACGGTTTGGAGGAGCCAAACCTTCCCGCATATAAAACATACTAGTAAAACCATGCAATTTATATAAACAAGTACATAAAACATGCATAAGTAAAATAGTAGGACCAAGGCGTATGAGAAAGGAGGTGGCTTGCATGTGACCAGCGAGATGTACCAGGACTTCTATTGAATACCAGACGACCAATAATAATAATCCACTGCTTCCTTCTTCTCGATGTCACACAATCGCAACTATCGCTGTTATCGAGCAAACATGCAAACAAACAACACCACACTCAATACAAGGAATAAAAGCATCAAAACATTCAGCAAACAAGCAAATAACATATGCTATAATTCAGTATGGTTCAGGGAGAATGGATTTACAAGGATTGGGAAATGTCTTGGAAGCAGTTGAAGGAATTCCAACATGATTTATAGTTTAAAAACTATTTAGAAGAGGGTTTGGAGGCCAAGTCCATCTTCTGTATGATACTAATGTTCAAAAATGATATCATTAGAAGGGTGTTGATGAAATGAAACCAACAAAAGTGGTTTCACTATTTTATCAATTACCATTGATTTATAAAGAATTTTCTAGTGAATAAAACTCTAGTTTTAGGAAATAATTCACCAGAAAAGTACTGGAGATCCAAAAATTATTTCCTTGAATGGTTTAGTAGAGTTTGATGGACTGGTTCACTAGGAATTGGCGTCAACTTAAAATATTTAATAGAATGCCCTTAGTGTGACACCCTCGGGATTAAGGCTAGACAAATCCCAGACCTTCGTCTGATCATAAGCCTAACCTAATCTTGAAAGCGTACAAAGAAAGAATCGGTAACACAATAGTGACCCTACGACGCAAAATTTATTAAAGCAAGCTCATGACTGAGCAAAGAACCAAAATATTACAAGTAGATGTCACTGACCACAAACATCAAACAACGGAATGGAAATTATGCTATTAAGTATAGCAAACTTAACAAATGGCCTAAGAGGCCTGAAGCATAACAATGACGTCCAATCCATAGATTCCAGGATGCTGACCGGGAACCCCAAGCTACTCTTCGATGCCGTAAAGAACTCTTCTTCTATGGAAACACTTACTCTGCTGCAAAAGTATCAATGAAGCAAGGGTGAGTACAAGGTGTACTCTACAAGCCTTATGGCTGGTGGAGTTATTTTTCATAAAGACATCTTTGTTTATAAGAAAAGAGGGAGAAGAATCTCGACTAATCGGAATATTTTAAAAGGGGATAAGAGAGCAGTATCTCTAGCTTCGATCATCTTTTGATATCACCAAATCATTATCAGCTGAACCTATCAACTAGGATCACCCCCTCGTATCCATGAGAAAGCATCCTTAAGAGAACGTTACTTTACCAAGTTTTACAATTAGGTTCAAGTTCTCTATGATCATCACATCCGTTCCCAAGTCGCCCATAACTGTGGACACGGCTTTTTGAAAATATTATTACCCTGTAGGGTGTACAACTTTACCCACACATACGAACCGATTCTTAGTGCCAATCTATAAGCCGTCTTCCTTGGAAGGCCGACAGAGAGAGGTTGACCACGACCTTTACCTTGCTTTCGCCGAGACCATGAGTCACACACTAAGGAGATGCCGCCATAATGGGTCGAGTCCGGAAGCCAGTCCCTAGTAATGTGAACAGGGTTTGAGATTATGGAGGCCGAGCCTCTCCCACTGCCTGCCACGGTTACCTACCTGTATGAATGCACCTCCTTTACCTCCTTCGAGAAGAACCAGAATGCATATGTCGAATGGAACACTCGAACTATGTGACTCATGGAATCTACTAGGAAAGTTAGTTCATCGAGGGGTTTTCTAGGCCCCCATGTGGTTGTACACTCGTCTTGGTTTAAGAGGCAAGAACTCAGGTCCTAGTAGTGGCAAGTATGGGACTGCAAAAACCGTAACCCACTGTGGCCTCCCATACAAGCCTTAGCATGTTTAAATATCATCTCTGATCATAGCACGTCATCTTATCAAACTAGGTTCATTCATAGCTCTGATTCATCAACCGGATGGATCAGCGGTAACAACTAATCATGGCTAAGAACAACAGATAAACAACTCTAGCAACGCTCACAAGCTAAACCCTAGTTATGCTAGGAGCAGTGGATCAGGTAATATAGGCTACAAAGGTAACATGCATCAGATAGGATTACTCTATCTATCAATAAAAGAATTTAGAATCATATGCACATGGCAAGAATTGAAATGCTTGAAAACATAGGATTATATCATGTGTGGGGCTTCGCTTGCATTTGCCAGTTGATACCCATCTATAGATCTTAAGGTACATCATCTGGGCTTGTTCGTCGATAACCTTCGATGGTGTTGATCTCGATCATCCATGCTGGACTCATTCTCGAATCATTGCTCACATGCATCTCCTAGGACTACCGAGAAGAAATAGAAAAACCATAAAGAAAGGAAAACAATCAACACATGACATCGATGTAATGCTCAAACAAGGCTCATGATATGAGAAGTTTAAAGTTATTGAAATGAGCAGGGACGATTCCTTTGACAGGGATGATCATCACAGTGAGACGAAGCCCAACAAAACATCGGATACACGGATGAGGAGTATATTCGCTTCGGATCCGACTCTGTCGAGGCTGGAGTAGAAAAATCGTTCTCAAGGTACAGGACTGAGAAGACAAGACGCCCCCGCGTTAATTGCAAGTTGGAGGCGGAGGTCAAGACGCTCCGGTACCCCAAGACCATGAGAAAGAAGAAGCATTGATTCGTGTACCACATAGGCTCTGGATCCGAATCTATCGATGCTGGAGCCGGAAATGATTCAGTTCTTGATGCAATCGAAGAAAGTGACGACTTGCCTAATTCACCTCAGGAGTCAATAACATCATAGGATCTTCGAGACTTCGAGAAAGAGATAGAAGCATACGAAGAAGAGTACGCCTCCAAACCAGCACAAGGTGAGACGGAGACCCCTCCGAGTCCATATGATAGCATGGACGAAGACTACACCACGCAAGATGACATGGACACCAGAGATTCATCCGAGGTCCAGAAGCCAACTACTACGGAAAGTACCGATGGAAGTTTATCTCCCAGTACCGGACCAAAAGCCGTCTTTTCCACCGGTGCGCACATTAAGGCTACCGAACGGTCAAAGAAGAAGAAGAAGAACAAGAACCCGACACCGGTAGAGCCAGTTGAGGAAGCCAACGAAGAGAAAGCTGACGAAGAGATCGAGATGGAGAATCAGGATGGAGATCCGATTAATCCCACACCGACCGACCCTCCCGTGGATGGACACATTGTCACCAAGGGTGCACGTGAAATTTACGGAGATGCTCTCACTATACCAATCCCAACTGCTTTGGATCTTACTCCGAAGGAGTTGGAGAAAAGGGCTGAAGACCTGAAAAACATCGCTTGTTTTTGCTCGAAGAAGCTGCACACATCGTTGAGCTTAGACAACAGATATACAACAATCCTGTCCAGTACTTGTCAGAATTCAAGCGACTACCAAACAAGAAAAGGGAGGTCCGGTTCTTGCTAACAGGAACCCGGATGTCCATAGAGATTTATTCGATTGTAAATCCGGAGAGAAGATCCGAGTCTACAACACGCCAGTGGAGAATGTTGCGGCTGCTCGAGAAATCCTCACCAATAATCCGTCTCTAGAACAGGTCCGACAACGCGTAGCGTTGCTCTACAAAGGATTAAAACAGCAAAAGACGCTTGCGTCATTCTGTGGCAAGCTGGCCTTAAAGTCGTAATTTTGCCACACTGGCACAGGACAAAGCACTAATGAAAGACCCCGCAGGGATACAAATCAACGTTACCATCCCCCGGATGAAGAAAATTGAAGGACCAGATTGAACGTTCATCATCGCAGGACCATGCGGGACTGGTTGAGAGTTATTCCGGATATGTATAAAGATGCCATCAGGGCATTGGTGCCTCACTAGGTCCATCATCGGCAGAATAATCGCCATAGAAAAGACCCGGAGGTGCGCTGCTAGCGAGAACAAGATTGACTAAGGATGCCACCCCAAGCCATCCGGCTGGTAACACCGGACGAGGAAACGACCCGGATAATCCTGAGTCATGTAGGGATGTAGCTCGAAGAAATAAACCTTGGAGTCAGCATAATGATTATCCACCACCGCGTCGCTCAGCCAGAAATAACCCGCCAGATCCACTATCACCGTCTGACAGAGAGCATGAAGGGTCTCATCGCAGCCTTGGAAGCCGCATGGGAGGGGGAGGCGATGCTGAAAGGAGAAGCAGGAATCCGACTCCGCCACGCAGAATCCACGAGCCTCCAAGGCGTAGATCTCTCTCGCCAAATGACGCTTGCCATCACATTGATTCAAACATGGCAGCACGGCGGTATGAGGAAGAGGATGTATATGTGGGACCCAAATGCTTTGGCCCACGTATTTGTCAAACCAAATTGACTTCGGCAGTGCCAGACATTGAACCCTACAATGGTGCATCTCGGCTAGATACTTGGATTCAAGATTTTTTCCACGCTTGCTGCATCGCCAAAGGAGGAAACATCTTGGTTGCAGTTCGATATCTCCCACTTATGTTGCGGAAGACGGCTTGATTATAGCTCAATGAGCTACCATAGAATTTCACAACTTGTATGATATGCAAAGTGCGTTCTTTCAAACTTCGAGGGAACATACAGGAGGCCCTGCATAGTCGGATACTTGCAGCGTTGCACTCAAAGACCTGGAGAAATATGTCGGGATTACCTTAGACGCTGGATCGACACGAAAAACTCCTGTGAGGGAGTAAATGAGAAAATTGCAATTGAAGCTTTCATTGCAGGACTCCCAGTCGGACTTTTGCGTCACAGAATGAAGCGTGACCATGTCACAGATCTAGGAGAGATGATAGAAATGGTAAGAAAGTATGCTGACACCAATGATGATTTAGATGGAATATTGAATATTCTAGCCAATCCAAATGCGGCCAAGCAGAAGAAACAAACTCAGAAGCGCAAGAATACCTTAGAAGATAAACCGGCTCCGGACAACGCAGCAGTTAAGGAAACATTCGGATCCGAAGGACGAGGAGAGCGCGGAGGAGGCCGAGGACGAGGTTGTGGAACTTCTCGGGTCCAAGGAAGAGGAGATAAGCAACACGGAAAATCATATTCCTGGGACGACATCGCCAACAATCCTTGTGTACATCACCTGGACGTGAGTGGAGGTTCTACCCACACAAATTCCGAGTGTCGTTTCAATGAAGACATCAAGAAAGACGAATCCGCTGGCTATAGAGCAAAGCGACAAAAAGTAAAGAAAAACTCCGAGAAAGGCAAGGATCCCAAGGAAGATTCCGACATGGAAGAAGCGGACGCCGCACAACCCAAGTAGGATGGAAAGAAGGATTATCCCACAAATAAAGACACATATGTCTGATTCCTTGGGACTCAGCCGTCTAAGGTCAAAAAGGCGGTTCTCCGTGAGCTCAATGCCACGGTTCTGGCTGTTCCCCAATTCTTGGATTGGTCGGATGTAACCATCACCTTTGACCGCACAGATCACCCGAGGAAAACACATCCTCGGGGAAAGTACCCTCTGGTCATCAATCCTCTTATTGATGGCTATGAGTTCTCTAAAACTCTTATGGACGATGGTAGCAGCATCAACATACTATACATTGAAACGCTTCACCGCATGAAGATCGACGAGAGCCAGTTGAGTTACAGCAGTGTAAGTTTTCATGGCATTGTACCAGGGAGACAGACGGATTCTCTGGGTGAGATCACACTGGACGTGGCATTCGGAACCCGAGATAACTATCGGACCGAGTCACTCTCCTTCGAGGTGGTACCTGTTCAAAAGTGCTTACCACGCCATCTTTGGGCATCTGGATTACTGGGCACTAATGGCTCGTCCCTGTTACATTTACAACATGATAAATCTTCCATGTCCAAAGGGCATCATCACCATCTGACGAAACCTGAAGAAAGCACAAGACTGTGAGGAAGGATCTGCCGACTTTGCTGAAGCCGTGCTGCATGCCCAGGAGTACCAGGAGATCAAGAAGACCATCGACCCGTCCGAGATGCCCCCCACGAAGAACGAGGTGCTAAAGCCAAGCCTGCAGTTCAAGGCATCGGATGAGACGAAAAAGACGTCGCTGAAGGAAGATGATCCCTCCAAGACGACGAACATAGGGGTAGGCTTAGACCACGCATAGAAAAGAGCGCTCGTCGAGTTCCTCAAAGCTAATAAAGATATCTTTGCGTGGCATCCCTCTGACATGACCAGAGTATCTAGGGAACTTTCCGAGAACTCTCTTAATGTGAAACCTGACGCTAAACCCATCAAACAGTCCTTACGACGGCTTGGTGATGAGAAGCACAAAGCTATAGCTAAGGAATTAGCCCGACTAGAGTTAGCTGGATTTATCACAGAGGTCATCCACACTGAGTGGGTGGCAAATCCTGTACTTGTCCCTAAAAAGGACACTATTGATTTAAGCATGTGCATTGATTACTCCGCCTTGAACAAGGTTTGTCCTAAAGATTCATTCCCTTTTCCCAGAATCGATCAAGTTATCGACTCAATGACAGGTTCGAAATTACTCTGTTTTTAGATGCATATTCGGGATATCACCAAATACGATGAAATAATTGGATCAACTGCAGACGTCTTTTGTCACACATTTCAGAACCTTCTTCTACTAAACTATGCCTTTTGGCTTAAATAACGCAGGAGCTACATATCAATGCACAATGCAGTGTTGCCTTAACGATCAAATCAGACACAAAATCCATGTATACATAGATGATATAGCAGTGATGTCCAAAAATAAGGAAACACTTATTTCCGACTTAGAGTAACATTTGCTAGCCTACGAAAATTCAACATAATGCTAAATCCAAAGAAGTGTTTCTTTGGAATTCCAGCCGGAAAATTGTTAGGTTTCATCGTGTCTGAAAGAGGCATAGAGGTGAACCGGGACAAAATCAAGGCTATACTCAACATCACTAGGCCAACTCGCCTGAAGGACGTACAACGTCTCACTGGTTGCATTGCAGCAGTGAGTCGGCTCGTCAACCGACTCGGGGAAAGAGTCGCGCCTTTATATAAACTCTTGAAGAAAACCGACAAATTTGTCTGGACCCAAGAAGCCGATGCTTCCCTACAAGTTTGAAAGATGTACTTTCGAATCCACCAATTCTCGCTGCACCAGAGCCACAAGAGCCTATGTTACTTTACATCGCAGGGACTAATAGA
This sequence comes from Avena sativa, assembly GCA_916181665.1. Classification (NCBI taxonomy): domain Eukaryota; kingdom Viridiplantae; phylum Streptophyta; class Magnoliopsida; order Poales; family Poaceae; genus Avena; species Avena sativa. The sequence goes on from OV702284.1 coordinate 150,304,314, forward strand.
GTCATAAGTGTAGCATCAATGGAGCGAGATGAGGAGGTCTATGAGCACAAGGTGCAGCGTCCAACATACTACCTAAGTGAGGTCCTGACATTGTCGAAACAACGGTATCCATATTACCAAAAGCTAGCCTATGGATTGTTCTTCGCTTCCAGAAAGCTACGACATTACTTTCAAGATCATAAAATCATAGTGGTGAGTACATCTCCCTTGCGAGATATAATCAACAACCGCGACGCCACATGACATGTCACAAAGTGGGGAATAGATCTTGCAGCTTTCGACATTGAGTATAAGCCATGAACAATAATCAAATCCCAAATACTTGTCGATTTCGTCGATGATTGGACAGAGATGGAAGAAAATATAAGCCTTCTAAACTCGGAATTTTGGACCCTACATTTTGATGGGTCAAAAGCACGAGGAGGCTCGGGGGTTGGCGTGGTGCTCAAGTCACCCTAAGGAGACAAGATGTTCTATGTGTTACAGATTCACTTCACGGCAACAAATAATATTGCTGAGTATGAAGCATTGTTACATGGAATACGCATGGCCAAAAATATTAGCGTTATTAGACTCATGTGTTACGGAGACTCGGATTTAATTGCTCAACAACTATCCGATATTTGCAATGCAAACAAGCACATGCCAGCTTACAAAGCTATTATGGATGAATTATCTAAATCATTTTAGGGTTTTGAGGTTCAACACATCCCTCAGGCAGAAAATCAGGAAGCAAATGCTTTATCAAGAATAGGTTCTGCGTGGAAACAAGTCCCGTATGGCGCTTTTTTAGAGCACCTAAAGGTTCCCTCCATCACAGGTGTTGATGAGGACTATCTGACAAAGTCTGACTCACCTTTAGTAGCAGTTCTGGCTGTAATTCCTAGCTGGACAAAACCCAATCTGGACTTCCTGATAGACGAAAAATTACCCTAAGACGAGGTTTTGTCCTGACAGATCGTCCGACGAGAAAAGCCTATACGATAATCAATGGTGAGCTCTATAAGCGGAGTATTTCTTGGGTTTTCCAGCGCTGTGTTTCTCCGGAAGAAGGAGTGGAAATATTACGAGAAATCCACGAAAGCGAGTGTGGTCACCACGCTGCAGCCAAATCCTTAGTGGCAAAAGCTTTTAGGCATGGATTCTTTTGGCTCACAGCTAAGGCAGATGCTGAAAAACTAGTCAAAATATGCAAACGCTGCCAAAAGTACGCCCGTCAAGCACACATTACGACTGATCAGCTGTAAACAATCCCTATTACATGGCCATTTGTGGTCTGGGGGCTTGCTATGGTAGTACTATTTCGTACGGCAAAGTGTGGATTTACTCACCTACAAGTGTTGGTGGATAAATTTACCAAATGGATTGAGGCTAAACCCGTAAGAAATTGCAATGGAGCCACAGCCAGAAAGTTTGTCGAGGACGTAATCGTTAGATTCAGATATCCGCATAGTATTATTACCGACAACGGGAGCAACTTTTCCATGGGAGAATTGGCCGAATTCTGTGAAGAACAAGGGATCCGACTTGATATTGCATCAATTGCACATCCACGGGCTAATGGACAAGTCGAAAGAGAAAACGGTCTCATTTTACAAGGACTTCAACCTCGTCTCGAGGCACCACTTTGTCTTGCCGCGGAGTCTTGGGCGGAATAATTACCGTTTGTGATATGGAGCTTGCGAACAACTCCTAACAGATCAACCAGATACACTACTTTCTTCTTGGTCTATGGGGCACAAGCATTTCTTCCAAGTGATTTAATTCTTCAGTATCCTCTAGTCAAAGTGTATATCGAAGAAGATGCAAAAGTTTCTCGACAAGACGATCTCTACATAGTCGAAGATGTTCGCATTGTTGCTGAGCAGAGATCTACAGCCTATCAACAGAAGTTACGCAAGTATCATAGTCAGAGATTGCAAAACCATTCTTTTATGAAAGGCGATTTGGTTCTTCGACTCGTGCAAAAAAGAAAGCACAAACTTTCCCTGATTTGGGAAGGACCTTTTATGATCAACACAGTTCAGCATAATGGGTGATATTATTTAACCGATATGAGACCAATCAAGGGAAGACCGGATACTCGGGAGAGAGAGAGAGAGAGAGAGATGGTGGTAGTATAGATCCGGATGAATTAGACCGTCCATCGAACATTGCACAGCTACGTCCCTTCTATTCTTAGTTATATTTCCTTATAAACATACATGTACATTTTCAAAGAGAAATAAAGTATTGGTTTCCTCATATATTATTTTTGAGAAGTTTTATGCCATCTTATTTCCAAAAGAGCCTGTCATTTTCAAAAATCCTAGGATGTTGAAAGTACTTTATGCTCATGTTCGTTCTGGTTGTGATTTTTGAATATCTATAAAAATGTTACCTTATGGCGTAAATATAATTTTGTGTTTATACTTTGGTTCTTTATCTGATTGCTCAGATGCGGGTATATTCCGAGTAATGAATTTTTGGTGCTGGAGACCAGCTCTATTTCCGAGTTTAATCTAGTTTAGCAATTGCTCTCCATTGACTCGGCAGAGTTTCCGTGCTAAAGTTTGGCCGACTCATGAAAGGGACGAGGCAGAGAGCCAGATAAAGCAAAAGATGTAAATACACAGTTCTTAAGAAAATTTCGAGCACACACATTCAAATATATACAAACAAGTGCTAAGTAGTAAAGCATTAGTTTTTACATACCAGCACATTTAAAGCAAAATATTGTTCCCATCATTAAATGCCAAATGAAAAAGTTCAGGATAATGCATCAAATGTTTATGCCGCAGATTCAGGCAGTGCTGGAGACCTTGGAGCACTGGAGTCGACATTGTCGCCAACTTGCTCCGAAGACTCGGAAGCTTCATCATCAATGAGCCTCTCTTTCGGCTCTTTGGGAGAAGGAGGCATATCGACGGAGTGGAAGAATGGCGTCATATAGTTAGTCATCTCCGCCACGCGACAAGCATAACCCGCGTAAGATTCTTGGGTGGCCTTGATGTCTTGCGGGTTACCCTCATCGTCCTCGTCGGCAATGCCATTGGTGACGTGATAGATTTCCATGTCACTATGGTGACTCATCACCATAGTGAGTGCAGTTTGTGCAGTAGTCAGGGCATAGGAAATCTTCCAATCCTCGATGAGCTTCAGAATCTCCTTCACTTTATCCCTCACCTCGAGCATTGTCATGTCATGCAAGTCGAAATGTCTGACCGACTCGCTAGCCTCTTCAAGAGTCCGGCGGAAGTCAAAAAGAACATCTCTGACATGTTTTATGTGCTTGAGACGAAGTTCAGAGGAAGAGGAGTCGGAAAGATGCAGAGGATCTAGGAAAGAACCAAAAATCAAAACCTGACTCAAAGAAAATCGAAAATCAAGGGAAGAGTGAAAGTCGGAAATCTTACCAAGCACCCAGTGGTTCCACTCAGAATGCTCCTCTCGGAGACTCTTCAGCTCTGCTTTTGTATCCTAGGCTAGATCTTGCTGGCTCACGAAATCCTTCTTAAGATCATCAAGTTGTTTATCTCAGAGGGCCAACAGCCTCTCGAGCCTCTCGGTCTCCATGTTGCTTGATTCCAGGATGGCATTCATGGATTTCTCCGATTCAGTTTCCAGCTTCTCAAGTTCGTCCCGGAGTTCATCATTTTCTATTTTCAAGACCTTGAAGTTCTCGGCCTCTTCCATCATCTTGCTAGATTGATTCAACAATTCTGCAAAGGAAAAATTATTAGTCAGCTAAAAGTTTCGACTATGACAAATACTAAGGTTAATGTTGGAAGATATTACCTTCCACCTCATCCTTCTCAACCTGTAGCTTGGAGTTCTCAAGACGCAAAGCCTTAATTTATTTGTTCTTGTTGTAAATGTTCTTGAGAAAATCCTGGTTGCAAGATGTAACTTTCTGTAAGTTAAAGACGGAATAACCGTCAGACGGCTACTCAGACTCGGCCTGCAACTTTAACTAAGTCAAAATCCAGCACGAGCCTTGGGGGATACACTATATCGTTCTTTTGCATCCTTTAAGCATCAACTCGGATCTTATGCTACGATCTTTATCTGACTTTATGCTTGGGGGCTAGAGGATATGATAGTAAATACTGCAAATGAGATTCGGAAACCTTACAATGTGCTCCAAGTGCAGCTTTTTGAATCCGAGTTTATTGTTGTGCAACACTTTTTCGGCAAGGGAGAGGGGAGCAACACTTGTCGTTGGAAGCTTGCCAGACTCGATATTTTTATCCCGGACCAAAATTTGGTCCAAGAGGCTCACCATCTTGACATACTCCGTCTCCTGGCTCACTGCTTCTGGAGTAAGGACTTGCTTCTTGAGGCTAGATTGTGCTAGCTTGAGAATCTCTTCCTTCTTCTTCCACTTCAGGCCGGAGCCAGCAGAGCTGGCCATTTTATCGATGTTTCCTGGCGATAATTCCATGGGATCATTACCCTTGGCGGGTTCACCCTTGTTAGTTGTCTGGCTACCAACGGTAACCAGGGCTTGTGAGGTCGTGGCAGCGTCAGGGATGACAAAACTGGCACTAGGAGAGGCAGAAACCACTGGTGCTGAGGTATGAGTACTGATGGGAGTAGGAGGAGGCATTACTGGGATATTCCAAGCTTTTGCTAACGCAGTTGCTTGACTGGCTTGCTTTCCGGCTCGGCTTACTCTTCAAAACAGATTTACCTCAAGAACACGCATGAATGAATGTCAGGTGTTCTTCAGAAAGAAACAATGTATAGAGAATTAAAAACCATGATATGGTTACCTTTTAACCACTGACAACACTTGTGTGCTAGCGGTAAAAATGGTTTCCTTGGACTTACGCTTCTTGGAAGCACAGGCAGGAACTTCTTTCACCTCGTCATCCTCCGTCACTTCCGAGTCATCAAAGAGATAACCCTCAACAGAGGAAAGCTTGGACTCGGGAAGTTTCTCGAGATGATAAGTAATAAAAGAACATCAGTCGGATTACGAGGCGGAAAAGAGCGAATAAGCTTAAAACAAAGTAGAAATATTTACCGGGATTAGAAGACGGTCGGCAGTGAACATTTTCATGGAGACTTCGGGTATCTTCTTCTCCATCCGCTCCTTTATCAAAAACTACATTAGGGTCTTGTAGTCCTTCGCAGGGATGCGAGTCAAACTAACCCTCAGGTTGTCTTTTTGGTCTCCGGTGACCATGTGCATCAAGCGGTCTCCGTTAAACTGCAATGGTTGAATCCGGTGATCCAGCCAGCAGTGGATCAATTCAGATCCATGGAGCCCCTTGTGCTTCATTTTAAAACTCGATCCGCCTTTTGGCAAGGACCAAGTCTTCAGATAATTCGGGCGCCTCTTCGTCCCACGATTCTTGGTGGGTGGCAACAACGTCGATGAAGGCCGAAAGACCTTCTGCCTTGTCTGGAGGTGGAATATCCTTATGATAGAAGAAGGTTCCGGCCCATATTTTTAATGATTCGCTAGCGTTAATCCTAGGATAAACTCGGTTTCTCATAAGAACTAATATAAGGGTGCTAGTGGTGTATGGAACACCGGCACTGATAGAGTTCTTCTGGGTACCATAGTAGTACCGAAAAAGAGTGAGACTTGCCTAATGCCAAGAAATCCCTCACTAAGAGTTGCGTGAGCGCTAAGCTCAAGTAAGGAGTTGGGGGGAAGGTTCTGAAGTTGCACACCATAATGTTGGAGAACTTCGGTGAAGAACTCCGATGGTGGGAGACTGAGGCCACGGTCAACGTGTGTGCCGAAGAGAACTCGTTCACCATCGCGCGGTGTGGAGACGACATCTCTAGCGCCGCTCCGCCACGTGCCGGCAATGATGTAACCCTCGTCCTCCATGACCTGGAGCTTCTTCTCGTCCGCCGCCGCCGCGCCTGTCGCCGCTACCTCTCCGGAGCTGGATGGTGTCTCCATCTTGCCGGAAAGGGTCAAATATTGGCGGCACTAAGGGTTTTTCAGTGGCAGATGGGAATAGGTGCGGAGCGCTCGAGGTGTACGAGGAGGCAATGAAGAGAGGCAAGGAATGAATCTAGAGGAAGGAGAAAATATCTACTTTTATTAACCTCCGTGCCAAGATTCATGCTAATCCACGCGATTTGTTCCACGTGTATAGGAGATAGAGAGGAGGCTTCCTCGCAACGACTCCTCCCCCTCGATTCTCATGCGGGCATTAAAACGGTGTTCTGTTCCGTAAAGAACGGACCCACCAACAGTCGTGCTGATAGGACGTTTGTCCCTGACAAGGCCTGGTCTGAAAACGTTGTCAGATAGCACGACACTGTTTAAATCCGGCTCATGTTTTGAAACGAGCAGGAAAATGACTGAAGTCAAGAAGACATATCTGACTCAGATGAGACTCGGAATCCTACATTAGTACAAGAAGTTTTCGGAAACCCTTCAAGATTTTCAAGACAAAGAAACCATCAAGCTAGATGATTTATCCGACTTTGGATCTTGGAGACTTTCAGGGGCTACTATTGGGGATATACTTTCTGGGTATACCCACAAGACTCACTGACCAGGGTGGCCCACTAACGGGTTAGAGCTTTGCTTCATGGGCGGCCCAGTCAGAGAAAGAGGAGGAGCCACTTCCGGCTACGACAAGGCCTAGAAGAGTTACCGACTTAGCCCTGTAGTATTACTTGTAGTCCAAGTTGTATCTAGTTACCGACTGTAACATAGCCGGATAGGTCTCTCCTGTAACCCTAGGTCCCAGTGACTATATAAACCGGCCCTATGGGAGCCTTTAGGGCACAACCAATCTAAAAACACCACAACCTACTCGCACAAGCGAACCTCTCTTGTAATCCTTGTAACATTCGGCTCTCGCCGATATATTAATGGGTTGCTAGCAGGAGTAGGATCCGATCACCGCAGTCAGATATGAACCTGGGTAACCTTGTGTTCACCGCTCCCGGAACATCGTATGTCTCACACACCATCTTTCCGACGCCTTCAGGACCCCCTATGGCGTACTTGTCGACAATCCGATGACACTCGGAGATGTCGGCATCGAAGAAGCAGATTTCTGAGTCCGATACCTCTTTCAAGGCCGCCATCGAGACCAAGCTGGTGGAACTTGTGGTAGGCAATGCCTTCAAGACCACAACCATTGGGACGAACCTAGATCCCAAATAGGAAAGCGCTCTCATCAAAGCGCTCCGTGAGAATAGGGACATCTTTGCCTGGCAACCTGTCGACATGAAAGGTGTACCTAGGGAACTTGCCGAGCATAGCTTAAACATCGATCCTAAATGAAAATCGGTGAAACAACATCTATGACGCTTTAGGGATGAGAAGAGACACGCCATATGCAAAGAGATAGCTAGGTTACTTAAGGCTAGTTTTATCCGAGAATTTCTTCACACCCGATTGGTGGCCAATCCTATACTTGTCCCCAAAAAGGGAACCAAAGAATTAAGAATGTGTGTTGATTACACCGGCTTGAACAAAGCATGTCCAAAGGATCCGTTTGCTTTGCCTCGCATTGACTAAAAGGCTGTCTTAGAACTTCTGTGTTTTCTAGATGCATACTCAGGATACCACCAGATCAAGATACAAAAGTCGGACCAATTGTCCACTTCGTTCACCACACCCTACGACACATTTTGCTATGTCACAATGCCCTTTGGGCTGAAAAACGCAGGCGCTACATACCACCAAACAATGCAATGTTGCCTCCACGACCAAATTGGTCGGAACTTTCATGCTTACATGGATGATATCACATTGATGTCCAATGTAACATCCCAAATTTCAGCAACCCTGATTTGTTGTCAAAAAGGCAAAAATTCGGGGGAACAAAACCTTTTTCTTGTTAAGTGTTGCAATGTTTGCTTACTTGTTAGCTTGTGGGCATAACTCTTATTGTGTATTAGATAATATACTCCTTACCTCAACCTCAGTTGACAAAATCTATTTTACAAATAGAATGCCTTAGATCATCTTTCATATTCTCGAATGTTCTGGCATTTCAAACCCGAGCCAAGATGACTTTGAAACAACAAAATATTTTACTAGCTTCCCTTTAACAAAACTATGGAGACCTATATATAATCTCCTTATGTTTTGAAGACAGAGCAATCAACTACTCTTATCTCTAGGGTTTTCCAAAACTGTTCTTAAAACCTTTTCATCCAATCTTGGTAGAAATACCAAGAGGCTCTTATCTTCGTTCAAATCACAAACTCTTAAAAACACCCATGCTTACCCCAAGCTAGGTTGATGGTAACCTTAGTAATAGTTGGATAAGTTGGATAAGATGAATTGCCTAGATCTTCTGTTTGATGAATTTTCTTGATCTAATGATTGCCTTATTTTCTGAGGATCTAGAGTGAGCTAATCCTTTGTATTAGCATCCAACTCATCAAAGCTTCTCCAGCACTCCTCTCTAGAAACCATGACACCTCTGGTTGTGCTCCACTATAGCATCCCTCACCCCCTTGTCCTTTGTGCTTTTTTGGGAGAGACAAAGAAATGAACATTTTTGTTCATTCAATTCCCTCACAGCAGCACCCCACTCCCCCTCTGCCTCAACTTCTCGACCCAGAGGCCACCTCACCCTCTCCACCGCCCAAGATTCCCTATCCCTAGCCAACACCCCTCCTCCAATCTCCTCCATGAGCTATGTCCACCATGTACCTCCCAATCCTTGGATAAAGTCTCCCATCTACTCCTGCCCTAACTCCTCCCTCATTTTCTTCCCAGACCACTAGAGAGCCTCCCCACGAGCTCTGCTCCCTCTCTCTACCTTTCCTTCAACATGAAAGGGGGAGAAACCCTTCGGGTTCCCGTGCATCCAAGGAAGAAGGTCCTAGATCCCGCCACCTTCTCTCTCCTTGGCCTCATGGTGATCTGCTCGCTCTGATCTACCCCCCTTGTACTGTCCCCTTGTTTGCAGGAACACAGCAACCACCGCCACCTTGAATGTCGGAGAGAATCTCCCTCTGGCGAACAGGACCTTTTCGAGCCCCTTCTGCATCACCACTACCTCCCACGCGTCCCCAGATCCCTTTCATGCCACTCTGAGGCCTCGATCGCGACATGCAGTAGCTCTGGAAGCCTCCCTGATGAGCTACTCACGTACGGCCTCACGCGAGCAACCGTCCATCGTTGAATCCCGCTGTGTCGCCCCTCGTTGGGGTCCCCGTGCGACGCCACACCTTTTCCGCCACCTCCCCGTCGCCAGCAAGCCACCAGTAAGCATCCCCATGCTTTCCCTTCAGCCCGTCTAGGGTTTCCTCACGCGCCCTGGTTTAGAGGAGGAAGATGATCAAGCGCCGTCGGATGCCCCTTTAGCCGGACGGTCCAGATGCACCCAAAACCCATCATCCTCATCCCCTCGCGGCCACCGGGCCCCAGCCGGCCTGGTTGAACTACCCCTCCCGCGCAGTGCATGGACCGGTGAGCCAAAGTCCCCAAAGAGAGTCCCAACTTCCCCAGATCTGACCCACTAGCCTCCTCCCCTCTTTTTGCTAATTTATTAATTAAATCCATAAGTTTAGCTGTTGGTTAAAATTGTTTAAAAAATGAGAACCAACCCAAAATGCCTAGATCTGAATTTTCCTAGATAAATACCTATTTTATTGACCATGCAGTATCTCTTGTTGACCTAAATAATGTCCAGTTTAATTTCAATAAATCAACTACCTAGAGGTACCCTATCTACTAATAAATTCTTTCTGTGAATTTCCCAACTCCAAATAGCATAAATCTTTTTTATATTGAAAGGTATCAGTGATACCTTGTATTTCACACTGGCCCTATATTAAATTGCTTCCAATTTTAACCCTTGAAAAATAGCAAAAACAGGACAATTTTGACTTTAGAAATTTCTCCAGGTCTAACCAAGAATGGTCCTGACCAAATTCCAAGTCTGCAAACTTACAAATACCAATATCTATCAAACCCTAGCAGCCCTAAATTAACTAAGACATAAACTATCCTATGCACCCATAATCCAGAAGTTTAGCTAATAAGCAATGTAGGCATGGCAAGGTCAGTGTCCATAGATCAAATATCCCAGAACACATAGGCACCATAGGAAATAAAAGAAGCTCACGGGAGTTTAAGAGTTAGGCATGGATCTTTTGTTGTTTTTTATGTTCTTAAATTTGATGCCTTGCTGAGCCTTAGAGGTAAAGCCCGTTTCGTGCCAGTCGAAAGGTAGATGTGGTCTGACATTTTAAAGGAAACACAAGGAGCACATATGGTTCTTGTAAGTTTAGCAAGCGAGGTTTGTTAGTACGCAGTTTATGTTGACATAAAACGTATTCACTACATGGAGTAGATATATAGTTCAACGGTCCTTGTGATTTAGGAAAAAGCAAACATTGCTACATTAGTTAGTATATATATAATGAGGAATTGTTATACTCCCTCTGATCCGAATTACTGTTCGCGGTGCTAATTTTGCAGAAAACCCCTTGCGAAATGTCCGACCAAATCTGAACTCCTCGTCGTCATCCTCGCTCACCTCGCTCGCTTCGTCGCTCACTCATCCGGTATCCCGACGGCCGCCCAACGCCGCTGCTCCGCCCTCCCCCCACCCCTGTCGCCGCTTCCCCACGTCGCGCTGCTGCCACCTTGTTCCCCTGCCTCCTAGCGCCCCCGCACTGATGCCGACTGCGGAGACACGCTCAAGGTTGGATCTTGCTGACCAAGACACCGCCTTGCAAATCCGGTTCATCCTGCTGCAGGGGAAGACGCGGTTGGCCAAGTACAAGGTCGAGTACGAGGTTTATTGACCATATTTCCTTGCTGGTATACAGGTGCACCCTCTACCCCCTTGCCCGAGCTCGTCCAGAACTCCAGATCCCTGAGCTCCTTCCGGCTGCAGAGCACCAGCTCAGATCCAATCCGGTCACCATTTTCTACTACGTGCCTCAGGCCATCAGGTCGATAAGTAATTTTTGCCTCCCTCTCCCTGATCTCCCTCCCCTTTGTATGTGTCTAGCTGTGCTCTGTTTTTCTGTCCTTTGTTACATGTTCAACTGAGAGACTTAGCATCGTATGATACACTAACTGAATCATGCTTATGACCAGAGCAATCTTATGCCCGAGACACTAACTGAATCATTACTTTCTTCTTCATTTTAATGTGGTTTTTTGACTCGATTCTGAATGAATCTGCAGGCATCTGGTTAGCATTTGAATGAACTAAGGCTAGTAATTAGATAAGCACTATCCGCAAATTTTGGCAAAAACCTCACTTTTATTGATGCTAAGCACTTCCTGTAAATTGCCTGCTTCTTTTCATTTGAATTTCCATTCTTCATCTGTAATCCTGATTTTCAGGTGGAACATTTGAACATTTCTACACAATTTTAGACTGTTAGTACGCCTATAATCCTGATTTGTTGATTGGCCATTTCTCTAGGTTGGAGTATATAAGTGAACTTTGTAATATTATAGGAAGTAGATGATGTTGTAGAAATCAGAAAAGAAATGTCTACCTTGCTCACAAAAAGCTTGTGTTATGGATTTATCATATTTTAAGATATGTTTGGTGCCATATATCTTGTCTGTATGTGCATACACATAGGAGTATGTTGTGTGGTTATTTTAATAAAGCTCACTAGATTCTCCTTTTTCCTTTGAAGGAAAAGAAAGACCTAGGTGCAGTATCCATGTTCATTGCAAATTGCGTAGAGCAACATGTTAATTCAGAGATACATGTTATACATGCATATTCAGATATACATGTTATCACTCTGTCAAAATTAGTGTAAAATTGGTGAGAAGCGTGGTAATTTGCATTCCATCGAGTGTACTACCTAAACTGAAAATTGAACCACTGCAGGATTTGAAAGACATCTTGGACAGTGGTAATGAACTTCCCTTCCCTGATAGGCTTCTCATCAATGGCCAAGGCTGGAATGGCAACAAATTCATAGTAGACCAAGGTAAACTTATCAGGGGAAAAATAACTGACAAGTACTTCATATTAAAGGTAGACAGACTTGTACTTAACAACATTTATTTATGCCCTTTTGTCTATATAGTACTCGTGTTGATCAATCTAGATATCTATTGCTTGGAGACAATATGAACTACATGTCAATCTTGTTAGGAATAAGCAACTTGCATGACACAAATATATCTGACCGAGACTGAACATGGACAAGATAGTACACACAGGAAAAGATCATTCACCACATAGAACAAGATCTTCCTTTGTGAATGTATATTTTGGTAACGGAGTGAGTACATCAGACATGCCACATGTGCTATTGAATTTATGTTCTGATCTGCCACCCGCCTCTACTCATGGCCCTCCACTGTTCCTCCATATCCTCACAAATTCAAGTGTGTACTGTTTCACTAGAATAATGACTGGAGTAGGAACTTTCGAGTCTCAGATAGTTTTAGGAATGTGACATAAGAATAACCTGCTAAACCATGGTTCTAAGTTATCCTTTATTAATATGTTTGCAGGAGATGGAAAATCCTCTTATTCTTATTCATGACAAGAAAATCTTAAACATGAATTCACTTTTTCCATTATGGCAAATTTCCATCAAGGTAACTGTCTTACATTAAGTGTTACTCTGTCCACTTATGTCAATTACATGATGTTTTGTCTTTTCTCTGTGGTGTTTCTTATATTGTACCAATTTCCAGTATCTGCATAGGCAAGGGTGAGCCGCGGCGACGGATGAGCACTGCTGGAGCCGCATGGATGGAGCCGCAGGGAGGAGGCCGGAGGAGCTCGACGCGGTCCTTGCTGTTTAGGTCGTCCAGCTGTGCAACGACGAACGGCGAGGGACCTTACAGCCGCGGCGGTCGACGACAGACCTGGACCGGCTCCACCTCCCACGAGGATGATGGCAGGGACAAGCAGTGGAGGCCGCAACACCAGTGGTGATTGCTGGGATCAATGGAGGCCGCAGCAGACCAGCAGTGGTGATTGTTGGGATCAGTGGAGTCCGCAGCAGCAGTGGTGATTGCTGGGATTAGTGGAGGCCGCATCAGTGGTGATTGCTGGGATCGCGGGGCGCCGCTGATTGCGGGGATCACGGGATCAAGGGGCGGCGTGGATCGCGGGCGCGCTGTAGCAGCAGGCAGCCGTAGGGAGCAGCCGAGGCGGGGGAGGACGACGGGCTCGAGGGAGCGGCGGAGGCCGAGAATCGCGGGCGCGGGCGCGGCCGCCGCAGGCAACAGTAGGGAGCAGCCGAGGCAGGGGAGGACAACGGGCTCGAGGGAGCGGCGGAGGCCGGAAATCACAGGCGGGCGCGGCCGCAGCAGCAGGCACCAGTAGCAGGGAGCAGCCGAGGCAGGGAGGACGACGAGCTCGAGGGAGCGGCAGAGGCCAGGAATCACGGGCGGGCGCGGCGATCGAGTGCGGAGGCCGGGGGTTGCGTGTGGGGACGGACGACAGGGGATTGGCCTCCGCTTCCACCGGCACTCGATCCTGTGATCCGCTTCCGCCTCCGCCGGCACAGCGACGATGGGATCGCGCATAGAGACGACGACGGGATCATGGGAGGACGACGGACGGCAAGTTCGAATTTTGAATCTAGCCAAATTTGTAACGTTTTGAATAAATTTGGACTTATTTGCAAGTTTAACTTTGAACTAACCCTGCGAACAATAAAACGGGCCGGAGGGAGTAGTTCTATCTAGTAGATGTTGCGATTAGGATGCATAGCAAGTAGTAGGGCTCAGGAAACCAAAGCAGTCGTTTCATGGATGAATAGAAGTCACACTTGGACTCTTAGAGCTCTGAGTAGGTGGCTTGATCGATTCCTCTATGTATTATTGCATCTATTCCTCCACGTCTTATTGCATCTAGGACGTCGCATTTGGCAACTACTTTGGCTCCCTTTACCTTTTGAGTATTTTCAATAACCTAAATTGGACATGATATTTGTTAGTCGACACAATGAATCAATATGAAGATAAAAATAAAAACAAAGCCAATCCCAGAATCCATATATGTCTTGTGAATTGAATAGCATCCCCTTCCAAATACTAATAGATAGTTCAGTCCAATACCAAACAGGAAGAAGATTTGAACTCATTGGCTACTATTGACAGTAATTATTCTATCAAACAAAAATTGGATGAAGTATAAATTAAATAAGAAGTAGGCACATCATATCTGAGCCAGAGGCAATTGGTTTCCTAGGGAGCTTGTCAAATAAAGCAAATTCTAGCACTATAAGTCTATAACAGCAAAATAAGTAACACGTTAAGCAGCTAATAAGAATGGGCATGTGACACCCCCGGGATTATGGCTAGACAAATCCCAGACCTTCGTCTGAACATAAGCCTAACCTAATCTCAAAAGTGTACAGAGAGAAAATCGGTAACACAACAGTGACCCTACAACACAAAATTTATTACAGCGAGCTCATAACTGAGCAAAGAACCAAATATTACAAGCAGAGGTCACTGACCACAAACATCAAACAACGGAAGGCAAATTATGCTATTAAGTATAGCAAACTTAACAAACGGCCTAAGATACCTAAAGCATAACGATGGCGTCCAATCCATAGATCCCAGACCGCCGACTGGGAACCCCAAGCTACTAGTCGATGTCGATGCCGTGAAGAACTCATCTTCTATGGTAACACTTACTCGGCTGCAAAAGTATCAACGAAGCAAGGGGTGAGTACAGGGTGTACTCCGCAAGACTTTTGGCTGGTGGAGTTATTTTGCATAAAGCCATCTTTGTTTTATAAAACAAGAGGGAGAAGAATCTCGACTAATCAGAATATTTTAAAAGGGGATAAGAGAGCGGTATCTCTAACTTTGATCATATATTGATATCCACTGAATCATCATCAGCTGAACCTATCTAGGATCACCCCCTCGTACCCATGAGGAAGCACCCTTGAGAACTCATTATTTAACTTGCCAAGTTTTACGATTAGGTTCAAGTTCTCTATGATCTTCACGTCTGTTCCCAAGTTCGTCCATAACCACGGACGCGGCTTTTCAAAAAGATTAATAACCCTCCAGGGGTGTACAACTTTACCCACATATACTAACCTTCTCTTAATGCCAGTACATTAGACCTCTTCCTTGGAAGGCCGGCAGAGGGTGGTTAGACACAACCTTTACCTTGCTTTCACCGAGACCATGAGTCACGCACTAGGGAGGTGCCGCCGTAACGGGTCGAGTCCCGAAGTCGGTCCCTAATGATGTGAACAGGGTTTGAGATTGCGGATGCCGGGCATCTCCCATTCCCTGCCACGCTTACCTACTTGTATGAATGCACCTCCTTCACCTCCTTCGATAAGAGACATAATGCATATGTCGAATGGAACGCCCAAACTATGTAACTCATGGAATGTACTAGGCAAGTTAGTTGGTCGAGGGGGTTTCCAGGCACCCGTGTGGTTGTACGCTCGTCTTGGTTCAAGAGGCAAGAACATCGGGTCCTAAGGGTGGAAAGTATGGGACTGCAAAAACCACAACCCACCGTGTCCTCCCATACAAGACTTAGCATGTTTAACTTTTAGCTCTGGTCATACCACGTCGTCCTGTCATACTAGGTTCATTCGCAACTCTGATTCATCAACCGGATGGACCAGTGGTAACATCTAACCATGGCTAAGCGCAACAGATATAACATCTCTAGCAACGCTTCACAAACCAAACCCTAGTAATGCTAGGAGCAGTGGATCAGGGAATTTAGGCTAAAAGGAAAACAAGCATCAGATAGGATTACTCTATCTATCGATAAAAGACTTTGGAATCGTATGCACATTGCAAGAATTGAAATACTTGAAAACATAGGATTATATCATGTGTGGGGCTTCGCTTGCCTTTGCCAGTTGATATCCAGAAAGTAGAGCTTTAGACATATGGTACTTGACTTGATTACAGTTGTTCAAGCTTTTGTCTTCGAGCTTCGACGGTGTTGATCTCGGTCTTCGATCTTGATCTTGATTCCGATATAGTATTCTACTAGAGAAAAACCAAATGCCGGAAAGGAGGGGAAACAATCAACAAATGGCATCGATGCAATGCTAAAACAAGGATGATGATATGACAAGTTGAATTGTATTGAAATAAACCCCTAAGGCATGCTTGACAACTTAATCGGGGTCCCGAGCGGTCCAAACCCTTACTCGGGAGAACGTCGGAGGCATATGAGAGGGGTTGTTTTGTTGTTCTAATTAAACTTGCAATTGAAGTTGCTTAACAATGCATGATTATAATTTAATTAGGTAGAATTCATTTTTCTAAACATTTTGATATATTATTTGTATTTTTATGAATTAAAATGAATTAGTTATGAATTTCCCCAATTTTAATTCATTTTAAATCATTTTTGGAATATTGTAAAGTAATTTACATTTTAGAATTACTTTAACATTTTATTTAATCAGAAACATTTATGGAAATGTTTATCTTACTTACATCTGGACCCCACATGTCATACATTTCTTAATTACAGAAATGATTTACAAAACATTTAAAGAAATAAAAAGGAAATGGGGATTACTGCGTCATGCTGACGTCAGGCTGACGTCAGCAATGGCGAGCTCCCAGATCAAGCGCGGAACTGGCGATAGGGGGCGCACGGGCGAGCGAGAGCGGGCATGTTCGATGCGGGCATGCGTGCTGAGCCAAATAGAGGCGGCTCCGCTGCTATTTGGTCACCGGAGACGGCTGCCCGACAACGGCGAGCGACGGCGGTTGCAGATCCTCGTGGGGAAGACGCCAGAGAGCGAGAGGGAGGAGATGGAGGGGTCTGCAAGGACCACTAGCTCACCGTGGTTGCAGCGAAGGGGTCAGGGAGGCGAAGCGAGGTCAGCAGGCGCCGGAATCGATGATGAATCACGGTGGCCAGAGTCGGGGAAGGTGATGCTGATTGGAGCGCCTGGGGCCTCTCCGGCTCACATGCTTGAACGAGATGAACAAGGAAGACACAGCACTCATGGAAGTGTCCTCGGTTGGCCTGGGACGGTCGGGATAGGCAACGTCATCGAGCTCCTATGAACTAGGGTTTCGGCGAGGATGGGGAAAAGTGGAAGAAAAGGAACTAGGGTTCGTCCGGGCGGCGCTGGTGATCTTATAGATGCTCGGGGGCGGCGGTGTGCATCGTGGCGGCGGCATGCATCAAGGCATAGGTGGGCGGCGGAGGCAGCGCCACCGAGCTGCTTGGCCGGCGAGGAAGACGACGACATGGATGTCTGAAGCGGTACGGGCTGGGGTGGGCTGCGGCAGGGCCAGATGGGCCGCGACGGAGGGAGGAAGGGAGGCTGCTGGAAGCTGCGCTGGGCGCTAGATAGAGAGGAGGAGATGGGCCACGTCCCATGGAGAGTTAGGAGAAGTTTTTATTTCCAGAAATATTTTTCTTTTTCTGTTTTCCCTTTTCTCTTTGTATTTAAATTTCTTTTCTGTTTTTGAATAGATTCAAAATACAAGATACTTTTATAAAACATCTGAAAACACTAAGGGGCCCTTTATACTATTTGGGATCCATTTATTTTGAAGTTTTTCAAAATTCAAAAGCCATTTGAATGTGTTTCAAATAGAGAGGGGGAAACTAGGGTTATGGTTTTGTGATTATTTTCTTGCATGCAATTTAATAAAATGATGCTCATGAATGCACAATCAATTCGTAATTACTATTTAATAAACTAGGGTTGTTACAATTCTATCCCCCTTAAAAGAATCTCGACCCGAGATTCCTAGGTAGGAAGATAGAATGAACAGGGTTACTCTGAACTTCCACGATCTTCTCAAAGAGGTTGATCCATGCCACCATGATGAATGGGCGAAGAGCTTCGTAATATTTGGGGTGGCTGCTCACACTAAGGAAGAGAGGGAATGACACGGAACCACAAACTGAGTATCTCATGGTCAACTCATGGATAGATGTTTCACGAACATCTCTAAAGCCAACAAACATGAAACACGTCAAGGTAACGGAGGAAACAAGAGGAGATGGTTTTCAAGGTGACAGATAATTGGTCTTCATAAGGATTGAGACCATGGAGCTTACAGGAGTTTTTGAAGCTTCTGAAGAAGAAAGCTTCCATCAGAAAGAACATGACCACATACTTCGAGAGGTAAACCCCTATTAAACAACTTAATAGAGCTTTACAGGTGGAAGAGATAGATACCAACAAAACCAAGATCTTGAACTACTTTTGGACATAAAAGGGTCACTCTTTCGTTCAACAGAAGGCCAAGACAGAAAGGTGTTTTGGTGGAGAGGACTCATAAGAGTCACAAGGAACATGTAACAAGAGAAACTATTGATTACCAAAATCATGGTCGCTCTTCGAACACGTTTAAGAAAGCGGGAACGAAACTCTTTATTCATCCAGGGCTATTAAAATCCTTGCCAAAGATCATGATATCACTTTACACCACCACGATGAACATTTGAGAAAATTCCTGATGACACGAGAAGAAAGAAACTTCATTCTCAGACTCCAAGTACTTGGCTTAACAAGATGTTTGCCATCATAAAATGGTCTGGCGGATCGACCGGGAGACATTTTGCAACACTACTTTAAATGTTCTCCTTGATGTTCGAGATACTAATATCAAACTTTTATCAAGCCTTTAATCAATCATCAAGTAAAGGTCAGACTTTGGTTACAAAGGAAAACATAAGCACAACTCCTATGAAAAAATCATAGAAGAGGCCTCATAAGGAATGGTTGTTATTGTTGATTCAAGCGGGTATGGCGATAGGTATTCCGACTGATTGTGCCAACCACTACATCAATCTTGCCAGAGTTACAAAGAGACCTATGCCATAACCTTGAGGAACACCAATCATTTTTGCTGCTTGAGATTTAGCTTTGGTTAAGTGGAGAGATACTTCACACTCAACATTTCCGAATATAAAGGGCGCAACATTTATCACAGAGGTAAAGTCACTAGATTCTCAAGACACGAACTTCAATGTCAAGCTCTAAAAGATGAGGTAGATTACGGAACCCATGTGATAGCAAGTTATAAAAAGATAATTGCACCTACATGAATTGTTTGCAACGAAACATAGCGGAATCCTGTTTAGGAAGCATTTAGGAGGATATAGAAGTTTTGTTGGACTTCTTATCTTCCATGAACAAATCAATCAGTGGCTTAGTGTGCTTGGAGGATCTTCTCGAGATGTGAAGGTATCAATCTACCATATCAAGAATTCTTCGCACATGCTTGACTAATTTGAAATGATTCCTAAGGAAACAAAGACAACTCTACTCTGATCCATGGCGACATCTTTCAACATTTGCACATGAACCGGAGAAGGTTACTTCTAACATGCAGAACACGTACTTCGGGATAACACGAATATGGTTCTCAAAAGTTTCCAACATTAATGCCAATTGGTCCATATGAGTCTGGTATAACATGGATAAGTTAAGAATGTCATCGATGGGATCAATAACAAACTTATCTATACTCCAAAAAGATGGGATCATATGTTGTATGAACAAGGCAGAAATACTGGTCAGACCAAATAACATGAAGATGTACTTAAGTGATACATCAC
Organism: Avena sativa; assembly: GCA_916181665.1. NCBI lineage: Eukaryota > Viridiplantae > Streptophyta > Magnoliopsida > Poales > Poaceae > Avena > Avena sativa. The sequence continues at coordinate 150,323,774 of OV702284.1, forward strand.
AAGTAGGTACACCATCAAAATTGTCCTCAAAACTGAGTTTGATCTGACGATTGCCCAAATCAAATCAAAGGAGGGGAGATAACATGTCCACAAAGTGGATACTATCTTGCTTCTGCACGGACATGACTAGACATCCCTTTAAGAAGGAACTGAGTTGGATGGAACTTTTGTCTTACGACTCTCCAAGTTGTTGTTTAAGTTCAACAAACTAGTTCAGGGGTATCCAGTACAGATCCTTGGAGAAAGGAGCGGTTTAAAGAGACAGCTTACTCAAGAGCTTGACATCACTGTCATGTGGAAGCATGACGATACTTCTAGTAGACATCTAGAATATCACGGACCACAGATATGTCACTTAGTTTGAGAGGAAACTTGCCTGGTAGGGCAAGAAGACATAGTCTCGGAGCTTCGGCACAAGCCTAACTCTTTGACCGGAGAGAGTGCACTAGAGTAGCGGACTTGGTAGCACAATCATCCTTTGCTTAGTGATAGGGTTAACCAATCACGCTAAGAATGACACAAATGTCCATAAAGTTCAAAGCAATAAGAATTGCTAACAATCTCAGATGGCCACATCATTACGCACACGCAACATTTCTGAGCACAGACAGCTCAGTAGAAGGGTGGGTAAATATGCGTAAGAGCATCACTTCATTAAGAGGATCATGAAACTCAACACGACCTCTTAGTATAGAAAGGGTGTGATACTTTAAGGTAGAACAGATCAAAAGCTAATAAATACTTCTTGATCCGTGGATTACAACACTTTGACCCGGTCCTGGATATGACGAGGTACTAGAGTTTGTTTCTGCTGACATCCCGAACTGGTTTGTCATGATGGACCAAAAGATTATCTTGCATCAGAAGAAACCAATGCATTTACTACTTGGCTACCAACTGGTAGACAAAGGTCAGAAAACAGCAAGGTAAATAACATGCTCAGGATGGAATCCCGAGATGTGGATGCATAAGTCAACAATCTTTCGAAGACCAATGCAGAAAAGGAAGGTGTGGCAGAGTCACGAATACAGAAGTGGGACTCATGAGGAGTACTCATGTCGTGATCTATTTTGTTCCATTAAAGAACATCTGCCATAGCTTGTGGTAGGGAAAGTCCTTTATCATCACTGCTCAATAGCGACAATATCCACAAGCTTGAAGGCTATACTAGAAGGTACTAGCCATCCTGAGGTAATGAGTAAACATTAACCACAGAGGTCAATAAAATGGATCTTGGGTTAAAGGTCAGTTTCATGTACAAGATTCGCAACACCAGAATCCAGCACAATCGGGGATCTTAGGTTCAAGTCTTTGGGTTAAAACCCAAAGAAAGGAGTAACTACTACTTGAGTGACAACGCGTACACTACAAGATAGTAATCACGAGGTAGCTCCCAAGAGAATAAACAACTTCTTAAGTACCCAAACAAATGGAAAGAAGGCACACGAGGCGAAAGGAGACCTCGAAGCCTAGAATAGAACGTTGAGGAACCATCAACATGATGTTGTGCACCCGTAAAATAGAGAGATTATGATAGAAAGAAATCTCTCAAACGAATAGGATCAAAGGGAACAAAGAGCACACACACACACACCAGACTCTAGAGAAATTAACACTAGGTCAAGTGGTTGAGAACCGGCATGCCTGGAAAGGCACCTAAGTTTTGAAAGACAAGACGAGAGAGCAAAACTTTTCCAAAGTCAACACAAGATAAGATGACCCAGAGTTAGAGCGAAACTAGATAAGGAGAAAAATAAGCATACCAGAGTTTTTGCACATAATTTTCATCTTTGAAAATAGTTTTCACAAATCCTAGACTCAACATCGACCAATAGAAAGGTTTCCTACAGTCGGTACTGCTCTAATACCAAAACATGTGACACCCCCAGGATTATGGCTAGACAAATACCAAACCTTCGTCTGAACATAAGCCTAACCTAATCTCGAAAGTGTACAGAGAGAAAATCGTTAACACAATAGTGACTCTATGACACAAAATTTATTACAGCGAGCTCATAACAGAGCAAAGAACCAAATATTACAAGCAGAGGTCACTGACCACAAACATCAAACAACGGAAGGCAAATTATGCTATTAAGTATAGCAAACTTAACAAATGGACTAAGAGTCCTAAAGCATAACGACGGCGTCCAATCCATAGATCCCAGACCGCCGACTGGGAACCCTAAGCTACTCGTCGATGTCGATGCCGTGAAGAACTCATATTCTATGGTAACACTTACTCAGCAAGGGTGAGTACAGGGTGTACTCTGCAAGACTTTTGGCTGGTGGAGTTATTTTCCATAAAGCCATCTTTGTTTTAGAAAACAAGAGGGATAAGAATCTCGACTAATCAGAATATTTTAAAAGGGGATAAGAGAGCACTATCTCTAACTTTGATCATATCTTGATATCCACCGACTCATCATCAGCTGAACCTATCTAGGATCACCCCTTGTACCCATGAGGAAGCATCCTTGAGCACTCATTATTTAACTTGCCAAGTTTTAAGCTTAGGAAGTTCTCTATGATCTTCACGTCCGTTCCCAAGTTCGTCCATAACCGCGGACGCGGATTTTAGAAAAGATTAATAACCCTGCAGGTGTGTAAAACTTTACCCACATGTACTAACCTTCTCTTAATGCCAGTACATTATCCCTCTTCCTTGGAAGGCCGACAGAGGGTGGTTAGACACGACCTTTACCTTGCTTTCGCCGAGACCATGAGTCACGCACTAGGGAGGTGCCGCCGTAACGGGCCGAGTCCCGAAGTCGGTCCCTAATGATGTGAACAGGGTTTGAGATTACGGATGACGGGCATCTCCCATTCCCTTCCACGCTTACCTACCTGTATGAATGCACCTCCTTCACCTCCTTCGAGGAAGAGACAAAATGCATATGTCGAATGGAACGCCCGAACTATGTGACTCATGGAATCTACTAGGCAAGTTAGTTGGTCGAGGGGGTTTCCAGGCCCCCATGTGGATATACGCTCGTCTTGGTTCAAGAGGGAAGAACATCGGGTCCTAAGGGTGGCAAGTATGGGACTGCAAAAACCACAACCCACCGTGGTCTCCCATACAAGCCTTAGCATGTTTAACTTTAATCTCTAATCATACCACGTCGTCCTGTCATACTAGGTTCATTCGCAGCTCTGATTCATCAACCAGATGGACAAGTGGTAACAACTGTAACATCCCTAAAATCATGTTTCAAAACTCATGCATATCATCCATGCATCCATGATCATTTAGGGTTCCTTTTCAAAACCAATTCAAAAACAGGAGCATCTGATGCTCATTATTTTATGTGAGCAACCATTAATCAAATACCATTCTCAATTGAGAGTATAAGTGTTTTAAACCAAGCTTTGTTTGCTTCCTTGGTGTCTTGGTTGAATGATTAAGTTTGGACAAAAATTTACAAAAACAAATATGATTTCAAAACCATCTTCAAAACATATTCATATCAAGTGCTATGACACTGTTTATTTTGATTATTTCAAAAGGGACCAAGCAAGTTCAGAGAGACCACGTGGTTTTATGCCCAAAAATATGAAGGCTACACTTTACAAAAATCTAGAATAAGATTGAATTCAAACTCATTTGAAATAATTTGAAAAACATTCATGAAAATCAAATTAGAAAAAGAAAAAGGAAAAGGAAAAGAATAAAAACCAGCGCTGCAAATTGAGCCCAGCACCAGAACCGGCCCAACAAGCCCACCCGGAGCAGCCCCTTCCCTCTCCCTCTTCCACGCGCGCAACCTTACCCCGCAGAGACTACCAGTGGCCCCCCGCCATCTCACTCCCTTCTTCCCTAAATCCCGCGCGCGACCATGTCATCGCCGTTCGTTTCCTCCTCTTCACTGCCCTGATCAATTCCATTGATTCACCACGAGATTGCCGCCCCTGCTATGGCTATTTAATCACCACCTCGCCGCGGTCCTTTCCCCCCAAACACCCACACCCAATCACCCCCAGGCTGCTCGTATTGAAGCTCGAACCACCGCTGCCCGACGAACTCCGGTGAAGTATTCCGGTGATCCTCGTCTGCCCCTTGCCTGCTAAACCATACTATCATGCTCTCCTTGTTCTCGCGAAGCTTACTGTGTCCTTGGACTGCTTTGTACTGCCCCAGAGCGTCGACTCCTTTCTCAACTGAGCGGCACCGACGACTGGCCCAATTCCGACGAGAAATTACGGTAATCTCTGAGCGCCCTTTGTCTTCTCGTTGATACTGGCGTGCTCGCTGTGACCTTGCGCACCTTCTGATACTCTTGATTCATGCTAGGACAGTCCAGAGCATCGGCAACGTCTCCGTCCACGTGAACCCGACGCCGCCTGCAGCTCCGATGACCCATAGCCGCCGCTACAGCACCCCCCCCCGTCCCTACGGCGACCACGTTGAGCTTCCTCGTGCATGTGCGTGTCTGGTAAGCAGCATCACCATCCCTATCCCTCGCTAGAATTTCCGATCCATCGCCGGCAGAACCGTCGCCGCCGCTGTGCCCATGAGCACCGCCGATTTAGAGTCAAGACGATTAGATCCACTGGATCTAGATCCAGTGGTCTAGATTAGATGCTAGCCCGAAGAGGTACGGGCAGATCTGAGCCGCTGGTTTTAAGTAGATCTGATGGTGCGCGAGCGTGATCCAGCGCGAAGCGGTATTGTCCAATCAGATGCTGCCGTGTGGCCAGTTTTTTGATTTAAAATCAGATTTTATATCTATTAGATGTTTAAACTTGTTTAATTCATAACTTTGGATTCCCACGTCCAAATTTGACAAATTTTATATCATTGGAATCAGGAGATAAAAACCTTCTGTTTATGCAATGTGTTTAATGTTTTGCCCCTGTTAAAATGGTTGTTTTTGCAGAAACATTTATAGGCATAATTTGAGTATAGTAATTATTTGGAAAATGTTTTGTTATTCAAATAAAGTTTATTTTGGCTTGTTTTGTACTTTTTTATGATTCAGTACTGTGCACTTGGCTTCTTTGGTGTAGAAAATGATCACTTGGCATTTTGCATGCATCCATATATTTTTGCTTGTATATATTTTGTATGTGATTTTGGTGCTATTATTTTATGTGTAGATTTTGGTGCAAATAGTGATTGTGATTGTGAGGATTGTTGCTACTCTCCAAACTACGAAGGAAAGTGGTGCTTCATGATTTTATTCCTATGTTTTTCAACTATGCACTAGAAATATTTTGCTAGACTTGCATGAATATTTTGATCTATATGCTATGCTTGGGAAATCCTAGTAGTTGTAGAATTGCTAGAAATTTCTAAGTTAAGATGTTTATCTATGCCATGCTTATCCTAGCTAGTAGCAACCAAGAGTGGTTATATATTCATGCTATGATAAAATATTTCTAAGTCTTTGGACTTATGTTTTTGCTTAATAAAACAACTAAGTGAATGAATCACCTGGGTGGAATGGAAAGATTGGTTTGTGTTGAGTGGTTACACAAGGCCCATTTCTATGGTTTACCTTGTGTATCTCACTTGTGGAAAGCCATCCAGGAACAAAGGGATTTGAGATGCCAAATGTTAAGAAGCTTCTAGTGCAGCCACATGGCATTATGGGCTCTGCCTGGATCACATAGGTTGCAATAACTTAGCCATTTGGACAGTTGGTGGTAGTGGGATGATAGGTTGGAGCGCGTCCATTTGGTCTAAGGGAAGGCTTCTGAAAGGTCCTGTCTTGGTGAAAATCAAGTCTTGTGGGGAAAGTGCACAACCTCTGCAGATGGAAGAATCTAAGTACTTAGCCATGTCCCTTGTATTGGACAACTTCAGCATCAAGAAATGGAAGCTATCAAGAATCTCCTCATCCTAATTTCTAAGTTAAAACTTGTGGGTGAATAAGGGTGAAGGTACACCAATTTCTATTGGTGTTTCCTTGGGAAAGTTTTATCAAAGAAAAACTTAGTTTTTTCAAATAATAGGTAAAACCTATTTTGAGCAAAGAAAGCCTAAACTACACTTAGCCAAAAATGCATATAGTATCTAGTCTACCAATATTCTACTAAGGTATCACTTGCCAATACTATTCCAATGTATTGACCCACTCTGGCTGTAACTTGTGATGTTGCAGGTTATTCTGATGATGATTAGGGGTTATGAGTCTACACTCAACATGCTTGCCTGTGGCACATGAAGATGAAGACTTATTTATCTTATTATATATTTGAACTTTTGTATTAGGACTGTGGCCATGGAGTTCTAAAAGACTATGTTTGTCTCTGGAATGATATGTAATAATGACCTTTGTTACTGTGTACTTCATCTTAAACCGTGGATGCTAGCATTGATCCAGGGACTAGCATTGCAATCACAGGGATCCTTACCTTTATAAGGGGAGGGATCTTACAGATGGTATCAGAGCACTGTGTTCATGTAGGATTATGACCCTAGGATTGGAAACCACTAAGGAAAAAATTTCAACAACTTCCACACTTGTCTTTTCTTCTCGTAAACTTTTATAATCTTCTTTCTCATCTCTATTTGTAGATGAACTCCATCAACGAAGCCGTGAGGAAGGGACCACTCATGACTATGACTTTGGAATGTGAGACATAATTCCCCAAGGCTCTCAAGGACCTCATGGTTGCCATGGGAATACATGGTGCAGCTGTGTACAACGGTTTTCATGTGATGGATGAAGGAGTTGAATACTGGTGGGTGCAACTTCACTTGTATAAAAACAAGGAAGACAACCACAAGGACTCAGGATTCTGCATGGTCACCAACTCAGTGATGCACACCACATTCTTTGATTCAGCAAGGGATGCAGCTTGGAAGGTGATGCAGCCCGTCCTACGACCGCTACTACATCTACTCCCACAAGATCCCCAAGTGGACCCATGACTCGCGCCCGAGCCAAACTCCTTCAAGCTAAGGTGAACTCGCTCCTCTCCTTGTGTGACTTCGATACACCTTTGGATGGCCTGCTACTTCATAACCATGCCTTGTGCATCATCAGATACGAAGAGAAGAACCCACAGGACGGAGGCGCGCCAGCAGACAAGGCCAAAAACTCTCTGTCGCCAGCGGTACTACCGGCCCCGGACCCGGTACTACCGCTTGGCGGTACTACCGCCGAATGCTACTGCCAACAACAGAAGGATCCAGAGCTGCCCAAGAACTCTCTGTCACTGGCGGTACTACCGGCCCCGGACCCGGTACTACCGGCCTGCGGTACTACCGCCACCAACAGAAGGCCCCCAGCGCAAGTCCCAGGATGACAAGCGGTACTACCGGCCAGGAAGCGGTACTACCGCACGACCGGTACTACCGGTCGGGCTGGACCGGTACTACCGGATCTGGCAGAGCCTAAACATGTTAATTCGGCCCAGCGCCTTGTAACCCTCTCTATATTTCGCTATTTGTTCCCAAAATACCCCTGTCTATGTGGTTGGCCTATATATAGCCCCCACCCTCTATTGTAAACCCTAGACTTGGATAATAATAGATATTAAGGAAACCCTTTGAGGAACTTATATCTATTGGTCTCATGCTCCTACCAAGGAGCACCGGATTATCCACCCCCCTCTTGGATCTTGCCTAGTGCGTTCAAGTTGTACAAGGCCTTGGGTTCTCGGTGTCTCGCCCCCAAGTCGTCAAGATCTCACCAAGCACCTCATCCCCCGTTGTTGGCGTGGAGAGCGAGCTTCGCCCAACACCGATCCTAGGGATTATGTTGGACCGGTTGCCACCGGCGTGAGGAGTAGGCGTGTATCGTGTTTTGGTGTGCGTGTGTTCGTGGTTTTTATCTCCTTCCTCGATTTCATCCCCCGACCACCGCTTTCCCCTCGTTTCTCGTGGAATTCGTGAAAGATCGGGCCATCCCCAGGGTTACCCCTTAACATATTGGTATCAAGAGCACGGTTGATCACGATTTTTTCCCCCAATTTTTCTTTTTTCCACCTTAAAATCGAAAATCCCACCAAAAAGAGCCCCAATTTGCCTTCGGATCGATCTGTGGATTTGGTGAGTTTTTCGTGGTTTTGGTCCATAGATCTGTTGCTTTGGGAGTCGATCTATAGCCCCTGTTGTTCCTAGCCAGCCTTTCGGTCAGTTTTTCCACGGATTTGAGGTTTGTGTCAAGTGGATCTCGTTTTCATTCTTGTTCTGTTACCAGCGGTACTACCGCCCGTACAAGCGGTTCTACCGCCGACCGGTACTACCGCCCGTAACAAGCGGTACTACCGCCAGCAACAGAAGGTTTTTCCTTCCTCTTGACGCCTCATTTTCGTTGGCTGACTTTTTCCCCTTTAGCTTGTTCGTGTTCCGCGTGTTTGTCGCCATCTCAACTCAAGCTTCCGCATCCAAGTATTCCGCGCTCATCGACACCGCGACACTCGAACATCATCCACCACCAACGGTTGCAAGTCCTCAACAATACCAAAGGTATAACTTGTGCCACTTTGACAGCCCCATATCTTCCTTTGTGTGTATCTACCCTTTGAGAGCAACTCATTTTGTGTTTGTCTAAGCATTGTGCACTTGCCTTCGGAAAGTGAGAGTGTGAGGCCAAATACAAAAGCTAACATAGTAGCATAGCAAGGGAGAAAAAGGCGAAAGAATCAAAAAAAAAAGAACAAAAGAAAAAGAGAAAAAGATACATAGTCTCCCCAACCAAAGAGAATACCAAGCTTGTAAGCCAAGAAAGAGAGAAGAAAGAGCGCACCGAGGCAAGTGCACAAATCTATTGCTTATCCTCTTTTGGCAAACGAGTTGTGGTCTCTCCTTGAGTTGGCACGACATCCGAGCGTAGTCTCCGTTAGGACCTTTTGTGCTCATTTTCATAGTCGTGCTAACCCCGTTTTTCTCCACGTGTGTGTTTTCTGTGTTTTTCGTAGATCGTATCCTTTTGCTTTTGATCTTTGGTTCTTTACCACGTTAGACAATAACCTTTTGCTTGGATCGTTTTGTTTGGTTTTCCACAATCCTAACCTTCCACCAAAAGCCTTTTGATAGTTGTAGCATATTTGTGTGTGAGTTTCTTGCCATTTCACTTGGCACGCTCTTCGCTCATTTGTATGGCAATTGGTTTGATATAATCTCCAAGGTGAGGTAAAAGGCTAACTCTACGCTCCCTTTCTTCCATATACAACCCTTGTGGCTTTGCATCATGGACAGGCATGGAGAGCCATCTCAACCACCACCACCTCCGGAGGATGACACACAATTCATGACAAGATGGGACCATTGGAAGGTCCGAGGAGAATTCAACTATCGTTGTGAAGCTCTCGAGCGGCGCCAAGATGAACAATTTAGCGAGGCCCGTGTGGAATTCAAGAACATCGACAACCGCTTCGAAGAAGTCCGTGGCCAAATGCATGCCATGCAACACAACCTCGGTCATCAAAATGAAGCTCTTGGTCGTGCACTCGCCTCAACGGATGAGAAGCTTCAACGCATCATCGATGGACTCGCAAGGCCACGCTCGCGCGAATCAAGCTCATCTCGGCACTCCTCAAGTGAATCAAGTGCACCTCGCCGTCACGCTTCAAGGCATCGGTATGGACCCGTTCTTCAATCCATGAGCTCTTCGCAAGCGGTACCATCTCCGCGTCACGCCGCAACGTCAAGCTACGATGGTGACCTCTCCGCAATACCTCCAAGGCGCGAAGCGAACTGGCCACAACCAAGGGCACTTGTGATTCAACAAGAGCAACCTCGCATGGACCACCAAGGCCATCGACGTCGACATGTCCTTTCAACAACAAGTGAAGCTTCCGAAGAGGACGAACAAGATCACCGTCGACGGGAAGCACTCGACGATCCTCCACGGCGTCATCATCGACATGATCGTCCACGTCGGCAACATGATGGTCATGACGAGCCTCCTCTACACCAAGAAGAAGAAGAGCAGCCCATGGCGCACGCGGCTCAACGTCCTCCTCGCCATATGGCGCAAGCTAATGCGCCTCGGCATCAACCACGACAAGAACAAGAGCAAGCTCCCCAAGATCGTCGTGAGGACCATCACCCTCCTCCTCGTCCTCAACCGCGTCAACAAAACGAGCAAGCTCCCCAAGCTCGTCGTCAACAACAAGTTCCACCACCAAACGCGGCACCTCAACAACCGCAAGAGCAACGCAACAATCACCAAGCAAGACATGAGAGCTCGGATGATGATGATGATGACCGCCAAGATCATGGCAACCGACGCAACCGGAACCGCAATGGAGAAGAAACTTTTGGCAAGCTCAAATTCACCATGCCCAAGTTCACCGGTTCCAATGAGCCCGAAGAATATCTCTCTTGGGAACTCAAGGTCGACAAGATCTTCCGCATGCACAACTATAGCAATGAGAAGATGATGGCCATGGCATCCCTCGAGTTTGATGAGTATGCCAACCTTTGGTGGGAACAAGTCCAACTCGCTCGCGAAGCAAAAGAAGAGCCTCCAATCACAACTTGGCAAGATATGAAGGCTCATATGAGATCCCGCTTTGTTCCTTCACACTACATGCGTGACCTTTTCAACAAGCTTCAAACGCTTAGTCAAGGGACAAAGACCGTGGAAGAGTACTTCAAGCAAATGGAGCTCAACATGATCCGTGCCAACATTAAAGAGAGAGATGAACAAACAATGGCACGCTTCCTCAATGGCTTGAAGCATCCCATCAAGCGCATCACCGAGTTCCAAAGGTACAACAACATGGTTGAGCTTGTGCACATCGCATCCAAGGCCGAGCGTCAAGTGCAAGAGGACATCAAGTACAACAAGCCAAAAACGTATTTCACCTACAAGCAAGCATCAACCACTACCCCAACAACACCAAGTGGAAGCTCCTCAAGTACCACCAAGCTTCCCTTCAAGCCCACTCTCCCTCAAGGAAAACAGCCCCCAAGTGGCAAACACACAAGGGATGATTTACCATTCAATGGTGAATGATACAAGTGTGGAGGCAAAGGGCACAAGTCGAATGCATGTGCAAACAAGAAAGTTTTGTTCATCCATGACAACGGCGATGAAGAATACTTGAGTGAGGAAGAGTTTGATGCAAGAGTGAAGGAAGCTATGGCAAGGCAACATTTGGAAGAGGACCAAGAACTTCTCGTGTGTGAGCATGACGCAAGTCCATCGCTTGTGGTCACAAGGGTCTTGACTACCCAAGCCAATGAAAATGAAGACCAACGCTCGAACATCTTCCAAACTCGTGCCAGAATCAATGGGAAGTCCATCAAAGTTGTCATCGATGGAGGGAGTTGCCACAACCTTGCAAGTACGGAATTGTGTGAGAAACTCAACCTCACCCTTCATCCGCATACACACCCCTACCATATCCAATGGCTAAGTGACCAAGGATCCGTCAAGATCAAGCACACCGTCTCGGTGACGTTCTCAATTGGGCACTATAAGGACACGGTGGAATGTGACGTGGTCCCAATGACGGTTTGTCACATGTTGCTCGGAAGGCCGTGGCAATATGACAAGTGTGCTTTGCATAATGGTCACTCAAACACTTACACCTTCAAATGGCTTGATAAAACTTGTGTGTTGCAACCAATGACTCCTAGCCAAATAATTGCGGACAATGCAAAGGCTTTAGCGAGGGCGCAATACACAAAAACACCTTGTGAGAAGAGTGGTGAGCGAGAGAACCACACCATAGTGAGTGAGAGCTACAAGCCAAACTCGAGTGGAAAAACTAAGAGTGTTCTTCTTGCCACCAAAAGTGAGATGAGAGAAGTGCGGAACAACCCAGCCATCTTGCACTATGTCCTTGTTTGCAAGGGACTAGCGCAAGGAACTAACGACTTGACAAATGTTCCTCCTTCTTTGATGGCTATTTTGCAGGAATTCCAAGATGTATTTCCCGAAGAGCTTCCTCATGGCCTTCCTCCTCTTCGTGGAATCGAGCACCGCATCGATCTCATACCCGGCGCTCAACTCCCAAACCGCGCCGCGTATCGCACGAACACGGAAGAGACGAAGTAGATCGAACGTCAAATCAACCAACTCGTCTCCAAAGGTTTGATCCAAGTAAGCACTAGCCCAAGCGCGGTTCCCGTGATCCTAGTCCCAAAAACGGATGACACGTTGCGGTTATGCATGGACTGCCGCCCAATCAATGCTATCACCGTGCGTTATCGACATCCTATACCGCGTCTTGATGACATGCTTGATGAGTTATGTGGAGCCACTATATTTTCGAAAATTGATCTTCGTAGTGGTTACCATCAAATTCGCATGGCTGAAGGTGATGAGTGGAAAACCGCCTTCAAGACCAAGCTTGGTCTCTATGAATGGTTGGTTATGCCTTTTGGCTTATCCAATGCCCCATCTACCTTCATGCGCCTCATGAACCATATTTTGAGATCTCTCATTGGGAAGAGTGTAGTTGTTTACTTTGATGACATACTTGTCTATAGCAAGTCGCTAGAGGAGCATGTTACTCATGTTAAGGAGCTCCTTCAAATCCTTCGTCATGAAAAGCTGTATGCTAATCTCCCAAAGTGCACTTTTGCAAGAGACAAGCTGATTTTCCTTGGTTTTGTTGTGTCTTCTAATGGCATAGAAGTGGATGTCTCAAAAGTCAAGGACATACGAGATTGGCCCATCCCAACAAATGTTAGTGAACTTCGTAGTTTTCATGGGTTGGCTGGCTTTTACCGTCGCTTTGTGAAAGATTTTTCTACCATTGCTTGCCCCCTTAACGAATTGACCAAGAAAAATGTCACGTTCGTTTGGGGAAAAGCACAACAAAAGGCTTTTGATGAGCTCAAAAAGAGGCTCACCGAAGCACCACTTCTTGCTTTGCCGGATTTCACAAAAACTTTTGAGATTGAGTGTGACGCTAGTGGTATTGGCATTGGTGGCGTCCTTATGCAAAATGGGCGTCCAATTGCTTACCATAGTGAGAAACTTGATGGCGCACGCCTCAATTATCCCATTTATGACAAAGAACTTTTTGCCTTGGTTCGAGTTCTTCAAGTGTGGCAACACTATCTTTGGCCTAAAGAATTTATCATCCATTCTGACCATGAGTCGTTGAAGTATCTTAAGGGTCAATCCAACTTGAGTAAAAGGCACGCAAAATGGGTTGAGTTTATGGAGTCTTTTCCTTACATTGTAAAATACAAGAAGGGCAAAGAAAATGTGGTAGCGGACGCCTTGTCTCGCAAAAACACAAGCCTTCTTACACGACTAGAAGTCAATGTGTTGGGTCTTGATGACATCAAATCTTTGTACTCGTCCGACCCTTTCTTTGGTCCAATATTTGGCCAATGTTCTTTAGACAAAGGGATTGATGATTTCTATTTGCATAAGGGTTTTCTTTTCAAACAAAACAAGCTTTGCATTCCGAAATCGTCTCTCCAACTTTTGCTTCTTCAAGAGTCCCATGGTGGAGGGCTTATGGGTCACTTTGGCCGTGACAAGACATATGACATGCTCTCCACTCACTACTTTTGGCCAAAGATGAAGCGCGACGTGGAGCGCCACGTCCAACGATGCACTACATGTATCCAAGCTAAGTCTAAGTCCAACCCCTTTGGTCTTTATATGCCATTACCTATTCCTCATGCACCTTGGTCGGACATTAGCATGGACTTTGTATTAGGCTTGCCTAGATCTAAACATGGACATGATTCCATATTTGTAGTCGTGGATCGCTTTTCTAAAATGGCACATTTCATTCCGTGCCATAAGACCGATGATGCTTCACATGTAGCCAATTTGTTTTTCAGGGAAATAATTCGGCTACACGGTGTGCCTAGAACAATCGTCTCCGACCGCGATGTAAAATTCATGAGCTACTTCTGGAAGACTCTCATGGCCAAGCTCGGCATCAAGCTCCTCTTCTCGTCCGCCTCGCATCCTCAAACCGATGGACAAACCGAGGTCGTCAATCGAAGTCTTGGAACACTCCTCCGGGTGTTGATAAAGAAGAACCTTAAAGACTGGGAGGAATGCATTCCACACGCCGAGTTCGCCTACAACCGCGCCAAGCACTCCACCACCATGAGGAGCCCGTTCATGATCGTCTACGGTTTCGAGCCTCTCACCGCGCTCGATATACTTCCACTTCCACTTCATGAACGTGCCAATATGGACGTTGTCAAGCGTGCCCAAACAATGAAGAAACTCCACGAGGACACACGAGCTACTATCGAGCAACATGTCCTTCGCCAAGCTTCAAGGCTAAACAAGACCAAGAAAGAGATGATCTTTGATGAGGGCGACCTTGTGTGGATCCACTTGAGTAAAGACCGCTTCCCCAAGGAACGCGACTCCAAGCTAAAGCCAAGAGGTGATGGACCATTCAAAGTGCTCAAGAGAATCAACAACAACGCTTATGTCATCGATATCCCAACATCAAAGTATCTTGTGAGCTCGACATTCAATGTCAAGGACCTCTCACCCTACCTTGGAGAAGATGAAGTTGAGAAGGTTGAAGAGTCGAGGACGACTCTTTCCCAAGGGGGGGGGGAGCTGATGCAGCCCGTCCTACGACCGCTACTACATCTACTCCCACAAGCTCCCCAAGTGGACCCATGACTCGCGCCCGAGCCAAACTCCTTCAAGCTAAGGTGAACTCGCTCCTCTCCTTGTGTGACTTCGATACACCTTTGGATGGCCTGCTACTTCATAACCATGCCTTGTGCATCATCAGGTACGAAGAGAAGAACCCACAGGACGGAGGCGCGCCAGCAGACAAGGCCAAAAACTCTCTGTCGCCAGCGGTACTACCGGCCCCGGACCCGGTACTACCGCTTGGCGGTACTACCGCCGAATGCTACTGCCAACAACAGAAGGATCCAGAGCTGCCCAAGAACTCTCTGTCACTGGCGGTACTACCGGCCCCGGACCCGGTACTACCGGCCTGCGGTACTACCGCCCCCTGCTACCGCCACCAACAGAAGGCCCCCAGCGCAAGTCCCAGGATGACAAGCGGTACTACCGGCCAGGAAGCCGTACTACCGCACGACCGGTACTACCGGTCGGGCTGGACCGGTACTACCGGATCTGGCAGAGCCTAAACATGTTAATTCGGCCCAGCGCCTTGTAACCCTCTCTATATTTCGCTATTTGTTCCCAAAATACCCCTGTCTATGTGGTTGGCCTATATATAGCCCCCACCCTCTATTGTAAACCCTATACTTGGATAATAATAGATATTAAGGAAACCCTTTGAGGAACTTATATCTATTGGTCTCATGCTCCTACCAAGGAGCACCGGATTATCCACCCCCCTCTTGGATCTTGCCTAGTGCGTTCAAGTTGTACAAGGCCTTGGGTTCTCGGTGTCTCGCCCCCAAGTCGTCAAGATCTCACCAAGCACCTCATCCCCCGTTGTTGGCGTGGAGAGCGAGCTTCGCCCAACACCGATCCTAGGGATTATGTTGGACCGGTTGCCACCGGCGTGAGGAGTAGGCGTGTATCGTGTTTTGGTGTGCGTGTGTTCGTGGTTTTTATCTCCTTCCTCGATTTCATCCCCCGACCACCGCTTTCCCCTCGTTTCTCGTGGAATTCGTGAAAGATCGGGCCATCCCCAGGGTTACCCCTTAACAGAAGGCCCTCAAAGAGCTTGGTTATAGAATCAAGTGCAGAATGCTCAACACCCAGAATGACCTTAGGGAAGAAAAGAAGCATACCCAAGAGTTAGAGGCTACCAACCAACGTTTAAGAGAGGACATCATAGACTTAGCCATTGAGTCATGTGATCAGGACCGACAGATTGCCTCTAGGGATGCCCTATTAGCCAACTTGGCAAGTGAGATGGGATTGTAACGTACTTCGTTAGTTGGACCACCACACTTATCATTTTATTTCCCAAATGTTGTTTAAAATAAGTTGAACCTTGGATGTTTGTAATGGTTTTATGTATGCCATGACTTGTGTGTGTTGATTTCCAAAGATATGCATGTGATGCCTTGTCTTGTGATTTATCATTTAATTGTGTTGATTCTAACTTTTTCTATCTTATAAAATAGATGCCTAATGTTACTATCAGCACGGCTGAAGAGTTCAAGGGAACTCGTTTTGGCACTCGTATTATTGAGCTCACTAGTCTGCTCAATCTCCCACTTCCTACCATCATGATGCTTCCCCTCACCAAGTTTGAGAGGAAAGACCTTTGGGGCTTCAAGGTTAATTAGCCAGGACGCCAGACTGAGCTTACCACGGAGGCAATCATCTTCAAGCTCATGCATGATGACAAGGAGAGAGGCCTAGAGGTAGTCATGCAGCATTTGCTTGGACGTTTACTAGGGAGACACTCTCGAGAGATTAGAGGTACTCACTTCCACGCCTTCGGTAAATGTGATGAGGATGGTGAGGCCATTGACTTCGAGGATACTTCGAGAGAGACGGTAGAGCCGATTCGGCTATACCTCCAGGACTTAGAGGTTCTTCTTAGGCACCTAGATACTGATAGGACCAATGTCATGCGCAACAATGACGAACTCCAGGTGCAGCTTCGTGAGAAGGACAAGCTCTTCGCAGAGCAAGATGAGATAGTCAAAGAAATGGAGGCCAAGTTTGAGAGTCAGGATAGAAAGTTCCAGAGTAAAGAGAAGAGAGTCCAAGATAGGAACAAGAGGATTTGAGACATGACTGCAGAACTAGAGGCCAAGGACTTCGAGCTCGAGCATCAGCAAGGTGTGATTGAGAGGCTTCGTTCACAGAAGAGGGCTCTCAAAGCCAAAATAGAGACCTTGACCACCAATGTTGAGGAGTACAAGACCGATATGGAGAATGCAGGTCTTACACTTGTTGATGAGGAGGTTGAAGCAGAGGAGTAGTGATGGCTACTCATTTACCGTTATTTATCATACTTTTGATTATTGAGTCGCAATGACCATCCAACATGTGGATGGCTTGCTATTGGTGTGTTTACTTTTCAAAACTTGTTGTCTTTGTTGTTGAACTTTTTACTACTATGATGCATGTTTGGAGATTGTTTATGTGATGTATTGTGCATGTTAGCATCTATGGGTATCTCATTCTTATCTCTATTGAAAACCAGAGATGCCTCCCCGACGTGCCAATCCCAACCCCAACAACAACAACATCACCCTTGAGATGCAACAGATGATGACATCTCAAACGCAGTTGATGCAAATGATGACCACGTTCATCCAGAATCAGAACAAGAACAACAAATAATAATAATAACAACAACAACAATAATCAGAACAACCCACCAGGTTTTGACATGCTTACTAGTTTCTTAAGACTGAGGCCAGCAAAGTTCTCAAGAACTACTGATCCTATGGTGGCCAATGATTGGCTACGCTCTGTGAACAAGGACTTGGTAACCGTTGGTTGTACTGATGAAGAGAAGTATAGATTTGCAGCACACTTGTTTGAAGGACCAGCAGCCACTTGGTGGGATAACTTCCAGATCACCACTCCCATTGCGGATCTGACATGGTTTATCTTTGAAGATGGTTTCCGTACCGCTCACATCTCATCCGGAGTGATGAGTCTGAAGAAAAAGGAATTTCATAACTTGAAGCAGCGCCAGCGCAGCGTGGCTGAGTATATTGAGGAGTTCAACAATCTGGCGCGTTATGCACCGGATGAAGTTGACACTGATGCTAAAAGGAAAGAAAAGTTCCTTGAAGGATTGAACGATGAACTGAACCTGCAGCTATCTGTGGCTTATGTTCCCACTTATCAGTCTTTTTGTGAAAAGGCTGCTATTTTGGAGAGCAAGATGAAACAAGTTGAAAGCAGGAAGAGAAAGCACTCTGACAAGCACAGCTCGGGATCGTCTCACAAGCGTTCCCATTATGATGATAGTGGGAGTTCTGGATCCCACAAGCATGGGAAGTACAACAAGAACCACAACCACAACTGTCATCATGACAACAATCACCACCGTAGTCATGACAATGAAAAATATAAGAATCACAAGGGTGGATATAAGAACCACCACAATGGAAGTGGAAGTGGCAGTGGAAGCCAGCCTGTCAAGAAGGATCTTAGTCAGGTTGAATGTTTCAAGTGCAAGAAGATGGGGCATTATGCAAATGAATGCCCAGAAAAGAAAGTTGAAGGACCCAACAAGCCCAACCCTTTTCAAAAGGGACAAGTGAACCACATCAATGTGGAGGAAATTTATGAAGAGCCAGATGTTGTGGCTGGTAAGTTCAAACTCAATTCTATTCCAGCACTTGTTCTTTTTGATACTGGTGCATCACATTCATTCATATCAAAAGCATTTGTTGATAGAAATGGGTTTTCAACTGAAAACATTGGGTGTCCAATAAAAGTAAGTTCTCAAGGTGGAGATATGATAGTAAGTCTTAGATGCCGGGATCTAGTAATAGAGTTTGGAAAGCATAAGTTTCCAGTGAGTCTGATAATCCTAGATTCCCAAGGACTGGATGTAATTTTGGGAATGGATTGGATGACCAAGTATGAAGGAGTACTAGATTGTGCTAATCGAACAGTTGCACTCACAACCCCGGAAAAGAAACGGATAAGATTCAAGTATAATTTTGAATCGAAAGGAAGTAGGCTTAATTGTCTTAAAGGGGTTAGCATAGACAGTGTGCCAATTGTGAGTGAATATCCGGATGTGTTTCCGGAAGAATTGCCGAGAATGCCACCAGATAGAGATGTTGAATTTCTTATTGATTTGCTACCAGGATCCGGACCAATAGCAAAGAGACCGTATAAGATGTCAGTTGATGAACTTAAAGAACTCAAGAAACAACTTGGAGAACAGTTGCAGAAAGGATTTATTCAACCAAGTTCTTCGTCTTGGGGAGCACCAGTTTTGTTTGTGGAAAAGAAAGATAGAAGTCAAAGGTTATGCATAGATTACCGTTCACTCAATAAGGTGACTATCAAGAACAAATACCATTTGCCTAGAATCAATGACTTGTTTGATCAGTTAGAAGGAGCTTGTGTGTTCTCAAAGATTGATCTCCGGTCAGGTTATTTCCAGCTCAAGATAAGGGAACAAGACATACCTAAGACAGCTTTCACCACAAGGTATGGATTATATGAGTATACCGTGATGCCTTTTGGTTTGACCAATGCACCAGCTTATTTCATGAACATGATGAACAAGGTGTTCATGGAGTTCCTTGAAAAGTTTGTTGTCGCATTCATTGATGACATTTTGATCTACTCCAAGAGCAAAGAAGAGCATGAAGGACATTTGCGATTGATACTTGAGAAGCTTAGAGAACATAAGCTGTATGCCAAATTCAGCAAGTGTGAATTTTGGTTAAATGAAGTTGGTTTTCTTGGACACATTGTGTCAGGAGATGGTGTAGCAGTTGATCCTGCTAAAGTTTCAGCTGTAACTGAATGGGAATCTCCTAAGTCAGTAAAAGAGGTTCGTAGTTTCCTTGGCTTGGCAGGATACTACAGAAGATTTATTGAAAATTTCTCCAAGGTAGCAAAGCCTATGACAGAATTGCTAAAGAAATACAAGAAATTTGTTTGGTCTCAGTTTTCAAGAATTGAAAAAGAGACTAGTGACACCACCAGTCTTATGTCTGCCAGATTTGGAGAAGGATTTCCAGGTGTATTGTGATGCATCTCATCATGGATTAGGTGCAGTACTTATGCAAGAAGGGAAAGTTGTGGCTTATGCCTCGAGACAACTCAAAACTCATGAGGTAAATTACCCTACTCATGATTTAGAGTTAGCCTCTGTTGTCCATGCACTTAAAACATGGAGACACTATATTTTGGGAAAGCGATGTGAAGTGTTCATAGATCACAAAAGTTTGAAGTATATATTCACCCAGAAAGAAATTAACATGAGACGAAGAAGATGGTTAGAACTCATCAAGGACTATGATTTGAGTTTGCAGTACCACCCCGGTAAAGCAAATGTTGTAGCGGATGCTCTAAGCCGTAAGGTTTTTGTGAATGGCCTTACTAAGGGAGAATTGCCAGATGATCTGTGTGCCCAACTCAGAGATCTCAGATTGGAGATTGTGCCTGAGGGACATCTCATGTCTTTGGACGTTCAACCCACTTTGTTGGACAAGATCAAAGAAGCCCAAAATACAGATAAGGAAATTGAAGAGATTAAGGAAAAGATTGGCAAGGGAAAAGCCAAAGGATTCCATGAAGATGAATAGGGTACTTTATGGCATGGAAAACGTATTTGTGTTCCACAAGACCCTTAGCTTCGGAAAATGATTTTACAGGAAGCACATAACTCACCATATTCTATTCATCCGGGTAACAACAAAATGTACATGGATATGAAAGAAAGATTTTGGTGGAATAATCTCAAGAAAGACATTGCCAAACATATTGCTTTGTGTGATGTATGTAGTAGAGTGAAAGCGGAACATCAGAAACCAGCAGGATTGCTGCAACCACTACCCATTCCTGATTGGAAGTGGGACAAGATTGGTATGGATTTCATTACCGGATTGACAAGGACCCGGTCAGGATATGATTCTATTTGGGTAGTAGTGGATCGCCTAACTAAAGTGGCTCATTTCATACCCGTGAAGACAACCTATACAAGTGCTAAGTTAGCCAAGATCTATATGAGTAGAATTGTATGTCTACATGGAGTACCTAAGAGTATTGTGTCTGATAGGGGAACTCAATTCACTTCTCATTTTTGGAGACAACTACATGAGTAATTGGGAACGAGGTTGGAATTTAGCACTGCTTTTCATCCTCAGACTGATGGACAGACAGAAAGGACCAACCAAATTCTTGAAGATATGTTGACGGCATGTGCCCTAGACTATGGAGTTAGTTGGGACGAAAGTCTGCCTTACGCAGAATTCTCTTACAATAACAGCTATCAAGCTAGTATTGAGATGGAACCATTTGAGTTTCTCTATGGGAGAAAGTGTACCACCCCATTGCTATGGAATAGTGTGGGAGAAAGAAGTTTGTTCGGACCAGAACTAATCAAAGAGGCTGAGGAGAAAGTCAAGCTAGTTAAGGACAGATTGAAGATAGCACAGTCCCGACAGAAGAGTTACGCAGATCCTAAGCGTAGAGAAGTCACCTATGAAGTGGGCGATAGAGATTATCTTAGAGTGTCACCACTTCGTGGAGTGAAGAGGTTTGGTGTCAAAGGTAAATTGGCCCCAAGATATGTTGGACCATTCAAGATTCTGAGTCGTAAAGGAGAAATAGCTTATGAGATTGAATTGCCAGAATCACTATCTGCTGTTCATAATGTGTTTCATGTGAGTCAGCTTAAGAAATGCCATCCATAAATGGAAGAGACTTCTTTGAAGGATACTATACCTTTGGAAGAGGTTCAATTGGAAAGTGATCTCACTTACGAGGAGAAACATATCAAGATTCTTGAGACTGCAGAAAGAGTTACTCGGACTAAGACTATCAAATTCTGCAAAGTTCAATGGAATCATCATTCCGAGGAAGAAGCAACATGGGAAAGAGAATATAATCTTCGGAACGACCACCCTCACCTATTTGCTAGCCAACCCGAATCTCGAGGGCGAGATTCACCTTAAGGGGGTTAGATTTGTAACATCCCTAAAATCATGTTTCAAAACTCATGCATATCATCCATGTATCCATGATCATTTAGGGTTCCTTTTCAAAACCAATTCAAAAACAGGAGCATCTGATGCTCATTATTTTATTTTATGTGAGCAACCATTAATCAAATACCATTCTCAATTGAGAGTATAAGTGTTTTAAACCAAGCTTTGTTTGCTTCCTTGGTGTCTTGGTTGAATGATTAAGTTTGGACAAAAATTTATAAAAACAAATACGATTTCAAAACCATCTTCAAAACATATTCATATGAAGTGCTATGACACTGTTTATTTTGATTATTTCAAAAGGGACCAAGCAAGTTCAGAGAGACCACATAGTTCTATGCCCAAAAATATGAAGGCTACACTTTAAAAAAATCTAGAATAAGATTGAATTCAAACTCATTTGAAATCATTTGAAAAACATTCATGAAAATCAAATTAGAAAAAGAAAAGGGAAAAGGAAAAGAATAAAAACCAGCGCTGCAAATTGAGCCCAGCACCAGAACCGGCCCAGCAAGCCCACGCGGAGCAGCCCCTTCCCTCTCCCTCTTCCACGCGCGTAGACTTACCCCGCAGAGACTGCCAGTGGCCCCGCGCCAGCTCACTCCCTTCTTCCCCAAATCCCGCACGCGACCACGTCGTCGCCGACCGTTTCCTCCTCTTCACTGCCGTGATCAATTCCATTGATTCACCGCGAGATTGACGCCCCTGCTATGGCTATTTAATCACCACCTCTCCGTGGTCCTTTCCCCCCCCCAAACACCCACACCCAATCGCCCCCAGGCTGCTCGTATTGAAGCTCGAACCACTGCTGCCCGACGAACTCCGGTGAAGTATTCCGGTGAGCCTCGTCTGCCCCTTACCTGCTAAACCATACTATCGTGCTCTCCTTGTTCTCGCTAAGCTTACTGTGTCCTTGGACTGCTTTGTACTACCCCAGAGCGTCGACTCCTTTCTCAACTGAGACCCACCGACGACTCGCCCAATTCCGACGAGCAATTACGGTAATCTCTGAGCGCCCTTTGTCTTCTCGTTGATACTGTCGTGCTCGCTGTGACCTTGCGCACCTCCTGATACTCTTGATTCATGCTAGGACAATCCAGAGCATTGGCAACGTCTCCGTCCACGTGAACCCGACGCCGTCCGCAGCTCCGACGACCCCTAGCCGCCGCTACAGCACACCCCCGTCCCTACGGCGACCACGTTGAGCTTCCTCGTGCACGTGCGAGTCTGGTAAGCAGCATCACCATCCCCATCCCTCGCTAAAATCGCCGATCCATCGCCGGCAGAACCGTCGCCGCCGCTGTGCCCATGAGCACCGCCGATTTAGAGTCAAGACGATTAGATCCACTGGATCTAGATCCAGTGGTCTGGATTAGACGCCAGCCCGAAGAGGTACGCGCAGATCTGAGCTGCTGGTTTTAAGTAGATCTGATGGTGCGCGAGCGTGATCCAGCGCGAAGCGGTATTGTCCAATCAGATGCTGCCGCGTGACCAGTTCTTTGATTTAAAATCAGATTTTATATCTATTAGATGTTTAAACTTGTTTAATTCATAACTTTTGATTCCCACGTCCAAATTTGACAAATTTTATATCATTGGAATCAGGAGAGAAAAACCTTTCTGTTTATGCAATGTGTTTAATGTTTTGCCCCTCTTAAAATGGTTGTTTTTGCAGAAACATTTATAGGCATAATTTGAGTATAGTAATTATTTGGAAAATGTTTTGTTATTCAAATAAAGTTTATTTTGTCTTGTTTTGTACTTGTTTATGATTCAGTACTGTGCACTTGGCTTGTTTGGTGTAGAAAATCATCACTTGGCATTTTGCATGCATCCATATATTTTTGCTTGTATATATTTTGTATGTGATTTTGGTGCTATTATTTTATGTGTAGATTTTGGTGCAAATAGTGATTGTGATTGTGAGGATTGTTTCTACTCTCCAAACTACCAAGGCAAGTGGTGCTTCATGATTTTATTCCTATGTTTTTCAACTATGCACTAGAAATATTTTGATCTACATGCTATGCTTGGGAAATCCTAGTAGTTGTACAATTGCTAGAAATTTCTAAGTTAAGATGCTTATCTATGTCATGCTTAGCCTAGCTAGTAGCAACCAAGAGTGGTTATATATTCATTCTATGATAAAATATGTCTAAGTCTTTGGACTTGTGTTTTTGCTTAATAAAACAACTAAGTGAATGAATCACCTGGATGGAATGGAAAGATTGGTTTGTGTTGAGTGGTTACACAAGGCCCATTTTTATGGTTTACCTTGTGTATCTCACTTGTGAAAAGCCATCCAGGAACAAAGGGATTTAAGATGCCAAATGTTAAAAAGCTTCTAGTGCAGCCACATGGCATTATGGGCTCTGCCTGGATCACATAGGTTGCAATAACTTAGCCATTTGGACAATTGGTGGTAGTGGGATGATAGGTTGGAGCGCGTCCATTTGGTCTAAGGGAAGGCTTCTGAAAGGTAGTGTCTTGATGAAATCAAGTCTTGTGGGGAAAGTGCACAGCCTCTGCAGATGGAAGAATCTAAGTACTTAGCCATGTCCCTGGTATTGGACAACTTGAGCATCAAGACATGGAAGCTATCAAGAATCTCCTCATCCCAATTTCTAAGTTAAAACTTGTGGGTGAACAAGGGTGAAGGTAAATTGGTGTTTCCTTGGGAAAGTTTTATCAAAGAAAATCTTAGTGTTTTCAACTAATAGATAAAACCTATTTTGAGCAAAGCAAGCCTAAGCTACACTTAGCCAAAAATGCATATAGTATCTAGTCTACCAATATTCTACTAAGGTATCACTTGCCAATACTATTCCAATGTATTGATCCACTGTGGCTGTAACTTGTGATGTTGCAGGTTATTCTGATGATGATTAGGTGTTATGAGTCTACACCCAACATGCTTTCATGTGGCACATGAAGAAGATGAAGACTTATTTATCTTATTATATATTTGAACTCTTGTATTAGGCCTGTGGCCATGGAGTTCTAAAAGACTATGTTTGTCTCTGGAATGATATGTAATAATGACCTTTGTTACTGTGTACT
This sequence comes from Avena sativa, assembly GCA_916181665.1. Classification (NCBI taxonomy): domain Eukaryota; kingdom Viridiplantae; phylum Streptophyta; class Magnoliopsida; order Poales; family Poaceae; genus Avena; species Avena sativa. The sequence goes on from OV702284.1 coordinate 150,348,318, forward strand.
TCATCTTAAACTGTGGATGCTAGCATTGATCCAGGGACTAGCATTGCAATCACAGGGTCCTTACCTTTATAAGGGGAGGGATCTTACAACAACTAAGCATGGCTAAGCGCAACAGATATAACAGCTCTAGCAACGCTTCACAAACCAAACCCTAATTATGCTAGGAGAAGTGGATCAAGGAATTTAGGCTAAAAGGAAAACATGCATCAGATAGGATTACTCTATTATCGATAAAAGACTTTGGAATCGTATGCACATGGCAAGAATTGAAATACTTGAAAACATAGGATTATATCATATGTGGGGCTTCGCTTTCCTTTGCCAATTGATATCCAGAAAGTAGAGCTTCGGACATCTGGTACTTGACTTGATTACAGTTGGTCAAGTATTTGTCTTCGAGCTTCGACGGTGTTGATCTCGGTCTTCGATCTTGATCTCGATTCCGATATCGTATTCTACCGGAGAAGAACCAAATACCGGAAAGGAGGAGAAACTATCAACACATGGCATCGATGCAATGCTCAAGCAAGGATGATGATATGACAAGTTGAATTGTATTAAAAAAACACATAAGGCATGCTTGACAAATTAATCGGGGTCCCGAGGGGTCCAAACCCTAACTCGAAAGAACCTCGGAGGCATATGAGAGAGGTTGTTTTGTTGTTCTAATTAAACTTGCAATTGAAGTTGCTTATCAATGCATGATTATAATTTAATTAGGTAGAATTCATTTTTCTAAACATTTTGATATATTATTTGTATTTTTATGAATTAAAATGAATTAGTTATGAATTTCCTCAATTTTAATTCATTTTAAATCATTTTTGAAATATTGTAAAGTAATTTACATTTTAGAATTACTTTAACATTTTATTTAATCAGAAACATTTCTGAAAATGTTTATCTTACTTACATCTAGACCCCACCTGTCATACATTTCTTAATTACAGAAATGATTTACAAAACATTTAAAGAAATAAAAAGTAAATGGGGATTATGCTGATGTCAGCAATGGCGACCTCCCAGATCAAGCGCGGGGCTGGCGGTAGGGGACGCGCGGGCGAGCGAGAGCGGGCACGTTCGACGCGGGCATGCGTGCTGAGCCAAATAGAGGCGGCGCCGCTGCTATTTGGTTACCGGAGACGACTGCCCGACAACGGCGAGCGGCGGCGGTGGCAGATCCTCGTGGGGAAGACGCCAGAGAGAGAGAGGGAGGAGATGGAGGGGTCTGCAAGGACCACTGGCTCACCGTGGTTGCAACGAAGGGGTCGGGGAGCCGAAGCGAGGTCAGCAGGCGCCGGAATCGACGATTAATCACGGCGGCCGGAGTCGGGGAAGGTGATGCCGATTGGAGCGCATGGGGCCTCTCCGGCTCGCGTGCTTGAACGAGATGAACAAGGAAGACACGGCAGTCATGGAAATGTCCTCGGCTTGGCCCGGGACGGTCGGGATCGGCGACGTCGTCGAGCTCCTATGAACTAGGGTTTCAGCAAGGATGGGGAAAAGGGGAAGAAAAGGAACCAGGGTTTGTCCGGGCGGCGCTGGTGATCTAATAGATGCTCGGGGGCGGCGGCGGCATGCATCAAGGCGCAGGCGGGCGGCGGAGGCAGCACCACCGAGCTGCTTGGCCGGCGAGAAAGACGACGACATGGATGTCTGAAGCGGTACAGGCTGAGGTGGGCTGCGGTTGGGCCAGATGGGCCACGACATAGGAAGGCAGGCAGGCTGCTGGCAGCTACGCTGGGCGCTAGATAGAGAGTAGGAGATGGGCCACGACCCAGGGAGAGTTAGGAGTAGTTTTTATTTACAGAAATATTTCTCTTTTTATGTTTTCCCTTTTCTCTTTGTATTTCAATTTATTTTCTGTTTTTGAATAGATTCAAAATACAAGATACTTTTATAAAACATCTGAAAACACTAAGGGGTCCTTTATACTATTTGGGCTCCAATTATTTTGAGGTTTTTCAAAATTCAAAAGCCATTTGAATGTGTTTCAAATAGAGAGGGGGAAACTAGGGTTAGGGTTTTATGATTATTTTCTTGCATGCAATTTAATAAAATGATGCTCATGAATGCACAATCAATTCCTAATTACTATTTAATAAACTAGGGTTGTTATAGGGCAAGCAATCAGAACTATGGAGCTTTTATTTCGTCAAATAGTACTAAATCATTTATGCATGAAGAAAATTAGCAATTGTAAGAACAATAAAGGAAAAAATGACGTGGAAAAAGCAATCCATACAACAGAAAACACTTCATTCCATGCTACTCATATAAAAATACGATTTGCTTCATGCTAATTCATGAGACAACCGTTACAATTATGTCTGAGTTTTTCGCTTGTGAGATCTATCTGTCATTATACGCGATGTAAATATAAATTAGGCACTTCAAATAAAACAGTCGTTAACAATCTAATTTGCAATACAAATGGTGCTCCACAAAAGAAGTTAAAAGACAAAAGTTATATCCTATGATACTGTAAATAGTGAAAGATACATGTGCCCTCCATACATATTAAGGAACTTGGAGGCTACATTCTGAAGCCCTCTTACTCAAAGCCCCCAACAAACCTATGATATGGTAACCACTAAAAGTCAGGATTCGTGATATAAAAAATACAATCCCAAACAATGTATATCATGAAGCAACAACTTTTGGGACTAAATTTTTTAATAGCTTAAAATTTATAACCCAAAAAAGTTACTTCTATATACCTAGATGACATATCTGCATGAAACACCAAGTTGCCAAGTTGCCAGTAGAGACCGCCTCAATAAGGAGTGGAAAATCGATAGCATATCCAACTTAAAATTACCCTATATATTGGACGTGAAAATTATAGGAATAAGCTCCCGGCATCATTCCTCAAAGTCAAAACAAATTCTACAACAGAATACTATTGGGTTGGTGGATTTGCAGTTCTAACCAGCATGAAGAACAATAATCTAAACTATGATCATTAATTAAGAAAAATCTAATAACAAATTAGCAGTATTTATTTCTCTAAGATGGTTTTAAAACTAAATGAGATGTATCCGAATCTTTTTAAGTTGATGCTTAGAGACGATTGAATATCAAGAAATCAAATATTTATCATAGAGCAGAATCTGCAGAACCCCACCAAAGAGGGCAAGAAAAAGGAGCAGCAGAGAATTTTCCTCTCCAAAGCAACACATCACATGAACCGTGTGAAGTCATTCCCCTATCATCCGTTATTTTCTGAACATCATTATCATCAAAGCGTGTGTACATTTGACTAAGAAAAAATCACTCATATGATCAGGAGATCGTACTTCCAGTAGAATGAAATCATGTGATTGCTTATCCATGGATACGTTCCTTTATGGTATGCACAAACAAAAACATTTGTGGCCTTAAAGTCAAAGTAATAATATGTAAACATCAGGAATTAAGAATATTCCAGTAACAAACATTCATATTTGCAATATCCCAGTAACGGCCATTCATATTTCCAAATATGTAAAAAATGACTTCAAATCTGAAGGTGCTTTATACCACCACAATCCATTAGTGTGAAAATAGGAAACCGACCATGTTAGTCTACCAAATAATTTCGAAACATGAACATTAACTCCTCGGAACATACACCAAGCAATATTTTCCACATCGTGTAAGTATTGCACCAAACACTAAACAGAAGTTCTTATCAGGGTGACAGATGCTTCTTTATATCTCTATAAAACCTTAAGCTCCAAAAAATTCCAAGAAAGTGCATCTCTGCTGCATTAGATAGCAAAAAACGTGGAAAACTTTCAGCCCTTAATGTTCAGATTTGTGTTGGAATAGTCATGCCAACTTCAGTCCTTTAGTTTCAATTTTCAATAGCAGTCGCTTCATCCCTTTATCATGGGCTAAGAAAAGGGGAAATATGGAGTTGGCCAAGCGGTAATTTTGAAAGCAAGAAACCAAAATTTCGCTTTTAAGTTCAGAAGAGGGTCGCAAGAAAATCAACCAGTTGACCGTATCAAATGTTGCAAATGGGCGTCTGAGGCATAGGCTCTGATGATGGGCGCCAACAATTAAATTTATTTAGGTTTAAACAATGTCATAGATGACATGCATTGTATGGAAAAAATGTACTCGTATTCTCCTTCATTTAAGATCCTAGAAAATGTGGTGTCGTACAAAGTAGCAAGCCACATTTTGTCAGTTGATCTTATATAATAAATATTTGTCTAAGCTACACACGCAGTTGAGAGAAGCAATATATCATATTTTTGTTCAAGCATAGTCACATCATGAGCGATGCAAAAAAACTACATAGAAATATGACCAAGAAGACTCCTACATTTAAAATCATCAGGAATTAGTTGGTCCCAACTATCAAAGCAGTACACCATTAGAAACAACAAAAGTGAAATGATGTATATTTGGCATCTACTAATTTAACTATCATTGTGATTATGTGAAGATAAGCCTCTGAAATTGTAAGGTGTACAAATTGAATCCTTCTCATATGTTTTATTTTGTGTCCATAATAACCCATGAACCAATTTTAGAAGCATAAATATTCAACCTACTTTAGTGATGCATGGAGTGTAATAAATATATATAAAAAACTATTTCCATTGTTTAACACTGGATGATGATGCCGTGCTACCAATATGATTCCACGCCCGTCTCTTTCCTTAAAATTCATCATAATGTTAGCGCAAAGTTAAGACACCTTAATTATGTTTCCCCGTTACGACGTATAGGAGAGGCTTCTCAATCAATGGTTGCACAGAACTGCTGAGAAAACACTAAAATCAAAGGAAACCAAGGATAGCAATCCAACAGTAATTAATAATGAAATAACCCTGACTCAATCACCTAAGATGTGTTACCTGATCTAGAGTATCAATTTTGGTGCAAGAAAATATAAATATATCTGTCAATTACCGACGGTACTTGTAGCTAGTGGTGCTTATTTGTGATGTACAGAGCCAGAAAATCATACCCGAGATTAATCCTCTCATAGCATCATGCACACTTGGGAAAAACAAGACCCTTGCTTACCCAGGATTAAATCCTCTCACGGTCATACATGCATCAGACTATCCGAGCATTGTAATTGTACTGTTGCAGATCTGCAATTGATAGGCGTGTTAGAGATGAAGTAAAATTGGGAGGTCTTCGTCGCTTCAGAGGCACACAAACAACCCAATTAGCCAAGGCCATCCTGAGGCAGAGACCACTGCTCCTCCTTGTGCCGAAATAACATAGAGCAATGCGAGGCAGTTCAACAAATTTGATGGCGGCCAGATTGAAGCTGTTTGCCGCTCGATCGGGAGGAGGTGGCAGGACAAATGGGGTTTCTCCTTTTTTTCCAAGTGAAGCATTGCTCGGAGAAGATTGAAGCTGTGGGGTGGGAACTTGACACGCAGGGGCGAGGAAATTATATGTGCGTGTGTGTGAGAGAGAGGTAGAGGCGCACATGTCAATTACGTCTGCATGCAGTGCTGCGGCCTGGTCTAAGGAGGTGTGGTATTTCTTCCACCTTCGCTCTTGACGAAGAGGACAGGGGATGCAGGCTGCGACCTGGACGGAGAACGATGGAGCCCAGGGAAAGGTGGAGCCAGAGAGGAGGCGGGGGGCAGTGGTGGAGGCTGGCGGTCGGCGGTGCTAACCCTAGCACCGCTGCTTCTGAGCGAGCGAGGTCGAGTCGGGTCGCCTGAGAACTACGAATCCATATAAGATGCCGGCGACATAAATGGAGGCTGATGGCCGGCTGCTCGGCAACACCAACCCAGGCGTCGTTGTTCCGTATGGGATATCGGTGATGAAGGAGAGAGACCAGGAGGAGAGATCGAGAGGAGAGAGAGCTTGGGGAATTTTTGTTTGGCTGATGCAATCCCACCACGTAGTGGCACAGCACCATCGCCCACCGCCCGCCAGCTGCAGCGCACGTGAAACACCGGCCTCCGTGGCCCATAGACAGCGAGAGGGAGAAGCGATACGCGTGGCAAACATCCTTGGAGAGCTTGCACGTGCTCACATTTAAGCTATAGAAGAATATCTAATAAGGGGGTGATTCCAATTTCTGCAAAAAGGTATTTTAAATACCTAATATGTGTCCTTAAATCATATCAAAAGATTTTATAGATTAAATCCGGTTAAAAAGACAAAAGCCTTCTAGAACCGTTTTGGGGAATTTCCTAAGGGCATTATGTTAAATATTTTGAGATGATTCCAACTCTTAGTGAATCAGTCCATCAAACTTTACTTAACCATCCTAGGAAATTATTTTTGGAACTACAGGACTTTTCTGGTGAATTATCTTCTAAAACCAGTGTTTTAATCATTGAAAAATTTATTATAAATCAATGTAAATTGATAAAATAGTGAAACCATTTTTTTTGATTTCATTTTATCAGTACCTATCTGATGATATCATTTTTGCATATTGATATCATGCAGAATCTGACCATGGTGTAAAACCCCTTTAATAAGTAGTTTTGGCCTCCAAAATCATTAAAGAAAACCCACAAATGCTTTTCAAGTATTTCCACTTGCTCTAAATCCAATTAGTCAGAACCTACTAAATGGTAAACTTGTATTGCTGATTGCTTGCTGTATGTAATGATGTTTGTATGCCTTGTATTGAATGTGGTGTTGTTTGCTTGCATGTATGCTCGATAACGGCGATAGTTGTGATTGTGTGGCACTGAGAAGAAGTAAGCATCGGATTATTATCTCTATTATTATTGTTATCGGAATTCTGGTATTCTAAAGAAGTCCAAGGACATCTCGCTGGTCACAGGCAAGCCACCCTTCCTGAACTCCGATATATGTCCTACTCCTGTTTACTACTGTTCTGAATTTTGTTTATAAACTGCATTGTTACCTGCATGGTTTGTTTTATATAAGACAACGATGATAAATTGGCCCCTCCAAGTTATAGATGAGTGTCCATTCAGACACCTACCCTTATTGACACCCACTTTTACCCTTTAGATCGATGTTGGGATGATTAGCATCTCTCCTCCTTGGAAACTACGGTTTTTTATGATAAGAACTATTTTGGGTTTTACCCTACTACAAAGTTTTCAAAATAAAACCCTTGGAAAGAGGCATCATTTCTGAGTGGATGTTTTACAAAAGAAAATATGAAGAGGAGAAGGAGAAAGTCGAGCAACAGAAACATAAGGGATAGTCTACGCCATTACCGGAACAATTTACCCGTGAAATGATGGCTCAATTGATATGGAGCCTGTTGGGAACCCCAAGAGCAAGGTGTGAAGCAGCACAGCAGTAAGTCTTTCCTCAGTAAGAAATCGATGTTATCGAACTAGTAGGAGGAAGGAAACTTCACACAGGTGTTGCAAGCAACGTGGAAACCTCCACAACACAAACTCAAGACTTTGCCCCAACTTAACAGTGAGGTTGTCAATCTCACCGGTTGTTGTAACAAATGATTAAACGTATGGTGTGGAAGGTAATGGTTACAGCAAGTAAACATGTAACAGTGGAAGATGTATCAATCGTAAAGATTGGACCGGGGTCCATAGTTCACTAGAGGTGTTCTCCTTAGATAAACAACATGGCATGAAGGGTAAACAAATTATAGCAGGGCAATTGACAGGAACTGAGCAAGGCATAACAATGAAATACCAGACAAAAAGATCCTATGAAATTCAATTGGGAAATACAACAATATACATAGATCGCCGTCCAACTGCATCTATGACTAGAAGTCCACCTTCAGTTTATCATCCGAACCCCCTCCAGTATTAAGTTGCAAGCAACAGACAACTGCTTAAGAAAAGTGTGAAAGGTAAACAATCCACTTGTTCCATGAACAAGAGACAGTTGTTTTCTCCCTAGTGGCAACATCACATCTACAACCGAAGAGATTTCTGTCACTTCCCTTGGAAACTAGAGGCATGAACCCACTATCGAGCATAAATACCCCCTCTTGGAGTCACTAGCAACTACTTGGCCAAGATAGCTACTAACAATGGAGAGCATGCAAGATCACAAACAACACAAACATGATAGTATCAAATAGACAAAACCATTAATCAATCTGACATAGTAATCTCAATATCCATCAGATCCCCTCAAACACAACATGCATGATTACAAATAGATTAGATCTTGATCATGAATGGAGCTCACAAGATCTATACATGAAAGCACAAGGAGGAGATACAACCATCTAGCTACTACATGGACCCGTAGTCCAAGGTGGAACTTCTCACGCTTCATACCGGAGAAGAAGGCCTCCGAGATGATCTCCCCTCCGGCAGGGTGCCGGGAAGAACTTGAGATCCTCCCGATCTAGGGATGATGGTGGCGGCTACATAAGGTTTCGTGGAGGTTTGATCGGGTGCCTAGGGTTTCTGCATCGGGGGCTTCTTATAGGCGAAGAGGCAAAGCTGGGAGGCGGTCGGAGGGCCCACACCCTTTCCAAGCACGGGGTGGGACCACCCGCTCCTAGCGAGTGTGGCGGCCCCGGCTCGCCTCTTCGTCTCTCCTCTGGACTTCGTGAGGCCCACGGACAGAAGGTTAGTTCCACACTGGAACCAAAAACAGAAGAAAACAGGCAACTGGCACTATGGCAACTTCTTAATAGGTTAGTTCCAGAAAAGATATAAAACACCTCAAACTGTAGACCAAGCAAAGTAGATAAACAAGCATGGAGCATCAAAAATTATATATACGTTTCTGACGTATCATGCAACCACACTACCCCAGGAGCTGGGGCTTAGCTCGTAGTTTGTTGTCTTTAGCCGAGGCAGCTTGTACTTGCTAATTCGGAGAAATCCCCTGAACTATGGGTGGGCTCTAAAATAGATCTTCAGATTTGGGTCCTGCAACTTCCTTCGGCAAGAAACTGAGCCTGTCTCGGCAGGAGGCCCGTGAAATAATTTGGTCTCCCGCAGACGGTATGCTTTAGGAGTGGAGAAGGAAGTGGAGTCACCGAGGTTATTGTATAGGCCAAGCTACGGTTTGGGTATACGGAAGTGCATAAGGGAGGACTATGGCCGGGGGCCACATACTCATTGTCGGGGAGAACAAACCCAAAAGGAAAAGCCGTCCTTGCTAAGGATGACAAATGAAAGGTTAGGTTTGATTATCCGAACCCCTGTCTACTGTGTGTAGCGGGACGTGGTTGTATCCCAGCGGATGTATTGATTCTTGTGGGTAAAGTGAACAAACTCTGCAGAGTATAATCTATTCGAATAGCCATGTCCATAGTCAAGGATGGTTGGAAAGGTGATCGCTAGGAGTACCCTTGGGATGAGTTTGAGGAATGGAATAAATAAAGAAGCTGAGATCTAGTTTTGACCATCATGGGTCCAATAGTTTAAAAAGGGTTTTGCTATTAAAAGGTTTTATAAATGTTTTATAAAACGGATATGATCCAGGTTTTCGAAAAAGAGGCATGCTTTCCAAAACTCTTTTCAACAAAGATATAGAGATGCCAAACTTAGGCTTTTTCTAAAATAACCTTAGATGAAGCTATCTCTCCACAGCCAAATTGAATTTCCTTGTATACCTTTTCTAGGTGGTTTGTGAGTATATTCAATATACTCACCGGATTTGTCCATGGCTAATTACTTGGTCAGATTTGCAGACTTTAGAAGGATAAGGATGCTGAAATTTATGCGAGCTAGGCCGTCTTCCCAGTCAGTTGCCTGTAGGTTAAGGATTGACATGGTATCTACGAATGAAGACTTCCGCTATTGGTGTTTGTAATCGCCATGATGACAATGATGTAAGTTTTGTACTCGTTACATTCTGGATGTTGTAATGATACTCGTCGGTTATGCTCATGGCTCACTGGTCTTGGGAACATGAATTGCAGGTATAACAGGGATTCTCGGACCGTAAATCTGGTTTCTCACATCAAATAAATCAAATGACCTAATCATCGACTTGAAGGAAACCTTTGATAACCTCTGAAAGTATTACATGATGCTTAACCCTAAGAAGTGTGTCTTCCGTGTTCCAGCCAGCAAATTGTTGGGCTTCATCATTTCCCAATGAGGAATCGAGGTCAACCCGGAGAAAATCAAGGCCATCCGCAACATTAATCATCTGTCATGCCTAAAGGACATCCAATGGTTCATAGGCTGCATTGCAGCAGTAAGACGGTTCGTCAGCCGACTTGGAGAGAAGGCCCTGCCGCTATACAAGTTGTTGAAGAAGGCAGACAAATTCATATGGACATACGAAGCGGATGATGCGCTTAAGGATCTGAAAAGAATACTTTCTTCTACACCTATACTTGCGGCACCTGAGTTAATGGAGCCTATGTTGATCTACATGGCAGGCACCAACCGGGTTATCAACATCGTCGTCCTCGTGGAGCGGAAGGAACCAACACATGAGTACAGAGTATAATGACCATTTTACTATGTAAGTGAGGTATTGACGGAGTCCAAGAAGCATTACCCACACTACTAGAAGCTAGCTTATGGAGTTTTCCTTGCTTCTCGAAAGCTAAGGCATTATTTCTAGGAGCACCCAATCACAGTAGTGAGCAAGGCTCCACTGTCTGACATCATCAAAAATAGCGACACTACGAGAAGAGTGGCGAAGTGGGCATTGAGCTTGTCGCCTGTGAAATCATCTAAAAAAGACGTGATGCTATCAAGTCACAAGCCTCGGCGGATTTTATTGCAGATTGGACAGAGCTGCCAGATGATACTCCTATGACAGAACCAGAGTATTGGGTGATGCACTTTGACGGATCAAAGCTACTCAATGGCTCGGGGGCTGGTGTATTATTGCAATCTCCAACAGGAGAAAAGATACATTATGTCCTACAAATTCACTTTGAGGCTACAAATAACATGGCGGAATACGAAGCACTCATTCACAGACATCACATAGCCAAGGATATTGGCATCAAGCGCATAGTTTGCTGTGGAGATTCTGACTTGGTTGCCTAGCAGGTGGCTGACACATGGAACGTGCAGAACCCTATAATTGTGACATATCAAGACGAAGTACATGAGATAGCCAAGTGCTTCAAAGGCTACGAAGTCAAGTATGTCAAAAGGGAGGAAATGAGGCGGTAGATCTACTGTCAAAGCTTGGATCTGCCCACAAACCAATTCCTCCAGGCGTTTTTCTAGAGCATCTCCGGACTCCATCCGTGAAGGGAGCAGACCCCAAGAACCTGCATAGAGTTGAATCATTTGTTAATGCAGTAACAATAGGCCCTCTGGCTTGGACAAAACCATTCATGGATTAGCTCAAATATGGAACTTTTCCCATCGACAAAGTCGAAAGTCGGAAAATAGTACGTCAAGCAAAGGGCTATACCATAGTAAATGGGCAGGTCTACAAAACAAACACTACAGGTGTATTCCTAAAGTGTGTTTCCCAGCAGCAAGGTATGGATATCCTTCATGAGATTCATCTTGGAGATTGCGGGCATCATGCCACTCCCCGATCGTTGGTCTCCAAAGCCTTCTGGCAAGGATTCTACTGGCTGACCGCGAAGGTGGACGCCGACAAGCTGGTTGAAACATGTATTGGGTGTCAATATTATGCACGGCAGCCACATGTACCAGCTGAAGAATTGCAAAATATACCAATAACTTGGCCGTTTGTAGTCTGGGGGCTTGACATGGTTGGGCCGCTACAGACGACACCTTGTGGGTTTACGTGTCTGCTTGTAGCAGTTGACAAATTCACAAAATGGATAGAAGCTAAACCCATTATAAAGCTTGATGGGGCAAGTGCCCTTAAGTTTGTCTAGTATCTAGTGGTGAGATTTGGTCTCCCACATAGCATCATCAGTGAAAATGGTAGCAACTTGTCACTCGGAGAAGTAGAGGCTTACTATCACGAGAAAGGCATCTGCCTTGACCTAGCATCTGGGGCACATCCACATTCTAATGGTCAAGTTGAGCAGGCCAATGGATTGATTTTGCAGGAAATAAAGCCATGTCTAGAAGCACTGCTACATAGAGAAGCTGGATCCTGGGCGAGGAATTGCCATCTATTTTGTGGAGTTTAAGAACTACTCTCAACAGATCTACCGGCTACACCCTTTTCTTCATGGTATATGGAGCAGAAGCAGTACTACCTTCCAACATCTTCCACGATTCACCAAGGGTTCTGGCCTACGATGAAGATAATGCTGAAGAATCCAAACACTTATATGTGGACCTGCTCGAGGAGGAACGCATGCTAGCATTCCAAAGATCCTCCATCTACCAGCAGAAGCTACACAGATACCATAGTCACCGCGTTCAGCATCTCTCATTTAAAGAAAGGCATCTGGTGCTCCGACTTAGGCAGAAAAAGTCACGCAAATTATCCCTGCCATGGGAAGGACCGTTCATCATAAGTAACGCGCTACTCAATGTTTCCTATTACCTCATTGATAATCGTGAGTTGAAAGATAGGCCAAGTGAGGATCATAATCGTAAGCGATGTGACCCTGAGGATGACTACCCGAAGCTTGATTGGCCATGGAACATAGAACAACTATGTCCCTTTTACACTTAGCATATTTTACTATCTACTATGTACCTATTATATGATCAATGAAATAAAGCTTTTGGTTTACTCATATTCCTGAGTCTTTTACCTCCTTTAGTGTTCATTTTTGGATCATGTAAAACCCATTATGCACAAGCTTTGCAATTGCACTTGTGAAAATTCTGCCTACTGGCGTTAGCTTAAGTTTTCTGGTCTACACGTTCCCCGTTGTTTTTATGTGGATTCTAGAATAATGACTTTCAGCACTCAAACTTGGCGATTTTGTGCTTAGGTTCTTGACGTTGCTATTAGGCATCATCACTTGAGTGCATGGTTCTGGTTGAGGGTCTTCTGACTCATGAAAAGTCAAGCAGAAAAGTTGGAGTAATGGATAATCCAGTAGTGGCTTAAAAATATACAACCATACATGCTGGAGATAGATCATAAGTAGCTGGAGGCTTGAAGACAAGTATTCCACCTTACAGACATCATTGTTTTCTGCATATTACATACCAGAAGAGACAAATATTGCAGGGGACTTTGAGGCTGTGTCGTCGGCAACAGGAGAGCCATCTTGTTCATCAACAAATTCGGTGGTCTTCAAGGACTCGGAGGCTGCTTGGTCAGCTTTGATAACCTCTAAAGGCACAAATATGTCCGCCTTGACTAACTGGGTGACCCTGGTATCGTAGCCGGTCAGGGAGGACTAGATTGCATCATTGTCAATTTTTGTCTGTCCTCGTCCACTTTGGGGAGACCAGCGGTCACCATGTCGATGTCGACATCGTCATAATGAGATTTTCCCATGGCCAAGGCCCCCCTAGCGCCAGCTCGGGTACAAGAATCTTTCCAGCTTACGATGCGCTCGGGGGCTTGGTGGAGGATTTCCGAGTACTTCATGACAGAGTCCACCGCCGTGATGTTGATGTCCAAGGGCTTAGCAATCTCTTTGTCCTAGGCGATAGCAGTGTTGATGAAGTTGCTGGCAAGAACCATGTACTCTTTTGGAGGAGGAGCACTTTCACCCAGGTTGGCTAGGCCAATGGGAGCTACATTTACGAAAAACAAATTGAGGCGTGAGTACAACAAATCAATTTAAAGTACCTGACTTACATAAATTGGAGACGGAGGAAGCTTACCAAAGATGCTGCTCTCGGCTTGCTGGATAACCTCTACCACGGTGTCCTGTTCCTTTCAGAGAGTCTTGTATGCCTCAAGGTGCAAGCATTTTTCTCGTTGGTAGCCTTCTTCTGCTCCTTGAGGATCGCAACCTCTTCCTTAAGGCGGTTCATCTCCGTGTTGGCAGATTCCTGCACGGCCGCTAGTGCCTCTTCATGCATCTTCAGAGTATTAGCCCTCTCTTTCTTGAAGATTTTGTTTTCACTGTCAAGCTCCTGGATAGGCTTGGATTGCTCGACAATGTCCTTGGCTTTGGCAACAGCTTCTGCAAGTCAGTGAAATAACAAGGCATAATGAGTAAGTCGGAAGATGAAATCACAAGACCAAGTTGAGAAGGAAACCGAAAAGAAAACGCACTATTGTTTTTGGTGATCTGTTCCTTCAAAAAAAGGAATTTTTACCCTTTTCATCTTCAAGCTCCTTGCGGATCTTGGCGAACTTCTCATTGGCGGAGACCTTCTAGGCATTCTCATTCTGTAGAATTAAATGTGCTTAGCTTGCTTAGAGCATCTAGTCAGAACTATTTTGTTCAAACCAGAAGCTCGGGGGCTATAGTGTGAATTTTAAACTCAAAGCTATGCTTAGTCCTTCTTTAATCATCTAGTCGGAACTTTCTCTATTTCAACTAGAGGCTTGGGGTCTACATTATTGAAATTTACAAACATTGCGTATGCTACTCTAAAAGTATCTAGTCGGAATTGTTCATTCAAACTACATACTTGGGGGCTATAGTACAAAGTTTCTTACCTAGTCACTCTTAGAGCACTCAGACTAAAATACCTACGGCCTTCTAAGTCCTAGGGGGCTACAGTGGGATATTATATGTGAAATGCAAAAGCATACAAAAGTTACATTGGAAATTATCTTGAGGTTGTTGGCGGCCTCTGAGTACAGTTTGCCAAAGGCAAATGTGTTCAGCCGGAGGATCTCCGCCTGCTTGAGAAGCTCCTCAAGGCCATATGTTGGAGAAGTTGGTGCTGCACTAGGAGCCGAGGCAGAGGCCCTTGGAAAAATGGTCGGGCTTATAGTCTTGGAGGCCTCCGCCTGGCTCTTGGTCACCAACAATCCGCTTCCCACCACCAACTCCTTTCCTCTTTTTGTGGCATCCTTAGTCGAAGCTTCACCCACTTGGGAGGAGGTGCTCTCCTGCATCGCCTAGTCATCGGGAACAATGACCATCTTGGCAACATCTAGGACCTCCTGAGAATGAGTGATGTCCACCTCCATGATGGAGGGGTCAGATGCCGCCATGGTCGGAGATCCGATAGGAACGATAGAGGGCTGGACAGCAGGAGTGGGAGGATCGATGGCAGGAGAGGCCTGGATCAACATATCATGAATACTTTTAGAAGCCCCAACAGTCTTGGAGATCTTCTTCAAACTCAAACTAGATTTTTTCCTGAAACATACAAAATAACAAAAGTATAAGTACAGGAAGAAGCAATGCAAGCGAGATAGTCACAGGAAAGGAGACTTACACAACAGTTGGTGCCTTGGTTAAAGGAATGCCAACTAAATTTCTTTTATCTGCCTCTAGGGAGGCAGTGGATTTATTGGAGACTCCACTATCCGTCTTCTCCTTCTTGCGTCCGCCAGCAGCGTTAGAGGTGGAGATCTTCCTCTTTCGTGCCAGCGGGACATCATCGTCGGACACGACCATGACTTCCTTCATCTTGGGGTCATAGAGCTGGGAAGCCATGTCGGTCTCCACCAAATCCCTAGCTATTAAGTTATCAAAGTGTTAGACAGACAGATGTGTTAAAGGTGGAAGAACTAGAGTATATGTCAAAGCAATGTAAAGAATCAGAAGTTACCTTTGGGCACTTGTCGTCCTCGAACATGTCATAGGTGATGGAGAAGCCACGCTTCCGGTCCTTCACCTTGATGATGTCCTTGCGGCGGAGCTTGATAAAGTCACTAGAAAATTTATCCTTGGAATGCTGGAGGGTATCTTTTTTTTCCTTCATGTATTGACACATCAGCTTCTCACGGTGTTGTAGAGGCTAGATCTCCTTATAAACCAGCACATGGCTAGGTTCAAGCTGGTCAGACCCGTGTCGACGAGCCACTCGATCTACCTTACGGCACATGAGGCTTTGTCAGTGGAGGGCGGGAGGGCTTGGGACCTCCATGCGGTGACTTCAGTGGCGGCCCCATTGATGAAGTCTAGGTTTGTGCCTTCTCGACTAGCCAGAGGGATATCTGGTCCATAGAAGTATCTACATTTCCAATTCTTGCAGGACTCATGTCCCACAATGTCGGGGAACCGCCAGCCAGGCCGGATATTGAAGCTAATAGTTCTGCAGTTCCTAAGCTCATCCTTGCTATATCCGACTTCCCTCTTGACGGCGAAAAAAAGACAAATAGATCTAACCTAGGCCTAATCCCTAGGTATCCCTCGTAGAAACATACATAGTTGCTAAGTGCTAAGATGCTGTTAGGATAAGGGTTTTGAGGTTGAACCCGGAAGTGTTGGAGGACTTGGAGGAAGAAATCAGAGATCGGGCGGGCGACGTCACGCACTAGTTGAGCTTTGAAGTACACCTTCTCTCCTGTCATGGGAATGGCCACGAAAGATGCTACCAGGGGTAGCGAGTAGTAGGATTTGGGGCAAGAGCAATGAGCCGTCTGCGGGGCGAGATGAGGGCTAAGACAGAGGGGTTTACCCAGGTTTGGCCCCCCATAGGGTAGATACCTACTCCTGCTAGATTATATTATTGCTTGAGTATAATGGTGGCGAGCTCGGCAGCTAGGTAGCGAGTCGGTGGGGTGTATGATGGAACGTGAGTACAAAGAGTACCCTAGGGAGGTTTATATAGGGGTACCTTGCTAGGGTTTACATATATACAACCGAGTCAGTTAAGGACTCGGAGGACTTGACCTAATCCGACTGGTCCTATCTACGCTTCTGGGCCTCTAGCTTCCAGTAGCCAGGCTTCATGTTCAGCTACATTTTGTTGCTGTCCTGCAGGCCCACTTGCCAGGAGCTTGGTCTAGTAGGAAACGTCCTCCTGGGTATACCCCATTTGGCATATCCCTATCAGTAGTCCACGAGGCTAGCGTTGGTTTGGCACGGGTGTTCTTTGGAAGTTGGAGTAGGCGGGTCCAATTTGGACACTCAGTCGAATCGACGGTGTACTCCCTCAATGAAGGAAGGAATCTTCTGCGTGTGTCTTCAGTCGCAGCATTGATGACCAGTCGAATCGCATCATCGGCGAGTGGGTCGACGAGTCGAGTGAGTGAAGTTGTACCATCAACTTGGTCAAACTAGCCGTTGGGTAATCCAACGGTAATATTGGCGTAATTACCATGAGGTAACGACTCCTCCATGACTGGCGGGAAGCGTCCCTTTATAAAGAGAGTGACGAGGGGAGCTGTGAAGCTTCTCCGCATTTCTCTAACCCCGCGCATCCTCAGTCTTCCACCTCCTCCTGATCCAGAATTTGCAGAGCGAGCGAGTCTTGATCTTATCGATGGCTCCTCCGAAGGATTTGTGGGGCAATCCAAATGCACCGCATCCTCACTAAAATCCTTCCAGGAAGCGGGAATTCTTTGCAAGGGAAAGTGTCGAATCCCTACGGCTAGGGAGAACAGAGCCCAAGGCCAGCCTCAAAGAGTTCATTTGTTTCTTGAGTCACATAGAGAGGGGGCTCGACTTCCCCACTTCGATCTTCTTCTGACGGTTCTGCGCGTATTACGCGATTAAGCCGTCAAATCTAGGGTCGCACAGCACCGAGCATCTCTCCTTTTTCGTGGCGTTATGCAAGTTCTATCTGGGGTATCGCCCCTATTTTCCTCTATGGCTGGACCTGTTCCTTGGCCGCATCAGCCGCGAAGGGGCAGGCGGCCCAATCCTAGCAGCGGGCGGCCTTACCTTCCAACTGAAGACCAACGCCACCTTCCTGAACCTCATGCTCCCAAAGAAAGCCACCATCGAGTGGAAAAAGAGCTGGTTCTATGTGAGCGAGTCGACGTCGGACGGCGAGGTGTTGCTCCCAATGTATACCGTCGAGAGAAGCGAGCCACGCCAAAAGCTTACGACCAGAGGATGGTCATGGACGAAATGTTGACACAGATTCAAACTCTCAAGGAGGGTCTGGAAACCATCAACCTATACAATTGCTGGCTTGGGTGGTGACTGGTGCCGTTGGCTAGTCGGACCCACTGAATGTACCAGTACACCGGAAGGGATGACGAAACAAAGGCGTGCTCGGTAAACTGGGATGCCGACGACTACGCCGCCACGCTGAAGAAGATTACGGAGATGCAGTACACCGACCCGAAGGCCGTACTTGCTCCGTATACCACCATGGGGAACAGCCAGGCACCAACAGTGAGTTTCTTCCTTGACTTCGCAGTCGCAGTTTCTTGATGTTGTTTGTCTTTGTTAGTTGTTTCAGGTCTTGGAGAACTGGCTCCCTCTTGTCGATGGGGAGATTGCCAAGGATCTTGGAGAGAATTCGGACAAGTCCTCCGATAGAGAGGAAGAGGCGGTGGAATCAAGGTGAGTTAGAGCCTCGAGGAGCATGCCAATGATGAAGGAGATGTGCAGGAGCACAACTCGTGGCTCGTGGCTATGCCGACGAAGACTGCACGGAAGCCAAAGTTGCCCGCAGAGAAGGCAGTGCCAAAGGCGGCATCACCGCCTAGATCGGTGGCGGTTTTCGAGTCGGATGAAGAGCCTGACGACACGGATACTGGGGCCTCGATGAAGATTCCATAGGCTCTAGCTCCGGTGAAGGGATCGGGAGTTGAGGCCGTGGTGGAGGGCGTGATCCCACTCGGGGCGATCCCGCCACCATTCTCAGTGGTTTCGCGGCCAGGGGCTTCCATGGCCACGGAGTCGAAGTCCTCGCCACCAAGGGTGGCGCCTATGTCGTTTGGGCCAGATGTGCCCGCGACCGTGGCCTCATTGTCGAAGAATACCACAGTGTCATGGGCCACGAGCGTGTTCAAGAGAGGGATCACTCACAAGTTGGGCCCGGAGTTGGAGAAGCCAGCTCACATCAGCACTGGCCTGCGCTTCATTCCCGTCGCTAAGTAAGTTTCCACCGGGTTGCCCGTAGTAGTTTTTGGGGTCGCTTAGTGGATCGCTGACCATGCCATTTTGCAGGACCGGTGCTAAGAAGATGGTCACCCTTTGGTGGCTAATGTTCCACCAGTCACCCCCAAAGGGTAGGTCGTCCCTTCCAAGAAGAGGAAGGGTGACACAATCGAGGCGCCAGTCGAAGTCGCGAAGAAGAAGAAGGAGGGTGACTCCGCTGCTACAGCGGAATGTCCAGTCAACACACCGGTCGAGACGCCAGTTGGAGCCGCTGTTGCATTGGAGGGTGAGGCGGTCGCGAGCTCGTAGCTGGGTGAGTCGATCGTGTCGGCAGGGGCGTCGGTGCCCGCATCTAGTGCTCTAGCAGCTACGACCACGACGTTCCCTCGCTTCGTGGCGAGAGCATCCACCGCGGCTGCTGGAATGCAGTCGCCTCATGTTCCTGAATTTGTTGACGGTGATGCCGGGAAGTGACGCGGGTGTACATCATTCGTGTTGCCGTCCCATCGAACTCCACAGTATGCAAGGCGCTTCCATCCAGGTATGTCCAGTCCCCGAGGATCTAGTCGTTGAATTTCAGCGGCTAGATTCTTAGATCTTTTGTTGTCCAGTCCCCGAGTGTCTAGTCGCTGAGTTTCAGCGGCTAGATACTTAGAACTTTAGTCATTTGCTCATATGTGGTCTTCTGTTTGTAGCGTCTTCAGCGGGAATCGGCGGCAGGCCGCGAAGGAACGCCTGGAGCACGACCTGCGGGCCACACAAGATGCTAATCAGCAGTTGCAGGTGACTGCAGGTGAGTTGATGACACCTTTATTAACTTGTATTGTTGTTGTTGTGCGAGTATTTGACTGCATTCTTCATTCCGCTAGAGGACTTGATGACTGGGTACCTGCACCAAAACAGGGTTATTGCAGTACCTATAGCAGCAAATATTTAAGAGTTTGTCCTGATGGGAGCTTAGCAAACACGGACCCGTAGCTACGTTGTCAATGCATCCACGTACGCACCCAAATCGTGGTTTCAAAATAGTCAACTCTATAGGTTGCTAGGATAAATGAATTTAAGATGACTTGTAACAACTACTACTAGGATAGAAAGAAAACTAGAACAAAAGTAAAACTAGAAAGAGGTGAATGCAATGAGATGAAATATTAATGCTATGATTCCTCAAGTAATGTTTTGTATATTGGTGTGCATGATAAGTGCTTATGGAATAGCTATTAACTATAATTGTGGCGGTCCCTCATATACTGTTGTCTCCCACCATTGGTAAGTGGCAACTAGACAACTCAATTGTCCACACCCTATTCGGACATGGGTCATCTTAGTGTATTAAGGTAACAAGACCAATCAAGGTAAACCAGAGCAAAGGCATTATGATCTGTGGACCACCGTACTCCTAAGCAAGTGTGCTAGTCACAAGATATCTCATATGTCACTTTGGGATCAAGCAATTCACAACACTATAACTATCTAATCATGAGTGACCTTGGGGAACTCTGGGCGGTGCATCCTAAGATGCTATTGCCTCCAAAAATCACTTATAGCAAATAGCCTATTAGTTCTACCCATGGGCTTGTCAGGACCCATGGAAGAGTAGAGACTAATGGATTGGACGTCAATAATGGATTGGACGTCTCCAACCACTAGAATAATATCATGAATAGAACAATATAAATAGAAAGCACAAACATATTAATTAACTAGAACACACCACACTTAAATTACTCATATCATCATAACATTAATAAAAAAGGGGTTCAAGCAATATTATAGCCCATCACGGAGATCATGATGGGGAAGGATGAAGGAGTAGCGGCGATGAAGATGGTAATGATGGTGTGGTGATGGTGGTTATGGCATGCTGATGGCGGTGTCCTCCTTCTCCTCCTCTTCTTTCTTGGTTGTCTTGATGGTGTTGATGGAGATTGGATCTTGGTGGAGCTTGAGAGGCTATGGAGGCGGCACGGAGGCAGGGTGCCGCCGTTGAGGCGGTAGATGGGATCTAGATCTTGTATATGGTGTATTGTGGCTTCCTTTGGCTCCTACCCTCTTTATATAGGCCATGGGGGTGCCCTAGGGTACCCATAATACCGACATATGACTTGGGGAAGGTTATGGAGCTTTTCTGGTATCTTTTCCCATCGTTTCTGACCTTTTTGCAACTATACGTCCGGAACTATAAGGCGGACGGCCATATAGTTGGTTGTCAAACATTCTGCCTCCTTTCGTATTTTGGTCACCATTTCTTCATACGAACTCCGTTTTGGGCGTTCTTGGGCGAGTCCCGAGCGTGTGCATCCTTTAATGGGGTTTACCTCACATGTGTGTAAGTTTGTTTATGTTAGACTGTTAGTTTAGTCAGAGTCGACTCGCCATGGCTCGTAGAGACAGTCGCTTGGTGAACCCAAGGGGTACTCTATACTTGGATGTTTTTTCGGATTCGAGTGGGGTCGGTTAGGCGAGTCCCTGAGCATGGTAGTTAGTTGTTCTAGTCGCATGCCCAAGGTAGGTGAGGACATAGTGCGTTGTTTGTAACGGGTCTCTCCACCTGGCTCGGGAAGCCAGTCACGTGGCGAGTCCAGGGCACGCTCTCATACTTGGTGTGTTCTCGAGCCGCGTGGGTTTAGAATTGGGCAATTCCCCATGCGTGGTACTTAACCATTCGAGTCGCTATGCACAAGGATGTGGAGGACCGGTCGCTGTATGAAGCGTGTGCGGTTGTCTTGGCCTGGTGGGCTAGTCGAGCTAGGCGACTCCTATGGTGGCTCCGGGGTGGTGTTTTCGTGGACGACCCAAGGCCCAAATACTTTCGGTGCCCTTGTTCTACACTACATAGCTATGTCGGTCGCTCATCCAAGGGTTGACTTCCATGGGTAGCGTATTGCTAAATTTACGAGTGCGATTCGCACAAGAGTTTGGCGAGTAGGCACAATTTGTGCGAGTAGAATTTATTGCATTGGATAGCGGGGAGTACAAGTTTAAGTTCTACGTGTAGAACTTTCGGAGGAGGTTTACATTCCACGGCCGCTTGACGTCGAGTTTGTCATCACCTCGCACGTCGATGAGGTAGTAGGCATCGTTGTTGAGGACTCGACCTATAGCGAATGGTCCTTCCCATGTGGGAGAAATCTTGTGTATGCCCTTCTTGTCCTGGATGAGTCGCAGGACCAGGTCGCCTTCCTAGAAGGTGCGAGTCCGGATTCGGAGGCTGTGGTAGCGGCGGAGTCCCTACTGGTTGATGGCAGTGCGGGAGTGATCTAGGTCGCGTGCTTCATCGAGCTAGGCGATCCCATCTTGGCATGCGAGCTCGTTGTCGGCCTCCGTGTAGTTGATGACCTGAGGCAAGTCGTGTTCTAGGTCAGTTGGAAGGATGGCTTCGATGCCATACACCATGAAGAAGGGTGTGAACCCGGTTGACCGGTTGACGGAGGTGCGAATGCCCCATACGATGGAGGGGAGCTCTTTGACCCATCATCCCGGAGTTTGCTGGAGGGGAACCTATAGTCGTGGCTTGCGGCCGTGGAGGATGATTTGGTTGGCACGCTCTGCTTGGCCATTCGACTCTAGGTGCACGGCTGAGGCGAGGTCGAGCCGTATGGTGTGCTCCTCGCATAATTCGGCCATGGTACCTTTTGCAAAGTTGGTGCTGTTGTCCGTGATGATGCTATGTGGGTACTCGTAACGATATATGAGCTTGCCGAGGAACTTGGTGGTGGTCTTCCCGTCGCACTTCCTGACCGGCTTGGCCTCGACCCAGCTGGTGAATTTGTCGACTGCGACTAGGAGGTGAGTGTAGCCATAAGGAGCCTTTTTGAAGGGACCCACCATGTCCATGCCCCATATGGTGAATGGCTAGGTGATGGGGATTGTCTTGAGTGCCGAGGCAGGGATATGCGTCTGGTTGGCGTATTTCTGGCACCCGATGCAGCGTTGGATGATGTCGACAGCGTCAGCATGCATGGTGAGCCAGTAGAAGCCATGTCACATACCTTTGGCGACTAGAGACCAGGCACCGACGTGGTGGCTGTAGTCGCCGGCGTGGATGTCCTGGAGGATCTTGCGTCCTTCCCCTGGTTGCACGCATCGTTGGAACATGCCAATCACGCTGCGCTTGTAGATCTCATCGTTGATGATGACGAAGGATTTGCAGCGTCGCATTATCATGCGTGCCTCCGTTTTGTCCGAAGGTAGAGACCCGCACTAGAGGTAGGCGATGTATGGTCCGGTCCAGTCGCTGGGTTTTGTAACCATGGTGACCAGGGTGGGCTCGGGTTGTAGAGGTATCCCGATGTCGATCTCCTTCGGCGGGGAGACCGAAGGCTTGTGGATAGTGTTGACGAATACGCCCGTGGGTGGGGTTTGCCGAGACTATTAATGTGGGAGAGGGCGTCGTCCTTCTCGTTCTTGCGCTTGTCGATCCACTCGACGGAGTAGACGGTGAAGTGGCCCCCAGCTGGATCACCACTTGGCGGTATGTTGCCATGGTGGGGGAGATGGCATTGCAGGTACCAATGACTTGTGCGGTGACGAGGTCGGAGTCGGCGTAGCACCATAGGCGGTTGACGTTCATCTCCTTGGTAGCCCGCATGCCGTGAAGGAGGGCCTCAAATTCGGCCATGTTGTTGGTGCAC
This sequence comes from Avena sativa, assembly GCA_916181665.1. NCBI lineage: Eukaryota > Viridiplantae > Streptophyta > Magnoliopsida > Poales > Poaceae > Avena > Avena sativa. The sequence continues at coordinate 150,371,628 of OV702284.1, forward strand.
AACATGAAGTCGAGGTGTAGCACGTAGCGGAGATTGTCGCCCTTGGGGGATATGAGTATGATCCCAGCCCCTGCACCATCTGCGTTGTTGGACCCGTCAAATTAGAGCGACCAATAACGGAGATAGGGCAGCTTCTCCGGCTGCTGTGCTAGTTCCCAGTCAGCGAGAAAATCTGCCAGGGCTTTATACTTTATTGTTTTGCATAGCCCATACCTTTTGTTGTGGACGCCGATTTCTATGGCCCACTTGGCGAATCGCCCAATCGTGTCACGATTTAGGATGATGTCCTGAAGTGGTGCGGAGGAGATGACTGTGATGGGGTCCTCCTAGAAGTAGTGCGGGAGCCGTCGCTGGGCTCTGAATACTGTGTATACCAGTTTCAGGTATTGCGGGTAGGGATGTCGTTAGTCCGTTAAGACTTCACTGATGTAGTAGACCGGGCATTGCTCAGGGCGTTCCTTGCCCTCCTTTGGCCGCTCGACGACCATCACGGCGTGGACGACACATGTGGTGGTCATGACGTAGATGAGCATTGGCTCCTTGTCGACGGGGGCGGCAAGTAGCGGTGCTTCTAGTATCACTTGTTTGAGCGCTTTGAGCACATCGTCCGGTTCTTTGTCCCATTGGAACATGGGGTTCTTAAGCATTAGGCGGTAGAGAGGCATTGCCTTCTCGCTAAGCCGGGGGATGAAGCGGTTGAGGGCTGCGACTCGATCGACCAATTTTTGGATGTCGTAGAGGCACTCGGGTTTACGAAGTCGTGCAATGGTGTCAATATTGGTGGGGTTCACTTTCATGCCCCGCTTGGAGACCACGTACCCAAGGAGCTGTCTGGTGGGCACGCCGAAGGTGCACTTCCCTAGGATGAGCTTGATCTTGTACCTTCGAAGATTTGCGAAGGTTTCAGACAGGTCGGCGAGCAGGTCACTCTGGCGAGTGGATTTTACCACCATGTCCTCGATGTAGACGTGGATGTTGCGGCCAATTTAGCTCACAAGGCACTCCTGCATGCACTGCTGGTAATTTGTGTCGCCGTCTTTGAGGCTGAACATCATGGCGGTGTAGCAGTAGGCGCCGAATAGCGTGATGAACACCATGTTCTCCACATTCTCGACGCCATCTTGATCTGGTTGTAACCAGAGTAAGCGTCGAGGAAGCACAGCGACTCCAATCCCGTGACTGAGTCGATGATCTGGTCAATGCGTGGGAGGACGAATTCCTCCTGCGGGCAGGCGCTCTTGAGGTTGGTGTAGTTGATGCACATTCTCCAGGTCTTGTTATTCTTGATGACCAGGACTAGGTTTGCCAGCCACTTGGAGGACTTGATGGGCCGGATGAAGCCCTCAGCGAGTAGACTCTGCACTTCTTCGGCGATTGCTCGGCGGCGCTCTTCATTGAAGGGTCGTAGCGACTGCTTTACAGGTTGCGATTTGGGGCGACATTAAGCTTGTGCTCAGCAAGTTCCCTCGGGACACCTGGCATGTCAGATGGCTTCGATACGAAGATGTCACGATTCTCACGGAGAAACTTGATGAGCGCGCTTTCATATGAGGGGCTCATGCCTGTCTCGATGGTGACCGTCTGGCTGGAGTCGCCTGGTACCAACTCGACGGTGCGGGTGTGCGTGGAATCTTTGAAGGCTGACGACCCAGCATTTTCTGCGTTGGGATTCTTGAGGATCATGGGGTCCACTTGCGTATTTGGCGAGTTCGTCGGCATGGTTGGTTTCTGCGGCGATGACGGCGTCCGCGAGTTCAGCGCCTTTTTCCTCGCACTCCACGGCCATATCGAGGTCGTCGTGGATGATGATGATGCCGCATGGCACCAGGAGCTTCATAATGTTGTACGCATAGTGTAGTGCCGTCATGAATTTGGCGAATGCTTGTCGACCCAAGACGAAGTGGTAGGGTCTGCAGAAGTTCACCAGCTCGAAGACATTCCGCTCAGTGCAGAAGTTGGAGGGTGTAACGAAGGTGAAGGGTAGCATCACCTTGCCGATCGGGTAGGCCTTCCGACTAGGGACGATGCCGTGGAACGTGGTGAGGGTCGATTCGAACACCGACTGCGGGAGCTGTAGCCATTTGAACGTGTCCAAGTAGAGGATGTTGATGGAGCTCCCGGTGTCCATCAGTGTCTTGGGGAGCCAGTAGTCATCCACTTTGGGCTTGACTACCAGGGCGACTCGCCCAGGGAACAGGATCTGTGGCGCATGGTCCTCGCGGCTCCACATGATGCGCTGCTCGGACCAGCTGAGGAAGCGGGGGATGTAGGATTGAGTCACTGCGTTCATGGCGACTACGCGGGCGAGCACCTTCTTCTCGCGCTTGGTGTCGAGCCTGGTGAATGTGTGCAGCAAGCCGACGTTGTTGCCGAACCCACCGGCATTGCCGTTTGTCGGGTTGTTGTTGGGGCCTTCCCTTGCTCGCCTTGCCTTCTTGATCTCCTTTAGGGATTGGCAATCGGCGGAGGTGTGAGTGGCGGGTTTCCTCTCCCAGCTGTGGTAGACACGGGGATGGTTGAGTAGAGTTGCGGGGTCGAATTTCGGCCTCGCGCGGTAATTTCCGCTATCGCAGTAATTTACTCCGTCACGGCGGTGGTTCTTTGGGTCGCGTGGCGCATAGCCGGTGTTGGCGACGAAGTCGACTCGCCCATCACCGTGGCGCTTGCCGGTGAGGCGAGTGTTTCTGTAGAGCATCTCGCGCTGCCTCCCGTTGTCGTGGCCTCTTGTGCAGCGTCTTCCACCCGAATCATTGTCAAAGTCTTGGTTGGGGTCTTCCTCCGCATATAGCTTGGCGATTTCGAGGAGGTTGGGGATGTTGTCGAGCGTCCCGTAGACCCTATTGTCTTGGTGACCAAGAGTTCGTATCGGCACGAGTTCTTGAAGTAGTAGATCGCCGTATCCGGGTGGATGCCAGAGGCGTTGATCCACAGGTCCTGCCGCCACTATACCCAGCGGCGGGTCGACTCGCGTGGTCCTTAGATGCAGCAATCCAGGTCTTCGATGGTTGTGGCGCGGGTGTAGGAGCCCTCGAAGTGCCTAACGAAGGCCTCATGCATGTCCTCCCATGAGTCGATGCTATCCGCAGGGAGGGTGTTGATCCATTGCCGGGTCGCTCCCTCCATCATTAGGGGGACTGAGCAAGCGGCGAGCAGGTCGGTATGGGCTGTGATCCCCACCGCCATGAGATATGGGTCGAGCCACACCGCTGGATCGTATCTTGGATCATACTTTTCGATCTACTTCGATGCCTTGAAGTTGGCGGGGTACTTCTCGCCTCGAATCACTGGTCCAAAGCACTGGGGGACGACTTGGCTGAGGGAGCCTCTTAGCTCAGGGTCATCGCGGTTGGTGAGGGTGCGCCTCAGGTCATTGGGCTGGCGTGCCCGCCAGGTTTGGTTGTTGACGATGTGCGTCGTGCGTCGACCGGCTAAGAATTAGCGGCGACCGTGTTGTTTGCCCGTCGCGACTCGTTGCTGGATAGCATGGGGTGTGTGGCCTGTGGAGGGTGCTGCGAGGGCTCGGGTGGTGGGCAGTTGATTGTGTTGGCGATTGTTGGGTGGCCGCTCGAGGCTGCCCTGCTTCCAGACGAGCGGGAGTACATCCGCCCCTATGTGCTCCCGCAGCTTGCTGTTCGACGGACCTAGCGTGTAGGGCCTGGGCGTACTTGACCTGAAGTGCGCCCTCTCCCGTTATGTTGAGGTTGGCGACTGCTGCCTGCCCCGCGATGACATTGTCCATCAGGGTGGAGTATAGCGGGAGCCCGTTTGTGTCACGGGATTTTGGAGAGATGATGACCCTTGGTTGGTCAGGAGGGGGTGCACGACCCGAGGGTGGAAGTGGAGCCCCAGTCACTGGCAATCCGGGTGGGGGGCTACTGCTGCCCCCAGTGGCGCGTTCTCGCAGAACTCGCGGTCGGCCGCGCGGGAGGGGTCGTTGCCATCGCTAAAGTTCAGGGCGCGGCCCTGAACGTTGGAGTTCAGGCGGCTCCTGATGCGGCGCTGGTGGTAGAGAGACATCTCCTGCGCCATTTCCTGCTCGAGGCAGAATTTCTCGCGCTCGGCTTGCTCCTTGCGTGCCGCCTCCTCCAGTCGTAGGCAAGCTTACTCGACCTCCATCGCCGTCGCTGTCGGCAGGATCGACATGGAGAAGGGATCTGGAGGGACGTTCGTGCTGCCCGCCATGTATGTAGCGACTGGATCTAGCGCGGAGGTCGCAAGAAGACTCCGACCCGGATTCGGAGTCGAAGATCTCGAGGATGGATGATCCCTCGAAATCCCCGGCGTAGACTCATGTGATGGAGCCCTCAGGTGACATGGTGGTGATTGGTATGGCGACCGAGACAGGGGTCGCCGATTTGGCGTCGTCATGGAGGGCGCGTCGTTCGCGGCCACATCAGTTCCGACCGCGTTGCTGGTGGTCGAGTCATACTCGGAGCCGAGGCGGGTGATGGTGCGGATCTGGCCTTCCGAGAGCAGACTGCGATGTGGTAGCGACCCGCCAATGATCATTGTCTCCGCTGGGGCGACAATGTTCGTCAAGCCGACGAACAGGTCGATGGTGCCGACTGTCATTATGGCGTTGCGCGTGACCGGGCTCGACGCCGGGATGTAGTTACTAGGCAAGATCTGGAGGATCTTGCCAGATGCGATCATGCGGCCGGTGGTGATCGACCGGTTGATTGGCGAATAGGGTCTCGCCGCAGAACTCAGGCCAGATCGGCCATGCCCATGGTGGGCGTCACTGTCGTGGGAATGGCCACGACATATGCTTCCAGGGGTAGCGAGTAGTAGGATTTGGGGCAAGAGCGATCAGCCATCTGTGGGGCTAAGACACAGGGGTTTACCCAGGTTCGCCCCCCCATAGGGTAAATACCTACTCCTGCTAGATTGTATTATTGCTTGAGTACAATGGTGGCGAGCTCGGTGGCTAGGCAATGGGTCGATGGGGTGTATGATGGAACGTGAGTACCGAGAGTCCCCTAGGGAGGTTTATATAGGGGTACCTCACTAGGGTTTACAGATACACAACCAAGTCAGTTAAGGACTTGTAGGACTTGACCTAATCCGACTAGGCCTATCTACGCTTATGGGCCTCCAGCTTCGAGTTGCCAGGCTTCATCTTCAGCCGCATTCCAGTCGCTGTCCTACAGGCGCACTCGCTAGGAGCTTGGTCCAGTAGGAAACGTCCTGCTGGGTATACCACATTCAGCTTATCCCCATCATCTCCGGCTTGGCGAGAAGGGACCACTTCACTAGCCGGTGCTGGCCGACAGACAAGATCCTTTGTCACCGTGAGGTACCCCTCGGAGATCATATCTTTCCTTTCCAAGACAGATATGTCAGAGCCCCTCCATACTCCCTTGTGGGAGTCCGCCTCTTCTTCTAACGTCTTAAGCATCGCTGGAATATGGTCGCCATCGGTGCATTCCACCGCCATGGAAAGTGGCACCTCCACACCCTCCAGCATGACGTGCACCAAGCTCGATGGCTTAGTCGAAGTCTCGTCGGACACCGCCATGGATGTGGGTGCTTTCCTGCTCGCCATTAATGGAGGAGGAGGAAACAGGAACTGTAGTAGGGGTTATGGTTTTCTCTATGCGGAGAGCTCGAGGGGGATCTTGGTGAGAGTAAGAAGACAATGCAGGAGCGAATGAGGGTAAAAACAAATTTACATGCGCCGTGAAAACTTGATAGACCTGACATCAAGATTCGTGCAAGACGATCTAATGGTCGACGCGTGGATAGAGCATGTGCGAGCATGCACGCAGATTTCACCATGTTCCCACCATCGCCGCTTAGTGATCCCAGGTGTGAGTTTATATACCTGACATCAACATTTTGAATTTCTTGCACGTGAAAATCACTATCATTATGTTTATCGCATGTGTGAGTTTTGATACGACACTAGCTACTGTCTATGTTATCTCACTAACAAATCTAGATGAACAGTCCCATCTGAAGATTCTGGCATGGACGGATCCTGTCTGGCTACAAGAAGAGTAAGGTGGAAGACTTAGTGATCATCCTACTTACGTATTGAAGACAATGAATGTTGCAGGGTTCTTTGGAGGACTATAATATTACTTGACGAATTTCCAATGTCACCTAGACGGATCATTCAAACTAAAGAGGAAAGATGTCGCAAGATCTTGGAGTTCCCCTAGGGCTACTGTTGGGGATATGCTAAATTGGTATCACCATTGCATGTCTCTAATCTGACTAACCCAGGTGGCCCACAGTTGGTAGCCAGGCCCATGGCTTGATACGCGGCCTAGTTAGATGGATCCATAAGGGAGGTACATGTCGGATTAAGGAAGGCTACGGTGTAGTCACCGACCAACCTGGAGCCTTAGAGTGCAAGATGCAAAGACTAGTTAGTATCTGTGTAGAACTCTATAACTCGTCCGGCTAGGAATTTTCCCTATAACCCTAGGTTCTGGCGCCTTTATAAGCCAGAACTCTGGTAGCCTTTTGGACACATTGATTTACACACCTCGTACATCGAACCAATCCCTGTAAATCGGCGTATTTCCATTATAGTGATTTATAGCATGAGTAGGGTTCTGCCACTGTTGTGGGACCTGAACCTGGGTAAGCTGTGTTACCTCATACCCGCCAACTTGCCGCCTTCCCCTGCGTCTCTAAACACGCTGTGTGAGGACCCCTCCATGGCGTACTTGTCGGCAATACCACGACAAAACGCACGGTCCAGGAGCTCCTATATCACCCACCGGACGAGCCAAGCAAGGAGAGGTGGTGTGACCGGATCGCCGAGCTTCTCGATGTTGCCACGCTCTCCTCATGGGAACAGGGGATTGATGTGAGGACCAAACGCCGGGGGATAGAAGCTCATGTATGGCCCAACGTCATGACGGGTCCCCAATGCCCGACCAGGTGACCCCACCGGTGGCCAACAGCTGCCAGATTGTCATGCCCGCCATAGTTGTGGTGCTACCACGCAGGTTCGAGGACCGTCTCGCTGAATAAATCCCTACTGCAGGCCAGAAGAACCGTGCGGCCCTCGCCAACAGCAAGGTTGTGCAGTCCAACGGCTGCCTCACCCTCATGTAGGTGCTCCGATCCGTCGTGTAGTATGGTAGTACAAGTTCCGCCCAGAGACACCTGCGCGCTATGATGGAACAAACAACCCATGCGAGTTCTTGCAGCTCTACACCATGGGCATCGAGGCCATGGGAGACGACGACCGCATCATAGCAAATTGGCTTTCCCTGTGCCTAAAGGAGACGGCTAGCACTTGGCTGATGAACCTTCTGGAGGAATCCATCGACTCATGGGCTAAGCTTAGATCCATCTTCATCACGAACTACAAGGGGAGCTATGAATGCCCACTCACATACTTCGACCTCCGTCATGTGCGCCAGCAACCCGGAGAACCACTCTTCAAGTTCCCACAGAGGTTCATCCGAGTCCACAACAAGATCCCAAAGATCTCAGACTCCGCCTTCTCCGAGGGTATCAAGGACGTCAAGATGAGGGAGAAGATCACCATCCGGGGAGAGAACCTCACCACGGCTGCCGAGCTCTTCGTCATGGCTGAGAAGTGCGCCAAGGCAGAGGCGGGGCGGATGTTTGGCCTCACTAAGGCAGAGATCACCCCAAGGCCTCGATATCATCCAATAGTAAGGACAAAGATCCCAAGCGCAAGATCGTCGTCGTCCTGGCCGCAGAGCCTGACCAAAAGAGTCCTCACAAGGAGCACAGCGAAGGGGAGCGAGACGGCAGCGCATACTTCCACTTCCACAAGAGGAGCGAACACCCCACCGACGAATGCTACAAGCTAAAGAAGCTCGGTGACATGCGCAACAACCAGAGAAGGGGAAGGTCCGATGGCAAGCATGGCGGGGCGAGAGTCGGACACCATGGAGGCGAGCGCTGGAACAACAACTCTAGAGGCCACGACATGCCCTAGGCGGGCCATCAGGCCAACGCCATGCAACAGCTCCCCCATAGCCGGAGAAGGGTCATGACGAGGACCCTGGGGGGCTACAAAGTACCACAAGAGGCAGTCGCCAGCCTCCTTGGTGGTTCCCAGTAACCGGTGTCCAACCATCACTTCAAGCTGCTGACTCGCGAGGTTATTAGAATTAGGCCAGGAGTCTCGCCCCGAAGCTCATGTGGTCTCATTACCCCATCACCTTTGATGCTCGTGACCACCCCATCTCCACCAGGCTCGTGGGCACTCTCCCCTTGATCTGGACCCCCACCATCAACAACGTCGTGGTCGTGAAGACTCTCATCGATGGTGGCGCCGACTTAAACATGATATCCACCGAGACGTTCACATAGCTGTAGGTGCCCTACGATAAGCTAATGCCGACCGTGCCATTCTCCGGGGTGACAGACGAAACCACCATACCCATCGGGCAGGTGCACCTCTCTGTCACGTTCGGGACGCGCGAAAACTACCACACCGAGCTTGTCGACTTCGACATGGCTCACATCGAGCTCCCGTACAACATCATCCTCGGCTACCCTATGCTGGCCAAGTTTATGCAGCCACTCACCACGCCTACAACATCCTCAAGATTACCAGAGGCAACGGCTAAACCATCACAGTCCGATGTGACAAAGTGGAGGCCCTGTGCTCCCTCGATCATGCCTACAAAGCAGCAGCCACTGCCTACCCTGAGGACATGGACGCATTGGATTACGTCGGGGGCTCTATGAGGAGGAGGCAGATGGTGGCTCAGGAGAGCGCCATGGCCAAGAGGGCGATGGCCGCGCTGTACCCGCCTTGCAAGGGGTAGGGTGAGTACTGAAGAGTCTCCCGAGGGTGAGCTCGACCTGAGGGATCCCGACTACCCGATGGGCTGTAGGGTTTCGTAGCATGGAAAACAAAAAAAATTTATCGCATACAAACAAACAAGCCAAGATCTATCTACTAGATTGTAGCAACGAGTCGATGGAATAACTCACCCTCGAAGATTCCAAAGTGTTTAACGAGAGCAGATTCTCGTGGGTGATGTAGTCGTACTCTTCCCGATCTCAAGATCGCGTAGACGATCCTTCCGGCGCTGCGTTCCGGCAGCGCTCCCGCAGTCGGTCACACGTTCGGTACTCGACGAAGACCTTCCTCTCCCTTGTTCCAGCAGGCAGCGGAGGTTGTAGCACTCTCCTCGCGATTCCGGCAGCACAACGGCGTGGTACCGGAAGTAGAGGGGAGATCTCGCAGGGATGCGCCTTAAGCCGGAGCGAGTATGGTGGATTATGAGAGAGCTCCTCGGCGATCTAGGGTTTAGACACACCAAGGAGGAGGTGCTAGAGCCGGCGGCTAGGGCTTGGGGCAGCCCAAGTCGGTGGCTAGGGCAACCCTAGGAGGCGGCGGCAGCTGCAGGAGGTGGTGGCGCCAAGCTAGGGTTTGGGGCAAGGAACTTGTGTGTCTAGGAGGGAGCCCTGCCCCTCCTTATATAGGTGGAGGGGCCAGCCGGCCAAGGGGAGGGAGAGGAGTCCCTCCCCAACTCGGCTTGGGTGGGCGCCGGCGGTGGGAGGAGGAACTCCTCCCCCAAGTCGGTTTCCCACTCCTCCTCCTCTTTCCAAAACTTGTCGTTTGACTTTCAAACTAGCCGTTTGACTTTTCAAACTAGGATTTGAATAAACCCTTTATTTTGGACAGAGAAGACACTTAGTACATGATGCAATCATACAAACTTGATACAACACATTCATGTACCCTTCCCCCCCGGAGTGCCGGACATTCCGGAACCTTCTAGAATATTCCCGATGAAAACACCGAAATTATTCCCCAACTCCGAAACGAGACTTTCCTTATATGAATCTTATTCTCCGGACCATTCCGGATCTCCTCGTGATATCCCGAATCCCATCCGAGACTCCGAACAACATTCCGTCTCTTTCTCATCATACCATAACTACTCAAACAACGTCGAATCCTTAAGTGTGTCTCCCTACGGTTCGTGAATTATGCGGACATGATCGAGACACTTCTCCGAACAATAACCAATAGAGGAATCTGGAAATTCATATGGCTCCCACATATTTCTACGATTACTTTGCGATCGAATGAACCACTTACATACGATACCAATTTCCCTTTGTCTCACGATAGTTTACTTATCCGAGGTCATGATCGTCGGTATCTCTGCATACCTAGTTCAACCTCGTTACCGATAAGTACTCTTTTCTCGTTCCCGTGATATGTGATCCCTTGTGAGCCAGTCATATGCTTGCAAGCTAATTGGATGACATTCCACCGAGAGGGCCCAGAGTATATCTATCCGTCATATGGATCGACAAATCCCACTCTTGATCCATGTGTCTCAACCAATACTTTCCGAACACTCAATGCCACCTTTATAACCACCAAGTTACGGTGTGGTGTTTGATGTCATCAAAGCATCCATCCGGTAAAGGTGATATGCATGATCTCACGGTCGAAGGATTTAGGTTACTATGTATCAGAAAGCATATAGCAATTGAACTATTGAAATGACTTGATCTTTATGCTATGCTTATCTATAGGAGTATGTCCACCATATCATTCTCCTAACGATATGATCTTGTTGTTGATAACATCTCAATGTTCATGATAGGGAAACCACAATCATTTATCAACCAACAAGCTAGTGATGTATAGAGGCTATACCAGGGACTTTCAATTTAAGTTTACAAATCACACAAGTATTAATGTTTCCTTGTTAATACTATTATAGCATGAATGTAAACATTTATCATAAACACAAAGATATAATAATAACTACATTTATTATTGCCTCTAGGGCATATCTCCAACAGTCTCCCACTTGCACTAGAGTCATCTAATCTAGATGACATGGTAATATACCGAACACCCATGGCAGTTTGGTGCTGGTCATGTTTTGCCCTCGGGAGAGGTTTAGTCAACGGATCCGCCACATTCAGATCTGTGTGTACTTTGCAAATCTTTATATCCCCATCTTGGATATGTTCTCGAATAGCGTGAAAATGTAGGTTGATGTGCTTCAGCTTCTTGTGTGACCTTGGTTCTTGCGCATTGGATATGGCGCCCATGTTATCAAAGTAGATAGACATTGGGTCCAGCGCACTAGGAACCACACCCAGCTCTGTAATGAACTCTTTCATCCATATCGCTTCTTGTGAAGCCTCTGAAGCAGCCATGTATTCCGATTCAGTTGAAGATCTCGCCACAACGCTTTGCTTTGCACTCCTCCAGCTAACTGCTGCACCATTCAAAATAAATACGTATCTAGATTGTGATTTAGAATCATCCGGATCGGTGTTCCAACTAGCATCGGTGTAACCATTAACAACGAGTTGTTCATCACCTCCATAAGAAAGAACCATATCCTTAGTTCTTCTCAAGTACTTAAGGATGTTTTTGACCGCTGTCCAATGATCCACTCCTGGATCACTTTGATATCTGCTAGTTAAACTAAGAGCATATGCAATGTCGGGTCTAGTACATAGCATGGCATACATTAGAGATCCTATGGCTGAGGCATAGGGAGTCTTACTCATCCTTTCTCTATCTTCTGCCGATGTCGGACTTTGAGTTTTACTCAAGGTCGTATTGGGCAACATGGGCAAGAACCCTTTCTTGCTATCTTCCATTCCAAACCTCTTTAGAACTTTGTCCAAATATGTACTTTGTGACAATGATATTTGGCGTTTTGATCTTTCTCTATAAATCTTTATGCCTAATATGTAAGCTGCTTCGCCAAGATCCTTCATTGAAAAACTATTATTCAAATATTCCTTGACACTATTAAGAAGGTCTACATCATTCCCAATCAACAATATGTCATCCACATATAGTATTAAGAATGCTACAGAGCTCCCACTCCCTTTCTTGTAAATACAAGCTTCTCCATAAGTTTGTATAAAACCAAATCTTTTGATCACCTTATCAAAACGTTGATTCCAACTTCGGGATGCTTGCTTCAATCCATAGATGGACCGTTGAAGTTTGCATACCTTGTTAGCATCTTTAGGATCGACAAAACCTTTGGGTTGCATCATATACAACTCTTCATCAATGTCTCCATTGAGGAATGTTGTTTTGACATCCATCTGCCATATCTCATAATCATAATATGCAGCGATTGCTAACATAATCCTCACAGACTTTAGCTTCGCTCTGGTGAGAAAGTCTCATCATAGTCAACTCCTTGAATTTGTCGAAACCCTTTTGCGACAAGTCGAGCTTTATAGACAGTAACATTACCATCAACATCTGTTTTCTTCTTGAAAATCCATTTGTTCTCGACAGCCTTCCGGCCATCCGGTAAGTCCACCAAAGTCCATACTTGGTTTTCGTACATGGATCCAATCTCGGATTTCATGGCTTCTTGCCATTTATTGGAATCTGGGCTCATCATCGCTTCCTCATATGTCTCAGGGTCATCGGTGTTGTCCACCAACATGACACTCATAACGGGATCATACCAATCTGGAGTGGTACGAGTTATCGTTGACCTGCGAGGCTCTGTAGCAACTTCAACCGAAGTTTCATGATCATCATCATTAGCTTCCTCTCTAATTGGTGCAGGCACCACAGGAACTTCTTTCGGTGCTGCGCTACTCGCAATTTCGAGAGAAGGTTCGACAACCTCGTCGAGTTCTACTTTCCTTCCAGTCACTTCCTTCGAGAGAAATTCCTTCTCTAGAAAGGATCCATTCTTGGCAACGAAGATTTTGCCTTTGGATCTATGATAGAAGGTATACCCAATAGTTTCCTTTGGGTATCCTATGAAGACGCATTTTTCCGCTTTGGGTTCAAGCTTGTCCGGCTGTAACTTCTTTACATAGGCTTCGCAACCCCAAACTTTAAGGAACGACAATTTAGGTTTCTTCCCAAACCATAATTCGTACGGTGTCGTTTCAACGGATTTAGATGGTGCCCTATTTAAAGTGAATGCGGCTGTTTCTAATGCATAACCCCAAAATGATAGCGGTAAATCTGTAAGTGACATCATAGAACGAACCATATCTAAGAGAGTTCGATTACGACATTCGGACACACCATTACGCCGTGGTGTTCCCGGCGGTGTCAATTGTGAAAGTATTCCGCATTTCTTCAAATGCTCGCCAAACTCGTAACTTAGATATTCACCTCCACGATCAGAACGTAGAAATTTAATCTTCTTGTTACGTTGATTCTCTACCTCACTTTGAAACTCCTTAAACTTCTCGAAAGTTTCGGACTTATGTTTCATGAAATAGATATACCCATATCTACTCAAGTCATCCGTGAAGGTAAGAACATAACGATAACCACCGCGCGATGCTACACTCATTGGACCACACACATCGGTATGTATTATTTCCAATAAGTCCGTAGCTCGCTCCATCATACCAGAAAATGGAGTCTTAGTCATTTTACCCATCAGACATGCTTCGCATCTATCAAGTGATTCGAAATCAAGTGATTCAAGAAGCCCATCGGAATGGAGTTTCTTCATACGCTTCACTCCAATGTGACCAAGACGACAGTGCCACATATAGGTCGAGTTATCGCTCGATTTCAAACGTTTAGCCTCAATGTTATTAATATGTGTATTTCCACTATCGAGATACAATAAGAATATACCATCTATCAAAGGTGCATGTGCATAAAACATATTACTCATATAAATCGAACAACCATTATTCTCGAACTTAAACAAGTAACCGTCTCGCAATAAACAAGATCCCGATATAATGTTCATGCTCAACGCAGGCACCAAATAACAATTATTTAAGTATAAAACTAATCCCGATGGTAGATGAAGGGGTAGCGTGCCGACCGCGATCACATCAACCTTTGATCCGTTTCCAACGCGCATCGTCACCTCGTTCTTCGCTAGCTTCCGTTTATTCTGCAGCACCTGCTTCGAGTTACAAATATGAGCAACCGAACCAGTATCAAATACCCAGGCACTACTACGAGTACTAGTGAGATACACATCAATAACATGTATATCAGATATACCTTTCTTCTTGATTTTGCCGTTCTTCAAATCCGCCAAGTACTTTGGGCAATTCCGCTTCCCGCGGTAACTTTCTTACCACCCTTCTTGAAGTGTCCCTTCTGCTTAGACTTGCCTTTCTTGAATTTGGTGGTCTTATTGACCAACAACACTTGGTGCTCTTTCTTGATCTCCACTTCTGCAGATTTTAACATAGCAAACAGTTCTGGCAACTGCTTGTTCATGTTCTGCATGTTGTAGTTCATCACAAAGTTCTTGTAACTTGGTGGTAGTGATTGGAGGACACGGCAAATCCCCAAAGCATTAGGAATCACTATACCCAAGCTTTGAAGTTTGTTTGCGTGCCCAGACATCTTAAGCACATGCTCACTGACGGAGCTGCCCTCCTCCATCTGGCAGTTAAAGAACTTTTCAGAAGCCTCATAGCTTTCAATGCCGCATGAGTCTCAAAAATCAATTTGAGATCCTCGACAATATCATATGGGTCTGAATTCTCAAACCTTTTCTGAAGCTCCGATTCTAAACCATACAAGATAGCACACTGAACTATGGAGTACTGATTCTTCCGAGCGAGGTAAACATTCTTTACTTCATCGGTAGCATCATCTGCAGGTGGGTCACCCAGCGGTGCATCCAGCACATAGGTCAAATTACCAGCTGTGAGGACAATCCTCAAATTGCGGAACCAATCCGCGAAGTTGCTTCCATTGTTTTTCAACTTTTCTTTCTCTAGGAACGCATTAAAATTGATGGTAGGGGCTGCCATTGATCTACAACATATTTGCAATAGTTTAGACTATTTACGACAAATTGAGTTCAAATTAATAATAAAATTAATCTAGGTGAACTCCCACTCAAAACAATATCCCTCACATTGTTTTAGTGATCACACGGACCAAATCCACTACATCAACACCGATCATCACGAGAGTTGATATAGTTTCAATGGCGAACAATCGACATGTTCATCATATCTTCTATATGATTCATGTTTTACCTTTCGGTGATCCGTGTTCCGAGACCATGTCTGTACATGCTAGGCTCGTCAAGATCAAACCTTAGTTTCCGCATGAGCAAATCTGGCTTGCTCACGTTGTATACACTTGCAGAATCTAACACACCCGATCATCACGTGGTGCTTCGAAACAACAATCTTTAGCAACGGTGCTAACTAAGGGTGAACACTATATGACTTGAAATTCATGTGCATGAGGGATCATCTTATAATGCTACCGTCGTCTACTAAGCAATACAAGATGCATAAAGGATTAACATCACATGCAATTCATAATATGTGATATGATATGGCCTTTCTTCTTTGTGCTTCCGATCTCCATCTTCAAGCACGAACATGATCTCCATCATCACCGGTATTGCATCAAGGTCAATGACGCTTCTGTATGGTTGTTGTCCACCAGCTTCAACTATTACAACTACTTTGAATAGACACACGGGTCTTAACAGAAATTAAAGACAACCATATGGCTCCTGCCGGTTGCCAACTTACAATGAGGATCATTGCATACATCAAATATAATCACAATCATGGCCATATCACATCACTGCACACCCCTGCAAAACAAAGTTAGACGCCTCTACTTTCTTTGCATATTTTACGTGGTTTGGGGCTTTCAATAAGTGTCGTTCTAACTTACGAACAAGAACCACAACATTGATACTAGTATTGTTAATCACCCGTTGTAAATTGGATCTTAACTATGCTAGGAGAAACAGGCACCCGCAAAGCCACATATGCAATACAAGTTGCATGTCTAGCGTGGAGCAAGTCTCATGAACGATGTCATGTAAGGTTAGCCCGGGCCGCTTCATCCCAACATACCGCAAGATGCAAAGTACACAAGAAGCAATCAACAATAAAAGCATCAATGCCCACAATGACCATTGTGTTCTACTCGTGCAACAGATCTACATATAGACACGGCTCTGATACCACTATAGGGTTTCGTAGCATGGAAAACAAAAAATTTCTATCGCATACAAACAAACAAGCCAAGATCTATCTACTAGATTGTAGCAACGAGTCGATGGAATAACTCACCCTCGAAGATTCCAAAGTGTTTAACGAGAGCAGATTCTCGTGGGTGATGTAGTCGTACTCTTCCCGATCTCAAGATCGCGTAGACGATCCTTCCGGCGCTGCGTTCCTGCAGCGCTCCCGCAGTCGGTCACACGTTAGGTACTCGATGAAGACCTTCCTCTCCCCTGTTCCAGCAGGCAGCGGAGGTTGTAGCACTCTCCTCGCGATTCTGGCAGCACAACGGCGTGGTACCGGAAGTAGAGGGGAGATCTCGCAAGGCTTCGCCTTAAGCCGGAGCGAGTATGGTGGATTATGAGAGAGCTCCTCGGCGATCTAGGGTTTAGACACACCAAGGAGGAGGTGCTAGAGCCGGCGTCTAGGGCTTGGGGCAGCCCAAGTCGGCGGATAGGGCAACCCTAGGAGGCGGCGGCAGCTGCAGGAGGTGGTGGCGCCAAGCTAGGGTTTGGGGCAAGGAACTTGTGTGTCTAGGAGGGAGCCCTGCCCCTCCTTATATAGGTGGAGGGGCCGGCCGGCCAAGGGGAGGGAGAGGAGTCCCTCCCCAACTCGGCTTGGGTGGGCGCCGGCGGTGGGAGGAGGAACTCCTCCCCCAAGTCGGTTTCCCACTCCTCCTCCTCTTTCCAAAACTTGTCGTTTGACTTTCAAACTAGCCGTTTGACTTTTCAAACTAGGATTTGAATAAACCCTTTATTTTGGACAGCGAAGACACTTAGTACATGATGCAATCATACCAACTTGATACAACACATTCATGTACCCTTCCCCCCGGAGTGCCAGATATTCCGGAACCTTCTAGAATATTCCCGATGAAAACACCGAAATTATTCCCCAACTCCGAAACGAGACTTTCCTTATATGAATCTTATTCTCCGGACCATTACAGATCTCCTCGTGATATCCCGAATCCCATCCGAGACTCCGAACAACATTCATTCTCTTTCTCATCATACCATAACTACTCAAACAACGTCGAATCCTTAAGTGTGTCTCCCTACGGTTCGTGAATTATGCGGACATGATCGAGACACTTCTCCGAACAATAACCAATAGAGGAATCTGGAAATTCATATGGCTCCCACATATTTCTACGATTACTTTGCGATCGAATGAACCACTTACATACGATAGCAATTTCCCTTTGTCTCACGATAGTTTACTTATCCGAGGTCATGATCGTCGGTATCTCTGCATACCTAGTTCAACCTCGTTACCGATAAATACTCTTTTCGCGTTCCCATGATATGTGATCCCTTGTGAGCCAGTCACATGCTTGCAAGCTAACTGGATGACATTCCATCGAGAGGGCCCAGAGTATATCTATCCGTCATATGGATGGACAAATCCCACTCTTGATCCATGTGTCTCAACCAATACTTTCCGAACACTCAATGCCACCTTTATAGCCACCCAGTTACGGTGTGGTGTTTGATGTCATCAAAGCATCCATCCGGTAAAGGTGATATGCATGATCTCATGGTCGAAGGATTTAGGTTACTATGTATGAGAAAGCATATAGCAATTGAACTATTGAAATGACTTGATCTTTATGCTACGCTTATCTATAGGAGTATGTCCACCATATCATTCTCCTAACGATATGATCTTGTTGTTGATAACATCTCAATGTTCATGATAGGGAAACCACAATCATTTATCAACCAACAAGCTAGTGATGTATAGAGGCTATACCAGGGACTTTCAATTTAAGTTTACAAATCACACAAGTATTAATGTTTCCTTGTTAATACTATTATAGCATGAATATAAACATTTATCATAAACACAAAGATATAATAATAACTACATTTATTATTGCCTCTAGGGCATATCTCCAACATGGGCTGCACCCAACGCGTGGACAACACCAATAGCCCACTGAGGGAAGCTAGTCTACCGGCCGAGCAGGAGCTCATGGCTGCAGCAAGGCGGACAAGCCTCTCCAAGCAACGCGCCTGACTCCATGACTTTTTTGAAGGTGACCCTCGAGAAACTCCGATCCTCTATAGCTTTATCTTCAGTGAGAGCCTGTGTGAGCCATGGAGGTGCTGTAGAAGCTTGAACTCTCAGCAGTTTTTTCGATCTTGTGCTCCGTGCATATCTTGCCATTTGGTTTTTCATTTGGAAGGGTCTTCTTCTCTCTCTGTTTTACAGCTAGTATAGAAGCAGTGCTGAGTGTGATGCCAGTGAGTGAGAGCTCAAAAAACCAGCCTTCGTAGATCCTAGCGGTTTTGATGCAGTAGCAGGCCTGGTTTTGCTTTTCCTTCGGAGCATCTTGACAGACCAAAAATCGGCAATTTTTGTCAACATATTTTTATCCAGGAATATATTTGTAGGTATGAGATCTAGGTGAAAACCGTACCTAACTGAGTTACCTCGCATACACGACGCGAGCGGGGGCTGGACACGGTTCCCGACACCGGTCACTCCCCGGCATCATCAGAGCCTAAAGTGTAGAGCTCTAAACATAAAGACTTGTTCCAGCCATAATTTACCTTACCTACAGCCTCTGGAGCTTGTGTCCCTCGCATGGTGCATGTATCGAGCCCTAGCGGTACGTGCGTTTGCCCTACATCCCTCTCCCGGTAAGGTCTACAGGGCGGCTCGTGAGGCCCTGTTCCTCCATTAGCCTGTCCAAGACCTAAAGTGTGAGCTCTAAACTTACATACTAGGTCCGGCTATGATTTACCTCACCCACGCTCCGGAACCTTAAAAATAAAAACCTAGTGGTACATCCATTTTGCCCTACGGCCCTCTCCTTGTAAGATCTACGGGGCGGCTCGTGAGGCCCTGTTCCTCCGTTAGCCTGTCCAGGACCTAAAGTGTGATCTCTGAACTTATAGACTGGGTTTGGCTAGGTGTTACCTCACCCATGCTCCTGGACCTTAAAAAGAAAAAATGTTTTAGCAACGGCTTGTGAGGCCCTGTTCCTCCGTTAGCCTGTCCAGGACCTAAAGTGTGAGATCTGAACTTACGGACTCGGTCCGGCTATGAGTTACCTCGCCTATGCTCCTGGACCTTAAAAATAAAAAATGTTTGAGCAACGGCTCATGAGGCCCTGTTCCTACGCAACCAGAGGTCTCTCAGGACCTAAAGAGTCGATCTCTGAACTCATGGACTGGTTCTGGCTACGAGTCACCTCACCCATGGTTCCTGATATTTATAAAAACTTGTGTGAAACCCACAAAACCCTTGACACAGGGGCTAGTGGGAAGAGCATTATGTCCTACGGCTTTCCCCTCAAGAGGATTACAGGGTGACCCTGGAGACACCCTCTCTAGCAATCAAAGTTCATAGGGCCTAGAGCGTGAGATCTGAACTTATAGACCCAGTCGGCAGTAAGTTACCTCACCTACGGTTCGTAGCGCTTACAACACTTTGCATAAGTGCATTTCAGGTCTCCAGCTGCATGCGTTCACACACTATGGTCACCCCCTCGGGAGGCATCTAGGAAAGGTACGCGAGGCGAAGCCCCTCCGTGTCACAACCATCATTGGATCGCCTCAACTACACCAGGTATCGACCCTACAATGCTCCGCCAGGAGACCTGTAGAACAGCTCAGGAGACAACCCCGATCATGGGCCCCTGCCCGGAGCTGTGTCAGGGCTTGCTCTCCTTCCCTCGGAAGGTGCATGGCTCCTTCGCCCGCGCGACCAAGAAACAACATTGCCCGCGAGCCTCACGAGGCCGCTCCCCGCTCAAGAATGCGGGCCCTAGAATTTAGCGTAGGATCCCTCCACGAGGGTGTGCATTGGAGCCTATCCTTGGGAGAACTTCCAAAATCCGCTGCAATTGGCAAGCTACGGCGAACTGCTTGGGAAACCTAAGGTCCAAAAGCCTAAGTTGTTCAAGCGGAGCCCACTACATGGCTGTCTAGCCCCTGGCGGAAAGAAGCCCAACAAGAAACACCTTGCAAATGTTGTCTTCAGGAGCTACCTCCTCAAGTGTTATCCCGGCAACATCGCCTCGCGAGGGCGTCGTCCCAGGACACTTAGCCTTTCGACAAATACATTCAAAGGCTGAAGAGGTCTGCCCCTGTGGGAAGAAGGCACGAGCCGCCACCAACGGCCTCGTCAAGCAAGAAAAACGAGAACATTCAAAAGTAGGCAAGCACACAAGGGCCCATACAGAGAAGTTCATCCTAAAGTCCTAGTTACAAGGTAAAAGGGGTCAACAAATGTTTCAGCAATACCCCTCTAGGGGCCGAGATCTGCGCCCCTGGCAACACCGTGGCGGCTACAGCTATCAGGCTGCCCGAAGGTGAGGAGGGTAGTCGATGCGGCACAGCTGGGCATTAAACACCAAGATGGAGAATTCCCCCTGCTAGCATACCAAAATCGCATCATAAAGCCATGCTGGATGCTGTGCTCAGATAGGAAGCGATGACAGCCGCTGAAAATGAACTTATCTCCCCACGAGAAGGTGCCGATGTTCACCTCCCTCTACTTGCGCCCCCAGAGTGGCGCAGCTGCACCTCGCCTGGAAGGTCGTGCGCGGTCCCGAGCATGAATCACTGAAGGAGCTTCACCCTCACAAACCAGTCCAGGTTGTTTAGGATGACGATGAAGTCGATGACCCTTTCAGGCTCAGGGTCATCCTCAATCTTGATGACCATGGGAGCGGGGGACTCCAGAGCAGGGGCCTTGGCAGCGGTGGGAGCGTCTGGCCCGGATTAAGTCCCGGACCTACCGCCACGCCCCCACGGTGACCCCTGCCATTTCCACGGGGGTGGTCGTGCCCGCGTGTGACACCCCCGGGATCAGGGCTAAACAAATCCCAGACCTCCTTGAGCTCGATAATATCCAGTGAAGAATTGGTAACACAATAGTGACCATATGAAACAAAAATTTATTACAACGAGCTCATAACTGAGCAAAGAACCAAATTATTACAAGCAGAGGTCACTGACCACAAACATCAAACAACGGAAGGCAAATTATGCTATTAAGTATAGCAAACTTAACAAATGGCCTAAGAGTCCTGAAGCATAACGATGACGGCCCAGCCCATAGATTCAAGGATGCCGACCGGGAACCCCAAGCTACTCGTCGATGTCGATGTAGTACCAAACTGATCTTCAGGGAACACTTACTCTGCCAAAAGTATCAACAAAGCAAGGGTGAGTACAGGGTGTACTCCACAAGACTTATGGCTGGTGGAGTTGTTTTGCATAAAGCCATCTTTGTTTATAAAACAAGAGAGAGAGAGAAGAATCTCGTCTAATAAGAATATTTTAAAAGGGGATGAGAGAATGACGTCTCCGAAATATTGATCATCATCTTCTGATATCCACCAAATCATCATCATCTACCAACTAGGACCACCCCCTCGTACCCATGAGGAAGCATCCTTAAGCACACGTTGATCTGCCAAGTTTTACGATTATGTTATAGTTCTCTATTATCTTAGAATCTGGTCACCAAGCGTTCATGACCGTGAACACGGCTTTTCGAAAAGATTATTACCCTGCAGGGGTGTACAACTTTATCCACACGTACTAACCTTCTCTTAATGCCACATGATTAACCCTCTTCCTTGGAAGGTCGGCAGAGGGTGGTTAGACACGACCTTTAACTTGCTTTCGCCAAGACCATGAATCACGCAATAAGTATGGTTCCGCCGTAACGGGTCAAATCCCGAAGCCGGTACTTAAAGATGTGAGGCGAGATTGGTTTACCAGGGGCGCTATCAACCCCAAGCAACCCGGTCCACGCTTCTCTACCTGTTATGAATGCACCTTCACCCAGCAAATCTTTCAAAAGGTTTTCTATGCATATGTCGAATGGAACACCCGAACTATGTGACTCATGGAATCTACTAGGCAAGTTAGTTGATCGTGAGGTTTTCTAGGACCTGTGTGGTTGTACGCTCGTCTCGGTTCCAAAGGCAAGAACTCAGGTCCTAGTGGTGGCGAGCATGGGACTAGAAAAACCACATCCCACCATGGCCTCACATACAAGCCTTAGCATGTTTAACTCATATCACCTCTGATAACATATCATCATGATCTCCTGTCATACTAGATTCTCTGCAGCTGATACATCATCTGGATGGACCAGAATCAACAGCTATGCATGGCTAAGCAGGACACAGATATAAGCTCTAGCACTGCACACAAGCCAAACCTAGTTATGCTAGGAGCAGTGGATCAGGTAATATAAGCTCAAAGGAAGTAATGCAATAGATAGGATACTCTATCTATCGATAAAAGACCATAGTAGAATCGTATGCAAAATGGCAAGAATTGAAATGCTTTCGAAAACATAGAATTATATCATGGTGGGGCTATTCTTGCCTTTGCCAGTTGATAACAGATAAGCAGATCTTCGGGAATCTTGTACTTGACTTGATTACAATTGGTCAAGTATTGGTCTTCGAGCTTCGAACTTCGACGGTGTTGATCTCGGTCTTCGATCTCGATCTCGATATCGTACTCTACCAGGAAGAACCAAACACCGAAAAGAGAGGGAAACAATCAACACATGGCATCGATGCAATGCTCAAGCAAGGATGATGATATGACAAGTTGAATTGTGTCGAAATGTAACCCTAATGCATGCTCGACAAATTAATCGGGGTTCCGAGGGGTGCAAACCTTAACTCTGGGAAACTCCGAAATCACCTATGAGGGGTTACTATGTTATTCTAATTAAACTTGTCATGTAAGTTTCTTAACGATGCATGATTATATCTTAATTAGGTAGATCTCATTTTTCTGAACATTTTTATATATTATACATATTTTTTCTGATAAACAGATAATTAGTTAGTGATTTTATAAGATTAAACCAATTTCTGGAATTATTAAAACTATTATTAAAAGCTTTTACTGCATCACTATGACACAGAGCTGACGTCACACGGGTGGGGGACATTTCGTACTAGGGCTGAGGCAGGCCACGCTGGCGAGGCTTGGTTAGCGTCCACGTCAGCGACACATGGACGCCACGGTGGTGCCACGTCGGCTCACCGGCCAACGGGCCAGACGGCGGCAGGGAGCAGCAAGCGAGGACGCGCGGGGCTGCGAGAGGGGGCGCGTTCGACGCGGGGTGCTGCAATGGACCAACTAGTGGTGGTGCCGCCCAAAATAGGTCACCGGAGCGGCCTAGACGATAAGCAATTGCGACGGCCGACGGCGGCGCTCAGCAGCAGAACGGATTAGAGGGAGAGGGAGAATGCGAGGTTGTGCTGGAGCACCGCATGCTCACCCTGAACGCGTGAGGATGGTCGGCGAGGCCGGAGAAGCTCCAGAACGACGGTGATTGAAGATGATGGCGGCGGTCGGACATCAGGGAGATGAGCTCGTTGGGGCTAGCTGGGGATGTGCGGGCTCGATTCCCCAGGGAGGGAGACGGAGGGGTTCACGACGGAGCTCCTGGGCGTGTCGGCGAAGCTCGGGGCAGCATGGGTCGGCGAGGCGCCGGTGACATCTGGGCTAGGGTTTCAGCTCCGTGCGGAAGATAAGAGAGAGGGGTCTCTGGGAAGGGGGAAGAATGGATAGGGGAGCGAGGGCGACAGCGTGGCGACCTTATCCTCCTCCCGAACTCGACGGACAGCGAGGATCAGGTGGCGGTATCAACGGCGCCGGCGACGATAGAAAGCTCCCTGCCTATCTGGAGGAAGACGACGACAGGCAGGGCAAAGGGATACGGGCGACGTTTGGGCCGGCTACTGGGCCAACTGGGCTGCGGGAAGCTGCGCGCGGGCGGGAGAGAAGGAGAAGAGGGATCTGGGCCGGCCTGGGCTACAGCTGTTGTTCTCTATTTTTTTATCAAAATCTTTTCCTTTTTCTGTTTTCAAATTCATGTTTTGTGTTTCCATTTTAAATAAGTTTTGGGTAAATCAAAAATACCAGAGGGGTTTGTAAAACTAGTAAAACATTTTGGGGCCCTCTTAGTCCATTTGGGCTCCTTAATTTTGGCATTTTCAAAATACAAAACCTTTTGTATGCATTTCAAAGAGAGGGTAAAAACTAGGGTTTTAGGGATTTAATTTATTTTTCTTTGCATGCATTTTAAGCAATGATGCTCATGAATGCACAATCAACCCTAAATACTATTTAACTAAAACTGGGGTGTTATACCGCGCCTATTGGTAGCTTCCCCAGCGGACACTCCCGCCTCCGCGAACGCAACCACGGCGAGAGCTGCACCGTGACCTCCGCTTCTCCCTCGACTGCTTCCATGTGTCCGTCCACAACCGCACTTCACCGGCAGAGTCTCCTTCGGCTCGTTCATCATCGTCTTGCCCTTCTCCTTGGCTGAGAAGCACTTGGGCGCCTTGGAAAGGGGCAAAAGTGTCGGCTTAGGAGTGCAAGGAAGGAGAAAGGGGACCGGTGGCGTGGAAGTGAAAAGATTCCTTCCCTGCTCCCCAATTTAACCGTGTCAGTCGAAAAGATGCATCACTGCGCCACACGCGTGGTATTAACCGCCTGGCCCCATGCACCGTCGCGTCGTCGGAACAACTCCTGGAGCGGGAACAGTGCACTCCAGATTTACGGACGAGCACTGATGGCGTGCCCAGTGTTATCGTGGGACGCTTCGTTGGAAACCCCAAGAGCAAGGTGTGAAGGGCACATCAGCAAGTTTCCCTCGGTAGAGACTGAGGTTATCGAACTAGAAGGAGGAAGGAAACGTCACACAGGTGTTGCAAGCAACGCAGAGACCTGCACAACACAAACTCAAGACTTTGCCCCAACGAATCAGTGAGGTTGTCAAGCTCATCGGTTTGCTATAACAAAGGATTAAACGTGTGGTGTCGAAGGTAATGGTTTGCAGCAAGTAAACAAGTAATAGTGGAAGATGTATCAATGGTAAAGATTGGACCAGGGTCCATAGTTCACTAGAGGTGCTCTCCTTAGATAAACAACATGGCATGAAAGGGTAAACAAATTACAGCAGGGCAATTAACAAGATCTAAGCAAGGCATAAAAATGCAATACCAAACAAAAAGATCCTATGAGATTCGATTGGGCACTACAACAATATACATAGACCGCCAACTGCATCTATGACTAGAAGTCCACCTTTAGGTTATCATCCGGACCCCCTCCAGTATTAAGTTGCAATCAACAAACAACTACTTTAAGAAAAGTGTGGAGACCGTTGTTTTCTCCCTAGTAGAAATAGCACATCTACAACGGAAGAGATTTCTGTCACTTCCCTTGGAAACTAGAGACATGAACCCACTATCGAGCATAAATACCCCCTCTTGGAGTCACTAGGTACTACTTGGCCAAGTTAGCTACTAACAACGTAGAGAATGCAAGATCACAAACAACATAGACATGATAGAATCATAAAGACAAAACCATTAATCAATCTGACATAGTAATCTCAATATCCATCGGATCCCCGCAATGTAGCATCCCAATCGTCTAAAAATTGTAATGCTACTTGGTTTAGTAATATAATGGCTACTTCCTATATATAATTGTTGCATCATCATTATATCATGCTCATGCCATCATGCCACCTTGCATTTGAGCATCATATAAAACCCTTTTTGTGTTGGTTCTTCTCTCATATGCATTGTAAATTGTATTTGCCTCTTGATATTGTATTTGGTTCTTGATATATTGTTTAAATGCCCAAGTTGAGTTGGGGGCATATCTTTTATTGACTCCACCACCTTCTTGTCATCACCCCATCATTCCACCCTTCCACCATATATGAGCATTGCAACTTATTTGTTTTTACCTCTAGCTCATGTGGGTTGGGAGGGATCCAATTCT
The DNA here is from genome assembly GCA_916181665.1 of Avena sativa. Taxonomy (NCBI): domain Eukaryota; kingdom Viridiplantae; phylum Streptophyta; class Magnoliopsida; order Poales; family Poaceae; genus Avena; species Avena sativa. The sequence continues at coordinate 150,397,361 of OV702284.1, forward strand.
ATCTCCACATGCTCTCATCTTAGCATCATGTGGTTTTCACATTATTGATATGTGGAGAGCCACATGGCCACCCTTGCATGCTATGTTGTAGATTTGCCTCTACTAGCTTTTATGTGGGAATTATTCTATATGTGTACATGCATGAAGCTATAATTTAGCCATGTGATGATCTAGTAGAGAAACACACACTAGTATGGTCATATAGCTCCATATATGTGCATAGGTTCAATATTTCCCATATTGCATGGTAGTATTCAAATTTGAGTGCATGCATGACATAAATGCCCATGTGTATTTCTAGTTGTTCTCACAACTAGCAAGGTGGCATTTAATGCTTATGCATGGCCCATGCAAGCTTGCACCATCCTCCTGCTATTCAGTTCCTTTGAAATTTGTGAGATGCTTGGTGATTTAAATTCACTCAAGTTTGATCAAATTTAATTGCAATCTCAATAGACCATCTATTGTCCCATCTACGTTCCTTTTGTTTTCCACTTGTTCTTGATATCCTTTGTATCTTATTCAAGAGTTTGATTAAATCAATAAAACAAAAATAAATAAATGGAAAGAAATAAAAGAAACCTAAACTATCCTTCCCTTCTAATCTAAACCCTAGCTAGATAGCACCCTCTAGCTAAATCCCATCGCCACCCCATCTGGCCACCCTCTCTCCCTAGCCACCCATCTACCCTCCTCCTAGCCAAACCCTAACCCGAGGCTACCTCTAACCCTAGCTCCATGCCAACCCCTCCCTCTCTCTAGCTCTCTCCCTGCCACAAGGTCCCACCAGCCCGAGCCTGCCCTCCAACCCACGAGCTCTGTCCTCCCCTGGTCCCTCTCTTTCCCTCTCTTTAGCTAAAGCACAAGAAAGGAGGAAGAAGGGAGCCCCACCCGATCCCTTTTGCATCACACCAAACCCATGTGCCTCCCTCTGCACGTCCTTATCTACCCCTCCTCTGCCTAGCCACCACAGCACTCCCCCAGGTCCGTGCCCATCTACTCCTCCCTCCCCACCTAACCCTGCTACCCTCTCTCCCATCTCCATCTACCTCCATCGTCGGCATCACACCACCACCACCATAGCAGAAAGAGGGCGAGGCGTCTGGGCGTTGGGGAAGATCGAGCCGAGCACCAGCGTCGCCCCTGTACACGGCGACGAGGAGGAGAAGGACCAGAGCCACCAGGCCGACGCCGCTCCGACGCGAAACCCTAGCTCCGGCCAGCAAGCCCCGCGCCAGATCGCGACCGCCCCGAGCGCCTCCGACCACACCGACCTACCCGCGGTGAGCCCCTGCATCTCCTAGACATGCTCTTCCTCCCCCTCTCACCTTGCATCACCGTCGCGCTCCGTCGAGCAGCCTCCGTGCGCCGCCGCGCGTCGCGCTCTGCCAGACGGCAGCAGCTGCAGCAGCTGTTCTGCCTCTGTTCCTCACCCTGCCCCGCGCGCTGTAGGCCGCCTCCGTGCGAGCTTGCTAAACGAGAGTTGTAGCCCATGGATCCATCCCCCTTTTTCGTTTTTGGGTCGACGCGTTTCGTCCAGCATACACGTCGCCATCGTCGCCGGAAGTCGCCAGTCTCTCGCCGCCGGCAGCACCGCGTCTGTCAGAGTCAGCAGCAGCCGCTGCTCGTTTTGCGCAAAACACCCTCCCCTTTTTCCCGCCTCAACCCACAGCCCTTCTGGCCCACCTGCCAGCTCCTGCAGGAGTTTTGCAAAAAGGCTCCTCACTTTATGGCGTTCCAACCCGCGCAGTCCCCGGACCGCCCACGTGTCGCCTCCTCGCTGGACCATGCGTGTGCTGTGGCCCTGCTGTTCCCAGGCCCACCTGTCATCGGCTGTGGCTAGACTAACCCTGGGTGACAGAAGTTTTCTGTGCGCGTGTTGCCCAGTCAGCACTGCGGCCCACCTGTCACTCTCTTGGGTAGAAATCCAGCTAGTAGCAAAAGTCCAGAGAACTTTTCTGAATTCAAATTCAAATTGTTTGTATTCTGTTTAAATCTAAACTAATTCATAACTTTCAAATGATTTGGAATTTGAATTCAAACTCTATATGAAATATGTTTTGTTTTTGAATGTTAATTCAAATCTTTAGGCAAATATTTTCAGAATTGATTTAAAATAGTCAAACCTTTGAGTTTGACTCTATTTGACTAATTTTGACTTTAAAATAAATTTAAATTCATAATTCCAAATAATACAAATAATATATGTTTTGAAATCGGAAGAATGTGAGGATTTCAAATATGCCATCCAAAATATATTTTGAACACTTTAAATTTCAAGTTGACTAAAATTACAATAAAATGCCCTTTTTCCTTAATCAATTAATAACTTTTGTTTTATAACTCCAAATTTGACAAATGATATGTCTAAAATGATTAGCTCGACGAGACCTTTCTGTTTACGCATTCCATGTTCTGAATTGCAGCATGCATCATATAAATATAAAGTATACAGCAACTAATATGAGGTTAACATGTGACAAAAACTCAATAAAAGGCTTAAATCTTGTATTCCACATCTCACCCATGCCATGCTACTTTATTGCCATGCAAATTGTGCATCATTCATCATGGCATGATTGTTTGCTTGTCGCATTTTATTCCTATGCTTGTGCACTTTATTTATGTTGGCCCTTGTTTGTTTGGTTCTTCTTCGAATAGACGCTGAGCAGGGGATATATCAAGAAACCCAGGAACACTACCCAGATCCTTCTCTCGCCTCAACTGAGCTGCCAGGCAAGCACTACCACATGCTTGCATACATACAGTACCTATTGCCTCTATCTTATTCTTGCATCATCGAGTCGCGATTGCATTAAACTGAATCCCAAGTACTGCATAGCCTTTACTTTTAAAACCCCACCGAAGCTTGTTCCTCCATCCCATGAGCCATTACTACAGGAGTTGTTTGAGCCATGCGAGTCGTCGAACAGCATGTGTAGGGTATGTGAGTGTCTGATGGATAACGAGGTACCTAAACAACTTAACCTGAGTAGTATGGGATAACTAATGAAAGTGGCACCGGTGAGCAATATCTGCTATTTGGTTTTTCATGCTCACTTGTGTCCCGTAGGACCCCGAATACTTGATTCCTGTTCCTTGAATATTCGCGCTATCCACATCCGGGAGGATTATGGGACCCCCCTGAGCCAGAGCTTGATTCATTCTTATTTCTTGGGGCCACAAAGTAGTTTGGGGCTTTATTACTATTATGTACTTATGCCATGCTTTACTGCTTAATTTAAATTGTGCGAGGTACTGCACCTGTACTGTTTAGGTAAGCGGAGTGTTTTCGCGGTATCGACAAGCCCAGTCACACTTTTGGGTTCCCAGTCGTTTACAGCCATTGACGCAAACCTTGAGTCCGTCTCGGAGCCGTCCAACTTCATTGCGGGTAGCTTAATGGGGTGGCCCCCTGAAATATTTTTGAATCTTGTGATTGCTTTGTCGTGAAGGCCTCGTTGGGTTTTGATTTGGTTTTTCCGAGGTTGATCGAGTGTGTGTTGCTATTTGTGCACCCCTGCAGGGTAAAACTTTCTGAAAGCCGTGTCCGCGGTTATGGACGACTTGGAGCACAGTTTCTCGATCATAGACAAGTATAACTAAAGTACCGCTTTTAATTTGACTAAGTAACTGACTAGTAAATAGTGAAACACTCATGGAATGGATAATAAAACTGCCAACGGATGGGGGGGTGTTCGTCCGCTTCCTCGTTGGTAAGCGAGGAGGAGGATGGATCTGTTAATATTACCGTTATAACTGTTGTTCTTAATTCACGGACATCCGTCTATCTTTGGTTAGGCGGATGGTTAGCGAGTATCTATAGAACTGTTAGGTATTATCTTTTGCTGCAATTGCGTCACCCCAGGTTGTGTCCCCTTTAGAGGCATAAAGACTTGCTTAGTACCCCTAGGGTCTCACACGATAAATTGTTTGATTCAGATGAACAGGTACACTCACGAGATGGATACTGGGTGGAGGAGACGGACGATGTGGGCAACGATCATTCGGTGTAGAGATTCCGGGAACGGGGATCCGTGAGATCTGTGGGCGGGATGTGTTTATTTATGGGCATCTTATGCCGATTTGCTTCTTATCCGTACTCGGATCTTGTTTGCCGCTTCCGCCTGATACTCTGATGTTTGATGTATGAGGAGATATCCTAAACTATTATATCTATCTAGGACATTTGGATCTTGCCGAATGGCGTTGCAATATTTCTATTTCTTTTAGATGGAATGGCTCTGAGGACTGTTGTATGGTGGCGTGCATACATACTCATTTGTGTATGTAGTTGATCCCTTCGCCTGCCGATTACGCCGCCCGTTCTTGTCCCGATGTTTGGAAATGGTTAGGACGGCCGAAAGGTCTACCTGTGAGTGGCATTTGGGCCCCACCGTACTATTTTAACCATTTCCGCTCATCCAGGCTTGTAACTAGGAGCGTAATTCACCGAGGTAGTTACAATTGGTATCAGAGCCATCCCGCCCTTCAGGGTCTCAGCCAAATGGTCGTTGTCAGTCTAGCAAATATTTTGGTAGCTATGTATACTAGGGAAAAACAAAACGCGAGAGTAGGACTGCTTCCACTTTTCTTCTTACCCAACCACCACCCTTTTCTGGTAAGGAAGTGTAACGTTTTCAATCCTCTCCTTAAAATTCAAACTAGGATTCACGTGTTCTGGGTTTCCGTAGTACCATAGGTTGTGTGTGTGTGTGTGTAATTCCTTGTCTATCTGTTGCATCCAAGTTGTTATCACAATCGGCCTTTTGGTTATCAACTGTTGGCACATTCCATACCGACAGGCTTTTGCAAACCGACGCGATCTATCTGATTTGTTGTATACCGCCGCGATCTGTCTTACTCTTTGTTATCCGACATTATCTTGTTTGGGGTGTTCGTTTCCGTAGTTACTAATCTTTAGGTTCATCTTGAGAAGAAGGGGTTAGGATATGTGTTCTACTTATTCATGTGCGGAGTAATGATTTGAGTGCGGGATGGAGTCGCGACCATACCACTACTCTTATCATTCGCTATTGTATATTGAATTGGTAGAGTCACTAATCTTGATTCGTTAAGTGATTTTGCGCATCTACTGGTATTTTAATGCCGAAATTTGCGGAAAATTTTTCTTTGATATATCTGTGTACCACACTCCTTTTCAGTCGTGTGCGATATGCTTAATATCTTCTAGGTGCTTTGAACTTTGTTGATATTTTAATATCATCTTAGTAAATTGTATCCTTTAATCTTGGTTAATTCCATCTTGGTACTATTTTGGATTGTTATTATTCTCCATTATAGTACTGACTTGTGTTTTATATCAATCACAGGATGGCACCACCACGCCGTTCTGATGAGGACATACAACCTGAACTGGGGGCCGTGTTGTCGAGCATCGCTAATGCCTTGGCAGCAATGCAGCAGAACCAGCAGCGTTTTGAAGAAAGTGTTCGGAGGAATGATTTTGCTCCGTTACCTCCACCTCCCAAGCGAGGAGACATCAAAAGCTTCCTGAAGTTCAACCCACGCCAATTTGATGTTTCTGATCAACCACTTGATGCTGATGATTGGTTGCGTGAGATGTCAAGGCTACTGACGACTGCTGATGTTCCTGAGCAAGAATGGGTAAAATGTGCTACTCACCTTCTGAAGGGAGATGCAGCTCTCTGGTGGGAGAATTACCTGAAGGCAAACTGCATTGGTTTTCAGCCTACTTGGGGACAGTTCACTGGAGCCTTCAAAGAGCAGTATCTGTCAGAAATTGTCATGGAGAGGATGAAGGAAGTGTTTCTCAACCTCAAGCAGGGAAATGACAATGTCAATACCTACATCAGGAACTTCATGAACCTTTCTCGTTATGGTGGCGATGAGATCTCTGATGACAAGAAGAAGCAAAAGAGGTTCCGGCAAGGGCTCAATGCATCGATTAAATATGCAATCACACATGCAAGGCCGACGTCTTTTCTGGAACTTCAGCATACAACTCTGCAGGAAGAAGCAAGTAAGCAAGTGTTTGAGGAGTCAAAGAAACACAACCGTGATGCAGCAAGCTCTTCAGCTATGTTAACTCCTTCTAAGCGTCGTGTCTGGGTTCCTAACACCCCACCGTCGCTCCCGGCTCCACCAAGACCTGCAAGCTACGCGACAAGGCCACCAAACTTCCTCACTGCTGCTCCCAGGGGCCACAACCACCACTACCCTGGAGCGCCTGGCGGAGTCCCTGGCTACGTTGCTCCATGTCCACCTGGTGCTTGTTTCACTTGTGGAGACACTGGGCATCAGTACTGGAACTGTCCGATGAAAAACAAAGCTCTTCCTCCACCACCTCCAAGATCTGCGGCAAGCTCTCCTTTGGTTTGTGCACCACCACCGCGGGCTCTCAACATCAACACCAAGCCCGGGTCTACTGTTGCTCGTGCCAACTGTGTCAACGCCGCTCAAGCTGAGCATACACCTGGAGTTGTGATGGGTATGCTATCCGTTAACTCAGTCCCTGCACGACTTTTGTTTGATTCTGGTGCATCACATTCATTTGTTTCTCACAAGTTTGCAAATGAAAATGAGTTAGCTATGGATCCTCTCCTTAAGCGGTTAATGGTCCTTTCTCCTGGAGCAACAATGGCAGCTGCTAAAATCAGCCATGGCAATCAAATTGAGATTGGTGGCTCTTCGTTCTCGGCGTCCTTAATTGTTCTGGGCAATTCTGACATTGATGTCATCTTGGGCATGGATTGGTTGACAACAAATGCAGCTGTGATTGATTGTGCTGAACGCTCGGTTTCTCTGAAGATTCCTGAAGGCCATATAGTTTTTTCTCCAAGTCTGACTCCTGCTATCCAGCTTTTCTCTTTGGCGGCTCTGAATGATGATGCTATGGAAGCTATTCAGAGTGTTCCGGTGGTCTGTGAGTTCCCAGATGTCTTTCCTGAAGAGTTGCCAGGTATGCCTCCGGATCGAGAGGTTGAGTTTGTAATTGAGCTTGAACCTGGAACGGCTCCTATCTCCAAGCGGCCTTATAAAATGGGTCCTGCTGAGTTGGCTGAACTCAAACGGCAGCTTGATGAACAAGAGAAGTTGGGTTTCATTCAACACAGTACTTCTTCTTGGGGTAGCCCAACAATCTTTGTGAAGAAGCGAGACAGGACTGATAGACTTTGTGTTGACTATCGGGCTCTCAATGCTAAAACCATCAAGAATAAATATCCCCTTCCGCGGATTAATGATCTCTTTGATCAGCTAGCTGGAGCTGTGGTGTTCTCTAAGCTTGACTTGAGAAGTGGTTATCACCAAATCAAGATTCGCAAGGAAGATGTGCCTAAAACAGCTTTCACCACCCGCTATGGCCTGTATGAGTACACGGTCATGTCCTTCGGTCTCACCAATGCACCTGCCACCTTCTCGAGGCTCATGAACTCGGTTTTCATGGAGTATCTTGATAAGTTCGTTGTGGTCTATCTGGATGACATCCTAGTCTATTCTAAGTCAAAGGAAGAACATGAAGAACACCTTCGGTGTGTCCTAAACAAGCTTCGTGAGAACCGCTTGTATGCAAAGTTCTCCAAGTGTGAGTTTTGGCTGCCTCAAGTAACCTATCTTGGTCACGTCATCTCTGCCAAGGGCATTGCAGTCAACCCGGAAACGGTAAAGACAATTGTTGAATGGCTTCCTCCTATTAATGTCAAAGAAGTGCGGAGTTTCCTTGGTTTGGCTAGTTATTGCCGTCGCTTCGTTCAGAACTTTTCGAAGATAGCGAAGCCTCTTACCGATCTCCTCAAGAAAGGCAAGAAATACCTTTGGACTCCTGCATGTCAAGCAAGCTTTGAGACACTCAAAGAGAAGCTCACTTCCACACCAGTCTTGGTTCCTCCGGACACATCTAAGCCTTTCCAGATATTCTGTGACGCCTCTTTGCAAGGATTGGGTGCGGTCCTTATGCAAGAAAAACAAGTTGTTGCTTATGCCTCTCGACAGTTGAAGACGCATGAGATCAACTATCCTACACATGACCTCGAGCTCGCAGCAGTTGTCTTTGCTTTGAAATTATGGAGGCATTACTTGCTGGGCAACCGTTGTGAAATATTTTCTGATCACAAGAGTCTGAAGTATATCTTCACTCAGCCTGATCTCAACCTTCGGCAGAGGAGGTGGATTGAAGCAATCAATGACTTCGATTTGACAATCAACTACACTCCGGGCAAAGCTAATGTCATGGCCGATGCTCTCAGCCGCAAAGCTTATGTCAACAACCTCATGATGGAAGAACAACAACCTCTCTTGTGCGAGGAATTCCGTCAGCTCAACCTTGAAATTGTGGAACAAGGGTATCTCCTGAACCTTCTGGCTACTCCTCTCTTGGAAGAAAAGGTTCGCTCCTTTCAGCTTGGTGATCCGCACACCAAAAAGATCATCTCCAGACTTCAGCTTCCGAAGTATGAGTCCTTCCACGTCGATGATCAAGGCACGCTTTTCTTTGAACACCGGATGTTTGTTCCGAACTACCCGGGTTTGAGAGAGCAAGTTCTCAAGGAGGCGCATGACTCTGTTCTTTCTATCCACCCTGGCAGCACAAAGATGTACATGGAATTGAAAACACAATATTGGTGGCCGGGATTGAAACGATATTGTGCCAAGTATGTCTCGGAGTGTGATGTCTGCCGCAGAGTGAAAGCTGTCCATCAGAAACCTTACGGTCTTCTACAGCCATTGAAACCCCCGGAATGGAAATGGGAGAAAGTAGAGATGGACTTCATCACTGGTTTTCCAAGGTCGCAGAAGGGCAACAATGCAATCTTTGTTGTCATTGACAGGCTTTCTAAAGTGGCTCACTTCTTCCCCGTCAAGGAAACAATTTCTGGAATTCAGTTGGCTGAGCTCTATATCAACAGAATTGTCTCTCTGTATGGGGTTCCGCTTGAGATCAGTTCAGACCGTGGGAGCATCTTCACTTCCAAGTTCTGGGAAAGTTTCCAAAATGCTTTGGGAAAAAAGTTGAACTTCAGCACAGCTTACCACCCTCAGTCGCAAGGACAAGTTGAAAGGATCAATTAGATTCTGGAGGATATGCTTCGTGCTTGCGTCATCTCTTTTGGCATGAAGTCGGAAGAATGTCTTCCTTATGCTGAATTCTCTTACAACAACAGCTTCCAGAAAAGTCTAAAGATGGCACCATTTGAGGCTCTCTATGGCCGCAAATGCAGAACTCCGATTGGTTGGTCGGGTGCAGGAGAAAGAATATGGTTTGGCCCTGACATTGTAACTCAAGCGGAGGAGAAGGTGCACATCATTCTTGAAAATCTGAAGATTGCTCAAAGTCGCCAAAAGAGCAATTATGACAGAAAGCACACGGACATGGAGTATGTCCCTGGTGATCTTGTTTACCTTCGTGTCACTCCCATGAAAGGCACGCACCATTTTGGTATCAAAGGAAAGTTGGCTCCTAGATACATCGGTTCTTTCAAAATTCGTGGAAGAAGAGGAGAAGTTGCTTATGCTCTTGAGCTCCCGGAAAAACTCAAGGTCCATCATGTTTTCCACATCTCTCAACTCAAGAAGTGCTTCAAGGATCCCGGCAGGACCGTGGATCATGAGCTAATCAATCTCCAAGAAGACCTGTCTTATCAAGAACACCCCACAAAAATCCTTGAGATCGCAGAAAGAAGGACTCGCAACAAGTCCATCAAGTTCTGCAAGGTGCAGTGGTCGCACCATTCCGTTGACGAAGCCACTTGGGAACGTGAAGATGAGCTCCGTGCCAACTATCCTACCCTCTTTGAGTCTTCTTCTTCTTCCTAGAATCTCGGGGCGAGATTCCTGTTTAGTGGGGGAGAGTTGTAGCATCCCAATCGTCTAACAATTGTAATGCTACTTGGTTTAGTAATATAATGGCTACTTCCTATATATAATTGTTGCATCATCATTATATCATGCTCATGCCATCATGCCACCTTGCATTTGAGCATCATATAAAACCCTTTTTGTGTTGGTTCTTCTCTCATATGCATTGTAAATTGTATTTGCCTCTTGATATTGTATTTGGTTCTTGATATATTGTTTAAATGCCCAAGTTGAGTTGGGGGCATATCTTTTATTGACTCCACCACCTTCTTGTCATCACCCCATCATTCCACCCTTCCACCATATATGAGCATTGCAACTTATTTGTTTTTACCTCTAGCTCATGTGGGTTGGGAGGGATCCAATTCTATCTCCACATGCTCTCATCTTAGCATCATGTGGTTTTCACATTATTGATATGTGGAGAGCCACATGGCCACCCTTGCATGCTATGTTGTAGATTTGCCTCTACTAGCTTTTATGTGGGAATTATTCTATATGTGTACATGCATGAAGCTATACTTTAGCCATGTGATGATCTAGTGGAGAAACACACACTAGTATGGTCATATAGCTCCATATATGTGCATAGGTTCAATATTTCCCATATTGCATGGTAGTATTCAAATTTGAGTGCATGCATGACATAAATGCCCATGTGTATTTCTAGTTGTTCTCACAACTAGCAAGGTGGCATTTAATTCTTATGCATGGCCCATGCAAGCTTGCACCATCCTCCTGCTATTCAGTTCCTTTCAAATTTGTGAGATGCTTGGTGATTTAAATTCACTCAAGTTTGATCAAATTTAATTGCAATCTCAACAGACCATCTATTGTCCCATCTATGTTCCTTTTGTTTTCCACTTGTTCTTGATATCCTTTGTATCTTATTCAAGAGTTTGTTTAAATCAATGAAACAAAAATAAATAAATGGAAAGAAATAAAAGAAACCTAAACTATCCTTCCCTTCTAATCTAAACCCTAGCTAGATAGCACCCTCTAGCTAAATCCCATCGCCACCCCATCTGGCCACCCTCTCTCCCTAGCCACCCATCTACCCTCCTCCTAGCCAAACCCTAACCCGAGGCTACCTCTAACCCTAGCTCCATGCCAACCCCTCCATCTCTCTAGCTCTCTCCCTGCCACAAGGTCCCACCAGCCCGAGCCTGCCCTCCAACCCACGAGCTCTGTCCTCCCCTGGTCCCTCTCTTTCCCTCTCTTTAGCTAAAGCACAAGAAAGGAGGAAGAAGGGAGCCCCACCCGATCCCTTTTGCATCACACCAAACCCATGTGCCTCCCTCTGCTCGTCCTTATCTTCCCCTCCTCTGCCTAGCAACCACAGCACTCCCCCAGGGCCGTGCCCATCTACTCCTCCCTCCCCACCTAACCCTGCTACCCTCTCTCCCATCTCCATCTACCTCCATCGTCGGCATCACACCACCACCACCATAGCAGAAGGAGGGCGAGGCGTCTGGGCGTTGGGGAAGATCGAGCCGAGCACCAGCGTCGCCCCTGTACACGGCGACGAGGAGGAGAAGGACCAGAGCCACCAGGCCGATGCCGTTCCGACGCGAAACCCTAGCTCCGGCCAGCAAGCCCCGCGCCAGATCGCGACCGCCCCGAGCGCCTCCGACCACACCGACCTACCCGCGGTGAGCCCCTGCATCTCCTAGACATGCTCTTCCTCCCCCTCTCACCTTGCATCGCCGTCGCGCTCCGTCGAGCAGCCTCCGTGCGCCGCCGCGCGTCGCGCTCTGCCAGACGGCAGCAGCTGCAGCAGCCGTTCTGCCTCTGTTCCTCACCCTGCCCCGCGCGCTGTAGGCCGCCTCCGTGCGAGCTTGCTAAACGAGAGTTGTAGCCCGTGGATCCATCCCCCTTTTTCGTTTTTGGGTCGACGCGTTTCGTCCAGCATACACGTCGCCATCGTCGCCGGAAGTCGCCAGTCTCTCGCCGCCGGCAGCACCGCGTCTGTCAGAGTCAGCAGCAGCCGCTGCTCGTTTTGCGCAAAACACCCTCCCCTTTTTCCCGCCTCAACCCGCAGCCCTTCTGGCCCACCTGCCAGCTCCTGCGGGAGTTTTGCAAAAAGGCTCCTCACTTTATGGCGTTCCAACCCGCGCAGTCCCCGGACCGCCCACGTGTCGCCTCCTCGCTGGACCATGCGTGTGTTGTGGCCCTGCTGTTCCCAGGCCCACCTGTCATCGGCTGTGGCTAGACTAACCCTGGGTGACAGAAGTTTTCTGTGCGTGTGTTGCCCAGTCAGCACTGAGGCCCACCTGTCACTCTCTTGGGTAGAAATCCAGCTAGTAGCAAAAGTCCAGAGAACTTTTCTGAATTCAAATTCAAATTGTTTGTATTCTGTTTAAATCTAAACTAATTCATAACTTTCAAATGATTTGGAATTTGAATTCAAACTCTATATGAAATATGTTTTGTTTTTGAATGTTAATTCAAATCTTTAGGCAAATATTTTCAGAATTGATTTAAAATAGTCAAACCTTTTACTTTGACTCTATTTGACTAATTTTGACTTTAAAATAAATTTAAATTCATAATTCCAAATAATACAAATAATATATGTTTTGAAATCGGAAGAATGTGAGGATTTCAAATATGCCATCCAAAATATATTTTGAACACTTTAAATTTCAAGTTGACTAAAATTACAATAAAATGCCCTTTTTCCTTAATCAATTAATAACTTTTGTTTTATAACTCCAAATTTGACAAATGATATGTCTAAAATGATTAGCTCGACGAGACCTTTCTGTTTACGCATTCCATGTTCTGAATTGCAGCATGCATCATATAAATATAAAGTATACAACAACTATTATGAGGTTAAAATGTGACAAAAACTCAATAAAAGGCTTAAATCTTGTATTCCACATCTCACCCATGCCATGCTACTTTATTGCCATGAAAATTGTGCATCATTCATCATGGCATGATTGTTTGCTTGTCGCATTTTATTCCTATGCTTGTGCACTTTATTTATGTTGGCCCTTGTTTGTTTGGTTCTTCTTCGAATAGACGCTGAGCAGGGGATATATCAAGAAACCCAGGAGCACTACCCAGATCCTTCTCTCGCTTCAACTGAGCTGCCAGGCAAGCACTACCACATGCTTGCATACATACAGTACCTATTGCCTCTATCTTAATCTTGCATCATCGAGTCGCGATTGCATTAAACTGAATCCCAAGTACTGCATAGCCTTTACTTTTAAAACCCCACCGAAGCTTGTTCCTCCATCCCATGAGCCATTACTACAGGAGTTGTTTGAGCCATGCAAGTCGTAGAACAGCATGTGTAGGGTATGTGAGTGTCTGATGGATAACGAGGTACCTAAACAACTTAACCTGAGTAGTATGGGATAACTAATGAAAGTGGCACCGGTGAGCAATATCTGCTATTTGGTTTTTCATGCTCACTTGTGTCCCGTAGGACCCCGAGTACTTGATTCCTGTTCCTTGAATATTCGCGCTATCCACATCCGACAGGATTATGGGACCCCCCTGAGCCAGAGCTTGATTCATTCTTATTTCTTGGGGCCACAAAGTAGTTTGGGGCTTTATTACTATTCTGTACTTATGCCATGCTTTACTGCTTAATTTAAATTGTGCGAGGTACTGCACCTGTACTGTTTAGGTAAGCGGAGTGTTTTCGCGGTATCGACAAGCCCAGTCACATTTTCGGGTTCCCAGTCGTTTACAGCCATTGACGCAAACCTTGAGTCCGTCTCGGAGCCGGCCAACTTCGTTGCGGGTAGCTTAATGGGGTGGCCCCCTGAAATATTTTTGAATCTTGTGATTGCTTTGTCGTGAAGGCCTCGTTGGGTTTTGATTTGGTTTTTCCGAGGTTGGTCGAGTGTGTGTTGCTATTTGTGCACCCCTGCAGGGTAAAACTTTCTGAAAGCCGTGTCCGCGGTTATGGACGACTTGGAGCACAGTTTCTCGATCATAGACAAGTATAACTAAAGTACCGCTTTTAATTTGACTAAGTAACTGACTAGTAAATAGTGCAACACTCATGGAATGGATAATAAAACTGCCAACGGATGGGGGGGTGTTCGTCCGCTTCCTCGTTGGTAAGCGAGGAGGAGGATGGATCTGTTAATATTACTGTTATAACTGTTGTTCTTAATTCACGGACATCCGTCTATCTTTGGTTAGGCGGATGGTTAGCGAGTATCTATAGAACTGTTAGGTATTATCTTTTGCTGCAATTGCGTCACCCCAGGTTGTGTCCCCTTTAGAGGCATAAAGACTTGCTGAGTACCCCTAGGGTCTCACACGATAAATTGTTTGATTCAGATGAACAGGTACACTCATGAGATGGATACTGGGTGGAGGAGACGGATGATGTGGGCAACGATCATTTGGTGTAGAGATTCCGGGAACGGGGATCCGTGAGATCTGTGGGCGGGATGTGTTTATTTATGGGCATCTTATGCCGATTTGCTTCTTATCTGTACTCGGATCTTGTTTGCCGCTTCCGCCTGATACTCTGATGTTTGATGTATGAGGAGATATCCTAAACTATTATATCTATCTAGGACATTTGGATCTTGCCGAATGGCGTTGCAATATTTCTATTTCTTTTAGATGGAATGGCTCTGAGGACTGTTGTATGGTGGCTTGCATACATACTCATTTGTGTATGTAGTTGATCCCTTCGCCTGCCGATTACGCCGCCTGTTCTTGTCCCGATGTTTGGAAATGGTTAGGACGGCCGAAAGGTCTACCTGTGAGTGGCATTTGGGCCCCACCGTACTATTTTAACCATTTCCGCTCATCCAGGCTTGTAACTAGGAGCGTAATTCACCGAGGTAGTTACACGCAAACACAACATTCATGATTACAAATAGATTAGATCATGATCATGAACGGATCTCACAAGATCTATACATGAAAGCACAAGGAGGAGATACAACCATCTAGCTACTACATGGACCCATAGTCCAAGGTGCAACTACCCACGCATCATACCAGAGAGAAGGCCTCAAGGATGATCTCCCCTCCGGCAGGGTGCCGAGAAGAACTTCAGATCCCCCCGATCTAGGGACGACGGTGGCAGCGACTACAGAAGGTTTCGTGGAGTTTTGATCGGGTTCCTAGGGTTTCTGCATCGGGGGCTTCTTATAGGCGAAGAGGCGAGGCTAGGAGGCGGCCAGGGGCCCCACACCCTACCCGGGCCGGGGTTGGGCCCACCCGCGCCTAGGGGGGTCTGGTCGCCCTGGTTCGCTTCTCCGTCTCTCCTCTGGACTTCGTGTCCCCTACGGTAAAATATTGACTTTGGCTTTTGTCCCATCCAATTCCGAGAATATTGATTTTCTGCCTTTCTGGAACCAAAAACAGAAGAAAAAGGTAACTGGCACTGTGGTAACTTGTTAATAGGTTAGTTCCAGAAAAGATATAAAAACACCTCAAAGTGTAGACAAAGCAAAGCAAAGTAGATACTAAATAAGCATGGAGCATCAAAAATTATAGATACGTTTCCGATGTATCAAGCATCCCCAATCTTAACTCCTGCTCGTCCTCGAGTAGGTAAGTGATAAAAGAATAATTTTTGAGGTGACATGCACCATCAAAACCATAATCAAAACATTTGCAAGGATTGAAAGCTGGGAACAAAGAACTCTAAACATGTGCATGAAAGATGGAGTTCTAACAATAGAACATAGTAACTATGCATGCAACATGAAAGCCTACAAACAAAGATCATGAATAACATGCATAGAAAAATGTTTGTTTGTTTTACATACAGAAAACATGGCATAGTGGCATACAGCTTGTCCCTCATAGAGTAGCAAATAGATGCATAGGACACCTTCAAAGTTCACAAGGGTGACCAGAAACAAGTAGCACAAGAACAAGTAATATCACAATATGTATCAACCAATAAGTTTTGGAACACTGCACAGAATGACAACTATGCTCTCTTAATGGTTCCTAAAGGTAGAAGGTGGAGACTCAATATAATAGTGGAAGAAAGGTCTTTCATAAAGGAAGCAGGGATTTCAAGTTTCAAAAAGATCTTCCAAAAATTATGGTACTTGTTAGCTTTCAGCCCTCATTGCCCCTATCATAAGCATATTGAAGTGGTTAAGGTTAAAGTGAACAAACTATGGAGTATATGCTTGACAAAGTATAAGTTGGCAATCTCAAGTCCCTTGAATACAAGGGACACACCTCATGCTACTCAACTTCAGTCACCTATAAGTTCTTGTCATTGTAAGTACATGCGTATCATAGATAACCGCCAAAGGGGTACCCCTTGCACATGGTACAGGACTATCCCATAACCAAAATGACAAGGCAAGCAGACAATGAGCATTTTAGCGATCTTTTTATTTACTATATGCATAGCTTTTTATTGAGGATGCTTCATAGATATCTCACTATGGTGATGCTGCAAGTTTCCACCATGATTATGTTGGAGATATGCCCTAGAGGCAATAATAAATGTGGTTATTATTATATCTTTGTGTTTATGATAAATGTTTACATTCATGCTATAATAGTATTAACAAGAAACATTGATACTTGTGTGATTTGTAAACTTAATTTGAAGTCCCTAGTATAGCCTCTATACATCACTAGCTTGTTGGTTGATAAATGATTGTGGTTTCCCTATCATGAACATTGAGATGTTATCAACAACAAGATCATATCGTTAGGAGAATGATATGGTGGACATACTCCTATAGATAAGCGTAGCATAAAGATCAAGTCATTTCAATAGTTCAATTGCTATATGCTTTCTGATACATAGTAACCTAATTCCTTCGACCATGAGATCATGCATATCACCTTTACCGGATGGATGCTTTGATGACATCAAACACCACACCGTAACAGGGTGGCTATAAAGGTGGCATTGAGTGTTTGGAAAGTATTGGTTGAGACACATGGATCAAGAGTGGGATTTGTCCATCCATATGACGGATAGATATACTCTGGGCCCTCTCGGTGGAATGTCATCCAATTAGCTTGCAAGCATGTGACTGGCTCACAAGGGATCACATATCACGGGAACGAGAAAAGAGTACTTATCGGTAACGAGGTTGAACTAGGTATGCAGAGATACCGACGATCATAACCTCGGATAAGTAAACTATCGTGAGACAAAGGGAAATTGGTATCGTATGTAAGTGGTTCATTCGATCGCAAAGTAATCGTAGAAATATGTGGGAGCCATATGAATTTCTAGATTCCTCTATTGGTTATTGTTCGGAGAAGTGTCTCAATCATGTCCGCATAATTCACGAACCGTAGGGAGACACACTTAAGGATTCGTCATTGTTTGAGTAGTTATGGTATTATGAGAAAGAGACCGAATGTTGTTCGGAGTCTCGAATGAGATCCGCGATATCACGAGGTGATCCGGAATGGTTCGGAGAATAAGATTCATATAAGGAAAGTCCCGTTTCGGAGTTGGGGAATGATTCCGGTGTTTTCATCGGGAATGTTCTAGAAGGTTCCGGAATGTCCGGCACTCCGGAGGGGAAGGGGTACATGAATGTGTCATTGCAAGTTGGAATGATTGCATCATGTACTAAGTGTCCTCGCTGTTCCAAATAAAGGATTAAATTGAATCCTAGTTTGAAAAGTCAAACGGCTAAAATTGGAAAGAGGAAAAGAGGAGGAAGGAGGGAAACCGAGTTGGGGAGGGAATCCCTCCTCCAACCGGCGGCGCCCCCTCCAAGCCGAGTTGGGGAGGGACTCCCCTCCCTCCCCTTGGCGCGGCCGGCCCCTCCACCTATAAAAGGAGGGGCAGGGCTCCCTCCTCTAGACACACAAGTCCCTCACCTCAAACCCTAGAAGCTGCAGCCCTCCATAGCCGCCGCCCACCCCTAGGGTTTTGCCCTAGCCGCCGACTTGGGGGTCCCCGGAACCCTAGCCGCTGGCTCTAGCCCCTCCTCCTTGGTGCGTCTAAACCCTAGATCGCCGAGGAGCTCTCTCATACTCCACCATACTCGCTCCGGCTTAAGGCGAAGCCCTGCGGGATTTCCCCTCTACTTCCGGTACCACGCCGTTGTGCTGTCGGAATCGCGAGGAGAGTGCTACAACCTCCGCTTCCTGATGGAACAAGGGAGAGGAAGGTCTTCGTCGAGTACCGAACGTGTGACCGACTGCGGGAGCGCTGCCGGAACGCAGCGCCGGAAGGATCGTCTACGCGATCTTGAGATCGGGAAGAGTACGACTACATCACCCACGAGAATCCGCTCTCGTTAAACACTTTGGAATCTTCGAGGGTAAGTTATTCCATCGACTTGTTGCTACAATCTAGTAGATAGATCTTGGCTTGTTTGTTTGTATGCGATAGAAATTTTTTGTTTTCCATGCTACGAAACCCTACAGTGGTATCAGAGCCGTGTCTATATGTAGATCTGTTGCACGAGTAGAACACAATGGTCATTGTGGGCGTTGATGCTTTGTTTGTCGATTGCTTCTTGTGTACTTTGCATCTTGCGGTATGTTGGGATGAAGCGGCCCGGGCTAACCTTACATGACATCATTCATGAGACTTGCTCCACGCTTGACATGCAACTTGTATTGCATAAGTGGCTTTGCGGGTGCCTGTTTCTCCTAGCATAGTTAAGATCCAATTTACAACGGGTGATTAACAATACTAGTATCAATGTTGTGGTTCATGTTCGTAAGTTAGAACGACACTTATTGAAAGCCCCAAGCCACGTAAAATATGCAAAGAAAGTAGAGGCGTCTAACTTTGTTTTGCAGGGGTGTGCAGTGATGTGATATGGCCATGATTGTGATTATATTTGATGTATGCAATGTTCCTTATTGTAAGTTGGCAACCGGCAGGAGCCATATGGTTGTCTTTAATTTATGTTAAGACCCGCGTGTCTATTCAAAGTAGTTGTAATAGTTGAAGCCGGTGGACGACAACCATGGAGAAGCGTCATTGACCTTGATGCAATGCCGGTGATGATGGAGATCATGTTCGTGCTTGAAGATGGAGATCGGAAGCACAAAGAAGAAAGGCCATATCATATCACATATTATGAATTGCATGTGATGTTAATCCTTTATGCATCTTGTATTGCTTAGTAGACGACGGTAGCATTATAAGATGATCCCTCATGCACATGAATTTCAAGTCATAAAGTGTTCACCCTTAGTTAGCACCGTTGCTAAAGCTTGTTGTTTCGAAGCACCACGTGATGATCGGGTGTGTTAGATTCTGGAAGTGTATACAACGTGAGCAAGCCAGATTTGCTCATGCAGAAACTAAGGTTTGATCTTGACGAGCCTAGCATGTACAGACATGGTCTCGGAACACGGATCACCGAAAGGTAAAGCATGAATCATATAGTAGATATGATGAACATGTCGATTGTTCGCCATTGAAACTATGTCAACTCTGGTGATGATCGGTGTTGATGTAGTGGATTTGGTTCGTGTGATCACTAAAACAATGTGAGGGATATTGTTTTGAGTAGGAGTTCACCTAGGTTAATTTTATTATTAATTTGAACTCAGTTTGTCATAAACTTAGTCTAAACTATTGCAAATATGTTGTAGATCAATGGCAGCCCTTACCATCAATTTTAATGCGTTCCTAGAGAAAGAAAAGTTGAAAAACAATGGAAGCAACTTCACGGATTGGTTCCGCAATTTGAGGATTGTCCTCACAGCTGGTAATTTGACCTATGTGCTGGATGCACCGCTGGGTGACCCACCTACAGCTGATGCTTCCGATGAAGTAAAGAATGTTTACCTCGCTCGGAAGAATCAGTACTCCATAGTTCAGTGTGCTATCTTGTATGGTTTGGAATCGGAGCTTCAGAAAAGGTTTGAGAATTCAGACCCATATGATATTGTCGAGGATCTCAAATTGATTTTTGAGACTCATGCGGCAATTGAAAGCTATGAGGCTTCTGAAAAGTTCTTTAACTGCAAGATGGAAGAGGGCAGCTCAGTCAGTGAGCATGTGCTTAAGATGTCTGGGCACACAAACAAACTTCAAAGCTTGGGTATAGTGATTCCTAATGCTTTGGGGATTTACCGTGTCCTCCAATCACTACCACCAAGTTACAAGAACTTTGTGATGAACTACAACATGCAGAACATGAACAAGCAGTTGCCAGAACTGTTTGCTATGTTAAAGTCTACAGAAGTGGAGATCAAGAAAGAGCACCAAGTGTTGTTGGTCAATAAGACCATCAAATTCAAGAAAGGCAAGTCTAAGCAGAAGGGACACTTCAAGAAGGGTGGTAAGAAAGTTACCACGCCGGCGAAGAAGACCAAGGCTGGACCTAAGCCTGAAACTGAGTGCTTTTACTGCAAGGGAGAAGGTCACTGGAAGCGGAATTGCCCAAAGTACTTGGCGGATCTGAAGAACGGAAACATCAAGAAGAAAGGTATATCTAATATACATGTTATTGATGTGTATCTCACTAGTACTCGTAGTAGTGCCTGGGTATTTGATACTGGTTCGGTTGCTCATATTTGTAACTCGAAACAGGTGCTGCAGAATAAACGAAAGCTAGCGAAGAATGAGGTGACGATGCGCATGGGAAACGGATCAAAGGTTGATGTGATCGCGGCCGGCACGCTACCCCTTCATCTACCATCGGGATTAGTTTTATACTTAAATAATTGTTATTTGGTGCCTGCGTTGAGCATGAACATTATATCAGGATCTTGTTTATTGCGAGACGGTTACTTGTTTAAGTCCGAGAATAATGGTTGTTCGATTTATATGAGTAATATGTTTTATGCACATGCACCTTTGATAGATGGTCTATTCTTATTGAATCTCGATAGTGGAAATACACATATCAACAACATTGAGGCTAAACGTTTGAAATCAAGCGATAATTCGACCTATATGTGGCACTGTCGTCTTGGTCACATTGGAGTGAAATGTATGAAGAAACTCCATTCCGATGGACTTCTTGAATCACTTGATTTTGAATCACTTGAAAGATGCGAAGCATGTCTTATGGGTAAAATGACTAAGACTCCATTTTCTGGTATGATGGAGCAGGCTATGGACTTATTGGAAATCATACATACCGATGTGTGTGGTCCGATGAGTGTAGCATCGCGCGGTGGTTATCGTTATGTTCTTACCTTCACGAATGACTTGAGTAGATATGGGTATATCTATTTCATGAAACATAAGTCTGAAACTTTCGAGAAGTTTAAGGAGTTTCAAAGAGAGGTAGAGAATCAACGTAACAAGAAGATTAAATTTCTGCGTTCTGATCATGGAGGTGAATATCTAAGTTACGAGTTTGGCGAGCATTTGAAGAAATGCGGAATACTTTCACAGTTGACACCGCCGGGAACAACACAGCGTAATGGTGTGTCCGAACGTCGTAATCGAACTCTCTTAGATATGGTTCGTTCTATGATGTCACTTACAGATTTACCACTATCATTTTGGGGTTATGCATTAGAAACAGCCGCATTCACTTTAAATAGGGCACCGTCTAAATCCGTTGAAACGACACCGTATGAATTATGGTTTGGGAAGAAACCTAGATTGTCGTTCCTTAAAGTTTGGGGTTGCGAAGCCTATGTAAAGAAGTTACAGCCGGACAAGCTAGAACCCAAAGCGGAAAAATGTGTCTTCATAGGATACCCGAAGGTAACTATTGGGTATACCTTCTATCATAGATCCGAAGGCAAAATCTTCATTGCCAAGAATGGATCCTTTATAGAGAAGGAATTTCTCTCGAAAGAAGTGACTGGAAGGAAAGTAGAACTCGATGAGGTTGTCGAACCTTCTCTCGAAATTGCGAGTAGCGCAGCACCGGAAGAAGTTCCTGTGGTGCCTGCACCAATTAGAGAGGAAGCTAATGATGGTGATCATGAAACTTAGGTTGAAGTTGCTACAGAGCCTCAGAGGTCAACGAGAACTCGTACCACTCCAGATTGGTATGATCCCGTTATGAGTGTCATGTTGGTGGATAACACCGATGACCCCGAGACATATGAGGAAGCGATGATGAGCCCAGATTCCAATAAATGGCAAGAAGCCATGAAATCCGAGATTGGATCCATGTACGAAAACCAAGTATGGACTTTGGTGGACTTACCAGATGGCCGGAAGGCTGTCGAGAACAAATGGATTTTCAAGAAGAAAACAGATGCTGATGGTAATGTTACTGTCTATAAAGCTCGACTTGTCGCAAAAGGGTTTCGACAGATTCAAGGAGTTGACTACGATGAGACTTTCTCACCAGTAGCGAAGCTAAAGTCTGTGAGGGTTATGTTAGCAATCGCTGCATATTACGATTATGAGATATGGCAGATGGATGTCAAAACAGCATTCCTCAATGGAGACATTGATGAAGAGTTGTATATGATGCAACCCAAAGGTTTTGTCGATCCTAAATATGCTAACAAGGTATGCAAACTTCAACGGTCCATCTATGGATTGAAGCAAGCATCCCGAAGTTGGAATCAACGTTTTGATAAGGTGATCAAAAGTTTTGGTTTTATACAAACTTATGGAGAAGCTTGTATTTACAAGAAAGTGAGTGGGAGCTCTGTAGCATTCTTAATACTATATGTGGATGACATATTGTTGATTGGGAATGATGTAGACCTTCTTAATAGTGTCAAGGAATATTTGAATAATAGTTTTTCAATGAAGGATCTTGGCGAAGCAGCTTACATATTAGGCATAAAGATTTATAGAGATAGATCGAAACGCCAAATATCATTGTCGCAGAGTACATATTTGGACAAAGTTCTAAAGAGGTTTGGAATGGAAGATAGCAAGAAAGGGTTCTTGCCCATGTTGCCCAATACGACCTTGAGTAAAACTCAAAGTCCGACATCGGCAGAAGATAGAGAAAGGATGAGTAAGACTCCCTATGCCTCAGCCATAGGATCTCTAATGTATGCCATGCTATGTACTAGACCCGACATTGCATATGTTGTTAGTTTAACTAGCAGATATCAAAGTGATCCAGGAGTGGATCATTGGACAGCGGTCAAAAACATCCTTAAGTACTTGAGAAGGACTAAGGATATGGTTCTTTCTTATGGAGGTGATGAACAGCTCGTTGTTAATGGTTACACCGATGCTAGTTGGAACACCGATCCGGATGATTCTAAATCACAATCTGGATACATATTTATTTTGAATGGTGCAGCCGTTAGCTGGAGGAGTGCAAAGCAAAGCGTTGTGGCGAGATCTTCAACTGAATCGGAATACATGGCTGCTTCGGAGGCTTCACAAGAAGCGATATGGATGAAAGAGTTCATTACAGAGATAGGTGTGGTTCCTAGTGCGCTGGACCCAATGTCTATCTACTGTGATAACATGGGTGCCATAGCCAATGCGCAAGAACCAAGGTCACACAAGAAGCTGAAGCACATCAAGCTACGTTTTCACGCTATTCGAGAACATATCCAGGATGGGGATATAAAGATTTGCAAAGTACACACAGATCTGAATGTGGCGGATCTGTTGACTAAACCTCTCCCGAGGGCAAAACATGACCAACACCAAACTGCCATGGGTGTTCGGTATATTACCATGTAATCTAGATTAGATAACTCTAGTGCAAGTGGGAGACTGTTGGAGATATGCCCTAGATGCAATAATAAATGTGGTTATTATTATATCTTTGTGTTTATGATAAATGTTTACATTCATGCTATAATAGTATTAACAAGGAAACATTGATACTTGTGTGATTTGTAAACTTAATTTGAAGTCCCTAGTATAGCCTCTATACATCACTAGCTTGTTGGTTGATAAATGATTGTGGTTTCCCTATCATGAACATTGAGATGTTATCAACAACAAGATCATATCGTTAGGAGAATGATATGGTGGACATACTCCTATAGATAAGTGTAGCATAAAGATCAAGTCATTTCAATAGTTCAATTGCTATATGCTTTCTGATACATAGTAACCTAATTCCTTCGACCATGAGATCATGCATATCACCTTTACCGGATGGATGCTTTGATGACATCAAACACCACACCGTAACAGGGTGGCTATAAAGGTGGCATTGAGTGTTCGGAAAGTATTGTTTGAGACACATGGATCAAGAGTGGGATTTGTCCATCCATATGACGGATAGATATACTCTGGGCCCTCTCGGTGGAATGTCATCCAATTAGCTTGCAAGCATGTGACTGGCTCACAAGGGATCACATATCACGGGAACGAGAAAAGAGTACTTATCGGTAACGAGGTTGAACTAGGTATGCAGAGATACCGACGATCATAACCTCGGATAAGTAAACTATCGTGAGACAAAGGGAAATTGGTATCGTATGTAAGTGGTTCATTCGATCGCAAAGTAATCGTAGAAATATGTGGGAGCCATATGAATTTCCAGATTCCTCTACTGGTTATTGTTCGGAGAAGTGTCTCGATCATGTCCGCATAATTCACGAACCGTAGGGAGACACACTTAAGGATTCGACGTTGTTTGAGTAGTTATGGTATTATGAGAAAGAGACCGAATGTTGTTCGGAGTCTCGAATGAGATCCGGGATATCACGAGGTGATCCGGAGAATAAGATTCATATAAGGAAAGTCCCGTTTCGGAGTTGGGGAATGATTCAGGTGTTTTCATCGGGAATGTTCTAGAAGGTTCCGGAATGTCCAGCACTCCGGAGGGGAAGGGGTACATGAATGTGTCATTGCAAGTTGGAATGATTGCATCATGTACTAAGTGTCCTCGCTGTTCCAAATAAAGGAGTAAACTGAATCCTAGTTTGAAAAGTCAAATAGCTAGTTTGAAAAGTCAAACGGCTAAAATTGGAAAGAGGAAAAGAGGAGGAAGGAGGGAAACCGAGTTGGTGAGGGAATCCCTCCTCCAACCGGCGGCGCCCCCTCCAAGCCGAGTTGGGGAGGGACTCCCCTCCCTCCCCTTGGCGTGGCCGGCCCCTCCACCTATAAAAGGAGGGGCAGGGCTCCCTCCTCTAGACACACAAGTCCCTCACCTCAAACCCTAGAAGCTGCAGCCCTCCATAGCCGCCGCCCACCCCTAGGGTTTTGCCCTAGCCACCAACTTGGGGGTCCCCGGAACCCTAGCCGCCGGCTCTAGCCCCTCCTCCTTGGTGCGTCTAAACCCTAGATCGCCGAGGAGCTCTCTCATACTCCACCATACTCGCTCCGGCTTAAGGCGAAGCCCTGCGGGATTTCCCCTCTACTTCCGGTACCACGCCGTTGTGCTGCCGGAATCGCGAGGAGAGTGCTACAACCTCCGCTGCCTGCTGGAACAAGGGAGAGGAAGGTCTTCGTCGAGTACCGAACGTGTGACCGACTGCGGGAGCGCTGCCGGAACGCAGCGCCGGAAGGATCGTCTACGCGATCTTGAGATCGGGAAGAGTACGACTACATCACCCACGAGAATCCGCTCTTGTTAAACACTTTGGAATCTTCGAGGGTAAGTTATTCCATCGACTCGTTGCTACAATCTAGTAGATAGATCTTGGCTTGTTTGTTTGTATGCGATAGAAAATTTTTGTTTTCCATGCTACGAAACCCTACAGATTAGGCATGGCTTAGGCTAGCGGCCCAGACGATTATCTAACACAAAATACATACTCCATGGATGTAACACCCTCAGAATCGGACCTATGCAAGTTTAGCGAAACCCGCCAAACCCGCATAGAAACGATTCAAAGGTGCCCACCAGGCACTTTCGTGCGGGTGAAAACGAAGTAATAACATTACACAACAGTCCTCGATGGGACCCACAGAACAGATATATACAACGGCGACTCAAAGAGTCAAGAATACAGATATAATATACAAAGATCCAAATCACCTTGAAAACGATAGAGCGTCCAGCTACGAACAAGATGCAAATGGGGCTAAGAGCCCTGAAGAATAACCAATGGCGTCCATAACCCTGCCCAGGCCAAGCCGGAAGGGTAACCCTGCTAACGACGTCGATCTCAAAACCTGCTTAAACAAAGGGGTGCCGACAAAGGGCAAAGGAAAAAGAGGAGCGTCAGTACTGAGGCCAGTACACGGCGAGACTAGAGTTCGGCGGTCCTCGCCTACATAGGTATGGTGGACTGAAGCGGCAGCGGAAGCATGCACTAAACAACCTATAGAGACTCAGTACATCTAGCGGTTATCAGAGAAGGGTAAGAAAAACCTATTCGGAACCCACCTGATGCTACCATCAAACAAACCCATCCTGGCGTTTCCCCCCTCGAGACCAAACGAGGAAGTCAACCGAGGAACTCACACCGTTGGCAGTTTTACTTATTCAGTTGTAGTTGCGGCACTTTACTAGTCAGGTTTAGATAATCATCCTGATAAAGTAATCAGTGGGCACTTTTAGTTAACCATTCCGTTATAGTGGCAACACTTACTAGTCAGATACAATTAGCAAGAGATAACCCAAAACCCAGCAGTTGTTGGCACTTTTATTTAGCCATTCCGTTGTAGTTGTCATACTTACTAGTCAGGTACAACGGTCGCTGGCGACGACCCAAGCAAGCAATTGTTGGCAGTTTTATTTAGCCATTCCATTATAGTGAAGCTGATTACTAGCCATTATAAAGTCAAATTTATAGCAATAAACTTTAGTTATGCTTGTCTATGGTCGAGATACTGTGCTCCAAGTCGTCCATAACCGCGGACACGGCTTTCAGAAAGTTTTACCCGGCCGGGGTGCACCAATAGCAACACACACTCGATCAACCTCGAAAAAACCAAATCAAAACCCAACGAGGCTTTCACGACAAAGCAATCACAGGATTCAGAAATATTTCAGGGGGCCACCCCATTGAGTAGACCCGCAACGAAGTAAGCAAGCTCCGAGACGGACTCAAGGTTTGGGTAGACGGCTGTGAACGACTGGGAACCCCAAACGAGGCTTGTCGACACCGCGGAATCGTGTCCCGATCCAAAACAGTACAGTGTGCTATACATCGCACAAACGTAATAAAGCAGTAAAGCATGGCATAAGTACAGGATCGTAAATAAAACCTCAAACTAGTTTGTGGCCCCAAGAAATAAGACTGAATCAAGCTCTGGCTAAGGGGGGTCCCATATACCTCCCGGATGTGGATAGCGCGATAAATCAAGGAACAGGTATCAAGTACTCGGGGTCCTACGGGACACAAGTGGGCGTTCGGAAACCAAATATTTTCTATCACCCACCGATGCCTCTGCTTACTTCAATTTTAGTTGTTAAACAGGAATTTAAAGTGAACGATAAGTAAAACCATGATCATCTCCAACATCAACATGCGGCATTACTCCAACAACTGTGGTACTTGGCGACACGCAACAGCACTTGAGCAAGCGACTACGACGCGCAAGTCCAGCTATCTACCAAACAACAGGTAATAGGGTGTGTCCAAGGCAATATAGGGCTGCAAGGGATATCACGGGTACGGAAACTAAAGCATCGCAACACAGATAGCAATAGATCAACAGGAGGGAAATAAATACTATAAAAGTAAGATAGGTAGAAAGGGGGAGATGCTCGCCTGAAAACATTGTCGAAGATTCAACCGAAGGTCGGGGCGAAGCTCACATCAACTCAACGGCCTTATCCGCGAAGAGGCAAAATGCTAGAACAAACATCGGATGCAATATTTAATACAATGGCAGAAGATCGGCATGATGCATGTCTGATGCATGGCATGGCAAAGGTGCCATGCAATTAGGTCATATTAAGTGGAACCAGGGTCCCGACAATTAATTAATAGGTTCATGTTGTTTAGCTACCCCGCAATTAAATGTTGTTTTAGCATGGCAAAAGATAGTACCGGTTTGCTACACAAATTTAAATGAGGCCAATATAAGGCTAGATTTGCCCGCATATGGGCCCCATATTTAATTATATGGTGAATCGGCATAAGTCCCCCAAACCACATGACAAGATGCATGCAAGTATGACAATCTAATATGCAACAAGTTGTTATTTCATTTATAAAATAGGGCTCGAGGAAAGGGGTCACACATTAGGGGGCTCGACGAACTTGGGGTTCTGGGGTTCGGGGTCGGTCTCAGGGTTCAGGGTTCGGCGAGGTCGTTCCGTGGAGGCGATATCATCGGCTCCTCCTCTAGGCCTTGGGGTTCCGTGACGGAGATCTCCGGTTCCGGTTCGCGGTTTCTTGTCGACGATCTTGTGGGACCATCTTAGTTGCCGGTGTCGAGCTCGGGTGCCGTTGATGATCTTGGGGTTTCAGCGGAACGGTCTTCGGGGTACTTGGCGTTCTATGAAGAATAGCTCCGGATCTTCGGCTCCGGTGGAAGTTCTCGGCGTTCTCGATGAAGACCTTGGCGAGGTGAACTTGGGGGTTCCGGGGTTCGACTGCCGGTGTCGATCTTGTCGTTTCCACACCCAACACTTGGCACCAGCTTGATACTACACCGGGATCCTGCACGGTGGAGGCGGATGGCAGAGCTCGGGCGGGGCGGCACTGCAGGGCCATCTGCGAGGCGGTTGCGTGGGCCCAGCGACGGCGCGCGCTCGGTGGAGACAGGGGACGGCTTTCAGGCGGCCAGGGAGCCACGGCGCGTGCTTGGCCAGCGGCGACGCGGCCCGGCGGCGGTGAGCAGCAGGGGTCGAGGTGGGGGTCGGCCGGACGCAGAGGAGGGCGAGCGCGAAGGGGGCACGGGGCGGCGACGGACCGGCGGGGCCGCGCGGCGACCTGGGGTCGAGGGCGAGCTCGCCTGGGCGGCTCTGGGGCAGGGACGCGGTCGGCGGCGGAGGGTCGGGACGACGGCGGTGTTGACGGAGGCGGTGGTGGGCGCCGGAGAGGGAGGGCTCGGGGTCGCCGGCGTCCGTGACGAGCGGGGCCGGAGGCGGAAGCTGCGGAGGGCGGGCGCCGGCGTCGGGGCTTGGCTAGCGCGGGTGGAGGCGGGCCGACTCCGGGGCGTGGTGCTCGCGGTGGAGGAGAACGGGCGCGGGACCGCGGTCGAGGGCGGCGGCAGGTGAGGCCGGGGGCGAGCTGGGCGGCGCCGCTCGAGGTGAGGTGGGCGGAGCAGAGCTCGGCCGCACGGCGGGGCGCTGGCCGGAGGAGGAGGGAAGGCACGGACGCGGGCCGGGGCCGCAGGCGAGGTAGGGCGGTGAACGGCGAGCGAGGGGGAGGGAGGAGGCCGGCGGCTGGTGGCGGGGAGGCTCGGTGCGGGGAGGAGGCAGGCGGGGCGAGGAAGAAGGGAGAGGCGCAGGCGCAGGTCGCGTGCGGGTCTGGCGCTGCGCGCTGGCGCGTGGGTGGGGCCCAGGGGCACGTGGGGCCCAGAGGCGCAGGCGGTGGGGGGTTTGGCAGTGGCGTGTAGTGCGTGTGTGGTTCTGACGTGCGTGCATGTGTGCTTGTGTGTGTTGGGGAGAGAGAGGGGGGGGTTAGGGTGATGTGGCAGGAGTTGATTGGGTGAGGGATAGGGCCAGGTGAGGTGGCAGCCTGCTACTGGTTGGGGTGAGGTGGAGGGTTGGGCTGGGTAGGTAGTTTGGTAGGTTTAGGATTATGGGTGGGACTGGTTGGACCGATTTAAAACCTGGGGCGGTCGTTCGGGTCGATCTGGCCCGTTCGACTGCCCCCACTAAAAATAATATAATTTTTATTTGTTTTATTAACACCGTTTGCAAACCGATAGCACTCAAACAAAAATAATCCGGAGACCGGGCTTTGCATTTGAATTAAGATGGGGCGTTTGGAAAACAAATCGGGCTTTGCGAAAATATTTTTAGACAAACAACATATGATGATGCCGATGCAATGCACAAATTCAACGCGATTTTCTAGTAGTGGTTTTGCGGGATGCCACAATGGACTTACAAGTTCCCTCTTTATTTCACACCGTTGACATCTATAGACAAAAGAGCATGATATCAACTGAGTACAAAGTACAAGTGCAATGTTGAAAACGTTCCTCGTGACAGCACGGTTCTGCTAATTCCAACGTATAAGTGCAAGCATATACAACATAGATGACACAATTGTTCAAGTTTATTAGGGGCAAAGAATATAAAGTGTGCCATCAAGTTTGTGAGGGATTTAATCACTACGTTTTCACATAACAAAGAGACTTTTTAACTAGAAGATAGTTGAAAACAAGAATATAATTGGAATGGTGTAACACACCATGCATAGTAATTTATAGTGGACACTTTGGAATAACTTGGTTTCTTGGGAATTGGAATAATGAGTAGAGATTACTCATACAAGTGGAGGCTAGCAATAGACTGGGAGCAACCAACTAAGAGAGCAATAATGGCCATAATCATGCAGAGCAACAAACATTACTAATCAAATCATAGAGTGGTACTACAAGTCATGGACTAAATGATCATAGAGGCTATGGTGACTTGTCATAGTCATAACATGGTGTGAGCATGTGCCAAGTCAACCCAAACAAAGCATCAAAGGAGAATACCACAATACTATGCTTTTGTATGCTAAAACAACGCATAATTTCTTCAAGGAACACTAGGCAATCCCAATTGTTTGGAACAAGAAACGCAACAGCAATAATCACTAAGAATAAGGTTAAAACAACACCTAGCATGTCATGCTAAAGTCTAAGTCATAGTCAATGCAAGCTCCTCTTGCACTTTCAAGCAAGAACTTCCTACTCCTTTCCAATCCAACACCAAGCAACTTATTTGAAACAACATAGCGAGAACGATGGTCCAAACTACTTTATTAAAGCAAACTAAACAACTAAGCAATCCAAATGAAAACTAAGACGCTCCAAGAACAACACAACAGTGCATGAAACAATAAAAACAAAGTGTCTAGACAGACCTGAGCTTTTTCTTGATGAAGAAGGGGATGCCTTGGGCATCCCTAAACATTGACACTTATACCTATTGGATATTTATTGGGGTGACACCGGGGTGGAATGCCCAAGCTTGCGCTTTTGTCCATTCTTCATCTCATTACATCATTCTCTCTCTACACCTGAAATTTTCCTTCATACAAAACTTTACACAATCTTTACTAGCAACATTAGTGTATTCAAAAGATAATAGACCTTTAGGAAAAGCTTTGGAACAACAAGACATTTCAATAAAAACACAAGCTACTGTAGCAACTCCTTCAAAAATCACAATTACCCAAAAGAGAACTCAAAAAGGAATCAATAAGAAACAAATGCAAATAAGGGCAGAAATCTGTCAAAACAGACCAGTAGGTAGAAACCGATTTTTTATAAAATCTTCTGTTGCTCAGATCAAAAAGTGTTGAACTAACTAAAGTTAGCTAACATACTGGGCGATTTATTAGTAAAGTTTCAGCTCAATCCGAGTTACAGAGACTCCTCACGAATTGTTTTGGTGGAGGATAGAAATCTGTTTCGGGACAGCAACTCCCCAAATCTTACTTACCTCTCATTAGAGGTCATTCTTGGCACAAAAAGCAAACAAAGAGGATAAGGAGAGGTCATTACAGAAGTAATAACTTCCAAGACTCAAGGAAACTCTTGGGTTATCTTCCAACAAGTACTTTTCTTTAACGCCTTTAAGTTAGGCACAAGAAGCAAGAATCAAGTATTTTCAAATGAGGAAGCATTAACATCAAACCTTGCTTTCAAAGGAGGAGCAAAAAGAAAGTTCTCTCTCCTCATAGGGAGTGTTCAATACCTTTCTTGAATGGAAATTGATATTTAATGGTGCCTTCTTTCATATCAATGATGGCACCAACAGTTCTAAGAAAATGTCGTCCCAAAGTAATAGGACAAGAAGCATTGTATTCAACATCCAAAATATAGAAATTAGCAGGGACATAAGCATTGTTAACCATGCTGAGAACATCATTAATACTCCCCATTAGTTTATTCTTAGCATTATCATCAAGTGGAACATCCAAATAACAATCTTCCAAAGGTGGCAAATCAAGCATTTCATAAATCTTCCTAAGCATAATGGAGACACTAGAACCAAGAAAACATGAAGCTTTGAGATCAAGTTCATTCACTTGCATATTAATAATGCGTTCCCAACTATCTTCTACTTTCCTAGGGATTGAAGCTTTGTGTTTTAGCTTCTCTTCCTTAATCTTAACAAGAGCATCTATAATGTGTTTAGTGAAAGCAACATGCATATCATTAGCATCAGGACTTCTAGCAAGCTTTTGCAAGTACAAAATCACTTCAGAAATATTGCAACCATCTATATCAAATTCAAACTTAGCATCACTAGTAGTAGACTCAATAGGCTTAGGCATAATAGGAGGAGGAATAGGGACTTCTTGTGGTTTAGTGGTATCCATTCTAGTGATGGTGCACACACTATTGTTTCTATCGATTTGAGCTTCCCTTTCCCACTTAGCATGAAGTTGAGCTAATAGCCTAACATTTTCATCAACAGTAACTTGTATGGCATGAGTGGTAGCAAAGGTACTTTCCATGGTTTCAGGTCTAGCAGCCATTTTATTAATCAAGGAGGACTATGCTTCAGACAAAGAGGAAATATTTTTCTCAACAGTTAAAAGCTTTTCCTCCACAGTCTTGATGAACGCAGTTTGTTTACTAATAAAGTCTTTGAGCATGACTTCAAGTTCAGACGGGGCACTTCTAGCATTGTTGTAGGAGTTTCCATAGGAATTGCCATTATTCGGAGGATAAGGCCTATAATTGTTGTTACCACCCAAATTATTCCTATAGGCATTGTTGTTGAAATTGTTGTTTCTAATAAAGTTCAAATCAACTTGCTCTTCTTGAGCCACCAAAGAGGCCAAGGGATCACTATTAGGATCTAGAGGAGCTTTCCCATTAACAAGCATAGCCATAATAACATCAATCTTATCACTCAAAGAGGAGGTTTCTTCAACAGAATTTACCTTCTTACCATGTGGAGCTCTCTCAGTGTGCCATTCAGAGTAGTTAACCATCATATTGTCAAGGAGCTTTGTTGCAGCACCCAAAGTGAGGCCCATAAAAGTACCTCCAGCTGCTGAATCTAACAGGTTTCTTGAAGAGAAGTTCAAACCTGCATAAAAAGTCTAGATAATCATCCAAGCAGTGAGTCCATGAGTGGGACAATTCTTAACCAAAGACTTCATTATTTTCCAAGATTGAGCAACATATTCATTATCTAGTTGTTTAAATTTCATAATGTCACTTCTCATAGATATAATCTTAGCAGGAGGATAGTACTTTCCAATAAAAGCATCTTTGCACTTAGTCCAAGAATCAATACTATTTCTAGGCAAGGATAGCAACCATTCTTTAGATTTTCCTCTCAAGGAGAGAGGAAATAGCTTGATATTACTAATATCTGCATCTACATCCTTATACTTTTGCATCTCACAAAGTTCAATAAAGTTATTGAAATGGGCAGCAGCATCATAAGAACTAGCACCAGAAAATTGCTCTCTCATCACAAGATTCAACAAAGCAGGCTTAATTTCATAAAAGGTAGCATCGGGAGCAGGTGGAGCAATGGGAGTGCTAAGGAAATCATTGTTGTTGGTTCTAGTGAAGTCACACAACTTGGTGTTCTCAGCAGAGTTCATTTTGGCAAAGGTGGGCAAGCCAAAAACAGCAGTAGTAGCTAGAGCAGGAACTAATTTTTTGTGTGTTTTTGAATAAATAATGCAAACCAAACTAAACTATTTTTTTGGAGATTTTGAAAAGAGGCAAACAAAACCAAGCAAAAGAAAACAAGCAAACTAGAAACAAAGTAAAGAGAAAGGAAGTGGAGGACTCCCCTTTTGAAGACGTCCTTAGCCTCCCCGGCAACGGCGCCAGAAAAGCTTGTTGGCGTGCCCAGTGTTGTTGTGGGACGCTTCATTGGAAACCCCAAGAGCAAGGTGTGAAGAGCACAGCAGCAAGTTTCCCTCAGTAGAGACCAAGGTTATCGAACCAGAAGGAGGTAGGAAACATCTCACATGTGTTGCAAGCAACACAGAGACCTGCACAACACAAGCTCAAGACTTTGCCCCAATGAATCATTGAGGTTGTCAAGCTCACCGATTTTCTGTAACAAAGGATTAAACGTATGGTGTGGAAGGTAATGGTTTGCAGCAAGTAAACAAGTAACAGTGGAAGATGTATCAATTGTAAAGATTGGACCGGGGTCCATAGTTCACTAGAGGTTCTCTCCTTAGATAAACAACATGGCATGAAAGGTAAACAAATTACAGCAGGCAATTGATAGGAACCGAGCAAGGCATAACAATGCAACACCAGACAAAAAGACCCTATGAGAAGCGATTGGGCAATACAAAAATATACATAGACAGCCATCCAACTACATCTATGACTAGAAGTTCACCTTCAGGTTATCATCTGAACGCCCTCTAGTATTAAGTTGCAAGAAACAGACAATTGCTTTAAGCAAAGTGTGTAAGGTAAACAATCCACTTGTTCCATGAACAAGAGACCGTTATTTTCTCCCTAGTAGCAACGGCACATCTACAACCAAAGAGATTTCTGTCACTTCCCTTGGAAACTAGAGGCTAGAACCCACTATCGAGCATAAATACCCCCTCTTGGAGTCACTAGCAACTACTTGGCCAAGATAGCTACTAACAACGGAGAGCATGCAAGATCACAAACAACACAGACATGATAGAATCATAAAGACAAAACCATTAATCAATCTGACATAGTAATCTGAATATCCATCGGATCCCCGCAAACACAACATGCATGATTACAAATAGATTAGGTCTTGATCATGAACGGAGCTCACAAGATGTATACATGAAAGCACAAGGAGGAGATACAACCATCTAGCTACTACATGGACCCATAGTCCAAGGTGGAACTACTCACACATCATACCGGAGAGAAGGCCTGCGGGATGATCTCCCCTCCGACAGGGTGCCAGGAAGATCTTCAGATCCCCCCCGATCTAGGGACGACCGTGGCGGCAGCTACAGAAGGTTTCGTGGAGTTTTGATGCTACAGAAGAAAACAGGCAACTGGCACTGTGGCAACTTGTTAATAGGTTAGTTCCAGAAAAGATATAAAAACACCTCAAAGTGTATACAAAGCAAAGCAAAGTAGATACTAAACAATCATGGATCATCAAAAATTATAGATACGTTTCCGGCGTATTAAGAACATGCAGCCGGTTGGGCTTCACAGCCAAGATACAAGCATGTCAGGTCCTCATTGGCCAAACTAGCGCAGGGGCCCATCCACCGTCTAGGGCCGCCTGCCCTTTCGAGCCCACAAAGGAACACATGAAATCCAAGCACCCGAGGGCTACTGTCGAAGAACTGGAAACTGGGGTGCCACGTCCCCACAATGGACGAGCCCCACGGTGGAGATATCACCACCCTCACGAAGGAGCATCGCCTCTAGAGGTGGACAAGCCTTGCAGGCATCGCGAGGCCTCCATGTCGCGAGGGTGGGGACGCCTCCCAAAGGAACTTGACGCTACACCCCGCCAAGCCCTCAAGCCTCGGATACTTCAGAGCACATCGAGGGCTAGACGATAACTTCATCAAGCCGAGCGTGCGTCATAGCCTGACAGGGATTGCAGTGGCCCCGCAGCGCCAACTGCCTCGGTATAGGAAGCCTCAGTCCGCCCCTTTATTTGCAGGGAAAGGACAAGCAATCTCATGGTGGAATACTCCTTCCATTGCCGTTTTGGTGAAAGAAGGGAAAAGCATAGAGCGCTGGATGAAGACAAGCGACATCAGCAAAGGATGCTTTACAGGAGGACGGAGTGGAGCAAGGCAAGCTAGACCAAGTCTGCGTAAAGTAGTCTCCTAGACAGGGATCTCGAGGAGAAGCACTGTGGACGCCCTTCATGCCCAAAGGCTGGGGGAAGAGGCCCGATGCCGACATCTATAAGGATCGATCCCCTACTATCTAAACCCTAGACAACCAACCTCCATTGTACCCTTGTGAAGCCAAGCGAGCAATACAACAAAGCAGGTGTAGGGGCTTTACCTCCTCACGAGGGTCCCAAACCTAGGTAAAAAACCCCATGTAACCTCTCTGTTGTGGTTCTTACTCCACTGTCGCCACCGTCGCCGAGGTTCCTTGAGAATGTGTGTTAAGCCCCCTTTCAAACCAAGGGATCGTTGGAACCTAGTTCCTTCACAGGAGAAATCTCCGACAAGTTCGAAACTCACATCGACGACATTGTTTACTACAAGAAGATGCACCCATTTACCTCTAAAAATACATTTAATTCAAGAGAAATCTAGCACGCTTACTTCAAGTTTGACCAAATTTTGTTAAATTGTCAAGA
Source organism: Avena sativa (assembly GCA_916181665.1). NCBI lineage: Eukaryota > Viridiplantae > Streptophyta > Magnoliopsida > Poales > Poaceae > Avena > Avena sativa. The sequence continues at coordinate 150,433,330 of OV702284.1, forward strand.
TACAAAATCTTAGCAAGAAGTTGGACCTGCCGTTTAAAATCTCGGTGGTTTCTGATATATTAATTGTGACCCCTGATGGGTACCTCCAAAAGCTTTTTCATAAACTTTCAAAGAAACTTACAATTTACTTGTAGTCCATAATTTTGACCTAATTTTGGTAAATAAACATAAAGTCATTAAAGTGGTCAGAGTTAGCTAGGAGTTTGCAAACTCATAAAACATGCGAAATCGTAAGTAAAACATGTTCATCCACTATATATATTTGGAAGCTTGGATTGTAGCATTCAAATCCATATTCTCCATAATTTGTTTACGGAAAAGAAAAATCTTGTCATCACTCAGAAAATGTGTGAACGTTCTTTCCTTATAGTTGGAAACTCCTACTAATCGCATCATTTACTACAAGAAGATAAAGACATTTAATTCAAGAGAAATGTATCGCGCTTAATTGTAGCTCAAGTTTTACCTAATTTTGCTAAAATGTCAAGATGCAAAATCTTAGCAAGAGTTGAACCTGTTCTCAAAACTCTCTGTGGTTTCCGATATATTAATTGACACCCCCGATGGGTACCTCCAAAAGCTTTTTCGTAAAACTTTCAAAGCAACCTATAATTTAGTCGTAGTTCAAATTTGACCTAATTTTGATAAATTAACATAAATTAATTCAAGTGGGAAGAGTTAGCTAGGGAGTTTAAAAACTCATAAAACATGGAAAACTTAATTAAGAACAATATGTTGGTCCACTTAATATGCCTGGAAGCTTAGCTTATGGCATTTAGATCCATATTCTTTAGACTTTTTTTATAGAAAAGAACAATCCTGTCATCACTCGGGAAATTGAGAATTTTCTTTCCAGATAGTTGGAAACTCGCACCGACTATATATTTCTGAAAACTTGGCTTGTGGCATTGAGATCCAATATTCTTGAGACTTTTATTTATGAAAAAGAACAATCCCGTCATCACTCGTAAAATTGAGAATGTTTTTTACAGATGTAGTTGGACACCCACACTGACGACATTTATTACTACAAGAAGATGAACCCATCTACCTCTAAAATTACATTTAATTCAAGAGCAATATATTGCGCTTAATTTTAGCTCAAGTTTGACCTAATTTCATTAAATCGGCAACTAGTTGCATTTTCTTCTAACTGTGGCAGGTCCCGTAGGAGCAAGGTGCTTCACTTAACACGTTCGGTGTAAGTACTAGTTACATCAAGGACGTCATAAAAAAGAATTACATCCAAGTCCATGCATTTATCACAAGGTCCATGAAACTAAGTGTTTTTAAGGTTTTACGCATACTAGTGTTCATTGTGCTAAATACTATCAATAGAATATTCTAGATGCTAAGAATGGAAAAAACGATCTAACGGATGTTTGGATTTTCCAGTCTTGATCCAACGGTCAATGTACAAAGTTATCCGTACACTACATAGTGGTATGGTATTGTAACAGATAAGATAGGATAAAGATAAGATAATAAGTACTACTGCGAATGAAGATCTTTTGAATAAACTTCCCTCCCGATGTTTGGGAAGTAAGTGGAAATTTCTAAACCGGAAAAGTTTGAATATTTTTGTCGCCAAGGACGAAAGTGGTTTCCTTCCTATGTACTCCTCCTACTCCACCCCAACGCGTCCACCGAACATGCCAGAGAAACAGAGACACCCTCTCAAAAAAAAGAAACAGAGTCACTGTACTAAGGCACACGTGCGTAGTACCACATTGTGTACGCGAGAGATTTCAGCCGCGCCGGTGCGCGAGGGGAGAGGGGTGGAGAGATGAGAGGTAGCGAAGGAGAGAGAAAACACACAATTTTTTTGCGTGCATAGGTCCTGAAATTTACTACTAGTAAAGTGTAGTTTGTAAGGTGGCAGGAGTACCTCGTCTCAGGAACCCATCATAAACTTTTCTCTGACATCAAACCTCCTTCAACTCCTCTTTTCTCTTTGCTGATGCCCTCTTCCCCTGCCTACGTTTTATTCTCTCTGCATATATAGCGTGTGGACAGAGGTGAACATATATCTGAGAAAAGAAATACTAAAATATACTAATACGAGTAAGCTCCACTATTTAGACAATGTCTATATGAGATGATTCATGGGACTTACTAAACTAAAGATGCTAACTTTTGCATAGGAGTTTTATTATACACTACCAACTGGGTCCATTATTTGACTTTTCCTTAAGGCATCTGCAATGTATTAAAAAACACCTTAAGGCCAATGTGTAATCCGCTAAGGTTCGCCTTATACATTGTGGAGAAAATAAAGTTTCCTCAAGCTTGTGGGTTGCCCATGCAGAATAGAAAAATCATTTCCCCTCTCTTCTCTCTCTTGCATGGAGCAATATGACAAGCTAAGTGGGTCCTACCTTGTGGAAAATTTTCACCTTATATATTATGGTAATTTCTATAAGCCGGATGGGTCCTACATTACTGATGCTCTTAGACATGCGTAACTTGTACTCCAATATCTACCGCGCTAGACTCGATTTTTTTGTGAAATTCATTTAACTGTCGTAGTTAGATAGGAAGCATGATCCACTATATGTATGAAAACTCCCACGGTAAAAAATGCTTATACTCCAAGATGCACCCGTCTACTATGGCAATTCTACCGGGTCGTAAACTATTGTGTCAATCGCTATGGTCTTGACGACTTTGGTCATTCGGGTTGAAACCCAATAATGTCTATACATGGCAGGACAATACTGCAGAGCCAGTTTCCAAAACTTTTTAACTCCCATGGTTACCGCTTTCATGTCACATAGCACGCAGGGCATGATAGGACGTCATGCATAAATATTTTAATATTTTAGTTTTTATTTATTTCATGTGATCATTTTCAAAAGAGGTTCAAAATTGTCAAGATGCAAAATCTTAGCAAGAAGTCAAACCACTCGTCAAAACTCTCAGTGGTTTCTAATATAATAAATGACCGCCCGATGGGTACCTCAAAAATCTTTTTCATAAAACTTTCAAAGCAACCTACGATTTACTTGTAGTAGTTCATATATGACCTAATTCCGATAAATTGGCATAAAGTCATTCTAGTGGAAGGAGTTAGTTAGGAAGTTTGAGAACTCCTAATCATATGTACAACATGTTGGTCCACTATATATGTCTGAAAACTTGGCTTCTGGCATTCAGATCCATATTCTTTGTACTTTCATTACGGGAAAGAAAACTCGCATCATCACTCGAAAAATTGAGAATCTTCTTTCCTGATAGTTGGAAACTCATACTAACAACATTGTTTACTACAAGAATATGCACCCATCTACCTCTGAAAAGACATTTAATTTAAGAGAAATCTATTGTGCTTACTTGTAGCTCAAGTTTGACCTAATTTCATTAAATTCTCAATATGCAAAATCTTATCAAGAAGTTGAATCTATCGTCAAAACTCCTGGTGGTTTCTTTTTTTTTTTGAAGAGACTCCTGGTGGTTTCTGATATATTAACAGTGACCCCCCAAAGGGTACTTCCAAAATATTTTTCATAAACTTTCAAAGCATCCCACGATTTACGTATAGTTCAAATTTGACCTAATTTCGATAAATTGGCATAAATTCATTCAAGTGGGCGGAGTTAGCTAGGAAGTTTCAGAACTCATAAAACATGGGAAATCGTAATTACAACATGTTGGTCCACTATATATGTCTGGCAACTTGGCTTGTGGCATTCAGATCCATATTCCTGTGACTTTATTTACGGGAAAGTATAATCTCATCATCACTCAGACAATTGAGAATGTTCTTTCCTGATAGTTGAAACTCACACTGAAGGCACTGTTTACTACAAGAAGATGCAGCCATCCACCTCTGAAAAGATTTAATTCAAGATCAATCTATCGCACTTACTTGTAGCTCAACTTTGACCTAATTTCGATAAATTGTCAGGATGCAAAATCATAGCAAGAAGTTGAACCTGTTGTCAAAACTCTCGGTGGTTTCTGATATATTAATTGTGACCCCTCGATGGGTACCTCCAAAAGCTTTTTCGTAAACTTTCAAAGCAACCTACAATTTACTTGTAGTTTCAAATTTAACCTAACTTCGATAAATCTACATAAATTCATTCAAGTGGGCATAGTTAGCAAGGAAATTTGAAAAAAATCATAAAACATGGGAACTGTAAGTACAACATGTTGATCCACTATATACTTCTAAAAAAATTGCTAGAGGCATTGAGATCCAATATTCTTTGAACTTTTCTTTCCAGAAAAAGAACAATCTTGTCATCACTCATAAAATTGAGACTGTTCTTTATGGATATAGTTGGACACCTGCACAGATGGGATTGTTTACTATAATAATATGAACCCATCTACCTCTAAAATTACATTTAATTCAAGAGGACTCTATCGGGCTTACTTGTTGCTCAAGTTTGACCTAATTTCGTTAAACTATCAAGATGCAAAATCTTAGCAACAAGTTGAACCTGTCGTCAAAACTCTCATTGGTTTACGATATATAAATTGACCCCCCATGGGTAACTCCAATTTTTTTTCATAAAACTTTCAAAGCAACCTACAATTTACTTGTAGTTCAAATTTGACCTAATTTAGATAAATCGGCATAAAATCATTCAAGTTGGTGGAGTTAGAAATGAGGTTTGAAAACTAATAAAACATGGATGTCGTCAGTACAAGATCTTGGTCCACTATACATGTCTTAAAACTTGGCTTGTGGCATTGAGATCCATATTCTTCCGACTTTATTTACGAAACAAAACAATCTCGTCACATCTTTCGAAAAATTCAGAATTGAATGTTCTTTCCTGATAGTTGGAAACTCACACTGATGACCTTGTTTACTACAAGAATATGCGCCCATCTACCTCCGAAAATACATTTAATTCTAGAGAAATCTATCGCGCCTACTGGTGTAGCAAAAGTTTGACATAATTTTGTTAAATCGACAAGATAAATATTGGATGAATTATTAACCTTTTATGAATATGTAAGTTTTCACAAATTTTTAAATTAATGGGAGTACTGACAAGGAAGGCCCAACTGTTTGTTATATTGTCAGCAGAGCTAAATACGTAATTAGATGACCAAGTGGTGGAATTTCAATGGATTAGACCAACAACTGGTGAAAACTGCAAAAAATATTGTCCAAGTGGTGGTTTGTGCAACACATGGAGAAGGACATGGTGAAATCTATGATGTCCTATTCCTATGCACAACAACGCAGTTGACCAACATGCCAGAGACTCTTCTAAAAAATGCTAGAGACACACATACAGTGTGGCTGTACCAAGGCACACGTGTGCGGAGCCACGCTATGGGATGAGGGAGATATCAGCCGGCCGGTCCGCGCGGGGTGCTACATAGGAGGGGAGAGGGAGGATGGATGGTGAGAGGCAGCAAAGGAGAGAGAAAACATAATATAATCCTAGTAGTAGGTACCTGTACCTCGTGTCAGAAACCTGTCAAACTAGCTTTACTCTGACATTGCACCGCCTTCAACTCCTTCGCTGCCCTCGCACTGCCTCCCGTTTATTCTCATATAATCTCTTCTTGCTCTTTGTTTTTTCCTCCTTTTTTTTACAAATTTGGGGTTAATTTTCTGGTGCCCCTGGTTCAGTATAAATACAGACTACTCAAGTTTTCCACAATAGTCCTCTTTCTTTGAAAATAGGGTATGTGGCATTTAGATCCAAAATATCCATACTTGTTTCACAGCAAAATAATTCTAGTCACTAGGAAATTTTTGTTTTTTTTTCTAACGAGAAATGTGCCCCTAAGTACCAAGAAGGTGCGCGTTAAAATCCAAGGGTGGGAATAAAAATTGCATAGTGGTCCAGAAAGAAAACTAAAATACATCTGGGACCTACACTTTTACAACACGGACCCTAAAAATACACTAGGAAAATTGAACATGTTTTTCCTAATACTAGTTCGAAACTCCCACCACAGCATGGTTAACCATGGCAAGATGCACCCATCGATCAAATACGGGAACATTATCAATGAACTATGATGTAGATATGGCCATGACCTAATCGGTCATTCGGCTCGAGAAACCCTCAAGTGTTCATATATGGTAGGCCATATGTAATGTGACGATGGATTTTTTGAATGTTTCAAATATCATGTTTACCTTTTTTCGTGGAAGATGCTACACACGAGAGGATGTCATGCGAAACCTTTTCGTCTGTTCATTTTTCTTCATATTCTTTGCGTTTTTCTCAAATCCGTGTGACAATCATGCAAATTCACATATATGAATATTTTGAGTCATTCAGAACTCTCGGTGATTTTCAAGATATTGACGGTTCAAAATAGTTTCATAGTACAACTTCAAGAGAAATCTTTGTGAGACTTGCCTGAAGTTCAAAATTAACCTAACTTTGGTTTAAGTGGGCCACATTACAAAGGAGGCTTGAAAACTCGTAAAACTAGGAGATTGTCCATAAATCATGTTGCACTTTCTCCGTAAAACGATTCATGGATAATTTTAGGAGGGGTATATATACCACATGCTTTTAGATCAAATATGACCTAATTTATCTAAATTCTCTTAAGTCTTTCAAGTGGATGAATTTGTTAGCGCAAAACAACAAAAGGATTAAATAGGCCAAATAAATTTAAGAGAAATATATCGCGTGATTGCAGTTCAAAGTTGACCTAAAATTTCATTTAAGTGGGTAATATTGTACACAAAATGATTGGAAAAGCATAAAAGGGTGAAATGTGCATAAAAAATTCCATGCACTTTTGTGGCACTCACGGTCATTTTTTGTGTGTTTTTATGGACGCATGCGTCCTTCGTCTTCTCAGGGTGTGAAATGAAGCAACCAGAGTAGTATATCTTACCACTATATATCTCATCTTACCATTAGTTTTAGGGATTTCTATTTTTGTTCCCTTGGTTCATTAGTTGTACTCAGTTTTTCCTAGCCGCTTAACTTTTCCTCACTTTTCCCCTCACTATGTTATGAAACCCTCGCAGGAGCTAGCAGGCGCTCGAACGAAGGGATCCCGTCAGGTCAAAGGCTTGACCATTACATGCTAACTGGTGGGACCGTGTTGGGTCGGGTCGTGCGTTGAGCATTACGTTACGTGGCCTCGACCATTATATGCCGACCGGTGGGACTGCGTTGGGGCGGGTCCTGCCGTGGCCGATACGTGCTGACGGGTGGGGGCCAGGATACACGTCGGACCCTCCATCCATCTCTCGCTGACTTGTGTACCACTTTTTTCCTGATTGGGTGGACGATGCAGGCAATGAAAAATGGGGACGTTTTGTGGGGCCACCGAAGACAATGAACGATGGGGCCATCATGTGGGGCCGTCGAAGCCAATGACCGATGGGGGCGCGATGTGGGTCTGGAGGGGGGATTTGCATATTTTCCATGTTTTATGTTGCAACTTGCATATTTGCCATTTTGTGTGTCACTGACATGTGGTGGTCATGAGGCAAATATGCAAATTTCAAAGAAAAGGTTCGTTCTGTGGGCCCATCGAAGCCAATAAACGATGGGGTCGTCATGTGGGGACGTCGAAGGTAATGACCAATGGGGCCATGATGTGCGGCTGGAGGGGGGGGGATTTGCATATTTTCCATATTTTATGTTGCAACTTGCATATTTTCCATTTTGTGTTTCACTGACATGTGGTGGTCATGTGGCAAATATGCAAATTTCAAAGAATTTTTTTGTTCTGTGGGGCCATCGAGGCCAATGAACGATGGGGCCGTCATGTGGGGCCGTCATGTGGGGCTGTCGAAGCCAATGTCCGATGGGGCCATGATGTGGGGCTGGAGGGGGAATTCGCATATTTGCCATGTTTTAGATTGCAACTTGCATATTTGCCATTTTGTGTGTCACTGACATGTGGTGGCCATGTGGCAAATATGCAAATTTTAAAGAAAAAGTTTGGGAGATATGCAAAAATCCGAGAGCGGCTACTCCCCCAAACATTGACATGTGGGGTCATGTATGACACACATGAGGTCAGCTCTCTCTCTCATCCGCACCCAGCCCCCAGCCCCGAGTAGCTCCTACCCCATCGGCAGACAGAGCATCCATCGTCGGCGCGTCGGCAGCTTCGTCCTATGGTTGCGTCAGACGGATTACCGCGCTGCACCTCAACCACATCTCCAGCACCTATTTCCTCCACATGCATTGTACGTTGAGGCATGTCACATCCCAAAATTTCCCAAATTTTGAAATTTGAAAAATAAATAAACAAAATAAATAATTGTTGAAATTTAGGGTAAAAAGAAACTTTTTGTTTTAAGATGGAAACATCAAAATCCATCTTGAACAAATTTGAATAAAATGGAATCCAACAAAATTCAAATCAAGTGACATGCATTCTTCATAAATGCATCTTGTAATTTTAAACACTTGGAAAATAAACCAAAACCCTAAAACCCTAATGGAAGAAAATCATCCCAAGATTACTCTAAGACTATGGATTTGTTCCATATAAAATTTGTTAACAAACATTTATAAATGATCAAGATTGATAAATAAAAATATTATAGAACCATAGAAATTGATTTCATTCAATTTGGAACCATGGATAAAATCTTATGAATTGAATAAGATAACGAAATTAAATTTGAAAGCTAATAAAACTCCTATCTAAAATCCATACCAATTTTTGGGAAAAATAATCCTAAAAGGATTTAAAAAGATAAACAAATATTAAATAAGATTTTAAAAATTGGAATCACCAATTTTGGATCTATAAATAAAAAGATATGGATTTTATAAGATAAAGAAAGAAATAATTAAATAAGGAATATTTAAAAGCCAAATTAAATCTTGGCCAAATCCATGAGAAAATGAAATAAATATAATCCAAATCCAAATAAAATAATAGGATAAAGATTATTCCAATAAAATTATATGGCATTAAACCATATTCTAATTATATATGGATAAAGATAAAATTCCTAATATAAATGATTAATTAAATCATGAGAAAGTAATAAATGGAAATTTATCAAAGTGGATTAAAAAGTTATTTCATTAACTTAAATGGAACCAAAGAATTTTTTTTGAAATAAAATTTATATGGGATTAAAACTATATTTGATTTTATTTGAATGAAGACAAAATGCTCAATTTAAATGATTAATAAATCATATTAAAAATATTTCCAATAATTCAAAGTGAGGTATTTAAACATCCTAGTGAATAAATAAAACCTACTGAAAAAGGTTTAGTGAAAATTAGAATTGAAGTAAAGAGTTTAAAAATATAATTAAATCTTGTTTGAATAAAAAAATAGTCTATTTAAATAAATAACAAACCATGTGTAAATGAAATGATTATTCTAAAAATGTATTTTAAATATATGTTTAAAATAGTACAGAAACTTGCTGAAAATTTTGAAAAGTTTTGAAATGAAAAAGGGTTTGTAATCATTTGAATGAAATCAAAACAGAAAATCTAAATAGAAAAACAAAAAGGATTCAAAATTAAAAAAGGGAAAGAAGCCAGCCCAACCCAGCTAGCCCACTAAGCCTAGCAAGCCCATTTTCCCTCTCCCCCGCAGAAAACGGTTCACACTGCAGCAGGAACCCACGAAGTCGCTGCCATGTTGACCCCAGCGCACCTCTCTCTCTCTCTCTCTCGCTTCCGCCAGGTCCCACTGCCCCGTCATCTTCATCCTCACCCGCCGCTAACCACGCCCCCTCTGGCCGTTTCTCTGCCGATGAATGCCAGCGTTAATTCTCATCAATGTCGTGCTAAAACCTCGCCGCGACCACACAGGTTAAAGCGCCCAAGTCTCCTCTCCACTTTCCCTCTCTCGGCCGGCTCTCTTTGCCTCCAGGCTATTCAAATTTCTCACCCCAAACCACATGTCTCCGACGAGCCGCCGTGACGATTCCGGCCAGCACCCTCACCCCCACCAGCTCTGCTTCACACGAACGTGATCCCCATCGTCCTGCGAACCTCCCAGTACCCCCCACTCGCCCGCGCGAGCACCGTAGGCTCGGCAACGTCTTCGCCAGAGCAGCGCCACCGTCTGCCATTATTTCGGCGACTTCTCCCCTTCGCCAGCGACGACGAACAGAGAAGCCTGACGTCAGACGCAACTCCGACGAGCAATACCCGTCGAACCCGTGTGCCCCTTCGCCAACCAAGCATACGTTGAACATCAGCAATCTTCGGCAATTCTGGTGAGCTTCTCCCCTCCTCCTCTTGCCTCCTGTATCTCCGGCAACCTGACCGCCAGAGCCGTGCTATCGCCAGCCACCGTCGCGCGCCGCCCATCTTTGGCCAAGCTCCCGTGCGCCGTTCGATTTATATCTGACGAGTACGATAGATTCACTAATCGAACGGGTATGCGTAGATTGGGGCCGTGAGATTTCAGTTAGATCCAACGCTCCGCATCACTTGATCTAGCCGAACCGGTATGCTCCAATTAGATCGTGACGCGTGGCCTAGCTGTTGATTTAAAAACAGAAAACATGTTTATTAGATGTTAGATTTGAAAAATTCATAACTTTAAATCTACACGTCCAAATTTTATATCAATGGAATCAGCAAAAGGAGTAATTTCCAACCATGCGCTTTGTTTAGTGAATTGCTTCTGGAAAATTGGTTGTTTTTGCAAAAACTTGGGTAGGCATATTTTGTGTATAAAATTCATTCTAAAAATGTTTTTGAGATAAAATCTTTGGTAAATGGTTTGATGTGAACCTACTGACCATAGAAACCAACTTTTGGATTTATAAACATATTTTGTGAGGCTAAGGAATAAATCTTTGAATTAAAGCATTTCTAGTTAAATAAAAATATTGTTTATGTGTTAAAAATGTTTTTTGAGTAAATCCTTTGGAAAATGATTTGATTAAAAATCTCTGACCCTAAACACCAAGTTTTTGGATTTAAAAATATAGTTGGTGAACCCTATAAAAATATTACTTTGTTTAAAGGCATTTCTAACAAAATAAAATATGGCTTTGATTTAAAAATGGTTTATAAGTAAAACCCTTTTGCAAATGGTTTTAATATTAAAACTTGACCTTAAAAAACTAACATTTGTGTTTAAAAAAATTTGTTTGTCAAACACTAGTAAGTATTGCTTTGATTTAAATCATTTCTAACAAAACAAAAATGATTTAAAGTGGCCATTTTCACTAACTTAATAACAAATGGTTTTGCCACTTTTATAAATGAGCAATAGGTGTTTTAAAATGTTTATAACCTATTATAAACCACTTTTCCAAATAAAACAATCTTTGGCATGCTTGCATGCATGGCTTTGTTTTTATTATTCTATGTGATGAATTGCTTGAATGGTAGATTGAATTTGTGCCTTGATTGAATTGTAGCGAAATTTGAAGAGTGTGACTATTGCAAGATCAAGGAGTGAACTTAGATTCTCTTACAAAAAGGCAAGTGTATCTTCATACTTTTGTCCCATTATTTTCAATATGCATTAGTGATGCTTTGAGTAGGACTTGCATGGAATTTTTGCTAAGTATAAACTATGCCATGGGAAATCCCAGTAGATGAAACCTTACTAGAATTTTCCCTAAGTTAAGATCCCTACTACTATCATTCTTAGACTAGCTAGTAGAAAAAAGGGTGGATTATATTCATGCTATGGAATATTTCAAAGTCAAGGACTTGTGTTTTGTTTAACAAAACAACTATGTGAATGAATCACCTGGGTGGAATTGTGAGAATGGTTTGTGTTGAGTCGTTACTCAGGGCCCATTTCAATGGACTACCCTGGTGTATCACACTTGTGGAATGCCACCCAGGAACAAAGAGATTTGAGATGTCAAATGTTGAGAAGCTTCAAGTGCATCCACTTGGCATTATGGACTCTGCCTGGATCATATAGGTCGCAATAACTTAGCCAAATGGACAGTTGGTGGTAGGGGATGATAGGTTTGGAGCGCATCCATTTTGGTCTAAGGGAAGGCTTCTGAAGGATCTTGTCTCGATGCATGTCGAGTCTTGTGGGGAAAGTGCACCACCTCTCGAGAGTGTAAAATCTAAGAACTTAGCCGTGTCCCCGGCAATGGACAATTTGAGCATCAAGACATGGAAGATATCAAGAATCTCCTCATCCCAATTTCTAAGTTCAAAACTTGTGGTTGAACAAGGGTTAAGGATCTTCAATCACTGATTGTTAGATGCCTTGGGTGATTTTTGCCAAACAAAAACTTAGTGTTTTCAAATGATAAGGAAAAATCTATTTTGAGAAAAGCAAGCCTAAGATCCACTTAGCCAAATGCATATAGATGATAGTTACCACTATACTACCATAGTATCACTTGCCAATACAATTCAAATGTATTGACCCTTGTGGCTGCAACTTATTATGTTGCAGGTTTGTTTGATGTTAGTGAAGTGTGTTGATTAGGATTACAAGTCTACAACCAACATGATTGCCTGTGGCACTTTGAAGATGAAGGAATCCATGCTATATAGTTATTTCTGCTGCATTGTAATGAGATAGCCAAATGAGCTATGTAAGATGTAATGTATTATTTTATTCCTGGTTATAAAGTTGTATTATGACCTTTGTTTCTTGATATTACATCTTAACTCTGGATGCTAGCTATTGATCCAGGGACTAGCATTGTAAACACAGGGATCTCTACCTTATTAAAGGTTGGGACCTCTATAGATGGTATCAAAGCACTGTGTTGCCTGTAGGATTGTAACCCTAGGATTGGACAAAACCCCTTAGAAAAAATAGGAGTTGTATTTATTCAAAACTTATTTACAAACAATCTTTTAAACTCTTTCCTCAACATTTTGGTTTTGATTCTACATCTCTTCTATTTAAACTTGATGGACAAGGACCTCGACCATGAGCAAAGACTTCAACATGAGCAAAGGACTTCACCAACTCAAATGACTTCAACTTCAACAACATCAATGACTTCAAATTTAGTTTCACCAAGGACTTCAACCTAAACATAACTAAGGACTACAAGTGAGACAAGAAATGTTACTCAAGACTTGAAGACTAAGGAAACATAACTTAGAAGGAACCATCATTACCTTTAAAGTTTTGTGACCAAGACACAAGAATTGTTCCAAGGAAACCATGATCTCATTCAAGAAGAAACACCTAAGAAGAATGGGATGATCTCAAGTGAACCATATAGTTGGACCACCATACTAATAATTAGTTTAAACCCACCAACTTATGTGGTGTAGCAAAAATATTTTGTTGCCTAAAATGTGTTTGAACCTTGCTGTTTGAGTGGAATGTTTATTTGTGATTGCTTGCACATTGCTTGTATGAATTGTTGTGTGTGATTAGACTTCTTCCTTAGAAATATTTTGCCTATTCTAATCCCAGTCCAACCCAAACAGATGACTTCCCCGAGAAACTCCAACATCAAGAATGGTGACAACAACAATAACCAAGATATGGACATGAGAGAACTCATAGTAACCCAAACCCAGTTGAACCAAGTGACAACTCAATTTTTGTCCAACAACAATGAGTTAGACCCAACCATGCAAAGGTTTTTGGAAACCCAAACCCAATTGTTGCAAAGGATGACAAATCAAATGATCAACATGGGAGACAACCTTTCCCAAGGAGTTTGTGACAACAATGATGTCAAGGATGATATCATAGAAGGAACTCAAGCTTGCAATATTTGTGGAGACATGGATCACACTTCCAAAGAGCATGAAGATCAATGCCCCAATTGTGAAGAGAAACATCCAACTAATCAATGCCCCACATCTCAAGTGGCTTGTTTCCTATGTGAAGGAAATAATCATGTCCCTATCCAATGCCCCATCTATTCTATAGTTCAACAAAGGAAACAAGGTGGAGTGCATCAAAAGTTTGGAAACCCCCATGAGGAAACAAATTCTATCAAGAAGGATGAAGACAAAGGAAAATCTCATCTTGCACCTCCATGCACTATGACTCACATTGATGGACGAAAGAGGAAACATAGGTATTATCCAAGGAAACGATTAAGGAAATAAGGAGACTTTCCCACCTTTGAGGTGAGATATGAAGAGCATGAACTAGAAGAACTCCTAGCTTTGGAGAAACCCAAGAAGAAGAAGAATAAGGAAATTAGCCAAGTGTGGTGCAACAACTGAAAAGAGCTAGGCCATTATATATCAACTTGTCCACAGAAGATACGTGAAGAACTCAACCTTGTCACATGTTACAATTGTGTTGACCAAGGACATTATGCAAGCAATTGTCCAGAAAAGATGAGATACAAGACAAGCAAGCTTATGAGGGATCTCAGCCTAGTCACATGTTTCAAGTGTGGAAACAAAGGACACTATGCAAATGTCTACCCAGAGAAGATTCATCAAGATCCCAAGAAAGCTAAGATGTAATCTAGTGGAAAACTTTTTAAGGGTGGTAGTACCCTAGTTGCCTTGAGACAACTTGTAACCTCTAGCCTTCCCAAATCTCGGCACGAGATTTCTTTTAAGGGTGGTAGCCTGTCACATCCCAAAATTTTCCAAATTTTGAAATGTGAAAAATAAATAAACAAAATAAATAATTGTTGAAATTTAGGGTAAAAAGAAACTTTTTGTTTTAAGATGGAAACATCAAAACCCATCTTGAACAAATTTGAATAAAATGGAATCCAGCAAAATTCAAATCAAGTGAAATGCATTCTTCATAAATGCATCTTCAAATTTTAAACACTTGGAAAATAAACCAAAACCCTAAAACCCTAATGGAAGAAAATCATCACAAGATTACTCTAAGACTATGGATTTGTTCCATATAAAATTTGTCAACAAACATTTATAAATGATCAAGATTGATAAATAAAAATATTATAGAACCATAGAAATTGATTTCATTCAATTTGGAACCATGGATAAAATCTTATGAATTTAATAAGATAAAGAAATTGAATTTGAAAGCTAATAAAACTCCTATATAAAATCCATACCAATTTGTGGGAAAAATAATCCTAAAAGGATTTAGAAAGATAAAAAATATTAAATAAGATTTTACAAATTGGAATCACCAATTTTGGATCTATAAATAAAAAGATATGGATTTTATAAGATAAAGAAAGAAAGAAATAAATAAGGAATATTTAAAAGCCAAATTAAATCTTGGCCAAATCCATGAGCAAATGAAATAAAGATAATCCAAATCCAAATAAAATAATAGGATAAAGATTATTCCAATAAAATTATATGGCATTAAACCATATTCTAATTATATATGGATAAATATAAAATTCCTAATAGAAATGATTAATTAAATCATGAGAAAGTAATAAATGGAAATTTATCAAAGTGGATTAAAAAGTTATTTAATTATAATCAAAGAATTTTTTTTGAAATAAAATTTATATGGGATTAAAACTATATTGGATTTTATTTGAATGAAGACAAAATGCTCAATTTAAATGATTAATAAATCATATTAAAAATATTTCCAATAATTCAAAGTGAGGTATTTAAACATCCTATTGAATAAATAAAACCTACTGAAAAAGGTTTAGTGAAAATTAGAATTCAAAATAAAGAGTTTAAAAATATAATTAAATCTTGTTTGAATAAAAACAATTGTCTATTTAAATAAATAACAAACCATGTGTAAATGAAATGATTAATCTAAAAATGGATTTTAAATATATGTTTAAAAAAATACAGAAACTTGCTGAAAAGTTTTGAAATGAAAAAGGGTTTGAAATCATTTGAATAAAATCAAAACAGAAAATCTAAATAGAAAAGGAAAAAGGATTCAGAATAAAAAAAGGGAAAGAAGCCAGCCCAACCCAGCTAGCCCACTAAGCCCAGCAAGCCCATTTTCCTCTCCCCCGCAGAAAACGGTTCACACTACAGCAGGAACTCGCGAAGTCACTGACATGTTGACCCCACCTCTCTCTCTCTCTCTCTCTCTCTCTCTCTCTCTCTCTCTCTCTCTGCTGCCAGGTCCCACTGCCCCGTCATCTTCGTCCTCACCCGCCGCTGACCACGCCCCCTCTGGCCGTTTCTCTGCCGATGAATGCCAGCGTTAATTCTCATCATTGCCGTGCTAAAACCTCACCGCGACCACGCAGGTTAAAGCGCCCAGGTCTCCTCTCCATTTCCCCTCTCTCGCCTGGCTCTCTCTGCCTCCAGGCCGTTCAAATTTCTCACCCCAAACCTCCTGTCTCCGACGATCCGCCGTGACGATTCCGGCCAGCACCCTCACCCCCATAAGCCCTGCTTCACACGAACGTGATCCCCATCGTCCTGCGAACCTCCTAGTACCCCCCACTCTCCCGCGCGAGCACCGTAGGCTCGGCAACGTCTTCGCCAGAGCAGCTCCACCGTCTACCATTATTCCAGTGACTTCTCCCCCTTCGCCAGTGACGACGAACAGAGAAGCCCGACGTCAGACGCAACTCCGACGAGCAATACCCCGTCGAACTTGTGCGCACCTTCACAAACCAAGCATACGTTGAACATCAGCAATCTTCGGTGATTCTGGTGAGCTTCTCCCCTCCTCCTCTCGCCTCCTGTATCGCCGGCAACCTCACCGCCAGAGCCACGCCGCCGCCAGCCACCATCGCACGCCGCCCATCTTTGGCCAAGCTCCTGTGCGTCGTTCGATTTAGATCTAACGAGTACGATAGATTCACTAATCGAACGGGTATGCTGTCGGGGGGATAACCCCCGGTAGGGTCACGAGGAGGGAAACATAGCGCAGCTGGGTTGGCTCCAAGTAAAAAAGGAACAAGGCCGGGTAAGAACGGCCGGGTAAGATAAGCATGAGAGCCGAGATACAAACTATCTCGGCACATAAAGGACAAAGTTCTTTTTTAACCCTTGCAGGTACCAATGAGCCGAGTTAACCGAGGAAGGGCCGAGTCAAAAAGGACCCGAGTCACCTTTCCGAGTGAGGTTCAGGAGGGACCAGGGTAAAGCATGGTCAGAAGAGAAGGGCGATGCCGGGTGACACAAAAGGAGCCGGGTGACGCCCAAATTATGCGTTGGCGTGCAAAGTAACAGCATGACGTCAAAAAGAACAAGAGGCAGCGTACCAGAAGACCATTAGTTGTCAAGATTTATGGACCGGGCCTTAGGCTTAGGGCAAGCCCATAACCCGGCCCATATTGTAGGGACCAAGATCCAAATAGTAAACCCTAGAACCCAAAGCGGTATTAGCTAGCTAGCACTGCCTATATAAGGGAGGGCATAGCAGTAGTAGAGAGAGGTTGGACGAAGTAGGGAACTTGTGCTGTGTACTCAAGCCAATACAGCTCAAGGAGCACTGGTAATCTTTGGGGTATTAATCAAATCACCAAGTCTGGAGAGTTCTTCTTGTTCTTCGTGCATGGCTCGACCGTGTACTCCCTCCCCGGTGACCACAAGCACCCATTCGGCCCCCAACTTAAGCCTAACCATGGCATCTGCCGTGACACCACCACGGCAGTTGGCGCCCACCGTGGGGAACAAGCAGGTGCTTGGCGGAGTCTTCATCCGGACGGGCAACATCATCGCCAAGACCGGCGAGCGCGTCTACTCCGGCCTCATCCAGAGGTTTGGAGCGCTCAACTTCGTCAGCGACAACGCGGGCTGCTTCGGGACCAAGCCGTTCCCTAGGGGCGGTCGCTTCATCAAGTTCGGCGAGCACCAGGTCTATGTCGCGGTGCGCATGGAGCGCGCATATCCTGAGCACGTCGTCCTGGCGCTGGATCCTCCAACGTCTCCTGTCGCTGGGAAACCTCACCAACTTGTCTCCATGGAGGTAATGATGACATCACCAAATCCCATAGCTCGCCAGTAGTTCCAGTAGTGAATGAGAACGCAGAGGGAGGAAATCATGAGGAAACGCCGAAGGCTGCAAGAACAACAAAGGCGCCACTGGAAAAACCAGAGAACATAGCTAGGAGCAAAAGGGCTAAGGAGCTGCAGGAAGCGATAGACAAGTTGGTAGAGCCAGTACAAGCAACTGACCCGGCGCATGTGCAAGCCGAGTTGTAAGAAGCCAGGATAAAAGTCTTGGAGAAAGACAAGGAGCTAGCACAGTTACAGCAGGATGTGGATATCACTATCCGAGAGCTTAACTCGGCAAATCGAGTCAAGGGCGCAAAGACCCGGCTTGATGCAACGAGATTGAGAGAAAGGAAGCTCAATGAAGAGCTGGCAGATGCTACATCGAAGATAACGCCATAGAACAGCAATGAGACGGCCATGCATCCAACGTACAACACAGCAGCAGCTAATATGCGAGCAGCAGAAGCAGCAATGGCAAAATTACCCCATTTGGAGGGAAAAGCAAAGAAAAGGCAGCAAGAACGTATCAACGAGTTAGTGAGAGCAGCCAGCATGCTGAACAAGGCATATTACAGAGCAAATCCGGGTATAGCAGGGAGGTCACAGCTGGTTCACTCGGCGACTCCTGTCCCGGTGAGATCGGCTGGGCACACGGCATCCTCACCCGGAGCGGCGCCCAGGCCGAGAAAATAAAAAAGTGTGGATTCTGGAAGAAACAAGCATATGGTCGCCTATGATCCGGAAGTGGTTCAAGGAAACCCGGCGCATGCGCAAGGGGCAAAAAGAAATAATCCCCGATAAAATGAAAACCAGGAAAAAGTTAGACAGAGGAATGACAACGGAGGGCAAAATTTTGCACCTTATGCTAGGCGCGGAACTCACTCGGCAGGAGGAGGAAATCTAGCTCCAAATAATGCACCGGCTCAGCCGGAAAGAAGACAGCAAAGCGCAGGAAAGGCAGTTCAACAGCCTGCTTCCCCGAACGCGAATAAGTATAACGATGGTTACTCGGCTATGGTAAATGACGGGTATGAACTGCCGGATCATGCATATCAGGCAATGGGAGCAAGATATGGAGGTAGGAACCTTCAGCCAGATGAGGCAAGGTTGAAGCTTGACCGCATAAAAATGGCAGAGATAATCGAATCACAAGGTCCATAGGGTCCACCGTGCTTTGGCCCAAGGATCATGAAGGAGCCACCGGTGCCAAATTTCCAGCTGGCTAGAGGGACAAAAACCTATGATGGAAGCACAAAGCCAGAGGACTGCCTCATAGATTATGGAACCGCTGTGAAGATCGCGCAGGGAAACTTGAGATGGGCTGTGCGTTACGTGCCGCAGATGCTGGAAGGACCAGCTCGGGTATGGTTGAACAATTTGCCACCCGAAAGCATCACCAGTTGGATCGATTTTCACGACGCTTTCGTGATAAATTTCACAAGCACTTACAAGAGGCCGAATAGCCCACAACAACTAGCAATGTGCAAGCAAAGACCGAATGAGACAGATAAGGAATTCCTCACAAGGTGGTGTACGATGCATAACTTTTGTGAAGGGGTAATCGAATCACAAGCAATTGCATGGTTTGCACAAGGATGTAGAGATGGAAGTGTGCTGTGGCAAAGGTTACAAAGAGATATGCCGGCAAGCCTGGCAGAAACGATAAGAATTGCCGACTCGTATGCGTTAGGAGATCCGACTCAGCCGCTGCTCATGTCGGCGGACGGGATGACTGAGACTCAGATCTATGACGCTGCTGGGTCACAAAGGCGCCATGAAAGATCCGAGTAAAGAAGCAAGAGAAGAGACGAGAGGCCAGACTACAGGTATGGTTCGGCTCAGGTTGCGGTCGTGAGTCAGGATCATCCAGATGCTAGAAGCAGTCAGCGTCAAAGGACAAATGGTCAACAACAATGGGTGCCAAAGAACGACGGCAAAAGGCCATACGATCAGAGGAAGCAGTATCAGGACCGACAAAAATATACCTATGAGATGATGCTGGATCAGCCATGTAAGCTTCACACGCCTAGTCCGAGCAAGCCGGCAAATCACTCAACAAGGCAATGCACTTGGTTTCACAAAGGAGACAGAGTGGACTCTCCGAATAAGCAGCTTCCACCACCTCCCCTTCCACCACTTACAGGAGGAAATGCTCAAGCAGTAGGAGCAGATAACAGATATGAAAACACGTAGCCGAAATATCAGAATCAGGAAAGAAGAGAAGTTGTGCACCAGGTGCACAATCCAAGAGGTGACGATGCTCATGTCGGTAACGAAACCAGAAATGAGTACAGAGAACATCACCAGAGCTATGTTGTCTTTGTCATAGAGCCAAATGACAAGAAGAGCCAGCAGCGACGAATGATGGAACTGAATGCCACGATGCCGGCAATTCCCAAGTACATGCATTGTGAGCAAGAGATAACTTGGAGTATAAAAGATCACCCCAAGATCATGCAAACCCCTGGAGGACACGCTCTGGTTTTGGATCCAACATTCATGGGCCCAGATATCAACGTGAAGTTTTCAAAAGTGTTGATTGACGGTGGCAGTAGTATCAACATTATGTATAAGGATGCAATGCTCAAGTTAGGCATCACTGTGAATATGCTGGAGCCGACTAAGACCACTTTCCATGGTATTGTGTCGGGATTGTCCTGTGAGCCAATTGGCAAGATCTGGGTCGATGTCTTATTCGGCAACAGAGAGAATTGTCGCACTGAAGCTATAGAGTTCGAGGTGGTAGATCTGGTCAGCTCATACCACGCCTTACTCGGCAGGCCGACTATGGCAAGATTCATGGCTACTACCCATATGGCTTACTTAAAAATGAAGCTGCAGGCCCATGTGGGGTGATCACGGTGGAAGGAGATTACAAAAGATCTATTGCTTGTGCCTCATCCGGATCTTCACTGGATGAGTCACTCGTCATAGCACAAGAGAAAAGTCAGATGTTGGAAGTGGCAGCATTAGCCAAAGCAGCACAAATGTCCATGCCGACACTCACCAACCCGCATGGCAGTGTGTCATTTCAAGCTACCAAGGAAACCAAGAAGGTGCAGGTGGATGAAACTTTCCTAGAGCGCACAGTTACCATTGGGGCTGGCCTTACAGATAAATAGGAAAACGAGCTCACTAGCTTCCTCCGTGAGAATCGGGACATTTTTGCGTGGTCCACTCAAGATCTACAAGGAGTTCCGAGGGAGCTGGCTGAGCACTCTCTTCATGTAAGACCAGATGCAAGGTCGGTGAAGCAACCCCTCCGCTGCTTCTCCGAAGATAGGAGGAAAGTAATAGTTGCCGAGATTGCAAGACTCTTAGCTGCTGGATTCATCATGGAAGTACTGCACCCGGACTGGTTGTCAAATCCAGTCCTGGTCGAGAAGAAAAAAGATGACCCGAACGTGGCAGTGGTATGGCGCATGTGTATTGATTACATGAACCTTAATAAGGCGTGTCCAAAAGATCCATTTCCTCTGCCTCAGATCGATCAAGTCATAGACTCTACTGCTGGGTGTGAGTTATTGTCATTTGTGGATGCGTATTCAGGATTCCATCAGATTCCACTGAATCCAAATGATCAAATAAAGACAGCTTTTATCACCCCGTACGTGGCTTATTGCTATCGCACCATGCCATTCGGATTGAGAAATGCAGGTGCAACATATCAAAGATGCATGCAAAAATGCTTGCAAGATCAATTGGACAAAAATGTTCAAGTATATGTCGATGACGTGGTAATAAAAACCAAACAAAGTCATACTCTAATTGAGGACTTGCGTCAAACATTCGCAAACTTGAGAAGATTCTGGATGAAACTTAACCCGGAAAAATGTACATTTGGTGTCCCGGCTGGCAAGTTACTCAGATTCCTTGTATCTAGCCGAGGAATCGAAGCTAACCCGACAAAGATCAGGGCCATCAAAAGAATGTAATTGCCAAAAACCCTCAACGATGTCCAGAAGTTTACTGGATGCCTGGCATCACTAAGCAGATTTGTTAGTCGGCTAGGCGAAAAAGCCCTACCACTATATCAGCTGATGAAGAAATCAGACAAATTCACATGGACACAGCAAGCTAATAGAGCTTTCCATGAATTAAAGAAAATGTTGGCAACAACACCAATATTAGTTTCACCACTATCCAAAGAGCCAATGTTGCTCTATGTCGCCGCAACCAACAGAGTTGTAAGTGCAGTAATAGTGGTTGAACGTGAAGAAGGGGGCTAATCAGTCCAAAGACCAGTGTATTACTTGAGTGAAGTGCTCTCTGTCTCGAAACAGAATTACCCACATTACCAGAAGATGACATATGGGGTATATATGGCAGCAAAGAAGCTAAAACATTATTTTCAAGAACACCCAATCAGGGTAATATGCGAGGCACCTATCTCGGATATATTGGGCAGCAAAGATGCCAGCGGCCGAGTAGCCAAATGGGCAATTGAATTGGCACCATACACTCTACAATATGATAGGCGAGATGCAATAAAATCTCAAGCCATTGCAGATTTCTTTGTCGAATGGATGGAAATGCAGTACGAACCACCGCCGCCAGATCCGATCTACTAGAAAATGCATTTTGACGGGTCCAAGATGAGAATGGGTCTGGGCGCCGGGATAGTGCTCACATCTCCAAAGAAGGATCAACTGAGGTATGTGTTGTAGATTCATTTTGCTGTTTCTAACAACGTTGCCGAGTATGAAGCACTTGTTCATGTGCATTAAAGTAGCCAAGGAAATTGGTATCAAAAGGATCATGTGTTTTGGCGATTCAGATCTGGTGATTAAGCAAGTGTCTAGACATTGGGATGCGCTGGACGCAAACATGGCATTATATCGTTTCCACGTACAGCAAATTTCGGGATATTTTGACGGTTGTGAGTTTCATCACATTCCTAGAGCATAAAATGAGGCAGCGGATGTATTATCCAAACTAGGATCATCTAGGCAAGCAATACCACCAGGGGTTGCATTGGAGCATCTCAGGAAGCCATCGATCAAGCCATCACCGTAGTCCGAATCAATCAGGGTCATCCCGGCGAGTCAGGAATCAGAGGCAGTGCCAATGGACATCGACTCAGGGGTAGGTTCGAGTCACTCGCGGACTGATCCGTTCACCTCAGGGGTCGCCGAATCACACTAGGGGACTCCTCAGGTTATGTCGGCAGAACCAATGGACATCGATGTTGAAGCAGACCCGAAACCACTTATACCAACGTGGGCACAGCCAATATTCAGTTATTTGAAGGATGGAACCTTGCCGAGTGATGAAATATTGGCAAGACAAACAACACGAAGGACAAAAGCATACACCATAATCAACAAGGAACTCTACAAGCGAAGTGTGACAAGTGTACTGCAACGATGTATCAGCTCAGAGAAAGGCCAGGAGACCTTATTGAATATCCATCAAGGAGAGTGCGGGCACCATGCATAATCAAGAGCATTGGTATCCAAGGCATTCCGACATGGATTCTACTGGCCAAGCGCATTGGCACAAGCAGAAGAGTTAGTCGGAAAATGAAGTGGTTGTCAACACTATGCGTCCAAGTCACATTTACCAGCGTCTGAATTGAAGACTATACCAATCACTTGGCCTTTTGCAGTGTGGTGCCTAGATATGGTAGGACCATTCAAACCAGCAAGGGGAGGCATGACTCATATCTTGGTCATGATCGATAAGTTCACTAAGTGGATAGAAGTGAATCCAATCAAGAAATTGGACGGTAAAACAGCTGTCACATTCCTAAGGGATATAATCCTCAGATATGGGTACCCACACAGTGTGATCGCTGACAATGGCACAAACTTTGCCGAAGGGGCTTTTGCTCGCTTCTGTGGGAAACACCGAATAAGACTCGATGTAGCATCAGTCGCCCATCCAAAATCAAATGGACAAGTTGAACGGGCTAATGGCTTAGTTCTGTCCGGGATAAAACCCCGCTTAATGGAACCCCTCCAGAGATCACCTGGTTGTTGGATAGAGGAACTACCCTTAGTACTGTGGAGCTTAAGAACAACTCTGAATCAATCAACTGGTTATACGCCATTTTTCCTTGTATATGGGGCTGAAGTAGTTTTGCCTGCCGACATAGAATATGACTCGCCAAGGATAAGGGAATACTCAGAAGTCGAGGTAAAAGAGGCCCGAGAAGATGGAGTAGACTTACTCGAAGAAGAAAGGGAACTAGCATTCTCCAGATCCGCTATATATCAACAAAATATCCGACGCTACCATAGCCGGAAAGTGCAACCTTGTGTTTTTCGAGAAGGAGATATGGTGCTAAGGCTGGTGCAGCGCACAGCTGGAATGCATAAATTATCACCTTCATGGGAAGGTCCATTCATTGTAAGCAAATCATTGCACAATGATTCCTACTATATCATAGACGCTCGAGAAGCGCAAAAGAACAAGGCGGACAGGTCAGGAGATGAAACCAAAAGGCCATGGAATGTGGCACTACTTCGTCCCTTCTATACTTAGGAGAAGCAGTGCATGTATCACTCGAACTCTCATATGTCGGATGTGTTTGCTGGCTATGTGCTAATAATAAAATGGTATGATTCAAAAAACTGATTCTGGGACTACCCCTTAGGCTTTCCATTTCAATTATTTTACGTTGGCTGGCGTGATACCCGAAATTTATCTCGGAACAAGTAGTGTTTACTCGGAAGAAATCAAATCTTCGACTATGTTGTTATCCGAAAACACGGATTCATGGCAAGCAAGAGAAAAAGATCTAAGACGGGTAAACACGAACGCCGGATAAGTACAAGGGAGAAACGCGAGTCGGCTTTAGTTTTTGCCTAACTCTCTGCAGGTTGTGTTATACTATGTGTCGAGTAATCTTGGCCAAGTTATCCAAGTTTCATACCCGCTAACTATATCCTTTGTACTTTGAGATCCTAATGTCGAACACCGAAAAAGGTAGACAAGGGCCAAAGGCAAGGAAAGGTGACACGGCAAAATGAAACTCGGGGACTTGTCCTTGAGTGATTCGCACTCAGAGCATAACGCAAATATATAAAGACCATTGACTGGCGCAAAATCAAACTTAAAGTGCAATGTACGTTACATCTGTACCCGGCATACCGAGGATCTAATAAAAGTTCGAGTATTTGTTGGCCTAAGGAGCAGGAGAACTTGGAGGGGCATTCTCGGAGCCAGGAGTGCTTGGAGCATCGGCCGGGTGAGGGGCATCTACGGCCGGGTCATCTGGATCATCTGACTCGGTCGCCTCACTGTCGCCACCCTCTTCAGCAGCAACTTTGACGAGCGGGTCGCCAAGGTCGAGGAAGTTGGGCCCTTCACACCAAGCGTGCACCATAGTGTACTGGATTATGGCGTAAGCTCACTCCTGGCGCTTCTTGATCATCTTCGGGTCATTCAGCCACTTTCCATCTCCCCTTATGCCAGCAAGAACGTCGAGGTTGATGTCCTCGTACCATGAAAGCACGAAGAAGAGATCCTTATCCGCTGCAGATCGGCCGGCCGACTCACGCCATTGATCCAACCGGTCTTCAGTAAGGAGTAGTCTGTCAGCGAGTGGCTCGATGAGTTCGGGTGGGTCTTCATCCGGCCAGAGCATGCGAAACGCATGGATAGCTGATTTGAGCAAGTCCACACCGCAAGATCTGAGGGTCTTAACCCGTTCAGACACCGCTACGAGGAACTCCTCCATGGACACCTCATCTTCAGCAGCAGCACCAACTTCGGCCCTCACCTTCTTCATGGCTCGAATGGCAAACATGTTGGCCTTAGGAAAATTCTCTGCAAGCAAAAAGATAAAAGTTAGCAAATAACAAGGGCAGATGGAAGAAGCCAAAATGACTTTTACAATGCGTAAAGAGTAAGAACTCACTACCGATAAAGAATTTGATGGCGGCGAGTTTGTTATGCCAAGTCTTGGCCTTGGCTTTAAGGGCATCCAAGTTAAGATTTGCCAACTCGACCGATGATTCGGCCTCGTCGAGCAGCTTTTTGGTCTTCTCGGCGCTGGCGGCCTGTTGCTCATTCTTCTCGGCAAGCTCCTCTCGCAGCCCCTTCACCTCGGCCAAGTGCTATCTCGGCCATCAGTTTCTTCAGCCGAGTCACCTCATCGCTCCTTCTGGAGTTTGGCTTGGTGCTTCTCTGCTTATTCAGAACAAATGTTTGTCAGTACCAACAGAGAAATTTCAGCTATTGGCTTAGGGAGGCAAGAAATTTACTCTCGGCCTCGCTGATTTGCGAGTGAAGATCGTTGATGGTAGACTGAGAAGTGGCTATGGAAAAAGGGCAAGAGGAAAAATGAAAACATGAACCAAGGAGAATTACACCAAAGTAGAAAAGAGGAAGAGCAAAGATATTACCTTGGCCGTGTGTATCAGTCTGTAGCCTCTCGTACACAAGTTCGAGCTTGCGATGCGCCAGGACGAGGGCTTGATGCACCTTGGTGCGCTCGTTATGTGTGAGCTAATCAAAGAATGAAGACAATAAGGAGTCAGGTCAGGCAACTTGCCGAATCAAAAAGATTAAGAGCTTACAGCAGAGTAAGTTCTTTACTCAGCAGTAACCTCGAGGGCTAGGGATTGAAGCTCTAACATGAGTTTGGCATAAAGGAATCAAAAAGCTTAAGAGCTTACAGCCGAGTAAGTTCTTTACTCAGCAGTAACCATGAGGGCTAGGGATTGAAGCTCTAACATGAGTTTGGCATAAAGGAATCAAAGAGCTTAAGAGCTTACAGCCGAGTAAGTTCTTTACTTGGCAGTAACCTCGAGGGCTAGGGATTGAAGTTCTAGCATACAGGCTTGAAGTAAAGCATCTAAAGACTAAGTGACTATTGAGGACCTTACAGCCGAGTAAGTTTCTTAATCGCCTGCAACCTCGGGGACTAGGTGACATTTTTAAAGGAAATACTCAATAACACAAAAGAGTAAGAAGTTAATTTACCTTGTTGACTTTGTTGACGCGGGCCATCAGAGTAATGGCCTGCTGGGTCATGTCGGAGACGGCCTTGGGGCCCAGCTTCAGCCTCTTCCCGGCACGAGTGCTGACCTCTTGTTCGCCTGCCTCATTCCATGCCACAGCGTAAGGCTCAGCCGAACCAAGGCTCTTGCCACTAAGCGTCCGAGTAAGAACTCGACCCGTTTTCAGGGCAGTTCCCACAGTGGCACGGGTTGCAGCGGCAGAAGTATGGAGGGTAACAGCCCTGGAGTCATCACCTGACCCGGCAGCCGCAAATTCGTCCCCCTTACCCCTTGAAGCGAGCTTTGTCGCCGATGTCGGAGGCCGGATCTGAGGAGCAGAACCCGGAGCACAAACTAGAGTTGTTTGCTTGGAAGAGGTAGATTTGCTAGAAGAGGGGCGAGTAGAACCAAAAGCCTTGGGCTGGGTCTGGCCCTTTGACAGAATTTGAGAGCGAGCAGGAGGATTTGGAGAGTATCCTGGAGCCCCCTGACTGGGCTCAGCAGTTTTGCTGGCTCCAAGATCAGGAAGTTTTTCCTGGCCAGCGACAGGAGCGCTAGCCGAATGACCCACTGGGTCTGACTGACACTGAGAAGCATGAGCTTCAACAGTGCGAGCCTCAACCCGTACGGGACTTGGCGCCACCGAGTCAGCTGGAGGAGGTGCAGGCCTAAGCGGTGAGGCAATGCTAGAAGCAGCCTGATTCGCCGTCAAAGGTGCAACACTGAAAACAACAAGACATATGTAAGAGAACATCAAGGATGAGAAAGAAAAGAACAGAGAAGGCAAAGTAAAAACAAACTTACCTGGTGACGACCGGGTCGCGGGCGACTCGGCATGTGACTCGGCGCCTAGCAGCTTGGCGAGTCGCACCCATGCTGGCAGCAGCAGGCGCAACAGGAGCTGCCGGAGTGGGCTTGTTCTTCTTGGCCGGCTGGGTGCTGGAGGAGGCTCCGCTTCGCTTCGGCTTGGCGACGGGGATCTTGCCAACTCCTCCCACGGCGAGAGGAGGAATGTCATGTACCTGGCCAGCTGCATAAGTAAATAACGGGTTTAATCGGATAAGCAAAGAGACTAAGCTCACAAGGAAAATACCTCCAAGATCGTACAATCATCATCATCCTCATCATCGTTGGACCAATCTTGTAAGGGATTGCGAGATTGACTCTTACCCGAAGCCGAAGCTGCCGTAGTGTGCGGGATGGGCATGAAGCATTCCAGGTCATACTCGAACTCATCCGAGTCAGAGCGATCCCCGTTATAGCCGGCAGGAGGGACAGTACTGTCATCAACCTGGTGAAGGAGGTTCTGCGAAGGACAAACAAAATGAGAAACAAAAAACTAAGCTAAGAGTGACAAAAGAGCTAAATCCTACTCGGTGAGAAAGTAATCCGGA
Organism: Avena sativa; assembly: GCA_916181665.1. NCBI lineage: Eukaryota > Viridiplantae > Streptophyta > Magnoliopsida > Poales > Poaceae > Avena > Avena sativa. The sequence continues at coordinate 150,461,392 of OV702284.1, forward strand.
AAACTTACCCAGGGGATAGGCCTGACCCGGCTAAACGGCGGGCAACTCCAAGCCCAATCATCCGCCAAGTTCAATCTAAAGATTGAGCTTACTCGGCGGGCAATGGAGTCGTGGGTAAGCTCCTTGGTGGAATGCCGAGTCGGATCATGGGACCCGCTCATGAAGCACATCTTGTGGCTCCTGGCTTTGATGGGGCTTACCCGGCATGAGATGAAGGTGCACATGAGGTTAGAGTCGGCGAGATGAAAGTTCTCGTCCGGCGACAGCAACCTTTCCAGGATTGCGTTGGCTTCGTTCACCGCGGCGTCTTGGTCGCGCGGGTCAAGATGCCAGTGCTTCTTGTGGGGGACCTCATCCGAGAAAGGGGGAAGCCGGATGTTGTCAGTGGACCCGCTATTTTTGACATAGAAAAAGGTTCTATGCCACTTCTTGCAAGAGTCGATACCAGCAACCCGAGGAAAGATGGAATCCCTCCTGGGCATGATGCTGGCAACACCGCACCGAGTAGGTTTCTTCTCGGCACGGGGAACTTCAGGCTGGGGAACAACCTGAACTTTGAAGCGAAAATACTTGGCCCATAGAAGAACTGTAGGCCAAATTCCAAGATAGGCCTCGCAGGCAGAGATAAAACAAGAGAGAGAGCCAATTGCGTTGGCAGGAAGATGGTGGGTCTGCAGACGGAAGGTAGAAAGAAACGAGGAAAAGAAGGTGCTCACAGGAAGAGCAAAGCCGCATTCGAAGTGGGAAAGAAAAACCACTCGCTCGCCAGCTTGAGGTTTGGGGGAGATCTCACCGGCGGGGAGGCGGCAATCCACTTGCAGTGGGATGCGTCTGGTGGACCGGAGCCACTCCACTTCTTCGGTGGAGATCTCTGAACCTTCCCAGCCACCGCGCTCGCCGCCGGGGACCTCCTGCTCCTCGGCACCATCAGCACCGTCGCGAGCGTTCATGAGGTCGTCGGAGGCTGTCTCCTCCTCGGTAAGGAGAGGCTTGGAACAACGAGGACCCGTGCTGGAATGGAAAGAGGACAGGGGCAATCGCAGCACTAGAGCAAGAGGGAGAAGGAACCACAAAGGAGGCAGTTCAATCTTGCAGGCGCGAGGAAGAAGAAATGCTAAGGAAACTGAACGGGCATGGGGGAAGTGGAAACCCAAAACCCCTACTTAAGGGCAGTAAAAACCCCCGTAGTGGGATCTAACTGTGCCGTGCGGCCAGCGTGTGGCCGTGTACCAGGCCGGGTGAGCCAGTCAGCGAGCGCCACGTAGCCAAGGATACACGAAATATCCAGTGCGACGTCACGGCTAGAAGGACAAGAGGCGCAGACCGATGGGACTGCCATAGTGACGGGGAATAACTGCGCAGCCGTCACTATACCGCCAGGGTTTGGAACAAAAATTGAGGCAAGTAATCATGATTACTAGCTTTCAGTGACTGAAGCATGCCAAAAATGACCCGGAATTGGCCAAAATAACTTGGCTCGAGGCAAGAATGAGCCAAGAAGTCAAAGAATTGACCCGAAATTGTCAGACTAACCCGGCAAGGTGCGAAACTGAGATAGATAAAAGACAAAAGGAGATCCGGCAAGGTGCGAATTGGTATCAAAAGGATATCAGGGCCGTGCGATTTCAGTTAGATCCAACACTCCACAGCACTCGATCCAGCCGAACCGGTATGCTCCAATTAGATCGTGACGCGTGGCTTAGCTGTTGATTTAAAAACAGAAAAACATGTCTATAAGATGTTAGATTTGAAAAATTCATAACTTTAAATCTACACGTCCGAATTTTACAAATTTTATATCAATGGAATCAGCAAAAGGAGTACTTTCCAACCATGCACTTTGTTTAGTGAATTTCTTCTGGAAAATTCGTTGTTTTTGCAGAAACTTGTGTAGGCATATTTTGTGTATAAAATTAATTCTAAAAATGTTTTTGAGATAAAATCTTTGGTAAATGGTTTGAATTGAAGGTAAATGGTTTGATTTGAACCTACTGACCATAGAAACCAACTTTTGGATTTATAAACATATTTTGTGAGGCTAAGGAATAAATCTTTGAATTAAAGCATTTCTAGTTAAATAAAAGTATTGTTTATGTGTTAAAAATGCTTTTTGAGTAAAACCTTTGGAAAATGATTTTATTTAAACTCTCTGACCCTAAACACCAAGTTTTTGGATTTAAAAATATAGTTGGTGAACCCTATAAAAATATTACTTTGTTTAAAGGAATTTCTAACAAAAAATATGGCTTAGATTTAAAAATGGTTTATAAGTAAAACCCTTTTGCAAATGGTTTTAGTATTAAAACTTAACCTTAAAACACTAAAATTTGTATTTAAAAAATTTTATTTGTCAAACACTAGTAAGTATTGCTTTGATTTAAATCATTTCTAACAAAACAAAAATGATTTAAAGTGGCCATTTTCACTAACTTAATATCAAATGGTTTTGCCACTTTTATAAATGACCAATAGGTGGTTTAAAATGTTTATAACCTATTAGAAACCACTTTTCCAAATAAAACAATCTTTGGCATGCTTGCATGCATGGCTTTGTTTTTATTATTCTATGTGATGAATTGCTTGAATGGTAGATTGAATTTGTGCCTTGATTGAACTGTAGTGAAATTTGAAGAGTGTGACTATTGCAAGATCAAGGAGTGAGCTTAGATTCTATACCAAATAGGCAAGTGGTGCTTCATACTTTTGTCCCATTATTTTCACTATGCATTATTGATGTTTTGAGTAGGACTTTCATGGAATTTTTGCTAAGTATAAACTATGCCAGAGGAAATCCCAGTAGATGAAACCTTAGTAGAATTTTCCCTAAGTTAAGATCCCTACTACTATCATGCTTAGCCCAGCTAGTAGAAAACAAGGGTGGATTATATTCATGCTATGGAATATTTCAAAGTCAAGGACTTGTGTTTTGTTTAATAAAACAACTATGTGAATGAATCACCTGGGTGGAATGGTGAGAATGGTTTGTGTTGAGTGGTTACTCTGGGCCCATTTCAATGGACTACCCTGGTGTATCACACTTGTGGAATGCCACCCAGGAACAAAGAGATTTGATATGTCAAATGTTGAGAAGCTTCAAGTGCAACCACTTGGCATTATGGACTCTGCCTGGATCATATAGGTTGCAATAACTTAGCCAAATGGATAGTTGGTGGTAGGGGATGATAGGTTTGGAGCGCATCCATTTTGGTCTAAGGGAAGGCTTCTGAAGGATCTTGTCTTGTGGGGAAAGTGCACCACCTCTCGAGAGTGTAAAATCTAAGAACTTAGCCGTGTCCCCGGCAATGGACAATTTGAGCATCAAGACATGGAAGCTATCAAGAATATCCTCATCCCAATTTCTAAGTTAAAAACTTGTGGTTGAACAAGGGTTAAGGATCTTCAATCACTGATTTGTAGATGCCTTGGGTGATTTTTGCCAAACAAAAACTTAGTGTTTTCAAATGATAAGGAAAAATCTATTTTGAGCAAAGCAAGCCTAAGCTCCACTTAGCCAAATGCATATAGATGATAGTACCACTATACTACCATAGTATCACTTGCCAATACAATTCAAATGTATTGACCCTTGTGGATGTAACTTATTATGTTGCAGGTTTGTTTGATGTTAGTGAAGTGTGTTGATTAGGATTACAAGTATACAACCAACATGATTGCCTGTGGCACTTTGAAGATGAAGGACTCCATGCTATATAGTTATTTCTGCTGCATTGTAATGAGATAGCCAAATGAGCTATGTAAGATGTAATGTATTATTTTATTCCTGGTTATAAAGTTGTATTATGACCTTTGTTTCTTGATATTACATCTTAACTGTGGATGCTAGCTATTGATCCAGGGACTAGCATTGTAAACACAGGGAGCTCTACCTTATTAAAGGTTGGGACCTCTACAAGGCAGTACCGACTGCAGGTAGGTGCGCCGCCCACGACGACTAGGATTTTTTTCCGTCGTCATAACTCGGCGCACGGTCGCAGCAATTGCTAGTAGTGCTTGGTAAGACCTTCGCTCCTGCTCCGCCCACCCTAATCGATCCGGTTCCCGTAATTTCCTCAATATTGCAGGGGTAAATTAGTCTTCAATGTCTGGTCGTAGCGGGTACACCAGCGAGGGTGGGGATTCGATCATGTCGTGGCCACATTCTCCTTATCCTATCAAGTCGAAAGTGAAGGTAGCTCCTTCTCTTTGTACTACCATTTAATTTGAAGTGCCGCCATGGCATGCCGTACTAATTTTAATTGGGTTTGTTTTTGGATTGTTACAGTGTGCTATGCAGGCCGATGATCCATCATATATTGCATACCAAGATGAATCAACCTAGTTGTATAGCCAGAGGCTGAATTTGGCGGATATGGGGTGTCCAATTCAGGTGATGAATTGGCCCATAAAAACCTGTTGATATTAGAGCTAAATCATACTATCGAGGAAGAAAAGAAGAACTCAGAGCTTATTCTCAAAGAGAAGTTGACAGTTGAGGCTGATCTTGCCATATCTAATTGAGTGGTAGAAAATCTAAAACATGAACTTCAAGTGAAGGGGGGGGAGAATAGTAGATTCATGTGGGAAGTTTTAGTAGTTGTCATCCCCGTCCTAATAGTTACACTATGGGGTTATGGTGAAGGTGGCACGTGTAATAATTAGTTGAATTGATAGCTAATTTAGAGAGTAGAATTATTATTCAATGGATGGTTGTTAGTTCCTGCTAATTTAGTCACTTTCGGTCCCATAGTTGTCAAGAGATTGCATTGCAGGGCCCGAGTGGCTTGCCATTGGATCTAGCTGCCCATAGTTGGCGTGCCAAAGGCCTAGAGGGTCAAGTTTGGGGCCCTATCAGTTGCTCATTCTTCTCCATAGAGGCGATCTATCAAAGAAAGTACTACTCCCTCCGATCCAAATTAGTTGACTCAAATTCATCAAGATACGAATCAATCTAATACTAATTTATGTCTAGATACAATCTAATTTATACAAATCTAAATCAACTAATTTAGGTCATAGGGCGTACTACTTATGAATCAGTTTTAGAGCATATCCCTCCAATCCAAATTACTACTTGTCACTGAAATGGATGTATCTATACATGTTTTAGTGCTAGATACATCCATTTTAACGACAAGTAGTATGAATCAGAGGGAGTATCAATTTTGATTCAAATGATACAAAATTCTATCAAATTTATACAAGCCCACCGGATATTTTCAAAGCATACTCCCTCCGACCCATATTAGCACTTAAACTTGAATAGATACGGCCATATGTAGATGAATCTAAGTCAACTAATATGGGCTCAAATTTGTCCCAATACTAAGTGGACGATGATCCGCCCTCCCTGCCGCATCCATCCGGCCATAAGGTACATCCAGCCTTCACCGTCGAACTGCACCTCGACGTTCCAGCAGCGGCCTGCCTCCCACGGCATCGGTTCACGAGGGCTGGATCTACGCCGTCGCGGTGATGTTGCGGATGATGGATGATAGGTCGGAAACGTATCTATAATTTTTGATGTTCCATGCTTGTTTAGTATCTACTTTGCTTTGCTTTGTCCACACTTTGAGGTGCTTTTCTTATGTTTTCTGGTACTAACCTATTAACAAGTTGCCATAGTGCCAGTTGCCTGTTTTCTGTCGTTTTTGGTTCCAGAAAAGCTAGTAAGGAAATATTCTCGGAATTGGATGGGACAAAAGCCAAAGTCAATATTTCATCGAGGAGAACACGGAGTCCAGAGGAGATACGGAGGGGCGCCACAGGGTGGCCACACCCCCCAGGCGTGGCCTAGGTTGGGACCCCGCCTGGGAAGGGTGTGGGCCCCCTGGACGCCTCCCATCCTCGCCTCTTCGCCTATAAGAATCCCCCAACGCTTAAACCCTAAGTACCCGATAAATATTCCACGAAACCGTCTGCAGCCGCCGCCACCATCGTCCCTAGATCGGGGGGATCTTCAGCTCTTCCCGGCACCCTGTTCGAAGGGATATCATCCCGGAGGCCTTCTTCTTCATCATGCCAGCCTCCGGTATGAAGCGTGAGTAGTTCCACCTTGGACTACGGATCCATGTAGTAGCTATATGGTTGTATCTCCTCCTTGTGCTTTCATGTCTAGATCTTGTGAGCTCCGTTCATGATCACGATCTCATCTATTTATAATCATGCATGTTGTCTTTGCGGGGATCCGATGGATATTGAGATTACTATGTCAGAATGACTAATGGTTTTGTCTTATTGATTCTATCATGTCTGTATTGTTTGTGATCTTGCATGCTCTCCGTTGTTAGTAGCTATCTTGGGAAAGTAGTTGCTAGTGACTCCAAGAGGGGGTATTTATGCTCGATAGTGGGTTCATGCCTCTACTTAATCAAAGGAAGTGACAGAAATCTCTACGGTCATAGATGTGATGTTGCCACTAGGGAGAAAACAACGGTCTCTTGTTCATGGAACAAGTGGATTGTTTACCTTACACACTTTTCTTAAAGCAGTTGTCTGTTGCTTGCAACTTAATACTGGAGGGGGTTCGGATGATAACCCAATGGTGGACTTCTAGTCATAGATGAAGTTGGATGGCGGTCTATGTATATTGTTGTATTGCCCAATCTAATCTCATAGGATGTTTTTGTCTAGTATTGCATTGCTATGCCTTGCTCAGTCCTGTCAATTGCCCTGCTGTAATTTGTTTACCCAGCATGCCATGTTTTTTTATCTAAGGAGAACACCTCTAGTCAACTATGGACCCTGGTACAATCTTTACCATTGATACATCTTCCACTGTTACTGTTTACTTGCTGCAAACCATCATCACCTTCCACACCATACAATTAATCCTTTGTTATAGCAACCGGTGAGATTGACAACCTCACTGTTAGATGGGGCAAAGTCTTGAGTTTGTGTTGTGCAGGTTTCCGCATTGCTTGCAACACCTTTGAGATGTTTCCTTCCTCCTACTAGTTCGATAACCTCGGTTTCTTACTTACGAAAGACTTGTTGTTGTGCTGCATCACACCTTGCTCTTGGGGTTTCCCGACGAAGCGCTCTCAGGCGCCATTAACAAGTTTTCTAGCGCCTTTGCCGGGGAGGCTAAGGATGTCTTCACAAGGGGAGTCCTCCTCAACCTTTCTCTTTACTTTGATTTTAGTTTGCTTAGTTTATTTTGCTATGTTTTGTTTGCCTCTTTTTATCAAAAACTCCAAAAAAAATAGTTTAGTTTGGTTTGCTTTCTCTTATCAAAAACACAAAAAAAAATAGTTCCTGCTCTAGCTGCTGCTGCTATTTTTGGCTTGCTCCACTTTTTCCAAAATGAACTCTGCTGAGAGCACCAAGTTGTGTGACTTCACTAGAACAAAAAACAATGATTTCCTTCGCACTCCTATTGCTCCACCTGGTCCTGATGCTACCTTTTATGAAATTAAGCCTGCTTTATTGAATCTTGTGATGCAAGATCAATTTTCTGGTGCTAGTTCTGATGATGTTGCTTCCCATCTCAATAGCTTTGTTGAACTTTGTGAGATGCAAAAGTATAAGGATGTAGATGGAGATATTATTAAGCTCAATCTGTTTCCTTTCTCCTTGAGAGGAAAAGCTAAAGAATGGTGATTATCCTTGCCTAGAAATAGTATTGATTCTTGGATTAAGTGTAAAGATGATTTTATTAGAAAGAACTACCCTCCTGCTAAGATTATATCTATGAGAAGTGATATTATGAAATTTAAACAACTTGATAATGAACATGTTTCTCAAGCTTGGGAAATAATGAAATCTTTGGTTAAGAATTGTCCCACTCATTGACTTACTGCTTGGATGATTATCCAGACTTTTTATGCATGTTTGAACTTCTCTTCAAGAAACCTGTTGGATTCATCTGCTGGAGGTACCTTTATGAGCATCACTTTGGATGCTGCAACAAAACTCCTTGATAGTATGATGGTTAATTACTCTGAATGGCACATTGAGAGAGCTCCACATGGTAAGCAGGTAAATTCTGTTGAAGAAACCTCCTCTTTGAGTGATAAGATTGATGTTATTATGGCTATGCTTGTTAATGGGAAAGCTCCTTTAGATGCAAATAATGTTCCCTTAGCCTCTTTGGTTGCTCAAGAAGAGCAAGTTGATGTGAACTTAATTAGAAACAACAATTTCAACAACAATTCATATAGGAATAAATTTGGTGGTAACAATAATTATAGGCCTTATCCTCCTAATAATGGAAATACATATGGAAACTCCTACAACAATTCTAGAGGTGCCCCCTCTGAACTCAAAGTCATGCTGAAAGACTTTATTAGTAAACAAACCATTTTCAACAAGACAGTGGAGGAAAAGCTTTTAATTGTTGAGAAAAATATTTCCTCTTTGTCTGAAGCATAGTCCTCCTTGATTAATAAAATGGCTGCTAAACCTGAAACCATGGAAAGTACCTTTGCTGATACTCATGTCATACAAGTTACTATTGATGAAAATGTTAGACTGTTATCCCAACTTCATGCTAAGTGGGAAAGGGAAGCTGAAATTGATAGAAACAATAGTGTGCACACCATTACCACTAAACCACAAGAAGCCCCTATTCCTCCTCCTACTATGCCTAAGCCTAATGAGTCTACCACTAATGATGCTAAGTTTGATTTTGATATAGTTGGTTGCAATATTTCTAAAGTGATTCTGTTCCTGCAAAAACTTGCTAGAAGTCCTGATGCTAGTGATATGCATGTTGCTTTCACCAAACACATGACAGATGCTGTTGTTAAGATTAAGGAAGAGAAGTTAAAACACAAAGCTTCTATTCCTAAGAAAGTAAAAGATAGTTGGGAACCCATTATTAATATGCAAGTGAATGAATTTGATCTCAAAGCTTCATGTAATCTTGGTTCTAGTGTCTCTATTATGCCTAGGAAGATTTATGAAATGCTTGACTTGCCACCTTTGGAAGATTGTTATTTGGATGTCCCACTTAATGATAATGCTAAGAAGAAACTCATGGGGAGTATTAATGATGTTCTCATTATGGTTAAAAATGCTTATGTCCCTGTTAATTTCTATGTTTTGGATGTTGAATACAATGCTTCTTGTCCTATTACTTTGGGAAGACCTTTTCTTAGAGCTGTTGGTGCCATCATTGATATGAAAGAAGGCACCATTAAATATAAATTTCCATTCAAGAAAGAGAGAAGTTGCTTTTTGCTCCTCCTTTGAAAGCAAGGTTTGATGTTAATGCTTCTTCATTTGAGAATACTTGATTTCTTGCTTCTTGTGCCTAACTTAAAGGCGTTGAAGAAAAGTACTTATTGGGAGATAACCCAAGAGTTTCCTTGAGTCTTGGAAGTTATTACTTTAGTAATGACCTCTCCTTATCCTTTTTTTGATTTTGTGCCAATATATGACCTCTAATGAGAGGGAAGTAACATTTGGGGAGTTGTTGTCCCGAAACAGATTTTTGTCCTCCACCATAAATATTATTGAGGAGTCTCTGTAAGTCGGATTGAGATGAAAATTTACAAATAAATCCCCCAGTATTGTATCTAACTTTCGTTAGTTCAACACTTTTCGATTTCAGCAATACAAGGTCTTCGAAAAAATCAGTTTCTACCTGTTGGTCTGTTTTGACATATTTCTGCCATTATTTGCATTTGCTTCTTATTGATTCCTTTTTGGGTTATTTTTGGGAAATTGAGATTTTTGATGGAGTTGCTACAGTAGCTTGTGTTTTTAGTGAAAAGTTTTGCTGTTCTAAAGCTAAACCCAAGGGTCTATTATCTTTTGAATACACTAATGTTGCTAATGAAGATTGTGTGAAGTTTTGTATGAAGGAAAAATTTCAGGTGTGGAGAGAGAATGATGTAATGAGATGAAGAATGGACAAAATATGAAGCTTGGTGATGCCACCCCGGTGAAACCCCAAGAAATATCCAAGAGTTACAAGCGTCAAAGCTTGGGGATGCCCAAGGCATCCCCTTCTTCATCAATAAAAAACTCAGGTCTTTCTAGACACTTCGTTTTTATTGTTTCATGCACTGTTGTGTTGTTCTTGGAGCGTCCTAGTTTTCGTTTGATTTTCTTAGTTTGCTTAGTTTGCTAGAATAAAGTAGTTTGGACCCCAGTTCTCCTTGTGTTGTTTCAAATAAGTTGATTGGTGTTGGAAAGAGTAGAAAGTTCTTGCTTGAAAGTGCAAGAGGAGCTTGCATTGACTGTGACTTATACTTTAGCATGTCATGCTAGGTGTTGTTTTGACCTTATGCTTAGTGATTCTTGCTGTAGCATGACTTGTTACAAACAACTGGGATTGCTTAGTGTGCCTTGAAAGAATTATGCGTCGTTTTAGCATGCAAAAGCACAGTATTGTGGTTTTCTCCTTTGATGGTTTGTTTGGGTTGACTTGGCACATGCTCACACCATGTTATGACTATGAACAAGTCACCATATCCTCTATGATCATTTAGTCCTTGACTTGTAGTACCACTCTATGCTTTGATTAGTAATGTTTTGTTGCTCTGCATGATTATGGCAATTATTGCTATCTTAGTTGGTTACTCCTAGTCTTTTGCTAGCCTCCACTTGTATGAGTAAGCTCTACTCATGCTTCCAACTCCCAAGAAACCCAGTTTTTCCAAAGTGTCCACTATAAACTCCTATGCATGGTGTGTTACACCATTTCAAGTATATTCTTGTTTTTAGCTATCTTCCAATTTAAAAGTATTTTGTTATGTGAAAACTTAGTGATTAAGGCCCTCACGAACTTGATGGCACACTTTATTTCCTTGCCCCTAATAAACTTGAACCATTGTGTCATCTAAGTTGTATAAGATTGCACTTATACGTTGGAATTAGCAGAACCATGTTGTCATGGGTAACGTTTTCAACATTGCACTTCTACTTTGTACACAATTGATATCATGATCTTTTGTCTATGGATGTCGCCGGTGTGAAATAAAAAGGGAGCTTGTAAGTCCATGGAGTTATGTATTTTCTGTTAGAGAAACGCTTGGTCCGCTAACCTAAGCCATGCCTAATCATGGTGGAAACTTGCGGCATCACCATAACGAGCAATCTGTGAAGCATCCTCAATAAAAATCTATGCAAATAGTAAATAAAAAGATCGCTGAGATGCTCATTGTCTGCTTTCCTTGTAATTTTGGTTATGGGATAGCTTCTGCACCATGTGCAAGGGTTACCCTTTGGCGGTTCTCTATGATACACATGTACTTACTATGACAAGAATTTACAGGTGACCAAAGTTGAGTAGCATGAGGTGCGGCCCTCGTATTGAAGGGAGATGAGATTTCCAACTTATACTTTGTCAAGCATATACTCCATTGTTTGTTCACTTTAACCTTAATCACTTCAAGATGCTTATGATAGGGGCAATGAGGGCTGAAAGCTAGCTAGTACCATAATTTTTGGAAGCGCTTTTGAAACTTCAAATCCCTGCTTCCCTTTATGAAGGGCCTTTCTTCCACTATTATATTGAGTCTCCACCTTCTACCTTTAGGCACCAGTTAAGAGAGCATAGTTGCCATTCTTAGTTCTATGTGTAGTGTCCCAAAACTTATTGATTGATGCATATTTTTTATATTGCTTGTTCTTGTTCTATTTGTATCTATTCATTCTTATGAAATTTGAATGTGTCCTATGCATCTATTTGCTACTCTATGAGGGACAAGCTGATTGCCACTATGCCATGTTTTCTGTATGTGAAACAAACAAACATTTTTCAATGCATGTTATTCATGATCTTTGTTTGTAGCCTTTAATGTTGCATGCATAGTTACTTTGTCCTATTGTTAGAAATCCATCTTTCATGAACATGTTTAGAGTTCTTTGATCCCAGCTTTCAATGCTTGCAAATGGTTTAATCTTTCTTTTGATGGTGCATGCCACCTTGAAAATTATTCTTTTATCACTTACCTACTCGAGGACGAGCAGGAGTTAAGCTTAGGGATGCTTGATATGCCAGAAACGTATCTATAATTTTTTATGTTCCATGCTTGTTTAATATTTACTTTTCTTTGCTTTGTCCACACTTTGAGGTGTTTTTCTTATGTTTTCTGGTACTAACCTATTACCAAGTTGCCATAGTGCGAGTAGCCTGTTTTCTGTTGTTTTTGGTTCCAGAAAAGCTAGTAAGGAAATATTATCGGAATTGGACGGGACAAAAGCCAAAGTCAATATTTCATCAAGGAGAACACGGAGTCCAGAGGAGAGACGGAGGGGTGCCACAGGGTGCCAACACCCCTCCCAAGCGTGGCCTAGGGTGGGACCACACCTGGGCAGGGTGTGGGCACCTTGGCCGCCTCCCATCCTCGCCTCTTCGCCTATAAGAAGCCCCCGACGCCTAAACCCTAAGTACCCGATCAATATTCCACGAAACCGTCAGTAGCCGCCACCACCATCGTCCCTAGATCAGGGGGATCTGAAGCTCTACCCAGCACCCTGCCGGAGGGGAGATCATCCCGGAGCCTTCTTCTTCATCATGCCAGCCTCCGGTATGAAGCGTGAGTAGTTCCACCTTGGACTACATGTCCATGTAGTAGCTAGATGGTGGTATCTCCTCCTTGTGCTTTCATGTCTAGATCTTGTGAGCTCCGTTCATGATCAAGATCTCATCTATTTGTCCATGCATGTTGTGTTTGCAGGGATCCGATGGATATTGAGATTACTATGTCAGAATGATTAATGGTTTTGTCTTATTGATTTTATCATGTCTGTGTTGTTTGTGATCTTGCATGCTCTCTGTTGTTAGTAGCTATCTTGGCCAAGTAGTTGCTAGTGACTCCAAGAGGAGGTATTTATGCTCGATAGTGGGTTCATGCCTCTACTTAGTCAAAGGAAGTAAAAGAAATCTCTACGGTTGGAGATGTGTTGTTGCCACTAGGGAGAAAACAACGGTCTCTTGTTCATGGAACAAGTGGATTTTTTACCTTACACACTTTGCTTAAAGCAGTTGTCTGTAGCTTGCAACTTAATACTGGAGGGGGTTCAGATGATAACCCAAAGGTGGACTTCTAATCATAGATGCAGTAGGATGGCAGTCTATGTATATTGTTGTATTGCCCAATCGAATATCATAGGATTTTTTATCTAGTATTGCATTATTATGCCTTGCTCAGTCCTGTCAATTGCCGTGCTATAATTTTTTACCCAGCATGCCATGTTTGTTTATCTAAGGAGAACACCTCTAGTGAACTATGGACCCCGGTCCAATCTTTACCATTGATACATCTTCCACTGTTACTATTTACTTGTTGCAAACCATCATCACCTTCCACACCATACAATTAATCCTTTGTTACAGCAACCGGTGAGATTGACAACCTCACTGTTAGTTTGGGAAAAGTCTTGAGTTTGTGTTATGCAGGTTTTCATGTTGCTTGCAACACCTTTGAGACGTTTTCTTCCTCCTACTGGTTCTATAACCTCGGTTTCTTACTAAGGGAAGACTTGCTGCTGTGCTGCATTACACCTTGCTCTTGGGGTTTCCCGACGAAGCGCTCTCAGGCGCCATTAACAAGTTTTCTAGCGCCTTTGCCGGGGAGGCTAAGGACGTCTTCACAAGGGGAGTCCTCATCAACCTTTCTCTTTACTTTGATTTTAGTTTGCTTAGTTTATTTTGCTTTGTTTTTTTTGCCTCTTTTTATCAAAAACTCCAAAAAAAATAGTTTAGTTTGGTTTGCTTTCTCTTATCAAAAACACAAAAAAAATAGTTCCTGCTCTAGCTGCACGCCGTTCCATCTGCCACGCTTGGATCCGCGCTTTCGCAAGCCGTTCTGAACCCCATGCTTAGGTTCGTGCCTTCGCACGCCTTTCCGACCACCAGGCTTAGATTCATGCTGCCGCACGTCGTTCTGACCCCCATGCTTAGGTCCACCCCGGCGCACGCCGTTCGGACCTCCAGGCTTAGGTCCGCGTCGCTGCACGCCGTTCGTACCGCCACGCTTAGAACCGCGCCGCCGCACGCCATTCAGACTATCGCGCCGTCGTACATCGATATGAGGGGAGGAAGATGCGGCTGGTATATGTGCGGCAGGGAAAGGGAGGGAGAGACATCCAGCATGTGGGGCTCTCCTCTGTGTACAGGGTAGGAGCGCCCATCGGGAGAGAGAGTCCTCCAGCCCGTCGGATCATGATGTATCCAACAATGACTGTACAAGATCTGTGTGACATACATCTCGACTAATCATAGCGCAACTAAACTGATTCGACTGGTATACGTGCGGCAGAAAGGGAGGGAGAGACATCAAGCCCGTCGGGCTCTCCTCTCTGTACAAGGTAGGTGCGCCCATCGGGAGAGATAGACCTCCAGCCCATCGGATCATGATGTATCCAACGGTGGTTGGCCAAGATCAGTGTGATATACATGTCGACCAATCAGAGCGCATCAGCCAAACTTAGCGCAAGTTGAGCTGTTGTGAGGGTTTGATTCAGGAGAGAGGGGAAAAGTGAGGAAAACTTTAGCGGGAGGGGAAAAGTGAGGAAAACTTTAGAGGGAGGGGAAACCTAAGTAGAGCTAAGGAAAACAAGGGCACTCAGATAAACAAATGAGTAAGGGAAATTCAAGATTTTGGCATAAAAAATGGAAAATGTGTTATTTGAACAAAATAATTCATCTTGGCCGACATTATATTGTTTGCAACTCAAAGATACACAAGTGTTCCAAATTTGGCCTCATTTAGACAAAGTTTCTTTTGAGATGGGTTATTTTGGAGGTCGATAGGGGTAGAAAGCTATGCTAGCTTTAGGGTTTAAGAAGTGGTTATTTCTCTTTATTTCCTTTTCCTTTGTTATTCATGCTGGGTTGCAGGCAACATAACAAGACTCCATTTGAAGGTTGCACTATGTTTTGACTTTTTTTTGAATAAAACTAACCGTAAAACCATTTTTTTGAATTTAATCACTTAGAAAAAGAAAAATGTGGATGATTACATGTTAATCCAAAATTTCCAATTTCAAATGGTAAATCAATCCAAGATACACAAGTGTGCCAAATTTTGGATCAATTGGACAACGTTTAAGCCATGAACTAGCTAAACCCCATGTGTTGACCACATGTACAGGGCACAACTGAGCAGAGCAAAGCAACTAGGTGCATGACCATAGAAACTTGCAATAACACATACATTATGGAATTATCCAACATACAAACTTGGGAGCGTCACACTAGTTTGAATTCAATACAAACATTGATAGTAGTTCAAATTTATCATACAAATTCAAATTAATAATTCAAATCCATTTTTCTTGCTCCTAGTGTTTTTTGCTAGGTTCACCACCTTGCTACTGGTGATCCTAGCTGGAATATTCTCGGAGTCCACCATCATCTTCTTCCATTTCTTCCCTTTGTTATTTTTCACTGCATCCAATAAATCAAGTGCTTCAGTGTCTCGTACAATTGGTTCAATCACGTTTCGATCATCTGGTTCATACGGTTCAAAAGGCTTTGCCTCCATTTCTTCAATATCCGCTCGTGTAATTCCTTTGCGCTTGAACTCTGCTTCAACCTCCGACGCAGTTGATAAAATCTCCTCTCGATCGACTGGTTCAATCTCCCCTGCATTTGGTTCAATGTCCTCTGCATTTGGTTCAATCTCCCCTACATTTGGTTCAATCTGCTCTGCATTTCGTTCAATCTTCCCTACATTTGGTTCAGTCTGCTCTGCATTTGGTTCAATCTGCTCTCGATCCGTTGGTTCAATATGCAATGTATCCATTGCTTAATTCTCCTCTCATTCAAACACCTCATTCATATATGCATTTGCTACTGCCGCCTGATCTTCCATTCCATAAGCTGGGTCCACTACATTTTTACAAAGCCTAGCAATGTGCCCTAGGATCCCACAATGTTTGCACTTCCATCGTCGAGGTGGTGCACCACCCTTTACACTAGCTCTTATCCTACTCTTCCTTGGCCTACCTACTTGTCTAGTAAAAACTAGAGGGTATAGCTTGAAGCCTTGATCCACTTATATCCATTGGTCTTTTCCCAACAAGGTTGGAACATTATGAACATGTGCTGCCCTAAATTTGGCAATGGAGAAATACTCTGACACGTACTGATCAACTTCACCCTCTTCATCTCCTAGAACACCCATGAAAAACAATGCATGTTTGTTTGGATACCTCCATTGCCTATCTTTACTATTAGTATATGTTACCTCAGCCTCCATTCCTCTTCTAATGCATTTCATCTTCAATTGTTTTGCCCTGGGAAAAGCCTTAATCAAAGAAGGGAGTATGAGATGGCTAGCATATACTATTGATGCAATTCTTTGACGCAAATCGATCTTTATCATGATCATCCGCCTAATCTTATCAAATATTTGCCATAGCAGAAGCCCTTTCAAGGACTTGACCTTTGCATTGAAACTCTCTACAAGGTTACTTGTTACATAGTCTACCTTGCAAATTTCATTGAATCGGCTTCTTGACCACACCATTCCATGATGTGCATCCAAGTACTCCTTTGCTGCAGGTTTTTGTTTATACAACACTTCCAAATGATACAAATGCTTCCTCAAACAATATGTGTATGAAGCTGGCCATAGGTTGTCAGTATAAACTTTACCCTTGAATTTCTTTCCAAAATTCTGCACTAAGTGTCGCATACATTCCCTATGCTCCACTTCGGGGAATACTGCTTCTATAGCTTTCTCCAAACCTTTGCAAGTGTCCGTGTGGATAGTAAGTCCTGGTGGATGACCTATAAGGTCGCGCAAATTCTCCAGAAACCAAGTCCAATTTTCCTCTGACTCAATCTCCAAAACTCCATAAGCAATAGGGAACATCCAATTGTGGCCATCAACTTCAGTAGCAGCTACTAGCTATCATTTAATCAGCCATGAATAGTTGTTGCATCCACGACCAAATAAGGCATGCAACCATCCAGAAACCCTTGCCAGCAAGCTTTAAAACAAACAAAATCCCTTCTAAAGCACTCCTTCTCCATTGTCTTCCCTGTTATTTTGTACTGAACTTTATGCCTGTCTATCTATACAACACTACCTGGACTAGCCATCTCCAGTTCATCTTTAAAGTTGTAAAGCAACTAAAAACTTTCATTCCATGGACCATTGATCCTCTCAAGAGCCATTTCCTTTGCATAGAACATCCTCATGTAGGGTACTGTAATAGTAAACTTTTTAGAAACTTCTTTTATGAGCGCTGTTGCACCAAGTGATGGGTTCGATCTCATGCAATCCATGATTGCATCTGCCAACCACCTCGTCTTTGCTAGTTTTGTTGTCCTTTGGCTATCCCCCTTGAGGTGGAAAAGAATGTTTGAAACGGTTAAATTTTATCTGAAACATAATGAAAATGTCAGGTATAGCTAACAAACTCTACACAATGACCTAAAATACACAACTGGTTGTAATACCTAAACCAAACTGCTCCTGAGCTCTAGTCTCTCCATCAAGATGCCAAAAGTTATATATTTGATTCCGGTCTTTATGAATCTCACTAGGAGGATAGAATTTAGAATAAAAGAGAGGTACAATATCCCCCATTCCATAGCTTGTCCATTTTTCAGCAGCTTATACCATTCTTCAGCTCTTCCTTTCAATGATATAGAGAGTAACTTTTTCTTAACTTGTTTCGTTGTGATACCTGCACACTTAAACAAACTGCATAATTCATGGATAAAAAGCAAGTGATCACCAGGATGGACAGTTCCGTCCCCAAAATAATAACTATCCATAACACGGTCAACAATTCCTGTAGGTATCTTAAAAGGATCTATCTGAGCAGGTGGTGGTTCATCTACTACCCTAGAGGCGGTAGCAGCTTTCCCAAATAGGAAACCAAGTGGGTTATCCATATTGGAAAAAAAGTAGCAAACAGAAATAAAAGCAATACTCACAGTAGAAATTTCCTTTACTAGTTCTACTCTTCAATAGCTCTTCACTCCCCGACAATGACGCCAGAAAATAGTCTTGATGAACCACAAGTATAGGGGGTGTATTGTATTACTTTCTATAATAGGAGTGTCTATCCCAAAAAGGAGAAGAAGGTGTTGACTAGTGGTTTGGATCAGGAATTCTCTGTAAATACTTACCAAACTGATTTTTAGGGGTTTTTGATAATGCAAAGAAATAAAGTGCAAGTAAATAATGACAACAAATAATTACAGCAAGTGGCCCAATCCTTTCTTAGCAAAGGACAATCCGGTTGTATTACTTATGAGGACCAAACGTCCGCGAGGACACATTGTAATACTGTCAAGTGCTTTCGCTTCATCAGTTAATTAATCTTCTTTGGTTGGATAAGTGTTGTGTGGGTGAACCTATGCTAATGTACCGACCTTACTTGGAATAATACATACTAATGATTATACACCTTACAAGCATCCTCAACTACAAGAAAGTAATTAAGATAAAAACCTAACCACAACATTAAACTCTGAGATCCTACACTCCCTTGTACAAAGGTTTCCTAATGGGGGTTCAGGTTTCTGTCACTCTGGCAACCCCAAAATTAGTAGCCAAATACACAATTCATTCTCCTAGGCCCTTAAATGGTGAAGTATCATGTAGTCGACGTTCACATGACACCACTAGAAGAATAGCACCACAACTTAAATATCAAACCATTGAATATTACTCAACACAATTCCACTACTAACAACATGACTTCTCCCATGTCCTCAAGAACAAAACGAACTACTCACGAGACATCATATGGATCAAGATCAGAGATGATATAATGATGAATACAATCTGAACATAAACAATAATTCAATGGTTCCATTCACAAGAATCAACTACAAAAGTAATTAACACCGGGAAAGTTCTCCTAAGAACTATGCAAGATTCAACCCAATTGTTACAGCGGGATGGAGTGGTGATGATCGTGCTGGTGGAGATGATGGTGAGGATGATGATGATGATCCCGATGAAGTCTATATTGATGACGGTGTTGATGGCGACAATCCCCCATCTCTGGGAAGGAATTTCTCCGGCAGAAATCTGCCTGTCGGAGAGCTCTTTCTCTCTCTATAGTTTCCGCCCCGCAGAGGCGGCGGAATCTTTCTGTGGTCACCCCCTTCGTATTAGGGTTCCAAGGAGAAGATATAGGTGAAAGGGCAAAGAATGAGGTGGGCCAGGGTGGCCACACCCCCTGATGGCACGCCCCAGGGTGGCCTACGCAGGGGGTGTGGGCCCCCTGTGGCCCATCTCTGCCTCCCCTTCTGGCTTCCTCCGTCTTCTGGAAAAATAAGATTTTCCATGTATTTTCTAGAATTTTCTGATCTTCGCGAATATTGCATCTAAACACCGATTTTTCCATCAGAATCCTGACTCCAGCAGTTCATCCTCCAAAAGTCATCCAACATGCAAAAATAGATGAAATATCATAATTATCACCTATTAATAAGAAATATATGAATGAATAACAGTAAATTATGATATAGAATAGTGATGCAAAATGGACGTATAAGGCTCGAGTGAGGAAAGGAGGTGGCCAGGGAGGCGGGACCTGGCAGCAGGGAGGCAGGCACGGGGTGGATAGAAAAGTGTGGGAGGTTGGGGACGCGAGCGAGGGTAGGGACACGAGCGGGAATTGTGGTGGGGCCTGGGCGATGGGAGGGATTATCATTTGGGTATGGTAGGTGTGGCCGGTGTGTTGCTTGTGTGTGTTGGTGCCAGGCATGGTACTGTGTGCATCCACCTCGCGTGTGTTTCCTTGTGTGCGTCGTGTTTGCTGTGATGTGTGTGTGCTGCGCGCGAGGAGAGAAAGGGTGGGAGCGGCGGTAGGTGTTAGGTGAGGGATTGAGTGGGACTAGGGTTTGGAGTGGTTTGGGATCGGGGATTTAGGATTTGCCTAGGGTTTAGAGGTGGCCGGCTGGGCTTTTAGGCCTGGATGGCTACCTCCCAAAAATAATACAAATTTTGTTTATTATCTACGAGACTTGTGTAATTAATTTTTAGACACATAAAATATCCAGGTACACCCGGGTTTTGACTTGGAATAAAAGATAGGGGATTACTTTAGAAAACAAACTAGGGATTTTAGAAAAATAGTTTTGGAAATTAGTTGCATGATGATGTCAGGATGATGCACAAAGCTAAAACAACAAGATTCTAGTAGTGGTTTTACCCGGGATGCTACATGGTCTCATGCAAGGCATCATTGTTTACAGAAAATCTCAAGTCCTGGAGCTAAATCCTTGGGAATTTGACATGATATGTGAACATCATATGTCCATGTGCTGATCCAATGTAGGAGTACTTCGCAATTCTCAAGTTGAATTGTGACATAAAAACCTTTTTAAAGAATGAAATTTGGTAAGATTTCAGCTAATTGAAAACTGACAATGTAATATTGTGTGAAATTGATAATTGCAGTCTCAGTTAACTTGAGCATTGCAAAGGACATTGTTCAGCCAACCTAAAACGACATCAATGTACACAAAAACTCTACATAAACTTTCAAAAGAATATAAGTTGTGGAAGTACACAAGTTACAGCTCGGTACTTATTTACTGTCTAAATCATAGAAACACATGCTCATGACAGCTAAACGTGTATGAATTTGGTCAAATATGCTCAAATTTATTTGAAATGGACTGATTTGCACCCGGGATGCATTTTTGGGACTCATTTTGTCCACTTTGCAAGATATTTGACTAATTTGCACCCCTAGTGTGAGAAGTTTGACTAAAAGTGTATTTACCTCGATATTTGGCGAGAAACAAGTGATGCAGATCCTATAACTTGTAGAATTAACTCATGCTAAAACTTTACAAACTTTTGGTTTGACGAAATGTTGGATGCATTGAGCTTTACAAAGACTAGGTGAAACCAAAATTTTGCAAAAGGAGTGTGAGGAGTAGAATAAATTGTATCATCCCAACCATACAAGTTATGAGTACCAATAACCAATGTCTCACTGCATCTCTTCTCAAGCAACAGAGCCATCGTCAGCGCGATCTTGAACCAAGAAGACCAGGCACAGATCACATGGACGCATGTGTGCTAAACTTGTTGGCCCCTACGATTGCAGGTTCTCGTGCTGATTGATTAGAAATGGGTAGACGAATCCAGTCCATCGGCATATAGTCTCCAAAACATAGGCGATTAGAAGAAATGTACACGAAGTCTAACTTCCCGAACGGCAGGTGCTTGGTGTGAGGGTCATGCATCACATCATTATTCACAAACCCAATAAGGGGATGATTTAGACCAAGGAAGAGGGAAGCATGTAGGAGATGGCTCGAACCCACTCCGGCTGAGGAAGGTCGTCGTGGCAGCTGCAGTAGCGTTGGGCTGCTACCCTCTGGAAGATATGGCACCAAAGCAATGGATACAATTTGAATGTCCTACCTTGGTGACTAATCATCTCCTTCGAGGAGTTCTCTTGCCCTGGATGTGTATCCACAACAGTTTTGGCCTGAAATAAGCTAGGAACCAGCATGGGCAAGAATTTATGCATCCACAATCTAGGTCATCGACATTGTCGTTCTGCACAACGTGCTCATCCTCGTCTCTTATTGGGGCCTACAACTTCATAGGATCTGCATCAACACCTATCCAATCCACACAACAGAAAACAAGTATGTACTGTAGTAATTAGCTCTTGCTAGCACATTAAAAAGAGCAAATAAAAAAAGAGCAGTAACTATAGTTTGGTACTGAACTCACCGTATTGGAAGGGTTTCCATGTAAAAACAGATCCATCATCCGATAAAGCGAATATAATCTCATCTTCTGACACAACATCCACATAGCTTCTCGGGGCAAGATTACTGTGCCTAAGTACACTCCATGTATCGTCCCCTAAAATCTGCTCCATGTCTAGGATGGCAATGAACTTATCGAACACCGCGATGTGTTTGTACATCCACTTGTTCCAGTGGGTGGACATCCGAGGTTCACTACCAATATGTATCTCAAGTAGCCTGGTAATGGCCTTTTGATACGAAAAGAAACCTACATGTGTACCCCGAAACCCAACAATTTCGAGTGAAGGGACCTGAATGATGGTGCCAGTATACAAATTCAACAGACATACTAATGATTTTCTGGGACCATGACGACCAGTGATATAAATCATGGCTACCCACTTGCGGCTGTAACCAACCCAATAATCGTAGCTGGATTTTGGGATGATGGTGGGGGCTGGCATAGAAGGGCGGTCTAGCAGTATCATGTTGGCATCAATCACTCCCTTTTCAGTACTAGAGGGAGATGGGGAAGAAGATGGACAGTAGTTCAGAAGGCAATGATAATCATATGGGAAGAAGAGTGGCTTCTGAAGTACAACCCGCTCGAGGGAAAGGTATAGATCTTGGATGTCCTGGGAGAAACAGGACATGCTAAGAGGATCTGATCGACTAGCGATTGCACGAAGAGCATCATCATCTAACTTCGACCAATTGCGGACAAGGTTGCCTAGACCATCTCTGGCCATGGTGGATTCACTGTCGCGTCGGTGATGGTTTTTTTGGGGGGGGGGGGAGGGGGCTTTGAGGGAGTGACGAGGCTAACCTAGTCGCAGGTGAGGGCCACGAGGGGGAGCTAGGGCTTGAGTTTGTTTGGAAATGTTCGATGGGACTAGTAGGGCATCCCTGCGCGTGATGGGAGGTGGAGTAGTCCGAGCGGGTAGGCGGGTGGCGCCACGATATGTGGGGAAGGTGGTCGATGTAACTCACACTAACAGGACGACCCACCGTACAGTTGACCTCACATGTCTGTAAATCAATACCAACTGGTGAATACGCATATACTCCTACTACTCCAAGAAGGTGGACCAACATGGGAAATAGTAGAATACCTGAAACCCTGTTCATATTCTACTCTAGGAGAAATAACTAACATAGGTCCGACACCATGCATTGATTACGAGTGCACTATAACACGACGTGTCTAGTTTGTGCTCAGAATTCACTCCACTGTGATATGTGTTCTATCGAATCTTTGCATGCAGTACCTTGCGTGTTTATTTTCATTATACATGTACCAGTGTGCAAATGGTGAAACACCACACCCACGCACGCGCAAGAACATTGCACATGCTGTTTCATTGTGGAGCTTGCCTAGGTAGACATGAGTCTTAACTATACACAACATGAGTCTAGCAAAAAGATTCTCATGGCTAAGTCTAAATCATAAATTAATGTAAGGGCCCATATTCAGTCTCTAGATCCTTTCTATAATGGTATTTCATGCATATAGAAAAGCAAGATTGACTGTTCCGTTTGCAAAGTAGTGGGTCCTATAAAAAATAGTTCTACTACTCGGCAACCTTTTCTGACAATATTTCTTAGACTCAAGCTAAATGGTATAAACGCTCTAATATTTTATACTCGAGAATGGAAAAGAAGATCCAACGCTTAGGAATGTTGGGATTTCCAGTCTTGGTGGAACAGTGAATATTCAAAATTATCCGTACACTATATCTCTCTAATTTGCACATGCCTTGCATGCGTGAGAATCAGATAATAGAAGTATGACATTATCATTTTTATATAAAATAATAATAGGTGAAATAATTATAATTTTGAGCCACGTCCATAAAGTATGGATTGTATATTTGGTTCTTGTACTTTGTATCATGTAGAAATGAACCTATTAGCTACCCAATACTCGACATGCTCAAAAGAAATGACGAACAAGATTCTAGAATTATTGAGAAGTGTGTTTGGGGATTGTGCATAGTGTTCATTGCGCTAAATACTACAATAGAAATCTTCTATATGCTATAGTGGATAAAAGATCCAACGATTTGCAATGTTGGGATTTGCTAGTATTGATCCAACAGTCAAAGTTCAGTGTTATCCGTATAATATATAGTGGTAAGATTATATAACAGGTAAAGCTCAAAAATTTATTAATTTGATCGAAATCTATAAAGTATGTGTGTATATTTGGATCTTGTACTTTATATCATGTATAAGTCATTGTTTATTAGCTATAACTAATATGAGTACTTGAAAATTTGGTAACATGGTCTAGAGAAACGACGGAGAAGATTCTAGAATGATGGAGAAGTGTGTTTTGACGTTTTGCATAGCGTTCATTATGCTAAATACTATTGTATTTATCAATAGTATCTTCTGTATGCTAGAATGGAAAATAAGACCCAATGGCTAGCAATGTTGGTTTTCGTGAGTCTTGATCCAACGGAAAATATTCAAAGTTATTCGTACACTATATAGTGGTAAGATAACATAAGAAAGACTATCAATAGTATCTTCAAGATGTTAAAATGGAAAAGAAGATGCGATGGCTTAGAGTGTTAAGATTCACGATTCTTGATCCAACGAACAATATTGAAAGTTATTCGTATGCTATATAGTGGCAAGATAAGATTAGATAACATAAACAATAGTATCTTCTAAATGATGCTAGAATGGAAAATAAGATCCAATGGCTAGTAATGTTGGGATTCGCGAGTCTTGATCCATCCAATGGTCAATATTCAAGTTATTCGTACATTATGTAGTGGTAAGATAAGACAATAAGAAATACTATCAATAGAGTTTTTTCTAGGTGATAGAATGGGAAAAGAGGATCCAATGGCTGGCAATGTTGGGATTCACGAGTCCTTATCCAAAGGTCAATATTCAAAGTTATTCATACACGACAGTGGTAAGATAAGAAATAATATCAATAGTATCTTCTCGATGCTAGAATGGAAAAGAAGATCCAACGGCTAACAATGTTGGGATTCATGAGTCTTGATCCAATAGTCATTATTCAAAGTTATTCGTACACTATATAGTAATTATGATAAGATAAGATAAGATAAAAAATAGTATCTTCTAGATGATAGAATGGAAAAGAAGATCCAACAGCTGACAATATTGGGATTAGCGAGTCTTGATCCTATAGTCAATATTCATAGTTATTCGTACACTATATAGTGATAAGATAAGAGAAACAATAGTATATTCTAGATGCTAGAATGGAAAAGAAGATCCAACGGCTGACAATGTTGGGAATCGCGAGTTTTGATCCAATCAAAAAATATTCAAAGTTGTTATTCATAAAATATATAGTGGTAAGATAAGATAATAAAGATTATCAATAGTTTCTACTAGATGCTACAAGAATGGAAAAGAAGATCCAGATGTTGGCAATGTTGGGATTGGCGAGTGTCTTGATCCAACGGTCAATTTTAAATGTTATTTGTACACTATATGGTGGGTAAGATAATGTGTTCTAGACACAAGAATGGGAAAGAAGATCCAACAGTTAGCAATTTTTGGGATTTGCCAGTATTGGTCCAAGGGTAAATATATTCGAAGTTACCCGTACACTATATGTAAAAGTAACTTGTAAGTTGAAAAAGCCACGCGAGTATCAGGTAATAAGATAAGTACAGCATATCGTTTTTTATATAAAATTATAATAGGTGATACTAAAAAATAAGTATAATTTCAAGCCACACACATACATAAAGTATCAGGTATATATTTGGTTCTTATACTTTGCATCATGCAGAAATCAATATATTAGCTACCTAGTAATTGAGATGCTCTAGAGACAGAGATGCAAATTCTAGAATTTTTTAGAACCATGTTTTGAGGTTTGTGCATGGCTTACGTTGTCTTAAAGACTATGAATAGAATCTTCTAGATGCTAGAATGGATAGAAGATCCAACGATTAGCAAATTTGGTATTTTGTAGTCTTGATCCAACTGTCAAAGTTAAAACATATATAAAAATAAGGGATTTCTATTTTCTTGCCCTTGGTTCGTTAGTTGTACTCAGTTTTCCCCATCCGCTTAACTTTTCCTCACTTTTCCCGTCGCTATGTTACAAAACCCTCGCAGGAGCTCGCAAGCGCTCGGACAGAGGGATTCCGTCAGGTTAAAGGCTTGATCGTTACATGCTGAATGGTGGAACGCGTTGGGACGGGTCGTGCGTTGAGCGTTACGTTACGTGGCCTTGACCGTTACATGTTGATAGGTGAGGCTGTGTTGGGGCGGGTCCTGCATACGTGGTTAAGGGTGGGGCCGTGTTGGGACAGGTCTTGCATACGTGGTGAAGGGTGGGGCCGCATGGAGACACGTCAGACCTGCCAATCTCGCTCACCCAAGGCATTCGCTTCCCCCGAGCGTGTAATAGCTCCCACAACACCCCTCCGCTTCCCCGACGTCGTGCCCTCCTACCTTATGGTGTCCCCGGCCCCAGAGCCGCCCCCCCCCCTAGCCGAGGATCCCACTCCACCTCCGGCTCCGCTCCCGCCCCCGCTAGATCTACCCCTTTCGTGGAACAGTATGCAATGCCGGCTGGTGTACCGACCATCCGCGTCGAGCAGGGAGAAGATTGGGTGGAATCGCAGGGATCTAATGCATGGATTCCATCTGGGTAAGCATTGTTTCCCTTTGTGGATTGATTATTGGTAGTATTTGAGCGTGAATCGCTGGTGCTCAACTAACTGCCTTGCTTTTCGAATAGGATTGATCCAGTGCTAGCATGTTGGCTGGCGGTTAGACTGGATACTAGCGTAATTCATGGTTGTGAACAATATCTCTCTGGATTTGACTTCCTAGCGGTGGTTGCAACCTCCATAAATCTATTTTAAATCCCCCTAGAGTAGTGGCGATTCATTTGATTTGCAATATTTTAATATTAGCGAGCAAAGATTGCTCCCAATATCTAGCGAAGATGATCTGGTAGTAGTTTTCTCTTTGAATGTTGCCAAACATTTTAGTCGAATTCGTCTCCATGTGCATCCTAAAGCTGAGCACACGGGAAAGAGTGTTAAATTATCATCTGGTGGTCACGTATCATCAGTTGGTCGGGCATCATGTGTCTCTGCTGTCTCTACTAATGGTGTGTGCCCCGGCGATCCTTATAGGTCCATAGCAGTAACATTTATTCGCACTGCGAGTGTAAGCCAAACCGCTCGTGTGGCTGATGTGGAGGACGAGGTAGAGCCTGACGAGGGAGCGCCTCCACTAGATGATGAGGATATGAGTTGATGCTTCCTGAATTTGTTGATAGATTCAGTAAACATGCACTAGAGGATCAATACATGGATGAAATTGCCCAGGGTGCCAGATTTGATGACACTGATGATGAAGAGAACGAGGAGAACAATTATAGCCTTGTTTTAGCCGAGTATGATGGTGAGGACTTGCCAGTAATTGTGGGATAGGGACAATCCTAAGATTTCAGAAGGCACCGTATTTCAAACGATGCGGGACTGTCGTAATGCCCTTACTACATATTGCATTCGCACCAATAATGATTATGATGTTATTAAGAGTGATCCAGTAAGGTTCACCGTGAAGTTCCCATACAGGAGGTGTCGGTGAAGTGAGCCAGCTTGTTGAGACCCTTGGCTATAATTTACTTTCAGTCCGTGCTCTTGGAAAGATGGGCTTTGTCGTCTTTATTCATAATGATATTATGGTCCTCATGTGGAGCAAGTCTCTCAAGGTCGCTTTTGTTGGGTACGTC
The DNA here is from genome assembly GCA_916181665.1 of Avena sativa. NCBI lineage: Eukaryota > Viridiplantae > Streptophyta > Magnoliopsida > Poales > Poaceae > Avena > Avena sativa. The sequence goes on from OV702284.1 coordinate 150,488,790, forward strand.
GAAAATGAGTTGTACGTGGTGGACTTTTTAGGGCAAACCACTACAAGTGCGATTTGCTTATTCGGAAAGGCCGATGTGGGTTGGTTATGTCATCGTTGACTAGCCCATGTCAACATGAGAACTTTGCAAAGTCTTCACAAGGATGGACATATTGTTGAACTAAAAGAAAATGTTTGCTTTGCCAAAGATCGTGTTTGCAGCTCTTGTGTTGAAGGAAATATGCATGATTCTCCCCACAAGCCGACCAACTATGTCAAGTCCAAGAGGATCCTAGAGCTCCTTGATACGTCGGAAATGTATCTATAGTTTTTAATGCTCCATGCTTGTTTAGTATCTACTGTGCTATGTTTTGTCTACACTTTGAGGTATTTTTATACACTTTCTGGTACTAACCTATTAACAAGATGCCACAGTGCCAGTTGCCTGTTTTCTTCTGTTGTTGGTTCCAGAAAGGCAGAAAATCAATATTCTCGGAATTCGGCGGGACAAAAGCCAAAGTCATTATTTTCCCGGACCAACACGGAACCACGAAGCAGAGACGGAGTAGGGCACCAGGGTGGCCACACCCCCCCAGGAACGGGCAAGCCCTGGTGGCGCCTACAGGGGGTGTGGGCCCCCTGGCCTCCACCGACCTTGCCTCCTTCGCCTATAAGAAGCCCCTAGGGAGAAAATCGCAAATAATCCATCATACTTCCAGAAAAAGTTCCGCTGCGCTGCCGCCACTAAAGGGGAGATTCGGGGGACAGAAAGTCTCTGTTCCGGCATCCTGCTGGGACGGGGAAGTGCCCTCGGAGCCATCTCCACCACTATCTCCATCACCGTTGCTGATTCCCATGATGAGGAGGGAGTAGTTCTTCCTCGAGGCTAAGGGCTCTACCCGTAGCTATGTGTTCATCTCTCTCTCTCTCTCTCTCTCTCTCTCTCTCTCACTATGCATGATCTTGTTGTGGTCATGAGCTTGGTAATCAAGTATATCTACCTTGCTACTCAAGTGCTTCATTAGATCTCTGCTCTCCCCATGTGTGTTAAAGTGATAGCGTGCACACCATGGTGGCACTTAGGCTTGAGTCTACATAAATACTCATTGTGATTTAATAGATCTATGATTTTCCCCACGTGTGTCAAAGTGAGAGCGTGCACGCCGTGTGTGGCACTTAGGCTAGGTTACATATATATTTATCATGGGTATATTTTGAGTTGGATGTATCTATGAAATTGTGGTGTTTGTTGGAACCATCTAGTGCTCAAGGTGACAGTGTGGGGTTATCTAGATTGGGGAAGGCCCTACCATGGATTAGAGTGTTCAACCGGAGAGTAGTTAAGAGTAGTATCATGAAGAGAAGATATTTATATGAGAGAGTGTTCACTAGTGAAAGTATGATCCCTAGGCCTTGTTTCTAAGCATTGAAACACCATTTGCATCTAGATCTATTGCATGTTTGCTTGCTTTAGTCGTTACCCCACGTCAACAACAAGTCAGAAGCTATTTTCTGGCATCGTTACCACTTGTATTTCACTATCTCTTCGTCGAACTAGTGCACCTATACACCTGACAAGTGTATTGGGTGTGTTGGGGACAAAAGATACTTCTTGTATCTTGATTGCAGGATTGCTTGAGAGGGAATAAGTTTGACCACTTCCTCCCTGAGTTCGATAAACCTTGGGTGATCCACTTAAGGGAAACTTGTTGCTGTTCTACAAACTTCTGCACTTGGAGGCCCAACAACTGTCTACAAGAATAGAAGTGCGTAGACATCAAGCTATTTTCTGGAGCCATTGCCGGGGAGGCTAAGGACGTCTTCACAAGGGGAGTCCTTCACTTCCTTCCTCTTTACTTTGTTTTTAGTTTGATTAGTTTCTTTTGCTTGGTTTTGTTTGCCTCTTTTCAAAAACTCCAAAAAAATTAGGCTAGCTTGGTTTGCTTTCTTTATTCAAAAACACAAAAAAAATTAGTTCTTGCTCCACCTACTACTGTTGTTTTTGGCTTGCCTACCTTTGACAAAATGAACTCTGCTGAGAACCACAAGTTGTGTGACTTCACTAGCACAAACAACAATGATTTCCTTAGCACTCCTATTGCACAACCTGCTCCTGATGCTACCTTTTATGAAATTAAGCCTTCTTTGTTGACTCTTGTGATGAGAGAGCAATTTTCTGGTGCTAGTTCTGATGATGTTGATGCCCATCTCAATAACTTTGTTGAACTTTGTGAGATGCAAAAGTATAAGGATGTAGATGGAGATATTATTAAGATCAAGCTGTTTCCTTTCTCTTTGAGAGGGAAAGCTAAAGAATAGTTGCTATCTTTAAATAGAAATAGTATTGATTCTTGGATTAAGTGCAAAGTTGCTTTTATTGGAAAGTACTATCCTCCTACTAAGATTATATCTATGAGAAGTGACATTATGAAATTTAAAAAACTAGATAATGAACATGTTGCTCAAGATTGGAAAATAATGAAGTCTTTGGTTAAGAATTGTCCCACTCATGGACTCACTGCTTGGATGATTATCTAGACTTTTTATGCAGGTTTGAACTTCTCTTCAAGAAACCTGTTAGATTCAGCAGCTGGAGGTACTTTTATGGGCCTCACTTTGGGTGCTGCAACAAAGCTCCTTGACAATATGATGGTTAACTACTCTAAATGGCACACTGAAAGAGCTCCACATGGTAAGAAGGTAAATTCTGTTGAAGAAACCTCCTCTTTGAGTGATAAGATTAATGTTATTATGGATATGCTTGTTAATGGGAAAGCTCCTCTAGATCCTAATTGTGTTCCCTTAGCCTCTTTGGTTGCTCAAGAAGAGCAAGTTGATGTGAACTTGATTACAAACAACAATTTTGTCAACAATACTTATGGTAATTATAGGCCTTATCCTCCTAGTGGAAAAGCTTATCAGGGTAAATCTGGAATGCCTAGTGAAGAGAGGATTATAGAAGTTGAGAGATCCACTAAATACTTTATGCAAATGCAATATGAGCAAAACAATATTTTCACTAAAACTATGGAGGAACAATCTATCATTTTGAAAAATATTAGTCATCAGCTTGAGAATTTGAATAGAGAAATTCCTAGTTTACAGTCAAAAATTTTGAGTGCTGAAAAAAAATATATCCTCTTTGTCTGAAGCACAGTCCTCCTTGATTAATAAAATGGCTGCTAAACCTGAAACCATGGAAAATACCTTTGCTACTGCTCATGCCATACAAGTTACTATTGATAAAAATGTTAGGCCGTTGGCTCAACTTTATGCTAACTGGGAAAGGGAAGCTGAAATTGATAGAAACAATAGTGTGTGCACCATCACTAGAATGGATACCACTAAACCACAAGAAGTCCATATTCCTCCTCCTAATATGCCTAAGCCTATTGATTCTACTACTAGTGATGCTAAGTTTGAATTTGATGTATATGGTTGCAATATTTCCGAAGTGATTCTGTTTTCGCAAAAGCTTGCTAGAAGTCCTGATGCTAGTGATATGCATGTTGCTTTCACTAAACACATTACAGATGATCTTGTTAAGATTAAGGAAGAGAAGTTAAAAAACAAAGCTTCTATTCCTAGGAAAGTAGAAGATAGTTGGGAACCCATTATTAATGTGCAAGTGAATGACTTTGATCTCAAATCTTCATGTGATCTTGGTTCTAGTGTCTCTATTATGCCTAGGAAGATTTATGAAATGCTTTATTTGCCACCTTTAGAAGATTGCTATTTGGATGTCCCACTTGATGATAATTCTAAGAAGAAACTCATGAGAGTATTAATGATGTTCACATTATGGTTAACAATGCTTATGTCCATGTGGATTTCTATGTTTTGGATGTTGAATACAATGCTTCTTGTCCTATTACTTTGGGAAGACCTTTTCTTATAACTGTTGGTGCCATCATTGATATGAAAGAATACACCATTAAATATCAATTTCTATTCAAGAAAGGTATTGAACACTTCCCTATGAGGAGAGATAAGTTGCTTTTTGCTCCTCCTTTGAAAGCAAGGTTTGATGTTAATGCTTCTTCATTCGAAAATACTTAATTCTTTTACTTCTTGTGCCTAACTTAAAGGCGTTAAAGAAAAGTATTTGTTGGGAGATAACCCAAGAGTTTCCTTGTGTCTTGGAAGTTATTACTTTAGTAATGACCTCTCCTTGTCCTTTTTTTGCTTTTTTGTGCCAAGAATGACCTCTAATTAGAGGGAAGTAAGATTAGGGGAGTTGCTGTTCCGAAACAGATTTCTGTCCTCCACCAAAAATATTCGTGAGGAGTATCTGTAACTAGAATTGAGCTGAAAATACACGAATAAATCCCCCAATATGTTAGCTAACATTCGTTAGTCTAACACTTTTTGATTTCAGCAACATAAGATGTCCTAAAAAATCGGTTTCTACCTGCTAGTCTGTTTTGACAGATTTCTGCCATTATTTGCATTTGCTTCTTATTGATTCCTTTTTGAGTTATCTTGTGGGGAATTGAGCTTTTTGAAGGAGTTGATAGAGTAGCTTGTGTTTTTAGTGAAAAGTCTTGATGTTCCAAAGCTTTTCCTAAAGTTCTATTATCTTTTGAATACACTAATGTTGCTAATGAAGATTGTGTGAAGTTTTGTATGAAGGAAAAATTCCAGGTGTAGAGAAAGAATGATGTAATGAGATGAAGAATGGACAAAATCTCAAGCTTGGGGATTCCACCCCGGTGTCACCCCAAGAAGTATCCAAGAGGTCAAGCGTCAAAGCTTGGGGATGCCCAAGGCATCCCCTTCTTCATCAATAAAAAGCTTAAGTCTGTCTAGACACTTCGTTTTTTTTGTTTCATGCACTATTGTGTTGTTCTTGGAGCGTCTTAGTTTTCGTTTGGTTTGTTTAGTTTATTTAGTTTGCTTGAATAAAGTAGTTTGGACCCCTGTTCTCGCTGTGTTGTTTTGCAAATAAGTTGCTTGGTGTTGGAAAGGAGTGTGCAAGAGGAGCTTGCATTGACTGTGACTTAGAATTTAGAATGACATTCTAGGTGTTGTTTTGACCTTATGCTTAGTGATTATTGCTGTAGCATGTCTTGTTCCAAACAACTGGGATTGCTTAGTGTGCCTTGAAGAAATTATGCGTTGTTTTAGCATGCAAAAACATAGTATGGTGGTATTCTTCTTTGATGCTTTGTTTGGGTTGACTTGGCACATGCTCACACCATGTTGTGACTATTAACAAGTCACCATAGCCTCTATGATCATTTAGTCCTTGACTTGTAGTACCACTATATTCTTTGATTAGTAATGTTTTGTTGCTCTGCATGATTATGGCCATTATTGCTCTCTTAGTTCGTTGCTCCTAGTCTTTTCTAGCCTCCACTTGTATGAGTAAGCTCTACTCATGCTTCCAACTCCCAAGAAACCAAGTCATTCCAAAGTGTCCACTATAAATTCCTATGCATGGTGTGTTACACCATTCCAAGTATATTCTTGTTTTCAGCTATCTTCCAATTAAAAAGTATTTTGTTATGTGAAAACTTAGTGATTAAATCCCTCACAAACTTGATGGCACACTTTATATTTCTTTGCCCCTAATAAACTTGAAACATTGTGTCATCTATGTTGTATATTCTTGCACTTATACGTTGGAATTAGCAGAACCGTGCTATCACGGGGAATGTTTTCAACATTGCACTTGTACTTTGTACTCAGTTGATATCATGCTCTTTTGTTTATGGATGTCACTGGTTTGAAATAAAGAGGGAACTTGTAAGTCCATGGAGTATGTATTTTGTGTTAGAGAAACGCCTGGGCCGCTATCCTCAGCCATGCCTAATCATGGTGGAAATTTGCAGCATCACCATCGTGAGCTATCTATGAAGCATCCTCAATAAAAAGCTATGAATATAGTAAATAAAAAGATCGCTGGGATGCTCATTGTCTGTTTGCCTTGTCATTTGGTTATGGGATAGATCCTGTACCATGTGCAAGGGGTACCCCGTTGGTGGTTCTCTATGATATGCATGTACTTACAATGACAAGAACTTACAGGTGACTAAAGTTGAGTAGCATGAGGTGTGGCCCTCGTATTCAAGGGACTTGAGATTGCCAACTTATAATTTGTCAAGCATATACTCCATATTTGTTCACTTTAACCTTAATCACTTCAAGATGCTTATGATAGGGACAATGAGGGCTGAAAGCTAACAAGTACCATAATTTTGGGAAGCTCTTTTTGAAACTTAAAATCCCTGCTTTCCCTTTGTGAAGGGCCTTTCTTCCACCATTATTTGAGTCTCCACCTTCTAACTTTAGGCACCATTAAGAGATCATAGTTGTCATTCTGTGTGCAGTGTCCCAAAACTTATTGATTGATGCATATTGTGATATTACTTGTTCTTGTGCTACTTGTTTCTAGTCACCCTTGTGAACTTTGAAGGTGTCCTATGCGTCTATTTGCTACTATATGAGGGACAAGCTGAATGCCACTATGCCATGTTTTCTGTATGTGAAACAAACAAAAAGTTTTTCAATGCATGTTATTCATGATCTTTGTTTGTAGCCTTTCATGTTGCATGCATAGTTACTATGTCCTATTGTTAGAACTCCATCTTTCATGCACATGTTTAGAGTTCTTTGATCCCAGCTTTCAATGCTTGCAAATGGTTTGATCTTAGTTTTGATGGTGCATATCACCTCAAAAATTATTATTTTTATCACTTACCTACTCGAGGACGAGCAGGAGTTAAGCTTGGGGATGCTTGATACGTCGGAAACGCATCTATAATTTTTGATGCTCCATGATTGTTTAGTATATACTTTGCTTTGCTCTGTCTACACTTTGAGGTGTTTTTATATCTTTTCTAGATTTAACCTATTAACAAGTTGCCACAGTGCCAGTTGCCTGTTTTCTTCTGTTTTTGGTTCCAGAAAGGCAGAAAATCAATATTCTCGGAATTGGACGGGACAAAAGACAAAGTCAATATTTTACCGTGGGGACACGAAGCCAGAACACGAGACGGAGAAGCAAACCAGGGCGGCCAGACCCCCTAGGTGCGGGTGGGCCCAACCCGCACCTAGGTAGGATGTGGGGCCCCTGGCCTCCTCCCAGCCTCGCATGTTCGCCAATAAGAAGCCCCCGATGCAGAAACCCTATAGACCCGATCAAAATTCCATGAAACCTTCTGTAGCCGTCGCCACCATCGTCCCCAGATCGGGGGGTCTGAAGTTCTTCCCGGCACCCTACCGGAGGGGAAATCATCCCAAAGGCCTTCTCTTTGGTATGAAGCGTGAGTAGTTCCACCTTGGACTATGGGTCCATGTAGTAGCTAGATGGTTGTATCTCCTTCTTGTGCTTTCATGTATAGATCTTGTGAGCTCCGTTCATGATCAAGATCTAATCTATTTGTAATCATGCATGTTATGTTTGCGAGGATCCGATGGATATTGATATTACTATGTCAGATTGATTAATGGTTTTGTCTTTATGATTATATCATGCCTATGTTGTTTGTGATCTTGCATGCTCTCCGTTGTTAGTAGCTATCTTGGCCAAGTAGTTGCTAGTGACTCCAAGAGGGGGTATTTATGCTCGATAGTGTGTCACATCCCAATATTTTAGAAATTGGGACTAGAAACAAATTGCATTTGCATGATATTCATCAGCATTGCATTGCATATTTGCATCAAGAAAAATCCCTAAATAAAAATAAAGGACTAAAACCCCAAATAGTATGTGCCACTTTGTTCCTAAAGGGTATTAAATTGGTTTTATAAAAACCCACTATTGCTAAGGCAGCGATTATTGCTAAATTATAGCCTAAAAAGATCCAATTAATATTACAAAATTTTAGGTACAAAATTGAGCTCATTTGGAGCTATTATGAAAAAGTTATGAAATAAATACAAACACATAAATATATAAATAAAATGAAATATAGAAGGATTTATAAATCCACTACTTCCAAACTAGTAAAAAGATTACAAATTTGATCCTATAATGATCTATAGGATTTTAGAAAATTTTAGAAATAAGAATCATGTCATTTGGAGTTTGTATGTGAAAGTTATGAGGAACAAATAAATAGAAACTGGAAAAAAGAAAAAGAAAAAAAAAAGAAAAAAACTAACTGGGCCGGCCCTGCCAGCCGAACAGAGCACCCACGCGCCCGGCCACTGATCGATCCCATGGGATGCTTTAAAAGACGTGCAAATCAGTTTTTCTCAAACCTATCTCTATTCAAACTCTTATATCTTTTTATCTATAACTCCGAATCAACATCCGTATGTTTCTGCTTGTTCTCTACTCTAAGACCTATCTCTACACCGTCCTAAAACTCCATATAAACCCATGGAGGCACAGCTGTATGAGTTTCCCTCCTCGAAATTCCGAATCTACACATATTAGAATCATATTTCGTTTATTCACCCATCTAGACTTTGTATTTTTGCCTTCGGCCAAAAAACAAAAGTTGTAGATCTCGTCGAAATCTTTCAATCCCGATAAACCTCACCTCTTTTCATCCACCACAGCCGGAGAATTTCGCACCGCAATATTTCAGATATGACGGTGTAAATCCAAGATGTACTCACACTCGTTTCTTCAAATCCAAATTCCTTTGGTGAGAAGGTAGGACTAATGATTCCCCACAACTTTCATGTTGTAAGTTTTTGAATTTTACCTATGGATTTGTCTCTCTAACACAGATCTATTTCTTGTCTATTCTGAGCCAAAATCGGGTCAATCTCCTCTCCTAACTACTGGATCTCATCCCAACGGCCAGGATTAGATCGATTCCGCGAAGGGGTACGAGCCAACTGGATCTCGCCACGTGTCAACGCCAGGTCAGCCCCGCGTCCCAGTCAGCATAGAATATTCCCAGGGAATATTCCCTGTAGATTTGAAATTGAATTTAATTTGCAGAAAATTGTGTAAACTTGCAAAAATCATATAAAAAGATCCATAGATCCAAAAATAGCAAATAATATATAAATAGATTCAAAAAAACGTGTAGAATATTAATATGGAATTAGATTCAACCTTTACAGTATGCGTTTACTGCAGTAACTTAATTAGTTTTAATGGTATTTTAGGTTAATAAATTCATAGGAAATTATCTGTAACTCCGAAAAATATGAACAATATATAAAATTGAAGCTACTATAATGTAGATTAATAATATGTGGTTGGATACAACCTTTGTGGATTATTTACCCAGTAGTTATTTAATTAGTTTTAATAGCTTTAGAAATCATTAAATTCATAGTAAATTATTTGCATATCACAAAAATATAAATGATATACCGATGGAAAGCTGGTTTCATGTAGCTCATCAATATGCAAATGGTTCAGGCAAATACTATAAGGTTTAGTAGGAATTAAATAAATATATTAATGGCTTATTTAGTAGTATTAAAATCATAGTAATTCGAGTGCTGCTCAGAAAATTACAAATAATATGTCCCTGGAATCACAATTCCGTGGAGATTACAGATATAATTTAGTTTGTTTTTTAGGCAACAGAAACTGTATAAATCATTTAAAACCCATTAAACACTATTTAAATCATACAAAAAGATATATAACTCCGATTAGGGTGAATCCAACGCTTACTGGTTCGTATTAACGTCCTCTATCCAGTAAACCCAAGAAACAAATTTAATTCGACATTTAAAACAGGCGTTTCAACAGAACTATTAAAAACCATATATTGGAAAGTAATTATCAATAACAAGTACTCCATTGCATTAATTGGTATCTTGCACGCATCATATACTTCAGTATTGTTTAGAGAACTAAAGTAACAACCATTGTGACTTATTAGATTGGCATGCATGCATTTGTTGCATTTGTTTGATCTCTATGTGCTATTTTTTATGTTGTATGCAATTGTTTGCTCGATAGATTGCGAGGAGTGCAACATGTGTGATTGCAACGAGTGTTTGAATGACTTCACCAACTATGAATGCAAGTAGATGCTACTTTGTTCATGATGTTGTCCTACTATTTTCAATGCATTGTCGTGTATTTTGTAGATGCATGTATAGGATATTACTATAGCTATGCTATGTCCTGCTATGTGGTAGGGATTTCCTGTAGATGAGCCACCGTTGGTAGATGTTCTTAGCCATGCTATGATGAACGAGGGCTGGGTTACATCACTGAAAGTTGTTTCTAAATGTGTTGGTTTGTGAAAACTAAAAACAACTTAATCAATGAATCTTCTGGGTGTGATGGGATTGATAAATTTTGGTGGTATCATTGCGGAAAGGCACCCAGGTATCAAGAGTAAATGATTGGCTTCTTTATTTTGTAGCTTACATGTACAACCATGTGCCAATAATGAAATGGGAGGTTGGTTGGACACAGTAGGTTGTGGTAACTCAAACCCAGGTATCCAGAGATGTAGTATTTTGGTAGGTTGGACCGGTGCATGTCGGGTTAGGGGAGCTACTTCCCGAACGGTCCCTTCTTGGACTTCTACCTATCATCACCCAATATGAGAGTGGTGGTACGAGCTGGGCTAGCCAAGTCACATGGGTAAAGTGTACTAACCCCTGCAGGGTGTATAAACTAATCGATTAGCCGTGTCCCCGGTTATGGACATCTGAGTTGCTTGATATTGATTTCATGACGTGTTTCTCGCTAATTCTAATTTCATAATTGCTTTAATGTTGATGGGTTAACTTAATTGGGATCTTTTCAAAGAAAATCAAAAACTGTTTAAGAAAGTATGACAAATGTATTTGCAAATGCAAGCTAGCCACAGCTCCCCTTGTCAAATATGCATGTAGATGTTAGTTCTATTGTCTCCTTTAATAGCTCTACTTGCCATACATTCCAAGTATTGACCCTTCGGGGCTGCTATGTTTTATGTTGCAGGTTATGATTCCGATTATGAGTAATCGACTAGGTTGCGATACTCCACTCAACAGTTGTTCGCCTGTGGTACAATTGAAGATGGAGCCTATGAATTGTTTATGCTTCCGTATGCTACTTGAATTTGAGCTAAGAATTATTGTAATAATTGCAAATTCTGGATCAATTCGTTATTTATGATGCACTATTAAACTCTTTGGTATTCATCTGTACTGTGTGTGCCAGTGAACCGATCCAGGGATTGGCACTATACACATGAACTCAGCCTTATCAGGCGAGGGTGTTACATAGTGGGTTCATGCCTCTAGTTTCCAAGGGAAGTGACAAAAATCTCTTTGGTTGTAGATGTGATGTTGCCACTAGGGAGAAAACAATGGTCTCTTGTTCATAGAACAACTGGATTGTTTACCTTACACACTTTGTTTAAAGCAGTTGTTTATTGCTTGAAACTTAATACTGGAGGAGGTTCGGATGATAACTTGAAGGTGGACTTCTAGTCATAGATGCAGTTGGATGGCGGTCTATGTATATTGTTGTATTGCCCAATCGAATTTCCCAGGATCTGTTTGTCTGGTATTGTATTGTTATGCCTTGCTCAGTTCCTGTCAATTGCCCTGCTGTAATTTGTTTACCCTTCATGCCATGTTGTTTATCTAAGGAGAGCACCTCTAGTGAACTATGAACCCCGGTCTAATCTTTACCATTGATACATCTTCCACTGTTACTTGTTGCAAACCATTACCTTCCACACCATACGTTTAATACTTTGTTAGAGCAACCGGTGAGATTGACAACCTCACTGTTAGTTGGGGCAAAGTCTTGAGTTTGTGTTGTGCAGGTCTCCACGTTGCTTGCAGCACCTTTGGGGAGTTTCCTTCCTCCTACTGGTTCGATAACCTTGGTTTCTTACTGAGGGAAACTTGCATGCTGAACTGCATCATACCTTCCGCTTGGGGTCTCCCAACAAAGTGCTGCTGCACTCATCACTCCTTCATGTGGATCTCTTTGGTCCTACATCTCATGAAAGTCTTGGTGGGAAGAAATATTGTTTGGTGATTGTTGATGACTATTCAAGATACACATGGGTTTATTTCTTCAAGCTAAAAAGTGAAACCCAAGAAAAATTCATCGAGTTCATCAACATGGTTCAACGTCAATACAATGTCCCTGTGTTGATTATAAGGACTGACAACGGCACCGAGTTCAAGAAATACACCTTGAATGTATTTCTTAGTGATGAGGGGATAAAATACCAATATTCCGCTGCATATACCCCTCAACAAAATGGTGTAGCCGAGAGGAAGAACTGGACTCTAATTGATATGGCAAGGACCATGTTAGCGGAGTTCAATTCTCCATATAATTTTTGGGCCGAAGTAATCTCCACCGCATTCCATGTATCAAACCGGCTATACCTCCGCAAGAAATTGATCAAGAATCCATATGAAATACTTACCAGTAACAAGCCCAAAGTATCTTACTTCCGGGTGTTCAGTTGTAAGTGTTTCTATCTCAAAAAGGGTGCTCGTTTGTCCAAATTTGAGTCCAAAGCATTAGAGGGTATTTTTGTTGGCTATGGTCTCGAATCTCACACTTATAGAGTCTATGATAAGCTCTCTGGAGCTATCATAGAATCTTGTAGTGTGGTTTTCGAAGAATATGATGGTCCCCAAGGGGGCGTGTTGATGTTTGTGATGTAGATGATGAAATGCTTCAGGATGCCATAGGAAGAATGGGAGTTAGATTTATCCGCCCCGTTGAGGAACCCCTTATGGCGGATCGAGAAGAACTATGATCTACTCAAGTGGAGCCCTCATCTTCACAACTTCAACAAGATCCCTCTATCGAGGAGGACAATGACCCAAGGCAAAGATAAGTTGTGGACCCTCAACAAGTTGATCAGGGAGATACCCCTAGTGAGGAGGAGCTTCAGTCACCATTCTCCAGAATGTTAAGTGTTGCTCGGTCTATTTCACAAGGAAGATCTATACAATTTGCCATGGGAGCAGCTCAACTCCAGTCTAGTAGTGTACCTGATCAAGACCAAGGTCAATCTTTGCCTCTTAATGAAGAGAATGATTTCGATGATGATCAAGGTCAAGTTGATGGTCAAGACGACGACCAGAATGATGAAGAGATCTCCCCAAGAAACAACAAGGAGATCGAAACTCGTCGCAAAGCTAGAATGGATAGAATGTTGGAATTAAGATACCACTCTCTAGAGAATGTGGTTGGTGATCTATGGAGAGGAATGTCCAGTAGTGCACAATTGAAGAGGTTTAGTGAACACCAAGCTCACATCTCGATGATAGAACCAAATAAAGTATGGGAAGATCTTGAATATTCAGATTGGTTGGAAGAAATGCACGAAGAGCTCAACAACTTTGAGAGAAATAAAGTATGAAAGTTAGTTGAGAAGCCAAAGGATTGCCGCAATGTTATAGGCACCAAGTGGATATTCAAGAACAAGCAAGATGAGCATGGAATTGTTGTAAGAAACAAGGCAAGATTGGTTGCACAAGGGTTCTCTCAAATTAAAGGCATTGATTATGGAGAGACATATGCACCCGTGGCTTGACTTGAGTCCATTTTTTATCCTTCTTGCTTATGCGGCACATCATAACTTTAAGTTACAACAAATGGATGTAGAAAGTGCATTTCTTAATGGTCCATTAAGTGAGTTGGTATATGTAAAGCAACCCATGGGGTTCGAGGATCCCAACTTCCCAAACCATGTCTACAAACTTGATAAGGCGCTCTATGGGCTCAAACAAGCCCCACGCACGTGGTATGAGCACCTTAGAGAGTTGTTGTTGGACCATGGGTTTGAGGTTGGAAAATCGATCCCACTCTTTTTACTAAGAAGGTCAATGGGGAGATTTTTGTATGCCAAATATATGTTGATGATATTATATTTGGCACATCTAACAAAGCTTTTAATGATGATTTCTCAAAGCTTATGACTAATAGGTTCTGGATGTCTATGATGGGGGAGTTGAGAGTATTTATTGGTTTTGAAATCAAGCAAGTAAGAGGAGGAACATTCTTCAACCAAGCAACATATACTCAAGATATGCTCAAAAGATTTAACATGAAAGATATGAATGGATCTCCTACCCCCATGGCAACAAAGACTCATCTTGAACTAAATCAAAATGGTAAAGATATGGATCAAAAGGTATACCGGTCTATGATTGGTTCTTTGCTTTACCTTTGTGCATCTAGACCCGATATTGTGTTCAGTGTAGGAGTGTGTGAAAGATATCAAGCGGCTCCTAAAGAAATCCATTTAATGGCGGTCAAGAGAATCTTTCGATATTTGGTTCATACCCCACACTATGGTATTTGGTATCCTCGAGGCTCAACATTTTCTCTTTGTGGATACTCGGACTCAGATTGGGCGGGTGATAAGGATGATAGAAAATCAAACTCTAGGGCTTGCCAATTCCTTGGTAGGTCCTTGGTGTGTTGGTCTTCTAAGAAGCAAAATTGTATATATCTCTCCACCGCCGAAGCCGAGTATGTGGCAGCTGCTAGTGCTTGTACTCAATTGCTGTGGATGAGGCAAACTTTAAAATAATATGGTGTCCATTGTGACAAAGTGCCTCTTCTATGTGACAATGAAAGTGCTATCAAGATTGCCTACAACCCGGTGGTTCACACAAGGACAAAGCATACTGAGATTCGGCATCACATCATTATAGATCATGTTGCTCGAGGTGATATTGAGCTATCTTATGTGTCAACCAAAGACCAACTTACCAACATATTCACTAAGACACTCGATGAAGCAAGGTTTTGTTATTTGAGGAATGAACTAAATATCATAGATTCAAGGAGCTTGACTTGATCACCTTGCATACTCACCTATGTCTTGACTCTTATTTGGTTTAGACGTAGGCATGGAGATATGGGGAGTGCGGTTCTAATACAGTGGGCTATCCCTCCCCCCATAATGCCAACATTAAGAAATTAAATTCTCTTAATATCATTTTGTGATATGTGAGATTCATTGATGAGTAGTGGCTATGAACCCAAGGATAATTCTTCACGGTGTCATGCCACAAACTCTTACATGCTGGCCTCGGCCACCACCCTCTTCTCATTGAAGAGTTAGTTCTTGGTTTGTGTCTATTTGGAGCTTTATTGAACATTTTAGTGGATTTCTATGGTTCTTCCTGATTCTTCATTGTGTGTCATCTTAACCCAAGCCTATCCCATGTCTTAAACACTCTCTATCTCATATATGTCCCTAGACACAAAAACTTGGAGCATTTGCTCGAGGAGGACCGGAGTCTCCGGTGTGCTAACATCGGAGTCTCCGGTGCAGACCGGAGTCTCTGGTCTAGATGGTTTTTGGGTCACTTAAGGTAGGTCGGGGTGAACTGAAACTAACAGTTTCAATCTTCCACCCCCGACCTCCCCTCTCAACCTCGTCGCCTCCTCCTCCTCTAAAACACCTCCCCAGAGGTCAATAAGCCACCGGGATCTGCCGTGCCGCCGGCCAGCCTCCTCCCTCCACGATTGGGCCCTTCGCACTGGTAGAGTCAAGCCAATGGATAGATCTGGTACCTCTCCTCCTCTTTTTCCACCTAGGGTTCATCCTAGATTTGTTTTTGAGGATTGGTGCTGATTTTGCCCATTGGAATCACTTGTATGCGTGCACACTATCACATTAGCCTCGTTAATTTGCCTGATCTGTTCGATTCACTCCATCCCGAAGCATCCCAGTGCATGCCTAACGCTCCCGACCAGAGATTCCGGTCCTAAGGACAGGAGACTCCGGTCTGAGACGGGGAATCCAGTGTGCACTACGGAGTCTCCGGTGAGGAATGACTCAAACAGGTCCAGCAAAGTCCCAGGGCTATTGTGTTGCATTTCTGGGACATATATGCTTACCTGCATGCTATCTCCCTCATTGATGTTCATAGGTTGTAACACCCTCGGATCGGCCCAATGCAAGTTGTAGCAATTCCCGCCAAACCCGCATAGAAACGATTCAGAGGTGCCCACCAGGCACTTGCGTGCCGGTGGAAAACGAAGTAATATCATTACACAATAGTCCATGATAGAACCCACAGAACAGGTATATACAACAATGACTCCATGAGTCAAGAATACAGATATACAATACAAAGGTCCAAATCACCTTGAAAACTATACAACGTCCGACTATGGACAAGATGCAAATGGGGCTAAGAGCCCTGAAGAATAACCAATGGAGTCCATAACCCGGCCCATGCCAAGCCGGAAGGGTAACCCTGCTAACGACGTCGATCTCAAAACCTGCTTAAACAAAAGGGGTGCCCGCAAAGGTAAAATGGAAAAGAGAGCGGTCAGTACTGAGGCCAGTACACGGCGAGTCTTAGAATTCGGCGGTCCTCGCCTACATAGGTATGGTGGACTGAAGCGGCAGCGCAGCATGCAGTAAACAACCTATAGAGACTCGATACAACTGTCGGCTATCAGAGATGGATAATAAAGACCTATTCGGATCCATCCTGATACTAATACCAAACATACCCATCCTGGCGTTTCCCCCTCGAGACCAAACAAGGAAGTCAGACCGAGGAACTCACACAGTTGGCAGTTTTATTCATTCCATTATAGTTGTAGCAATTACTAGTCAGATATAGGTAGCATGAGTCATCCTGATATAGTAAGCAGTGGGCGGTTTTAATTAACCATTCCGTTGTAGTTGTGATACTTACTAGTGAGATACATATACCATGAGACATTCACAAACCCAGCAGTTGTTGGTACTTTTATTTAGCCATTCCGTTGTATTGAGGTTGATTACTAGTCATTTCAAAGTCAAATTTATAGCACTAATTTAGTTATAGTTTTCTATGATTGAGATACTGTGCTCCAAGTCGTCCATAACCGCGGACACGGCTTTCAGAAAGTTTTATCCTGCAGGGGGGCACAAATAGCAATACACGCACGATCAACCTCGGAAAAACCAAATGAAAACCCAACGAGGCATCACAACAAAGAAATCGCAAGATTCATATAAGATTTCTGGGGGCCACCCCACTAAGCTACCCGCGACAAAGTTGGCCGGCTCCGAGACGGATCTAGAGGTTTGTGACAATGGTTGTAAACGACTGGGAACCTGAAAGTGTGACTGCGCTTGTCGATACCACGAAAACATTCCACATTTGTTACAAAACACTACAGGTGCTCCACATGCAATCCTAAATAAAGCAGTAAAGCATGTCATAAGTACATGATAGTAATAAAGCCCCAAACTACTTTGTGGCCCAAAGAAATAAGATATGACTCAAACTCATGCTAAGGGGATTCATGGTCCCACATGCAGATAGTGAGAATATTCAAAGAACAGGTATCAAGTACTCGGGGTCCTATGGGACACAATTGGACGGTTAAAAACCAAATAACATCTATTGCCCACCTGTGCCTCTGCATTATTTACGTACTTTCAATTTTAGTTATTAAACGATAATGGAAGTCATGCTCATCTTCAACATTAAGCATGGGACATTTCTCCAACAACTGTGGAACATTGACGGCGCGAAGAAACACCTACGCAAGCAACTACGACTCGCAACGCTGACTATCTACCAAACATCAGGTAATAGGATGTGTCCAAGGTAATATAATGGCTGCAAGGGATATCATGGGTACAAAAACTAGAGCACCGCAACATAGATAGCAATAGATCAATAGGAGAAAATAAAGACTATAAAAGTAAGATAGGTAGAAAGGGGGAGAATGCTGGCCTGAAAACATTGCCGAAGGTTCATCCGAAGATCGGGTCGACACTCGCATCAACTCATTGGCCTAATCCGTGAAGAAGCAAAGCACTAGAAGAAACACCGGATGCACTATCTAATACCACGGAAGAATATAGAGCATGATGCATGTATGATGCGTGACATGGAAAAGATGTGATGCAATTAGGCAATATTAAATGGAATCGGTGTTCCGACATTTACTCAGATGGTTCAAGTTTTTTAGATACCTCGTAATTTAAATGTTGTCTTAACAAGTAAAAACATGACATTAGTTCGCTATAAAAATTTAAATGGGGCCAATATTAGACTAGATTCGCCCACATATGGACTCCATATTTAATTATGAGGTGAATCGGCATAATGCACCCAAACCACAATATGTATGCAAGCATGAAAATTTAATATGCAACAAGTGTATATAGCATTTAATAAAATAGGGGCTTGGATTTGGGGTCACACATTGGAGGTGTCGATGATCTTGGGGTTCCAAGGGTTTGGTTTGGTCTTCGGACACCGGGATCGGTCTTTGGATCGGGCATCGGGTCCGGAAAGGATACCTTGATGTTCCATGTCGGAGGCCTTTGGGTATTCCCGTGACTGAGGTCTTGTCGGTGGTGAACTTGGCGATGATCTTGTCAACTTCGAGAGAACCTATAGTATTCTTGTACCAGAGACATAGCACAAGCGCTCAATAGCGGATATACAATAGAACGGGATCACAGGAACACTACGAGGAGGCCGTGTCCCATTCGAACGTTATCTCAAACACCTTACAAACGGGGTTGGGTACATGCAGATGGAGGCAGGGGACACCAACATGGTGCAGAGGCGAGGTTCGGGTGCAGGGTTGCGAGAGGCGGAAGCCGAGGGGCGCCGATGGCGGTTGGAGAGGAGCAGGGAGTCGTGGAGCGGTGCCTGGCCGTCTGAAGGAAGCCGTGAGGGGCGGGGATGGTGGCGAGGAGGATGCAACCGACACTGCAGGGGGGGCATGGACGCACGCGAGGGGCATGGCGCTGCCGCGTGCAACGGAGAGCAGAGGAAGGCGATGGCATCTAGGGGTCAGCAGCGCACGAGCAAGCTCTAGGTCGGGATCGAGAGAGGGCGGGGAGCGGTCCGGCGGCATGAGGAAGAAGGATTCGTGACCCCGCAGACGCTCGCAAGGACGCCGGGGGTCTTGGAGGGCGTCCACGGCAGAGAGGAGGTCGGGAACGAGGAGTGCTGGGCGCCGGGGACGTGCGGAGGCGGCGTCGTCGGCCCCGGTGTCGGCCAGGCGAGGAGGGCCTGACGGTCCGCGGCAGGGCCTGAGGCCAGCAGGGGGAGGAACGGCGGGATTGACCTGGGGGCGGAGGTGATTTTCGAGTAGGGGGAGAGAGGCATCTCGCGATGGGAGGAACTGGTCGCGGGGTGAGAGATGGGAGTGGGGCCATGGCAGGGTGGTTAACCGAGGAGCGATGGAGGCGGGTGGCCCTGGGTGTGTGGGGTGCGTTCGGTCGTGGGTGGTGCCAGCACAGGCGGGGGATCAGGAGAGGGAGAGGATTGGTATTTGGTAGGGTTGGAAATCGGGGTAGGGGTGTATGCTGTGCGGCTGCACGCAGTGGGTTCGGGTTAGTGCGTGCGCGTGTGGGTGCGACCAGGTGAGTTCAGATGGTGGCGGCTGGATGGTGGTGTGTGGCATGGGAGGAGGGGAAAAGGTAGATTAGGGTTAGGGTTTGGAGGAGGGATTAGGTTGGACCGATCAGGGTGAGGTGGCCTGGATTTTGGGCCGGGCTGCCTCCCCCGATCAAAACAGTTTTATTTATTTTATATTTTATAAACGCTTTTACAAATAGTTTTTAGGCAAATAACAGATCCGAGCGGACCGAACCTTATACTTTGAAATAAGAGGGGGTAATGTAGAAAGCAAAAAAATGGGTCTGTTGGAAAATAGTTTTAGGCGAACAAATGCATGATGATGTCATGATGATGCACAAGTACAAAAAACAGCGATTTTATACTAGTGGTTTTACCCGGGGCGCTACACAGGATTTGGTTCTCGTCGTCCTCGTCGCACCAGGGCCAAGTCAAAAAGGGGTGATCCACGATATGATGAGTTCGAGGGTCAGTATATTGTGGCCCCATCCAACCGGAAACAACAGGATTGTGATGAAGCATACATGAGGAAGGAGCAGGATAGGGTTGAGGAAGAAAACCGTGCCAAGATGGAAAAGTACGACAATCTACAATCCTTGGCCCGCATGTCAAAGAAGGAGTACCGTGAGCTGCGGAAGACGGATTTCTATGACTTGCCACAGACCAGCGATGACCCATGCTATTGGAGGAAGGAGCAAGCTATTTTCATGAAAGACATTTACATCATGCTCAAGAAGTCACCCGTGTGTCCACAAAAGTACATGAGTGTTGAGCAGATGAGGACCAGTCCATACTTCTATGATCCACTGTGGATTTGTGAGAAGCTTGGGCTGTTCGGGTTGATAGAGCTCCGTGAGGATTACAACATCACTCGTGTGCAACAGTTCTATTCCATAGTCGTGTTTGGGTCTGACCAAGCAAGGACAATGCCTTGGATGACTGGAGATCACCGCTGCATTGTGAATTTCTACAACTTTTCTGATGCCATCTTTGAGACCTTTCAGGCTATGTCCACTCATGTTGGGGTGCATATGCACTCAACATCTCTTGGGGATAACAAGAACAAGCTTGCCCCTTTGTATGGCAGTGAGGGTGTTGTGGGTGGGTTGTGGCATCCCGCAAAACCACTACTAGAAAATCGCGTGTTTTTGTGCATTGCATCATCATGACCGCATGCTCATGTCATCATGCCACATTGCATTTGAGCATCGTCATCATCTTGCATTTGCTTGCATAAAACTATTTGCGGAAAAACCTGTTCTTGTTTTCTAAACGCCCCGTCTTTGTTCCAAACGCAAAACCCGGGTCTCCGGATTATTTTGTTTTGTCTGCTATCGGGTTGCAAACGCCCTGTTTGAAATAAATAAAATATTTAATTATTTTAGTGGGGGCAGTCGAACGGGCCGACCTGACCCAGTCGACCACCCCCAGAAATAAAACGGTCCGCCTAAACTAAACCTAATTCCTATTCCCACCCAATCCTAACCTACCCACCAATCTCAGCTCGCCACCTCACCCTCTCCCCCAATCCCTACCCACCCCGCCACCTCATCAATCCACCAGTCCCTCTCTCTCCCCTGGTCAAACCCACCAGCACACACGCCACCCCTACCCCCTCTCCCTGCCAGACCGGACCCACCCCTGGACCTCACCCACTCCCTCTCTCACCCCCCAGCCGACCCAACCCCCTCTCTCCTCTCCCCAGTGGCCCACCCCGACAGCCGGCCCGCCTGGCCCCACTCTCCCCCACGCGCCCCACCCCGCTCTCTCCCTCTCTTCCCTCCCCGCGTCCTCTCCCTCCTCCCCATGCGCTGCCCTCCCTGCAACCTCCGCCCTCGGCCCTCCCCTCCCTCTGCTCCGGTCCGCCTCCCTCCGCCTGCGACCTCCGGCCTCCGCCCGTGCCCGAGCTTCCTCGGCCGCCCTCGCCGGCCGCGGCCTCTCCTTCCCCACCTCCGACCCGAGCACCCCCGCCGGCCTCGCCTTCCTCACCGCCTCCCCGACGCCCTCCTTCCCCACCGCGGCCCCCCTCGTCGCCCTCTCCTCGCCCGGCCGTCACCCGCCGCCGCTGCGTCCTTCTCCCGCTCGCCTCCGGCCTCCCTACCTCCGCCGCGTCGCCCCGCAGAGACCGCCGGCGCCCCTCCGCCGCCTTCGGCCACCGCATCCAGCGCTGCCCCGGCGAGCCCTGCCTCCCTCGCCGAGCTTCTCCGCCCGAGCCCGCCGGCCGCCTCGCCTCCTCCGCCTCGGCCACCGCTCGTCCCCGCCTCCCAGAGCTCCGCCTCGCCCTCTTCTCCGGCATCCCTCGCTCGCCGGACCGCCGCCCTCCTCCGCTCCGGACCGCGCCGCCGCCGACCTCGTCTGCTCTGGCACCGCTCGCATGGCCGTGCTCCCCTCCCTCGAGCCTGCATCGTCGACCTCGGCCCAGCCTCGGCGCGGCCGCCAACCTCGCACGGGGTCGGCGCCCCTGGCGTCGCCCGCTTCCCGGCGCCAGCTCGGGTCGTGCGCCTGCGGATGTCCGCCTCCTCGCTGCCTCGCTGTGGTGTCGCCTGGCGTCGTTCGTCGGGCCCCGAGCCGCGAGCCCGCGCGCGTCCCTTCTGGTTCTGTACGCCAGCTAGCTATATTTTGCTAGCTAGATTGGGTACTTGGTCACCGTCCTCAACAGGTTTCTGTGGTGGCCGTCAGATGGCGATGCGTTTGATACGAAGACCCTACCCCGATCTAAGTTGGCACGGACTGTCAAGTCGGATTCCCAGATACTTCGACCTAGAACCCGAAGGCGAGAACACCGGACTCGAAGCTCTCCATCACAAGATCGACGCCGTGTCAAGTACGTCCTCAACATTGGAGTCGGAATGCCAAGATCACCCACACGGATCCGAAGGCCGATCCCGTACCCGGTGCCGCGCCAAGATCTCCGAAAAACCCCGGTACCGGACAAGTTCGCCATCGACCTCGAGAACGCCTACACAGAACGACAAGATCGCCACACGGACGCGAACCCCAAGACCCTGAGGCCCCGAACCGAAGACCGATCCGAAGCGCCAAGGCCTCCGACAGGGAATCGACCAGTTCGCCGAGAACCGCACCCGAACCTGAAGAACGCCAAGATCGCCACCGGAACGACAAGCACTTCACCGCGGAACGCCAAGTCCTTCCTCCCGGAACGCCAAGATCTACTCCGCTATCCGAGAACGTTTCCGACGAACCCTGAACCCTGAGCCCGGAAACCCGAACCCCAAGATCTTCCGAACCCTAATGTGTGAACCCCTTCCCGAAACCCTATTTTATAATATAATATAACTTGTTGCATATTGAATTGTCATACTCGCATGCATATTGTGTGGTTTGGGGGCCTTATGCCGATTCACCTAAATTAAATGTGGGGCCATATGCGGACAATCTAGTCTTATATTGGCCTCATTTAAATTTTTGTAGCGAACCAGTAACTTATCTTGCCCTGTTATTACAAAATTTAATTTGCGGGGTAGATAAGTAACTTGAACCGTTCAATTAATTGTCGGGACCCCGGTTCCGCTTAATATGACCTAATTGCATCGCATCTTTGCCGTGCCATACATCATACATGCATCATGCCCGATCTTTTGCCGTAGTATTAAATATTGCATCCGGTGTTTATTCTAGTGTTTTGCTTCTTCGCGGATTGGGCCGTTGAGTTGATGTGAGCTTCGCCCCGATCTTCGGTTGAACCTTCGGCAATGTTTTCAGGCGAGCATCTCCCCCTTTCTACCTATCTTACTTTTATAGTATTTATTCCCTCCTGTTGATCTATTGCTATCTGTGTTGCGATGCTCTAGTTTTCGTACCCGTGATATCCCTTGCAGCCTTATATTGCCTTGGACACATCCTATTACCTGTTGTTCGGTAGATAGTTGGACTTGCGCGTCGTAGTCGCTTGCTCAAGTGCTGTTGCGTGTCGTCAAGTGCCACAGTTGTTGGTGTATTGCCGCATGTTTGATGTTGGAGATGATCATGGTTTTACTTATCGTTCACTTTAATTCCTATTTAACAACTAAAATTGAAGTAAGTAAGCAAAGGCACAGGTGGGCAATAGATGTTATTTGGTTGTTAACCGTCCACTTGTGTCCCGTAGGACCCCGAGTACTTGATACCTGTTCCTTGAATATTCGCGCTATCCACATCCGGGAGGCTTATGGGACCCCCCTGAGCCAGAGCTTGATTCCGTCTTATTTCTTGGGGCCACAAACTAGTTTGAGGTTTTATTTACTATCCTGTACTTATGCCATGTTTTACTGCTTTATTTAAATTGTGCGATGGATAGCACACTGTACTGTTTAGGAAAGCGGAGTGTTTTCGCGGTATCGACAAGTCCCGTTTTGGGGTTCCCAGTCGTTTACAGCCATTGACGCAAACCTTGAGTCCGTCTCGGAGTCAGCTAGCTTCGTTGCGGGTGTACTCAATGGGGTGGCCCCCTGAAATATTTCTGAATCCTGTGATTGCTTTGTCGTGAAAGCCTCGTTGGGTTTTGATTTGGTTTTTCCGAGGTTGATCGAGTGTGTGTTGCTATTTGTGCACCCCGGCCGGGTAAAACTTTCTGAAAGCCGTGTCCGCGGTTATGGACGACTTGGAGCACAGTATCTCGATCATAGACAACTATAACTAAAGTAGTGCTATAAATTTGACTTTATAATGACTAGTAATTAGCTTCACTATAATGGAATGGCTAAATAAAACTGCCAACAATTGCTTGCTTGGGTTGTCGTTGCGACCATTGTACCTGACTAGTAAATATTGCAACTACAACGGAATGGCTAAATAAAAGTACCAACAACTGCTGGGTTTTTGGGTTATCTCATGCTATTTGTATCTGATTAGTAAGTGCTGCAACTATAACGGAATGGTTAGCTAAAATTGCCCACTGCTTATTATATCAGGATGATTATCTATACTTGACTAGTAAATTGCTGCAACGATAACTGAATAACTAAAACTGTCAACGGTGTGAGTTCCTCGGTCGGCTTCCTCGTTTGGTAACGAGGGGGAAACACCAGGAGGGGTGTGCTTGGTGGTAGTATCAGGTTGGTTCCGAATAGGTCTTTCTTACCCCTCTCTGATAGCCGCCAGTTGTACCGAGTCTCTATAGGTTGTTTAGTGCATGCTGCGCTGCCGCTTCAGTCCACCATACCTATGTAGGCGAGGACCGCCGAATTCTAGTCTCGCCGTGTACTGGCCTCAGTACTGACGCTCCTCTTTTTCCTTTGCCCTTTGTCGGCACCCCTTTTGTTTAAGCAGGTTTTGAGACCGACGTCGTTAGCAGGGTTACCCTTCCGGCTTGGCCTGGGCAGGGTTATGGACGCCATTGGTTATTCTTCAGGGCTCTTAGTCCCATTTGCATCTTGTCCGTAGTCGGACGCTCTATCATTTTCAAGGTGATTTGGATCTTTGTATATTATATCTGTATTTTTGACTCCTTGAGTTGCTGTTGTATATATATCTGTTCTGTGGGTCCCATCGAGGACTGTTGTGTAATGTTATTACTTCGTTTTCCACCCGCACGAAAGTGCCTGGTGGGCACCTTTGAATCGTTTCTATGCGGGTTTGGCGGGAATCGCTGAAACTTGCATAGGGTCGATTCTGAGGGTGTTACAGAGTGGTATCAGAGCTCAGCAGTTGCGATACCCCACAAGTCCAGCCTATAGGATAACCTAGCTAACGGCCGAAGTAGAGTGTCAAAACTATTTTTGAAAAATCGGTTGGATAGTTCTGATTAGGTCTGATTTTACTCCTTACCCCTCTGCTATTCTCCTCTTACCTCTACGCGTTTTGGATCCACTCTTATCTTTTCTTCGAGTCCAGGATTTCTCGTGGTTGGGTTCCGTCGTACCTTCAGGGCTTCGCTTCCTCCTTTGAAAACGGTGTTCTACCATCCGGACTTCATGCTATCTGAGTGATCCTTTATCCGTGGTACCATTCTTTGTTCTTTGTTTGTGCCTTCCGGTGTTTTCCGACGCGACGACATCATCTACGCCAGATCCGATGCAGAGTCTGCATCGCTCATTTGTTCCGAACCTCGATTGTCGAGATCTTCAGTCTGATTCCGAGAATGGTTGCACGCTCCTCTACTGATTGTGTAGAGTAATAGTTTGGGTGCGTGATGGATTGGCCCCCATGCCGACTACTCACTCTATTCGCTTGTGTACATTGAAGTGGATGAGAATGCATCGGTTCCCTCTTTCAATCGAAGCTAGAGGTGGCTTTATTTGTTGATACCTCTACCTTCGACCTTTTGTTCCGGAGTGTTCTCTCGACGATCACGGACAACGACCTCTTGTTAGTGGTGTCGCGAGGACCTACACGAAGCGAGAAGACGCAGATCACCGACCTCCCTTTCGGTACCATGAGGCGGATCTCGAGGGCGAGATCCATTGTTAGTGGTGTCGAATTGTGGCATCCCGCAAAACCACTACTAGAAAATCGCGTGTTTTTGTGCATTGCATCATCATGACCGCATGCTCATGTCATCATGCCACATTGCATTTGAGCATCGTCATCATCTTGCATTTGCTTGCATAAAACTATTTGCGGAAAAACTTGTTCTTGTTTTCTAAACGCCCCGTCTTTGTTCCAAACGCAAAACCCGGGTCTCCGGATTATTTTGTTTTGTCTGCTATCGGGTTGCAAAAGCCCTGTTTGAAATAAATAAAATATTTAATTATTTTAGTGGGGGCAGTCGAACGGGCCGACCCGACCCAGTCGACCACCCCCAGAAATAAAACGGTCCGCCTAAACTAAACCTAACTCCTATTCCCACCCAATCCTAACCTACCCACCAATCTCAGCTCGCCACCTCACCCTCTCCCCCAATCCCTACCCACCCCGCCACCTCATCAATCCACCAGTCCCTCTCTCTCCCCTGGTCAAACCCACCAGCACACACGCCACCCCTACCCCCTCTCCCTGCCAGACCGGACCCACCCCTGGACCTCACCCACTCCCTCTCTCACCCCCCAGCCGACCCAACCCCCTCTCTCCTCTCCCCAGTGGCCCACCCCGACAGCCGGCCCGCCTGGCCCCACTCGCCACCACGTGCCCCACCCCGCTCTCTCCCTCTCTCCCCTCCCCGCGTCCTCTCCCTCCTCCCCACGCGCTACCCTCCCTACAACCTCCGCCGTCGGCCCTCCCCTCCCTCTGCTCCGGTCCGCCTCCCTCCGCCTGCGACCTCCGGCCTCCGCCCGTGCCCGAGCTTCCTCGGCCGCCCTCGCCGGCCGCGGCCTCTCCTTCCCCACCTCCGACCCGAGCACCCCCGCCGGCCTCGCCTTCCTCACCGCCTCCCCGACGCCCTCCTTCCCCACCGCGGCCCCCCTCGTCGCCCTCTCCTCGCCCGGCCGTCACCCGCCGCTGCTGCGTCCTTCTCCCGCTCGCCTCCGGCCTCCCTACCTCCGTCGTGTCGCCCCGCAGAGACCGCCGGCGCCCCTCCGCCGCCTTCGGCCACCGCATCCAGCGCCGCCCCGGCGAGCCCTGCCTCCCTCGCCGAGCTCCTCCGCCCGAGCCCGCCGGCCGCCTCGCCTCCTCCGCCTCGGCCACCACTCGTCCCCGCCGCCCAGAGCTCCGCCTCGCCCTCTTCTCCGGCCTCCCTCGCTCGCCGGACCGCCGCCCTCCTCCGCTCCGGACCGCGCCGCCGCCTACCTCGTCTGCTCTGGCACCGATCGCGTGGTCGTGCTCCCCTCCCTCGAGCCTGCATCGTCGACCTCGGCCCAGCCTCGGCGCGGCCGCCAACCTCGCATGGCGTCGGCGCCCCTGGCGTCGCCCGCTTCCCGGCGCCAGCTCGCGTCGTGCGCCTGCGGATGTCCGCCTCCTCGCTGCCTCGCTGTGGTGTCGCCTGGCGTCGTTCGTCGGGCCCCGAGCCGCGAGCCCGCGCGCGTCCCTTCTGGTTCTGTACGCCAGCTAGCTATATTTTGCCAGCTAGATTGGGTACTTGGTCACCGTCCTCAACAGGTTTCTGTGTTGGCCGTCAGATGGCGATGCGTTTGATACGAAGGCCCTACCCCGATCTAAGTTGGCACGGACTGTCAAGTCGGATTCCCAGATACTTTGATCTAGAACCCGAAGGCGAGAACACCGGACTCGAAGCTCTCCATCACAAGATCGACGCCGTGTCAAGTACGTCCTCGACATTGGAGTCGGAATGCCAAGATCACCCACACGGATCCGAAGGCCGATCCCGTACCCGGTGCCGCGCCAAGATCTCCGAAAAACCCCGATACCGGACAAGTTCGCCATCGACCTCGAGAACGCCTACACGGAACAACAAGATCGCCACACGGACGTGAACCCCAAGACCCTGAGGCCCCGAACCGAAGACCGATCCGAAGCGCCAAGGCCTCCGACAGGGAACCGACCAGTTCGCCGAGAACCGCACCCGAACCTGAAGAACGCCAAGATCGCCACCGGAACGACAAGCACTTCACCGCGGAACGCCAAGTCCTTCCTCCCGGAACGCCAAGATCTACTCCGCTATCCGAGAACGTTTCCGTCGAACCCTGAACCCTGAGCCCGGAAACCCGAACCCCAAGATCTTCCGAACCCTAATGTGTGAACCCCTTCCCGAAACCCTATTTTATAATATAATATAACTTGTTGCATATTAAATTGTCATACTCGCATGCATATTGTGTGGTTTGGGGGCCTTATGCCGATTCACCTAAATTAAATGTGGGGCCATATGCGGACAATCTAGTCTTATATTGGCCTCATTTAAATTTGTGTAGCGAACCAGTAACTTATCTTGCCCTGTTATTACAACATTTAATTTGCGGGGTAGATAAGTAACTTGAACCGTTCAATTAATTGTCGGGACCCCGGTTCCGCTTAATATGACCTAATTGCATCGCATCTTTGCCATGCCATACATCATACATGCATCATGCCCGATCTTTTGCCGTATTATTAAATATTGCATCCGGTGTTTATTCTAGTGTTTTGCTTCTTGGCGGATTGGGCCGTTGAGTTGATGTGAGCTTCGCCCCGATCTTCGGTTGAACCTTCGGCAATGTTTTCAGGCGAGCATCTCCCCCTTTCTACCTATCTTACTTTTATAGTATTTATTCCCTCCTGTTGATCTATTGCTATCTGTGTTTCGATGCTCTAGTTTTCGTACCCGTGATATCCCTTGCAGCCTTATATTGCCTTGGACACATCCTATTACCTGTTGTTCGGTAGATAGTTGGACTTGCGCGTCGTAGTCGCTTGCTCAAGTGCTGTTGCGTGTCGTCAAGTGCCACAGTTGTTGGTGTATTGCCGCATGTTTGATGTTGGAGATGAGCATGGTTTTACTTATTGTTCACTTTAATTCCTGTTTAACAACTAAAATTGAAGTAAGTAAGCAGAGGCACAGGTGGGCAATAGATGTTATTTGGTTTATAACCGTCCACTTGTGTCCCGTAGGACCCCGAGTACTTGATACCTGTTCCTTGAATATTCGCGCTATCCACATCCGGGAGGCTTATGGGACCCCCCTGAGCCAGAGCTTGATTCTGTCTTATTTCTTGGGGCCACAAACTAGTTTGAGGTTTTATTTACTATCCTGTACTTATGCCATGTTTTACTGCTTTATTTAAATTGTGCGATGGATAGCACACTGTACTGTTTAGGAAAGCGGAGTGTTTTCGCGGTATCGACAAGTCCTGTTTTGGGGTTCCCAGTCGTTTACAGCCATTGACGCAAACCTTGAGTCCGTCTCGGAGTCAGCTAGCTTCGTTGCGGGTGTACTCAATGGGGTGGCCCCCTGAAATATTTCTGAATCCTGTGATTGCTTTGTCGTGAAAGCCTCGTTGGGTTTTTATTTGGTTTTTCCGAGGTTGATCGAGTGTGTGTTGCTATTTGTGCACCCCCGGCCGGGTAAAACTTTCTGAAAGCCGTATCCGCGGTTATGGACGACTTGGAGCACATTATCTCGATCATAGACAACTATAACTAAAGTAGTGCTATAAATTTGACTTTATAATGACTAGTAATCAGCTTCACTATAATGGAATGGCTAAATAAAACTGCCAACAATTGCTTGCTTGGGTTGTCGTTGCGACCATTGTACCTGACTAGTAAATATTGCAACTACAACGGAATGGCTAAATAAAAGTACCAACAACTGCTGGGTTTTTGGGTTATCTCATGCTATTTGTATCTGATTAGTAAGTGCTGCAACTATAACGGAATGGTTAACTAAAATTTCCCACTGCTTATTATATCAGGATGATTATCTATACTTGACTAGTAAATTGCTGCAATGATAACTAAATAACTAAAACTGCCAACGGTGTGAGTTCCTCGGTCGGCTTCCTCGTTTGGTAACGAGGGGGAAACACCAGGAGGGGTGTGCTTGGTGGTAGTATCAGGTTGGTTCCGAATAGGTCTTTCTTACCCCTCTCTGATAGCCGCCAGTTGTACCGAGTCTCTATAGGTTGTTTAGTGCATGCTGCGCTGCCGCTTCAGTCCACCATACCTATGTAGGCGAGGACCGCCGAATTCTAGTCTCGCCGTGTACTGGCCTCAGTACTGACGCTCCTCTTTTTCCTTTGCCCTTTGTCGGCACCCCTTTTGTTTAAGCAGGTTTTGAGACCGACGTCGTTAGCAGGGTTACCCTTCCGGCTTGGCCTGGGCAGGGTTATGGACGCCATTGGTTATTCTTCAGGGCTCTTAGTCCCATTTGCATCTTGTCCGTAGTCGGACGCTCTATCATTTTCAAGGTGATTTGGATCTTTGTATATTATATCTGTATTTTTGACTCCTTGAGTCGCTGTTGTATATATATCTGTTCTGTGGGTCCCATCGAGGACTGTTGTGTAATGTTATTACTTCGTTTTCCACCCGCACGAAAGTGCCTGGTGGGCACCTTTGAATCGTTTCTATGAGGGTTTGGCGGGAATCGCTGAAACTTGCATAGGGTCGATTCTGAGGGTGTTACATGGGTCCAAGGGCCTCAAGCTCCTCTACAATCTGATGTTGAGGATCTTTCGCCATACCATTTCCCCTAGTGCTGGAAATGATGATGCCATCAGATGTGGTTTGGTCAACTTGCTATACCATACCCATAGGATTCACATGGTTGGCCCCGAGGGAGACGCGGCTCCTATTGACATCATGGATTTCATATTTGTGGAGATGTACCATGCCATATTGTACAAGAAGGCTCCCCTACGCACCACTTGTTATGAGGTTCATCAACACCGAAGCTCACGGTTCACCTCTCTCTTTGCCTCCCAACCTTATGGAGCACAATCTTGTGTCACTGCATCAGAAGGGACGCATGGGGACTCCTCCTATACGCTCCTATGCCAATGAGGAGGAGGAGATCACTGAGATCGACAGGGTCCCCTCTCCTACTAGGGCTCAGAGGAAGAGTTCTTACAATGCACCCATTCCTCCCATGACACGCGACTATGTACATGAGAGGGTCAAGAAGGCCTCATTCTGGGAGAGGACCCTTTGTTGCATGAATGTGGACATCCACAAGCAACAGCATGCCTCCTACAAGAGCAACCATCGCATAGAGAAACTCCTCAAGGAGATTAAGTCTCAGGGAGAACAGGAAGATGAGGAAGGAGATGATGAGTACACAGATGAGCATGGCGATCAACAATCCACTGAGTCAGACTACGCACTTTCTTTTGCGGCATGGAATGCCCAACAGGTCGGTTTGGTGGATTGGAAGACCTTCTCTGATGTCACCTCAGGATATGGGTACCAGGGTACCTCCTCTTCTCGCCCTCACGGCAAAGAGCCTGCAGCTCCAGATGGTGATGATGACTATGAGATGGATGATGATGATGAGGATCATGATATGGATGAGGAGGACAAGGATGATGACGACAAGGACTACTAATCCGTTGGGGTGCTAGCATAGGTCTTTCCCTTTTTCGGTGTTTCTATGCCAAAGGGGGAGACAAAATTGTCATCGGGATTTGCATGGGCTTGGTATTGCTTCTTATTTCCCATCTTGAACTTCCTGTTTATTTGCCTTATGTGTTTGCGAGATACTATTTGCTATTTGTGTAAGGACATGGTTGCTCCTACGTTATTGTAACTCGTGTGAGAACTATTTGTGTTTTATATATCTACTACCTGATGTGCATGTTTTACTTGCTTATCTCGGTGCACATAGTCAGGGGGAGCATTGCTATATCTTATTATATCTTATTGCAAATAATTCCATGAAAAATCACTTGTTGTCATCGAACACCAAAAAGGGGGAGATTGAAAGGACATTTACTGTCATAATCACTTTTGGTGTTCGTTAACAACAAGTAGATCATTTAAAGTATGCTAATGTCTGTAGGTTGATATAATGCAAAGTGAAAAGGAGCCCTGAATTACAAAATCATTCCTGCCTCATATGCAAATTCCTGGAAACTCTAGACCGGAGTCTCCGATCTTAGTGGACCGGAGTCTCCGGTGTGGTCCGGAGTTTCCCTAGGAGTCTCTGGAGGGGGCTCCAAAATTCAGCCTGGGACAATCTATATGGTGGTACGGATGTCAGTCCGGAGACTTGCTGGAGTCTCCGGTCCAAGCCTCAGACCGGAGTCTCCGGTGTTGCTAGACCGGAGTCTCTGGTCCACTTGGTCCAGAAACTTTGAAGAATCTCCGGAGGATATTTTCCCAGGGGTGCTGGGACAGTATGATCGTTGGTCCGGAGGCTGGTCCGGATACTGGCCGGAGTCTTCGGTGTAGACCGGAGTCTCCGGTTTGCACACCGGAGTCTTTGGTCTGGCAGATCCTCCAACGGTCAGAAAACGGTTCAGTGGAGGGGCTGCTTATAAATATAGGACCTTATCCCCTTCCTCCAGCTGCTCGACCCACTCAAGAACACCATCCCCATTTGAGCCACCAAATCAACAAGATCTCTTCATCCAACCATCCAAAGTCATTGATCTTTGGAGAATCGAAGGAGGAGGCCTTGATCTACAGCTTCACCAAGAGAGATCTTCATTTTACCCTCATTCACTTGAGGGCCCCCATGCTCTAGTGTTTCTTTGTAAACCCTAGCTTTTGATTTGGTTCTTACAAGCTTGTCTTTGATTGTTTGACAGCTTCCTTGTACTCGGGATCCTCCAATTAAGTTGGGTATGTGTGCCTCGAACTTGTTGTAAAGGTGCCGGCTTCCACCTCGAAGGTTGCCAATATAGTGGAAGAGGTGAATCGAACCCTTTGGGGTGAGTTTCATCGGAGAACAATGGAGGACTCTCATGGCGTTGGTGGTTTGAAACCACCCCCTCTCCAAACGTAGACGTACTTCCCCTCAAAAGGAAGAAACTATGGGAAACAAACCCTTGTGTCTCCTCGTGCTCCACTTTGATTACTTCTATACTTTACCGCACTTTACTTTACTTATTATTCTTAGTGTTTGTGCTAGTTTGACATATAGGTAAATTCACCTTAGTTGCATAATCTAGAGAATTTACCTTTCTTGTCAAACCCTAATTTGAAAATGAGTAAAATTTTGAAGTAGCACCTATTCAGCCCCCCCTCTAGGTGCCCATACGATCCTTTCAGCTGCCCTGCTGGAACTGGGAGAAGAAGGTCTTCATTGATTCCGTGCGTGTGACCGATTGCGGATGCGCTGCTGGACGCAGTGCCAGAAGGATCATCTACACGATCTTGAGATCGGTAGGTGATCAACTATATCAACCACGATAATATAATCTCATTAAACGCTTTGGATCTACGAGGGTTAGTTCTCTCCAATATCATTGCACCAATCTCGTGGATTAGATCTTGGCTTTTCCATAGATTGGATCTTGGTTTTATGTGTTCCTGCAATAGAATTTTTTTGTTTTCCATGCTACGAACGCTCCAGTGTTATCAGAGCGAACTCTATGCGTAGATCTGTGGAACGAGTAGAACACAATGGTTTTGTGGTCGTTGATGCTATTGTTGTTTCTTGCTTTTCGTGTACTTTTCATCTGACGACATGGTGGGATGAAGCGGCCCGGGCTAACCTTACATGTCAGCGTACATGAGACTTGCTCCATGCTCAACATGCAACTTGCATTGCACAAATGGATTTGTGGGTGTCTGTCTCTCCCACCATAGTTAAGATTCAATTTACAATGGGCACTTGAAAACACTTGTATCAGCGTTGTGGTTCATATTCGTAGGTAAGAACGGTTCTTGATCGAAAGCCCCAAGCCAAGTAAAACATGTAAATAAAATTAGAGGCGTCTAACTTGTTTTTGCAGGGGCATGTGATGTGATATGGCTATGATGTGATTGTTATTATATTTTATGTATGCAATGATCCTTATTGTAATATGAAAACCGACAGGAGCCTAATGGTTGTCTTTAAATTTGTTAAGACTTGCGTGTCTATTCATCATGTAATAGCTTATTCCAAGTAGTTGTAATAGTTGTTTTTGGTGATGGACAACCATGAAGTGGCGCCACAGACCTTGACGCAATGCAGGTGATGATGGAGATCATTTTCGTGCTCTAGAGATGGAGATCATATGCACAAGAATAAAGGCCATATCATATCACATATTATGAATTGCATGTGATGTTAATCCTTTTTATGCATCTTGTATTGCTTAGATCGCGACAGTAGCACTATAAGATGATCCCTCTCACTAAATACAAGTAATAAAGTGTTCGTCCTCAGTAGGCACCATTGCTAAGACTCGTTGTTTCGAAGCATCACGTGATGATCGGGTGTGATAGATTCTACTTGTGCATACAATGGGTGCAAGCCAGATTTGCACATGGGGATACTAAGGTTAACCTTGAAGATCCTAGCATGTATAGACATGGTCTCGGAACATAGTATACCGAAAGGTAAAGCATGAGTCATATGGATGATATGATGATCATGTTGATTGTTCGGCTTTGAAGCTACATCATCTCTCATGATGATCGGACATGGTGTAGTGGATTTGGTTCATGTAATCACTAAGGCAACATGAGCGATGTTGTTTTGAGTGCGAGTTTAAAAGTAATATGATTAAAGTTGAACACAATTATCATAAATTAAATCAAAGTGAATTTACATAATTGTTGTAGTCATTGGCATCCGTTCACCACCTTACACATAGTTATAACTAAGATAATAGAACTATAGAATTTTGGATAGTTACTTTATGAACTGGTATCATCTGATTTTGAGTGTCAATCTAAAGTTTAAAAGTCTTTTTGCAAACTTTCAGCAAACTCCATTTACTCCATGAAGTTTAATAATTAGTAATAAATCAAGGGTAACAATTCTAGTGTTAGTATCTAAAACTATCATGTTTGCCACCATGATTCTTGATATTCAAAAGATTGTTTTAATATCAAGGTTATCTAAGAGCTGAAAGAAATGTTTCAGAAACCATCATGTGTGGAAGATATTGCGATATCTGAAACAATGTTTTGGTTACAATATGATAGAGTATAACTTAGCAAAATGTATGTTCTCATATTTTATGAGAATTTGCGAAGGTTGGAGATGCTAGACATCCTAATCCTCCAAAAGGTTTTGGAAAGTTACATTATACTCGCGATTCACCTTTATAAGCTCTTGTAGCTAGATCATGAAAGTTTTCATGATAAGTATGAATAGAATATGTAGGTAAAATGTTTACTACACTAAAATATTACTAAAGAATGGATTTTGAAAGAACGCCAAACATTTGATGATGGTGATCTACTTCAAAGTGCAATCCCAAAGGTATTAGTATTTGACTATACACACTTTGGACTATGTGTCATGTGTATGGCATCACTATTGCTGTTGATAGATTCTTTTAAATGAAAAGGAAATGCTAAAAGAGAATCTCAGAAATATTTGGCATAAAAGAAAGACTAGAATTGTCCAGCATAAGTATATAGATGATATACATGTTATGGTTGTATTCTTTGCTTGTTAAAAATTGTGGTTTTGGGTATTGGATACCGAATTGGTTGGTGTGAAGTGTCATACATGACAACACAATTCATGAACTGCAATGTCCTAAGTAACCAGTAAGAGAATATGTGATGATGTTCAGCGAAAACAAACAAAGTGTTGTTGTGTTTCTCGTTGACATCAAATCTTTCCTTCAAGATTTGTTTCAATAATTGTTATTTTGATCAAGTATTATGAGAACAAAAGGTTGTTCATATAATTACAGTATTCCATATAAGATGGATGATTTACATATCTAGTTGGAGAAATCACGTCCATAAAACTAATGGTAAAAATGTCGAAAGACAAATGATTGAAAGATCACTTACAAAGTGACATCGACATTTAAATTATATTGGAAATAAAACATGAAGAAACTTAATGTTGATGGAATTTTGGAGTCTTTTTATTTTGATCAAATGACACTTGTGAGACTTTCCTACAGATAATTGAAACTCTGCTCATAGGCCAAAAGGGAATATATGACTAACTTATTGGAATTTGTACATATTGATGTATGTAGTCCACTATGTGTAGTCATGAGTGATGGATTTCAATTTTATATGCGTTCTCCGGAAATTTGAGTGAATACATGTGTATATTTACTTAATGAGGAAAAAGTATGAAACATTTGAAAATGTTCAAAGACTTTCAGGATGAAGTGGAAAATCATTGTAACAAGAAAATAAATATTTTCTGATTGGATCATAAAGGAATATATTTGAGTTACAAGTTTAGCATAACACTTAAGATTGGAGGAATCGTTCCATGGATTTGAATTTCCCGAAACACCATAGGAGTATGGAGTGTTCGAGATATGTAATGAAACCTTGTTTGACATGGTGAGATCAAAGGTGTCAGTTATAAGACTGCCATTGTATTTTAAAGATTAAAAGCTTTAGTGACTACCGCTTTTACACTAAAAAGAGCTCCATCGTGATTCGTTGAAATGACACCATATAAGATATGATTTGGGATAAAACCCAAGTTGTCCTTTCAATTTTTTTTGGTATGCTAGGCATAAGTAAAATGTTTACAACCAAAGTCGGATCAGCACGTGTTTCTAGGTTATTTTGAATAACCGTTGGGTATTCCTCCATAACACCAAAGACAAAAGTGTATGTCGCTTAGAACGTCAAGTTTCTTTAGAAGGATTTTTTCGTGAAAAGTTAAGTGGGATAGAACTGTAATAAGGTTAATGAATGTTAGCTAATATGTGTGAAGTTACGTAGCGCCGAAAAGTGTCCCGGAGGAAGCAACAATGCTAATGGCTCACGTGCCCCAAAGGTTGTGGTCACGGAGGTCTAAGTTCCTATTGAACCAAGTAGGTCGGGTAAACAATCAAATACTAAGATTTGAGAGTGAATCATTATTGTTGGATAATGATGAACCGACTACATGCAAATAAGCGATGATGGGACCTTACTCTGTCAAATGGCTTGAAGACATAAAATCTGTGATAGTTCCATACATGAGAAATCAAGCTTTCAACTTGGAAGACCCTCTAGAAAGTTGTAAAACCTATTGGTCGTATTTGGATCTATAAATAGACATGGATGTTACACATCTATGAAGTTGTCGACATGTTGGTAAAGAGTTTAAAACAACTTTCAAGAAATTGACTATGACAAGATTTGATCTTT
The DNA here is from genome assembly GCA_916181665.1 of Avena sativa. NCBI lineage: Eukaryota > Viridiplantae > Streptophyta > Magnoliopsida > Poales > Poaceae > Avena > Avena sativa. The sequence goes on from OV702284.1 coordinate 150,525,542, forward strand.
CATAGCGATATTTAGTCTAGACGGATTAATGTACCAACCACTACATATAATTTGGTATATGGTAGTCGATAAAAGAAAACCAAGTTCTTCTAATAGAATGGTTACCTAGGACGTGTACATGACATAATACAAAGGGTTTTGTTAATTCAAAGGATGCTAAAAAAGCATGCAAACTTCAATGGTTGAAGTAAGCATCACGGAGTTAGAATCTTCACCATGATGAAACTGTTAAAAGGTTTAATTTCATCAGAGACGATGAAGATGCTTGCGTTTGCAAGAAATTAAGTGGGAGAACTAAGAAATATTTCCAACACATTATGTGAAAGACATATTGTTGATTGGAAATGATGTATCTTTTATTGACACAAGTTAAGAATTTCATTTTGATGAAAGACTTAGGCAAAACCTGAATATTAGGTATCAATGTCTATATGGATAGATTGAGACGCTAATATGGTTATGCCAAATGTACATATATGAGATATTGAATGACTCCAATATGGAAACGACAAGAAAGGTACTTGTCGCACATGAAGGATTGATTCAAGATTCAAGTGTTTTTGACACTTGGTAAGTGAAATGAGAATCAAGTGTTTTGACACTTGGTGAGTGAAATCACAAGAATATTTTGATTAATCATACCGTGATTTGTACACATCCATATATTTCCTATGCTCTAAATTTTATGAGCAGATACTAGAATGATTCATAAGATGATTATTGGACGATAGTAAGGATATTCTTATGATCTTTGGAAGAACTAAGAATATGTTATTTATGTAGAGGTGACAAATAGATAGATAGTTCATTGTAAAGTGTTATATTGATACTAGTTTTGTCACAAGATAAAAATTAAGTTTATCTTAATTTAAACTATGGGTGATACAATATAATAGAAATGAAGTTCCATAACGGATTTGGATGAGTTCCAAAGTTAAGACATTTTGACAAATACTAAAACAAAAGGCTAATATATGACTGTCATTGTAGCAGCAAAAGAGGGCATTTGTGTCAAGTAGTTTGTTATCAAACTAGGTGTGGTTCACAGCAGGCTAGTACTATGAAGATATATTGTACGACAATTGTATCAACATGTTTTAACCCCAAGGAACTAAAGGTCTCACCAAAGTGCCAAATTTATACAATGCCATCTCATTGGAGAATGAGTGATGCGTAGAGACGCAAAGACATGCAAGTACACGCGGACCTGGAAGTGTTAGATCCGAAGATTATGTTTCTCACTAGCAATCGTGTATATACAACACTAGAAATCCATAGGTGTTGAATGCACAAACTTTATCAAACTAGTTTATTGACTCTAGTGCAAGTGGGAGATTGTTGGAGATATGCCCAAGAGGCAATAATAAAGTGATTATTATTATATTTTTGTGTTTATGATAAATGTTTACATCCCATGCTATAATTGTATTAACATGAAACATTAATACTTGTGTGTTTTGTAAACATAAAAGAGTCCCTAGTAAGCGTCCTATTAAACTAGCTTGTTGATTAATAGATGATCGTGGATTCCTGATCATGGACATTGGATGTCATTAATAACAAGGTCATATCATTAGGAGAATGATGTGATGGACACACACCCATAGTAAGCATAGCATAATATCAAGTCATTAAGTTCTTGATGCTACAAGCTTTCAGATACATAGTAACCTAATCCTTCGACCATGAGATCATGTTAATCACCATCACTGGATGAGTACTTTGATGACATCAAATGCCACATCCTTAACTGGGTGGTTATAAAGGTGGCATTGGGTATTCTGAAAGTATGTGTTGAAGCGCATGGATCAAGAGTGGGATTGTCCATACATATGACGGATAGATATACTCTGGCCCTCTCGGTGGAATGTCATCCAATTGGCTTGCAAGAATGTGACTAGGTCTCAAGGGATGTCACATCATAGTACGAGTAAAAAGTACTTATCGGTAATGAGGTTGAACTAGGTATGGAGATACGGACGATCGAAACTCAGATAAGTAAAGTATCATGCAACAAAGGGAATCAGTATCATATGTAAATGGTTCATTCGATCATGAACTATCGTTGAAATATGTGGGAGACATTATGCATTTCTAGATCCCTCTATTTGTTATTGACCGGAGAGGTGTCTCGATCATGTCTGCATAGTTCACGAACCATAGGGAGACACACTTAAGGAATCAATGTTGTTTAAGTAGATATGGAATATGAGTTGGAGACAAAATGTTGTTCGGAGTCTCAGATTAGATCCATGACATCACGAGGAGATCCGGAATGGTACGGAGAATAATATTCATCTAAGGAAACTGGTTTTCTGGGGTTTGGAAAAGTTTTAGTGGTTTGACCGGAAGCTTATGGAATGTTTCTGAAGGACCACCAATGGGTCTGCCACCTGTCATCGGATTGTCGAAAAGTATGTCATAGGGGGTCCTGAAGGCATTAAGAAGACGGGGTGTGAGACGTATGGTGTTCCGAGAGCTGTGGGCACAAGTTTACTAAGGTTCAGAATCGACTACGGTGATCGGATCCTACTCCTGCTAGCAACCCAGTAATATGTCGGCGAGAGCTTGATGTTACAGCAGATTACAAGAGAGGTTCGCCTGTGCGAGTAGGTTGTGGTTGATGTATGATCTGGTTGGTATTGTGCCGTAAAGGCTTCCATAGGGACATTTTATATAGTTACCGGGGCCTAGGGTTACAGGAGAGACCTATCCGGCTACGTTATAGAGTCAGTAACTAGATACAGCTTGGACTACAAGTAATACTACATGCCTAAGTCGGTAACTCTTCTTGGCCTTGTCATAGCCGGAAGTTACTCCTCTTCTTTCTCTGACTGGGCCGCCCGTGAAGCAAATCTGTATCCCGTTGGTGGGCCACCGTGGTCAGTGAGTCCTGTGGGTATACCCGGAAAGTATATCCCCAATAGTAGCCCCCGGAAGTCTCCAAGCTCCAATGTCGGATAAATCGTCCAGCTTGATGGTTTCTTCATCTTGAGAATCTTGAAGGGTTCCCGAAAATTCATCCAGTAGTATAGGATTCCGAGTCTTCTCTGAGTCGGATATGTCTTCTTGACTTTAGTCATTTTCCTGCTCATTTCAAAACATGAGCTGGATTTAAATAGTGTTGTGATGTCTGACAACTTTTTTAGACCAGGTATTGTCACTAACAAACATCTCATTAGCACGACCATTGGTGGGTCCGTCCTTTATAGAACAGAACACCGTTTCAATACCCGCGAGAGAATTGAGGTGGCGGAGGCGTTGCGAGCAAGCCTCCTCCCTATCTCCTATACGTATGGCACAAATCACATAGATTAGCACGAATCTTGGAGCGGAGGTAAATAAAAGAAGAAATCCCTTTCTTCTAGATTCATTCCTCGCCGCTCTTCATTGCCTCCTCGTACTCCTCGAGCGCTCCGCATCTACTCCCATCTGCACACCAAAGAAACCTTAGCGCCGCTAGTTTCTATTCTTTTCTGGCGACATGGAAACGCCATCTAGCTCCGGAGCTGTAGCAGCGACAGGCGCGGCGGCGGATGAGAGGAAGCTATGCGGCCTTTGGGTCCCAAGCGCCATGGACAACGCCTAGCTCCAATTCATGTAGGACAAGGGTTACCTCGTTGCCGGCGCCTGGCGGAGCGGCGCTAGAGATTTTGTTCCTGCACCGCGCGACGGCGAGCGAGTCCTCTTCGGCATGCACGTCGACCGCGGACTTAGTCTTCCACCATCGGAGTTCTTCACCTAAGTTCTCCAACATTATGGTGTGCAACTTCACAATTCCCTCCCCAACTCCTTGCTTGAGCTTAGTGCTCACGCAACTCTTAGTGAGGAGTTTCTTGGTATTAAGCCAAGTCTCACCCTTTTCCGGTACTACTATGGTACCCGGAAGAACTCCATCAGTGTCGGTGTTCATTACACCACTGGCACTCTTAGCTTAGTCCTTAGGAGAAACCAAGTTTATCCTAGGACGAACGCTAGCGAATCAGTAAAAATATGGGCTGGAACCTTCTTTTATCATAAGGATATTTCGGCTCTAGACAAGGAGGAAGGTCTTCTAGCTTTCATCGATGGTGCTTCTTCCCACCAAGAATCTTGGGACGTAGAAGCGCCGGAATTGTCCGAAGACTTGGTCCTCGCCAAAAGGCAGATTGAGTTTTTTTATGAAGAACAAGGGGCTTCGTGGATCCCACTTCATCCACTACTGGATGGATCGTTGGATTCAGCCATTGCAGTATCACTAAGACCACTTGATGCATACGGTCACCGAAGACCAAAAAGATGGCCCGAGGGTCAGTTTGATCTCTGCAAAGGACTACAAGACTCGGATGCAGTTTTTGATTAAGGAGCGAGGGGGAGAAAAATATCCCCGAAGTCTCCATGAAAATGTTCACTAATGACCGTCCTCTGACTCCGGTAAATATTTCGAGTTTTTTTTAAGCTTTTTCGCTCTTTTCCGCATCATCGTCCGACTTTATTTTTATTGATGTTCTTAATACTTATCAGCTCGAGAAACTCCTTGAGTCCGAGCTTTCCCCTACTAAGGGTTATCTCTTTAACGACTAGGAAGCATTGGAGGATGATGAGGTAAAATAAGTTCCTGCCTCTGCTTCCAAGAAGCATAATGCCAAGGAAACTATTGTTACTGCTAGCACACAAGTGTTGCCAGTGGTTAAAAGGTAATCACCTTGTAGTTTTTAGTACTTTTTACATTGTTTCTTTCCGTAGCACATTTGACATTCATTCTTGTGTGTTTTAGATCTAAGTCTGTTTTGAAGAGTAAACTGAAGTAAAAAAGCAAGCCAACCAAGCAACTGTGCAAGCAGAAGCTTGCATTATCTCCAGCGATGCCTCCTCCAACTTCCAGCAGTACTCAAACCTCAGCATCAGAGGTTTCTGTCTCTCCTAGTGCCAGTTCCGTCATCCTTGACGCCGGCACGACCTCGCAAGCCCTGGTTACCATTGGTAGACAGGCAACTAACAAGGGTGAACCCGTAAAGGGTAATGATCCCATGGTAATGTCGCCAGGGAAGATCAATAGAATGGCCGGCTCTACTGCCTCCAGCCTGAAGCGGAAGAAGGAGGAGATTCTCAAGCTAGCGCAATATAGCCTCGAGAAGCAAGTTCTTACTCCAGAGGCAACGAGCCATGAGACGGAGGATGTCAAGCTGGTGAACCTCCTGGAAAAGATCGAGTCTGGCGAGCTTCCAGCAAGAAGCGTTTCTCCCCTCTCCCTTGCCAAGAAAGTGTTCCACGACATGAAACTCGGATTTGCTAAGCTGCACTTGGAGCACATTGTAAGTTTTATGAATCTCATTTGCTGTAGTTTATTATCATATCCTCTAGCCCCCAAGCATAAAGTCGGATAAAGATCATAGCATAAGATCCGAGTTGATGCTTATAGGATGCAAAAGAACAATATAGTATAGCCCCCAAGGCTCATGCTGGATTTTGAGTTTGTTAAAGTTGCAGCCTGAGTCTTAGTAGCCGTCTGGCAGTACTCCGTCTTTAACTTATATAAAGTTGTATATTACAACCAGGATTTTCTCAAGAACATTTGAGATAAGGTCGAGGAGATTAGAGCCTTGCGTCTTAAGAATTCGAAGCTGCAGGTTGATAAGGATGAGGCAGAAGGTAATCTTTTCCGACATTAACCTTAGTGATTGTCATAGTCAAACTATTTAGCTGACTAATATTTTTTCCTTTGCATAATTGCTAAGAGAATCTAGTAAGATGGTGGAGGAGGCCGAACACTTCACGGTCTTACAAATGGAGAATGCTGAACTCCAGGATGAGCTTGAGAAGCTTAAAAATGAATCAGAGAAATCCGTGAATGTTGTCCTAGAGTCAAGCAACATGGCGACCGAGAGGCTCGAGAAGCTATTGGCCCTCCGTGATAAACAACTTGATGATCTGAGGAAGGATTTTGATACCCAAAAGGATCTAGCCTAGGCTAGAGAATTAGAACTGAAGAGTCTCTGGGAGGAGCTTTCTCAATGGAACCACTGTGTGCTAGGTAAGATTTGTGACTTTAGTCTTCCTTTAATTTTCCACTTTCATTAGTCAGATTTTGATTTTTGGATATTTCCCAGACCCTCCGCATCTTTCCGGCTCCTCTTCCTATGAACTTCGTCTCGAGCGCATAAAACTTGTGGGAGATATTCTTTCTGACTTTCGTTAGACTCATGAAGAGGCAGGTGAGTCGGTTATACTTTCTGGCTTAAGAAAATTTCCAGTGCTCGAGGTGAGGGACAGAGCGAAAGAGATTCCGAAGCTCATCGAGGATTGGAAGATTTCCTACGCCCGGACTACTACACAGACTGCCCTCATTATGGTGATGAGTCACCGAAGTGATATGGAAATCTGGCACGTCACCAAGGGCATCGCCAACAAGGACGATGAGGGTAACCCGCAAGACATCAAGGCCATCCAAGAATATTGCGTGGGTTATGCTTGTCGCGTGGCGGAGATGACGAACTACATGATGCCATTCTTCCAGTCTGTCGTTGTGCCTCCTTCTCCCAAAGATCCGAAAGATAGCCTCATCGAAGATGAAGAAGCTTCCAAGTCTCCAGAGCAAGATGGTGACGATGTCGACTCCAGCTCTCCAAGGTCTCCACCACCACCACTTGAATCTGCAACATAAAACATTTGATGCATTATCCTGATCTTTTTCATTTGGTCTATAATGATGGAAACAATTTTTTGTTCTAAATGTTCTAGTATGTAAGAACTAATGCTTTACTACTTAGCATTTATTGTATATATTTTAACATGTGTGCTCAAAATTTTCTTAAGCACTGCCCGTTTACATCTTTTGTTTTATCTGGCTGTCTGCCTCGTCCCTATCATGAGCTATCCAACCTTTAGCACGAAAACTCTGCCGAGTCAACGGAGCGCAATTGCTAAACCAGTTTAAACTCGGAAACAGAACCGGCTTCTAGTACCAATAATTCATTACTCGGAATATGCCGGCATCTGAGCAATCAGATAAAAAACCAAAGTATAAACACAAAATAAGTAATATTTTTTTATAGATATTCAAAAATCATAACCAGAATGAACATGAGCATAAAGTACTTTCAAGCATCCTGGGATTTTTGAAAACGACATGCTCTTTTGGAAATAAGATGGAAAAAAACTTCTCAAAAATAATATATGAGGGAACCAATAATTTATTTCTCTTTGAACATGTACATATATGATTACAAGGAAATATAACTAATAATAGAAGGGACGTAGTTGTGCATTGTTCCATGGACGGTCTAATTCATCCAAGTCTGTACTATCGCCATCTCTCTTTCTCTTCTGAGTATCCGGTCTTTCCTTGATTGGTCTCATATCGGTTAAATAATATGACCCATTATGCAGAACTCTGATGATCATAAAAGGTCCTTCCCAAATCGGGGAAAGTTTGTTCTTTATCTTTTGCACAAGTCGGAGAACTAAATCGCCCTTCCTAAAAGAATGATTTTGCAATATTTGACTATGATACTTGCATAACTTCTGCTGATAGGTTGTAGATATCTGCTCAGCAACGATGCAAACTTCTTTGACTACGTCGAGATCATCTTGTCGGGACACTTCTGCATCTTATTTGATATACGCTTTGACTCGAGGAGACTTATGAATTAAATCACTTGGAAGAACTTCTTCTGTACCGTATACCAAGAAGAAAGGAGTATATCCGGTTGATCTGTTGGGAATTGTACGCAAGCTACATATCATAGACGGTAATTCTTCCGCCCAAGCACCCGCGGCACGACGAAGTGGTTCCTCGAGACGAGGTCGGACTCCTTGTAAAATGAGACTGTTTTGTCTTTCAACTTGTCTGTTAGCTTGTGGATGTGCGACTGATGCAATATCAAGTCGGATCCCTTATTCTTTGCAGAATTCTACTAATTCTTCCATAGAAAAGTTGCTCCTATTGTCAGCAATAATACTATGCGGATATTTGAATCTGATAATTACGTCCTCGACGAACATTCTAGCTGTGGCTCCATCACAATTTGTTATGGGTTTAGCCTCAATCCATTTGGTATATTTATCCACCATCACCAGTAAGTGATTAAATCCACACTTTGCCGACCGAAACGGTCCTACCATATCAAGCCCTCAGACCGCAAATGGCCATGTAATGGGGATTGTTCGCAGCTGATCAGCCGGAACGTGTACTTGACGGGCGTACTTTTGGCAGCCTCTACATGTTTTGAACAGTTTCTCGGCATTTGCCTAAGCTGCGAGCCAAAAGGATCCGTGTCTAAAAGCTTTTTCCATTAAATATTTGGCTGCAGCGTGGTGACCACACTCTCCCTCGTGGATTTCTCGTAAGATTTCCACTCCTTCCGGAGAAATACGATGCTATAAAACACTAGAAACACTTCGCTTATAGAGCTCACCATGATTATCGTATAGGCTTTTTCTCGTCGGACGATATGTCGGCCCAGAACTTTGTCTTCGGGTAATTTTTCGTCTATCAGGAAATCCAGATAGGGTTTTTTCCAGCTGGGAATTACAGCCAGAACTGCTACTAAAGGTGAGTCGGATTTTGTCGGATAGTCCTCATCAACTCCTGTGATGGAGGGTACTTTTAGGTGCTCTAGAAAAGCATCATCCGGGACTTGTTTCTACGCACAGGATATCCTTGACAGACCATCTGCTTCCTCTTTTTCTGCTTGAGGGATGTGTTGAACCTCAAAACCCTCGAACGATTTAGATAATTCATCCACAACAGCCATGTAAGCTGCCATGTGTTTGTTTAAATTGCAGATATCAGATACCTGCTGAGCACCTAAATAAGAGTCCCCATAACACATGAGTCTAGTTACGCCAATATTTTTGGCTATGCATATTCCATGTAATAGTGCTTTATACTCGGTAATATTATTGGTTTCTATGAAGTGTATTTGTAACACATAGAACAACTTATCTCCTTTGGGTGACTTGAGCACCACCCCAGCCCCCGAACCTCCTCATGCTTTTGACCCGTCAAAATGTAGGGTGCAAAATTCCGAGTTTTGAGGACTTGTATTTTCTGCCGTCTCTGTCCAATCAACGATGAAATCAGCAAGTATTGGGGATGGATTGTTGTTCGTGGCTTGTACTCGATGTCGAAAGCTGCAAGCTCTATTCCCCACTTTGGAACACATCATGTGGCGTCACGGTTGTTGATTATATGTCGCAGGGGAGTAGTACTCACCACTGTGATCTTATGCTCTTGAAAGTAGTGTCGTAGCTTTATTGCAGCAAAGAATACTCCATAGGCTAGCTTTTGGTAGTGTGGATAACGTTGCTTCGACTCTGTTAGAACCTCGCTCAGGTAGTATGTTGGACGTTGCACCTTATGCTCATAGCCTTCTTCCTCACGATCCACTGATGTTACCACACTTATGACGTTGTTAGTCACTGCGATGTAAAGTAACATATGCTCCTGTGGCTCTGGTGCTACGAGGATTGGTGGATTCAAAAGTAGATCTTTCGAACTTTGTAGGACAGCGTCGGCTTCCAGCGTCCAGAAAAATTTGTCGGTTTTCTTCAAGAGTTTGTACAAAGGCGCGACTCTTTCTCCAAGTCGGATGATGAACTAACTCACTGCTGCAATGCAACCAGTAAGATGTTGCATGTCCTTCAGGAGAGTCGGGCTAGTAATGTTGAGTATAGCCTTGATTTTTTCTGGTTCACCTCTATGCCTCTTTCAGACATGATGAAACCTAACAATTTTCTGGCTGGAATTCCGGAGAAACACTTCTTCAGATTTAGCATTATGTTGAATTTTCATAGGCTAGCGAATGTTTCCTCTAAGACGGAAATAAGTATTTCCTTATTTTTGGACATCACTACTATATCATCTATGTATACATGGACGTTGCGTTCAATTTGATCATTAAGGCAACGTTGCATTGTGCGTTGATATGTAGCTCCTGCGTTCTTTAAGCCAAAAGGCATAGTTTTGTAGCAGAAGGTTCCAAAAGGTGTGACAAAAGACATCTTTAGTTGATCCGATTCTTTCATCGTTATTTGGTGATATCCGGAATATCCGTCGAGAAAAGAGAGTAATTCTGACTCTGCCGTTGAGTCGATAACTTGATTGATTCTAGGCAAAGGGAACGGATATTTAGGACAAGCCTTATTCAATGAGGTATAATCAATGGGTATCCTTAAATCAATAGTGTCATTTTTAGGGACGAGTACATGATTTGCCACCCAATCAGCATGGATGACCTCTGTGATAAAGTCGCCTAATTCTAGTCGGGCTAATTCCTAAGCTATAGCTTTGCACTTCTCATCACCAAACCATCGTAAGGACTGTTTGATGGGTTTAGAATCAGGCTACACATTAAGAGAGTGCTTGACAAGTTCCCTAGGTAGTTCGGTCATGTCAGAAGGCTGCCATGTAAAGATATCTTTATTAGCTTTGAGGAACTCGACGAGCATGCTTTCCTATGCGCGGTCTAAGCCTGCCCCTACATTCATCGTCTTGGAGGGATCGTCAACCTTCAGCGACGTCTTCTTCGTCTCTTCCGATGCCTTGAACTGCAGGTTTGGCTTCAGCACCTCGTTCTTCATGGAGGGCATCTCGAACGGGTGGATGGTCTTCTTGATCTCCTGGTACTCCTAGGCGTGCAGAACGGCTTCAACAAAGGAGACATATCCTTCCTCGTAGTCTCTCGCTTTCTTCGGGTTTCCCCGGATGGTGATGATGCCCTTTGGACCCGAAAGCTTTATCAAGTTGTAGATGTAACAGGGGCAAGCCATGAACGCCCAGTAAGCCAGAATCCCGAAGATGGCATGGTAAGCACTCCTAAATGGTACCACCTCGAAGGAGAGTGGCTCGGTTCGATAGTTGTCTCGGTTTCCGAATGTCACGTCCAGAGTGATATTACCTAGAGAATCTGCTTGTCTCCCTGGTATAATTCCATGAAAAGTCACGTTGATGTGATTTATCTGGCTCTCGTGGATCTTCATGTGGTGGAGCGTCTAGATGTATAGGATGTTGATTCTGCTATCACCGTCCATGAGAGTTTTAGAGAACTCATAGCCATCAATAAGAGGATTGACGACCAGAGGGTATTTTCTTGATGATGTGTTTTCCTCAGGTGATCTGTGCGATCAAAGGTGATGGTTACATCCGACCAATCCAAGAATTGAGGGACAACCGGAACCATGGCATTGAGCTCACGGAGAATCGCCTTTTTTTACCTTAGTCGGCTGAGTTCCAAGGAAGCAAACATATGTGTCTTTCTTCGTGGGATAATCCTTCTTTCCATCCGACTTGGGCTGTGCGGTATCCGCTTCTTCCATGTTAGAATCTTCCTTAGGATCCTTACCTTTATCTGAGTTTTTCTTTCCTTTTGTCGCTTGGCTCTATAGCCAGCGGATTTGTCTTTATTGATGTCGTCATTGAAACGACACTCAGCATTTGTGTGGGTAGAACCTCCACTCGCGTCCAGGTGATGTACACAAGGGTTGTTGGCGATGTCAGCCCAAGAATCTGATTTTCTGGGTTGTTGACCTCCTCTACCTTGGACCCGAGAAGTTCCGTGACCTCGTCCCCGGTCGCCTCCGCGCCCTCCTCGTCCTCCGGATCCGAACGTTGCATTAACATATGCGTTGTCCGGAGCCGGTTTATCTTCTGAGGTATCTTGCACTTCTGACTTTGTTGCTTCTGTTGCTTGGCCACATTCAGATTGGCCAGAATATTCAGCAGTCCATCTGAATCATCATTGGCATCAGCATATTTGCTCGTTGTTTCTATCATCTCTCCCAGATGTGTGACATGGTCACTCTTAAGTCTATGACGTAAAATTCCGACAGGGTGTCGTGAAATGAAAGCTTCAATCGTAGTTTGCTCATTTACTCCCTCATGGGAGTTCTTCATGTTGATCCAGCGTCCAAGGTAATCCTGGTAGGTTTCTCTGGGTCTTTAAGTGCAACGCTGAAAGTCTCCGACTGAGCAAGGCCTCCTGTATGTTCCCTCGAAGTTTTAAAAGAACGCGCTTTGCATATCATACACAGTCATAGGGTTGGATATGATTGGCAATGCCGAAGTCAACCGAAAATTTGTTCGATGGAATGGCGAGTGCCGAAGTCATAGGGTTGAACATGGGCCAAAGCATTTGGGTCCCACATATACGTCCTCTTCCTCGAAACACCACGCTTCCATGTTTCACTTGATGCAATGGCGAGTGTCGATTGGCAAGAGAGATCTGCGCCTTGGAGGCTTGTGGCTTCTGCGTGGCGGAGTCGGATTACTGCTTCTCCTTCCACCATTGCCACCTCCGCCCCTGCAGCTTCCATGGCTACGATGAGATCCTTCATGGTCGTTGTCTGGTGGTGATGGTGGCTCTGGCGGGTTATTTCCGGCTGAGCGACGTGGTCCTGGAGTCTCATTATGCTGACTCTTAGGTTGATTTCTTCGGGCTTCTTCCCTACTTGATTCATGATGATCCGGGTCATTTCTTTGTCTGGCATTACCAGCTGGACAACTGGGGGTGGCATCGTTAGCCGATCTTGTTCTCGCTAGCGACACACCTCTGGGTCTTCTCTGTGGCGATTATTCTGCTGGCGATGGCCCTGGTGAGGCACCAATGCTCTAATGGCATCTTCAAATGAAGCTAAAATAACTCTCGACCAGTCCCGTGCGGCCTTGCGATGATGACCGTTTGATCCGGTCCTTGAATTTTCTTCTTCCCGAGGACGGTGACATTGATCCGTGTCCATGTGGGTTCTTTCATCAGCGCTTTGCCCTACGCAAGTGTGGCAAAATTCTGACCTTGAGGATAGCTTGCCACTGAATGACACGGCTGTCTTTTGCTATTTCAATCCATTGTCAAGTAACACTACGCATTGCCGGACATGTTATGGAGATGGATTATTGGCGAGGATGGCTTGAGAAGCCGCAGCGTTCTCCACTGGCATGCTGTAGACTCGAATCTTCTCTCTGGTTGTACCGTTGAATAAATCTCTATGGACATCCGGGTTCCTATTAGCAAGAACCAGACCTCCTCTTGTCTTGTTTGGTAGTCGCTTGAATTCTGACTGGTATTGGGTAGGATTGATGTCTATCTGCTGTCTGAGCTCGATGATGCGGGCAGCTTCTTCGAGCAAAAACAAGCGATGTTTTTCGAGCTCCTCAGCCCTTTTCTCCAGCTCCTTCGGAGTAAGATCAGAAGCAGTTGGGGTTGGTATCGTAAGAGCGTCTCCATAGATTTCGCGTGCACCCTTGGTGATAGCGTGTCCATCCACAGGAGGGTCGATCGATGTGGGATTAATCGGATCTCCGTCCTGATTCTCCATCTCGATCTATTTGTCATCCTCTTCTTCATTGGCTTACTCTACCGGCTCTGCTGGTGTCGGGTTTTTGTTCTTCTTCTTCTTCTTTGATCGCTCGGTAGCCTTAATGTGCGTACCAGTGGCAAAACGGCTTTCAGTCCGGTACCGGGAGATAGACTTTCATCTTTACTTTCCGTCATAGTTGGCTTCTGGACCTCGGATGAATCTCTGGTGTCCATGTCTTCTTGCACGGTGTAGTCTTTGTCCATTCTATCATATGGACTCGGAGGAGTCCCCGGCTCACCTTGCGCTGGCTTGGAGGTGTATTATTCTTCGTACGCTTGCATCTCCTTATCGAAGTCTTGGATTTCCTGCGACGTCAGTGATTCCTGAGGGTAAGCAGGTGAGTCAGTATTTTCTCCGATGGCGTCAAGAACTGAATCATTACCGGCTCCATCATCGATAGAGTCGGATCTAGAGCCCGCATAGCGTATGAAGCAATGTTTCTTTTTCTTCATGGTCTCGAGGTAGCTGCATAGTTGGGTTTCCGCCTCTGCCATCTCAAAGCTCTGCTTAATATCGGCGATTGCTTTATAATCGATGTAGGGGCGCTTCATCATCTGCTTTATCCTATGCCTCAAGAGTGTTTTTTCTGCTCCGGCATCAGCAGAACCGGATCCGAAGCGAATATACTCCTCATTCGTGTATCCGATCTCGATGGGGAGATCAGATCTAGTTTTTTCTTCCACCACTTCTTCCACTATAGGAGCGGGCTGGTGGGTTCATGTTTTTCCGGGATATTGAACTCTTCCGCCTCTGCGGACAGAGCAGGTCCAGACTTTTCTGTCATGATCATCACCTCAGGGGTGGGTTGGGCGAGAGCAGCAAAGCCGAGTTAGATGCCGATCTCGCTAATGGACATGATGGTGTAGGTTGTCACGGTCTCCTTAGCCGTAATCCAGGTCTCGTCGAGAAGGATGAGAGGGACATCACTGGCGTATACCATGCGACCCATGGTGATTGTTTCACCGATTCCTGCACGCGCAGATTCCGCCTGGAACAAAGCTCCGAAAGTCACCTGCCCCATGGTGGGCGCAAAGAGTTGTCGTATTATCGATAAGTATGCCATAGGGGGTCTTGAAGGCATTGAGAAGATGGGGAGTGAGACGTACAGTGTTCCGGGAGCGGTGAGCACAAGTTTTCCCAGGTTCATATTCTACTATGGTGATCGTATCCTACTCCTTCTAGCATGCCAGTAATATGTCGGCGAGAGCCGGATGTTACAACGGATTACAAGAGAGGTTCGCCTGTGCGAGTAAGTTGTGGTTAATCTATGATCTGGTTGGTATTGTGCCCTAAAGGCTCCCATAGGGGAAGTTTATATAGTCACCGGGGTCTAGGGTTACAGGAGAGACCTATCCGGATATGTTAAAGAGTCGGTAACTAGATACAACTTGGACTACAAGTAATACTATAGGCCTAAGTAGGTAACTCTTCTTGGCCTTGTCGTATATGAAAGTGACTCCTTTTCTTTCTCTGACTAGGCTGCCCTATAGGGTTTGTAGCATAGAAAAAAAAATTCCTACGATGGGAATAACTATGTACCAAGATATATCTACTCGATACAAGCAACGGGTGGATATACATCCGTAGATAACATACCCTTGAAGACTGACAAAGCTTAATGAGGTTGAAATCGTGGTTGGTGTAGAAGATCTCTTGCCGATCTCAAGATCGAGAGGAAGTCCTAGCGCCGCAAATCAGCGGCGCATCCGTACTCGCACACACGTCCGAGGCACCGAGCAACCTCCACCTTCTCGCTCCAGCGATGCAATGGAAGCACAACTCTTTCTTGCCGAATAGCTACCGGCAACATGTATCTCGCTAGTCCAAGACCATGGGGGAGAAATACTAGAGGGGGAGAGAGATCCTTCACGGGGAGGTGTGAGTGAGAGAGAGGGAGGGGGCTCCTTTTATAGGAGAAGGGGGGAACCCAACGGGTGGCCGGCGCATAGGGCTGCCCCCTTGCCCTCCCTCCACTCATGTGGGTGGACACTCCACTCACAAAAATTCCCTTCAATTTTCTCCACTAAAAAACCCACTCAAATTCTCATTAAATTTCCACCAAATTTAATGCAAACTCTCATTAAATAAAACTCCTTTTATTTATTCAGAATTTTGTCAGTTACTTTAATGACAAACATTCACATATAACCCATTGCTAGTATTTCATTTCACATGAAAAAACACTTTCCGCAATTTCACCCAAAAACCAGTTTTGGTATATAGTAAAATAAATTCATGCGCTTGTTATTCTTTTCAGCATGAAAATTTTGCTCCAAATGGTGTCAGTGTCTCTTAAGTGTGTCACCCTACGGTTCACTAATAATGCGGACATGATCGAGATCCCTCTCAGATCATTAATCAGAAGCGGGACCTGGAGATCCATACTGACTCCCACACATTCAACGATGACTTCCTTATGATCGCAAGAACCTTTTACGCTAGTATGTTAATCCTTTTGTTCCACGATATATTACATGTCCGAGATTTGATCATCTGTATCTCCATACCTAGTTTGATCTCGTTACTGACATGTACTCTTTTCTCGTTCTCGTTATATAACATTCTAGTGATCAAATCACTTGCTTGCAAGCTAATCAATGTGATATCACCGAGAGGGCCCAGAGCATATGTATCCATCATCGGGATGAACAAATTCCACTCTCGATCCATGGTCCTCAACATAACACTTTAGTAGTATTGAACCCATCTTTATAATCACCCTGTTACGGTGTGGCGTTTGATGTTATCAAGATACTCTTCCGGTGTTAGTGATTGACATGATCTCATGGTCTAAGGATTATGATCACTTTGTATGATGTTATAGCAATATAAACTCAGTTACTTTGATTGTAATGCTATACTTCGGATGAATGTTCATCACACCATTCCAATAATGTTGTGACCTTGTTATTAACAACATCCAATGTCCATGATCAGGAAACCTTGATCATCTTGTTAATCAACGAGCTAGTTTATGAGAGAGACATAACCAGTAACTTTTTGTTCGTTTATTAAACACACATGTATTAACGTTTCCGTATTAATACAATTATAGCATGCAAAATAAACATTTATATTATACTTGGAATATACATAATAACCACTTTATTATTGCCTCTCAAGTCATATTCCCTTCAGTCTCCCACTTGCACCAGAGACAATAATCTAGTTACATAGTGATAAATCTAACACCCATGGAGTTATGGTGTTGATCATGTTTTGCTCTAGGGAGAGTTTTAGTCAACAGATTTGCTACATTGAGATCCGTGTGTACTTTACAAATCTTTATATCTCCATCCTTGACATGCTCGCGGATGGAGTGAAACCGGCGCTTAATATGCTTGGAATTCTTGTGAGAGCTTGGTTCTTTGGCATTAGCTTTGTGCACCATTGTTGTCACAATATATAACCATTGGGTCCAACGCGCTCGCAACCACACCTAGTTCGGATATGAACTCCTTCATCCAAACGGCTTCCTGAGCCGCTTCCGAGGCAGCCACATATTCAGTCTCCGTTGTTGATTCCGCCAACACAGGTTGTTTGGAACTCCTCCAACTAACCGCTCCACCATTCATGAGAAATACGTATCCGTATTGAGACTTAGAGTCATTCGGATCGGCGTCAAAGCTAGCGTCGACATAACACTTAGCGACAAGCTCTTCTTCACCTCCGTACACAAGAAACATGTCCTTAGTTCTTTGCAAGTACTTAAGGATATTCTTGACTGCTATCCAGTGTTCCGATATTGGATCAGATTGGTACCTACTAGTCAAATTAATAGCATGTGCCACATCCGGTCTTGTACATATCATGGCGTACATTATAGAGCCTATGGATGAAGCAGAGGGGACTTTGTCCATTATCTCTCTTTCTTCCACCGTAGCCGTACTTTGAGTCTTACTCAATGTCTTGCCTTGCAACATATGTAAGAACCCCTTCTTATTTCCGTCCATTTTAAACTTATTTAAAATCTTATCAAGGTATGTACTTTGCGATAGCCCTATTAGGCGCCTAGATCTATCCCTATAGATCTTTATGCCTAATATGTATGACGCTTCACCTAGGTCCTTCATTGAAAATTTGCTGTTTAGATAACTTTTAGCACTGTTTAAAAGATCTACATCATTTCCGATCAATAATATGGCATCCACATATAATATTAGAAATGCCACATTGCTCCCACTCACTCTCTTGTAAGTACAAGCCTCTCCATAAGTTTGGACAAATCCAAACTCTTTGATCACCTCATCAAAGCGGAGATTCCAACTCCGGGATGCTTGCTTCAGTTCATAGATGGATCGCCGAAGCTTTAATACCTTGTTAGCATCCTTAGGATCGACAAAACCCTTTGGTTGTATCATATACAACTCTTCTTCAATAGTACCATTGAGGAACACAGTTTTGACATCCATCTGCCATATCTCACAGTCGAAATGTGCAGCAATTGCTAACATAATCCTAACTGACTTTAGCATCGCTACGGGAGAGAATGTCTTATCGTAGTCAACTCCTTGAATTTGCTGAAACCCCTTTGCGACAAGTCAAGCTTTATAGACAGTTACATTACCATCAGCATCAGTTTTTCTTTTGAAAATCCATTTATTCTCCGCGGCCTTTCGGTCGTGAGGTAAGTCTACCAAGGTCCAAACCTGGTTTTCGTACATGGATTCCATCTCGGATTTCATGGAGTCTAACCATTTGTTGGAATTCGGGATCATCATCGCTTCTTCATACGTCGCAGGGTCATCAATTTCATCAACCATCAAATTCATAACATGATTTCCGTACAGTTCGGGAGCTGCACGCATCGTGCTAGACCTGCGAGGTTCGGTAGTATTCTCTTTCGGAGCTTCATGATCGTTATCATTAAGTCCCTCTTCAATTGGTGAACCCAACTCCGGAACAACTTCCGGCGTTGCCCTACTCACCATACTATGAAGAGAAGGTTCTACAACCTCTTCAAGTTCTACCTCCCGAATACTCACGCCTTTCGCGAGAAACTCTTTGTCTAGAAAGGGTCCATTCTTGGCAACAAAAACCTTGTCCTTAGATTTGTGATAAAAGGAATACCCAATAGTTTCCTTAGGGTATCCTATGAAGACGCATTTTTCCGCTTTGGGTTCGAGTTTATCCAGTTGAAGTTTCTTCATATAAACATTGCATCCCCAAACTTTAAGAAATTATAGCTTAGGTTTGTTTCCAAACCACAATTCATATGGTGTCTTTTCAAAGGATTTAGATGGTGCCCGATTTAAAGTGAATGCAGCAGTTTCTAGTGCATAACCCCAAAATGAAAGTGGCAAGTCTGTCAGAGACATCATAGATCGAACCATATCTAATAAATTACGATTTCGACATTCTGACACACCATTTTGCTGTGGTGTTCTGGCAGGTGTGAGTTGTGAAACTATTCCACACTCTTTCATATGAATGCTAAACTCGTGACTTAGATACTCACCTCCACGGTCGGACCATAGAAATTTCATCTTTCTATTACGATGATTTTCCACTTAACTCTGAAACTCCTTGAATTTCTCAAAGGTTTCAAACTTGTGTTTCATCAAGTAGTATATCCGTATCTACTCAAATCATCCGTAAAATTTACAAAATAACGATATCCACCTCGCGCTGACACACTCATCGGACCACACACATCAGAATGTATGATTTCCAATAGATCTGTCGCCCGTTCCATTGAACCGAAAAACGGCGTTCTAGTCATCTTGTCCATAAGGCAAGGCTCACATGTATCAAATGATTCAAAATCAAGTGATTCCAAAAGTCCATCCGAATGGAGCTTCTTCATGCGTTTAACGCCAATATGACCTAGACGACAGTGCCACATATATGCGGATATATCATCATTAAGTTTAATCCTTTTAGCATCAACATTATGAATATGTGTAACACTATTATCGAGATCCAACAGAAATAAACCATTCATCATCGGTGCATGACCATAAAAGATTTAATTCATATAAATGGAACAAGCATTGTTCTCGGATTTAAATGAATAACCACTATGCATCAAACATGATCCGGATACAATGTTCATGCTTAGTGCTGGCACCAAATAACAATTATTCAAGTTTATAACTAATCCCAATGGTAAGTGGAGAGGTACATTCCGACGGCGATCACATCAACGCTTGATACATTGCCGACACGCATCTTGACCTCACCCCTTGCTAGCGGTCGCTTGTTCCATAGCCCCTAATTTGAGTTACAAATATGAGCAACTGAATTGGTATCAAATACCCAGGTGCTACTACGAGTACTAGTCAAGTACACATCAATAACATGTATATCATATATACCTTTATTTGCCTTGCCGGCCTTCTTGTCTGCCAAATACTTGGGGCAGTTGCGCTTCCAGTGTCCAGTCCCCTTGCAATAATAGCACTCGGTATCAGACTTAGGGCCAGCTCGGAGTTTCTTTTTAGGCACAGCAACCGGCTTGCCGCCCTTCTTTCCCTTCTGTTTAACCTTGTCTTTCTTGAAACCAGTGGTCTTATTGATCATCAACACTTGATGTTCTTTCTTGATCTCCACTTCTACAGTTTTAAGCATTGACAGAAGCTCGGGGAGAGACTTCTTCATGCCTTGCATATTATAGTTCATCACGAAGCTCTTATATCTAGGTGGCAGAGACTGGAGAACATGATGGATGCCTAAGTCAATGGGAATCGTTATTCCCAAGGACACAAGCTTATCGGCGTAACCCGACATCTTGATTACATGCTCACTTACGGAGCTGTTCTCTTCCATCATGTAGCTAAAGAACTTTTCTGAAACATTGTAACTCTCTACAGTAACATGGGTGTCGAAAATCATTTTCAACTCAACCATTGTATAAAATGCATTGCCGTTTTCGAAACGCTTTCGAAGTTCTGGCTCTAGCCCATACATTATGCCGCAATGAACTAAGTTGTGGTCCTCCTGATGAGTCTGATAGACATTCTTTTCCTCGTCAGGGGCATCATCAAGTGGTGGGGGGCCTAGCGGCGCTTCTAGTACATATTGATTTTGTGCAGCAGTGAGGAGAATCCTCAAATTCATGGCCTAGTCGGTAGAGTTGCGATCGTTCGTTGCAAGTTTCTCTTTCTCCATGAACACATTGAAATTAAAAGCAGGTGGTGCCATCTACAACAGAATTTGTAAAGTTTAGACTAAGTTTACGATATATTGAGTTCAACTAATCCAAATTAAGAATGAACTCCCACTCAAAAACGACATCCCTGGTGCCTTTTTGGTGATTACATGAACCAAATCCACTACACCAAGTTCGATCATCACGTGAGTCGGTGTAGCTTCAAAGGCGAGCATCAAATGGGCATCATATCTTCCATATGACTCATGCTTAAACTTTCGGTCCGTGTTCTGAGGCCATGTCTGTACATGCTAGGCTCGCCAAGTAAGAACCTTAGTATTCGCGTGTGTAACTGTCTTACACCCAAAATATGATCGTGGATCCAAGAACACCCGATCATCACGTGATGTCTTGGAGCGATGAAACATAATCGGTTCATACTTAAGGGAGAACACATTTTTATCTTGATATCTAAATGAGGGATCATCTTGTTATGCTAATAAAACGCCAAACAAGCAATATAAGATGCAACAAACATCACATGTTTATAAGTGGAATGATATGGTTCTTGCACTCGGTCTCCATCATGTGCATCGTGGTATGATCACTATCATACCTCTATGTGTAAGGCCAAGGTCTATGGAACTTACACGTTATGTGTGTTGTAAGAGTATATACTTATACTTCTAGTTACAACGTCACCATATCATGACACTAGCCCAACAACAATCTAAACTAGATGCCTCTAATTTATCCATTGCAAGTTTTACGTGGCTTAGGGCTTTCAAAGATAGAACCGTTCTTACCTACAAACATGAACCACACCGAGGATAACCAAATTGTTTACAACTCGTTGCAAATTAAATATTGACTATAGTAGGATACAGACACCCTCTAGCCAGTTATGCAAAACTAGTTGCATGTCAAGCGTGGAACAGGTCTCATGTGCGAGGACATGTAAAGTTTGTCCGGGCCGCTTCATCCCACTATGCCACCAATATCCAAAGTACAACTAAGAAGCAATAACATGATCATCATCGCCCACATACTCATATGTGTACTACCCGTGCAAAGCATCTACGCATAGATCCGGCTCTGATACCACTGTAGGGTTCGCAGCATAAAAAACAAAAATTTTCCTACGAGGGGAACAACTATGTACCAAGATCTATCTACTAGATACAAGCAACAGGCGGATATACATCCGTAGAGAACATACCCTTGAAGACCGACAAATCGTAACGAGGTTGAACTCGTGGTTGATGTAGACGATCTCTTGCCGATCTCAAGATCGAGAGGAAGTCCTAGCGCCGCAAATCAGCGGCGCATCCGTGCTCGCACACATGTCCGAGGCACCGAGAAACCTCCGCCTCCTCTCTACGGCGATGCAGCGGAAGCACAACTCTTTCTTGCCGAATAGCCACCGGGAACATGTATCTCGCTAGTCCGAGACCATGGGGGATAAATACTAGAGGGGGAGAGAGATCCTTCACGAGGAGGTGTGAGTGAGAGAGAGGGAGCGGGCTCCTTTTAGAGGAGGAAGGAGGGCACTCAAGGGGGTGGTCGGCCCATGGGTCTTCCCCCTTTCCCTCCCTCCATTCATGTGGATGGACACTCCACTCACAAAAATATCCTTCAATTTTCTCCACTCAAAACCCCACTCAAATTCCCATTAAATTTCCACCAAATTTAATGCAAACTCTCATTAAATAAAACTCTTTTTATTTATTCAGAATTTTGTCAATTAATTTAATGACAAACATTCACATCTAACCCCTTGCTAGTATTTCATTTCACATGCAAAAACACTTTCTGCAATTTCACCCGAAAACCAGTTTCGGTATCTAGTGAAATAATTTCTGTGCTTGTTATTCTTTTCAGCATGAAACTTTTCCTCCAAATGGTGTTGGTATCTCTTAAGTGTGTCACTCTATGGTTTGCGAATAATGCGGACATGATAGAGACCCCTCTTAGATCAATAATCAGAAGCGGGACCTGGAAATCCATACTGACTCCCACACATTCAACAATGACTTTCTTGTGATCGCGAGAACCTTTTACGCTAGTATATTAATCCTTTTTTTTCGTGATATATTACATGTCCGAGATTCGATCATCAGTATCTCCATACCTAGTTTGATCTCGTTACTGACATGTACTCTTTTCTCGTTCCTGTGATATAACATTCTAGTGATCAAATCACTTGCTTGCAAGCTAATCAATGTGATATCACCGAGAGGGCCTAGAGCATATCTATCCGTCATCGGGATGAACAAATTCCGATCTCAATCCATGGGCCTGAACATAACACTTTAGTAGTACCGAACCCATCTTTATAATCACCCTGTTGGTATGACGTTTGATGTTATCAAGATACTCTTATGGTGTTAGTGATTGACATGATCTCATGGTCTATGGATTAGGATCACTTCGTATGACGTTATAGAATTATAAACTCAATGACTTTGATCGTAATGCTATACTTCGGATGAATGTTCTTCACACCATTCCAATAATGTTATGACCTTGTTATTAACAACATCCAATGTCCATGATCAGGAAGCCTTGATCATCTTGTTAATCAATGAGCTAGTTTATGAGAGAGAGGCCTAACCAGGAACTTTTTGTTTGTTTATTGAACACACATGTATTAACGTTTTCGTATTAATACAATTATAGCATGCAAAATAAACATCTATCATATACTTGGAATATACATAATAACCACTTTATTATTGCCTCTCAGGGCATATTCCCTTCACGCCCGTGAAGCAAAGCTCTAACCCGTTGGTTGGCCACCCTGGACAGTGAGTCCTATGGGTATACCCGGAAAGTATATCCCCAACACCACCCAGGGAGGGGTCACTTGTTCTGCGACACGCCCTAGGGGCTAGCCGCACCAAGCCCTAAGGGAAAATCGACGAGCACTAGGAAATTGGGGTCAAACCCTAGTTTCAAAAGTCAAGTGCTAGTTTGAAAAGTCAAATCCTAGTTTGGGAAGGAAAGGGAAAACTTGAAGGGCAAGTTCCCAACTCTTCCCTTGGCCGAGTTGGGGGGAACTCAACTTGGACTGGGAACCCCTTGTCTAACGCCCCTCTCTATATAAAGAGGGGTGGAGGAGCACCACCCAATCCCCAAGTCCCTTGCCCCTCTAAACCCTAGGCGCCACCTAACCCTAGGTGCCTCCCTCCTGCATCGCCCAACTCTGGCATAGGCGAAGCCCTGCAGGGATTTCTCCTCCACCACCACCACCACACCGTTGTGATGTTGGAATTCCGAGGGGATCTACTACCTCTACTGCCCTACTAGAACTAGGAGAGGAATGTCTTCATCGACTCCGTACGTGTGACCGATTGCGGATGTGCTGCCGAAATGCGGTGCCGGAAGGATTGTCTACACAATCTTGATATCGGTAAGTGATCGACTACATCATCCACAAGAATCTAATCTCGTTAAACGCTTTGGATCTATGAGGGTTAGTTATCTTCAATCTCATTGCACTGATCTCGTGGATTAGATCTTGGCTTTGCCATAGATTGGATCTTGGTTTTATGTGTTCTTGCGGTAGAATTTTTTTGTTTTGCATGCTACGAACCCTACAGTTATGTCCAAAAAGAAGGAAACACTAATTTCCGACTTGGAGGAAACATTCGCTAATCTATGCAAATTTAACATGATGCTAAACCTGAAGAAATGCTTCTTTGGAATACCAGCCGAAAAATTGTTAGGTTTCATCGTGTCTGAAAGAGGAATAGAGGTGAAACGAAACAAAATCAAGGCTATACTCAACATTACTAGGATATCTCGCCTAAAGGTCGTCCAACGACACACTGGTTGCATTGCAGTAGTCAGTCGATTCGTCAGCCGACTTGGATAAAGAGCCGCACATTTATACAAGCTCTTGAAGAAAACAGACAAATTTGAATGGACCGAAGAAGTCGACGCTGCCCTAAGAAGTCTAAAAGATTTACTTTCGAATCCACAAATCCTTGCCGCACCGGAGCCATAAGAGCCTATGTTACTCTACATTGCAGCGACAAACAGAGTCGTAAGCATCATAACATCAGTGGAGTGCAAGGAGGACAATCACAATATCCAATACATCGACCAACTTATTATCTAAGTGAGGTCCTGAAAGATCCAAAGAAAAGGTATCCACATTACCAAAAGCTATCCTATGGCATATTCTTTGCCGCCAGAAAGCTGACACACTATTTTCAAGAGCACAGGATCACAGTGATGAGTATTGTTCCCTTGCGAGATATAATCAACAATCATGACACCACATGACGTGTTGCCATGTGGGGAATAAGCTAGCAGCTTTCGACATTGAGTATAAACCACAAATAGCAATAAAGTCCCAAGTACACTCAGAAATTTGGACTCTCCACATTGATGGGTGAAAATAACGAGGAGGCTTGAGGGCTAGCGTGGTGCTCATATCACCCCAAGGAGATAAGATTTTCTATGTACTACAGATCCACTTCAAGGCTACCAATAATATTGCTGAGTATGAAGCACTGTTACATGAAATACGAATAGCTAAAGACATTGGCTTTAACCGACTCATGTTTTATGGAGACTCGGATTTAGTTGCACAACAAGTATCAGATATCTGCAACACAAACAAAGACATGTTAGCATATAAGGCTGTTGTGGAAGAACTAACCAAAATGTTTGAAGGGTTTGAGGTTCAAAACATCCCTCGGGCAGAAAATGAGGAAGCAGGTCCTCTATCAAGAATAGGCTCTACGCAGAAACCAGTTGTGGATGGTGCCTTTTAGAGCACTTAAAAATTCCCTCCATCATGGGAGTATATTAGGACTATCCGACGAAATCCAACTCACCTTTAGTAGCAGTTTTGATTGTAATTCCCAGCTGGAAAAAACCCTACCTGGATTTTCTGGTAGACGGAAAATTACCGAAAGATGAAGTTTTGGGTCGGTAGATCGTCCGACGAGCAAAATCCTATACAGTTATTAATGGCTAGCTCTATAAGCAGAGTGTTTCTAGGGTATTCCAACATTGTATTCTCCGGAAGGAGTGGAAATCTTACGAGAAATCCACGAAGGAGAATGCGGTCATCACGCTGCAGACAAATCCTTAGTGGAAAAAGATTTTTGACACGGATTCTTTTGGCTTACAGCTAAGGCAGAAGTCGAAAAACTGGTCAAAACATGCAAAGCCTACCAAAAGTACACCCGTCAAGCACATGTTCCGACTGATTAGCTAAGAACAATCCCCATAACATGGCCATTTGCTGTTTGTGGGGCTTGATATGGTAGGGCCGTTCAAAATGGTAAAATGCGGATTTACCCATCTCTTAGTGATGGTGGATAAATTTAAATAATGGATGGAGTCCAAACCCCTAACAAATTGCGATGGGGCCACAACTAGAAAGTTCATAGAGAATGTAATTATCTGATCCAGTTATCCGCATAGTATTATTACCGACAACGGGAGAAACTTTTCCATGGGATAATTAGCCAAATTCTGCGAAGATTAGGGGATCGAACTCGATATTGCATCATTCGCGCATCCACAAGCCAATGGATAAGTCGAAAGGGCAAACAATCTCATTTTACAAGGCCACCGACCTCGTCTCGAAGCACCACTTAATCGTTCTGTGAGGGCTTGGGCGGGAGAATTACCGTAGGTTATATGGAGCTTACGAGCTACTCCTAATAGGTCAACTGGATACACTCCTTTCTTCTTGGTCTACGGTACAGAGGCAGTACTACCGAGGGAATTAATCCATTAATCTACCCAAGTTAAGGCATATATCGAAGAGGATGCAGAAGTTTCTCGACAAGATGATCTCTATATAATCGAAGAAGTTCGCATCGTTTCTAAGCATAGATCTATAGCCTATCAGAAGAAGTTTGCAAATATCATAGTCAAAGGGTACAAAATTGTTCTTTAAAAGAGGGTGATTTGGTTCTCTGACTCATGCAAAAAAGTAATCACATACTTTCCCCGATTTGGGAAGGACCTTTTATGATTAGCCTAGTTCTGCATAATGGGTCATATTATTTTACCGATATGAGACCAAGCAAGGAAAGACATGACACTTGGGGAGAAAGAGAGATGGAGGTAGTACAGACCCGGATGAACTAGATCATCCATGGAATATTGCATAGCTATGTCCCTTCTATTCTTAAGATTATTTTCTTGTAATCATATGTACATGTTCAAAGTGCAATAAAGTATTAGTTAAATCATCATTTTCTGAGAAGTTTTTTACCATCTTATTTCCAAAAGAGCATGTCAATTTCAAAAATCCTAGGATTCTTGAAAGTAAGTTATGCTCATGTTCGTTCTGGTTATTATTTTTGAAACCTATAATTTTTTTACCTTTGTGTGTAAATCTCATTTTTTGTTTATACTTTGGTTTTTTATCTGGTTGCTTTGACGCGTGTATTTTAGAGTAATGAATTGTTGGTACCGGAAGCCATCTTTGTTTCCTAGTTTAAATTGGTTTAGAAATTGAGCTCCGTTGCTCGGCAAAGTTTTGATCCTAAAGGTTTGTCGGCTCATGAAAGGGTGGAGGCATCAAGCCAGATAAAATAATAAGCATAACCACAAAGGGCTTAAGTAATTTTCAAGGACTGCAAAATATATTAAGTGCTAAGAAGTAAATCATAAGTTCTTACATATCAGCACCACAAAATAAAGGAGTTTAACTATTACATCATGCTTGCTTCAGAAAAATGCAAAGTTTTCTGGGGAAATCTATGTTGTAGGTGCAGGTGAAGGATTTGCCGACTCACCAGTGCTACCACCCAAGTCACCCAGATATTTCTCTAATACTTGGACATCAGACTCAGTCTCTTCGTTGTCTTCAGAAGCTTCATCTTCGGCTGGGGGGCTTGGAGGCACTTCAACATATTTGAAAAATGGCTTCTCGTAGTTACTTATCTCGGCCACATGACTAGCATATCTGGCATAAGAATTACAAACATCACCAACATTCTGGGGCTTCCATCTTCATCTTCAGTCGCATAACCCTTGGTAACTATCCAGATTTCCATGTTTCCACGGTGGCTAATTTACATTGTCAGGTCATTCTGCTCCGCCGTATGAGCATACGACATTTTCAAGTCCTGGACCAGCTTGGGAATATCCTTCACCTTGTCACGCACCTCAAAAGCCGAAAGCCTATGAAAGTCGGGGAGATCAATGGTAGAGATTGGCGGAAATCATGGATGAGATCTCCGACTGAAATCTACCAGCTAGTGCAAGACTCAGACGAGGAAGCATCAGGAGATTGAGAGGCTCTAAGAAATAAGAAGAATTAGCAAGATCCGACATAACATTGTCAGACAAAAACAAAAACAAATAAAAGGAGACAAAACGACAACAAAGCATACTGATGATAGACTCTTCTACTCACATATTTTCCTCTTGCATCTCCGAAGTTCATCCCGAAGTGCCTCAGTGGTATCCTTTTGCCAGTCCAGTTCTGCATTCAAGTCTGAGAATTCCATGTCCTTGCGAGCAATGACTCGGTCACGCTCCTTGGTAGCCATGTTGCTGGACTCCAGGATGTTGCTGACACTACGTTCGTGGTTAGCTCTCAATTCCTGGAGTTGTACCCATAGTCCGGTGTTCTCCGATTCCAAGGCTTTGAAATTATCGGGCTCCTCCAAGAGCTTGCAATATTGTTTCAACAAGTATGGAGTAAAGAAAAAATAAAGTCAATCAAATTTTAAATTCGATAATGAAATAATATCCGAGAAGAGATAGCCAGAAAGCTTACCTTCAGCTTCGTCCTTCTTAACATTTAACTGAGCATTTTCAAGTTTGAGAGTCTTAACCTCTCTCCTCTTATCATGGACGTTCTTCAACAATTCCTGATTGTAAATATTAACCTTCTGTAAGTTAGAATAATAACCAGAGTCATATGTCTACTAAGACTCAGAATGTAATTTTAACTAAGTTAAATTTCAGCACGAGCCTTGGGGGAGTACACTACTTCGTTTTTAGCATCTTATAAAAGCATAAATCTGGATTTATATGCAACTTCATGCTTGGGGGATA
Source organism: Avena sativa (assembly GCA_916181665.1). Classification (NCBI taxonomy): domain Eukaryota; kingdom Viridiplantae; phylum Streptophyta; class Magnoliopsida; order Poales; family Poaceae; genus Avena; species Avena sativa. The sequence goes on from OV702284.1 coordinate 150,554,007, forward strand.
GAGGATAAGATATACATACAGTAAAATGAGTAAAAAAAACTTAGGACATGCTCATGTTGCAACCTGTGGAGAGACTATTATTGATCTCAATGGAAACCTTCTCGGCAGGCGTCAAAGGGACAAAAGTTGGAGGCAGAATTGTGCCATCCTTCATCTTTTGATCGTGAAGACAAACGTGATCCAACAGATCCACAAGCTTTACATCCTCAGCCTTTTGGGCATCATCCTCTGTTGTAATATTCTGGCTCTGTAGGCAGTCATAAGCAAGTTTCTTAAGCTCTTCAGCGCTTTTTATACTGAGGCCACCCGGAATCTTCAGGGGATCATCTCCAATTCTTTTTTCTGAGGTATCATTACCCTTAGAGGGTTCACCCTTGTCATTTCCCGAGTCACCTATGATGATGCCATTCTGCGAACCAAAGTTCATTGGCTCAATTTCTGCAGCGACTGGAATCTGAACGTCTTCCTGCGTTGAGGACTTGGTGGGATTGGGAGTCAGAGGTGCGACAGCAGGTGAAGAAAAAGCTAGGTTTTGTTGGCAGAACTTCTCCAGGTATTCCCTTTCCCTAATCAATGGTTTAGCTCTAGAAAATAACAGGTACAATTGTTATGGTTCGGAAAGAATATAATCACAAATACGAAGATCTGATGGAAGAAAACTTACTTCTTGATGGCAGACACCATTTGTGGCCCAACTGAAACAAGTGGACCCTTGCGCTTTCAGGTGAGTGCTTCTGGTGCTTCTTTAGATTCTTCATGCTCCAGAGAGTCAGGTTCCTCTAGAGGATATCCCTCAACATGACCAAGATCTAACTCGGTGAGGTCAGCAAGCTGAAAGTCGGGAAAATAACTCAGCATTTCTATGTAATGAAAATATTAAAAATAGTAATGACAAGATAGAACAGTCAGAACCTTACCAGGGTCAAAGTCCTTTCAGCCATATACATATGCATTGTGATCCTTGGAATTTTACGATTCACTCGCTCATTGATCAACCACTTGAGCCTGGAGTCATACTCCTTGGAGGGGACCGAAATCGAGCTCAACTTCAAGCTATCGTTCTTGTCGAGGGTTACTGTGTGCATCATCTGGTCCCCATGGTGTTGTAGAGGTTGAATCCGATGAAGTAGCCATCAGTGGACTAAGTCGGTCCCTTCAAACCATTGTTATTCATTAAGAATTCGATCCGCCTCTTGGCATAGATCAAATGCTCAGTCAGAGTCAGTGCCTCCGTGTCCAAGATTCTTGGTGGGCGGCGACACCGTCAACAAACCCCGACAAGCTTTCCGGCTTAACAGGAGCTAGCCTATCCTTATGATAGTAGAAAGTGGTTGGCCATCTTTTCACTGACTCACTAGCTATGACCTTAGAGTAGACTAGGTCTCTCCTAAGGACTAGGCTAAGAGTTCTTGTATTGTAGGGAATACCGATAGTGATGGATTTTTTCCAATTACCAATGTAGTACCAGAATAAAAGAAGATTCGGTTTGATAATGATAAAAACCTCGCAAAGAGATGCATACGAACTGAGTTCTAATATGGAATTTAGGGGAAGACTATGGAGTTGAACACCTTAATAGGAGATTATCTCGGAGAAGAACTGTGAATGCGGGAAACTCAGTCCACAATCCAGGTGGGTCCCAAAGTGGACCCGCTCGTCATTGTGAGGGATAGGGAAGAGCTCGCCATAGCCGCTCTGCCACTCGCCGGCACGGAGAAGTCCTTCCTCCTTCGTGGCTTGAATATTTTCATCATTGTCGGAGATTTTTCCCATAAAGGAAACTAGGGTCCAACGATCCCTTACTTCGAGAGGGGGCTGGACAAGCACTTCCAAGGAGCCTCAGCGATGATGGCAACAATGGATGTAGCACACGAGAGAGAGATGACACAAGCGTTTTTTTACCTAGGTTTGGAACCCTCGTGAGGAGGTAAAATCCCCTACTCCTGCTTTTTTGTATTCCTCGCGTGCTTCATGAGGGTAAAATGGAGGATGAAAGTCTAAGGTTTTAGATCTCAGGTATTGAAATCTTCTATGGTAGGAGATGAGCTCCTCATATTGGGCGGCGACGAGCCCCTTCCCCAAATATTTGGGCGGGAAGGGCTACCATAGAGCCACTCTCGAGGTCCCGGTCTAAAAGACTGTTGTTTGGTGGACCGGGTCTTGGGCGTCGGGTGCTTCTTTGTACCTTGGTAAAGTGGCCTTCCTTTGCTTTGCTTGTCCTTGTCTGGCGCTGATTGTTGTCTCCCTTGCATCAAAATGGCAAAGTTGGGTGCCTGCAATGCTGAGGTCGTCCATCCTCCCCTTTGCAGAAAAGGTGGCGAACCGAACCTTCCTTTATCGAGGCACATAGTAGGCCTAGAGCAGCCGTGCCCCATGTCGGGACTTGCTTCACCTGCTGGCCATCTGGTGAGATTACCAAACGTGCCCCAGAGCGCACTCTAGAGCATCCAAAGCAGGGCTGTGCTATAGAGCGCTACATGGGATCCTCCTCTTGAACGCATCCCCTAGAGGGCGTCCCCTCGTGAAGCGGAGCCTCGTGAGGGGTTGCCCGCCCAAGCCGTCTCCAGAGGCATTACAGCCTCTTGACGGCTCGCCTTAATCAGGAGTTGGGCCGTCCAACCGCCGAGACATGGCACCCTGGTTGCCAGGGCCCTGACAGTAGACCCCTGGCACTTGGCTTGCATGTGTACTCTCATGGACTCGTAGGGGCACGCGGCCTAGGACAGTTGGTACATCCTAGCACTCGCTCGGTCAACACGGACCTACCACGCCTTTATCCTGGCGATGGATTTAAAGCGTCCGTGAGTTCGTGACCGCAACATCACGTGTCAGGCACAACGTATGTCCTTTCAACAGGCCCCGTTATATCGGGGCGTATGCGGGTGATCTTCTCACTCCTTACCACTATTCCCCTTCTTCCTCCTTGTGTATTCGTGTGAAGTACTAGCCCCAATGGCGCCTAATCGCTTTTCTACCACCAAGAAGGGAAAAGTCGTGATGACACAAGCGGAAGAAGCCCCGTCGGAGAAGCGGAGCCGAGGCCGGCTGTGTGGCAGCGGCCATCACACGCCTTCGGGAGGGGCCTCCATCCAAGACACTCCTGAGGTGGCACGAAACACTTCTGGGAAGCGCGACCGAGTGTGTGCGGGTTGTGGCTTCCAGAGCCATCATTCCGTCTTGAGGATTAACCTAAGTTAGGCGTCGTCCCAATCCGGGATCAAGATTGAAGGAGAGGACGAGCCCCAGCAGGTCACTGACTTTGTACTTGTCCTAAAGGATGACAATTGGTCCACCAAGGCACGACTTCCATCGCGCTTCGCCCTTACTATGGGGGCCCATCTCTGAAGGTCCGTGTAGCTGACGCATTAAGGAGGTGGCGACTAGTGGACTGTGGAACTCGAGGTTCCCGCGCCCAGGGAGGTGTACCTCACCTCTGGTTGGAAAATTTTCATCTGCGACCACGAGGTCGGGCGCGGCTCTGTGCTGATATTTCGCTATGAAGTCAAGAAGGGATTCGCGGTAATGGTGTACGACCCCATGTCATGTCGTGCTGACTACCCCCGCCATCTCTAAAAAGGTCTAGGGGGTCTATGCTGCGGTCATGGAAATGTCGTCTGGGTTCACAAGATTTTGCTATCGTAGGGGCAGTCATGTCCTCTAGTTTCCTATCTCATAGCCAGGGTTTGTAAGGAATATGGATATGGATGTCTGTAAGCGGATTATCACGCTTGTCATTTCTCCCTTTGCATACTTTTTCTATAATCTTAAATTTTTGCGTGTTTCCATGGTGCAACACTGGCTTGACGAAGCTGGCAGCGGCTGATGAATTGACTTTCTAGGCGGCGGGCCTCGTGAGCCCCCTATTAACCCTCCGAGGGGGTTCTTGTGGAGGCCATGCCTAGGCATCCTCTGGGGGTAGCGTCCAGGAGACGCCGCTCGCATGGAGCGCTTCTGGCCGGCGGTCTTGCTTGTTATGTCGTGGGTCCTGTGCAGTGGCTTGCGAGGAGCTTCCGCGTGTCTTTGGGGCCGGCTGCTTGAGCGGAGCTAACCACGCGTGGCTTGTGTGTGCCCTAGTTTCCTGAGCCTCCTCCTGGGGGGAGTGCCTTAACGCATGCGCCTTACCGTGGGTGAGGTAACTTGACAGTGGTCTCCTTTTGGGCCGGAAGTCTAGCGATCACGTCACTAAAGGGCTTTGTAGTGGAGGACCTAAATATGCTCGCAGTGGAGGACATGAAATATAGGGGACCTAAAATATGTTCGCAGTGGAGGCCTTCGTAGAGCCTCTAGAGGAGTCGACTATAGGGGAAACACGCATGCAGTGGAGGACCTGAAATATGCTCGCGCGGAGAGTTTTTGAGCGTTAGGAACTATGGGCGAGGTGACTTACCGCCGAAATCATACTGTAAGTTTAGGGCTCGACACTTTAGATCCTACAGATTTTGGCTGCTAGAGGGGAAGTGCCTCACGAGCCGCCCCGTAAGCCTATCGACGAGAAGACCATAGGGCAAGTGCTTGTCCCATAGGCCCCTCAAGAAGGAGGTTGTCGTCTAGCATGAAGTTTTTTTTGGTTTTTTAAAGGCCCAAAGACGTGGGTGAGATAACTTACAGCAAAAATTGACCGTAGATTCAGAGCTCTACACTTTAGGTCCTAGAGAGTTTTGGCCGCTAAATAGGGTGTACATCACGGGCCGCCCCGCAAGCCTCTCGAGGATAAGAGTATAGAGAAAGTGCTTATTTCGTTGGCCCCTTGTAGAGGGGTTGTAGGTTTAGCATGAGGGTTCTTTAAATGACAGGAACCGTGGGTGAGGTGACTTATTGCCGAAACCGGTCAGTAAGTTCAGAGCTCGACACTTTAGGTCCTGAGAGATTATGTCGCGGAGGAGCAGTGCCTCACGGTCCGTTTGCATCGATATCTTTTTGGTCAGACACTGTGGGTGAGGTGATTTACTGCCGAAATCATACAGTGAGTTCAGAGCTCGACACTTTAGGTCTAGAGAGCTTGGGCCGCTGGAGGGGCAGTGCCTCACGAGCCGCCCCTTAGGGCAAAAAACACGCACCAGTGAAATCCTGCGCACATGACATGCGAGTACTCCAGGTGCCAGGACCGTAGGTGAGGTGACTCCTCGCCAGACCAGTCCGTAAGTTCAGAGCTCGACACTTTAGGTCATGTATTTTTTGGTCGTCAGAGGACTTTGCCTCGCGAGCCGCCTCGTATACCTTACCAGGAGACGACTATAGGGAAAAGGTGCGTGCCGCTAGGAGTCCATACATGCTCCGCATGAGGGTCTCAAGCACCAGGAACCATGGGTGAGGTGACTTATGGACGGAACTAGTCTGTAAGTTCAGAGCTCGACACTTTAGGCTCTGATGTTGACGGGGAGTGACCAGGTGATGAGCATTGTGCCTAGCCCTCCGCTCGAAAGGTGTAGGTGAGGGAACCCAGACGACATGGTTTTTGGAGAAATGCTTTTTCGAGGGAAAACCAAATAGCAAGACATGCACGAAGCACAAGATAAAAAAAAACGCGAGGAGTTCAAGCTTATTTCAATGCCACCGTGGCTTGCACGGGGTCTTACATGAGATGAAGTTGTAAGGAATGTGAGTTTTTTGAGGGCCACCTGAATTCAGGTGCGCCCTTCAGAGAAGTTTGTCCACCTTCCCGCAACCCGATACTCCTTCTCAGCTAGTAGCTTAGCTTCCATCGGGGAGGCAGTCGATGTTGTACGTGCGCTGAGTGCAGTCCACCGGGAAGTCAGGAGCCCCCGGGTCGACGCAGTTCTTGGGATTTTTCCTCCGAAGGCCTGATCCTGGGTAAATCTCGTGTCCCTGTGTTGCTTATCTGTTAACCGTCCCGCGACTTCCAGGATCCCCATCTTCTCTAAAACCCAAGTTCATAACAATGATCATTGACAAGATCGAACCTCGTCACGGTCGATATATCCGAGTTACTACGGCGGAGTCAGTCGGGCTTGTTTTACCAGCATGTCACCGAGGTACTGCCGCAGGCTTAAGTCGCCAAGCCTCGTCGCCTTGTGCCAACGTGCAGCAATTGTTTTATTCCTCGTGCATAGACCAAATAAAATGAGGAATTAATATAGGTGCCTAATTATGTGATCATGCAACCGAGACGATGCAAAGTAGGCAAACACTAAGATACTTTTTAACTGATCTACGCATGCTTTACCACGCGGCAAACTATTTCCCGATTAATATCGCATTGCCGGAACTAGACTCAAAGTACTTCATACATATTAATAATTAAAGGGGAAGAAAAATTATCACCGATCAAGCAAATTGCTTTTCTCTTCCGTCAACTGCAGCTGTTGTCATTTCCGTGCGTGACCAGTTTCAGGTTATTGAACGATTTCGTTGTTCTAGCGCAATCGCCCGCCGCCAAGAATAATGGATCATACCACTAGTGCCATGTTTTGATCCGATTTTTCATCTATGGATTATTCTCCAGACCATGTGTGTCAGCAATCGTGCATACAAAACTTTAGATTAAAATATAATAAGTCAACTAATAAAATAATTAATGAAAGAAATAGATGGGATCTGATTGGAAAATCATCAGCCAGCTTTTTCTTGATCAGGCCAATATGTTGATGATGAATTTGAAGGTCTTGTTCATATCATCACCTCCTGTTGGAATTTGGTGTATATTGAGCTGTTGGCTCATTAGATAAATTCTGAAATTCTCTTTGGCCCACTTGTATATGGCAGCATATGGCTGTGCTAGTGGTGCTAAAGTTTAGTCCCACATTGCTAGTTAAAGGGGAGTTGGACCATCTTATATAGTAGAATGTTGGACCACTCACTAAGGTGTGATAAGAAGAGTAGCCCTCGCGCACTCCTCCTTCGACGCCGCCCGCCTGACGCGTTAATTACAGCCGTTTCCAGTTTTTATGGACGTGGCTGTTACCGACTCGGACGTGGGCTGAGCCCACGATACTCCTAACCTGCACTATATAAGCATCCGGGCTAAACCTCATCGGGACCGAATCAATCCACACACGCCTATCTCCAAAAACCTTGCGCCGCCGCTTTCGTCTTCCCTATCCCGGCTTGCGGCATGCACCGCAGATCGGGACAGTAGGCCTCCGGAACCCCGCCTCTCGTGAACCTGTATGGGTGAGGGGCGATCAGGTTTTTGGGGAGCGCTCAAGCGCGACTACTGGCAACTACGACGTCGTCTGACGACGAGTTCCCGAACGACGAATTCTTTCCGGACGTCACCAATCTCTTCGACAACCTCAACATGGGCAACACTGCTGCAACCGCTGCGGCTGCTATTCAGCCTACACTGTACGTGATCCTTAATTGTATTTTTCGGATTATGCTAGAGTTCTTTGTTCTAGCGTTTGGTGTAGATGTGATAGGTTTATCTTTTATAGATGTAATCTGTTCATCGTCAACACCCAGATTTTTAATCCCAGATGCCTGTTATGCCATACATCATAATCCCAGGATTACCATTTTTGCGATACATAACAGATTTGGATACCACAGTACATCAACCATTACAAGCCATACATAAGGTCTTACACAAATAAGGATCTCATGATCCAGTTCTTAATACAACTCAAGAAACGGAAATACGTAATAATAACGGTAGCGCAGGCGAAGCTCCATCTTCAGGGTCACAGGCAGTGCGATGGGAGATGATCCTAGTTGTCGTCAGCTCCATCTTCTGGTACTCCTCTTCATAGTCTGGCCATGGGAATTGTTGGAATTATGCCCTAGAGGCAATAATAAAGATGTTATTATTATAATTCTTGTTCATGATAATGTTTATATTCCATCCTAGAATTGTATTAAGCGGAAACTTTAATACTTGTGTGGTTTGTGAACAACATCGTGTCCCTAGTACGCCTCTATGGACTAGCTCATTGATCAATGATGGTTAAGGTTTCCTAACCATAGACATGAGTTGTCAATTGATAATGAGATCATATCATTGGAGAATGATATGATGGACAGACCCAAACTAAGCGAAGCAATTAGATCGTATCATCGTGTTCATCTTTGCGAAGCTTTTCCTATGTCAAATATTGTATTCCTTAGACCATGAGATAATACAACTCCCTGGTATCGGAAGAAAGCTTTGAGGTCATCAAACGTCATCCTATGAGAGGGTGATCATAAAGGTGTCTCTCAGGTGATCGGAAAGTATCTGTTGGGTTGTATGTATCGAGATGGAATTTGTCCCTCCCAAGTCGGAGAGATATACTTCGGGCCCACTCGGTAATCGATATCAACACCGCTTGCAAGCATGTGGTTAAGGAGTTAATCACAAAGTGATATCGGATTACGGAACGAGTAAAGTACTTGCTGTGAACGAGATTGAACTAGGTATGACGGTACCGACGATCGAATCTCGGGCAAGTAAAATATCGCGAGACGAAGGGAATATATATATGGGATTGTTTGAATCCTGACATCGTGGTTCATCCGATATGATCATCGATGAATCTGTGGGAGTCAATATGGGTGCCCAGACCCCGCTGTTGATTATTGATAGAAGATCATGTCTGCATATTCTCGAACCCGCAGGGTCACACACTTAATGTGTCTCGACGCTAGGATAGATTGGATAATTGGTTTATGAATTTTTGTTCGGAGTCTCGGATGGGATCCAGGATATCACGAGAGGTTCCGGAATGGTACGGAGAATAAGATTCATATAAGGCAATGCAGTTTTTGGAGTTCGGAATTGTTCCGGGTTAGTCGGTATTGTATCGGAAGCTTCTAGAACCTTCCGGAAGGGGGCCAACGTGGCCCCACCTTCCGGGAGGGGGCATGGGCCTATGAGGGAGTGTCCTGGCCGCATTGGGCCAGGGGCACAAGGCCCCATAGGGCCCAGCCAATCCTAGAGAGTTTAAATCATTTAAACTAGAGATAGGGTTTCTAGAAGAGGGGAGAGTCCATGCCCCCCACTCCTTATCCTTTGGGCTTGGGGGAGGGGCTAGGGATGCGCCCCCCCTATATATAAAGAGGGGTGGGGGCGCACCAACCCCCCACACCTCTCCTCCAAACCCTATCCGCCTTGCTAGCTTTCCTCTCTCCCTCCCGACTATTTGTAGGCGAAGCCCTGCTGCAGAAATTCTCCACCATATACACCACGCCGTCGTGTTGTAGATCCAATCTATCTCTCCACCATACTTGCTGGTCCGAGGAAGGAGGAGACGTCGAGGTACTGCACGTGTGCATCTCACGGAGGCACCGCCACTTGTGGTGCTAGATCGGATCGGATCGCGAGGAGGAGAAGCGAGTACGACTACATCACCCACGTTCCGACGAACGTTCCGCTGTGCGAATCTTCAAGGGTATGAAGATCTAATCCAATCTCTCTCGTTGATTGCATCTCCTAGATTAGATCTTGGCTTTCCCTCTGTTCGCATCCGTAGAAAACTTTGATTTACTATGTCGCGAAACCCTTCAGTGGTATCAGAGCTAGATCTATGCGTAGATGTGTTTCACGAGTAGAACGCAACATGGTTGTTGCGGGCGTTGATGTTTTCTGTTGCAAGCCTCTTGTTTGTGTTCTTCTTATGACGCGGGATAGTGAGATTGAATCGGTCCAGGCCAACCTTACGCGACATCGTTCGCGAGACCGGCTCCGCACTTGACATGTGGCTTGTTCCACACATGCGGCTAGTGGATGTCAGTTTCTCTCACTATAGTTGTCATGGGATTAACACCGGAGTTTGGCAACCATAATATCACTGTTGTGGCTTTCCGTAGGTAAGAATCGTTCTTAGCATCTACTCCCATAAGCCACATAAAACATGCAACAACAAAGTAGAGGCGTCTAACTTGTTTTTGCAGGGAGTGTTTTTTGTGATATGGTATGGCCCAAGATGTGATGTGTATATTGTATGCGATGATCATGTTTTGTAATGTTTCACGACTTGCATGTCGATGAGTACACAATCGGCAGGAGCCATATGGTTGTCTTTATAATTGTGTATGACCTGTGTGTCAACTTCTTATACGCCATGTAATAGTTTCACTTTATCGCTAAGTAGTTAGCAATAGTTGTAGTTGCTATTCGTGGTGGAGGCAATCATGGTGGAGTGATGGAGATCATGCCGGAACGCACAAGATGGAGATCATTGCGCGAAGATTGGCTATACCATGTCACATAAAGTTATATGCATGTGATGTTTATCCTTTATGTATCTTATTATGCTTAGATCGCGACGGTAGCATTATAAGATGATTCCTCACTTAAAGATCAAGATAAAAACTGTGTTCTCCCCAAGTATGCACCGTTGCGAAAGTTCGTCGTGTCCAAGCATCACGTGATGATCGGGTGCTATAGACTCTACGCTCACATACAACGGGTGCAAGCCAGTTTTGCACACGCGGAAATACTTGGGTCTAGCTTGACGAGCCTAGCATGTACAGACATGGCCTCGGAACACAAGAACCGAAAGGTTAAGCATGAGTCATATGAATGATATGATCGACACTTCGTTGTCCACCATTGAAACCACATCTCTTCTCGTGATGATCGGATTAGACGTGGTGAATTTGGATCGTGTTCAATAAGCAACTTGAGGGATGTTGAATTTAGTGGGAGTTCATCTAGTAATTTGATTAAGTTGAACTATTTATCATGAACATAGTCTAAATTGTACTTGCCAATACTGTAGATCACATGGCCAAGTCCAACTTCAACTTCAACGTTTTTGCTGAGAAGGAAAAGCTTAGAAACAATGGGTCTAACTTCACCAATTGGTTCCGCAATCTAAGAATCATTCTGTCTGGCGGACAAAAGGACTATGTCCTTGGGAAAGCGTTAGGTGACCCCCCTGCTGCAACTGCGCCGGCTGATGAGAAAGCTATCTATCGGTCGTGCAAAGATGATTATGGTGTGATTAAGAGCACCATGTTGTTTGCTATGGAACCGGAACTTCAAAATCGTTTTGAAACCTATCCCGGGCCCTTTGAGATTCTCGAGGAGCTGAAAACCATGTTTCAGACTCAAGCCTGTTCTGAGAGATATGAGATCTCTGAGAAGTTCTTTAACTGCAAGATGGAGGAAGGGAGTTCCGTTAGTGAGCACGCCATAAAGATGTCGGGCTACACTCAACGCCTTGAGCAACTGGAATGCATGATTCCAGAGGAGCTCAAGATTGGCAGGGTTCTGCAATCACTCCCTCCCAGCTACAAAAGTTTTGTAGTGACTCATAATCAGATTGGCTCCACTGATACGATCACCGAGCTCTTCGCAAAGCTGAAGGCTGCGGAGGTGGACATCAAGAAGGATAATCATGTGTTGATGGTCAACAAGCCCTCCTTTAAGAAAGGTAAGGGAGCAAAGAAGCCCTTCAAGAAGGGTGGCGGCAAGCGCAATGCTCCTGCTGAGAAGAAGCTCAAGTCTGGCCCTAAGCCGGACACTGAGTGCTTCTATTGCAAGGACAAGGGTCATTGGAAGCGCAACTGTCCGAAGTACTTAGCGGACAAGAAGGCTGGCACCATCAAAGGTATATTTGATATACATGTTATTGATGTTTTCTTTACTAGCCCTCGTTGTAGTTCCTGGGTATTTGATACCGGTTCAGTTGCTAATATTTGTAACTCGAAACAGGAGCTACGGAATAGACGACGGCTTGCGAGGGATGAGGTGACGATGCGCGTTGGCAACGGATCAAGAGTTGATGTGATGGCCGTCGGCACGCTCTCCTTAGTTTTACCTTCGGGATTAGTTTTAAACCTTAATAAGTGTTATTATGTGCCAGCGTTGAGCATGAACATTATTTCTGGATCGTGTTTATTGCAAGACGGTTATTCATTTAAATCGGAGAATAATGGTTGTTCTATTTATATGAGTAACATCTTTTATGGTCATGCACCTCTTGTAAATGGTTTATTTCTTCTAAATCTCGAAAGGGATGAAACACACATCCATAACATTGAGGCTAAGAGATGCAAAGTAGATAGTGATAACACTACTTATTTATGGCACTGTCGTCTAGGTCATATTGGTGTAAAGCGCATGAAGAAACTCCATTCTGATGGACTTTTGGAGTCTCTTGATTTTGAATCATTTGACACATGTGAACCATGCCTCATGGGCAAGATGATCAAAACCCCGTTCTCCAGTATGATGGAGCGAGCAACGGACTTGTTGGAAATCATACATACCGATGTATGCGGACCGATGAGTGTTTCGACACGCGGTGGATATCGCTATTTCCTCACTTTTACCGATGACTTAAGTAGATATGGGTATATCTATTTAATGAAACATAAATCTGAAACATTTGAAAAGTTCAAGGAATTTCAGAATGAAGTGGAGAACCATCGTAACAGAAAGATTAAGTTTCTACGATCCGATCGTGGAGGTGAATATTTGAGTTATGATTTTCTCACGCATCTTAAAGCAAGTGGAATCGTTTCACAACTCACGCCACCCGGAACACCACAGCGCAATGGTGTGTCTGAACGCCGGAATCGAACACTATTAGATATGGTCCGATCAATGATGTCTCTTACTGATTTGCCGTTATCATTTTGGGGTTATGCATTAGAAACCGCTGCATTCACTTTAAATAGGGCTCCATCTAAATCCGTTGAGACGACACCGTATGAACTGTGGTTTGGTGCTAAACCTAAGTTGTCGTTTCTTAAAGTTTGGGGATGCGAAGCTTACGTCAAGAAGTTGATGCCGGACAAGCTCGAACCCAAAGCGGAGAAATGCGTCTTCATAGGATACCCTAAGGAAACTATTGGGTATACCTTCTATCACAGAACCGAAGGCAAAGTGTTTGTCGCAAAGAACGGTTCCTTTCTTGAGAAGGAGTTTCTCTCGAAAGAAGTGAGTGGGAGGAAAGTAGAGCTTGACGAGGTTATTGAACCTTCTCTTGAATTGGAGAGTAGCGCAGCACCTGAAATTGTTCCAGTGCCACCTGCACCAACAATAGAGGAAGCTAATGACAAGGATCATGAAGCTTCGGACAATGCTGCTACTGAACGTCGTAGGTCGACAAGGTCGCGTGACCCTCCTGAGTGGTACGGCAACCCTGTCTTGACTGTCTTGTTAGTAGAAGACAGTGAACCTACGAACTATGAGGAAGCGATGATGAGCCTAGACTCTGAGAAATGGCTAGAAGCCATGAAATCCGAATTGGGATCCATGAGCAAAACCAAGTATGGACTTTGGTGGACCCTCCTAGCGACCGAAAGGCCGTTGAGTGCAAATGGGTCTTCAAGAAGAAAACGGACGCGGATGGTAATGTTACTGTCTATAAAGCACGGCTTGTCGCGAAAGGTTTTCGACAAGTTCAAGGTGTTGACTACGATGAGACTTTCTCTCCCGTAGCGATGTTTAAGTCCATTCGGATTTTATTAGCAATTGCTGCGTTTCATGATTATGAAATATGGCAGATGGATGTCAAGACTGCTTTCCTCAATGGCAACATTGATGAAGAGTTGTATATGATGCAACCCGAAGGTTTTGTCGATCCTAAGGATGCTGATAAAGTATGCAAACTTCAGCGTTCCATTTATGGACTGAAGCAAGCATCTCGGAGTTGGAACCTTCGTTTTGATCAAGTGATCAAGAGCTTTGGATTTGTTCCAAATTGCTACGAAGCTTGTATCTACAGGAAAGTGAGTGGGAGCTCGGTGACGTTTCTGGTACTATATGTGGATGACATATTGATTATCGGAAATGACATCAACATGCTTAACGATGTGAAGAGTTATTTGAACAAGTGTTTTTCAATGAAAGACCTAGGTGAAGCTGCTTATATATTGGGCATCAAGATCTATAGAGATAGACAAAGACGCCTGATAGCTTTAAGCCATAGTACATACCTAGACAAAGTTCTGAAAAGGTTCAGAATGGATAAGGCAAAGAAAGGTTCAGTACCTATGTTGTCAGGTAAGATATTGAGCAAGGCTCAGTGTCCAGCTACGGTAAATGATAAGGAAGCTATGAGCAAAGTGCCTTATGCCTCGGCCATAGGTTCCATCATGTATGCCATGCTGTGTACTAGACCAGATGTGTCCAATGCTCTTAGTTTGACGAGCAGATATCAAAGTGATCCAGGAGTGGAACACTGGACAGCCGTGAAGAACATCCTAAAGTACCTAAATAGGACTAAAGAAATGTTCTTAGTCTATGGGGGTGATGAACAGCTTGTCGTAAAAGGTTACGTCGACGCTAGTTTTGACACCGACAAGGATGATTCCAAATCTCAGACAGGATACGTTTATATTTTGAATGGAGGAGCTATGAGCTGGAGAAGCTGCAAGCAAAGCGTGATCGCAGGATCTATAGTGGAAGCGGAATACATGGCTGCTGCAGAAGCGTCAAGTGAAGGAGTTTGGATCAGAAACTTCATCACTGAGCTTGGCGTGGTTCCAAGTGCATTGGACCCACTGGAGATATTGTGTGACAACACTGGCGCCATAGCACTCGCTAAGGAACCAAGATATCATCCAAAGACCAAGCATATCAACCGCAAGTTTCATATAATCCGAGATTATATTGCAGATAGAGATCTGAAGATTAGCAAAGTACATACAGATCTGAATGTCGCAGATCCATTGACTAAACCTCTTCCACGTGTAAAACATGATCAACACCTCAGTGCCATGGGTGTGAGATTGTTGCCATATGTAAACTAGATTATTGACTCTAGTGCAAGTGGGAGACTGTTGGAATTATGCCCTAGAGGCAATAATAAAGATGTTATTATTATAATTCTTGTTCATGATAATGTTTATATTCCATGCTAGAATTGTATTAAGCGGAAACTTTAATACTTGTGTGGTTTGTGAACAACACCGTGTCCCTAGTACGCCTCTATGGACTAGATCATTGATCAATGATGGTTAAGGTTTCCTAACCATAGACATGAGTTGTCAATTGATAATGAGATCATATCATTGGAGAATGATATGATGGATAGACCCAAACTAAGCGAAGCAATTAGATCGTATCATCGTGTTCATCTTTGCGAAGCTTTTCCTATGTCAAATATTGTATTCCTTAGACCATGAGATAATACAACTCCCTGGTATCGGAAGAAAGCTTTGAGGTCATCAAACATCATCCTATGAGAGGGTGATCATAAAGGTGTCTCTCAGGTGATCGGAAAGTATCTGTTGGGTTGTATGTATCGAGATGGAATTTGTCCCTCCCAAGTCGGAGAGATATACTTCGGGCCCACTCGGTAATCGATATCAACACCGCTTGCAAGCATGTGGTTAAGGAGTTAATCACAAAGTGATATCGGATTACGGAACGAGTAAAGTACTTGCTGTGAACGAGATTGAACTAGGTATGATGGTACCGACGATCGAATCTCGGGCAAGTAAAATATCGCGAGACGAAGGGAATATATATATGGGATTGTTTGAATCCTGACATCGTGGTTCATCCGATATGATCATCGATGAATGTGTGGGAGTCAATATGGGTGCCCAGACCCCGCTGTTGATTATTGATAGAAGATCATGTCTGCATATTCTCAAACCCGCAGGGTCACACACTTAACGTGTCTCGACGCTAGGATAGATTGGATAATTGGTTTATGAATTTTTGTTCGGAGTCTCGGATGGGATCCAGGATATCACGAGAGGTTCCGGAATGGTCCGGAGAATAAGATTCATATAAGGCAATGCAGTTTTTGGAGTTCGGAATTGTTCTGGGTTAATCGGTATTGTACCGGAAGCTTCTAGAACCTTCCGGAAGGGGGCCAACGTGGCCCCACCTTCCGGGAGGGGGCATGGGCCTATGAGGGAGTGTCCTGGCCGCATTGGGCCAGGGGCACAAGGCCCCATAGGGCCCAGCCAATCCTAGAGAGTTTAAATCGTTTAAACTAGAGATAGGGTTTCTAGAAGAGGGGAGAGTCCATGCCCCCCACTCCTTATCCTTTGGGCTTGGGGGAGGGGCTAGGGCTGCACCCCCCCTCTATATAAAGAGGGGTGGGGGCGCACCAACCCCCCACACCTCTCCTCCAAACCCTAGCCGCCTTGCTAGCTTTCCTCTCTCCCTCCCGACTGTTTGTAGGCGAAGCCCTGCTGCAGAAATTCTCCACCATATACACCACGCCGTCGTGTTGTAGATCCAATCTATCTCTCCACCATACTTGCTGGTCCGAGGAAGGAGGAGACGTCGAGGTGCTGCACGTGTGCATCTCACGGAGGCACCGCCACTTGTGGTGCTAGATCGGATCGAATCGCGAGGAGGAGAAGCGAGTACGACTACATCACCCACGTTCCGACGAACGTTCCGCTGTGCGAATCTTCAAGGGTATGAAGATATAATCCAATCTCTCTCGTTGATTGCATCTCCTAGATTAGATCTTGGCTTTCCCTCTGTTCGCATCCGTAGAAAACTTTGATTTACTATGTCGCGAAACCCTTCAGGAATAGCCAGGGACAAAGCCATGAGTACTCTTTAAGTACTCGCAAACTAATACTAACAAGTGAAGGGGGTTTTTGTAGTAGGACACTAAGCTCTAGGGTTGTTTTGCAAAAAGCCAGATTTACCTCTACTAAGTTTAGAAAAGAAGAAAGCTAGTTGAAGTTTTATAACATCTAAGTGGGAACTTGTATTTCATATCATAACTCTGCTGTGGTCAAGTCAAAGTATCAATTCATTTCACAAGTCATTTTGAAAACATCTGACGGGGGAACAGTATGGCCACTCCAACTGTCCATAACCGCGGACGTGGCTATTCGAATACATTGACACTCTGCAGAGATGGTACACTTTCACCACAACATTCGATACATCCATCAGGAACAAATCCTGAATTCACCATACTCAGTATGCGGATAATCAATCGTAACATTTCGATTACACGCCCTAGTATAGGCACCTATCCTGTGAGTTTGGCCTTCCAACCATGACCAACTGTCATCTCGGGTACTGCACAAGTGGACAATCTTCACAAGGTAGCCTCAGCTCAGACCTTGGCCGTGAGGGAACCAATACTAAGGTATATAAGTTTCCAGTCAAGCCCTACCCAATTCTCGGGTATTGTGGTTGTACGGTAAAATTGGAATGGTATCGCATCCAGACAACCATCAGTTATATAAAGGGCTAAGGCTAGCGCCTCAACATTTTCATCATCCAAATCATCTGGTTTTCGGAAACACATGTCCAAAACATTTCAATAGAATGATCCATCATTCCAAGGTTTTCATAACCATTTTTCCACCAAGTATTACCATCTAAAGTTGATCAAGTTTTATGCTTAGCACTAGCATCTACAAGTGGGGGTAAGTACTAATGAGGGGTGGTAACTAGTGGAGTTTAACTAAGTTCAATCTCATGCCTTACGATGACATAAAGATTATCTAGCTTAGGCCAAGTTTTATGCTCTTTATGCAACCTTCCATTAACTTTCTAGTATCTACAATTCACTTAAGTAAGCTCTAAGTACTAGCTTTGATAAAGAAATAAAGTATAAAGCTTGTAAGTAAAACTAGGAATGGGGTTATCAAGTGGGTAGGATCACATATGCTTAAGGCATACAGTTGGCATGGTAACAAGCAAGTATTTGCTTGCATAGGTCAACTTGATTAGTAAGGCTTGCTAAAGTAGAGTATCTTGCAAATGTTAGCTTGCTCAATCAACTACTACTATTAGGCTTGCATCATTATCAGTATAAGCTTGCTAAATTGCAAGTGTTAGCTTGCCTTGTGCAGAGCAGTGGTTGAAGTTCTCCTCGGCTTCTTCTTCGTAGTATCCTCCTTCCTCCTCATATCCTTGGTCGGTACTAGCGTCTATAAATAAATACTAGGTACACAATCACCAAACAATACTTAACTACTTTCAATCATCACACAAAGGGGTTCTATAGATGATCCAACATCATCACTAACATTACAAGCACTTGGCTTAATAATTTTATTTTTAGAAAAGTAATTTCTACTCATTGAAAAACTACTTAAGATTTAATATTCTCCAAACCAAACATGGGATCATGTTGACACATGTCATCACCACATATTTCAGTTCATGGGAATGTGATTTAAAGTGGTGTCACAATTTAATAAGATTTAACCTTTTAGTTTAAATAAAAATAAAATGACTAGAAATGCCTATGTAGCTTCCTTTTGTGAATTAATATGGAAAAAGTTTAATTCAAACGACTGGGCTGCGCGGGAACTGCTAATGGGCCGGCCTGCTACGCACAGTGCTTACGCGGGCTGGTTAAGTTGTTGTCCCCACGCGTCAGTGAGACGGGGGGTGCGAAGCGGTATGGGGCAACGTGGTGCGTTGGATCTAGTTCTAATCCAACGGCTCTAGTTCATCGTCCACGTTAGGCAGCGCCGGCGAGACAGAACCCTAACGCGGCAGGTGGGGGTCGTGGGAGGCTCACCGGGGCTCAGGCGAGGGTCGGCGAAGCGGGCGAACGACGAAGTCGACGACGGTGAACCTCCTGGTACCGGCAGCTCCTCCTGGGGTGGCTCCAATCGATGGCTTCCTTCTTCTCCAGCAGCGGCGATCTCCGGCCAAATTCCGGCGATGCTCTGCTCGCCTTGCTCCGGGACTGAGGCGGGGTGGTTCTAGGTGAGAGGGGAGTGGAATGGTGTGAAGAATTCGAGCGGGGGAGGCCTCTATTTACAGTGGCAAGAGGGGACCGACAGGCGCAAGCTAAGCTCGTTGTGGTCGACGGAACAGAGGGCTATCTGCGTGGGCGACTATAGGGGGCGGTGTTGTGCTCCCTGGCGAAGCTCAACGGCGTGGTGGCGAGGCGTGGGGCGGTGCGGATTGGTCAGAACGCTCCGGTGCTCTGAGCGTGCCCGACGGGAGTTTTGATGGCGCACAGCGCGCGTGGTCCACGCGGCGGCAAACGGGCGTGTCTGCGGGGTTGTTGGGACGGTGGTGATCACGTATGCACGCGGCGAGAGCGGCGTGCGGTCTGTGGGCGTCTATCAAGCGTGGCGCACGGGGCGCGCTCTCGGCATGGTTGCAGAGCAGCTTGGCATGGTCTGTGCGTGTGGTCCAGGGGCTGGCATCGCTCGCGGCTGGGACAGGGAGTGGCAGTGGGGTGCTAGCTTGCTCCCAGACAAGGTTGGCGAGGCTAGTGCTGCTTGTAGCTTGCTGTCCACACTAGGGTGACCATGGTGCTCTCGGGTTGTTCACCATTGATGACAATGGCTAGCTTATAGTGGTGCTAGAGATTAGTTAAGGTTGTTAGATGATCTACTAAGGCTAGTGGTGCCTAGAGAGGGAACAAGTTAGGCCAGAATCACTGCACACTATAGTGTTTTGATTTTGTTTGATTTGAATCTGCAAGGTGTTTGATGAAATGGCCGCATGAATTCAAGTTTTGAATTTTGAAAAGATTTTTGGTGGCTGTTCTAGGCATGTGCTGGTGAGTCTGTGGATGCTTGGGTTTTGAAAGTTGAGCTTGTTTGAGTGGTTTTTGCAAAAGTGGGATCTTCCCATATGAAATAGATTCAATTTTAAACTGTCATTTAAACTATGCATTTGAATGTTTCTGGATGATCACAAGGTGGGCCTTGATACTTTGTTATGAGTACTATCAAGGGGTGCAAAGATCCAAACAAGTTTCTATTAAGTTCTGAAAGTTAGAGATAGCCAAAGTAGGCATGGGAGTTAATTTGGCCAAAGTGACCATTCACTCAATTTGTTTGTTTTTATTTATTTGTCTTTGGGAAAAGTTTGGGAATTGTTTAGATGATGTTTATTTCACCTAAGAATCATTTTACAAGCAAAGAAACACATAATCATGGCAATTGAAAAGAATCCAAATTTCAATACACACACATATGAATGCTTTCATATTTTTAATTAGAAAAGTTTTTGTTCACCCTAAATTTGATGATAGTTTGGGAATTGTTTAGATGATGTTTATTTCACCTAAGAATCATTTTACAAGAAAAGAAACACATAATCATGGCAATTCAAAAGAATCCAAATTTCAATACACACACATATGAATGCTTTCATATTTTTAATTAGAAAAGTTTTTGTTAACCCTAAATTTGACGATTAGAGTTTGATGATTCTAGTTCAATATTTTTGGGATGTTACAAACCTTCCCCTCTTAAACAAAATCTCGTCCCGAGATTTGAAAAAGGACGAAAAAGATTACCTAGGATTTGAAGAGATCGGGAAACTCCGTCCTGATGTGATCTTCGCGCGCCCAGGTAGCTTCCTCTTCTGTGTGGTTGCTCCACTGAATCTTGAGAAACTTGATGCTTCAGGTTCTGGTGTTTCTGAAGGATTCTTCGAAAATACGGATGGGTACTTTGGGATAGGTCAGGTCATCATTGATCTCTATAGTCCGGTGATCAATATTCTTGAACACTTCAGTCTTCTCCGGGACTTCGAGGCACTTGCGAAGTAATGAGATATGGAACACAATGTGCACGGCTGATATCTCTTCGGGTAGTTCCAGTTGATACAACACTTCTCCTCGACGTTTCAGAATCTTGAAGGGTCCGATATATCTGGGGGCTAACTTTCCTTTGAGTTGGAATGCTGCATTCCTTTTAATGGCGGCACTTTCAGATATACAAAATCTCCTATGTTGAAGGCGAGGTCTCGACGTCTCTTGTCGGTGTAACTCTTCTATCTGGATTGGGCTGTCTTGAGGTGCTCCCGAATCTTGTGAACCTTCTCTTCTGCTTCTCGTAGGATGTCGGGTCCAAAAATCTGACTCTCTCCTACTTTCGACTAGTTCAAAGGGGTGCAACACTTCCTTCCGTACATGAATTCAAATGGGGCCATTTGCAAACTAGCTTGATAACTGTTGTTGTATGAAAATTCTACAAACGGCAGACAGTCTTCCCACTTAGATCCATACTCTAACACACATGCTCTCAACATATCTTCGAGTATTTCATTTACTCGCTCCGTTTGTCCATCGGTCTGAGGGTGATACGTGGTGCTGAAATCTAGGCGGGTTCCTAAACCTTCTTGGAATTTCTTCCAGAATATCGAGGTAAACTGAGTTCCTCGATCCGATACGATGTTCTTGGGGACTCCATGCAAACTGACGATTCTAGCAATGTATAACTCCGCTAGCTTCGAACACTGATATGTGGTCTTGACGGGTAAGAAATGGGCGACTTTGGACAGTCTGTCCACTATGACCCAGATATAGTCATTTCCCCTACTAGAAGTTGGCAATCCGGTGATAAAGTCCATTCCAACGGAATCCTATTTCCATTCTGGAATCTGCAATGGTTGCAACAATCTAGCGGGTCTTTAATGTCCTGCCTTGACTCGCTAACATATATCACACTTGGCGATATAGCTTCCGATTTCTCTCTTCATCTTATGCCACCAAAATTGCTCTTTCAAATCTTGATACATCTTAGTTCTCCGGGGTGGATAGAATAAAGAGTATCATGATCTTCCTTGAGAATAACTTCTTTCAACTCAGAATCTGCTAGTACACAAAGGCGTCCTTTGTACCACATAACTCCTTCGTCTTCGGTGAATCCGGGTACTTTGCCTGTATCGATACGATGCTTGATTCCATCGATACTAGCATTTCCTTTCTGCGCCTCTTTGATAGGGCTGATCAAAGTGGGTTGAAGTTCTATGCTAGCCAAAAATCCTTCACTCACTAATTCCATTCGAAAATCTTCCCTCTCTTTGTGCAAACTTGGTTGCTCCTTCAAAATCATGGATTTCAAGCGGCACGGCAATCTGCTAAGGGAATCTGCTACCACGTTGGCTTTCCCGGGGTGATAGTGAATGTCCAGGTTGTAATCCTTGATTAGCTCAATCCAACTTCTCTGTCTCATATTCAGCTCCTTCTGCGTGAATATATACTTCAGGCTCTTGTGATCCGAATATATCTCACAACGATTTCCCATCAGATAGTGCCTCCATGTCTTTAGGGCTAAAACTACGGCTGCGAGTTCGAGGTCATGGGTTGGGTAATTTTTCTCATGTTGTTTCAGTTGTCGAGATAGATAAGAGATAACTTTGCCTTCTTGCATTAGCACACATCCGAGACCGATCTTGGATGCATCACAATACACGTCGAAGGGCTTCGTGATATCCGGCATGATTAAGATTGGGGCTGAAATCAATCTCCTCTTGAGTTCTTGAAAACTCGTTTCACATTTGTCAGTCCATTCAAACTTCTTGTCCTTCTTCAGCAATTGGGTCATGGGTCTGGAGATACTCGAGAATCCTTCTACGAACTTGCGGTAGTATCCCGCCAATCCGAGAAATGCACGAACTTGGGTTTGAGTGGTTGGGGCTTGCCAATATTCGACATCTCTCACCTTTGTAGGGTCAACGGCAATTCCTCCGGCTGATACGATGTGGCCGAGGAATCCTACCTCCTGTAACCAGAATTCACATTTGCTAAACTTGGCATACAACTGATGCTCTCTAAGGGTTCCAAGAATGGTCCTTAGGTGTAGCTCATGTTCTTCTTCTGATTTGGAATAAATCAGAATGTCATCGATGAAAACAACAACAAACTTATCCAGGAAGTCCATAAAAATCTTATTCATGAGATTCATGAAATAATCAAGGGCATTGGTTAATCCGAAAGACATGACGGTATACTCGTATAATCCATATATGGTGGTAAAGGCAGTCTTGGGAATATCCTCTGCGCGAATCTTGAGTTGATGATAGCCTGTTCTAAGTTCAATCTTAGAAAACACTTTGGCACCAGTCAAATGATCAAACAAATCTTATATCTTGGGCAAGGGGTACTTTTTCTTGATGGTGACATCATTCAACTTCCGATAATCCGTACATAAACGGTTACCTCCATCCTTCTTGTCCACAAATAAGACTGGTGATCTCCCTGGTGACGCACTTGGTTGAATTAATCCAATTTCCAACATGGCATCGAGTTGCTTCTTCAGTTATGTTAGTTCAGACGGGTTCATACTATATGGTCTCTGGGCTATGGGTCCTGTTCCAGGGATTAGTTCAATGATAAACTCGATATCCCGATCTAGGGGCATACCGGGCAAAACTGTAGAGGTTCCAATCTTTAATAAGATAGATCCCCCTGTGTTTACAATGCTAGTCCCTGGATCAATAGCTAGCATCCACATTTAAGATGTAATATCAGGAAACAAAGGTCATAATATAACTTTATAACCAGGAATAACATAATTTTATTACATCATACATAGCTCATTTGGCTATTACATTACATTGCAGCGGAATAACTATAGTCATGGGGTCCTTCATCTTCAAAGTGCCACAGGCAGATGTTGGTTGTAGATTTTGTAATCCTAATCAATCAATCTTCACTAAAAACAATCAAACCTGCAACATACAAGTTACAGCCACAAAGGGTCAATACATTTGAATTGTATTGGCAAGTGATACTATAATAGTATAGTGGAGTCTATCATCTATATGCATTTGGCTAAGTGGAGTTGAGGCTTGCATTGCTCAAAATAGATTTTTCCTTAACATCTGAAAATACTAAGTTTTTGCTTTGATAAAAATCATTTTACTCAATCAAAGATTGAAGATCCTTTACAAGGCATCTCTCAATCAAAGATTGAATATTTCAAACAACCCTTGTTCAATCCACAAGATTTTAACTTAGAAATTTGAATGATGAGATCCTTGATTGCTTCCATGTCTTGATGCTCAAATTGTCCTTTACCAGGGACATGGCTAAGTACTTAGATTTTACACTCTGCAGAGGTGGTGCACTTTCCCCACAAGACTTGGTTTCCCAAGACAAGATCTTTCAGAAGCCTTCCCTTAGACCAAAATGGACGCGCTCCAACCTATCAAACACTACCACCCACTTTCCATATGGCTAAGTTCTTGCAACCAATATGATCATGGTAGAGCCCATATTGCCAAGTGGTTGCACTTGAAGCTTCTCAACATTTGACATCTCAAATCTCTTTGTTCCTGGGTGGCCATCCACAAGTGAGATACACAAGCCAAGTCCATGGCCTTGTGAACCACTCAACCAAACACCACCAAGCTATCCCATTCCACCCAGGTGATTCATTAACTTAGTTGTTTTATTAAACAAAAACATAAGTCCTCAAACTTAGAGATTTTTCCATAGTGTGAATATATTTTCCACCCATGTTTACTATTAGCTAGGCTAAGCTTGATAGTAGTAGGAATATTAACTTAGGAAAATCCTACTAAGGATTCATCTACTAGGTTTTCCTATAGCAAGGTTCATACTCAGCAAAATTCCATGCAAGTTTTACTTAGCAAAATCACTAATGCATAGTGAAAGTAATGGGACAAAAAGTATGAAGCATCACTTGCCTTTTGGTAGGGAATGGTGGTTCACTCCTTGATCTTGCTAGTCTCACACTTCTCTAACTTCACTACAAGTAAATCAAGCAAACACAAAATCAACTCACATTCCAAACCAAAGTCAAACAAACAATTTTTCACACACAAAGTAATGGAATCTAAGTCATGCATAAGCATGCAAAGGTTGGTTCTATTGCAAGGATGGTCTCCACTAGGCTTCTAAACTTTGTAAAGTCAAGAGTGGTATTTTTACAAAGTGGCAAAGTCATTTGCAAAAGGGTTTTGGTCCATAAACCATTTTTAAATCTAATCATTATTTTATGTGGTGAAAATTATTTTTATCAAAGCAAAACTTTATGTTTTTCACCAAATGAGTTGCTATTGCAAAACTTGGTGTTTTGGGTCAGTAGGTTTGGTCTAAACCATTTTCCCAAAGTTTTTACTCAAAACCATTTTCATAACAAAACAATAGTTTTATTTGGCTAGAAATGGACTAAACTAATTAATCCATTCTAAACTTTTCCAAATTCATTTTCCAAACCATGGGTTGGTTCCTAGGGTCAGTAAGGTCACAACAAACCATTTTGCAAAAGTTTTAACCCTAAAATCATTTTTAAACAATTTTTCTAATCTAAACAAGCACACAAATGAATCTGCAAAAACAAGCAATCTAACAGATACTATTTGCTAAACCAAAGGCATGGTTGGCTAGGTCTTGTTCTCCTGAATCCAACGACATAAAATTTGTAATTTTTGGACGTGTGTATCCAAAGATACAAGGGTTTGAAATTTACAATTCAATCAGATTCAAATATGCTTTTAGATCTAATACTGGCCACGCGTCGCTGTTTCATTGGTCGATACCGGTTCGGCCGGATCGGCAACGCGGTGCGTTGGATTTAACTTAGGTTGAGCGGTGCAGATCAAGCGTAACGGTTCAGGTTAAGTGATCTATCGCGTCCCTACGATCTTTATCTAACGGCTATCAACACAGCGACCAAGAACTGGCGGTGCCGAGCGACAGTGAGCGGCGGCGATGCTCGGCTAGCGGCGGAGCTGGCGCTAGAGGAAGAAAGGAAGAGTAAGGAGATGCTCACCAGGCTCAGGAGAACACGGCGAAGCTCAAGGTACTCGCGGTTGGTCAAGGGGCGCACTAGGGTTGCAGGAATTCCTCGTCGGAGTTGCGTCTGACGACGGCCACACTCTGTCGTGGTTGGGGAGGGTGCTGTGGATCACCTTGAGACAAAATGATGACGCGGTTAGGCGCGCAGGATCAAAACAAAGTTGTGTGCGTGAACGAGAGGTGAAGGGGCGGTCTGGTTTACCGGGGAGACGTTGTCGGAAAAGAACCAGACGGCGGCGCTGGCTCGAGGAAGACGTTGCCGACGCTCAGGGACGCGCGTGGTCGAACGAGGGGCACGGACGGATGCGTCAGGAGGTGGGGAATCTACTAGGGTGCTTATGGAGGCGCGGGGCGAAGAGGCTCGGCCGGATTCCTCACCGGAGTGTCGTCGGACAAAGGCGGTGTTCGAGTAAAATTCGACGGCCTGGGGGCGTGCTTGAGGGAGGAGTCAGGGGAAACGAGAGAGGATGCGCTGGCGTTTAAATGTGCATGGTCGCTGCGAGTAACGGTGGCCGCGTGTGGCATCCCGCAATTACCACTACTAGGAAATCGCGTTGTTTTTGTGCATTGCATCATCATGACCGCATGCTCATGTCATCATGCCACATTGCATTTGTGCATCGTCGAGTCATCATGCATTTGTTTGTCGAAACCTATTTTCTAAAAGCCTAGTTTGGTTTCTAAATATTCCCCGTCTCAATTTCAAATTATAGCGCCGGGCTTTTCCGGGTCTTTTATTTGTCTAAAAACTAATTAAAAAAGTTATTTTTAAATTAAATAAAAATCTATATTATTTTTAGGGGGGCAGTCGAACGGGCCGATTCGACCCAGTCGACCACCCCCAGAATAAAACGGTTCACCCAAAATCCCTAACCTACCCAGACCTAAACTACCCACCCAACCAGCCACCTCACCCCCACCAATCTATGGCTGCCACCTCACCCTCTCCCTCCCCTCTACCCAATCCCATGCCGCCACCTGGCCCACCTCCTCTTTCACCTCCTCTCTCTCCTCTCTCACCCGTCCGTCCCCACTCCCCTGGACCCACCACCCGACCCAGCTCTCTCTCCCTCCACCCACCTCACCCGGTCAACCCCACCCCCACCGACGCACCCGTGACCCACCCACGGGACCCGCCACTCCCCCACCTCCCTCCTCTCTCCCCGCGTCTCCCTCCTCCGTCTCTCTCCCAGCCCCGGCGACCACCCTCCCCCCTCGCCACGTCTCTCTCCCCATCCACCCCTCTCTTCCCCGACGCTCGCCTCCATCTCCTGCCGCCGCCGCCCTTTGCCAGGCTCGCCGCCGCCAACCGCCTGCCCCCCTCTCCGCGCGACCCCGACGCGCGGCCCTCACCGAGCCCGCCGGGGGTCCCTCTCCCCTCTGCGTCCTCTCCCCCTGGCCGCCCCTCCGCTCGTCGCCGCCCCCAGCCCGCGCGAGCGCTCGCCGCCTCCTCTGGCCCGTGAGGCCCCACTCGCCGCCTCCCTCCACCGTCCTCTCTGCCCCGGCCGTCCCCGACCTCTGCCTCGCCGCCGGCGGCCCTGCTCCGCCCCTCCCGTCAGCGAGCCCTCCGCCACCGTCTCCTCTGCGCGGACCCGCCGAGCCGAGCTCACCCCCGAGCGCATCCCCTCTCGCCGCCGTTCTCCCTCCGCGGCAGCCGCCCCCTCTTCCCGCCGGTACCCCGACCTCCGCCCTGGCACGACGCCCCTCCTCGTCGACCCCCTCCTCCGTCTGCCAGCCGCCGGCCATCGCCTCCGTGGACCCCGACGTCCTCCGCTTGCGCCGCCCTACCTGTGCTTGCCGGCCGCCTCTGCGTGCTGTCGTCCCCGCCTGCCCCCTCCACCCTCTGTATCGCTTAGGCCGTCACCGCGGTGGCCTTCTCCTCTGGACCGTCAAGCGACACGGCGGGTCCTTCCTTCGCCGCTCGTCATCTCTCTTTGCAGATCGTCCCTGTGCGGGCTTCCGTTCATCCTCAAATCGGCACCCTCACCGTGCCTCTGCAGCACCATACAAGTACCCGTTCAAGTGCGGCATGTGCTCCGCTTACCACGCCAGTTGGGGCTGATCCAGTCACTGTTTCGAGACCGTCGACTTGGGCCAGTTGCTAGGATCTACTTCGTCCGCTACCGCAAGATCGCCCTCCGTTTGTGAACCCGAGGAGTGTTACCTCCCCGAAGACCAAGACCTACTACGGACGCCGAGACCCCCGAACCCGAAGACCGATCCTGTACTCGGTGCCGCGCCAAGATCTCCGAAAAACCCCGGTACCGCACAAGTTCGCCATCGACCTCGAGTTCTCCTACACGGATACCAAGCGACAAGATCTCCTTCATGGGTTGAATGGAACCGCCATGACCTCCTCCAAGGATCTGATGGCCGAGACCTCGCACCGGTCCCGGAATCCGAAGCCCGATCCCGGCGCCCGAAGCCGAGAACCCCGACAAGAACCACGACACGGATACACCGAGTTCTCCCTCGAGGACGCCAAGATCTTCACCCCGGACACCGAGACCCTGGACGACAAGTTCTCCTTCCCGGAAGGTTTGACGCCGCGCGACAAGATCTACTTCCGATGTCCGAGACCGATCCCGTTGAACCCTGAACCCTGAGACCGACCCCGAACCCCCGGAACCAAGATCGCCGAACCCTAATGTGTGACCCTAAGCCCCTATTTTTATAATAATATATAATTGTTGCATATTAAATTGTTCATCTCGCATGCATATTGTCTGTGGTTTGGGGGCCTTATGCCGATTCACCTAATTAAATATGGGGCCCATATGCGGGCAAATCTAGCCTTATATTGGCCTCATTTAAATTTGTGTAGCGAACCGGTGCCATCTTTTGTCTTGATAATGCAACATTTAATATGCAGGGTAGATAAATAACTTGAACCGTTTAATTAAATGTCGGGACCCTGGTTCCGCTTGATATGACCTAATTGCATCGCACCTTTGCCATGTCATACATCATACATGCATCATGCCCGATCTTTTGCCGTAGTATTAAATATTGCATCCGGTGTTTCTTCTAGTGTTTTGCTTCTTCGCGGATAAGGCCGTTGAGTTGATGTGAGCTTCGACCCGATCTTCGGTTGAACCTTCGGCAATGTTTTCAGGCGAGCATCTCCCCCTTTCTACCTATCTTACTTTTATAGTATTTATTCCCTCCTGTTGATCTATTGCTATGTTTGTTGCGATGCTCTAGTTTCCGTACCCGTGAAATCCCTTGCAGCCGTATATTGCCTTGGCCACATCCTATTACCTGTTGTTTGGTAGATAGTTGGACTTGCGCGCCATAGTCGCTTGCTCAAGTGTTGTTGCGTGTCGGCCAGTACCACAGTTGTTGGAGCATTGCCGCATGTTCAATGTTGGAGATGATCACGGCTTTATTTATTTTTCACTTTAATTATTGTTTAACAACTAAAATTGAAGTAGGTAAGCAAAGGCACAAGTGGGCAATAGATGTTATTTGGTTGTTAACCGTCCACTTGTGTACCGTAGGACCCCGAGTACTTGATACCTGTTCCTTGAATATTCGCGCTATCCACATACGGGGAACTATGGGACCCCCCTGAGCCAGAGCTTGATTCATTCTTATTTCTTGGGGCCACAAACTAGTTTGAGGTTTTATTTACTATCCTGTACTTATGCCATGCTTTACTGCTTTATTACGATTGTGCGATGGATAACACACTGTACTGTTTAGGTAAGCGGAGTGTTTTCGCGGTATCGACAAGCCCAGTTTTGGGTTCCCAGTCGTTTACAGCCATTGACGCAAACCTTGAGTCCGTCTCGGAGTCAGCTAGCTCCTTGCGGGTGTACTCAATGGGGTGGCCCCCTGAAATATTTCTGAATCCTGTGATTGCTTTGTCGTGAAAGCCTCGTTGGGTTTTGATTTGGTTTTTCCGAGGTTGATCGAGTGTGTGTTGCTATTTGTGCACCCCTGCAGGGTAAAACTTTCTGAAAGCCGTGTCCGCGGTTATGGACGACTTGGAGCACAGTATCTCGATCATAGACAACTATAACTAAAGTAGGCTATAAATTTGACTTTATAATGACTAGTAATCAGCTCCACTATAATGGAATGGCTAAATAAAACTGCCAACCAGTGCTTGTTTGGGTTGTCGCTTGCGACCATTGTACCTGTCTAGTAAGTATTGCAACTACAACGGAATGGCTAAATAAAAGTACCAACAACTGCTAGGTTTTGGGTTATCTCATGCTAATTGTATCTGACTAGTAAGTGTCGCAACTACAACGGCATGGTTAACTAAAACGGCCCACTGCTTATTTTATCAGGATGATTATCTATACCTGACTAGTAATTGCTGCAACGATAACTGAATAAATAAAACTGCCAACCGTGTGAGTTCCTCGGTGGACTTCCTCGCTTGGTCTCGAGGGGGAAATACCAGGATGGGATTGTTTGGTGTAAGATTCAGGTTGGATCCGGATAGGTCTTCCTTACCCCTCTCTGATAGCCGCCAGTTGTATCGAGTCTCTATAGGTTGTATAGTGCATGCTGCGCTGCCGCTTCAGTCCACCATACCTATGTAGGCGAGGACCGCCGAATTCTAGTATCGCCGTGTACTGGCCTCAGTACTGACCGCTCTCTCTTTTTCCTTTGCCCTTTGTCGGCACCCCTTTTGTTTTAGCAGGTTTCAACGTCGTTAGCAGGGTTACCCTTCCGGCTTGGCCTGGGCAGGGTTATGGACGCCATTGGTTATTCTTCCGGGCTCTTAGCCCCATTTGCATCTTGTCCGTAGTCGGACGCTCTATCATTTTCAAGGTGATTGGATCTTGGTACCGTATATCTGTATTCTTGACTCATGGAGTCGTGTTGTATATATATCTGTTCTGTGGGTCCCATCGAGGACTGTTGTGTAATGTTATTACTTTGTTTTCCAACCGCACGAAAGTGCCTGGTGGGCACCTTTGAATCGTTTCTATGCGGGTTTGGCGGGATTCGCTAAAACTTGCATAGGGTCGATTCTGAGGGTGTTACAGAGTGGTATCAGAGCTCAGCAGTTGCGATACCCCACAAGTCCAGCCTGTAGGATAACCTAGCTAACGGCCGAAGTAGAGTGTCAAAACTATTTTTGCAAAATCGGTTGGATAGTTCTGATTAGGTCTGATTTTACTCCTTACCCCTCTGCTGCTCTCCTCTCACCTATGCGTGTTTTGAATCCGCTCTCTTCTCTCTCTCTTCAAGTCCAGGATTTCTCGTGGTTGGGTTCCGTCGTACCTTCAGAGTTTCGCTTCCTCCTTTGATAACGGTGTTCTACCATCCGGTGTTCATGCTGTCTGAGAAATCCGTCTGTTGTGGTACCATTCTTTGTTCCTTGTTTGTGCCTTCCGGTGTTTTCCGACGCGATGACATCATCTACGCTAGATCCGATGCAGAGTCTGCATCACTCCTTTGTTTCTGAACCTCGAATGTCAAGATCTTCAGTCTGATTCCGAGAATGGTTGCACGCTTTTCCATTGATTGTGCAGAGTAATAGTTTGGGTGCGTGATGGATTGGCCCCCATACCGACTACTCACTCTATTCGCTTGTGTACATTGACGTGGATGAGAATGCATCGGTTCCCTCTTTCCATCGAAGCTAGAGGTGGCTTTATTTGTGGATACCTCTACCTTCGACCTTATGTTCCCGGAGTGTTCTCTCGACGATCACGGACAACGACCTCTTGTTAGTGGTGTCCCGAGGATCTACACGATGCGAGAAGATTCAGATCGCCGCCCTTCTTCCCGGTACCATGAGGCGGATCTCGAGGGCGAGATCCATTGTTAGTGGTGTCAAATTGTGGCATCCCGCAATTACCACTACTAGAAAATCGCGTTGTTTTTGTGCATTGCATCATCATGACCGCATGCTCATGTCATCATGCCACATTGCATTTGTGCATCGTCGAGTCATCATGCATTTGTTTGTCGAAACCTATTTTCTAAAAGCCTAGTTTGGTTTCTAAATATTCCCCGTCTCAATTTCAAATTATAGCGCCGGGCTTTTCCGGGTCTTTTATTTGTCTAAAAACTAATTACAAAAGTTATTTTTAAATTAAATAAAAATCTATATTATTTTTAGGGGGGGCAGTCGAACGGGCCGATTCGACCCAGTCGACCACCCCCAGAATAAAACGGTTCACCCAAAATCCCTAACCTACCCAGACCTAAACTACCCACCCAACCAGCCACCTCACCCCCACCAATCTATGGCTGCCACCTCACCCTCTCCCTCCCCTCTACCCAATCCCATGCCGCCACCTGGCCCACCTCCTCTTTCACCTCCTCTCTCACCCGCCCGTCCCCACTTCCCTGGACCCACCACCCGACCCAGCTCTCTCTCCCTCCACCCACCTCACCCGGTCAACCCCACCCCCACCGACGCACCCGTGACCCACCCGCGGGACCCGCCACTCCCCCACCTCCCTCCTCTCTCCACGCGTCTCCCTCCTCCCTCTCTCTCCCAGCCCCGGCGACCACCCTCCCCCCTCGCCACGTCTCTCTCCCCATCCACCCCTCTCTTCCCTGACGCTCGCCTCCATCTCCTCCCGCCGCCGCCCTTTGCCAGGCTCGCCGCCGCCAACCGCCTGCCCCCCTCTCCGCGCGACCCCGACGCGCGGCCCTCACCGAGCCCGCCGGGGGTCCCTCTCCCCTCTGCGTCCTCTCCCCCTGGCCGCCCCCTCCGCTCGTCGCCGCCCCCAGCCCGCGCGAGCGCTCGCCGCCTCCTCTGGCCCGTGAGGCCCCGCTCGCCGCCTCCCTCCACCGTCCTCTCCGTCCCGGCCGTCCCCGACCTCTGCCTCGCCACCGACGGCCCTGCTCCGCCCCTCCCGTCAGCGAGCCCTCCGCCACCGTCTCCTCTGCGCGGACCCGCCGAGCCGAGCTCACCCCAGAGCGCCTCCCCTCTCGCCGCCGTTCTCCCTCCGCGGCAGCCGCCCCCTCTTCCCGCCGGTACCCCGACCTCCGCCCTGGCCCGACGCCCCTCCTCGTCGACCCCCTCCTCCGTCTGCCAGCCGCCGGCCGTCGCCTCCGTGGACCCCGACGTCCTCCGCTTGCGCCGCCCTACCTGTGCTTGCCGACCGCCTCTGCGTGCTGTCGTCCCCGCCTGCCCCCTCCACCCTCTGTATCGCTTAGGCCGTCACCGCGGTGGCCTTCTCCTCTGGACCATCAAGCGACACGGCGGGTCCTTCCTTCGCCGCTCGTCATCTCTCTTTGCAGATCGTCCCTGTGCGGGCTTCCGTTCATCCTCAAATCGGCACCCTCACCGTGCCTCTGCAGCACCATACAAGTACCCGTTCAAGTGCGGCATGTGCTCCGCTTACCACGCCAGTTGGGGCTGATCCAGTCACTGTTTCGAGACCGTCGACTTGGGCCAGTTGCTAGGATCTACTTCGTCCGCTACCGCAAGATCGCCCTCCGTTTGTGAACCCGAGGAGTGTTACCTCCCCGAAGACCAAGACCTACTACGGACGCCGAGACCCCCGAACCCGAAGACCGATCCCGTACTCGGTGCCGCGCCAAGATCTCCGAAAAACCCCGGTACCGCACAAGTTCGCCATCGACCTCGAGTTCTCCTACACGGATACCAAGCGACAAGATCTCCTTCATGGGTTGAATGGAACCGCCATGACCTCCTCCAAGGATCTGATGGCCGAGACCTCGCACCGGTCCCGGAATCCGAAGCCCGATCCCGGCGCCCGAAGCCGAGAACCCCGACAAGAACCACGACACGGATACACCGAGTTCTCCCTCGAGGACGCCAAGATCTTCACCCCGGACACCGAGACCCTGGACGACAAGTTCTCCTTCCCGGAAGGTTTGACGCCGCGCGACAAGATCTACTTCCGATGTCCGAGACCGATCCCGTCGAACCCTGAACCCTGAGACCGACCCCGAACCCCCGGAACCAAGATCGCCGAACCCTAATGTGTGACCCTAAGCCCCTATTTTTATAATAATATATAATTTTTGCATATTAAATTGTTCATCTCGCATGCATATTGTCTGTGGTTTGGGGGCCTTATGCCGATTCACCTAATTAAATATGGGGCCCATATGCGGGCAAATCTAGCCTTATATTGGCCTCATTTAAATTTGTGTAGCGAACCGGTGCCATCTTTTGTCTTGATAATGCAACATTTAATATGCGGGGTAGATAAATAACTTGAACCGTTTAATTAAATGTCGGGACCCCGGTTCCGCTTGATATGACCTAATTGCATCGCACCTTTGCCATGTCATACATCATACATGCATCATGCCCGATCTTTTGCCGTAGTATTAAATATTGCATCCGGTGTTTCTTCTAGTGTTTTGCTTCTTCGCGGATAAGGCCGTTGAGTTGATGTGAGCTTCGACCCGATCTTCGGTTGAACCTTCGGCAATGTTTTCAGGCGAGCATCTCCCCCTTTCTACCTATCTTACTTTTATAGTATTTATTCCCTCCTGTTGATCTATTGCTATCTTTGTTGCGATGCTCTAGTTTCCGTACCCGTGAAATCCCTTGCAGCCGTATATTGCCTTGGCCACATCCTATTACCTGTTGTTTGGTAGATAGTTGGACTTGCGCGCCGTAGTCGCTTGCTCAAGTGTTGTTGCGTGTCGGCCAGTACCACAGTTGTTGGAGCATTGCCGCATGTTCAATGTTGGAGATGATCACGGCTTTATTTATTGTTCACTTTAATTATTGTTTAACAACTAAAATTGAAGTAGGTAAGCAGAGGCACAGGTGGGCAATAGATGTTATTTGGTTGTTAACCGTCCACTTGTGTCCCGTAGGACCCCGAGTACTTGATACCTGTTCCTTGAATATTCGCGCTATCCACATACGGGGAACTATGGGACCCCCCTGAGCCAGAGCTTGATTCATTCTTATTTCTTGGGGCCACAAACTAGTTTGAGGTTTTATTTACTATCCTGTACTTATGCCATGCTTTACTGCTTTATTACGATTGTGCGATGGATAACACACTGTACTGTTTAGGTAAGCGGAGTGTTTTCGCGGTATCGACAAGCCCAGTTTTGGGTTCCCAGTCGTTTACAGCCATTGACGCAAACCTTGAGTCCGTCTCGGAGTCAGCTAGCTCCTTGCGGGTGTACTCAATGGGGTGGCCCCTTGAAATATTTCTGAATCCTGTGATTGCTTTGTCGTGAAAGCCTCGTTGGGTTTTGATTTGGTTTTTCCGAGGTTGATCGAGTGTGTGTTGCTATTTGTGCACCCCTGCAGGGTAAAACTTTCTGAAAGCCGTGTCCGCGGTTATGGACGACTTGGAGCACAGTATCTCGATCATAGACAACTATAACTAAAGTAGTGCTATAAATTTGACTTTATAATGACTAGTAATCAGCTCCACTATAATGGAATGGCTAAATAAAACTGCCAACCAGTGCTTGTTTGGGTTGTCGCTTGCGACCATTGTACCTGTCTAGTAAGTATTGCAACTACAACGGAATGGCTAAATAAAAGTACCAACAACTGCTAGGTTTTGGGTTATCTCATGCTAATTGTATCTGACTAGTAAGTGTCGCAACTACAACGACATGGTTAACTAAAACGGCCCACTGCTTATTTTATCAGGATGATTATCTATACCTGACTAGTAATTGCTGCAACGATAACTGAATAAATAAAACTGCCAACCGTGTGAGTTGCTCGGTGGACTTCCTCGCTTGGTCTCGAGGGGGAAATACCAGGATGGGATTGTTTGGTGTAAGATTCAGGTTGGATCCGGATAGGTCTTCCTTACCCCTCTCTGATAGCCGCCAGTTGTATCGAGTCTCTATAGGTTGTATAGTGCATGCTGCGCTGACGCTTCAGTCCACCATACCTATGTAGGCGAGGACCGCCGAATTCTAGTCTCGCCGTGTACTGGCCTCAGTACTGACCGCTCTCTCTTTTTCCTTTGCCCTTTGTCGGCACCCCTTTTGTTTTAGCAGGTTTCGACATCATTAGCAGGGTTACCCTTACGGCTTGGCCTGGGCAGGGTTATGGACGCCATTGGTTATTCTTCCGGGCTCTTAGCCCCATTTGCATCTTGTCCGTAGTCGGACGCTCTATCATTTTCAAGGTGATTGGATCTTGGTACCGTATATCTGTATTCTTGACTCATGGAGTCGTGTTGTATATATATATATGTTCTGTGGGTCCCATCGAGGACTGTTGTGTAATGTTATTACTTCGTTTTCCACCCGCACGAAAGTGCCTGGTGGGCACCTTTGAATCGTTTCTATGCGGGTTTGGCGGGATTCGCTAAAACTTGCATAGGGTCGATTCTGAGGGTGTTACAGAGTGGTATCAGAGCTCAGCAGTTGCGATACCCCACAAGTCCAGCCTGTAGGATAACCTAGCTAACGGCCGAAGTAGAGTGTCAAAACTATTTTTGCAAAATCGGTTGGATAGTTCTGATTAGGTCTGATTTTACTCCTTACCCCTCTGCTGCTCTCCTCTCACCTATGCGTGTTTTGAATCCGCTCTCTTCTCTCTCTCTTCAAGTCCAGGATTTCTCGTGGTTGGGTTCCGTCGTACCTTCAGAGTTTCGCTTCCTCCTTTGATAACGGTGTTCTACCATCCGGTGTTCATGCTGTCTGAGAAATCCGTCTGTTGTGGTACCATTCTTTGTTCCTTGTTTGTGCCTTCCGGTGTTTTCCGACGCGATGACATCATCTACGCTAGATCCGATGCAGAGTCTGCATCACTCCTTTGTTTCTGAACCTCGAATGTCAAGATCTTCAGTCTGATTCCGAGAATGGTTGCACGCTTTTCCACTGATTGTGCAGAGTAATAGTTTGGGTGCGTGATGGATTGGCCCCCATACCGACTACTCACTCTATTCGCTTGTGTACATTGACGTGGATGAGAATGCATCGGTTCCCTCTTTCCATCGAAGCTAGAGGTGGCTTTATTTGTGGATACCTCTACCTTCGACCTTATGTTCCCGGAGTGTTCTCTCGACGATCACGGACAACGACCTCTTGTTAGTGGTGTCCCGAGGATCTACACGATGCGAGAAGATTCAGATCGCCGCCCTTCTTCCCGGTACCATGAGGCGGATCTCGAGGGCGAGATCCATTGTTAGTGGTGTCGAATTGTGGCATCCCGCAATTACCACTACTAGAAAATCGCGTTGTTTTTGTGCATTGCATCATCATGACCGCATGCTCATGTCATCATGCCACATTGCATTTGTGCATCGTCGAGTCATCATGCATTTGTTTGTCGAAACCTATTTTCTAAAAGCCTAGTTTGGTTTCTAAATATTCCCCGTCTCAATTTCAAATTATAGCGCCGGGCTTTTTCGGGTCTTTTATTTGTCTAAAAACTAATTACAAAAGTTATTTTTAAATTAAATAAAAATCTATATTATTTTTAGGGGGGCAGTCGAACGGGCCGATTCGACCCAGTCGACCACCCCCAGAATAAAACGGTTCACCCAAAATCCCTAACCTACCCAGACCTAAACTACCCACCCAACCAGCCACCTCACCCCCACCAATCTATGGCTGCCACCTCACCCTCTCCCTCCCCTCTACCCAATCCCATGCCGCCACCTGGCCCACCTCCTCTTTCACCTCCTCTCTCTCCTCTCTCACCCGCCCGTCCCCACTCCCCTGGACCCACCACCCGACCCAGCTCTCTCTCCCTCCACCCACCTCACCCGGTCAACCCCACCCCCACCAACGCACCCGTGACCCACCCGCGGGACCCGCCACTCCCCCACCTCCCTCCTCTCTCCCCGCGTCTCCCTCCTCCCTCTCTCTCCCAGCCCCGGCGACCAACCTCCCCCCTCGCCACGTCTCTCTCCCCATCCACCCCTCTCTTCCCCGACGCTCGCCTCCATCTCCTCCCGCCGCCGCCCTTTGCCAGGCTCGCCGCCGCCAACCGCCTGCCCCCCTCTCCGCGCGACCCCGACGCGCGGCCCTCACCGAGCCCGCCGGGGGTCCCTCTCCCCTCTGCGTCCTCTCCGCCTGGCCGCCCCCTCCGCTCGTCGCCGCCCCAGCCCGCGCGAGCGCTCGCCGCCTCCTCTGGCCCGTGAGGCCCCGCTCGCCGCCTCCCTCCACCGTCCTCTCCGTCCCGGCCGTCCCCGACCTCTGCCTCGCCACCGACGGCCCTGCTCCGCCCCTCCCGTCAGCGAGCCCTCCGCCACCGTCTCCTCTGCGCGGACCCGCCGAGCCGAGCTCACCCCCGAGCGCCTCCCCTCTCGCCGCCGTTCTCCCTCCGCGGCAGCCGCCCCCTCTTCCCGCCGGTACCCCCGACCTCCGCCCTGGCCCGACGCCCCTCCTCGTCGACCCCCTCCTCCGTCTGCCAGCCGCCGTCCGTCGCCTCCGTGGACCCCGACGTCCTCCGCTTGCGCCGCCCTACCTGTGCTTGCCGGCCGCCTCTGCGTGCTGTCGTCCCCGCCTGCCCCCTCCA
Organism: Avena sativa; assembly: GCA_916181665.1. Taxonomy (NCBI): domain Eukaryota; kingdom Viridiplantae; phylum Streptophyta; class Magnoliopsida; order Poales; family Poaceae; genus Avena; species Avena sativa. The sequence goes on from OV702284.1 coordinate 150,591,771, forward strand.
CCCTCTGTATCGCTTAGGCCGTCACCGCGGTGGCCTTCTCCTCTGGACCGTCAAGCGACACGGCGGGTCCTTCCTTCGCCGCTCGTCATCTCTCTTTGCAGATCGTCCCTGTGCGGGCTTCCGTTCATCCTCAAATCGGCACCCTCACCGTGCCTCTGCAGCACCATACAAGTACCCGTTCAAGTGCGGCATGTGCTCCGCTTACCACGCCAGTTGGGGCTGATCCAGTCACTGTTTCGAGACCGTCGACTTGGGCCAGTTGCTAGGATCTACTTCGTCCGCTACCGCAAGATCGCCCTCCGTTTGTGAACCCGAGGAGTGTTACCTCCCCGAAGACCAAGACCTACTACGGACGCCGAGACCCCCGAACCCGAAGACCGATCCCGTACTCGGTGCCGCGCCAAGATCTCCGAAAACCCCCGGTACCGCACAAGTTCGCCATCGACCTCGAGTTCTCCTACACGGATACCAAGCGACAAGATCTCCTTCATGGGTTGAATGGAACCGCCATGACCTCCTCCAAGGAACTGATGGCCGAGACCTCGCACCGGTCCCGGAATCCGAAGGCCGATCCCGGCGCCCGAAGCCGAGAACCCCGACAAGAACCACGACACGGATACACCGAGTTCTCCCTCGAGGACGCCAAGATCTTCACCCCGGACACCGAGACCCTGGACGACAAGTTCTCCTTCCCGGAAGGTTTGACGCCGCGCGACAAGGTCTACTTCCGATGTCCGAGACCTTTCCCGTCGAACCCTGAACCCTGAGACCGACCCCGAACCCCCGGAACCAAGATCGCCGAACCCTAATGTGTGACCCTAAGCCCCTATTTTTATAATAATATATAATTTTTGCATATTAAATTGTTCATCTCGCATGCATATTGTCTGTGGTTTGGGGGCCTTATGCCGATTCACCTAATTAAATATGGGGCCCATATGCGGGCAAATCTAGCCTTATATTGGCCTCATTTAAATTTGTGTAGCGAACCAGTGCCATCTTTTGTCTTGATAATGCAACATTTAATATGCGGGGTAGATAAATAACTTGAACCGTTTAATTAAATGTCGGGACCCCGGTTCCGCTTGATATGACCTAATTGCATTGCACCTTTGCCATGTCATACATCATACATGCATCATGCCCGATCTTTTGCCGTAGTATTAAATATTGCATCCGGTGTTTCTTCTAGTGTTTTGCTTCTTCGCGGATAAGGCCGTTGAGTTGATGTGAGCTTCGACCCGATCTTCGGTTGAACCTTCGGCAATGTTCTCAGGCGAGCATCTCCCCCTTTCTACCTATCTTACTTTTATAGTATTTATTCCCTCCTGTTGATCTATTGCTATCTTTGTTGCGATGCTCTAGTTTCCGTACCCGTGAAATCCCTTGCAGCCGTATATTGCCTTGGCCACATCCTATTACCTGTTGTTTGGTAGATAGTTGGACTTGCGCGCCGTAGTCGCTTGCTCAAGTGTTGTTGCGTGTCGGCCAGTACCACAGTTGTTGGAGCATTGCCGCATGTTCAATGTTGGAGATGATCACGGCTTTATTTATTGTTCACTTTAATTATTGTTTAACAACTAAAATTGAAGTAGGTAAGCAGAGGCACATGTGGGCAATAGATGTTATTTGGTTGTTAACCGTCCACTTGTGTCCCGTAGGACCCCGAGTACTTGATACCTGTTCCTTGAATATTCGCGCTATCCACATACGGGGAACTATGGGACCCCCTTGAGCCAGAGCTTGATTCATTCTTATTTCTTGGGGCCACAAGCTAGTTTGAGGTTTTATTTACTATCCTGTACTTATGCCATGCTTTACTGCTTTATTACGATTGTGCGATGGATAGCACACTATACTGTTTAGGTAAGCGGAGTGTTTTCGCGGTATCGACAAGCCCAGTTTTGGGTTCCTAGTCGTTTACAGCCATTGACGCAAACCTTGAGTCCGTCTTGGAGTCAGCTAGCTTCGTTGCGGGTGTACTCAATGGGGTGGCCCCCTGAAATATTTCTGAATCCTGTGATTGCTTTGTCGTGAAAGCCTCGTTGGGTTTTGATTTGGTTTTTCCGAGGTTGATCGAGTGTGTGTTGCTATTTGTGCACGCCTGCAGGGTAAAACTTTCTGAAAGCCGTGTCCGCGGTTATGGACGACTTGGAGCACAGTATCTCGATCATAGACAACTATAACTAAAGTAGTGCTATAAATTTGACTTTATAATGACTAGTAATCAGCTCCACTATAATGGAATGGCTAAATAAAACTGCCAACCAGTGCTTGTTTGGGTTGTCGCTTGCGACCATTGTACCTGTCTAGTAAGTATTGCAACTACAACGGAATGGCTAAATAAAAGTACCAACAACTGCTAGGTTTTGGGTTATCTCATGCTAATTGTATCTGACTAGTAAGTGTCGCAACTACAACGGCATGGTTAACTAAAACGGCCCACTGCTTATTTTATCAGGATGATTATCTATACCTGACTAGTAATTGCTGCAACGATAACTGAATAAATAAAACTGCCAACCGTGTGAGTTGCTCGGTGGACTTCCTCGCTTGGTCTCGAGGGGGAAATACCAGGATGGGATTGTTTGGTGTAAGATTCAGGTTGGATCCGGATAGGTCTTCCTTACCCATCTCTGATAGCCGCCAGTTGTATCGAGTCTCTATAGGTTGTATAGTGCATGATGCGCTGACGCTTCAGTCCACCATACCTATGTAGGCGAGGACCGCCGAATTCTAGTCTCGCCGTGTACTGGCCTCAGTACTGACCGCTCTCTCTTTTTCCTTTGCCCTTTGTCGGCACCCCTTTTGTTTTAGCAGGTTTCGACATCGTTAGCAGGGTTACCCTTCCGGCTTGGCCTGGGCAGGGTTATGGACGCCATTGGTTATTCTTCCGGGCTCTTAGCCCCATTTGCATCTTGTCCATAGTCGGACGCTCTATCATTTTCAAGGTGATTGGATCTTGGTACCGTATATCTGTATTCTTGACTCATGGAGTCGTGTTGTATATATATATGTTCTGTGGGTCCCATCGAGGACTGTTGTGTAATGTTATTACTTCGTTTTCCACCCACACGAAAGTGCCTGGTGGGCACCTTTGAATCGTTTCTATGCGGGTTTGGCGGAATTCGCTAAAACTTGCATAGGGTCGATTCTGAGGGTGTTACACCGCGTTAAGACGAATTCATGCCGCGAAATCAAAGCCTGCAACGGTGACGGGGGAGGAAGAACGGGTCGTGGGGGTGGGGAAGATGACAGCGTGTCTGCGGGGTCCTCTGGCAGCGAGAGAGGGAGTGAGGGGGAGGGTCCACCGGTCGGTGTCTACGCGGGTTGCTTCTGTGGTGAAGAAAAACGGTTCGGGGGCGAGGGTGAGGTGGGCCTTGTTGGGCTGCTGTTGTTTCTCTTTTTTTTGTACAGAAACTTTTGCCTTTTCTATTTCTATTTACTGATTTGAAATTCAATTCACAATTCAAACAACAAGACAAACATTCAAATAATTCAAACAATCACCACACTTGTATTAATTTTTTGGTTCTGTTTATCAACATAAACCAAAGTCCAAAATGAAATAATATTTTTAAATCTCTTTAGGTTCCATTTATTAATTAAATAAAATGGACCATGGTTTATTAATCAAATAGGGTTTGTTTTATTTAATAAAATCTCTATTTGAAATATAAATATTTTCAAAACCAAATGAGTAGGTTTTATTTGAAAATATAAGATACTTGAAAAACTTGTTTTAAATTAAAATAACATTTTGTTTTAGGGTCCAATAATAATTAAATGAATAGACCTTATTCATTTAATTCAAATAGGTTTTGTTTTATTAAAATCTTTATTTTGAAAATCTAATATAAAACCAAAACACTTCAGTAGGTTTTTATTTGAGAATATAAAATATTTGGAAAACTTATTTAAAACAAATAAATAAGTTTTAGTGTTTATTTAAAATGGAAAAAGTCTTTACTTAAATAAAATTTGGATATTAAATCCTTATTATTTTATTTAAATAAACCTTTACTATTTTTATCAAAATAAAACATTATGTTTTATTCAAAGACTTGGCCAAGGTTTAACTTGGCTTTATAAAATAATCTTTATTTATGAATCCACCTTTATTTTGAAAACTAAATCTTTTATTAAAAGATTCCAAAATAGTATATCCAAAATATTTTATTTTCTTTATTTAAAATGTTTATCTTTTTAAATCCCTTTAGGATTTTATTTAATCCAATTGGTTTGAAGTTCCAATTAAATTCAAAAAGTTTCTTCTGGCCCTGAAAATCAAACAAAGTTTTATTTTATTCATTTATTTTCACATTACAAGATTTGGAAAATCTTGGGATGTGACAAAAACATCTGGAAATACATCGGGGTATTCACAGACTATACGGATTTGGTCAATGGTAGGTTGGGCTCTACTCTTGTTGCACTTGAATTGACGAGGTAAGGATTCAGATATATGCTCTACTGATATTCCATCGGTACTGGTCATGGTTATTGCTTTCTTGGCACAGTCAATCAATCCTTTATGTTTGGACATCCAATCCATTCCTAGTACTACTTCCAAACCTTTAGTTCCGAGTACTATCAGATTAGCATAAAAATCTATGCCATGGATTCGGATAGGGACGGCTTTGCAAATTTGCCCAGCCTTGGTGGTTCATCCGGGGATTTGAACGATCATAACATGCTTCAGTTTGGTTGGTTGGATTTTACTAGTGCATGCAAATTCTTTGGTGACAAATGAGTGCGATGCACCAGAATCAAACAACACTCTAGCAAGTACTGAATTAACAGAAAACATACCTAGCATGACGTCTGGCGCTTCCTGAGCTTCTTCAGCATGCATGAGAAAAAGACAGTCGTTGCGGTTGAGCGAATTCCCTGGGGCAAATCTTCTTCCAGGCTGAACACGACGCTGCTGCTGAGCTGGGGCATTGGTATTGGGGGCTGCGGTATTCTTCTTGTTGGGGCACTCGTTGGAGTAGTGACCCTTATTTCCACAGTCATAACAAGTCACTTGCGACTTGTCCTTTGCTGCAACCGTCACACCATTGCTTCCAGTCCTCGGGGCAGTGTTGGTGTTGGTGGTAGCATTGTTGTTGTTGAACTTGGGTGGGGCACGGTTGAAATTCCCAGAGTTGCCGGGGTTGTTGTGATTTCCTCCGGGCCTTGGGTTTCCACGGTTGGGATAGGTCGAACGGTTCATTGGGGGTCTGTTGGTTCTCGGGGCAAATCCTGGAGATGGGTTAGGGCGATACTTTGGGGTCTGATGGGTTCCTGGTTGATGCATCATGCGACGCTTGCGGTTCTCGTTGGCTTGGTTGATCTTTCCTTCCATCTGGATAGCAGAGTCGACAAGGGCTTCAATATCAGCAAAGGGGATATTGACTAACACAGTCTACATCTCATCGTGCAGACCATTCAAGAATCTCCCCTTCTTCTTGGCTTCGGTGTCGATCTCATCCGGGGAATACCTAGCTAATGACAAGAATTTGTCACGGTATTCCACTACGGTCATCCGTCCTTGCTTCAATTCTCTGAACTCATCTCTCATTCTCTTGATCAAACCTGGTGGCACATGGGTTCTGCTGAACTTGACATTGAATTCTTCCCAGGTCATCATCTGTCCTCCGGTCATCGCACGAACGCTGTTCCACCATGCTCTGGCATCTCCGGCTAGATAGTCGGTGGCGAACAAAACTTTCTCGTTGTCTTCCACTCCGGCGACTTCTAGGTTATTTTCCATGGTTTGCAGCCAATCATCTGCTTCTAGGGGCTCTTCTGACTTAGTGAAAACAGGTGGGTTGGTGTTCTGGAAATTCTTGAGCTTAGATCCATGGTTGTCCTAATTTCCATGGCCTTGATTGTTGTGGGCTAGCTAGGCTATCTGTTGAAGGGTGGCTAAGTTGGCTTGACGTTCGGATCTTTCAGCTTCGCGTCAGAAACCAACATTTGCAGGATCTGCAACATCGTGTCCGGGGATGAACCACTTCCTCCACGTGGCATCTAAAGATTGAGATAGATCATGAGAAAAGAGGGAAATTTCTAAGGTTCTAGGACTTTGAGAAGTTTTTAAAGTTTGACTCAGATTTTCTAGCAACTTGCTTTTCATTCATTCATTCACACGATACAACACACACCACAAAACAAACAAAACAGATGGTTTTAAGAACCATTCTGGAAACTACGATGCAGTGGGACCGAATACTACTCACTACGCTAGTGCTCAAGTGCTACTACTCCTTGGAGTCGGCGTAGTCGTCATCCTCATCATCATCGTCGTCATTGATGAAGGCGAAATCATCCTCATCGGTGAAGAAGTCCATAGCCTGATCCTCCAGAAAATCATCATCATCGCTGAGATAGGAGTAGGGGTCTCCACGAAGATCCTCTCCGGCATTCTCCCTTTACTCCAACTCCATGTCTCTCTCATGGATGGTCTCCTCCAAATCCGAGATACGGTGGCAAAGACGGGCAATGATGCGCTCCTTCTTATCGAGCTGACGGCGGCGAGACTTGTGATCCTTTGCTAGCATGGCGATGGTCTGATCCTTTGTCTTGATGATGGCGGACTTGTGGTTGGAGTAGTCACGACAATTATCCAACTCCTGCTGACGATCGTACATCATGAAGCTAAGGTGGTCCAATTGGGTCTTCAGCTCGTGGTGGTATGGGGCTTCCAGTGGCTGTTCATTAGCATCACGCCTTGGGCAAAACTCAAAGTGGGTACCCTTGATCTGGTTGATACTCTGCCCACACAGACGGGCAAGAGCTTCCTGCATGGCCCTGGCAAGTCCATCGAGCCAGTTGTTCTCTCTTAAGGTGAATTGAATTCCCTCTGCAGTGGGAGGTTCAATCTTTCCTCGGATACTTGCAACAATTAGCCACTGCAGATCTTCTCCTCCTTGATCATTGAGCTGAGCTCCGAAGAACTCGGGGTGCGGACGCTCCAGAAGTTCCGAAAGCTGGTCCAAATCCCTCTCAAAGATAAGGTCTCCTCCATTCCCCAACTGATAAAACTTGCTGTACTTCACGTCCATCTATAAGAATATAGGATGAGTAAGTTAGTAGAGTGATCAAGTGTGTCAAATTTTATGTATGTTGCAAGAGTTTTTGATGAACATGAATTTTTATCAAAGAATCTAGGTGATAAGAATGGGAATAAGTTTTTCTAAATATTTGCTTCCTTTGGTTTTGAAACTAAGTTTTTGATTCAAACATCTGATCTAACTAGGGTCTCCTATGGTCAGGATGGCTCTGATACCAACTTGTCAACACCCGGATTTTTAATCCCAGATGCCTGTTATGCCATACATCGCAATCCCAGGATTACCATTTTTGCGAGACATAACAGATTTGGATACCACAGTACATCATCCATTACAAACCATACATAAGGTCTTACACAAATAAGGATCTCATGATCCAGTTCTTAATACAACTCAAGTAGCGGAAATACGTAATAATAACGGTAGCATAGGCGAAGCTCCATCTTCGGGGTCACAGGCAATGCTGACGATGGGAGATGATCCTAGTTGTCGTAACCTTCCTGGGGTCCATCCTCCTGGTACTCCTCTTCATAGTCTGTCCATGGGAATAGCCAGGGACAAAGCCATGAATACTCTTTAAGTACTCGCAAACTAATACTAACAAGTGAAGGGGGTTTTTTGTAGTAGGACACTAAGCTCTAGGGTTGTTTTGCAAAAAGCCAGATTTACCTCTACTAAGTTTAGAAAAGAAGAAAGCTAGTTGAAGTTTTATAACATCTACGTGGGAACTTGTATCTCATATCACAACTCGGTTGTGGTCAAGTCAAAGTATCAATTCATTTCACAAGTCATTTTGAAAACATCTGACGGGGGGACGGTATGGCCACTCCAACTGTCCATAACCGCGGACGCGGCTATTCGAATAGTTTGACACTCTGCAGAGATGGTACACTTTCACCACAACATTCGATACATCCGTCAGGAACAAATCCTGAATTCACCATACTCAGTATGCGGATAATCAATCCTAACCTTTCGATTACACGCCCTAGTATAGGCACCTCTCCTGTGAGTTTGGCCTCCCAACCATGACCAACTATCATCTTGGGTACTGCACAGGTGGACAATCTTCACAAGGTAGCCTCAGCTCAGACCTTGGCCATGAGTGAACCAATACTAAGGTATATAAGTTTCCAGTCAAGCCCTACCCAATTCTCGGGTATTCTGGTTGTACGGTAAAATTGGAATGGTATCGCATCCAGACAACCATCAGTTTTATAGAGGGCTAAGGCTAGCGCCTCAACATTTTCATCATCCAAATCATCTAGTGTTCGGAAACACATGTCCAAAACATTTCAATAGAATGATCCATCATTCCAAGGTTTTCATAACCATTTTTCCACCAAGTATTACCATCCAAAGTTGATCAAGTTTTATGCTTAGCACTAGCATCTACAAGTGGGGGTAAGTACTAATGAGGGGTGGTAACTAGTGGAGTTTAACTAAGTTCAATATCATGCCTTAGGATGACATAAAGATTATCTAGATTAGGCCAAGTTTTATGCTCTTTATGCAACCTTCCATTATCTTTCTAGTATCTACAATTCACTTAAGTAAGCTCTAAGTACTAGCTTTGATAAAGAAATAAAGTATAAAGCTTGTAAGTAAAACTAGGAATGGGGTTATCAAGTGTGTAGGATCACATATGCTTAAGGAATACAGTTGGCATGGTAACAAGCAAGTATTTGCTTGCATAGGTCAACTTGATTAGTAAGGCTTGCTAAAGTAGAGTATCTGGCAAGTGTTAGCTTGCTCAATCAACTAGTAGTATTAGGATTGCATCATTATCAGTATAAGCTTGCTAAATTGCAAGTGTTAGCTTGCCTTGTGCAGAGCAGTGGTTGAAGTTCTCCTCGGCTTCTTCTTCGTAGTATCCTCCTTCCTCCTCGTATCCTTGGTCAGTACTAGCGTCTATAAATAAATACGAGGTACACAATCACCAAACAATACTTAACTACTTTCAATCATCACACAAACGGGTTCTATAGATGATCTAGCATCATCACTAACATTACAAGCACTTGGCTTAATAATTTTATTTTTAGAAAAGTAATTTCTACTCATTGAAAAACTACTTAAGATTTAATATTCTCCAAACCAAACATGGGATCATGTTGACACATGTCATCACCACATATTTCAGTTCATGGGAATGTGATTTAAAGTGGTGTCACAATTTAATAAGATTTAACCTTTTATTTTAAATAAAAATAAAATGACTAGAAATGCCTATGTGGCTTCCTTTTGTGACTTGAACATTATTTCTCTAAGTAAACCCATATGTTTTTATATTTTCTGAAAGGTATGATCAAATGTGATTTTTGAGAGTTGGAATCAAATCAAAAGCTATTATAGTTTAAATTTGAAAATGTTTGAATGCAGAAAAGCTTCTGCCTTGTTATTTTTACCAAGGGTGATCTACAAATCCAAATGATTTGAACCCAACGGGCTTGGATTCAGCATTTCCAGACCTTTCTAACAAAATTTGTTTCATTCAATTTGGTTCACTGAATCGAGTTGGATTGATTTTTGAAACTAGGTAGAGAACTATGTTTGAATTAATATGGAAAAAGTTAAATTCAAACGACTGGGCTGCGCGGGAACTGCTAATGGGCCGGCCTGCTACGCACAGCGCTTACGCGGGCTGGTTAAGTTGCTGTCCCCACGCGTCAGTGAGACGGGGGGTGCGAAGCGGTATGGGGCAACGTGGTACGTTGGATCTAGTTCTAATCCAACGGCTCTAGTTCATCGTCCACGTCAGGCAGCGCCGGCGAGACAGAACCCTAACGCGGCAGGTGGGGGTCGTGGGAGGCTCACCGGGGCTCAGGCGAGGGTCGGCGATGCGGGCGAACGACGGCGAACCTCCTGGTACCGGCAGCTCCTCCTGGGGCGGCTACAATCGATGGCTTCCTTCTTCTCCAGCAGCGGCGAGCTCCGGCCAAATTCCGGCGATGCGCTGCTCGCCTTGCTCCGGGACTGAGGCGGGGTGGTTCTGGGTGAGAGGGGAGTGGAATGGTGTGAAGAATTCGAGCAGGGGAGGCCTCTATTTATAGTGGCGAGAGGGGACCGACAGGCGCAAGCTAAGCTCATCGTGGTCGACGGCACAGAGGGCTATCGGCGTGGGCGACGGTAGGGGCGGTGTTCTGCTCCCTGGCGAAGCTCAACGGCGTGGTGGCGAGGCGTGGGGCGGTGCGGATTGGTCGGAACGCTGCGGTGCTCTGAGCGTGCCCAACGGGAGTTTTGATGGCTCACAACGTGCGTGGTCCGCGCTGCGGCGAACGGGCGTGTCTGCGGGGTTGCTGGGACGGTGGTGATCACATATGCATGCGGCGAGAGCGGCGCACGGTCTGTGGGCATCTGTCGAGCGTGGTGCACAGGGCGCGCTCTCGGCATGGTTGCAGAGCAGCTTGGCATGGTCTATGCGTGTGGTCCAGGGGCTGGCATCGCTCGCGGCTGGGTCAGGGAGTGGTGGTGGGGTGCTAGCTTGCTCCCAGACAAGGTTGGTGAGGCTAGTGCTGCTTGTAGCTTGCTGTCCACACTAGGGTGACCATGGTGCTCTCGGGTTGTTCACCATTGATGACAATGGCTAGCTTACAGTGGTGCTAGAGATTAGTTAAGGTTGTTAGATGATCTACTAAGGCTAGTGGTGCCCAGAAAGGGAACAAGTTAGGCCAGAATTACTGCACACTATAGTGTTTTGATTTTGTTTGATTTGAATCTGCAAGGTGTTTGATGAAATGGCCGCATGAATTCAAGTTTTGAATTATGAAAATATTTTTGGTGGGTGTGCTAGGCATGTGTTGGTGAGTCTGTGGATGTTTGTGTTTTGAAAGTTGAGCTTGTTTGAGTGGTTTTTGCAAAAGTGGGATCTTCCCATATGAAATAGATTCAATTTTAAACTGTCATTTAAACTATGCATTTGAATGTTTCTGGATGATCACAAGGTGGTCCTTGATACTTTGTTATGAGTACTATCAAGGGGTGCAAAGATCAAAACAAGTTTCTGTTAAGTTCTGAAAGTTAGAGATAGCCAAAGTAGGCATGGGAGTTAATTTGGCCAAAGTGACCATTCACTTAATTTGTTTGTTTTTATTTATCTGTCTTTGGGAAAGTTTGGGAATTGTTTAGATGATGTTTATTTCACCTAAGAATCATTTTACAAGCAAAGAAACACATAATCATGGGAATTCAAAAGAATCCAAATTTCAATACACACACATATGAATGATTTCATATTTTTAATTAGAAAAGTTTTTGTTAACCCTAAATTTGATGATTAGATTTTGATGATTCTAGTTCAATATTTTTGGGATGTTACATTCATCTACTTTGTTGATCTGTGTAATTGGTTTTAGTACCGTTTGTATGATAATGCTTTATCAATTTATTATTCAAATTAAATCATATGGATTATTGCTTATATTTCCAACAATCCAAAAACCTGATTATAGGCAACTGAATTCCACTGGTGTAGCCGCGGCTACTAGGCCGCCTCCTTTTGATGGCATGCACTATAAGAGATGGCGCAAGAGAGCAGTTCTCTGGTTTGAAAACCTAAACTGCTATTGACATGGTTATACCCCGGGGGTACACGATCTCAGTATACCTAGTCCAGCCCAAGGAAGGCCCACGGCAAATACACGCCGGCCCATGAAGACTTTCGGGTGGCCAAGGCCCATGACTCCTTCGGATCCTTCGGATCCACCTTAGATAGGAAATTCAAAGGGGTAAAACCTAAAACCTGCAACCGACTCGATCTGTGCCTGGGACCTGCCTGCTCTATATAAAGGCCAGGAGGGCACGACGAGGAGGCTCTCTCATAACCTATCGCATACACACCTCCACGCCAGATTGCATCTGCGCACCCCTGTAACCTTCGGTTCCACCATAATCAGAGAAGACAAGCAGGAGTAGGGTTTTCCCTCCAGGGTCCTAAACCTGGGTAAACCTTGTGTCCCCGTGTTTCTTTTTTGCTAACCGTTCCGCGATCTCCAGCATCCCCACCTTCTCCAAAACACAAGTCCATAACAATGGGCATTGACGAGATCAAACCTCGTCAATTGGTGCCGTCTGTGGGAATTGGGTGCGCTGATTGTGCGATCGTGACGGTCACAATCAAAGCGATCTACAATTTTGTGGAAACGGAGAGTCATCTCCTCTTCGGCGCCTTCGACTTCACTGCCCACTCGTCGGCCATCCTGAAGGACTTCGAGCCCGTAGGCGACGGACTCGAGATTCTGTTTGGGAGCTTCTGCTTCCAGGTTGGGCAGATCTGCACTCTCCGCCTCCCGGAGCGGGTGACCCTACCGTCGATCAGGCCTGCTTCATGGGCTCCGCACCCCGTGCTACGCACATCATCATCGACAGATGAGTCTTATGACAGAAGCAGCTGCAACTCAGATCTGTGCGATCCACCGTCGGATGAAGGGACCTACGGTTCCGGATCCGAAAGCTGCGGCAGCAACGATCCGATCTACAAGCACTACCAGTGCGCCGCGGTCATCCAAGATCAGGAACACAATCCGCCACCCAACCCGCAGGGTAGAAACGGCGAGAACAGAAGAAGGTGGTCCCCCCCACCCAACGGGGAAAACAACAACCGAGTCATCCACCTCAGCGAGGAGGCATGGGCTCAAGCACGCGAGGCCATAACAGAAAACAAGATCCTGCCAGCAGATGCCTCACGGGACCTGCTGATGGCATACCACATGCTCCTCGTCGAGGAGCACAAGAAGCAACTGAGGATGCAAGAGGTGCTCGACAAGTGCAAGCAAGCAGCCTCGGAATCCAGTGCAGGGAGAGCTGCGCTCTCCGCCATGGGCATCGCCTCCAGCTCGCATGGAAACCATGGCAACAAGCACCGTTCTCGCACAGAGAACATGGATCCCAAAGCACGTCGCGAGGTGACTAGAGCCCTCAATGCGTCCTTCATGGAGATGGATGCCGACGGCAACATCATCCCGAAGACGCCGCAAGCTGCGATCATGGCAGCCACCACGTAGCTCACGTCCCATCCTCCTCCGGAGGGGGACCCGAAAAGGGCCATGCACAAGTCCGCGCTCACCGGACTCGGACTCGTTGGAGCCGCGCTCCACGGAGAAGCTCCTACGAAGCCAAAGAAGAAGGCCGCAGTCAGGTTCAACCGCAGCCCCACACCCTCATCCGAGGACGAAGAGCACGACCTTCCTCGAAGGCATAAGAGCTCGCGCCGTCGCAGTCGTGACTACGACGCTCGAAACGAGCTAATGCAACACAAGATCGACAAAGCGTGCGCTAAGCGCGTATGCTCGTCTGAATCCGAAGAAGGAGAACTCTGTGGAGCCCGATGCTTCAGCAGATCCGTCCGACGGACGCGAATGCCGCGAAACTTCAAGCTTCCTTCGGACACTCCGAAGTTCGACGGCACACAAGACCCCATGGCATGGCTCAGCGACCACCTGTCGTCCGTCAAGATACATGGCGGAAACAAGGAAATCGCCATTCAATGCCTTCAGCTGCAGCTGACGGGCGCAGCCCGGATCTGGCTCAGCAGCCTATCCTCGGGATCCATCCGAAGCTGGGAGAAGCTGGCGTATAGTTTTGTCCGAAACTTCAAAGGCACCAGCAAGAGGCCCATCTCGATCGAAGAGCTGCGGGCCTGCACCCAATAAATAGGCGAATCCATTCGCTCGTACATACTACGCTGGTCCAACACCAAAAACTCCGCGGCGCATATCTCCGAGGAGAGAGCCATCGACGCCTTCAGGGACGGCATCAAACGCCAGGACTTCAAGGAAGAGATCGGGTGCGTCAAGCCCAAGACACTCGACCACCTCATGGACATCGCCAACAGGTGGGCCGACGGCGAGGACTCCATCCACCGAGCGCACTCGAAGGAGGAAGATGACTACGGCCAGCGACGTGAGCGCCGTAGCAAAAGAAGATCGTGCGTCTACGACGATCGCGACGGACCCGACATGGTCGCGGCTAGCTACGCCGACCGCCACAACGGCGGCAACCGCAACAACGACGGATACCACGGAAACAATTTCCGCGATAGAGGATGCCCGGCACAGTCGTGGAAGCGCCGCGATCGCGACGACGGACCCTCAACATACGAAAAACTATCGGGTCCATGCACCATCCACTTCTACATCGACAAGCAGGATGGCAAGAAGAAAGAAAGCCACATGCTCAAGGACCGTCGCGAGTTCCAGAAACTCAGCGAGAGCATGGCTCAGATGAGGAAGCAAGCCCCAAACCCTGGATTCGGGAACGCACCCGCACCAGGTGAGATCGCGCATGGAGCTCCTCCACCGCCACCTGCAGGAGGCCCGAATCACCCAATCACACCCGCACAGAATAACGGCGGGCACGGGTATCCCCCGCCGAAAGGAGCACTGATGATCCAAAAAGGGCGCCCAACGAATAGGGTGCAGAAGAAAATCACCCGCCAGATCAACCTGGCTGTGACAGCTCCACCCGCCATCCCTGAGTACTTCAGTGGATCGGAGTCCTGCATCACGTTCAGCTGTTCGGATCACCTTTGCCAGGTCCCTCACCCAGGTCATGCTGCCCTGGTGCTTGAGGCGCAGATCGGAGGGTTCGAGATGAGCCGCGTCTTCATGGATAGTGGCAACAGCATCAACCTGATGTTCGCCAGCACCCTAGCAGCAATGCGGATCCCACTATGCAACCTGGAACAGTCAGACACAACGTTCCATGGCATCGTCCCAGGGAAGGGAATATTCCCCCTGGGAAAGATATGGCTCGACGTCATCTTCGGCAAGCCGGACAACTTCCGATGCGAGCGACTCGAGTTCGAAGTGGTGGATTGGCCATCACAATACCACGCCATCCTCGGCCGTGTAGCATTCACAAGGTTCCTGGCAGTGCCGCACTACGCGTACCTGCTGCTCAAGATGCCAGGACCCAAGGGCGTCATCACGATCCACGGGAGCTTCACCCGATCGGACCACTGCGACAGGAACTTCAACAGAATCTCCCAGTCATTCCGCGTGCAAGAGGAGCTCATAAGGCTCCGCGAAGTGACGGACAATGGGGCACCCGCAGTCGCACGACAGAACGCACCTGATATGTCTTTTGACTCCACCGTCAACACAAAGAAGGTGCAGGTCCACCCAACGGATGCCTCCAAGATGGCGCTGATCGCCAACGATCTCAGCCCCGCATAGGAAAGCGCGCTCGTCAAATTCCTCCGTGAGTGCTGGGAAATCTTCGCCTGGTGTCCTACGGACATGCCAGGAGTTCCCAGGGAATTCGCCGAGCACGCACTCAATGTCTTTCCAGACGCCAAGCCCGTCAAGCAGTCCATCCGGAGACTGTCCGAGCCCCGGGCCGAAGCCATAGGGATTGAAGTCAACAGACTACTCGCTGCAAACTTCATCAGGGAGATTAAGGAAAGCGAGTGGCTCGCCAATACAATGATGGTCCCCAAAACGGACACGGATATCCTGTGGATGTGTGTGTGGACTTCACGTCGCTGAACAAGCACTGCCCGAAGGACCACTTCCCTCTCCCTTGGATTGATCAGATCATCAATTCGACTGCAGGATGCGAGAAACTGTCCTTCCTCGACGCCTACTCAGGCTACAACCAGATTCGACTCAAAGTCGAAGATTAGGAGAAAACGACGTTCATCACACTGTTCGGAGTGTTCTGCTACAACACAATGCCCTTAGGGCTAAAGAACGCAGGTGCCACGTACCAGCGGTGCATGCAGGCATGCCTAAAGAACCAGATCGGTCGCAACATCCAAGTCTATGTCGACGACATAGTCATCAAAACCAGCGAGGCGAGAACGCTCATCGACGATCTCCGCGAGACGTTCGATAATCTCGACCGCTACATGATCAAGCTTAACCCTGAAAAGTGCACCTTCGGCGTCCCATCGGGTCAACTGCTTGGTTACTTCATCTCCCAGCGAGGGATCGAGGCAAACCCGAAGAAAATACGGGCCATCATGGCCATGGAGAAGCCGAAAAAGCTTAAGGGCGTCCAGCAGCTTGCAGGACGAATAGCGGCATTAAGCAGGTTCATCAGCCGCATGGGCGAGAAAGCACTGCCATTCTACCAGCTGCTGCGCAAGGCAGACAAATTCGAGTGGACGCCCGAGGCGGATGACGCATTCGAAGATCTAAAGCGGCTACTCTCTACCCCGCCCGTCTTGGTCATGCCAAAGGAGCACGAGCCCCTAATGCTATACATAGCAGCTACACACCAGGTGGTGAGCACCGTACTGGTGGTCGAGCAACCAGAAGAGGGCAAGACCCATGGGGTCCAACGCCTAATCTACTACCTCAACGAGGTATTGACGCCAACAAAGAAGAGGTACCCTCACTACCAAAAACTTGCCTACGGCGTGTTCATGACGGCTCGTCGGCTGAGCCATTAGTTCCAGGAGCACCAGGTGATGGTCGTCAACGAGGCACCCCTGAACAGCATCCTGAACAATCCGGAGGCCACAGGACGCGTAGCCATGTGGGGCATCGAGCTGTCACCCCTAGACATCGTCTACGAGAGGCGACTCGCAATCAAGTCTCAGGTCCTCCCGGACTTCCTCGTCCACTGGATCGAGCTACAGCTGCCAGACACACCAGACATGACACAGTCATGGACGATGCACTTCGACGGCTCCAAGCATGAGGCTGGAGCAGGATCTGGGGTCATACTAACCTCCCCACAGGGCGACAACATGAAGTAAGTCCTTCGGATGAAATTCCGAGCTTCCAACAACGAGGTCGAATACGATGCCCTCATCCACGACATGAGGATGGCAAAGATCTGTAGCGCAATGCGCCTGGTCATCTACGGAGACTCGAACCTCGTCGTCCAGCAGACGATGAACGAGTGCGACGCACACGCCGAAAACATGATCGCGTACCGCGCACTCTATAACTCACTTAAGGGAGAATTTGACGGCTGCGAGCTTCGGCACGCCGGGAGAGAAAGCAACAAGGAGGCCGACATACTTGCCAACATCGGCTCGACCTGCGCACGAGTACCACCAGGTGTGTTCCTCGAATAGATCTACGTGCCATCCATCAAGCGGAAGTTCCCCAAGGGATCACCCGAAGAGGCAGAGCACTTGGGGGCTGCGCTACCCAAAGGACAGGATGGACCCGAAAAGCTCGACACAGAGGTCGCTGTGGTCAACCTGATGCAGGTCATGGCAGTCGAAGAAACTTGGACGCAACCATACCTCAGGTACCTGATAGACGACGAGTTGCCTAATAGCCCGACAGATGCCCGGCACATATCTCGCCGGTCCAAGGCCTTCACCATCATCAATGGCGAGCTGTATAAGCGCAGCATTTCGGGTATACTCCAAAGGTGCGTCACCATCGGTGACGGCAAAACCATCCTCCAAGACATCCACGAGGGCATCTGCGGCCATCACGCAGGAAACTGCGCCCTCGTCGCCCAAGCTCTACGAGCTGGATTCTACAGGCCAACGGCCATGAACGACGCCAAGGACATCGTCCGAAGATGCAACGGGTGCCAAAGGTTTGCAGATAAACCGCACGCACCCGGATCCGAGCTCAGGCCCATACCCTTGGCCTGGCCCTTCGCCCAATGGGGCCTCGACATGATCGGCAAACTGCCATGATCCTCGAAAGGAGGCCACGTCTACCTCCTGGTCGTAGTCGACAAATTCACCAAGTGGATTGAGGCCATGCCTGTGACTAACCAAAAGGAAAAAACCGCCGTCAAGTTCTTTGAATCCATTGTCTACAGGTTCGGCGTGCCACACAACATCATCACCGACAATGGGTCAAACTTCATCTCTAAAGAATTCCAGGACTTCTGCGAAGACCTCGGAATCAACATCACATACGCCTCTGTGGCGCACCCGCAAACAAACGGGCAGGTCGAAAAGGCCAACGGCCTCGTCGGTGCTGGAATCAAGAAGCGCCTAATGAGCCCACTCGAGCGACTCGCGGGTGCCTGGACACAAGTGCTACCTTCGGTCCTGTGGAGCCTGCGCATAACGCCAAACAGCTCAACCGGCTACATGCCTTTCTTCATGGTGCACGGAGCCGAAGCCGTGCTGCCAGGAGAGGTACGCCACAAGGCCCCACGGGTCGTCGGCTACAGTAAAGCTGAATCGACGGCCTCACTCGAAGACGCCGTCGACACACTCCACAAGGCACGTGACATAGCAGCAGCTCGATCAGTAGTATACCAACAGAGTCTCCGCAACTACCACAGCCGACGGCTACGCCCAAGGTCCTTCGTCGAAGGAGACCTAGTCTTGCGACTCAAGCAAGAGCGACCGAAGAAATTCGAGTCACCATGGGAAGGACCCTACATCGTCATTGAAGTCATGCCAGGTGGCGCCTATCACCTCAAGCACGTGGAATCTGGAGTCGCATACTCCAACCCATGGAACATCGCACAACTGCGACGGTTCTACCCCTAGCTACCTCCCTCTTTTAGTTTCAATAAGGCTATTCAGCCAAGGCTACTCAGCCGAACAATGTACCTCCTCCATTACTAGATGAATAAAGCTAAGTGTCTCTCCCTAGAATTTTGTTTAATATTCGCACTTTACCCCATGCTACAAACGCACTCGGGGGCTCCGCCCACCTCACGACTTCGTCGACTGAGGATAACACGTGTACACCTGAGTAGCTGACCACGTCAGGCTAACTAAAAGGGCACGTATACGAGAAAAGCACTACGTGCTCAAACAACAACCAAACCATTATAAAAAACGGAAAAACACGCCCAATCAAATGTATACAAATTTTACATCTATCTTTTTACAGGTACTACCTATTCTAAAGAATAACCTGAGCACGCTGGTCAAACAGATCATACTGCCTTACAGCCGCATAATGCGGACGCATATCCCACTCGCCACCATCTGGCCGAAGAGGTGGCCCAGCCGCTACAGCAGACAGATCTACATCAGGACGATGCAACCACACAAGGGAGAGCGCAGCCTTCACCCCCGCAACGAGCTGATGCCGCACCAGTTCCCTGACATGATGCACATTCCGAAACTTCTACAACAAACCAAAGAGAGTCGACGGTGCATCATCCAGCGGAAACATTACATGCAGAACCGACGCGAGCGAAGTCTTCACCTGACGAAGCACCCGCAATACCTGATGAACGTGATCCTGCACCGTCGCAAGGACCATGGCACGATCACGGTCCATCCAGAAGAACCCGCCGGCCTCCATGTCCTGCTGAGTCAAGCAGTTGATCCGAACAGCAACACGCTCCTTCTCCTCCCTCGGAGCAATGTTAACACCTGCAATACTTGCAAAAGAGTAAGATGAAAGGCCAACAGGCGCATCCGAAATAACGGGCAACAGCTCGAAAAACTCACAATGAAGCTCTTCGGACAAGCGAAGCAACTCCGCCATCAAGTACTCCTGTCTGGCAGCACCTCGATCCGCCTTGGATTTCCAAACGTCAGCATGGACACGAACCCCAAGCAACTCTTTCTCGAGGCCACAGATATGGTCCCGAAGAAACGCAAGCTGCGACGCATCATCCAGGGATGGCCGCAGCTGCGCTGCGGACGAAGTGTCAACGGGATCATCACCCGAAGGACCCTAGATTAACAGAAAAACAATGACATGAACAATCAGTTGAAAGAGCACGAAACTCAGCACATTCATTAAGTGCAAAAAAGCCACTACATGGCACAAGGATTGTTCATCAAAATATTTACAACAAAAGAAGCTACAACTATCCTATAACTACAGTGCCTACAAAGCTGCACCCTGAGTAGCCTCGGAGCCGGATTGCGTCGCCTTGGCTTCCCCCTGCTGCCTCAGCGCGTACTTGGCCAGCAGATCAATCAGCTTCAGCCCGTAACGCTTACAGCAAGCGGCATAGGTGGTGAAGGCTACCTCGGATCCATCAGCAATCGTCGGCATCCGGGAAGTGACCTGGGGAAGGTCCAGCTCCTCTCCAGCCGCCAAGGCCATTGCCAGCCCGACGGATGCGCCGATGCCCTTCTGCTTGCGCTTGTACGCCGTAGGTGCTTCGTCTGACAGCGCCTCCGCCAGGGCATCAACATCTTCGAGGGCCACGCCCTTGGGGTTAAGCTCCTTGTAGACGCGCCCAAGGATCTCTTTGGCCTTGGCAAGCGAGTTGACAACGGTACTGCAGCAGTCTTCGACCGCCGCAGTAGCATCATCCAGAGCGCTCCCATGCTCCAGAGCATCGCGGTCAAATTCGATGCCCACGGCATCTAAGACAACAAAGGAAGCAGAATGAATAACAGCACTGCAAAAGAAACACCAGGAAATCAAAAAGAAGAAGGAAGAGATACTCACCCGAAACAGCCTTGGCAGCCGCCATAAGCTTGCCGGCCACCTCTCTCTCTCGCGAAGCCGTGGCAGTGGCGAGCTGCTCCTCGCGGTCTGTAGCCTCCCGCTGCAGGCGCTCCTTTGCCTCGACCGCGTTGGCCAACTCCAGCTCGAGGCACTCCCTTGCACCAACGGCGACCTCGGTCTTTTTCTCCGCTTGACGAAGGGTCTTTTTGAGAGCATCAATCTCACGAAGAGAGGCGTTGTGATCCTCTGCAGCAGGCAATACAAATGTAGGATCGAAGGACAAAATGCAAGAAGAAACAAAAGACCAAGGCATAAAAATACCTTGAAGTTACTTGAGGCTGGCCTCCAACGCCAGGTCCTGCTGCACCAGTTGGTTGGCACCTTGCACAAAAGGCTGCAAAAAGAACTACTAGTCAAAAGAACGGCTCGGGGGCTACGCCCAAAAGGATGAGCAGAAGCAAGATGCACATACGAAAAATGCTCGGGGGCTCCCCCCGAGCCTCGAAGGAAAAACAAACAACAAAATACCCTACAGATGCTCGGGGGATTCCCCCGAGGTCGAAGGAAAAGAAAAATCAACAGATCATTCAAAAAAGTCTCGGGCGCTTCCCCCGTGGCAGAAATCAGAATTACTTACATGATTAGACGGCGACTCCGAAGGTCCGCTCGCAGCCTTCTGAGGCGCAACCACCCGAATCTCCTGCGGAGAATGGTCTGGAGCAGCGCCTTCAGAGGTGGCCACCGTCTGAGGAGGAGGAAGCATGCCTATCGACTCCCCCATCATCTCCCGAGCACCATCAGTGGAGGAGTCATTGGAGGAGTGGCTACACAAGAACAAATTAGCTAAGCGCAAGATAAACAGAGAAGAAAAAGCAACGCTGGGCTAAGGAAACTTACGCAAGCTCGCTCAAGTCAAAGACGGGAGAGGTCTTCCGGACCTTCTTCTCCTCTTTATTCTCTTCCTTCTTTTCTTCCTTCTTCCGCGTCGCCGACGGTTGCGGTGCCACAGCCCGCACGGGAACGGCAGGAATTGGAGAGGAAGAGCCCCCATGCCCATCACTGTGATGTTCAAGGCACAGCGGGTTCCTGGGGGTCGGTGGAGTTGAAGCATCCGACGACTCGCTGGAGCTCCTCGTACGCTTGCGAGTGTGATCCTCGCTCGACTCGTTGGCTTCTTTAGCCGGAGATCTCGCCGACGGCAGCTCGGACATCGAGTCCACCACCTCATTATCCGGAGCATCCGGGAATACTTTGGGCAATGGAGGCGATATGCACGACACCTTGAACTCCTACACAAAAGAAGAAAATATGTTAGCAGGAACATAAATGCAAGTACAACGCAAACTAAAATAGCGCCACGCGCACGTCCTAGATCTACACCTGTGGAACCGGACGAGAAGCAGAGAACGGAGGAGTCAGCGACTTCCCCGGGATATCCTCTCCAGCCTTGAACTTCAACATCGGACGAAGGACCCCGTCGAGATCTCCCTTGGAGAATTCTTCAGTCGAAACCCTAGTCGGATCACGACGACCAGCGTAAAGGAACATCGGGTGCGCCCTAGCCTGGAGCGGCTGCACCCGACGTTTGAGAAAAGTGCGGATGATATCCACACCGTTCACCTCCTTATCCAGAATCGGCTGGAGATCCTCCACTCGATGATAGAGAGTGTCTATCTCCGCTACCTCGCCATCCAAGATCTGGTTTTTCTAGGACCTCTTCGGCTCGATCTTTTGGGAGGGGTCAAAAGGAACAAGACCAAAATCTTGTCCAGCCACCGTGGAGTCGCGGATGTAAAACCATCGCCTCCGCCAGTACTGGACAGATTCGGACATGGAAAAGGAGAAGTAAAGAAGATTGGATCGAAGGGAGATGATGCAACCCCCAATGGGATAAACACCATCAGAACCAGATTGCCTCTTCACGGAATAGAGTTTCCGGAAGAGGCCAAAGTGCGGCTCGATACCGAGCCAGCACTCGCAAAAAGTAACAAAACAAGCAATGTGAAGAAGAGAGTTGGGGGAAAGATGATGCAGCTGGACGCCGTAAAGAAAAAGCAGTCCACGAAGGAAATTGTGGACTGGGAAGGAAAAGCCCCGAAGGACAAATGCGAGGAACATAACCCAAAACCCAGCGGGGGGACGGGGAATTACCTTGTTGCCAGGGAGTTTGACGGCCTCCCTATCCTGCGGGATCAAGCCCCGCTCACGAAGCTTGCGGAGATCACTCTCCCGCGTCTCCGATCGTCGCCAGCCATCGTCGGTGACACGGGCAGCGGCAGCACTTTTCTTGCCCCCAGCAGCGCTGGTGCCAACTGCAGAAGAGGACTTCTTAGGCTTCCCATCGCGATGCGGCGGCGCCGGCGACGAGACCGTAGAATCAAAGAAGGAAATGTCCGAGGATATTCCAGTACGCAGCAAAAAATCTCAGAGAAGATTGGAGCTGTGAAGCAAGAATGGCTACGGTGAAAACAGACTAATTTTTTCCCAATGATTATAAGGACGAAGACGATGCACGACAACCGTCCATCGAGAAGACCTAACGCCAATGGCAAGATCTGACCATACACGTGTCAACATAACAGTGAACCGTCGCTCACACGCCGTTCACTACGCGCGGAAATCAAGGCGATGCCGTAATTATCTCCATGCCGCGTGTGACCGGTCAATTCAAGGTCAGAAGGTGGGACCCATGTTCGTTCAGTCACGTCATCTCTGGCGCAGCAGGTGCTTGAGGTCACCGATCGTCAGCACTGGCGTCATCAAAAGCTATACTAGAAAAAGCCATAATTCTTGGGTTACAAAGCTAAGAGTACTCACTCGAATCTATGATTCGACTAACTACTCAGGGGCTACTCCTATCAGGAGTGCTGGCCGTGCACCCGAAAATGAACAAAAACTACAACACTAACCTATTTTTCTTTGAGTCCTACGTCGAGTCTGCGAATCCACTACGGACTCGGGGGCTACTCCCATAGGGAGCGTGGATTAAAGCATCCGCAAAATTTGTGTCCTACGGACCTGAAGCTGAACAACGGCTGAATTAAAGTCTCTGCTCGAGTCTACGACTCGAACAGACACTCGGGGGCTACTCCCATAGGGAGCGCTGGTCGCGCACCCTATGAATTCTTCGACTGCGATCCTTCGGATCAGTATGCAAAACTTTTTCGGCAACTCTGCCCTAATTAAACGCTAAGTGAGAAACATCCTCCTTGGACACCCGAAGAACCTCCGCAGTGATAAACATTCGGATGTTGTGTCTTCGACACAAAGATAAGACCTACAGATATCATCTGATGGCCTGATAACGCACATGACTGCGCTCTGCTAGTAAGAATCTGTGCCAATAGGCGCGATGAAAAATCCCGACGGACGCGTTGGGTACATCATTTAAATTTACTGGAATTCCACTCCTGTAAGACCTCCGTGGCCTTAGTCGAATTACGCCATCATCTGTTCCGGATTCGATTCGAGGGACTCTAATCTGAAGAAGATCGTGTTGTTTTGTCCTAAGACAGTTAATTGACCCTGATCCATTGGGAAAGTGAGACACACGCATCAACAATCCCTACACATTCTCTTGAAATACAGAGTTGCACCCGAAGGATTGAAGAGTCCTCAGCCGAATCTTCGATTCGACTGAACACTCGGGGGCTACTGACATGGTTATACCCCACGGGTACACGATCTCAGTATACCTAGTCCAGCCCAAGGAAGGCCCACAGCAAATACACGCCGGCCCATGAAGACTTTCGGGTGGCCAAGGCCTATGACGCATTCGGATCCTTGGAGAGCAAGACTAGAGTAGATAGGAAATTCAAAGGGGTAAACCCTAAAACCTGTAACCGACTCGATCTGTGCCTGGGACTTGCCTGCCTCTATATAAAGGTCAGGAGGGCACGACGAGGAGGCTCTCTAATAACCTCTCGCATACACACCTCCACGCCAGATTGCATCTGCGCACCCATGTAACCTTCGGTTCCACCATAATCAGAGCAGACAAGCAGGAGTAGGGTTTTGAAGGAATACGGATAGGCTACACTAGCGCAAATCAAAAAATTTCTACCGCGTATACCAGGATTACTGTTGTCATAGATCACGGGATTACCACTAGACGCGCAGTTGCGGAATCGATGAAGTGCTTCGAGGCAGTGTATACGTTCCACGTCTCCTCCTTGTCCTCGTCCTACGAGAAGCTTCCCTTGCATGGCTCGTCCAAGCGCTACAGATGCAGCGCCTCCGAGGTATCCACACGTACAGGGTGGAAGCGTCAGACGCCGGACTGCTAGGTCCGCGCGCGCGACACAGGCGTGAGGAGTGGCGGCTGGGAATGATCTGAGGTCTAAGGTGTAACCCTGGTCATATCGCCCCACCCTCTCTTATATAGGCGTCCCTAGTGGGCTTCTACATTAGCAGCCCATTAGTACCCTAAGCCTGGTCTAATTCGGATCCAATCCTCATTAGGCTTCCAGCCCCTTAAGTGTGTGACCCTATAGGTTCATATGCGCATAGACATGACACGAATACACTTATTCTGTCAATAGTTGGTAGCGGCCTCTATCAAGACGTGCCAACTCCTAAACGCATACAAAGATCATATCGGACGAACCATCACAAGGTTTAGTACATGTCTTTCCCTTTGCCTCACGATATTGGTCTAGCTCCAAGCTGACCTCCCTTTCTTGATACCGTGATTCGGTATCCCTTTACTAGGTTAACTCTTAACCATATGTAGCACGGCCATGCATTTCTGGATCCGATCACTCGACCCCTCAAGTAGAGAGGGGCAAATCCCATCTTGATTGACCATGCCTTGCAGCATGCTTCAGGACAAACCTGAAAACTACCTTTATAACTACCCAGTTACGGTGCAGCGTTTGATAGCCCCAAAGTAGGTCGATCCACATCTCAAGTACATGCGACAATCTCAGGTCTAAGGACAAAACGTACACGATGTGGAGAGAGAGAGCTGCAACTAATTGCTTGTCTCAGGTTGGGTCAGTCCAACCCCATGTTCATAACATGTGTCCACGTCATTGGTTCGACATCTCCATGTCTATGACTTGCGAAACATAGTCATCAACCAATCGATGTGCTGGTCTAATATTCACATGTGTCCTCACATGAACTCCGACTAGGGACAACTCTTAAATAACCATACAAGTATAGAGTTTAACAAACAATTCACGTAATTACCAATCAATACAAGTTGCCTGATATGGATATTCAAGGAACATTACAATAACACATGGATACATATGAAATATCATCATCTCTATGATTGCCTCTAGGGCATATTTCCTTCAGTCTCCCACTTGCACTAGAGTCAATCTAAAATGTATCTAATACCAATTGCTCTTGTGTGCGCTTCATGCACGGGCTGCGGGAGAGGCTTAGTCAAGGGATCAGCAACATTTGAGTCCGTATGTATTTTTCATATCATGACACTACCATCCTTAATGAACTCTCGAATCTGATGGTAACACATGTGAATATGTTTGTTCTTCTGGTGATGTCTAGGTTCCTTGGCCTGTGCAATAGCACCATTGTTATCACAATAAACGTCCAAGGGATTGGACGCGCCCTGAACCACACCGAGAGCGATCAGGAAATTCCTAATCCAAACAACTTCCTTTATAGCCTCCGAGGCAGCAATATATTCAGCTTCTGTTGAAGAGGAGGTCACCGTATCTTTCTTGGAACTTTTCCAGCTCACAGCACCACCATTCATGACAAACACATAACCTGATTGCGATTTCAAATCATCTGAGTCGTTAAGGTAACTCGCATCTGTGTAACCCCTTACACTGAGTTCATCCTCACCTCCATAAACTAGGAACACATCCTTAGTCCTTTTCAAGTACTTAAGGATGTTCTTTACCGCTGTCCAGTGACCTTCACCTAGATAAGCCTGGTATCTGCTCGTAACACTTAGAGCATAGGAAATATCTGGGTGAGTACATATCATTGCATACATGATGGATCCAATAGCCGAAGCATATGGAACCCTACTCATGCGCTCACGCTCATCAGTAGTCGAAGGACACTGAGTCTTGCTGAGTTTTATGCCATGAGACATGGGCAAGAACCCCTTCTTAGCCTCTTCCATGTTGAACCGTTTCAACACTTTGTCAATGTATGTACTCTGGCTTAATCCAATTAGCCTCCTTGATCTATCTCTATAGATCTTAATGCCCAGAATATATGCCGCTTCTCCTAAGTCCTTCATTGAAAAACTATTTTTCAATGAGGTCTTAACAGACTCGAGCATAGGAATGTCATTTCCAATCAACAATATGTCATCTACATATAAGATTAGAAATACCAGCGCTCTCCCACTTTCCTTCTTGTAAACACAAGGTTCTTGTTCGTTTTTGATGAAGCCAAACTCCTTTACAACTTCATCAAATCGAATGTTCCAACTCCGAGATGCTTGCTTCAGCCCATAAATGGACTTCAGAAGTTTGCATACCTTTCCAGCATTGTTTGGATCAACAAAATCTTCGGGCTGCATCATATACACATCCTCAGTTAGGATTCCATTTAGGAAAGCCGTCTTGACATCCATCTGCCATATTTCATAGTCGAAATGTGCAACAATAGCTAGAATTATCCGTATAGATTTAAGCATCGCTACGGGCAAGAAAGTCTCGTCATAGTCAACTCCTTGAACTTGTCGAAAACCTTTTGCAACAAGTCGAGCTTTATGGATGTGAACATTTCCATCCATATCAATCTTCTTCTTATAGATCCATTTGCACTCGATGGCTTTAAAACCATCAGGCAGGTCAACCAAGTTCCAAACTTGATTGTCTCTCATGAACTCTATCTCGGATCTCATGGCGATCAGCCATTTCTCAGAGTCTGGGTCCACCATCGCTTCTGCATAGGTCGCAGGCTCATCATTGTCTAACAATAATAATTCCCGCGCTTCGCGGAGCCTCGCCGACCTTCGTGGTTGTGGTGCTTCTGTTGCCACGGGTTCCTCAACTTGTTCTGCTACAATAGCATCACTCGTAGAAGCATCCCCAACTGGCTCATCTTGAACTTCTTCAAGTCGCACCGACCTTCCACTTGTTCCCTTTGTGAGAAACTCTTTCTCTAGGAAAACACCGCTACGAGTGACAAACACTTTGCCCTCCTCTCGGTTATAGAAGTAATACCCTAAGGTTTCCCTCGGATATCCCACGAAAATGCACTTATCCGATTTGGGTGTTAGCTTGTCCGACTGAAGTCGCTTGACAAATGCATCACAACCCCAAATCTTTAGAAAAGACAAACTGGGATTCTTTCCAGTCCACATCTCATATGGTGTCTTAACTACGGATTTAGATGGTACCCTATTAAGTGTGAAAGCTGTCGTTTCTAGAGCGTAACCCCAAAATGATAATGGTAAATCCGACTGGCTCATCATAGATCGAACCATGTCCAACAAAGTTCGATTACGCCATTCGGAGACTCCGTTTCTTTGAGGCGTTCCAGGCGGCGTAAGTTGTGGAACAATTCCGCAACTCTTAAGATGATCGCTAAATTCTTGACTCAAATATTCACCTCCACGATCAGATCGCAAGGCCTTTATTTTCTTACCACGTTGATTCTCTACTTCACTCTGAAACTCTTTGAACTTTTCAAAAGTTTCAGACTTATGCCTCATAAAGTAGACAGAACCATATCTACTGAAATCATCAGTGAAAGTAATGAAGTAGTGATATCCTCCTCTGGCTGTCGTGATCATTGGTCCACACACATCAGTATGTATGAGTTCCAACAAGTCTGTCGCTCTCTCAGGTAAACCCGAAAAAGGTGACTTGGTCATCTTTCCAAGTAAACAAGCCTAACATGTCTCGTATGATTCAAAATAAAACGAAGTTAGAAGACCATCACCATGGAGCTTCTTCATGCGCTTTTCACTTATATGCCCCAAACGACAATGCCATAAATAGGTAGGACTCAAATCATTAGGCCGAAGCCTTTTAGCACTAATATTGTAAACAGATGCATCATCAAGATTTAAAATAAATAACGCATTTACAATGGGATCATTAGCCATAAACATATCATTCTTAGAGATTACACAACCATTGTTTGCACTCGCGAATGAATAACCATCCCTCATCAAACATGAAGGTGATAAATTGTTTCGACCCATACTTGGAATGTAATAACAATTATTCAACTCCATAATAAATCCTGAAGGAAGGTGAAGTTGCATGACGCCGATGAACAATGCAGCAACCCTTGCTTTATTTCCGACGCAAAAATCCACTTCGCCTTTCTGCACTTCTCTAGTCCTTATTAGCCCCTGCATCGAATTGCAAATATGAGCAACCGATCCGGTATCAAATACCCAAGAGTTAACATAGGAATCAGCGAGAAGAATGTCCACAACATTTACAACAAGCGTACCTGAGTTGGAAGTACTCTTACTTCCACTCTTCTTCAAAGAAGCCTAGTACTTGCTGCAGTATATCTTCCAGTGGCCATGTTCATGACAAAAGAAGCACTCAGTGTCTTCTACAGGTCCAGCCTTTTGCTTGGGTGCAGACTTAGGGATCGTATCCTTAGCCTTGCCCTTCTTCTTCCAAGAAGTACCCTTTTTCTTGAAGCTAGGCTTGTTCTGCACAGCCATCACATGGCTATGCCCTGCACACTTCTTCATGTAACTTTCTGTTGTTTTAAGCATCCCACATAATTCATTAAGGCCCTTCTCCACCCCATGCATATGATAGTTCGAAATGAACTGCCCATAGCTGGACGGAAGAGACGCCAAAATGAAGTCAGTGGCCAACTCTTGGCCTAGTGGAAAACCAAGATTTTCCAAAGTCTGACTGTAACCAACCATTTTGATCACATGGGGGCCTACAGCTGCTCCCTCTGCTAGCTTGCATTCGACAAAGGACTTGGCAACATTGTACCTCTTAGTCCTTGCCTGATCTTGGAACATGTCCTTAAGCGCAACGATCATATCGTACCATCCTGATCCTCAAACTTCTTTTGAAGTTCAGGTTCCATGCATGCAAGCATAAGACAGCTAACCTCAAGAGAATCATCACATGCTCTCTTGTAGGCATTCTTTAGGACAGCAGATGCATTATCAGCAGGTTCATCGGGGATTGGGGTATCCAGAACCGTTTCCTTTTTATCAGACCTGAGAACGATTCTCAGGTTACGGACCTAGTCCGAATAGTTTGTTCCATTTAATTTATCTTTGTCAAGAATCGAACGCAAAGAGAAAGGTGATGTAGTGTTCGGTGCCATTGATCTACAACAGAAAACATGCAAAATACTAAGCCATGTAACCATGAAAGAGTAAAACATATTAAACAATTTAATAGCATATACTCCCACTTAAATCAATATCCCTCTATTGATACTAAGTGATTCAAGATCCACAATTAACAAGTCGACTAGTGAGCTTTAGCATCACTGCTAGAAGACAAGGTAAATCGGTATGCAACACTTGCTAATCATATCACATATGACTCTTGTTGTTGGGTGACATCTCTATGTCAAAACTAGGCGCCCAACCTTTATGCCCCAAGGTCCTTAACTGTTAAGATGACCTTGTCAAGTTCACCAACCCTTATGCGTGTAGGTATCCGATACAAACCCATCCAGCCAAGGAAAACCGCGGCACCCTAATTTCATAGGCCCACCAACGATTGTACAGGGCATAGGATGGTGCAAGGTTTGGTTGGGAGGGCATGGTTTAACATAAACTTTGTGAGGGATCGTTCTACTTCTATCATCTAAGCATGCATAGTAGTAAAACGCATAAGAATAACATTCACATAGATGTGACACAGTATGGCCCATTTTCTCATGGTGATCTCCATCGCCATAGAACCTGTCCACCATGATGATCTCCATCTTCATGTTCCATGTGATCCATCCTCCAAGTGATGAGTCCTCCAAGAACTAATACAAGCTATTACTCCTAACAACTAGTAATCAAAATTACATAGTATTGGGATCATCACAAGTTGGCATGCAGGCCATTACAATAAATGACAACACACATGGCTCCAGCCGTGTTGCCCTACTCACGACACACAGGTCATGCTAATTTTCATACATGCATCACATACATATATGGGCCATACTGATCACATACATCCTGCAAAAACAAGTTATGCATAGAATCGCATTCTACCGGATCATGTGACATCGCAGCACCTAGTTACCTTAACGAGATACAAAAAGGGGCTACGATAAAGGGGGGTCTAGGGGGTCTCCCCATGTGGGGTTTGAAGGGGCAGCGCCTCTCGTGGCAAATCAAATCTTCACAATTTTCTTTAAGGATTTTGATCGGCAAATCAAATTTACCATAAACCGACTCCTGTCCCGATTCAATCAAACTCCTTTGATCACGGTACATCGATTTTAGATCTAGGTTACGATTCGATCAATCATATTGATATTTGTGTGATTCAACAGGATTTATGTGTCACTGTCTACCCCGATGGAGGAAGCCGACCGGTAGGGGTAAGTCGTTCGACAACCTCAGATCACGATCACGGAAAGCAAGATCATAGATCAATCCTAAACCACCGCCATATAAACGATCACATCATTCATATCAATCTGCATATCACCATATGCAACCATCCCGAACCTATAACTGAACAGCATCGGCTCTGATACCACTGAAGGGATACGGGTAGGCTACACTAGCGCAAATCAAAAAATTTCTACCACGTATACCAGGATTACTGATGTCATAGATCACGGGATTACCACTAGACGCGCAGTTGCGGAATCGATGAAGTGCATCGAGTAAGTGCAGACGTTCCACGTCTCCTCCTTGTCCTCGTCCTACGAGAAGCTTCCCTTGCACGGCTCATCCAAGCGCTACAGATGCAGCGCCTCCGAGGTATCCACACATACATGGTGGAAGCATCAGACGCCGGACTGCTAGGTCCGCGCGCGCGACACAGGCATGAGGAGTGGCGGCTGGGAATGATCTGAGGACTAAGGTCTAACCCTGGTCAGCTCGCCCCACCCTCTCTTATATAGGCGTCCCTAGTGGGCTTCTACATTAGCAGCCCATTAGTACCCTAAGCCTGGTCTAATTCGGATCCAATCCTCATTAGGCTTCCAGCCCCTTAAGTGTGTGACCCTATAGGTTCATATGCGCATAGACATGACACGAATACACTTATTCTGTCAATAGTTGGTAGCGGCCTCTAGCAAGACGTGCCAACTCCTAAACGCATACAAAGATCATATCGGACGAACCATCACAAGGTTTAGTACATGTCTTTCCCTTTGCCTCACGATATTGGTCTAGCTCCAAGCTGACCTCCCTTTCTTGATACCGTGATTCGGTATCCCTTTACTAGGTTAACTCTTAACCATATGTAGCACGGCCATGCATTTCTGGATCCGATCACTCGAGGGGCCTTGAGATATCTCTCTCAAGTAGAGAGGGGCAAATCCCATCTTGATTGACCATGCCTTGCAGCATGCTTCAGGACAAACCTGAAAACTACCTTTATAACTACCCAGTTACGGTGCAGCGTTTGATAGCCCCAAAGTATGTCGATCCACATCTCAGGTACATGTGACAATCTCAGGTCTAAGGACAAAACGTACACGATGTGTAGAGAGAGAGATGCAACTAATTGCTAGTCTCAGGTTGGGTCAGTCCAACCCCATGTTCATAACATGTGTCCACGTCATTGGTTTGACATCTCCATGTCTATGACTTGCGAAACATAGTCATCAACCAATCGATGTGCTAGTCTAATATTCACGTGTGTCCTCACATGAACTCCCTCTAGGGACAACTCTTAAATAACCATACAAGTATAGAGTTTCACAAACAATTTACGTAATTGCCAATCAATACAAGTTGCCTGATATGGATATTCAAGGAACATTACAATAACACATGGATACATATGAAATATCATCATCTCTATGATTGCCTCTAGGGCATATTTCCTTCAGGTTTTCCCTCCGGGGGCCTGAACCTGGGTAAACCTTGTGTCCCCGTGTTGCTTGTTTGCTAACCGTTCCGTGATCTCCAGCATCCCCACCTTCTACAAAACCCAAGTCCATAACAATGGGCATTGACGATATCAAACCTCGTCAGCTATAGCGCCACTCTTGGCAAGCCTGAAGGAGATCTTTCTGCTGAGCAGGAAGCGAACTTTAAGAAAGCTGATACCATGTTTATCGCGGCTTTTTTCAGTGTTCTTGGGGACAACATTTTTGACCCTTATATGTCATTTGATAATGGCAAGGACGCGTGGGAAGCGCTCGAGGCCAAGTTTGGGATCTCGGATGCTGGCACTGAGTTGTATGTCATGGAGCAATTATATGACTACAGGATGGTTGATGAGCACTTCGTCGTTGAGCAAGCTCATGAGATACAATCACTTGCCAAAGTACTTGAGCAGTTCAAGTGTTCCTTACCAGACAAATTTGTGGCTGGTGGCATTATTGCCAAGCTTCCTCCTTCGTGGAGGAACTTTGCTACTTCTCTGAAACATAAGAGACAAGAGTTTTGCGTTACGTATCTCATTGGATCTCTTCATGTGGAAGAGAAGGCGAGAGCAAAGGACAAAACTGCTCGAGGACTTGAGGGAGGTTCTACTGCGAATTTAGTGCAGAAGAAAAACTTCCAATCCCACAAGTTTAAGAATAAGAACAAAACTAAAGGAAAGGGAAAGTTTGATGGCAAGAACAAGGCCACGCACTAAACCAACTTCAAGAAGAAATATGATAAGAGGAAAGTCTCTTGCCACGTCTGTGGTGATCCTGGTCATTGGGCTCCTAGCTGCCCTAATCGCTTTGACAAGCGTCAACATGGGAACAACGGCAATGCCGCTAATGTTGTTATTAGCGATACTGAGATGAAGGATGCTGGGTATGGTATTTTACCTACTATCCTTTCAGTATGTCATTTTCCTGATTGGTGAATAGACACAGGTGCTAATACACATGTATGTTCTGCTATTTCCATGTTTACCTCTTATCAGGTCTCAAGGACCTCTTCCGTGCTGATGGGAAACAGCTCACGTGCTTCTGTTCATGGTGTTGGTACGGTAAACTTGATGTTTAGTTCGGGGAAGACCGTACAGCTGAAGAATGTGCAGCACGTTCCCTCCATCAATAAGAATCTCGTCAGCGAATCGCTTTTATGTCGAGATGGCTTTAAGTTGGTTTTTTAGTCCAATAAAGTTGTAATTTCTAAGTATGTACAATTTGTTGGAAAAGGTTATGAGTGTGGAGGTCTGTTCCGCTTGTCTCTGTCAGACTCATGTACTAAAGTTATTAATCATGTTTGCAATGATAATGAGTCCAATGTTTGGCATTCACGACTCTGTCATATTAACTTTGGTTGCATGACGCGGCTATCCAATATGAGTTTAATTCCGAAATTTACCACTGTCAAAGGTTCTAAGTGCCAAGTTTGTGTGCAAGCAAAGCAACCCCGCAAGTCTCATACGGCTGCGGCACCGAGAAACTTAGCACCGCTAGAACTTGTACATTCATATCTTTGTGAGATGAATGGTGTGTTGACAAAAGGTGGAAAAAGATACTTT
This sequence comes from Avena sativa, assembly GCA_916181665.1. Classification (NCBI taxonomy): domain Eukaryota; kingdom Viridiplantae; phylum Streptophyta; class Magnoliopsida; order Poales; family Poaceae; genus Avena; species Avena sativa. Next base: position 150,625,677 of record OV702284.1, read on the forward strand.
ATGACGTTGATTGATGACTCCACTAGATAGTGCTATGTTTATCTCCTGAAATTTAAAGATGAAGCTTTGAACTACTTCAATATCTATAAAGCTGAGGCAAAAAACCAACTTGATCTTAAAATCAAGCGGCTAAGGTCGGATGATGGTGGAGAGTATTTTTCAAACGAATTTGATTTATTCTGTATGGAACACGGTATTATACATGAGAGGATGCCTCCCTACTCACCTCAGTCAAATGGGGTGGCCGAAAGGAAGAACCGCACTCTAACTGATTTGGTTAACGCCATGTTAGATACATCGGGTCTTTCCAAGGAATGGTGGGGGGAGGCGCTAATGACTGCGTGTCATGTCCTAAACCGTGTTCCTATAAAGGATAAAACCATGACTCCATTTGAGGAATGGGAAAATAAAATGCTTAAACTCTCTTACTTACGAACTTGGGGTTGTTTGGCGAAAGTCAATATTCCAATACCCAAGAAGCAAAAGCTTGGACCAAAAACCGTTGATTGTGTTTTTCTAGGATATGCTTTTCATAGCATTGGCTATAGATTTTTGATAGTAAAATCTGAGGTATCCGACATGCATGTTGGTACAATTATGGAGTCGAATGATGTGACTTTCTTTGAGGACATCTTTCCTATGAAAGGTATGTCCAACTCATCAAATCAGGAGATGACTAGTTCATCTAGTCAGAAATTTTCTATTATTCCTGAACCCACTATGCCGATAGAACACTCTAATGATCCTGTGGAGGATGACAATGAAGCTCCCAAAAGGAGCAAGAGACAAAGGACTGCAAAGTCATTTGGTGATGATTTCATTGTGTACCTTGTGGATGATACTCCCACTTCTATTTCAGAAGCCTATGCATCTCAAGATGCTGACTACTGGAAGGAAGCTATCTGAAGCGAGATGGACTCCATCTTAGCTAATGGTACTTGGGAAATCACTGATCGTCCTTATGGGTGAAAACCTGTAGGATGTAAGTATGTGTTCAAGAAAAAGCTTAGACCTGATGGTACTATTGAAAAGTACAAGGCACGTCTTGTAGCCAAGGGTTATACCCAAAAGGAAGGTGAATACTTCTTTGATACCTACTCACATGTAGCCAGATTGACCACTATTCGAGTACTACTTTCCTTGGCTGCCTCACATGGTCTTCTCGTTCATCAAATGGACGTTAACACAGCTTTTCTAAATGGAGAGCTAGATGAGGAAATTTATATGGAGCAGCCTGACGGATATGTAGTAGATGGTCAAGAAGGAAAGGTGTGTAAGTTAGTGAAGTCTTTGTATGGTCTTAAGCAAGCTCCTAAGAAGTGGCACGAGAAGTTTGAAAGAACTTTAACTGCTGAAGGATTTGTTGTAAATGAAGCTGACAAATGTGTGTACTATCGCCATGGTGGGGGCGAGAGAGTTATTATGTGTCTCTACGTTGATGACATATTGATATTCGGGACCAACCTCGCTGTTATCGAGGAGGTCAAAGAGTTCGTATCTCGCTGCTTTTAGATGAAGGACTTGGGAGTGGCTGATGTAATCTTAAACATCAAGCTACTAAAGGATGACAATGGTGGGATTACATTGCTTCAGTCTCAGTATGTGGAAAAGATATTGTGTCGCTTCGTGTATAGCGACTGCAATTCTTCTCTAACGCCTTATGATCCGAGTGTGCTACTTCAAAAGAATCGAAGGAATGCTAAAGATCAATTGATATATTCTCGAATCATTGGCTCGCTCATGTATTTAGCCAGCGCTACTAGACCTGACATCTCCTTTGCTGTAAGCAAACTGAGTCGTTGTGTCAAATCCTAGAGATGATCATTGGCATGCTCTTGAAAAAGTTTTGCGCTATTTGAAAGGCACCGCGAGTTATGGTATTCACTATACTGGGTATCCGCGGGTACTTGAGGGTTATAGTGATTCAAATTGGATATCTGATGTTGATGAGATTAAGGCCACAAGTGGTTATTTGTTTACACTTGGTGGTGGCACTATTTCCTGGAAGTATTGCAAGCAGACCATCTTAACGAGGTCAACAATGGAAACAGAACTCACAGCATGAGACACGGCCACTGTTGAAGCAGAGTGGCTTCGTGAGCTCTTGATGGACTTACCTGTGGTTAAAAAACCAATACCCGCCATCCCGATGAACTGTGATAATCAAACTGTGATCGTCAAAGTAAATAGTTCTAAGGACAATATGAAGTCATCAAGGCATGTGAAGAGGAGATTGAAATCTGTCAGGAAACTGAGAAACTCCGGAGTTATTGCGTTGGATTATATACAAACATCTAAAAACCTAGCAGATCCCTTCACAAAGGGTTTATCATGCAATGTGATAGATAATGCATCGAGGGAGATGGGTTTGAGACCCACGCTATGAGTTGATCCCAGTGGCAACCCACTCTATGTGATCGGAGATCCCATGAATTAGAGCTGGGAGACAAGCTGTTGGTCAGCTGAGAGGAGAGTATCCCCATATTATATTTACATGTCCATAAAGATGCAATACTCTCTTAATCTGCATGGCAGGTTGATATTTATCTTAATGTGTTCCAAGTGGCTTTTATAAGCGGAGATGTTGTCCTGCAGAACATCTCTTGAGGAACACACCTATATGAGTCTGACTGTCAAACGTGGCAGTCTGTGAGAGCTGGGTGCTCTCTAATAAACTCATGAAAGGCCCTGGAGTATGACGCATCAGCTCCAAACCGCGAGGAGCCGACGGTAGCCCTGTACCGGTTTAGATTTTGTGTGAAACTAGCGCGTAGAAAACTTGTAGTTCAAGGCATGGTCCACTATTCAAGTTGCAAGCTAGTGTAGCATGAATTTTAACGTGGAAGTTCAACTTAACAGTCTCCACTACACACCGGTATATAAAACAATATTCTGGAAGAAAAGTGATGTGATGTGCCAATGAGACTTTGTGGGGGATTGTTGGAATTTGGTGTATATTGGGCTATTGGCCCATTAGACAAATTCTGAAATTCTCTTTGGCCCACTTGTATATGGCAGCATATGGCTGTGCTAGTGGTGCTAAAGTTTAGTCCCACATTGCTAGTTGAAGGGGAGTTGGACCACCTTATATAGTAGAGTGTTGCACCACTCACTAAGGTGTGACAAGAAGAGTAGCCCTCGCGCACTCCTCCTCCGACGCCGCCCGCCTCACGACGTAATGACGCGCGCGCGCGCCACGGGTTGCGGGAATCTAGCCGAGCCGAGCTTTATTTTGCTTGTTGGGAAAACTGATTATGAGTCATTAACGGACGCGTTAATTACATCCGTTTCCAGTTTTTATGGACGTGGTTGTTACCGACTCGGACGTGGGCCGCGCCAACGATCCTCCTAACCTGCACTATATAAGCGTCCAGGCTAAACCTAATCGAGACTGAATCAATCCACACACGCGCCTATCTCCAGAACCTTGCGCCGCCGCTTTCGTCTTCCCCATCCCGGCTTGCGGCGTGCACCGAAGATCGGGACAGTAGGCCTCCGGAACCCCGCCTCTCGTGAACCTGTACGGGTGAGGGGCGAACAGGTTTTTGGGGAGCGCTCAAGCGGGACTACTGGCAACTACGACATCGTCCGACGACGAGTTCCCGAACGACGACTTCTTTCCGGACATCACCAATCTCTTCGACAACCTCAACATGGGCGACGCTGCTGTGATCGCTACGGCTGCTATTCAGCCTACACTGTACGTGATCCTCAATTGTCTTTTTCGGATTATGCTAGAGTTCTTTGTTCTAGCGTTTGGTGTAAATGTGATAGGTTTATCTCTTATAGATGTAATCTATTCATCTACTTTGTTGATATGTGTAATTTGTTTTAGTACCGTTTGTATGATCATGCTTTATCAATTTATTATTTGGATTAAATCATATGGATTATTGCTTATATTTCCAACACCTCCAAACGCCACTTGTCCCACGGTGGGCGCCACTATCGTGGGAATGATCACGGCAGTTGCTACCGGGGTATCGATTGAGTCGAAGAAGGGCAAGAGCGAGTCGCCATTCGTGGATCGAGATTGACGGAAAGACACGCGGTATACCCAGGTTTGTCCACCCTTAGGGTAAAGATCTACTTCATGCTTGATTGTATTAATTGCGAGCGAGATTATAAGGTGGGCAAACTCGGCGTATGGAAAGCGAGTCGCAAGGATGGGATAGCTAATAGCTCGTGAGTACAACCGGGACCCTAATAAGGTTTATATAGAACTACCTCGCTAGGGTTTACATGATTTCCTCCAAATCAGTTAGGATTTCGGAGGTTCTAACCTAATCCGACTAGGCCTAGTCGCCGGTTTGCTCCTAGTCACCGGTTTTCAGTTAGTCCTCCAAACCGTCTTGGACCTTTGCTCCTAGTCACCGGTTTTCAGTGAGGCCTTTATTCGAGCCACCGTCAAAACAGGCCCAGGAAACACCGTCCTAGGCCAATCGTTTGCTGCCTTTGTAGATACCCCAATTGGCATATCCACATCACCTCGCGAGGAGAAGAGCGTGATCGGCGTCCGCGCCCTCAAGAGGCACTCAGGGCTACCACCGCCCACCCTCGCAAGCGGTGGAGAAAACCCTACTCCTACTTGTTTGCTCTTGATTACGGCGGAACCGAATGTTACAGGGGTGCGCAGATGCAATCTGGCGTGGAGGTGTGTATGCGGTGAGTTGAGAGAGATCCTCTCACTGTACCCTCCTGGCCTTTATAAAGATAGGCAGGTCCCGGGTTAGGTCGAGTCGGTTACAAATTAGGGTTGATACCCTTATAAATTCTATCTAATCTAGACTTGTCCTCCAAGGCGTCGAAACCGCCACGGGCTTGGGCCACCCGAAGTCTTTATGGGCTGCATATACTTACGTGGGCCTTCCTTGGGATGGACCAGGTATACCAATGTCATGTACCCATGGGGTATATCCATCTCAGTAGCCCCCGAGTGTTCAGTCAAATCATAGATTCGGCTGGAGACTCTTCAATATTTTAGGTGCAATTGAGCCTACTATTTCAAGGAGAAATGTTTTAGTTCATAGGGATTGTAGATGCGTGTGTCTGGCTCAGCCGACGGATCAGGTCCAGTTAACTATCATAGGACAAAACAACACAATCTTCATCAAACTCGAGTCCCCGAACTCGAATTCGGAACGATTGCTGGAGGCCGTTGTGGTCTTACAGGAGTCGAATCCCAGTGATTTTAAGTGACGTACCCAACGCGTCCGTTGGAATTTTCATCGTGCCTGTTGACACAGGAGTTTACTGGCAGAGCGCAGTCAGGTGCGTTACCAAACCATCAGATGATATTCATAGGGCTTATCTTTGTGTCGTAGACACAACATCCGAAGTTTTATCACCGCAGACGTGTTTCAGGTGACCAAGGAGACTGCTTCTCACTTAGCGTTGGTTTGGGAAAAGTTGCAAAAAGATTTTGTCGTATTTGATCCGAAAGATCGCAGTCGAAGAATTCATAGGGTGTGCCGCCAGCGCTCCCTATGGGAGTAGCCCCCCGAGTGTTTGTTCGAGTCATAGACTCAAGCAGAGACTTTTATTCAGTCGTTTTTTAGTGTAAGTCCGAAGGACATGATTTTTCGGATGCTTAATCAATTCTCCCTATGGGAGTAGTCCCGGAGTCTGTGGTGGAGTCGCAGACTCGACGTAGGACTCGAAAATAATTGCGAGGTGAAGTTACCTTAGTCATTTCTCAGGTGCGCGGCCAGCGCTCCTGATAGGAGTAGCTCCCGAGTAGTTTCTCGATTCGTAGATTCGGGTAAGTACTTGTATGATCAGCCAAAATCTTCGAGTCATTGCTAGCTTTGTCTTGATGACGTCCGTGTTGATGATTGGTGATCTCGACCGTCTCCGGCAGCAGATATGATGCGACGAGATGATCGTGGGTCCCACCGCCTGACTTGATGTTGACTAGTCACGCGTAAACATGGTGAAAATTTCGGCGTCTCCTCAGTTTCCGTGCGTAGTGGACGACGTGCTGGCGACGGTCGGTGTAGTGCTGACATGTGGATGGTGAGATTTGAGTGGCACACTAGGGATTCTCGATCGACGGCTCGTGTGCATCGTCTTCGTCCTTTATACCATAGGGAAACAGTGATTTCTTTTTACCCTTTGCCATTTTCTCATCTCCCTTGCCTCCATTTTCGCGAGCTTTGCTACCCTCCTTTGCATACCGGACATTCTTCACAGCTTTCCTTCCTCGTTCTTGCGTTCTCGTCGCCGCACTCGTCGCTGCAAGATGGTTAAGTCGAAGAAGACATCTGCAGGAGCTGGTTCGAGCGCCGCCGACACCGGCAAGAAGGTCGCCGCTATGGCCCGCACCACTGATGGAGAATGGAAGCGCACGGATATGCGTGATACGGATCTGCGCAAGTTTCACGATGCTGGGTTGATCTCCAAGGACAAGGAGTACGCCATCCTCCCAATCCAAGAGGTAATTCCTTGCCCACCCGAAGGTTTTCCGGTGATGTTCAATGCCTTCATTGTCTGGGGTCCTTCCCTTCCTGTCCATGAATTCCTTCGTGGGCTTCTTATTTTCTACGGGATTTAGTTGCATCATCTGTCTCCCAGTTCTCTTCTCCATATCGCTTGTTTCATCACTCTTTGCGAGTGCTGGCTCGGTATCGAGCCGCACTTTGGCCTTTTCTGAAAACTCTATTCCGTGAAGAGGCACTCCAGCACTGGCGGTGTTTATCCACTCGGTGGCTGCATCATTTCTATTCGTTATTCTCTCCAATTATTCTCCTTCTACATGTCCGAGTCCGTCCAATACTGGCGGAAGAAGTGGTTCTATATCCATGACGTCAAGTTGGATGGGCAGCATTTTGGTCTTGCCCCTTTCGACTGTGCCTAGAAGATCACCCTAAAGAGGTCGTGGAAAAATGACATCCTAGAGGGTGAAACAGCGGAGGTGGAGGAGCTCTACCAGCACGTGGAGGCACTCCAGATCATGGTCGACAAGGAGGTCAATTGTGTCGTTATCATCCGCACCTTCCTCAAGCGTCGATTGCAGCCGCTCCAAGAGAGGGCGCACCTGATGTTCCTGTATGCTGGCCGTAGCAACCCAACAAGGGTTTCGCCTAAGGAGTTGTCTTCGGGTGACCTTGATAGAGTGCTTCGGCTCTTGCTGAAATACAAGGCCGACGAGGACCTCCCGGGGAAATCCTTGACCTCCCCGTTTAGCACCAAAAATGTGGTTCCGTAGGTGGAACATTGTAGCTTGCGCGTTGCGCTTTTTTCGAGTACTTTGTTGCTTGTTAGTGTCACTTATCCTGTCTTCTTTTGTCTTTTTCTTGCAGGACCTCAAGGTAGCTGGGATGACACCCCTCTACCTAAGAAATTTCCGGTTGCGCCGGATAATGAAGTTGTGGAATCCGAATCCGAGCTTCCTCCGGCACAATCTCCAACCTTGGAAGCCCCCGAGCAGAGCGAAGGGCGGATCTGAAAGCCCTCCCGGAGTGAATCTACCGATGGGCGACACCGCCAACTCCACGGGGTCCATCCTTCCTCGAGCAACATGGTGAGGAAGAAGGTACATCGTTTGGGCCTTTTCCTGCGGTGCCCCTTCGGGAGCCTAAAAGAAGAAGGAGAAGGCGGCTCCTATCTTAAATTTGTCGGATATCGAGTCATAAGTATTTCTATTTGGGGCTTGTTTCCATGTTCATCTGTGTAGTTTTTGTTTGTTGCTGATCTGATAATTGCTTGCAGCAATCCTTCGGAGGAGTCCCTTGACGGGGAAACCGAAGAGATGATAGCAGAATCGAAGACGACAACTTTGTTTCCCCAGGTGGTGGACGAATCCGAGAACAAGGACTCGGGCCCTGGCAGGCGAGAAGCTTGTGCACTCATAACTCGGAAGGCAGCATGCAAACCTTTAGAGTCCACACCTGAGCACGTAAGAGTGGCCCTTTTACTCTGGAGGGGGAGCCCCCGAGTCCTTTTTATCTGACATGTTGGTCTTGTATTTTGCGGGGGGAGCCCCTGATCCCTTTATTCATTTGGTTTGTTGTTTGCTTCTTTCTGTAGCCTTTTGTTCACAGCGCCAACCTCCTCATCCAGCAGCATCTAGCGCTGGACGGTGAGCTGAAGCAGCTCCAAGGTGCGTAGCTGTCCTATTGGTTATTTTTTGCGTCCGCCAAATTTATTGCTTGTGTTTACTCAATATTCCTTCATGCTATACATGATAATAATGTTGCACTCCATAGGCTGAACGCTCTTTAAAAGCGCCTCGACCAAGCAGAGAAGAAGGCAACGGATGCTGTAGAAGCCAAGGAGCACCTACAAAAGGAGGCGGAATATCGTGAGCAGCAGCTTGCGGCTGTGGCAGCCACTCGGGAGAAGACCATGGCCGACAAGCTCATGGCTGCTGCCAAGGCTATCTCTAGTAAGTTGCTCTTGTATCCTTTGGCTACTCTGATTTTTGAGTTCGTTTCATCCTTTCTCATTTGAGTGTTCTTTTCTTCGTCTTGTCAGATGCTTCTGGTGTCACGTTTGATCGTGGTGCCCTGGAGCATGGAGATGTCTTGGCCAATGCTGACGCTGCGATCGAGGATCGCTTCTCTACTGCCATTGGCTCCTTAGAGAAAGCCAAGAAGGTTCTCACGCGCTTCTATAAGGAGGTCGACCCCAAGGGAGTTTCCCTTGATGACGTCGACTCCCTTGCGGATGCTCTATCGGAGGAAGCTCCGTCGGAGTACAAACGCAAGCAGGAGGGCATCGGTGCTTCCATGGGGCTGGCCATGGCGATGGCGTCCGGAGCCGAGATGGACTTGCCTCAAGTCACGTCCAGGATGTCGATGGAGGGGGATGGCTCTAAGGTATCTTTCACCCTATTTGCTTCTCGCTGTAAGCATTACAGGCCTAAGCTCATCGACCTCCTAGTCGATTATGTGACGAAGCAGCATCAGGAGGCCAAGAGCAAGCAGTCTGGCTCCGAGTCTTCTCCGGATGCAGGTTCTTAGGCCCTTGTACTGTAGCTAGTGTAGCTTTTTGCTTTTGCTGCTGTTTGTAACATCTTGCGGATGAACAAGTCCCACTTTGCCACGAGGTGGATTTATTTATATATATAAGTCTATGTTTTAACTTCTATCAAGAAGTGTTTATGATATTCGTACTTGCTTCTTTTACCCGTAGGGTCCTTCGAGTGAGGCTCCAGTGATCACTCCTCCTGCGCCTACGCCTCGCCCATCATTGGATGAGGCGTCGCAGTTGGAGTTCTTGCGTGATCCCGTCCATAGTTTGGAAAAGGACGTCCTCACCATCCGCCGTCACGCGGATGTGTGGAAGTCGAAGGCTCAGCGAGATGCTGCTAGGGAAGACTTCTTGCTTGGAGAATTTCAGCAGATGGGCGACCAAGTCCAATGTGAGTCATTGGAAACTGATGCCTTTTTTAGTGCGCCGCATTTTGTGTTTGGCTCACCTACTGTTTGTGCAGTTATGAATCTCATTCCGAAGGAAGAGAAGGAACACGTCGCAATTCGGATGAACTACCTGACGCGGCAAGAACTAGAGGACGGTGGTTTTTTCTAGAGGGACCGTGATCGAGCAATCATCCTTGCGACGGTGCAAGACCGCGTACACCAGGTTCTTCGTGTGCTGAAGCAGGCAAGGTCATCACTTGCGGCCGTTTGGTCCGTCATGTTTCCTCTAGATGTTTCACACTCTAGCTTATTGGGTCTGCTTGGTAAGTTTCGGAATGTCGGCCATGTCAAGGAGTTGGTGCGCCATCAGCTGATTGCTGGGGTGAAGGCAGCCCTGTCTCTTGTTCGGCTGCATCGTCGCGATGTCAATCTCAAAGAGATTGTGGCTGGACCACCTCCTGCTCTGGGTGGAAATGTATGGGATATGCGCCCTCACTACGCGGCCATAGCGCAGTACGCCGAAGAAATTATAGATTTGTTCGAGGAGCGGACGAATGTTGTGCTCCAGAACAATTAGGTCCTGTAAAGAAAACAAGATAATGTAAAATTTGTATTGATTCGAGTGGGATTTTTTGATGCCCTTTGTAGAGTTTATATGTATTGGCACGTGGTGCGATTGTAATATGGATGTCCATTTCGTTAGCCTGACATGGTCAGCTACTCAGGTTGTATGCATTGTTTTTTCAGTCGACGGAGTCGTAAGGTGAGGCATAGCCCCTGAGCATATTTAGCAAGAAGTAATGCAAGGAGAAAAAGATATTTGGGCCAAGGAACTTAGCTTTTATTCATAGCAAACGAGGAGGTACATTTTTCGGCTGAGTAGCCTTGGCCGAATAGCCTTATTGAAAGTAAAAGGTAAGTAGGGGTAGAAGCTCCTTAGTCGTGCGACGTTCCAGGGGTTGGAGTATTCGACTCCTGATGCGACGTCCATGAGGCGGTAGGCGCCACCTAGGATGACTTAGATGATGATGTAGGGTCCTTCCCAGGGTGACTCGAGCTTTTTGTGCCCTTCTTGTTTGAGTCGCAGGACGAGGTCTCCTTCGAAAAAGGACCTTGTGCGCAGCTGGCGGCTGTGTTAGTTTTAGATGCTCTACTGGTAGACCACTGAGTGATCCGTGGCGATGTCGCGTGCCTCATCAAGTGTGTCAACAACATCTTCAAGTGCTGTCGATGATTCGGCCTCACTATAAGTGATGAACCGTGGGGCCTTGTGGCGTACCTCGGCGGGTAGCACGGCTTCGGCTCCGTGCACCATGAAGAAGGGCATGTAGCCAGTTGAGCTGTTTGGAGTTGTGTGAAGGCTCTAGAGAACCAAAGGTAGCTCGTCTTCCTAGGCTCCTACAAGCCTTTCGAGTTGGCATAGCTGGCGCTTCTTCATTCCGTTGTCTATGAGGCCATTGACCTTTTCGAACTGTCTGTTCGTCTGCGGGTGCGCCACAGAGGCATATGATATGTTGATGCCGAGTTTCTCGCAGAAGGCTCGAAATTCCTTCAAGATGAAGTTCGAGTCGTTGTCTGTTATGATGCTATGAGGCACACCGAACATGTAGACAATGGACTCGAAAAACTTGACAGCAGTTTTTCCGCTTTGATTGGTGACGGGCATGGCCTCGATCCACCTGGTGAATTTGTCGACTGCTACCAGGAGGAAGATGTGGCCTCCAGGCAAGGACTTTGGCAGTTTGCTGATCATGTCGAGGCCCCACTAGGCGAAGGGCTAGGTCAGCGGTATAGGCCTCAGCTCGGATCCTGGCATGCGTGGCTTGTCTGCGTACCTCTGGCAGACGTTGCACCTCTGGACGATGTCCTGGCGTCGTTCATTGCGGTTGTCCAGTAGAACCCAGCTCGTAGAGCTTTAGCGACAAGGGAGCGACTGCCTGCGTGATGGCCACACATACCCTCATGGATGTCTTGGAGGATGCTTTTGCCGTCACCGATGGTGACGCATCGTTGGAGCACACCCGAAATGCTACGCTTGTACAACTCGTCGTTGATGATGGTGAAGGCTTTTGACCGGCAAGATATGCGTCGGGCATCTGTCGGGTCATCAGGTAGTTGCTTGTTTATCAGGTACCGAAGGTACGGCTGCATCCATATCTCTTCAACCGCCATGACCCGCATCAGGCTGACCAGCTTGGCCTCTTTGTCTAGCTTTTCGGGTCCTTCCTGGCCTTTGGGAAGCGTAGCCCCTGAGTGCTCTGCTTCTTCGGCTGAGCCTTTTGGGACTCTTGATGGAGGGTACGTAGATTTATTCGAGGAACACAGCTGGTGGCACCCGTGCGCAGGTGGAGCCAATGTTGGCAAGCCTGTTAGCCCCTTCGTTGCTTTCCATGCCAACGTGCCGAACCTCGGAGCCGTCAAAGTCCCCTTCGAGTGAATTGTAGAGTGCACGGTACGCGATCATGTTCGCGTTGTGAGCGTCGCACTCGTTCATTGTCTGTTGGATGACAAGGTTCAAATCGTTGTAGATGACGAGGCATGTTGTGCCGCAGACCTTGGCCATCATCATGCCGTGGATGAGGGCCTCGTATTCCGCCTCGTTGTTGGAGGTGCGAAATTTCGTCCGTAGGAAGTACTTCATCTTATCTCCTTGAGGGGATGTCAGTATGACGCTAGTGTAGCATCCCAATTGTCTAACAATTGCAATGCTACTAGCCTAGTCTATATAAATGCTACTTCCTATATATAATTGTTGCATCATAATTATATCATGCTCATGTCATCATGCCACCTTGCATTTGAGCATCATATAAAACCCTTTTTGGTTTGGTTCTTCTCTCATATGCATTGTTAATTGTATTTGCCTCTTGATATTGTATTTGGTTATTGATATATTGTTTAAATGCCCAAGTTGAGTTGGGGGCATATCTTTTATTCAACTCCATCACCTTTCTCTGCCACCACCTTATAATTCCACCATCCAACTAAATATGAGCTTTGCACTTTATTGGGTTTTACCTCTAGCTCATGTGGGTTGGGATGGATCCAATTCTATTTCCACATGCTCTCATCTTAGCATCATGTTGTTTTCACATTATTGATATGTGGAGCCACCTTTGCATGCATTATGAGTAGTGCTCCTTTTTCCTAGCTTTCATATGGATTATCATGGATTTATGCTCATGTTGGGATATTTATGGGACTATTAAACATCTAGTGGAATAAACACACTAGCAAGTCCCAATTATAATCAAATGTGATCATCTCCATCTACTCCATCTGGAATTTTCCTTTAAATTCTTTTGCTTGGCTTAATTCCAATTTTGAGAATGCATAAGAATAATGCCATGTTAATATTATTGTTTTCACAAGAATGAACATGGCATTAATTATTTTGCATGGGCCATGCAAGAACCACCACATTCTAGTCTTTTGGGTTTTATTTTGATCTTTGGAGTGAAACATCCATCCCCCTCTCTACCACTCTTTTGGCTTGATCTAGTATGGTCTTGCTAAAATCCACCACCACATCACCCTCCTCTCTATCCACAAACCTAACCCTAATCACCTAACCCACTACCACCATCTACCATACCACCCCCTCTAGCCTAAACCGAGCCACCCCCACCCCAAACCAAACCCTAACCCGAGCCACTACTCCTACTCCAACCCTAGCTCCATGCCACCCCTCTCTCTCTCCTCTCTCTCTTTCTCTCTGCCAGCAGCCCCACCCGAGCCTACCCTCCTTGGGCGCTCCCTGGTCCCACCTGCAGCCTCTCCACGACCTACCTGCCCTGCCCTGCCGAGCAAGCACGTGAGGAGGAGAGGAAAAAGGTGGCACCGAGCCACCCTCCTCTACCCCCTGCCTCAGCTGATCGCCTCCCCCTCCCTCCTTTTTCCTCCTCCCCCACGGCACCCCTGCCTCTCCCAGATCTCCCCAGGCCGCTCCCCTTTCTCCCTGCCTTCCCCTACGACCACCTACCCCATCGCCGGCCACCGTCGGCCTCCACCTCCCCTACTCTTACCAGCCGGTGGCGTGGCGATCAAGGGTGTCGAGGAAGATCACGCGGCTCCCCTGCTTCACCTCGTACGCGCCAGCGAGGAGGAGGAGGACCCCAGGCTTGCCAGGACCGAGACGCCACCGCAAACCCTAGCCGCCAGTTCGCCTGCGTCCTCGCCGCTCTGTCGCCCTCCTGCACGATCCGACCCCACCAACCAACCCCGCGGTGAGCCCACGATCCTCCCTGACACCTCCGTCCTCGCCGTGGCTCCCTGTTCTCGCCGGACCAACCGTCGAGCGCTCTCGGTGCGTCGCGTGCGCGTGCGTCCTCTGCGTCGTCGCGTCGCGAAGAGCCTCATCTAGCCGCCCATCCCCCTCCTAGCAACCTCCCCTCACCTACCGCACTGGCTCGCACCCCCAGCGTGCACCCGCACGCCCCCGGATCGAACCCCCACTCCGCGCGGTCGAGCACCGATCCGTCCGCGGCCGCAGAGAAGATCTACAGGGGCCTGTGGTAGTTTTACGAATAGCCCCTCCTTTTTGTTTCGCCTCAACCCGCGGTACCTCGTGGGCCCGCTGTCAGCCGCACTAACTTTTTGCAGAGAGGTCCCTCTACTTTCTCAGGCCGTAACCCGCGCTCCAGCCCCAGGCCCACCTGTCATTCCCTGTCTCCCTCGCCGCTGTCACGTGGACCTGCGCCAGATGGCCCACCCTGCAGCCTCAGTGGCTAGGCGAGCCCGTGGTGAGAAAAGCCTCTCTGCGCGCTGCGTCGCCCAGCCAGCAGCTGGCCCACCGCTAGTACTGGGTTGGGTGTAAAAAGTAGTTCTGGATTTCTGTTTTAAATTAAACTTTTCAAATTTGTTTTAATTCAAATTCAAATCTGTTTTAATTAACTTTTGAAATATAATTCCAAATAATACAAATGATATATGTTTTTGAATCAGAAAAATGTGAGGAATTCAATTATGGCCTTCAAAATATATTTGGAACACTTTAAATTTCAAGTTGATTAAAATTACAATAAAATGCCCTTTTCCTTAATTAATTAATAGCTTTTGATTTATAACTCCAAATTTGACAAATGATATGTCTAAAATGATCAGCTCGACGAGACCTTTCTGTTTATGCATCCCATGTTCTGTCTTGCAGCATGCATCATATAAATATAAAGCATACAGCAACTTATATGAGGATAAAATGTGACCAAAACTCAATAAAAGGCTTTATTCTTGTATTCCACATCTCACCCATGCCATGCTACATTATTGCCATGCAAATTGTGCATCATTCATCATGGCATAATTGTTTGCTTGTCGCATCTTATTCATATGTTTGTGCACTTTATTTATATTGGCCCTTGTTTGTTTGGTTCTTCTTCGAATAGACGCTGAGCAGGGGATATATCAAGAAACCCAGGAGCAATACCCAGATCCTTCTCTCGCTTCAACTGAGCTGCCAGGCAAGCACTACTACATGCTTGCATACATATAGTACCTATTGCCTCTATCTTATTCTTGCATCATTGAATCGCGATCGCATTAAACTGAATCCCAAGTACTGCATAGCCTTTACTTTTAAAACCCACCGAAGCTTGTTCCTCCATCCCATGAACCATTACTACAGGAGTTGTTTGAGCCATGCGGGTCGTAGAACAGCATGTGTAGGGTATGTGAGTGTCTGATGGATAACGAGGTACCTATACAACTTAACCTGAGTAGTAATGGGATAACTAATGAAAGTGGCACCGGTGAGCAATATCTGCTATTTGGTTTTTCATGCTCACTTGTGTCCCGTAGGACCCCGAGTACTTGATTCCTGTTCCTTTAATATTCGCGCTATCCACATCCGGGAGGCTTATGGGACCCCCCTGAGCCAGAGCTTGATTCATTCTTATTTCTTGGGGCCACAAAGTAGTTTGGGGCTTTATTACTATCCTGTACTTATGCCATGCTTTACTGCTTTATTTACGATTGTGCGAGGAGCACCTGTACTGTTTAGGATCGTGACACGTTTTCGCTGTATCGACAAGCCCAGTCACACTTTCGGGTTCCCAGTCGTTTTACAGCCGTCCACACAAAACTTGAGTCCGTCTCGGAGCCGGCCAGTTTCGTTGCAGGTAGCTTAATGGCGTGGCCCCCTGAAATATTTCTGAATCCTGTGATCGCTTTGTCGTGAATGCCTCGTTGGATTTTGATTTGGTTTTTCCGAGGTTGATCGAGTGTGTGTTGCTATTTGTGCACCCCTGCAGGGTAAAACTTTCTGAAAGCCGTGTCCGCGGTTATGGACGACTTGGAGCACAGTTTCTTGATCATAGACAAGTATAACTAAAGTACCGCTTTTAATTTGACTAAGTAACTGACTAGTAAATAGTGCAACACTCATGGAATGGATAATAAAACTGCCAACAGATGGGGGGTGTCGTCCGCTTCCTTGTTGGTAAGCGAGGAGGAGGATGGATCTGTTAATATTACTGTTATAACTGTTGTTATTAATTCACGAACATCCGTCTATCTTTGGTTAGGCGGATGGTTAGCGCGTATCTATAGAATTGTTAGGTATTATCTTTTGCTGCAATTGCGTCACCCAGGTTGTGTCCCCTTTAGAGGCATAAAGACTTGCTGAGTACCCCTAGGGTCTCACACGATAAATTATTTGATTCAGATGAACAGGTAAACTCGCAAGATGGATACTGGGTGGAGGAGACGGACGATGTGGACAACGATCATTCGGTGTAGAGATTCCGGGAACGGGGATCCGTGAGATCTGTGGGCGGGATGTGTTTATTATGGGGCATCTTATGCCGATTTGCTTCTTATCCGTACTCGGATCTTGTTTGCCGCTTCCGCCTGATACTCTGATGTTTGATGTATGAGGAGATATCATAAACTATATATCTATCTAGGATATTTGGATCTTGCCGTATGGCGTTGCAATATTTCTATTTCTTTTAGATGGAATGGCTCTGAGGACTGTTGTATGGTGGCTTGCATACATACTCATTTGTGTATATAGTTGATCCCTTCGCCTGCCGATTACGCCGCCCGTTCTTGTCCCGATGTTTGGAAATGGTTAGGACGGCCGAAAGGTCTACCTGTGAGTGGCATTTGGGCCCCACCGTACTATTTTAACCATTTCCGCTCGTCCAGGCTTGTAACTAGGAGCGTAATTCACCGAGGTAGTTACAGCTAGCCCCTGCTCTAGCCTCACGCTTGGAGCCATCGAAGTGCATCGTCCAGGACTGCGACATGTCCGGAGTATCCAGTAGCTGGAGTTCCATCCAGTGGACGAGGAAGTCAGGGAGGACCTGTGACTTGATGGAGGTGCACCGCTTGTAGATTATGTCCAGACGGGACAACTCGATGCCCCATAAGGATACGCGCCCCATGGTTTTGGGGTTGGTCAGGATGTTTGACAGCGGGGCGTCATTGACGACCATGATCTGATGCTCCTGGAAGTAGTGGCTCAGCTGAAACGCCGTCATGAATACGCCGTAGGCAAGCTTTTGGTAGTGAGGGTACATCTGCTTTGTCGGGGTCAGTACCTTGCTGAGGTAGTAGATTGGGCGTTGGACCCCATGGGTCTTGTCGTCTTAGGGTCGCTCGACCACGAGTACGGTGCTAACCACTTGATGTGTGGCTGCGATGTATAGCAGCAATGGCTCCCGTTCCTTTGGCGTGACCAGGACAGGTAATGTGGATAGTAGTCGCTTGAGGTCCTCGAACGCATCGTCTACTTTGGGTGTCCACTCAAACTTGTCCGCCTTGCACATCAGTTGATAAAAGGGTAGGGCCTTCTCACCCATTCGGCTGATGAATCTGCTTAGCGTCGTGATCCGTCCAACTAGCTGCTGGACGCCTTTGAGGTTCTTCGGCTTCTCCATGGCCTGTATGGCCCTGATTTTCTTCGGATTCGCCTCGATCCCCTGTTGGGAGAAGAAGTAACCGAGTAACTGGCTAGACGGGACGCCGAAGGCGCACTTTTCTGGGTTTAGCTTGATCTTGTAGCGATCAAGGTTATCAAGCATCTCATGGAGATTGTCGATGAGCATCATTGCCTCACTAGTCTTAATTACTATGTCGTCGACATAGACTTGGATGTTGCGACCGATCTGGTTCTTCAGACATGCTTGCATGCATCTCTGGTATGTGGCACCTGCGTTCTTGAGCCCGAAAGTCATGGTGTTGTAGCAGAATACCCTGAACAGTGTGATGAACGCCGTTTTCTCCTAGTCTTCGACCTTCAGCCGAATCTGGTTGTAGCCTGAGTAGGTGTCGAGGAAGGAGAGTTTCTCGCATCCTGTAGTCGAATCGATGATTTGATCGATCCGCCGTAGAGGGAAGTGGTCCTTGGGACAATTCTTGTTGAGTGATGTGAAGTCCACACAAATTCGCAGGATGTCTGTGTCCTTTTTGGGGACCAGCACGGTGTTGGCCAGCCACTCGCTCTCCTTGATTTCCCTGATGAAGTTTGCATCGAGCAGTCTGTTGACTTCGATTCCAATGGCTTCGGCTCTTGGTTCGGACAGTCGTTGGATCGACTGTTTGACTGGCTTCGCATCCGAAAACACATTGAGTGCATGCTCGGCAAATTCCCTGGGAACTCCTGGCATGTCCGCAGGACACCAGGCGAACATTTCCCAGCGCTCACGGAGGAATTCGACGAGCGCACTTTCCTATGCGGGACTGAGGTCGTTGGCGATCAACGCCGTCTTGGAGGCGTCCGTCGGGTGGACCTGCACCTTCTTCGTGTTGACCGTGTAGTCGACTGACATATCGGGTGCGTTTTGTCTGGTGACTGGGGGTGCCCCATTGTTTGACCCCTCTCTGAACCTCGTGAGATCCTCCTGCATGCCGATCGATTGGGAGATTCTGTTGAAGTCTCTGTTGCAGTGGTCGGACCTGGTGAAGATTCCTTGGACGGTGATGACGCCCCTAGGTCCTGACATCTTTAGTAGCAGGTATGCGTAGTGCGGTACTGCCAAGAATCTTGCGAATGCCACGCACCCGAGGATGGTGTGATACTGTGATGGCCAGTCCACCACTTCGAACTCTATCCGCTCGCGCCTAAAGTTTTAGGCTGGCCGAAGATGATGTCGATCCATATCTTGCCTAGGGGGTATATGCCTTTCCCTGGGACTATGTCGTGGAACATCGTGTCTGACTGCTCCAGGCTGCACAGCGGGATTCGCATCGCTGCGAGTGTGCTGGCAAATATCAGGTTGATGCCGCTGCCACCGTCCATGAAGACGCGGCTCATCTCAAATCCCCCGATTTGGGCCTCGAGCACCAAGGCACATAACCTGGGCTAGGGATCTGGCGTGGGTGATCCGAACGATCGAATGTGATGTGGGACTCCGAGCCAGGCTGACTTGGCAGCCTGGAGAGGTCACGGCCAGGCTGACTTGGCGGGTGATCTTCTTCTGCACATTGTTGGTTGGGCGTCCCTTCTGGATCATCAGGGACCCTTTTGGTGGTGGGTATCCACCTAAACTGTTATTTGGCGCTGGTGCGACCAGCAGCTGTGATGGTCCGACGGGTGGTGGTGGAGGAGCTCTGTGAGCGACGTCACCTGGTGCAGGTGCGAGCCCGAATCCAGGGTTCACGGTCTGGCGCCGCATTTGAGCGAAACCCTCGCCGAGCTTCTGGAACTCTCGGCAGCCCTTGAGCATGTGGCTAGCCTTCTTCTTACCATCTTGTTTGTCAATGTAGAAGTGGATGGTGCAGGGACCAGATAGCTTTTCGGATGCCGAAGGCTCGTCGTCGTGGTTGCGACGTTGCCACGTTTGCATGGGTCGCCCGCCATCGCGGTAGTTGCTGTTGTGGTATCGGCTATTGCGGTTGCCATCATCGCGTCGATCGGCATATCCAACCGCAACCATGTCGACTCCATCGCGATCGTCATAGACACGCGATCTTCTCTTGCTACGGTGTTTGCGCCTGCGTCCATAGTCGTCTTCATCGTTCAAATGTGCTCGGTTGACGGAATCCTCGCCATCTGCCCATCGGTTGGCGATGTCCATGAGGTGGTCGATTGTCTTGGGCTTGACACGCCCAAGTTCCTCCTTGAAATCCGGGCGCCTGGCACCATCCTTGAAGGCGTCGATTGCTTTTTCCTCGAAGATGTGCACGGCGGAGTTCTTGATGTGGGACTAGCGGAGTTTGTACGACCGGATGGACTTGCTTGCTCCTTGGGTGTAGGCCCGCAGCTCTTCGATTGAGGCCGGCCTCTTGCTAGTTACTTTGAAGTTGCGGATTAAGCTGTATATTAGCTCTTCGCAGCTTCGGATGGAGCCGGAGGATAGGCTGCTAAGCCAGACCCTGGACACGCCTGTCAGTTGCAACTGAAGGCATTGTAACGCAGTGTTCTTGTTTACACAGTGGAGATTGACCGACGAAAGGCGATCATTGAGCCAAGCCTTTGGCTCCTGCGTTCCGTCGAACTTCGGATTGTCCGAAGGGAGCTTAAATTTTTTTGGCATATGTGTTCTCGAACGGATCTGCTAAAGCATCTGGCACCGCACAGCTCTCCGTCGTCTTCTTCTTCGGACTCAGTTGAGCACACGCTTTTAGCACGTGCTTTGTCGATCTTGCATTGGGTGAGCTTGTTGCGAGCGTCGTAGTTGCTGCTGCGGCGTCGTGGGCTCTAGCAGCGTCAGGGCATGTCATGCTCGTCCTCCTTAGATGAGGGTGTAGGGCTTTGAGTGAACTTGACCGCAGCTTTTTTCCTCGTCTCCATAGGAGTTTCGTCGTGGAGCGCAGCTCCGACGAGTCCGAGGCTTGCTAGCGCGGACTTGTGCATGGCGCTATTCAGGTCACCCAACTGAGGTGGATGGGACGCGAGATAGGTAGTGCCGCCATGATCACAGCCTGTGATGTTTTTGGCATGACGTTGCCATGCGAGTTCATCGTCATGAAGGACGTGTTGAGGGCCCTAGTGACCTCGCATCGCGCGGTGGGGTCCATGCGCTCCATGCGAGAATGGTACTTGTTGGCGTTTTTGCCATGCGAAATGGAGCCGTCAGCGGCAGAGAGCGCAGCTCGCCGCGCGCTGGATTCTGCAGCTGCCTTCTTACGCTTGCCGAGCTCCTCCATCAGCCTCACCTACCGGTTGTGCTCATCGATAAGGAGGAGGTGGTAGGCCATCAGTAGATCTCAAGAGGTGTTCACAAGTAGGATTATCTTGCCTGCCACGGCCTCGCGTGCTTGGCGCCAGCCTTCCTCATTGAGGTTGATCTGGTTGTAGGCATGAGCGTCGCCTTCATTGGTCTATTAGGCGGATCTCCCCCGTTTCCTCCGTTCCCAGTTTGCGGGTTGGGAGGGGGATTGGGCGTTTGTTGTGCACTCGAACCCAGCGGTGGGTCCGCTTCGCTGTTGATGATGATGGCGCATAGGTAGCATTCATGGAGTGGGTTGCTGCTTCCGTAGCTTTCGGATCCGGAATCGTAGGTTCCTTCATCCGAGGGAGGGCCGCACAGATCGGACTTGCAGCTGCTGCTATCATCCGAGTCGTTTGTCAGTGTCGACGCGTGTAATGCAGTGATGGGTGGGGCCCACGAAGCAGGCCTGATGGATGGTGGTGGCACCGTCTCTGGAGGCGGAGGGTGCCGATCTGCCTCACCTGGAAGAGAAGCTCCCGAAGAGCATCTCGAGCCCATCGCCGACAGACTCGAAATCCTTCAGGGTGGTCGGCGTGTGGATGTGAAGTCAAAGGCGCCAAAGAGGAGGTGACTCTCTGTTGTTAATGAATCGTAGATCGCTCCGGATGGAACTATCACGACCGCAGGATCAGCGTCCCCGCTTCCCACAGATGGCGCCAATTGATGAGGTAAGATCTCGTCAATGCCCATTGTTATGGACTTGGGTTTTGGAGAATATGGGGATGCTGCAAGTCGCGGAACGATTAACAGACAAGCAACACAGGGACACAAGATTTACCCAGTTTCAGGCCCCCGGAGGGAAAACCCTACTCCTGCTTGTCTGCTCTTGATTACGACGGAACTGAAGGTTACAGGGGTGCACATATGCAATCTGGCATGGAGGTGTGTATGCGTGAGTTGAGAGAGATCCTTTTCGCCGTAGCCTGCTGGCCTTTATATAGATAGAAAGGTTCTGGGTTAGGTCGAGTCGGTTACAAATTAGGGTTGATACCCTTTGAAATTCTATCCAAGGAGTCAAAACCTCCACGGGCTGGGCCACCCAAAGTCTTCATGGACTTCATATCCTTACGTGGGCCTTCCCTGGGCTGGACTATGCATACCAATGTCATGTACCCGTGGGGTATATCCATGTCAGACCGTGCTACCGCAAATTGTTTCGACTCTTTGCCGACTTGTGACACCCCCGGGATAAGGGCTAAACAAATCCCATACCTCTGTCTAACATAAGCTTAACCTTGAGCTCGAGAATATCAAGTGAAGAATCGTTAACACAACAGTGACCCTACGACACAAAATTTATTACAGCAAGCTCACAACGGAAGGAAAATTATTCTATTAAGTATAACAAACTTAACAAATGGCCTAAGAGTCCTGAAGAATAACGATGACGTCCCAGCCCATAGATTCCAGGATGCCGGCCGGGAACCCCAAGCTACTCATCGGTGTGGATGTAGTACCAAACTGATCTGAGGGGAACACTTACTCTGCCAAAAGTATCAACAAAGCAAGGGTGAGTACAGGGTGTAGTCCGCAAGACTTATGGATGGTGGAGTTGTTTTGCATAAAGCCATCTTTGTTTATAAAAAAAGAGAGAGGAGAAGCTCGTCTATTCAGAGTATTTAAAAAGGGGATAAGAGAGCGACATCTCTGAAATATTGATCATCATCTTTTGATATCCACCAAGTCATCATCATCTACGAACTAGGATCACCCCCTCGTACCCATGAGGAAGCATCCTTAAGCACATGTTGATCTACCAAGTTTTATGATTAGGTTATAGTTCTCTATGATCTCCCGTCCATTCCCAAGTCGTCCATAACCGTGGACATGGCTTTCCGAAAGATTATTACCCTGCAGGGGTGTACAACTTTACCCAGACGTACCAACCGACTCTTAGCGCCACTTGACACACTTCCTTGGTGTGCTGGCAGAGGGTGTGGTTGGACACGATCGTTTTACCTTGCTTTCGCTTAATCCATGAGTCTCCAAGAAAGGGTTCCATCAGCCCATATCTCTATGTCCAAGGATCGAGAGTACTCTCGGAGCCTCTTTCCTCCTTTGTCACGCCCTGTATGATGCACCATCTGCAACCCATCCAAATATGCAGATGCCAAATCGCTAACTACGGACTCATGGACCAGCCTAGGCAAGTTAGTTAATCGAGGGGTCCCCATTTACCCGTGTGGTTGTATGCTCGTCTTGGTTCAAGAGGAAAGAACCTAGGGTCGTAAGGGTGGCGAGCATGGGACTAGAAAAACCACATCCCACCATGGCCTCCCATACAAGCCTTAGCATGTTTAAACTCATATCACCTCTGATATCATCTTATCATGTTCTCCTGTCATACTAGATTATCTGCATCTGATACATCATCTAGATGGACCAGACTCCACAGCTATGCATGGCTAAGAAGGACACAAATATAAGCTCTAGCGACACACAAGCCAAACCTAGTTATGCTAGGAGCAGTGGACGAGGTAATATAAGTTCAAGGGAGTAATGCAATAGATCGGATACTCTATCTATCGATAAAAGACCACAACAGAATTGTATGCATCATGGCAGGAATTTAAATACTTTTGTAAACATAGGATTGTATCATGGTGGGGCTATGCTTTCCTTTGCCTGTTGATAACCAGAAGGCAGAGCTTCGGACATCTGGTACTTGACTTGGTTATAGTTGGTCAAGTATGGTTCATCAATATTCGATCTTCGATGGTGTTGATCTCGGTCTTCGATCTTGATCTCGATCTTGATATCGTATTCTACCGAAGAAGGACCAAACACCTGAAAGAGAGGGAAACAATCAACACATGGCATCGATGCAATGCTCAAGCAAGTATGATGATATGGCAAGTTAAATTGTACTGAAATGTAACCCTAAAGCATGCTCTACCATTTAATCGGGGTTCCGAGGGGCGCAAACCCTAACTCGGAGAAACTCTGGAATCATCTATGAGGGTTACTATGTTGTTCAAATTAAACTTTTCATTGAAGTTGTTGATCAATGCATGATTATATCTTAGATAGATAGTTCTCATTTTTTTGAACATTTTGATATATTATTTGTATTTTTCTGACTTATAAATAATTAGTTATTGAATTTACAAGATTATAACATTTTTTGGAATTATGAAACAAGTTAATTGATTTACTACGTCATTATGACGTCAGCATAGGGTCAAGTTATTTCCTCACCGGGGCAGAGTCTAGCGCCAGAGGCTGACTGGTGGGGCATGGGACACGTCAGCGAGCCACATCGTCGAGGTGGGGCCCGCCACGGGTTGACTTGGTCTTCCCCACGCAGTGGACGGTGGCCGGCGCCGGCGACCATCCCGCGGCGGCGCTATGGCACGCGCGCGGACGCGATTTTGCGCATACTAGAAGTGCCTCTACACGTGCTACCTAACTAGGGTGGCGCGAGGCCCTGGGTTGGCCGGGAGCCTTGCCGGCGACGAGCTTGCACAACAGCAGACGGCGGAGCATAGCACGAGGGCGAAGAAAAGCAAGACAGAGGAGGGGGAAGGGTCCATGATGACCAGGAGCTCACCACGAAGCAGACTGAAGCGACGGAGAGGCCCGGGGTGGACCGAAGCGGCGGCAATGGTGACTGTCGGGGCAATAACCCCCGGTAGGGTCACGAGGGGTGAAATATAGCATATCTGGGCAAGCTCCGAGTGAAGAAAGAACCAGGCCGAGTAAGAACGGCCGGGAGAGAGAAGCGTGTGCGGCCGACTTATGAACTATGTCGGCCCGTATAAGACAAAGTTGTTATTCTTGCAGGAACCAACGAGCCGAGTCTACCGAGGAAGGGCCGAGTCGGATAGGACGCATGGCACCTTTCCGAGTAAGGTTCAGGAGGGACAATGGCAAAGCATGGTCAAAAGAGAAGGGAGATGCCGGGTGACACAAAAGGAGCCAGGTGATGCCCAAAGCAAATGCTGACGTACAAAGTTACAGTTTGACGCAAAAAGGAACAGGAGGCGGCGTACTAGAAGACCGTTAGCTGTCAAGCTTTATGGACTGGGCCATTGGGCTTAGGGAAAGCCCATGACCCGGCCCACATTGTAGGGACCAAGATCCAAACAATACTCCCTAGAACCCAAAGGGGTATAAGCTAGCTAGAGCTGCCTATATAAGAGGGGGCATAGTTGTAGTAGAGAGAGGTTGGACCAAGTAGGGAACTAGTGCTCAGAACACGAGTTCATACAGCTCAAGGAGCACTTGTAATTCTCAGGTATCAATAAAATCGCTAAGTGTGGAGAGCTCATCTTGTTCTTCGTGCATGGGTCGACCGTGCACTCCCTCCACGGTGACCACAAGCACCCATTCGGCCCCCAACTTAAGCCTACCCATGGCATCTGCCGTACCACCACCACTACAGTTGGAGCCCACCGTGGGGCTGAAGCAGGTGCGTGATGGAGTCTTCATTTGGACGGGCAACATCATCGCCAAGACCGGCGAGCGCGTCTACTCCGGCCTCATCCAGAGGTTTGGAGCGCTCAACTTCGTCAGCGACAACGCGGGCTGCTTCGGAACCAAGCCATTCCATAGGGACGGTCGCTTCATCAAGTTCGGCGAGCACCAGGTCTACATTGTTGTGCGCGTGGAGCGCGTCGTCCAGGCACCGGATCCGCCAACAGTTCCTATCACAGGAAAGCTTCACCAACTCGTCTCCGTGGAGGTAATGATGACAGCCCCTAACCCAGCAGCTCCATTGATAGTTCCGGTAGTGAATGAGAATGTTGAGGGAGGAAATCATGAAGAAACACCAAGGGCTGCAAGAACAACAAAGGCACCACTGAAAAAACTAGAAAACATAGCTAGGAGTAGAAGGGCTAAGGAGCTGCATGAAGTGATAGATAATTTGGCAGAACGAGTAGCACATGCAACTGGCCCAGGACGTGTGCAAGCCGAGTTGGAGGAAGCCAGGATAAAAGTTCTGGAGAAAGCCAAGGAATTAGCGCAATTACAGCAATATGTGGATATCACGATCCGAAATCTCAACTCGGCAAATCGAGTCAAGGGCGTAAAGACCGGGCTTGATGCGACAAGGTTAAGAGGAAGAAACCTCAATGAAGAGCTGGCGGATGCGACGTAAAAAATAACGCCAGAGAACAGCAACGAAGGCCAACATATAATAAAGCAACAGCTAATCTACGAGCTGCAGAAGCAGGAATGGCAGAATTACCCGATTTGGAGGGAGACGCATAGAAAAGACAACAAGAACGAGTCAATGAA
Source organism: Avena sativa (assembly GCA_916181665.1). Classification (NCBI taxonomy): domain Eukaryota; kingdom Viridiplantae; phylum Streptophyta; class Magnoliopsida; order Poales; family Poaceae; genus Avena; species Avena sativa. The sequence continues at coordinate 150,651,436 of OV702284.1, forward strand.
TTAGTAAGAGCAGCAAGCATGCTGAATGAAGCGTATTACAGAGCGAATCCGGGTATAGCAGAAACGTCACAGCTGGTTCACTCGGCAACTCCTGTTACGGCAAGATCGGCAGGGCACATGGCATCCTCACCCGGAGCAGCGCCAAAACCGTGAAAGGAAAAAAGTGTGGATTCAAGAAGAAACAAGCAAATGATCACCTATGACCCGGCAATGGCTCAGGGAAACCTAGCACATGCACAGGGAACAAGAAGGAATAATGGCCAAGGAAATGAAAACCAAGAAAATGCAGGCGGAGAAAAGCAAGCAGGGCAAAAGAAACGATAATGGAGGGTAAAATTTTGCGCCTCAACCTAGGCGTGGAACTCACTCGGCAGGAGGAGGAAATCCAGCACCGAATAACGCACCAGCTCAACCCGAAATAAGACAACAAAGCGTGGGAAAGGCATCTCAATAGCCCGCTGAACCGAACGCTAATAAGTACAATGATGGTTACTCGGCAATGGTGAATGACAGGTATGAATTGCCGGATCACGCATATCAGGCGATGGGAGCTAGACTCGAAGGTAGGAACCTTCAGCCGGATGATGCAAGGCTAAAGCTTGACAAAAATAAAGATGGCAGAAATGATCGAATCGCAAGGTCCGTAGGGTCCACCATGCTTTGGCCCAAGGATCATGAAGGAGCCACCTATACCAAATTTCAAGCTGATCAGAGGAACAAAAACGTATGATGGAAGCACAAAGCCAGAGGATTGGCTCATAGATTATGGAACTGCTGTGAAAATCGTGCAGGGGAACTTGAGATGGGGAGTACGATATGTACCGCAAATGCTAGAAGGACCAGCTCGGGTATAGCTGAACAATTTGCCACCCAGAAGCATTAACAGCTGGATCGATTTTCAGGACGCTTTTGTGAGCAATTTCACAAGCACTTACAAGAGGCGAATCGCTCACAGCAGCTAGCAATGTGCAAGAAAAGACCGAATGAGACAGTCAGGGAATTCCTCACAAGATGGTGCACAATGCGCAACTCCTGCGAAGGGGTAATCGAGTCACAAGCAATCGCTTGGTTCGCCTAAGGTTGCAGACACAGAAGTGTGATGTGGAAAAGGTTACAGAGGGATATGCGGGCAAGTTTGGCAGAAACAATAAGGATTGCTGATTCGTATGCGTTAGGAGATCCGACTTAGCCGCTGCTCATGTCGGTAGATGGGATGACTGAGACTCAGATATATGACGCTGTGGGGTCGCAAAGGCGCCAGGAAAGATCCGAATACAGAAGCAAGAGAAGAGACGAAAGGCCAGACTACAGATATGGCTCGACTCAGGTTGTGGCCGTGAGTCAGGACCATCCATATGCTGGTAGTAGCCAACGCCAAAGGACAAGTGGACAACAACAGTGGTTGCCAAAGAATGATGGCAAAAAGCCATATGAGAAAAGGAAGCAATACCAGGACAGACAGAAGTATACCTATGAGATGATGCTGGACCAGCCGTGTAAGTTTCACACACCTAGTCCGAGTAAGCCAGCCAACCACACAACAAGGCAATGCACTTGGTTTCAGAAAGGAGATAGAGTGGATTCGCCGAATAAGCAGCTTCCACCACCTCCCCCTCCACCACTTACAGGAGGAAATGCTCAAGCTGTGGGAACAGATAACATATACGAAAATAGGCAGCCGAGGTATCATAATCAAGAAAGAAGAGAAACTGTGCACCAGGTGCATAATCCAAGATGTGACGACGCTCATGTCGGCCACGGAACTATAAATGAGTACAAAGAACATCACCAGAGCTATGTCGTCTTTGTCACAGAGCCGAATGACAAAAAGAGTCAGCAGCGATGGATGATGGAAGTGAACGCCACAATTCCTGCGATTCCCAAGTACATGCATTGGTATGAGCAAGAGATAACTTGGAGCATAAAGGATCACCCCAAGATCATGCCAACCCCAGGAGGATATGCTCTAGTTTTGGACCCAACGTTCATGGGCCCAAATATCAATGTCAAGTTTGCAAAAGTACTGATCGAGGATGGCAGTAGCATCAACATCATGTATAAGGATACTATGCTCAAGTTAGGCATTACCATGAACATGCTGGAGCCGACTAAGACCACTTTTCACGGTATTATGCCGGGATTGTCCTGCGAGCCAATTGGAAAGATCTGGGTCGACGTCTTATTCGACAACATAGAGAATTGTTGCACTGAAGCCATAAAGTTCGAGGTGGTTGATTTGGTCAGCTCCTACCATGCCTTACTCGGCAGGCCAACTATGGCAAAGTTTATGGCTACTCCCCACATTGCTTACTTAAAGATGAAGCTGCCAGGCCCATGTGGGGTGATTACAGTTGAAGGAGATTACAAAATATCCATTGCTTGTGCCTCATCCGGATCTTCGCTGGCCGAGTCACTCGTCATCGCACAAGAAAAGCATCAGATGTTGGAAGTGGCAGCATTGGCCAAAGCAGCACAAATGTCCATGCCGACACTCACCAACCCGCATGGCAATGTGTCATTTCAAGCTACCAAATAAACCAGGAAGGTATAGGTGGATGAGACTTTCCCAGATCGTACAGTTACCATTGGGGCTAGCCTCACCGACAGATAGGAAAGCGAGCTCACCAGCTTCCTCCGTGAGAATTGGGATATCTTTGCATGGCCCACACAGGATATGCAAGGAGTTCCGAGGGAGCTGGCTGAGCACTCTGTTCATGTAAGACCAGATGCCAAGCCGGTGAAGCAACCCCTCCGCCGCTTCGCCGAAGATAGGAGGAAAGTAATAGTTGCCAAGATTGCCAGACTCTTAGCTGCTGGATTCATCATGGAAGTACTGCACCCGGATTGGTTGTCAAATCCAGTATTGGTCGAGAAGAAAAAAGATGACCTAAACGTGGCAGTAGTATGGCGCATGTGTATTGATTACACAAACCTCAATAAGGCGTGTCCAAAAGATCCATTCCCTTTGCCACGGATCGATCAGGTCATAGATTCTACTGCTGGGTGTCAGTTGTTGTCATTTGTGGATGCGTAGTCTGGATTCCATCAGATACCACTAAATCTGAATGATCAAATAAAGACAGCTTTTATCACCCTGTATGGGGCTTATTGCTATTGTACCATGCCATTTGGGTTGAGAAATGCATGTGCAACATATCAAAGATGCATGCAAAAAGTGTTTGCAAGATAAATTGGACAAAAATGTTCAAGTGTACATCGATGACGTGGTAATAAAAACCAAGCAAAGTCATACTTTAATTGAGGACTTGCGTCAAACATTCGCAAACTTGAGAAGATTCCAGATGAAGCTTAACCCAGAAAAATGCACATTTGGTGTCCCGGCTGGCAAGTTACTCGGATTCCTTGTATCCAGCCGAGGAATTGAGGCTAACCCGACAAAGATCAGGGCCATCGAAAGAATGGAATTGCCAAAAACCCTCAACAATGTCCAGAAGTTTACTGGATGCCTGGCCTCGTTGAGCAGATTTATTAGTTGGCTAGGTGAAAAATCCCTACCACTATATCAAATGATGAAGCAATCAGACAAATTCACATGGACACAGCAAGATGATAGCGCTTTCCATGAATTAAAGAAAATGTTGGCAACATCACTAATATTAGCATCACCACTATCCAAAGAGCCAATGTTGCTCTATGTCGCCGCAACCAACAGTGTTGTAAGTGCAGTAATAGCGGTTGAATGCGAAGAAGAGGGCAAATCAGTCCAAAGACCAGTTTATTGCTTGAGCGAAGTGCTCTCTGTGCCGAAACAGAATTACCCGCATTATCAGAAAATGACATATGGGGTATATATGGCAGCAAAGAAGCTGAAACATTACTCTCAAGAACACCCAATCCGGGTAATATACGAGGCACCTATATCAGATATATTGGGCAGCAAAGATGATAGTGGTCGAGTCGCAAAATGGGCCATAGAGCTAGCACCATATACTCCATAGTATGATAGGCGAGATGCAATTAAATCTCAAGCTATTGCAGATTTATTTGTAGATTGGATGGAAATGCAGTACGAACCACAACTACCAGACCTGAACTACTGGAAAATACATTTTGACGGGTCCAAGACGAAAATGGGTCTGGGCGCCGGGATAGTACTCACATCACCAAAGAGGGATCAGCTCAAGTATGTGATACAAATTCATTTCGCTGCTTCCAATAACGTTACCGAGTATGAAGCACTTGTCCACGGCATCAAAGTGGCAAAGGAAATTGGCATCAAGAGGATCATGTGCTTTGGCGATTCGGATTTGGTGATTCAGCAAGTTTCTGGAAATTGGGACGCGTTGGACGCAAATATGGCATTATATCATTTCCATGTGCAACAAATTTCGGTATATTTTGACGGGTGTGAATTCCATCACGTCCCAAGAGCAAAGAATGAGGCAGCAGATGTACTGTCCAAACTAGGTTCATCTCGGCAAGCAATACCACTAGGAGTAGCCTTGGAGCACCTTAGGAAACCGTCGATCAAGCCATCACCGGATTCCGAATCAATATTCATCCTGGCAACACAAGAATCGGATGTGGTGCCAATGGATATTGACTCAGGGGCAGTTTCGAGTCACTTGGGGACTGACCCGCTCACCGTAGGGGTTGCCGAATCACACTCGGGGACTCGTCAGGTCATGTCGGCAGAACATTTGTCGGCAGATCCAATGGAAATTGATGGTGAAGCAGATCCGAAGCCAGTGATACCAACATGGGCACAGCCAATATTCAACTACTTAAAAGATGGAACTTTGCCAAATGATGAGATATTGGCAAGACAAACAGCAAGAAGAGCAAAAGTATACACCATAATCAACAAGGAACTATACAAGAGAAGTGTGACGAGTGTACTGCAGCGTTGTATCGGCTCAGAGAAATGCTAGGAGATTTTGTTGGATATTCATCAAGGAGAATGTGGGCACCATGTGTCATCAAGAGCATTGGTGGCCAAGGCATTCCGACATGGATTTTATTGGCCAAGCGTATTGGCATAGGCACAAGAGTTAGTCGGAAAATGCAGTGGTTGTCAACACTATGCATCCAAGTCACATTTACCAGCATCTTAACTAAAGACTATACCAATCACTTGGCCATTTGCAGTATGGTGCCTAGATATGGTAGGGCCATTCAAACCAGCAAGGGGAGGCATGACTCATATTTTGGTAATAATTAATAAGTTCACCAAATGGAGAGAACTAAACCCATCAAAAAAATGGACGGTAAAACAGCTATCATATTCTTGAGGGACATAATCCTAAGATATGGTTACCCACACAGTGTAATCACAGATAATGGCACGAACTTTGCCGAAGGAGCTTTTGATCATTTCTGCGGGAAAAACCGAATAAGACTCGATGTAGCATCAGTCGCTCATCCAGAATCAAATGGACAAGTTGAACGAGATAATGGCTTAGTTCTGTCAGGGATAAAACCCCGCTTAGTGGAACCACTCCAGAGATCACCTGGGTGTTGGATAGAGGAACTGCTCTCAGTTCTATGGAGTCTAAGAACGACTCCGAATCGGTCAACAGGCTATACACCATTTTTCCTTGTGCATGGGGCAGAAGCAGTTTTTCCTGCCGACATAGAGTATGACTCGCCAAGGATCAGGCAATACTCGGAAGCTGAGGTAAAAGAGGCCCGAGAAGATGGAGTAGATTTACTCTAAGAAGCAAGGGAATTAGTGTTGTCAAGATTCGCTATATATCAACAGAATCTCTGACGCTACCATAGCCGGAAAGTTCAACCTCGTGTTTTTTGAGAAGGGGATATGGTGCTAAGGCTGGTGCAGCGCACAGCAGGAATGCATAAATTATCACCCCCATGGGAAGGTTCGTTCATTGTAAGCAAAGCATTGAACAATGATTCATATTATATCATAGATGCTCGCAAAGCACAAAAGAACAAGGCGGACAGATCAGGATATGAGACCAAAAGGCCATGGAATGTGGCACTACTTCGTCCCTTCTATACTTAGAAGAAGCAAGGCATGTATCACTCGAACTCTCATATGTCAGATGTTTGTGCCGGCTATGTGCTGATAATGAAATGGTATGACTCGAAAAACTGACTCGGGGACTACCCCTTAAGTTTTCTCTCTCAATTATTTTATGTCGGCTGGCGTGACACCCGAAATTTATCTCGGAACAATTAGTGTTTACTCGGAAAGAATCAACTCTTCGAATATGCTGTTGTCTGAAAACACGGCTTCATGGCAAGCAAGAGAAAAGGATGTATGACGAGTAAACACGAACGCCGGATAAGTACAAAGGAGAAACGCGACTCGGCTTTATGTTTTTGCCTAAAGCACTTCAAGTCATATTATACTGCGTGTTGAATAATCTCGGCCAAGTGATCCAAGTTTCATACCCACTAACTATATCCTTAGTACTTTGAGACTCTAATGTCGAACGCCAAAAAAGGTAGACAGGGGCCAAAGTCGAGGAAAGGTGAAACGGAAAAATGAGACTCAGGGACTTGCCCTCGAATGATTCACACTCAGAACATACAAAAAATATATAAAGCCTTAACAAAAGGTGCATAATCAAACTTAAAGTGCAATGTACATTACATCTGTACCCGACATACCGGGGATCTAATCAAAAGTTCAAGTACTTGTTCTATTTAGCCTAAGAAGCAGCAGGACTCGGAGGAGCACCCTTGGAGCTAGGAGCGCCGCTTGGAGCATCTGCCGAGTCAGGGGCGTCAGTGGGCGGGTCATCGGAACCATCTGACTCGGTTTCTTCGCTGTCATCACCCTCTTCATCAGCAACTTCGACAAGCGGGTCGCCGAGGTCGAGGAAGCTGGGCCCGTCGCACCAAGCATGCACCACGGTGTACTCGATCATGGCGTAAGCTCGCTCCTGGCATTTCTTGATTAGCTCCGGGTCATTCAGCCATTTACCATCTCCTCTTATGCGAGCAAGAACATCAAGATTGATGTCCTCGTACTATGAGAGCATGAAGGACAGCGCCTAATCTGCTGCAGCTCGGCCGGCCGACTCACGCCACTGATCCAGCCGATCCTCAGTATGGAGCAATCTTTCAGCAAGGGGCTTGATGAGTGCAGGTGCATCTTCATCCGGCCAAAGCATGCGGAACGCATGAATAGCCGATTTGAGCAAGTCCACCCCGCAAGACTTGAGGGTCTGGACGCGCTCCCACAGTGCTTCCAGATGCTCATCGTTGGTCACCTCGCCATCAGCTGGAGCACCAGACTCGGCTCTCACCCTCTTCATGGCCCGAATAGCGAACAAATTCGCTTCCGGGAAATTCTCTGCAAGCAAAAGAGAAGCTTAGCAAGCAAATTGACGAAGATGACAAAATCCAAGAATCAAGAAAGCACAATGCAAAAAGAGTAAGAACGCACTATCGAGAAAAGATTTGATACTGCCGAGTCTAGTCTGCCAAGCCTTGGACTTGGCTTGGAGTGCTTCAAGGTTCAAGTTCGCCGACTCAACCGATGACTCGGCCTCGTCGAGCAGCCTCTTGGTCTTTTTGGCGCTGGCGGCCTGCTGCTCATTCTTCTCGGCAAGCTCCTCCTTCAACCCCTTCACCTCGGCCAAGTGTTTCTGCTCCATCTCGGCCATCAGCTTCTTCAACCGAATCACCTCGTCTCGCTCCTTCTGGAGTTTGGCTTGGTGCTTCTCTGCTTATTCGGAACAAACTACTCATCAGCATCGATAGAAATATCTTCAGCTACCAGATTAATAAGGCAAGAAACATACTCTCCATCTCGTTGATCTGCGAGTGGAGCGTCTCGATGGTGGACTGAGCTGAAGCTGTGGAAAAGAGCAACGAAAGACTCAGAAAATGAACCAAAGGAAGATAAGCCGAATAAAGATATGGCAGGTAAGAAAGTTACCTTGGCCTTGGGTGTCATTTTGCAGCTTCTCATACGCAAGTTCGAGCTTGTGATGCTCCAAAAGGAGAGCTTGATGCACCTTGGTGCGCTCATTATGTGTGAGCTGCAAAGGGAAAAAGATAGTAAATAAATGGAAAAATCAAGTTTCCAGGTAGATAAAGAACAACTCTTATCTAAGAGCTTACAGCCGAGTAAGTCCCTCACTCGGCAGTAACCTCGGGGACTAGGGATCGAATGTCTAACATGTGAGCTTCGCATAATGAAATAAAAGTCTAAGTTCTTGCATAGATCTTACAGCCGAGTAAGTTCCTCACTCGGCAGTAACCTCGGGGACTAGGGATCGAAATTCTAACATGCCAGCTTTGCATAAGGAAATAAAAGGCTAAGTTCTTGCATGGAGCTTACAGCTGATGAAGTTCCTCACTCGGCAGTAACCTTGGGGACTAGGTGATATGTACAACAGAAATACTCATTTACACAAAAGAGTAAAAAGATCGTTTACCTCATTCACTTCGTCGGCGCGGGCCATTAAGGTGATGGCTTGCTGGTTGATGTCAAAGACGTCCTTGTGGCCCAGCTTTAGTTTTTTGCCAGCGCAGGTGCTGACCTCCTGCTCGCCCGTTGCATTCCATGCCAAAGCATAAGGCTCAGCCAAACCAAGGCCTTTCCCGCTGAGCGTCTGAGTAAGAACTTGACCCATTTTCAGGGTAGTTCCTACGTTGGCGCGGGTGGCAGAAGCACTAGTATGGAGGGCAACAACCTTGGAGCCATCAACTGACCCGGCAGCCGCAGACTCACCCGCTTTGACCGTTGAAGCAAGCATTGTTGCCAACGTCGGGGGCCATATATGAGGAGCAGCACCCGGAGCACAAACCAACGTTGTCTGCTTGGTGGAGGTGGACATGCTGGATAAAGGGCGAGCCGAACAAGAAGCCTTAGGCTAGGTCTGGCTCTTTGACAAAATAGGAGAGCGAGCAGGAGGATTTGGAGAAGAAAGTGGAGCCGGCTGACTAGGCTCAGCAGTTTTGCAGGCTCCAAGATCAGGAAGTTGTTCATTCGCACCAGCTTGAGGGCTGATGCTAGAGGAACTGGTGGCGGAAGATTTCTTGGCGCCAGAGTCACTGACACCAAGATGAGGAAGTTGTTCCTGATCAGCACCTGGGGTGCTGGGCCGAGTCTCCTTCACCGGGTGCGCCGTCGGGTCTGACTGACACTGAGAAGCGTGAGCCTCGACAGTGGGAGCCTCGACTTAGACGGGTTTCTGCATCGTAGAGTCAGTCGGAGCGGGTGCGGGCCTGAGCGGCGAGGCGATGCCGGAAGCAGCCTGGTTAGCCGACAGAGGGGCAACACTGAAAAATAACAAGACACGCATAAGAAAAAATAGTTGCGATGCGTAAGGAGGAAAATAGTGTAAGCAGAACACGAAAGCTTACCCGGTGACGACCGGTTTACGAGTTACTCGGTGTGTGACTCAGCGCCCAGCGTCTTGGCGAGTCTCAGCCAGAGTGGCAGCAGCAAGAGCGGCGGGAGTGGGCTTGCTCTTCTTTGTCAGTTGAGTGCTGGAGGAGGCCCCGTGTCGCTTCGGCTTGGCGACGGGTATCTTGCCGACTCCGCCCACAGCGAGAGGAGGAGTGTCATGTACCTGGCCAGCTGCATAAGTAAATAACAGGCTTACTTGGATAAGTTAGGAAACTAAGATCACAAGGCATGTACCTCCAAAATCGTATAATCATCATCATCCTCATCATCGTCAGACCAATCTTGTAAGGGGTTGCGAGATTGACTCTTACCCGAAGCTGAAGCAGCGGCAGCATGCGGTATGGGCATGAAGCACTCTAGGTCGAACTCGACTTCGTCGGAGTCGAAGCGATCCCCATTATAACCGCAGGGGGGACAATACTGTCATCAACCTGGTGAACATGGTTTTGTGAGAGACAAACAGAATGAGTAAGGAAAACTAGACTGAGAGTGGCAAAAAAGCTGAAGCTGACTCGACAAGGTGCAAGATTGCGACAAATAAAAACAAAAATTAAGTTTCAATCACATAAAAGGAACCTGGAGACGCCCAACAGCTTGAACTACTAGACCGCACCAGCTTCGGGGACTAACGTCGGGGGGATAACCCCCGGTAGGGTCACGAGGGGTGAAACATAGCATAGCTGGACAAGCTCCGAGTGAAGAAAGAACCAGGCCGAGTAAGAACAGCCGGGAGAGAGAAGCGTGTGCGGCCGACATATGATCTATATCGGCACGTATAAGACAAAGTTGTTATTCTTGAAGGAACCAACGAGCCAAGTCTACCGAGGAAGGGCCAAGTCGGATAGTACGCGTGGCGCCTTTTCGAGTAAGGTTCAGGAGGGACCATGGAAAAGCATGGTCAAAAGAGAAGGGTGACGCCCAAAGCAAATGCTGATATACAGAGTTACAGTGTGACGCCAAATGGAACAGGAGGCGGCGTACCAGAAGAACGTTAGCTGTCAAGCTTTGTGGACTTGGCCATTGGTCTTAGGGCAAGCCCATGACCCGACCCACATTGTAGGTACCAAGATCCAAACAGTAAACCCTAGAACCCAAAGGGGTATAAGCTATCTAGAGCTGCCTATATAAGAGGGGCATAGTTGTAGTAGAGAGAGATTGGACCAAGTAGGGAACTAGTGCTCAGACCA